>OY728125.1:1057854134-1062854134 GCA_963277665.1 Viscum album
GTGTCTAGGGAGGTGGGCGGGCTGTCCACGGGGGTGGTCGGGCTGTCCAGGGGGTAAGGGGTGTCCAGGGGGTGGGTGGGCTATCCACAGGGGTGGGAGGGGCTGTCTTGGGGGGTATGGGGTGTCCAGGGGTGGGGGGATTTCCACAGGGGGAGGGGATGTCTAGGGGGGTGGTCGGGCTATCCACAGGGGTGGCGAGGCTGTCCAGGGGGTACGAGGTGTCCAGAGGTGGGGGGATGTCTAGGGGAGGGGTGAACCAGTCACAACAAATCATCAAGTCAAGTTTTATTATTTATAGATAAAAAAATAAATATAATGTGACCTACCTAATCACACATATATTCAGGCACAAAAAATCAATAAACATCAAAGGTCAGTAATATCAGTCAAAAAATGTAACAGATCAATCTATCCCTCATCACCATCATTATCATCACCATCATCATCACCCTCACCCTCATCCTCATCGTCATCCCCATCATCATCCCCACCCTCCTCCTCTCCCTCGTACTCATCCTAGGCCTCCTCATCGCCCTCCTCCTCTCCCTCGGCCTCCTCCTCAGCCTCCTCCTTGCCCTCCTCCTCCTCCTCGGCCTCCTCCTCGCTATCGTCTCGAACACCACTAGAACTACCACCTGGTGAACCATATATAAAATTTATCAATAACATATATTCATCACAATCAGTGCTAGCCTCTGGTGGAAGTGTTGGACGTAAAACTTCCATCAGTTTTATAAATGCAGTGTTTGCCCTAGCAGGCTGTTTTGCCGTCTCTGTGGCCCTTTTTTCATCCTGTTCTATCTATTCCTTAACCTGCTACAACTCGGTGGTAGTACAACTCATACCTAAGGAGGGCCAATACCTCATCAGAACTATACTCTTCCCAGGTCGGCAGCATACTCTACCAGGGTACTCATCTCCCAACACCTGATGTAAGTGATCGTTTGGCCCAAAATTGTCAGGTTCCTAGGCATCAAGGGCCTCTAAAGCAGCATGTTACAAATATAAATATATTATTAAGTTACAAAATAGATATTAAAATTTTAAATCTACAAAGTAAAACTTACAATCTATTTTTGAGTCGTTTCATTAACCGCACTTCCATCTTTCTTCTTTATACTTGAGCAAAACAGTTTACTCGAGGAACACGTCCTTATATATTCAATTTATACCTCTATAATGACATTAAATGTAGGAAACCATAATTAAAAATAGGATACCAAAAAACATTAATTGCATAACTAAAATTATATAACAACTTTAGCAATCGAATAAATTATGGAGGAAGCAATAGAAAATGCAAGTCGTAAAGAAAGATTATAAATTGTCATACTTGCTGCCTCTCATGATCTGGCATCGTAGTACGTCCCAATGTGTGGATGTATTTCTTAGCATCAATGTTTTTTTTATTTCTTCCAGATGAATCCTAAATAAATTTTAATAATTATTATTAACGAAAAACATGAAAATTTTCATTTAAATACCTCTAATGCGATTAATACCTTAAATTGGTTAGTCGTCCAATGAGTAATCATCTGTCAGTACTGTTCTAACGGACAATCATCCATGATAGGGACCACCTCTAACTCTGTTCCCACTCTATCACACCATCCAATGTACAACTCATGCTTATAATCTCTCCAAAGCTCGCCTAAATCCTTTAGACGTGCTGGTTGTGCACCCTCACCATCGGGGAAATTAAACTGCAACTGACACCAAAATATTAATTCATATAAATACAAAAATTAATATATTTCATTAAATACAATAGTTTTTTTTACCCATATCTTTGCTCAGGCTTTATCCTTGACTTCATTTGGTAGTTGTCTCCATGAGAGCGGGCTGATAGGAATGATGTCGGAGTATCTGGCAAGCGTCGCCAAAAAACTCCGACATTGCTGCCCTGATTTTTCAATCATCTGGCTATCTTCATTATAGTCCACCATCAACTGCGTGCAGCAGTTCCACATCGCACGCATGTGTGTACGCCCCCACCCATGCCTCCTATCTGTAGATGTATCTGTTATGAAAGAAAAATAAATATTCTATCAATACATGTTATAATGAAAATAAATAATGGTGTAAAAATTTGTTAGGGTTGTATAATTATACCTATGGTAGTCTGATCAATGGGCGTCGCTGGATCCACAGAAACTAAGGAATACCCTGTACAGATGGAGTGGGTCCCAATGTATGCTCCGTAGGGACAGACTCTGGCAGAGCAAGAGTCGAAGAAGATGGAATATAAAAGCCTAGAGAGAAGGAAGCAGAAGTAAAAGAAGATGACAGGGATGGCTAGCTCAATACTGGATGGGTAGTGGGAATCATCATCGGATATGGTACAGACGAGTGAGGAGGCTTAGATATAAACGGTGGTGAAAAAAAGGGAGGCCTAAATATCTCGTGTGTCCCTAACGACACACCGAGATCAGCATATGGGGTGGATAGAATGTCAGTGGGGGGGGTCTAATCGGGTACGCTGACCAGATCGTCTATCTCTCGTACCACCCCCCTCATATGAACACCCTGAGTACTGGGACCATTACTAGGCTGCACATCAAATAATTATCGCCTAATAGATGGATCCTACAAAAATGTTTAAAAAAAATTAATCACGTGACATTATATATTATTTAAATATATATATTTGAAATAAAATACTCACTATAAGCACTAGTGGTGGAATGCCCAGCTCAGTCATGCAGCGATTATTGTCCATAATCTGTTTTCATCGCCCCTCTTCAATTGGTTTCATTTCCTGCATTTGAAAAAAAAATATGGAAGTAAATAGAAAAGGATAAATAATGTGTAACCCAAAAAACAAAATAAATGAGAGGAACTAGGGGGATTCATGGATAATTTAACTAACCATTGTTTTAGTTAAACTTGAACAACTATATAATGAAGTCAATAAACCGTACAAGATGTAATAAAGAAATTTAATTTTTAATAGGATGGTTATTTACTAAGTGTCATCAATCTATTAAAATCATGGAACATTTATTCTACCAGATTCATAAGTGATAAAACAGTTGTCAAAATTAAGGAAAAATTTAATTTCTTTAGCCCAGGTAGATGATGCAGGTTTCAATACATGTTTTTCAGAAGAATAAAAACCATCATGTTCATTACCTGGTAAAATTTTAAAGAGAGGTCTTAGAGTCATACAAATTTTATACAAATCACAATTGAAGTATTGAAATGTTCAACAAGTTAGAAATGTTGGTTTCGTAGGTTTGAATACATTCCAATTCCAAATTAGAAAATGCAGTTCAAATAAAATTACAACTAATAAACATTGAAAATTCTCATAACGGTCAAGTCGGATACAACATATTTGTAATCAATATTAAATCAATTTTAATAGTACAAACCTTAACATCCCAAGTCGAGGTAAACCAAAATAATTGAGAATATGAATGGATGATTTTATATATTTCCCACCACAACTTCAGGTTTATAGTCAACTCTGACAATTGAGCTATTGGAGTCATTCAAAGTAATAAATGGATCGTTTCCGATGGCAGTAGGGATGGTGTCAATTCCATCATCACCATCATCAAAAATGTGTCTTGGAATTACTTCAATAATGACACCAACTTCAGGTCAAAGATGTTCTTTCACATAAAAAAATTGTTTCGCCATTGATGCCAATACATATGGTTCATCGGTAGCAAGAGTGCAAGTCATATCAATTACTCGAAATCCACAATCATCAATAATTTTGCCCTGCCTCATCATCAAATCAAACCACTTACATTTCATCAGTGTGACTCGTCCATGAGAATAATAATCCAATATTATTATTTTTTCAACGACTCCGTAATAACCTACATTTTCAAATCGCAGTCTACTATCTGATGCACTAGAATAACAGTCTGTTGTGGCAGTAACCATAACACCATCATTTTGTGCTCTCATGTTCTTTTCTTATTCAGTGATAATAAATATATACCCATTGATAACAATTGATTTACAATCACGAACCATGGTATTAGGACTAAAATCCAAAGCTCTTATTTCCTCAGAGATAGAGTCAGCAGGAAAAATAAATACCTGAAATATAAATCAATATTAAAATTAATTAATTACTGTTTTAATTATTTTAAACAGTAATATTATTACCTTCAATTTTAACCAAGCAGAAAACTCTTTGCTATGAAAAGTCTCCCTCTTTCTCAAAGATAAAGAACGATGATTTATATTTATCATCACTTTATGTTCCCTGTAGATAAAAATAGGAATAGTTTAATAGATATATATATATATAAGATATAAATATAAAATTTACTTACAAGATGCAGTCATTGAAAAAATCGCAGTTGAACAAAACCGTGCGATGTGTCATCTCCCACTCTTCAATGCTTAATTTCATCAATGTATATGATCCAGGAATTCCTCCTGTTTGAGGTAGTTATGGAAACTGGGTTCAATTTTCTCATACTGTCATTCTTCATTTCTCATTGGTCTGTTCATTCTTGTAGTATGATCATACAAATACATAGAGCAGAAATTCATACATTATTGATCTAAGTAACCATTCACGATAGAACCTTCAGGATGATTCCTATTACAGACATAAGACTTTAATGTGTACATATTTCTTTCAGTTGGATACATCCAACGAAAAGAAATAGGTCCTTCGAGAAGTATTTCAGTTGGAATATGGGTAGTCAAATGCAACATGCATGTGAAAAATGATGGAGGAAATATTTTCTCTAACTCGTACAAAATTAATGGGGTATCTGCCAAAATTTTTGCAAGAAAGACTTGGACAACTTCTTATCACAAAGATCTATAAACAAATGGCACAACCGAATAACATCCACCCTTACATTATTGGAAAAAAGATGACAAATTGCTATTGGAATCAACTCATGCAGAAGGATGTGATAATCACGAGTCTTCAAAGATTTTAGCTTCAACTATCTTTTGTTGACCCATTTAGATATGTTGCTTGAATATCCATCAGGAAATTTAATAGTCTATAGTACTTCCAGAAATTTCTTTTTTTTTTCTGTAGGTGTCATCACATAAGAAGTACATGGAAGTTGCCATTTATTTTCACTTATACGCATAGGATGCAATTTTGGTCTGATGCCCCAATCCACCAAGTCACGTCGAGACCATAAATCATCTTTTGTATTTCCCTTAACATTTAGAAGAATCGAAAGCAACATTTCACATATATGTTTTTCAATGTGAATTATGTCTAAGCAATGAAGTAACAAATTGGTTGACTAATAAGGAAAATCAAATAAGATACTTCTCTTCTTCCAATTGTAACAGGTTTTAGTGGAAACATTCTTTCTCTTTCTAGATTTCATTAGACCCTTCCCGAATGAAAAACTGTCATCTTTCAATTTATTAAGCACATCAATTCCAGACATACACTAAAGTGGATCATCGGTATCCATGGTATTGTCAAATATTTGATGATTATTTCTATATAGATGGTCTATTGGCAAGAATCGTCGATGTCCCATAAAACTGAAACTACAACGATGTTTCAGTCTTCTGGATCATGTATTCTTTATACAAACAAGACATGATAGTTTTCCTTCGTGCTCCATCCAAACATCATTGCATAAGCAGGAAAATCATTGATCATCCACATAAGCGTAGCACGCATATGAAATATGTATTTCGAACATGCATTGTATGTGTGCACACCCATATCCCAAAGAAGTTTCAAATATTTTATTGAATGTTGCATGTATACATCTATATCATTGTCGGGATCAGAAGGGCAAGATATGAGTATACTCATGAAAGTGAAAGGTTTTTTTATACACAACCATGGAGGAAGATTATAAATGTGTATAAAAAATTGTCCATGTGATGTGCGATATAAGTATATTCCCAAACGGATTAAAACCATCACATGAAAGACCCAACCTCACATTACGCATGTCAGCTACAAAATCAGGATATCGAGCATCAATTATCTGCCATGCAAATCCATCTGTAGGGTGAAACAACTCATCATTATTCTTATTTCTCTCAGTATCATTCCATCACATTTTTATTGATATTTCATCAGACATAAAAATATTCTGGAGTCTGGGGATCAATGGAAAGTTCCACATTACTTTCTGTGGCACAGGGGATGGTGTTTCATCAGCTTTTAGATTCCAGCGGTATGTGTCACATTTTATACAATCATTTCATTCGGCATTTTTCTCCCATAATAAACTGCAATCTTTTGGGAAATCATGATTTTTTTTTCTTGAAAATCCAAGTTCCTCATCTAACTTCCATGCCATATAGTGGTTTGAGGGAATATCTGCATCATATGGAAGTAATTCCTTCAAAAGGTAAGAATTTAATCGATGGTAGTATTAGAAATATCACACATAGTTTTCTCATGAAACAATCAGATTAAAAATTCCAGCCTTTTCATTTTACCACATTGTCGATATACTGGATTCGTGGCAGCTTCATTCATTTTTTTTCACCCTAAAAACATCATCATTTTCATTAGACGTGTCATGTGTGCTCATATCAAAATCTTATTGGGCCGGAATCCTTTCTTTTTCATAATGATGAATAAATGGAAACTGGTCATATAACAAATTCTCCAATCTAGTCCTCTCATTTGAATCATCAGCAATTTGAGATGTCATTTTCTCCCCATTGTGATACCACAAAGAGTAGTTTGATTGAAAATCATATTTGGTTATGTGGTAGATGACTTCTTTACATCTCAACCAAGGTCTTTCAACACACTTGTAACAGGGGGTAGTGTATGTGACCACTATCTGAAGCATTACGAAATGAAAAATCTAAAAGCTCTCCAAATTATTTGAAAATCACTTGAGATCCGATCAGTTTCATATATCAAACTTCTATCCATTCTATAAAAAAATGTTATAAGTCATTTCTTCAAAATCAATTCAATAAGATTGAAGTTTCATCGAAAATATATTTAAGTAAATGATAATTGTTCACTTTATATGAAACCATAATTGACACACTACTCTATATGAGAATCATAATATAAAAGACAACAAAATACTATATTTATAACAAAATATCTTTGAAGAACTATACACGAGTGTACAAGATCATGTACACTTGTGGAGGAGAATTATTCACGAGTTGAATAAGTTTTAGATCGAAGAAATTTTATATTTTAGTAGATAATTTGAGTGATCACATACATTTCCCAAGGGGGTGGGGGGTGTCCAGGGGGGTGTGGGGTGTCTAGGGGGGTGTTGGGGCTTTCCAGGGGGTCGGAGGTGTCCAGGGGTGGGGGGATGTCTAGGGGGGTTGGGGTGTCTAGGTGGGCGGCTGTCCATGGGGTTGGGGGCTGTTCAGGGGGGTACGGGGTATCCAGGGGGGAGGGAGGGCTATCCACGGGGGTGGAGAGGCTGTCCAGGGGGGTCGGGGGTGTCCAGGGGGTGGGGGATTTCTAGGGGTGGGGCTATCCAGGGGTACGGGATGTCTAAGGGGGTGAGTGGGGTGTCCAAGGGGTGGGCGGGGCTATCCAAGGGGTACTGGGTGTCCAGGGGGTGGACAGGCTATCCATGGGGGTGGTGGGGCTGTCTAGGGGGTACGAGGTGTCCAGGGGGATGGGCGGGCTGTCCAGGGGGGTGGGTGGGCTGTCCACGAGGGGTGGTCGGGCTGTACACGGGGGTGGAGGGGCGGTCCAGTGGGGTTGGGGGTGTTAAGGGGGGTGGAAAGGGGGGATTTCCAAGGGGTGGGGGAATCTGAGGGGATGGGGGGTGTTCGGGGGGTAGTGGGCAGGTGTCTAGGGGGGAGGGTGTCTACGAGGGTGGTGGGTTTTCCAGGGAGGCCAGGGGTGTCTAGGGGGTGGGGGTGGGGAGATTTCTAGGGGGTGGGGGGCTTTCCAGGGGTATGTCCAGGGGGTGGGCAGGTTGTCCAGGGGGTGGGCGGGTTGTCCAGGGGGTATGGGGTGTCTAGGGGGGTGGGTGGGCTGTCCATAGAGGGTGGTCGGGATGTCTACAGGGGTGGCAGGGCTGTCCAGTGGGGTCGAGGGTGTCTAGGGGGTGGGGGGGATTTCCAGGGGGTGGGGTGGTGGGTGGGTGTTCGGGGGGGCTGTCCACGGGGGTGGGGGGCTGTACACGGGGGGAGGAGTGTCCAGGGGGGTGGGTGGGCTATCCACGGGGGTGGTGGGGCTGTCCAGGGGGATTGGGGGTTGTCCAGGGGGGTGGGGGTCTTTCCAGGGGGTGGGGGCTGTCCAGGGGGTACAAGGTGTCCGGGGGGTGGGCGGGTTGTCCAGGGGGTGGCAGGGCTATCCAGGGGGGTACGGGGTGGGTGGGTGGGCTGTCCACGGGGGTGGAGGGGCTGTCCAGGGGGGTACGGGGTGTACAGGGGGGGGTGTCCACAGGTGTGGGGGGGGGGGAGTGTCCCAGGGGGTACGAGGTGTCTAGGGGGTGGGCGGGCTGCCCACGGGGGTGGCGAGGCTGTCCAGGGGGGTCGAGGGGTCCAGGGGAGTGGGGGGGGGGGCTTTCCAGGGGGGGGGGGGGGGCTGTCCAGGGGGTACGAGGTGTCCAGGGGGTGGGCGGGCTATCCAGGGGATGACAGGGCTGTCTAGGGGTATGGGGTGGGTGGGCGGGCTGTCCACGGGGGTGGTGGGGCTGTCCAAGGGGGTACATGGTGTCTAGGGGGTGGGCGGGCTGTCCATGGGGGGGTGGGCGGGCTGTCCATGGGGGGTGGGCGGGCTGTCCACGGGGGTGGAAGGGTTGTCCACGGGGGTGGTAGGGCTATCTAAGGGGTGGGGGTGTCCGGGGGGTCTGTCCAAGGGGGTGGGGGGCTGTCCAAGGGGTGGGGGTGTCCACCCCCAAACTAGGGTCATAAAATCTAATCTTTATCCAATTAGAGCATGATTTCAAGCCTATTATAGATGACCAAGAAGATTGTTGGTGTAAACCATGAATATCATACATATAAATCACAACACACCCAATTGTAAACACACCACCAAATATCATACGTGGATCAAATTTTATGAGCCATGTTTTGATGGGAAACTACTCATAGGAGTATGATCCTTGTTATATAATTAGGTGATATGGAGTTGTATGAATGTTAAATTTGTATGAGATCAATATGGATAGTGGATAAGAACCTGAGTGATATTTCTTTACAGAGATCACTTCTTCTTGGAAGGGTAAGAGTGAGTGTTGGTATGAAACTTCAAGAAAAGTCTTAACTTGTGAAAGAAACTATACATTGGTTATATTTGATTCTTTTTTTTTGTACAGTAACAGAGTGGACAACCCACCCCCCTCCCTAGACAGCCCATACCCCCCACACCCTTGTAGCTCCCTACCCCCTACACCCCAACCTAGATAGCCCCCCGCCACACCTGGACCCCCCCACCACACCTGGACAATGCACACCCTCTTCCCTAGACAACCAACACACCCCCTCCCCCACCTGGATAGCCCACCCCACCCCCTTGGACAGCCCACCCCCTTGATAGCTCACACCCCTCCCCCACCTGGATAGCCCACCCACCACCACCCCTAGACAACCCACCCCCTCCCTGGATAGCCCACACCCCCTCCCCTGCAACCCCCCGACAACCCCCCCCCCCACCTGGATAGCCCCCCACCCCCCACTGGACAGCCTCCTAGAAAGCCATACCCCCCTCCCCCACCAGGACAACCCCCCCAGGACAACCCACCCCTCCCTGGACAGCCCACACCCCCCTCCCCTGCAGCACCCCCACCTGGACAGACCCCCACCTGGATATCCCTCCCCCCACCTGAACAGCCCACCCCACCCCCACCTGGACATCCCCCCACCTGGACAGCCCACCCCCACCTGGACATCCCACCCCCACCCCCACCTGGACACCCCCCCCCACTTAGACAACCACCACCCCACCTGGACAGCCACCCCCACCTGGATAGCCCCCCCCACCTGGACAGCCCCCCCCCCCCCACCTGGACAGCCCACCCCCCTCCCTGGACACCCCACACCCCCTCCCCCACCTGGACACCCCACCCTGACCCTCCTGGACAGCCCACACCCCTCCTTGGGGCAGCCCATACCCCCCCTACAGCCCCCTACCCCCACCCCCCACCTGGACAGCCCCCACACCTAGACAGCCCCCTACCCCTCATGCATCCCCCCTTAGGGTATTTTTATTTAAAATCATTTTATTCATTAAGAAAGCCAAACTATCATGCATTAGCCATTTCATTCCAAACAACCCATTCAATTTATCAAAACAAGACAAATTCAATTTATCAAAACATGAATAATTCAATTTATAAGGCTATATGGGTCACTTAGAAAATGTCATTGGGAAAAGTGGAAATCAACTACATTGTTAATTTCAATTTAAAAATTGGGTCAACCACTTAGGAGGTGCGGTGGTGTCTGGGAGGTGTGGTGGTGTCCAGGGGGGCTGTCTAAGGGGGTGGGGGAGACTATCCAAGGGGGTGGAGGGTGTCCAGGGGGTGGGGGTGTTTAGGGGTGGTGGGGGTGTCTAGGGGTGGTGGAGGTGGTTGAGGTGGTGGTGGGGGGGGGGGGGCTGTCCATGGGGGTTGGGGGGGTTGTCCATGGGGGGTGAGGGGTGTCCAGGGAGGGTGGGGGTGGGGGTGTCCAGGGGGGTGGGGGTGTCCAGGGGGTGGGGGGGAGGGGGTTTTCCAAAGGGTGGGGGTGTCCAGGGGGGTGGGGGAGGGGGTTGTCCAAAGGGTGGGGGGGGGGGGTGTCCAAGGGGGTGGGGGTGTCCAGGGGGTGAGCTGTCCATGGGAGGTGAGGGGTGTCCAGGGAGGGTGGGGGTGGGGGTGTCTAGGGGGGTGTGGGGAGGGAGTTTTCCAACGGGTGGGGGTGTCCAGGGGGGGTGGTGGTGTCGGGGGGTGGGGGGCTATCCAATGGGGGGTGTCCAGGGGGGGCTATCCGGGGGGTGGGAGGTGTCCAGGGGGTGGGGGTGGGGGGTTTTCACAATTCCAATCCATCATCCAACCAACACCAAAATCCAAATTCAATTTTCAACTAAACTAAATTTCAAAAAACATAAAACAAACCCTTTAACCCCTACACTAAACAAACCCCACTAAACAAACCCTTTACCATGTTTGAAGTGTAGAACAAAAAAACATAAAACAAACCACAAAGGGTTCAGTACTTCAAAGACAACAATAACTCTAATTTAACCAAAATAAAAATAGTAAACAAAAAAAAGAGGAAGAACACTAAAACTAAGGTAACACTTACTAATTTGAAGTATAAAAATATAAATTTGTTTGATTGAAGAAGGATCTATAACTGGAAGGAGTTTCACGGCCGAGAAGATTTCAGGAGGAGCTCTGGATTAGGTCTGCATTCGGGCCAAGGGGGAGTTGGGGCACTGGGTATTTGGGGGAAAACTTTCCCAATGGTTTTTAAAAACCATTGGGAAAGACTCTCTTTACCAATGGTTTAGTAAAACCATTGGTATATGTTAGAGGAAATAAATCTTTTCCAACAGTTTTTTTAAACCGTTGGTAAAGCTTAACTATATTAACACATTTACCAATGGTTTGAGAAAACCGTTGGAAAATGTGGATTTTTTTACAGTATACCAACAGTGTAGGTTCTGGGCGCAGCGGAAGCGCATTGGTGGGTCGCCCAAATTTAATTTTAGACTTAACAACGATCAATCCGAGATCCGTCACGATGTAAAACGTTGGATCTTCAGAATAGAATGAAGAATGAAAAACAAAATAGGGAGTCCCGGAACCATAGAGATAGGTTCATCATATGTTGTTTATAATTAATTTAATTAATTGACAAGAATTACCTTGATGGAATTATTTATTCGTTGATGTCTCCGGTCATGATCCGATGTGATCCGTCATTGCGTCGTAGAATCCAAGTGTAGGATTCCTCTAATGGTGATCCACACGTGCTCCACGTATCTCTGGACATCAACAAAGGGATATCCAGGTGCTAGCGTGGAAGAACATTCGCTTGAGATGTCCGCCTTCGATCACATTGATCTGGTGGTGGTGGATCTCTCTTGGTCTTGAGAGCGTTCTTGGAGGAAGAAGTTCTTTCGGCCTTGAGAGAACTCTCTAGAATTGTTGTGTACAATGATTAGGGAAAAGTGTTGGGGTTGTAAGGATATTTATAATCGGGTTTGAGGTTATAGAGTTATGAGAATAAATAAACACGTTACGTGTTTTATTTATTTCATTAACTCTTATTGAAAACCCCCATGTTGAATGATTAATTCCTTGACATGCGCCCACACTGATTATAATAAATATCATTTAATAAAATGATATTATTTCCTCAAAATCCCGACTCGAAAAACTACACGGCGTGTACTCTTTTTCCATGAAAACTACACAGCATGTACATTCAATGTACACGACCTGTTTATCTTGTTTTTATTTTTCTTTATTTCCTTCACCACATTTATTAGACCTTGAGTAATGGCTATTTATTTCTCAAATAAATGTAACTGCATTACTCGCTAATAAATATATATTATTTCACCCACAATATATCGTCTCGAATAACTAGTTTCAAAATAAATGCGATCAGGCATCCTTAAATAATTATTAAACCACAGTCGAGAATAATCTTTATTTAACTTATTAAATTAATATTTAACTGAGATACATGGACACACTTAGTGTGTGACCCTCTAGGCCTCTTTCTCAGTGGCATTAGGCCGAGCCTGCCTAAAGTCCAAGGTTAACATCTAGCAACACGCCAAGGCACCCATAGAGAAAGAAGTTAACACCGCAATGATGTGTCATCTCATACGAACACTTACCATGTAATATAATCTCTTTGTCATGATATCTCGAATTAAGCGGGTTGCATGCTAGTGCCATCAACCCATGTGCTCGATTATTCTTTATTTGACTTTCTGGAATTGAACTCGCCCATACCTTACCATGGACATAGATTTATTTAGGCTATATCAATTTCATCAAAGGGCCTGAGATATGTACTTCCGTTATGGAACATAAGGGACAAATCCTTTCATGAATTATCTATTAATGTAGTATTACTCATGACGTACTCAACGTATCCTACCTCGATGCGAACAATGTGTCGTCACAGTTTTCTTCAATACATCTAAGTGCGCGAGTTGTAATACCCATTAATAATAATCTTAAAGTCTAAGGACCAATACACACATATGTAGATAGGAACATCCAATGACACTATGAAATGTGGATTTCCTACTGGCGGGTCTCGTTCTCATAATATCCTCCTAAATATTACCAAGGGTGCACACCATGAGAAGGTGCCTCAAAATTTTATGAGTCCTCACCCCTAATGGCCTATATTATTTGTGTCCATCAAATAACATCATCCGGCCATAGAACATATATTCAAGAACAGTGTTATGGAAATTCCGTGTTCTCATCATAGCAGGGATCCGCTATAACCCTTCAATGCAACAGTTATCCTTAGGACATTATCACATGCATTGTCACGTAGAAGAACAATCAAGATGTGATAAGGCTTTTATTAATGAATAAAGTACAAAGTAGTTGGTTCTAGGTCACCAACTCTAAAAAACGGTTTCTTCAAACCGTTGGTATATATCCATTGGAAAAACCACCATTTCCAGTAGCGTATTAACCAGTTATAGGATTCTGCACTCTCTATGTGAACTCAATAAAATGTGTATACACACGTCCCTATGACACTGGCCAAAGGAGACTCGTCACCAACCCATCGGGGATGTGACCTGCCACAAGTATGTTTTAGAATGTTTTCGTAGCGTAGAGTGTATCCAAATAACTCACTAACTGCCTAAGGCTTGCATGTGCTCTTACATGATGGGCGAACTATTTTAAGACTGCTTAAAATACGATCAATCCCATTCTTCTTTTTCAAAATTTCCAATTTATGTCCATTTAAAACCAAAATAGGTTTTATTCAAAAACATGATTTTTTCACAAGATAAAACCATTGGGTTTCTATCAAATCATTTTAATCAATTTTCAACAGTTTGAAATCCATTCAAAACCAATTCCATTATTACACAATTTATTTCCAAAATTAAATTCAACGATTTAATTGAAATCATTTCCATCAAATCCATAATTTAAATTAAACAATTTAAATCAATCAATTTCCATAAACACACCCAATTCAATGGAATCAGGGGTTTTCCAAATTTCCATGCCAAAACCATTTCAAATATATTGATTAACTGGAATCAAGTTTTTATCAATTTAATTGAAAGAATATTTGAGTAATTGATTTTAAGTCAATAATTGAACTAAATAAAGAAATATAAGGATAATCAATTTGGCTAATCAGAACGGAACCACCTACCTCAAGGTCGTCTATGTCAACAGCAAGGATAAACCACCACATGTGGTTCAATACACCTCCCCACGAAATTTTTATCATAAGCGTCAACACACCAATTCTCGACACTCATCAAGGGTTCCTAAAACCAAATCATCTATTTTATTTCACAAGGAAGTAAAATGTTTCATGTGATTACATTTTCTCTCTCCTGGATAATCTTTCGATTATCGTTTTATGTTAACACATGAAATCGTACACTACGGGAAAAAGGGCTTTTTGCGACGGGTTATTTGCGACGGGAATAAATCCCGTCGCAAATAGTCCTGTTAAAAACATATTTGCGACGGGAGGATTTTCCCGTCGCAAATAACTACTTATTTACGACGGGGAAATCCCACCTGTCGCAAAAAGGTTGGCGCGCATTGCGCGCCAAAACGCGGGAAAATTATTTGCGACGGGTGGTTACCACCCGTCACAAATAACCGGCGGGGGTAAAAAGTATTTGCGACGAGAATATACCCCCGTCGCAAATAACCGGCGGCGGTAGAAACTATTTGCGACGGGAATATACCCCCGTCGCAAATAGTATGTCGGCAGGTTATTATTTGCGACAGGTCCCGTCGCAAATAACTATTTAACCGTTGACCGTAATAAATGCGGGCTAAAGTATTTGCGACGGGTCCCGTTGCAAATAGTATTATTTGCGACGGGAAACCCGTCTCAAATAGTCCCGTCGCAAATAATCTAACTTATAAATACACCCAACCGTTTTTTTCCATTCACTCTCAACTTCTCTAATTTTAGAGTTCACAGTTTCTTAAGTTTAATTTTTTTTGCAGATTTGATATTGAAGTCTTCAACAATTATCGGAGATCAACCTCAGATCAATTTTGAAGGTATTTATGTTATTTTTAATTTAATATTTATTTTTAATTTTTTATTAGTTTTAATTTTTTTTAATTAGTTGTAATTTAATTATGTTTAGATTGTTTTGTTATTTAATAAATTTAAATTATTAGTATTCATTGTTCATAGTTAATGGTAATTAGGAGTAATTAATAATAATTAGAAATAATTAATAATAAATAGGAATAATTAATAATAATTAGTCATAATTAGAAATAATTATAGTTATATATATATAGTTATATTTAGCCATATATTAATATAGATTTATATTAATATAAATATATTTGGTTATATGAATGAATAAATATATATATATATATAGATATATTTATTCATATATTAATATATATATTTATTCGTATATTAATATATATTTATTCGTATATTAATATATATTTATTCGTATATTAATATATATTTATTCGTATATTAATATATATTTATTCTATTTGTATATATATATACATATAGATATAGATATATATGTAGTTATAAGTTTTTATTCGTATATTTATTTGTATATTAATTAATATATATTTATAAGCATAGTTTTAAATAAATTTATAAAATATGTGTTTTTATGTGTATTTATAAATAAATAAATAAATACATATATACAATACACACACACACACACACACACACATATATATATATATGTATAGTTATGAATGAATACATAGAAATGAGGGGGTGAAAATCCTCTGAGAATGTTAAAATGACGATAACTTTTAATCCGTAAGTCCGTTTCAACTTCACAACTAGTCAAATCGAAGAACATGAAACGATCTTCGATATGATATGCGGTACAGGCCAAACGGACATCCGGATCGGATGTTATAGCCATTTGAATGTTAAAAGGACCATAACTTCTAATCCAGGAGTCCGTTTCAGCTCCACAAACAGTCAAATCGAAGAACATTAAAAGATCTTCGACATGATATATGGTAGAGGTTTATCGGACATCGGGATCAGAAGTTATAGCTATTTGAACGGTGAAAAACCGGGGTGCCCCGACTAAAAACTCAATTTTGGAGGCCTTCGGGGCCTTTTTGGGCCTCGAAAAAACCTTGGACGGGTTCCACCCGTCCATAGGGCTGTAGAGCTCGTCTCAAGCTTCGATTTGATATGCTGTAGAGCTCAAACGGAGTCCCGGATCAAAAGTTATGGCCGTTTGAAGTTTGAGTTTCATTTTCTTCTTATTTTCCATCTTTCATTTATTTTTTTATTTTTTTTATATTCAAAGAGTTATTAAATGACTATTAATTGATAAAAATTATGTAATTATTAATTAAAAATATTTTGTAAAATATTTTATAACCCACATTTACTGAACATCTTATACATTCATATTTGATTTTTATTCATCCTTTCTAAAACATATTTTAAAAATAAATATTATATTTATATCAATATAAATAGGTTTATTGATTTATATATTAAGAAATAATTTTTAATTTTTTTTTAATTTTTTATTATTATTTGCGACGGGCCCGTCGCAAATAGTTGCTTCGAAGGAACTATTTGCGACGGGCCCGTCGCAAATAAGTTTTTTAAAAAAACCACAAATCTTTTTTCTACGGGTCCTTTTCCCGTCGCAAAAAAAATTTGTTGCGACGGCGTTTTCCGCAACGGGCGATTTGCGACGGGATCCCGTCGCAAATGACCCGTCGCAAATGCCTATATTTCCTGTAGTGGTAAAAAAATATTCATAAGGATAATTATAAAGATCATTCGATAATTACATCCCTCTATTTTATTTCTCAAGGAAATAAAATATTACATGCGAAGACATTTTATTTTTCATGGATAATTACAAATTATTTATTAAAATATTACATGCGATAGTATTTTATCTCTCTTAGATAATTTAAAATTATCAATTAAAATATTAAATGCGATAATATTTTCTCTCTCTTGGATAATTTCTAAATTATCATTTTGATTATCACATGCGATAATAGTTCCAACCTCCTTGATAAAATTCCAAATTTTCATTTTATGTTAATGAGTATGTTCACAATATTTTCCTCAGAATAATTATAAACCACATTCGATATTATATTATCTTTAAAATAAAACGATAACACATGTGGCAGTCCTTTATAATTATTCATATATAATTTAAATAAATATACTTTGATAAATTCTTTTAATAATTATCATTTGGTAATCTCACAATTATCCCACGATTATTCATTGTAATTATCATTTGATAATTATTTATAATTATCCTTTCAAAAAAGAGAGGAAATTATCCTTTTAACAATTATCCTATGGTAATTTCAATAATCCATGTCACATGATAATTACCTTATTATTATCCATTAATATTTTTTTCATAATTAATTACAATAAGATGAGTAATTGTCCTTTAATAATTCAAAACAATTATCGTATGACAATTTTATTAACTATCGTTAGATAAAACCATGTGATTATTTTTTAAAATTATTTCAATATTTATCTTTTGATAATACACATAATTATTTATTTTAAATGACCCGTTTAAAAAGTGAAAAGGCGGATTAATCAAAACCTTACTGCCTTCGAAACAAAAGTATGATTTAGATGCTTATTGCCGATACGAGTCCAACGAAACAGACGATGTGTAATTCTGACCAATAACATAAAAGTTATTGAAATTAGAAGATAGGAAGAAAATAAGTAAATAAAATAAAATAAAATAAAAACATAACCTAAGAAGAATGAGCAGGCGAGAGGAGGCGCGCGCACCGGCTGATGGAGGAAGCACCGATCCGTTTTTTGATCTTTAGAACTCGATTAAGGTGCACAGGAAAGATCCGCAGCCTACCAGACTCATCTAAAACAAAAGACACCAAAGAATCGAAGGAGTTGGGGTATTTCAAAACCCCATAACCGTGAAACCGTCCAACATTTTGAAACGCCTAATTAAATCCACGATTTAACCTAAAATTGATTGAGGAGTCATTGATTCATCCATTTAAGGTGTTTACAAATTTCAAACGGTAAAAACGGGCAATAAATGGAATTTTTGGAAGCTCCCGTGCGTGGGAAATGGTGGTGCGACGCAAAAATGGAGAAGATGAACAATGCTGCGTTTTTTAACAATTAAATGAATTTAATAAAATTAATTATTTAATGTAAAAAATTAAATGACACCAAAGATTAGTTTCGAATGAAAGTATTACCTCGTCCAGGGTAAACACCCCGTTCCGGACCCAACACTGGTCTCAGATTTCTCAAAAGATGAGCGGTTTGAGAGATATTAATGATTTATTAATGAAAACTCGGAATAATTAATCAATTAATATAAAAAGTGGTATTCTTGCGAGCGAGACATCCAAACACCCGATGTGAACAAATGTTATACCTTGTCTAGGGTAAACCTAAGGGTGTAATTTTGGCCTAGTGGCCCGAAAGCCCGAGCGGCCCGACCTGGAAGCTCGAGCGGCCCGGCCCGGCAAAGCCCGCATCGGGTCAGGCTGAGCTCGGGCCGTAGGTTCATCGGGTCGGGCCTGGGCCTATCCAAGAAGGTCTGTGGGCCAGGTCGGGCCTGCCTGAAAAATCCCAGCCCGCTAGCTCGTGTGAAGCCCAGCTCGCTAGCCCGTGCGAAGCCCAGCCCGCTGTAATAAAATTTAACGAGAAACTGCTAGTAGGGAGATTCGATTCCTCTACCTCAAGCTTCCAAGGCTGCGCTTATTATATTATCACCAAAATTTATATATATGTATATATATATATAAATCATTATATATTAACAAAAAATAAAATAATATATATATATATATATTATATTATATATTTAATAATGTGTATATATAGATACATATAATTATTATTATATATAATTATAATGTGTGTGTGTATACACACACACACAATGATATATAATTATATATATATATAATGTATATATATAAACAAAGCTATTAATAATATATATCAATTAAGTGTGGGTTTTAAAAATCCATTAATAATATATATATAAATATAAATGATTTAATATAATATATATAATATATATATATATAAACAAAGTTATATATATATATATCAATGATTTAATATTATATATATATATATAATAACTTGTTGTATATTAATAAAAAAACAACACACTCACCTAATGATGTTCGTGCACGTCCCGCAACCTCATTAATTTTTTTTAAGTATGTTACAACTTTCATATATTATATATACTATACATTTATAAATCTATTTAGAAAAAAAATTAACCCACCCACTGTAGTGCACCCCCAACCCCTAATTATTATTTTTACAATTTTCTCATATTACATATATATATATCAATCATTTAACATTATATATATATATATATTAACTTATTATATATTAACAAAAAAATAACACACTAACCCTATTCGTGAATGTCCCCAAACCTCATTAATTTTTTAAATATGTTGCAACTTGCATATATTATATATAAATCTATTTAGAAAAAAAAATTAACCCACCCACTACGGCGCACCCCCAACCCCTAATTATTTCTATACAATTTTCTCATATTATATATATATATATAATAACTTATTATATATTAAAAAAAATAACTACTCACCCAATGATGTTCGTACACCCCCAACCTCATTAATTTTTTTAAATATGATGAAACTTGCATATATTATATATACTATATATACATATATAAATCTAATTAGAAAAAAATTAACCCACCCACTGCTGCGCACCCCCTAAGGCTGTAATTTCGGCCCATCCTGAATAGGATTGGGCCAGGCCGGACCTGCCCTGCAAAAAAAATTAAAAATCGTTTAAAAATATGTTTTAAATTAAACAAACGCTTAAAAATAATTCTCATAAATAAGTTAAAAAAATAAATGTAAAAAAAGTTTTAAATAAATGATAAAAAAACATTTAAATAACAACGCTTTAAACCCACTACTCACTGCTGTGCACCCCCCAATCCCTAATTAATTTTTTTTTCAATTTGCACATAATATATATAAATTCATAGACATATATAAATCTATTTAGAAAAAATAACAAATCCACCCACTGTAAAATGTTAACAAAAAAATATTTTTACATAAAACATGTTGAATGTTTAACAAAAATACATGTAAAAAACATGTGTTTAAAAAAATGTTTTAATTTAAACGTCTAAAAATAAATGTAAAAACATTTTAAACAATTGTTAAAAAATAGTTTTTAAAAATGTTTAAATAAAAATGTTTTAAACAAATGTTTAAAAAAAGTTTTTAAAACAAACATTTAAATTAATTTTTTTAAAACAAACACTTAAAAAATACGTTTTATATTAAAATATGAAAAATGTTAAATGTTTTAAAAAAATACTTATAAATAGCATGCGTTTAAAAAAATTAAAAATTGTTTTAAATTAATCATTAAAAAATGTAAAAAAACGTGTTAAACAGATGTTAGAAATGGTTTAAATAAAAACTTTTAAATAAAAAAAATTAACAAACGCTTAAAAAATTATAAATAAGTTAAAAATTTAAATGTAAAAAAATGTTTTAAATAAATGTTAAAAAAACATTTAAATAACAAGGTGTTAAACTCACCCACTGCTACGCACCCCCAACCCCTCATTAATTTTTTTTATAACTTGCAAATAATATATATAGATTCACAATATATAAATCTATTTAGACAAAAAAACATATCCACCCACTGTAAAATGTTAATAAAAAATAAAACAAATATTTTTACAAAAAACATCCGTTTAAAAATAAATGTAATTTTTTAAATAAATGTTTAAAAAATGTTTAAATAAAAAAGTTTAAAACAAGTTTTAAAACAAGTTTTAAAACAAACAATTATTTTGAAAATAATAAATGTCCACCATGGCCCGACTTGAAAAAGCCCGGCCCGGCCCGAAAAAAGCCCGGCCCGAAAAAGCCCGGCCCGAACCGATGGTTGGGGCCGGGCTGATGCCGGGCTCGGGCCACCTCACGGGGATGTTCGGACTGGCCCGACCCAGCCTGAATAGTGGCCAGCGGCCCAATTTTTTTCATACCAGGCCCGACCCAAAATTACACCCTTTGGTAAACCCCTCATTTTGGACCCATCTGTGGTCTTAGATTTCCCATACGACGCACCGTTTGGAAGATATTTAATTTTTAATAAATAATATATTAAATATTATTTAAAAACTTTATCTCACGAGCGAGACATCCAAAAGTCTGGCGCCTTCGAATGTTATACCCCTCCTAGGGTAAACACTATATTTCTAACATAACACTATGCTTAGATTTATCATACGACAAACTCTTTTGGAGTTATTAAATTATATTGAATAAATTACCCGTGCTTAAAATAATATATTTAATATTTTTATTCCGTCCTCTGTGAGACTTTTCAGACCTCATAAACTTATACTTACCCAATATTTAACACAGAAAATATTCAATTGAATATCATGGGGTGTTAATTGGGCATTTTTACCATTCCGCGATGTGTTTAATAAAAACGGAACTTTTCAATAATAAATAATTTTCCCCATTTAACGAAATAATAATTTAACCCAAGAAGGATTAGGAATACCTAAAACAGAAACGGGATGTTACAACATTTAATCTAACAACTGGGTCTCAGTGACAGCACAAACATCCCGCCATAACATGGTCGTTGGGTCCTGGTCTACCAGGTACCACCAGTTGCCCTGCAGACACGTGGTTCCCACCCTGGGGCCTACCCATGTGCCCAAATAGGTCATCTGACTAATGACTATCCCCACATGCCAACACATGTCCTTTCCATTGTGCTTTGTCCTCACTCACACACACCCTGGGAAACTTCCCAGAAGGTCACCCATCCCGATCACTACTCCAGACCGAGCACACTTAACTGTGGAGTTTTAATCAAGTATGCACCCGCCAGGTACCACCAGTTGCCCTGCAGACACGTGGTCCCTGTCACGATCCGTCCCCGGGGCCCGTGTCGTGACTACCCCAAGTCCGCCTTCCATAGGCCAGAGGCTGTCGACTAACACCAAAGGCGTAAATCCCTAAACTGGGAAGACATTGCCTTTATAACTGAAAACACACGCAACAGAGTACACAACTGAATACAAAACTCTAATCAAAACTGTATAACATGAGAGTTCTAAAAAGTAAAGGGGACGGAAATACAAGCCAAACTGTAAAGTACAAGTACAAATGAAAAGGACAAAACAACTGAAAGGTGAAAAGCAGCTCCTGGATCGTCCACCACAGATCCTACCTGAAGGGTACATACAGACAACCTCCTCAGCACTCCATGTCCGCCAGTCTCCACTGGGTACCGACTCGTCGTGAGGTCCACCTCTGGGTACCGTCCAGTCCTCGTACACTTAGCCTCGGTCAGCACTGTCCGTCGTCTACATCCAACACAACGAGGTGCGGGCATAGCCCGTGCAGGGGTGAGTATAACGATACTCAGTAGGGACACCGAGACCCTCAAGGTCTCACAAAATACAACAAGGATAAATCACAAGGTATGAAATCAATAGATAACCCCACTTAGGTATATGACCATACATATACCTAAGTTATCTAGTAATCCATCTCAATCATGAGGAAACACAAAGTTACTAACTCAGCTCACACAGGTATACAACTATTGAAGAGAGATAGAGATGATCAAATGTAGACACTGAATCATCTATTCTGTCGAACCCACACAGGATCCAGGAACAGAAATCAGAACTATCGAACCCACATAGGATCCAGGAACAATTATTCCGTCGAACCCACACAGGATCCAGGAACAAAAGTCAGAACTGTCGAACCCACACAGGATCCAAGAATAGTAGTTAGAGCTATCAAACATGTACGAGATCCAGGAATAGTCGTCAGTGCTATCGAACCCACACAGGATCCAGGAATAGTATTCAGTGCTGTCGAACCCACAAAGGATCCAAGAACAGTCGTCAGTGCACAGCCAACCATAGGGTTCCACATGAAGCATGCTTGATTCTGGGAGGGTCTGCTCCTTAAGCTGAGTGTCGATACATCGACTGCCATAAAGTCCCAAGAAGAAGTATCTCAAATGTCTGACACGTCATAAGGGTCTCAACGCAACAGACGACACGTCAATCGGACGCTCGGTCTGTGAGTTATTAGCCTTTTAGTCCCGGGGGCCCGGTTGGATTTATGTACGATCCAACCTAACCATATCTCAACGAAACCTCTAACTCCAGT
The DNA here is from genome assembly GCA_963277665.1 of Viscum album. NCBI lineage: Eukaryota > Viridiplantae > Streptophyta > Magnoliopsida > Santalales > Viscaceae > Viscum > Viscum album. Next base: position 1,057,877,456 of record OY728125.1, read on the forward strand.
GGGGTATACTCAAAGAGACGGCTACGCTCCAAGATTTTCAGCACCGCTGACGGATCGTCAAACGGACGTCCGGTGCCAAAGATATGGCCAAAGAAAGTAAAGGGGTCAGTAGTGGGCCCGAGACCGGTCTGACCTAGTCGGACCGACCTGACCTGACTTATACTGAGCCGACCCAGTTCGGGTTGAACCATGCTGACCCGATGGGTCCAGCCTGGCCTGTTCGGCGGGCCGGACCGCTGGGTTTGGCCCGGCCCACTGGGCCCAACCAGCAGGCCGCGAGGGCGGTCGGGCCCGGGCTCGGGACCGGTTCGGTCCGGTGCACCGTGAGGGGGCGGCTCGGTGCAGCTCAGCCTAGAGGACGCGGCCGAGGCCGGTTCGGCCAGGGCACCGTGAGGGGTCGGGATATCGGCTCGGCCGGGAGGCCGCAAGGGGGGTCGGGACACCGGCTCAGTCGGGAGGCCGCAAGGGGGGCCGGTTCGGCCAACTCGGCCGGGTGGCTGCGAGGGGGGTCGGATTGGCCGGCTTGGCTAAGTGGCTGCAAGGGGGTCCGGTTCGGCCGGCTCGGTCAGGTGGCCGCGAGGGGGGCTGGCTCGACCGACCGGGTGGCCGCGAGGGGGGCTGGTTCGGATGGCTCGGCTATGGTGGGCCGCGGTTTGTCCGGTTCGGCCCGCCGTGAGGGCGCAGCTCAGGTGGATTGGGAGGCGGCTTAGGGTGGCGTGCGGAGCGCACGAAGGTCGGAGTGCGGCTCAGCCAGGTCCGGTTCAGCTGGAAGGTCGGCGGGCGGCCGAGAGGTCAGGGTGCGGCACGACCATTGGCGACGCGGTTCGGCCTGGGGCAGCGGAGCCGGTTCGGCCAAAGCACCGCGAGGGCGGTGCAGGTTGCGGAGGCTGCAGGAAGCCCGACTTTTGTCGTCACTGCCCTTTTCGCCTTGTTGCTTCATCGCTATGCCGAAGTTCTTCAAAAACAAGATCGACGGAGGGGTCGGACCATGTTGGTTTGGCCCGCACCCTCCGTGTTTAGGGTGTTATCAATTGGTTCATCAAAGTTGTACGATGTACAAAAATTATTTTACAACCACGCAAAGAATTCTTTCTATCCGAAGAAGAGAAAGAGAAAAGTAATAAAACACAAAAGTAAACCCTCTACCTTTGTTCGTAATTCGTCGTTCTTTGACGGAGTCACGCAAAGTAGACGAAGAAGATCATTGTTCGTCACGTCCGCCAAGTACTTCCAAACCAGAGCTGCGTCGGCTCACTGATGACGATGCGGAAGTTGGCCGTCGAAGATGTCTCATGATGGTAGGATCTGAGGAAGGAAGTCTAAGAAGATCAACATTCTTCGTTCTTCTTTCTTCGTTGAAATATGAGGTTCCTCGTTGAGAGATTTCTCTCCAATCACCTAGGTTAAATCATTGTGTTAAATAATAGATTAATTTATCTATTATTTCGTTGGCACAAAATTTCAAAGGGTGAATTAAATTAAAAGGCTCCACCTAATTAATTCATGTGTGTTGGCATGAATTAATTAGGGCAGTTGGAACCAATTAATTTAAGGGGAGGTCAAGAGGCTCTCCCTCATTAATGAGGGAGAGTTGAGAGGTTTTAATCTCCTCCATCAATAGGGGGGTTTAGCCCCGCGTGGTCCCCACGTCATAACCTCTCACTGGAGGTTATGTTCAGGTGGGCCCCACCACCATAACCTCTCATGGGAGGTTAAGGTGTGGTGGTCTCACCTCCAACTTCCATGAGGAGGTTATAACAAATAAAATAAAATAATACATGCAGTTATTTTATTTTATTATTCCACGTAAAACTCAAAATCTATCTTTTATTCCCAACCATCTACCGTCGAGGTGAAAGTCTTCTTAAGCGAATACTGGCACTACGAGTTCAACGGTGCCCTCAGATTTCAATTCTGAGCACCGGTTCAAAAGTTATAAAAACCATCTCGTATGTTTACTGAATGTACCCGAACAAAACTTCAGAAATTGATTCTGAGCACACCGGGCCTTGGAATCAAGCGCCGTCAATTTCTGCGGACTCGTAAAATTATCATGTATTTAAAAAAAATCCACAGAATTTTTGGGTCTTTACATTCTCCTCACCTCATGGCTTTACGTCCCTGTAAGCTACAACTTGAACTATAGGAACACATGGGGGTACTGAGCACGCATTTGAGCCTCCCGCTCCCATGTGCTCTCCTGGAGGTTCCCGTGCTGCCAACGTACGCGCACCAGAGGTATCAACCGTCCACGTAGGACCTACTCCCGTCGATCCTCAATCTCCACTGGAACCTTCGTAAAAGTCTCCCCATCATCGACGTCCATCTCCCCATGGTCGATAATGTGTGAAGGGTCGTGCACGTATCTCCTCAACTGGGATACATGGAATACATCATGCACCCGGTGCAACTGAGGTGGAAGAGATAAGCAGTATGCCACCTTACCAACTCTACTGAGGACCTAAAAAGGTTCGATGAAACGTGGATATAACTTTCCGCCTCGACCAAATCTCCGTAAACCTCATCAGGGTGAGACCCGTAGAAAGATGTGGTCGCCATCCTCGAACTCCAGAGGTCTCCGTCTCCTATCAGCATACGACTTCTGCCTGCTCTGTGCAGTCTTCATCTGCTCTTGGATGATTTGCACCTTCTCTGTGGTAGCCCATACCATCTCTGGTCCCATCAGTGCTGACTCCCCTGGGTTTGTCCAGCACAAGGGTGATCTGCAAGGTCTCTCATATAACGCCTCAAAAGGTGCCATACCATTAGTGAAGTGATAGTTGTTATTGTAGTCAAACTCCACCAAAGATAAGTGATCCTCCCAACTACGACCAAAGTCGAGGAAACAATCACACAACATGTCCTCGAGGGTCTGAATGGTCCGCTCAGTCTGACCATCCGTCTGAGGATGGAAGGTGGTGCTCAGATGAAGCTGCGTCCTAAAAGACTCCTACAACCCCTTCTATAGTCGGGAAGTAAACCGTGCGTCATAATCAGAGACGATAGAAGAAGGTATTCCATGTTGCCACACAATCTTTTGCACATAGAGGCATCCCAAGCTCTCTACTGAACCCTGCTCTCTGATCGGTAGAAAGTGGGCCGACTTGGTGAGTCGGTCAACGATCACCCAAATCGAGTCATGACCCATGGATGTATGTGGAAAACCCATCAAGAAGTCCATGGATATCCCATCCCACTTCCACTCCGGAACCTCTAAAGGCTGAACCAAGACTGCTGGTACCTGATGCTCTGCCTTCACTTGCTGACAAGTGAGGCACCACAAGATAAACTCCGCTAATGACTTCTTCATACCTGGACACCAGTGCTTTCGTCGAAGGTCTTGGTACATATTCACCATTCCTGGATATACCGCTAGAGGGGATGTGTGGAACTCCCTCAACACTTCCTCATAAAGTGACACTGGCACTATAGTACGTCCTCTGAAGAGGATGGTGTGCTCCCCACCTTCAAAAAATTCATCAGGTGCCTACCCTGTGGATATCTAAGCATGTCGTGTCTCTCAGTCAGTGTCTCCACACTCTGCCTCCCTGAATCACTGAAGAAGTGGAGGAGTGACTGTAAGATACTGAAGGAAAGATGCTCCATCTCGGTCCACAAAGGATATCTGTAAAGCATCCAGCTACTCTGTCACCTCACCTAGAAGCTGTATACCAGATCTCCTACTGAGTGCATCAGCTACAACGTTTCCCTTCCTAGGAGTATAGACTATCTAGAAGTCATATTCTTGGAGGAACTCAATCCATCGCCGATGTCTCAGGTTCATGTCCTTCTGAGAGAAGATATACCTGATACTTTAGTGGTCAGAGTAGACTATGAAATGCTCACCCATAAGATAGTGCCACTACATATTCAAGGCGAAGACCATTACTGCTAAATCCAGGTCATGGGTAGCATAGTTCTGCTCATGTTGTCTCAGCTGACGAGAACCATAAGCGATCACTGCTCGCTCCTACATCAGGACACACCCAAGTCTGGTCCCTGATGCGTTGCAATAAACTACATACCCTACGCCTTTTTCTGGAAGCCTCAAGATGGGGGCACTATTCAGCCTCTTCCTTAGCTCCTGAAAGCTATGCTGGCATCTCTCAGACCACACAAAGGGTTTCCCTTTCTTCATCAAGGATTATAGTGGTGATAAAACTCTATAGAAGTCTGGTACGAACCCCCGATAATATCCAGCCAAACCCAGAAAACTCCGAACCTTTGTCACACTCATGGGTGGATCCCAAGCAAGTACCACCTCAATTGTCGCTAGATCCATTGCAAATCCAGCCTCCAAGATGACATGTCCCAAAAAGCGAACCTCTTGGATCCAAAACTGGCACTTAGAGAGCTTACCATAAAACTGGTTCTCTCAGAGTGTGTCCAGTACTACCTGAAAATGGTAGGCATGCTCCTCCTCAAAAGTCAAGTAGATTAGAATGTCTTCGATGAAGACTACGACAAAGTGATCAAGTTATGGCTGGAAGATCATGTTAATTAGTCCCATGAACACTGCTGGAGCATTGGTTATGCCGAAAGGCATAAATAAGAACTCGTAGTGGCCGTACCGACATCTGAAGGCCGTCTTCTGCACATCCTCATCTCAAACTCTAAGCTGGTGATAGCCTGATCTGAGTTCTATCTTCGAGAACCACTGTTCTCCCTTCAGATGATCAAAGAGTTCGTCAATCCTCAGAAATGGGTACTTGTTCTTCACGGTCGCCTGGTTCAGGCGACGGTAGTCGACACAAAGCCTCAATCTTCCATCTGCCTTCTTGGCAGACAGTGTCGGGGCTGCCTAGGGAGAAATACTGGGCTGGATGAATCTCTTCCCCTACAAGTCCTTCAACTGTACCCAAAGCTCACAAAGCTCAGCGGGAGCCATCTGATATGCTGGTGTAGATATCAATGTCATCTCGGGGTACAAGTCAATGTAAAAGTCCACCTCTATACAATGAGGTAGAGCTAGAACATTATCTGGGAAAACATCCACGTACTGGTCCACCACTACAGGATAAGTCAGACTCTCCACATCTACAGCTCCGAGGGTAAGGTAGGCCAACTGATGAGTGATCGGGTGCACCCTCCTTCGAGTAAGTCTATCCTACACTGCAAAGGCTCTCTTCTCACTGGTGAAAATGAACCTGGTCCCATCCGTGTGGACACACCATACTTTGTGCCTAATACAGTCGATCTAAGCATGGACTATAGATAACCAGTCCATACCCAAGATGACGTTGTAAGGCCTTGACACTGCTACTAGGATATCCCAGCCAAAGATCTTGCCTCCTAGAGTAATCTCACACTACCGTCACTAGTACGTAATCATCGAATCTTCTCCCGTAGGAGTCTATATCCATAAGGATTGAGCCAACGACTCTGTCGGAATCTCCGAGCTCTGAACGAGGGCGGTAACAATGAAAGAGTGACTAACACCTGTGTCTATAAGAACTGCAGCCAAGGTGGAGTAGACACAGATCATACCTCGAATAATCTCCGAAGTGCCATGATCATAAGACTCAACTGCCTGGAGATGAGCTCTCCCCTGTCCAACTACTCCCTACGGTCAGGGTGGACCTCCTGGTGGTGGTAGTGGTAACACCTCGTAACTCCGTCCACCGCCAGCTGCACGACCAGCTCCTCTACCACGTCCGCCTACTCCCTACGGATCGCCTCGATCAAACCTTTGCCTCTGCCTGTGAGGTACCTAAACTGTCTTCTGATCATCTGTACGGTGGGTCAGACAGTCACGAGCCATGTGACCCTACCCGCTGCATGTGAAACACTGCCTGTTCCTCGAATGACTGGCTCTGTCTCGTGTGCCTCGCACAACTGAACCCATGTCCTGAGGTCATCCACCGGATAGTCTGGTCCTCTTGGACCTCTGCAACATCTATCTACTTCCAGCTATAGAAGACTCCACAACATGTCGACTTGTGGTGGGTCTCGCTACTGGAGATTGCTTAGAAAGGAAACTCTTCACTAGGAGGGATCTCTCTAACACTCCCGCCTGTGTTGGGATGTTGAGGGAGATCATAGAGGCCCTGATCTCACGCCTGAGCCCCTGCTTGAAGGTCTGGGCCCTGAAGAATGGATCCCGTACCATATCTATAGAGTAGTGAAAGAGGTCGGTGAACCTCGCTGAGTATTGTGCTACCATCATGATACCATGCTATAGATGAAGTAGCTCCTATATCCGCACCACACATAGGGTGGATGGGAAAAAATCCGCCCAAAACAGCCTCTCAGAGTCTGCCCAGAGTAGTATCGCCTCATCATGCACCTGGAGCATCAGGCTCCACCATCTGTCTACTGCTGCCTGAAGGAGACTCGCGGCAAGGATCACCATAAGGTTTGTTGGTGTCCCTACCAGTCTAAAGACTCTCACCACAGCCTCTAGCCAATCCTCAGCTGCCTGCAGGTCTGTCTCGCCCCTGTACCTAGGCGGCCTCTGGTGCTAGAACTCGTGCAATACGCTCAGGCGGTGTGCACTCTCTATTGTCGGGGCTGGTGGCATCAGTGGCCCAACAGGTAGTGGTACTGCTGGTGCCTTCGCTATGATAGGGCCCTGCATCGAGGCCTCGTCGCTCGGTGGGCTGTCATCTTGTACAAAGCCTGGAACCCTGGCTGGCTGTCTGCATGGAGGCATCCTACAAAGAAACAGGTGCGCCACGGTCAATAAGTTATACCTGGTGAGATGACTCAAAAAGATCACTAAGAAAACTCTTGAAACACACACGCAATCAGTGTTTTCGTGCACTGAGTCAGAAATCAGAAGTCAGGGTCCTGGTGTATGGATACGTCAGCCGCCACACCAACACTAGACTCCCTGAACTGAAAACCACACTCACTACACATAACACTATTGTTGTACAGAAAAGATCAGAGTCCTAAGTTTTATGGTAGAACCGACCCCTATGATACTAATTTGTCACGACCCGTCCCCCGGGGCCCATGCCGTGACTATCCCAAGCCCACCTTCCATAGGCTAGGGGCTGGCGACTAGCACCAAAGGCGCAAGTCCCTAAACTAGGAAGGCATTGCCTTTATAACTGAAAACACACACAACATAGTACACAGCTGAATACAAAACACTAAGCAAAACTGTATAACATGAGAGTGCTAAAAAGTAAAGGGGTGGGAAATACAATCCCAATTGTAAAGTACAAGTACAACTAAAAAGGAAAAAACAACTAAAAGGTGAAAAGCAGCTCCTAGATCATCCACCACGAATCCTACCAGAAGGGTAGGTACAGACAACCTCCTCAACACTCCAATTCCGTCAGTCTCTACTGGGTACCGACTCATCGTGAGGTCCACCTCCAGGTACCGTATAGTCCTCGTACACTCATCCTCGGTCAGCACTATCTTTCATCTGTATCCAACACAACGAGGTGCAAGCATAGCCCGTGCAGGGGTGAGTATAACAATACTCAGTAGGGACCCCTAGACCCTCAAGGTCTCACAAAATCCAACAAGGATAAACCAGAATGTATGAAATCAACAGATAACCCCACTTAGGTATATTCCCATACATATACCTAAGTTATCTAGTAATACATCTCAATCACAAGGAAAACACAAAGTTACCGACTCAGCTCACACAGGTATACAACTTTTGAAGAGAGATAGAGATGATCAGATGTAGCCACTGAATCATCTATTCTGTCGAACCCACAAAGGATCCAGGAACAAAAATCAGAATTGTCGAACCCACACAAGATCCAGGAATAGTTATTCTGTCGAACCCACACAGGATCCAGGAACAGAAGTCAGAACTGTCGAACCCACACAGGATCTAGGAACAGTAGTCAGAGCTGTTGAACCTGTATGGGATCTAGGAACAATCATCAGTGTTGTTGAACCCACACAGGATCCAGGAACAGTATTTAGTGCTGTCGAACCCACACAGGATCCAGGAACATTCGTTAGTGCACAGCCATCCACAGGGTTCCGCACGAAGAATGCTTGATTCTAGGAGGGTCTGATCCTCAAGCCGAGTGTCGATACATCAACTGCCAAGAAGTCCCAAGAAGAAGTATCTCAAAGGTCTGACATGTTATAGGGGTCTCAACGCAATAGATGGTGCGTCAATCGGACACCCAGTCTGTGAGTTATTAGCCTTTTAGTCCCGGGGGCCCAGCTGGATTCGTGTACGATCCAACCTGACTGTATCTCAACTAAACCCCGAACTCTAGTGGGGTATACTCAAAGGGACAGCTACGCTCCAAGATTTCCATCACTACTGATGGATCATCAAACGGACGTCCGGTGCCAAAGATATGGCCAAAGAAAGTAAAGGGGTTGATAGTGGGCCCGAGTCCGGTCATGTAACGTCCCGGATCCGGAAGCCACTCAACGGGTTCCCCGAACCCAGTTTGTTACATTACCTCAAGCACATTTCCCCAAACGCCAGAGGCTACCAAATAGTAGCGAGGGCCCAGATCTGATAGTGAGGAAACTATGCCCTCATTTTTCAAAGTGTAGCGCAACGGAAAAGATAAATAACATACAACAACATAAGTAGTAAACAATATACAACCGAAATGGAAAACTTAAGTAAAAGAGAATCAAAAATCATATATATAAGGATGAAGCACATCACTAATTATATGAAATCAACCAGAATAGGATACACTACAAAACAATACAATACAACTCAAAATACAAGGTACAACCAAACAAAAACAAAGCAGAGTAAACAGAACGTCGTAGCATCGCAAGCCTAAGCTCAGTCCCATGCTCTCCCACTCCTATACTACAATCAAGTACCTGTATAAGGACCCTTTACCTTATCCAAACCTACATCAATATAGTCTATTTGGTCCGAAGACATGACCCAAACAGGGTGTGAGAAATAAATCCCAGTAGGCACCCACCAAAGGCCCGTGCCCAACTGTTAGTGAAAATGTGCAGCAGCAGTGTGCAGTAGTAATGCAATAGACCAAACGGTACTCAAAAGTAAGTAACTATACCAGCTATCTTTCCATTTAATTATTCATTTAGCCATGCCAAGCCTGTTCTTTAACTTGGAAGGTACAACATATAAAAATCAACACGGTGAATATTCATGATAACACTGTCCTCAAACATACAATCCTTACCCTCAGGTAACCAGAATCGAAACTCGCAGGTAATTTTCCACAGGAAAAATGAATATCACCCTCAAGCGTATGAAGTGTCTCCCACAGGAACAAAATCTACTGCCCATAGGCATAATGAATATTTCCCTCAAGCTAAAAGAATCACTGCCCTCAGGCTAAATGAAACACTGCCCTCAGGTTAAGCAAGTAACCGGGCCAAGCCCAACACATAATCAAGAAATTTATATACAATTCCTCTCAATGGAAATGAAATGCACAATATAATCATGGTATACCCTCGGGTATCCTGGCGAAACGACTAAATAGAGGAACACACCCCTGAGGTGGTCCTGGATCCAAGCAGTGATCCCAAACAGCAGTTTTGACTTATCAAAAATTATCTATACAATTCTAGGTAATTTTAAGAAAATTCCATAGCCATACGACACCCCAAACATGGGTTCATAGCACAACGATACACAAAAACACATAGTAGTTGGAATTTAAACACCAGACCACCTACCTCGATCGCCCCTGATAGGTATATGTGAACTTCACCTACCGAAACGCACGAGAAAGGCGTAGATCTGAGATAAACAACTACACGATCAACCTCAAATAACTCCCCCCTCAGGAAGGAATTGGTAATAATGACTCAAGGAGAAGTAAGGTCTTACCCGTGCGATCCCAACGTGATCGATGGGTACGGAATCAGATTCCCAATGCGCGATCGGGTGATCCTCCAAGCTCTGGCCGTCTCTTCCGCTCTCCTCCAGCATTCTAAGCTTCCTCTGTGAATAGAGGAGGCTACTTCCCATTTTAAGCAAAAAAAAAAACTAACTACACGACATGTACTCTCAAGTACACGATGTGTACTTTCATCATTTAACTGTTCCTTTGGCGGATACTTTTCACCGCCGAACTGTTCACTTGCCAACATGAGTACACGAAGTGTATTTCCGAATACACGGAGTGTATGGTCACTCAGTTGGTGGCTGCCTTCACCGCCTTACTATTCACCTGCCAACTGACTACACGGCGTGTAAATACCCATTACACAACATGTAGTCAATTTTTACATCTTTCATCATCGACAGGGCTACACACCCTGTGTACTCATCCCACACGGACAAAGTACACGACGTGTGGAAAAGTACATGGCGTGTACCCACAAAATTTTGGATTTTCCCCCATTTTCTTTATTTTCTCAAAAAAACTTAAGGAAAAGGGAAAAGAAGAAACATGTACCTCAAAAACAAGAACTGGGTTCTTACAAACTCCCCCCCTTAAAGAAAATTTTCCCCGAATTGCCCTCCCAAGGGTGGTAAAGATAAAGATCAGAATAACTCTGGCCACTGAGTATGCACATCAGTCTCTCGCTCCTAGGTTTCATCCTGCACTTGGCCATGCTTCCATAACACCCATACAAGAGGAACTGACTAGCCTCGGAGAACCTTCATGCTCCTATCCACAATATGAATCAGATGCTCCTCAAAGGACGCATCGACCTGAAGCTCAACCTCCTTAGGCTGAAAGACGTGAGACAGGTCTGAGTGACAACTGCACAACTGAGATACATGGAAGACATTGTGCATGTCCCAGTACCTCTATGGTAACTGCAACCGATAGGCAACCGGATCGACTCTTTCCAGAATCTCAAATGGCCCCACATACCTCGGTGAAAGTTTACCCTGTCTTCTAATCCGCCTGTATCCCAACCTCGGTGAAACACGCAAGAAAACCTGATCCCCAACCATGAACTCTAAGGTTCGTCTGCGGCGATCAACATAAGATTTCTAACGAGACTGCGCAGTAGCCATCTGCTTCTGTATCAACTGAACCTGCTCTGAAGTCTCCTGCATGAGACGTGGTCCCAGTAAAGCTGCCTCACCTGCCTCCAACCAGCACACAGGTGATTGGCATGACCTACCATATAAAGCCTCATAAGGTGCCATATCAATAGTTTCCTGAAAACTATTATTATAAGAAAACTCGACCAGGGGTATATGATTCTCCCAAGAGCCCCCAAAGTCTAGGACGCATGCATGTAGCATGTCCTCAAGCACCTGTATCGTACACTCTGATTGGACATTGGTCTGAGGGTGGTAAGCTGTGCTCAGAAGCACCTGTGTACCCAGTGCCCTCTAAAAACTCTTTCAAAAATGAGACGTAAAGCGAGCATTCCTATCTGAAATGATAGAACTAGGGACCCCATGAAGACGTACTGCCTCTCAGATATACAACTTTCTGAGCTCATCAATATTGAAGGTCTCCTTGATTGTAAAAAAGTGATCTACCTTTGTAAGTTTGTCCACAACAACCCACACGACATCACTGCCTTGAGGTGACCTTGGCAACCCAGTCACGAAATCCATCGTGACATCATCCCATTTCCATTCCGGAATGGGTAACTGCTATAACAGTCCGACTTGCCTCTGATTCTCTGCCTTCACCTTCTGACAGGTGGAACATCTCGCAACAAAACCAGCTACCTCTCGTTTCATACCCGGCCACCAATACTGACGTCTCAAGTCACGGTACATTTTGGTAACTCCGAGATGAACTGACCAAGATGAAGCATGAAACTCCCGCATCATCTCCTTGCATATATCCCTTGGAACCCATAATCGTACATGGAAACACAGTACCTCATCATCGCCTATCGCCCAACTAGGAGGAGGGTCCTCACTTGCCACAGAATCCCATAGAACTAAGCCTTCTGAATCTGATAGTTGTCTCATCCTCACTCTATCCAGGAGGGTAGAAGTCATAGATAAGGAAAAAAGATAGGCTCACCCCTGACTATCGTGCACCTCCAAATTCATCTCAGAGAACAAATCCATAAGTTTACACTCACCACTGGCCTCTTGAACTGCCTGTATCTGAGTCTTCCTGCTTAGTGCATTAGCAACTGCGTTAACCTTACCAGGTGTATAGGCAAGATCAAATTCGAAGGACTAAAGGTATTCAACCCACCTTCATTGTCTCGGGTTTAAGTCACACTGAGTAAAGATGTATTTTAGACTTTTGTGGTCAGTGAAAACCACAAAATGATTTCCCAAGAGATAACGTCTCCAACAGCGCAACGCATGAACAACTACAGCCAACTCGAGATCATGCATCGGGTAATTCCCCTCATGTGGCCTCAACTACCGAGACCCGTACGCAACAACTCGATCACCCTGCATCAACACTACTCTCAGCCCAATACCCGATGCATCATAGTAAACTGTATAGCTCTTCCCCTGATCTGGAAGTATCAGGACACTTCTTAGTCAAACTCATCAATGACGCTGCTAAGTGGGAGAAGTCCTATATAAAACTCCTGTAGTAACCAGCCATCCCTAAAAAACTCCGTAACTCAAACATGTTCTTAGGATGCTCCCAATACACTACTGCTCTCACTTTATCTGGGTCCATCGCAACTCCTTCCTCTGAGATAATATGACCCAGGAAGTGTATTTGGTCTATCCAAAATTGGCACTTTAAGATCTTAGTATATAGTTGGTGCTCTCTCAGTGTACTCAGTATGATCTCAAGATGGGTGGAATGGTCGTGTAGAGTGTGAGAGTACACCGAGATATCATCCATGAAGACTACCACAAAATAATTCAGATAAGGATGGAATACACGATTCATCAGATCCATGAAAACTGCTGGTGTATTCGTGAGTCTAAAAGACATCACCAAGTAATCATATAGACCGTACCTTCTTCTGAAGACCATGAGAGGTATATCAGATGTTCTAACGCACAACTGATGATATCCGGATCTCAATTCAATCTTTGAGAACACTTGTGATCCCTGAAGTTGATAAAAAAGATCATCAATCCTCAGTAAGGGATATCAGTTCTTAACAGTCAGCTGGTTCAGCTTCTGATAATCCACACAGAGTATGAGGGTATCGTTCGCCTTCTTTGCAAAAAGGACCGGCGAACCCTAAGGAGAAGTACTAGGTCAGATGAAACCCTTTGACTGCAACTCCTCTAATTATCTCTTGAGCTCCTGAAACTTAGGTGTAGCCATCCTATAAGGAGGAATGGACACTGGTTCCACTCCTAGCATAAGATCAATAGAGAAATCCACCTCTCGCTCTGGAGGTAGACCTGAAAAGTCATCCGGGAAGACATCCCTGAAACGGTCAACTACTGGAGGTAAATACTTCAGACAAGTCCCCTGATCATCCAGATATAAACTCTCAATCTGGGTTGTCACTCCACCTCGCCCATGATGCTCTGGTCCATCTCGGCTCGCCTGGACATCCCATTCACCCTTGTATAGAAACTCTCCGCCCTCCAGTGACGTAAAACTCACCCTACAACGATAGCAATCCACAAAGGCTCGAAAAGGTACCAACCAGTCCATCCTGAGAATAACATCATAATCTTTCATCTCTAATACATAGAGGTCCCATAAAAAGTGACACCCACCAACCTCAAGGGGGCACTCCTTGCACTGATGCACACCAGCCGTTCTAGTCCCCAACAGAGTGTCTAGCGCCATAACACCATAAGAAGAAGAAACACAAAGCCCAAGGCTCTCCACAATGGGAAAAGATTTAAATCTATGTGTAGAACCTGTATCGAAAAGTACTGAAGATAAAACAGAAGCTACTAGAATAGAACCTCTGACAGTAGAAGGTCTGAGATCCTGTTCTTGTTGGGCCTGTTGCACTGCATATGCCTGCCCAGTGTCACGGTCCTGCGACACAGCCAGGATACCCTAAGTTGTCCCGCCCTATTGTCTCTGAGATCCTGGTGTCTGGATACCATGGTAGCGACCACCATCTCTTCCTGCACGCCCTGACGCATTCTAGTTTCCCGACTAGTAAGAAGCTGCTGGTCCTGCTCCCGCATGAGAAGTATGCACAGAACCCCTCTCACTAGCCACTGGTGGAAACACCCTGCAAAAGCTCTACAGATGACCCATCTTTCTGCAGGCTTAACACATTATTGGGTCACGTGGACACTATGGTCTCTTATGCCCCTCTCTGCCACACTAGTAGCAAATAACCTGGCCACCTGAAGAATTCTTCTGGATAGTACTGCCACCGTGAGAGAATTCCATCTGTCTCTTCCTCTTACCGGTAGAAATAGTACTAGAAACTGGTGTTGAACCGCCCTGGCCCACACCACTAGCTTCCCGCAGGTTCTGCTTAGTAATTAGTGCCTAGTTCACAATAGCATGCACTGTAGGTAACCTGAAAACGTTCACTGGTGCTCGGATGTCACTCTGAAGACCATACTCAAAGCGTCTAGCCCTCAACGCCTCATCACCCACCAGAATAGGTGAAAAATGATGAAGCTCAGTGAAGCGAGCTGAATAATCCATCACTGACATAGCGCCCTGCTGCAGATTTATGAACTCTCAAGCTCTATCTACCCTCAGTGTCTTTGGGAAGAAGAAGTCATAGAAGACTGACTGAAAATCTTCCCACGCCATGTCTCTATGATGCTCCGACTGAGTGGTAACATCCCACCATATCTTGGTGGAATCACGCAACATATATGTAGAGAGCTTGACCCTCCACCCTAGAGGCGTCACCAGATGCTCAAATATCGTCTGCATCGAACCCAGCCAAGACTTTGTAGCCTGTAGTCCACCATCCCCTGAAAATGTAGGCAGTTGTTGCTACTGGAATATACAAGTGAGCTCTTCCATAGATGTGGCGGCCTGCAGTGCTCCCTGGAAAGTCTGCATGAACCGCATGAAGCCTTCACAGAACTGCACCTCTGCACTTATGTCCGGTATAACGGTTGGCGCCGCATCTGGCACTACTGGAGGATCAACTGGTAGCCCATGGCCTACCATCTCAGGAGTATAATTGTCACCTCTCTCTTGGCAAACAACTGGTGTTCATCTCGGCGGCATGACTCTACAAGGTCAAACACATGCCTTAGATCAAATTTATCAATGACTGATAACAAGGAGACCAAGAAGGGAACATGAGAAAGAAAGCATTCAAGATTTACAAAATTTGACTACACGGCGTGTATTAATACTACATGGCGTGTTCTATCAAGACATTCACATGGGCGTGTACTCCAACTAAAAATGGGTGTGTAACACCCCAAACACACGGTGTGTCCTCAAACTACATGGTGTGTACTTGAATCCTCCTTCCCTGCCCGGGTCCTTCTACACGGATAAGGCACATGGATCTCCTAAAAAAAACTACACGGCGTGTCCCACAGGTACACGACATGTATTCGACAAGCTTTCACCGGCCTGTGTTGTTCATGACATGGCCTGTGTACCCAGGTCACACTACACAGTGTGTTCAAGGTAGACATGACGTGTATGTCTTAAGGTTTCCTCCATCCATGTTATTAGTTACATGGGAGGACACCGGGTCAACACTACACGACGTGTACAACCAGTACACAATGTGTTCCTTTAATCCATTCCCTACCCCGTGTCCCCGACCACACGGTCTATGACACGGGAAGAGACTACACGGTGTGTACTGAGGGTACACAACGTGTACTTAAAAAGTTTTCATTTCTTCCCGAATAGAAGAACACACGGCGTGTGTCCATAGAACTACACGGCGTGTATCCTGGGTTTTCCAGACAGTGAGCCTCAGAAACTACTCCGGAACCCAGAAAACACTAAAACAAACATCTAAGTTCCAAATTCCAATCCGTGAGGGCCCATACTCCCCGCAAATCAAAGCTTGGCATCTTACACATGTTATAACAAGTAAACATGTTAATGATCCACCGAATTCTGGTCATTGAGGGCCCATAATCCCCAAAAACCAAAGTTTGGCATTCATTCTATCAACAATATCACACAACAATACCCTATCAAATAGAAGGTATTTATCAAAGCATCTATCACAACAACATGCTTTTCTAGCACATCAACTATCACAACAACATACAATTTCTAATGCACCTACATGGCATGGAAGGAATGCATGACATGTGATTCTAGAATGTGCCTAAATGATGCATGAGATGGAATATCCTCATCTCATCAGGTTGCAACTAAATAGAACTCATGTATAATATATAAACAGTATAATCATAAGTGCATCACACAATGGTGAAAATCAAATCAACTGTAAAATTGCAAAATCAGTAATAATTGCAATAACGAGGTAGATTGGCTTTTCCCTGTACACGAGTTAGCTACTCCCAAGAAAAACTTATTACCAACTACCATGTCCATCCTATCACTGACTAAGGCTCCAAATAGTAAGTCAAAGAAAAGAACCTGCCCTTTGATACCACTTTGTAACGTCCCGAATCCAGAAGCCACTCAACGGGTGCCCTGGACCTGGTTGGTTACATGACCTCAAGCGCATTTCCCCAAAGGCCAGAGGATGCCGAATAGCAGCGAGGGCCCAGGTTTGATAGTGGAGAAACTATGTCCTCATTTTTCAAAGTGTAGCGCAACAGAAAAGATAAATAACATACAACAATGGAAGCAGTAAACAATATACAACCGAAATGGACAACTGAAGTAAAAGAAAATCAGCAGTCATATATATAAGGATGTAGCACGTCACTAATTCTATGAAAGTAGCCAGAACATGATACACTTCAAAACAATACAATACAACTCAAAATACAAGGTACATCCAAACAAAAACAAAGTAGAGTAAACAGAATGCCGCAACATCATAAGCCTAAGCTCGGTCCCATGCTCTCCCACTCCTCTACTACAATCAAGTACCTATATAGGGACCCTTTCCCTTATCCACACCTGCAATAATATAGTTTGTTTGGGCCAAAGACATGACCCAAACATGGTGTGAGAAATAAATCCTAGTAAGCACCCACCAAAGCCCCGTGCCCAACTGTTAGTGAAAATGTGCAGCAGCAGTGTGCAATAGTAAATGCAATAGACCAAGCAGTACTCAAAAGTAACTAAATTTACCAGTTATCTTGCCATTTAATTATTCATTTATCCATTCCAATCCTGTAATTTAACTTGGAAGGTACAATATATAAAAACTACCATGGTGAATATTCATGATAACACCATCCTCAGACATACAATCCTTACCCTCAGGTAACCAGAATCGAAACCCACAGGTAATTGCCCACAGGAAAAACAAATATCACCCTCAAGCATACGAAGTGTCACCCACTGGCACATAATCTACTGCCTATAGGCATAACGAATATTTCCCTCAGGCTAAAAGAATCACTGCCCTTAGGCTAAACGAAACAATGCCCTCAGGCTAAGCAAGTAACCGGGCCGAGCCCAACACATAAGCAAACGATTTATATAAAATTCCTCTCAAGGAAAATGCAATGCACAATATAATCATGGTATACCCTCGGGTATCCTTTCCAAATAGCTAAACAGAGGAACGCACCCCTAGGGTGGACCTGGATCCAAGTAGTGATCCCAAACAGTAGTTTTAACTTATCAAAAGTTTATCTATACAATTATAGGTAATTTTTAGTAAAGGTCATAGCCATACGACACCCAAAATATGGGTTAGTAGCACAACAGTACACAAAAACACATAGAAATTGGAATTTAAACATCAGACCACCTACCTCGATCGCCCCTGATCGGTATATGTGAACGTAGCCTCCTGAAACGCACGAGAAAGGCGTATATCTGAGATAAAAAACTACATGCTCAATCTCAAATAACTTCCCCCTTAAGAAGGAATTGGTAAGAATGGATCAAGGAGAAGGAAGGGCTTACCTATGCGGTCCCAATGTGATTGATGGGTACAGAATCAGATTCCCGGTGCGCGATTGGGAGATCCTCCAAGCTTCGACCGTCTCTTCCACTCTCCTCCGTCATTCTAAGATTCCTTTGTGAACTAAGAAGGCTATAACTATTTTAAGTGAAAAAAACAAACTACACGGCGTGTACTTTCATCATTTAACTGTTCCTCTGGCGGCTACTTTTCACCGCCGAGCTGTACACTTGCCGACATGAGTACACGACGTGTATTTTCGAATTCACGGCATGTATTTACGAATACACGGCGTGTACGGTCGCTCAGCTAGCGGCTGCCTTCAACACCTTACTATTCACCTGCCAACTGACTACACGGCCTTTAAATACCCATTACACAGCGTGTAGTCAGTTTATACACCTTTCATCACCGATAGGGCTACGCGCCCTGTGTACTGATCCCACACGGCCAAAGTACACGACATGTGGAAAATTACATGGCGTGTACCCACAAAATTTGGGATTTTCCCCATTTTCTTCATTTTCTCAAAAACACTTAAGGAAAAAGGAAATGAAGAAACATGTACCTCAAAAACAAGAACCGGGTTCTTACAGGTCCGACCCGGTCAGACCGACCCGACCTGACCTAGACTGGGCCAACCCGGTTCGGGTCGACCCGTGCTGACCCGAGGGGTCCGGCCTAGCCCGTTGGGTAGGCTGACCCATTGGGTTTGGCTCGACCTTCTGGGGCCCGCCATCAGGCCGCGAGGGTGGTCCTGTAATGCCCCGATCCCAGTTACCCAAAGTCAATGCATTATTGCGTAACATTGGCATGATCACAAAGGATCAAGTCTCGAAAGACCGATTAGTTTAGTAGCATTGGAAACACTAGATTCATTCATAAATGTTACATTAAATCATAAAGTAAAAAATCACAATAACATAGTCTCCATAGTCCACACTTATATCCCCTTCAGACTATCCCTGTAGGTTAGTCATAAAATATTTCTTCACATCCTGGGAAAAATAAAACATTGAAAGGGGTGAGCTCAGATGCTCAGTAAGGATAACAATATAGCGGAAGCTTTCATAAATAAACATAAAAATTTAAGGCAATGTATAACTAAAACAAAATCCTTTTAAACTTGAACTTCAATATAATATGGAAAAAGTAAAATGAGATAATTCCATTTACTTATTCACATGGATATTCTACTGATCGAATAATCACATGCAATATCAATAACCACTATCATAATGATGGAATGCATAATGCCAGACTATCATAACCACGTAGCCAAGGCCTCGTGCCAAGACTACAAATAAGATTTTGTCAAGGCCTCGTGCCAAGACACTAGTTTGTCTCATGAGACCTACCGATGCATCGAGGAGCTATAGCGGGCTCCACCCGTCACTTATTAAGTCCAATGCATTTCTCATATGAACAAGTTTAAACATATCATAAACCATAACATAATTGTATCACATAAAACATGCATAAAGGAAACATAATATTTCCGCACTTCAATCACAAGATATCAATACAACACTTTGATATAATAAAAACATTATCAAAACCATTTTCGATACCAAAATAAAAGAAAAGTAAAACATGGTATTTATTTTTCTTTTAAAAAAAGGTTATGGCTTATAGAGGAATCTGAAACTCAAATAATAGTCACGGCAGCGGAGAAGTCGTTGTCACCGCATATGTAATAAAAAAAATTCCTTTTGTAGTTTAGTAAAAACGCTTCGTATAAAAAGATTCCTTTTGAATAAAAGTAAAAGTCAAAGGGGTTTATACACCGTATAAATGAAAGTTGTGTATAAAACCAAGTATGACTCAATGAAAGGAGATTGAGACGAAATCCTTACAAAGATCATTTTTAAAATAAAATAGATATATTATGTGTATTTACTATAAGTACACATAAAGAAAGTACAAATACAAGATAGGACATAATAATATCATGACATAATTTGAAAGTAGGATATTCACCCAAAGAATGGAAATTGGGTTAAGAAATTCCATTACAAAGATAATTTTTTAAATAAAATAGATCTATTATGTGTATTCACTATAAGTACATATAAATAATGTAAAAATACAATATAGGACATAAAAATATCATGACATAATTTGAAAGTAGGAGATTAACCCAAAGAACGGAAATTGGGTTAAGAAGTTCCCTTACCTCGTGTCCGACTCGACTAGACCGCTCTTTAACCTCTTGAATAATAAACTAGAGTTAATATCTACTTTCTTAAGAACCTTTTTCAAGTTCATTATCCCTTTTATATCACTTATTACAATGCTATGAAAATTATGTAGTCATTTAAGTTAATAACGGTCGTTTTGTCGATCTTTGGTACTTGAGTCAACAATAAACTTCTTATAATTACAGGTTATTTATGTGGTAGAATATCCATTATCTCCAGAATTATATTCATGATGTATATATCATATATATCCTATATATCTAGTATATACATGCATTTATAATATTACATAACATTTAGAGGTAAGAAATGAAATGCACCGTTCATGGAGACGGTAAGCCGTACGTACGCATGGACGCTACTTTCATTTCTATTTCGTATTTTAATGGAATAAAACATAATTATATAAAGTTATATTATAATTTCAGTATAATATAATATATAATATCACTTACTCCATCCTTTATACGTCCCACATATGACATTAACGATTCAAATCACTTTGAGGGGGCGGTAGTCCGCACTTCCTAAAATGAAATTATCTCGTTTACCCATAAAGGTGTGCCATAAATGAAAAATACAGAAGCATAAGGAAAACATAAACATAATATATATCATTTATGAAAATAGTGTCATCATAATGTCCACCATTATAGGTGTTAAAAGAAGATTGAACAATCATCATTTCGTGAGGCAGTAATTCGCCACCCACAGAAACAATATGTTCTTTAACCATTTGACGAAGGTGTGTGTAAGTGTAAATAAAATACTTCTCATAAAAACATCCTATTATATGGAAGATACTGTTGTTGTTACAAAATAAAAGAATAAAAAGAGTTTAAGGGGTTGGATAAGCAAAATAAAACAAAATAGCATAATAGAATACATTACCTTAAAATCAGGTAACTCTTTTTGATTTGAGCCAAAGGCTTCCTTGGGAAGACTTCTGACCAAAGTGAGGCTTCTAGGAGTAAGAGAGGGAAGTTGGGAGAGTATTTAGGAAGAGGTTGGCCGAGCCAAATGGCTTTAAAGGTGTGAATAAGGTGGTAGTGGTGGGGGCCTTTTATAAGAGGAGAGGAGGGGCACTCTTGGAAAGTCATGAAATGTTACTTTATTATATAATGAGTTTCGGATTTTAAAGGTCCCACACTTATCTATTTCGAGGATAAGGTGATAAGGGTTAGAAATATACTCATCCAATAGGTTTTTTACAAGTTTAAGTCTTAGATTTTACATTATCTTTTTATTTTATTTAAATCGTTAATTA
This sequence comes from Viscum album, assembly GCA_963277665.1. NCBI lineage: Eukaryota > Viridiplantae > Streptophyta > Magnoliopsida > Santalales > Viscaceae > Viscum > Viscum album. Next base: position 1,057,898,681 of record OY728125.1, read on the forward strand.
ATGAGGTAATCACTACATCATCATGGTGTCATAAATAATTTAATTTATTTAATGTCTAAAAATTATAAAAAAAATATCATGATGTAGGAAATCATTTTATCTTTCTAATTAATATTTATAGTCCAAAATATGAGTTGTATAACCCCATTTAAAAATTGTTTTAGTAAAACAAATTCATGTTTGTGACATTTTTATTTTAACATTAAATAAAAGGTTTTTAATGTCATTTTCCTACCAAAGTGGCTCCATGGGGTCCCCAAGTTGACCCATGGATTGTCTTGGTCGGCCATGACTCATCCAATAGGTGTAGGAAAAGTTTCAAGGTCATTTCATATTATTATAACATTATCTTTACCTTAAATTTCACTAATTACCTTTAATCGCGATTAATTAAACTTAAAAGTTACTATTCACCAAAAAATTATTTTAATCCCATTGAACCACATTTTACTTCCTAATGACAACCATGTATGTCGGATTTTTGAAAATCAAATCACAAAAGTGGTAATGTTTCATTTAAACGAAAAATCAGTTTTTTAACTACCACTTAGTGGTTTCACTATTCATCAAAAATTGAAGTTTTTCAGAACAATGCCAAAATTTCACCCTAAGCTATAATTGATATTCCGAATTAAAAAATGATGTCTATTTTACAAAATTCCAAACATATAAGTTGCCTTAATTAATTTTATAACTAATTCCCGCTGTCACAACAAATAGCGTGTTTTTAAGAAACAATATATATCAAAAGATTGACAATTGTTTATGTCCATTTTCAAAGTGAAATTAATTCTAATGAACACCATTGGATAAAATGGTAAAAATATATTCTAATTATACTTTAAAACCACTCAATAGTATAATTTATCACTATAAATTATTTTAATTAAAAAAGTTGTTTTAAGTATTTTTCACTATTCATAAAAAAATGGAAGTTCTCAGAAAATTACAAAAAATTCAACTTAGGATAATTTCAATATTACGAATACAAAAATGAAGTCCATTTTGAAATATAAAATTTCTATAATTTTAAAAAGTGGGTATTAGTATTCATAACGGCTACTTTGATTAGTCTCGATGTGTTAGAACTCGAACTTGTGTACAATGTAAGCTATTGCATTATTGAAAGAGAAGCGTAACATGGAAGCTCGAGGTGTTACATTCTACCCTCCTTCAATAAATTGCATCCTCACAATTTAAAATTTTTCTTTGAAAATAAAACATTGAAAATAGAAAATACCTTTGTGAAAAACCCACATCGGAAATAAGGTTAATAAAAATATTACATTAGAGGAAATAAAGAGAAGTACAAAGGTCACCCGAGATAGCCCATACGAGGATTCTTTGAAAATATGGATATTGAGGAAAAACAAACCATCAAGGTCTGATGGAGAGTTGTATAAAACAGGATTAGGAGAAAGTTAACCACAAGAAAATCACAAACTTGTGATTGGTTAAACGGTCATTAAATCCCCAGTTGGAAAAGATAACCGATAACGTTTTTATTTTAAGTTACCTTTCATAAAGTTGAGGAATTTATTTAAGAGATTTACTAAGAATGTAAGGAAATATACTTACTTGTCATGTAGACATTCATTCTTTAATAAATTTTTACCACAAACCCATCTTTCACTCCAAATGGTAACAGAACTCAAAAATATTCTATTTATCCTAATTGTATAAGGTTCCAAATATTACCACATACCATTTAGATTAGAAAAACTATTTTGTAATAACCAGGGACTTCACGTAGTCCAGTGGTAGGTGATTAATCCCAATCGCACTATGGTTGTGGGTTCAATTCCCACAGCTTTTTCCAACGCGATGGGTTGTCACTCGGTCTGCATGTTGTCCTTTTTATAAATATCCAAAAATAACCTTAACAATAGTATCCAATGTAAAATATAATCCATTCAACCTTTATAGTTATCCAAAATACTTCTGTCCAACTCACAGTCCAAATTTTATAAGGAAGGTAAACATAATGAAGATCCTTTTTTCCGCGTAACAACATGTGAACACCTTCATCATGTATTCTTTTAAAACACTAAAACATCCTGAATTACCATATATACTTATTTATTACATTCATGACCCCTTATTACTTATAGAATACTAGATATACTCCTTCAATCCAAAAATGTATACAAATCATTATTCAGTTTTAAGGAAGTTATGAATATCCAATATAATTTATCCAAATCAATCATGTATTATTCCAAAATCACTATCTCGGTATCAGAAACATATTATGGTTTATCTTTCTCTCAACTATATATTTTCCAAAAATTTAACCTACTGTGGAGTCAATTTTCTTGGTTCCACACAATCTCAAGTCCTTGATGAAATAGTACTGCAGTACAATCCTTATATACTCCATAATTATTATAACCAATACATCATTGATACAACACTCAAATGACAAAATTATTTAATAACAACATAAGAACTCTAATCATTCCTCCTAATTTGTGGTAGTATCATAACTTGATTATTATCCAATAACATCATTTGGGGCATACTTTGATGATTTGGACATTGGTTTGCGTAGTGTCTCCACTCCTTGCAGATGAAACATTTTACATTTGAAACCTTTTTTTACCCTTTCAGTGACGCACTTGTTGTCCTTTTTCTCCACACTTATAACAAAATCTCATTCCCTTCAGGCAAGTTCCAAGGTGTTTCTTCCCACAGTTATCACATATTGGAAAATCCCTCTTTTCCCTCGTCCCTTTATCTATCATTCTCTCTTCCATCCTTTTCTTCTCTTTCTTCCCTTCAAAGCCATAAGACTTGGATAATTCTTTATTTATCTTATTAACACATGATACTATATCTTCAAATGTTGAGAACACATGGGAGACTATTTCCCTTCTAAATGTTGTCTTAATACCGTGAAAGATATGATCCTTCTTACTCTTTGGATCATACGTATTGATGGAGTCCACATTCCTTCTACTGGGCGCCATTTCTATACAATGACATAAACTAGGTTAGTTTATGAATTAAAATACATAATTCCATACTTGTAAAACACTTAACATAAATTTAATGATTTATAGATATAATCCATAATCATAAAAAGAAATGTTTTCTTTGAGGAAGTATATACTCATAAACCCTTCATAATGGTTTGTAAAAAAAACCGAGAATTATCCTAAGAATTTCCCCCGGGAGTGTCGTAACCAAGAGTGCAGCAAGGCCCGTTGTCATGCACCAGTTCCCATTCGAGTCTAGCTCAAAGCGGTGTTTTAGGGTTTTACGCCTAGGTACATCTGTGCCAGATCCACCTCTACCTGCTCATATCCAGACAGGGATGTATTGCTCGGAAAAGTCACAAAATCTCTATAATACCAAAATTCTAGGAAGTTATTCTATACTAATCCTCAAAGTCTATCTTAGGAATATGTGCTCTAATCAGAGTTTATCTAAATCTAGCTTCCAAGGTTAGTACTAAACTGCCTCTGATACCAACTGTAACACCCCGACCCCAGTTACCCAGAGTCGGTGCATTATTGCATAACATTGGCATGATCACAAAGGATCAAGTCTCTAAATACCGATTAGTTTAGTAGCCTTGGAAACAATAGATACATTCATAAATGTTACATTACATCATAAAGTGAAAAATCACAATAACATAGTCTCTATAGTCCACACTTCTATCCCCTTCAGACTATCCCTGTAGGTCAGTCATAAAATATTTCTTCACATCCTGGGAAAAATAAAACATTGAAAGGGGTGAGCTCAGATGCTCAGAAAGGAAAACAATATAGCGGAAGCTTTCATAAATAAACATAAACATTTAAGGCAATGTATAACTAAAATAAAAGCCTTTTAAACTTTAACTTCAACATAATATGGAAAAAGTAAAATGATATAATGCCATTTACTTATTCACATGGATATTCTACTGATCGAATAATCACATGCAATATCAATAACCACTATCATAATGATGGAATGCATAATCCCAGACTATCATAACCACGTAGCCAAGGCCTCGTGCCAAGACTACAAATAAGATTTTGTCAAGGCCTCATTCCAAGACACTAGTTTGTCTAATGAGACCTACCGATGCATCGAGGAGCTATAGCAGGCTCCACCCGTCACTTATTAAGTCCAATGCATTTCTCATATGAATAGGTTTAAACATATCATAAACCATAACATAATTGTATCACATAAAACATGCATAAAGGAAACATAATATTTCCACACTTCAATCACAAGATATCAATACAACACTTTGATATAATAAAAACATTATCAAAACCATTTTCGATACCAAAATAAAAGAAAAGTAAAACATGGTATTTATTTTTCTTTTAAAAAAAGGTTATGGCTTATAGAGGAATCCGAAACTCAAATAATAGTCACAGCAGAGTAGAAGTCGTTGTCGCCGCATACGTAAGAAAAAACATTCCTTTTGTAGTTTAGTAAAAATGCTTCGTATAAAAAGATTCCTTTTGAATAAAAGTAAAAGTCAAAGGGGTTTATACACCGTATAAATGAAAGTTGTGTATAAAACCAAGTATGCCTCAATGAAAGGAGATTGAGACGAAGTCATTACAAAGATCATTTTTAAAATAAAATAGATCTATTATGTGTATTTACTATAATTACACATAAAGAAAGTACAAATACAAGATAGGACATAATAATATCATGACATAATTTGAAAGTAGGAGATTAACCCAAAGAATGGAAATTGTGTTAAGAAATTCCCTTACAAAGATAATTTTTTAAATAAAATAGATCTATTATGTGTATTCACTATAAGTACACATAAATAATGTACAAATACAAGATAGGACATAAAAATATCATGACATAATTTGAAAGTAGGAGATTAACCCAAAGAACAGAAATTGGGTTAAGAAGTTCCCTTACCTCGTGTCCGACTTGACTCGACCGCTCTTTAACCTCCTGAATAATAAACTAGATTTAATATCTACTTGATTAAGAACCTTTTTCATGTTAATTATCCCTTTTATATCACTTATTACAATGTTACAAAAATTATGTAGTCATTTAAGTTAATAACGGTCGTTTTGTCGATCTTTGGTACTTGAGTCAACAATAAACTTCTTATAATAACAGGTTGTTTATGTGGTAGAATATCCATTATCTCCAGAATTATATTCATGATGTAGATATCATATATATACTATATATATATTATATACATGCATTTATAATATTACATAACATTTAGAGGTAAGAAATGAAATGCACCGTTCATGGAGACGGTAAGTCGTACGTACGCATGGACGCTACTTTCATTTCTATTTCGTATTTTAATGGAATAAAACATAATGATATAAAGTTATATTATAATTACAGTATAATATAATATATAATATCACTTACTCCATCCTTTATACGTCCCACATATGGCATTAACGATTCAAATCACTTTGAGGGGGCGGTAGTCCGCACTTCCTAAAATGAAATTATCGCGTTTACCCATAATGAAAATAATAAAGATGCGCCATAAATGAAAAATACAGAAGCATAAGGAAAACATAAACATAATATATATCATTTATGAAAATAATTTCATCATAATGGCCACCATTAGAGGTGTTAAAATAATATTGAACAATCATCGTTTCGTGAGGCAGTAATTCGCCACCCACAGAAACAATATATTCTTTAACCATTTGATGAAGGTGTGTGTAATTGTAAATAAAATCCTTCTCATAAAAACATCCTAGTATATGAAAGATACTGCTGTTGTTACAAAATAAAAGAATAAAAAGATTTTAAGGGGTTGGAGAAGCAAAATAAAACAAAATAACATAATAGAAGACATTACCTTAAAATCGGGTAACTCTTTTTGATTTGAGCCAAAGGCTTCCTTGGGAAGACTTCTGCCCAACGTGAGGCTTCTAGGAGTAATATAGGGAACTTGGGAGATTATTTGGGCATATTTTGGCCGAGACAAATGGCTTGGAAGGTGTGAATAAGGTGGTAGTGGTGGGGGCCTTTTATAAGAGGAGAGGAGGGGCACTCTTGGAAAGTCATGAAATGTTACTTTATTATATAATGAGTTTCGGATTTTAAATGTCCCACACTTATATATTTCGAGGATAAGGTGATAAGGGTTCCAAATATACTCATACAATAGGTTTTTTACAAGTGTAAGTCTTAGATTTTACATTATATTTTTATTTTATTTAAATCGTTAATTAATGAGGTAATCACTACATCATCATGGTGTCATAAATAATTTAATTTATTTAATGTCTAAAAATTATAAAAAAAATATAATGATGTAGGAAATATTTTTTGATTTCTAATGAATATTTATAGTCCAAAATATGACTTGTATAACCCCATGTAAAAATTGTTTTAGTAAAAAAAACTCATGTTTGTGACATTTTTATTTTAACATTAAAAAAAAGTTTTTAATGTCATTTTCCTACCAAAGTGGCTCCATGGGGTCCCCAAGTTGACCCATGAATTGTATTGGTCGGCCATGACTCATCCAATAGATGTAGGACAAGTGTCAAGGTCATTTCATATTATTATAACATTATCTTTACCTTAAATTTCACTAATTACCTTTAATCGTGATTAATTAAACTTAAAAGTTACTATTCACCAAAAATTATTTTAATCCCATTGAACCACATTTTACTTCATAATGACAACCATGTATGTCGGATTTTTGAAAATCAAATCACAAAAGTGGTAATATTTCATTTAAACGAAAAATCAGTTTTTTAACTACCACTTAGTGGTTTCACTATTCATCAAAAATTGAAGTTTTTCAGAACAATGCCAAAACTTCACCCTAAGATATAATTGATATTCCGAATTCAAAAATGATGTCTATTTTACAAAATTCCAAACATATAAGTTGCATTAATTAATTTTATAACTAATTCCCACTGTCACAACAAATAGCGTGTTTTTAAGAAAAATATATATCAAAAGATTGACAATTGTTTATGTCCATTTTCAAAGTGAAATTAATTCTAATGAACCCCATTGGATAAAATGGTAAAAATATATTCAAATTATACTTTAAAACCACTCAATAGTATAATTTATCACTATAAATTATTTTGATTAAAAAAGTTGTTTTAAGTATTTTTCACCATTCATAAAAAAATGGAAGTTCTCAGAAAATTACAAAAAAATCAACTTAGGATAATTTCGATATTACGAATACAAAAATGAAGTCCATTTTGAAATATAAAATTTCTATAATTTTAAAAAGTTGGTATTACTATTCATAACGACTACTTTGATTAGTCTCGGTGTATTAGAACTTGAACTTGCGTACAATGCAAGCTATTGCATTATTGAAAGAGAAGTGTAACGTGGAAGCTCGGGGTGTTACAGGTCCATCCGGGATCGGGACCGGTTCGACTCGTTGGGTTTGGCCCGGCCTGCTGGGCCCCACCAGCAGGCTGTGAGGGCGGTCCGGACCGGGCTCGGGACCGGTTCGGTCCGGTGCGCTGTGAGGGGGCGGCCTAGTGCGGCTCGGCCCATAGGGCGTGGATGAGGCCGATTCGGCCAGGGCACCGCGAGGGGGCCAAGAGGGAGCAAGGGGGGTCGGGACGCCGACTCGGCCGGGAGGCCGCGGGGGGGGGGGATTCGGCTGGCTCGGCCGGGTGGCCGTGAGGGGCCCGGATCGGCCTGCTCGGCTGGGTGGCTGTGAGGGGGGACGATTTGGCCGGCTCGGCTGGGTGGCCGCGAGGGGGTCAGGATGTAGGCTCGGCCGGGTGGGCCGCGGTTCGGAGGGCCACAGTTTGGAGGGCCGTGGTTCGGCCAGTTCGGCCCGCCACAAGGGCGCGACTCGGGTGACTCAGGAGGCGGCTCAGGGTGGTGCGCATGGTGCACAGAGGCTGGCTTGGCCGGAGCTTGGCTCAGCCGGGGCCGGAGCGGTCGGAAGGCCGGTGGGCGACCGAAAGGCCGGGGCGCGGCGCGGCTCGGGCCGATGGGGGCTCGACAGGCGGCGACGCGGTTCGGCCCAGGGTGGCGGAGCTGGTTCGGCCAGAGCGCTGCGAGGGCGGCACGGGTTGCGAAGGCCGTGGGAAGCACGACCTTTGTCGTCGCCGCCTTCATCGCCTCGTTGCTTCATCGCCATGCCGAAGTTCTTCAAAAACAAGATCGGCGTAGTGGTCAGGCCTTGTTGGTTTGGCCCGCACCCTCCGCGTTTAGGGTGGTATCAATTGGTTCATCAAAGGTGTACGATGTACAACAATTATTTTACAACCAGGCAAAGAATTATTTCTATTCGAAGAAGAGAAAGAGAAAAGAAATAAAACACAAAAGTAAACCCCCTACCTTTGTTCATCGTTCGTCGTTCGTTGACGGAGTCGCAGAAAGTAGAGGAAGAATATCATCGTTCATCACATCCGCCAAGCACTTCCAAACCCGAGCTGAGTCGGCTTGTTGACGATGATGCGAAAGTTAGTCGTTGAAGACGTCTCACGACGGTAGGATTCGAGGAAGGAAGTCAAAGAAGATTGGCGTTCTTCTTTCTTCGTTCTTTGTTGAAAGATGAGGTTCCTCGTTGAGGGCTTTCTCTCCAATAACCCAAGTGAAATCGTTGTGCCAAATAATAGATTAGTTTATCTATTATTTCGTTGGAACAAAATTTCAAAGGGTGAATTAAATTAAAAGGCTCCACCTAATTAATTCACGTGTGCTGGCACAAATTAATTAGGGGAGTTGGCACCAATTAATTTAAGGGGAGGTCAAGAGGATCTCCCTCATTAATGAGGGAGAGTTGAGAGGTTTTACTCTCCTCCATCAATAGGGGGGTTTATCCCCATGTGGTCCCCATGTTATAACCTCTCACTGGAGGTTATGTTCGGGTGGGCCCCACCACCATAACCTCTCATGGGAGGTTAAGGTTTGGTGGTCCCACCTCCAACTTCCTTGAAGAGGTTATAACAAATAAAATAAAATAAGACATGCACTTATTTTATTTTATTATTCCACATAAAACTCAAAATCTATCTTTTATTCCTGACCATCTGTCGTTGAGGTGAAAGTCTTCTTAAGTGAATACCGGCGCTGCGAGTTCAACGGTGCCCTCAGATTTCAATTCCGATCACTGGTTCAAGAGTTATAAAAACCCGCTCATACGTTTAGTGAACGTACCCAAACAAAACTTTAGAAATTGATTCCGGGCACACCGGTCCTCAGAATCAAGCGCCGTAAATTTTCAAGGACTCGTAAAATTCCCATGTATTTTAAAAAAAAACCACAAAATTTCTGGGTCTTTACAGTCTCCACCCTGGGACCACCCACGTGCCCGAACAAGTCATTTGACTAATGACAGCCCCCACAGGCCAACACATGTCCTTTCCAGTGTGCTTTGTCCTCACTCACATACACCCTGGGAAACTTCCCAGAAGGTCACCCATCCTGATCACTACTCAAGACCGAGCACACTTAACTGTGGAGTTTTAATCAGGTAGACTCCCGAAAAGGAATGTGCACCTTATTAACATGAGTCATATCATTTAGTCATTTAACCCTTTATCATTCTGGGGTGTTATAATCACCCCCCTTTAGAGCACAATGTCCTCATTGTGGACCCTACATCTCAACCCAGGCAGTGCACCACACTTAAGGCTGGGTACCACATCTGATACCAAATGTAACAACTAGGCCCTAGTGACAGCACAAACATATGTCCTTTCCAGTGTGCTTTGTCCTCACTCACACGTGCCCGAACATGCCATATGACTAATGACAGTCCCCACAGACCAACACTTGTCCTTTCTAGTGTGCTTTTTCCTCACTCACATACACCCTGAGAAACTTTCCAGAAGTTTACCCATCCTAATCACTACTCCATTCCAAGCACACTTAACTATGGAGTTTTAATCAGGTAGGCTCTCGAAAAGGAATGTGCACCTTGTTAACATGAGTCATATCATTTAGTCATTTAACCCTTTATCATTCTGGGGTGTTATAATCACCCCCTTTAGAGCACAATGTCCTTTTTGTGGGCCCTACATCTCAACCCAGGTAGTGCACCACACTTAAGGCTGGGTACCACCTCTGACTAATTAGTTCACGTGTGTTGGCACAAATTAATTAGGGGAGTTGGCACCAATTAATTTAAGGGGAGGTCAAGAGGCTCTCCCTCATTAATGAGGGAGAGTTGAGAGGTTTTACTCTCCTCCATCAATAGGGGGGTTTATCCCCGTGTGGTCCCCACTTCATAACCTCTCACTAGAGGTTATGTTCGAGTGGGACCCACCACCATAACCTCTCATGGGAGGTTAAGGTGTGGTGGTCCCACCTCCAAATTCCATGAGGAGGTTATAACAAATAAAATAAAATAAGACATGCACTTATTTTATTTTATTATTCCACATAAAACTAAAAATCTATCTTTTATTCCCGACCATCTGTCATCGAGGTGAAAGTATTCTTAAGTGAATACTGGAACTACGAGTTCAACGGTGCCCTCAGATTTCAATTCCGAGCACCGATTCAAAAAGTTATAAAAACCCACTCATACGTTTACTGAACGTACCCGAACAAAACTTTAGAAATTGATTCCATGCACACTGTTCATCGGAATCAAGCAACATCAATTTTCACGAACTCGTAAAATTCCCATGTATTTTAAAAAAAATTCCACAGAATTTCCAAGTCTTTAAAGTCCCCACCCTGGGGCCCACCCACATGCCCGAACAGGTCATTTGACTAATGAAAGTCCCCACATGCCAACACATGTCCTCTCCAGTGTGCTTTGTCCTCACTCACATACACCCTGAGAAACTTCCCAGAAGGTCACCCATCCTGATCACTAATTCAGGCCGAGTACACTTAACACTATGTATTTTTAATTAGGTAGACTCCCGAAAAGGAATGTGCACCATGTATTTAAAAAAATCCATAGAATTTCCGGGTCTTTACAGTCCCCACCCTGGGGCCCACCCACGTGCCCGAACAGGTCATTTGACTAATGACAGTTTCCACAGGCCAACACATGTCCTTTCCAGTGTGCTTTGTCCTCACTCACATACACCCTAGGAAGCTTCCCAGAAGGTCACCCATCCCGATCACTACTCTAGGCCGAGCACACTTAACTGTGGAGTTTTAATTAGGTAGGCTCCCGAAAAGGAATGTGCACCTTGTTAACATGAGTCATATCATTTAGTCATTTAAACCTTTATCATTCTGGGGTATTATAATCACCCCCCTTTAGAGCACAATGTCCTCATTGTGGGCCCTACATCTCAACCTAGGTAGTGCACCACACTTAAGGTTGGGTACCACCTCTGATACCAAATGTAACAACTGGGCCCCAGTGACAACACAAACATCCCGTCTTAACATGGTCGTTGGGTCCTGACCCGCCAGATACCACCAGTTGCCTTGCAGACACATGGTCCCCACCCTGGGGCCCACCTACGTGCCCAAATAGGTCATCTGACTAATGACAGTCCCCACAGGCCATCACATGTCCTTTCCAGTGTTCTTTTTCCTCACTCACACACACCCTGAGAAACTTCCCAGAAGATCACCCATCCTGATCACTACTCCAGGTCGAGCACACTTAACTGTGGAGTTTTAATCAGGCAGGCTCCCAAAAAGGAAGGTGCACCTTGTTAACATGAGTCATATCATTTAGTCATTTAACCCTTTACCATTCTTGGGTGTTATATAAAACATGTGTCTCTATATGATATAATGCTCAATGTAACTCCATGTAATCATATGATCTCACAGACATAGATCTTTCCTAGTTTTTCCACTGAGTGAGTCTCTTGGATCGGTAAAAAGTTGGAAACTTTCATCAGTCGATCAACAATCACCCATACAATGTCATAAATCCTTGAGTTCTTGGGTAACCCTGTTACAAAGTCTATCATGATGTCTTCCCACTTCTACATGGGCACTAGAAGTGTCTAGAGAAAACCACCAGGACACTGGTGCTCGACCTTTACCCTCTGGAAGGTAAGGCATCTGGACACAACCCTGCGATGTCCCTCTTCATTCCCGACCAACAAAATTATCGTCTAAAGTTATAGTACATATTCATCGCACCAGGATGTACCACCCATATCAAGGTATATAAATTTCTCATTATATCCTCTCTAATGGATGTAGGGACTACTAACCTCCTATGTACTATGATCACATAGTCGTCGCCCAAGGTTCACCCAGGTATCAGGTCACCTCAAGCATATTGTTACCATATCACAACACACTATGGGTTTGACTCCTATATATCCTTCACCCATTTTACAAGTGAGGATGTGATCTTTAAAGTGGAACACATCGTTGGTCCCTGATCCTTAGAAGCATCCATCCTCCAGTCGACCAACAAGCTCATCAAGTTCCACTACTCCTCTAAAGGCCTCTCACCAAGCACCTTCTCCACCTGCATCTTATGGATAAGAGAATCCAAAATGACATTAAATTTTCCTAGTGAATAATCCATCTTGAAGTTAAACATATCCAGATACTCAACTCAGTGCCTCTGTCTTAGATCTAGGTCCCACCATGTGAAGATATAGTGAACATTCTTGTGGTCTGTGTAAACAAAAAATCTCTCATCAAAGAGATAGCATCTCCAACACTTCAGAGCATAGACCACAACTGAAAACTTGTGAGTATGGAAGTTCTGTTCATGGGGTTATAGATGACGTGACCCATAAGATACTATATGCTCCCAATGTATCAATAATGCTCCCCAAACCAACGCTTGATGCATCATAGTATATGATGTATCATATTCCCGACTTCGGTAGTATCAACATTGGAGCTATATTCAAACATCACTTCAGATCAAGAAATTTCTCTTCACACTAGTCCATCCACCAGAACTTCACTCCTTTCTTTTTCAGCACTATCATGGGTGCTGATAGTCGGGAGGAGTCATGGATAAACCATTGGTAATATCCTTCTAAACCCAAAAATCTCACGATCTCGAACATATTTTGGGGACATATTCAAGACATGACCACCTATACTTTCTCTAGGTCTATGGATATACCAGTATTAGAAACCACATGTCCATGTAACTTTACCCCTAAATCTAGAAGCCACACTTCGATATCTTGGTGTAAAGATGATGTGCTCGAAGCGTACATGACTATCTTGAGGTGCCTAGCATGTTGCTCTGGTGTCGGCAAGTTAATGAGGATGTCGTTAACAAATACTATGATGAACGAGTCTAAATATGGGTGGAATATTTTTGTTTATGAGGGCCATAAACACTACTATTGTGTTCTTTAGTCTGAATGAAATTACCAAGTACTTGTACATGCCATACCTGCTCTGAAACGTCATCTTCAGAATGTCATCCTCTCTAACTCTCAATTGGTGATAGCCTGATCGAAGATCATTTTTTTAGAAAACCATTGGGATCCCTATAACATATTGAAAAGATCATTGATCCTAGGAAATGGGTATCTATTCTTCACTATCACCTGGTTTAGCTTTCGATAATCGATGCAGAGTCGAAGACTACCATTCGTCTTCTTGGTGAACAACACAGGTGAAACCCACAGTGAAGTACTCGACCTACTAAAAATAAATAAATATCACCACCATATATATACAATCATATCCAAAAGTGGTTTATAAAAAAATTAGTTAAAAGAAAATATACTAAAAGATAGGAGTAATGAAAAAAATAAAAAAGTTGTGACTAATAAAGTTGTTTTCGGTATGTTTACTAGGGTAAAAGCTTCCGTTTAGTAAGAAAAATGATCCAAATATCATTTAAACTTACTAAAATATAAAATAAATAATATTATATAATTGAAATAAAAGATGACTCAAACATACATCGGTCTTCAGAAATTATTACCTTTATTAAGCCATCGGGGTAAGAAATAATCTTGGAAATGAAAAGAGAGAACTTTTAAGAGTAGGAAATGAAAGATAGTGACAATAATAATTTCCTTTAAGTGATGGGTTGAGTTTGGAGGGAAAACTACATATTCATAGATATTTTTAAGAGTACACTTGTAATTAGAGTTTAAAAATATTTGAACAAATTGAGAATTCAAGTCTAACATTTATGTCATTTATTGAATGATCATGATTATCCCCTAAATCCAAGACAAAAATTATCCCGTAATTTATTTTTCATTTAACACATTGCACAAAAGGTTTCATAATCATTTCTTTAATCTCCCATATTACACAAACACTTGAGTCAACATCTTTTGTTATTCCTACACTGCATACGCATGTGGGTAATCATTATGCCATAAATAAATTTTTATTTTATTTTTGGTACACCCTTTATTAAAAACTATATTCTTTATTTGCATATTTCATTTTTCAACACTTAAAAATCCAAAAAATTACAATATATTGTAACAAATGTTTTCATGATTTAACTAAATTTTTTCTAATTAAAATCATTTTCAAACAAATCATATAATATTTATTAATATAATATTAATTACATTACACATTATGACATGATTTGACCCTATTGGAACCTTAATTGAGTTTGTGGAAAGGTTGAGAGTGACACCATAATCCCATATTCAATAATCCAGGGGCTGATAACTAACAATAATAAGTGTGACATACCTTACACCAATTGATTTGGCTTGTTAAAGCCTCTCACAAGAATTTGATCGAGATCACATAGAATTATCTAAAAGAATACTTCCTCAGGAGGTATCCATGAATCATGGGAATCACTCAACATTATGACATGATCTTTCTCAACACCATGGTCTACTAGAACCATGTTTAAAGGTGAGATAAAATGAGATAAATAGAATTTTCAGCTTCCATGAGTTCTCATGAATGCAACACTTTGCATAAGGAATGAATCGATTTCTATAGGCCATACAAAACCTCAAACCATCAACCTATATTGATTAAGAATTTCATTAAATTATCTAGACAGTTCAACTCTTGAAACATTCATCTCAAGCCTATTAATAATCATTTAACTCTTAAATGTTTATGTGAGATGTTAAAGACCTGTAAATTCATCATCATATGATGGCTTCAACCAATAATAATAACTTGTGCAGAAGATGGTGGTTGAACTGTCATACAATATGATAATTCCATGCAAGGCACTATGACGTAGTGACACTCACTATGCGTGTATCCCAAAGTAGACCATGAGATGGCCTAAACCACTATGCCATGGTAGTACCTCTAGTTAAAAATTCCAACAATATCTCACTTCACTAAATATTTATAGACTTAACACACTTTCACCTTATGTCATATCATATGAAACAACTCATGAAACCATATCCAAAAATCCTTCTGGATATCTTACAAAACTCCTTTTGGAAAAGCTATAATACATTTTCACTACACATGACATCATATGTAACAACTTATGAAAATCCATACAAAAGTTTTCCAAATACCCTCCAAAACACTTTGAGGTAGCTCTCAAAGTTTCATAAACTTGATCCTCATTCACATGACCAAAAAGTGTGATTGATGCATGCCTATCATGGGGCATGGAAAAATAATTTTTATTACCTAGGTAAAATCTAGTATTTAACCCTAGGTTGTATCCTGAAGAGGAGTTCACACAAAACGAGGTTTTCACTTTTTCATTTGATTGGAAAATTTTATTTAAATTTGGAATGTGAAATTAAATATTCAAATAGAAGATTAAATGATTGATTTTAAAAAGTGATGAGAAGTAGTGATCGGGTCGGGTTTGGATAGACCTAATGAAATGTTATCCTAGTTTCCAATTTTTATCAATTTTTCTTTTGTTGACTGGTAGAAGAGAGATTCATCAATTGATTCCTCTCTCTCCACTGGTCAAAGGGTTATGGTGAGAATATTTCTATTTGAAATCCCTGGTAGGCCTACCCTCCTTCCTATGTGTGTGAGCATTTTAGTGGTTCTATTGATTAATTACGGAAATCCATGACCAGATATTGTTGCTCCTTAATAAACCAACAAATCCAAATTAGAATTCCTGACATGTACTAATGACCGTCGAGCATTCACCACCCAACCTTTATCTGTTCCACCACATACAGAAAAGAATTGGGTGGAGGGATATATAGATCATTGACCAAGGAAATTTAAATAAACAGAATGAAAATAGAACGCAACCACATTAGAAATTTTAAACTGTGAATAATAATTGAAATCAAAAAGAAGAAGAATGAATGAATTTATTCATTTAGGTACAAAACTAAAAAAAAAATTGGTCCAACCTTCCCTTTCCTGACCACTCAAAAGAACTACGACTCCATGGATGGGGCAGTCACATTGATGGAGTAAAAAGGCATCACAAGAGTGAAAAATGAAACAAATCAGAATAACAAATAAAATAAAACAGTTGCATCTCCTCCAGAATATGGCCTCCCTTCGATCGAGATCCTCTTTGGCAGTGGTTGATCTCTCTATTTATAGAGGGGGAGTGACCTGGTCATTGTTTTTGTTCATATCTTAAAATATTGTTTTCCCTTATTTTTTAATTTTCTTGAGATATTAGGGATCTAATTTTTTTATTTGCTTCAAATCACCCCCAAGATGTGGGGGTGTATTATTTGGAAACACCCAATAATATCAGGTTTCCTTCTTTGTATTGTGTGTATAATATCCCTTGGGGAAGCACTCTCCTCCTTTTCACGTGCATGGAATGAATGGCGGTACATGGGGATGTGGCAGTGTTGGTTTAGGTTAAACAACAACAAATAATCCTTCATCAATCCCTCCAACCTTCATAGTGACTAGAAGGATCTCATATCTTCATGCATGGTATCATTCATCCTTGAACGAGCATCACCAAGGTCGTCCAAGGTTCCATAAGTGATCTATGGTGGCTTGGAGTGATGGTAGTGGCAGTGGAGGATTCCTCATTTTTTTTATTAAAACAGATATCATTAATGACGAAAATCAGCAGAAGTACAAGTACAAAGCAAAGAAGGGAAATTATCCAGCCAATGCTGGATGGAGTCAAAAGGGCCTGAGGCCACCAGCTGATGGGACGCATTGTTTCCTTCCCTTTTTGTAAAGGATAAGGTGCAAGAAGTGAAGCACTGGCCGAGTGGGATAATCCTCCTAATGATGGTACCAAAAGGCTGGAGTCCACCAGCATTGTTTTTGATAACATTAATGACGGTAAGGCAGTCAGACTCCACAATAATGTTGCTCCATCCAAAATCCAAATCGAGCAACAAACCAGTAAGTATGGCCATGGCCTCAGCAATCGCCGGTTCCCAGAAGGCCTGGTGTGGAACATATTTTGCAGCAAGGATTTGCCCCAGATGATTACGGTCCAAAAGGTCGAGGGAAACAAGCCCATCCTTTTGGAGAGACGCGTCCACGTTAATTTTAAGCCTACCTTCTATTGGGGGGTTCCACTGAGCGGGTGGGATGAGGGCAACTCCTGTCATAAAATGGTCCTTGTGGTCTTTCTATACCTCAATCCAAGAAGAATCCTTGTCAATCCAGAATTTAGAAGGTTTGTGAGCTTGAAGAAACACAACGTTGTTGCATCGGATCCAAATAATCCAGGCCAGTGTGCAAAGAGAACATGAGAGAGCTGAGGGAAGAGAAGAGAACCAACGCATCAGAAGATCAGGAAGGTTAGAGGCCAAAGACAGAAAATCAGTAGAGGACGGGTCCCATTTACTCCAAACTTGCTTAGCTCCCGGGCAGTGAATGATGGCATGAAAAGGAGTTTAAATAGTGCTCGGGCAAAAAGGGAAAAAGGCAGAACTGGCCATATGTCGATAAGCGAGAAGGCTCATGGTTGGGAGGGTACCCGTGCAAAACTGCCACCAAAATTGGAAAATTTTAGGGGGAACGTTGAGTGTCCAGATCGATTTCCAAGGTCCCTCATCCCGACCGGTAGGGTGGTGGTCAAGGGCCAGTCTGTAGCCGGACCGCACTGTGTATTCGCCCGTGATGTCATTGGTCCAGAAAAGGTGGTCGGGGCCTGCGTCAGGGATCCAGGGAATGCTAAGGATGATTCTTTGGTCCCTTTCGTTAAACCAATCAAGGATCTTTCCCACACACCACCCTTGTCCCTGGTCAGAAAAAAGGCAGCTAACGGTGACATCTTCAAAACCTGGTTGGACGGGGGATGTAGCCCGCATACCATCCTTATCGATAAGCCAAGGATCAGTCCAGATATTGACCGATGAGCCAGAACCAATCCTCTAGCCCAGTCCTTTATTCAAGAGCCTTTCCCCCCCCAAATGCTTCTCCAAAGGAAGCTAGGGTGGGGACCGAGAGAGGAAGCATGGAAGTCTATGTGGGGGAAGTACTTAGCTCGGAGAACTTGTGTATAGAGAGACGAAGGACGGTTAATCAGGCGCCATCCTTGCTTGGCCAACAGAGCATCATTGAAGAGAAGGAGATTCCGGAACCCCATCCCTCCCATTGATTTGGGTTTGAAAAATTTCTCCCAGGCCATCCAGTGGGGTCGATTCCTTCCATCATTCCTACCCCACCAAAAATTGGCAATGCTTGTGTGGATCTGGTCGACAATGAATGATGGGAGCTTAAACATGGACATAAAATAACTGGTGATTAGCAACCAAATGAGGCTAATATTCATTGTTAATATATATAATATTCACGTGATTTATTATTCATAAACACCATTTTAGTTCATTTTACACTTTGAACATCATTTCACATTATGATTGTAATACCTTCTTAAAATGCACTATTATGTGGTACATTTTTTAACATCATTTAAAGTACCCAATGATTCATATGATTTTAAGGAATATAATTATACATATTTTAATTTGATATTTTGGAAAATTTATCTACACTTAAATATGAACATTTTTTATTCAGAGATCAATGGAGAATTCATGGAAGAAGATGTGGATATTTTGTGATGAAAGGAAGCAATTCTAGAGAAGGCAGATTGGACACCAGCCCACTGATGAGAATGTGGGACCCACATTACAAACCCAATGAAGCCCAAATTTCGTGGGATGTTAGAATACATATAGAGAAACAAATAATTATTCAAGAGACAATGCTAATTCAGCCTCCATTGTGGTCATTTATGCGGTCCAAGTTAGAGATAAAATTCTGGGCTAGATTATGTGGCCCAGAAAAATAGCCCTCTAATCTAATCATATCTCCGAAACCAAAACTCCAAATGGGCCCAAATTTTACAGAAGTGTAGGAGACATCCGTGGATCCATTTTCTTCTTCTATGTCCCACTCTTATTCGGCCATATATAAGGACTTATAAGTGCGTATGTTTGGTGGAAGAAATATGGATGCCACCTCGGGTCAAGTGTGGAAAAGTCCAAGTTCTACAAGCTTTCCACCCACCTATGGCCTACCAAAATTAATTGATATGCTTTATACTATTAGAGGCTCGACCCAAGGCTTCCAAAATTACTATTTAAGGTAGTGTTGGTGGAGGAGTTTATAATTTTTTTGCTTTGTTCAATTGTAATGTTATGCTGCGATTTTGTTGTCTCAAGTTTGTCTTTCACATGTAAGTTGTTCAATTCACTTTAGTTTCTTAATAAAATCTCTTCTTTTCCTCTTATTATGTTGTTATTCATATTAATTTTATACCATTGGTTAAATGTGTGAATTTATTCACACAATAGTGGAGTGATCGTTTTATTTTTATTGTTTTCTTTACTTCTCAATTTCCTCCCTCATGAGTCTACTTTTCGCTTCCATTGAAACCATGAGATCAATGGAGGGATAACCCACTTATGGGTTGATCCAAGGGAATATCAAGGGGCTGGATTGGATGTTATTTATCACCCCATTAATGTATAATCACTTCTTTAATTGAGATTTTTATTTGATGATTTTTTAAACTCCATCGTCCTTGTTGAATTTAAGGCCACACGCTTCTAGTGCTAATATGAACATTTACCTTGAAGTGATCAAAACTTTGATCCTTCAAGTGTATAGGTGATTAATATTAAAGGGTGTAGGCATTAAACCAGTAAGTGATGATGTTGTTTTATCTCCTTAAATGAACCCATCTCAAATATAAGAAATTGAAATCATTAAAAAGGAAATACGTCCAATCCACCCCGAGCGATAACCTAGGATCAACTCATTCTTTTAAATTCAATTAACTTAAATTTGTTAGTGATACTTTAAACCCATCTAAAATCAACCCAATTTGGCCACTTCATAGTCATAAATAGTCCTTAGAATGTGCGTTTCTATAGGTTACTCCTTAGGTCTCTGTGGATTCGACAACCCAAGCTAGACTACAAGGACCATTCTACCTTCATCTCTTGGGTAAATTTGAGCATGAATCATCTGGGGATGGAATGGATGACAGATTTGATGAGTGTCTATTTTCTAGATTTATAAATTCCTTTAGGAGACCATCCAAGAAATTTCTGCTCAATTCTGTCAATAAGAGATCTGAAGATTTCTTTTTTGGAGCGGCCAATCACCGTGGGAAGCCCGAGATACTTCTGATGCTTCACGACCATATAAATACCAGCTAAAGTGCAAGGCTTCCTCATTTTCATTCAGACTTCATAGTGGATAAATGAAGCTTGCATGGATTTTTATCAAAGAAATGGGATTCATTCTGGTCATTCGAGGTACCAGAGGTGATCCATGGAAACCCCGAGCTTCAGTAGTTTGAAAGATCTCAAGTACAAGCTTCCATGATGGCTACCATGGTATTTTCTAGTGTGTTTCAGCAAAGACAGTGATGTCATGTGATGGTGTAGCGATGAGGAATGGTGGAGGGATCTATCTGAGTGTGAGGGTAGTGAAAGTGAGGCACAACAATGTCATCTTTATTAAGATGAACAGTACCATGTGGAGTGTCGTCCCACATCAGATTAGAGCACGACCTCTGAGATTGTTTATAATTAAAACACTCCTATATCTATCTTAGAATCCTTCTCCGAGGATGGGAACTCAGTTACATTACACATACTATCATGGTCGGCTGACCCTTATGGTTGGATAAGTGGCTTGGACCCACTGGTTTAGGGATAACAAAAGGCTGACCAATTTTTTACCTATAGAGACATTAAAAATTCTTAATAATATTTCTACAAAAATATATTTGAAGGAAATTTGAATTTCATAATTCCAAAATTATATTCAATCAAATCTTCATAATTAATTTTCAAACTTCAAAATTCCACATTTTGATCCATTTTAAATCATTTTAATTTATATGATGTAAATTTCCACATATTGATAAAAATAGTGAATTAAATAGGTATTATGATTAAAAACTATATAAAATTGTTATTTTTTTGAAATTATGCATGATATTTTGAGTGCCTAAAATACCCCCACACTTAAATTATGTTTTTCCTCAAGCATAAAATATCAACATTGAATTTAAGAGGATACCTATGTTATCAATATTTAAATTCAAAAGCAATAAAACAAAATGATTATTAATGGTAAACTGAATTTTCAAGTTCCACATAAAATATCAATTCAATTTCTTACGTTTTAAAGAAACAATCAATTATAGTATTTTACATTTTCCAATTAAAAAAAGATGCATCATATCCTTTCATTAATTCAAGTTCCTCAATTTATTATTATTAAACATGTCAAATCATGATCTACCTCTATTGAATATTTTCTCCCATCACTCATGATATAATTCAAGTATATTTATGCTCATATCATGAAAACATGTTCCTAATCCATAAGCTTGAAAGGAATTACTTTCTCCACCTTGTAATGACAAAAGTCGCATAAAATCATGAGATTTTTTTTTCAATAAAGGCTCTAATGAATCTAAAGCTTAAGGTTGGTAGGAATCGATGTTTAAAAATTAAGTCTTAAAAGAATAGGCTTCTCTCTAAGGTAAAGTGCATGATATCAAAAGTAAAATCTCAATAAAATCCCCCCTTAAAATTATGATAACTCCCACTTCCCAAGCTCAAAGTAAGTCATAATCAATAAAAGCATAATGAATAATTTGTGAACCTTCTTGAATTTTTCTTCTACTTACTTTTTTTTAATTTTTTTTCTTTTTAGAAATTCATGCTTAGAATAAACCTCACATTTACCACCTAAACACATATGATAAAAATTATCAGTATGTTAATGGTGATTTTTATTCTTTCAAGTCACAACCCATTCCTATTTTTTTTTCATTTTTTAAGAAGGGAAAATAATAAAGTATAATGAATGAATCAACAACCTTTCTAGATCCCAATACCCAATATAACACCCCCACACTTTTCTGTTATATTGTAAATCATCCCTTCCACCATGACTCCCTTCACCCCTACACTTCATCTTTAAAATACCATAAAAATACTAATAGGAGGGTAGAAATGGATAAAAATGGCTCCAAAAATGGCTCATTCCAAACAAGGTCATTCATGGTCTCTATGGGTTTAACTAGGATTAATGTAAATGGCGGTCTCAATTATAAGGTCTTATCAATAAAAAACCCTCAATTATTTTAAATATGTTTTTGCACAATCATTATCTTTGATAAGTTCCAATGAAAGTTCTAGTAGGTGGAATGACCCAAGATCACTCATGAAATATGGTCAAGATAAAATAAGAAATATTTGGTCTATAAATCCTCTCAATAATGGGACATAATACATTGGAAAATCACTCATGTAATGAATAATGATAACAAATTAATCCACATGAATTTTAGAAATTCAAAGCATGAAAATTGATATGGAAATTTCATTTACACGAATCAACCAATTCCCTCAAATCACGAGTCATCAATTCAATATCCATGCTTTACTCTAATAATTCAATTCTCCACCTTACTCATTCAATCTCATTAACATTGAAATCTAAAACATTCCATCATAGGGTTCCTAAGAAACTTGTGTCTCTTAAATAAGTTAAGTAAATCATAAATTCAAAGCATGGGTATGCAATTTCCAGTTTTAATTCTCAAAACATATTTTTAGATAAAAATGTAGGGAGTTTAAAAGATAAACATTAAAATTGAAATCCCTTTTCTCATGAAGATTTAGTCCTCTTACTCCTTTGTTTGGGGGCTACCTTGGGGTATCATGGTCCTGAAAATAAGAATAAGAACAAATGATAGTGTAGGCCTATTCAATTAAACTTAAATGGGAAATATAGAAAATGTGGAATAAGGAAAAAATTAGGGTTGTCTCCCGAAAGTGATTTTGTTTAACTTCATTATATTGACTATTTTTTATAAAAAAAATACTAGACCTCAAGATTAGCACCCCCATAATTAATTGATGTAGTGTTCGCAATTCATTCAAATTGATTTTTCATGTAAGTAGATTTAAAATGGATTTTTTTCCATTTAATCAAGCATAAAGGAAGGGTATAACCTGGTGGGTCTTCATTGGAAATCAGGGTGAAGGAGTGTAATATCCTCCATTGGTTCTTGAGGTAAGGTCCCATGGCACTTCTTTAGCCTCTTCCCATTTATAGTGAATGGGTTTTCTCCTCCCTCCTTTGCAATCTATATATCACCAAAGGGAAATACATGAATAACAGTAAATGGACCTTCCCATTTGGAATGAAGTTTACCTAGAATCATTTTAATTATTTATTTTTATAACAACACTTGATCTCCAGGGTTGAAGGTTCTTAGTTGAATTAACTTATCATGGTCCATCCTTGTTCTCTCTTTATAGATCTTTGAATTTTAAAATGCTTCCCTCCTGGTTTCCTCTAGCACCTACAACTACAGTCTCCTCTCTTTCCTACATTTTTCAAGGTCCATATTCATCTCTCTTACAACCAAATAGGTTTTTTGTTCCAATTCTACAGGGAGGTGTCATATCTTTCCATAAATCAATCTATAGGGGGTTATCCCTATGGGTGTCTTGTATGAGGTCCTATAATCCCACAAGGTATTATCCAACATTTAGCTACAGTACTTCATATTGGATTTAACAATATTTTCTAGAATACATTTGATTTCTATATTGGGGACTTCGACTTGAATATTTGTTTATGGATGGTATGGTTGGTATTTTATAATGTACCTTAAGTTCCAAAGGATCGAATAACAACTGAGAAGGGGGGTTTTAATTAGTAGTTCACTTTTATAAGTTTAAATACTTTTTAAACTTAACCCCTACAAACTTTTAATGTTTATATCCTTATTATATTTTAGTAAATACTCATGCATGAAAAATTTGGAAAGTAATTAAAGCACACAATATTTACAAGGTTCAACCTCAGTGTGATAACCTATGTCCTTGCCATAACTACTACCATGGGTCTATGGAAATTAACTATTATGAAAAAGTGAATACAACTTGTGCCAACTCCCATTAGACACCTTCTATCTCTCGATAGGAATGATTATACTAAATCCCTTCAGTTTACAAAGTTTTCTTACAAACAATTTGAGCAACATAAGAAAAGATAAAAAATTGATCCCTAAAACTATGTCTGGAACCTCAGTCTAATGACCCTAGGTTTGATTTCCTCAGTCTGATTGTATCATTACGATGACCCCTTTTCTAAAATTTCACTTTTCAAACTCTGCTCAAATTCTCATTCCGATCTTCCTCAGTCTGATAAGAAACTTCCAACTGTCTGATCTTCTAAAAAGTTCTCTATCTAGAAATAACTCTAACTCAACCTATGAATCAAATGATTAGTCTAATATTCCTCAGTCTAGTAAAAAGATTTCAGATGTCTGACCTTTTAATGAGGTCTAATTATGGAATGATAAATTTGACATGAATTATGTAGAACTCCACCTTTTACACTCATATTAAAAAGTTACAATGTATGAATTTAATGTCATTCTATTTATAGGAAACTCAGAATATAAAAGGTAGAAAACTAAAAAACTTTTTCTGTTTACTCAAATTTCAAATCTCTGAAAAACACTCACATTTAAACTTCAACTGCTTTAAAACTTCTGAAGATTTCTTCAAAATTAGTCTTCTAGAACATGCTAAATTTTCTTCAGTTTGATGTAACTTCCTCAGCTTCAAAACAATTTAATTTCTCAGCTTCAATCAAATTAACTTCCTTAGCTTCAATCCGATTAACTTCCTCAACTTCAATCTGATGTGACTAACTTCCTCTACTCATTATGATCTAACTTTATTCCTCTACTCATTACAATTTGACTATCTTCCTATACTTAATATGATCTGAATTTCTTCCTCTAATTCAGTCCAATTGACTTTCATCCTCAGATTCAGTCTGATTGACTATCCTCCTCAGAGTCAGTCCAATTGAATTTCCTCCTCATAGACATTCTGATTGACTTTCCTTCTTAGATTTAGTCCGATTGAATTTATTTCTCAGTGATAGTTCAATTTAATTCCTTCTATAGAGTCAATTTGATTGAATTTCCTTCTCATATTTAGTCTGATGGAAATTCCTCAATTTCAGTCTAATGGAATCCTCATAACGATGGAATTCTCATTATGATGGAATTCTCATTATGATGTAATTCTCATTAAGATGGAAACTCCACTCTGTAACTTTGAAAAAATTCAAACCTCATTAGCTATAAATCATTCAGACTTTTGAAAACTTCTGTGCCCGATACTTCTAGATCTGATGTAAACTTTACCTTGATTCCAGGAACCAATACAATCTTTAGGATTCCTCCATTTCTTCAAAAGCTTTTATCATGAGAGTTTTCATGATTTATGAGAACTTCAAGATTGGAAAAGCATTGTATGAATTAAGGTTAGAAAGTTTAAGAACTTTATAACACATAACATCACTATATTTATTCAACCTCCTCAATAACATTCTAACTTACTAACTCAGCAACTTCTTTTTAACAAACATCATGTATGATATATCTTTAAAGTCATGATGATGGATCTGAGACCGATAATGCGTTTGATCAACAACTTCATCTTTCTGACTACTTCTACATCCAGTGCTGCTCATTCTAAAAACCTGTGTCTAAAAACTTGTGTATAAAAAATAACTTTCTTAATGAAATTTTTTTTTCTACCACTTTGAGTTTGGATCCAAACATTTAGCAACATTCAAATTTCTTACAAAAGCTCATTATGATGGATTGGGTCCAATCCTGAAGAACAAAAACATTCTTTTATAAGAAAAAGGTTTGTTTTCAATAAATACAAAATTTTGTTAAAACAAATCATCAAAAATGTTCTTCAATATTCCCCTTTGTATTTTTTTGACAATAATTGTTAACAATTTTCAACTCTTAGAATTTTTTCACAACTTAACATTTGAAAAAAACTCAAGTTTTTTGAATTTTTCCAAAACATAGACTTTCTCAAAAGAGAGTTTCCTAACACCACACTACTGAATAAAGTAATGTTTCTGAAGGAATTTCATCCCTCAGTGATAAGAAAATTTTGCAACCATATAAAGATAAATCCCCCCTCAATTTTATCTTTTCTCAATTTTCTTTTCCTCTCCCCCATTATTTGATAACCACAACTTTAGATTCATAAAATAAAGATAAGTAAAAAATTATTATAAAGTAAAAAAGTTGTTACATTATCTCCCCCTTTTTCAACATAATCCAAAGTATGGTGGGGACTTCTTTATGAGACTTAGGAGGTCATTGGAGGAGGCTGAACCTGAAGTTATAGACTCAACTCAACAAACCTTTCTTTTGACATTTCCTTTGAGAAGAAATCAACAATTTGATACATTTTTGAGATATATTCCAACAAAACATCTCCATTAGAAACTTTCTCTTTTATAAAGTGAAAATTTATATCAATGTATTTTGATCTTGAATGCTGGATAATATTTTTAGAAAGATCAATTTCACTCTAATTATCACAAAGTATCTTCAATGGTTTATAAATTTCTACTTTAAAATCTTCCAATTGAACTTTCATCCACAAAATTTGAGTACAATCCTAAGTAGCCACAACATATTATTATTTTGTTGTGCTCAACATTACTGAACTTTGTTTCTTATTATGCCAACTTACACAACATTCACCAAAGAAAAACGTTTCTCCTAAGGTTTATTTTCTATCATCACAATCGCTAGCCCAATTGACACCATTATAACCATGAAAATTCATCTCACGATTTATTTTTTATAAAAACCCGTATGAATTTGTTCCTTTGACATATCTCAGAATTCTCTTTGATACCAACATATGTGATTATTTCATATTACTTTAATACCTGGCATGAAAAGTCCTAACATAAACCATATCAGGCCTTGAGGTTGTAAGGTAAAGTAGACTTCTTATCATATTTCAAAAGTATTTCTGATTTAAAATTTTACCAAACACATATTTACTCAACTTAATCCCCACTGATATAGGATTAGAAACTTCTTTGGATTCTTTTATGCCAAACTTTTTTAAAAAATTCCCCAACATACTTTTATTGAGATAATAAAATCTATTTTTCTTTTTGTTGAACTTGTAAACTAAAGAAGAATGTTAATCCTCATAACATTGACATCTCAAAGTTCCTTTTAATTTCTTCAAAAAAAAAATACAAACATCTTCTCTACCACCACAACAAATCATATCTTCCACATAAACAAATACAATTAGAGTTATGTAGTCAGTATCTTTCATATATAAGTTACTATCAACTTTTCCTTTAGAAAAATTCAATATTCTCAAACAATTTTCAAGCTTAAAACACCATGAATATGGAGCTTGTTTCAGTCCAGATAAATATTTATTCAATCAACAAACTTTATTTTCATCCTCATAAAGTAAAAACCCACAAGGTTTTTCAATGTAAACTTCTACAATTTCTCTATTGAGAAATGTTGGCTTTACGTACATCTGGTATACTTTGTAATTATGATGAGAATCTAATTCTAAAAACATTCAAATAGTTTCTAATCTTGAAATGGGGGAAAATGTTTCCTCAAAATCCACACCTTCTACCTGTGCATAGTCTTTACAAATAAGCCTTGATTTTTTATTGAAACTTATCCATGTATATTCAACTTGTTTCTATAAACTCACTTTGTTCTGATAACATATTTACCTTTTAGATGTGGTACAAGTTCCCACATTTTATTTTTCTCAATTTGATCAAACTATTTATTCATAGTATCCAACCATTCTTTGTGTTGAATATCTTCTGAAACCGATCCCAGTTCAACTTTTGAAATAAGGGAAGTTTGATTTTCTAATCTCAACTTTCTTCTGGTTTGAACTGGAGCCTTATAATTCCCAAGAATATTTTTGATCTCAACATGTTTTTTTAAGTTATAAAATTTCAAAGTTCCTCTCCTATATTCACTTTCTTCATCACATGATTCATTTGAATCTTCATGCACATTACTTTGATCACTTTCATTTTTATTGGAAACTTTCATTTTTTCTTCCTCAAAATTCCCATCAGCTTTTGTTAAAGAAGTTGGATTCTCAATAACTTTCACATCATATGAGTTTACTAACTTTTGTAAACTTTTTCTCCAATATTTGTAACTTCTTCCATTGGGTGAATAACTTATAAATATTATTTCCTCATATTTCTCATCAAACTTTCCCAAATCTGGGTTTTTTATTTTAAGTAAACATGGACTTCAAAAAACTTTAAAGTACTTCAATAATGTTTTTTTATTATACCACTTTTCATAAGAAGTCATGTTGGATTCTGGTCTAAAAAAAATTATTCTGAATATGTACAGTAGTACCGATAGCTTCTCTCTAGTGGAACTTTGAAAGTTTGTATTCTCCTAACATACTTATTCCCATTTCCACCAAAATTATATTCTTTCTTTCTGCTACTATATTTTTTTGTTGATTGTAGGGAGAACTATAATGATGTTTGATAATGTGCTTTATCATATAAGTTTCAAAAGTATTACTTTTTAATTTGGTACCATTATATGTTCTCAACTTCTTTATATAAATCCCCATTTCTTTCTCAACTTATTTTTTGAAAAACCTGAACATTTACACGACCTATGACTTGTGTTTCATAAACATGATATTTTTCATCTGAGTGAAATCATCAATAAAAGTGATAAAGTATAAATATCCTTTTGTTGATTGATGTCTCATTGGTCCACATAAATCAGAATGAATAAGTTCAAGATGCTTGGTAGACTGAATCTCAACTTTGTTATGACTTTTATTAGTCATCTTCCCTTTCTGAAAGGTAACACACACATCTTCCTCCCTTCTTTTCAATTTTGGAAAATTTCATACAAAACCAACTTTAGAAAGTTTTTTCATATTTTTCTTCCCAAGGTGGACAAGTTTTCAGTGCCACAACTTATTCTCATATTTAGTACTTAAGTAATATGAGTTGTTAAATTCACCTATTTGGAAGATTTTTCCAATGGTTCTTTCTCCTTTTATAATAACTTTTCCATATTTCAAGATTTTGATAACATAAGAATATTTTCTGAGGATTTATTCTTTTCCATCATCACAAATTTGACTTAGACTAAGTAAGTTATGTTTTAACCCATCAATGAATAAAACTTCCTTAGATTTTAACTTTTCTGCTTCAATCTCATCCGTTCTAATTCCTCTGATTTTTAAGGAATTGTCATTCCCAAAGGTAACAACACCTCCATCAATATTTTCAACATGTTTCAAGATTTTTAAATCACCTATCATTTGTGGAGAACAACCATTATCAAGTATCAATGGGTTGATATTTTTTACTTTCTTTCAATGTAGTCTCAACAACAAAGGCTCTTTCTTCAACTTTCTTCTTTCCTGGTTCCTTTTCTTTTCTTGCATAAAAAACTCATCTTGGAAGAGCAGTCATACATTCTTAAAAAATATGACCTGGTTGATTACATCTTCCAAAAACTTGTTCCATACAGTCAAACTGATTCTTTATTGAATTTTGATTTTTTTTTGTTTTGATTTCTACAGATTGGCGCACAATACCATCATAAAAGGGAGTTTCCCTCTTCATCTATGAGGATCCATCCAAAAAACATAATAGGGGTGACCCTTCTCCCTTCATGTCGGCCCCCAGACCCCCAAAGCAGGGGCACGTTACCCCTACAACCCCCAACAAGCTCACTGTGAAGCTCGCCTCATGGAATTGTAACCAGATGCACATTATGGGATGGAAGCATTCAACCCAATCATCATCTAGAATGGATCAGGCTACACCAATCCAACAATATCCCACTTGGAACCTAATCTGCTATCCTGACCTGCTTCAATGCCACTAACTAAGACAACTTACTTAATCTAAGCTCATTATCTTCTTCACTCACCAGTACATTTTTTCCATTCACAAAATTCAATTTCAAGATGACGATTCATGAAAATACCAGTTGTTTTCCTTTTGTGCTCCCATTGTGTCCTCCCTTATTCTGTATCTCATCCTCCATTTATCAGTGGATACCAACATAGGCACAATAGTGCCTCAACTTCTGTATTACCATTGGATTCATCAATATGTTTGTTGGATTATTGGTTCCACAAATCTTCTACAATGTTAGCAACCCATCCTGTATCAAACCTCTGATGAAATGATACTTCAACTGAGTGTGCTTCATCCAGACATGAAATACCAGGTTATTTACAAGATGTATAACACTCTGACTATCAAAGTGAAATACATTCTCTTCTCTCTTTCTTCCCAACTCATCCAAGAAGTTCTTCGTTCAAACCATCTCCTTCCCAGCTTCTGTTTTAGTAATGTATTCTGCCTCTATGGTGGATAAAGCCACTAAATTCTGCAATTGTGATATCCAACTTATTACAGTTCCTCCATAGGTAAATACATAACCTGTAGTACTTCTACTATCGACATCACCTCCAAGGTCAGCATACACATACCCCTGTAATGAATTTCCTTTCCCAAAGCACAGAGATGCCTCTTTGATGCCCTTAAAATACCTCAGTATCCACTTCATAACTTCCCAATGTTGCTTTCTAAGGTTATCCATATACTTGATCACAACTCCCACTACATGAGAAATATCAGGTCGAGTACAGACCATGACATACATCATACTTCCAACAGCTGATGTGTATGAAACCTTTTCCATGAACTCAGCCTCTTATGCCATCTTCGGTGATTATTCCTTTGATAATTTGAAATGGCATGCCAGGGAAATAGAGATTGGATTTGATTCCAGTATACTGAATCTTATCAGAACCTTCCCAATGTAGTCAACCTATGATAACATTAAGGTTCCAACTAAATGATCTCTCTTGATCTTCATCCTAAAAATCTTATTAGCTTCTCCAAGATCCTTCATTTCAAACTCCTAAGCCAGCTACCCTTTCAGCTCATCAATCCTCTGGATACATGATCCTACAATGAGTATGTCATCCACATACAGAAGAAATATAATATGTTCATCACCAAAATACTTGATGTAGCAACATTGATCCATGACACATCGTTTGTATGCATTTTTAGTCATGAATGCATCAAACTTTTTGTTCCATTTTCTAGGTGTCTTCTTCAACCCATACAAGCTCTTCTGAAGTTTCCACACCATGTATTCCTTCCCAGACTCAACATATCCCTTTGGCTACAGAATATAGATGTCCTCCTCTAGATCTCCATGAAGGAAAGTTGTCTTCACATCAAGCTGCTCAAGATATAGGTATTCTGATGCCATAATGCTGAGAACCACCTGGATGGTGGTAAGTTTCACTACAGGTGAGAAAATTTCAATGAAATCCATTACCTTATTTTGCTGAAAGCCTTTCACTACTAGCCTTTACTTGAACCTCCTCTTACAACAATGTTCTTCCTTGACCCATTTTACCCATTTTTTCGCTAATGTTTTCTTCCCTTGTGGCAGATGTGTCAACTCCCAAGTATTGTTGTCATGTAGTAAAGAAATTTCTTTTTTCATGGACAACTCCCACTTGCTCGAATCCTTCAACTAAATTGTCTCTTCAAATAATTTTGGTTCTTCGCCATCATTCAATAACAATTAATGTAAGGATGGTGAATACCTCTTCACATGCCTTATCACCTTTGTTGATCTCCTCAACTCCACTTGAGTAGGCTCCACTGGTTCTGGTGTCTCATACTTAGGTACACCTTCAAACTCCACTTGCTCTTTACACTCTGATTCTTTGTTCCCATTTTCATCTTCAGCTGTATGAAAATCCTTTTACGTGACACCTTCATTAAATATCACATTCTGGATCCTGGTGAACATCTTGTTGAGATCATCCCAAAAGTAATAACCAAACTCATCAGTACCATAACCAATGAAGAAGCATGGTTTGGACTTAGCTCAAGCCCTTCCCTTGCATTAAAATCAATATGAAAATATGTCAAACTACCAACGACTCGTAAATGTGAGAGTATTACCTCCTTACCATACTCGATCTCCTTGGGTAGACATTCTCCCATTGGTATATATGGACTCCAATTAATGAGATATGCTTCCATGTTCACCGCATCGGTCCAAAAGTTCTTGGGTAACCTAGAGTGCAACCTCATGCTCCTATCATGTTCATTAAATGTCTAGTTCATCCTTTCATCTACATCATTCTATTATGGTGTTCCTAGGATAGTCTTCTCCCACCAAATTCCATTATTGGAACAAAATTCTATGAACTCCCAACTGCCATACTCTCCACTGTTGTCAGACCTCAAGTATTTCAGCTTTGATCCTGACTCATTTTCCACCATTGACTTTCATTTCTGAAACACTTTAAACACAATATATTTTATTTTTAAAAAGTAAGCTCATACCTTCCTTGTTGTTTCGTCAATAAATGTAACATAATATTATGACCCTCCAAGGGAATGTACTGGTGCAGGCCCCCAAACATTAGTGTGCACCAAGTCTAGATTCCCATCCTTTAGTGTTCTACCTCCTTTTACAAAATATATATTCTTTACTTTCCGAATATACAATCTTCACATTGGCCAACATCCAATGACTTCAACTCTGGTAGTATCCCTTTTTTTGTCAACACCTTCATCCCATTCTCGCTCATGTGACCTAGCCTATAGTGTCATAGTTGTGAATCCTCAGCAGCATTTACTGATGCAACCATATCCATGAAAGTCACTATCATGTTGTACAGGGTACCAGTCTTTACTCTCTGAGCTATGACCATATCTCCCTTGACAATCTTCCAGGCACCACCGGTAAACATGGTACTAAAACTTGCATCATCAATCTGCCAAAAAAATAAGATTTCTTCTTAAACCAAGGATATACCTCATATTTTTCAGAACCAGCAAACTCTCACTATTGGTCTTGATTCGTGCATCTCCTTTCCCCACAATCTATAAGCGTTCATCATCAACAAGATATACCTTTCCAAAATTTATAGAAACAAAATTTTTTAGGAATCCCTTCTCTGATGTGGAATGGAAAGAGGCCCTTGAGTCTAAAATCCAATAATCCATAAGGATATCCATGCTCAGTAGCATAACATCGTCAATTCCTTCAGCCGCCATGTTTTCTCCACTGGTTTTGGGTCCCTTCTATTTTTCTCTGCACTATTTCTTGACATCTCATTTCTTCCTGCAAGTCCAGCAGGTAAGACCATCCCCCTTTTCCCTGTCTCAGCTCTTTCCACTTGATTTTGATCGTCCTCTATGATTGTCTTGCTATGAATATCTTACGCTTCCTTCTAAATTCAGATCATAACCAGAGAATCTGATCGATTCTCTTCTTCAGATATCCTCAATGAGGATTAGGTCTCGTACGTCCTTCAGAACCAAATTTTTATTCCCTGAAGAACTGCTCAAAGCTGTTACAATTTCTTCCCAACTGTTAGGTAATGAAGACAGTAAAACTAGTGAACATACCTCATCGCCAAGCACAATATCCAATGAATCCAACTAACTTATGATGGTTTTGAATTTGTTGATGTGATCTACAACAATTCTCCCTTCAACCATTTTCAGGTTGAACAATTGTCACATCAAGTGCACTTTGTTTTCTGTAAAAATCTCTCGTACATATTCGTGAGATCTTTCATAAGTCCAATCATCTTCTTCTCCTATCTGATGTTGAATGCCATGTTTTTGGCCAACGTAAGGTGCACAACACCCAAAACCCATCAATCCAATAGCTCCCACTCCGACTACTCCATGTCTATTGGCTTTAATCCTAGAAGCGGGAAATGCATTTTCTTCTGGTAAAGATAGTCTTCGATCTACATCCTCCTATATTTGAAGTCAGTTCCATCAAAGCGGTCAATATTTACCTTACCTTCTTCCATAACCATTATTCAAATTGAGAAATCTGAACTCAACCTCTGATACCAGTTGTTGCGGAAACACCGAGAGAAATTAAGCGAAAAAAATGATTCATAGAAGAGTAAAAGGGAAAAAATAAAAGATGGAGAAGAAGATCTTGGACACAAAGATTTACGTGGTTCAGGAAATGATCCCTACATCCACAGAGAGGTGGAAATTCACTATAGTTGGGAGCACAAAATTACAAGGAGTTTCAAGGTTCTCAAGCACACACAAACCCCTAGACTGAAATGGACTAATAAGGAGGAAAAAGTACTATTCGACCAACTACATAGTAATTAAATTGTGATAAAGTGAAAAATGACAAGAAATCTGCATCGCTACAGTGCTGCAACCACCCAAGTCGAAGATGCTATAGTGGCCGGCAGTTGGAAGTCCGTCGCTACAGTATTGTTGACTCCAAAGTCTGACCTATTACAGTACCCATGCCAAAAGTTTGTGCTGCTATAGTACCCTATTGGTGTTGGTCGATCATCTCTACTACAGTGGTCATAGTTGCTACAGTACATGGAAATTTGGACATGGGGAATGTTGCCCCCTTGCAACCCCCGATGAGCTCATCGTGAAGTTACGACCTGGAGATAGTATAACCCAGAAGCATTCGACCCAATCATCATCTAGAAGGGATCGGGATACACCAATCCAACAATATTCCCTCAACACAAAGTGTCTAGAGTTTGAGGTAAAGTTAAAGAATCTAGAAGTGACACAACCTTAAACTTCCTAACCAACAGAAATAAAGTGTGTTGCCACTCAATTTTTTGAGAAGTGATTTCCCTCAAAAGGGACTTATACTGGTGGTACCAAGAGCTTGAGATAATCTAAAGAAGAATCCACCTCATAATCATGGAATAAGGTATCCCACTCTCTAGTTAAATATGAATGCACTAATTCTATTTTTTATATAGGTGCAAGACAAAAGAAAAATTCCATAAAAAATTCAAAGAGGAAAAATGATGGTACAACCACCAAAGTATCAAGATTTGAGGAAAGAAAGTCCAAGAATATAAGATTCCCAAATTGCGCCTAAAAGGTTGGTATTTACACCCAATAATAGTAAGATTATAAAGATAGATAGATTGCTACAAAAATGAAGAGAAATATTTTTATTGGAAAGTTTTGGTAATGTTGGAGGTTTGGGTGTATGGCTATAGACTGCTATAATAACATGTAAGTGTATGCAAGTTATAAAAGGATTGAATAAAAGGGGAGAAAATCTAAAATAAAAGAAAAACCTATTGTTTTGAAGCTAAATGCATAGAATAAGCATAATATATTTTATAAGAATATATTTGAATCATTTGGAAATTTCTATGATTATTGCAATCCAGGTGGTCACTGCTTTGAAGAATGCTAGTATGTTCAATCCTAGCCTAAATCTTATTCTCATGAGGAGAAGAGGCCACAAAAAATATGAAACAAATAAATAAAAGTCTTCCTTGAGGAGTAAACAGTTGAATAAATCTTGTTTCAGTTAGTTTTCAATGAGGTTTATTTGTGGAATCAAAAATACCCAATGAATCTCGTATCTATAAAAAGAGGTATCATTGTAGACCAACTTTCCAAAGGAATGAGACCATTGGGTTTTGTGGCCAGTGACACTTAAGGATGTGCATCGGTCGAGAGGGTGGGAGGTTGGGCTTGTCACACCTTTTTTAGGGGATTCTTGCCTGCTCTTGGGATCTCTTATAGATTTAAGTCGTTTTCATGTATATTTCCCATATCCTAGTGTGGAATAGGTTACCCCTATGCCAATGGTTAGTAGTTTTTTCATGCATTAATGTGAAATTATACACATATCAGATATATCCCATTAATGTAAACATCTATATGTATTAGAGGTTCTCCATCAAGGGTATTATCCATATGAATCATAGGTTCTCCATCTTGTTTCGTTATCACTTAGTGATTTTGGGCACTCTAGATTTTATCATCATCCAGGGAGGAAGAATGTGTTTATGATGTTGGGATCAAACCCATAAAAATAGATTCTTACATATCCATATAAAAGGAATCAAAACCCTCGTATCTTGGTTCCACTTAATGAGGCACGTCGTACCTTTTAAGGTCATGTGATAAGGACTAATCCATGTAGTTTAACGTCATACAGTAAGTAATACTAGGTGAAATATTTCTAGTAATGGTTGGTGCGGGACTTAAATGTGAGCAGACCTTTCCAGTTGACCTCAAAGGGAATATGACCCAATGAGGATGGGTTGTGCCTCATGAGGAATGTGGACTTTTTATGTAGATATAGTAGTCACTCATAGAGAAGATAACCCTCCAGGTGGGGGCATGATAAAAATTTGAGTAAATATGGTACTCTAAGCAGGGGCATGTTATCATTGGGAATATAGCCCAATAAATAAGGTTTTCATAGGGGATATGTCCCTCGTGAAAGGGATGTCCAAGATCATAGGAATATATCTAGGCAATGGAAGGATGTAGATGGTTTTTATGTTAGGTATTCAAACCTTAGTGAGGCGTCCTATATATACTGCTTAACAAGAATCCAAGACCATGTAGTTTGATATATAGAGTTTAAGGTCATGTGACAGAACTGTGACATGGAGTTTAACGTCATGTGGTAAGTATATTATCATTCAGTTTTACATTGTGAAACTAAAACATTGGAAGCACATTTTAATGCCATGATGTGAGGATTTCTATGTCATGAAAGGTGTGACAACAAAGGATCGAGTGAGGCTTACACACATGGGGATGCCCTGAGATTCCTAACCAGATAAGTGACTCTGGTGGAGGTAGGAAGGATTGGGGCTTACACTTAATATAATCCCAAGTAGTTATTTTAATTATGCTAATGGAACGATCAACTCGGACCTTAAATCCCACATGAGTCGTACTTGGTGTGAGAAACAAGAGATAATATAAAATTAATTGCACTATATGAGAGAGCGCAATCAAATTTGAATGGGTTTTATACCTGAAGAGGAATCCCATAAGAGATGTGACTGAGGCTTATACCTAAGGAGGAGGCCCATTACGAGTATTCCTAGATCATTGATGGTATCATAAATAGGAACCATATTGGGTATTAGTCCCGGAGGGGAATATCATCCTCCCATGTTCCTTCTTA
Organism: Viscum album; assembly: GCA_963277665.1. Taxonomy (NCBI): domain Eukaryota; kingdom Viridiplantae; phylum Streptophyta; class Magnoliopsida; order Santalales; family Viscaceae; genus Viscum; species Viscum album. The sequence continues at coordinate 1,057,935,807 of OY728125.1, forward strand.
TTAGTAGGTCAGGGCGGGGTACAAAGGTAGGAGTATGGTATCTTAAAAGAATTACTAGGGGATTACTCTAGGAGGGATGTCATTCCTCTTATATCTCTGCCTATTAATAGGTAGGAAGAGATGAAATAGTCCCACTCTCAGTTAGGTAGGAAAGGGTAGATGTATGGCTTACTCTGTTTTTGGCTACCTAGTTGATTGGGTAATCCCAGGCATCTACCAAGCACTCAGGCCAATCAGGCTCGGTCCTGGGTTAGTTAAGTCTTGATATATGAGCCTAGGAAAAATTCCCCGGTGTATTCTTGATAGGAACACTCATTATCAAGGGAATATGTGATTGTGGTTTCCCTGAAGATTCTACTTATCTAAGATGATAAAATTGATCCTCCTTTTCTTGATAGGAACACCCATTATCAAGGGAATCCATGATTGTAGTTTCCCTGAAGGTTCTACCTATCTAGGATGATAACACTGATCCTCCTTTTATCAAAGGAATCCATGATCGAATGGGTACACATTGGCCTTCATGTGTTGATCATGTACATTTTGTGGCCTTGAAGGAGGTATTAGTAATTAGAGGCCCAAGTGGGAGACTTGGGTAAGGATTTCTCTACCATTGAAGACAATATGGTCATGATGCTTCAACAGGAGAGCAGAAGAGGATGGTTTTACTTAGTGAAGATCTTGAAAGGATTTTTCCAAAGTGATACCAAGTTGAGCATAAGGCTAGATGTAGTAAGGTTAGATAAGAGGATTCGCCTAAGTGATACATGGGTGAAGTAGCGCCCTAGTGATACTTGGGCGAGCAAAGTTGTTTTCCCTAGTGATAGAAGAAAAAGGCTTTTCCCAAGTGATACTCAAGCGAAGTGGCACATAAGTATATTTCCTAGGAAGGGTCCTTCACCCTAATATTGATGAACTAAGTAATAAGTGGTTCATCACAAGGGTTATTCATATTTCAAATCCTTTTAGAATTTAATTACCCTGTATTTTTGTTAATTTTCCTTGGTTTTAGACTTAAACAAGCTACCTAAAGGGATTTGAGGATTTTAGCGTAAGATTTGAGCACGAGACTTGGGTATGGGACTTGGGTGAGTAGAGCTTTGAGTTGTCTTTTTTCATCCAAAATGTTGTAAATAAGGATCCCAAGGGCCAAGTTTATAGGAAAATCTGGAACCTTGGGTGAATGTTGTTTGGCGCACAGTTGGGGCGTGTAAGTGTGACTTGCGCATGAATCCCGGACATGTAAGTTGTGCACGCTAGTAGGGTGTGTTAGTGAGATGTGCTAGGTTGGGTGTGAATATAGACTAAGTTTGGATTTCTTAATGAAAAATTTCCAACTCCTAATGACCATAAAATTTGACCCATAAGCCCATTTTGGCTCTAAGACCTATCAAATTGAAGTCTGCATAGCAAACTATTCCCTCAACTAAAGTCTATACACCATACCGATATGTTTTATGAGGACAAAAAGTGGCCAGAAGACCCTCAAAATGGGTTTTAAGGCTACAACACCCTTTTCTATAGCAATTTGAGAAATCCATTACCTACTCTGAAATGGGTGGTTCTCACCATCATGTTGTAGGGTTGGGTGAAATTTTTGAGGAATCCCTGTCCTTCAATGCGTGAGAAGCCATGCGGTACATGGAAATCCAATCTACTTCTTTGAGCATTTCTACTCAAACTCAACTTGTATTTTCTAAATGTGGATAATATCATAGATTCTAAGGCAAAGTACATGGATCTCATTTTAAAGTGCCAACAAAGCTTATGAGAATGTTACTCCCAAGAAGACAGTGAAGAAATCCAAGAGAGATGTCAAGCCAACTAGAAGGAGATGCTTCTACTGTGGTAATAGAGGTCACACCATAGACTATAGTACACAAGCCATTACAATCAAACCTGTAAGAACCAATATTGAATAAAAAAGTGAATTCATCCAATAGATAGATATCAAGATTAAATTAGTGGTTGACACTCTTGATCATTAGTTGCAAAGATTTCCCAAAAAGTTGATCCAAATATTTCTAGAGGTGTGTGGAATGTGCAATATAGCTAAACACACTCCCGAAAAGTGTATGATAGTAATCCCTAGACATATGGAGTTGGTGAAATCTAAAGGGAAAGAATTGATTACTTATAGTGCTTAAAAGTGTTATTTCTGGAAAATAATCCACACCCAAGAGAAAAAATGAGCATGTACCAAAATATTGTTTAATCCTATAGCTAGATCAGTTGGAAGAGGCCTGGAAAAAGGAGGAGGCACAAAGGAATGAAAGTAAATTGATTGAACAAGTGGAGAAGGCTATTCCAACTAATAATAAAGATGAAACAATAAAGGAATACATACTACTTACTCACTCACTTTTAAAAGGGAATCTCCGAGACTGACCTTTTCGAACCCTCCACACCCAGGAACCCCCCTTCCCACGAAGAGGTCATTCAGAGAAGTCCCAGCAGGGAAGGAGTTGTTGCCAGCTAGGATGGTAGAGCATCCCACAGGACAACAGTCCGATCAGTGATGGTTCGACACAACAATCCGTCAGCTAGGTGGTTTGTACCCTTTTGTCCACCCGGCGAGACACCGGGTGACCTGACAAGGTGAATAGAGCATGTGAAGCGGTAATTCCCTCAAGAGCAGAATCTCAAGAATCGAACCCCGTACCTCACTAAACGTCGTTGCTATGGCCCTCGACCATGCACCACTACACCACCGTCGAAGCGGCAGGAATACATGCTACTTAAAGTGGTCTAGACCTAGAAACCTAAAAAAAATGAAAGCATTAAGAGGTACAAACACTATAGGCCTGTAAAGAAAGAAGATGTTGGGTTAAGGATAAAGTTTTTGCCCTTCTGATATAGTCAAGGAGGTGATAAAGAGCCACCTTATTCCCATTTTAGTGATTGTGAATCATAAAAGAAGGAAATAAAGGTGAAGCATGAAATAAGAGATTCATACATCATGGTTATCTCAATTGGTATTAGACATCCAAACTGGTATCATAATTCATAGAGACTACTTCATAAGAGGAAATAAATCATCGAGATATAAAGAGAGCTATCACTTTAGGGGGAGACACCCAAGAAGATAAAGCTTCCAGAGATCTATCATTTTATGATTAATCAAGAATTCTGTACAACCCCTATATAAATGGATTCTGAGGTATGATTCTTAGTTTTCCATCATTGATCAGGTTTATATTGAATATGGTTATAAAGGGGGAGTGATTTTCTAACAAAATGGGAAGTAAAAAAACTTTCACTTGAATGTTTTGATGTGGTTTGTGAAGTTGGGTGTGGGTTTATAAAAAATCTTGAAAATATGTTTGTACAACATCTTAAAGAAGAAAGATAGAGTTAGTATCACGGTCAAGAAAGTATATGGAGAACCTTGGTGATTTGGTAAAATCACTCTTGTTTTTGATATTGGGTTATCCCATGTAGACTTAGGGTTGACTTACTTAAGGCTCATTTCTAAGAATAATGTGGTACTTAACTTCCCTCAAATGGAATTTCATTGAGTCTCTCAATAAGGTTGAGAATACACAAAGGGGAGAAGATGTTGCATTGTGATGACAAGACCTTCCCATGCATTTATGGAATGAACAAGGGAGAATAAAACTTTTCCTTGGTATTTATGTCATTAAGGGGGGATGAAAAGTGAACTTATAATGGAATGTCAACATGCATCTCTCATATTTGGAAGTTCAAAGTATTAAAAACAAATCCGAAGGGGGAGTTTGAAGTGACTTTTGGCATGTGGTTGTATTTGTAGTCAATGAAGCATGTCAATATGGTTATTGTCAATGATCATGAAACATTGGGTGATAGATTGGAGTATGGACCCCATGAATGAAGTGAAGCTACCCATACATGGATGGGAAAAGGAAGTAAGTCTGCTACTTGAAAAACATGGATGGACTACTTCAATGTAGTAGCCCCTAACAAAAGATGATTGATAAAGTCGATCTTCATAGAAGTAAGTGACTAGTGATGATGGACAAAGGAGAAATTGTCTACTATATTCAAATAAAAAGTGAAGTGTTGGCTGAGTGAACAACTTGAAAAAGTTGTTGTTAACATAATTAAAAGCTAGATGATTTGAGAGTTTGAAGACCCAAGATGTTGAAGAAACCATACAAGGAATACTAAACATGGAGGATGCTAATTTTAATGTTATAAAACACTTGGATGAAGGTTTACAGAGACTGAAATGATGCTTAAATTTTTGAAGTGGTGAGGCTTATGGAAATACTCAAACTTGAGTATTTAATGTGCAGTAATTTATTGGAAATGAGGCGGAAGTATTCAAGAAGGTTTGACAAATCCTTAAATGTGTTTTGAAGAGTTTGGGAAGGAGTTTCTTGTAAGTGGCTATAAATTAGATTTTAGAGCTGATGTTGGAAAAATGGTAAAGTCTGGATCTATGTATGAGTCATGCTGATATGCATTTGAGTCATTCCTCTCTCTGTATGAGTCATTTTTTAGTAAAGGAAAAGCATGTATGTCATTGACATGCTATGTACGAGTGATCTATGACTTGTGTACAAATCATCTGCAAGAAAGGTCACTTGAGTATCTACCTATGGGTCAACAGTTGATGAAAATTCTACATATTCTCTAAGGATCACTGGGCCTCATAGGGATGAAACAGACGTAAGCATGATCTACCCATAAGGATCATTTTACCATAAGGAAGATTCTGGATCCCATAAGAATCATTCATCCTTATGAACTGGTTGCTTAAGGATGATCTGTAAGGGAGAACCCATAAGCATGTACATCGTAAGGATCATTTTATCCTTATGAAAATTCTGAGTTATCTATAATTTAAATATTCTGCAAGGAAAAATTGGGATGATGCTTGGATTTATTTTCAGGGATCCAAACATCATAAATTTAATGTGATACAACCTCTAAATGATGAGAAGTTGATCATCAAATTGAAAAAAGAGATAATCATAGCAAGAGGGATTTTGAGAGACTTCTCAGGTATGAAAAAGACAAGTTTCCAAAATTGTTTATTATAACGATTAAGATATCTAATGATGCTTAAGATATGATTTTAAGATCAAAGCATCATGAATATATTTTGAGCCATGATCCAATCCATGTTTAAAAAAGATTGCATAAGGATAATAGAAAGACCACTTTTCTCTATCTTGGAATTTCAAACGAGAATATTTGAAATTCTATATTGGTTTTGAGCCTAACTGAATGAGAAAAATAAAGGATTTTCCTGTATGATTTTGTTGAATGAAGTTTTGAGACTGCTGAGCTAGAAATTTTATTGCATGAATTATTGGTAGAAGTCCGAGAGAGAGAATTCATAACTTGTATTTAGTTGAGTGTCAAGGATGCGAGATCCAGAAGCCCGAAATTCAGAACCCTTGGTGAATCATCTGAGTTTGAGGATTGAGAAGCGGATCTATATCAAATAATGTACCGAGTGAGCAAGTTGATCTTCAATATTCTTGAAGGCTTGTGAAAAAAGATCATATCCATTTTTTTTGTAGCAACCAAAGATTTGAAGGGATATTTTTCATTCTTGTTTTATCACATTGTACCTACAGTGTGAAGCTGTACAATCCAGTGTGACTCTGGAAAAGGATAATGCGATGTTATGCCAGTGCATGTAATTAGAATTCACTTGTTCTTATAGTGAAGAATACATGGTTGGGGAAACTAACTAACCATGGTAAATAGCACACCTTCTAAGAAAGATATGAACCTTGTAAATATCTTGGAGTTCATTGCTCTTACTTTTTCTGTAGGTATGAGTGAGGCTGTGAATTTATATTTTAGTGGATCGATCTTTAACAGATAGGTTGCAGAGTTTGATTTAAAGTGAAAAGAAATTATAAAAATTGGTCCCCATTAATTCACCCTCCTCTTAGTGGAGTAACCTGATATTAGACACTTCACTTGGGTTTATAGTAGATGAGAGAATTTGTGATAACCAATCATGACAAGGAGTAGGTTTCACTGGACCTTGTAAAAATACCACATGTCATTCTTAACTTACTTTCTTGCATTGCATGTGGTATAAGTGATTGATAAGCTCAAAGCAAATCCACTATAATAGAGGTACAAATTACAAGTGGGTAAACACTCAAAATAGAATTGATATTTTGGTAAAAAAATCATAATTGTCAGGGGGGGATTAGCTCCCGCCCACCCTGTAATACCATAATATATAATAAACATCAAGTGGATTAGCACCCACCCCTTAATACCATCATATATCATAAACATCAGGGGTTAGAAACCCTACCCATAACCGTCTCATATATATATAACACATGGTTTGAACACTCACTTGCACTTGATATACATTTCATAGGCTGGCCTATCAACCACACAACCCATTCCCATCAACACCTTCATACAAGGCTATAACTGATTTAGCCCCTCCTCCCTTGTTCTAATTCTGAGTCAACACAAAACTAGGGCACCCACTACGGTACGTCACATCAAGGATCAGACACCCCACATGGGTTCTTTGTCTCATTCCCAACTCAATGGTAAAATCCCATTGCTCAATGGGTGCCAATTCCTTCAAAATATAGCCACACTCACATCATTCCCTAATCTGTCACATAGTAATGCCATGCAAGAAAAACACAAAAGGGATAGCATAATGACCATTTCACTTTCAAAGCCAAGCTAGGCTAGTCCTCTCACACCAAACCTATACATAAATCCTTCCCATGGTATCCCTACTCAGATAGGTACACATTCCTATAAAGAAGGAACACTCACCCCACATGCTAACTACCTAGCCAAAAGGCTATAAGTTATCTCAAGATTTCATATGGCCCACCCCTAGGCCAACCATTCCTACTCCATCACCCTCCCTTACTTGGAGGGGACTAAAGGCACTTATCCTAAGGTGCATTATTCTTTATTTATTGAATTCACACCCCTCTAGGGTCTTTATATTTTGTAACACATATCTATGTTCAAGCCTATGATCATTGGAAACTGAGGGTACAAGCTTAGGGTTCAAGGGTCCATAGTGGCCCACGACACTTCCATTCTTCTAATGGGGGTTTAAAGAAACAATTCATTTATAATTAAATGTAAATCAAACACAATTGGTGAGAATGCATGTCACATGCTACAGAACAAAACACACAAACCTTAAGAAGATGTTTAGGGACCACCTACCTCATTCAAAGTTAATCCCTTTAAGAGAAGCTTGACCATCATCATCAAAGCTTGTCTAAAGCCCGACTGGCCATTTCTCATCAATAAAAATCCCAACGACCTCCCGCGACTTAAATCCCTGAGCAAAGGGGTACACACAACCACCAATATCCACCCGGATCTCTATATAAACCCTCACAAAACCTTGTACATTTATCCTCTTAGAATCCTCCTTAGTCCAGCCAAACCAAATCCTCATCACATCAAGTCAATTCCACCATGCTTAAGTGAAATCAACATCAAACCCTATCCCAGAGATATCAAAATTAGTGGATAAAGATGATAACTGAGGAAGAAGGAAAGAATTATACCTTAAACGATGAAACAAACCATCTTAAATTGCAAAATTGAACAATCTCGAAGGAAATTTGACAGAGCAAATTTATGTACATATTTTTTATCAAATAATGAGGATTTTTTAATGTTTTTCAATGATAAAAACCATGTATTTAAATGTTTTATTAAAATAATGGGTATTTTGAATTATAGAATGAAAATAGTCTATATTGTGAAAAATGCATAATTCTGGATTTTTGACAAATTTTTACGTCAAGGGTATTTTGGTCATTTATTTAAAAATATAATTTCAAATTGAGTGATTATTTTTTTTGTTAGAATCCTTATTTTATTTCCTTCAACTTTCTCTTCTGGATCAGGAGTTGATTCGAGCATCTAGAGGCCTTAAAAAATCAATGAAGTTGAAGATTTTTCCGAACAGACAGCATGGACCCCACCATCGTAACAGAACCACATCTCGGCCTACACACCTTCAATGGATGTGATTCCACCTGGAATAGAACGAGGACACATAGGCACACCTCTAAAATTAATTTTAGAGAGTTTTGAAGTCATTAAAGTTGTCATTGGATGTTATATTTTTGAAGAAAGCTTCCAGGAACCTTCGTCCAAAAAACATAATACTCAATCAAAAATTCAGAACTCCTGAATCTGGTGGCCAAATGAGCTGAAATTTTGAGAGGGGACGCGCAAGACAATGTGGAACAACTTTTATGAAGGAGTCCACACGTGAATCGTCTATTTAATAAACTAAAAACGCGAAGAGTTTCAGAGGAATAATTCTGCCTATAAAAGGAGGCTCTCACCTCCTTCCCAAATCATCAGCTCGACACCCACAGCTAAGGAGGAATCCCACCAGGGCACGGGCTGCTGCTGCTCCTCTCTCCCCCCCCCTCATTTCTTCTTTTTATTTTATTTTCATTTTAGTTTTCTTTTAGTTTTATTTTCAATTGTAATTCAAATTTTAGTTTTATTAATCCATACATTTGTGTTTCTCCATCCACTTTTCATTTCTTTCTCTCTCTCTCTTTCCTCTTTCACCCACTCCACCAAGTAATCTCTTACTCTCAGAAACGAGAGGCTAACCACGAGACTTGGCTCGGGGGGAGGTTAAGGTGATCATGAATTTTCTTTAATATTTAATTTTAAGTTTGTAGATAGAATTGAGTAGCATGCATGGGTAAGGCGAATGTCTCCGATGTTGTGACTGCTTCCGATGACATGCAACTCAACCCATCTCTATTCTTTTATTTAATCATTTTCCTCTCTCTTCATTGGTTAGTTCTTCACACGTTGGAGTTGAGCTAATCAATGGATGAAACGACTTCGATTGAACTGGGTCCTGAAAGATGACACATCCTAAACAAAGGTGTGTCGTCAACTTGGATTAAAAGAGGTGGAATTGAGAGTGCTTAAACATTCAATGATATTCCACAGTTTCTAAATAAAGAATAGTAGTTCAAAGATGAGATTTCATGTTTAGATTATCAAACTGAAATAAAACATATAAAGGAGAATAATGATTGAACATTAAACCAACCCCCAAAACCAAGTTCTTTCTTATTAACTCATTCTGTTTAGATTTGCATGATAGTTTAAATTATCATTTTACATGTCATTATTATAAATAATCAAAACCCCAAAAAGATTGTCATCACTTTCATTTAAAAAACAAAACCACAAAAAAGATAGAATAGGTGAATTAGATAAAGTGAACTACGTTGAGAAGACTCCTCAAGAGAGACGACTCTGGCCCGCCACTGTGCTGCACTAGGAAAAATATAATTGCGTTTGTCCACGCCCCGCGACAGCCGTGCGTCAGAATTTCTAATTTAAAATCCCAAAAGAACCATCTCCCCCTTAGTTTCTAAAATTTGGAAAAATCCCATAACAATTTTTTTTTGGCAAAATCTTTGACCCTTACATATCCTCAAAGATGACTCTTATGCATCGTCCAACTTTTTAGCGAAGTTTGGAACCTTTATGCATGACCTTTATGCATCATCCTGACCCTTATGCATCACCCTTGTAAACCCTTATGCATCACCCCTGGTGACCCTTATGTATCACAGAGTAACTCAACACTTTAAACCGTTTTTTTTTTAAAAGAGGACTCTTTCGCACCAAGGTTTTACTCTTATGCACTGAAATTTGACAACGGCATCAACCCTTACACATCACAGGGCGACCTGGAGTTACTTCTATATGTCCCAACACTTTACCATCTTCCAAATCTTATATTTTATAAATGACCCTTATGTATGCCTTTAAGACAGGGGGACTTTCACGTATATAGGGTGACCCTTGCCTATTCCAACACTTAGCAATTTTTCAACTCTCATGTATCAAAGGGACCTTTCTCAATACATGGTGACTTTTACACATTGAGGACTTTACAATTTTTTTGACACAAGGTGAACTTTATGCATCACCCCTTGCGCACAAGGTGACCATTACGTATCACCCTTTGTGCACAGGGTGACCTTTATGTATATAAGGTGACCTTCACACTACCATTTTTTGAAGAGGGACGAACTCTTACATATGGGGGTACCTATACGTAAGAGTAACCAGCATACATAGCGACCCTTGTATATCATCCTTTATGCACAAGGTGACCTTGATGGGTTCACGGGCAGGGATTGATGGTCCTAGCTGGTTGTGGCTCGTCATTGATGTCTGGTCTACTTATATCTTTGCTCTGGCTTCAAGGTTCGTCGCTCCCCTACAGTGTCGACTGGTGTGGTGGTTCTCCAGGAGGCTTTAGGATGTGTAGTGTGAGTAGCAACAGTGCTCCAGGAGGCCCGACCAATGCAGGCTTCCCCCTTTCCTTAAGGTTTCCATTGGATCTCTGTGTAAGTTTTCCGATGGAAGTCTTTGTTCCGTGTTGGTCTTCATTAGAGGTCGCTGGTGATTTCATTTGATGCATTTTCATTTGATGGGGATGTTGCTTCTGCTCACTATGGTTCTCGTTTTTTTTTCGTAAAGAGTTTCATTTTGGAATGGTTCAGTTTGGTTTGATTGTTAAGTTGGTGGATGATCTACTTTCCGATGAGCAGGTTTGTCAATGGCGATGCTAGTTCATTGATGGCAGTATTGGCATGTCAAGTTGCAGTCACTAGGTTGACGTTGGGCTCGAAACTTTTGAAATTTGAATTTGTATTGGACGGTCTGATTTATGATGTGTGGGGGATTTGTGTTGATTTGGGTGGAATATTGATGATGTTTTGGGATGGTTTAGGGTTCTCACTTAACCATAAAAGTATCATTTTAAAAATAAAAATATTAAATTTGGCTATTAGGGACTTCACACTTACATGTCATAGGGTACCTTTACATATCACAAAGGGTAACCCTTACATATACAAGGTGATCTTTACATATACAAAGTGACCCTTATGTATCACACCAGTTTTTGAAACACCAAGACCCTTACATATTGCCTTGGGTACCTTTACGCTTGACCCTGTCATTTTCCCCAAACCTTCACAAGGTGAATTTTACGTATGAAGACACTTGTGTACTTTCCCAAAAATTAACTACAACTTCCAAAAATGCCAAAATTAATTCCTAGGATTCCTAGCTCGCCTTAAATTGATCCCACCCACTCAAAACAAGTTCCAAAACACCTCAAAAAACTTTAGGAATTTATCAAACCTTCACAAATCCCTCCAACTCAATTCCTAAGCATTTGGGACTCAAATTTTCCTTAAAACTCAACCAATGCTTCAATGATGGTGCTTCCTCCATTTTTCCAAACAAGACATCACCCGCCTTCCAATTATGGTGACACCTAATTCAGCACCCACCTCACAACAAGGTCACCTTGACCCCTTTCCAACACTCACTCGAGCATCCAAGACACCTTAAGAGCCTTTTGACACATCCAAAAACATCTTCCAGAGATGTTTCAAATCTAGAAATCCCATTCCAAATCCCAATTCTGGGAGTCCTTAACCGGAACCGAAGGAAAACCATCCCCCTTTTGGAGTTACTAAACATACATCATGTCACGGTTGAAAACCCACAAGAGCGTGAGACATGTCAGGAGAAGAGGGTGGGACGAGCAGGCCGGAGATGAGGAGCTCACAGGAAAAGAACCACCAGCCGGAACAGATGGCCTTACACCAGTATCCTGGCGAGGAATTGAAGAACCCTGCACTGAGGAAGGGAAAGCTGGATTCTTCCCCCGAGACTGAGCGATCTTCCTGCACTAATCAAGGATATGACCTTGAAGTTGACAGTGAGAGAAAAAATCGAGGCCAGAGTCATAGCGGATACTTTTTCAACCAAAGACCCCATCTCCAATCCTCAACTGAAGCTGATCCAGGAGAACCTGAGAAATATCCATCTCCATGCAGATGCGAGGTGACATGGGTGGAAGGAGATCCAGCGTTTGGTTGTCAGCCTGAAGAAAATTCCCCAAGGAGTTGCTTATGCCCTTAAGAACTGCCAGATTTTGAAACGGCAGAGGAAGATCGGGCAGTCGAAGCCGAAGAATTGCAATAGAAGGATCTCTCCGTCGATGAAAATCCAAGGTCCACCTGAAGATAAGAAGAAAATGAGCTCGATTATAGACACAAGAATCCCAAGACCAGGCGATTCCAAAATCATCATCAGATCGGAGAAAGATACAAAAATATCTGGCATCAAGGGTGCTAACAGCAGCCGGAGATGCTAGTCCCCGAGTTGAATTAACCCGTTAATCAAACGCGAGCACAGACAGACGATCTCGACCAAACTTCACTGTAAGGGTACGTGAATGGAACACAACATCATCCAAGAACTCTCAGGATGAGAGACCGAAAACAGGCACACCATCAATACAGCCCCGAGGTTTAGAAGATAACTGAATAATAGGATCCCACTAATCAACCATAGGATGAGCCGACGCCGACTAGCACGGGCTGGCCAAAATTTCCTTACATGAGCGACGACGACCACCAGCACCTTCCGACGCCGAGCGATGATGAAGATCTTCCTCGTAAATGGCCAACTTGGAAGAGGGATGCAAAGGTAGCCGCGGCGGAGGAGAAACAGGGCCTTCGCTGCCCTAATATAAACATTTTATATTTTTCATTCATGAACTATTCATAAATTAATATAAACACTTTTATTTTCCATATTTTAAATTTATACACTTTATAAATTATTTTCCATGGAGGTCCACTCTAAACCTTGATCAAATCTATCAAAACATTTTGGGTGCGATATAAAACACCCTTGGGATTCTGCACGTGCCTTACGAGCCCCCGCTAGTGGAAGTTTTTGAAAATTTTAACAAAAAAAATTCTTATTCTATCCAAAATGGCTTACACCATGAAGTAATGCATGCCATTTTAGTCCTCTGGAAACACCATGAACAATAATCATTTCGGTGGATGTTTCAAGTTAGCCCTTGGGTGTTTTAGGTGACGTCGTTTCACCTAGCCTAGATGTTTCTAAGTTCAATCCATTCCGACCTTTTCCATTTTCCCAGTACTTATGGGGAGCATATCGTTTTGGGTAAGACTTCATAAGTTTAAAACAACTTGGATTATTTTTTGGCCAATCCTCATTTTGAGGGCCACCACGACATAGATATTAGTTCACAACAATGTAGATCACCATCCTATGACGCTATATTTTTTCACGCTTTTTTGCAAGTGCCTACAGTGGTTGTTTTTCTTCCTCCACGACATGGTCTTATAACATTTATAAGAAAAATCTTGTTTTACATAATTGTTATACTAGGGTGTAGGAATTTCAAGAACCAAAACACATGTTTCTAAGTGGCTATATCATGGTTCTTGGAAACTTCTTTTATAAAATTCTCTTTTCATTTGAAATATCAAACCAAACATTGATAGATCCACTCTGATACCATTGAAGGGTTTTAGAGGGATGTTTGACATCTAATCACAGTAGATGAACATTCCAAAACCTGATTAATCTCATAATCCATCTATATGTTTGGAATGAATATAAATGAAGAATAATTAGTATGATATACCTTACACTGGTCAATCCATCCTATCAAACTTTTAACATGAGTTTGATCAAGATCCCTAAAAAGTATCCAAAAGACTCCTTCCTTCAAAGTTATCCATAGATTGTGTGAATCACACGACGCTTAGATAGGACCTCTCTCACCCAGTCATTGACACACTCAATCATATTGCGTATATAAGTGGAGACAAAAGTTCCATCAATCATTTTGGATTTAAACAATTCTTTTGAAACCTTAAGTGAATTTAGGGAGGAAGGATATTGTTTCGATATGATGAAATTGTCCAGAATACTCGAAGGAGTATAGAAACTCCATCTAATGTCTATGTTAGGTATCCGTTTTTATAGAAAAACAACTCTTTGATTATGAAAGGTATATGATACTAAATGTATATTTTATAAATGTTGTAAATATATAAGAATTTAAAATCAAGGAAAGAATTTAGGAAGCTTGTAGTTTATATTCAAATGATGAAGTAGAGGGTTACTGAATCATGATTTTGAATGCAAAGGAATATATCTAGCTCAGATGGATTTAAATAAATGATGTATATACTTATCTCATTTCGCTTATATGATAAGGGAGTTTTCTGTTAACAAAGATTGTTATGAACAATATGAGATGGTGGTTTTGATACACATGGTTTATGATTCATCGGTCTCTATAACATATTTGAGAAGAAGATATGGATAAAAGGAGTTTTATCTATGATAAAAGTGTATAACCAAGATGTTTGCTAAAATATGAGAAATATGATTCCACCACCTTTCAGTGGTATATTTTAAAGAATAAAGTCTTCTTTTCAAAAAAAATTCTCTAAACACATAGAATACCATATATGATATGGATACAATAGTTTATTTGTTAAATATTCTTACTAAAAGAAATAAGTTTTATTTCCTAAACACAAAGTAGATTGTGCTTCTTAGCATGAATTATGAAGATAATATAAATTTTTAGAGGTTAGTGGGAGTATGTTTTGCAATTAGAGAAGTTCAAAGTTAAAAAATAAAATATTATGCTTATAAGTATTCATAATGAATATCATGTTATACCATAAAGGAGCTTTGAATGCATTGATGGAGATAAATGTAAAGAGTTGCATTAGTTACAAAATGATCTCAATGGAAAAAATTTGAAGGAATTATTCCAAGAATGAATATGATGATATACTTATAAATAGTTCTAAGTAGGAAATAAAAGTTATTATATAACATCACAACATTGGATTTTGTGATATAAAGGAGTTGGAATAGCTGTTCATGTAGGTTTCAGGTGCAGCAGAAGTTGATCGAGTCCATGCTCAATGATGATTTTTCATTGAATCTAATGAATAAATCATAAAAACATGACAAAGAATGAAATTTATGATTATTATACCCTAAGAACCATACCAAAATAATCTTGGAACAAAGAGAGAGGATCTTTCATATTTAAGTAATAATTAATTTAACAATAAAAAATCACCTCGGTCTTGAGAACTTTCTTCAATATAGATGTTGATCGACTGAACCTCTGTTTGAGTTGTACTATTTTTTCATTGATAAGAACCAAAGTAAAATCCATCTATTAGTAATACACAATCTCATTAATCTCAAAGCATCATCGACGGTACTCTGGGTGCTAGTGTGGTAATACCAATCAAGTCATGTTTCTCGCCTTTGAAAGCAATACAATCCTTCAAGATTGAAGGATTGATTCTCATTCTATTGTTCTTTAAAGGATGGAAAGAGGTGTAATAATTATATCAATCTTGAGATAAACCCTAGATATGTTCTTCCTTAAGAGAATTCTCTAGGGAGAGGATGCGTTGTGCACAGAAAAATGGTTTAGCCACCTACACAATAAATTATATAACCATGTATATATAGAGTTAGGTTAAGGAATTGGTAATTGCACATAGGACCTTAACCAATCTAATAATCCTTAGCAAACCCCATGTCTAATAATAATAATAATATTATTAATTCTTTGATGCATTCATGTCTCACAGATAATATAAATATCAATAAATAAATTAATATTTATTTAAATCATATTTAATATATCAATCCCATTACTAGGAACATCACTCAACTCTTCCACCTTCCTCAACATTTAAAAAACATAGAATAATAAATATTATTCATTCATTCAATAAATAAATATCTCATTCACAGTCTTGCGAATAAACAACTCATATAAATATAGTGATTGAATATATGTGATTAATAATTCCTGATTAAATATTATTCCTCTGTATTGAGAACAACATTCACTCCAATTATTAAATTCAAATAGAATTTAACTAAGATCAATGGAAACACCATGTGTGTGAACCTGTAGGTCACTTATTCAGTGGCATTATTCGGGCTTTCCTAAATTCAAATATTAGTATTTAACAGCACGTAAAGTCACCCATAGAAGAAGAAGTTACATCACAATGATGAAAAACAAATATGAATGCTCACTGTGTAATATAATACCTTTGTCTTGATATATTATCAAGCAGGTTTCACACTTATGTCATCAATCTATATGCTCCATATGTCTTTCTTTAACTATCTAAAATGAACCCATAAATACACCATGATCATGGATTTTAGTTTGATAGTTTCATTCTAATCAAAGGGATGAGATATTATCTTCCATAAAGATAGAAAGTAAAAATACTTTTTCAAATTATTATTAATATAATTTCATTCATGATGCACCCAATGTACCATACTTCTTGCAAACATATGACATCACAATTTTGGTTAGTACATCAAAGTATGATATTCATGGTATGTATTAATAATAATATTAATATCTAAGGGTCATCATACATATTCATATATATGAATATTCAATGATAGAAAACATGTGTAATTCCTACTTGCATGTCTTGTCCTTATAATCTCCCGTCTTGGATATTACTAAGTGAAAAATTTATGAGATAAAGCTTCATCCACTTATGAGAATGCAACACTAGATAGTCTACATCATCTATGTCCCATCAGATGATATCATACAACCATTGGACTTATGTTCTAGAATTTGTTTAGGGAACTTAAATATTCTCATCATAGTGGGGAATTCCTATGACCTCTTGATGCAATAAATACTCTGAGGAAATTATCAAATTAATATAACACATAAGAATAATCAACATGTGATAAGATATTTATTAATATTCAAATCCATGAATATGTAGGAAATTTAAAGTATAAAATAGTTGGTTATAGGGAACCAAATCCAATAGTCTCCCACTTATACTAGAGCCAACTACTAATGAATTTTAGTCTTCTAGATCTCACATGATATTCATGTTTCTACTGAGATGGAAATATCTACCAATTCTACTACATTTTCAGGGTTGGGGTTAGTCTTACAACATTTATTTTTTGTACATTAGCTTATTGTGAGCTCACTACCTCAAGAAAATACCACAATTAGTAATTTACCCATGTATCCACTTATTGTTACCTTGTAAAAAAAGGATATCTTGTATAATACTATAATAAAATATAATAATAATAATAATACTCTTACCATTCTGGTATAACCCAAAATTGAACAAATCATTGCTAAACTTCTTCTTAAGCTGTATTAGAAGCCGTAACATACTTGGTTATTATAGTTATGGTTTGTCTTGCTTATTGTTTTTACCTCACCATGATCTTATATCAAAATGATTTAAAGGAAAACTAGTGTTATATCCCTTTAAACACTAATATTCCCATTTCTCCTTTTTACTATAAACTCATTCAATTATACTTTCTCTAGTACTGTCAGATAGTTTTGACTACAAGTTTGTGTTGTTTTACTAGTTTTGTTTGATATTTACACTCTATACAACAAGTATAAGTAATATAAAAAATCAGTACATATTATGGTGCATTAGATAGATTTATATAACTTAAGGTTGTGAAATTATATTCATAATCTCCTCATATTCCCACATATGTTATCTTGATGAGATTTAATGCCACATGACTTAGAAAACAATTCAATATTTAATTATCCCATTCTGTAATTTTCAATACATGGTCACTATATATACTATGATTAGATTTAACAACCCATTAGTCTATGTACAAAGATATTATTCCCTGGAGCTTCAGTTAATATTTTAAGTCATTCTTAGAGAAATTCATTCCTTAGTCCTAACAAATTGGTAAGACTAACTATTTGTTTTCCATATGTTATCAACATATTTGTCTTGAAGATAGTTGCACTACCACTAACCTATTTTAGATTCATGAAACTCATTTATTCTAAAAAAATATCTTATGATCACTATACTAGATTATATCCATAAATGGATATACATAATTTTCATTTTTATTAGCATTCATTAGCATCACCAACCCTTTTGGTTGCGTTATAAAGGAATTTACCATATAGTCTCTATTATGGAAATTGGATTTGACATCCAACCGCCCAATTGAATGATCATATAATGTTCGTATGACAAATAAAATTCAAATGGATTTTGGAATGTTGACTATAGTAATGATTTTATTATATACTATGCATTAGACATTAATAAAAATATTCCAATAACCATTCATTATTTATTAGTACTATCGTGTACCATATATGTACAGAATATATTAAATACCCTATAGTAGTATCAAGTCTAGAAATATCCAAAATATAGTGCCCCTAAATTTTGGTACATGGATTCCATTACTAAATTCATACATACTTGTTAATCTTAACATGTTTCCATTTACTACTTCCTAGTAGGATTCATTATTTTTATTGATAATGTTTCATCATTAATGGTGAAATTTAATCAAACTATTTGGTTTTTAACTTCTTAAGTAGTATGTGTATTTGGAACAACACCTCCCACTAAGATTAGTGGAGTTTTGTATCTTATGACAACTCATGTGCATCCAGAGCCTAAACTTTATTGAAGTTTAGTCTGCACCCACTATCTCACAAGAGATGTGATTCCCTCTTATAGAAATATAGTAGTAAAGATTAATAAGGGATATCAATATCCTTAGTTCATATAAAATTCTTAATTGAGATATACTTAGTTTTTTATTAATGCTTGTTTGTAGCTAAATCCAACTTTTAACAAACGATTCTCATAAAACACCGAAAAATATACCTAATGGACTCCTTATCACATTGAAATTAATATGATATCCATTAGTTAATATAGTTGGAACACAGTTAGTTATTATGATTCTATCTTCAAAAAATATCTTGGAAAAATTATATAATATTTTCAATATATATAAGACATAACATCAATATGTAAGGAAATGTGAGTTTGGGATTACATTGACTCCATGTATTAATGATTGATGAATAATTGGTTATGATACACTCAGACAATCCCTCCTAGAGGATCTTGTATCATTTTACCAATCATATTCATTTTTTCACCAAGAATTCCTAAAATATCTTAAATAAATCTCATGAAGTGTATAAACTTACCTCTTAGATTCTTTAGAATGGTTCACATGGTCTTTCCAAACTCACTATAGTAAATTTGTGATATACCGTTATTTTTAAAGGTTTTTATAAAACTTTACAGTGAGTTTTTCACTATACCTAGTGTATTAATTCAAAATATACTAGAACACTCTTCTAGATATAAACTTTTCAACTACAATTAGTTTTATTTTATAAGGAATTATCTTTCTAACATTGGGTTTTTAGAGTATTATATTTATATCCTTAATTAATTGTTGATTTTTTATATATGTTATTTAAGAATTACCAAACTATTAGTTAAGTATTAAATACCACATCAAAATTCATTCCAAACATGAAATAATTTCTTGTTGAGTCTAATTATACACCAATAAAAAATGTTTTGGTAATAATCAATACAAAAAATAGTTTATCTTGAATCCATTAGGTAATCCAAGAGCCATGATCTTTTCTTTATTGATCTAGGAATCACCCTTCTCCAGCTCCTTATATAATGCACCATACTTCTAGTTTTCTATCTTCACTCACTTGATTTCTATGTTTGAATACACATATGTAAACATATTGTATTTAATAGCCAATAAGCAAGACAAAAAAATTGAATTCATGATTATACTTGAAGTAATAGCTTTCACTTTATTTCATTATAGTTTCTCTTCTAGTGTCCTTTCTTCCCACATGAGAAGTAAATAACCTCTCATTCATTACTCTCTCTTTGAATCTATTTCCACTTCAAAAGATGTTATAAAGGCACCATTGTGTTTAAAGTAGTCATGGTTTTTCCAAACCAGTCCTTTAATCTGCTCATCATAAGGAATAAGGAACTATGTTACAAAAAATCCTTATCCACATGTCATAGTAAAGTCCAAAGATTACTGAGCAACTCATTTGAGCTATTCATCCCATTGGTCGGAGTAGGACACTCCAAAGGGGGGTGAATTGAGTTCTTATAAAAATTTCTGTTAAAAATTTTACTTAAAATATTTACCATATTAAAATTAAAATAGGCCAGTTAATCAAGGTAATAAAATTATAATAGTTTGTCTATTCAAATAACTTCTCAGAAAATTGATCAATTCTCAGTAGTATCAATATGAGATAATGATACAACCTTTAAAACTACTTTAATAAGGAAAAAAAGTTATAACTACTATCCAAGACTAACTATCAAAGTAAAATTTAGTTTTTTGAAACATAAATTGAAATAGAGAAGGACTAAACAGAAACACATAGTGGATAAAACAAGTGTTTTAGTCTCAATCTGAGACCTAATCCACTTCACTTGGTGATCACCTTCCACCAAGCAGTTTATATTAGTAAACTTGATCTACACCATTGATTGGGGTTAACAATAGTACACAGAACTATCTAGGTCACAAGACCTCTTCCACTATTCTACGTGGGAAAACAAACAACCAGGTCACACAAGACCACTTCCACAATTATACGTGGGAAAACAAACAAAGTGTAGAAAGATATTTGAGTGAGGATATCTTGTATCCTCTAGTTTAATGCATGAGACAATGTGTTTTTTTAATATAGATAGACACACTACTCAAAAATTAATAAAAATAGTACACAATAGAGAAAAGATGATAAGAAAGGGTAAGAAATTCTCTGAGTGTTGTTCTATGTAGCTCTGGACTTATAGGATGCAGCAGATGTGATTTTCGATTCCTCTTGTGAAAATGGAGTATTGTGAGTCTCGTGCTCTGGTTTCTAGTTAGATGAGATGTGTTTTGTAGCTCTTGTTCTTCTTAGGGTTGCTACTATGAGAAATTTTGAGGTTCTGATCTACAACAGTTCAACCTTCAGGAACCAAGAGTTCTTCATATGTTCTTCAGTGTATGGATGTTCTTCTATCTTGCATGTAATTCACTTTTCAAACTCTCTCTATATTTATATTTGAGTCTCATGATTTTATTTTTATTTCGAGTGCATGTGTTGAAGCCGACAAGAATCATGGTTTCTATACCTCGTACCTTGTACTGTCAGGTGACATGTCTAAAAAGAAATATAAATCATGTCAGTGTCATTAAATGACTCAAATATGACCATTAGAAATAACATTTAAATTAAATTACAAAAGACATAAAAGTGATTATGGAATGATGTCACAGTTTGTCTTGAAATGGCGTCACTTGGAAAAAATATCTTCTCCTTTGACTTTGAGTGGTGATAAAGTCATGGTGCCACAATTGCGTTGAGATCTGGAACCGATATCACAGATGCAGTGTCAGGATCATGGTGTATCGGGTAATGGTGTCTAGTCCTTTTTCAAAACTTTGAACAGTGTCTTAAAGATGGTAGCAAGGAACTAGTGTCACAAACTTTATAAAATCTGAAATTGGTTACAGTATTAGAGTCACAGTGTCTGGATTACGGTGTCTGAGTCACAGTGTCAGGGTGGCAGTGTCAGGGTTACGGTGTTAGGGTTACGGTGTCAGTGACTTTTCCAAAATTAGGAACTGGTATCAGACTTACGGTTTCACAGACTTAGCCAAGTATCTATAAACTATCTTAAGAAATAATTTTCATAGAATGGATTATACATAAGAATTAATATAATAGAACATTAGAGAATAATATGAAACATAGTTTACAAGATTCAAACATGATTTGTGAGCATTAAAACATGATTAAACATTAAGAGTCCAACAATCTCCCCCCTTTTGATGATCACAAATCATGGGATTTAAATGCCTTTTCTTATTTTTCCCCTTTTGAGATTATCAAAAAGAAAATAAGAAAAATAAAATAAAATCTGAATGAAGGGAATTAGGAAAAATAAACCAGTAGTGCACATTGTATTGGATAGAAAGAGAAGGTGAATTACAAGCATAAGGAAAAATAAAAAACATCTCTACCAAAAAGAAACCCTTCACTTCTCTTCAGGGTCAGTAGTCTTCTCTTTCCCTTGGAAGAAACATCAAGAGGAGCCACAAGAGAATAAGGAGAAGTGGTAGAAGGGGTTGATCTAATTTTGAGAGAAGGAAGAGGTACTCCTTCAAAAATAGAAAGGTAAAGAGTTGATTTGGTCGAAGACCGAGACAAGGATTGCTCAAGAATGATAGGTCTAATCTGGCTCAAAGCATGAGATACAAACATGGAGACATAATCATAGGCAATGGATGTGGAAGGGGTTGAACCAGGCCACAAAGGGGTAGCTACAGGAGCCACTATTGCAGTACTTTTCACATGGAGATAAGGCTTCAACAAATTAATAAAATCAATGATAAATTCACCTCTATATTGAATAGCCTTTTCAAAATCATCCTTATTCTTAATAAACTTTTCCAAAGTAGGCGTGAAATCTTTTATTTTTCTGCACATGGACCTTAAAATCTTAAGTCACATGAGGCATTTTGATATTTTACACAAGGTACTTGAAATGACTAGTCAGTTGGTGCTTTGTATAGATCCTCTTGAAGTAAAAAAATCAACCTTTTTAGTAACTTCATCATAGTCTGTAGAAGATTCATTTGAATATAATAAAACCATGTCATGGACATGATCATTATTTTGTACAATCTTGGAGTGGCTCTCCTAAACAGACTGACCTTTTAAAGACTAAAGCTCTTCTTGAATCACCTTTCTGAGTACCGCACTGTCTGATAGTTGAGATGGTTGAATAGGTTTAGCAGAGGAAGAAGGAGCTGAGATGACTGTATAGGGTGAAAGAAGTATATTGAGAACAATCTCAAAAGTGCTCTTAAAAACATCAGGAAACACATTGATTTAGGATACCAATCCTCAAACTCCATTTTCCAACTTGGAATTATTGGCAACTACCTTCTCAACAATAGAGACCAAATTAGGTTGGATTAGAGTCACAACCTTTTTAGCAATTTTTTATGCACCTTCTTTGCTTAAACGAGCATCAGGGGGTTCAACAGTTTGAAATTCCTTCCTCAGTTCCTCAATCACATATTTTAAATATTTTACTTCCTCACTTAATTACTGATTTTCAATCCTCACTTCTTGAATTTCATGCAGCATCCTTGGTTGGGTTTTCCAGGTAAGTTTCTCCAAGAGCATGTCGACATCCTATTAACTTAGATGAGTTACAAGAGTAGGTTGATATTTCAAAAGTTTTTCAAACCCATCCATCATACTTTCACCAAAAACTTTTAAATCCTCATGGTTCACAAATCTAAGAGCTTCTTGTGCAACCTCAGGTTCAGAAACCGAAACAACCTCTGGTTATTTAGCAGGCATGAATTTTAGTATAGAAATAAGTTTCAATTAAAAGGATATTGTGAGATCAATTTCTCTCACTAAATCCAATTGAGAGTCAGAGACATCAAATTAGATGGGGAATTTATACACAGTGTCCACTTGGCTTGTCTCAACAAAACCTTGCACTTGAGTAATTTCCAAAATAGGATTCTTCTCCCCCTCAACAGGTTCTTCTCTATTGGGACTAAGAGACTCAATTGCTTGTCCTAATTCCTTCTCTTTTTATTTTAGCAGGTTCAAGCATTTCTTTAGATAACTGAAAATATTGCTCCATCCTTTCCTCAGTAGAAGGTATAACTTCAGGTTCAACTTATTCTTCTGACTGTTCCACAATAGCAGGGACTTCCTCAATAAAAAGTCCTTATAAATGCTCCTCAGATTTAACTTGTTCCTCTACACCAGCAACATGTTCTTTTTCAGCAACAATTTCTCTAGTAACTATATCTTCAACAGCTTGTGGGTCAGGTAGGCCACTGTCTTCTTCCTCTAAGATAGTTCTATCCTCAGGTGAATCTTCTACACCTCTTAATTCTTTACTTGAATATTCAACAACCTCATTAGGTTCTAGACTAGGTTCATATTTGTTCTTAGGTCTTGAAATATTCTCAATTGGATTGAACTTCTCATACAATATTTCATTATCATCCACCCAAGATTGTTTCCAAGGATTCCAGTTAATTTTCATCCTTATGAGTGTATCCTTAGAGATAAAAAACTCACAATCCATAATAACTACTTCATTTGAGCCAACTAATCCTTTGGAAGACAACATTGTAGAATTAAATCTTGAATAAAACAAGGAGGTTGATTTTGAAGTAGTCTTGATCATATCATTGATGTACAAAATAATGTACTTACATAAGTTGATCTTGTTTCCATTTTTCATAATATGTATCATAAATACATCTTGATACTTCAGGGTTACAAAATCTACCTTCCTTGTACAAATAATACTTTGAATAAACTTGAGCAGTATCCTTGTTTCTCCATCTAACTCTACTGCAATTAGTCTTATTCTCTTTTTTATTTCTAGTTAGGCTTCCCAATGACTCTTCTAGGTTAAAAACCTCAATAGGAGGAGGATTTCCTCGCTGATGATCCTCATAAATTCCCTCTTGCAGTATTTCAAGATTGAAAGCCCACAACTTGGATGAAAAGGTACACCTTTGTCCATTTATCCAACTTCTAACAACAAAATCATCTATAGACACATAGGAGAACTAAAGATACTAATAAAACTAGCAAATAAGATTCATATATATGGGTCTATTATCTTTAGTGAACAATTTCAACCATCCTTGTTCATCAAAAACTTTCAAAATTAGTGACTTAATTGTCAGCATCCACTTCAGACATATTTCTTTCTATAGTACTACAATTTGATCAGCAAGTCCTAGATTCAACGATCCTTTAGGCATTATTTTTGGATCCCTTTTTACTTTCTTCCGAGACCTTCACTTCTCATGAGTCAATGAAGAAGGTCACTTCATTCTAGGGATCCAATGTAGGTTCAAGAAGGATAAAGAGTTTAAGGAGGGTAGGAGGTTTGAGAGAGAAGGGTTTTAGTTTCAAGAGAGAACTCAAGTGAAGAGAGAAGTGAAAAAATTGGGTTTTTATCATTTAGGAAGTCCAAACATCAAAAACAAAAATTCAAGGTATAAAAATAATAAAATAATTGATAAAACGATACAAGAAAATTAAAAAAAGTAATTTATTACGATGAGACAAGAACATGTCATCACTATGTCATCATTATGGTGTGACTCCAAATGGTGCGATTGTATCATTGAGACAACAAGTGCAAGACAATAACTATAAGACCGTAAATGTGAGACAATAATTCCAAGATAGTAACTTGTGAAACCATGAATTATGAAACTATAAACTATGAAACAATAAGTGCAAGACAATAACTTTCAGACTGTAAACCTTTCACTTAAGACTTATCATCCCTAATTCACATATGATGTAGTTTATACTTTCATAATTTAATAGTGTAGTGAATACATCAGAAAACTAATGTTCAATGCCAATGAATTCCAAAGTGATATCACCTTTTTGATAATGATCTCTCAAAAAGTGATGCCTTACATTAATATGCTTTGTCTTGGAGTATCACTACTTTTAGTGCTATCCAAGCCAAAACATTTTAGAATATCTTTATTATATTTTCTTTGATTTAAAATAATACCTTCCTTATTTTTAAATATTTGAAATCCAAGAAAGAATTTTAGCTCACCCATTAAACCCATTTCAAATTCATTTTGCATCATCTTTGAAAAAACAGTACATAAAGAATTTCTTAAAGATCCAAAAATAACATCATCAACATAGATTTGAACAACTAAAACATCTTTAGAAATTTATTTTATAAAATGGGTAGGATCAGGTATACCTTTTGTAAAACTTTTGTAAATAATAAAACTACTTAATCTATCATACCAAGCTCTTAGAGATTGTTTTAAACCATATCAAATCTTTTGTTAATTTAAAAACATGATTTGGAAAATGAGGATTTGTAAAACCAGGGGGTTGTTCAAAAAAAAAATCCTTAACTATATACCCATTCAGGAATGCACTCTTAACATCCATTTGATATAGTTTGAAATTTAGATGTGCTGTATATGCAAGAAATATTATAATGGGTTTGAGTTTAGCTACCAATGCAAAGGTTTCTTCATACTCAATTCCTTCTTCTTGACTACAACCTTGTGCAACCAATCTAGATTTGTTTCTAACTATATTACCAGCTTCATCTACATTGTTCCTAAACACCCATTTAGTTCCTATGGTCAATATGTCTTTGGGTCTATCCATAACTTTTCAAAATTTATTCCTTTTAAACTGATTTAGCTCCTCTTGCATGACCATCACCCAAAATTCATCATTAATAACATCATTGATGTTTTTAGGTTCAAATTGTGACAAGAAAGATTGATGTTCAACCTGATTTCTAAGAGAAGATCTAGTTTGTGTCCCCTTATCTAAATCTCCAATAACTACATCTAAAGGATGGTTCTTAAGAGTTATAATGGCTCTAGAAAAATAAGGGCAAGTAATTTCGGGTTCTTAAATAGGTTTGGGTTCATTATGACTTAAATTTGAAGAATTTCATGTACTGGAAGTTTTAATAGATCCCTTTATAAGATGGTTAGAATATTTGTCATTGATGTTCAGATTTGACATATCATCCTCAAGATTCTTTAGGGAGGTCTTAGGTTCATGTGGATCTATTTCATCAATTTTAACATGCATAGATTCTTCCACACATTTTGTTCTTTTGTTAAAGACTCTATAGGTTTTACTAAAGATTGAATATCCTAGAAAAATACCTTCATCACTTTTGGATGCAAACTTATCAATATTATCCTTAGTATTAAGAATATATACTTTGAAACCAAAAACTTTGAATTAATTAACCTTGAGTTTTCTATTGTTCCACAACTCATAGGGATTTATTTTAAGAATTGGTCTAATTAAGAATCTATTTATAGTGTATAATGTTGTATTTATAGCTTATTACCAAAAGTATATAGGTAAGTCATACTCACTAAACATGGTTCTAGCAATTTCTTGTAAGGTTCTATTTATTCTTTCTACAACACCATTTTGTTGAGGTGCCCTAGGTGCAGAGAAGTTATGAATATATCCATTTTTTGAGAAGAATGATTCAAACTCTTGGTTTTCAAACTAATGGCCATGGTCACTTCTTAGATATTTTATCCTAATTTTATTAAGATTTTCTATATTCCTAGCATACTTGGTGAAATGAGAGCAAGCTTCACTTTTGTGAGCCAAGAAAAATGTCCAAGTATATCTAGAATAGTCATCTATAAGAACATAAATATAGTGCTTCCCATTTAAACTAGAAACTCTAGATGGTCTGAACAAATCCATGTGAACCAACTCAAGAGTTTGATAAGTTGAAACTTATTTCTTTAGTTTGAAAGATATTTTGTGTTGTTTACCCTTTTGTCAAGGATTACAGACTTTGTCATTTAGAAACTCAAGTTTGGGTAGGTCTTTGACAAATCCTTTTCTGGTAATATTCCTAAGAGATTGTATATTGTAGTGTCCTAGTCTTCTGTGCCAAATCCAAGACTCTTTGTGAAATACAATTAAAAAATAAACATTTTGAGAAACTAAAGAATCTAAGTTGACAGCATGAACATTTTAATTTCTAAAAGCTGGAAAAATTATTTCATTTTTAGAGTTAAAAAAATTACAAGCATCTTTCTCAAATTTAACATAAAATCCATCATCACATAATTGCAAAATACTAAGCATATTATATTTCAATCCATCAATAAAAAGTATATTATAAATTAAAACCGAGTTAGAGTTACCAATCTAACCTAAGCCAATTATTTTTCCTTTAGAATTTTCACCAAAAGTGACATGCCCACCATCAATATTTATTAAATTCTTGAAGCATGAGCAATATTCTATCATGTGTCTTGAAAATCCACTATCCAAGTACCACAAGCTTTTGCAGGAGCTCTTCAAACAACTTTCCTACAAAATAATCAAACAAAAATATATTTTGGTACCCAGACTTGTTTGGGTCCAGTGACATTGGTAATTAGTGATTTAGGAACCCACATATGCTTCATAGGTTTTCTATAAGCATTATATAACATATTTGAAAAATAGAACCTATTTGGTCCAGAAAAACTAGAAGTAGTGAAAGATTTTCCAGAACTGGAACTAACAACATAATTTCCACTTTTATGTAGAAAAAAAGATTTTCCAAATTTAGTTACAAACTTGTTTTTGGTGATATATATTTGCCCAAGTTGGTATCCTATACCAGTAGTGTATCTAGAAGTAATTTGTTTACCAATAATCTATACAAGATTATTTTTTCTATTGGTGAATTTCTCTAGGTCCTTTTTCAATTGCTCATTAGATAACTTAAGTTCATTGTTTTCTTTAAGTAATTGAACATTTTTCTCTTTCTCTATAGCAAGTTTATATTTAACAGTAGTAGTCAAGGCATGTTGTTTATTTAAATATTTATATTTATCTTTTAGTTCATTAAAAGTGTCTTCAATTATATTACAGTATTCAAATAATTCTTCACTAGTCATATTTTTAGAATCGATTTCATCTCTAGAATAATAGGAATTTTGTACAGGAGACTCAAGGGTTACCTCAAATGTGTTTGTTATAAAACACATATTGGACTTGTCAGACTTCTCATCATGTGAATTCTTTGAGTCACTTGAACCATCCTTTGAATCACTCCATGTTTCTTTCATGGAATTTTTATACTTTCTATATTTTTACTCATAACTCTACTTATATTTCAACTTAGGAAAATCAGCACTTACATGTCCTTTTATTTTTCATTCATAACATAATATTTTATCAGATTTGTCACTTCTTTTCCAATCCTTCTTCCAATTTCCCTTGTGATCATACCTTCCTTTGAAGTTGGGATTCTTAAAGAATTTCTTTCTTCTATAAAATTTCTTAAATCATCTAGCTAATTAAGCCACTTTCTCATCACTTTATGATGATTATTATTCACTACTGAAACTTTCTACAAGGTCCTGTAATTTCTCCTTTTCCTTGTGTTTAGAGGTAGTAGTATTAAATGCCATATACTTACTTTTGGGTTCATCCTCTTATTTTTTGACTTTTAATTCTTCCTCATACATAATAATCTTGCCTATCAGCTCCTTGACTAGCAGCTTGCTAATATCACAAGATTATCTAATCGAAACAGAAGTCCCTCTCCATCTATCTGGTAAGAATATGAGTATTCTCATAATTTTTTCCTTGGATGTAACATCTCTTCCCAGCGAGATCATTGTGTTCACTATTTTATTGAACCTAAGATACATGTCAGAAATAGGTTCACCAGGCTTCATTTTAAAGTTATCATATTTAATATTATATGTGTTAAGTCTCATTTCATTAACACTAGAGGTTACTTCATGTGAAACAAATAAAGTATCCCAAATTTCATGGGCTGTTTTATATGTAGAAATTCTGTTAAACTCTTCATCTCCTAGAGAAAAGTATAAGGAATTCATGGCTTTGCAATTATTGTTATAAGAATCCTTAGTTGGGTCATCCCAAGTAGTTCTAGCAGTATCAGGAATCTTATATTTATCTATAATTGAAGACCAAATCTAAAAACCCATACTTTCTAAGTGTATCTTCATTTTAATTTTCCATTGTGCATAATTTGTTCCATTAAAAAATAGAGGTCTGTTGGTAGCATCACCTTCCAATCTATTATCCATACTTAGAGAATAAAGAGTAGAATTTTTGTTTTTAAATAACTAAAAATTTAGAACTAACATAAATTTTGAGATCTTTAAAACACAACTAAAATCACAGTTGAAAAATATTTTAAATATATTAATAATTTAAAATTTTGAAAATAGGGATTTTAAATACTTCCTATGATACCAAATATTGGTCGGAGTATGACACTCAAGAGGGGGGTGAATTGAGTTCATATAAAAATTTCTATTAAAAAGTTTACTTAAAATATTCACCCAATAAAAATTAAAACAATCCAGTTAATCAAGGTAATAAAATTATAATAGTTTGGCTATTCAAATAGATTCTCAGAAGATTGATTGATTATCAGTAGTATTAATATGAGATAATGATACAACCTTTGAAACTACTTTAATAATGAAAAATAGTTATAAATACTATCCAAGACTAACTATCAAAGTAAAATTTAGTTTTTTGAAATATAAATTGAAACAAAGAAGAACTAAATAGAAACACACAATAGATAAAACAAGTGATTCATTCTCAAGCTGATACTTAATCCACTTCACTTTGTGATCACCTACCACCAAGTAGTTTATATTAATAAACTTGATCTACACCCTGGATCGGGGTTAACAAAAGTACATAGGATTTTCCAGGTCACAAGACCTCTTCCACCATTCTACATGGGAAAACAAACAACCAGGTCACACAAGACCTCTTCCATAGTTATACATGAAAAAAAGCAAAGTTTAGAAAGATATTCGAGTGAGTATATCTTGTATCCTCTAGTTTAATGCAGAAGACAATGTATGTTTTAATACAGATACACACACTGCTAAAAAATTAATAAAAAAGTACACAACAAATCAAAGATGATGGGAAAGGGTTAGAAATGATTTGAGTGTTGTTCTATGCTGCTCTGGACTTGTAGGATGTAGCAGATGTGATTTTCAAGTCCTCTTGTGAAAACAGAGTATCGTACGTCTCATGATCTGGTTTTTAGTTAAATGAGATGTGATTTGTATCTATTTTTCTTATTAGGGTTGCTACTGTAAGAAAGTTTTAGGTTTTGATCTACAACAGTTCAGCCTTCATAAATTGAGATTTCTTCATATGTTCTTCAGTGTATGAATGTTCTTCTATCTTACATGCAGTTTACTTTTCGAACTCTCTCTGTTTCTTTATCTGAGTCTCGTTTTTTTATTTTTATTTCGAGTGCATGTGTTGGAGCCGACAGGAAGCATGATTTATACACCTCGTACCTCATAAATTATATTCATTTGATAAGGAGTTTTATTAATCATGGTCCCACTAAAATGATAACCCTTTTAAAATTAATCATATCCATTAGTGGGAAAAGATCCATATTTCACTAAGATTTAAGATCCTCGAGCTCATGATAGTGAAGGTTTTTTAGAATTTCAAAAAAAAAATCAATAAAATTATATCCAAAATAGTTTTTATCCCAAGGTAATGCATTTTGTTTTTTTCCTTTTAAAATAATTTGATCTATGACCATATTAGTGTCCATTATAGGTTAACCAAAGTATTTCAACCATGCCATTTCATGTTCTATGATCGTTTTGAGAATCCATATCATGTTAGTATGCAAATATGAAAAATGAACTATCCAAATATACTATTCCATGGAGGTCCTCATTTTAAAGTCCACCACAACATAATGATCTTGAGACTAAGACATAAGTCATTATATACGATGCTTTATTTTTTTTGAAAAAACAAATGTGACTGACCGCAATCATTTCTCTTTCACCGCATCATGGTAATATAACTTTTATAAGGACCATGATTATTTTGTGTAACGTTTATTCTATGGAATGTGAAATAAAAAAATATAAATGATCATTTTATATATTCCATGATTAGGTTCCTAGGAGAATCATATTTTCCAGTTTCTTCATTCATTCAACGATTAAACCAAACATTAAGAGATATAATCTGATACCACTGAAGGGTTTTAGAGGGACGTATAATATCCTAAATGTAGTGGAAGAACAACTCAAAAACACAATTAAGCACCGAATCAATCTATATGTTTGGAATGAATATAAATGAATAATGATAAGAATGAAACACCTTACACCGGTTAATCTGGATTGTCAAAAAAATTTACTTGAATTTGATTAAAATCATTTAGTAGTGGTCAATATACTCCTTCCTCCCAGAGTGTTCATGGGTTGGTTGAATATCCTAATGTTCAGAAAGGGAATCCCTATAATCCACGGTCATCTAAAACCTTTGGTTAAAGAATAGAGAGAATAATGAACTGATATAGTTTCAATCAAGGATTTTCTATGATAGAATCACACAAACAAATCAAAAACCAATTTCCTTCTTATATAAGCCTTCCAAGGACCTTCCTAGAAAGCTCAAAATTTGAACTACTAAATGAAATGTTTTATAAAGTCTTTATAGGTTACAACTCCTTATAACCCATGGATATTTAATTTTTAACACTTAAACATTTGTTTAGGATGTTTTAAATCCTATTAATCATCATCTCATGATGAATATCCAAGTATGATATCTTTTGGAGATAAATTAGAATGAGTCCCACATGTTATCACATAACATTCATGAATATGAACCTCAATACGGTGTAATGAAACTCACCACACCATGGTGTATGCCAATGAAGACCATGATATCTTATAAACCACCATGCCATGGTTTTTATTTTAGTGTAAAAGTCCATCATGTATAAATGTAATGCCATGTTATACATAGGTAATTAAAATTATATGAGTACCATAACAAAAATACAAGACACCCATAATATGATACCAAAATAAACACATAAAAAAGTTCATATAAACTAATCAACAATTAAAACTCTAACAATATGCATCTGTTCTCCCCTATAAATTAATTACTCTAACTCAATGACTTCCTAATACCCAACAAAAAATATCATATTACTATACAACCATGAGTACATCACTGTATAAGTTCCCATATATGGTTGAGTATAACAATAATTATTAGGTCATCTCAAGTGTTGAGATCACCAAATTCAAGATCATCTATGAATAACAATCAAAGCATATAAAATCATAATATGTACTCATGGATTCACTACTCAATACCACCTAAGGTTCATCTAAGTTAAACCATCAAATGAGAGACTAACTCAAACTAAGAGTCCAAAAATCATCACCCATGAGTCTATCTCATCCAAGTAAACCATTATAATGATTACCAAAAACATCACCCTCCAAATAACATGGTTCATGAAGATATAAATAGAGAATAAAATTATAGCCCTAAGACCATACCCTTAGACATGAGAGATTTATTTATCATCATGAGGTAATAGATACTCACCCTGAATAATGGGATATTGTGGAGGATCCCCCCCAGTGATTATGGTCAGTCAAGGGGGCACCTAACTCCATATATGGAGGACCCTCACTCTATCTAGAGTAGTTCAGGTCATAGGGGTACCAAAAATATACTACTAATATGGAAGAACCTCACCCTATTCATGTTGTAACAAACAAATGGTTACTTGACTCCATATTCCTCAATCCTCAATCATGGATGAGGAGACCCCAATTGAACAAACCCACATTAATATTCACTAGTGCTGTTAATATTTTTTGACTAATAAGAAATAAAAAAACGATGGGAATATGAAAACAATTTATAAGGTTCACTGATCAAAATAAATAACTACACCCTTAGCATCACCCAAATCAACCAAAGTAATACTAACTAGGAAAATATAGTTAATAAAGATAAGAAGATTATATTCTTACACTTATTATAAATAAATTCACCCAATTTATAAATTAATCCCATACATGTACTTGAATACGATGAAGTCAAACAATAAAGAAAAAATTATTTAAACTCTTCTTCTTATCACTGATGATGTTGTATTTAACTAAGTATTTTCCTCTTAGAATATCTCATAATACTATGATATTTAACATTAAGATTAACTTTTTGTATACTTTAAACACCAATAATAACTTAGAACCTTTTTTTCACCAGCCAAAGAAAACTTCACTCACTTCATAGTAGAAACACAATCATCAAATTGAATTTATCAATCTATAAGAATTTATTGAATAATGTAACTCCTTTAAGAATATTCATTTTTCTTCTCTTTTATACCTACCCATGCTATGTTAACCTTTTATTTGTCTCATAAAACTTATATTAAACATAACAAACACCTATTATTTTATTTTTATAACAAAAATGAAAAATATGTAGTATTTTTAAAAACCACGACATGCTGAAATTTAGTTTCAATAGTTATCACTCAACTAATATAAAAACCACTTCTAATTAAAATAAAATATGGTATGTTAACTTTTACATGTAAAACAATCACAACCACTTTATCTAATACACCATAGGCCATGAATTTTTTGTTAAATCATGTTTATCTGAACTATCATAACCAAAACTATGACTTATAACCCTAACATATTGCCTAATGCAATGAAAACCATAAACGCCCTTAAAAAAACCATGACGTGTCTCTAGAATATGTTTACTCAACATGTCATCAATTATAAACACCATCACTTCACATATTCCCAAACACGTGATGAAATATCTATAGAATTCCATATTTAAACCATGATGTATTGTAATACCAATATGACATAGATTGTTCTAAATTACCCAAACATCACATTTCTTATCCTTCTCCACTTAAAACAAACTCCAATGATACACATGACTTATTCAACATGTTAAACACTTCTTTATATTAATTTTTAATCATCTTTTGATTGAAATTTTAGATAAAAATTCCAACATAAGTAAACCATGTACCCAAGATAAAACATATAAAAACAATTTATTTCAACCAATACACACACACACAATGAATTTATAACTTCACACACACACATAATGAAAATGATGAATTTATAACTTCACACACAAACACAATGAAAATGTTGAATCTATAACTTCACACAAATGCACAAATAGTACACATGTTGAATTCATAACATCAGACACACACACACAAATAGTGCACATTATAAATTCACAAATTTACACACACACTCACACACACATGCACTACACACAAACACACACACTAAATTCATATCTTTAAACATAGATACCATGCAGACACTAAATTCATGATTTTTTATTTTTATTTTTATCCACTTTAATATATTAATCCCTTTTTATAAAAAAAATTCCTTTGAATGTATTCTATTATATCTGTAATATCCTTTATCTAGTTTACCTCACTAGAAAAAGGGGACTTCAATACTGATTTTTTGATTTTTAATTTTGGTTAAAACACAACTTCATTGTAAGTGATGTTGTAAATAAGATTTTTTACATCAGTTATTTTTAACTATTGTGAAAAAATAATTTTATATCGGTTATCAAATAAGCCATCCTAGAAAATAGGAAAATAATTATAGAATATGAAGGGTCTTTCCAATCAATCATTGTATATCTAACATGAAAAACTATTTATCATGTCATCTATTGAAAATAACCAATATGGAAACCTTTTTGTTTCACATTGGTTATATGATAAATGATGTTAAAGACCAATTTTATTTGATTTTTTATGTCAGTTATAAAATAAACAACATAAAAACTTTTATTTATTTATTTTTTAAATATATGACCCCATCAATACAACACCAGTAGAAAAAACCAGAAAACAGCAAAAACAGAACCAGGAAATAATAGTAAAAATATAGTGTTATAATAAAAATTTATATCTAAACTATTTTCAAAATAATTTTAACTTTATAATTTGAAATTTAAACTTCAAAATATATATTAAAAATAAAAAAAACCTAATCAAACCTGTGGAATAATCCACTGATGCACCTTACAAGTGATTTAGCTCATTCTCAGAATAAGGATGAGTGTAATCAAAAAGCTAAAAATTCAAAGTATAACATTTAATATGTATTCTCAATATAATTATAAGACAAGTTAAAGGAGATGTTATAATAAAATATAACCTTATTGAATTTTATAACATTCCAAGTTGAAATTATTTCAAACATAAATCTTAGAACATAATATTCACATTCCTTTACTCCTCATTGATGATAATAGTTTTCCTTGTTTTCCCGCACATAATTATTATTATTTTTCTCTTTATTATTTTCTATCTAAAGTAATTCCATGATCTATTTAAAAAAGGTATGGTTGAAATAAAATTAAAAGTTTTTAAATATATAAGTTTTTGAATAATCAAACATATATATCCAATACTTTACTAAAATTTTCTTGCACGTCGCCATATATAGATCATAACCAGTATGTTGTATTCTCTTTTGGAAAAAACACATACTTTATATAATGGCAACTAATATACAGAAACTATAAAGTGTGTGCTTATTCAGTTAATATAAATAACACTTTTAAGAAATATATGTTTCATACCCTCCTAGATAAGGAACCATCCAATATTAAATTTCATTATTTTTAAGTCTTTCAGAAATATATTATGTTATTTTCATATATTTCATTGCCCTCATTATTGGTGAAATAAAACGTGGGTCAAAAAATAAATATATTGATATAATATAATACTGAATACAAAGTGTATAAATACACCTAATACAAAAAAACATAATTATTAATTTTCATTAAATCTAAATAATTGAAAGAAATATGATAATAAACCTACATGGAAAATAATTAAAACAAATTTATGCCCAAAAAATCTCTAGTTACAAGCTCCATGATATCTATCTTTAAAACCATAATAGTCATATCACACCCAAAAATGTTAGCATCCATCATAATCTTATAAATTATGACAACAAAGATGAATATGTTGATAATATTTCAAGTCTAAAAGAAGTAGTATCTGAATTCATAACAACCTATAATTATTTTTGTGTCATGACCCCCTCCCACCAAAGATCCCCCTCCTGAGCTGGCAATGGCGAAAGGGAGATGATGACCCCCGAGTCCCGCCTCCAGTAGGCCCCGGGGTGGCGACTAGCACCAAGGGTATGAGTTTTCACAAATATGGGAGGCATTGCCCTTTTTATTTTTAAAGACCGGGAAATATGACAAGTCAACCACCAAAAGGAAAAAGAATAAGTGTATAGAAATAAACCCAAACCAAGCCCACATGCATGTTTAAACAAATTTATAACAAGGTACAAGTACAAGAAATCTCAAAGTACAATACCAAAAGAAAACAAAGGTACAACAACAGCAAAAACTCCAAATGTCCGACTAGTAGGGTCCCGCACGACCCTGGTAGTCCTCCTGGAAACCTGAAAGTAAACGTAGGGTGAGCATACAAGTATACTCAGTAGGGAAACCTAAATCTCTCGTGCACAAGTGGGGAGACATCCTAATGTCTCGTGAGAACAACAGAAGAAACCTAGAAAGGAATTCTATCCACCCAACCTCACCAGCCACACTCACCAAAACACAATCACAACAGGTAGTAGTAGTATAAGAACAAGAGTATTGGGTACCCCACACCATTTTCCTTTAGTTAGCTCCTCTTCCTAACGACGAACTTCCTGACGCTGCCACACTCTCCCCGCCGGCACACACCTGGGCCTCACAACCACGTATCCTGCCCGCACACACCTGGGCCTCAGAACCACGTATCCCGCCCGCACACACCTGGGCCTCATCCCAAAGATTCTTGGGAAACAGTAGAACCTGCCCAAAGAGTCTTGGGCTAAAACCACCC
Source organism: Viscum album (assembly GCA_963277665.1). NCBI lineage: Eukaryota > Viridiplantae > Streptophyta > Magnoliopsida > Santalales > Viscaceae > Viscum > Viscum album. The sequence continues at coordinate 1,057,972,886 of OY728125.1, forward strand.
CAATAGAAACCTACCTGAAGAGTCTTAGGTGTAAGGTCGCCTCAATCCATCACAGCCTAGGGGAGAAGGAGCAGGAAGGAGCTAGTAACTAAGGTAAAAACACCCTCTCCCATAAAATGGGAGTGTTCGGCACTAAGTGCTCAACATGGGCGGGGTGCGATAAAAACACAAAAGATACAGATATATATATATACCAACCTCACAGCCCAACCTATGGCTTCTAAAAAGAGAAACTGAGCACGTGACTCGGCACTGCTACTATGAAGCATGCATACAACAAACAAACCCAACCCCCTTTAGGTTTTCACATTTCAGTAGAAATAGTTATTTAGTTCCTTAAATACTGGGCAACTATCCACAACTAACCACACCAATCGTTCGTAAAACATATCCCTGGAATCCACAAAACAAGTTAGGAAAAACATAAGCGCACAACAAAGTCCCTCTTATCAACCAACCAACCCCATTGATTATTATTTCTGTTTCATTACCACGCCCCACCATTCATTAATTCTTCCACTTTTATTTATTAATCACAACCCATAACCCGTTCACATTAAAACCCAACCCTGCAGCCCCGCTGCCAACCGCCATAACCACAATCGCACTGAAACCCGTACATCAATATCCCTTTAATACCATTTATTGCAGCCCCACTGTCCGTTACCAACACAACATTCACACTAACCCACAACCAAGTCAACCGCAGCCCCGCTGCTCACCCGATCCAAAACAACCCACAAAACACCCCCAACACATGCCACGTAACCAAGACAACACCCACATGTTCATTATTCCATTTTGTTTAACCGGGGTGATCACACAAGGGTTCCAGATTTTCATTTAATCAACTAACTTTACATGATTATCCAATTTCCACATTCCACAAGCTTCCATCCATAAGAAAATACAGAAGGAGAGGGAAAAATTTAATTGTGTAAGAAAAGGCCCCCAACGACCTTGATTTTCAGTAGGTAGAAGCTCATTCAATTCACAAATATAATATCACAGGATATAAAAAGTAAAGTACAACAATCACAACTTCCCATCCCCGTTATATAAGCCAGTTATTATCTTTATTAAACCGGTTCAAAAGTGTTTCATGTAAACAAGAGAACACCCACCCCGCATGATGCACAAATTAGAGAGACGAAGGTAAAATCCCTACCTCAATAGGTTCTTGATCGCAACGCTCCCCCAGATCAACCTTAGAAGACGTCCGTCGGCGTCCATCACTTCTGTCAGGTCCCGGAAAAACCTCCTCGAGTGGAAGTCGGAAAGGAAGGTCCGAAGGAAAGACAATGGACCCAGGCTCGGAAGCTCCGTCTCGTCGTTACGATCCCGTGGCCACTGACGGATCGTAAATCAGAGCTCGGACGAATAAGTTATGGGAGAAAGAGCCTTCGAGTCTCTTGAGAGAGATCTACTCAGAGGAGAGGAGAGGAGAGGGGTGAGTTGAAAGGAGTAGGGGACACCTCCTTTTATAGGTGTGAAAAGAAAAAGTACACGGCGTGTACTTTAAGGTACACTGAGTGTACTCGGTTCTTTCACATGGTCTCCACGCGGCTTTCAACACGGCTCCACGGCCGTTGACTGGTCAACACACGGTTTGAGGGTAATGCATATGCGGGGAAGGACTACACGACGTGTAGTTTAGACACACGGCGTGTACTCATTTATTGCACACGGCAAGGACACGACTCCAATACGGTACATGGTCGTTGACTGGTAACGCGTATGCGGGGAAGGACTACACGGCGTGTAGAACTGGACACACGACGTGCACCCATTACTCCACACAGCAAGGACACGACCTGCAACACAGGGTATACCCAGGAAGGGGGTACACGGCGTGTACTCAAACTACACGACATGTAGTTTCATAATTCTAGAAAGTGTGGGAAAAGTCCATTTTACCCTCCAGAACACTTCTTGACCTTCTTTTTGACAAAGGAATGGGCCGGAGAGGTCCGGGCCATTACATCAGATACCTCTTAAAACATTCTCTTCCCCAAGAATTCAAAACCAACCCAAAGGAACCCAACAAGATACCTCTTAGGGTTCTCGTTATAACAGGAACCCAACCAACAACCCTAATCATATGTGTTAGGAATTCCTTCTCCTATGTCGAGATATTATCCGCTTTAGGCGGCACTGACTCCTGCACGGGTTTAATCGCATCCTAATTAATGCGTCTCGATTAAGAATTGGGTCTTCCCATTTTCATACATTAGGATTTCTCAACTCGCACTAACCCCAACACCACACAACCAACACACTGCCTGAACACGTGGGTTTGGGAAATTCCTTCACCTATATCGAGATATTATCCGCTTTAGGCGGCACTGACTCGCCCGCACGGGTTCAATCGCATCCGCATTAATGCGTCTCGATTAAGGGTCAGGTTTTTCCCTTTCCCACACATCCGGACATGTTACACATTACCAGGGAACAAAGAAACAAAAGGTCTCACAACTGACAAGCCAAACATTCCATATATCAAAGGTAAAAAGTACAACATCAACATAAAGCTCATAAGAACAAGGCAAAAACACAAGTCAAAATAACTCCGGGTACTGAGTGTGCATCTGGGTCTCCCGCTCCCAAGTGCTCTCCTCGAGGCCGCCATGCCTCCACAACACACGAACCAATGAAATGGTTTGTCCACGGAGCACCTTCTCTTTACGATTTTCGATTCTGACTGGTCGTTCCTCGAAGGTTGCGTCGTCTCCCATATCTAACTCTCCCCAGTCGATAACTTGGGAGTCGTCGTGTAAGTACCGATGAAGCTGGGAGACGTGGAAGACGTCATGAATCTTCTCCAACTGAGGTGGCATGGCTAGCTGATAAGCCACCTCACCAACTCGCCTCAACACCTCAAAAGGTCCGATGAACCTGGGTGAGAGCTTGCTCCCCTTTCCAAACCTCCGCTGCCCCCGTCGAGGGGAAACCTTCAAGAACACATGATCCCCCACCTTGAACTCCAAGGGCCTCCTCCGACAATCAGCCTAAGACTTCTGTCGGTCCTGAGCCGCTTTCATCCTCTCACGTACAAGCTGGACTTTCTCTGTGGTGCTCTGCACTACCTCTGGCCCAAGAGCACCTGTCTCACCAACCTCTGCCTAGAAAATGGGTGAATGACATGGCCTTCCATACAAAGCCTCAAACGGTTCCATGCCAATAGTAGAGTGTAAGCTGTTGTTGTAGGCAAACTCTACTAAAGGAAAGTGTCGTACCCATGATCCTCCGAAATCTAGAACGCATGCTCGCAGCATGTCCTCAAATGTTTGGATAGTCCACTCCGTCTGCCCATCGGTCTGGGGGTGGAAAGCAGTGCTAAGGCGTAGCTGGGTGCCAAAATCATGCTGTAGCCCCCTCCAGACTCGTGAGGTAAACCGAGTATCCCGATTTGAGACGATAGTCCTCGGAACTCCATGCAAGCGAACCACCTCGTCTATGTACCTCTGTGCTAAGGTACTCACCAAGCCTGACTCCTTGATTGCTAAGAAGTGAGATGATTTTGTCAAACGATCCACCACTACCCAGATAGCATCATAACCTCCCTAATCTCTGGTTAGTCCTGTGACGAAGTCCATCGAGATGTCATCCCACTTTCACTCGGGGACATCTAAAGGATGCAACAAACCACTGGGAACATGGTGTTCATCCTTCACTTGCTGACACACTAGGCATCTAGCCACAAGCTCCGCCACTGCCCGTTTCACCCCAGGCCACCAAAACTGTTCCCTCAGGCCTCAGTACATTTTCAAAACTCCTGGATGTACCTCTAAGGTTGAGCTATGGAACTCATAGAGAACTCCCTCATAGATCGCCTCCGGAACAAACAACCTTCCATGGAAAAGCATCCGATGTCGGCTGTCCTCTGACCATCCTTCTGGAGCGTTACCCTGATCGACACGATCCCGCATCACTTCCGCCTCGGAGTCCCCCCACTGAGACTCTTCCACCTGCTGCATCAAGGAGGACTGCACCATCATCTGAAACAAACAGCCTCTAACACCTTCTACCCTGGCATCCAAGTGTAAGGAATCCAACTCTCGCATTGCCTTCCAAGCATCAGCAGATTCCTGAACCACTTCCTGATGCGACTTCCTGCTCAGGGCATCAGCCACAACGTTTCCCTTACCTTCAGTGTAAGAGATCTCAAAGTCATAGTCTTGGAGAAACTCGACCCATCTCCACTGCCGTAAGTTCAGGTCACACTGGGAGAAGATATAACGCAGGCTCTTGTGATATGAGAAGACCACAAAGCACTCCCCAAAGAGGTAATGTCTCCATAACTTCAGTGCGAACACTACTGCTGCAAGCTCCAGGTCATGGGTGGTATAGTTACGCTCGTGAGGGCGCAACTGCCTAGACCCATAACAAATCACTCCCTTCTTCTGCATCAGCACGCACCCCAGACCAAGGCCAGAAGCATCACAAAACACCTCATACAACAACCCTTCCTCTGGCAACCTAAGTACGGGAGCACTGTCCAACTTCTCCTTCAGGTAGTCAAAAGATTTCTGGCACTGATCGCTCCATAGGAAGACCTGGTTCTTCCTCTTCAAAGCTGTCAAAGGATCAGAAACTCGAGAGAAGTCCGAAACGAACCTCCAATAGTAACCTACTAACCCCAGGAAACTATGAAATTCTGCCACGCTCTTGGGTGATGCCCAAGAAACAACTGCCTCCACCTTCAACGGGTCCACTGACACTCCATGCTGAGACACCACGTGCCCAAGGAAGTGTACTTCTTGTGTCAAGAACTCACACTTCAACAAATTCCCATAAAGATGGTGGTGTCGAAGGGCTTCCAAGACTGCCCTGAGATGCTCAACGTGCTCCTCCTCTGATCTTGAGTAGATCAGGATGTCATCGATAAACACAACAATGAACCAGTCCATAAACTCTCGGAAGACAAAGTTCATAAGTCCCATGAACACAGCCGGTGCATTCGTAACTCCAAACGACATCACTACAAACTCAAAGTGCCCATACCTGCACCTGAAAGTCATCTTCGAGATGTCATTTTCCCTCACCCTCAGCTGATGATATCCAGATCGTAGATCAATCTTGGAAAACCAACCTACTCCCCTCAGCTGGTCGAAGAGATCATCTATCCTCGGGAGGGGGTAATAGTTCTTGGCCATTACCTGGTTCAACCTTCAGTAGTCTATGAATAGTCTGAGACCACCATATGACTTCTTCACGAACAAAACTGGAGCACCCCATGATGATATGCTGGGTCGAACAAAACCCTTCTCCATCAGATCGTCAATCTGAATCCGCAACTCCCGCAACTCCGAAGGTGCCATCCGATAAGGGGCCATCGAAATCGGACGGGCACCAGGCTGTAAGTCTATCCCGAACTCAACGTCTCGTCGGGGGGGGGGGGGGGGGTAGAGTCACAACCTCCTCAGGAAAAACATCGAGGAACTCCCCAACAAATTCTGGGACATCCATCATCTCTGTATCAGCTGGAACCACTAATAACCCGCCTAACAAGGAAAGGAGAGGCTCCACACGCCGGCTTCCCACCTGATAGCTCCTCTCGCCAACAAAAGATACGTGCTGCCCATCTACGTCGGAGAACACGACTCTTCTCCAGAAGCAGTCGATAACAACACTAACAGAAAAAACCAGTCGATGCCTAGGATGACATCGTATGGCTGCATCTGTAATAGAAGAAGGTCTCCACTAGATCGATGTGGTCCCAACGTCAGCCCACATCCCCGGAAAACACAAGATACACTGGTCTGGCCCCCAACTGGTGTACTCAGTACCAGTGGTACAAAAAGTCTCTCTACGTCTAGTCCCAAATCATGGGCTAGACTAGGTGTAACAAAGGAGTGTGGAGCTCTCAAATCGAACAAAGCAGAAACAAGAGTGCTGAACAAACAAATCGTACCTCGTACCACCTCTGGTCCCGCTGGAGCTGCCAACTCTGCCACGTGCAACTGTCCACGTCCAGCTCCTCTGCCTCTCTGATGTCGTCCACCTCCCCGAACACTCCCTAGTCAAGGTCCCTGAGGAGCACCCTGAGGTCAGCTCCCTCCCGTAAAGTCTGCCCTCGGAGGAGCATGGTCATGCTGCTGCTGGAAGGGCCTCGCTGGCAACTGGTGCTGCTGAGGTGGGCGCTGAACCTTCCCACCTCCACCGTACTGAGCTCGGGTCGGGCACCGACTCTAAACGTGCCCGAAACCTCCACAAGAAAAACACCTCGGTCCCGGGCCGTGGAAAAGGGACGAGGACCCGAAGATCTGAACTGGAACTGCTGGGGCCTGCTCCCCACTGGCCTGAACCTGGAAGGTCTCGTCGCAGGAGCCCTGCTGCTGACTGCCTTCCCCTTCAACGAGCCTGGCTGGATCCCCTCTCGGGGTGCACCTCCCAGCGAGTGCATCCTCTCTACAAACTATGCCTTCTTCTGTACCGCCAAGTACGTCAGAAGGGTGAAGGGGGTGACAGTATACTAGAGCTAAGGATGAAGCGCCTCCTCCAAACATCTCGCCTGAGACTCCTCATCTAGAAAGAGATCCGGAGCAAAGCGCAGGAGATATTTGAACTTGATCCCCAGCTCTCGTACCGACATACTCCCCTGCTGAAGGGAGAGTAACTCCTGCCACTTCTCCACCTTGATCATGGAAGAAAGGAATTACTCTTGGAATTCCTTCTCAAAGTCAGCCCATGGAACCTCTACCTCTATCCTCTCTCCAAGGTAGAGCGTCCACCACTGTCGCGCCGCACCTCTCAGCTGACTGACTGCTAGGGGAACCCAGTACTCCCTCGGAGTACAGATCAAGGTAAAAGAGATCCCTAGATCCTCAAGACACCCCTCCGTCTCTGTATCCGAAGTACTACCCTCGTACTTCTTAAGGGTCTGCCGCTGGAAAGAACGGAGAGTCTTCTGCCACTGGCTATCTTCCTCCTCTCGGTCAATCCTCAGCTAATCGACCGCCTGAATCTGCTGGGCCTCGGCCGTCTGAGACACCCGGGGACGACGTCCAGGTGCCATAGCTGTATGGTAAACAAGGATCGCCTAAGCCCAAGTAGTAAGGAAAAACTCAAGGTTTTATCTCATTATTTTATTTCAATTTCTTTCCCAGAACACCCAAATCAAGAAAAACACAATCATGATGATGCATGTACCTTCCCTAGGGTCTCTACCCTGTAATCAATGTAGTCTCACTTGGTCGTTCGGTAGGCTCAGAGTCCTTGCATCGGATCACGGGGGGCCCTAAAATCCCGTGTCCTAGCTGGTCTTCCCTGGCCTATGTCATGCACCAAGATTAACTAACACTGTTGCCCTACCATCCCATGCAATCCTCACTTTGCCTAACTCCAGACTCCATCCTATATCTCAACCTCCCTCTGATACCATTCTGTCACAACCCCCTCCCACCAAAGATGCCCCTCCTGAGCTGGCAATGGCGAAAGGGAGATAGTGACCCCCGAGTCCCGCCTCCAGTAGGCCCCAGGGTGGTGACTAGCACCAAGGGTATGAGTTTTCACAAATATGGGAGGCATTACCCTTTTTATTTTTAAAGATCGGGAAATAGGACAAGTCAACCACCAAAAGGAAAAAGAATAAGTGTATAGAAATAAACCCAAACCAAGACCACATGCATGTTTAAACAAATTTATAACAAGGTACAAGTACAAGAAAGCTCAAAGTACAATACCAAAAGAAAACAAAGGTACAACAACAACAACAACTCCAACTGTCCGACTAGTAGGGTCCCGCACGGCCCTGGTAGTCCTCCTGGAAACCTGAAAGTAAACATAGGGTGAGCATACAAGTATACTCAGTAGGGAAACCTAAATCTCTCGTGCACAAGTGGGGAGACATCCTAATGTCCCGTGAGAACAACAGAAGAAACCTAGCAAGGAATTCTATCCACCCAACCTCACCAGCTGCACTCACCAAAACACAATCACAACAGGTAGTAGTAGTATAAGAACAAGAGTATTGAGTACCCCGCACCATTTCCCTTTAGTTAGCTGCTCTTCCTAACGAAGAACGTCCTGACGCTGCCACACTCTCCCCGCCCGCACACACCTGGGCCTCACAACCACGTATCCTGCCCGCACACACCTGGGCCTCACAACCACGTATCCCGCCCGTACACACCTGGACCTCACAACCACGTATCCCGCCCGCACACAACTGGGCCTCATCCCGAAGATTCTTGGGAAACAGTAGAACCTTCCCAAAGAGTCTTGGGCTAAAACCACCCCAATCGAAACCTACCCGAAGAGTCTTAGGTGTAAGTTCGCCTCATGCCATCACAACCTAGGGGAGAAGGAGCAGGAATGAGCTAGTAACTAAGGAAAAAACACCCTCTCCCATAAAATGGGAGTGTTCGACACTAAGTGCTCAACATGGTTGGGGTGCGATAAAAACACAAAAGATATAGATATATATATATATAACAACCTCACAGCCCAACCTATGGCTTCTAAAAAGAGAAACTGAGCATGTGCCTCGGCACTGCTACTACGAAGCATGCATACAACAAACAAACCCAACCGCCTTTAGGTTTTCACATTTTAGTATAAATAGTTATTTAGTTCCTTAACTACTGGGAAACTATCCACAACTAACCACACCAATCGTTCGTAAAACATATCCCTACCATCCACAAAACAAGTCAGGAAAAACATAAGCAGCACAACAAAGTCCCTCTTATCAACCAACCAACCCCATTGATTATTATTTCCGTTTCATTACCAAGCCCCACCATTCATTAATTCTTCCACTTTTATTTATTAATCACAACCCATAACCCATTCACAATAAAACCCAACCCTGTAGCCCCGCTGCCAACCACCATAACCACAACCGCACCAAAACATGTACATCAATATCCCTTTAATACCATTTATTGCAGCCCCACTGTCCGTTACCAACACAACATTCACACCAACCCACAACCAAGTCAACCGCAGCCCCGCTGCTCACCCGATCCACAAAAACCCACAAAAACACCCCCAAAACATGCCACGTAACCAAGCCAACACCCACATGTTCATTATTCCATTTTGTTTAACTAGGGTGATCACACAAGGGTTTCAGATTTTCATTTAATCTACCAAATTTACGTGATTATCCAATTTCCACATTCCACAAGCTTCCATCCATAAGAAAATATAGAAGGAGAGGGCAACATTTAATTGCGTAAGCAAATGCCCCCAACGACCATGATTTTCAGTAGGTATTAGCTCATTCAATTCACAAATATAATATAATAGGAAATAAAAAGTAAAGTAACAACAATCACAACTTCCCATCCCTGTTATATAAGCCAGTTATTATCTTTATTAAACTGGTTCAAAAGTTTTTCACGTAAACAAGAGAACACCCACCCTGCATGATGCAAAAATTAGAGAGACTAAGGTAAAATCCCTACCTCAACAGGTTCTTGATCGCAATTCTCCCCCGGATCAACCTTAGAAGACGTCCGTCGACGTTCGTCACTTCTGTCGGGTCCCGGAAAAACCTCCTCGGGTGGAATTCGGAAAGGAAGGGACAAAGTAAAGACAACAAACCTAGGCTCGGAAGCTCTGCCTCGTCGTTACGATCCCGTGGCCGCTGACGGATCATAAATTGGAGCTCGGACGAAGAAGTTATGGGAGAAAGAGCCTTCGAGTCTCTTGAGAGAGCTCTGCTCAGAGGAGAGGAGAGGAGAGGGGTGAGTTGAAAGGAGGAGGGGACCCATACTTTTATAGGCGTGAAAAGCAAAAGTACACGGTGTGTACTTTATGGTACACGACGTGTACTCGGTTCTTTCACATGGTCTCCACACAGATTTCAACACGGCTCCGCGACCGTTGACTGGTCAACACACGGTTTGAGGGTAACGCATACGCGGGGAAGGACTACACAACATGTAGTTTAGATACACAACGTGTACTCATTTATTGCACACGGCAAGGAAACAGCTCCAACACGGTACACGACCATTGAATGGTAACGCGTACGCGGGGAAAGACTACATGGCGTGTAGAACTGGACACACGGCGTGCACCCATTACTCCACACAACAAGGACACGGCCTGCAACACTGGGTATACCCGGGAAGGGGGTACACGGCGTGTACTCAAACTACACGGCATGTAGTTTTAAAATTCTGGAAAGTGTGGGAAAAGTCCATTTTACCCTCCAGAACACTTCTTGACCTTCTTTTTGACAAAGAAATGGGCCGGAGAGGTCCGGGCCATTACATGTTGTCTATACAATATGTATTTATATTTAAAGTATTCCTATTATATATATATATATATATTTATTAAAACAAATTTAACACCAATATGAAATAAATTATATAATCTATACATACCTTGGTGGTAATTTATTGGAAAATTATAAATGGTAAAAGTAAAAATGGTTGATATGTTTTCCAAGTGCAGTGACATAATTTGTAGGAAATATTACTCTTATTGATATATCTATAATATTATATACCACTGCCATAATTTTTATCTATCTCCATCAACTGATTATGTATGATATCCTTAATATAATATACAATCCCATATGAAACAATATTATACTAGGGATCCTAAAAAAATAACTCACTATAGATGGGAAGTTGTGGAGGATGGGGTGTTTTAATTGGATATACAGGAGGATGTCGAGGAGTGAGATATGAAGGCGAAGTTGGAGGATTGGGATATGCAACTTGAAACTTTATTTTCATATCATTAAACAATGAATATATTGAATATCTAATTCTCTCCTCTAACCTATCATCTATCTCTTGAAATTTTTATTATAAATATTCTATTTTTTCTTTATATACATCCCCATTTGAAGAAGATCTAGAATAAACAAACACTTTTTAACAGATACACCTGACACATATCCTCATACGCCACCCAAGCATTCGAGATTTCCTAATGAAATATCTAAAAAATCCTTCCTACTCTTAGGTATAAAGGTCTCTTGTGTGATTTTATTCTTAAGGGATTCCTATATATATTATTTAAAAAATTTATTAGTGAATAAAAATATATAAAGAGTTAAAATAACTTAAATAACTCCTTAAAATACTCTTATATACAACCCTTGAATCTTCTGTATGATATGTTCACTTTTTTCTCATTCGATCCCTATTCCATTTTTCATGTCTAGTTGGGGATGAAAGAAGTCCAACATCTGTTGATCCTGATGTCTTAAATCTCATTTTTATAAATTTCTTAGCCATCATTTGTTCTTATAATAATGTATACCCTCTATGAGATAAAGTATGATGGTATCAATTTTTGGATTGGATCTTCTGATGATATATCCTCTATTTCTAAAAATTAAGGATAAAACAATCATTAATATGATCATTATTATACAAAAAAACTCTAAAACTGGACATTTAACTTACTAAAAAATTATCCATATTGTCTACTTTCTACAATATGGTTATATGAATCTTTATATAGAAAAATATATATATCACATGGGTTTTCATTATGTATTATCCCAAAAATGAAATATGATGCGAGGGTTTATTTAAAATCCCTCAATATCCTTAATGATAAAGATAACATTTCTTATCGACTTCTATAATGTCAGGTATATCATATTTCATTTGATAATAAGGAAAAAAATCTATATTAGTAAAAAAATGTCATGATAAGTAAAATAATAATAAGTGGTTTTACCAAAATTTTCTCCTATAACTAAGATAGTGTCTTTTTATCAACACTTATCCAATCATAAATTAAAATGCTATTTTTTTCAAAGATTTCATTGAAAAAAAAGTCTTATGTTGTTTTAAATTTTCACCCCCTAGGATTACCGTTATCATCAAAATAAATATACATCATTTGGTCCTAGATATAGAAAATTGATAATTTTGGTAAATATGTGACACCATGTTTACCAACCCTGGAATCCTTCTTTATCCTTATGGAATTTGAAGTCTCTCGTGTAGAAAGATGAGGAGGATCATTAGTAAAAGTATGTGTATGGTCCTCCCTAGAAGCTTGAGTTGACTTAACTGTTTAATTTGAAATTATCCTAAAATTCAAATAAACAATTAATACAAAAATATACAAATCCAACTATTACATATAAAATTAAATAAAAATTGAAAAATGATCAAAATAAAGTAAACTAAAATAAATAGTTTTTATTCATATTTGTTATTGTAATTAACTAAAATACTCAAAAAATATGACAAAATCTAGGAGAGTTAAATTGATATAAATATAGTAAAATAAAAAATAAGTAAAAGATTATAAAAATAAAACTGTTGCATATAAATTTGTATAATTTTTTTAAAATGATACAAACAAAATAAAACAATACAAAATAAATTACTCTTTATCATATTAGTTATAGTATTTAATAACAATATAAAAAAAGTACTGAAAAATTTATGTGACATGAAATGAAATAAATAAAAAATGAGAATATTATAAAATATTATATAAATCCAATAGTTACATATAAATTAGGATAACAATTGGAAGATGATACAAACAATAATAAAACTAAAAAAAACTAAACAACCTCTTTGTCTTATTCATTATTATTTAAAAATTGTAAAAAAAATGGTAATATTTATGAAACATAAAATGATATAGATAGAAGAAAATGAAGGTTATATAAAAATTTATACAAATACAAAAATTATATATAAATTTGAATAATTTAAAAATGATACAAATATAAATAAACTAATCTAAACAAATAATTTAACATATTTTTTAATATATGTGTTTTTCATAAAAAAATTATAACCAGTAAATCAAATATTTTATGTTATTTAAAACGGTAAATATAAAATAAATATATTTACCAGTAATATTAGAATATTACTAAAGTATTTTTTTCTCATATTTATTCCTCATGATTTTTTTGTATAGAAAAAAACATGTCTATTATGTGTTCATCAATATTCTTTAATAATATTTCCATAGAAGTCAGAATCTCACGTAAATCATCATTGTCACCAAGTTTTTCATTACCAAAATAATATTTTTTTTCTTGAAAAATGACAAAACACTTCACATTTTATGGATCAAGAACATAAAAAATTTGTTTCTCATGTGTTTCCATGATAAAAGGATCAATTGTGTGTTCCAATCTATTTAGTTTTATTAGTTCCATACCAAATTTATCATGTTTAGTATTATTATTATTGATAACCCATTTTAATTACATGGATATGGCCTTAAACATTACACAATCTTGAGTTTTAAGACAATAATTCATTATCTTACATTTGGGGATCTTTTTAGGTTTATAGTTTTTAAGAATTAGGTCATAACTCATATATAACAAAACCATATATTACAAAGTGGATACTTCCAATCAGTATCCATTTTCCAATAATACAAAACTTTTAAAATAAAACATGATTTATTTTCATGAAAAATATTTATGACTTTCAACTTGACTTCTTTTTTTCCCTTACCCATCCTTAAACCCTATGAAAAACATTTTAATAAAATGTGGGATGAGAAAAAATATCTTAGGAAGGGACATAAAAAGAATAAATCCATTAGTATAGTGAAAAACATGAAAACCCATGTAATGTTTACCTTTATTTCAATGTTATTTGAGAAAATGCAGTAAATAATTTTCACATGAAATTACACACACTTTTTTATAAAATAAATCCTACAAAACCCATAACAAGAATAGATAAATCATGCAGGTAACTTGGGACATCATCATTCATATCACTCATACAAATGGAATAACCAATATGGTCAAATTTCATAATTTTTTAGAGAACCTAATGAATTATTAGGCTATCATAGACCCACCCATACTTGGTTGATAACATAACCACCTATACTTGGTTTATAATGGAACCACCCATCATCATAAAATAATTCCCAAGAAACACAACATAATCATAAAACATAAAATCTTAAATTTTCATCATAAAAACCTTGAAAAAATCCTTTAATCCTATCCTGTATACAAAGATCTTTCAGATATCAAAATACCCTTTTATTTTAAAAACTCATTTTCTATACCAAAATAACCAAAAAAGGGACATAGGATTTTTTTGAATAAAACATGAAATATTGTAAAGGAAACCAAACTAAAAATAATGGTTATGGAAGTAGAAAAAGTCATTATCACCATATACATTAAAAAAAACATTCCTTTTGTCTTTTGTAAATAAAGTCAAAAATTCCATACAAAGATTCCTTTTGGAATGATTTGATATAAAATCAAAAGAGACATAAAATGTCATTTATAAACACTTTTATGTTCATATAATACATCCATAAAATAATTTTAAGAAAATGGACAAGGAAGATAAATATTTTTAAAATAAATATTTAAAATATTTAAAATGAGTTTTTTAAAGTAAAGTGTCCCTTACCTCGAGTCCGACTTATCACATATGTTTATCTTCCTCTTCTTCAAACCACCTCTTCAGGATTATACCTAAAGCCTTATTATATTGATTTTTTTTATCAAACTTAGGATTATAAGATATGGGTAGGGAATTAAGTAAGGGATTTGGATAATCCTTGGATAAAACAAAAGGCTTTTTAAGGTGTGAATAAGAGAATGGGGGGGGGGGTAGCCTTTTATAAGTGGGGGAGAGGACACACTTGTAATTTTTGAAAAGAAGAAAGTGCACCCACATTTTACACATGCCACAAGGCTTTAAAATGGACCATTATTCAAACTTAGATGATATAAGGTCAAAATATGGTTATATAATAGAATTTATACAAGTTTTTAGGTCATTTAACCCTTATCTTTATAGTTTAACCCCTGGTAAACCCATTTTCACCTTAACCAGAGTAAGATATTTTTACTATTTTCAATATTCATTATGAACAAAAAATAAGTTAACCATATTATATAATATAAATTATTATGATTAAAATTATGGAATCCATTTTAACAAATTTAATTCATATAATTTGTAGAATTTAATTTCAAATAAAACTCACAGACGTGATGAAAAATAGGTTTTTTCAAGAAATGTATTTTTAAGCATATAATGATTTTATATAAACTATATAACTAGTGATAACCATTATATAAATTTAAATTCATATTTATATATATATAATATATAATATATAAATTTCATTTAAATTATTACTCATTATGGGTTATTTTAATTAATTAAAATAGAGAAACATTATGCACTTTAAAACAGTTTTTAGAAAAATGAGTTTTTAAATCCAAAAATAAACTTATAATAAAATAAAATATAAGGATGATTCAAATGTAATTAATTATATTGAATATAATAATAATTAGTTTACTTTAAATCATATTCAAAACATAATGGTACTTTTAAATTACTTATTTTTTTTTTGAAAAGAAATGATTTTTTTTTAAATCGGTATTTTCACTATTCACCGAGAAATCGATATTTTTTGAAAAATCCTAAAATTACACCCTGAGTTAATTTTGATATGATTATTTGAAAAATAAAATTAATTTTTTAAAATTCAATTTCTATAATTTATAAATTAAACTTTTAAATAAAACCTTATAATCAAAGAGTTTAATTAAAGCTATTTTCTTTTTGATTTAAAAAATTACTTAATATTTTTATAACGAATATAACTATCTAATTTAAAAATATTAATAAATATGAAAAGGATTTATTCTATCATTAACTAGGTTGTTACATTCTTCCCCCATTTTGGAAATTGTATGCTCATTTTTTTTTCACTTATTAATCAAGTAGGCATATCTTTCCCTCATTGCATTTTCAGATTCCCATGTTTCTTCTTCAACCATATGATTTTTCCATAAAACCTTAACTTCATGAATTAAATTATTCTGAAAAACTTTCTCTATATGGTCAATAATATAAATAGTCTATTCCTTATATGACATTTTTTCTTACAACTGAACTACTAAAGGGCTCAAAACATAAGATGAATTTAGCATATATTTCCTTAACTTTGAAATATAAAAAACATTGTGTACCTAGGATAAACTCAGAAGAAAATCTACTTGGTTGGAAAATTATCCAAATTTCTCCAGAATTTAATATGTTCCAATGAATAATATACTTTAATTTTCTTTTTTACCAAAACACATAACACTTTTCCATGGAGATACTTTAAGAAAAACACGATCACCTACCTCAAAAGAAATCTATTTTTTCTGGTTATCCACATAAAGTTTTGCCTAATTTGAGTTGTCCTCATATGTTTCTAAATCAACTACACCTTATAATCTGTCTCCTCTACCAAGTTTGATCCCATAAACTTCCTTTCTCCTACTTCATCCCAAAAATACAGCATCCAACACCGCTTTCCATATAATTCCTCAAAAGGTTCCATATGTATGCTGAAATAAAAAATGTTGTTATAACCAAATAAAAAAAATGATCCCAACTTCCTTGATAATCCATTGAACAATAATGAAGCACATATTACAAGATCCGAATCATTCTCTTGAACTATACATCAAATTGAGGATGAAAAGTTGTACTGAAATTTAATTTAGTACCCAAATATTTCTAAACTGGGATCATAGTCTAATAAAATGGAGAGAGGTACTCCATATAAAATTACTATCTCTTTGAGGTACAATAGAGAAATCTGAGCTAAAGACACAATGCCTTAAATGGGAAGAAAATGTGCAAATTTAGTTAAAAAACCAGTAATAACCCAAATCACATTTCTAACTCATGATGTCCTTGGAAATCCTATCATGAAATCCATGGATATATTTTACCATTTCCACTTAGAAACTAGAAAAGGTTGAAGCATTCCCTTCAGTAATTTTCATTCATATTTAACTTATTTACAAGTTAAACATTTTATGGTAAATTTAATAGTATCTCTTTTTATTCCATCCCACCAGTAATACTCTTCAAGGTCTCTATAAATCTTAGTGCTACCAAGATGAATAGAAAATAGTAAAATATGAGCTTCACTCAACAATTATCTCTTAAACTAGGAATCACATGACACATATAATCTCTTTATAAATATCAAAAAATCCTCTTTTTCAACATTAAATTTAGGAAACTTACCCTTCTTAACGAACTATACTTTTTTATATAAAACATGATCCTCCTTCTGATCTTGCTTAATTCTTTATAAAAGAGGAAATTGTACTGACACTTGAAACAAAATAGTGGATATTCTTATATCCAAAAATTCTAATAAAAACTTCTTCAAATCATCAATTAAAGGGTTATGTTACAAACATAAAATTGTTAATTTTGCAATATATTTCTGACTCAAGGCATCAACTAATTTGTTTTCCTTTCCAAGATGATAATAAACCATGTAATCATAATCCTTAATCAGTTCCATCCATCTTAGATGTCTCATGTTCAATTATTTTTGAGTGAATATATACTTCAAACTTTTGTGATTAGTATATATCTCATGATTTACTGAATATAAATTACACCTCCTATTTTTTAAAGAAAAAAATAAGCTAATTCCAGATACTGTGTAGGATAATTTAATTCATGAGGTTTCAGTTGATGTGAGGCATAAATAATTACCTGATCATTCTTCATTAGGACACAACCAAGTCCCTTCAATGAGCCATCACTATAGATGGAAAATTCACCATTTCTAGAAGGAATTTCCAAAACTGGATCATTCACTAATATTATTTTTAGTTCCTGAAATAAATCTTCTCATTATTTTTTCTAGACAAGTTTAACTCATTTTAGATTTAACTTAGTCAGTGGGATAGATAACTGAGAAACTTTTTTAACAAAATTTCAATAGTAACCCGCTAATCCAAGAAAACTATGAATATATATGATGTTTATGGGTATTTTCCATTCTTCAACAAATTTTGTTTTAGCAGGTTCAATAATTATTCCATATTTAGAAACAATATGTCCAAGAAAAAAAATTTGTTGTAACCAAAAATCACACTTACTAAATTTTCCATATAGTTTCTTTTCTTTCAAGGTTTGAAAAATAATCCTTATGTGTATTTAATGTTCCTCCATACTTTTAGAATATAGTAAAATATCATCAATAAACACAAACACAAAATTATCTAAGAGCTAATGTAAAACCCTATTCATAAGGTCTATAAATATAGCTGACACATTAGAAAACCCAAAAGGCATAACTACAAACTCATAATGCCCCTAACTAGTCTGAAATGTAGTCTTTAGAAAATCTACCTCCTTCCCTTTTAACTAACGGTACCCCAACTTGAGATAAATCTTTGAAAAATACTACGCTCACTAGAGGCGATCAAACAAATCATATATATGAGGTAAATGATACTTGTTCTTAATAGTGAAGTTATTCAAGAGTCTATAATCAATACAAATTCTCATTAAACCATTATTATTTTTAATAAAAAAAATATGAGATCCCCATGGTGAAGTTCTAGGTTAAATGAAACCTTTATATAATAACTCCTGTAATTTCTTTTTTCAATTATAAAAGTTCCACTTAAGCCATTAAATAAGGGGGATTTGAAATAGGCTTAGAATTATAAACTAATTCAATAGTAAATTCAACTTCCCAATCAGTAATAAAATTATAAAAATCAATAAGAAATACATCCATGTATTCATTCACTATTTATACATCACTAATTTGAACAGTTTCATTCTTTTCAACAATATGAGCTAGGTAACTTTCACTACCATATCTAATCAACTTTCTCAACTTCTTGGTAAGTTATCAAAGGTATAAAATCATTGAATAATACTTTCTTATCTATGAAATATATCTTATAATGATAAATTGAAATCCAATCCATACCCAAAATGATATCAAACTCTACTATGGTTAGTTTAAAAAGATTTGTAGGAAATACCATTCCACTAATAACAATAGGAAGATTTCTATAAATCATGGTTAATTTAATACTTCCACCTGGAGTTTTCACCAAAAGTTATATCCTCTTTTCACGTGGTAACATTCCAATTTTACTTGAAAATTTATCATAAATGAAAGAATGTGAAGACCCAGAGTCAAATAAGGAATTGACATAATTTGAATAAAAAAGTATCATACCTATCACCACTTTATTTTATGGCCCAACATCAACGATAGAAGTAGAAAATTATTTTTTCACACCTTTACACTTTAGGTATTGATGATTTTCCCTATGAGTGACTAACTTTGGACACAAATTAGCATAATTACCCAGCTCACTATAATTAAAGTATCTTACCATTAGATTTTCATTATTGGTTTTATCACTACTAAGATCATTTCCTTTATAATCATGAGAAATATGTCCAAACTCACCACATTAAAAGTATCTACCAGATTTTATAAGACATTATCTAGGATTATTTTTACCTCACTTATCACAAGATGGGGAATTTATTTTCTTACCTCCAGGTTTCTTTGATGGATCACCTGATATCCCGACCACTTCTCAATTTCATCATCATGAGGCATATGGGTGACAAAGAAATCTATCTCTATTTTTTCATCACAATGGAAAAATTTATCATATATTTTAAATTCTTGTGTGACCAAATATCTTCATAAACTTTGTTTCAATCCTGATTAAAATCTATTTATTTTATGATCAATTTCTTAAAAAAATCTGACAAATACCTAGAACGTCTTGTAAAATTTTCTTAATTTGTGACTATAAAATCTTCTTTTTTTATTTAATTATAGGAATTATTTCTCTATTTCAAGTCAAAAAACCTTAGGGAAATATTTATCTAGTAAAATATTCTTAAATGTTTCCCAATCCATGGAATCATGATCATATTTATATCTAGAATTTCTATTGATAGACCATCATCTATCATCTTCCCCCTCAAAATGATAAATGGAAAGGGTTACATTTTGATGTTCTAAACATCCCATGACTTCCAACATATTTTCCATAGCATTGATCCATCCTTCATCTACCATTAGATATAAGGTTCCACCAAAAGTTAGAGGGTGTTGTATCATGAAATTCTTAATTATAGACATGTTCCTCTTTAGTAGAATTCACTACTCCCTATCATAGATACCACCACTATTTATGGCCTGTGTGAACTGATCCGTCACCACAATAGACTATTTTGTATCAATTCCAACCATTCCAAGATACGGATCTGGAAGGATATTTTCCTCTTGGTGTATTCCTACTATATCTTCCCTATTTCTTTTATGGAAAACCATTCTAAACAGACATAATTTAGACAAAGAAACATGGTAATCTTTAAATTCTATTCATTTCAACTTAAACATAAGGTTAAATCTTTCTAAGTAATTATATTAACATTATCCCAACCTATAAAATTATCTAAAATTTCCTTTGATACCAACTATAAGGACCCGAACTTAAATATTACATAATATTGAGTTTTAACTTTAGAATTCATTCTATTACATTTGAAAATCTTTTCAATTTTAAATTTTTAGATAATTAGGTAATAACTCATACATAACAAAACCATATATTACAAAGTGTACACATCCAATCAGTATCCATTTTTTCTATAATATAAAACTTTTAAAATAAAAAATTACTTATTTTCATAAAAAATATTCACAACTTTCAACTTGACCTATTATTTTCCCTTACCCATCCTTAAACCATGTGTAAAACATTTAAAAAATGTGGGATGAGTACAAAAGTCTCAATAAGGGTCATAATAAGAAGAAATTTGTTAGTCCATTGAAAAACATGAAAACCCATGAAATGTTTACCTTTATCTCAATGTTCTTTGAGTGAATACAATAAATCATTTTCACATGAGATCATATACACCTTTTTTCTCAAATAAATCCTTTAAAACCCATAGAAATCATAGATAAATCATGCAAGTAACTTGGTACATCATAATTCATATCACTCATATAAATGTAATAACTGATATGGTCAACTTATATAATTTTACTGAGAACTCAATGCATTGAAGGACTATAAAAGATACACCTGTCCTTGGTAACCACCCATAATTGGTTAATAACATAGCTATTGGACCTTAGTTTATAACAGAACCACCCATCATCATAAACATCACCCAAGAACCATAAAATAATCATAAAACATGAAAACTTGAATTTTAATCATAAAATCCTTGAAAACTCATTTAATATCACATGGATACTGTTTTGGATATCAAAGTACCCATTTCTTTTAAAAACCCATTTTCAGTACCAAAATACCCATAAAAGGGATTTTTTTATTTGAATAAAACACAAAATATTATAAAGGAATCCAAACTAAAAATAACGGTTATAGTGGTGGTAAAAGTCATTGTTTTCATATACATTAAAATGGGACATTCCATTTTAAATTTTGTAAATAAATTCAAACATTCCGTATAAATATTCCTTTTGAAAACCTTTGAAATAAAATAAAAAGAATCATAAAATTTCCTTTATAAAGTATTTTATGTACATATAATACATATATAAAACAATTTTAAGAAAATGGACTTGTAATAGAATTATTTTGAAAATAAATCTTTAAAACATTTAAGATGAGGTTTTTAAAGTAACGCGTCCCTTAATTTGAGTCTGACTCATCAAATATGTTCTTTATCTTCCTCTTCATTATACCACCTCTTTAGGATTACACCTAAGGCATTCATAGATTAGTTTTTTGATAAAACCAAGGGATCTAGGATATGGGGATAGAATTAAGAAAGGGTTTGGGTAGGGCTAATCTGAACCAAATTTCTTTAAAGGTGTGAAGAGGATAGGGGATGGGGTATCCTTTTATAAGTCAAGGAGAGGAGAAACATGGAATTTTTAAAAAGAAAAACATGTATCCACATTTTCCACATGCCACAAGGCTCCAGAATAGATCATTATATAGAATTGGATGGAATAAGGTCAAAATATGGTCATAAAATATAATTTATACAAGTTTTTAGGCCATTTAACCCTTATATTTTTAGTTTAACCCCTAAAAAACCCATTTTCACCTTAACCGTGATAAAATGTTTTTACTATTTTCACTATTCATTATAGCAAAAAATTCAGATGAAATTATTATATAATTTAAATTATAATGATTTAAAATATGTAATCTATTTTAAATAATTCAATTTATATAAGTGGTATAATTTAATTTAAAATAAAACCCACGGATGTGACGCAAAAGCGTTTTTTCAAGAAATGTATTTTTATAGCATATGATGATTTTATATAAACTCTATGGACAAAGATAATAATTATATGAATTTGAATTTATATATATATATAATATACATTTAATTTAAATAATTACTCATTAGGGGTTATTTTAATTAATTAAAATAGATAAACATTATGCACTTTAAAAAAGTTTTTTGAAAAATGTGTTTTTAAACCCAAAAATAAACTTATAGTAAAATCCAATATAAATATGATTAAAATATAATTAAGTAGATTAAATATAAATAAAGAATAATTATGTTACTTTAAATCATATTTAAAAAATAATGAGACTTTTAAATTACTTAATTTATTGAAAAGAAATGATTTTTTTTACAAAAATCAATATTTTTCACTATTCATAGAAAAATCAATATTTTCTGAAAAATACCAAAATTTTAATCTAAGTTAATTTTTATATGATGATTTCAAAAATGAAATTATTTTTTTCAAATTAAAATTCTATGATTTAGAAATTAAACTTTTAGATAAATACTTTTAAGAAAAGAGTTTAAATAAAGCCATTTCCCTTTTGATTTATAAATTACTTAATAATTTTATAATGGATATAGATATATAATTTATAAATATTTATAAACATAAAAAATTATTTATTATATCATTACCTGGTTTGTTACATGAATTTAAACACTCAAACTCAAAAATTAATGTAATCAATTTCCCATATTTATTTAATAACTTCATAATATGCACTTGATGCAGAGATTGGATTTTTTCTTTTCCACTAAAAAAATATATTACTTATGAACACTAATAAAATACCATTATAAACTAAAGTTATACTTTCTAGGTATTTAGTATAAAATTTATAACCATTAGTGTCATACCTAGACTGTGTTATCAAATTTAAACTTGGGCTACTCACTAACCATCTCAATGTTTCTGATTCATGTGATGTACCATGCATGATCTATTTAAACTATGGAAAAAAAGTTTTATTATTGTCATTAAATATCCATATATATTTATTCTTTGGATAATGTTGTTTTAACACATTAATATGCAATGTTATATATTACTAGGAATCATATATGTTAATCAATATATTTATAACATCCCATACTTTACATATATAGATATTACTTCAAAATTGAAGAACATTGTTAAAAAAATATAACAAATCCATGACAGGATTGTATAGGTATAGTGTCTTTAGAAACTAAGAAACATAGACAACTAGTTTATAAGACATCTATATTGTCTCTCGTTTATTCCTTCATAACTAGATGTAACGTCCTAACCCAGCTCACCTTTGAGATGGTGGCTGGACCGGTAGGTCACATGACCTAAAACACATCTCCCCGAACACCAGAGACTTCTGACTAGCAGTGAGGGCCTAAGGTATGTTTGTGGGGAGACTATTCCCTCATAGATTAGAGTTTCACAGTGGTAAAAAGGGTAAAAGTAAAAGAAAAAAGAGGAAGTAGTAAATAAATAATTGAAAAAGTAGCGGAAGACAATATTTAACAATTTTATAGAAGTGGCCAACGCCAAATTATACAACAGATATATTTATGTCATTGTGTTGATGAAAAACTCAGTAAAAATACCACATGACACATAAAAATAAAAAGGAAAGGACACCAAATCCCCACGGGCAATCTCTATGAGCATCTCGAGCTCTAGCTCAGTCCCTTGCTTCTAACTTCCAAATACAGATAGAAAAACATAAGCAATCAAACATAGTCTGAAGTCTTGCGAAAAAGGAGGGTCTACTCGAGTACCCCAATGTAATGGCAGCCCGAGTAGGGTGTGAGATATAAATCTCAGTAGGTCAGCACCACCAGTGTCTAAACCAATCCATACAATACAAGGTAAATTAAGAAGTAGACCATATAAATTAAATAGCGAGTGATAATAAATGTAAAAGAACAACTTGGTCTGGGTTCCTAAACATACAACCTTACCATACCTATTTCTTTGGCCTAAGACAAGAATCTGAAATGAGTACCTATAATATGAAGGATGTATATATAAAAAAAATCTAGAAAACAGATGACAGACAAAAATGAAACATACCCCAAAGCCTGTGCTTTAACTTTGGATCTAATTTATGTATCAATAAAGAGTGTCATAGGACATCAGAAAGCTATCACAATACATAATAGAAATCAAATTCTGTATAAATAAACACTTTCCACACATCATTATTATTATTATGTTCAAGTTTTAGAGTTGGAATCTAAGCCCATCCCAAAGCTATCACTATGGTACATCCTTCAATTAATCTAATGCCACTGATCCCATCAAAGGCAATCTTCCAAAAGACAAAGTATTACCTGAGGCATGGCATTCTCATGATTCCATCCCGATATCGCACATAAGGGGTCATGTATCACCCAAGGAATGGCATAACCACTTTTCTAATGGGTCTGTCCTTGAATGTCCCTTTGGTAACCAATATCACTCATGAGTATTTTAGAAACCTAGGGAAACCATTGTCTGGAAAAGCCTAATACATTGTCTCCTTGGTGTAATGTGTAACCGATCAGGAATAGAGAGTCCTTGTATAGTCCTTAATACAGAACCCACATTGTCTCGCCACCCTAAATTTAATTAGTTTTCAAATAGCAGATATCATAGGGAAATGCATTTATAATTGCAACAAAACAATTAAGAAACTAAATTCCACATGCTTCCTAATTAATTAATCCCAAAAGTTATACCCAAAACATGTTGCAAGGAGAATCACATTACATATATCACATGGTAAGCATATATGTAATCATGCTTATCAAACAGGAACCACGAGCCACAATCTAATCAAGCTATCTAGTAAAATAATTTAAGCCATCAACATAGCGTAAAGAATTTAGAACAAAGTAAGCACACAAAAATTACAAGACAATATTAAAACTTTAAAGTCTCAAGCGAACAAGTTTAGAAAGAAGGTCAAACCACTAAAATAGGGTATCACAATTTGGAACTTTCATGAGCGATAAAATGCAACATGCCTCAACAATAGGTTATTAATAACATAAAAAGGTATAGGCTAATAAGTTTATTCAAGCAAGGAATTCAATTCAAATCAACATTACATTTATAACTTAAAGCACAAGGAAATGAGAAAATTTAGGTGGGGAACACCCAAAGGGGTGGCCAAGAGGCAAGGCGAACACCTCGAATGGGTTTCTCCATAAGCAAAGGCCACAAAGGGCATGGTTGAACAAAACAGAAAATTTAATAAGTGATAAAAAGCTATCGCCGGAAGGTTGAAATGAGATACACAAAGACGAGACATGACATAAGCGACAAAGGGAAGAGGGTAGACAACCTATACTAGAATTCCTAATTACAGGTTGAGCCACGTACTCAGGAGGTGTCTTGGATCATCTATTATTTTTCAAAGAAGCGACATAATTTATAAGTAACCAATAAGGGAAAAGTATAATAAAACCATTTAATAATTTATATCTCAAATAATAAGAGACACCAACACATCAAGGAAAGAAAGAGTAAAAGTATATCACTAAATTTTTAGATTGAAGGAAGTGCACCTCAACAGAGGGGTTTTATTATAAAACAATGTCTTTGTTTATCAATTTTTTTCCTCTTTAATCATTTTATTCAAGAAATGAAATTAAATATCAACAAGAAGAATTGATAAGAATATAATTGCAGTTTAAATAATTCTTGAAATAAATAGGCTAGAGGAGGGACCCTACCTTGGGGTGGAACCAATTTAATACTCACCACCTTGACATAAGAGATAACAACCAAACACAACTCATCCGCAATCTTACACAAACACTTATATATATATATATATATATATACATGCACACCCTCTACATTGAACAAAATTCACTATATCATAAAAAGGAACCCAAAATAAACCCGAAAAAGACCAACACACGACTAGATAAAAACCAGGGATACATATATCACTTAATACCCTAACTTGAATGATTCAAAACAATACAGCAGTATGTAAACCTTACCTGAAACATTGGAGTCATAGCGAAACGAGTCCATCCACATCTCCCTTGATGGAGGATGTCAAAACATAGTCGAATGGGTCCTGATACATCAATTTAATAACCTAAAATGAAAATAATATGAAGTAGAATCATGAAGAAATCTGTATGAATTTGTTGGAGGAAGAGGGAGCCAAGGCGAGGGGCTCGTACTCTACGGGTCACGCATCCAGGGGGTTTGGCGCACAACAGAGAGGTGCACACCTGTTGGATATCACAACCTGGAAGGGTCGCTCTGGGTGAGTTTTGCGCTGCAGGTGGTGCGCACTAGAGAGGGCGTGACCATGGAGAGTGGAGGGGGTCTCGTGCACGCCTGGTTGGGAGGGGGCTAGTTTGGCGCTGCAAAGAGAGGGGGAGACCCAGGGGGGTCATGCGATGCACACAGGAGGGGGAGGAAAACCCTTAGGTTTCCTAAAAAAACTAAACTAAAATAAAAATAAAAATATAATAATAATAATAAATGATAATAATTATACTAATAATAACAATCAAAATAATAATAATAGTAATTACAATAATAATTAAATTATTATTATTATTAAAATCATCATTATTATTTTTCCATTTAATTGACTTTTAATTTACTTACCATTTTAACTTAAATTTAATTAATTAAATTTCTTTAATTTAAGACACACGTCATAGCGTAAAATCTCAGAGAGAGAAAAAAGTTCGACACCCGATTTTTAAAATGGACTACCCAACTAACGGAAAATTTTAAATTCTGTCACTTTTTAGTACGATTCAAAACATGGGATGCTACTACCTTCCCACCTTATAACTTCTAATCCCTGAGAAGCCTTTGAAAATAATTTAGATGTCACCTAACCTACAAGGGTTGCAAAAAACTTTCACAAACGGCTGTGTTGCGTCTTTAATGCCCAACTCACCTTGAAGCATTGATTAGGAAAGTGGCACATAAGACCTTAAGATCTGATCCAATGCTCATTTCCAACTGAAACACTGAGATGGTACTTATCCAAGACCTTTTTCTAGATACAAGACCATGTCATCATCTCATTAAACATATGGACAAAGTTACTTTCCACCTTAGGTTTTAACGTAGAAAGAGGAAAATTCTGAGCCATGGCACCTTCCAGAATCAGAATTTCATACAAGGAATGACCTTAATCATTCTAGATAAACTTCTCATGTGATTTAAGAAACATATAAAGTGGTCAATTACCCATAGAACTTAATGCCAAAGTCGAGATAGCTTTCATGAAAATCCCTAGCTGACACAAACCACACTCATCACACCTGACAAAGTTCCAAAAATGGTCCTTCACTGACCGCTCCATTGAACAAGAGAGATAACTAGCCGAGCCACTCTGACAAGATATTCAAGAAGATGCTCGACACAGACGGACAACATTTTATGAACTGAACTACTATGTATTATCCAATTTATCTCATATTCACCATAAAAAAATCCACCAAAGTCCACACTCGACTTACAGTGATGTTCCCTAATTTAAGCATCACTGAGCCCAAAAACAAGTCCAGGGAAACCTCAGTGAAACAGCTGGGGTGTTAGGAACTAATGAAATATAGTTCATAATCCATGTTTATGAGTGAGATATTGGTACAAGGGAAAGATTCCCATATCAAAACATTGATCGAGACCAGAGCGCCATCGGCCTAGCAGTCAAGTTAGATGAAATGGATGGTGTTCAAGAGTTTGTCTAAGGAATTCCTACATGGGAATCCAAGGGTCACTCAAGAAAAACCAAGATTTAATAATAACCACACGTTTATCATGCGATACTGGGAGACCACTAAATACACCCAACAACTTTAAAAATTTAGCATAGTGTTAGGAAAATTCTCTCTTAGTGCATCAAGGATAGAGGCAAGATAAGTTACATGCTCATTTCTTAAGGAAGTGTACACTAAGAGGATTAGAGGATTACCAAGAATATTATTCAAACCACTACTTTTCGACACCTTAGGAGAAACTCAGCTTCACCTCTCGATGTGTCATCATTAACCGATCACCAAGCCTTTACCACCTAAGACATCCAATGATCAATCAAGCTTAACTATCATAGTACAACCACAAACAATGATTTTACTCAAAGATTTCATACACTTCCAACCACACTAACATCATGTTTCCAAGAAAGCACCAACATGATTTAAAGTTCACAAGACTCATTGTCATTTAAGTAAGATTAACCATCCTCCAATGGTCCTCTTTAGTTGTATTACTTCTAATTAGAAGGACAACCATTTAACAAAAACAACATGACAATCCCCATACTGGGGGTGTTATAATCGTAAAAAGGAAGAGATAGACTAAACTATCAAAAGTGTGCTAGGTTAGAAACACCATAATAACAAACTTTTTTAAACATTTGGCATGAAAACCCAACCAAACCGACTAGTGTTTCAAAACACGTGAGTCTCTGGAAGTCATCCCGAGCATTGGAAAAAACTTGATTCCTTTAACACAGAAGTCATTATACTATGGAAATGACCCAAAATGTATTTAACAGCACAAGACATGATGATTAAAATGAACTCAACCAGTTCATCACAACATTAAGAACTCGACGACACTACATACATGAACACATACCACCCCGAGGTGATACAGAAGAAAGATGAATTTTAACTTAGAGGAAGATGTATCGAGTCATCCATCACTGTGGAGAAGAGAGGTTCAAATGACCTACAAAGTAGTCGACCATTCCCGAGGCATGTATAATCTACTGAAAAGGAACAATACCCGATACTCAAGCCGAAACAAAATTCAAGGATACCATGACCACCCATCCGAACAAGTGGGTCATTAAAAAGAAATGGATTCAGACTAGGGAAAACGACATGCAACGACACAAAAAGGAAGAAAACTTATAACATTATCAAGGATATTAAGTTCTAAGGGTTCTACCTACTATGAGATAGACTCTTACGAAAGAAAAAGTGCCAACCCTATCTCTAGGTCATGCCAATACAGAAGTCACTAGGATTCCATTTAATTGCAACCAATAAATTTTAGCAGAATCAACCAATTTCATAACAACAAAACTAGCACGTCACTAAAAGAAGCTAATATATTGAAACATGTTGTGGTCATAGAATCATGAAATTTCAATCACAGTGACATACTAATACGAATAGAAGCATGATATAGGACAAATATTCTAGTAAACAGGCAGCATGGAAACAGGCTAGCATGCTAAATATATCACCTAAACATGGTATCTAAACATACATGCTAAATAAACAATAGACATGTCAAGGAATTCAAAGCAGTCAATAATATCTACAGGAAACCTATGAATGCAATTACATGGAATGACACTATTCATGGAATGTGAATTATTATGTGCCTATTATGATTCATGTAATGCTTTATCCTTACTTTAACAGGCCAAGTTTAATATACCATAAAAAAAATAAATTCATAAGTAGTGGAAATTACACCAATCACTTGAGGTGAAATCATATGAATTGTAATATCAAAAAGCATGAACATAAATTCCCAGCCCAGACCACTTGGTCATTTCTCTTACGTGGGGTGATCAGTCCCAAACATGACTATTAACCAAGAAACGACACATTCCTAGTCTCTTATCTACCAACCAAAAATAGTAATAAAAAGGAAAATAAACCACCACTGATACCACTTTGTAACATCCCAACCCGACTCAACACTAAGACGGTGGCTAGACCAATGGGTCACATAACCTCAAGCGCATCTTCCTGAATGCTAGAGGATACCGACTAGTAGCGAGGGACTAGGGTGTGTCTGTGGGGAGACTATGCCCTCATAGATCATAGTTTCACAACAATAAAAATGGTAAAAGTAAAATACAATAGTGGAAGCAGTAAATAAATAATTGAAAAAGCATCAGAATACAATATTTAACAATTTTATAGAAGTTTACAACACCAAATTATATAACAAATGAATTTATTTCATTATGATGATGTACAACTCAGTAAACAATACCGCATGCTTGACAACATAGAGAAATAAAAAGGAAAGGACAAAAAATACCTACAGGAGAACTCCATGAGAATCCTGAGATCTAGCTCAATCCCTTGCTCCTAACTCCCAGATACAGACAACACAACATAACCAATCAAACATGGTCTGCAATCCTGTGAACAAGGAGGGTCTACTTGGGTACCCCAGTGTAATGGTGACCTGAGTAGGGTGTGAGATATAAATCTCAGTAGGCCGACACCACTAGTGTCTAACCCAATCTATAAAATTCATGGTAAATTAAAAAGTGTTCCATATAAATTAAATGGTGAGTGATAACAAATGTAAAATAGAAACTTGGTCCGGGTTCCTAAATAGACACCCTTCCCATACCTCTTGCTTTATCCTAATACGGGAATATGAAATGAGTACCTATAATAAGCAGGATGTGCATATAAAAAAGCTAGAAAATATATGGCATACAAAAAGGAAACTTACCCCAAATCCTATGATTTAACTTTGGGTATAATTTATGTATCAAAAAAGAGTGTCACAAGACATCATAAAGGTATCAAAATCCACAAGGGAAATCAAAGTCTTCATAAATAATCACTTTCCACACATCATTATTATTATTATGTTCAAGTTTTAGAGTTGGAGTCTAAGCCCATCTCAAAGCTATCGCTACAGTACATCCTTCAATTAATCCAGTGCCACTGAGACCATCCAAGGAAATCTTCCAAAATACCAAGTATCACTTGAGGCATGGATTTCTCACGAGTCTATACCGGTATCAAACATAAGGGGTAAAGTATCACCCGAGGCATGGCGTAGCCACTTTTCTAATAGGTATGTCCTTGAATGTCCCTTTGGGAACCAGTATCACTCATGAGTATTTTAGAAACCTAGGGAAACCCTCATTTTGAAAATCCTAAGACATCGTCTCCCTGGCACAATGTGTGACCGGTCAGGAACAGAGATTCCTTGTGTAGTTCTTAATACGGAACCCACGTTGTCTCACCGTCCTAAATTTAATTAGTTTTCAAATAGTAGATATCATAGGATAATGCATTTATAATTGAAAAAAATTAAGAAACTAAATTCTATATACTTCTTGATTAATTAATCCCAACAGTTATACCCAAAACACATTGCAAGGATAATCTCATTACATATATCACATGGAAATCATATACGTAAATCATGCTAAATGAACAGGTACCAAGAGCCATAATCTAATCAAGCTATCAAGTAAAATAATTCAAGACAAAAACATAACATAATGAATTTAGCACAAAGTAAGCATGAATAAATTACAAGACAATATTAGCAATTTAAATTCTCAAGAGAACAAGTTTAGAAAGTAGGTCAAACCACTAAAATAGGGTATCACAATTTGGAACTTTCATGTGCGATAAAATGTAAAAAAAGCATATTCCATCAACATGCCTTAATAATAGGTTATTAATAACATAAAAAGGTACAGGCTGACAAGTTTATTCAATAAGGACATTTAATTCAAAATGACATTACATTTATAACTTAAAGCACAAGTCAACGAGGGCATTTAGGCAGGGCTCATCCAAAGGGGTGGACAAGAGGCAAGGAAAATAACCCGAATGGGTTTTTCCACAAGCGAAGGCCACAACAAGCACAGTTAAACAAAAAAGACAATTTAATAAGCGATAAAAAGGTGTTTCCGGAAGGTTGCAGCAAGCTTCACAAAGATGCAACATGATATAAATGATGAAGGGAAGAGGGTAGATTCCCTACACTAGAAGTCCTAATTACATGTTGAGACACACACTTAGGATGTATCTTGGCTCATCGATTATTTTTCAAAGAAGTGATGTCATTTACAAGTAACCAATAGGGGAAATGTTTAAGCATTCCATTTAACAATTTATATCTCAAACAATAAGAGACACACACGCATCAAGGAAACAAAGCATAAAAGTATATCACTACATTTTTAGATTGAAGGCAGTACACCTCAATAGAGGGGTTTTATTATAAAACCATGTCTTTATTTATCAAATAATTTATTTTTCATATTTAAACATTTTATTCAAGAATAGAATTAAATATCAACAAGAAGAATTGATAAGAAGCTAATTCAAATTTAAAGCATTCTTGAAATAAAGAGGCTAGGAGAGGAACCCTACCTCGGGGTGGAACCGGTTTAGTACTCAACACCTTGAAATAAGAGACAGTAACCAAACACAACTGGTTTTCAATCTTACATAAACACCTTTATATATATATACATGTGCACACCCTCTAAATTGAAAAAAATTCACCATATCAAGAAAAAGGAACCCAAAATCAACTCGAAAAAGACCAACACACGACTAGATAAAAACTAGGGATGCATATATCACTTAAGACCCTAACTTGGATGATGTGAAACAAAAAATCAATGTGTAAACCTTACTTGAAACATTGGAGGCATAGTGAAACGAGTCCATCCACATCTCCCTTGGCGGCGGATGCCGAAACATGGACCAATAGGCCCCGATACATCAATCGCATAACCTAAAGCCATAAGAAACATGACTTATGGATTAAACCTGAACCTTAGGGTTTCGTCCATGTAGATATGGTGATGATTAGGCCAAAAGTAGCCAAAGCAATGTGGGAGGACAATAGAGAAGGATTTACCTTGACGATTCAAAGTATAATTGTAAAGAAATATGGATGGATTTTTTGGAGAAAGAGGGAGTTGAGGTGAGGGGCTCATGCGCTATGGGTCGCGCATCCAGGGGGTTTAGCACACTGTAGGGAGGTGGACACCTATTGGATATTGTGGACTAGAAGGGTCACTTTGGGTGAGTTTTGTGTTGTAGGTGGTGTGAGTTAGAGAGGGCTCGACCATAGAGACTGAAGGGGGTCTCACACACGCCTGGTTGGGAGGGGGTTGGTTCGATACTGCAAAGAGAGGGGGAGACCTAGGGGGTCGCGTGATGTGCACATGAGGGGGAGGAAAAACCTTAGGTTTTCTAAAAAAACTAAACTAAAATAAAAATAAAATGATAATAATAATAATAAATGATAATAATTATATGAATTATAATAATCAAAATAATAATAATAGTAATTAAAATAATAATTAAATTATTATTATTATTATTAAAATCATTATTATTATTTTTTAATTTAATTGAAATTAAATTTACTTCCCATTTTAACTTAAATTTAATTAATTAAATTTATTTAATTAAAAACACACATCGTAGTGTAAACTCTCAGAGATAAAAAAAATTCCAACGCACGGTTTTTAAAACGGTCTACCTAGCTAACAAAAAATTTTAAATTATGTTTCTTTTTAGTCTGATGCAAAATGTGGGATGCTACACTCGACCCCTTTTTGACATATCTTAATTAATAATATTATTAAAAACCCGGGGAAAATAAACATAATAAAGGGCAAGCTCATATTCTTAGTGAGGGTAAGAAAGGGAGATATCAATCATATCATAGTCATAAGACATAAGAACATAACATTTGGAAATCTTATCCTGCATATAAAAGATCATGATATCATGTTATAGGATAAATCATAAAAGTTCATAATGAATCAATGAACATATTCATAACATAACAAATGGAATTTGTGGAATACACATAAGCATATAAAATAATTTCATATTAGCCAAGGCTCATTTCCAAGACCATCATAGTGGAAAAAGTCTAGTACTGAATCGAGTTCACTCCTTGTTCCAGCCCTGTATTACTGAACCGAGATCATTTACCATTCCAGCCATATCTATCTCATGAGATATAAATCTTCACCAAATTAATTGGAGGGAGATATAGATCCCACCCATCTCATAATTAAATTATTCTTACGTGTGCCACAAAAACATAAATCATTTAACATAGGATAACCCAAGGAATACATGAGTTTCTTAAACATCATTCCATAATAATCTATATAAAACAAATGGATTTCATAAATATAATTCCATAATAAACACAATAAAACCATAGTAATAATAGGGATATAAGAATAAACCTCTATAAATAATTCCATCTTAGATGGAAAATAATTTTTATAAAACACTTGAAATTAATTCTTGAGAAAAATATCCTTTCTTCTTCAAAAACATTTTATTTTCTAAAAATTACACACAATTTTAATAGAAAATAATTTATTTGAAAATAAAATTGAATTATTTTAAAGGAATATTCATGGAAATAAGGCATTATAAAATCATAAAAATCGATTCATTCCCTATAAGTTAAAAGAAAACTTTCTTCTCGTACTTTTGTCGGAAAGTCAAAAAGTACTTCATATTAAAAGATGACAAAATATTCCTTTCACACCGTTTAATAGAAATAACCAATGGGTATAATTGAATTTAAATAATTATATAATAATACAAAAAATATCAAATATTTAGGAAACATTGACCTGGAAGATAAATACACCCCAATAAATACTTACGTACAAACAATCTCAAATAATAATGAGATTGCGAAATAATCCCTTACCTTAGCTCTGATTTCCTTTGTATGTATCCGAATATCCTGTATAATGATTTAAATAATTTAATTTACTTATTCTAAAATAATATTCATTTTTATGATATCATATATGATCATATTATCATTTGTTTTTAATAACATTTCATTATTACTCGTTATTCGGGTATTAAATGCTTCATTTTCTTATGCATGTTTTGTCGGATAAGTTCTTATTCCTATTATTAGGTTATAATTATATAATTTTAAGAATGATCTTAGTATAATATATATCATATTTATTTATTAAATTAATTTATATAATCATTCTTTAATGAATATCATGTAGAATGAATCACATCGTTTCGTAGAGATGGTAGGCCATACGTACGCACGAGCGACGATATCATTCCCATAATTATTGAATGGTATTGAAGTGGGTGGTATACAATATTTTATAATAAATATAATGTTATAATAATAATATATAGTTATTATTTCTATCATTATAACCATCCAAGTAGGGTGGTGGTGAAAAACAGATTACACCACGACATGGAGACGGTAAGCTGTACGTACACACATGTGGTGATTTCATTTTTCATAGGATGGATATAAGGTGGAATATAGTTGTTTAATAATAATAATAAAATATTAGTATATAATGGATACTAGATTTATTACTTTATAATGAAATAACTCATGAAGAGGAAGTATAAGAAGAAAGAAGTTTGAAAGAATCAGCAGAGGAGATTACCTCTTCTTCAATGCGCTCCCTCTAAATCTCCTCCTAAAGCACTAGAGTTTGTCTTTGAAGAAGACCAGAGCCTCTATAATGTAAATAGGGATTTTGATAAGGGAAATGGGTAGGAGAAGGATGATATTGAAGGATCAAATTTAAGTAAATAGGTGAGGTAGGAGGTTGCCTTTTATAATTGTGGTGAGGGGCACTTTTGGAAACTTTAAAAATATTAATTTATAATAAAATAAAACCCCATACAAAAACCACAAAAATGTACCAATTTCTAAGATTAGATGATATAGGGATGTAATATCATAAAAAAATAAATTTTATACAAGTTTTTTTATCAATTTAAACGTTATCATTTTATTTAGCACTTAATTATTCTATTTAATTTTTAATTGGGGTAACAAATATTTCAATATCAAAAGGGTGAAATATTTACTTATTTGATGTAAATTAGACCCTAATTAAATAAATTATAATTTTTTTGATCATATCATAATTATTATATATTTTTTAAAATGATTTATGATTTTTAAATAATTTAATAAAACATTAATTTGATAAAGAAACAATAGTGTCAATTTTAGAAGAGGTTGATTTCTATATATGGAAAGAACATACTATGGTGAATGCCAAAACCAGAAAGGGAAAGGATAAGATGGATGTTTTCATATTAAATAAGTCTAATGAAAAAAAGTGGTGAATTATCATTTCAAATATACTCCTCTGGAAGGAACTGAGAAGATGACCCCTCCACTCCCTTCTCTAAATCACGCTTCTAACTCTCTATTTTTAGGG
Source organism: Viscum album (assembly GCA_963277665.1). Lineage (NCBI taxonomy): Eukaryota > Viridiplantae > Streptophyta > Magnoliopsida > Santalales > Viscaceae > Viscum > Viscum album. The sequence continues at coordinate 1,058,008,875 of OY728125.1, forward strand.
GACAAGATGATTTTTGTTGAAACTGTTACATCCTCCTCCTTCATTGGAGATCCTTTTATAGGTCTTTATGATGATACCAGTGGTCATAAAAGAATTTGGGTAACTAGGCAGTCTAACAAGGTTGAGAACTCTCATCCTCATGGTTTGCCGACTGATAAAGAGGACACAACCCCTACCTCTTCACCCTATGGGATGGAAATTTGGTTGATCCCATTGGTTTCATCCAGAAAGGCCGCCGGAATAGTCACTAAGTCATATAACGTCTCTCATCTAAAATCTGGATAGGACTCTATTAAATCTGATATAACATCCAGTGGACATAAGAGCAATCCAGCACCTGAGCTGAATAAGGCCGAGACTTCCCAAGACATTACTGGTTTTCAGGCTTCTAAACAAGATATAAGTCTAGTTCCTATACCCGATGGGATGATTATCCAGTTAAGCACTGCGGATACACCTGTGATAACCTCTCCCTCACCCCAAAAGGATGCTGGATCCCAATTGAAACTTGGAAAGTTCTCCATGGATACCGATTAGGGAACACATGTTACTATTTTGGGTACTAAGGGTACTGAAAATACCAAAATGGCTTGGTCAAATCCGGTCACACCTCAACTATAGAACCAAAAGGCAAATAACAAGGTGAGTACTCAAAACTCATTTGAATTACTAACTTCGGTTAACAATGATGATGATAGGAATACAAATAATGATCAATCCGAAGTTAAAATTATTGTTGGTCGGAGTGGTTACTCAAGAGGGGGGTGAATTGAGTACCAATTAAAATTTCTGTATTTAAAAACAGTGTCTTAAAGACCCCCAAATAAAATAATAAATTAAACTGTAGTGAATTTATATTAAAGTAGAGGTCTTGTCAGATTCTCAAGGGATTGATTAATTCCCAGTTAATCAACACAGGAGTGTGTGATTATCTTTTGAAACTAACTTACTAATCTAAACTTAACATAAACACTTGCTAATTTAATTATCAAAGTAACTTTAAAAACAGTATTGGTTTTAAAGTGATTAGCAGCGGAATAAAACTTTGAAAGAGATGGCACAATAGATGTAACCAAGAGGTTCAGTCTCAAGCCGAGACTTAGTCCTCTCAAAAGTTTATATAAAAATGATCCACACCCTGGATCGGGGTTCAACAGTTTACAACTGTCCAGGTCCAAGACCTCTACCACTGTTCTTCGTGGGAAATAGTACAACAGCAACCAGCTGTCCAGGTCACACACGACCTCTACCAATGTTATTCGTGGGAAAGAAAGAATGAAAGAGTTTGGTAAGGATTTACAAATCCTTCAGTTTGAGTACAGAAGATAGTGTATGTGTTAGATACAGCAGATAACACACACTGCTCGAAATGAATGATAATAAATCACAGAACAAGAGATGTAGAGTTTAGAAGTGGTTCTGGTGATTTCAGTGTAGCTCTGGACTCCTTTGGATTCGACTAGAAGTGAGTTTGAGTCCTCTTCTCATTTCTGTTTGAGAAACAGAGTGTCGTATGCTCCAGGTTCACAGACAGTAAGAAAGTAGTGGTTTAAGTTCTTCAGTGTTCTTCTTGTATGCACAGAACACTTCTCGAGTATGCTTGATTGTCTATGAGCTTCTCTGTGTTCTTGATGGAACTAGTTTTTCTCTTGATGTGTTTCTGGTATGTATCATCCACCACGCGCTTCTCTGGTTCACTTCTATTGTTAGTTGATGTGTCTTGGGCAGTGTAGTCTTCTCGTTTTTATCTCCCAACAGGGGACAGAAAAGATTTCTTTTCAACAGGTACGAGGTGCGGGTTCCTAACATCCGACAACCTTTATCAGATATTTGAAAAATCATTAAAATGTAAGATATGACTGTTAGATAGATTAAATATAGGAAATAAAGAAATTCAAACAGTGCGTCGAGTGATCGGTAGGTAATCAGCATCGGTAGCTTGGACATCGGTAGCTTGAACATCGGTTGGTACAAGCTTGTATCGGTGACTTTGTTTATCGGTAGCTCCATGCGTCGGTAGCTCCATGCGTCGGTAGCTCCATGCGTCGGTAGCTCCATGTGTCGGTAGCTTCATGCGTCGGTAGCTTCATGCGTCGGTAGCTTCATGCGTCGGTAGCTTCATGCGTCGGTAGCTCCATGAATCGGTAGCTCCATGCGTCGGTAGCTCCATGCGTCGGTAGCTCCATGCGTCGGTAGCTCCATGCGTCGGTAGCTCCATGCATCGGTAGCTGTGAGTCTGTCAGTAGCTTCGTCCATCGGTGACTCTTATTCCATCGGTAGCTATTTATACTTACACTGGTAGCTCTATATTTGTATCGGTAGCTGTCTGTAAGTCAGTAGCTTATATTTATAAGCACATCGGTAGCTCTGTGTTAAGTCTATCGGTAGACTGGTTACCGGTAGCTCTTTATCAGTAGCTATAGGCAGATTACTTATCTGTTTTATGCAGAACACATCCGATTGTGTTAGAATCAATTTATAACTTGTATGAACATGGATAAATGAGGATTAACATATTCCAAAGACTATTTTAAAAATTATTATTGGTTTGATCACAGATTTGAAAGAATTAAAGTATAGATCAATGATACTTAAGAATATCATATATAATGAAAACATAATTGGGATTTTCAACACATATGAATACATGATTGAGATTATCAAAACAGGTGAGGTCAAAAATCTCCCCCTTTTTGATAATCACAATTTATGATATGGGCATTTAACATAGTGAAAATATAATGGTAAAAAGTATAATATTGAATTCAATTTTCTTATTGAAAACAACATCAGAGATAATAGAAATAGTATGATATAGACATAAGTTATCAGAGGTAACAATCATAAGGTACTAAATAGACATAAGGTATCAGAGGTAAAAATGAAAAGAAGGGTAATGTGTCTCCCCTTATTCCTTATTTTTCTCCAGTGAAAATATTTTTCATTCTCTCATTTTGTGTTCCCCCTTTATCCTTATTATTCTCCCCCTTTTTGATAATCAAAAAGTGGGAAAGCATATATATAGGAGACAAATAAAACATGAGAAGTAAAAGGAGCTCTTCTGTATTAGAGCAGTCAAAAAGTACAAAAACAGAATACAAAGTAATTCCTATCAAAAATCCTAGCCACTGGATCATTCCACCTCTTCCACGTGAGATTTGACTTTGGGATCAGAAGAAGGCTCGGGTGGTGAGGATTCAGGTGAAGGTTTGGGAATGCCAGAAAAGATCAAAGGAGGCTGAGCCACGGACACAGAGTCAGGCTTGTAGGTTGAAGATTTTTGGGTGATCATTGGTGTGAGGCTTCGAATAGCTTGAGCAGGAGTCAGCTGGACTGTGGAAGTAGCTAAGGCAGAAGCAGGCAAAGCAGGAGGGATGATGACTGGTCTGGCATCGACATGCAAGAAGGGCAGCAGCAGATTTCTAAAGTCCATAATAATTCCTCCTCCTCTTTCCATAGCAGAGATGAAATCATCTTTGTTCTCCATAAATTTCTCTAAGGCAGGAGTCAATTATCTTAGCTTGCTCACTTGTTCTCTGAAAGCTTGAGTGACTGGAGGGAGATTCATGTGTTCCAACATTAGCTTGAAGTGGTGTTCGAGTTGATGATTGGTGAAAATTTTGGTGAAGTAGTGGTCCACTTTGCTCTTTATGGCTTCCTGAGAGGCAGAGGCTTCTCTCATATAATCTTGAACAATCTTCATTATTTCTCTAGCAGAATCTCTTGTAGAAAGCACCACTCGGCTCAACTCTGACGAGTCCACAGAGCCACTGGTTGAAATAGAACCAATCTCCTCCTTCAACATTGCTCGAACTTGATTCAGGTCAACTGATAGTTTGGATGTGCGAGGGCCAAGAGAGAAGGAAACAGTTTCTTTAAAACTCTTAGACAAACCACTGATTAGGCTTTGAACTTGAGAGTCTTGTAATTGAACATGATCCTTCACTGAGGTTTTGAAACTTTCAAACACCGAGACAAACTGGCTTACTACACTCTTCACATAAGCTAGGTCCTTGTCAGCTTGAGACTTGGAGCTCATATAAGAATCCAAAGCAGCAACTGATGTCTTGAGAGCTTCCAGATCTGCTTCGATTCTTGAAGACTGAGTCTGGCACTCTTTCACTTCTTCCATAAGCTCAGACATAAAAGAAGATAAATTACAAGCCAGAGATAGCTCGAAGGATCTCTCTAACATTTTCATTTCTTCATAAAAGCTTTGCTTCATCTCAGCAACTGATGCACTGAGTGATTCTTTCAGCTCATTCTTCATGGATTCAAGATCAGATTTAGAGACAAAATCATTTGTGACAACTACAGCAGATCCTCTTGCTGAGGCCAAACTAACTACAGAATCAGTCATTATTGAATTAATTGAGGATGCAAGAGAGGTTTCCATTAACTTCACTTCTTCAACAAAACTGGTTTTGAGGTCCTCTTTCAGCTTATTCAGATCATGAAATCTGACCACATCATCTGGAAACAACTCAGAAGCAAGATCATAATTGATCTTTGGTCTATTCACAGACACCTCATTATCAGAATCCGGATAATCCAATCCACAGACTATAAACCCTGGGTCTTCTATCCAATCTCCAAGCTCAACAGCTACTGTAACATTTCCAAGAACAGATTGATGCTCCCCCTCAATGGGTGCATTCTCATGTATCACAACAACATTCAGTGCTGGATTCTCTTCATCAGAATCTTCTACTACAAGTTCCACAGGTGCAGCATCTAGAAGATCTTCTGATACAGGTACAACTGCTTCTGTAACTCTTTCTACTTCATCAGCAGGCATAGCGGAACTTCCAATCAAAGGACTCATACTTAAACTACCAGAGGCAGACAATTCAGATACATTTTCCTTTTCCTCTTCTTCTTGGTGAGGTACAGACTGGTCTTCCTCATGAGTAGACACAATTTCCTCTACCTTTCCTTTCCTAGAATAAACCAATTCTGCAACAGGACTTGGGGGCAAGTCTGGATCTCCTCCAACATCCATAGGAGTTTCTTCTTCTTCTTCTTCTTCTGTTTCATCACTATAAATAGGTTCCTCTTCATCAGGTCTCAGACTCGGATCTCTCTCATCCTTTGGTCTTGAGGGATGATCCACAGGATTAAACCTATCATATATCTTCTGATCATCACTGACCCATTCTCCCTTCCATGGGTTCCAGTTAATTTTCATGTACTTGCAAACAGTCGAGGTGATGCAGAAATTATTCTTGACTACAACTGTCTCATCCTGAGACTCAGCTATTCCTTTCACTTTTATCATTACTGAAATCAGCTTGGCAAAGAACAAAGCATTAGTCTTTGACTTTGGTCTAATCATGTCTTCCATTTGAAGCATCAACAATCTGCACAGATTGATCTTCACACCATGTCTTAGCAAATGAAGAAGATAGATATCTTGATATCTCAGATTTGCAAAATCTCCTCGTCTCGGTATCAACACATGCTGAACAAACTTGAAAAGCAGTCGATTCTCTCCATCCATTTCAGCAGCAACCACTTGCCTTTGATTCCCAATACCAGTCAGTTCTTTTAAGGTGGTTTCATAATCAAAGATGTCACTGCTAGGTGGAATTTCTCTTGATACATACCCAGAGACACCTTCATGTGGTACTTTCAAACTCTCAGCCCACTCTACTGAAGAAAAAGACATCTCTTTTCCATTTAAGAAAGAGCTTACCCGATTCTCATTTTCAGACTTCTCAAAGGTTACAAACTCATAGAACTGTTTTACCAACTTCGGGTAGTATGGGCCATTGTTATTCGAAAAACAATCCACCCATTTCTGGTCCTACAGAATATCAAGTACTAACGATTTGCTAGGCAGTATCCATTCCACGCACAGTTCCTTCTCGATTACTATGTCTCTATTCTGCAAGTGAGGATTCACTGGTCGCCTTCCCGATCTAGTTCTGACTTCACTAACATTGGCTTTATGTTGTGTCTTCTGCTTCTTAGCATTTGGTTCTGCACTTTCATCTCTGACGATAGGAAGTTTAGTTTTTGCCATCGCGGGTTTAGGGTTCTTGGCCGATTTGGAAGCTTAGGTTCGAAGGTGAGAGATTTTGAGCTCGGTGAGGTAAGAAGTGGCTTAGACTTAGTTTTATCATTTAGGAATTCCAAATAAACGACTAAAATAGAGTAATAAAATAAAATAAAATGATTCGTATTCTTGGCGGCAGACAGATGTTTAAAAAAAAACATTGCATCGGTGTGAGTTAATCATTGGTGAGAAAAACAAATCGGTGAGAATTGTACATCGGTGAGAATTTTTCATATCGGTGAGAATTTCCACATCGGTGAGAATTTCACATCAGTGAGAATTTCACATCGGTTGTACTTAAACATTCCCAATTCGTGTCTTATGTAACTTAGCCTATCCGAAATTAAAGGTTTAGTGAAAATATCAGCCAATTGATGTTCGGTGCCAATAAATTCAAGAGAAATATCACCTTTTTGATAGTGATCTCTTAGGAAATGGTGTCTTACATCTATGTGTTTGGTTCTAGAGTGAGATACAGGATTCTTAGAGATGTTTATTGCACTGGTGTTATCACATTTGATTGAAACATGTTTAAAAACATATCCATAGTCCAAAAGAGTGTGTTTCATCCACAGAATTTGTGCACAGCAACTACCAGCAGCTATATATTCTGCTTCGGCAGTAGATAATGCAACTGAGTTCTGTTTCTTACTACACCAAGAAACTAAGGATTTTCCAAGCAAATGACATGTTCCTGATGTGCTTTTTCTATCTAACTTACAACAAGCAAAGTCAGCATCTGAATAACTCATTAACTCAAAGGATTGTCTTTTGGGTAAAACAAACCTAAGTTAACCGTGTGTTTGAGATATTTAAAAATTCTTTTAACAGCAAGAAAATGAGATTCTTTTGGATTAGCTTGAAATCTAGCACACATACACACACTAAACATAATATCAGGTCGACTAGCAGTAAGATAAAGTAAACTACCAATCATACCTCTGTAATTTGTTTGATCAACTGGTTTCCCAGTTTCATCTGCATCCAATTTACATGTAGTACTCATAGGAGTTTCACTTTCCTTGATACTATCCAGACCAAAACGTTTTAAAAGATCCTTTTTATATTTACTTTGATTCAAAATAATACCATTTTCATTTTGAAATACTTGAAATCCAAGAAAGTACTTAAGCTCTCCCATTAAGCTCATTTCAAATTCATTTTGCATACTTTTTAAAAAATCAGTACATAAAGAGTGTTTAGAATATCCAAAAATAATATCATCAACATATATTTGTACAACTAACACATCTTTAGAAATTATTTTAATGAAAAGAGTTGGATCAGCAATCCCTTTAGTAAAAACTTTTGAAATAAGGAAATTGCTAAGTCTATCATACCAAGATCTTGGAGCTTGTTTCAAACCATACAAAGCTTTAGAAAGTTTGAAAACTTGATTTGGAAAATGGAGGTTAGTAAATCCAGGTGGTTGTTCTACAAAAACATCTTCAATTATAAAACCATTTAGAAATGCACTTTTCACATCCATTTGATATAACTTGAAATCCAGATGTGCAGCATATGCAAGTAAGATCCTAATGGCTTCTAGTCTAGCTACAGGTGCAAAAGTTTCCTCATAGTCTATACCTTCTTCTTGACTATATCCTTGTGCAACTAGTCTAGCTTTGTTTCTAACTATATTTCCAGATTCATCTACTTTATTCCTAAAAACCCATTTTGTGCCTATTGTCAAGGTGTCCTTAGGTCTGTCAACTAATTCCCAGACTTTGTTTCTTTCAAACTGATTTAATTCTTCCTGCATAGCTATTACCCAGAATTCATCATTGATAGCACCATTGATATTTTTAGGTTCTAGCTGTGAAAGAAAATCTTGATGTTCAACCTAGTTTCTTAGAGAATCTCTAGTCTGTGTTCCTCTATCAAGATTACCAACAACAGATTCTAAAGGATGATTCTTTAGAATCCTCGTTGATCTGGTAAAGGTTGGACTAGAAATTTCAGGTTCATCTATAGGTTCGGGTTCAACAGAAGCAGATTCTGGAAAAAGTCCAGAACTGGATACTTTTATAACAGGTTCTTTAGATTTATCATTAAGGTCCAGAATAGACAAATCTTCTTCAAGATTCTCAGGAGAGGTTTTAGGCTCATGTGGATCAGTTTCATCAAACTTGATGTGAACAGATTCTTCCACACATTTGGTTTTATTATTGAATACTCTATAGGCTTTACTTGAAATAGAGTAACCCAGAAAAATTCCTTCATCACTTTTGGAAGAAAACTTATCCAGATTATCTTTAGTATTCAGAATAAATACTTTGCAACCAAAAACTTTAAAGTAATTAACCTTAGGCTTTCTATTGTTCCACAATTCATAAGGGGTTTTCTTAAGAACATGTCTGATTAAGACTCTATTAATGACATAACAAGATGTATTTACAGCTTCAGCCCAAAAATAAATAGGCAGGTCATATTCATTGAGCATGGTTCTAGCAATTTCTTGAAGGGTTCGGTTTCTTCTTTCTACTACACCATTCTGTTGGGGTGTTCTAGGGGCAGAAAAGTTACGAGTATATCCATTGTGTGAGCAATAAGATTCAAAATCTTGATTTTCAAACTCACGACCATGATCACTCCTCAAAGTTTTAATCTTAAGTCCACTAAGGTTCTCTACATATTTAGAGTATTTAACAAAATAAGAACACACTTCACTTTTGTGAGCTAGAAAATATACCCAAGTATATCGAGAAAAATAATCTACAAGAACATAAACATAGTGCTTCCCATTTAAACTAGAAACTCTTGATGGTCCAAACAAATCCATGTGAACCAATTCAAGTGGTTGAGAAGTCGAAACTTCTTTCTTTGATTTAAAAGAAACTTTGTGTTGTTTTCCCTTTTGACAGGGGTTACACACTCTATCATTTGGGAATTCTAATTTAGGTAGGTCTCTAACTAGGTTCTTTCTAGAGAGTTTTCTAAGTGAGTGAATGTTGCAATGTCCCAGTCTTCTGTGCCATAGCCAAGATTCTTTATGAAAAGCGTTCAAACAAGTAATATTCTGCTTAGCTAAAGAATTCAGATTAACAGCATAAACATTTTCATTTCTTAAGGCAGAAAATACCAAAACATTCTTAGAATTAAAAACTTTGCAAGAATCATTTTCAAATTTAACATGAAAACCATCATCACATAACTGAGAAATACTTAATAAATTGTATTTAAGGCCATCAACAAATAAAACTTTAGAGATCAAAATTGAATCAGTGTTACCAATCTGGCCTAGGCCGATGATTTTTCCTTTTGAATTATCACCAAAGGTGACAAAGCCTCCATCAACTTTTATTAAACTCTTGAAACAAGAGAAGTCTCTAGTCATGTGCCTTGAGCACCCACTGTCTAAATACCAGGTCTCTTTACAGGAGCTCTTCAAGCAAGTTCCCTACAAAACAGATTTAGATGGGAGATGATTTTGGTACCCAGATTTTCTTGGGTCCAGACAGGTTAGCCAATAACACTTTAGGTACCCATATTTGTCTAATGGGTCTCATATAATTTGTAGAATTGACATGCTTTGAAAGATAAACTTTATTAGATCCATAGCTATGTATATAACTGGTTGAAGCATATGAAGTTCCAGAATTACCTTCATTCTGTCCAGATTTAGAAATGAATCTAGTTTTGGCAATTTTCCTTTGTCCAGGTTGGTATCCTATACCAATAGTATATTTAGGTGCTATTTGCTTTCCTAGAATCTGTGTTAGAGTATTTTTGACATTGGTGAACTTCTCTAAGTCTTTCTTGAGTTGCTCATTAGATAGTTTCAGTTCAGTATTCTCTTTTAACAGTTGAGCATTTTTCTCTTTTTCAATAGCGAGTTCGGTTTTAACTATAGTGGTGAGAGCATGCTGTTTCTTTAATGACTTGTATTTATCCTTAAGTTCATTACATGTCTCTTCCAGCATATCACAGTATTCAAACAGTTCAGATTTAGACATGTTATCACCTTCAGAATCATCTCCAGAATAATATGAATTTGAAGCAGGAGTTTCTGATGTTACCTCAGAAGTGTTTGTCATAAAACACATGTTGGCTCTATTCCTTTCAGAGTCTGAAGATTCAGCTTCACTTGTGCTGTCTTCTGAAGCACTCCAAGTAGCCTTCATGGCTTTCTTAAACTTATTGTCCTTATATTCATATTTCTTTTTATACTTTAGCTTTGGACAGTTGGCTTTAATGTGTCCTTTTCTCTTGCACTCATAGCAGACAACATCATCTGATTTGTCATTCTTCTTCTAATCCTTTTTCCATTTTCCTTGGTGATCATACTTACCCTTATAATTTGTTTTTCTGAAGAACTTATTTTTCCTATAAAATTTCTTAAATCTTCTAGCAATGTGAGCCATCTCAGCATCACTGTCAGAATCACTTTCACTGTCTTCACAGCTTGAACTTTCAACTACATCTTGAAGCTTTTCTTTGTCCTTATTATTTGAAGTTGAAGATTTGAAAGCGACAGACTTTCTTGGAGGTTCATTTTTTTCCTCTTTATTCACTTTGAGCTCTTCTTCATACATCATCAGCTTTCCAATTAGTTCCTTGACAGGTAGAGCAGCAATGTCACATGATTCTCTGATTGAGACAGATGTGCCTCTCCATCTATCAGGTAGACATCTCAAAATTCTCATAATTTGTTCCTTCGATGAGACATCCTTTCCCAGTGAGATCATTGTATTGACAATTTCATTGAACCTGAGATACATGTCAGAAATGGGTTCGTCAGGCATCATTTTAAAATTATCATACTTGATAGTATAAGTGTTCAATCTCATTTCTTTAACATTCGTTGTTCCTTCATGAGAAACAGCTAAGGTATCCCAAATTTCATATGCAGTTTTACAAGCAAAAATTCTATTAAACTCTTCATCTCCTAGAGAACAGTACAAGGCATTCATAGCTTTACAGTTGTTATTGTAAGCAGTCTTTATAGGTTCATCCCAAGTAGATCTAGCAGTAGTAGGAATTTTGTATTCTGATTCAATAGCAGTCCAAATATCAAAACCTATGCTTTCTAGATGGATTTTCATTTTCAGTTTCCACTGAGCATAATTAGTTCCATTAAAGAAAGGTGTCCGGTTAGTAGCAGCACCCTCAAGTCTATTGTCCATGATGAGAAAATTTTAAAGAGATAAAAATTTAGATATAACAGAAATTTTAAGAACTTTAAAATACAACTAAAATCACAGTTCAAAAGCAGAGTACTTTTAGAAAGTATTTTCGACCCTCTGATACCAAGTGTTGGTCGGAGTGGTTACTCAAGAGGGGGGTGAATTGAGTACCAATTAAAATTTTTGTATTTAAAAACAGTGTCTTAAAGACCCCCAAATAAAATAATAAATTAAACTGTAGTGAATTTATATTAAAGTAGAGGTTCTGTCAGATTCTCAAGGGATTGATTAATTCCTAGTTAATCAATACAGGAGTGTGTGATTTTCTTTTGAAACTAACTTACTAATCTACACTTAACATAAACACTTGCTAATTTAATTATCAAAGTAACTTTAAAAACAGTATTGGTTTTAAAGTGATTAGCAGCAGAATAAAACTTTGAAAGAGATGGCACAACAGATGTAACCAAGAGGTTCAGTCTCAAGCCGAGACTTAGTCCTCTCAAAAGTTTATATAAAAATGATCCACACCCTGGATCGGGGTTCAACAGTTTACAACTGTCCAGGTCCAAGACCTCTACCACTGTTCTTCGTGGGAAACAGTACAACAGCACCCAGCTGTCCAGGTCACACACGACCTCTACCACTGTTATTCGTGGGAAAGAAAGAATGAAAGAGTTTGGTAAGGATTTAAAAATCCTTCAGTTTGAGTACAAGAGACAGTGTATGTGTTAGATACAGCAGATAACACACACTGCTCGAAATTAATGATAATAAATCACAGAACAAGAGATGTAGAGTTTAGAAGTGGTTCTGGTGATTTCAGTGTAGCTCTGGACTCCTTTGGATTCGACTAGAAGTGAGTCTGAGTCCTCTTCTCGTTTCTGTTTGAGAAACAGAGTGTCGTATGCTCCAGGTTCACAGACAGTAAGAAAGTAGTGGTTGAAGTTCTTCAGTGTTCTTCTTGTATGCACAGAACACTTCTCGAGTATGCTTGATTGTCTATGAGCTTCTCTGTGTTCTTGATGGAACTAGTTTTTCTCTTGATGTGTTTCTGGTATGTATCATCCACCACGCGCTTCTCTGGTTTACTTCTGTTGTTAGTTGATGTGTCTTGGGCAGTGTAGTCTTCTCGTTTTTATCTCCCAACAGGGGACAGAAAAGATTTCTTTTCAGTAGGTACGAGGTACGGGTTCCTGACATCCGACAACCTTTATCAGATATTTGACAAATCATTAAAATGTAAGATATGACCGTTAGATAGATTAAATATAGGAAATAAAGAAATTCAAACAGTGCGTCGAGTGATCGGTAGGTAATCAACATCGGTAGCTTGGACATCGGTAGCTTGAACATCGGTTGGTACAAGCTTGTATCAGTGACTTTGTTTATCGGTAGCTCCATGCGTCGGTAGCTTCATGCGTCGGTAGCTTCATGCGTCGGTAGCTTCATGCGTCGGTAGCTCCATGCGTCGGTAGCTCCATGCGTCGGTAGCTCCATGCATCGGTAGCTCCATGCGTCGGTAGCTCCATGCATCGGTAGCTCCATGCGTCGGTAGCTCCATGCATCGGTAGCTGTGAGTCTGTCAGTAGCTTCGTCCATCGGTGACTCTTATTCCATCGGTAGCTATTTATACTTACACCGGTAGCTCTATATTTGTATTGGTAGCTGTTTGTAAGTCAGTAGCTTATATTTATAAGCACATCAGTAGCTCTGTGTTAAGTCTATCGGTAGACTGGTTACCGGTAGCTCTTTATCAGTAGCTATAGGCAGATTACTTATCTGTTTTATGCAGAACACATCCGATTGTGTTAGAATCAATTTATAACTTGTATGAACATGGATAAATGAGGATTAACATATTCCAAAGACTATTTTAAAAATTATTATTGGTTTGATCACAGATTTGAAAGAATTAAAGTATAGATCAATGATACTTAAGAATATCATATAGAATGAAAACATAATTGGGATTTTCAACACATATGAATACATGATTGAGATTATCAAAACAGGTGAGGTCAACAATTATGAATGATGATGAGACTGTCATGTTCTCAGATGATGGTGATGGTCCTTGTATGCAAGTCAAGACTTGGAGGAGAGGGAGACATCCTTGTGGAAGAGGCGGTCAACTCTCCCACCACAGTATGAACACCCACTCTCGAGTGCGTTGATGTCTTTGTCTCTTATTTTTTAGACTATATTTGTCTTGTTTGTTCCTCTGTCTTTTTATTGTTTGAATTTTACTTTCAATAAAAGGGGGCTTAGAGCCCCAACCTTTTCAAAAAAATAGTTTCGATTTTGACACTATCCAATTCATTGATTTTTAAAAATATGAAGATAAAAAGTTAACTTCAAAATAAATATTTTTTTATACTCCTAAGAGGTAAATGTCATCTATAAAATTAATTGGATATATTAAATATTTCAAATTATATTTATTTTAATATTTTTAATAACATTTATTTGTTATCTCCATTTATAATATAATTACTACATTTGTTTTGTGTAATTATTTAACATACTTATTTGTTGAATAAAAATTAAAATAAAATACTATAACAAAGATAATTATTCTATATTTTAGAGGAATATTTATAGTAGAATATATATTCTATAAAATAATATATTAAAAAATGTTACATTTATTAAAATGTGAACGTGACAACTTTAACATCACTTTAAAAATAATAATATAAGTGTCATAATCTTTTCCATATGGCTCTAAATGGTCAATAACTCGACCCTTGGATGAATATGGCTAAGATATACTCAAATAATAATATTTAGTTAAGTGTTTGTGTCTTTTAGGTCATTATCATTTTAATAAAATTAATTTATTGATTTTTCATCAATTAAACAATTTTCGCATCATCAATGTATAAGCACTTAAGGTAATTAATTATTTTCTAAAAATTACAAATAAATTTTCATGATAAAGAAAAAAATTTATATTTAAAATAAGTATTTATAATTTAATTTATATTTTGTATAACCTTATATTAAAAATTCTTTAATTATTAAAATTTGAGTAAGTCATATTTAACTTTTTTAAATAAAATAAATAAAATATCCTAATATCATCCAAGTGGCTTCCAAAGGAAACCATTTAGACCCAATGATGATTTATGTAAAAAAAACTCATCCAATGATATTAGGACAAGTGTTAGGGTAATTTCATAATATTATTTTTACCCTTAATTACCTGATTTACCCTTTTAGCATATTAATAAAAATTACCGAAGTTTCTATTCATAATTCTCAAAAATAAAATAAAGACATTTAATTAATTTGGACCAACTGATTCCAAATATTAAATCCATTTTTCAAAGTAAAAAATAGAGAAGTTTTAGTAATTAATTTAAAATCAATCATGTTGTCAAAATGAGAGAACGAGTTTTAAAGTTAAAACATTGCAAAAGATTGAAATGTTTTCATATCTAAATTCAATGTAAAATTAATTTTAATGAACTAAATTATATTAAATGATTAAAATATATTCTATTTATACTTTAAAACAATTCAATAATATAATTTAACTATATTAATTATTTCGATGAAAATGTTTTTTTCAATTAAAATTTAGTGTATTTTTACTATTCATATAAACATGAAAGTTATCAGAAAAAATATCAAAAATTCATCCAAAGTAATTTTTTTTACATTGATTACAAAGAAATTTTTTATGTTGTCATATAAAAATTATCAATGTTTCAAAATATTAATTTAAAAGGGGTTCTCCATTAAAAGGTGGAAAATTACCTTTTGAAAAATATAGGTTTTTATACATAAAATAGGGTTTATTCATACCCTATGGCTAAAATATATATTAAATGAATATATAAAATATTTTATTAAATATGTAACATATATAATTAATTAATTTCATTTACTAATAGTAATTCACTCAATTTATTAATACAAAAATATAAATATATAATTGATTTATATTTTTCATAAATAATTGGTAGCTAATAAATTCACCATACATTTTCATGAGTTATTTATATTTATTCCTGATAACCCAACGATTAGGTTATGGTCATTTTATACTAATATCATCTTGTGGTTTGTTTAAACTCCTGATTTCATGCAATGAAAGCTATTGAAGAATTAAAATTATTTAAAGAAAATATTTCATAAAAACATCCAGGTGTCACATTTTAGCCCCATTAAACTGAATTTCACCCTTGAAATTCTTCACTTGGATGAAAATAGATGATGATACTTCTACTTTATCACATCTTTAATTTACTATGTAGCTTCCTCAAATTGGTGGTTCCGCCACAAAACATTAACAAAGCGAGTGGTCATGTTTCGTATAACTTTTTCTCTACGATCCAAAATCTCTATCAGTTTTTCTTCATAAGAAAGATCTTGCTCCAGTGGTACAGATTCTGAGTCTAATACATGTTAAGGATTGTGTATGTATTTTATCAAGAGAGATTCATGTAACACATCATGAACTTGAGAGAGATTCGGTGGAAGCGCCAATCGGTAAGATACCTTCCCAACATGATCCAAAATTTCAAAAGGACCGATGTACCTAGGGCTCAACTTTCCCTTATTTAAAAACATCATTACTATCTTCTAGGGAGATATTATTAGAAACACCTTGTTGCCCACTTTAAACTCTATTTATTTTTGTCAGTTGTCAGCATATATTTTTGGTTGAATTTGAGCCGCTGTTATGTATTGTTGAATAAGTATAACCTTTTCTTCCATTTCACCAACAAGATCTGGTCCTAATAGCTTTCTTTCCCCAAATTTATCCCAAAAATTTAGAGTTCTACACTTATTTTTATAAAGGGATTCATTAGAAGCCATCTAAATACTAGATTGAAAGATATTTTTGCAAGAAAATTCAACCAAATGTAGGTGTTGATCCCAAATTTTTTTAAATACATAGAGAAAGATCTCAACATGTATTATAGAGTTTTAATTTTCCTCTCAAAATGGACATCTGTATGAGGATGGTAAGCACTGATGAAACTTAACTCTGTATATAGAGTATGTTGAATACTTCGACAAAACTTTGAGGTAAACCTCATATCCCGATCAGATATAATGGAAAGTGGTACTCCATGAAATCTTACCACTTCCTTTACATATATCCTGGAGAATTGATAAAGAGAGAAATCCTATCTAATAGTAATGAAGTGTGCCAACTTTGTAAGGTAATCAACTATAAACCAAATAGAATTATCGACTTTAGATGTTTTCAGAAGTCTAACAACAAAGTCTATAATGCTATTTTTCCATTTCTATTATGGTATAAGTAGTGGTTATAACACCCCATTAGACTTATGTATCTCTGACTTAACTTACTAAAAAATAAAGCACTGAGAGACATATTTAGCAACATCTATTTTCATTCGATCCCACCAGAAATACCCTTTCAGGTCCCTATACATCTTTTTTCTTCAAGGATGAATAAATAATGAAGAACTATGTTCCTAATCCAACAGTTCTTATTTAATTATGCTATAAGAGGAATACAAACACGGTTCCTAAACCTTATCATTCCATCACAATCAAGATTGAATTTAGGAACATTTATCACCTTCTATTTTATCTCAACATCTTCCTTATACGACTCCTTAATCTTCACTTTTATAGATGGATAAACATTTATTTGAGAAAGATAAGATTTCTCCCCTTAAAAAATTCAAGATCTATCCTTTGAAAATCCATAAATATTAGATCTTTTGTGATCCTCATCGTGGATAGGCTAGCATGGTCCTTTCAACTCAAAGCATATACCACCTTGTTCAATTCCCAAGGTGGTAATTTATTGAGTTGTCGTAATATTTAATCAAATCCAACCATATTATTTGGATCATATTCACCTCCTTTTAGGTAAAAATATACTTTAAAATTTTATTATAAGTATAAATATATTTTAGGACCAATAGGGGCCCATATACCCTGAGAGGGGGGGTGAATCAGGGTATGGATATTCTTTTCTAAATTCTTCCTGCCCCACTGGATCTTAACCACTTTATTACAAGGGTCACTTTGTTTGCACTCGTGTGATTATTATGACCACTTATTTTCTTCTTTATCTGATGATGATACTTTGAATGTAATGCATGTAAGCAAACAGGCAGACACAAAGGTTTTTACTTGGTTCACCCTCACTGGGCTACGTCCAAGGAGCATACACCGATAAGTTGCCGGTCGTACCAAATTCCACTAATCTTCACTAGATGTGGATACAAAGTTCGGGCTAGATAACTTCTATGCCCAGGATCACTGCCTTTACAAAGTTTAGGGTCATCTCACTACTTTCCCAAGGGTCACTCCCTGTTTCTCTCTCTGGCTCACTGCCGGTGGAGAGGATCACCTTTTTCCTCTTCCTATGCTCACTGCACTTGGAAGGGATCCACTCACAGTTTATAGACTTGTAGGTATCTTCACTTTCATGAATAAATGCATCCTCAACTTTTGATAGATGCTCTGTTGAAGTCCAAATTTCATCCACAGATGAATACCACTTTGTCTCTGAACACAAGGCAACTACCTTTGGAAACACCTTCGCAAAGCACCCTACTTCACGAGGCTCCCAATTTTGCGAAGCTCAAACAAGCCTTCACGAAGCTCCTGCCTTTTCACGAAGCACTACCGCGAAGCTCAAGTCGTTGCAGAGAAACTTCCCTCTCGAAGCTCACTGAGCCAACGTGGAGCTCACAACTTTCGCGGAGCTACAATAGCCGCCTCGATGCTCTTCTTTTGCAAAGCACACTGGCTCCGCAAACCACCTTCGCAATTCAAGAGCAAAATATTTTCTCTGAAAATTCTCTCTACTTCTCTCGAGGGGGTCGGCCTCTATTTATAGGCAATTCTACTGACCCTCGACCCTTCCGCGCAAAGTCAACACCACATCATCTCAAATCGCGAAGCTCCGAAGTTTCCGTTGGAATTCTGTCGAAATCGCGAAGCACCACAACAATTTTCCATTCGCGGAGCTCATCGTAATCACGAAGAATCACCATCAACATTATTTCGCGCCTTCATCGCGAAGCTCCCTCACAAATCCCTTCACTGCCGCGATGCGCTTCAACTCTGCCGTTCGCGAAGCTTTGACGTAATCACGAAGCATCACCGCCTCCATTTTTCTGATCTTCACGAAATCTAATCCATGCATCCTCTCTTCGCAAAATTCATGCCTTTTCCATATTAAAATATGATCTTCAAGGATATCCTATTTTCGCAATGCTCACCAAACTTCCAAATTTTGGACCCCAAAAATTTGGCAAACACTGGGAAACGACGCCACCTTGTACTGCTCTTTTGTACCACCTCCAGATCATCCTTTCCTTTGTCATCATTCTTTGTCAACATGGATTGTCAACAAATTCTTGGGAACTTGAAAATTCTCCATGAAAACCTGCTTTGTCAACAAACACAATCAACCCAAAAATACTTCAATGTTACCTTGATGGATTTTTTCCCAACAATCTCCCCCTTTGGGTTTGTTGAAAACTCTTCACAACTCTGCTCAGAATAATTTTCTACATGTTGATACCTCACTGAGTCTTCTTCCAGCCGCTACCACCATTCACCTCTTGCGATTCTGATAGCATTCAAGGATTCACTTAACACGTACTCTAAGCCCACATGAGCAATTCTCGGCGTGAGAAACAAGAGTAGTATGAAAAGTGTATCAATGAATCACTTCATGTCAAACACCAATTGTCGATTCCAACCTGATACCAATTCTTAAATTGATACCAATTGTTGAACCACACTGATCCCAATTGATGATAGCTGGAAACCTTCTCTCACCATTCCAACACCACTTTTCTGCTTTTATCATGATCCTCAGCTGTCATGATATCTATGCTTTGATCGATCACTTCTAGCATTGTCAGATTTATACGCTCCCCCTTTCTGCTTGAACTCCCCCTATCTGGCTGCTCCACCTATCAGCTTCTCCCCATATCATTCATGATTTATCAAATCTCCAAATTGTCTCCCCCTTGAACAATCACTATTTTCTCCCCCTTTGTCAACGAACCCAAAGGTCACTTCTTTGTAGTCTGTAATAGAGTAGAGAACACATATCAGCACAATAGGGAAAACACATCATACCTTGGAGAGAGGGGGGTGTTTCACATCCACATGCTTTCAAGTGCGGGGAGTCGACTGAACTCCCAGATCCAGTCGATGTCTCTCAAAAGCTTTCTTGGGTAAGACCTTTGTCAGAATGTCTGCAACCTGTAGCTCTGTAGGCACGTACTCCAATTTCACGATTCCCTGCTCAACCTTCTCTTTGATAAAATGATACTTTATCTCAATGTGCTTTGTCCTTGAGTGATGTACGGGATTTTTGCTGAGATTTATAGCACTTGAGTTATCACACTGGATTCCGATCGGAGACTTCACTTCAACTCCCATATCTTCAAGCTGCTTCTTCATCCACAATAACTGTGTGCATGCTTGAGTGGCTGCAATATACTCAACTTCTGCGGTGCTCAACGAAATTCAATCTTGCTTCTTTCTTATCCAAGAAATACACAATCCACCAAGATAGAAAGCACCACCTGACATTGATTTCCTATCATTCGCTGAACCGGCCAAGTCTGCATTAGTATATCCCAATAACTCTGTCTGAGATTTATTAGTATATGTCAAGCCGAAATCCACTGTGCCCTGGATATACCAAAGTATTATTTTCACTACAAGAATGTGGCTTTCCTTGGGATTACTCTGATATCTCCCTACTTGGCATGTGGCAGAAACGATATCAGGTCTCGTCACTATCAGGTACAGTATACTCCCAATAATCTGCCTGTATTCTGTGATATTAACTACCTTGCCATTACCATCTTTTGATAATTTCATCCAGGTAGCAACCAGAGTTTTCATCTCCTTCTAATTTTCCATGCCAAACCTTCTTAACACCTCCTTGGCATATTTGGTTTGAGAAATGAATGTTCCATTCCTTCCTTTTGTTACCTGTAGACCAAGGAAAAACATTATCTCTCCAATCATTGACATTTCAAACTCATGTTTCATGAATTTGGAAAACTGTCTGCACTGAGCTTCATCTGATCCACCAAATATTATGTCATCGACATAGACTAGCACCATCATCCTTTGATTACTGTCATTGCTGAAATAGAGGTTGTAATCAACTCCTCCACGCTGAAAACCAAGCTTCTTCAAGTACTGATCAAGCCTTGAGTACCATGCCCTTGGTGCTTGTTTCAGCCCATACAACGCCTTCTTCAGCCTGAAAACTTTGTTCTTATCCTCATGAATGAGAAAACCATCTGGATGCTCAATATACACCTCCTCTTATAGAAAACCATTCAAGAATGTGGATTTTACATCCATCTGGAACATTTTGAACTCTCTTTGCACTACTATGGAAAAAAATAATCTGATTGTCTCCAGCCTTGTAACCGGTGAAAATGTCTCATCAACATCAGTACCCTCTCTTTCGGAGTATTCTTTGCACACCAGTCGTGCTTTGTTTCGAATCACTATACCATATTCGTTCATCTTATTATGAAATATCCATTTAGTCCCGATGACATTTTTATCTACTAACCTCAAAACAATCTCCCATGTCAAATTCTTTTCTGAATCGGCAGCAATCACTTATGCTCCCCCTTTATTGTTTTCTTCCTCAACACATTCATCAAGAAATTGCTCACTGATTAATTTTTCGGTGGCTTAATTTCTTTCAGCTGAAAACTTATCACTGTGTCATTGTTCAATGATGCCATTTCTTTGAACTTCTTCTCTTAGATTTTTGTTGACACACCTTTGATTTTCCCTCGCAGCTTCTTGGTATCCTGAAAGCAGTCAGCTGATACCACATTGTTAGAGCAATGTAAATAATCATGAAATACAAGGTTATTGCTGCTTCTCCCTGTGCTTCTTTCTTCCCCCAATATAAAACACCTGAGCCGAGTCATCCGATTATTGCATTGATGGCTCTTGAATCTGATTTGGATATAGAATGCTCCCCCTGTGTTACACAACACTTCTATCTGTTAGGCCCAACGGTAGAAACCCATAACCATTCTTCTCCACATGCACCATTTATACTAATTTGGCACTCAACATCGAGCCATTAATCAAATCTCTAAGCCTACTGAGTTAGAACTCGGTGTAGGAAACAAGAGATAAAGTTAATAACACAATAACTTACTATTGTGCTCTGATGCTCCCTTTCTTCTTCAACTCTGGTACCTGATTTGAATCAATTTAATCTCTGGATCATATCACCTCTCCACTTTTCATCTTTAGATGCCACTTCCCCTTGGATCGTATCTCCCTAAAACCTGAAACACTTGAATCATCAGTTAATATCATTTATATACATAGGGAGAGGGGCTTCTTCTGTAATCCTCAAGATGAGGATGGTGGTTGATCCTGATGGGTCAACCCTTTGATTCTTTCCTAAAGAGCATCACACTCCTTCCTTGCTTCTTCTAGCTGCCTAGCCAACTTCAACTTCTCTGGCCATATGACTAAGCATCCATCACCTGTATGCTGAGTCTTTTTCTGATATGATGATTCTACAGGACTAGCCTTTCTAACCATTTTGGGTTTAAACCCACTAGTACACATTTCTGTCTTTGATGTTCCACCAAAATTCCATTTCTCATGATTCCTTCTCTGAGCAGGAATATCTTTTCTTGTCACCTTTCCTTTCTCCTTCCTCTATTGTAGGGATCTTCCTCTTTCTTCCACTGCTTGTGGTGGCACATGACATGCAAATTTTTCAATGCATTCTTTTTTTTATTTTTCTTTTATCACATATCTGGGTTACCACCCTATTTTGCATTGGTGGTGGGTCCTCCACTGAACGTTCATTCTTCTTACTCGCAGCTGTAGCTTTTCCTCCCTTTTTCTTCCAGATTTGGTCATGTTCTTTCTTAGAGAGTGGTTGTGAGTGTGACAGAGAAGGTGATAGATACACCTTTCGTTCAGATCCATTTTATTCCTCTGAGGCTCTAAACCTATTCTCCAACTTTCCACTTTGTCTCCCAGTGTAGAATTTCACACTTTTCATCACTAGAGTCGAGAATATATTTTCGAGTCCCTTTTCCTTTTTTGCTTTCTTCTTGCTGCATTGTCTTGCCAAATGCCCATAATCAAAACATATAAAACATTTTCCATTAAAGGCATATCTCATTTCATCATCTCTCATCCAAGATGTTGATGCAGCTTGAGTTCTTCTTCTGACATTGATCTCCTGAGCTTCCTGACACATATTCATGGTGTGTACCATTCTTCCACAGTAATAGCATCTAATGAATGCTTTCCTATGAGAGAATCTTCTCTCTGATTTCACATAATGCTTCATCTTATTCTCAGATTTATCAAAGTTCATATTTTCACAGCCTGAAATGTATTCCAGAGCCTCTGAACAGAAGCTTGATGTGTGGCCATGAATCCCGCAGAAATAGCACATGTCATCACTACTTCTTGTAACTATCCTCTTAGGCCTATCTCCAGCACCTACAGGATTTTCTCTACATTTGGAACTGTTCACAACTCTTTCTCTATCATGCATGGGAGGTGATTCATCAAATCCAATACTAGTTTTTCCCAAACTGTATGGTCTTTGAGCTGAAAAAATATTTTGTTGTTTTTCCTCAGAAATCTCATACTTCCTTTTCATTTTATCATCACCTTTCAAAGGACAATCGAATAGTAAGTGCAGTGCATCCTTCAACTTAGGTTTTCCTTTGTCTTTTGATATCTCCATTTCCTTCTTGGATTTTTCTATCTCTTCCTCCAATTGTTGAATCTTCTTATATTTTGATTCAAGTTGACAATTGAGTTCTTTTCTGAGATTCTTTCCTCTACTCATCTCAACTTCCAATTCTCGTGTAAGATTTTCCACCACTTCACTTTTCTACTTTACCTTCAATTTTTCTTGAGAAACAGAATCTGAGTAACATGCATTCTCTTGTTGTAGCCTTTGATTCTTCTGAACTAGTTCAGAAAGCTGTGTTGCTAGATCATCATTTCTAGATTTCAGATTCGGAACATTATCTGAATTTTGATTCTCTTCATAATCATCAGACTTTTGTTTTCCTTTCATTTTAGCCAACTTTTTTAGTTCTTCGGTATGTGAATCATTCTTCTCTATTAGGTCAGTAACTATATCAATAAGCCTTTGATTTAAGCCTCTTAGATTGTTGACCTCAATTTCCAATACTTTGATCCGGTTATCTTTAGATTTGACTTCTCCATCCAACTTTCGGTCCACTTCCTTTGTCATGTTGACAACATCTACCAGTGGCCTCCTTCTTGAAACTTCATCATTAGTTGTTTCGACATCACTTTGAAGTTCAAGTACTTCACTCATCCCTACATTATGATTGAGTGAATCAATATTTTCCCTATCAGATTCATCCAAGCCTTATTTCAGTAAGTTGTTTGATTCTTTTAATTGAATCACACTTTTTCCTTACACACTTCCACACTGAGGGATACCACCTGACTTCTGATTCTTCTTTGATGTTTTTACCTTTTCCATGGCACACCGAGATAAGAGAAAACTGTATCTTCAACCACACAGATCGACTACACCAAGTCGAAGCAAACAAATCTGATAAAATAAACCTTTCTCTGATACC
This sequence comes from Viscum album, assembly GCA_963277665.1. Lineage (NCBI taxonomy): Eukaryota > Viridiplantae > Streptophyta > Magnoliopsida > Santalales > Viscaceae > Viscum > Viscum album. The sequence continues at coordinate 1,058,032,670 of OY728125.1, forward strand.
AATTTTTAGGACCAATAGGGGCCCATATACCCTGAGAGGGGGGGTGAATCAGGGTATGAATATTCTTTCTAAATTCTTTATGCCCCACTGGATCTTGACCAATTTATTACAAGGGTCACTTTCTTTGCACTCTTGTGATTATTATGACCACTTATTTTCTTCTTTATCTGATGATGATACTTTGAATGTAATGTAGGGAAGCAAACAGGTAGACACAAAGATTTTTACTTGGTTCACCCTCACTGGGATACGTCCAAGGAACATACGCCGACAAGTTTCCGATTGTACCAAATTCCACTAATCTTCACTAGATATGGATACAAAGTTCGGGCTAGATCACTTCTATGCCCAGGCTCACTTCCTTTACAATGTTTATAGTCAGCTCACTGCTTTCCTAAGGGTCGCTCCCTGTTTCTCTCTCTCTGGATCACTGCCGGTGGAGAGGATCACCTTTTTCCTCTTCCTATGCTCACTGCACTTGGAAGGGATCCACTCACATTTTATAGACCCGTAGGTCTCTTTACTTGAATGAATAAATTCATCCTCAACTGTTTATAGATGCTCTGTTGAAGTCCAAATTTCATCCATAGATGAATACCACTTTGCCTCTGAACACAAGGCAACTACCTTTGGAAACACCTTCGCAAAGCACCCTACTTCACGAGGCTCCCAATTTCGCGAAGCTCAAAAAAGCCTTCGCGAAGCTCCTTCCTTTTCGCGAAGCACTACCGCGAAGCTCAATTCATTGCAGAGCAACTTCCCTCGCGAAGCTCACTGAGCCAACGTGGGGCCCACAACTTTCGCGGAGCTACAATAGCCGCCGCGAAGCTCTTCTTTCGTGAAGCACACTGGTTCTGTGAACCACCTTCGCAATTCGAGAGCAAAATATTTTCTCTGAAAATTATCTCTACTTCTCTCGAGGGGGTCGACCTCTATTTATAGGCAATTCCATCGACCCTCGACCCTTCCCCGTGAAGTCAACACCACGTCATCTCAAATCGCGAAGCTCTGAAGTTTCTGCCGGAATTCTATCCAAATCGCGAAGCACCACGACAATTTTCCGTTCACGGAGCTCGTTGTAATCGCAGAGCATCACCGTCAACATTATTTCGCACCTTCACCGCAAATCTCCCTCACAAATCCCTTCACCGCCGCGATGCGCTTCAACTCTTCCGTTCGCGAAGCTTTGATGTAATCGCGAAGCATCACCGCCTCCATTTTTCTAATCTTCACGAAATCTAATCCATGCATCATCTCTTCACGAAATTCATGCCTTTTCCATATTAAAATATGATCTTCAAGGATATCCTATTTTCACGATGTTCACCAAACTTCCAAATTTTGGACCCCAAAAATTTGGCAAACACTGGGAAACGGCGCCACCTTGTACTGCTCTTTTGCACCGACTCCAGACCATCCTTTCCTTTGTCATCGTTCTTTGTCAACATGGATTGTCAACAACTTATTGGGAACTCGACAATTCTCCATAGAAACCTGGTTTGTCAACAAACACAATCAACCCAAAAATACTTCAATGTTACCTTGAGGGATTTTTTCCCAACAATATCACACCTCTAACCATAAAGATAATACCTCCATATCTTTAATGAAAAGATTACCACAAATAACTCTAAAAAATGATTTGGGTAATTTTTCTCATATATTTTCAATTGTCTCAAGGCATAAACTATCATTATATCATTTTTCATGAGAACACAACCCAAACCATTCTTGTATGAATCACTGTAGATAAAAAGAACTATCTCCACTACAAGGTAGTGTGAGCATAGGTGCATTATCTAACCTTCTTTTTATCCCTTTTAAATTCTCTTCACATTCTATTGTCCACACAAACTTAACTCATTTATGAGTCAAACTGGTGATTATATTAGATAATCGTGAAAAATATTTCAAAAAACATCTATAATATCCATTCAAACCAAAAAAACTTTAGATCTCAATTACCATTGTTGGTCTCATCCAAATTTCAATAATATATATTTTTGTTGGATCCAAAAATATCTCCTCTATTGAGATTATGTGAACAAAAAATGAAACTTTCTGAAGCCAAAATTCACACTTGGTAAATTTTTCATAAAGATTATCTTTTCTCAGGGTCCTCGGTACAATTCTCAAGTGATATTCATGCACTTCCTTGATCTTTGAATAGACAAGAATATCATCTATAAAGACTATCAAAAACTGATCAATATAGTATCTCAACTCTATTCATTAGATACATGAAGATAGTGGGAGGATTAGTAAGACCAAAAGGAATCACTATAAATTCATAGTGTCCACACCTTATACAGAATGCTATATTTAGTAGATCCTTATTATTGAACCTTAATTAATGATATCCTGAATGAATATAAATATTGGAAAAGTATTTATCTCCACTTATTTGGTCAAATAAGTCATCAATGAGGGGAAGATGATATTTTATATTGATAGTGATCTTGTTAAGTTACCGATAATCAATGCAGAGTCTCATTGATTTATATTTCTTCTTAAAAAACAGAATAGGTGCTTCCTAAGGTGACACACTAGGGAATATGAATCCATTTTCAATATTAACTTGTAGTTGCTTCTTCAATTCCTGAAACTCAATTGGGTCCATTATATAATATGTCATTGAAATAGGCGTAGCACTCGGTACGAGTTCTATTGAAAAATCAACCTCAAGATTAGGTGGAAGACCTAGAAATTCTTCCAGAAATACATTATCAAACTCCCATACAATAGGTGTATTCTTAATGGAGAGTTTATCCCCATCCATTTGAGATAGATAAAATTAATTTATAGGAATCAAGACCCATATGATGGAAGAAAGTTTCACTCAAAGGTCATATTCATCCTTGCATCGATAAATGATCATAGATTGATCCAGAATATGAAATTTCACTTCCCTTCCTTGGAAATTGATATGATATCCATATAGATAAAGCTAATTCATTCCAAGAATCACATAAAATTTCACTATAGGAAGGATCACAAGATTTTTAGAAAGCACTTTCCCACAAACTTCAATTGGATAATAATTATAAAATTTTGACGTGACTGTTGTGCCATTAGAAGTTGTCACAACTAACTCAACATCTAATTATTGGGGTAATATAGTGATACCCTTAGAAAATTCCACATAAAAAAAGAGTGGGTGGATCCAAAATCAAATAAAACATTTGATACTTTAGAGTGGATGGTAAGTGTACATTTCACCACTTTATTATCGTAATTCATATCATTGATAGTGATCACATGTATCTTTCCTTTTTCGTTGGCCTTAAGAGTTTTCTGATGTTGATCATCATAAATAACCCTTGGATTAGGGAATTGATTATCATAATGCCCCATTTCCTTGCACTTGTAACATTGAAGTGTATGAGGTGCATTCTATGTAGTCTTTTCTTTATTCGGATTGTTAGATATATTTTTCCCATCACTTAAACATTCAACTGGCCAATGACCTTCTTTTCCACACTTGATACATTTTCTAGTTCCTTTAAGATAATTTCCTCCATGTTTATTTCCACACTTTGAGAATAAGGGAAAACTCATCTTCTTTTCAATGTGGTATTTATATTTTCCCTTGAATTCCATTTTTCTCTTATTATCAAATCCATAGGACTGATGGGTTACTAAAATATCCATCTCAACCTTGATATCACATTGAAAAATTTCCTCATAGCTATTGAAGTACCTTATGGCTAATTACCTTCAGAGACTTGGTTTTAAGCCAATAAATAATCAATCAATTTTACTCTCAGGTTGGATAATAATTCCAGAATTCTACCTTGAAAGTATTGTAAAATTTGCTTTATAGCTACCAATGGTTTCATCATTTTTTTTCTTAATCCCAAAAAACTTTTTCTCCATCTTTTTGTGAATAATACGAGGAAAGTACTTATTGAAAAATAAGTTCTTGAACTTATCCCATTACATGTATTAAATTTTATCTCTTTGCCTCATATTCTTGATAATATTCTGCCATTGATTAGATTCACCTTCCAAATGATAGAATGCCAAGGTGACTTTATCATTTTATGAACACTGGAGAACTAAAAATATCTTTTTAGTGGCACTGATTCATTTTTCATCCACTAATGGATCAAAAGACTTTCTAAAGGATGGTGGACGCTACCTCATGAAGGACTCAACCAAATGTTATAACCTCCTTTACTAGTTTTGAAGTAATGAATGATTCATAGATTGAGAAAGTTGTATGAGCATAGCTATAATATTTTTCATTCCATCTCCCATAACATTTAGTTTCTTAGGAGGCCAATCATTTCATTTTTCTTCGCATTTATCATTAACGCAGTTCCTTTGGGTTCTAACCATTGACTAAAACCAAGAAGCATAGTGTGAGAAACACTAATCATAATGAAAAAAACACATAATAAAGAATAAAATTTCAGTTTAAGAAACTTTAGGTTTTATCCTAGGTTATTCATAATCACTTATAAAACACTAGGATTTTAACCTATACTTCGTCATATCATTAAGGTTCTTCCTATTTCTTTCTCATCCTAGTTTCCAAAAGTTAACTATACATTTCCTCTGATACCAACTATAAGTACCCATAATTTATATTCATAGATATTACTTCAAAATTTAATAATAATCATTACAAAATATAGAAAATCCACGATAGGAATGTATAAGTATAGTGTCATTAGAAATTGGGAAACATAAACAACTGGTTCATAAGACATCTATATTTTCTTTCGCTTATTCCTTCATAACTAGACCCTCTTTTGACATATCTTACTTAATACTCTTCTTCACAACCCAAGGAAAAGAAACATAATAAAGGGTGATATCATATGCTTAATAAGAGTAAACAAGGGAGATATCAATCATATCATAATCACAAGATATAAGAACATAACATTTGAAAATATTATCCTATATATAAAAGATCATGATATCATGTCATAGGATAAATCATAAAAGTTCGTAAAGAATCAATGAACACAATCATAACATAAGACATGGAATTTTTGGCATACACATAAGCATAGAAAATCATTTAATATTAGTTAAGTTTCATTTCCAAGACCATCATAGTGGAAAAAGTTCACTACTGAACTGAGTTCACTCCACATTCCAACCCTATATTTCTGAACTGAAATCATTTCCCATTACAACCATGTATATCTCATAAGGTATAAATATTTACCCAATGCATTGGATGGAGATATATGTCCCACCCATCTCACAAAGAAATAATTATTACGTTTTCCACAAAAACATAAATCATTCATTATAGCATAACCTAAGGAATAAAATGGGTTTCTTAAACATAATTCCATCATAATACATAAAAAAACAAATTAATTTCATAAATATAATTCCATAATAAAAACAATAAAACTATATTAATAATAGGGATAGAAACATAACCCTATTTAAATAATTTCATATTAGATGGAAAATAATTTTGATAAAACACTTTAAATTAATTCTTGAGGAAAATATCATTTTTTCTTCAAAAATGTTTTCTTTTCTAAAAATACCACACAATTTTAATAGAAAAAAATTTCTTTGAAAATAAAATTGAGATATTTTAAAGTAATCTTCGCAAAAATAAGTTGTTATGAAAGTATAAAATCTATTCATGCCGTATAAGTTAAAAGAAAACATTCTTCTTGTAATTTTGTAGGAAAGTTAAAAAGTACATCGTATCAAAAGATGAAAAAAGATCCCTTTAACAACATTTAATAAAATTTGACAATGCATAAAATTGAATTTAAATTTTTTTATAAGAATTTAAAAAATATTACATATTTTTTAAACATGGATGTGGATGATAAATATACCCTAGTAAATACTTATGTACAGACAATCTCGGATAATAATGAGATTGTGAAATTATCCCTTACCTTAGGTCTGATTTACTTTGTATGTATCTGAATCTCATGTAAAATGATTTAAATAATTTCATCAACTTATTAAAAAATAATATTCAATTTTATGATATCATATATGATCATATTATCATCTGTTTGTTAATAAAATTTCATTATTACTCATTATTCGGGCATTAACTGCTTCATTTTCTTATGCATGTTTTTTTTTCCGGATAAGTTCTTGTTCCTATTCTTAGGCTATAGTTATATCATTTAAATAATGATATTAGTATAATATATATCATATTTATTCATTCAATTCATTTATATAATCATTCTTTAATTAAGATCATGTAGAATGAATCACATCGCATCGTGGAGACGGTAGGCCGTACGTACACACAAGCGACAATATCATTCCCATAATTATTGAATAGTATTGAAGTGAATGGTGTATGATATTTCATAATAAATATCTTGTTATAATAATCATATATAGTTATTATTTCCATCATTATAACCATCCAAATAGGGTGGTTGTGAAAAACAGATTACACTATGGCGTGGAGACGGTAAGCCGTTTACGTATGCACGCGTGGTGATTTAATTTTTCCTAGGATAGATAGAAGGTGGAATATGGTTGTTTGATAATCATAATAACATCTAAGTTTATATGTTATACTATATTTATTAATTTATAATGGAAAAAATCATTAAGAGGAAGTAGAAGAAGAAAGAAGTTTTGAAGGAATGAGTAGAGCAAATTATCTCTTCTTCGATGTGATCCCTCTAAATCTCTTTCTAAAGCACTAGAGTTAGTATTTGAAGTAGAAAAGAACCTATAGAATGTAAATAGGGAATTTGGGAAGGGAAATTGGTAGGGTATGGCCTAGCTTTAAGGTCAAATTGAAGTGAATAGGTGATGGAGGAGGCACCCTTTTATAATTGTGGTGAGGGACACTTTCGGAAACTCAAAAAATATTAAATTATAATAAAATAAAACCCCATACAAAAACCTCCCAAATGTACCAATTTAAAATATTAGATGATATAGGGTTTATATATCATCAAAAAATAAATTTTAGACGAGTTTTATGCCAATTTAAACCTTATCATTTTAATTAACACTTAGTTATTTTATTTGATTTTTAACTAGGGTAACAAATATTTCAATATTAAAAGGGGAAATATTTACTTATTTGATGTCAATTAGACCATAAATAAATAAATTATAACATTTTAGACCATATAATAATTATTATATATTTTTAAAAATGTTTTATTATTTTTAAATAATTTAATAAAATATTAATTTGATAAAGAAACAATAGTGTTAATTTTGACCCCATTCAATTCATTAATTTTTAGAAAATGAAGATAACAAGTTAAATTCGAAAAAAATATTTTATTATAATTATAACAGGTCAAGGTAATCTATAAATTTATTTAGATATATTAAGTATCCCAAATTATATTTATTTTAATATTTTAAATAGAATTTATTTGTTATCTTCATTAATAAAATAATTACTACATTAGTTTTGTGTAATTATTTAATATACATATTTTTTGTATAAAAATTAAAAATAGAATATGATAACTAAGATTATTATTCTATATTTCATATGAAAATTTTTAGTAGAATATATCTTCTGGAAAAATACTATATTAAAAAATGTTACATTTTTTAAAATGTGAATGTGACAATTTTAACATCACTTTAAATAAAATAATATAAGTATAATAATCTTTTCTATATGGCTCCAAATAGTCAAAAATTCAACCCTTGGATGAATATGGTTGATATATACTCTACTAATACTATTTTTTCAAGTTTTTGTGTATTTTAATGGTTATTATCATTTTAATAAAAATTAATTTTTTGATTTTTCATCAATTAAATAATTTTTGCATCATCAATGTATAAGCCCTTAAGGTAATTATTTATTTCCTAAAAATTAAAAATAAATTACCATGATAAATAAAAAAATTTTATATTTAAAATGAGTATTTATAATAAAATTTATATTTTGTATAACCTTATATTAAAAATGATTTATTTATTAAAATTTGAGTAAGACATATTTAACTTTTCTTTAAATAAAATAAATTAAATATCCCAATCTCATTCTAGTGGCTTACAAAGGACACCATTTATACCCAAGGATAATTTATATCGAAACACATTCATCCAATAATATTAGGACAAGTTTTAGGGTAATTTCATAATATTATTTTTACCCTTAATTACCCAATTTACCCTTTTACTGTATTAATAAAAATTACCAAAGTTACTATTCATAATTCCCAAACATAAAATAAAGCTATCTACATAATTTAGACCAAATAATTCCAAATATTGAATCCATTTTTAAAAATTCAAAACACATAGGTTGGATTAATTAATTTAAAATTAATCCTGTTGTCAGAATGAGAGAATGAGTTTTAAAAGTTAAAACATTACAAAAGATTGAAATGTTTTTATATCAGAATTCAATGTAAAATTAATGCTAGTTACCTAAATTATATTAAATTATAAAAATACATTATATTTATTATTTATAACTATTCAATAATATAATTTAACCGTATTAATTATTTTAATGGAAAAAGTTGTTTTCAATTAAAATTTAGTGTATTTTTTCTATTCATAAAAACTTGAAAGTTATTAGAAAAATATAAAAAATTCATCCAAAGTAATTTTTTATATCCCAATTACAAATAAATTTTTTATGTTATCATATAAAAATTATTAATGCGTCAAAATCTCAATTTAAAAGGGGTTCACCATTAAAAGGTGGAAAATTACCTTTTAAAAAATATAGATTTTTATACATAAAAGAGGGTTTATTCATACCCTATGACTAAAATATCTATTATATGAATATAGAAAATATTTTATTAAATATATAACATATATATTTCATTAATTTCATTTAATAATAGTAATTCACTCAATTTATTAATACAAAAATACAAATATATAATTGAGTTATATTTTTTATAAATAATTGGTAGCTAATGAATTCACCGTAAATTTTCATAAGTTAGTTATATTTATTCTTGATAACCTAATAGATATTTTATAATGGTAATTTTATACTAAGGGCATCTTGAGGTGCATTTAAACTCACGATTTCATGCAATGCAAGCTATTGAAGAATTAAAATTATTTATAGAAAATATTTCATAAAAACATCCAGGTGTTACAATATTTAAATATTCCAATTTTATTTATTCAATTGTTAATAATTTTACTCTTAATCCATTAATACCCTTTCCCCCAAAACTAACTCATTCATGGTGAGTTTTAGGAAAAAAGATGTGCTCCACTGAAGACATATAGTTTGAACAAAACTCTGTAACCTCCTCAGATTTACACTTCTCAACAACATAGGCTTATGGTTGATATGGATTCTTAACATATCATTCTAATATCTTCATGAACCTTATAAAAGGATACGTCCAATATATATATAAATGAATAAAAATTTTTATTTCTCACAATAAATGAATACTTAAATGCACCATGATATCTAAGAAATATAGTGGAAAGTATAAGTTTAAAAGTATAGAAACTGTATCATTCTTCAAATTTTTCAATTAATTATAATCAATCACTTTTTTATAAACATAATTGAAAAAATAACACACCTTCATGATAGTCATTCTAATACAGATGGGTAGTATTCCACTTAATGAAACTGGTAGTATCTATTGCATTATGACATGACAATCATGAGATTTCATTACTATTAACTTCAATTATTTTAGTGACACAAATGTTTTTATATTTTAAGAATAACCCTAAGGAATTTTTATACCATGGAGGCACTAATTATTTTTCACACACATGGATAATGTATGCAAATCCAAAGGAAGTTGTGTTTGTATTCATTTAGGAGTGGGAGCTAACTCCACATGTAATCCCATTGATAGTAAGTCCAATATCGCATTCAAATCATCCTTAGTCTTTCATTTAATATCTAACAATGTTTGAATCAAACTGTCACATATATTCTTCTCAATATGCATGACATCAATGTTATGTTTAACCTCATAATATCTCTAATATGGAAGCTGAAAAAATATTTATCATTTATTTTATATATTTATGTAATTACCAGATTTTTGTGTCTTTCTAAATATGACATCAATGTTTTTTACCCTCTTAAAATACTAATAGATTGACAAAAGTTTTGGAGCAATATGAAATTCTCATGATCCATTGAATGATTTTTTTAATATTTGATAAGAATAAACTATTGAAAAGACCTTCATTGACCTATCTATACTATTTTTATCTTGTGTTGTAGTTGATAATATGAAGTCCCTCATTCACAAATTGGATAAGATTTATGCCCCTTAACACTATATCCAGAAAAATTTTCATATTCCGGGAAGTAGTTTATAGTCAACATAATAATTGAATGAAATTAAAAATATTACATTTTATAATAATCATAAACACTAATACTGTCCTCTTATAAGAGTTTTAAATCATCAGTTAACGGTGATAAGAAAACATCAATATTATTTCCAAGCTGTTTTGGTCCCCAAATCATTAAAATCAATATGATATGTTTACATTTCATACAAAATTCAAGATATAAGTGATAAATTACCAAAAAATAGTCCATGAACTATGTTTATTACTAAGCATCCGAAATGGATTCATTATATCTATTCATATTCCAAGTTTTAGATTTATAACTTTATTTTAAAAGGTAAGAAACTATTGATCAATTTTCTTCCATTGTGGAAAGTCCACTGGATGATGTAATTTTCCATCATATATTTTCTCATCTTTATGCCATATTAAACTTTTTTGCATCATTTTAATTGTCAAATAAATATTTTAAATGAGGAATTATAATAAGATACCAAATTTCCTTAGTAGGAGTCTTGGTAATTACTAAACCAACCTATAAATTTTCTTTTAACTAATACTGTGACAACCCACATTTTTGACACTATGATAGACCATCATATTATTTACTATATAATACACAATCATTCAGGTATAAAATGTATCTTTATGTACCCAAAACCTATTGGGTACAATATTTTATTTTCATTATAATGTGAATATGGAAAATCATTATCTTCAGGAAGTATGTATTTCAACAGATGTAGAAAATATATAAAACTCTTATCAATCCATACATTTTTAGCCTTCAATTTAATAAATCGTAATACCACTGATAAAACTATAAATTTTTTATAGCCGAGATATAATGTTTTTTTTAGAATTACCATATAGGTGGTCAATCACCAGTTCTTTCTCAATTTACTCCACTTAAATATCACAAATCATTTATTCAATTTGATTAGATTTATCATCTTGAAAATATTCACCATCAATAGATTTTGAATTATACCCAATCTCACCATGCCAAATCCAAGGACTGTAGATTAGATTAAAACCATGAAAAATTAAATGATATTTGATTTCTCTTGTCTGTAACTCCATCATATGTAAATATTTCAAGCATGGATAGAAAATTAGGTCATTGTTTAAAACATTTTGTTCAGAAAACTCCAAAAAAATCTCATCTCATTCAATACATCCATCACCTTTTCACCTTACATTAATCCAACTATGGCTCATCATATCCTATTACACATTTTAAGTACTAAATATAAGTTACTATATATTGAAATTGAATTTGAAATTGAATTTTTTAAATAATAATACAAAATAATAAAAATGTAAAATATTTCACAAATTAAAGAGAAAAAAAAAACAAAATTCAGAAAGAAAACAATACCAAAAAAATAATGGTATAAAATTACAACTCTTATCATGGACTTTAAAAGGTAAACCACTAGTAAAAGTCACTTTTTTATTATTTTTATTTTGTAATTTGGTAATTATATATCTAATTTTTTCATAATATATATGTAAACATAATAATATAAATGGCCAAATGATTTTTGATTGTCAATATTTATTTATAGTTTTATCATATTCAATGGGAATCTAAAGACATGCTTTATAATTAAAATATAATTATTGATGAATAATTTTCTATATATTCCAGAAAATATATTAAAATATAAAATAGGATAGTGATAGCATCATCCCCTAAATGAAATAGCTTTATAATGCTTTATATAAAAACTTTCTATCATATTAAAAACAAAAGTATAATGATAGTGTCATATATATATTATTTTATTCACATATAAAAAACATAAGGATAATGTTTTACAATGTTCCATATAATAATGTCTCATAGTGAAACTACCATGGATAATATTTTCTTCACATTATAATGTTTCATATAAAAAATTATACCATATAATATTCGACACATCATGAAATAGAAATAAAACATGAGACCATTTTAAGTAAAAGATACCTTAAGTTTCATGAAAAATTCAAAATATGGAGAGAATTAAATTTCATTGAATACAAAAATAAGAGAGAGGAAATAGTGGAAGATGACAGAGGTAGAGAATCATGATGATAAAGGGGATAAGGGATGGTTACATTGATAGTGACAGTGATAATTGTGAAGAGTGAGGCCGATGACAAAAATGATGATGATGAGGAAGAACAAGAGAGATTGAGGGCCAAAGGTTTTGAAAAAGATCGATTAGGGTTTATATTGGGGGAGAAATCAGGAGAGGATGACTAAAATTAAATGTCATCATTGATTAATTATTTCATTAAAAGGCTTTCTAGGTCAGTTATTTTATAACCAACATAGAAAAATGATGTAGAAAACATTTCTTATATCGATTATAATATAATAGATGTGGAAAATTTAGAATGGTAGTTTTTTATGTCAGTTGTATTATAAAAGACAAAAAAAACTATTTTTTACACTAGTTAATAATAATTGATGTAAAAAATGCATCATATTAAATATTTTTTTTGCACTAGTGCCTCCACTGTGACCAAACCGGGCAACCATACACCTCAATCACGCCTACCCATGCAATATAAGCATATCAAAAGTGTTATGATATGGATCAATTATATTTTATGATTGATAAAGAAACCATATGTTAAGTTTCATCATTTGATTAATCTTACACATAAAGCTATCATTGATCACGCACGTTTCATATAATAAAACTTATAGAGAATCAAATGAATTTATGCCATAATGTATAAAAACTCGATCAAATGTTCACAAAGTGTTTGTAAATGGATGGAATTATTTTAAAATTTCATAATGTTTGAGTAAATTACATGGATGGGTTAGTAGTACCCCAAGTCCTATATAAAGGGGATTAAGGAGATAAAAATATATATTTTTTGTACTTGGGTGAACTTCCTATCAATTATCCCTACCAAGATCTCTTATTTTCCTCCTATTTCCACCCAAGTTACTAGTATACCATGGTTTTGAGGATGGTCCTACCCAAGTATTGGGTGATTTAGATCATCCCATTGATATACCATGGAGGAAGGAACCCAATGGTTACTTTTAAGAGATATTTATCAAGAATATGATTGAGGGTAGTAGTTGAGGCTATCATCGGTACATGGTACATGTTCTTCCTTTAGTTTATACATGGTTTAAAATTTTCAGAGCATACTTATCATGGTTTTAAAGTCTTTAATGTCTTCAGTTGCATTGAGTAAGAGTTATTTGATCTTTTAAATAATATCAGAGTTTTTCATGATTCTTGATTATATAAATCATGTTTTAAAAATTAATACAATGTATGTAGTTTTTAATGTTGTTTTTGATATCATAAAAAATTATATAAGTTTTTTTTACTTTATATGGACTTATGATATATGATATTATAATCCATAATATAGTCTTGATTTATGATATAATATATCATAGGTGATCACATAGTTGAAATCCATTAGTTTTAAACATATCATAACATATGATATAAGGTATTTTAGCTAAGGATGACATCATTTTTCACATATAAAATAGAGCACTGTAACTATTTTACGATATATAGGATATCATAAAATAAGACTTCCTAGGTGCTGAAGGATATATCAAAATTGGGGATTATCTGTCATCAAATATTATTAATAATAGACCATGTCACATCATATGATATAAATTATATCATAAAACATGATATACATAAAGAATTTATCGTTCAATTTTTTAATTATAAATTGATCTATATAATTTATAAAAATTTTATGAATTATATAAAAATATATTTTGGGATATTTATTCAATTTATTAAGTGTTTATAAATTAATTAATAATTAATTGTTTTTAAAATATTTAATAAATAAATATATAATTTATTTTTTTTAAACCTTCATTAGCGTAGGAAATTCATCCCCCACTAAATCCGAGGAGGTATTTAATTCAAACCAAACAAATATTTTGGTAGATATGATAATTGTTTAAAGAATATTTACATGGTGAATAATTTATAGTGTTTATAAATAAAAATAAGGTAAAATATAAAAGTATTTATATTTATTTATGAATTATTCATAAATGTAAATATCAAATGTCTATATTAAGATATTATTTGGAAATTTATTTTAACCATTTCAAAAGGGGGATTTGGATGATTTGATCAATGCTTTAAATAAAATAAAATATTTGATATCTAGTTTATGTAAATTGTTTATATAAAATATGAAATGTTTATTTTTTTTAATAATAAAAGTGTTTATAAAATATCTCATATTTGGAAAATGAAAGATTTTATATTAAATTCATGTAAATGATAATATTAAGTGTTCATATTGGATAAAAGAGACCCGTACATGTTTATTCATGCCTAAATTATAAAGTGCTTACAATTGATTATTTATGAATTGTTTATAAATGTTCATCTCATGTTTAAATATATGAATTTTTTATTTATTTATTTTATTATCTAATTTATTCATAGATTTAATTTTTATATTATGAATGGTTGTATACTTTTGTTTGAAGATTTAAACTGATTTTATAAATTTTCATACATATATATAAGGAGTTACATCTTGGTATGATAATTGATTTAGTTTTAACCAACCTTAAATTTGGTTTGTTTATGAGTTTTTTTAAAGATTTACACATCAATATGATTTGAACACATTGATTTGGTGTAAGTAACAGAGATTGAAATCTAAATCATTAGAAGTATGTGTACATGTAAAGGTAATATATAAGATAAAATGATGAGATAAACCCCCTTTAAAAATACTAAGTGTTTGATTCCTATAAATAAAACACTTTTCAAGACCTTGATCATTCAACTAGGTAGGTTATGACAAAGTAAGGTGCCCCTAAATTATCTTGTGTAAGGAAAGAAAGTAATGAGGTGACCCTAAGAGTTAGGAACCATGTTTTTGGCGTTTTATTTAGTTAATATTTAGTTGTGAAACCCTTAGGAAGGATACTAGAGGAATACTATCGAGTTTATCCATAGAATGGATTGGGAAATGTGTTGTTTGATCAATCAACCAAGAGTTATATATGACATGATTAGCATAATGGCCTACCTAAATAGCTAAGTGGTGAGAGTAATTCCAAAGTGGACTCATTACTTAGTGAAATATAGATCCTGGACCACTAATGGATATAATGTAAAATTATAAAAGGGGTCATCATTTTAGTGGGATAAAATATAATAAATTTTTATATTAAATTAATGTAAAAAACGATAATCATCTAATAAAATCTTATCTTGTAGATATATTATCACCATTATCATTTAAATTGACTTTGAGATCAATATTAATAAAGGAGAAGATTAATGTAATAAACTTCTTAGATTGGTATAAAATTAAGAATCAATATTAAGAAAAATAAAATTCTATGTGTTGGAGAAACCACCTTCCAATGTAAACTAATATTTAAGTAGTTAAACAGATAGATATAATAAATGATACTAAAAAGTATAGACATATTTCGTTAAATTTTTTAAGGAAATTAAATGTATGATGGATGAAGGGATTTCAGTCTCTACTCATATATTCAATATGATTAGATATGTTAATGACTTGAAGAGGATAAATATATTATTTAAGGCATGATTTGGATATTTAGTTAATTATGTAATTATTATTGAAAATGTTCCAACAACATGAATGATTTTGATAATAGTTTACCTAGTTTCCTCAAAGCATTGAGGATAGATGGGCATGACATATGCTGTCTCATATTTGATACTATGTTAATAGTATGAAAGTGTAATGATTTATGCTAGATAAAGAAGATTATATCTATCCAATAGTCATCCTTGGTAATTAAAACCTAAAGAAGTTTTAATTAAGGTAAATAAATGTTCTATAATATGGAATCATCTAAAATAATTGAAGTGGTTTTTGAAACTCTGTAGAGAGTCCACATCAGGTATGTGTTATAAAAAACAATTATTTAATTTTAAATAGAATATGATACAAAATTTATATTTTAAAAATATTATAAATATACAAGAGTTCAAAATCAAGGAAATAATTGATTAATATTTTTGTTTTCATTCAAATTATAAAGAAAAGAGTTGTTTAATTAAGTGTTTTAATGAAAAGGAATATATAAATCTTAGATGAACCTGAATAAAGGATATATATTTCATCACATTTGTATTATATGGTAAGAGAATTTGTTTACTAACAAATATTTTTTTATGAATAAATGAGATAATACATATGGTTTAGGATTCATTAAACTTTATAAAATTATTGAAAAGAAGATAAGGATAAAATAGTTTTACCCAAGACAAAGAAGTTTATCCAAAATGTTTGATAAAATATAAGGGACATGATTCCATAAATAAATAGTGTGATATTTTAAATAATAAATTCTCCATTTTATAATACTACTTTAAATACATATAAAACCATATCAGGTATTTTTGTTAATAGTTTATTTAATAAATATTCCCATTAAAAGGGAATAAGTTTTATTTCCTGAACACAAAAGATTTTTTGTATCTTAGAATTATATTTTGAAGAGAATATAGTTTCTAAAATGTTATTATAAGTATATTTGTAATTAGATAAGTTCAAGCACAAAAAATAAATAATTAAACAAGAATTATAAATAGATAAAAATGTTATCAACATCATAACACCAGATGTTATAAAGTAAAGGAGTTTGAATACTATGTTTAAAGAGATTAAAATTAGGAATATGATTCCTTAGTGCCATTGTTATTCAAATTGAATTAATTTATAGATGTTACCCATTAAAGTATTTAGTGGGAGGTTTTTATAAAATGTCCATAAAAAGATGTGGGATTAATTACATAGAGATGTAATATGTTTAATAAAACCCTAAAAGTGTAGCGAACATAAGGATTCTATCGTGGCCTATCATGTGGGATATGATTAAATGGGTTCTTGTATATGGTTTTTTTAATATTTTTAAAAGAGTTTAAGAGTATAAAATATAATATGTTATTAAAAATTCATCCCCCACTTTATCATTATTTTATATTGATTGCATATATTATATAAAGTAAAATAATAATTAACCTCTCAAAGTATGACTTTGAGTTATACCTAACTAGGTTTGTCATGGATTATTATAGATTGTGATTAAATTTTAAGGTCAGTGTGAGTAGGATTTCATATAGAGATAAAAAATATTCTCATGAGGCACAAAAGGAGTTTTGTGCGTTGGATGACTCACCATGTATGCCACTCAGAGTGTCAAACACTATGTATTTGGTTTATTGGGGGAGTATGTTTTATATCGAATATATATACCTAGGTTTGGAAAGATAACTAGTATGAAAACATTTATAATTTGATACCTTTATTATGTAATTCATGAGGCTAAGATAATCATAGTGTGGTTGGGTATATTGTTGATCATGTTATCGATTAAGGCTTAACCACATTGGGATTTTTCATCTCCTATGATGAGTATGACATCCAGGACCTTCATTGAGATAGACTAAGTGTATAAACTTACCTAAATAAGGTTCATGATATGCGATTATCTTTTTAGGTGAGGGAAATGTGATGTAATCGTCTTCTTATATGAATGACATGTAATGTATTCATTGTCCTGGTCAATTTGTACTCAGAATCATGAACTTATGAATAAACTATATGGGATTGAAATAATCTATAACCCATGGTCACTTGATGTTTTGGATAAAGGGTTTGTATAATTATTCATACTTGTATATGATATAGCTGTAGGATATAACTATATATATACACATGTATTTGATTGAGATCACACTAGATCCTTTTATAGCTTGAGTGGAATAATTTATTTTCTAGAGGCCTCTGTTTTCTTATATTTATTAATTATGAAATTCATATTTGTTTCAAGTGATATAAATTCTCATGGGATCAGAATTTTTTATTTACTGAATGGAGATTGAGTTTTATAAAACCAAAAGAGATTGTCTAAAAGTATTTTAGATCTTATCCAAAAAGAGTTTTGGAAGAATATTCACAAGGCATTTCATATGATGCGGTACAAGGTTAAATTGATGAAAACATTCTAAAAGTGTTTTAGAAGATATATAAAAGGGGATTTTTATATGGTTTCATAAGTTATTCTATATGATAAAATATAATATGAAATGGTATAGAGTATTTTAGGGTTTTGTGAAAGTGATATATTAATAGATATATTCCATAAATCCTATATTAATATAACGTGTTTTGGATTATATCATAGTTTAAGATATATATATATATATATATATCTTAAGGTATGACATATTGGAATCAAAGGAATATCATATTCCTTGGTTTATATATCCTAAGGAACTATCTAGGGTATATCATATGGTATGATATAGTGATATCATATCACTACAACCATTTACTTTAACTATATCATACTATATAATATAATCATATCAAAAGTGTTTTGATATAGATCAATCATATTTTATGTTTGATTAGGTTGATAGATGTTAAGTGCTAATATTTGAGTAATCTTTCACATAAAGTTTTCATTGATAGGGAATGTTTTATATGTTTAAATGTATGGATAATCAAATAAATTTATGTATAAATACATGAAAACTCATACAAATATAAAAAATTCATTTATAAAATTCAATATTTTTCAACATTTGAGTAAATTTCATGGATGGATCGATATTATCTCAAGTCCTATATAAAGGGTATGAAATCTATTAAAATGATTTTTGTACTCTTGTACACTTCCTGACTCTCCTCCCCGTTGAATCTCTCTTCTTATCTTTTCTTTTCCACCCAAGATACTTTTATATCTTGGTAGTGAGGATTCTATTTCCCAAGCATTGGGTGATTTAGATCTACCCATGGCTACACCATAGAGGAATGTGAATGTTGTTTACTTCAAAAGTATATTTTTAAGCATATGATTGATGGTTACAACTGAAGCTGTCATCGATATAATGTACTTGTTATTCATTTATTTTACATGGTTTTAGTTTTTCATAACATGGTAATTTTGGGTTTGAGGTTTTAAATTTATTAAACTAAATTAAATAAGTGTTATTAAATCCTTAAAACCACTTCATAAAGGTACTCAACCCATGTAACACCTTGAGATTTTATAAGATATACTCTTTTTAATTTCGTTCATATCTTCTGTTATACGCTACACCAAGATTATCTTGCGCTATACACAACACCATATTAGCTTGTAGTATACACAACAATAATCTTGGATCGTGTTACATACAATTTCAAGTTTGTTTGATAGAAGTTATTCTACGCAACATTGAGTGTGTATATATATATATATATTCAATATATAAATGAAATATGGTTGGATCATATTATATACAACAACACAAGGAATCTTGAACTACACTCAACCCTGACTTGGCTTGCATTACACGCAATCGTGACTTTCCATGATAGCGTGTGTTGTATGCAATACCGAGTTTTACTAAACGAGATATTATTATAATTTTATTATGAACTAGCCGTTATAAATAGTAATAACCACTTTTTGAAATTTTATAAATTTTATTTTTTCAAAATGGACTTCATTTTTGGATTCAGAATATCGAAATTATCCTAGGGTGAATTTTTTTGTATTTTTCTGAAAACTTTGAATTTTTGATGAATAGTGAAAACACTGGGTTACTATTTAAAACCCAATTTTTATTTAAATAATCATTTATTTTATTTAAATTTATTTTAGGTCAAAATTGGTACATAATACCTATATAAGTTCAATGTAATTAATTAGAGTCATTTTATAATAATTTTAGATATATAAAAATTTTATTGAACTTTTCACCGTCTTTTACCCACCGCCCAGGAGAATTTGTTAATTTGCATAAAACTTAATTTTACCACTTCTATGAGTGGAATTTTGAAAATATAAGATACACGGTTAATATCTAGGAGTAAAATGTGGTTTAATAATATAAAAATAATTTTTGGTGAATAATAACTTTTTACTTTTATTTACCACGGTTAAAAGTAAATAGGGCAATTAAGGGTAAAAATGATATTATTATTACCCTAAAACTTGTCCTAATTCTATTGGATAAGTGTAATTCGACCAAAAACAACCTTAGGGATAAAATATTATCCTTTAGGTCCACTTGGATTATATTAGGACATTTATTATTATTTTATATAAAGAAGAGTTAAACGAGTTAAAATCAAAGTTTAATAAATAAAACATTTTTAATATAGGGTTATACATAAGATAAAATAAACTATAAATATTAATTATAGAGATAAAAATATTTTATACATAATGGTATTTTATTTATAATTTTTATAAATTAAATAATTTAATTTATTTATGACACAATGATGATGCATTAATTACCTTATTAATGAAATATTAACATAATTGATGTTATAAATACCAAAATAAATGTAATTTGAGACTTTTTATGAATTAAAATAATTTTATAGGTTAATATGACATGTTAGTATTGATTCAATTAACGTTTTTTGAACTAATCATGTTGTAATGATTATCACAAAAATTAATTACCAAATAGTGTCAAAATTGACATAAAATAGTTTTTAAAACAAATATTATATTATTAATTGTTATTATATTCCTAAAAATCTAAGGTTTAGACGAATGACTTATATAAGGTTATATATATTAATAATGGACCACTTTGTGTTCTTTTGGCTTGTTATAGTAAGTTTATTAACCATATAGTTTAAGAAAACAAGAAGACACGGTAAAAGTTAAATTATTTAACTTAGAGTTAAATCTAAATGATAAGGTTAAAATAGAAACCTAAACTTTTCTAAAACCTATTGGTTGAGAGGATTTCGACCCATCCCCACTTTAGCTTCTAAATAAATAAATTTTGAGCTATTATAAACCGAATATGACTTTATTATAAAATAATATTTTAAGTTTTTCCAAAGGTGCCCCTCTCCTCCCTTATAAAAAGGGCACCCCTTCCCTCTTCTCTTCACACCCTTTTAAGCCTTGAATCTCAGAAAAAACCTGAAAATTACTCTTCTAAACCTATATAGTTACATCATTGAGGTTTTGGTATTCTAAAAAGATCAACTCTAGTGCCCTAAGAAGAAGTTTAAAGGAGGTGCGTCGAGGAAGAGATAATATCTTCTACCGACTCTTTCAAGTTTGTTTCTTCTTCTACTTCCTCTTATTTAGTTGTTTAATTATAAATTTATAACAAAAGTATTACTTATATACTTATATGTTATTATAAATATGAAACAACCATATTTCACCTTCTCTCTATCCTATGGAAAACGAAATCACCGCGCATGCGTACGTACGGAATACCATCTCCACGCCGTGGTGTAATCATTTTTTCCACCACCACCTTACTTGGATGGGTATAATGGTGTAAAGAATAACTATATATAATTATTATAACATAATAATTATTATATGATATTATATCATCCACTCCAATACCATTTAATAAATATGGGAACGATATGATCGCTCGTGCGTACGTACAGATTACCGTCTCCACGACGTGATGAGATTTATTTTCCATGTTAAAAATTAAAGAATGATTATAAAGTATATATAATAATTAATCATGAAATATATGACATAATAATTCTAATGGATTTATGTATATATATATGCATGTCATCTACTTAATTCCATTCAATTCAATAAGGAAACGAAAAACAACGTTCATGCATATGTACGACCTACCGTCTCCATGAACGGTGTATTTCTTTCCATTTATCGATCTATTATATATATGTATATTCTGAATATATATTATATATAAATCATGTTTTAAATTCTGGAATTAATTAAATCAGGATATAAGTAATAATATCAAGAACAACAAGTCAAAACACGTACGATAAATGAAACGATTTTACCAAAACGCTGCTTTAACATGGAATTTACAAAAGAACGAGTAATATAAAGTCATAAGTGAACCATATATGATATCATAACAATTAATATGATTATTTAACATGTAAATTAAATTATTTAAATCATTATACAGGAGGTTCAGATACATACGAAGCATATTAGACATAAGGTAAGGGATAACTTTTCCAATCTCGTTTTTATCCGAGATTATTTATTCGTAAGTATTTACGAGGGTTATATTTATTATCCACGTGCCTATTTTCTAAAAATGGTTTCATGTATGTTTAAATTAATTTTTACCCATTTTTTACTTTTACTACATGGTATGTAAGGAATCTTTATTTTGATTACCATACGAGGTACTTTTTGACTTTTCTGACAAAAGTACGAGAAGAATGTTATTTTTAACTTATACGGCGTGAATGGATTTTTACGATTTCATAACGCCTAATTTTCATGAAGATTACTCTACAAGATTTCATTAATATTTTCAAAAAAATCCTTTTCTTTTAAAAATTTCATGGCATTTTGTGAAAAGAAAATTATTTTGAAGAAGGGAACTTTTCCTCAAGAATTCATTTCAAGTGTTTTATCAAGACCATTTTCTATCCAAGATGACATTATTTCATATGTGTATGTTTCAAGTATAATTTATATATTATTTACATGGTTTTATTTTTCTTATGATGAAATGATATCCATTTCTTTTATATGGATTATGTTATGATTGGATGATGTTTATGAAACCCATTTTATTCGTTGGGTTATTATGAATGATGTATGTTTATTTTGTGGCACAAGTAAGAATGATTTCATTATGAGATGGGTGAGACCTATATATCCCTATAATTCATTGGGTAAAGATTTATATCTCATGAGATAGACATGGATGAAATGGTAATTTAATCCAGTTCAGTGATACAAGATTGGAACGAGGAGTGAACTCGATTCAGAAAGGGAATTTGTCCACTAAGATGGTCTTGACAGCAATGCCTTGGATACTATAGAAATCATATAATGTACTTAATGGTTGCCAAAATTACATGTTTTATTCCCATGCTATTATATCATGATTTATGTTCCTTTATGATATATTCATTACGTACTTCCATGATTTATGTCTTTGCTCAAGATTTTGATGTTTAGATTTTATGTTCAAGTTTTTGCATTCAAATGTTTATAGATTGTTTTATGTTCTCTATGTTTAACCTTACTGAGAATTTGAGCTCACCCTTTTATGTTTTCTTTTCCCTAGTATACAAATAAAAGTTTTAGGTAAGAAAACAAAAGGGGAAGATCTTTATGGGAGATGTTAAAGATCTTTCACCATGATTAGAAGATTATGTTCCAAGTTTCCAAAGACACTAAACTATTACGGTCCTTTGGTGTCTGTTTTGTTATGTATTAAGTATTCCACAAAATTAATGTAATTTCTATGTACGTTAAGTCTTGGGTCTCTACAGTTGGTATCAGAGAAAAGGTTTAGTTGACCTTTGGAAACTAGGATGCAAAAACTTTAGTGAAATCCCTAGAGATATTTCTAAGGTATGTGTAGGGATGTCCCTAAGGATAAGTATAAGTATAGGTTATAGTCCTAGAATTACAATAAAGATCTTAGAATTTAAACTAAGATGTTAGATATTGATGGTACTCCCCTTTGATTATGATTTTTTCCTCTCACACTATTCTTTTTGGGTTTTAGAAAATGGCTGGAAACTAGAAGATTCACGATAATGGAGGATATGGTGGACAATGGAATGATATTCTTCATGAGCAACCAAATGAAATTGGATATGAAAGTCCACATATCATTATTATGCCTAATCAGAAATATCATAATATGATCAATAATCTCAACTTTGGTAAGTTTCCCGACTTAGCTAATAAGAGAAAGATGGAGTTTCATGATGATCATAGAGGAAAGAAAGTAAAATTTCCCTCATGTAAATCATGTGGGAAGAGGCATCAAGAAGAATGTTTCAAAGGAACTGGAAGATTCTTTGGGTGTTGAAAAGAAGGACACAAATCCAGTAAGTGAAAAAGAAAAGGTTCAGTTAACACCATGGATAAGGATAATGGTATTTCTATGACATCAACAGTGATTAAATGTTTTAAATGTGGAATTTATGGGCATTATTCAAACCAATGCCCTAAGGGAAAATCTCATGAAGAGAATCAACATGGTCATATGGGTAGTATTTATGTGGATGATGATAAAGAGACTACAAATGATATATGAGATGAAATAAATTATGAAGCTTAGTCAGTGGTTTAAGAAGGTAGTGGAATGATTGTATGTTTATTAAGAGTTATGATGTATAGGTAATTTAATGGTACTATGGAATAACGAATCATCTAAGGATTTTTACACTATTGTCTTTCCTTGAATTTTTTAAAGTATATGATGAATGGTACCGGTAACCATGAAAGGTTATTCAAATATTTTTGGAATTCATATGATATGTGCATAATGAAAGGATAAGGAGATAATTAGATGCTTGATAGTATTAATGAGATCATGACTAGTATAAGGACAAAGTGATATCATGGTTTGAGTATACTGAATTTTGGGATTTTGGTATGGGGAATGAGTTAACTTTTGACAACATTCATGTTTTCGGTAAGGTTCAATGGTAATTAATGTTTCAAAAGAATACATGATTAATGTATTCAAATGTTTGGAATATGACCAACAAGATATATCTTATGATATATGGGAGATAAATGATGGTATTCAAATGCTTGGTATATGACCTCTCTAGTAATCATTTTCTTTATACTATGAGATTGGACAGATGTATTTTGGATAATCCTAAAGATTGGAATTAATTATGTTGGACATAAGATAGTATTATTCAAGGATAGAACTTGTTTTTTGATATTGATTTTGGAATGTTATAATAGTATAGTTTTAGAAAAAGGACAACCCATAGGACAAGTGATAACCCGTCGCGTCAGACAAGGCTGTGGGAATCGAACCCACAACTGAAGTGCGACAGGCCTTTATCACCTACCACTGGCCTACAGGAAGTATCTGGTTAGTAGAAACTAGTTTTATTTTATTAAGCGGTATGATAGATGAAGTATAAGTCCATTTTTGGAATCATATACGATTAACATCACCATAGACGGACTTATGTATATTTGATAACTTTTTCTAACCTTTCATTTGAGACAGATGGAATGATCCATCATTCTATCGCATGATCTGCCAACACTTCACGAATGACAAATTCAACTTCATTTCTTTAAGAGATGAAGTGGAAATTGTTCAAGGAACAACCAACGGTGAGATTGTACCAAACTCAAGTAAGTATTTCTTTTAATTCAACAATTCTTCAACTTTTGGGAAATGATCTTGAAAACCAAAAATGTTTTCCTAGTGTACTTATATCTTATGAATTAGATGGTACCTTAAATCATCACAAATTTATGGCTTTGTGATTGTTGGATTTTTTATATCCATGTTCTCTACCACTCTCCATCAGAACTTGATGGTTAGATTTATCTTCCATATCCATATTTTCACCTATGTTCTTCTATGTGGAAACCCAGTGATGAGTTAATTTGGGTAACCGTTACATTTCATACATTAGTTTTTAAAATAAATCTTTAGTATTCCTTTTTACGATGTGGGTTTCTATTAAAGAAACTTTCAAGTAGTAAACAATTTATAACCCCGACAAATTTTGAGGGAGAAATTCATTTTAAGGGGGGTAGAATGTAACACCCTGAGATTTTATAAGATATAATCTTTTTAATTTCTTTCATATATTCTGTTATACACTACACCAAGATTATCTTGTGCTATACGCAACACCGTATTATCTTGCAGTATACGCAACACTAATCTTGGATCGTTTTACACACAATTTCAAGTTTGTTTGATAAAAGTTATTATACGAAACATTGAGTGTATATATATATATATATATTCAATATATAAATGAAATATGGTTGGATTCTATTATACACAACAAAAAAGGAATCTTTCACTCCACATAATCTTGACTTGGCTTGCATTACACGCAATCGTGACTTTCCACGATAGCGTGTGTTGTATGCAATACCGAGTTTCACAAAACGAGATATTATTATAATTTTATTATAAACTAGCCGTTATGAATAGTAATACCCACTTTTTGAAATTTTATAAATTTTATTTTTCAAAATGGACTTCATTTTTGGATTCGGAATATCGAAATTAGTCTAGGGTGAATTTTTTGTATTTTTCTGAAAACTTTCAATTTTTGATGAATAGTGAAAACACTGGGTTACTATTTAAAAACTGAATTTTTATTTAAATAATAATTTATTTTATTTAAATTTATTTTTGGTAAAAATTGATACATAATACCTATATAAGTTCAATGTAATTAATTGGAGTCATTTTATAATAATTTTAGATATATAAAAAATTTATTGAACTTTTCACCGTCTTTTACCCACCTCCTAGGAGAATTTGTTAATTTGCATAAAACTTAATTTTACCACTTCTGTGAGTGGAATTTAGAAAATACAAGAGACACGGTTAATATCTAGGAGTAAAATGTGGTTCAATAAGATAAAAATAATTTTTGGTGAATAGTAACTTTTTACTTTTATTTACCACAGTTAAAAGTAAATAGGGTAATTAAGGGTAAAAATGATATTATTATTACCCTAAAACATGTACTAATTCTATTGGATAAGTGTAATTCTCCCAAAAACAACCTTAGAGATAAAATATTACCCTTTAGGTCCACTTGTATTAGATTAGGACATTTATTATTATTTTATTTAAAGAAGAGTTAAAAGAGTTAAAATCAAAGTTTAATAACTAAAACATTTTTAATATAGGGTTATACATAAGATAAATTAGACTATAAGTATTAATTAGAGAGATAAAAATATTTAATACATAATTTTATTTTATTTATAATTTTTAGACATTAAATAATTTAATTTATTTATGACACAATGATGGTGCAATAATTACCTTATTAATGAAATATTAACATAATTGATGTTATAAATACCCAAATAAAAGTAATTCGAGACTTTTTATGAATTCCAATAATTTTATAGGTTAATATGACATGTTAGTATTTATTAAATTAAATATTTTAGAACTAATCATGTTGTTATGATTTTCACAAAAATCAATTACCAAATAGTGTCAAAATTGACATAAAATAGTTTTTAAAAAAATATTATATTATTAATTGTTATTATATTCCTAAAAATCTAAGGTTCGTCCAAATGACTTAGATAAGGTTATATATATTAATAATGAACCACTTGGGGTTATTTTGGCTTGTTATAGTAAGTTTATTAACCATATAGTGTAAGAAAACAAGAAGACACGATAAAAGTTAAATTATTTAACTTAGCGTTAAATCTAAATGATAAGGTTAAAATAGGAACCTAAACTTGTCTAAAACCTATTGGTTGAGATGATTTCGACCCATCCACACTTTATATTCTAAATAAATCAATTTTGAGCTATTATAAACTGAATATGACTTTATTATAAAATAATATTTTAAGTTTTGCCAAAGGTGCCCCTCTCCTCCCTTATAAAAAGGGCACCCCTTCCCTCTTCTCTTCACACCCTTTTGAGCCTTGAATCTTGGACAAAACCTGAAAATTACTCTTCTAAACCTCTCTAGTTACATCATAGAGGTTCTGGTCTTCTCAAAATACCAAATCTAGTGCCCTAAGAAGAAGTTTAAATGAGGTGCATCGAGGAAGAGGTAATCTCTTCTACTGTCTCTTTCAAGTTTCTTTCTTCTTCTACTTCCTCTTCTTTAGTTGTTTCATTATAAAGTAATAACATCAGTATTAATTATATACTTATATGTTATTATAAATATTAAACAACCCTATTTCACCTTCTATCCATCCTATGGAAAACGAAATCACCACGCGTGCGTACGTACTGAATACCGTCTCCACACCGTGGTGTAATCAGTTTCCACCACCACCTTACTTGGATGGGTATAATGGTGTAAAGAATAACTATATATAATTATTATAACATCATACTAATTATATTATATTATATCATCTACTAAAATACCATTCAATAAATATGGGAATGATATCATCGCTCGTGCGTACGTACGGATTACCGTCTCCACGACGCGATGAGATTCATTTTACATGTTAACAATTAAAGAATGATTATAAAGTATATATAATAATTAATCATAAAATATATGACATAATAATTATACTGGATTTATGTATATATATATGTATGTAATCTACTTAATTCCATTCAATTCAATAAGGAAACGAAAAATAACATTCATGCGTACGTACGGCCTACCGTCTCCATGAACAGTGTATTTATTTCCATTTATCGATCTATTATATATATGTATATTCTGAATATATATTATATATAAATCATGTTTTACATTATGGAATTAAGTAAATCAGTATATAAGTAATAATATCAAGAACAAAAGGTCGAAACACGTACGATAAATGAAACGATTTTACCAAAACACTACTTTAACATGGAATTTACAAAAGAACGGGTAATATAAAGTCATAAGTGAACCATATATGATATGATAACAATTAATATGATTATTTAATACGTCAATGACGTTATTTAAATCATTATACAGGAGGTTTGGATATATACAAATCATATCAGACATAAGGTAAGGGATAACTTTCCCAATCTCGTTTTTATCCGAGATTGTTTATTCGTAAGTATTTACTGGGGTTATATTTATTATCCATGTGCCTATTTTATAAAAATGGTTTCATGTATGTTTAAAGTCCTTTTTACCTATTTTTACTTTTACTACATGGTATGTAATGAATCTTTCTTTTGATTACCATATGATGTACTTTTTGAATTTTCCGACAAAAGTACGAGAAGAATGTTATTTTTAACTTATACGACGTGAATGGATTTTTACGGTTTCATAACGCCTAATTTTCATGAAGATTACTCTATAAGTTTTCATGAATATTTTCAAAAAAATCATTTTCTTTTAAAAATTTCATGGAATTTTGTGAAAAGAAAATGATTTTGAAGAAGAAAGGATATTTTCCTCAAGAATTCATTTTAAGTGTTTTATCAAGACCATTTTCCATCCAAGATGACATTATTTCATATGTGTATGTTTCAAGTATAATGTATCTATTATTTACATGGTTTTATTTTTCTTATGATGAAATGATATCCATTTCTTTTATATGAATTATGTAATGATTGGATGATGTTTATGAAACCCATTTTATTCGTTGGGTTATTATGAATGATGTATGTTTATTTTGTGGCACAAGTAAGAATGATTTCATTATGAGATGGGTGAGACCTATATCTCCCTACAATGCATTGGGTAAAGATTTATATCTCCTTATATAGACATGTATGGAATGGTAAGTTAATCTGGTTCAGTGATACAGGACTGGAATGAGGAGTGAACTCGATTCAGAAAGGGACTTTGTCCACTAAGATGGTCTTGGCAGCAATGCCTTAGATACTATAGAAATAATATCATGTACTTAGTGGTTTACACAATTACATGTTTTATTCCCATGCTATTCTATCATGATTGATGTTCTTTTAAGATATATTCCTTACGTACTTCCATGATTTGTGTCTTTTCTCAAGATTTTGATGTTTAGATTTTATGTTCAAGTTTTTGAATTCAAATGTTTATGGATTGTTTTATGTTCTCTATGTTTACCCTTACTGATAATTTGAGCTCACTCTTTTATGTTTTCTTTTCCCCAGGATATAAAGAAAGGTTTTAGGTAAGAAAACAAAAGGGGAAGATCTTTATGGGAGATGTTGAAGATCTTTCACCATGATTAAAATATTATGTTCCGAGTTTCCAAAGACACTAAACTATTATGGTCCTTTGATGTCTGTTTTGTTATGTATTAAGTATTACGCAAAAGTAATGTAATGTATATGTACATTAAGTCTTGGGTCTCTACAAACCACCTCTTATACTAAAGTTTTGGGTCATGCTATGAGAAAATATACTCTAAGATACTATGGTTAGTATAAACTATGAACCTCTCACACAAAAGGTAGTAACACCAATATCTTATCATTTGTACTACCACCACTAACTCAAGATCACATTTTGGGCAGTTCCTCTCATGTGACCTCATCTCTTTAGACCCATAAGTGACCACTTTCCCACTTTTCATCATAAATTCTCAAATATTGAAACCTAACACATCACAATAATGCTTGTATTCCTTACCCAACATAGGTAAGGTTAGAATTAGTTCATAAGTCTATAAACCTTTAAACTCCTTAAAGTATATCTTATATAAGTATTACCACATAAATTTCACCCAATTCTTGGTCAAGTTCATTATTAGAACTTCCAAATAGAAGAATCCCTATATAAACCTCCTATAGTAACCCTCAAATCGCAGGAATAGATGAATATTATAGATGTTATTAGATTTCTCTCAAGAAATCACTTCCTTGACCTTATCAAGACCTATTTAAACACTATCCTCATATATAACATAACCCAATAATCACACCACATTGATCTATAATTGATAGTTCGAGAGCTTTTAATACAACCATTTTTCCCTTAGTGTACTCAAACCAATCTCTAAATGGTGAGCATGATCCTCCCTTAATTGGGAGTATACTAGAATTTCATCAATGAAGATGGCCACAAATGAATCCAAATACTGATGAATGATTTTATTCATAAGTTATTTAAAAATAGGTGGTTCATTTATCAAGATAGATGGTATCACAAGATACTCATACAAGTTGTACCTTCTCCTGATATAAGTACACAAAATTTCATAGGTCCTCACTCAAAAATGATGGTAGCCTAACCTCAAATCAATCTTATAGAACCGCTATTCTCCCCTTGACTGATAAAATAATTCATTGATACAAGTTAGAGGGTAGTGGTTCTTAACCATCACCTAGTTCAGCCTATGGAAATCCAAACAAAATCTTAATAATACATACACCTTTTTGGTGAATAACATAGGAACACTCTAAGGGGATGTTCTTAGGTGGATTCCTTTTCATTTAGATCCTATAGTTGAGTCTTAAAATCTCCTAGAACTAAAATATCCATCCTATAAGGTGGAATAAATATGGGCTTTGCTCTAGGAATAATCTCAAATGTTAACTCAATCTTTCTATTAGGTGGAAACCTTATGAAATTGTTAGAAAAAATATCCTAGATCTGATCAATTATAAGAGGAAAGGTTGACCATCATACCTC
This sequence comes from Viscum album, assembly GCA_963277665.1. Classification (NCBI taxonomy): domain Eukaryota; kingdom Viridiplantae; phylum Streptophyta; class Magnoliopsida; order Santalales; family Viscaceae; genus Viscum; species Viscum album. The sequence continues at coordinate 1,058,063,951 of OY728125.1, forward strand.
CTCATATTTAAGTATGATAATATCCAAATTGATCATGATCATGCCCAGTTTTTAATGGCTAAGTCATGAATACACTATCTACAGATCCCAATCACTAATGTAGGTATAACAATCAGCCTATAGGTATATGAAATATACCCACTAACGATATAAGCTGATTTATGATAAAAAAATTCAACTAATCCATCCCATGGATCACATCAAAATTGTGCATCTCTAACATAAATAAATTCTAGAGAATCCTATATTTTCTTATCATGAAAGTAAACTTAGGTAATCTTTGGATACCCTTTAATTGCAACCCTTAGGGTGTATATAAATCACTTCATATACATACTCCATATAAATTCCCAAACCACTAACTGAATGAGCATATATGAATGAGTGTGACACACCCATATTAAACAAAACAAATGATAAGGTTAATTCCATAAGAATCACACCTAAAATTGTCAATGGCTCCCCACACTACATGGAACGATTATTCTTGATGATGTGAAGCTGGCCTAAATCCCAACCATGTTCTATCATTTCTTAACTCCCCTAAGAGGAATAACCATTTTTGAACTACTGCCTCTACCCCTGGTACTATGAACCCCTCTATGAACCAAATGTCTAAGGGATCCTAATAGCTATTGCATGACTGACCCTGCTTATAAACCTTGAGTATGATCAGATCCACACCTATAAACCAAGAATGGAACTATGTTACAAAACCTCTGTAGTATCCCCTTCTCCTCATATGATCAACACTCCTTTGTATTCCTATCACAGTCAGGATAACTATAGAACTTATTACCATAATGATAACACTTGAACATGGCTCTCCATCTTGGAGGAAGTGACTGAATTTTTCCCTAACTATTCTACATTTCTTAACCTTAGTAAGGCTCATAATACCTAAACTTCTTGATAGTTTATGAACCACTACTAGCCTTTATAGTAGAATAATTCTTCTCAGATGATATACCCTAAATTCGATTATACTATGTAATCAAATATTTAATTATAACCTCAAAAAATGATTCTAAGTATAAGATATTCATCTACAATAAAATAGAATGACCAAATCATTCTCAAAACACCTAAACCCAGAAGTACCATCACTTTCTAGTGTAGGTTGAAATAAAAAAAATAGTAAATAAGGCGTCATAATCTATCACTAACATTACCCCTCATACAAGATGCATAAAATATCTGGTTCTATCAACCATCAGAGTATATGGTAATGAATGTTTAAAAAATAGAGTCTATAAATCCTTCCAGGATAACCACACATGATAGTATACTTGGGATGAGACATCCCACCAACAATTCACTATTACTTGAAGCATTTAGGTAACAAGATTTACTCTCTTCTCAAGGGGTGTCTCAAGATAATAAAAAATGGGTTGCATAGACTCTATTAAGAACTCAATAGATAGTTGTATAACCTCACTCATGAAGAGTGATGAATGCTATAACTAAATCTCTTTGATCAATCTTAACATGTTCATCATGACCCTCAACACCCCATGCCCCATAGAATGTAATATCTGGAGTAGACTCTCTCCGTGCCACTGATCATTATGAAGAATATGCATAAAAGGAAGTAATGACTCCACTACCAGTAAGGTATGATCATCCACATATGCATGAAACTTAATGATAGGTCACCATGGTTGAATGTCAATGCAAATCTAAGTGAAAAACTCCGATCAAAATTCTCTCATTAGACTTAATATAATAGTTTATGGTAATAAATAACATGCACACACCACTATACCCTAAATTCACACTCTAAAATATAAGGGTATCACATATATCAACTTGAGACTAGCCTAAATTAACTAATATTTGCTTAGGTAAAATCTCACGTAGGAACACATAATAGTCATAGTATATTAATAGTAATAACCAATAATCATGGTTCAGTTAAGTAATGTGTGAAAAATAATTTATATGGGAAAACACTATATAAACTATTGTTGATATTTTAAATAATATAGCCCTATATATTATACAGAATATCAATTAAAAACAAGAATATACATGTCATGTGGTCCCTACATGTCAAAAATGATGTATGAACACACACCCTCTTTACACCCCATGCAAAGAGTAAAAATCAATAACCCATAAATTAGATATCACCTTGTGAAAAAAACCATAACACTAAAAAATAAGAACAAAAATCCTATCCCTAGTAAGTTGGAATTCCTTTATACGTGGATCAAATAATCCTTGGAATAATATCCATACCAATCTTTGAAAACATAATATCTCATATCTACCTTATCAAAAATAGAAAGAAAAATATAAACAAGTCTCTAATACCACTTTTTAAAATCCTTGATCTGGTTCATGTCCACTATGACCAAACTGGGTAACCACATACCTCAAGTAGGAATCATCATATTCCAGAGGTATCTGAATAGTGGAAAATGCCTATTTAAATCATGGGGTGACTATACCATCTATTGTACATATAACTATAAACCACAAAAAAATAAAAATATTATAAAACCATTATCATAACCTAACCATAATGTAAATATAACATATGAGCTAAGTTCTAGTCAAAATTAAATAGTAACCATCATGTTATAATAGAATGAGATACTGTATATACCACATAAGTCATACAAGTGTAAATAGGATATCCCATAAGTAGATCATATACAAATGAATCCAAAACCAAACTGAAGAGGGAGGTCTATAATTCTAATCCTAAATCATGGGTAAATCCTTTATCCTAACTCCAATATATGCTTCTAACTTAATAATCCAATAAAGGGCCCTTACCCTTACTTTCATTATGGACCATGTAGTTTACTTGGGTACCAAGGATCCCATATAGGGTTTGAGTAAAAATTAGTAGTCCTCCACTAACAGTATCCCTAAAAATTATAATAAACACAAGTTCATGCTCAATATAGAATGAAAATAAAATAAATAAATAATAAACAACCCATCGCATCATGGAATGCTTGGCATCCATACCATGTGTGACCATTCCTACTTTGGAAAGTGATAAAATGGGATGATATACCCATGGTCTATACATACCTTGAGGATTAAAAATATATCACTTATCATTCAATTATCATGGTTAATGATCTATCACTATCAAATATACAGGTACTGATAAGATTAGCTTTCTCCACCATGATGTGGGGAGATAAATCAATGGAGGGAAGTTTTTATAATTTCTTAAAAAAACTCTATGAAATGTTAGAGTATGAACCAATACAAATTGAAATATCTCAGCCTCACATAATCATGAAGGAAAATAAACAACAAGTAATTCACAATTTTTACAAGGTTTAGATCCAATGAGGAATTATACTCCTTGTCATGGTAGTTTCCCTCTCCAACCACAAATTCTCTTCACTATAATCACAAGTGAGTTCTAGTTAAAAGAAATCATGGGGAATTATAACACACATATCCTAAGTAACACCCAAAATCACAACTTCATGTTATAGTAGAATAAGTAAATCTAAGATGAATAAGATCACAAAAAAATCAGGTTTATTTGGAAATAAAAGATAAATATTTTCTTTTAGATCCTTCAGAATATGAAAGAAATAATTTCTTACAGTGGATAATTTAACTGAGCTATACAAAAATCTCAAAATAAAATCTTATCTCCTAAAACCATGAGATTAATTATATGTTGATCACTAAATATACAAGCTTTTATTCAAACTTTTCATCTTCTCAAAATATCACACTATAGAAAATCTCTCTTATTTTTTTTAACAATATACCACATCAATGAAATTTTCTTATTTTTAAAAAAAGTAATAGATTACAAATAAATTCCTTATTTAAAAACCTTTTAGTTACCATTTAAAAATTTATTTTAAAACCCCCAAAGACTCTATCTTCATTCTTCAACATGATATTTAAATATCACGATCTCAATAATTTTTTAAAACTTATTTTAATTTTTTTAAATCCAAATTCTTCAAAAACATCCAAGATTACCATTTACATGACCCCATGCATATCTTCCACACAAAACTTCCATTTTTGAAAATTTTAGATTTTGAAACTCTCACCCAATATATAAGGATCTAATCCCTTACACAGTTCTCAAATGCCTATGTAAATCCCATATATGGATGTGCTGATTTATTTAGTTATGTCGCAAGAAATGGATACATTGTAGAAAAGAACAATGTGGATCAATTTAGAAATGATTACATCATTGGATCAACTATTTGAGGAGTTTATCTATATGAATCCATATAAAACACATACATAGAAGATTTACCTACATGTTTTAGCTATGTGTATCACATACATTCACATACATAGTACATTTGGATACATTGATTTTCCTATGCCACCAAATCTATTATGTGGGAAGTTTGGTTATGAAATTTACTCAGATATGTGAAAGCACATATTTTCATACATAATAAAATTAAACTATATAAATATTTTCTTATGCAGTTTTAGCTACGTGGATCTATAAATTTTAATACTTAACTCAAATAAAAATAAAACATTTTTAGTATAATTCCAACCCTTCTTAAAAAAACTTGCAAACATCATAAAAACTCTCTTCCATGATATATATTCCATACAAACTAGATCAAGAATCCTCAAAATTAATGAGAATATCATAATATGATTTGAAAAATACAATAACTCAAAATCACTAGTAAGACATGGGATATTCAAACTTCCACAACCAATTCCAAAAATCCATAGGGTTCTTAAATCTCCCCCTTTGGATTTTTTGACAATAGACTGAAACCCCCTAACGAATCATGCCTCAATAGAAGAATCATCAAATCACACCCAATATTAATAATATGTATCCTGACACCAGACTATAGTATAATGTAGTGTTTTTGAGAGATTTCCATATGTTAGTGAAAAGCATGTTTAAGTTGAGTGATTCAAATGGCACTGCTTCTCAAGCTCCTTCTCAAGCACACATATCACTTAAACTCCACTCCCCTTTCATCAAAATATTCTATACCTCTTTTGAAACATAATAAAAAGGAACATGGGGGATATAAAAGAAATAAAATCTCAAGTATGTAGGGGAAGGTTGAACATAAAATTTCGACCTTAACTCCAAAACCTCTCACGTGGAACAAATCTCATAAAAATATATAAAAATTTCTATTATTTTTCTAATAAATTAAATCCTAATTTCACCTAAATACACATTTAATTTAATAAAGTGATATCAAAGTTTAATATGTTTAGACCAAGAGTATTGAATGTTATTGTTTGAAATATCAATAGAAGCTAAACAGATTGAAAGAATGAGAGGGTATGACACCTACCATCGGGACAAGCCTGTGCATGCATGGGAAAGCCTAGATAAACAACCATACAAAGGTGGAGAGATGATTTCATGATAAAGATGATGGGGAGGAGCAGTTCCAAGTAGTTAGTTTGGGTTTTATGTAATGTTTGAAGCCTACATGAAATGAATTTCTCTAAGGCCTATGATCTATGTAATACTTACACCTACAGGCCTTATAAGGGTTCCACCTCACCCCTTGAAAGGTGGATCATCAAAGTTAATAAAAAAATGAAGGCCTTCAAGACATTGGAGGAGTATCTGAGCATCAACCCAAAAATATTCTAGTTGTACCTACATCCATAAAGCCTATACAACTGCATGAGTATCCTCCACATAATTTTATTCAGCTATACTTATGTCCACTAAACTCTGCTTCTTACTATACTAGCTAACATAAACATCACCTATAATGAACACCCCAACTGATGTAGATCAACAATCTATACAATCACCTACCAAATTTTCATCAGTGAAACCAAGAAAGTATAGATATGAAATATATCTATAGATAAAGACATAATTCACTATTACTTTTACATATATCATAATTATTTTAATTGTAATAATGCATGAATCCTTGAGTTCACTTTGATACATGGAACATAGAGTCACCACAAAGGCAATGTATGGTCTGGATTTTGAGACATACAACATGATACCAATAATAGTTATGAATTTATTATGATTAACCATGTTTTCATATCCATATTTCCTAAACTTTTTACCAAATAATATAGGTATAGATGCATCTTTTAAATATTATATTCCAAACTTTCTCAATAATTATCTGGAATTTTTTTCTTTTGAAAAAAGATATAACCATAGTTTTTCTCAATTTATAAGCCCAAAAAATAAATTAGTTCACCCAACATAGATATTTTAAATTTTTTTCCATCTTCTCAAAAAATTCAAAACATAATAAACTATTATTACTAGAAAAAATTATGTAAATCACATAAAAAATGGATATCACTGTGTTTGAGAAATCCTTCTCTAGTTACATGTTTATATCAATAGTTCCTTCAGAAAACTCCTTTTTCCTAAAATAGTCATAAATTTTAAATTACCAAGACTTTATATCCTATTTTAATCCATAAAATTATTTTTTCAATCTAAAAACCATTCTTCTATCATTTTTAAGAATGAAACATTCTAGTTGTTCAATAAATACTTCTTCTTCAAGGTTACAATTCTGAAATATAGACTTTACGTCCATTTGATATACCCTATAATGCTTATGAGTTTTCATTTCCATGAACATTATTATTGTCTCAAGTCTATCCACTGGAGAAAAATTTCCTTCAAATTCTTTGCCTTTCATATGAGAATAGCATTTAAAAAAATTCTATCTTTGTTTCATGTTAATTCACATTTATTATTAATTTTATTCCCAAAAACCCATTTTGTACCAATCATATTTTTAGTTTTTGATATAGGAACAAGTTCCCATGTAAACTTATTCTCAATTTGATTTAATTTTTTATTCATAGATTCCACCCATTCATAATGTTAAATATCCTCATCCACCATTCTAGGATCAACCTATGATATAAGATCTATTTGGTTATAAACTCTTAGCCTCCTTCTAGTCTGCATTAGTATATTGTAATTACCAATGGTATTCTTGGTTTATATGTTTTTATTTAACATTTTAAAATGATCTATTTCACCATCATAAAATTATTCATCATTTCTAAAACATTTGGAAGTAACATCAATTATTTATATTTATTGGACTCTTCATGCATTAATCATTTTTTAATGATCACAAATACTATTCAGTCTATAAACCCTGTTAACTCTATGGAATCAATATCACATCAAATGTACATTTTTTTTTTCAAAATCTATATAAAGATATTATGTTCTATACACTTAGTTTGGTTACTATACACTATCTTTTGATTTAATTTATAATTTCTTTGAAAAATGATTAAGTCTAACCCATTATATGAATATCTCTGCTTAAGTCTGAATATAGATATTTGGCTAAGTCTAAGACACTATGAGTCTACAATAGGTTATTTTTTTCTGGAAAAGTAATGATACACTATGAACCATGACACACCATGAACGAGACACCATGAATGAGACACTGTGAACCATGAGACACCGTGAACGAGACACCGTGAACAAGACACCGTTAACCATGAGACACCATTAACGAGACACCGTGAACCAGAAACTGCAATCCAGACACCATGAATAAGACACCATGACCAATCCAGACACTATTTGAAGGAGACACCATTTCCATGACATACTATGACACCGTTTCTTAATCTGATTTGTCATTTTCAATTTACTCTCTAATGACTATATTTGAAGTTTTTAAATGCACTAACATAATTAATGTTTATTTTTAGACATGTCACCTGACAGTATGAGGTATGAGGTGCAGAATACATGAAACCTATTGGCTCCAACACATGCACTCCAATATAAAAGAGTAGTGTGGCCCAGAAATAATAAAATAGATGAAAGCAAGGCAAACGGAAAAAGATGATAATGAAGAACACACTCAGAGAATTTTTAAAGAAATATTTGTCACATGCAACTCAAAGATACTAAAGAATACACAAAGAATAATTCAATCCCAGAACCGAGAACATATTCACACTATCAAACATCATGAAGAACTAAAGCTGGATCTATCTGACTTGCGACATTCTATTTTCCATTTGAGGACTTGATTTCTGCATCAGCTTCATCTCAGAAGTCCAGAGCTACAAAGACTAACACTGAGAGAACTTCTAAACTTATTTAAATATTTCTGCTCTGTTGTGTATCATTTTATTAACTTTCGATCAGTGTGTGTATCTATATAACAACACGCTATATCTATAGTATTAAACTGAAGGATACCAGATATCCTTTCTCGAACATATTTTTATACTTTTGTACCCATAGATAAGTGTGGAAGAGGTCCCATGCGTGGTTTGGTAGTTTGTACCCACGAAGAACTGTGGAAGAGGTCAAGTGACTTGGACAGTCCTGTGTACTGTTGTTAACCTCGATCCAGGGTGTGGATCAAGTTTATTTATATAAACCTCTTGGTGGAAGGTGATCACCAAGTGGAGTGAATTAGGTCTCAACTTGAGACTGAACCGCTTGTTTTATATTTGATGTGATGCTTAATTTAGTCTTCTCTATTTTACTGATTTACTATATAATTCAGAAATCACTAAATTCACTTTGATAGTTAATATTAGAAAGAAGTTATAATTGTTTTTACGTAGTAGAATAACTTCAAAAGTAATCTTAATAACTGATCTTAAAATTACTGAGAATTAATCAATCTTCTAAGAAGTTATTCAGATAGTCAAACTTTCATAATAGTATAACCTTGATTAACTGGGCTATATTTAACCTCATTGAGGAAACCTTTTTAAGAAAAATTAACCTTTTTAAGAAAAATTTTAAACTAGAAATTTTTATAGATACTCAATTCACCCCACCTATTGAGTAATATACTCTGACCAACATTTGGTATCAAAGGCTATTTATTAAAGACTCTGTTTAACCTTATTCAACTGTGATTATAGTTGTACTTTAAAGATATTTAAATTTCTATTAATTCTAAATTTATAGATCTTTCAAAGTGTTTCTTTATTATGGATAATAGATTGAAAGGTGCAGCAACCAACATACCACCATTATTTAATGGAACCAACTATGCTCAATGAAAAATTAAAATGAAAATGCATTTAGAAAGTATGGGTTTTGAAATTTGGTCTTCCATTATAGATGAATATAAGATTCGTTCTACTGATAGAATCACTTGGGATGACCCTATCAAAATTGCCTATAATAATATTTGAAAAGCTATGAATTCTTTATATTTCTCTTTAGTAGATGATGAATTCAATATAATTTATGCTTGTAAAACTACCCATGAAATTTGGGATACCTTATCTGTTTCACATGAAGGAACATCTAGTGTGAAAGAAATGAGACTTAATACTTATACTATTAAATATGATAACTTTAAAATGAAACCTGATGATCCTATCTTTGACCTATATCTCAGGTTTAATGAGAATGTCAACACAATGATTTCTCTTAGGAGAGAAGTCACTGCCAAGGAACAGATCATGAGAATTCTCAGATGTTCGCCTGAAAGATGGAGAGGAACCTCTATCTCTATTAGAGAATTATGCGACATCAGCAAGATACCTGTAAAAGAACTCATTGGGAAACTAATGATGTATGAAGAAGAGATGAAATTAAACAAGGAAGAGGAGGATGAACCAAAAAGGAAATATGTTTCATTCAAGACCACCACCTCTAAACATAAAGACAAAGGGAAATTGGAAGCTTCTGTAGAAAGTTCCAGTAGTGAATAGTCATCACCTGACAGTGATGAGGAGATGACTCAATTATCCAGAAGATTTAAAACATTTTACAACAAGAAGAAATTTTTCAGAAATCATAAATTTAAGGGGAGATATAACTAAAAATAAAGTTGGAATAAGGATTTGAAAAGAAGTGACAAGACTAATGACATTGTTTCCTATGAATGTAAGCACAAATGACATATCAAGGCTGACTATCCAAAGTTCAATTAAAAAAAGAGATATGAGGACAAGGAAAATAAGTATAAAAGGCAATGAAAGTAACCTGGAGTGTTTTTAAGGACAGTTCAAGCGATTCAGAAACATCACATGATGAACAGGCTAACAAATCCAATATGTGTTTTATAACAAACACATCTGAGGTAACACTAGACTCTGTACATAATTGATATTATTCTGGAGATCAGAGTGACTCTGAAAATATGACTACTGAAAAAATTATTGAATTATATAACATGCTTGAAGAAACATGCAATGAACTAAAAGACAAATATAAATCTTTGAAGAAATATTATGCTCTTACTGTGACTGTTAAATATGAACTCACAACTAAAAAAGATAAAAATTCTCAACAGATCAAAGAGAACAATGAATAAAAAATGTCTAATGATCAATTGAAGAATGACTTAAAAAAGTTTACCAATGGTAAAAATAATCTTACTCAAATTCTAGGTAAAAAAAATTCCCCTAAATACAACAATTTCATTGGTTATAAACCTAGAAAAATAAATCTTGGTAGAAAAAACTTTGTTTCTAAATCTAGGACATATAGTTTTACTCCCAGTTTTGGACACAAATCAACTAGTTCAACTTATGATACACTTTCTACTGTTTTAAATTTTTCTGGACCGAATAAAGTTTATTTTTCAAATACTTTACACAATGATTATAGGAAACCTATGAGGAAGATATGGGTTCTTAAAGAACTTATGACTAATGTTACTGGACCCAAACAAGTATGAGTACCAAAATCTATTTTTTCTTGATCATCTTGTACGAAAGATACTTATAGAGTTCCTGTAAAAGTTTATGGTACTTGGATAGTGGGTGTTCAAGAAACATGATAAGAGACTAATCATACTTCAAGAAACTAATAAAAATATATATAGGACATGTCACATTTTGTGACAATGCCAAAGGAAAGATTATTGGCCTTGGCCAAATTGGTAACTCTAAATCAGTTTTGATTTCTAAAGTACTGTTTGTTGATGGATTGAAATATAATATGATTAGTATCTCAAAATTATGTGACGATGGATTTCATGTTATATTTAAAAATGATTCTTGAAATGTATTTAATTCTAAATAAGAATTAGTGTTTTCTATACTAAGAAATGAAAATGTTTATTCTGTTAACTTAGATTCTTTAGTTTCTCAAAATGCTTCATGCTTAAGTGTATTTCATAAAGAGTCTTGGCTTTGGAATAGGAGACTAGGGAACTGTAATATTCACTCCCTTAGAAAGTTAACTAGAAAAATCCTAGTCAAAGACCTACCCGAACTTGAGTTTCCAAATGATAAAGTGTGTAATCCCTGCAAAAAGGGAAAACAACACAAAATTTCCTTCAATACAAAGAAAGAAGTGTCAACTTCTCAATCTCTCAAACTAGTTCACATGGATTTGTTTGGACCATCTAGAGTTTCTAGTTTAAATGGGAAGCACTATGTTTATGTTCCTATAGATGACTTTTCAAGATATACTTGGACCTTCTTTCTGGTTCACAAAAGTGAATCCTGCTCTTATTTTACTAAATATGCCAAGTCTGTAGAAAATATTACTGGACTTAGGATTAAATCCTTAAGAAGTGATCATGGTCGTGAGTTTGAAAATCAAGAGTTTGAATTCTTTTTCTCACAAAATGGCTATTGTCATAATTTCTCTTCCCCTAGAACACCTCAACAAAATGGAGTTGTAGAAAAAAGAAATAGAACCCTGCAAGATATTTCTAGAACAATGCTTAGTGAATATGATCTACCTATTTATTTTTAGGATGAAGATGTAAATAAAACATACTACATAATCAATAGAGTTTTGATCAAACCCATTCTTAAAAAGACTCCTTATGAGCTATGGAACAATCTAAAACCCAAAGTTAACTACTTCAAAGTTTTTGGTTGAAAATTCTACATCCTTAATACTAAGGAAAATCTTGACAAATTTGCATCCAAGAGTGATGAAGGCATATTTTTAGGATATTCCATTTCTAGTAAAGCCTATAGATCCACCCATCCATCCAACAGCCCAAAGTCCTTAAATATTTTTATTATTATGAAAGCCGATTTTAAGGGAGGAAGGGGGAAACCCAATAGACTTCATAGACTTAAGACAAAACACACCTGAAGAAAAGAACAGTAAAACCAGACTGCAAACATGGAGCTTCCCCTCCTCAACATACAACATGATGAAGCTTTTCATTATTTCAATGAAATACGGCAAGCAAGTGTCCTGTGTCGAAGCACAAGCCCGATCCGATGACAAACGGATCCACATGAGCCTAAAACCATTCTAGAAAACCTAGAGAATGATGTATCAAATCTGAACATTAATTCAAAATCCTTAAACCATTCTATGAAAGAATCTGTGAAAACTTACAGTTCTAGAAATTCCTTAGACTCAAGTCACAATGAACCTAAACCTATTGATGAACCAAAAATCACTATTCCTTCCTTCTCTAGATCTATTATAACTCTTAAGAACCATCCCTTAGATGCTGTTGTAGGAGACCTAGACAATGGAACTCAAACTATAGCTTCTCTTAGAAATTTGGTTGAACATCAAGTTTTATTGTCACAACTTGAACCTAAAAAAATTAGTGATGAAATCAATGATGAATTTTGGGTGATGTCTATGTAAGAATAACTTAATCAGTTTGAAAGGAAAAAAGTTTGGAAACTTGTAGAAAGATCCAATGACACATTCACCATATGCACTAAATGGGTGTTTAGAAATAAGGTAGATAAAGCTGGTAACATAGTTATAAACAAGGCTAGATTGGTTGCACAAGGCTATATTCAAGAAGAAGGAATTGAATATGAAGAAACCTTTTCACCAGTATCTAGACTTAAAGCCATCAGAATTCTGCTTGCTTATGCTTCACATCTGAATTTCAAACTATATCAAATGGATGTTAAGAGTGCATTCCTAAATGGGTATATTTTTGAGGATTTATTTGTTGAGAAACCTCCTGGTTTTACAAATCCTCATTTTCCAAATCATATTTTTAAATTATCAAAAGATTTATATGGTTTAAAACAAGCTCCAAGAGCCTAGTATGATAGGCTGAGTACTTTTCTTATTTCTAAAGGTTTTACAAAAGGAATAGCTGATCCTACCCCTTATATAAAACTAATTTCTAATGATGTTTTAGTTGTTCAAATATATATAGATGACATTATATTTGGATCTTCAAGAAATTATTTATGTATTGATTTTTCTAAAATGATGCAAAACGAATTTGAAATGAGTTTAATGGGTGAAATAAAATTCTTTCTCAGATTTCAAATCTTTCAAAATAATGATGGTATTATTTTAAATCAAAGTAAATACACCAGATATCTTCTAAATTTTTTTAGATTGGATAGAAATAAAAGTAGTGACACTCCAATGAGTACCACTTGTAAGTTGGATCTTGATGAAGATGGAAAATCTGTTGATCAAACCACTTATAGAGGAATGATTGGAAGTTTACTCTACTTAAATTCTAGTTGACCTGACATTATGTTTAGTGTGTGTATGTGTGCTTGTTTTCAAGAAAATCCTAAGGAATCTCATCTAAATGTTGTAAAGAAAATTTTCAAATACCTCAAGCATACACCCAATCTAGAAATATTCTATCCTAGAGGACAATAATTTGATTTAGTTAGTTATTATGATGCTGACTTCGGTGGATTTACATTAGATAGAAAAAGAACCTCTGGAACATGTCACCTTAAGCAAGTCACTAGTATCATGGTGTAGTAAAAAACAAAATTCTGTTGCATTATCAACTGAAGAAGATGAATACATAGCTACTAGTAGCTGTTGTTCACAAATTTTGTGGATTAAACACACCTTACTAGATTATGGATATCAATTCAGGAATGTACCTATAAATTGTGACAACACAAGTGCTATTAATATCTCAAAAAAATCCTGTTTCACACTCTAGGACAAAATCATATTGATGTAAGACATCACTTTTTGAGAGATCATTATCAAAAAGGTAATATCACTCTAGAATTAATTGGAACTGAATATCAGATTGATGATATATTCACCAAACCATTAAATTATGAAAGAATAGAATACATCATACATGAACTAGGCATGATAAACCTTAAGTAAATGTCTTACTGTTTTATATATTACTATGTCATGTTTACAGTCTCACAGTTAGTATTTCTTGGTTACTGTCTAACACTTACTGTCTCTAACGATACAGTCACATGATTTAGAAATAACATTTTCTTTATTTTTTACAATCTCACCGTAAAACGCTTGTTACTATCTCATCGTAAAACACTTGTTACTGTCTCACCATAAAACACTTGTTACTGTCTCACCATAAAACATTTGTTACTGTCTCATTGTAAAACACTTGTTACAGTATCACCGTAAGAATGACTTATTATTTTATTTATAAATTAGAACATGTATCACATTATTTACTTATTTCTTTCCTGTGCTTTTTTATGACATTTGGTATTTTTAAATGATAAAATAAAAGGAAATTTCACTCGTTCTTCACTTGAGAACCCTTCTATTATCTCAAACCATAACCCTTTATATTCTCTCAAACCATAAACCTTATTCAACCTTTCAACCCTTCTCTCTCTCGAAGATTCGATGAATGCCCAGGATGAAACACCGTTCATTGTCGACTCCTGAGAAACACAGTTCAAAGAAGAAGAAAATCACACCTAAGTTAGCACCTGAGGGTCCTCTGAATCCAAATCTGGTGAACCGAACTGTAGTACCTGAGAAAGAGATATGACCTAAGTGTCTTCTGTCAAGTAATTCTCTAGTTTTGAAAGTATTAAAAGAGAAAGGTTGGTTTGAATGGTTTTCAAAGGAATATAGACCTATCTACCCGAAGCTAGTTGCACAATTTTATTAGTTTGTACAATTTTCATTTGATTCAGAAAGTGGATATGTTGTAGGGAGTTGGATAAATGGCTAGATATGCTCTTTTTATTTGACGTTATAGGATTCATGCCTTGGGATACCTCATGAAGGTATCTATGAGGACTATCATAGAGGACCTCCACCTCCTAGTGAATTCTTTATTTTGGAATATTCTTTGAAAAGTTTAACCGGAAATGGCACTAAGAGGAGAGATATCACTGTTGAACTAGATGGAAAATCTAGACTTCTATTTAAGTTTATTTAGAACTTGATTATCCCTAGAAAAGGTGATTTTTCTATACTTAAATATCAGGATATATTTTTGATTCATATTATGAAAAGTGGACATAAGATCTATCTTTTTAAGTATGTCATACACCATATGTTTGAATTGATCAAGACCACATCCAAGTAAACCTTCCTATTCTATTCTCGGCTTATCTTAGCCATGATATATTCCAAAGGATTGGTTGGACCGAATAAAGAAGTTATCAAGGATCATGAGTTATGTCTTTCAAAATTCATTATCAAAAGGATGAAGATCAATTGGAATCCTTGGAAAGAGGCATGGGTGGAAGAAAATGAGAGGATCTATGAAAATTTCAATCCAGTGGAATATCCCTCAGAAGAAAAAGGTATTTCTGATCCTGGTTTGGAACCAAATGAAGTTGTTGAGTATTCTAAAGAAGAAGAAGAGGAGGCTACTAAGCCTGCCAGAGAAACTATTTTTGATAAAGAAGACTATACTTATATTTCTCATGTAGTAATTGAAAAATAAATCCATGCTCTTAAGGATGTTGCTGATCTGGAAGATCAACCCAAAGTTGAAAAAGAATCTGTTGCCAAAGAAACCAAAAAGGATGCCATGGAAGAACATATAGAAGAAGAAATTCCTATTATGCAAGAAGCTGAACTTGAGGAACTTCTAGTGGAACAATTTGTTCCTTAAGTCATTCCTTCAGATGAAGATAGGATGGAGATAGCTTTTCAGTTATCTAGATAGGAAATGGGTGAAGAACTAATGGATGAATTCATGGAGATAGATTAAGATCCTAAGCTTATCAGTCCTGAGAAGGATGCAACTGTTGAGGGAGAGCAGCCCCCCAATCTGGAATCTGTTGAAGTACCAAACCCGATTGATCTAAGCTCAGTAGACACATGGTATAAATTTTCTAGTTAATTTGATGTGAATGACTCTCAGGAATTCTCAATCAAAGGTCTTGACCTCTCCACTATGTTTCAGTTGAAAATGACATCTGGTCCTAAAGCTATCTCTTCTAAAGAATCTGAGACTGTCTCAATCTCTATCTCTGAACCTTTATTAGATCAACCAACCTTGGTAAGTAAAGACAAACTAAAAGAATTTAGAGCTACACTTTTGTATGGGGTTGAAAAAAATCCTAAATGCCCAAATAGATTTTGTAACAAATCTAAGTGAGAGATATGGCTCACTATTGGAAAAAGTCATTTGGTAGATTCAACCCAAAATTCTTCATGATATTCAGGAATTCAAATTTGAGAATAGACTTCTTAGTGATGAAGTGAAGACTCTAAGAGGTATGATTGAAGACATGCAGAAAGTGATGAATTTGAGACGAGAGCTCGCTTCTCATCCTATTGAGCCTTTTGTTCCTCAAACCCCACAAGATATTTCTTGTCTGATTCAACCTCAATTATCTTATTTAGATGAAAAGGTATCTAAAAGAAACAAATAGATAGTGAAAGAGATGCGTGAACTTGTTGTTGGTATTAACAAGCTCAGTGATTAGTATAAGGGGTGCCTTCAAAAAGTGATAAACCAAGTAAAATCTCTTACCCCAGCTATCACTGATTCTAAAGCCTCTGTACAATCATCTCAACCTTCCTTAGACAATGAACTTCTTAGAACATTGGTCAAAGAAGAACTTCAGACTACTCTTAGTGGTTTCAAAAAATATTCTCTATCTGATGTTTTCAAGAACAATGAAAAAGTTCTTGATCTGGTCCAAATCCATTCCAAAATTACTAATGATGCTCATCAAGAAATTACCAAGAAAGTGGACTTCTAATTCAACCAAATCTTCTCAAATACTGACATGACCAACCATTTCAAGTACCTTGTAGAAAATATGAGGATTCCTCCTGTTACTCAAGCTTTCAAGACTCAAGTCCAAAAGATCACAAAGTTCACTCATCTATTGGATAAGTTTATGGAAAACAAGGATGACTTTGAGAAAGCCATGCAGTATGGTGGAGAGATCATTGATAATTTTATCAAGCTTCTGAGGCCCTATCTTCATGTACAGAGTACTGCCAAAGTTGCTCCTATGGATGTACCTCTGAGACCTGGTTTTCCTACCTTTACCTCTGCCTTAGCCTCCACCTCTATGTATGTCAGTTAGGCACTGAGTCAGATCAGTCTTGTAATCCTTTATCAACAATTTCCTCAATCTTCTACTACACCTACACTAGCTCCCTCTATCTTTGAAGGTATTCCTTTACCTTCTCTGTCAACCAGATCACTCCCTTCTTCTACCAGAACCTCTTCTCCTATGGCCTCTTCTTCTAATGCTATTGCTAAGGGAAAAGAGAAGACTATCCAGTGATGAAGAATAGTGATTACTCTCCTTTGATAAGAATGTTGTTTCATTTACTGTTTGTACTAAAATTTTATTTTTCTCTAATGCATTATACCCTTTCTATTGTCTACTCATTATTCACTCTTTTTGATAATCCCAAAAGGGGGAGAAATCTCTATAGAAAAATATCTATGGGAGAAAACTCTATATATGTTATATGCATATTGAAAATATGTTGTTGGAAAAAATATACACTCTAAATATATATGATTTGTGATCATCAAAAAATGGGGAGATTGTTGGACTCCTCATGTATTAATCATGTTTTAATGATCACAAATCCTATTCAGTATATAAACCCTATTAACTCTATGTAATCTATCTCACATCAAATGTATAGTTGTTTATTAAAAGCTATCTAAAGCTATTAAGTGCTATACACTCAGTTTGGTTACTGTACACTATCTTTTGATTTAATTTATAATTTATTTGACAAATGATTAAGTCTAACCCATTATATGAATATATCTTCTTAAGTCTAAATACAAATATTTGGCAAAGTCTGAGACACTGTGAGTCTACCACCAGTTATGTATTTATGGAAAAGTAATGAGACACCGTGAACCATGAGACATTGTGAGCGAGACACAGTGAATGAGACAATGTGAACCATGAAAAACCATGAACGAGACACCGTGAACTATGAGACACCATGAATGAGACACCGTGAACCAGACATCACAATCCAGACACTGTGAACAAGACACCGTGACCAATCCAGACACTATTTGAAGGAGACACCATTTCCATGACATACTGTGACACTGTTTCTTAATCTTCTTTTTCATTTTTCAATTTACTCTCTAAAAATCATATTTTAAGTTTTTAAATGCATTGACATAATTTATGTTTCTTTGTATACATGTCACCTGATAGTACGAGGTATGAGGTGCAGAATACATGAAACCTATTGGCTCCAACACATGCACTCTGAGATAAAAGAGTAGTGTGGACCAGAAACAATAATATAGATGAAAGTGAGGCAAATGGAAAAAGATGATAATGAAGAACACACTCAGAGAATTTTTGAAGAAAGAATTTCCACATGCAACTTGACACTGCTGAAGAAAACACGAAGCATACTTCAATATAAAAATCGTGAACATCTTTGCACTGTCAAACATCACGAAGAATACAAGCCAGATTTTTCTGACTTACGACACTCTGTTTTCCATTCGAGGACTTGATTTCTGCATCTGCTTTATCTCAGAAGTCTAGAGCTGCAAAGACTAACACTCAGTGCACTTCTAAACTTATTTCAATATTTCTGGTCTGTTGTGTATCATTTTATTAGATTTCAAGAAGTGTGTGTATTTGTATAACAACACACTCTATCTACTATATTAAACATAAGGATATAAGATATCCTTTATCAAACATCTTTTTACACTTGTATACCCATGGATAAGTGTGAAAGAGGTCCCTATGTGGCCTGGTAGTTTGTACCCATGAAGAACTGTGGAAGAGGTCAAGTGACCTGGACAGTCCTATGTACTGTTGTTAACCCTAATTCAGGGTGTGGATAAATTTTATTGATATAAACTTCTTGGTGGCAGGTGATCAACAAGTGGAGTGGATTAGGTCTCATCTTGAGACTTATCCACTTGTTTTATATCCTCCGTGCTGCATAATTTAGTCTTCTCTGTTTTACTGCTTTACTGTATAATTTAGAAATCACTAAATTCACTTTGATATTTAATCTTGGAAAGAAGTTATAATTGTTTTGCCTTAGTAGAATAACTTAAAAAGTAATATTAATAACTGATATTAAGATTACCGATAATAAATAAATATTCTAAGAAGTTATTCAAACAGTAAAAATTTCATAACAGTATAACCTTAATTAACTAGGATGTATTTAAGCTTATTGGGGAATCATTTTTAAGAATACTTTCAAACTAGAAAATTTTATAGATACTAAATCCCCCCTCTTGAGTAATCTACTCCGACCAACACTATTCTTATTTTAGAAACTTTTTAAAACATTTTTCCAGAATTTTGTTCACTATTTTTTGTAGGAAACTCAAAATATGCTTGAATTTACCAACTTTTTTTGACCATATTTTAAACAAATTTCACATATGAATAATATTATTTTATGAAATCTCTTATTCCAATATCTATATCTATTCACATTAGATAAATAGACCATAAATAATCTATTATCATCCTTTTCTTAAAACTTTCCCATCCTTCTTCCTTTAATTTTAATATAATAAGAACTTATAAAGACCTTGAAATATTTCAATATAGGATTATTTTGGTATCACATATCATAGGGTGAAGTATGCGTCTCGGGTCTCAAAATATATATATTTTGAATATACACTACTTTATACAGATCTTCTATCCAAAAGTATTTTGAAACATTATTACCATACAACACTGTCCTTCTAATTTCCACAATGCTCCTATCCTTCATCTATACCACACCATTATATTGTGGTGTATAAGGTGTGATATACTGATGCTTAATTCCATTTTTGTTAAGATAAATTTCAAACACACCACTTATGTAACGACCCAATCTTTTTGAGTATTATATTAACTTACTCTTAATGATTTAATAAGACGTTAATGGTTAATGCAGAAAGGGGAGTTGATGGCTTCATCTAGTAGACTCAACCCTTACGAATCCCACTTATCAGAGCTTGGGAAGGAGGTAGCATCTGTGGGCTTCGCTTTGGACCAGGCCCAAGCCGAGCTCCAGCGTGTCAAGCTTGAACGAAAACGCTTGCAGGAGAAGTTCAAGTTAGTGGAGATTGCTACTAGGGCAATGTTATCTGAGACTCCCTCAGATTCTCTCACCATAGCACACCTTACACTTAGGTCTTATGCCAGTGTTATAAGGGGCTATGTGATGAGACCCTAGTTTCCTTGTGTAATCCTTTCGGGTGAATAAATTGAGATTTCTTCCTTTAGTGATGTTTGTGAAATTTCAAATGTCTAGATAATTTTAGAATGTATTTTATTGATGAATTTTGAAAAAGGGATATTTTGAAATATTTATGTAAACCCTAAATAACTAATGATGTGTAATGATTTTCAAAAAATGGTCTTCTACAAAAGTGTTCATTAAGGAATTTGGAGTCTAATAAGATCAACTTAATTTTTGATGAATAGTAAATAGTGAATAGTGATTTTACGCTTAGGATTAGTAATGTGACCAAATGGATTAGTAATCTCACTTAAAGAAAGTTTTAAAATAATCTAGGCACCTTGATTAAGTAATGTGATTCAATAAAATGGGTAAATAACGGTTTCATAAATTATTATTCAAGTATTAGTTTTTTCGGATGAATAGTGTTTTTTAATTAAAAATTTAATTAAAAATAATTAGAAAATTATTTTTAAAAAAATGACTTTATTTTTGAACTCAGAGCATCGATATTATGTTATGGTAATTTTTGGGGATTTTTCTGAAAAGATGAATTTTCGATGAATAGTGTATTTATTTAAAAATAAAATTAAAAATATTTAGAAAATTATTTTTATAAAATGGAGTTCATTTTTGAAATCATAGCATTGATATTTGGTTAAGGTGAAATTTTGGGATTATTCTGAGAAAGTTGAATTTTCGGTGAATAGTGAAAGTATAGTTTTTAAGTTACGGGTGTTTAATGACATCATTAAATGATGTATTAAGTATATATTCAATATGGTCGAATTATGAATAGTAAGATAAGGTGTGAGGTGTCCCAAGTGGCCAATACCATGGGCAAATACCATGGGCAAGCCCATGGTTTTGCCAAAACCACTAGTGAGGTGTCCCTTGGCCATTAATGCTTTGTCCCCTCACTTTCCCTATAAATACCTACCCTTTCCTCCTTTAGTTTTCACTCCCAACTCTCCCCCAACGAAGTTCTGGTCTTCTTACCTTCCAAGGAGTCCTCCCAAGGTGCTCTCAAGCCCTCAAGGTCCAATCCTTTGAGTTTCAAGAGTCACGTTTTAAGGTAAGGGATCCGACCCCTCTCTTTCTTTTCATGTAATCTCTTTTATGTCATTCCTTTTATTCTCCATGTTTTTATGTGAGGGGATGTTATTTTATATTCCTCTTACTGCCCTTTCATGTTTATATGATGAGAGATCCCCTCTTACTCTCATCATTTCATTTTATGAAAGTTTAAGTGACGCCGTTAGGCTGCCGAATTTTTAAGGGATTCTTTCACCCTTCTCATTTTTCAAGTTCGATTTTCATGTCAAGTCTTTCAAGTTCCTTTTTATTATGTTGGGGTATGATCTCTATATCTATCATACTGATATCTTATGATCATATGATGAGGGACCCTATTTGATCTTTCCAATTCTTTTTTTATTGAAGTTTAAGTGACGCCGTTAGGCTGCCGAATTTTCATAAGAGAAATCTAATTTTTGTCTTCCTTCCATGTTTTTCATTTCAAATGGTATGTCCTTAAAATTTCATTACCATGTCCATATATCCTTCTTATTCTGTCCCCTACTGTTTTATGGATCATTTATGAGTGGGTGACCCATGTCCCCTCTCTTTTCAATGTTTTCTAAAACCCCAAAACATAGTCGTTATGCTGCAGAATTTTCGTCTCAAAATGCCTCTCCCTCTTTTCTCAAAATTATTTTATGTTATAAAGTGAATACTCAAAGCTCTTATTTCTAAAAGGGTATTCACATATATATCAAAATGTTCCATTTTAAATTCTGGGATTTACATACATGAGACCCGCTTTCCCTTTCCGTGGGTTTAAAGTGACGTAAAGATCATGTCTTTAAAGCAGTTTTTAAAACGTTATGATTATGAAATGAAACCCATTTATTTTATGCTATGTGGGTTATTTATGAAATGTTTGATGATGATATATGTGGCTCAAATGATAATAAAGGCAAATTTAAGGGTGCGCCCTGATAGCACTCCAATGCATTGGGTAATGATGTAACCACTAGAGATTACAATTTTCACGATACCTTGGTGAATAACCTTGGTAATTTTCAAATGACACCTTGGAGATGGACCTTGGTGATATGTTCATGATTGTCTATGTTAAATGATGTAGCCACATATTCAAGTTATGAAAAATGTTATTTTTATTAAGAAATGCCTCATGATTTCTTTCTCATGCCTTAAAGTTCTTTTCATGTCCTTATTGAAGTATCTCAAGTTCACATGTAAAATGTTCCTCTTGTTTCCCTTACTGGGCCTTCTGCTCACCCTTTCTTTTGATGTATGTCCCCAGGTTATGAGATGCAGTAATCAACCTAGAATGAACTTAAAGAGACGCCTTTCAAGTGTTTAAGAAGAATGTTTTATGTTTTTTTTATGTATTATGATCCTTGTTTCCAAGACACTAAACCTTAACGATCCTCAGATTTGTGTAATGTAATGAAAGTTTTTGTTATAAAATGGCGGGATGCTATAACTTATGTATTCCTTCCCATGATATGATCTTTGTTTTTTGATACACAATCCAAGATCTTTTTCAACCAACATAATTTATATTTTAAACATCCTAACAACTGAAGACTTGTGATTGATGAAAATAAAATTAGTCATCTGAGTAAATTAAACTATGAAAGTAATGAAATAAAGATCACCTCAAGTTTATTTCTGTATCATAGGCCCATAAATATCTATATGGACTAATTCCAATGGTCTTGTAGAAGTGATATCCACATTCTTGAGAGTCTTCTGAGTTATCTTACCCTTCTGACATATTCCACAAATTCCATCTTGATCTCTTTTCATTCTAGGTAGATCTCTTAACACTTCACACTTTATAATCTTATTTAATATTCTTTTTAAAAGATTCAAAAGTATTATATACCATATAATATTATCATATTTCATTCTCATATAACACGTATTAGAAGGATCACTAATCAAGAATAAATTTCCAATTATTCTACTACCTTGAGAAATATTTTTTTCACTTATTATTTTAATTATGCATGTGTTTTTCTTAAATTTCACCACATTCCCATGATCAAAAAGTTGGTTAACACTCAATAAATTTTTATTTATCTCTTTAACTTAAAGAACATCATTATATTTGAAATCATCATTCTCAATTTGAGTTGATCTAAAATCTTTGATTTTCAAGGAAGAGTCATTAAAAAATGTTACTACACCTCCTTAATTTTTATCAATGTTCTTTATAATTTTAGCATCACTAGTCATTTTGGAGGAAAACCCACTATCAAGTATCCATGCCTTTATCTTCTTGGATTCTTTAAAAGAATAATTTGTTAATTATAAATTTTATTCATTGTGAACTTGAACTACTTTCCCTTTATCTTTCATAGGGAACTATTCAGGTAAGCTTATCATAAATTTATCTCTTTTATGTCTCTTTTGATCAAACCTTATATATAAGGATTTAATACAATTATACCTATTTTATGTTGTTAACTTGTTTCCCATTTCCATCTCTGCCTTCCTTCTTCTAGAATCTGATTCCTTTTAATTGGAAATACTCCCCAAGCTTCTTTACTTCTCCTGGGTAAAGAAATTATATATCAATATGTATAATCTTTATGTCCAAACATACCATAACACCAACATTAACCCTCAAATATGAATTTTATTGAAAAAACGGAGTTGGATCTAGAAATTTTCTGTCTAGAATTTAACATCTTCTAAATTGTTATGGTCTAATTTTGTCTCTGATTTATAATAGAAGCATCATTTAGGATTCTCCTTTTATCAGGTAATCTTACAATAAATTTATATCCATTTTTTTGGTTCATATTTAACTAAAATTAAATTTTAAACCTACATTATTTGTTCCAATAGTTTTGGAAATAAAAATTTCAAATGAGGATTTTACCTTAGTTTCTTCATCATCTCTAAAATATTCTCCCTTGACTTGAATAAATATTTTTAAGTACTTATTGATCCTTTTTAGTTCTTTATCAGATTCAATATATTTCAATTTTTTCATTGAAAATTATTTATCATTCATAGATATTTTTTCTTCAAAATGTTTTATCATCTTCTCATATTCTATAGCTTTCAACTAGGGTGTTTTATTTTCTTCCACAATAAATATATCCATTTTAACTTGATCATAATTGTCATCTAATGGATCCTTGTTATCTTTTAATAACTTATTCTTATCTTTATTGAGCATTATCTTTTGATTAGAACATTCCCCAAGATCATCTTTTAGTATTTATTCATAATTAATTGGTTCTAAATTATCTTCATCACCACTTAATGAATCAATAGTTTCTTGCACATGATCCATAAAATTTGTAAATTTCTCATGTATTTTGATAATTTTTTTAATTGAATATTTTATTGATAATAAATGACATAATTTCCTCATACTATGTTAAATATTATTATTTATGGGATTAGATCATTCAATTTCAAATTTGATGAAAATTAAAATTTTGACCCTTTAAAGTGAACTAAGTATTTCATTCATAAATATTTCTTTGTGACTTATTTGAACTTAAAATTTTGAAATAGTGTTCCTCAGTCAATGTGATAAAACTTTTATTTAATACATATAATATGGATTATAGAGACCCGATTTTTTAATTGTAAAACTTTTAAATATTTCTATATATATTTCCAGAGACAAGTACTAAGATGACATGCAATTACGAGGCCCAGTGTGATTGAAATTAATTTTATTAAAATATTCAATATATTTTGTATTACAAACACACAATTTCATAATGAAAATGTGATAAATCTTAAACATAATCTCATATCAGAAATAAGAGACCACGTTTGATTCCAAAATGTGTTGTTTACCCTAGGCACGACCTAAAATAGGCTGGTGTGGGGTGTTTAGATATCTCACCCATTGGTGGTAAATTCATGGGATTAATTAATTAATTTATTCATTCATTTAAACTAACATGATTTTCATATAAATTAATTCTTATGGAATTATTCCTAGGTTTATCCTCATAACCCTGGAATCCACAAGTGATGTTCTTCCTCTCCTTCCATTGGAAGATCATATCAAAAGATGATGAAACTCTGGATCAGAGCAGATCGAGACCTAGTGAATGAAATAACTTCCTTTAATCATTGGTGAGGATGTTATTCTATGAATAATGATCCAATATCTAGGAATGTCTTATCAATTTTTGGATTATTCCCATTTTAATTAAATTAATTGATTATTTCAATACTTTTTTTGTTCTGTTCCAATTATGGCTTGAGCATGCACCCGTGTATTGGAATTTTAATCTTTTATTCCTATTTTCTAACCTGGATATCCCCATTCTTGATTTTCGGCCAAGAATTCTTGGATAAATATAATTAAAAATCTATTCTTGTGCCTTTATCCCTCAACTTATTCATGTTTTTCACCGATTGGACCTCACAGTCATGGTTCGATGTTATTGGGTGGTACTGAGCCTAATAGGACCCCAAAATCATGACTAAATCACGTGTGGGAAAAAAATCAATGAATCAAGGAAAAATATATGTTGTTTTTGGGTTGTAGAATTTTTTTAACAACTGAGGATCAAATCATGAATGCTATAGGAAATCGAGGTGTGCATTATGTATGATGAAACCCTTATGGGTCAACAGAATTGATTTCTGGCCACTGGATGGACAAAAATGGTGTATCAAGACTATATTCTCTAAAATTTGGTGGAAATGAGGTGATATATATGGATTAATGGACATATTTGAAGTGTGGAATGCAAATATGAGAAACTATAAAAAACCCAACTACATGCAGTGTACCATGATGAACACATGGTGTGTATCCCCTTGGCTACGATAGCTTGGGTTTTGGGATTTTATAAGGATGACATGCTATGTAGACTCTTTACACACTATGTACCCCTTCTACTTATGGATGAGCCATGTGGAAGAGCACATATCTAGAAACACACCATATGCCTAAGTACATAGGCACGAATAGAGCATAGGGTAATAACCCCATGTGGAGAGGCACATCATGTATAAAAGTACATGAACATGGGGTGGATACATGGACATAGCCAACCACATGGGGGGGGGGACCCCAAGTGGCATGGGAATACCGTGTATATCCCCTACACACCATGTATTCCCACACGGCTGGTGAGTCTTGTACCTTTAGGAACACAACTAGGTGATGGAGCGGGACCACACAACATGTAGGTCCCCTCACACACCATGAACCCTTTGGTTCCTTTTAAGGAAACTTTGAAATTTTATATTTCCTTCATTTGGACTCATATTTTGTCCCATGAGTAGCCTATCCTGAGAATTTTCCAGTGTAGAACATGATGGTTCCATCCTATGTGGATTTTGGTATATGGTGTGAAATGTTTCAAGAATGATGATTATTGAGGTGATGTTGGATGATAGTAGTGATTAAGTGGGATCACTATAGGCTTCCTATATAATGGAACCCCCCATCATCTTGGGAATGGTTCCTCCAATTTCTGAGTGGAAAACTCTATTGGATAGGGAATAGGTCCTCAATAATTAGAGTGAAACCCCCTATCACACCAGGGTGTGGGTACTCAAGCTATAGAGTGGAACCCCCATCATCTTGGGAATGGGTCCTCTACATACTAAGTGGAACCCCCTACCGGATAGGGTGTGGGTCCTCAATGACCAAACTAGACCCCCAATAACACAAGGGCACTGGTCCTCAACCTATAGAGTGGAACCCCTATCAGATTTGGTGTAGTTCCTCTATCTACCAAGTGGTACCCTCTATTGGATAGGGCATGAATACTCATGACACTAGAGGGAAACCCCCCATCATCATGGGCATGAGTCCTCTATATATACTTAAATAGTGGAACCCCCCATCAGTATCAACACAGGTCCTCTATGGATACTTACAGAGCAGAACCCCCCATCATCATGGGTATGGGTCCTCTATGGATACTTATAGAGTGGAACCCCCTGATAGACTAGAACATGGATCCTATACTTGTATTTTGTTCCCCATTTGTTGTAAAGAATATTAAAGAGGTGTGGGACTTCAAATGATTAATTCTAGGTAGATGGATGAGATGTTGGAAATCATTGATGGACTTCTAGAACTGTTGGAGACTCTTTTCTTGGGCTTAACTATGAGATAGATATCCCCTTTCTCTCTCATTTTGGATTCTTTGTACTGAGAATATATATACCTATTTGTATCCATACCTTTGGATTTGGTTATACTCCTTACATGGGTTCCAAAGATAGATGGGAAATGCCATGTGCTTTCCATGTTTATCTTCTTGTGGTTGGATGAGTTCACTCTTCGGCTATGGGTGGAAAATACTTAATGTGTAGTCTATCTACACACCATGTTGAGCCCCTTATGCTTGAACAAGGTTACTCTTTCTCTTTCTTGGATTGAGATACATCCTTTTTACCATCCTCTATCTTTACATTTTTATTTTATCTCTTACTTTCCCCCTTCATCTTTTAGGGCGTCCTACTGGGTATGTATATACTCACCCTTTCATGGGATTTTTCTGCACGTATTGTGTCTTATATAGATGATGGACATGTTGATGATGAATATAGAGGATCTCATGGATACTTGGTAATTTGGAATGAGTATGATAGTTATAACTTAGAGATCATGAACTAGGATCTCTCAACATTTTACTTTCCAGTTTTTTTTATGTTAGGACATCTTTCTAGTTGGGTATGTATTTTTCCCCTTTACCTTTTAGTTTACATTACCATACTCTTGTACTGTCTAGAGGTTTTATATGCATGGTTTTTCCCTAGTGTTTTCATCCTTTTCTCTTTTTACTATTCAATTATTCATCGATATGGATATGTGTGTGCATAGAGTTACTTAGGAAAAGGTCTCCTCATGTTAGTTATGCCTTCAGTGCCGGTCTCCAGCTCCTGGCCTATGGAGGTGGTCTTTGGGTAGTTGCGGCTCAAGCCCTAACTTGGGTCAGGTCGTAACAGATTGGTATCAGAGGTGGTTTGATCCTCGGGATAGTGTTAGAAGTATTCCCATTATGAGGATTTTGTTGGGATTATGGAAACAATGTCAATATATTTCTAGTGAGACTCTTAGGCCAGAGAATCTAGTGATGGTGCGGGTGGGCAATGTATCCATTAATCAGGACCTTGAGTACCATCTTGTCAACTCCCCATGCTAATACATTGATTGCGGGGATAAATGGTACATGGATAATATAGGATTGAGTATTTAACTATCCTTCTTGAGTCAGGTCCCCATTTATATTTATATATATGCTCATCTAACTATGGTATGTCTTGATTAAATTTCATGATGCCTTCACGATGATATCCAATAGGGATACCAGTTCCAGATCGTGATGAGTATCTGATGAGAGAAGAGGACTTAGTTAAGGGACTATCCTATGAGATTCTTACTCCAGGTGGGTAGGAAAAATAACCTCCACCTATCAAGTAGTAGATCATCCCAGTAGATCAGGCTGAGGATGCACGTAGTCTTAGTGCACTCTATGAATTCTAGCACCAGAGGTGTCACGAACCAGATCTGGTCACCATCAAACCAGCACCAAACCTGGCCTGTGCCAAGGCTCGAAGGGCGTTCCCGATCTCCACGGGTTGGCACAAGTGCCTGGGTATCATAAAATGATAACTGGGAACGATTTACCCAATTTTTTTATACTTAAAACAACAAATGAATCCAAGAAATAAAATCTGGATTTTTCAAACCAAAACATCTTTTAATAAAAATTCAGAACTGAATTACACAATATTAAACAATGTTTGAACACCATTAAAAGGTACAAACCCAAGAAAAGACAGCCCATGAACCTCCACATGGAAAGAGGTACCGCCCTCAAGCCATCTCCATGACACTGTATCACGATGGACCGCTAAAAACCCGAACCAAAGGCATAAAACCTGTACCCAATCCTGTGAAATAAAATAAGCAAGTCTACTTACACCCAAAGGTGTAAGTAGGGTGTGAGCGAAATCCCAGTAGGATACCACCACTGAGAGATTCCATGTGATAAACATTTAAAGACGAAAAGCATGCAAGTTTTCAAAAACATGAAAAGCTAGTTACAATTTCTAAAAGATGCAACTTTGAATAAAAATAGTTTTCAAGTGGGCTATTTTAACGGGTTAACACTTTTAAAATAAACAACAAAGCTACTGAATTTTACAGCCAAATGTACCATATGCCGATGGTAAGTATAAAGTAACTAATGAGCACAAGCAATAGGAAATAACCCCTAGGCACTAGCTAGTTGTAGGTTCCAGGTACCTCGTATCTTGGTGAGAGTAACCATCACAAATATCCATTCTCATGCACGATCCACTAGTAGGGAACATACCCATAACCTAGTGGTCCCCAATCATCATCATCATAGTTTAGTTAGAGTTGTAAGCGTCAATCTTGCTAAGTGAAACTGAGGCCAAACCCCACGGATTCACTAGCATACTAGTACACGTCCACCCACCTAGATACCCAGGTTTTCCCTTTGTGCTCAAACATGTTCAACAAGCCAAGAAATATAGTTTTCACATGTAGATAACACTTCCACATCACACATTAACCAAACATACCCATGTACATTACATTAGTCACAAATTCCACTTTTCATTCAAATGCATTTTGAAATCAAACTCACACCAAAATAGCCCACAACACTTTTTTCATAACTTTCACAATCCAACACATCCTTTAACAATTTAATGAAGTCCCTAAAAATATGATAAACATCACATAACAGAACTATTCACATTTAAAATGGCTCAATTGAAAGTATAAAAAATCCAAAACAGTTTTCCAATATGGTTT
Source organism: Viscum album (assembly GCA_963277665.1). Taxonomy (NCBI): domain Eukaryota; kingdom Viridiplantae; phylum Streptophyta; class Magnoliopsida; order Santalales; family Viscaceae; genus Viscum; species Viscum album. The sequence goes on from OY728125.1 coordinate 1,058,094,043, forward strand.
CACCTCTTACATAAATCATTAAACCACTCAAAACTTTCATAAAACAATTCTAAATAGTGTACCAAAGATTTTCAAATAGAAACCATTCCAAAACCATATTTCAAGGACAAAATCACACCAATAAAAATTCAAAACAGAATTGGAAGCCCCAAAAACATTTATTAAACAACCCCCATGTGTTATATAAACACCTCAAACAATAGCACAAAAGATCCACATGAAACACACACGTTTTCAAAATCACTTTCAAGAAGTACAATAATGTTTTACACCTTAAACCCTTAAAAAAACTATTTAAGACCTAATGGTACACCAATAACCCACCAAATCATAATTTTCATCCCAACCAAGATTTATTAAACCAAATTAATATGTTATAAAACAATCCCAAACAATACCCAAAGGGTTACACATGAAAACACCAAATTTTAAGCTAAAATGAAACTATAAAAATAAATGTTTAAACAAATCCAACATAAAATTTTTTTGCACCACACACATCATATTATGATAATGCATAATAAGTAATTCAAGCAAACTAAATCATCTAGAAATTATTACACATGGAATCACCTACCAGAAGTGTTAAATCCCTCAAAACTTGGTTCGAAACGTCAACCACACAACCACCGCACCACAAGGAAGATAAATTCAGACCTATATCACAATATCTGACCACAAATACACCAAATGAAACCCTAGGATCAAACCCTAATTTCTGGAAATTTTATAACATAATGAAAGAGAGAAGAAACCCTAAGGGAAAAGGAAGAAACCAAGAATGAATCACTTACCCAAAACAATCCTGAAGAAAACGACCCAAAATAGACCAGAATCTGATTTTTAAAACAGATAAAAATTTAATTGATATTCGAAAAAGAATGATAAGGTCATGTAGGAATTGTAATGGGGGAAAAAGAGTAATAATAGAAGGAATTATGAAGGAATGAATTTACCTCTTCAAATCTGCCCAATTTTAGAAACCCTAATAGGTTTAGCTCTCAATCATGATGTAGAAGAGGTCCAAAGAGGGGAGAGAGAGCTTTTCCGCTCTAATGGGTTCAAGGGGCGCGTTTGAGTCTTGGAATCACCAAAGACTCCTTAAAAATGAATAAGTTATTAATTAATCAAATTTTATTTTTAAAACTGGAATTGGGATTTCGGGCAGACCCAATCAATAAAATAAAAACCCATATACACATTCGTTATGGATTTCAAAAGGCTCCAAATTTTAATTGTGGTGTTAATATATCAGGGGAGTAAATTTAGGAGTTGGAATGAGTGAAAAATATTAAAAAATTAATAATTTATAAAATAAACAAAATTTATTTTTAAATCTGGAATTGGGCTCACAGTTTGGCCCAATTCATGAAAACTCATATATTCTACATAAAACCTTTGGAAACCCCCAAAACAAAGAATTTATGGAAACTAAAATAAAAATACATTTAAAATAAGCTATGTATGTGACAAGAGTCCATTGAGGTTCCGTAGTGATCCAGATACTCAGGAAATAGAGGATTAGATAGAGTCATTGGTCCATGGTTTCAGAATAATATGGAAAATGAAGAATCAGGTGGTTGTGTTGGAAAATATCCTTTCCCATGGAGTAGCTAGGCACTGGTGGAGTCTCGTTACCTAGATGCATGATGAGTCGACACTCTCATGGTCTGAATTCTAACAACTATTCTGTGAGGAGAAATACCCCTCCTGCTTGTGATAATTTTGGATTTAGGATATTCTAGAGCCGCATAAGGGAGGTATGATAGTGTCTAAGTACATAAAAAGGTCCACAAACGTTACCCGGTACCCCTTGACATGATCTGGGATGGATACTTCCAAACACAAAAGTTTATGAAGGGGATCCATAGAGATACTCAAGACAGCATAATACCATTACGCATCCCCACCTATGGAGGGGTGTTGGAGTAGGAACTAGTGATAGATATATTCCCATTATAGGGATGATAGGTATCCAGAGCTGGAAGTGGGACTCACAAGGTTGAGTCATCTATAGAAGATAATAGATATCAAACGACGGGATATCGATGGAGGATACCTCCTCATGATCAGACTCAGAAACATGTTTAGGGGAATCACAGAGGGGAAGAGAATCCTAGATATGGGTTTTTATTTGATTTTGATGGAAGTTGTCACATAATGAAATACTGTTTGACCATACGTGCTGACGAGCGCAAAAAAGATAGCTGGTGGACCGATGTGGAAAAGGTAGCGCTATGATCAGGGATCACCCACATGAGTACAGGGTGGTCCCCAAGGAGGAAGACTTGGAAGATGATTAATATGAGATATGGTTGGTGGATGATGATTTTATATCCTTTCACTACCACCACTAGGAGGCCCACATCAAGCTTAGGGAGCTAGTGGCTAGGGCTGTGGACAGCTACAGGCTTTAAAGGCTTATGACCCCATGATACATGAGATTATTAGAGTTATAATATGTGCTTATTATACTCTTTATTTAGTATTATTAGACACATGTTACAATCATTACTTCATCTCTATACTTACAGTGTGAGATCTAGATCACCCAATTGCGGTGCTAGCCTAACAAATTTATCTTGAGGTTCCAATAAGGAATGATTATTCTGTATCTTTTATTTAATAGTAGTGAGAGATATCGGTTGGTGGAGAGAGGTTCATCTGGGACCTTTTATTCATCATGATGGAACCCTATGATGTCATCTTGGGTATTAATTGTATATCAATGGTCTGAGCCTAGATTAAATGTCACTAAAGAAGATTCAGATGCCTTCAAATTGATGGGACAAGATTCACCTTCATGGGAGAGAGGTATCTCATGGTGGGATGAGTTGTTTCTATGATCAGGAGGTTGTATCCCATCACACATCATTTTGTGAGTGTATCCCTTGGTGAAACAGGCTTTTCAATCATCTGGATTCCTTTATTTTTGGAGGATTATATAGACGTCTTCCCCAAGGATGTCCTAGGACTACCTCCATGGTGGGAGATAGAGTTTTGCATCAACTTGCATCCCAAGATCACTCTAATATCTTCTAAAACATATTATATGACCCCTAATGATATTTGGGAGCTACAGTTTTAGTTGGGGGACCTTTGAGAGAAGGGTTTAATTAGGACCAGTGTGTCCCCCTAGGAAACTCCAATATTGATCATGAAAAATACAGACAAGAGATTTTGGATTTTCATTTATTATCACTGCCTGAACCAAGCCACAATAAATAATAAGTATCCCTTATCAAGGATTGAAAACTTATTTGACTAATTGATAGGTGAGAGATGGTTCTCAAAGATCGATCACTAGTATGGATACCACCAATTGAGGATTCATAAGGTTGATATTCCAAAGCTATCATTCCAATGCTGCTATAGACATTATGAATTCCTACTGATGACCTTTGGTGTGATGAATGCCCCCACCATGTTTATGGCTTTGATGAACTGGTTTTTACACTCGTACTTAGACCATTTTGTGGTTGTATTCATTGATAACATGCTTACCTAGTTTGAATCATAGGAGGAGCATGCAGTGCACTTGATGATGGTTCTATATTTTCTTCAAGAGCACTAGCTTTATGGGAAACTCTTGAAGTTCCTATTTTGGAATCATGAGGTTCACTTTATGGGACATGTTATAAATGATCATGTCTTATCAATAGAACCAAAATATATTTATGAAGTGATTTATTGGGAGCCACCCAAGAGCGTGTCATAGGTATAAATATTTTTTTTGTCTTGGAGGGGATAAGAGGTTTGTGGAAAACTTCTCCAGGGTTTTAGCCCCTTTGAATGCCCTGACATGAAAAGGGTTTCCATTTACAAGTCCTAAGTAGTTCCAGAGGGACTTCAAGGAGTTAAGGATGATGTTGATGAGTGATACTATGTTGATACTACCAGATAAAGGCATGGAGTTCATAGTGTATTGTGATGGAGTTGGGATCGACTGCATGTTGATGTAGAAATATGTAGTTATCTTATACTGGTTAAGGGAATTTAGACCCCATGAGAATAACTATGTGAATCATGACCTAGATTTGGAAGCAATAGTCTTCATCCTGAGGATGTGGAGGCACTAACTTCTGGGGGAGTGCTTTGTGGTTTACCCAGACCATCAGAGTCTCAGGTATGTATTCAAATATAGAGACTTGAACCCGAGAAAATGGAACTGGTTGGAGTTCCTACAAGACTATGAATTTTAGATAGTCTATAATATAAGGATGGAAAATATATTATTAGATTATCTTATATGGGTTCTCAGGGTCACTTGGTGTAGGAGGATTCAGAGCAGTTTTATTCCTTACAACTGACCCCAATAGAGCAGGAGGGTACACTTTTTTCTACATTCGATGGTGTTGAATCCTCCGCTTCTTGAGAATGTGAGATATTCCTATCCAGGATACATAGACTACGAGGTCTTATGTGACTAGATATTCATAGGGGATTCACTATATGGATTTTATAAAGGATGGAATCAAGTTATCTTTTTTCTGGGATGAATGGTGGTTCCAGTCACGACATGAGAGGAGGTGATGAGAGAGTTACACACTTGTCCACTAGATATATATCCTGATGAAGGGAAGATATATCTAGAACTTTAGTGGAGGTTTTGATGCTATGAAATGAGATAGAGCATAGATAAGTTCATCTCTTTGTGCCTCACCTTTCAGTAGGTGAAGGATGAATACTAAGTTCCGACATGTTTTTTACAGCCCCTAGAGATCCTGGAGTGGAAATGGGATGATATATCCAGGGGATTATCCACAAGTCTTTTAAGAATAGTGAAGGGACATGATTCCATTTGGGTGATATTTGAAAAACTCAAAAAGTTATCACACTTCCTTTTTATTAGGGAGAAAATTTTGGTAGAGAATTTGGAGCAGTTTTACATACATGAGATTGTTCACTCCATGGGGTGCCCTCGACAATTGTATTTGATCATGACATGCAATTTACATCATGATTGTAGAGAGTCATGCAATAGGAATTCGGGACCCAAATGGGGATGAGTACATCCTTTCACCCCCATTAGGATAAGATGGATTAGTGCACTATCCTGGTGTTGGAGGATATGTTGATGGATTTCATTTTAGACTTCATCCAGAGATGGGAGGATCACTTTCCCTTGGTAGAGTTTGCATACAATAATATATACCACTCTATAATTGACATGTAACCTTTTTAGGCTTTGTACAGGAGACCCTACAGGTCACCATTATATTGGATAGATATTGGAGAGACATCTCTTGTGGGTTTATAGTTGGTGTAGGTGATGATGGTGAAGGTTCAAATCTTCCGTGAGAGGATTTGGACAACTCAATATAGGAAAAACTCTTATGTAGATCACCGTCATAGGCTCTTGGAGTTTGATCAGGGATACCAGGTTTCTTGAGAGTATCCCCATGATGAGGATTGTAGAGGTCAGACTAGGGATACAAGCTATCCCCGAGGTTTATCAGGCTGTTCAAGAACATGCATAGGGTTGATGAGGTTTCTTAACACCTCACCCTACCCCCAAAACTGAAGAGGGTGCATGAAGTCTTCCACTTATAATAGTTGAGGAGATATGTTCATGAACCTATGTACAACACCAACTATGTTGATCTAGACATCGAGGATGAAGCCACCTTTTCATAGAACCTGGTGGTGATTGAGGATCGACATGATAGGGCTCGGTGTGGATGGACCATCCCCTTGGTTTACATGTTGCAGCAATATGAGAACGTGCAGGAGAGATCCTAGGAGCGGGAGAGTCAGATGTGGGCTAAGTATCCCTTGTTTTTTATTTAGTTTTTATTTTTAGGGATAGAAATAATGAAGTAGGGAATGATATAGAGACCTATTTTTTTCCTTGTAAGACTTTTAAATATTTATATATATATTTCCAGTGCCAGACGTTGAGTCGACATACAATTTTGAGGTATGTTGTGCCTAGAATTAATTTTATAAAAACATTAAATATATTTTATATTACACACACACACAATTTATCAAAGAATATGAGATAACTCTTAAATGAAAACTTTGATTAGAAATCTGATACCACAGTTGAGTTCGGAATGCATTATTTACCCCAGGAACAACCTAAAATAGGTCAATGTGAGGCATTTGGATATATCATCCATTAGAGGTACATTCAATGGATTAATTAATTAATTAATTAATTAATTTAACCTAATAGAATTTACCTATAGATAAATTTTTACAGGAATATTCCTAGGGTTAGCCTCATAACCCAATAATTTCCAAGCGACGTTCTTCCTATCCTTCCATTGGTGGATCATATCAGACGATGATGAAACTTTGGATTAGAGAAGATCAGGATGCAGAGAATGTAATGAATTCATTAAATCATTGAAAAACACATTATTCAAAGAATAATGATCCAATATCTAGTTAGGAATCATCAATTTTTTGATTACGCCCATTTTTATTAAATTTATTGATCATATTAATCCCCTTATTTGATCTATGCCAGTTGTGGCCTGAGCATGCACCCGTGTATTGAAATTTTATTTGGTTATTCTTGTTTTCTAACCAAAATATCCCTTTTCATGATCATTGTCCAAGAAATCTTGGACAATGATGGTTAAAAATATGTTCTTATGCCTTTATCCCTCAATTTTTTCGTGTTCTTCATTGGTTGGACCCCGTGGTCCCAATTTGATGTTTCCAAGCAGTACCGCGTCCGATCGGACCCTCAAAATCATGATGAAATCATGTTCTAGGTATGTATCGATGAATCAAGGATAGATCTGGGTTGTTTTAAGGTTTGGAAATTTGTTTTAAAAATTGGGGATTGAATCACCAATTCTAGAGGAATGCAGGATGCAGTGCATTTGGAGGAACCCCTGTGGGTTGATAGAATCAATTTTCGACCACCAGATGGCCAAAAATGATGGATTGGGACTCAATACACTAATATTGGGTAAAAAATATAATATTTACTATAGAATGGATATATTATAAGCATGGGAATTAGATATGAGAAACTATGAAAAACTCAACTACATGATGTGTATCGTGATAAACACATGACATGTATCCCCTTGGCTATGGAGTCTAGGGTTTTGGGATTTCATAAGGATGGAATGCCATATGGACTCTCTACATGATATGTACCCCCTTACTCATGTGTAAGAGCCATGTGGTGGAGCACACGGTCGGGTACACACCATGTTCCTGAGTACACGGGCTTGACCAGAGTACGCAGGCATCACCCCGTGTGGAGAGGCATGCCATGTACAAAAGTACCTGGACATAGGATGGATACACGGACAGGACCAAGCACACAGGAAGGACCTTGAGTGGCATGGGCACACTGTGTATATCCCCTAAAAATTTAGTGATCTGTGTATCTTCAGGGACACGGTCAGGTGATAGAGTAGGACCACAGGCCGTGTGGGTCCCCTCACACACCATGTTCCCTTTGGTTCCTTTTTAGGAAACTTAAAACTTATGTATTTCTTTCATTTGGACTCATATTTTGGCCTATGAGTAGCCTATCATGAGTGTTTTTCCATAGAGAATCCGATGGTTCCCTCCATTGTGAATTTTGAGATACTATGTGAAATGTTCCAAGAATGGGACTTATTGAGGTGGTGCTCGATGATGGTAGTGATTTGGCGGGATCACCAGAGGATTTCTATAGAGTGGAACCCCCCATAATATTGGGAATAGGTCCTCTACCTTCTAATTGGAAACCCAATATTGGATTGGTCATGGATACTCAATGAACAAAGTGGACCCCCTGTCACACCAGGGCACAGGTCCTCGACCTATAGAGTGGAACCCCCCATCTGCTTAAACGTGGGTCCTTTACCTACTGAGTGGAACCCCTATTAGATAGGTCATGGGTCCTTGATGACTATAGTGGAACCCACTATCACATCAGGGCTTGGGTCCTTGATCCATAGAGTGGAAACCCCATAATCTTGGGTGCAGGTCCTCTACCTACTGAGTGGAACCCCCTATCAGATAGGGCGTGAGTCCTCGTGACACTAGAGTAGAACTCCCCATCAGCATGGGCATGAGTTCTCTATGAATACTTATAGAGTGTAACCCCACATCAACATGGACATAGGTCCTCTATGGATACTTATAGATCAGAACCCCCCACCAATATGATCATGGGTCCTCTAGGGATACTTACAGAGTGGAACCCCCATTAGTATGAGCACAGGTCTTCTACGAATACTTACTATGTGGAACCCCCATGACACACTAGGGTGTGATTACTTTACTTAAATTTCCCCCTTAGCTCTATGGAATAGGGATGAGGAGTGGCCCTTCATACGGTTACTTCTGGGAAGACGCGTGAGATTCTTGGCATCATTGATGGACTTACGGGATTGTTGGTGAATCTTTTATTAGGATGACCTATAATATTGGGATCCCCTTTCTCTCTCATTTGGGATTCTTTGGGCTGAGAATATATATACATATCTTTATCGATACCTTTGGATTTGGTTACTCTTCTTTCATGGGTTGCGAAGATGCACAGGGTATGTCATGTGCTTTTCGTGTTTATATTCTCATGGTTGGATGAGTTTACTCTCCTACTATGGGTGGAAAAGACTCAACATCTAGTCCATCTATAAACCATGTTGAGCCCCTTATGATTAGACGAGGTTACTCTTTCTCTTTATTGGGTTTAGCTGCATCCAGTTTACTATCTTCTGTCTTTCTATTCCTATTGTACTTCTTAATGCCACCCCTTCATCTTTTGTAGAATCTTACTAGGTATGTATATAATCACCCATGTATGGGATTTGGCCTCATGTTTCTTATATTATGTATCTGATGGATATGTCAGCAATGACTATATAGTATCTAAGGGATACTTGGTACTTTGGACCATGTAAAATGGTCACAGCTTGGAGATCAGGATATAGGCTAGCTCAGCGTTTTACTTTACAGTTTTTTCAGGTTGGGACATCTTTATAGATGGGCATGTATTTTGACCCTTTACTTTTCCGTTCACACTATAATACTCTTGTACTGTCTAGAGGTTTTACCTATATGGTTTTTCCCTAATGTTTTTATATTTTTCTTTTTTTCCTTTGCACTTCTACATAGAGATAAATGTGTTTATGGGTACATGTACTTAGGAAAAATCCTCCCCATGTTAGTTATGACTTATAAACTGGTCACTAGACCTTGTCTTATAGAGGTAGGATTGGAGTAGTTGTGGATTGAGCCCCAGCTTGGGCCAGGTCATGACATGGATCATGAATTTAATTAGAGTAAATGGGCCATGAAGTAAAATATTGATTAGACTCGCCATATTGAACACCACTTAAGTATTTGGGACATAAGTTCTACATCCAGGATTTGATTTAGATAAAATTTGAAAATATTATAGAGGAAACAATTAAATAATAATAATAATAATAATAATAATAATAATATATATTATTCATGTATTTTGGAGGTCAAAAAATTAGTGTAATTTAGATTAGATTATTTGACCAAATTTTCCCATTCACACTAGTAAAAAATTGTAACCCTAGAATCCCCTCCCCTATACAAATGCCTATTTTTCTCCTTTGGAAGGGGTTTTACATGAATTATAATATTTTGGGAAGATGATAATTTGTTTCACTCTATTTTTATGGGTATTTCAACAGGGAGATCTCTTGAAGCAAGAATCCCTTCATCGAAGCCTTTCTTCTTCTTTACATTGTAATGCTTATGTTTTCATAATTAACTTATTAGTATCTCTTAAATTTATTATATTTTATTAAATTTTATTCTTATTTAATTCAATTATTTTTTTCTAGAAATCAATAGTATAATCATGATTGGGTTATACCCTTTCTAAACCTTTGCGAATGTAATTCGTTTCTATGATGAATACACTGCCCATGGAAGATTAGTTTTTCTTAGTAATTGATATACCTCCAACCCTTTTTTTTGAATTAAAGATATAGTTTAATCAATAGAATATGATCTATGAATTTAGTTTTTAACTTAGAATAAACTAATCAAGCAATTTAACAATTAACACAAAACACACTATGTCGAGCAATGTGTGAATTGTGAGAGCATGATATTAATTGGTGAAACAAAACACATGGGATCAATTTTTAGAGTTAAAATATAATCCCAAAACTCATTTAATCTTAATTTACAGAATATATATGTTCCCTAATTTATCACTAAACATAATCTAGCCTTATAATATCAATCAAAGCAGGGTGACATGATATCAAGTTTTGAAGCTAGCCTAGTGTTCAATTAATTTTATATTTATGGTTAAGTTAATTATCATAGGTTTTGGGGGTTAAAATATTAGGGGATCATAATGAAGTGGATTTTAATTTAAATTATAATGATTAATAATTAATTGAATATGTAGAGTTATATCTATTACACCTTAAAAAATATTTTCTAAAAAAATATCCTCATTGTATTTTATCAATCAAATTTTTAAAAAAAATTCTTATTCCAACATACATATTCTAGTTTTATAAATGTTAAACAAACCCCCATCCATTTAAGTAATGTGTTTATTTTAAAAATGAATTTTATATGTTTTTTTTACTTTCTCCTTTGAGATACGACCTTGGTCAACCACTCTACTACACCTAAGTACCCAAAAATCACACATTATTTGATAGATCCCATGAAAAAATCTTTCGAATTGGAACCATTTTCAAGGAAGAACGTACTTTATTAAACATATTCAAGGTATTTTTTTTAATTTTTATTTCATTCTATTCTTCTCTTCTTTAGTACTTCTTTCCCCTTTCTCAATTTTTCATTTTATTCTTCTTTTTTTAGACCATAAACTCATAATTATTATCTTTTTATTATGGTCCAATTTTTTTCATTTAATTTTTATTTCATTTATGACATGAACTAACCCCAAGGACCTATTAGATCTTGACCTGGAAATTGAATACAACCTCAAGGTTCAAATCAGACAACCTTAATCTATAGGAAGTCTCAAAATTCACCTAGTTGGGGAATTCCTCCATTATGAGAACATTGAATTCGGAAGCACTTCTAAATAAAAAATAAAATAGAATCGATGGATGAAAATAATGACAATGAAATTAATATAACCATTTGATAATTGGATGAACCATAAATTAAATATCAACTAAAAATGTATTTTATACCCAAACCTTGAATTAGAATTTTAATTAAAATATGAATTGATAAAACTTCTTCCAAAATTTTATGGCCTCTCTGGTGAGGATCCCAAAAAAATATAAAAATAATTTAATGTAGTTTTATCAACCTTGAAACCAATAAATTTCTCTAAAGATAAAATCAAACTAATATAATTCCCACTCTCACTTGATGAAACTGTAAAATATTGGATGCATTATTTGAAACCTGAAGACGTAACATGATTTAATGATTTGAAATGCATTTTTTAGAGATTTTTTCTAGCATCATGGACCACTTCCATTTAAAAAGAGATATTAATAATCAATAAATACCAAGGGGAGTCAATGTATGAGTACTAGTAGGGATTTAATAAGTTGTGTGCAAGTTTCCCGAATCACAAAATTAGTGAGCAACTCCTCATCCAATATTTTTATGAAGGAATCATGCCTATGGAGAGGAGTATGGTGGATGTTGTGGTTGGAGGGGAATTGGATGAAAAAATATCAATTACTTCACGTGCCTTGATTGAAAATATGGAATAAAACTTCCATCAATTTGGTGATCGAGGTACACCACACGTTAGAGAAGTACATCTGATAAGTACATCTTCTCTTGAAAATAATTTAATTGATACGAATTTGGATAAATTAATCACTATGGTGAGACATATTACTTGGTCTCAAAATACATCCCAACCCACACCTACAAGGCCTTGTGAACTTTTCACTGAAACAATCCACCCAACCAACTGTTTCTCCAAATTACAAGAGATTGAGTATTGCACAATTGTATTCCCTGGGAGACCATATTAGAAGTAACAATAATCACATCTCTAGAAGAAGTATGATTACATTTCACAAACATAAAACCAAGTGTATAAAAATAAATTACACATGAGGTGTGGATCTATATAACAAAAATTCCCCCTTTTCAAAAAACATCCAATAGGATCTGCTATACCAACATGGTTTTCAACAACACTAAAGGAGATTTGAATCCCAAGAATCAAAAAGTCGAAAACAAAAATGGAATTATCAACTAAAGGTAGATTATAATACTGGTTAACTTTTAATTTTTTTTCTTAATCAACATAATGAGATGAAGATTCAAGGTTCAGAGTTGAGGTATTTGATGACACAAATGAGCTATATTGCCACCACCATCCATGAACTAGTAAGTAAGAACTCTAAAAATATTCATTACTAATATAATCCAAATCCCAAGGGGAATGATAATTTCATCACATTGAGAATTGGGAAGAAAACGATTGATACATATGCACCTATTATTCCACTGGGATTTACCTCAACCCTGGAGAAGCCCTACTCAAGACCATCATATGAGTATCTAAAGGAAAATAGAAAAAGATAAGAAAAATATTGATGATGTTCCTCCCAAACCCCTTAAAATTTTAATATATCTATACAAAATAATATATAACTAAAGAGGTGATTCAAAAATAGGTTTTGGATATATTAAATCATGTTGAGATCAATATCCCTTTACTTGAAGTAATCAAGAAAATTCTAAGGCATGCCATGTTTTTGAAAGAACTGTGTACAAATTGAAGAGGGATAAAAGGAAATGAATGGATCCAAATTTAGAGAAATAAAACATGGAGATTTTTAAAAAGTAAACAGACCATTAAAAATTCTCTATTCCATGAACCATTTGGGAGTTTCATTTATTTGATGATTTATGTGATTTGGGAACCTCCATTAATGTCATGAATCACTCTGTTTTATCTTTTTTACAAGATGGAGAGATAAATCCAATAAGGGTGGTGGTGCAGCTAGTGAATAAGGCCAAACCATACCTAATGGGATTCATTGAGGATGTTCTTTTTCAGGTAAGGGACATGATATTTCCTGTATATCTCTACATGCTAAATACAGAGGATGATCAGGAAATTTCTCATGCTCCTATCATTATTAGAATACCTTTCCTCAAAACTATCATGACAATAATAAATGTATATTAGGGTATACTTTCTATGGAGTTTGGATATGAGATCATATGATTTAATATTTTAGAGTCCACTAAGTACCCCTTAAAGGAATATTAAACTTTCTTCATCTCCCATTCTAACCCATCTTGCAATGAATCTCCAAATTTTGATTTTAAATATTTTTAAAATAGGGGTCATTCCATGTTTATAGTTATTTTGAGGATTGGTTATATCTTGATGTCAAAAAATACTATCACACCAATTTCTCATGATCAAACCACACTCATTTTTGATTTTTATATGGATTCTTATTCCGATTCTAACATATAATTTCTAATTATAACATGAATATTGATTTTAAATATGGATTTGATTCATTATTCACTTATTTTTATTATGAATATTCATATCCTGACATTCATTGTGTATGTATATCAGTTCCCATATTCTTTCTATCAATAAAAAACCCACCCAAACTAAAACTTAAACCATTTCCACCAAAATTAAAATATCCATACCTGTTAAATGATGAAAAATTTCTTATAATAATTTTAATGATATACTTTATGAATAATGAACACAACTTTTAAACATTTTAAAGAGATAATATTAGTGTAATTGGGTAGATATTTGCATAAATACTAGGTATTAGGCCCTCCATTTTCATGCATATAATTATTTTGGAATATGGGTCCAAACCGGTTAGGAAACTATAAAGGATACTTAACCCATACTATTAGAAGTTGTGAAAATAGAGTTGGAAAAGTTTCTTAAGGATGATATCATTTACCCCATTTCTCACTCTCAGTGGTTCATCCCTGTCCAGGTTGTACCCAAGAAAACTAGGTTCATTGTTATAAGGAATGAAAATGATGGGTTAATTCATGTGAGAGTACAAAACAACTATCGAGTGTGCATAGATTATTGTAAATTGAATCAATCCACTTGTAAGGAACATTTTTCACTTACATTCATTGATAGATGATTTAAATACTTGTAGATAAGACACACTATTGCTTCTTGGATTGATTCTATAGCTATTTTCAGGTTCCCATTGCAGCAGAGGACCAAGATAAGACAATATTCACATGCCCATTCACTATATTTTATTACTCAAGGATTCCATTTGGACTTTGTAATGCCCTAGGTATCTTCTAGATATGCATGGTAAGTATATTTCATGATTTACTCGAGACATGAATGTAGGTATCTATGGATGATTTTACAATGTATAGTTCCTCATTTAAGGAGTGTCTCTTGAGTTTGGGTAATGTGTTTCATTATTTCATTGAGAAAAATATGGTTTTGAACTTTGAGAAATGTAATTTCATAGTAGAGAAGGGAATTTTTCTAGGTCATGTAGTTTCAAAACATGGAATTGAGGTTGATAGATCTAAGGTAGATATTATTTCATCCTTTCCATCTCCTATGTGTGTGTATGATGTTCGATCATTACTTGGACATACTAGTTTTTATCAATGTTTCATCAGAGATTTTAGTAATATTGCTCAACCCTTATCTCGATTGCTTCAAAAGGATATTTAATTATTTTTTTATGATTAATATAGGGATCCATTTGATGAGATAAATAAGTTTGTATCCACTCCACTGACCATACATCCCCCATGGTGGGAGCTTGTTAGGCCCAAAAGGGGTCTAGATGCCCTGAGAGGGGGGGATGAATTAGGGTATGGACATTATTTTCTAAATTCTTCATGCCCCACTAGATATTAAACTCTTTATTTTAAGGGAAAATTTGTTTGTAATTAAGTTTTAATGATGATATTATTCTTTTTTTCTTTATCTAATGATGATGATTTGAATGCAATATAAGAAATCAAGCACAAGGACACAACAATTTTTACTTGGTTCACCCTCACTGGCCTACATACAACGACAATGTCCCGATTGTACAAAATTCACTAAGGCACATTACCAATAATGATGGTTTGGGCTAGATCTTGTATATACCCAGGCTCACTACCTTTACAAGGATTAGGGTCTGCTCACTACATTCCTGAGGGTCACTCCCTTTGTCTCTTTATCTGGCTCACTGCTGGTGGAAATGATCACCATCCTCCTCTTCCTTTGTTAAATACTCTTGGAAGGGATCCAATCAAATTTTATGTACTTGTAGGTCCCTTAATTTTCACAAATGAACACATCATCCACTATATGTAGATACTCTATTGAAGTTCTACATTTATCCACTGATGAATACCTCTTTACCATAATATTACTAGGCAACTTCAATATTTCGCGCAACTTTTGGGTGTCTTGTGCAAAACTTTAATGCCTTTTGCACAAAATTTATGATTTTTCATAGAAAACCCCAAATTACACACACTATTTCAGAACAATTTTTTTCATGAAATCTATTTTTTAAGCATAAACCCCTTATTACATGTAACTTCCTTTCTTCCATGTTTGAGAGCTCAGATTATCTATAAGTGTTGAGTTTCTCAGATGAGGGGGGTAGCTACCTATTTATAGCCCTGGAAAAACCCGTGTGAAAGATCCTGATGCTTCTTCCTTTGTTCATGTAAGATCCTTTTAGAGCACGCAAAACCACATTTGATGTCACATTGGGCGCACAAGCCTCTTTCATGCAACCTCATCTTTCATGAAAATCCAAATCTTTTACGCGCATTATGCCTTTTCCATATTTTGATGTGGTGATACCAAAACATGCCTTGTGCACAACATTATCATCCACATTCAATCTTTCACACAACTTCCTTTTCTAAAAACACCTTTCTCCATTTTCTCAATTTTGGACCCCAAAAATTTAGAAAACACAGGGAAACAATGCCACCTTGTATAAGATATTTTTTTATAGCCTCCAGAGTATCCATTCATTTTCCATGGTCCTTTTCCAACATATTTTGTCAATATTATATTTGGAAATCCAAAAATGACCCTTTAATCCTACTTTTTCAACAAACATAATCAACCCAAAAAATGCATCAATGTTACCTTGAAGGATTTTTTCCCAATAGAGATTCCATTCGAGCTTATGTGTGATGCTTCCAACTTCATAGTTGAATATTTCTTATCAAAGAGGGTGGAGGAATGTTCAAATTTGATTTCCTATGCTTCAAGGACATTGGATTTAGACCAACCAAACTACACAACCATAAAAATAAGTTTTTTTCTATAATATTTTATTTAGATAAATTTTATTCATATTTATTAGGCTCTAAAGTAGTTTTTTTTTCTAACCATGTAGATCTTAAGTACCTCTTGAAGAAGAAAGATGCAAATCCTGTACTTATCCATTATATGATGATTTTTTAAGAATTTGGTATTTAGATAAAGGATAAGAAGCGGTTAAAGAACTTGGCGTTAGACCATATGAGTAGGATTACTCACACACTAGAGGATTACACCTTGGAACAGGTACCACTTTGAGACACATTTCCCAATGAGGATAATATGAACTCTTAGGTACACATCCTTATTATTTTGATTTAGTTAACTACCTTATTGCTTATGAAATTAATGAAAATTTAAAGAAACATAAAGTCCAAAACTTAATGAGCGATTCTAAATTTTTTATATGGGATGATCCCTAACTACTTTGTTCCATGATTATCAAATGTTTTGTAAGTTATGTTCACATTACAACACATTGGAAATATTACTAGGAGACATGAGATTCCTCAACAACCCATACTATTTTGTGATATTTTTTATGTATGGGGAATTGATTTTATAGTCCTTTTCTAATTTAATTTGGTTTTTTTTTGTACATTTTGGTTTCTATTGATTGTGTTTGAAAATGGGTGGAGGAAAAGGCCACCAGGACAAATGATTCGCGTGTTGTAGTCTATTTTTTTTAAAGCATAATTTTTTTAGGTTTGGAATACCAAAGTTCATCATCAATGATCAATGGTTACACTTTTATAATAAAAATTTGTCTTCCCTCATTTAGAATTATGGTTTGACACATAAAATTTTACAATCCCATCCCCATAAAGTGTTTCCCTATGGTCCCAAAAATGGGAAAAGAGAGATAGTGACTCCTGATTCCTACCTATTGTGGGCCTCAAGTTGGAGACTAGAACTGGGGGTATAATAAACAAATAGATGGGAGGAATTAACCTCTAAGTGAACACATGTAGAATATAGATAGATAAAAAAACACCAACAAAATCCTGCTCAGACTAAATTATAGAATAAAATCCAAAATTCACATATGTAATGTCATGCAATAATTACTACAACTGAATGAAAACATGAAAATACCAAAAGTAAAGTAAATATGACAGTAAGCACAAATCCCAAACAACTCTTACTAAACCCCATGCTATTAGTAACTAACCTAATCTCCAACTTACTCCAACTAACCTAAAAAATAGTTTATATATACATAGGGTGAGTATAAAAGTGTACTTATTAGGATCCTCCGTGGAGCTTCTCGTGAAAAGGTTAAGGAAAACATGATAAAGTAAAGTGAATCAATAAGTGAAAACAAATCAACACCTAAATAGGTATACTAAGTTACCAAATTCAACATGGATACTATCACCAAGTATCACATACAAGAGAATATTATATAATAAATAATATCAAGGGAACCCCACTATTTCTTCCCCACTGGCGTAACATCCCGATTCTGGGTGCCGCCCAGAGGTGCCCCGTACCCGTTAGGTCACATGGACTCAAGCGCATTTCCCCAAACACCAGAGGCTACTGACTAGTATAGAGGGCCTTAGGTGTGATATTGGGGAAACTATGCCCTCATTGGAAGATTAACACAGTGGAATAAAAACAGATATCAATAGCGGAAGCAGTAAAACATGCAATAAGTAAACAACAGAAGTAATAAAAAACTGGATCACACATATATAAATGATGCATGATTCATATGTATAGGAAAGTATCCAAACAAATCATGATTCTGGAATATAGTACTAAACCAAAGTACAAAATAAAATCACGTAAATAGTTCCATAACATTGCAAGCCTCACCTTGGTACCATGCTCCCCAGATCCACAACAATTAAGTACCTGAAGTAGAAGGGTGATTTCCCTTCTCTATACCTGCAATAATATAATC
Organism: Viscum album; assembly: GCA_963277665.1. Taxonomy (NCBI): domain Eukaryota; kingdom Viridiplantae; phylum Streptophyta; class Magnoliopsida; order Santalales; family Viscaceae; genus Viscum; species Viscum album. Next base: position 1,058,112,174 of record OY728125.1, read on the forward strand.
TATTTAGGCCTAAAATCATGACCCAAATAGGGCGTGAGAATAATAAAAATAGGCAACCACCCAAATATCTATGCCTAATAGTCATCGAATATATATATGGCAGACAATAAACAAAATGAAGCAGTAAACAAGGAAGTACACATAGTAACAATCCTACAATTGCATTCATTTACATATATCAAGTAAGAAGATAATCAAAAGCAGGTAACCCTATGGGAAGAAATCACAGCCTAACACCTTTGGTTCAACTAAACAAATACAAGAAACCCTTTGGGAAGTACTCACTGTCTAACCCCTATGGTTCATCTTTAGAAAAGACTATCTGAGGAAGCACTCATCGTCAATTCCCCCTATGATCTCGTATCGGTAACTAATATAAACTCTCAAGAAGCACTCAATGTCCAATTCCCCCTATGGCCCATATCGAGGAAACTACAGACACTCTAAGAGATCACAAAGTCCATCCCCCCTATGGTCTCACAACGTAACAGTAAAAAAAACACTTTGGGGAAGCCCTTAGCATCCATTCCCCCTATGGTCTACTACACTAGGTTCCCACAACCCTGTGTAAGTCAATCGTGTACAAACGATACATGGAAGCCAAAGTAAACCTCAATAACTACTTGGATAAACAATCTACAACATATCATAGCATGTTAGATAATAATCACTCCATCCTAACAATACTAGGCATGGAAAGAAAGAAGCCTAACTGGCATGCTAGACCAAACAGTCAAAACAAGAAATCATGGGAAAAACATCCATAGCATGGAAAAGTTAACCCTATTCACAAACAATTAACCTCTATCCAAATAAACAAGGCATAACTGGAAATAACAGGGCTAAAAAACATAAACACACAATACCCCAAATGAGGGTATTGGGAAATTTTGCACATTAAATTCAAAGACTATCTACGGAAATGCACAAACCACCTACTACGATGTCGTGAGATCGATATACGTGAAACTCAGGACTTGAATCTCCCTATAATTCCATAGATCTACAAAAAAATTAAAAATGTTCAACCGTGGATATCTCATGAAAGAGGATAATTTAGGAAATGAGGTTCTAGAAGAAGGAAGATTGCACTGATGAGATTATAACACAACCTACAGAGTTCAAATTATAGAACATATGACAATTTGGGGGCTCGATGAAGATCCGACGGTCTCGTTCACTCTCGGACGAGATAGGTCAAGAAGAAGATGGTTCTGTCCATCAGACATGACCCCAGTCTGTTTAATGAAATAAAAATAAAGTACAAAATGTGTTCCTTAAAAGTACATGGACTTTACTTACCTTTTCTAGCCTTCGATTTAGGAAATCTCTAGGTCACCACTCATGGCCATGTACTTGGCCGTTACACGGCCAGTACACGGTCACCCGCGGTAATCGAGTACATGGTGTGTACTCCTGAAATTTCCAGAAACTCCTCTTTTTGTCAAAAACAACCAGAAAATAAAACATACCTAAAAAGAAGATCCGAGTTCTTACAAACTTCCCCCCTTAAAGAAATTCAACCCCAAATTTCCCTAGCAAGGCTGCGTAGAAGAAGAAACCTCGAAAAGCTCTGGCCACTGTGATTATACATCGACCTCCCTATGCCAAGTCTCGTCTTATACTCACCCGTGCTGCCATAGCACTCATACTAGAGAAACAAACCAGCCACAGAGAACCTTCTCACTTTGATCAACAATTTGGATAGGATGCTCCTTGATTGAGGCATCTATCTAAAGCTCAACCTCCTCGGGTTGTAAAACATGAGATGGGTCAGAGAAGTAACGTCATAGCTGAGAAACGTAAAAGATGTCGTGCATAGACCGGTACCTCTGAGGTAACTGCAGCCGATAGGCAACCGGTTAAACTCTATCCAAAACCTCAAATGACCCGACGTATCTCGGTGAAAGCTTACCCTATCTCCTAATTCTTATGTGTCCCAACCTCAGTGAGACGCACAAGAAAACCTGATCTCTGACCTCGAACTCCATAGGTCATCTCTGTCGATAAACATAAGACTTCTGTCATGACTGTGTAGTATCCATCCTCTTCCAAATTAACTATATCTACTCTGTGGTCTCCTAGACAAGATGAGGTCCTAGAATAACTGCCTCTCCTGCCTCTAGCTAGCATAAGGGTGATCGACATGTCCTACCACATAGAGCCTCATAAGGTTCCATCTGAATAGTTTCTTGAAAACTAATATTGTAGGAAAACTCCACAAGAGGTATGTGATTCTCCCAAGAACCTCCAAAATCCATGATGCATGCTCGAAGAATGTTCTCAAGCACCTGAATCATACACTCAGATTGACCATCTATCTGAGGATGGTAAGTTTCACTCAGAAGTACCTATGTAACCAAATCCCTTTGAAGTCCCTGCTAGACCCGAGAAGTAAAACACGCGTCCCTGTCTGAAACAATGGAGTGTGGAACTCCATGTAAATGTACAATATCTCAGATTTAAAACCTACCAATCTCATCAACACTGAAGGTATCATTGATTGGAAAGAAGTGGGAAACCTTGAGTCTGTCAATGAAAACCCAAACTACATCATTCCCTTGAGGAGACCTCAGCAAACCTGTCACGATATCCATCGCAACATCATTCCATTTCTACTTGAGAATGGGTAACTACTGTAATAGACCTGCTGGTCACTAATGCTCCACCTTTACTTGCTGATAAGTGGAACACCTAATGACAAAACCAACAACATCTCTCTTCATACCCGACCACCAATACTGATGGTGAAGATATCGATACATCTTGGTGACACCAGGATGAAATGCCCAAATTGAGGAATGAAAGTCCCGCATCAGCTCCTCGTGTATGTCTTATAGAACCCACACACATCCATGAAAACACAAGATTTAATCCTCACCTACTATCCATCCAAGAATGGGGTATTCTCCTGACACACTCTCCCATAGGACTAGGACTTCAGAATCTGATAGCTACCTCATTCGCACTCGATCAAGTAGAGTATAGGTAATATCTATAGAAGAAAGAAACATCTTCCCCTGTCTGTCATGCACCTCAAAATACATCTTAAAGAACAGATCCATAAGTTGCCACTCAATGCTGACCTTTTGAACTGCCTATATTTGAGTCCTCCTATTCAGTGCATCAACCACTGCGTTGCCTTTCCCAGGCGTGTAGGCAAGATCAAAGTCAAAGGAATGAAGGTACTAAACCAACATTCGCTATCTCAAATTTAGGTCACGCTGAGTGAAGATATACTTGAGACTTTTGTGGTTGGTGAAAACCACAAAATGATCTCCCAAAAGATAATGTATCCAACAACGTAAAGCATAAAAATTTGCATCCAACTAAAGATCATGCATCAGGTAGTTTTTCTCATGTGGCCTCAACTGTCGAGACCCATACCCAACAACTCATTCCCCATACATAATCACTACTCCTAGTACGATACCTAATGCATCATAGAAAATAGTATAGCTCCTTCTAGGCTCTGGAAATACTAGTATCGGTACTGAAGTCCACCTCCCTTTTATCTCATGAAAGGTTGACTTGCAAGAATCTGAGCACAAGTACTTTACACCCTTCTTATTTAGGCCCGTTAGTGGAATTGCTAAATGTGAAATGTCATGTATAAAATGTCTATAGTAACAAGATAGCCCTATAAAACTTTGTACCTCAAAGACGTTCTTCGGCTACTTCTAGGAAACTATTGCTCTCACTTTCTATGGATCTACTAATACTCCTGTGTCTAAGATAACATGACCCAAGAAGTGAATCTGGTCTATCCAAAAGTATAATTTTGAGAGCTTAGAATATAACCGATGTTCTTTCAGTGTACTCCAAACAATCTCAAGATGTGTGGAATGGTCGTGTCGAGTGTGAGAGTACACCAAGATATCCTCCACAAAAACTACCATGAAATAATCCAAGTATGGATGGAACACTTAGTTCATCAGTGCCATGAAGACTACATGCACATTCGTGAGACCGAATGGCATAACCACACACTCGTATAGACCATACCTGGTCCGAAAGGCTTAAGAGGTATATCAGATGGTATAACACGCAACTGATGGTATCTGAATCTCAAGTCATTCTTCAAGAACACCCGGGCGCCTCAAAGATGATCAAAGAGATCATCAATCCTCGACAAGGGATATCAGTTATTGAATGTCAACTGGTTCAACTTCCGATAATACACACAAAGTCTGAGGGTATCGTCTGCCTTCTTCACAAATAGGACAGGTTAACCCCAAGGAGAAGTACTGGGTTAGATGAAACCCTTTCCAGATAACTCCTCTAACTGCTTCTTGAACTCCTGTAACTCTGGTGTATCCATCCTATAAGGATGAATGGACACCGGTGCCACTCCTGGCACAAGTTCAATAGAAAATTCCACCTCTCACTCTAGAGGAAAACATGGAAAGTCCTCTAGAAAGACATCCCTGAAACGATCCACCACTGAAAGAAAGTCCATATGTGAAGTCCCCTGGTCATCTAGATATAGACTAGCAATATGGGCTATAACTCCTCCCAACCCATGATGCTCGGGTCCCGTTCTGATCTCCTAGACATTACATTCTCCCTTATGAAGAAATGATCTTCCCTCTGGTGATGTGAAACTCACCCTATGATGATAGTAATTGAAAATAACTTGGAAGGGAACTAACTGGTTCATTCTGAGAATGTCATCATAGCCTATCATATCTAAGACATAGAGATCCCAGAAGAAGTGACACCCACTAAACTCAAGAGGAAACTCCTTGAACTGACGTACACTAGCCGTTCTTGTCCCCAACAAAGTGTCCATAGTCAATACATTAGAAGAAGTAAATATATAGAGCCCAAGACTCTCCACAACAGAAACATATATAAAACTATGGGAAGCCTCTATATTGAAAAGAGTAGATGATAAAACTGAGGCAACAAGAATAATACCTCTAACTGTAGAGGGTTTGAGGTCCTACTCCTACTGGGTTTGCTCTAATGGAAAATCCTGGCCTGTACTATGGTCCCATGACCCTACCTGACCACCCTGAGCTGATCCACCCTATTGTCACTAAAATCCTGGAGACTGGATACCATGGCCACAACCTTCACCTCATGCAGAATGGCCAGAATAAATTCAGTTCCCTAACTGATGAGAAACTGGTGGTGCTGCTCCTGAATAAGGAGTCATAGAAGAACCCCTGTCTCTAGCTACTGGTGAGAAAAACTGACAGAAACGCTGAAGGTGTCCCATCTTGCCGTAAGATCATCACTACACTGGGTCTCTCAGGAAAAGTGGCCTTATATGTCTTCTCTTCCCGCATAGGTAGCACAACACCTAGCTACCAAAAGATGTCTTTCGCCTCCTCGGATCTCCATGCATAGACTCCCTACGACGCTTCCTGCTGTTAGTAGGAGGGATACCAACTCTGGATATCAAGCTTCCCTAGCTCAAAACTCCAGAATCCCTTAGCTTTTACTCTGTGATTAGTTCTTGGTTGACTATAGAAGTGATGTAAGTCAACCTGAAGATGTTCACCTGAGATCAGATGTCATGCTTGAGACCATCCTCAAACTTCCTCTCTAGAAATAACTCATCACCTCCTAGAATAGGTGTGAAGTGCTGAAACTTTGTGAAGTGAGAAGAATACTCCATAAAAAAAGAGTACCCTACTCCAGACTAATGAACTCTCGGGCTCGATCAACCCTCAAATTCTCTGGGGAAAAGTAATCATAGAAGGCATGATAGAACTCATCCCAAGCCATGAACTTTTGGAATCCCACCATCTCTTGGAAGAATCCCGAAGCATATATGTAGCGAGCTTTTCCCTCCTCTCTGGAGGCATCTCCAGATTGAATATAGAAAGAATGGAATCTAACCATGACTCTATAACCTGAGGTCCTCCTTCCCCTACAAAGGTGGGGGGATGTTGATACTAGAAAACCTACATCAGCTCTGCCATAGAAGGGGCAGGATGCGGTACTCCTCAGAAGGTCTGCATGAACCTCATGAAGAACTCTCGGAACTGTGCATCAGCACCTGTGTCCGAAATGATGGCTCGTGCCAAGACTGACACAACTGGAAGATCTACTGGTAGTCCTTGATCATCCATGTCCGGTGTCTGATCACCGCCCTGAATCTGGCGTAGAACCGAAGGACATCTCAGTGGTATGAATATTCAAGGTTAAGCGCACACCTTAGATCAATATTATCAAGAACTAAAAACTAGAAGTGTAATAAGGGAACAAGATAAAGAAATAATTCAAGTTTTTCAAAACATGGATTCATGACATGTATAATGCCTACACAATGTGTTCCCTTAAGCCTTCACATGAGCGTGTACTTCTGCCAAAATTGTTCGTGTAACACCCCATACACATGGCGTGTTGTCCAAACACACGGCGTGTACTTGAATTATTTTCCCTTTCCCAAGTTCTTCTACACAACTAACCCACATGGTTCTCCTAAAACAAGACTACACGATGTGTTCTTCTTAAACGCAGTGTGTACCACTTCAGTTTCAACTACTCATGTCATTAGACACACGGTCAGGGACATGGTTGACTCTAAACAACGTGTTTATGCCAGACATGACGTGTAATATAAAGGACTTCACCGACTCGTGTTGTCAATTAAACGTCCAGTTACATGACTCACTCTACACAGTGTGTTCCAGATAGACACTATGTGTACTTGAAGGATTTCACAGACCTGTGTTGTTTGTTACACGGTCAGATTCAAGGGTTACACTACACGACATGTTCAAAATTGACACAACATGTACAACCTAAGTTTTATCCATCAGTGTCATTAGTCACACGGTTGAACACATGGTCTACACAACATGGCATGTACATCTGGTACACAACATGCCCCACCAAAGATTTCCCAACCCCATGTCTCTGTCCATACATCCAATGAAACGGTTAGAGACTACACGACGTGTACTTAAGAAAAATAGTTCCTTTCCAAATAGAAGGACACATGATGTGTATTCATCATTACAGGCTGTGTATTCTGGGTTTTTTCTGGACAGTAAGCCTTAGAAACTACTCCAGAACCCAGAAAACACTGAAACAAACATTAAGGTTCCAAATTCTGATCCGTGAGGGGCCGTACTCCCTTTGAATCAAATATTGACATCTTATAAATGTCATATACAAGCATAAAAATTTAATGATCCCCCAAATTATGATCCATGAGGGCCCATAACACCTCAAGAACCAAATTTTGGCATTCATTCCAACAAAACCTTACACAAATTAATACCCTATCAAACCGCATGTATTTTATCAAGGAATCTATCATAATAGCATGAATATCTAGCACAACATCTATCAAAACAACATGAAATCACTAATTCACCCTAAATGGAATAGAAATAATGCATAAAATGTGATCTCTAGCAAGTGCCTATATTATGAATGAGATGGCATAACCTCATTTCATCGAGTTGCAACAGAAATAGAACCTCAATGTTTATCAAAGATAACAACACAAATCATGTGAATCACCCAACAGTGAAATCAAATCAACTGTAAAATTGCAAAACCAGAAAAATTTCAATAACCGAGGTAAATTAGATTTTACCTATACACGGGTTAGCTACTCCCAGCCAGAACTTATTACTAACTACCTATTCCTTCCTATACCTAGCTATAGGCTCCAAATAGTAAGTCAAGAAGAAAATAATTCCTCTGATACCACTTTGTAACGTCCCGATTTAGAGTTCCGCCTAGAGGTGCCCCATACCCAATTGGTCACATGGCCTCAAGAGCATTTCCCAAACGCCAGAAGTTACTGACTTGCAATGAGGGTCGTGGGTGTGATAGTGGGGAAACTATGCCCTCATAGGCAGAGTAACACAACAGAAGTAAAATAGATAGCAATAGAATAAGCAGTAAAACATGCAATAAGTAAACATCAGAAGTAATAAACATATGGAGCACACATATATAAATGATGCATGATTCATATGTGTAGGAAAGTAGCCAAACAAATCACGATGTTGGAATATAGTACTAAACCAAAATAAAAAAGAAAAGAAAGTAAAAATCTCCAAATATTGGCAAGCCTCAAAACTACTAGAAAATTAGACTACAACCACGGTTTGGAACCATGGATATAAGCCTATAAACCGTGGTTATAGGTTATAGCCACGGTTCATTAAACCATGGCTGGTATTGTCGTGGCTATAGGGCCAAACCTATAGCCACAGTTTCGAACCGTGTCTATATCCCTATATCCACAGTTCCAACCGTGCCTATAGACCTATAGCCATGGTTTAAAACTGTGGCTGTAGGTTTGGCCCTATAACCACGACAATACTAGCCACGGTTCATTGAACCGTGGATAAAACCCTTCCCATTTCATAAAAAAACTAGCCCCCCCTGGACAACATCCACCCCCCTTGCACTACCCATGCTAGACCCCCCTTGCACAACCCCTACTAGACACCCCCCCTTGAACCCCTACTCAACACCCCCATGCACCCCTAGACATCAGCCACCCCCCCAAATCCCTTGCACCCCTTGCACACGCCCCCTTATACACACCCCTTGCACCCACTTTCCCCCTATTGGACCCCCTGAACAATAGCCCCCCACCCCCTACTGGACCCCCTGGACAACAGCCCCCTACTGGACCCCCATGGATAGCAGACCCCCTGCTGGACCCCCCTGGAGAGAAGTCTCCCCCTGCTCGACCCCCCTGGATAGCAGCAACCCTCTACTGGACCCCCCCTGGACAACAACCCTCCCTGCTGGACCCCCATGGACAGAAGCCCCCCTAGATGGACCCCCTAGATAGAAGACCCCCCACTGCTGGACCCCCTGGATAGCAGCCCCCCCTACTGGACCCCCCTTACACAACCCCTGCTGAACACCCCCCTTGCACCCCTACTGGACACCCCCCTTGTGCCCCCTGTATATTAGACACCCCCACACCCCTTACACCCCTTGTACCCCTTGAACACCCTTTCCCCCCTTGCTGGACCCCCTTGTACAAAACCCCCACCCCTACTGGACCCCCCCGAACAGCAGCCCCAACCCCCCTGGACAGTAGCCCCCCTACTGGAACCCCCTGGACAACCCCCCTACGGGACCCCCTGGATAGCAGCCCCCCCTGCTGGACCCCCTAGACAGAAGCCCCCCCTACTGGACCCCCTGGACAGAAGCCCCCCCTACTGGACCCCCTGGACGCCCCCCCTGCTGGACAACAACCCCCCTTACACATCCCTTTCACATATCCAAAGGGATCCTTATTTAAGTAGATTGACCAAACAGGTGAGCTTCAGGCTTTTCCCTTAGATGTACCTACCAAATCATAACCTGTAGAGGATTCTTTACCTAGTGTTGAGAGAGTTGTTTCCCCAATGCCTTCAGATTTTGTATCCATATTATATTTATAATATTTCAGAGAAAGACTTCTTTTATATTTTAGTGGAATTTTGAGTTATCTGGAACCTCCTATTGTTTCATCTATATATAGTGCTCCACCTCCCTTGACTTTAGTTGATGAAGATTCGATCTAGTCTATAGTAAAATAGTATCTACATGTTGTTATAGGTGATGTTAATTCTTCTCATCAGGATTAATTGAGGCAGATTCTGTAGATCGAGTTTTCATGGAATTGGTTGACCAGTTAAAAGTGATGACAACTCTACTCAAGCTATTCATAGAGGAGAAGACTTATTTAGTAGTATAGAGAGATGAGAAAATATTATTATAGACATTTTCAATCTTATGAATCCTTTCTTATATGTATTCAATACTCTAGTGGCTGCCGGTTGGAAGTCAAAAGTGAAACAGTAAAGTGGACTCCAAATTCTGCACTGCTACAATGGTCAAAGTTGCTACAGTTTCCGAAAATTAAACCGGGGGCCTTCGGCCCCCGGACTCCTGGAGAAGGGGTGCGTTGCCCCCTACAACCCCCAACGATCTCACCATGGAGCTCGACTCACAACAGTTGCGGTCCCCAAGCATTCGCCCCAACCGGATCGGGCTACACCAATCCAACAATCTTCCTTATTGCATCCCTTGATGAGAAGGAGGTTAAGAATGCCCTTTTTTCTCTAAATCTTGAGAGTGTGGATGGTCCTAATGGGTTCACAAATTAATTATTTATGTTCAACTGGGAAATATTTCATGATGAGCTCCATAACGCTATGAGGGAGTTCTTTAACCGTTCCTCAAATGCCCTATGGAATCAACTACAATTTTATTGCCCTGATCTCTGTAACGTCCCGGTTCTGGGTGCCACTCAACGGGTTCCCCGAACTCAGTTGTTCACATGAACTCAAGAGATTTTCCCCAAACTCCAGAGGCTACCGACTAGCAGCAAGGGCCTAGGTCTGATAGTGGGGAAACTATGCCCTCATTTTTCAAAGTGTAGCATAGCGGAGAACATACAAACATACAAAAGTGCGGAAGCAGTAAACAATAACAATGCTGAAATAGACAGAGGATTGAAGTAAATAAAAGACCAACAGTCATATAAAAGATGCAATATGTCCCTACATCTAAGAAAGCATCCAAATATGATACACTGCAATCAGAACAATAAAATACAAGGGACAAATACAACAAGCAAAGAAAACAGCGCAGTAGGAACTCGGCAACATCACAAGCCTAAGATCTGTCCCATGATCTCATACTCCTCTACAACAATCAATTACCTGTATAGGGACCCTTTAACTTATCCACACCTGCAGTTATATAATCTATTTGGGCCCAAGACATGACCCAAACAGGGTGTGAGAAATAAATCCCAGTAGGCAACCACCAAAGGCCCGTGCCAAACTATCAGTGAAAATGTGCAATAGCAGTGTGCAATAATAAAGTGCAGTAAACTAGGTAGTACTCAAAAGTAACTATCTCTACCATTTACATTTCCATTTTAACAGCTATTTTTTACTTCCAAGCCTGTGCTTTAGCTTGGAAAGTACAACAAGTGAAATCACCACAATGAATATTCAAAGTATCATTGTCCTCAGACATGAATATCCTTACCCTCAGGTAAATAGAATCAAAACCCATAGGTGACTGCCCTCGGGTATAACGAATAGTGCCCACTGGCATATGAGATATTTCCCTCAAGCACGGAAGGTATTTCCCACAGTTATAAGAAATGTTACCCTTAGGCTAACGAACACTGCCCACATGATTAACACAACACTACCCTCAAGCTAAACAAGAAACCGGGAAGAGCCCAACACATATCAAGCAATACATATAAGTTCCTCTTAATAAAACTTAAAACATGCTATAGATATGGAATACCCACAGGTATCCTGGACAAACGACTAAACAGGGGGAATGCACCCACGGGGTGGCCCTGAATCCAACCAATGATCCCAAATAGCAGTTATACATATTCAATAAACTACCTACGCAATTCTAGGTATTTAATTAATCAAGGCCTTAGCCATACGACACCCCAACCATGGGAATATAGAGAAATGGTACACAAAAACACTCACAGTTGGAATTAAACACCAGACCACCTACCTCGATCTCCCCTGATCGATATACACAAATGAAGCCTCTAAAAACGACCAAGAATGACATAGATTTGGGATAAACATTTATCCATTCAAACATAAATAACTTCCCCTCAGGAAATAATTGGTAAGAATGGATCAAGGAGAAGGAAGGTCTTACCTGCATGGTTCAAACAAGATCGACGGTGGAAGAAACAGATTCTTGGTGTGTGATCGAGAACTCCTCCAAGCTCAGGCCTCTCCTCCTGCTGCTCCAAATGCGTCCACTGCCTCCTCTGCCAAATGAGGAGACTACTTATTGTTTTAAGTGAAAAAAAAACTACACGGCGTGTACTTTTCATTTTTTAACTGTTCCTATGGAGGTTACTTTTCATCGTCGAACTATTCATCTATTGATATGAGTACATGGTGTGTATTTCTGAGTACACGACATGTACTGTCACTCTGCTGGAAAATGATTCCACTTACTTACTATTTACCTACCGACTGATTACACGATGTGTATATACTAAGTACACGGTGTGTAGTCAATTTTTACACCCTTCATTTCTGATAGGCCTACATGCCCTGTGTACTCATCCCACATGGCCAAAGTACACAACGTGTGGAAAAGTGCACGGCGCATACCCACCAAATTTAAGATTTTCACCATTTTCCTTATTTTCTCAAAAACACTTAAGGAAAAAGGAAATGAAGAAACCCGTACCTCAAAAAAAGAACCAAGTTCTTAAAAACTTCCCCCCTTAAAGAAATTCGTCCCCGAATTTCCCTTCTAAGGGTGGTGAAGATAAAGCTGTGAACAACTCTAGCCACTGATCATGTATGTCAGTCTCCCGCTCCCAGGTTTCTTCCTGCACTTGGCCATGCTACCATAGCACCCGTGCGAGAGGAACTGACTAGCCTCGAAGAACCTTCATGCTCCTATCAACAATAAAAACCGGATTCTCCTCAAAGGATGCATCGGCCTGAAGCTAAACCTCCTCAGGCTGCAAAACATGAGATGGGTCTGAGTGATAATGACATAACTGAGATATGTGGAAGACATCATGCATGGCACGATACCTCTGCGTTAACTACAACCAATAGGCAACCGACCCAGCTCTCTCCATAATATCAAATGGCCCCACATACCTTGGTGAAAGTTTACCCTATCTCCTAATCCGCCTATGTCCCAACCTTGGTGAAACACATAAGAAAACTTGATCCCTAACCACAAACTCCAAGGGTCATCTGTGACGATCAACATAATATTTCTAACGAGACTATGCAGTATCCATCTACTTTTGAATCAACTGAACCTGTTATGAAGTCTCCTACACGAGACACGGTCCCAGTAAAGCTACTTCACCTGCCTCCAACCAGCACAAGGGTGATCCACATGGTCTACCATATAAAGCCTCGTAAGGTTCCATCTTAATAGTTTCCTCAAAACTATTATTATAGTCAAACTCGACCAGGGGTATGTGCTTCTCCCAAGAGACCCCAAAGTCTAGGACATATGCACGCAACATGTCCTCAAGCACCTGTATCGTACGCTCGGTCTAAGGGTGGTAAGCTGTGCTTAGAAGCACCTGTGTACCCAGTTCCCTCTGAAAGCTCTTCCAGAAACGATACATAAAATGGGTGAACCTATCTGAAATGATAGAACGAGGGACCACATGAAGACGTACCACCCCTCAGATATACAACTTTCCAAGCTCATCAACACCGAAGATCTCCTTGATCGGCAAAAAATGAGCTACCTTTGTAAGTCTGTCCACAACAACCCACATGGAATCACTGCATCAAGGTGACCCTGACAACCCATTCACGAAATCCATCACGAGATCATACTATTTCCACTCCGGAATGGGTAACTATTGTAATAGTCCAGTTGTCCTCTGATGCTCTGCCTTCACCTACTGACAGGTGGAACATCTCGTAAGAAAACCAGCTACCTCTCGTTTCATACCCAGCCACCAATACTGATGTTTCAATTCACGGTACATTTTGGTAACCCCAAGATGCATTTCCCAAGATGAAGCATGAAACTCTCACATCAAATCCTCACATATATCCCCTGGAACCCACACTTTTCCATGGATACGTAGTACCTCATCATCGCCTATCGTCCAACTAGGAGGAGGGTCCTCACTTTCCACTGACTCCCATAGAACTAGGCCTTCATAATCCGATAGCTGTCTCATCCTCACTCTATCCAGGAGGGTAAAAGTCATAGCTAAGGATGAAATATAGGCTCTACCCTGACTATCATGCACCTCTAAATGCATCTCAAAGAACAAAGCCATAAGCTGCCACTCACCACTGGCCTCTTTCACTACCTATATCTGAGTCCTCCTACTCAGTGCATCAGCAACTGCGTTACCCTTACCAGGTGTATATTCAAGCTCGAAGTCGAAGGACTGAAGGTATTCAACCCACCATCACTATCTCAAGTTCAAGTCACGATGGTTAAATATGTATTTAAGAATTTTTTGGTCCGTAAACACCACAAAATGTTCTCCTAAGAGATAATGTATCCAAAAGTGTAACACATGAACAACTGTAGCCAACTTGAGATCATGCGTTGGGTAATTCCTCTCATGTGGCCTCAACTACCGAGACCCGTACGCAACTACTCGATTGACCTGCATTAACAATGATCCCATACCAATTCCTGATGAATCATAGTAAACTGTATAGATATTCCATTGATCTGGAAGTATCAGAACTGGTGCTGATGTCAACCTTCCCTTCAGCTCCTGAAAAGCTGTCTCGCAGGCTTCTGACCAAACGAACTTCAAACCCTTCTTAGTTAAACCCATCAATGGTGATGCTAAGTGGGATAAGTACTGTATAAAGCACCGGTAGTAACCAGACATCCCCAAGAAACTCCGTATTTCAAACACGTTATTAGGATTCTCCCAAGAACCTACCGCTCTCACTTTCTCTAGGTCTACCGAAACTCCTACCTCTGAGATGATATAACCCAAGAAGTGTATCTGGTCCATCCAAAATTGGTACTTTGAGAGCTTAGAATATAGATGATTCTCTATTAGTGTACTAAAAATGATCTCAAGATGGGTAGCATGGTTATGTCGAGTGTGAGAGTACACCAAGATATCGACCATGAAGACTACCACAAAAGAATCTAGATATGGGTGGAACACCTGATTCATCAGATCCATGAAAACTATTGGCATGTTCATGAGTCTGAACGGCATGACCAAGTACTTGTATAGACCATATCTACTCCGAAAAGATGTAAGTGGTATGTCTGATGGTCTAATGCGTAACTGATGATATACGGATCTCAAGTCAATATTCGAGAACACTCTTGCTCCTCGAAGTTGATAAAAAATATCATCAATACTCAGTAAGGGATATCAGTTCTTGACCATAAACCGGTTCAACTTCCGATAATCCACGTAGAGTCTGAGGGTACCATCCACCATCTTCGTAAACAAGACAGGCAAACCCTAAGGAGAAGTACTGGGTCGAATAAAAACCTTCTCCTGCAACTCCTCCAACCACCTCTTGAGCTCCTGCAATTCTGGCATAGCCATCCTATAAGGAGGAATGGAAAACGATGCTGCTCCTAGCACAATCTCAATAGAGAAATCCACCTCTCACTCTGGAGAAAGACATGAAAATTCTTCTGGGAAGACATCCCATAAATGATCAACTACTGGAGGTAAATCCTTCTGATAAGTTCCCTGGTCATCCAGATATAAACTTTCAATCTGGGCTGTCACTCCACCTTGCCCACGATGGTCAGGTCCAGCTCAGCTCACCTAGACATCCCACTCTCCCTTGTATAGAAACTCTCTACCCTCTGGTGACATGAAACTCACCCTGCGGCGATAACAATCTACAAAGGCTCGAAAGGGTACCAACCAATCCATCCCAAGAATGACGTCATAGCTCGTCATATCTAATACATAGAGGTCCCACTGAAAGTGACACCCACCAACCTCTAGGGGGGCACTAATTTCACTGACGCACACCTACCATTATAATTCCCAACGGAGTGTCTAGCGTCATGATATCATAAGAATAAGAAACACAGAGCCCAAGGCTCTCCACAACCGGAAAAAATATAAAGCTATGTGTAACACCCGTATCAAAAAGTACAAAAGACAAAACAGAAGCAACTAGAATAGTACCTATGACAGTAGAAGGTCTGGGATCTTTCTCTTGCTGGGTCTGTTGCACTGCATATGCCTGCCCAGTGCCACAACCTTACAACATAGCCTGGCTACCTTGAGATGACCCGCCCTACTGTCTCTGAGATCCTGGTGTCTGGCTACCATGGCCACGACCACCACCTCGGCGTAAATGTTCTGATGTATTCCAATTCCCTAACTGGTAAGAAGCTACTGACCCTACTCCCACACGTGGAGTCTAAATATAACCCCTCTCACTAGCCACTGGTGGAAACGCCCTGCAAAAACACTGGAGATGACCCATCCTGCCGCAAGCTCGACACTCTACTGGGTCACGTGACATTGAGGTATTTTGTACCCATTTCTAACACACTGGCAGCACATGAACTGGCCACCTAAAGAAATATTATGGCTAGTACTTCCACCATAAGAGAAATACATATTCCTCTTCCTCTTGCTAGTAAAAATAGTACCAGAAACTAGTGCTGAACCGCCCTGGCCTGTACCACTAGCTTCCCGCAGGTTCTGCTCAGTATTCAATGCCTAGTTCACAATAGCATGCATTGTAGGCAACCTAAAAACATTAACCAGTGCTCAGATGTTATATAGAAGACCATCCTCAAAGCGTCAAGCCCTCAATGCCTCATATTCCACCAGAACAGGTGTGAAGCGCTGTAGTTCGGTGAAGTGGGCAGAATATTCCATCACTGACATGGCACCCTGCTGTAGATTCATGAACTCTCGAGCTCTATCTTCCTTCAGAATCTCTGGAAAGAAAAATTCATCGAAGACTACTTAAAAATCTTCCCATGCCATGTCTCTATGATGATCTGTCTGAGTGGTAACATCCCACCATCTCTTGGCGGAATCACACAACATGTAAGTAGAGAGATTGACCCTCCACCCCGGAGGTGTCTCCAGATGATCAAAAATAGTCTGCATAAACCCCAACCAATACTCCACAGCCTGTGGTCCTCCATCCCCTAAAAATGTAGGAGGATGTTGTTGCTGGAATATATGTGTCAGCTCTTCCATAGATGTGGTAGCCGGTGGTGCTCCCTGGAAGGTTTTCATAAACCGCATGAAGCCTTCACGGAACTGTGCATCAGCGCCTATGCCCAGTATAACGGCTGGCGTCGTATCTGGATCTACTAGAGGATCCATTGGTAGCCCGTGGACTACTATCTCTAGAGTATAATCGTTTCCAATCTCTTGGTGTACAACTCGTGGTCTTCTTGATGTCATGACTTTACAAGGTCAAACACGCCTCAAATTAAGGTCATCAAGGACTGAAAAAAAGGAGTGTAAGAAGGGAGAAGGAGAAAGAAAACATTCAAGTTTTACAAAACAAGACTAAATGACATGTATAATAACTACACGGCGTGTTCCCTTTATTCTTCCACATAGACATTTACTTCTACCAAAACTGGACGTGTAACACCCCAAACACATGGTGTGTTGGCCACACACATGGCGTGTACTTGAATTTTCTTCCCCTACCCGAGTCCTTCTATATAGCTTAACCACACAGATCTCTTTTGAAATAGACTATACGACATGTATAATAACAACACGAAATGTACTAGATGAGCTTCACGGAACTGTGTTGTCCTTTACACGGCCGGGTACACAGCTCTGACTACACGACGTATTCCAGATAGACATGGCGTGTACTACTTAGATTCCAACTGCCCGTTTTTTCAGTGACACAGCCGGCTACTCGGCTGAATCTACACGGCATGTTACACCTACACACTACGTGTACACCACCCCATTTCCCTATCCACATAGCCAAGTCCTCACAGTCTTTCAACGGTCAAGACTACACGGCGTGTCCCTCAGGTACACAACGTGTTTAGGAGTAGGTAACACTGACCGTGTTTGTTAGCTACATGGACAAATCCCCAGGTCAAACTACATGGTGTGCTGATCATTGACACGATGTGTATAAGATAAGATTTTTCCTCCCATGTTGTTAGTTACACGACAACCATAGGGTCACCCCAACACGGTGTGTACAACCGGTACACGGCATGTACCCTTAGAGTTTTCCCAACCCAATGTTTCTGCCTACACGGCCTATGACACAGTTAGGAACTACACGACATGTACATAGGGTACACGGTGTGTACTTAATTTTTTTTTCCATTTCTTCACAAATAGAAGATTAAAGGGCATGTAATGAAAACTACACGGCGTGTATTCTGGGTTTTTCAGACTGTAAGCCTTAGAAACTACTTTGGAGCCCATAAAAACACTGAAACCAACACCTAAGTGCCAAATTATGATCCGTGAGAGCCCATACTCCCTGGGAATCAAATTTTGGAATCTTACACATGTTATAAACAAAGTAAACAATCAATCTTCCACCAAATTCCGGTCAATCAGGGCCCATACTCCTCAAAAACCAAAGTTTGGAATTCATTCTATGAAACCTCACATAACAATACCCTATCAAATAGCAGGTATTTTATTAAGGCATCTATCACAACAACATGCATTTTCTAGCATGAAATCTATCACAAAAACATGCAATTTCTAATGCACCAATATGGCATGGAAACTATGCATAGCATGTGAATCTAACATGTTCCTAAATGATGCATGAGATGGCATACCCTCATCTCATCGGTTTGCAACTAAATAGAACCCAGTTATAAAAATATAAACATCACCAAACAAGTGTGTCACCCAATGGTGAAAATCAGATCAATTGTAATAATCATGAACAGAAAATCACAATTCAATTCGAGGTAATCCAGTCCTTACCTGTACATGGGGTAGCTACACCCGGGCATAGTTATTACTGAACCCCTTAAAAATATATCTATTTCCGTCATCACCAAATAATTAAATAACTCAGAGAAAAGAAAACCCTTTGATACCACTTTGTAACATCTCAGTTCCGGGTGCCACTCAACGGGTGCCCCAAAACCGGTTGGTCACATGACCTCAAGTGCATTTACCCAAACTCCAGAGGCTATCGACTAGCAGCAAGGGCCTAGGTTTGATAGTGGGGAAACTATGCCCTCATTTGTCAAAGTGTAGCATAGCGGAGAACATACAAACATACAAAAGTGCGGAAGCAGTAAACAATACCAATGCTGAAATAGACAGAGGACTGAAGTAAAGAAAAGACCAACAATCATATAAAATATGAAATATGTCCCTACGTTTAAGAAAGTATCCAAACATGATACACTGCAATCAGAACAATAAAATACAAGGGACAAGTATAGCAAGAAAAGAAAACAGCACAGCAGGAACTCAACAACATCGCAAGCCTAAGATCGGTCCCATGCTCTCATACTTCTCCACAACAATCAAGTACCTGTATAGGGACCCTTTCCCTTATCCAAACCTACAACATATAATCTATTTGGGCCCAAGACATGACCCAAATAGGGTGTGAGAAATAAATCCCAGTAGGCAACCACCAAAGGTTCATGCCTAACTATCAGTGAAAATTTGAAACAGTAGTGTGCAATAATAAAATGAAGTAAACTAGGCAGTACTCAAAAGTAACTATCTCTACCTATTCCATTGCCATTTTAACAATTATTTATTACTTTCAAGCCTGTGCTTTAACTTGGAAAGTACAACAAGTGAAATCACTACAATGAATATTCAAAGTATCATTGTCCTCAGACATGAATATCCTTACCCTTAGGTAAAAAGAATCGAAACCCACAGGTGACTACCCCCAGGCATAATGAATAGTTCCCACAGGCATACAAGATATTTCCCGTAGGCACAGAAGGTACTACCCACAGGAATAAGAAATGTTACTCTCAGGCTAACAAACACTACCCACAGGCTAAACACAACACTACCCTCAGGCTAAACAAGAATCCAAGATGAGCCCAACACATAGCAAGCAATACATATAAGTTCTTCTCAAGAAAACTTAAAACATATTATATATATGGCATACCCTCGGGTATCCTGGCCAAACGGCTAAACAGGGGTAACACACCCATGGGGTAGCCCTGGATCCAAGAAATGATCCCAAATAGTAATTATCCATATTCAATAAACTACCTACGCAATTCTAGCTATTTAATTAATGAAGGCCTTAGCCATACGACACCCCAAACGTGGGCATGTAGCGTAATGGTACAAAAAACACTCACAATTGGAATTAAACACCAGACCACCTATCTCGATCTCCCCTGATTGATATACGCGAACGACGCCTCTCGAAACAACCAAGAACAGTGTAGATCTGGGATAAAAATTTATCCATTCAAACATAAATAAATTACCATCAGGAAATAATTGGTAAGAATGTCTCAAGGATAAGGAAGGTCTTACTCGCATGGTTCAAACAAGATCGACGGCGGAAGAAACGAATTCCCGGCGTGCGATCGGGAGCTCCTCCAAGCTCCGACCTCTCCTCCAAATGCTCCAAACGTGTCCACTACCTCCTCTTTCGAATAAGGAGGATACTGCCTGTTTTAAGTGAAAAAACAAACTACACGGCGTGTACTCTCAAGTACACGACGTGTAATTTTCATTTTTTAACTGTTCCTCTGGTAGATACTTTTCACCGCTGAACTGTTCATCTGTTGACATGAGTACATGACGTGTATTCCTGAGTACACGGCGTGTACTGTCCCTCCGCTGGCGACTGCTTCCACCACCTTAATATTTACCTACCGACTGATTACATGGCATGTATATACTAAGTTCATGGTGTGTAGTCAATTTTTACACCCTTCATCGCCAACAGGCCTACACGCCCTGTGTATTCATCCCACACAGCCAAAGTACACAGCGTGTGGAAAAGTACACGATGTGTACCCACTAAATTTGGTATTTTCCCCCATTTTCCTTATTTTCTCAAAAACACGTAAGGAAAAAGGAAAAGAAGAAACCCGTACCTCAAAAAAAAAGAACCGGGTTCTTACAATCCCAAAGAAGGAAAATTCTATGGATGTATAAGATTTCATAACTATTGCTATTGAGAATACCTTTCCAAAAATCATTAAAAAAATTATTACTATGAGGTTAGGTCCCATTACTCGTGGGTTTATCTATTCAAATCAGCCCCCCCGAACTGCCCTTGGACACCCCCTGGATAACCCCCCTAGACACCCCACCTGCCCCCTGCCCCCTGCCCTACAGACCCCCTCAAAACCCCCCCAGGCAGCCCTTAGACACCCCCTGGATAGCCCCTCCTAGATACCCCCACCTGCACCCTCCTCCTGCCCTGCAGACCCCCTAACACCCCCATACAACCCTTGGACACCCCACCTACACCCTGCCCTGCAGAACCCCCCAGATAGCCCTTAGACACCCCCCTGGATAGCCCCTCCTAGACACCCAACCTGCACCCTCCCCCCTTCCCTTCATACCCCCAGCACCCCCCGGACATCCCTTGGACACCCCACCTGGACAGACCCTCCTAGAAAATTCTATATCCATCAGTACCTACACTTCATTATAAAAGAATTCTAAATGAAAAATGCCTTGAAACTTTTCCAAGAATAGTCTTTTTCTGGATTAGTCTGAATAACATACTTCCACCACTTATAACTCATACCCTCTAGTAGGATGGTTACACAAATAACCTTAAGAGACTCATAAATCTAAAGCTGGATAAAAATATCCTCAACTTTCAGTACCAAAACCAATTCATCCTAAGAATCTTGTTACCCAGAAATTATTATGGGGATAACATCTTGATTCGGGGGTTCCTAGGTGTTCCTTCAAGATCTATTTATTCAAGGCTTTTGATTCGGTTAGGTGGGAATTCTTATGGGATGCTTTGGATCTTCTCGGCTTTCCGGCTAGGTTTTCATCTTGGAATAAAATATGCGTCTCTACCGCAATGTTCTCGATGAACATTAATGGTAGTTTACATGGCTACTTTTTGGGGAAAAGAGGGCTCAGGAAAGGGGATCTGATTTTGCCTTTCCTTTTTGTGATTTTCATGGAGTTTTTCTCACGCATCCTAGAATACAGGAGGCTGGGGGATGGTGCGGTGGCTTGTGTGGGCTGGAGTGGCTGGTGCGGGTAGGAAGGCAGGCGGCAGGGGGATGGAAGGGGGCTGGTGTGGGCTGGAATAGGTGGTAGGGGGCTGGTGTGGTCTGGATTGCAGGTGGCTTGGGGCTGTTGGGCATGTGGTAGGGGATGGTGCGGGATGGGATGTAGGAGACTTGTGGCTGGTGAGGTCTGGAACTGGTGGCTGGGGTTGTTTTCCATGTGGCAGAGGGCTGTCATGAGTGTTTTTTAGGAGGCTGGGGGGTGGTGGCTGGTGCGGGCTGGATTGCAGGTGGCTGGGGGATGGTGCAGGATCGAATGTAGGTGGAAGGGGGCTGGAATGCTGGTGGAAGGGGGATGGAATGCTGGTGGAAGGGGGCTGGTTGTAGGTGCTGGGGGATGGTGTGGGCTGATTTGAAGGTGAAAGGGGGGGGGGGGGGGGCAGCTGCGGGCTGGAATACTGGTGGCAGCGGGCTGAAATGAAGGTGGAAGGGGGCTGGTGTGGGATGGATGTGGCTGAAGTAGGTCCAAATCATTCCATTACCATGGTGTGACTGTGGCGTGGCAGCGGTGTGACCACGACATGACTGCGGCGTGACCGCGGCGTGACCGCAGCGTGACCGTGAAGTGACTGTGGATTGACCGCGGCGTGACCATGGCGTGACCGCATCGTAACCACGGCATGACCACGACGTGACTGCGGCATTTTGGCCTGGTCCAGTGACATCCGGGGGCAACATCTTCTGGCCAGGAGTGAAGGGAGCGGGAGGAGGCATGGAAACATTCCGGCTATCACCCTTCCGGCAGAAATTGTGATTAGTCAGTCTCAATATTGATCACAAGACTCATGGAATACTATCACTGTGAACCGCCGTAGGGTGTCGTCCTGGAGCAGGGCCATATCATAACATTACCGCGGTATGATCGCGGCGTGACCGCAACGTTTTGGCCCGGTCCAGTGACATCCGCAGGGCAACATCTTCCATCCAGGAGTGAAGGGAGCGGGAGGAGGCAGGGAAACATTCCGACCATCACCCTGCCGACAGAAATTGTGATTAGCCAGTCTCAACATTGATCACAAGACTCATGGAATATTATCACTGTGAACTACCATGGGGTGTCATCCTGGAGCAGGGCCAAACCACGACGTGACCGCGGCAAGACTGCGACGTGACCGCGGCGTGACCGCGGTGTGTTGGCCTGGTCCAGTGACATCCGCAGGGCAGCATCTTCCGGCTAGGAGTGAATGGAGTGGGAGGAGGCGGGGAAACATTCTAGTCATCTCCCCATCAACAGAAATTGTGATTAGTTAGTCTCAAAATTGATTAAAAGACTCATGGAATACTATCACCGCGAACCGCTGCAGGGTGTCGTCCTAGAGTAGGGCCAAATAACGGCATTACCGCGGCGTGACTGCTGCGTGTTGGCCCAGTCCAACGACATCCGCGGGGCAGCATCTTCCAGCTAGGAGCGAAGGGAGTAGGAGGAGGCGGGGTAACATTCTGACCGTTGCCCCGCCGACAGTTGATAGAATAGATCAACTATTTAATACGCTATAACAAGGGATCGCCAGAGAAGGTTGTAGCGTGAGACACAATGATGCAACATCTAAAGGGAAACAAAATGACGGAAAAGGATCATACACCCTACCCAAACCATTTACAAATTCTTTCAATTTTCCTAAACATGGAAATTTTATTTATAATATTCAAAGCATGAAAAGGAAAGTGTCATGGTCCAAGCATATGCCTACTCAAGCAATATCATTTGATTTAAACGAGTATGATAAGCCAATTTATATTATTCAAAGAAAACAAAAACTAACTATCAACAAAACAAACACCAACAAGAGGCATATGAAAGACTCAAACCAAATCTAAACATGATACAAATAACTATCACTACTCTTTGGTTTAGAAGATAGCGCACCTCCATTGGAGGGGTTTTATTATAAAATCATGGCATTGCTTTATCACACAATTCATTTAATTATATTTAACATTTATTCTAAAACTCATTCAGCACAAATCAAATGCAATAATTTAAGCA
The DNA here is from genome assembly GCA_963277665.1 of Viscum album. Classification (NCBI taxonomy): domain Eukaryota; kingdom Viridiplantae; phylum Streptophyta; class Magnoliopsida; order Santalales; family Viscaceae; genus Viscum; species Viscum album. Next base: position 1,058,135,824 of record OY728125.1, read on the forward strand.
ACTAGATCAACATAACTATCACTGTGAGTTTTTGCAAACAACGCACCTCTGTTTGAGGGGTTTTATTATTAAAACATGACTTTATTTATCAAATGAAACAATTATATTAAAGAACACTTATTCAAGATATGAAATTCAATATAATTAAGCAGAATTAAGAAATAAGCTAAATTCAATTTAAAGATTTATTAAATTAAAGAGGCTAGAAGAGGGATATTACCTCAAGGTGGAACCAAACCATCCACTTCGGCTCTTAGAGCTTTATAACTAAAAGTTACTGCTCCCCCACTTGGTATACACACCTTCACACACATTTAAGGACACCTATCCCTTATGCACACACCCGCATGGCCATGAGCATGTTCAAGGGGATCCTTGCACATATGCTTATATGCATATACCAGTATCCACTCACCTACGTATGCATTTATATATATATACATGGGCACACATATTACCATACGTGCATAATCACTACCATGGTTGACTATACATGTAATGGGGGAACCCACATACATATACTTTCTTACCTATGTACACGCAGGCGAGTCGCCCTTAACTTGGATACTCGAAGCCAACGAGCAGGGATCAACACACTACACAAAGGATATTAGGAACATTAAAACACATAAAGGATGCTACATAACCAGTGAGAAACCAACCAATGGAATTAATTCCTTACCTCGATTGGGAGAACCAAATCCACCCAAACCAACACGAAATGATCCAATGCCCTACTGAAAACATAATATGGAGTCAAAAACACTGAAATCCCCAAATACATGATGTGCGAGACAAGTAGTAACCATATAATCTTACCTTGGATCAAAGCCGGTGGACTGAATCAATCTGAACCCCATTTTCCCCCCTTCGTAGAATATAATTACCCTTTGTCCATAGAAAGAAGTAAAAGGCCTAAGTGGCCAATGTGATAAAGAAAATAAAATAAAAACTAAACTAAAACATACCTATATTCTGTGACTATACATGTCACTTCCCAATATATAAGAACCACAATGCCCCATGGGTCAAATCATGTTCCTGCAAGCAAGGGGGAAATAGATCCATGTTTCAAAATGATATTATCAAATAGTAAATTCCTATTAATTGACAATTATTCTTTCTGTTAATGGTATATAATTAGTTTGGATTAAGTTTCAGCTTAATTTGGTTTTGTTCGATACAAGTTTTTATCCCACACGATAATAAAAGTTTACTAGAGGACACAATTTCTAATCAAATAGAATATATCATAAAAAAATGGATCCACACCTATGAAGAAGGTTGAAATTGATAAGAAAGAATGTTTGATCATATAGTCTGACGAGTTATAAAAGGATAAAACAAAAAAAAAACAAAAAACATTAAGAGTTATCTAATTGCTCAAGTGAATATGCAATTTTTAAACAATAATAAACATGTGAAAGAATAGAAAAGTGGACATAATGGCCTGGATTTTTAAAAGAAAAAGTGTTAAAGCCATACCAATAAAAACTAGTGGTATCATACAAAATCTGATTTGTTGCAACTAATATCAAGCCATGATTTAGTGAAATCAATCTGTTTTAAATAGGAGGGAATATTTGGAGAAACCTAATCAGGAAGAAATGGGGGAGTTAAAGATGGATTGTAATGGTTATTCAACCTTATATAAGATTAAAGAAACCTATAGAGACTGAATACACCCCCCTGCCCCACCCCCTGCCCCACTACCCCACTACCCCACCCCTCCCCCTGCCCTGCAGACCACCCCCTGCCCCCCTGCCCTGCAAACCTCCTCACTCCACCCTGCCCCTTCCACCCACCCCCTCCCCCTCCCCTAACTTCGAGACCTCTACCATGCCCTAAAGACCTCCCCCCTCTCCCTACCCTGCAGACATATCCCTTGCCCCTGCCCCCTACCCCTACCCCTGCCCCTAACCCCTCCACCCTGCCCCCTGCCCCCTACCCCCCTCCACCCACCCCCTGCCCCCTGCCCCCTGCCCCCCTCCACCCACCCCCTGCATCTTACATAAGGGCCTCTATAATGTTTTTGTAATCTGGGGAGGGATCACACATGTATGATTAAAGAAACAAAAAAAATATAAAATAAGTTTACCTAAACGATCACTTGATTTCATGTGAGGTGCTTGGAAGTTTCTGCATTCACATCAGTTTGAGCATCAATTCAGGTAGAGAATCAATTATGGAGTGGTTTTTCTAAGGGTATTTACGAGCAGATGAAAATGAACAATTGATGTTCACTTCAAACTCCCTTTGGTTGTGCCAGCAACAGCATGGTGGAGTTATTTACAATTCAGAGAAGGGGGAAGACATGAGGTACATGAATTTTAATGATTGGGAGAGCATCCATCCATAAAAAATTTAATTCAAATTTAAAAATTATTTTAGTATTTTCAAACAGCTTAGTTTATAGTTCCTAGATAGAATAGAAACATACAAAATCTCTATATTAGATGAAATCTGAAGGACGAATTTAGACAAGATTCAGTGACATCAACTTATAATAATAACATTGTCTACAACATCAATTCTGCTTATGGAAAATAAGGCCTCCATGCCAAAAAAATATAAAATTTATGATATAAAATCATAACTTGAACTAAAATTTTGTGTTCTGAAAACATAAATAGAGAACCCCTTTAAAATCTATATCTTAGAAGTGAGACCACCTCATCAATATCAATGAACAAAATACTGGTTTCATAAAACTTATGGTTCATTAACCTGCAATTAGAAATATAATGTCATGTTTGAATTTTGATCATCAAAAATACAAAATGATAAAAATATGTTATATTTCATTTTAAGAAATACTTCAGTAAAAAAACACTGGGATGTGGCATTTGTTCAAAAATATAATATACCATCAAGATCAACATATCAGACCATCTGATGATGATCAGATTTTAGTAAATCTGAATTTATTTAGGTAACATACAGTAGTTAACACCTTCAAACCTTGATATAAAACATAAACATTGTTCTAATCTATGCTTCAATGTCACAAGGAAGGTCGTAAAGTATTGTTTTCATAGAGTATAATCTATTGTTAGGAATACAGTTGTGCAGAAAATGAAAATCATGGAACTACAATCAGATCTGGAATCTTATCTTGATAACATCAAGGGGTAAAGTTATAGTATGAGAAACACCATCGGAAAAGGACCCCGACATCGCAACAATAAATGCTTCGTTAAGCTGGTTGTTCTTCTCCATATACTACACAGATGCCGAAACCTACGGATCAGCATTCACCATTTCTAAATTTAATGTTACCATCATCCGAAACAATTTAAAAATACCAAGAAAGAGGCATGAAGATCAGGAAGTAGATATGACAATAATAAAGACAATAAATTGAATGAAATAATTCATACAGTATGAAAATTGGAGGATGAGTTGAGTGTATCTTAGAGCGGCTTGTAGTGTTGATGGAGGTAGGGTTACCTAATGCCTTAGATGTAAGCATCAACGACAACACATTATATGTGAGATATTTACCTAAGTAGTCACACAAATGTCCATTACAGAGTGCACTAAATCAAATCTTGGATAACAGTGACCTGGAGCCTACAAATTAAATGTATTTTAAAAAAACCTTCAAATTAAATGGGTAATGTCTCACATATAATTTAAATAGGAAGGTGGAACACATAAAAAACATTGAAAACAATGTAGAAACATGAACCTGGATGTGCATTTATGCTTCCAACAATAGTATGATTTGATCTTCAACAAGTTCATGAGGTGATGTATAGTTTTTTTCCTTCCCAGAAAACACAAGAAAAATGTTATTAAATAGTAAAATAACTAAATAAAATAAAATAAAATAAAAGGTAAAAGAATTTTTTGGTTTCAAACCCCGAACAAGGGCTGTTTTTAACCTATCCACAACTGGACAGTTCCAGAAGGTTAACCCCAGTCCATTTGCGGGTGTGGTCATCAGAGTAGAAACCACCTCATCTTGTTTCTATTGAGTGTTGATTGTAGTTTCCCTTGAACTTCAACTTGAGTGAAGTCAATACGATGTCCATTAAGACATCTCAGTAGCTCTTCCTGGTATGCACCCCCTTAGCATCAACCAGATAACTTAAGTGATAGTTCTTATACAATAATCAACTTGAACCCAAATGTTTAATGAGATATAACACAGAATTAGAGTCATGTATATAAGATTTCATAAAGAAAAAATGTTAAAGACATGAATTATTGGTATAATAACATCCAAATAACCATAATGAATGAACTATTTAATCGCAAACCACAAACAAATAGTAAAAATGAAATATGGCATATCAAATTTTTTAATATAGATAATGGTATTTACATATTTATCAGGAATTTAAATATGGATAGCCACAAGAATTAATAATAAGAAAATACACCTCTCAACATTACAGTTGTAGTATGGTAATAAGAAATAAATTAACATGCCAAAATGTTACCTTCGAGCAGCAGGGCACATTAAGAGTATATTGCCTTAAGTGTACATTGTCAAATAGATTAGTCTTATGGATGGTAAAATTGACGTCGTTGACCTATCACCTGACTTTTAGAATAGTAAGTAGTGGCCATATTTTACCTATGATGGCTGGTAGGATTGAAGGATTCTTGTATTTATATAGCCCATCTATTACACTAATATTCTAAGCATCATTCCTCATTGATAACAGAACAAATAAAATTTTATCCTTAATGTAAAATGAATGTAAATAACTCAAAAGAAGAATATAAATAAAATTATTTAAAGGAAAAGTATAAATAATTTTTCTATGTTATAAAATGTTTTCATTTTGTATATGCCGAATTTTTTTATAACAAAAAAATTTAAGAATCTATAAATGCATTTATAAGAAAGATCAAGATCCATATAGAAGTAAAACGAAATTATCTTGGTAATCCATAGTTTCAAGAATGAAAATTAACAATTCATATTGAACACTTTCCATAAAGCTATTAAATTAAAGGAACACTAAAACTAATTATCAAAATACAAACCTTTATATATAACAATTTATGTCCTTATACACAGAAAATGATCTATATATTGAACCACACCAGACAATTAAGATTTTAAAATTCCTAATAAAATAAGAATATTGGATGAGAATACATACAAAGTAGTCCAGGAATACCAAGTAAAACATTAAACCGAACCATCACTTATCCATTAAAAAACACGTTCTTCCATGTGATCCTATCTCCTGATGAAAAAATGATTCAAACAATCATGTATGGATTTACACATTAAACCATAATGAAGAGAGGTAGAGCCCAGAAAAATCTTCTAGGAGAAGCTTGAAAAAAGATCGGGGTGGCCTCTCTTGAAAAAGAAATCGATCTACAAACCATTTGAGTAAGATAATTGCAAAGGATGATGAAAAAACAAAATAAATGCTTCCAAGATGTGGCTTTTCCTTCTCCAAACATATTCAAACTTACTTGAACCTATTATAAATCCAAAAAATTATTGAATAAGTACATTAAACATCATAAAAAATCCTAGAACTCCAATCCCATATATTTTATTATAAATAATTCTTATATCACTATCACTGCGTATGGTTCCCTTATATGTTCAACATCATCACATCAATATGACTTCAATTTCTACTCATACTCTACCTATGTCTTCTATAAATAAAATAGGAAGGGAGATCTAAATAACCATTAAATGAAATTAAAATAACAGTAAAACCTTAAAATCATAACATTGATGAAATAATATGGTATAAAATACCTGCGTTGATTGGAAGCTAGGAGGAGGGAGCCGTAGTGACAGGTCATCAGATAGGAGGGCGATGTGGTGAGAGAGGTCTTCGGGGAATAGGGTGCCACTGTGAGAGAGGTCATCGGGAGGAGGGTGCCGCGGTGAGAGAGTTTTTCGGAGAGGAGGGAACCATGATGAGGAGAGGTGGGGGAGGAGAGGTCAGGAAGGAGAAGTCATTAGGGAGGAGGGCGCCGAGGTGAGGAGAAAATGTTGGGGAGGAGAAGTCATCGGGGGAGGAGGGCACCATGGTCAGGCGTGGTCAGAGAGTAGGGCGCTGCGGTCAGGTGAGGTCAGGGAGGAGGGCATTGCGGTCAGGTGAGGTTGGGGAGGAGAACTCATCGGGAGGAGAAGAAGCTGGGAGGAGAAGAAGTTAGGAGGATCATGAGAGTAGAAAATCGGGGGACCCTGAAACCAAAAAGAAAACACGTGGTATAACCATAGTTATTAAATAAAATCAGGGAAATTAGAAAGATATAGCCATGGAACAAGAATCAAAAAGTCAAAAACAACAAGGGAATTATCAACTAAAGGTATATTATAATACTGATTAACTTTTGATTTTTTTTCTTAATTAACATAATGAGATGGAGATTCAAGGTTCATTGTTGAGGGATTTGAAGACACAAATGAGCTATATTGCCACGACCATTCATGAGCTAGTAAGTAAGAACTCTAAAAATATTCCTTACCAATATAATCCAAATCCCAAGGGGAATGATAGTTTCATCACATTGAGAATTGGGAAGAAAACGATTGATACATATGCACATATTATTCCACTAGGATTCACCTCAACCCTAGAGAAGCCTCACTCAATATTAACATATGAGTATCTAAAGGAAACAAGAAAAAGGTAAGAAAAATATTGATGATGTTCCTCCCAAAACCCTTAAAATTTTTTAATAGATCTATACAAAATAATATATAACTAAAGAGGTGATTCAAAAATAGGTTTTGGAGATATTAAATCATGATGAGATAAACATCCCTCTACTTGAAGTAATCAAGAAAATTATAAGTTATGCCATGTTTTTGAAAGAACTGTGTACAAATTGAAGAGGGATAAAAGGAAATGAACGGATCCAAATTTGGAGAAACCCAACATGGATATTTATAAAGAGTAAAAGGACCATTAAACATTCTCTATTCCATGAACCATTGGGGAGTTTCATTTATATGATGATTTATGTGATTTGGGAACCTCCATTAATGTCATGCATCACTCTGTTTTATCTACCTTATAGGATGGAGAGACAAATCCAATAAGGGTGGTGGTGTAGCTGGTGAATAAGGACAAAAAATACCTAATGGGATTCATTGAGGATGTCTTTTTTCAGGTAAGGGACATGATATTTCTTGTATATTTCTACATGCTGAATATAGAGGATGATCAGGAAATTTCTCATGCTCCTATCATTATTAGAATACCCTTCCTCAAAACTATCATGACAATAATAAATGTCTATTAGGGTACAATTTCTATGGATTTTGGATATGAGATCAAATGATTTAATATTTTAGACTCCACTAAGTACCCCTTAAAGGAACATTCAACTTTCTTCATCTCCCATTCTGATCCATCTTGTAATGAATATCCAAATTTTGATTTTAAATATTTTTAAAATAGGGATTATTCCATGTTTAGAGTTATCTTGAGGATTGGTTATAGTTTGATGTCAAAAAATACTATCACACCAATTTCTCATGATCAAACCACACTCATTTTTGATTTTTATATAGATTATTATTCTGATTCTAACATATAATTTCTAATTATAACATGAATATTGATTTTAAATACGGATTTGATTCATTATTCACTGATTTTGATGATGAATATTCATATCCTGACATTCATTGTGTATGTATATCAGTTCCCATATTATTTCTATCAATAAAAAACCCACCCAAACTAAAACTTAAACCATTTACACCAAAATTAAAATATTCATACCTATTAAATGATGAAAAATTTCTTATAATAATTACTAATGATATCATTCCTGAATAGGGAACACAACTTTTAAACATTTTAAAGAGATAATATTAGTGTAATTGGGTAGATATTTTCATAAATACTAGGTATTAGGCCCTCAATTTTCATGCATAGAATTATTTTGGAAGATGGGACCAAATCGGTTAGGAAACCATCACGGATACTTAACCCATACTATTAGAAGTTGTGAAAATAGAGGTGTAAAACTTTCTTGAGGATGGTATCATTTACCCCATTTACAAATCTTAGTGGTTCTGCCCTATTTAGGTTGTACCCAAGAAAACTAGGTTCATTGTTATAAAGAATGAAAATGATGAGTTAATTACTGTGAGAGTACAAAATAGTTGTCGAGTGTGCATAGATTATTGAAAATTGAATCAATCCACTTGTAAGGAACATTTTTCACTTCCATTAATTTATATATGATTTAAATACTTGTAGATAGGACACACTATTACTTCTTGGATTTATTCTCTAGCTATTTTTAGGTTCCCATTACAGCAGAGGACAAAGAGAAGACAATATTCACATGTTTACTATATTTTATTACTCAAGGATTCCATTTGGAATTTGAAATTCCCCAAGTATCTTCTAGATATGCATGGTAAGTGTCTTTCATGATTTACTTGAGACTTGAATGTAGGTATCTATGGATGATTTTAAAATGTACAGTTCCTCATTTAAGGAGTGTCTCTTGAGTTTGGGTATTGTGTTTCATCATTTCATTGAAAAAAATATGGTTTTAAACTTTGAGAAATGTCATTTCATAGTAGATAAGGGAATTGTTCTAGGTCATTTAGTTTCAAAACATGGAATTGAGGTTGATTGATCTAAGGTAGATATTATTTCATCCTTTCCATCTCCTATGTGTGTGTATGATGTTTGATCATTCCTTGGACATACTAGTTTTTATCAATGTTTCATGAGAGATTTTAGTAATACCGCTCAACCCTTATCTCGATTGCTTCAAAATGATATTGAATTATTTTTTTATGATTAATATAGGGTGCCATTTGATGAGATAAATAAGTTTGTATCCACTCCACTGATCATACACCCCCATGGTGGGATCTTGTTATGTCCAAAAGGGCCAAAAGGGGTCTAGATACCCTGAGAGGGGGGGGGGGGGTGAATTAGGGTATAAACATTATTTTATAAATTCTTTCTACCCCACTAGATATTGAACTCTTTATTATAAGGGAAAATTTGTTTGAAATTAAGTTTTAATGATGATATTATTCTTTCTTTCTTTATCTAATGATGATGATTTGAATGCAATGTAAGAAATCAAGCACAAGGTCACAATAATTTTTACTTGGTTCACCCTCACTGGCCTACATACAACGACAATATGCTGATTATACCAAATTCATGAAGGCACATTACCAATAATGGTGGTTCGGTCTAGATCTTGTCTATACCCAGGCTCACTGCCTTTATAAGGTTTGAGGTCTTCTCACTGCATTCCCAAGGGTGACTCACTTTGTCTCTTTATCTGTCTCACTACTGGTATAAAGGATCATCGTCTTCCTCTTCCTTGGTTCAATACTATGAAAACCCGGCTTTTATTACAAACTTAAACATGATTTATTACATAAAACTTCACTTGATACAACAAAGAAGATCGAGAGGTTTAGTGTCTTTGGGGATTAGGATCATTACATAAAAACTTAAAACATGAAATACAATATCTTTATTGAAAACTTCCTTTACATGACCACTACATTCCATCGTACTTAGCATTGCATGGGATAACCTGAGGACATGCATAAGAAAAGGGTGAGCTATAAAGCCCAGTAAGGGAGTACACATGGAATAACATGAGGAGTACAATATATATTAGACAATAGGAATATCAATAGATCATAAAAGAAACATGAACATAAAGGCATGATAAAGCATGATAATCATAACATGGAAATGTGGCAACAACACTTAACATTGAATTAGCATGAGCCAAGGCTCATTGCACATGGAGCATGAGTAAACCCTCATTGCACATGAAGCACGAGTAAACCCTCGTTGCAATTGAATTAACATGATTCAACACTCATTGCACATGACGTATCATGATACTATACTTTACCCAATGCATTGGAGTGCTATAAGGGCACACCCTTCTTAAACATTTCATTTCATGCATAAGTGTGCCACATGGATCATAAAACATGGATTCATAAAACATAATCATTTATTCCATGATAAAGGAATGTGGAATTAATACATTAAACTTTACAATGAATATGTAAATGTGAATAAAGGTGAATATCCTTGATGGATAAATGGTCATGGTATTCACTACACAATGACATTGGCTTAGAAAATCAGTGTGATTTCGGCAGCGTAACGGCGTGACATAAGAATTCATAAAAAAGGTTGATGGGAGAGAAAGGGGTTTATCATCATATTTACATGTAATGGACAGTAATGAGGTCATATAGATACATTTCCCAACAATTTTAATGGAATTTAGATTCATGATAGAAAAGTATTGCTTGAATGTAAAAGAGGAGAGAGAAGTTCCTTTCGGAATTTCGGCATAGTAACGGGTGTACATGGGAGGAATTTAATGAGAGAGAAAGGGGTATCCCATCATTAAAACAATAAGAGGGAAGTATGGGGGAGGTGTGAAACCATACCCCAACATTCATAATTTAAATTAAAAGGGCAATACAATTTAAATAAAATTGACAAAAATGAGAAAGGAAGAAAAAACCCTTACTTGGAAGTGTGCTTCCAAAGGCTAGAGAGAGGCTTGTGAGAGGCTTCTTGGGAGCTTGGGGCACCTTGGGATGATTCTAGAGAGAGTAGGGAAGATGTTGGACGAACTACAAGGGATTTTAGTGAGGAGGAAGTGGGATCTTGGGTGGGTTTATATAGGAAAGGTGAGGGAATTCTTTATTATTTAGGTTTGGGTCCCCTTACATTAAATTAATCCAAACCACAAACCATCCCACAATTTTTGCCCATGGTTTTTGGAAAAGGGAAGAGGAAAAAAATATTTTATAAGGCCCAAGTCCTAAATTCTTAAAATAATAAGGTTGCTTATGTGGAGGTGAGTCACACTCCCATGGAAATTAATTTAAAAAGGCAAAGTGTTGAATATGTCTTGAGGGGTCCATTAATTCTTTGAAAAGTAAGTCAAACAAACCCAAAATCAGATTATTTTAATGATAAAAAATATATTGTCTGAACATAAGGATTATGGTATTTTATTACATCACCATTGAGTCATTATGATGTCCTAAAACACATTATATATTTAAACGGTATTTAATTTTTACCCAAATATTTGACTGTCTCAGAAAATTATGAAAAATTCACCGTTGGATAATTTCGATGTCCTGATTACAGAAATGAAATTTATTTTATCTAAAAAATTTTCTAAATATGTTAATTTTCACTTTTAAAATAAAAACAAACATTTATTGAAAATTCACGGTTTTTTATAGAAATGGCTTTCAAACCTTAATATAACATTTTAATTGCGTTCATAAAATTTTAAGATCATTTATATTTAATAAAAATTAATTTAATATTAATAATAATATTTTATTAAAATATTTTTTAATTAAAAAATCCCTTAATTTAATAAAATAGAATTCTTAATTAAATAATAACTAAAAACACCATTTGTACTTTAAAAACTATTTACAATGTATCAAAAATGGCTAGAAATTATATTCATTATTATATAAAAAAACAATGTACATGAACATAGTACTACTTATTTGTTACATAACCCCTTAAAACAACCGCATAAGACCTAAGGCTAAGGTGAGCGATGGTGAAAAACTCTTGGGGTGGCTCAGATAACATCGCTCGAGTGGCAATCTCTATCAACTTCCAGTTTTCCCGTAGACGGTCCCGTTAAAGCTTGACATGGTGAAGCTCATCTTGGGATTGGTCAAGGGAAAATCCCAAGGATGCCACCTCTTTTCCGAGCTCCGACAAATGGGCTTCGTATGGGGAAATTCTACTGGATGAGGCCATCACTTCTTTTGTCTGAGTAAATTGGATTTCTTAAGGTCCTATATTTATACTAATCATGTGATCACTGTTCAACGACTATATTAACAATGGTCACAATTCTTAACATAAAACCAAAGAAGTTGACATCTTATAAAAACATTTTTTATAAAGAGACATTTAACTGGATCAAGAGGGAATTTCAATTAATGAATCTTTGGGTCATTACAAATACTCTTGGAAGGGATCCAATAAAATTTTATGTACTTGTAGGTCCCTTCATTTTCACTAATGATTGCATCCTACACTATATGTAGATACTCTATTTAAGTTATACATTTATCCAATGATGAATACCTCTTTACCACAATATTACTAGGAAACTTCAATATTTCACACAACTTTTGGGTGTCTTGTGCGAAATTAAATGCCTTTTGTGCAAAGTTTATGCTTTTTCATAGAAAAATCCAAATTCCACACACTATTTTAGAAAAAAGTTTTTCATGAAACTTCTTTTTTATGCACAAACCCCTTATTACGTGTAACTCTCTTTCTTCTATGCTTGAGAGCTCAGATTATATCTAAGTGTTCAGTTTCTCAGGTGAGGGGGGTAGTTGCCTATTTATAGCCATGTCCGAACCTGTGTGAAATATCCTGCTGCTTCTTCCTTTGTGCATGTAAGATCCTTTTTGAGCACGCAAAACCACATTTTATGTCACATTGGGCACATAATCCTCTTTTATGCAACCTCATATTTCATGGAAATCCAAATATTTTACACGCATTATGCCTTTTCCATATTTTGATGTGGTGATACCAAAACATGCCTTGTGCAAAACATTATCATCCACCTTTAATCTTTCACACAACTTCCTTTTCAAAAAACACCTTTCTCCATTTTCTCAATTTTAGACCCTAAAAATTTGGAAAACACGGGGAAACAATGAAACCTTGTATATGATCTTTTTTGTACAGCCTCCAGAGTATACATTCATTTACCATGGTTCTTTTCCAACATATTTTGTCAATAGTATCTTTGGAAATCCAAAAATGACCCTGGAATCCTGCTTTTTTAACAAACATAATCAACCCAAAAAATGCATCAATGTTACCTTGAGGGATTTTTTCCCAACATAGATTCCATTCAAGATTATGTGTGACGCTTCCAACTTCATAGTTGAATATGTCTTATCAAAGAGGGTGGATGAATGTTCACATTTGATTTCCTATGCTTTAAGGACATTGGATTTAGACCAATCAAACTACACAACCATAAAAAATGAGTTTTTTTCTATCATATTTTATTTAGATAAATTTTATTCATATTTATTAGGTGCTAAAGTAGTTGTTTTTTCTAACCATGTTTCTCTTAAGTACCTCTTGAAGAAGAAAGATTCATAGCTTGTACTTATCCATTATATGATGATTTTTTAAGAATTTTTTATTTAGATAAAGGATAAGAAGGGGTTATAGAACTTAGCGTTAGACCATATGAGTAGGATTATTCACACACTTGAGGATTACACCTTGGACCAGGTACCACTTTGAGACAAATTTACCAATGAGGATAATATAAACTCTCAGGTACACATCCTTATTATGTTGATTTAGTTAAAAAAAATTATTGCATATGAAATTAATGAAAATTTAAAGAAACATAAAGTCCAAAAATTAAAGAGTGATTCTACATTTTTTGTATGGGATGATACCTAACTACTTTGTTCTATTATTATCATAGGTTTTGTAAGTTATGTTCACATTTCAACACACTGGAAATATTTCTAGGAGACATGAGATTCCTCAACAACCCATACTATTCTGTGATATTTTTGATGTATGGGGAATTTATTTTATTTTACTTTCCTAATTTCATTTGTTTTTTTGTACATTTTGGTTTCTGTTGATTGTGTTAGAAAATGGGTGGAGGAACAGGCCACCATGATGGATGATTTGTGTGTTGTAGTCTATTTTTTTAAAGTATAATTTTTTTGCACGTTTGGAATACCAAAGTTCATTATCAGTGATCAAGGGTTACACTTTTGTAATAAAAATTTGTCTTCCCTCCTTTAGAATTATGGGTTGACACATAAAATTTTACAATCCACTCCCCATAAAGTGTTCTCCTATGGGCCAAAAAATGGGAAAAGAGAGATAGTGACACCCGAGTCCTACCTATTGTGGGCCTCGAGTTGGTGACTAGGACTGAGGGTATAATAAACACACATATGGGAGAAATTACCCTCTAAGTGAACACATGTAGAATAGAGAGAGATAAAAAAACCAACGAAATTGTACTCAGACTAAAATATAGAATAAAATCTAAAATTCAAATATTTAATGTCATGCAAGAACTACTACAACTGAATGAAAACATGAAAATACCAAAAGTAAAGTAAAGAAGACAGTAAGCACAAATCCCAAACAACTATTGCTAAACCCCATGCTATTAGTAACCAAACTATTCTCCAAATTACTCCAACTAACCTGAAAAATAGTTTATATATACATAGGGTGAGTATAACAGTGTACTTATTTGGATCCTCCCTAGAGCTTCTCGTGAAAAGGGTAAGGAAAACAAGATAAAGCACAATGAATCAATAAGTGAATCTAACTCAACAACTAAATAGGTATACTAAGTTCCCAACCTCAACATGGATACTCTCATCAAATATCACATAGAAGAGAATATTATATAATAATCATATCAAGGGAACCCCACTATTTCTTCCCCACTAGTGTAACGTCCCGATTCTGGGTGTTACCCAGAGGTGCCCCGTACCTGGTTGGTTACATGGCCTCAAGCGCATTTACCCAAACACCATAGGATTCCGAATAGTAGTGAGGGACTTAGGTGTAATATTAGGGAAACTATGCCTTCATTGGCATATTAACATAGCATAAGTAAAATAGATATCAATAGCGGAAGCAGCAAAACATGCAATAAGTAAACAACAAAAGTAATAAAAAACTGGAGCACACATATATAAATGATGCATGATTCATATGTATAGGAAAGTATTCAAACAAATCATGATGATGGAATATAGTACTAAACAAAATTACAAAAGAAAATCAAGTAAATAGATCTACAACATCGCAAGCCTTAGCTTGGTCCCATGCTCTCCAGCTCCACAACAATCAAGTACCTAAAGTAGAAGGGAGCTTTCCCTTCTCTATACCTGCAACAATATAATCTATTTGGGCCCAAAAGCATGACCAAAACAGGATTTGAGACTAATACCAATAGGCAACCACACAAAGATCTATGCCTAACAGTCAGTGAATATATATATGGCAGGCAATAAATAAAATGAAGACGTAAACAAGAAAGTACACAGAGTAACAATCCTACAATTGAATTCATTTACATATATAAAGTAAGTATCTAATCAAAATAAGGTAACCCTATGGGAATAAATCATAGCCTATCCCCACTAGTTCAACTAAAAAAACACAAGAAACCCTTTGGGAAGTACTCACAGTATAACCCCTCAAGTTCATCTTTAACAAAGACTCTCTGAGGAAGAACTCACCGTCAATTCCCCCTATGGTCTCGTATCGGTAACTAATAGACACTCTCAGGAAGCACTCAATGTCCAATTCTCCCTGTGTCCCATATCGAGGAAACTAAAGACACTCTAAGGGAGCAAAAAGTCCACCCCCCCTATGGTCTCACAATGTAACAGTAAAACAAACACTTTGGGGAAGCCCTTAGCATCCATTCCCCCTATGGTCTACTACACCAGGTTCCCACAACCCTGTGTAAGTCAATCATGTACAAACGATACATGGAAACCAAAGTAAACCTCAAGAACTACTTGGATAAAAAATATACAACATATCATAGCATGTTAGATAATAATCTCTCCATCCTAACAATAATAGACATGGAAAGAAAGAAGCCTAACTAGCATGCTAGAACAAACAGTAAAAACAAGAAATCATGGGAAAAACATCCATAGCATGCAAAATTTAACCCTATTCACAAACAATTAACCTCTATACAAATAAACAAGGAATATCTAGAAATAACAGGGCTAAAAACCATAAACACGCAATACCCCGAATGAGGGTATTGGGAACTTCTGCACATAAAACTCAAAGACTATCTACAGAAAGGCACAAACCACCTACCTCGACATCGTGAGATTGATATACATGAACATCAAGACTTGAATCACCATAGAACACCATAGATCTATAAAAAATTAAAAATTTTCAACCGATGATATCTCATAAAAGAGGAGAATTCATGAAATGAGGTTCTAGAAGAAGTAAGAACTCACCGATGTGATTCTAACACAACTTACAAAGTTCAAATTAGAGAACATATGATGATTCAGGGGCTCAAATAAGATCTGGTGTTCTTGTTCACTCTCGTGTGAGATAGGTTGAGAAGAAGATGGTTCTATCCATCAGACATGACCCCAGTCTGTTTAATGAAATAAAAAGAAAGTACACGATGTTTTATTTAAAAGTACATGACATTTACTTGCCTTTTCCAGCATTCACTTTAGAAAATATCCAGGTCACCACACACGACCATGTACTTGGCCGTTACACGGCCAATACACGATCACCCGCGGTAACTGGGTACATGGCGTGTACTCCTGAAATTTACAGAAACTTCTATTTTTATCAAAAGAAACTAGAAAAGAAAACATACCTGAAAAGAAGATCTGAGTTCTTACAAACTTACCCCCTTAAAGAAATTCATCCCCAAATTTCCCTAGCAAGGCGGCATAGAAGAAGAAACCTCGAACAACTCCATCCACTGTGATTTTACATCATCCTCCCTATCCAAAGTCTCATCTTATACTTGCACGTGCTGCCATAACACTCATACTAGAGAAAGAAACTGTCCACAGGGAACCTTCTCACTTCAATCAACAATATGGATAGGATGATCCTTGAATGAGGTGTCTACCTAAAGCTCAACCTCCTCAGGTTGGAAAACATGAGACAGGTCTAAGAAGTAATGTCGTAGCTGAGAAACATGAAAGATGTCATGCATATCCTGGTACCTCTGAGGTAACCGTATCCAATAGACAACTTTTCCGACTCTCTCCAAAACCTCAAACGACCCGACATATCTCGGTTAAATCTTACCCTGTCTCCTAATTCTTCTGTGTCCCAACCTCGGTGAGACAGGCAGGAAAACCTGATCTCTGACCTCGAACTCCAGAGGTCATCTCCGTCGATCAACATAAGTCTTCTGTCATTACTGTGTAGTATCCATCCTCTTCCGAATCAACTCTACCTGCTCTGTGGTCTCCTAGAAAAGATGAGGTCCTAACATAGCTACCTCTCCTGCCTCTATCCAGCATAAGGGTGATCGGCATGGCCTACTGCACAAAGCCTCATAAGGTTCCATCTGAAAAGTTGATTGAAAATTATTATTGTATGCAAAATCCATAAGTGGTATGTGATTCTACCAAGAAACTCAAAAATACATGATGCATGCTCGAAGCATGTCCTCAAGAACCTGAATCATACACTCAGACTAACTATCTATCTAGGGATGGTATGTTGTACTCAGAAGTACCTATGTACCCAAATCCCTCTGAAGTCCCTGCCAGACCCGAGAAGTAAAACCCACATCCCTATATGAAACAATGGAGTGTGGAACTCCATGTAAACGTACAATATCTCAGATGTACAACCTACCAATCTCATCAACACTGAAGGTCTCATTGATTGGAAAGAAGTGGTAAACCTTGAGTCTTTCAATGAAAACCCAAACTACATCGTTCCCTTAAGGAGACCTCGACAAACCTATCATGAAATCCATCGCAACATCATTCCATTTCCACTTGGGAATGGGTAACTACTGTAATAGACCTGCTGGTCACTAATGCTCCGCCTTCACTTGCTGATAGGTGGAACACCTCATGAAAAAACTAGCAACATCTCTCTTCATACCCAGCCACCAATACTGACGGTGGAGATATCGATACATCTTGGTGACACCAGGATAAACTGCCCAAATTGAGGAATGAAATTCCCGCATCAGCTCCTCATGTATGTCTGCTGGAACCCACACATGTCGATGAAAACACAAGATTTAATCCTTGCCTACTATCCATTTAGGAATGTGGTCTTCTCCTGACACACTCTCCTGTATGACTAAGCCTCCAGAATCTGATAGCTACCTCATTCACACTCGATCAAGTAGAGTATAGGTAATATCCATAGAAGAAAGAAATATCTGCCCCTGTTTGTCATGGACCTCCAAATGAATCTCAAAGAATAGATCCATAAGATTCAACTCAATGTTGGCCTCCTGAACTACCTATATCTGAGTCCTCCTACTTAGTGCATTAACCATTTCATTTCCTTTCCCAGGCTTGTAGGCAAGATCAAAGTAAAAGGAATGAAGGTACTCAACCCACCTTCACTATCTCAAATTTAGGTTAGGTTGAGTGAAGATATAATTGATACTTTTTGTGGTCAGTGAAAACCACAAAATTCTCTCCCACAATATAATGTATCCAACAACATAAAGCATGAACAACTGCATCCAACTCAAGATCATGCATCTGGTAGTTCTTCTCATGTGGCCTCAAGTGTCGAGACCCATACACAACAACTCCGTCCCCCTGCATAAGCACTGCTCCCAGTCTGATACCTAATGCATCATAGTAAATAGTATAGCTCCTTCCAAGCTCTAGAAATACTAGTATCAGTGATAAAGTCAACCTACATTTCATCTCATGAAAGGATGACTCGCAAGAATCTAACCACAAGTACTTATCACCCTTATTATTTAGGTCCATCAGTGAGACTGCTAAACGTGAAAAGTCATGTATAAAATGTCAGTAGTAACCATCCAGCCCTAGAAAACTCCATACCTCAAAGACGTTCTTCGGATGTTTCTAGAAAACTACTGCTCTCACTTTATCTGGGTATACTAATACTCCTATCTCTGAGATAACATGACCCAAGAAGTGAATATGGTCTATCCAAAAGTGGAATTTTGAGATCTTATCATATAACTGATGTTCTCTCAGTGTACTCAAAATGATCTCAAGATGTGTGGCATGGTCGTGTCGAGTGTGATAATACAAAAGATATCATCCATGAAAACTACCATGAAAGAATCCAAGTATGGATGGAACACTCAGTTCATCAGTGCCATGAAGACTACAGGTGCATTTGTGAGACTGAACAGCATAACCACACACTTGTATAGACCATACCTGCTCCATAAGGCTTTAAGAGGTATATTAGATGTTATAACACACAACTGATGGTATCTGGATCTCAATTCAATCTTCGATAACACCCGGAATCCTCAGAGATGATCAAAGAGATCATCAATCATCGACAAGGGATATCAGTTCTTGACTGTCAACTGGTTCAACTTCCGATAATCCACACAAAGTCTGAGGTTATCGTCCGCCTTCTTCACAAACAGGATAGGTGAACCCGAAGGAGAAGTATTGGGTCAGATGAAACTCTTTTCCTATAACTCCTCCAACTGTTTCTTGAGCTCCTGCAACTCTAGTGTATCCATCTTATAAGGAGGAATGGACACCGATGCCACTCTTGGCACAAGTTCAATAGAAAATTCCACTTCTTGATCTGGAGGAAAACCTGAAAAGTCTTCTAGAAAGACATCCTTGAAATGATCCACCACTAGAGGAAAGTTCATTTGTGAAGTCCCCTGGTCATCCATATATAGACTAGCAATCTGGGCTATAACTCCTCCCAACCCATGATGCTCAGGTCCGACTCTGCTCGCCTGGACATTCCATTTTCCCTTATGAAGAAACGATCTGTCCTCTGGTGATGTGAAACTCACCCTAAAATTATATAAATAGACAACCACTTTGAAGGGAACTAACCAGTACATTCTGAGAATGAAATCATAGTCTATCATCTCTAATACACAGAGGTCCCAGAAGAAGTGACACCCACCAACCTCAAGAGGGAACTCCTTGCACTGAAGTACACTAGCTGTTATTGTCCCCAATGAAGTGTCCATCATCAAGACTTTAGCAAAATTAAGGATACAGAGCCCAAGAATATCCACAAAAGAAACATATATAAAACAATGGGAATCCCCTATATTGAAAAGAGCAGAAGATAAAACTAAGGGAATAAGAATAATACCTTGAACTATAGAGGGTTCGAGGTCCTGTTCCTACTGGGTTTGCTCCAATGTAAAATCCTGGCCTGTACCATGGCCCTGTGACCCTACCTAACCACCCTGAGCTGATCCACCCTGTTGTCACTGAAATCCTGGTGAGTGGATACCATGGCCATGACCTCCACCTCATCCCGAATGGCCAAAATAAATCCAGTTCCCTGACTGATGAGAAACTGGTGGTGCTACTCTTGAATGAGGAGTTATAGATGAACCCCTGTCTTAGCTGCTGGTGAGAAAAACTAATGGAAACGTTGAAGGTGACCCATCATTCCGTAATATCAGCACTCCACTGGGTCTCTCAGGAAAAGTGGCCTCATATGTCCTCTATTCCCGGACTGGTAGCACACCACCTGGCTACTAAAAGATGCCTTCCACCTTCTCGGATCTCCATGCATAGACTCCGTATGATGCTTCCTGCTGTCAGTAGGAGGGATACCAACTCCAGATATCGAGCCGTCCTGTCTAAAAACTCTAGAATCCCTCAGATTTCACTATGTGATTAGCGCTTGGTTGACTATAAAAGTGATGGAAGTCAACCTGAAGATGTTCACCTAAGATCAGATGTCATGCCTGAGACCATCCTCAAACTTCCTCTCCAAAAATAACTCATCACCTCCTAGAATAGGCGTGAAGCACTACAACTCTATGAAGTGAGAAGAATACTCCATAACTAAAAGAGTACCCTTCTCTAGACTCATGAACTCTCGGGCTCAATCAGCCCTCAAAGTCTCCAGGTAAAATTAATCGTAGAAGGCACTCTAGAAATCATCCCAATCCATGACCTGTTGTCACCCCACCATCTCTTGGAAGAATCTTGAAGAATATATGTAGCAATATTTACCCTTATATCTGGAGCCATATCTAGATGATCAAAGATAGAAAGAATGGATTCTAACCATGACTCTATAGCCTGAGGTACTCCTTACCCTAAGAAGGTGGGGGGTGTTGCTGTTGGAAACCCCGCGTCAGCACTGCCACAGAAGGGGCATGATGCCATACTCCTCTGAAGGTATTCATGAACCTCATAAAGACCTCACAGAACTGTGCGTCAGCACCTGTGTCCGGAATGACGGCTAGTGCCAAGACTGACACAACTGGAGGATCTAATGGTAGTCCTTGATCATCCATGTCCAGTGTCTAATCACCACCATAAATCTGGCGTACAACTAGAGGAAATCTCGGTGGCCTGACTTTTCAAGGTCAATCACACACCTTAGATCAAGATTATCAAGAACTGAAAGCTAGAAGTATAAGAAGGGAACAAGAGAAAGAAATAATTCAAGTTTTTCAAAACATGGATACATGACGTGTATAATTCCTACACAACGTTATCCCTTAAGCCTTCACATGGGTGTGTACTTCTGCCAAAACTAGTCGTGTAACACCCCATACACACAACGTGTTATCCAAACACACAGTGTGTAATTGAATTATTTTCCCCTACCTGAGTTATTCTAGACAACTAACCCACATGGTTGTCCTAAAACAAGACTACATGACGTGTTCTTCTTAAACGCAGCGTGTACCACTTCAGTTTCAACTACCCGTGTCGTTAGACACACGGTCGGAGACATGGTTGACTCTACACAGTGTGTTTATGCTAGACACAAAATGTAATAGAAAGGACTTCACCAACCCATGTTGTCAGTTACACGGCCAGTTACACAGCTCACTCTACACAGCGTGTTCCAGATAGACATGATGTGTACTTGAAGGATTTAACTGACCTGTGTTGTTCATTACATGGATGGATTAAAGGTTTACACTACATGGATTGTTCAAAATTTACACGACATGTACAACCTAAGTTTTATCCATCTGTGTCATTAGTCACACGGTTGAACACATGGTCTACACAACATGGTGTGTACATCCGGTACACAGCGTGCCCCACCAAAGATTTCCCAACCCCATGTATCTACCCACACATCCAGTTACATGGTTATAGACTACATGGCGTGTATATAAAGTACACAATGTGTACTTAATAAAAATAGTTTCTTCCTGAACAGAAGGACACATGGTGTGTATTCATCATTACATTCCATGTATTCTGGGTTTTTCCAGACAGTAAGCCTTAGAAACTACTCTGGAACCTAGAAAACACTGAAACAAACATTAAGGTTCCAAATTCTAATCCATGAGGGCCCATACTCCCTATTAATAAAAGTTTGTCATCTTATACTTGTCATATACAAGCATAAAAATTTAATGATCCACCAAATTCCAATCCATGAGGGCTCATAACACCTCAAGAACCAAAGTTTGGCATTCATTCAAACAAAACCTTACACAAATTAATACCCTATCAAACCACATGTATTTTATCAAGTCATCTATCAAAATATCATGCATATCTAGCACAACATCTATCACAACAACATGACATCACTAATGCACTCTAAATGGCATGACAAGAATGCACAAAATGTGATCTCTAGCAAGTTCCTATATTATGAATCAGATGGAATACCCTCATTTTATCGAGTTGAAACAGAAATAGAAACTCAATATTTATCAATGACAATAGCACAAAGCATGTGAATCACCCAAAAATGAAATCAAATCAATTGTAAAATTGAAAAACCAGGAAAATTGAAATAACCAAGGTAAATTGGCTTTTACCTATACATGTGTTAGCTACTCCTGGGCACAACATATTACCAACTACCTATTCCTTCTTATCCCTGGATATAGGCTCCAAATAGCAAGTCAAGAAGAAAATAATTCCTCTGATACCACTTTGTAACGTCCTAATTTCGGGTGCCACCTAGAGGTTCCCCATACCCAGATGGTCACATGGCCTTAAGTGCATTTCCCAAACGCCAGCAGTTGTTGACTAGAAACGAGGGCCTTGGGTGTGATAATGGGGAAACTATGACCTCATTGGCAGAGTAACACATCATAAGTAGAACAGATAACAATAGAAGAAGTAGTAGAACATGAAATAAATAAACATTAGAAGTAATAAACATTTGTATCACACATATATAAATGATTCATGATTCATATGTCTAGGAAAACAACCAAAAAAATTACGATACTGGAATACAGTACTAAACCAAAATACAAAAGAAAATCAAGTAAAAATCTCCACAGTATCTCAAGCCTCAAATTGGTCCCATACTCTCCAGCTCCTCGGCAATCTAGTACTTGAAGTAGAAGGGTGCTTGACCTTATCTATACCTACAATAATATAATCTATTTGGGACCAAAAGTATGACCTTAACAGGGTGAGAGACTAATCCCAGTAGGCAACCACCAAAATATTTGTGCCTTACAGTCAGTGAATATATATATGGAAGGAAATAAACAAAATGAAGTAGAAAACAAGTAAGTACACATAGTAACAATCCTACAAATTCAATTGCATTCATTTTCATATATCAAGTAAGCAACTAATCAAAAGCAGGTAACCCTCTGGGAATTACTCACAGCCCAACCCCTCTAGTTCAACTAAACAAACACAAGCAACCCTCTGGGAAGTACTCATAGTCTAACCCCTCTGGTTCAGCTTTAGCAAAGACTCTCTGAGGAAGCACTCACCGTCAATTACCCCTGTGGTCTCTTATCGGTAACTAATAGGAACTCTGAGGAAGCACTCAACATCCAATTCCCCCTGTGGCCCATATCGAGGAAACTACATACACTCCGAGGGAGCACAAATTCCATCCCCCCTATGGCCTCACAATGTAATAGTAAAAGAAACACTCTGGGGAAGCCCTCAACATCCATTCCCCCTATAGTCTACTACACTAGGTTCCCACAACCCTGCATAAGTCAATCGTGCAAAAACGATACATGGAAGGAAAAGTAAACCTCAAGAACTACTTGGATAAACAATCTAAAGCATATCATAGCATGTCAAATAATAATCACTCCATCCTAACAATACAAGGCATGGAAAGCAAGAAACCTAACTGGAAATCTAGACCAAACAGTCAAAATAAGAAATCATGGGTAAAACATCCATAGCATGGAAAAGTTAACCCTATTCAAAAACAGTTTACCTCTCTCCAAATAAACAAGGAATAGTATACAATAACAGGGCTAAAAATCATAAACATGCAATACCCCCAATGAGGGTATTGTGCACTTTTTCACATTAAATTCAACGACTATCTACAGAAAGGCACAAATCCCCTACCTCAGCATCGTGAGATCGATATACATGAACCTTAGGCCTTGAATCGCCCTATAACGCTGTAGATCTACAAAAAAATTAAAGACGTTTAATCGAGGATATCTAGTGAAAGAGGGGAAATGTGTTTCTAGAATAAATAACAACTCACCGATGCGATTCCAACGCAACTGACAGAGTTCAGATCGAAGAATTGAAGGCGAGTCGGGGGCTCAGTGAAGATCCAGCAGTCTCGTTCACTCCCGGACGAGATAGGTCGAGAATATAATGGTTTTGTCCATCAGATGTGACCCCGGTCCATTTAATGAAATAAAAATAAAGTACACGGTGTGTTCTTTAAAAGTACACAGTGTGTACTTTCCTTTTCCAGCCTCCGCTTTAGGCGGTCTCCAGGTCACCACACACAACCATGTACTTAGCCGTTACACGTCTAGAACATGGTCACCTGCAGCAACTGGGTACATGATGTGTACTCCTAAAATTTCCAGAAACTCCTCTTTTCTCAAAAACAACAAGAAAAGAAAACATACCTGAAAAGATGTTAGGTCCACTAGGTTAGATACCCTAAGGGGGGGGGGGGTGAATCAGGGTATGACAGATTAAAATAACTACCCCTTTTGATCTTGTTTCGCTGTTAAGCAAAACTATTTTCTCTCTCTTTCTCGTAGAAAAGTATAGACAGAAATTAAATCATGCACCGGACACAAGGATTTTTACATGGTTCACCCTCACTGGGCTACATCCAAGGAGCATACACTGACAATGTGACGATGTACCAAATCCACTATAATCACATTGCTATTTACAGGTTCGGGATAGATCACTTCTATTCTCAGGCTCACTTCCTTTACAATGTTTAGGGTCAGTTCACTGCTTTCCCAAGGGTCACTCCCTGTTTCTCTCTCTCTGGCTCACTGTCGGTGGAGAGGATCACCTTCTTCCTTTTCCTTTTCTCACTTATCTGGAAAGGATCCACTCACAGTTTATAGACCTGTAGGTCTCTCCATTATCACTAATGAATGCATCCTTCGTTGTATGTAGATGCTCTGTTGAAGTCCAAATCACCCGCAGATGAATCTCACTTTGCACCGGGTGTACCGGGCAACCCCAAGTTTTATGCCCATCCCTTACGAAACCTTGCACATAATTCCCTTGCTTTGCGTGAAATACAATTTTCACAAAACTCCTATTTTATGCACAACCTCCAAATTTTATGTACAGCCTCAAAAATGTCTTGCTCGTAATTTTCCTACCTTGCGCGAAATCCACTTTTTGCGCAACAACTCTTTTACGTGCAACCTTAATGTTTACGCACAACCTCCTTGCGAACTTCAATTTTGTGCGCCACTGCTCGGGTATTCTCTAAGTCTTTAACTACTTGAATGAGGAGGGTTCACTTCATATTTATAGGCAAAATCGACCCCGTGCGAAAAACCCTCCTTGACCGCGTAATTCTCTTCGAGTGCGAAAAACAAATCTTCCACACAACGCCATTTTTCACGCACTACTACAATATTTCACGCACCTCATGTATTTACCAATTTTCAAGCTTCGTACCTCAAAACACCTCTTGTGCGAAAACCTTCATCCCTCTATTTCACGCATCCCTCAAATAGTTCATGCACCTCTTTCGTATTTCGCACACCGCACAATTATTTCGCGAATCCCGCTGATTTTTTTGTTCCATACTTAATTTTTCGTGAACCAATTAAATTTTATGCACACGCCCCTTTGCCAAAAAATGCATCTCTCCATTTTCTGATTTTCAGGCCCAAAAATTTGGCAAACACTAGAAAATAGTGCCACCTTGTATATGCTCTTTTTGTACTGCCTCCAGATCGTTCGTTCCTTTGTAGAGGTTCTTTAATCAATCATGGATTGTTGGAAGCATCCCTTGAACTCGACCAATCACCATTTAATCCCCCTTTATCAACACACTCATACACCATGGTCTACTTTGTCAACAAACAAGACATGGAGGCCCACTTTGTCAACAAACACAATCTCCTAAAAAATGATTCAATGATGCCTTGAAGGATTTTCACCCAACAAAAGAAGATCCAAGTTCTTACAACTGGTTTTCCACTCTGCCCCAATGTCTCACATCTAGAGCATATTTCTCTAAAATGCTAGACCATAGACACCTAGGCAAATCACCACAACATACACCTCATGCAACACACCACCACATCCACATAACCAAAAGTAACCAGATTGTTTATGGGAGCCACCACAACCCATATAACATGTATCATACATTGGGTATTATACCTCAAACCATCACATCCCATGCATCGAGTAAGGAATCGCAAGCCATCACAACCTATACACATTATACCTATAGTAGTCCTTAGAAAACTATATCCAGAATACATGTGTGTGAAATAACCACAAGAAATTACATACCTCTACACATATATATGGTAAAAACTAACTGCTATGTATACCATAACAAGTAACTACCAAGAGAATAGATCTAATCCAAAGGGGATAGTCATTCATCCATCCTCCCACCGGGATGTTAGGGAAAGTACCCCCTAAAGATCAAAATCCCTAGGGTGTTAGTTACCCTAATGAACAGGGTGGAGTAGCATATAGAAAAAAAAATGTACATGATATAATATTGCTCACAACCATACTATAGTCATAAACTAGTATCAGAATCCATTGCAACCAACATCTCTCAGAATCCTGGATTCCACTGCTAAGACTAGATATCCTAGAAAAACACAACCATTTAAAGAGATACATTAAATTATTTTATTCCTTTTCATCAGTTGAAATTTATGTTAATTAATTCTTTAACCACTAATTAACCATGAACAATTTCCACATTACATTTCATTAGCATCATAACAAAGTTCCATGCCCTCCAGGAATAAGCAAACTAAGTCTACGACTTCTCAGTATTATAAACTCAGCATTTCATCCCAGTAAGATCTAACCCTAGAGGTTAAACATCATTAATTATTTAATGAAATTACTTTCCATATTACTAGTTACTCTAGGAAAACATCCTAAGCTACCAAGAAAAGAAAAAAACCAAGAAAATCCATCTACCTCAAGTAGCGGAGAGAAGAAAGAAGACAACGAACAACCTAGCCATTGACCAATCAATATATTCAAACAAGAATCCATCTTTCATATCAATAGGTAATCCCAGCTTTAACCCATTCCTTCATCCCCAATATCCTCCCTATCACCAACATGCTTATCCCAATGCATCTCACCATCACAAGAATCAACTAATACCACAATAACCATGCCTCCCCACCCCACATACCACAATATCCCTCTAGGCTCAACTATCCTAGCCTCACGTCACATCCGATCCTCCTCGAACCACATAATACAACATCCCTCCAGGCTTAGCCATCCCAGGCTCACATCACATCATAAGCAGCAAAAAACAAACAAAGAAACCAGAATCTTGGCCCTAAAACAAGGCATCCAGCCTTTACACACAATGAGCTCTCACAGTTCCAATGCACAAGGAAATTTTCCTTTATAAGCAACTGGGAAAATTGACCCCTAAAAAGGAATTATATTTTATCACACAACCAGTTCTTATTCCATCTTGAATTAACCAATTCATTAATCACAAGTTCCAACTATGGGAAACCTAAGCAACAAGATATCTAAATCTATAAAAAATTAATCAAACAATTAATTTAACATTTATTTAATTATTTTATCAAAAACCATCAACATGATTCAGGTTCATTAACCAATTTAGTAAAACATACATACTTTAAACAATTAATTATCAACAAATTATAACAATAACAAAATTCATTAAACATGCCTCTTTAATTATTTTATCCAATTAATTATCAATTAATTCCATATTTATTTTCATTGTCCAATTTCAATCAACAATAGAATACTAAACCAATCAAGGCATAGATATCACACTATCTAGACAACCAAAAAGAAAAATGTTATCATGGTACAAAGCAAAAACATCGCCATGTGATCGATACCAATTATTTAATATGGTTCAAGTAATTATTAGGTTAATTTCATTTTAATAAAAGGGTCTATGTCATGATCAATTTAATATTTTAAATATATAAAAGTGAAGCAATGAATCCCCTGCCTCAAAAGGGTGTCAATGTTCTTCACACAAGAACAAACCACACAAAATATCTCTAATCAAACCTACCACAAGAACTGCATCTATCTAAGGATTCTACGGCACAACGACACCAATAAAAACCAAGAGAAAACCCACTAGAAACATGGGAGATCATCCGCTATCACGTGGAAATAAGAATAAGAGGAAAAAGAGACCAAACTAAAAGAAACCGATAGAAAATTAAGGAAAGTACACCTTGGATTAACCTGGGTCACCATGGATCAAAGATAGAAGCCTGATGATCAATTCCCATCCAAGGAATCTCCAAAACACCGAAGAGGGGGACTCTGGGTCTCCTAGAATGAGAGGGAGAGATGATTCTATCATAGGGTTATGAATAAACCGAGCAGCTAAAAATGCTTAAAACAACATTGTAGTGGGGAATTACACAACGTGTAATCTCTTTTCATCTCGTGCAATCCTTAGGGTTTGGTTTGCACTAAAAAACACATCGCCTCTTCATTTTATTTATTTTTCTAACCTCAATTCATTACACATCATGAACCTGACTTACACATCATGTAATTATTATACAATGTGTAATTATTTCTGTTTCCAGCAATTCACAACCAAACTACTCCAGAATTCCTCTGAGCCTCCTTTGAGAACCTCAGTCTTCAAAAACACACAAAGGTTTGATCCATGCAGATCCATGCCTTACATTAGATACCCCTCAAAACATTATCTCCCTATAAAATTCAAAACCTACCCAGAGAGGAAACAAAAAATGGGTCATCCAAACACACCCTATGAGATACCCTTCAAAATATCTCTCCACCATTGGAGATCAACCACCCCCATTCAAGAGCAAGGGTCTCAACACAGTGAGTATATAAACTACTCATTGAGTCTTCACCACCTATAGAAGGAGAGTAGAACCATCTAAACTTAGGAAGCTAAACACATAAATTACAGGGCATACCCTACACATATTCACCCCCATGTAAAGAGAGTAAGCTACAATAAGTAACAAGAGAGAGAGACATCTCATAAAATAGAAAAAGGTATAAAACCACAAAACAAACAACATTATAAGAGATGAGATAAAAATTAAATAACTTAGGGTACTGAGCACATATCTACGACTCACATTCCCAAATACTCTCCTCCACACCACTGTACTACCACAATACATGAACCAAGGGGATAACATGTATGCACAACACCTTCTCATAGAAGTCTTGGATCTCTATAGGATTCTCCTTGAAGTTTTCATCATCTTAAACATCAATATCACCCCAATTGATGGTGTGAGATCCATCATTGAGATAATGACGGAGCTCTGAGACATGAAAAACATCGTGTATCTGAATCATCTGAAGGGGAATTTCTATCTGATATGCCATAGTTCCAACACAATATGACACCTTAAAAGGCCCAGAAAACTAGGGAGAAATCTTAATCCTATGACCAAACATTTTATTACCATGATGGGGAATCACCTTTAGAAACACATGATCCACAACGTCTAACTCTAGAGGTCTCCTCCTATGATCTAAATATGATTTCTAATTATCCTTAATTGCCTTCATCCTCCCACGAATCACCTAAATCATCTCTATTGTGTTCTATGCCAGTTTCAGCCTAAGAATTTCTTACTCTTTGAACACAGTCCAACATAATGGAGAATATCAAGGTTATACATACAAGGATTTAAATGGTCCCATGATGATGGTGGAGTGAAAACTATCATTGTAAGCAAAATCTACCAAGGGTATGTGCCTCATCCACAAACCTAAAAAATCCAGAACACAAGAGTGAAACATGTCTTCAAGATTCTGGATGGTTTACTCTTTCTAACCATCCTTCTATGGATGAAAAGTAGTGCTGAATCATAGATGAGAACACAAATCATTATAGATACCTCTTCTAACCCTTAAGTTAAAATAAGGATCTCAATCAGAAATTATCACCCTCGGGGGCCCCATGGAGTCTCACCACCTCCTCTAGATACTACCTCAACAAAACCTCTACTAAGATCTACTCCTTAATCACTATAAAGTGGGCTAATTTCATCAAACCATCCACTACTACCCATATAATATTATATCCTTCCTGAGCTCAAGGTAAATTGGCAACAAATTCCATTGAGATTTTCTCCCACTTACATTGAGGAAAATGTAACGGTTGAATCAAACCACTGGGAACATGGTTCTCAACCTTCACCTTTTGGAAGACAAAACATTGAGATAGAAACTCCGCAACTGCATGCATCAACCTAGGCCACCAAAACTGACCCCTCAAAGCTCGGTATATATTTGTTACAACAAGATGTACTATCAAAGGAGAAATATGGAACTCTCTGGAAACCATCTCATGCATCACCAAAGGAATGAAAAACATTCCTTGAAACAACACTCAATGTTTTTCATCCTCAGACTAACCATTAGGGCCCTCACCACAAACAACATAGTTTCTGTATACCTCCACCTTAAGATCCCTAAATTAGGATTCCTCCACCCACTACCCCATAGATGACTACATATTCATCTGAAAAAGACAACCTCTACCCCAGCTTCTCCCATATCTAGATGAAATGTTGAATGTTCTTCCATCACTCTCTAGGTATCGCCTAATACATGCACCACATCATTGCGTGACTTCCTTCTTAGCGCATCAGCCAAAAAATTCCCATTTCCAGGTGTATAAAAAATTGCAAAGTCATAGTCCTGTAAGAACTCTGTCGACTAACATTGCCTCATGTTCAAGTCACATTGGAAGAAAAAAATACCTCAGGATCTTATGATCAGTGAAGAAAAAAAAATTCTCACCGATTAGGTAATGACTTCAAAACATTAGGGAAAACATTATTGTTAGCAACTTAAGATTGTGGGTAGAATATTTATGATCATGGGGACGCAACTACCGAGTCCTATAAAAAATGATTGATCTCTACTTCATCAGAACATATCCTATCCCAAGATGCGAAGCATCACATAAAACCTCAAACTAAACTCCTTTTGTTGGTAGAAAAAGAACCGGAGCACTAGTCAACTTCTCCTTCAGATACTCAATAGACTTTTGACACTGATTATTCCACAATAATGCCTAATATTTTCTAGTAAACATAGTCATTGGAGTCACAAACTGAGATAAATCAGCTATGAACCTCATTTAATATCCTACAAGACCAAGGAAACTTTACACCTCTGTTACTGTCATGAGGGATTACCAAGACAAAAATGATTATACATTTTATGGATCCACAAATACTCCCTACTAGGTTACAACATGCCCCATGAAACGGACTTCTCAAGCCCAAAAATCACACTTTAGAAACTTCCCAAATAGATTATCACAATGAAGAACTCCCAAAAGGGAACACAAGTGCTCTATATGGTCCTCCCCAGAAGCAGAGTACACAAGGATTTCATTGATTAAAACCACTATAAACTTATCCAGGAACTCACAAAACACAACGTTCATTAAATCCATGAACACATATGGTGCATTCATTACACTGAATGACATCAAAATAAACTCGTAATGCCCATGAAGATAATGAAAATTAGTATTTGAGATATCCTCATCCTTTACACACATATGATGATATCCTGACCTCAAATCGATCTTTGAGAATCAAATCTCACCCTTAAGTTGATCGAATTAATCATCCATCCTTAGAAGAGCATATCAGTTCTTTACTATCACCTGGTTCAAGTGACAATAATCGATACACAACTGCAAACTACCATCTGCCTTCTCCATGAACAAAACTGGTGTAACCCATGGTGACACACTCATCTGAACAAAACCACATTAAAATAGAACATCAAGATGTATACTCAAATCTCACAAATCATAGTGTGCTATCCTATACAGAGACATCGAGATAAGATACATGAATGGATGTAGTTCAATCCCAAACCTGATCTCTCATCGAGGGGGTAACGCTAGAACCTACTATGTAAAGACATTAGGGTACTATTCTACTAACCTAAGAAATTCTAACTACTAAACATCCAATGATCTTCGTATCCACCCAACCATCATGGATGACAAGGAAAGAACACACCTCTGACCCATCCAAGGGTCTCGTTCTCCAACAAACACTGATTTATCTTCATAAGCATCGAATAACACAACCCACCTCATGAATAAATACATGATAGTCTATTTTGAATAAAACTAATACATGATAAGGATGATTTCATATAATCATATTTGTGAACATAGGAAATATCCCCAAGAGCGGTGCTTCCCCAACACTATCACACAGTATCTACATACATCAGACAAGTTATCTCAACATCCAACTAGAATATTCAACACCAAGGGAACTGGAAGCCTCTCTACATTAAGTCCTAAAGCATGGAAAAGGGAAGGTTATATGAAGAATTTCGTTTCTATTGGATAAAAAAAGGAATTCACCCAAGTAGAAAACAAGAAACGGGTACCTTGAATGATGTATGGATCACCCAGTATTAGCAACGCTAAAGCATGAAGTTGACCACGACATGCCCCATAACATCATTGACATTGATGATGAATACCTACAAGGATTCACTCCACTCTATGACGATGGGGATCATCTTGGGGCTATCTTATACATACTCCAACTAATCTTTATTGGTCCCAAACTTGAGAAACCTACTACTACTACCTCGGCTAGAACTGCCTCAGCAGAGGAACCTAAAGTAGAAAAATTGGAACACAAAAAATTCTTAGAAAGGTTTAAAATTCTCACCACTAATGAACTAATCCTTCATAATAAAAAACTGCATCTAATCCCTTATCATAGGCCTGAGATCCACTTCCCCTAGAGAAATAATACATTGAGGGATAGGACCTACCCCCTGATGGACGAAATCTCTTATGTCCCAAAAACTAGGAAACCTAGACCATAGATGTGCTTCATGATGAATCCTAATGACTACCCTATCATGATGATTCAGTTCTGGATAATGTTCTCTTGATGAACTCTTCTCTCGCCAACACCTCAGGATATATCTTCAGCACAATTGGGGTGACCTAGCACTAGATATTTCGATGTAAAGCATCCATTAAATTCCTCACCCTAGCCTCCTCATTTGGAAACATGTCTGAAGAATATTGTAGAAGGTTATTGAAACAGATACTGAAATCTCTCACACTGGAGATCCCCTACCGAAGGGTAAGTAGCCCCTGGTGACTGGACACCTTCACGGTCAAAGAAATAAACTCAAACTTGAACTGGTCTCAGAACTCCTTCCAAATGACTTCCAAATCTTCATGATCTCTTAGGAATAAGAACCAAAAATAACTCCCTACACCATGAAACATTGTCAAAGCCAATGATACCCAGTGCTCCTTCCGAGTAAAGATAAAACTAAAGTCTATATCAACCTCCTTTAACCATTCTTCCATGATTGCATCTGAAATGGATCCCTCATACCTCTATAGACTCTAGAGCTGAAACTCCTAGAGATTCCTCCTCCAAGTGTCATTATTTCAACCTTTACCCTATGAAGATATATTGGAAAAACCTGCTAAACATATTCTATAAAAAATTGAAGAGAACATAGAATAGTGACATGCCTAGAAAAGAAAAAATAATTATATCTCCTAAACCTGGATTATAGAAGAATTTAAAATTAACTGTTTTATTTTATTCTTTATAGGTTAACCTATCCCGAGGTCTACCCATTCAAATACACGTTCAAAGAAGAAAACATGAAAAATAGAGAGAGATATGACGAAAACCAACCAAATCCTGTTCAGAATACAATATATAAGAAAATACAAAATGAACATATATAATTTCATGCAAGAAGTAATACAACTAAAAGGAAAAATGTAAGTACCAAAATAAAAGTAAATATGGAAGCGACCATGAAGCCCAAAAAGATCCTGCTAGACCCCAAGCTAGTAGTAACTAGCCTGATCTTCAACCTGCTCCAATTGACCTAAAAATCATTTTATATATACATAGGGTGATTATAACAGTATAATCACTAGGATCATCCCTAAAGCCTCTTGTGTAGAAGGTAAAGAAAGCATACTAAAGAAAAGTGAATCAATAAGTGAAACTAAATCGTGACCTAAATAGGTATACTAAGTTCCCAAAATCACCATGGATACTCTCACCAAGTATCACATACAAGAGCATATTATATAATAAATAATATCAAGGGTACCCCACTACCACTTCCCCACTGGTTTTCTGCTCTACCCCAACATTGCACATCCTGATCATCTCTCTCTAAAAAAACTATCCCAAAGACACCTGGTCGAAGCACCATAACATGAACCTCATGAAATACACCACCACATCCATGTAACCAAAAGTAACCAGGTAGTTTCTGAGAGACACCACAACCTATATAACATGTATCATACATTAGGTATTATACCTCAAGCTGTCATAGCCCATACACTGAGTAATGAACCTCAATACATCAAAAACTATACACATTATTCCTATAGTATTCCTTATAAAACTATATCCAGAATACATGTGTGTGAAATAACCACAATCCATTACATCCCTCTACACACATATATAGGGAAAACTAAATACCTTGCATACTAGCACAAGTAACTAGAAAGAGAAGAGAGTGGGGTCAAAGGGGGTAACTAGTCATCTATCCTCCCACTGAGATGTTAGGGAAAATACCCCCAAGGCTCAAAATCCTTGAAGTTTCAGTTTCCCTAACCAACATGGTCGACTATCATACAAAAAAATAAAATTTACATGATATAATATAGCTCACATCCACACTATGGAATAACCTAGTCTTAGAATCCATTACAGCTAATGTCTCTCAGACTCTTGGCTGCCACTACTAAGACTAGATATCCTAAAAGTACACAAACATTTAAAGAGATACATTAAGCTATTTTATTACTTTTAATCAGTTTAACGTTACATTAATTAATTAATTAAACATTAATTAACCATTAAATTTTTCCACATTACATTTCATTATCATCATAACGAAGTTTCCTGACCTCTAGGAATAAGTAAACCGAGCCCATAGATTCTCAAAATTATAACCTCATAATTGCATCTTAGTAAGATCCAACCCCATGGATTAAACATTATTCATTATTTAACAACATTACTTTCTATATTACTAGGTGCTTTAGGAAAACATCCTAAGCTACCAGAAAAAGCAATCAACCAAGCACATCCATCTACCTCAAGCATTGGAGAAAAGAAAGTAGATAAAAAACAACTTGGACATCATCCAATCAACAGATTAAAACAAGAATACATCTTTCATATCATTGGTTAAGCCTAGATTAAACCTTTTCCTTCATCCCCAGTGTCCTCCCCAACACCCACATGTATATCCTGATGTATATCTCCATCAAAAGTGTCAACTAATGCCACAAAAAACCAGTCATCCTCACCCCACATACCACAATAACCCTACAAGATTAGACATCCCAATATCACGTCACATACAGGACTCCGCACCCCACATACTACAATACCCCCTAGGCTCAGCCATCCCATGCTCAAATCACATTACAAGCAGTAGGAAACAAACAAATATACTAGGCTCTTAGCCCAAAAACAAGGCATCCAGCCTTCACACACAATGATATCTCATAGCTCCAAAGTACAAGGCACTTGTATTTTACAATAATGTGGGAAACTTGAGTCCTATGAAGGAATTATCTTTTATCACACAACCGATTCTTATTCCATATTGAATTAACCAATTCATTAATCACTGGTTCTAACTACCAGCTACTTAAGGAACAAGCTATCTCAAGCTATCAAAAATTAATTAAACAATTAATTCAACATGTCTTTAATTATTTTATCAACAAGCATAAACATGATTCAGGTTCATTAACCAATTCAATTAAACATGCATACTTTCAACAATTGATTATCATCAAATTGTAATAACAACCAAATTCATTAAACATACCTCTTTAATTATTTTACCTAATTAATTATCAATTAATTATAGGTTTACGTTATTTACCAATCTCCATCAAGAAAAACATGCTAAAACAAGCAAGTAATAAATATCACACTAGATAGGAAATACGAGGTAAACTATTATTATGGTACACTACAAAAAAATAGCAGATTAGTAGTAGTTTTTTAGAGGGGGTTATGCATAAACCCCTCTAAATTCATTTTAAAGGGGGTCTATACAACCCCCTCTAATCATCAAATTTAGAGGGGGTTCACAACCCATTCTAAAATTTTTTAGCATTATATTTTAGTATTTGGTTTGATTTTAGAGGTGGTTATGTCAAATCTGTTGATAATTTAATAATTAGTGGTGCTATATATTCAGTTGAATTTTAGATGAGTTATATATATAATACTCATTTGGATATATATATATATATATATATATATATATATATATATATTATTTTTTAAAAGGAAATAGTGGGGGTCCACAACCCCCTATAATTTATGATATTAGAGGGGTTTCATGAACCACACTACTAATCCCTTAGATTATAGGGGGTTTTGAACCCCTTTTAAATTAAGAAATTAGAGGGAGTTTTGAACCCCTCTAATTAATGAGATTGAGGGGGGGGGGGGTAGAACCCCATATAATTGATGAAATTATAGGGGGTATTGAATCCCCACTAATTCATGAAATTTGATGGGGGGGGGGGTGGGACCACCACTAATCCCTTTGATTAGACGGGGTTTCAAACCCCCACTAAATTTCTATTTATTTTTTAAAATAAGTCTCATATAAATTAAAATTTTATAATATATATGTGTGTGCGTGCATGTGTGTGTGTGTGTATATATTATAGAAACACATTATATAAATGTATTTAAATACATTACTATATATATATAAGGAAATTATATAAATACTTTAAATAAATACTTATACATATAAACAAAAAAATGTGTACATATATAAATATTGGTATACATAATGTAAATGTAATTATAAATATATTTCTTCAAATTTATAAATTTTATATGTGGTTTTATAAATACTATACATTTATATTATGATTTATATTATACATATATTATATTAAATACATTTTTATTGTATATTATTGAATAAATACATTTATATTATATTATGTATACAAATATATATAATATAGATAAAATTAAATATAAATATACACATATATATGATATATAATTATATTATAAATATTTAATCATATATAAATTTATATATATATTATATAATTATTATATATATAGCATACCATATTAATTATAAATTTATTATATATATATATATATCATTTAATTACATTATATATTTTCAATTATATCAACGTATCTATTTGTGTGTGTGTATATATATGATATAATGTAAATGTATATAATCACATACATAAATATATAATATAATTGTATTTAATATAATATATGTATAATATAAATCATAAAATATATAAATGTATAGTATTTATAAAAGCAACATATAATTTTTATAGTTTAAAAAATAGGCGCAATAAAGATAATAATAATTAATAATATTATTGTTACACACACACATGTACATATATAAAAATATATAAAAATGATTATATAAATATATATACTATAATTATATTATATCTATAAATATTATATAAACACATAAATACACATACACACACACAAATATAAATGTAATTACAAATATATGTATAAATATATATTTATATATGTAAATATAATTATATATATATATATATTATACACAAATATATTATATATTATATAATATTTAAGTGTCTAATATATTATGCACAAATACATTATTTATATATTATACACACATAGACACAGATATATATATTATTACACACAAATATACATTATATATAAATATTATACACAAATATATAATATATAAATATTTATATATATTTAAATATTTATTAAAATAATATATATTTTAATAATGTTTTTAATATATATAAATATAATGATGATATTACAAAAAATAAACAAAAATCCACTTGCCATAGTGGAAAAGTGGCTAGTTGTATGTATATGGGGTCTACGGTTTGACTCTCTACAGGTATGCATTTTACAAAATAGTGGGGGGGGGTGGCCACAAAATAGCGACCATGGTAACCGTAGGCACAAGAATGTGGATACGAGACAAGATAGGAATTGGAGGGGACACTGATGGGTGCATGGAGAAACCAGAATGGTAGGGTAGGGCCGGATGCAGGGCTGGACCGAAACTAGAGAGAAGGTTGGTGGGTGTGGTGTCTGGGTCCAGAACTGAAATAGATAAAAACTCGAGGTAATGGGTAGGATCAGACCAGAACTTAAGGGGAGGGGAGGGAACATTAAAGTGGTATGCTAAATTGTTTTTTTTAAAATAACTAATTAGAGTCAGTTTTCATAACCGCCTATAATATGTCTTCATGCCCTCATTTAGAGGGGGTTAAAACGCCCTCTAAACCAACTCTATTTAGAGGACACATTATTCTAGTAGGGATAGTTGGAAACCACCGCTATTCTGATAAATATATTAGAGGTGGTTAAAACCCACTCTAATATGATATTCCATGATGAAATTAGAAGGGGTTTTAACCACTTCTAATATGACTATCACTATTTTTCTCATTGATTTACCAATAGTCCTTCAAAACCTCCTCTAACAATTACAGGTAGGCATATTAGCGGTGATTCCTCATAACCACCAATAATGTGTTTAGAAGGGGTTATAACTCATTCTAATCTAAAAAATAACCCCTATAATCAGGTCATTTTTTTGCAGTGGTACTAAGCAGAAACATATCTATGTGATCGATATAAATTTTTTAATCCGGTTAAAGTAATTATTAGGTTAATTTCTTTATGATACAAGGGGATAAGTAATGATCAATTTATTATTTCACATATATAAAAGAGAATAAACAAATCTAATACCTCAAAAGGGGGGCAACATACTACGCATGAGAATGAACCATGCAATAGATCTCTGATCAGCCCTCCCGTAAGAACTGCACCCATATGAAGATGTTTTGACACAACCACACAAAAAAAACCAATAGAAACCCCATTATAAATTTGGGAGATCATCTAATATCACATGGAAATAATAACGGGAATAAAAAGAGATTAAAATAGAAGAAAATGCTGGAAAATTATGAAAAAACACACCTTGGATTAACTCGGGTCACTACAGACTGAAGTTGGAAGCCCAATGATTGATTCTCATTGAAGGGATCTACAAAATTTCAAAGAGGGGGTTATTGGGTGGCCTATAATAAGAGGGATATCCAATGTAGCCGTAGGGTTATGAATAACCTAAGTAGTTAAAAACACTTAAAATAGAACTGCAGTAGGGAATTAAATGACATGTATTCCCCTTTTATGTTGTGTAATCCTCAGGGTTTGGGTTTCATAGAAAAAAATTGCCTCTTAATTTTATTTATTTTTATAACCCAATTCATTACATGATGTGAACCTAACTTACATGTTGTTTAATTCTTACATGATGTGTAATTCTTACATGATGTGTAATTCTTACACGATGTGTAATTCTTACAGGATGTGTAATTCTTACAGGATGTGTAATTATTAAAAAATGTGTAATTATTACACGATGTGTAATTCGTACACGATGTGTAATTCTTACACGATGTGTAATTCTTACACGATGTGTAATTCTTACACGATGTGTAATTCTTACACGATGTGTAATTCTTACACGATGTGTAATTCTTACACGATGTGTAATTCTTACACGATGTGTAATTCTTACATTTTGTGTAATTCTTCATATTTACAATAATTCATAGCTACACTCATCCAGAATTCCTCTGAGCCTCCTCCAAGCACCTCAGTTTTCAAAAATGCACAAAGGGTCGATCCACATGGATCCAGGCCCTTACATAAAACTTCTACTTCATAACATAACCAAAAAAATGGTTGGGCCAAGGTTTCAAATTAGGAGTTG
Source organism: Viscum album (assembly GCA_963277665.1). Classification (NCBI taxonomy): domain Eukaryota; kingdom Viridiplantae; phylum Streptophyta; class Magnoliopsida; order Santalales; family Viscaceae; genus Viscum; species Viscum album. Next base: position 1,058,175,839 of record OY728125.1, read on the forward strand.
AAACTATTTTTTAAAAAAGCTATTCATCCGAATAAATATTATTGTAGAAAGTGCTTAGATTATGCACTTTGGGGTTATAGGATGGAATACAAAACTTGCATCAGTATTTCCCCATTTCAGATTGTTTTTTGGAAAGATTACCATCTGCCCATGGAAGTCAAGCATCAGAAATTTTGTTTGATAAAGAAGTGCGATATGGATTTATCCCAAGTAGGAGATCAAAGGACACTACAACTTCAATAGATTAAGGAGTTCCTATTATCATCATATGGAAACTCAAGGATATATAAAGAGTGAGAAAAAGAAACAAATGATAAGATGATCCATAAGAGAGAGTTTCATGAGGGTGAAAAAGTCATTCTATAAAGTTCATGAATGAAGTTGATGCCTAATAATTTTTGTTTTATATGGTTATATCCTTATGTTGTATCAAATGGGTTTCCTTATGGTGCAATGGAGATCACACAAGAAGAACCATGAAGGATCTTTATAGTCAATGGGAAATGTTTTAAGTAATACATTGAGGGTATTCCCACCCATGAAATTGATTTAATCACACCACATGACCCCATCATCACTTGGTAATATTAGGAAATACCTAACCCTTTAAATTTTAAATTATTTATCATATTTTAAATTCTACATTTTATATTCTTTTATCATCTCATAGGTTCACATCAAGGACATTGTAATATTTTAAGTATGGAGGAGAAGAAAACATTTTTGGGTAGCTTATTGAGGTTTTTCATTCGTGGGTTTTTGTGTGTATGTTTTTATTTAATTTTTTAAAAAAAATTAAAAAAATTATCTTAATAAATAAGGGAGTGATGAAATGTAAAAAATGTGGGGATATCTAGCTCGCGATCTTACAATTTGATTTTCAGGAATGATTAAGTGAGTTTTCTTGAAATTTTATTGAATAGGAATGTAAAACATTTTTAGTGGAATTAAACCAGGTTAAAATAAATATATTTACTTTGCATGAATATACTGATTTTTTTGAGATATGATCTTGAATTTTTTTTCACACACACACATGGGAATTAATGGTACTGTAGACCCACAAATCGATTCTCTACGATTAGTATAATTAATCTCACTAAATTTTATTTTGATACCATTTATGAGATAATTAATTTCAAAATTTTAAATATTTACTTCTTGATGAGATTTTTTACTTTTCCTATATTTCCACCATAGAATGGGAAATATCAATATGCATATCTTATCACAATTTTCTAGATTACATGATATATGGTTTTTCCCAAGAGTGCAAAAGGGTAAGTTTGGGGGAGTTGATAAATCACATTTTCATTGAATATTTTATTGATTATAAATGACATAATTTTTTCACATTTTTTTAAATGTGTTAATTTATTAGATTATATCATCCATTTAAAAATTTTAGGAAAATTCTAGTTTTGACTCTTTCAAGTTCACTATAGTATTTTGGTGATAAATATTTTTTTGGGACTTATTTGATCGTAAATTTTGTAACAACATTCCTCACTCAATGGGATACAATTTTAATTGATTAAATATAAGATGCAATTTGCATTTTATTAGTTAAAATGGTCCATGAATTGAAATATGGACTGAACTCTCTATATTGGACACCACTTCATTATTTGGGCCATAACTTATACACAAGGCTTCGATTGGGCTCAAATTCTGAAAGAATATAGAGGAACAAATTCCTAAAAAAAACAATTCTTGAAGGAAAGATGGTTTAGGTGTTTTAGAGTTCAAATAGTTGGTGCATGTTGGATTAAAATATTTGGCATAATTTTCCCATTCACACTTGTAACCACTTGTAACCCTAGCCTCCCCTCCACACTATAAATGTGTATTTTTCTCTATTGAAAGGGGTTTGAAATGAATTAGGAGATTTAGGGAGAAGGATAATTGATTTCACTTCATTTATATATTTATTTAAATAGGGATATCTTTTTAAGTATAGATCCCTTCATAAAAACCCTTTTCTTATTCTTCAAATTGTAATGATTATGTTTTCATAATCAACTTATTAGTATCTGTTACATTTCTTCTATTTTATTCAATTGAATTATTATTTTATTCACTTATTTGAGATATAAATCAATATTAGAAAAATTATTGGGTTATACCCATTTTGAACCTTTGCGAATGCAATTCGTTTCTATGATGACTACAACACCCATAGAAGAGTAGTTTTTCTTAGTAATCAATCTACCTATAACCTTATTAATTTATTTGTTTTTAATCTATGTGATACTATAATTCATATAATATGATATATGAATTGATTTTTTAACTTAAAATAAACTGGTCAAGAATTGAATAATTAACACAAACACACGTATAGTGACCCGAGATTAACATACATGGATATTACATAATTTTATATAAATATTCCACACATTAAAAAATTACATGCCTGAGGACTATAATAGATTAGTGTATTTAGAAACTTTGAAACATAATATTCTATCTTGGTAAAAGATCTTCAACATCCCCCTTAATGATCTCCCCCTTTATTACTTCTACTTAAAACCTTTCTTCATAACACGGGGAAAAGAAACATAATAATGGGGTGAGGTCAAATGCTCAGTAAGGGTAAACAAGGGAGATATGTATGAATAACATGAGAATAATGGTATGAGAACATAATAATAATATTATAATATCATACCATTCCTATAAAAAATCATAATCAAGAGTCATGGTAAAAATATTGGTAGTTTATAAGACATGAATCATAAGGGAATCTAGATCATAATCCATGAAAGCATAATATAGGAATAATACATGGAATTGTGGTATAAACATCAGCTTATAACATTGTGAACATGTATAAATAAAAATAAGTTCACTAATTAAGTTTAGGACATGAAATAAGGCCTTCACATAAACTTATAGACATGAAACTAGGTCTATGCATAACATTGTGGACAAGTAATCGGGTTTAGACATAGGCGACTACACCTCTAGGACATGACACACCACCATCTCGAGTGGAAGCCTTCATAAAAGTGAATGATTACTTATAAGGACATATTAGTAGAATGTGTTCACTCTCTAAACCATCTAATTAGTTAATTTTCACTCCCAATACCATCTTAGTAATCAAGGTTCACCCCCAATACCATCTTAGTGGAAAAAATATTTTACTAAATTGATTTCACTCCCCATTTCAGACATGTATATCTCATGAGATATAAATATTTACCCAATAAATTGGATAGATATAATGGGCTCACCTAACTCTATCTGGGCCACCCCATCGTATAAGCTCCAACGGTCTTACCCAATGCTATCTAGGAAACTCCATCATATAAGATACAACGCGCTTACATGGCACTATATAGTCCAACTCATCATATAAAAAATGTACATGAACCACAACATGAATAATATAAAAAAATATTTCATATCATCATAAAAAATCATAAAAACAATTATTATTTTATAACCTTATTAACCCATTAAAAATAAATGGGTTTTATGCCAATATCTTTGAAACATAATTAGCCTATGGAAAAGAAACAGATTCCATAACAGTATCTTTGAAACATGATTAAACCATGGAAAATAAATGAGTTCCATAAAAATCATGACATAAAAAAAACCATTCATAGAAATAATATGAATGGTATCATTGGATCATATCCCTAGGAAAGCATATAATATATCATAGGATGTCATCTTAGATAAAGAATGATTTTGAAAGATCACTTGAAACAAAAACTTTATTTGAAAACCTCTTTTTAAAACATACTACATTTTTAAAATAATTTTCTTTTAAACCCATTTTGAAAACTTATAAAATAATAATTAAAAATTATTTAAAATATTTCTTAAGGAAAATATCATTTCTTACTAAAAAAACATAAAACATTTTGAAAAACGTTTCCTTTAAAAATAACATTGAAAACTTATAAAGGAATATTTGAAAACCATTTTAAACACTTTTTAAAACATAAAACATTTATAAAATCATTTTCCTTGAAAATTAGCTTAAAATATAATTTAAAAATTTTTTTAAAACATTTTTAGAAAACATAGTTTTTGAATAAAACAGATTTCAGACCTAAGAGAGAAATAAAGTCATATTTTCTTAAAAACATTTTCTTAATATAATTATGTACCAAGGAGTGAAAAAGGTAAAAATACCTGAATATATAATTAATATCTATATTATAAGAAAGTTCACGAGTGTTCTTGAAATATTACTCATAAGATTTCTTTAATGGAAGCATAATCATAAAAAATTCAGATAAATGATGAGATTGTAGCAATTAACTCTTACCACTTTGGTAACTTTGAATCCTAATCCCCATGAAATAATAACATTAAATTGAGCTTAAAATATCATGAAAATAAGTATATTAATGATAAAACATGTCAATTGTAAGTATATAAACCTTGTAAATGAATACAAGTGCATAACATAACACGTGCCACAAAGAAGGAAAATTGAGACAAAATTATTCTACTGATTTGGTAACTTTGGAGCCGTAAACCCCATGAAATATAGATCATAAAATGGATATAAAAATACCCATAAATTTTAGGATATTAATCATATAATAAATTCATGTTTAGTATATATAAACCACACAAAATAAATGAGTGGTGAATATGACATAAGTCTCACTGAAATAAAAGTGAGACTGGAAATCCCCTTACTACTTGAGTAACTTTTGAATCATGAGATACATGAAAGGATAAAATCAATTTAATCTTTTAATATAATTAAATATATTAAATTAATTATATAACATATCATAGGTCATTATATAAACCAAACAATAAGAATAAGTGGTGAATATAGCATATATCTCACAGAAATAAAAGTGAGATAAGAAAACCCTTTTGTTAAGTCTTGAATTTATTCATACACATTCAAAACTCATGTATAAAAAATATAAGTTTATTATAAATATACCACATAACCATATTATTATATATCATACCATATATTATTTTATTATGATTTTATATTACCCATTTATTAATAGTTCCATGTTAATGTTATGTTTTGGGTAATGATCGCTTTGTTTTTCATATAGGTTTGAATTATTATTTACGATCCTCTTACATATATCATGATTTAATTATTCCTATAATGTAAAAAATGATATAAATATAATATATATTTAGTATATAGGTATTTATAATAATATATAAAATATAGAAATTTGAAATGGAATACACTGTTTATGGTGATGGTAGGTCGTACGTATGTTTTAACACTGTTTCTGTTTTTTTGTCATATTGAAAAAGAGAGAGTAAATGTCATATATATATATTATTATTATTATAGTAGAATTATTATGTCAAAAATATCATATAATTTTACTAAATCCATCCTTAATACATTTCATATAAAGTGTTAATGAATCACATCGCGTTGAGGAGGCGGTAGTCCACATGTCCACAAAAAAAGTTATCATATTCCCACAAAAATAGTAAGTCCATAATTATTCCCAACCTTAAAAGGTAGTAATGGAAGAATTAATGAGATAATATCGTGAGGTGGTAGTCTGCTGTACACACAAACGATGATTGTCTATCCCATTTGATGGAAGTGTGTGTGAGTGTATCTTTAAACTCTACTTAAAAACATCTCAGTATATTAAGTATATTGAGGATATTATATAATCATGGAATTAGAATAATTGAATGGATGGAGAAAGACATAAAAAAAGTGCTTGTTAAATGATGTTACCTCTTCTTTGGGTAATTAATTTTGGTTTGTGCCAAAATAATAACTTGGAAAAAGGTATTGAGTGGTGTGTGGGGGTGGGGGGGGGGGTCTGTTCCTTTTTATAGTGTATAAGGAGTGACACTCTTTTAAATATAAAAAGGTAAACACTATTGATAGGTATACCTTACATCATGGGCCTCTAATAATGGTAAATTTTATATTTAAGGTATTATATGGTCAAAATATGGACATAAAATGGATTTTGGACATGTTTCTAGGTTATTTTACCCCTTAAGTTAAATTTTAATCACTAAGTAAACTTGTTTTTACCTTAATCACTATAATTAATTTTAATTACATTCATTAATATTTTTGGTAAAAAACTATGTTGACCTTACTAGATATTATAAATTATAATGATTTAAAATATGGAAGAAATTTTTATAAATTATAATAACATAATTGGTAGAAATTAATTTAAAATTAACCCCACAAAGAGGATGAGACAAGAAGTTTTTAATGTAAAAATGTTCAAAACTTTGAAATATTTTTATATCCAATTTTAATGTAAAATTAATTCCAATGACCTAAATTGTATTAATTTATGTATAATTGTTCTAATTATACTTTAAAACTAAATAAAAAAATATTTTAACTATATAAATAAATTTTATGAAAATGCAGTTTTGAATTAAAATTCATTATTTTTCATTATTTATAAAAACAAAAATTCTCAGAAAAGTACCAAAAAATCACCATGAGATATTTTTGAAATTCATATTTCAAAAATAAAGTTTATTTATTCAAATATAATTTATAAAATTTTCAAAAATTATATTTAAAATAGGTTCTCCATTAAAATGCGGTAAAACTAATTTTTAGAAAATATATATTTTTATGCGTAAAATTGGATTTATTATTATCTATTTTATATAAAAAATAAAATGAGTGTCAAATATTTTATTTAATATATATATATATATATATTTTTTTCACTAAAATAATTCGTCAAAATTGTTTTGTTTAATTTATTGAGACAAACGTGTTTGTTCATGGAAAAATAGTTTTATTAGAAAATGAATTTATTTATTTTCAAATACTTATTAATTTTATTTCTAACTAATTGATAACAAAAGGATTAATTTTACATACATGTGTAAACAATTTTCTCATAATTTAGTTAATCTTATTCGTAACTTCCATTCCAATGGCTAGGTGATAATTGTAATAATATTTTAATAATAATATTAATAGTATATTTTAGTTCAGTAAAACATGATCTGGCGTATAATTCAAGCTATTAAAGGAACTGGGCATTATGTTTAAGACAAGACAAACATATTTTTTCATATACTATAAGCTAATCTAAGTGTTTTATGTAGTGTAAGCATAACTTGGTGTTGCGTACAATATAATCCAAACTTAGTGATTTTATATAATAAAATATATATTCAGTGTTGTGTGAAATGACTCAAAAGTAACTTTTTATTATTTAAAAACATACTAAAAAACGAACATAGAAAGACCACATCACTCACGGGGGCCAGAAATGATGAATTCCAAGGGTGTATCCAATGAAAATGATTTTACAATCATCTAGTAGAGACCCAACCCCATCATATATACTAATATTCTCATTTTGGATCCATTTGTTAACAAGAACATCTGCCGCAAAATTTTACTCTCTCAATATGTGTCTTACTTGTATTCCATCATTGATAAGCATACTACACTTTATAATAATATATTCCAAATTCCAAGGATATCATCCCTTTCTATGGAGGAATCCAACCAACAATACCGAGTCAACAAAAATGAAGGTATTAAGATAAATCTTTTTCAATATCCTTTTCCCAAAGTTAAGTAATTATTTTACTATCTAATATCATAAATAAATATACTTACTTGATTTAATTCCTTTTTATATGCACAATATTACCCTTTGGATATGCCTTACTCAATTTCAAATTCATCTCTTACTAAAAGAAATGAAGGTGAATTTTTCATTCTTGAAGTACTAACAGATCATGAGGTAGAATGATAAGTTATTCCATCTAACTTTAGTTAACATCAAAGAAAAATAGTTAGAAAAAGTTATAAAATATGCATAAATCCTCATATGGTGAGGTAATGCTTTAATCTCTAAAACCTTATCTGATGTCTAATATAAACCATTCCATAAATGGTTAACCTTATAACCCTTCTGAAAGATGAGATTCCAAAACTTTAGAAATAAGGTCACTAAATTTCTAAAATCACCTTAACATTGATCCACCATATATCATAAAGTAGGTCTTGGTTTCCACATACCAAACATGGTAATACCTTTATCATGTTTTCTTTTGAAACATGGTAATAATCTAAATTACCATAAAAACTTATTGAAAACACGAATGCTTTCTTATTCCAAAGATTATTGGATGTATTCCTTAAATCCAAAAAAGGTTGTAAACTTCATCCATGTTAACATAGTATACATTTTAAATAAATCAATAATAAGTTCCATCATAATAATTAATATCCAATTTAATTTATCCATATTAATAATCTCTTTATCCAAGATAAACAAAATTTTATCAACATCAGGAACACATTAAGGGTTAAGTTATTTCCATTAAACCAATATTTTATATCATTATCACCATTCAACATATCCTTTTTAATCCTTAATTAAAAAATTATACTAAAAATGCATATATATTTCATGATTTGTATAACATAATCTTTGAATTCAAAAACAAATAAACTTAAATCATCCAACTTTATTCTTAAACCATTATTTATGCTTCATCATCTTATTCCTTAATGAACCTTTCCTAGAATATATAATATGAATCATGTCTTAAGGTTCCTAAAGATAAATATAATCCTGATTCTTAAATTCAATGTAAATAATATTATTAGAACATCCCATACCTTTTATATGTCATTTGCGGTCTCTTTATCTCCAGCAGTATAACCAATAATCACACCACTTCCTAATAATCTTCCTAATATTTCCACTTAGGACATCGATTTATATAATACCCATACTTTTCACATCTGAAAAATTAAATGTTAACACAACTCCTTCTAGTTACCACTATTCAATAAGACCAGAAAGCATAGTGTGAGCAACACTTATCATAGAAAAGAGCCTCATAATCATGAAAAATTACTTATAAGATGCCTAAATATCAACACATACTTTTAAATATATGACACCTTAGTCTTATCCTTATATACATACCTAGACATATACTTAGAAATATACATAGGGATATCACTAAATTTTTCTCATACTAGTTTCCAAAGGTCGACTAAACCTTTCCTTTGATACCAACTATAGTTACCAGGCTTAACATACATGGATATTACATCATTTTTGATGAATATTCATTACATTACAAAATTACATGCATGGGAACCATAATATTATAGTGTCTTTGGAAACATGGAAACATAATATTCTATCTTGGTGAATGATCTTCAACTTCTCCCTTAAATATATCCCCCTTTAGTAATCATACTTAAAACCTTTATTCATAACATGATGATAGTAAACATAAGAAATGGGTGAGCTCATATGCTTAATAAGGGTAAGAAAGAGAGATATATAAGCATAAAATGAGAAGAAGGGTATGATAACATAATCGTAACATTAGAAGGTCATACCATTCATATCAAAGATCATAATCAAGAGTTATAGAATAAATATTGACAGTTCATAAGACATGAATCATAAGGGAATCAAGAGAATAATCCATAAAAGAATAATATAGGAATAAGACATGGAATTGTGGTATATACATTAGCTTGTAACATTATGAACTTTTATAAATTAAAACATGTTCACTCATTAAGTTAAGGAGATGAAATCTGGCTCTTTCATAAACTTACAAACATGAAACCAGGTCCATGCATGACATTTTGAACATGTAATCAGGTCCACACATAGGCGACTACAACTCTTAGGCAGGTTCCAACAAAATCCCCAGTGGAAGCCTTCATAGTAGTCAACTCTTACTTATAAGGTCATATCAGTGGAATGGTTTCACTCCCCAAACCATCTTAGTAGGAAAGGTTTGATTTTAAGACCATCTTAGTAGTCTAGTTTCACTCTCAAGACCATCTTATTGGATAAAGTACTTTACCGAACTGAGTTCACTCCCCATTCTAGACATGTATATCTCATGAGATATAAATCTTTACCAAATGAATTGGAGAGTTATATTGGGCTCACCCAATGCTATCTAGGACACTCTATTGTATAAGTTGTAACGGGCTTACCCAATTCTATATAGGCCACCCCATTGTATAAGCTGCAACGATATTTCCCAGTGCTATAGGGGCCACCCCATTGTATAAAAAATTTCATTGAACCACAAAATGAATAATGTAAAAATATAATTCATATCATCATAAAAACTCCAAAAAATAATTATTATTTCATAACCTTATTAACCAATATAAAAGAAATGGGTTTCATGTTAATATCTTTGAAACATGATTAGCCTGTAAAAACGAAACGATATTTATAAAAATATCTTTGAAACATGATTGACCCATGAAAAAGAATAGATTTAAATAAACATAATTCCGTCAAAACATAAATAATATAGATAATGAATATGAATGTTATACTTGGATCATATCCCTATTAAATCATATACTATTTTGAATTATGTCATCTTAGATGGAGAAAGATTATGAATGATCACTTGAAAAAAAAAACAATATTTGAAAATAACTTTTTAAAACATATTACATTTTAAAAATTATTTTCTTTGAAAAATATTTTTAAAACTTATAAATTATTCATTAAAAATAATTTAAAACATCTCTTGAGGAAAATATCATTTCTTTGTAAAAAATAAAAAACAATTTGAAAAACTTTTCCTTTGAAAATAACCTTGAAAACTTATAAGGGAAAATTTGAAAACCATTTTAAATTTTTTTTAAAACATATATATTTTTTAAAATCCTTTTCCTTGAAAATGATATTATAATATCATTTTTTTTGAAAACATGGTTTTTGAATAAAATAGATTTCTGATCGAAGAGAGGACTAAAGATGGGTTTTCTTAATTTGTTTTAATATTATTAACTATCAAGGAGTGTAAACGTGGTACCAATACATGAATATATCATGAATAAATATATTATAATAAAATTAATGACTTTTATTAAGATATATATCATAATATTTTATCAATGGAAGCATAATTATAAACAATTCCAACAAATTATGAGATTGTAGCAATAAACTCTTACCACTTTGGTAACTTTGAATCCTAATCCACAAGAAATAATAACATTAAATGAAGCTTGAAATATAATTAAAATAATGATATTCATGATATAATATTTCAAATGGAAGTATACACACCTTTTAAAATAATATAGGTGTATAACATAACATATATCTCAAAGAAATCTAATTGAAACAAAATTATTCTACCGATTTGGTAACTTTTGAGACGTAAACCCCATAAAATATATATCGTCAAATGGATGTGTAAATAACCATAAATATAAGTATACGGATAATAGAATAAATTCATTCTTAGTATATATACACCACATAACATAAATGAGTGGTGATTATGGTATATGTATCCCAGAAATAAAATTGAGACTAGAAATCCTCTTACTACTTGAGTAACTTTTGAATAGTGATATCCATGAAAGAATAACATAAATTGAAAATTTTAATATCAAATTAAATTTAATATATAAAATTTAATATGTTATTATATACACCACACAATAATAATAAGTAGTGAAAATATAATATATCTCCCAGAAATAAAAGTGAGACGAGAAAACCCTTACCTTAAATCTTAAATTTCTTCGTACATATTCAAAACTTATTTATAATAAATATAAGTTTATTATATATATATATATCACATAACCATATTATAATATATCATACCATATATTATTTTATTATGACTTTATATTTACCATTTATTAATAATTCCATGTTAATGTTATGTTTTAGGTAATAACTATGTTTTTCATATATGTTTTGACTTGTTATTCTCGATCCTCTTAATTAGATCATGATTTAAATATTTAAATAATATAAAAAATGATATAAACATCATATATATTAATTATATAAGTATTTATAATAATATATAAAATATATAAATATGGAATGAAATACACTATTCATGGAGATGATAGGTCATACGTAAGCAAGAATGCTTTTTCTGTCTTTGTCATATTAAAATAAAGAAAGTAAATAATATATATATATATATTATCATTAAATTTGAATTATTATTTCGTAAATATAATATAATTTTACTAAAACCATCCTTAATATAGTTCATGAAAAGTGTGAATGAATCACATTGCTTTGAGGAGGTGGTAGTCCACACGTCCACAAAGGAAGTTATTTTATTCCCAAAAAATGGAAAGCATAAAGGTATGTGTTATGTAATAATTACAGAAGCATAAATAAATAATAAATATCATATAAAAATATTAATTAAATCATTATTACCAACCTTTAAAGGTGGTAATGGAAGAAATAACGACATCGATTCGTGAGGCGGTAGTCCGCCGTACACACGAACGATGATTGTGTATCCCATTGGATGGAAGTGTGTGTGATTCTAGGTATAAAAATTAATATAAAAACATATCAGTATATTTATTATACTAAGGTTATTATATAAACCTGGAATAATAATAATTTAATGTCTGGATAAGGACATAAAACAAAAGTTCTTGTTGAAGGATGTTATCTCTTCTTTGGATAATTCGTTTTGGTTTTCACCAAAGGACTAACTTGGATTGATTTATAACCAAAGTTATAATTTTATAATTATAGGATATAATTTGGGATATTATTTTGTTATGGGTTTTACTAGACAAAGGTCTTGAGAGGTGCGAAAATGTTAGGGTGGGGTGTGCCCTTTTATAGTGGGGGTGGAGTGACATTCTAGTAAATATAAAAAGGTAAACACTATTGAGAGGTATCTCTTACATCATGTGCCTCCAATAATGGTAAATATTTTATTAAAGATATTATATGGTCAAATTATATCCATAAAATATGTTTTGGATATGTTTATAGGTTATTTGGACCCTTAAGTTAAATTTTAACCACAAAGTAAACTTGTTTTTACCTTAATCGTTGAAGTTAATTTTAATTACATTTATTAATATTTTTTGTGAAAAAATGATTTTAAATTAATATAGATTATAAATTATTATAATTCAAAATATGGAAACAATTTTTCTAAATTCTAATTACATAAGTGGAAGAAATTAATTTAAAATTAATCCCACAGATGGGAATAGACAATAAGTTTTTAAAGTAAAAATGTTCAAAAGTTTAAAATATTTTTGTATCCAATTTCAATGCGAATTTGATTCCAATTAAATAAATTTTATTAATTGATGTATAATTTATATAATTATAATTTAAAACCTAATTAAAACATAATTTAATTATATAAATAAATTAGATGAAAATGCAGTTTTCAATTAAAATTCGGTGTTTTTCACTATTCATCAATAAATAAAACTTCTCAGAAAAGTATCAAAAATTCACCCTAAGATATTTTTGATGTTCCAATTTCAAAAAATAAATTTTATTTTATCAAATATAATTTATAATAGTGTCAAAAATTAGATTTAAAATAGGTGCACCATTAAAAGGTGGTAAAACTATGTTTTAGAAAAATATATCTTTTTATGTGTAAAATTGGATTTATTATTATCTATTTTCTAGAAAAAACATAATATGAGTGTTTAATAGTAAATTTTGTATATAATATATATTTAATTAATATCATTAATCAAAATTATTTTGTTTAATTTGTTGAGATAAAATGTGTTTGTACAAAGAAAAATAGTTTTCTTAGAAAACAAATCTCTTTATTTTAAAATAGTTCTTACATTAATTTCTAAATAATTGATAACCAAAGGATTAATTTTATATACATGTGTAAACCATATTTTCAAAATTTAGTTAATATTATTTGCAACATATATTCTAACATCTAGGTGATAACTATAATAATATTTTAATAATAATATTAATAATATATTGTAGTTCCATAAAACTCTATATTGCATGTAATGCAAGGTATCAAAGGAACTAAACATTATGTGTAATAAAATACAAACATAGTATTTCATGTACCGCAAGATAATCTAAGTGTTGAGTGTAGCATAACATTAACTTGGTGTTGTATAGAAAATAATCCAAACTTAGTGCTTTCATATAATAAAATCTATATTCAGTGTTGTGTGAAATGAAAAAAATCCAAAAGTTTAAATTGATTCAAAAAAATGTATCAAAGAATCTCAAGGTGTTACAACATGAGGTTGAGTAAAGTGTGAATTGTGAGATCATGAGATTAATCGGTAAAACATAACACATGAGATCAATTTGTAGTGTTTAAATAAAATCTCAAAACTCATTCCATAATAATTTCAAGAATGGATATGTGTGCCAATTAACCACTAAGTATAATCTATACTTAGAATATCAATCATATTAGGGAGCTAAAATTTCACGTTCCGAAGCTATCATAGGGTAAAATTAATTTTATATTTGTGGTTAAGTTAATACTCATAGGGTTAGAGGGTTAAAAAATTATGGGATTATAATTAAGCGGAGTTTAATTTAAATGATAATTATTAACAATTAAGCGAATATTTAGATTTTGATCGATTGTTTCTTTCAAAAACATTGTCTAAAAAATGTTCTCATTCGGTTTTATAAATCAAATTTAAAAAAAGAAACAAAATAAAAATACATTCTTATTCTAATATAATTATTCTAGTTTTGTAAATATTATAAAAACCCCATACTTTTAAGTAATGTGTTTATTTTTAAAATACCTTTAATATGTTGTTTTATTTACTTCCTCCTTTGAGAGATGACCTTGGTAAGCCACTCTACTACACCTAAGTTCCCAAAAACCACACACCATTTGAGAGTTCCCATGATGATTCCTTTAAAATTGGATTCATTTACAGGGAGGAAAGTAATTTATTCAACCAATTAAAGGTATTCTTTTAATTTTCATTTCATTATCTTCTTCTTTAATTTCTTCATTATTTCGAGTTTCTCAATTTTTTTCCTTCTTTTTTTGGACCATTTACCCAATCTTATTATCTTTTTATTATAGTCCAATTTTATTCATTTAATTTTTCTTTCATTTATGAATTGAAAGAATTATGAGGATCTCTTAGATCTTGAAATTGAGATTAAACACAACCTTAAGTCTTGAATTAGAAATTCTTAGTCTATGAGAAGTTTTAACCTTCACCCAGTTGGGGAATTACTCTATTCTTGGAACATTGAAATTTGAATCACTTCTAAATAAAACATAAAACCAGAACCAATGGTTGAAAATAATAATAATGAACTTAATAGATCCATTAAAGAATTGGTTTCACCAGACATTAACTATAAAAAATTGTATTTCATACCCAAACCTTGAATCAAAATCAAAATCAAAATCTAGTTCGATACACCTCCTTACAAAATTTCATAGCCTCTCTGGTAAGGAACTCAAAAAACATATAAAATAATTTAATTTGGTTACTTCACCCTAAAACCAATATTTTTTTATGAATATAAAATCAAACTAAGATCATTACCATTCTCACTTTAAGGAACTGCAAAATATTTTATGTATTATCTAGAAATTAAAGATATAACTTGTTGGAATGATTTGAAATGTCTTTTATTATAGATATTTTTTTCTATCATCAAGGACCAATTCCATTCAAAAATAGATCTTAGGAATAAATCAATCCAAAGGGGAGTCAATGTATGTGTACTAGGAGTGATTCAAGAAGTTATGTGCAAGCTATCCACATCACCAAATCAGTGAGAAAATACTTATCATATTCTTATAAGAAGGAATCATGCCTATAGATTAGAGTATGGTGGATTATGCAGCTAGAGGGGTATTGGTCGATAAAACACCACTAGTTGAACATGCATTTATTGATTAAATGACCCAAAATATCTACAATTTGGCAATCAAATAACACTACATGTTAGAGGAGTACATTAGGTAAGTTTATCTTCTCTTGAAAATCATTTAATTGATACCTATTTGGATGAATTAACCACTATAGTGAGATAGATTTATTTTTTATCAAAATAAATCTCAACCCACACCTAAAAGGACTTATGGAATTTTCACTAAAATAGACCACCCAACCAACTATTTCCTCCAATTATAAGAGAAATAGGATTGCACAATAATATTCCCTAGGAGACCATATCAGAAATAATAAAAACCACATCCCCATATGAATTATGATTATTTTGAATCAATATATAACTAAGGGTGGAAAGATCAATTGAACATGAGGTATGGATTTGGACAACAACAAAGGCCCACTTTTCAACAAAACTTCTAGTAGCCTCCATTTTATTAATAAGGGTTTCAAGAAACCTAAAGGATAATTGAAGCCCAAGAATTAAAAAGTAAATAAAAACAAGGGAATTCACAACAAAAGGTAGATTATAATACGGATGATCTTTTGAATATAATTATTATTATTTAATATAATGAGATGAAGAGATAAGTCTTAGAGTTGAGGGAGATAAAGACAAATATGTGTCAGATTTCCACCGCTCTCCATAAATATATAAGTAATAACTCTAGAAATATTCCTTTATAAAATAATCCAAATACTAAGAGGAATGTCAGTTCTATAATATTGATAAGTGGGAAGTAAACGACTGATACATATGAACTTATCATTCTTTTGGGATTCACATCAACCTCGAAGAAAACCTATTCAAGATCAGATATGAGAAGCCAAAGGAGAAAGACAAAGGTAAGGAGAATATTGATGATATTCCTCATAAATCCCTTTATTTTCTGAATATATTTGTATAAAATAAGAAGATTGTTAAAGAGGAAATTCAAAAAGAGGTTTTAGATACATTCAATCATGTTGAGATCAAAATCCCTCTATTTGAAGAAATCAAGATAATTCCAAGGCATGCCATTTTTTTGAAATAACTTTTTACAATAGAAGAGGGATAAAAGGAAATGAGTGGATAAACCTTGGGAGGAATGTATCTACACTCATCACACTAACCTTGTTGATTCTTACAAAGTAAAAGGACCCCTGCACATTCACCATTACATAGACTATTAGGGAGTTTCATTTCTGTGATGCTTTATTTGATTTGGGTACCTCCATTAATGTCATGATTCAATCTATTTTCTTTTCTTTGTAGGTTGGAAATCTCAAGATAAAATGGGTGATGGTGAAATTTTCTAATAAGGCCACAACATATTCGATGAGAGTCATCAAGGATGTCCTTGTTCAGGTAAGGCACATGATCTTTCCTTTGGATTTCTACATGCTAAATATAGAGGATGATCAATTAAGTTATCATGATCCCATCATTCTTGAAATAATCTTCTTAAAAGATCCAATAAAATCATATGGTACACTTTCTATAGATTTTGGAGATGATATCATACAATTTTACATTTTAGACTCTATGAAGTACCCTTCAGAGGACCATTTTTCTTTCATCATCTCCCATTATGAACCATCTTGTAATGAATCTATACATTTTGATTTTAAATATTTTCCAAATGTGGATAATTCCATGCTTAGAGATATAATGAGGATTGGTTCTAGTTTTATGTAACAAAATACCATCACACCAATTTCTCATGGTTAAACCACACTCATTTATGATTTTTATGATGATTTTTATTCTGATTCTGACCATATACTTCCTGATTATAACATGGATATTGATTTTGAAGATGGATTTAATTCATTATTCACTGATCTTCATAATTAATATTTAGATTTCTACATTTATTGTTCACGTATATCATTTTCTAAATAATTTCTATGAATATATAACCCACATAAAATGGAAATTAAACCATTGAAACCAAACAAAAAATATTCATACCCATTGAATGATGAAAATTTCCTGTAATAATTTCTAATAATATCCTACCTAAACAATAAACACATATTTTTTATATTTTAAGGGAGAATATTAGGGAAATTGGGTGGAAATTATAAGTCACATCAGGTATTAGCCCCTTTATTGGCATGAATATAATTCTTTTAGATGATGGGGACAAACCGATTAGGAAACCACAAAGGAGTCTGAACCCCACATTATTAGAAGTTGTTAAAAAGAGGTGGAAAAGTTGGTTAAAGTAGGTATCATATATCACATTTATGACTCTCAGTGGGTCTTACCTATCCTAGTTGTACCCAAGAAAACAGATTTCACTATTATAAAGAATGAAAATGATGAGTTAGTTCCTATGAGAGTACAAAATAGTTGGAAAGTGTGCATAGATTATATGAAACCGAATCAATCCACTTTTAAGGAATATTTACAACTTATATTCATTTAATATATGATTGAAAGACTTACAGGTAAGACACAATATTACTTATTGGATGGTTTCTTTAACTATTTTTAGGCTCCCATTATAGCATTTAACCAAGATAAGATGAAATTTATCTTCCCATTTGATACATTTTCTTACCGAATGATTCCATTGGGAATTTGTAATGCCTCAAGAACCTTATAGAGATGCATGGTAAGAATCTTTTCTAATTTAATTAAGAATTTCATATAGGTATTTATAGATGATTTTACTATGTATGGCTCCTCATTTGATGAGTGTATCTTGATTTGGGTAATGCGTTGCATCATTACATTGAGAAAAATATGGTTTTGAACTTTGAGAAATTTCATTTCATGGATGATAAGGGAATTTTCCTAAGTCATGTAGTGTCATAACATGAAATTGAGGTTGATATATCCAAGGTAGAAATTATTTTATCCTTTCCATATCCTACATGTGTGTGTGATGTTCGATCATTCCTTAGACATTGTAGATTTTAGTGAAACTTCATTAGAGATTTCAGCAAGATCACACTACCCCTATCTTGATTATTTAAAAAATATATTGAATTATTTTTTGATGATTCATGTAGGGTATAATTTTATGAGATAAATAAGTTTCTAAATACTCCATCGATCATACAACCCTCATATTGGGAGCTTCTATTTGATCTTATGTGTGATGCTTCCAAGTTTACAGTTGGAGTTTTCTTATCACAAAGGGATGAGGGATGTTCACATGTGATTTCCTATAATTATAGGACATTGGATTAATCCCAATAAAACTACAAAAACACAAAAAATGAGTTTATTTATATCATGTTTTCTTTAGATAAATTCTATTAATATTTATTAGGCTCTAGAGTAGTTTTTTTTTACCATACAACTCTGTGGTACCCCTTAAAGAATCCAGATGAAAATCCTAGAATTATCCATTAGATGCTCCTTGTTTAAGAATTTTATATTTATATAAAGAAAATAAGGGGTAAAATAACTTGGTGGAAGACCACATGAGTAGGATTACTCACACACTATAGGATGGTACCTTGGACTGGGTACCACTATGGACAAAATGTTTCTATGAGAATCTATATGAAATCTCAGATATACATCCTTGGAATTATGATTTATTTAACTACCTAGTTTGATATTAAATTACTAAAAATTTAAAGAAAAAAAGTCTAAAAATTAAAGAGCGAGTCTAGGTTTTATGTGTTTTATGATACCTACCTCCAAGGCACATGTAATGATCACATTTTAGGAAGAGTGTTCTTAACCATGAGTTTGATTCTATTTTTTCATTTCTGCCATAAGCTTTCTTAAAGAGGACACTTTGGACCCCAATAGATAACTATAATACTCTTAGAACTTGGATTGTATTGGCATATCTTGTTCCATGATTCTCATGTGTTTTGTATGTCATTATCACATTTCCAAAACACTGGAAATACTTCTAGGATACATGAGATTCCTCAATAGTCCATATTAATCTATGAGATTTTTGATGTTTGGGGAATTGATTTTATGTGTCTATTTCCAAGTTCATTTGTTTTTTGTACATTTTTTTGTTTATTATGTTAGAAAATGGGTGGAGTCCATGACCACTATGACTAATGATTCTCATGTTGTAGTCAATTTTCAAGGGACATATTTTTTAAAGGTTTGGAAAAATAAAAGAAATCATCAGTGACCAAGGGTTATACATTTTAAATCAAAATTTGGATTCCATCCTTCATAAGCATGGTGTGATTCATACAAATTCTATTCTGTACCACCCTTAAAAAATGGCCAGGCCAAGGTTTTAAATCATGATTTAAAATAAATTTTGGATAAATCTATGATGCCGAATAGAAAGGATTAGAGAAAGAACTTGGATGATTCACTTTAGGATTATAGGATGACATAAAATAATCTAATCACCATGTATCCATTTTGGATTATTTTTGGGAAAGCCTTCCACCTCCCCCTGGAATTCAACCATAAGAAATTTTGGGTGATAAAAAAGTGCAATATGGATTTAGCCCAAGCAGGAGATCAAAAGAAATTGTAACTTCAAGAGGTTGAGGAGATATGATTATCATTATATGGGAACTCAAGGATTTTTAAAGAGTGAGAAAAATAAACACATGAAAAAATGATCCATAATAGAGAGTTTCATGAGGCTGACAAAGTCCTTTTCTACAGTTCACAATTGAAGCTAATACCTAGTAAGTTGAATTGCAAATGGGTAGGTTATTATGTTGTATATAATGTTTATGCTTATGGAGCAGTGGAGATTACACAAGAAGAAATAGGAAGTATCTTTACAATTAATGGGAAATTTTTTAAGTAATACATTAAAGGACTTCCCACCCATGAATTCGATTAAATCACACTACATGACCCCGTCATCACTTGAGAATATCAAGCTATCCCTCACCCTTAAACTTTTATATTATTTTTAGTAATTAAAATTATACATTTAATGTTCATTTATCATCACATATTATTACATTTAGGACAATGCAATATTTTAAGTGTGGGGAAGGGGACATCATTTTGGGTAGCTTATTTAAGTTTTTCATTTGTTTGTTTTTGTGTGTGTGTTTTATGTTATTTTTTTAAAAATAAACATAGAAAAATATTATCTTAATAAATACGGGAGTGATTAAATGTACAACATGTGGGGATATATAGGTAGAGAGCTTAAGGTTTGAATTTTGGGAATGCTTAAGTGAGTGGGTCCTAAAATTTTATTATAAAGGAATGTAGAACATGTTTGGTGGAATTAAACCAGGTAAGAGGAAATGTTTTACATGACCTGAATATACTGAATAAATGTTGGAGATATGATATTGAAATGGTTAGAACACATACACATGAAGAATTGATGGTATATTTGACCCTAAACTTGTTTCTGTATGATTAGTGTCATTAATATCACTGAATTTTTTTATACAATTTATGATACAATGAATTTTAAATTTATTAATATTAACTTGTTGATGATATTTTTAATCTGCATATATTTCTAATATGTATAGGGAAATATCAACATACATATCCTAAAATAATTTTCTAGATTATATGATATGGGGTTTTTCATATGATTGAAAAAGGGTAAGGGTGAGGGAGTTGATAAAATTTTTATCAAATATTTTATTGATAATAAATGACACAATTTATTCACATTGTGTTAAAAATGTTTATTTATGGGATTAGATCATTCATATACAAATTTCATGAAAATTACCTTTTTGAACCTTTAATGTGAACTATATTCTTTAAACCATAAATATTTTCTATGAATTATTTGAATATAGTTTTTTAAAAGTTTTCCAAAATAAATGGGCTAAAACTTTCATTTAATAAATATAATATTAATCATTAATTTTATTGGATTAAATGAGACATGAAATCAAAACTAGTCTGGACTCACTATATTGGAAACCAATTTATTATTTGGGCCATAAATTCTAAATATGGTCTTAGATTATGATATAATTTTGAAATAAGATAGAGGACCCAATTCTACACAAATTATACTCCTAGAAGGATAGATGGTTCATGAATTTTAGAGGTCAAATAGTCAGTACATATTGGATTAAAATATTTTGCTGAATATTCTTATTCACACTTATAACCACTTGTAATCCTATCCTAACCTACCATTTATAAATGTGTATTTTTTTTATCATTTATAAGGGTTTATATTTGAATTATTATATTTAATTCATAGAAGAATTGGTTTCACTCTTTTTCTATAGGTATTTCAAGAGGGATACCTCTTGAAGCATGGATCCCTTCATCAAAACCTTATTATTATTCTTCACATTGTAGTGATTATGTTTTAATAATTAAATTCTTATTATCTATTACATTTATTATGTTTTATTAAATTTAATTATTATTTCATTCACTTATTTTGTCTTTAAATCAAGAGTAGAATGTGATTGGGTTTTACCCTTTCCAAACCTTTTTAAATGAAATTAATTTCTACAAAGAGTACACCGTCCATAAAAGAGTCGTTTTTATTAGTAATAGATTTACCTCTAACCTTATGAAATTATTTGTTTTAAATAAATGAAATAATATAATTAAAATAATATTATATTGGAATTGAGTTTTTAACTTAAAATAAACTAAGCTAGAAATTGAACAGTTAACACAAAATATGTGTGGTTGAGTAATGTGTGAATTGTGAGAGGGTGATCTTAATCAGTAAAAAAACACATAATATCAATTTGTAGAGTTCAAATACAATACCCGAACTCATTTAATAATCATTTACATAATTGATATGTTCCCCAATTTTCACCTGACCATAATATAGCCTTAGAATTTCAATCAAGTCAGGGTGCTATGATTTCATGTTTCAAAGCTAGCCCAAAGTTTAATTAATTTCATGTTTGTGGTTAAGTTAATTCTCATAGGGTTTTGGGGTTAAAAAATTAGGGAATTATAATTAATTAGAGTTTAATTTAAATTACAATTGTTAATAATTAAGTTAATAGGTAGATTTAGATCAATTTTAACTTCTAAAAACATTTTCTAAAAAAATCTTCTCATTGTGTTTTATCAATAAAATTTCAAAGAAAAAATAACAAAATAAAATCATCTTCCAATATAAATATTATAGTTTTATAAATATTAAAAAACTCCCCATAATTTCAAGTAATTTATTTATTTTCAAAATAAATTTAATATATTGTTCTATTTACTCCCTCCTTTGAGAGATAACCTTGGTCAACTTCTACACTGCACTTAAGTACCCAAAACCACACATCATTTAACTGAAAATTCATTTTTATTTGATTTTAAAAACAAACTATTTAAGGATGAGTGTTAACTATATAGATACAAAAAATATATTCCTTGATTAAAAATTTGAAAATAAAAACCCATATAATTCAAAGAACCCAAGATGATCGTGATTCAGGGTCTATCATCTAAAATCCCATCACCTATAACCATTATTTTTAACCACACATAAATTAAGAGTTCCCACAATTGTGCCTTTGAAATTATCAAATTTTTTGATGAGGAACATAATTTATTCAACAAATTAGAGTTTTTTTAATTTTTATTTCATTATATTATTCTCTTATTTCTTATTTGTTTCCCCTTTAACAATTTTTCTTTTTTTTCCTTCTTTTTTTAGACCATCAACTAAGAATTATTATCTTTTTATTATGGTTAACTTTTATTTATTTACTTTTTCTTTAATTTATGACATGAACGAATCCCATGGATATATTAGATATTAAAATGTATATTGAACACATCATTTGGGCTTGAATTAGATAGTCACAGTCTATGGTATGTTTCAACATTCACCCAGTTAGAGAATTCCTCTATTTTGGGAACATTGAAATTGGAATCACTTATAAATCAAACTTAAAACTAGAACCAATTGATGAAAATAATAAAAATTAACTTAATATAACGATTATATCTTTTTTTGACTATATATTAACTATCAACCAAATTGTATTGCATACCTAAACTTTGAATCATGTATTGAATTAAAATTTGGATTGATATTCCTTATTCCAAAATTTCATATCCACTTTGGTGGGGATCCCAAAAAACATATAAAATAATTTAAAAAAACCAATAAATATCTCTGAAGATCAAATCAAATTAAGATCATTCCCATTCTAACATGATGGAAGTGTAACATATTGGATATATTAATTAAAACCTGAATACATAGAATGTTGGAATATTTTAAAATGAATTTTCATGAGGTTATTTTTTTAGAATCAAGGGAAACTTCCATTCAAAAATATATCTCAGTAATCAAGAAAGCTCAATGGGAGTCAATGTATGAGTATTGGGAGTGATTCAAGAAGTTTTGTGTGGGTTTCCCACATTACCAAATTAGTGAAAAACTTCTTATTCAATACTTATATAAAGTAATCCTGCCTATAGAGAGGATTTTGTAGAATGATGCATCTATAAGGGAATTTGTCAACAAAATACTAGTAGTTTCATGTGTGTTTATTGAAAATATGGCACAAAAATCCAAAAAAATTGGTGATTGAGGTACACCAAATGTTAGAGGAGTACACTAGGTAAGTTCCATATTCTCTTGAAAATATTTTAATTGATACCAAGTTAGATGAATTAACCACTATGGTGAGATAGATAAATTTAGATCATAAGACATACTAACCCACTCATGTAAGTCCTTGTGGAAATTTCATTGAAACAAATCACCCAACTAACTATTTCCTCTAATTAAAAGAGATAGAGGATTGTGTATCCATATTCACTGGGAGAGAATATAAGAAAATACCACCACATCCCCAAAATAAGTATGATTACTTTTTACCAACATACAACCAAGTGTGGAAAGATCAATCTGACACGAGGTATGTCTCTAGATGATAACAAAGGGCCCGTTTTCAAAAACAAAATCCAGTAGTATTCTCCTTAAAAACTAGGTTTTCAATAAATCCAAAGTATATTTGAAGCCCAAGCATCAAAAAGTTAACAAAAATAAGGGAATTATCAACCAAAGGTAGATTATAATACTGATAACATTTTGAAACAAAATTTTCTTAATCAAAAGAATGAGATGAAGAGTTAAGGTTCATATTTGAGGGAGATGAAGACACAAATGATCTAGATTTACACCGACCACTATAAACTGCTATATAAGATCTCTATAAATATTAATTACCAACCTACTCTAAATTCCAAGGGTAATATCAGTGCCTTTACATTTTGAAGTGAGAAGAATATTATTGATACATCTACACCTATCCCTCCACTGGGATTAAAATCAACCTTAGATAATACCTACTCTAGACTAGTTGATGAAAAACCAAACGAGAAATACAAAGGTAAGAAAAATATTAATTATGTTCCTCCTAAACCCTTTATATTTACAAATAGATCTATACAAAGTAAGAATATGGTTGAAGAGGTGATGAAAAATGAGGTTTTAGATACATTAAATTGTTTTGGGATCAGCACCCCTGTACTTAAAGCAATAAAGAAAATTCCATGTAATTCCATGTTTTTTAAATAACTGTGCACAAATGAAGTGGGATAAATAGAAACGAGAAGATCAAAATTGGAAGGAATGTATATGAACTCATCACAAAAACCATGGAAATTCCTATAAAGGAAAAGGACACTAGGAAATTCACCACTCCATGCACCATATGGGAGTTTCATTTATCTTATTCTTTATTTAATTTGGGTGCCTCCATTAATGTTATGCCTCACTCTGTTTTCTCTTCCTTATAGGTTCGTGAGCTGAAGCTGATAAGTGTGGGGGTGTAAGTAGTGAATAAAGACACAATATACCTGATGGGAGTTGATAAAACACAATTTTATTGAATATTTTATTGATTATAAATGATATAATTTCCTCACATTGTGATAACTATGTTCATTTATGGAATATTTGGGATTATAACATTCATTTGATAATTTGATGAGAATTCCAGTTTTACCCTTTAAAAATTCACTGTAGTATTTGGAACATGAATAATTTTATTTTAATTATTTGAACTTAATATTTTTCAAATGTGTTCCTGAATTAAGTTTCTACAACTTTTATTCAAGTCATCTGAGTTACATCATGCATTTGTTTGGTGCAAATGGGCCATAAAGTCAAAGCTGGGCCAGACTCGCCAGATTAGACATTGGTTCTGTATTCAGCACATAACTTCTTCATTAGTTATTGTATTAGGACCAAATTTTGAGAGGGGCTCTAGGAATCATTGTCTCAAAAATAATATTCCTGGAAGGAGAGCTGGTTCATGCATTTTGGTGGTCAAATGGGTGGTGCAAGTTGGATTAAAATATTTGGCCTCGATTCCCCATTCACACTTGAAACCAATTTGAACCTAGACTCCACTACACTCTATAAATTGATGTTTTTATCATTTTGAGGGGTTGATACATGCATTATTATTTTTAAGGAAGATAATAATTATTTTTAATCAGATTATCCAACCATTTTAAGAGGGTTATCTCTTGAAGTAAGGATCCCCTCATTAATGCCTTCTTCTCTTCTTGTTGTTGTAATGTTTGCATTTGTGTAATAAACTTATTTGCTATTCTTTTATTTATTATATTTTATTCTGTTTTGTTAAAATTTATTCTTCTATTAATCTTTATAATTGGGATGTAATCAAGAGTAGAAATGATATTGGGTTCTACCCTCTCTAAACCTTTGCAAATGCAAAACATTTCTACAATGACTACACCGCCCATAGAAGAGTAGTTATTTTTAGTAATCGATTAACCTCTAAACTCCTTCATTAATTTATTTTTAATAAATGAGATAATATAATTCACATAATATGATCTATTAATTGATATTTTAATTTAAATTAAACTAAGTAAGTAATTGAAAAATAAACACAAATCACACTAGGTCGAGAATTGTGCGAATTGTGAGAGCGCGAACTTAATTGGTAATTCAAAACCACACGAGATCAATTTGTAGTGTTCAAGTATAACTCCTAAACTAAATTAATTATAATTTCTAGAGAGGATATGTGACTTAATTTACAACTAACCATAAGCTAACCTTAGAACATCAATCAAAGCAGGGTGATGCGATTTCTTGTTCCGAAGTTAGCCTAGGGTTAAATTCACTTCATCTTTGTGGTAAAGTTAATTCTCGTAGGGTTCATGATTTAACAAATTAAGGGATAATAATAAAGTTAATATTAATTTAAATTATAATTATTAATCAATTATTTAATAGTTAGAGTTATATCGATTACACTTCTTAAAAATAGTTTTCTAAGAAAACATCTTCTCATTGTGCTTTGTTAATCAACTTTCATTTCAAAATTAAAAAATGAAATCTTCTTCCAACAATTTTTTTTTAGTTTTATAAAAAATAAACAACCCCCAATAATTTTAAGTAGTGTTTTTATTCTCTTTTATTTTATTTTTATAATACCGTTAAGAAGTTGTTTCAATTACTACCTCTTTGAGAGATGACATTGGTCAGACACTCTACTGCACCTAAGTACCCCAAAAACCATTAATCATTTGAGTACACCCATGACAATGACTTTCAAATTAGAGCCATTTCTAGGGAGGAAAGTAATTTATTCAACCAATTAAAGGTATTTATTTTATTTTTCATTTAATTATTTTCTTCACCTCTTTCTTTCTTCTTTCCCATTTCTCAAGTTTTTTTTCTCTTACTCTCTTCTTTTATTTTTATCAGACCAAGTCAAACTTCTTTTCTTTTTATTATGGTCTAATTTTATTCATATATTCTTTATATTTAATTTATTTATGACATGAAATAATCCATATAATCTTTTATATATTAACCTTAAGATTGAATGCAGCCTTCGGGCTCGAATCAGACATTCTCAGTCTATGGTTAGTTTCAACATTCAACCAGCTGGAGAATTCCTCCACTCTCATAACATTGGAATTGGAAGAAATTAAAATTTTACAAATAAAACAAGAAACAATGGAATAAAATAATGGAAATGAAATTAATATAACCATTCGATAATTGGCTGTACCTGATATTAATTATCAACCAAATTGCATTGCATACCCAAATCTCGAATCAGACTTTGAACTGAAATCTGGGTTAATTCACTTGCTTCCAAAATTTCATGGCCTCTCTGGTGAGGATCCAAATAAACACAATAAAGGATTTAATGTGGTTTTATCAACCATGAAACCAAGAAATGTATCTGAAGATCAAATCAAACTAAGATCATTCCCATTTTCACTTGATGGAGCTACCAAAGACTGGATGTATTATTTACAACCTGAAGATGTAACTTGTTGGAACAATTTGAAATGAATTTTCTTGAAGAGATTTTTTTCAGCATCAAGGACCAAATCTATTCAAAAAAGATATCTCTGAGATCAATCAAGACCAAGGGGAGTCAATGTATGAGTATTGGGAGCGATTCAAGAAGTTGTACGCAAGCTGCCCACATCACCAAATCAGTGAGAAACTCCTCATCCAATACTTATATGAAAGACTCAAACATATGGAGAGGAGGATGGTGGATGATGCGGATGGAGGAGAATTGGTGGAAAATACACCAGTAGATGCACGTGTATTGATTGACAAAATGGCCCAAAACTCCCAATAATTTGGTGATCGAGGTACACTGCATGTCAGGGGAGTACATCAGGTAAGTCCTTCTTCTCTTGAGAGTCATTTAATTGATACCAAGTTAGAAAAATTAACCACCATGGTGAGGAAGATTTATTTGGATCAAAATAAATCCCAACCCCCTCCTTTAAGGCTTTGTGGCATTTTCACTGAGACAAGCCACCAAACTGACTATTTCCCCCAACAGCAAGAAATAAAATATTGTGTTGTAGTGTTTCCCAAGTGACCATATCAGCAGCAACAAAAACATATCCCCAAAAGAATCTTGATTCCTTTGCTCCAATATATAACCAATGGTGTAAGGATCAATCAGGCATGATATATGGCTCTAGACAACAACAAAGGATCCCTTTTCAACAAAACATCCATCAACCTCCACCTTACCAGCAGGGTTTCCAACAACCCCAAAGGATATTTGAACCCCAAGCATCAACAAGAGAGGAACAAGGGAATCCCCCACCCAAGGTATATTTTAACACTGATGAACTTTTGAATAAATTTTTTCTTAATCAATAGAATGAGATAAAGAGTCAATGTTTGGAGATGAGAGAGTTAAAGACTCAAATGAACCAGATTTCCACCGCCCTCCATAAACTGGTAAGTAAGAACTCCATAAATCTTCCTTCCCAACCTACTCCAAATCTAAAGGGGAATGTCAGTGCCATCACATTGAGAAGTGGGAAGACAACAACTGATACATCTGCACTTATCTTTCCACCAGGATTCACCTCAAATCTAGAGAAGCCTCATTCAAAACCAGCTGACGATCAACCCAAGGAGAAAGATAAAGGTAAGAAAAATATTAATGATGTTCCTCCTAAACCCCTTCCTTTTCCAAATATAGTTGTTCAAACAAAAAATATGGCTAAAGAAGAAATGCAAAAAAATGTTTTGGACACATTCAAGCATTTGGAGATCAACATCCCTCTACTTGAAGCTATCAAGAAAATCCCAAGGTATGCAAAATTTTTAAAAGAACTTTGTACCAATAAAAGAGAGCTCAAGGGAAATGAGAGGTTCAATCTTGGAAGGAATGTGTTAGCACTCATTACACCAACTCTAGAAATTCCAACAAAGTGTAAGGATCCAGGGACATTCACCATCCCATGAACCATAGGGGAGTTGAACTTTTTTGTTTCTCATTGTGATTTAGGAGCTTCCATAAATGTGATCCCTCAATATGTATTCTCTTATTTTCTGGTTGTTGAGTTGAAGACAACGAGAGTGGTGGTGTAATTGGAAAATAGATCTACAACATATCCAATAGGAGTCCTTGAGGATGTACTTGTCTGGGTAAGAGACATGATCTTTCCAGTAGATTTCTAGATGCTTAACATGGAGGATGATTAGGTAAGTTCTCATGATCCCATTATCTTAGGTCATCCCTTTCTCAAAACTACAAAAACTATCATAAATGTCAATGAGGGTACAATTTCCATGGAGTTTGGAGATGAAGTTGTAATATTTAATGTTATGGACTCCATGAGGTACCCCTCATAGGACCATTCTGCTATTATTATCTCTCATTTTGAACCATAAAATAAAAACCCCATGGAATTTGATTGTGATATTCTTAGGGAGATCATGAGTATTGGTTCTAGTTTTATGTTTAAGAGTACTTCCAAACCTATTTATAATGCACAAAACTCTCTTAGATTTGATTTTGAAATGGATTCATATTATGATTTTGACCATGTTCACTATAATTATGACTTTAATGTTGAGTATGCTAATGGATTTGATGTTTTATTCTATGACTGTGATGATTTATATTTTGACACTGATGATCTTTATGCATATATTTTAGTTCCTTAAATATCTCCATCTATACACCACCCCTGCACTAGAACTCAATCCATTGCCACCAAATCTCAAATACTCATACTTTTTGAGTGGTGAGAAATTATTTTTTATCATTGCTAAAAATATCCCTTTTGAACATGAAGAATGTATTCTGAATATTTTTAGGGAGAACATCAGGGAAATTGGGTGAACCTTGGATGACATATCAGGTATTAGCCCCTATATTTACATGAATATGATTCTTTTGAAGGATGGGACTAAACCAATGAGGCATCCACAAAGGAGAATCAATCTAACCCTTTTAGAAGTTGTTAAAAAGGAGGTTGAAAAATTGCTCGAGGAAGGTATAATTTATCCCATTTCAAATTCTTAGTGGGTGAGTCCTATTCAGGTTGTGCCTAAGAAAAGTGGTGTTACTATTGTTAAAAATGAAAAAGAGGATGTAATTCCAATGAGGGTGCAAAAGAGTTGGCATGTGTGTATTGATTATAGGAAACAAAATCAGTCCACTCTCAAGGACTATTTCCCCTCCCATTTATTAATCAAATGCTTGAGAGACTAGATAGGAAAACACACTACTGTTTCTTGGATGGATCTTCTAGATATTTCAGGTTCTTATTGCTCTGGAGGAGTAGGAGAAGACAACATTCACTTGTCCATTCGATATGTTTTCCTACCAAAGGATGCCATTTGAACTTTGAAATTCCCCAAGTACCTTCCATAGATGCATGGTGAGTATTTTTTTTTAATTTTATTGAGATGTACATGGAGGTATTTATGGATGATTTTACAGTGTTTGGGTCTTAATTTGATGATTGTATATCTATTTTGGGAAAGGTGTTAAATCATTGTATTGAGAAGAATTTGGTCTTGAACTTTGAAAAGTATCAATTTATGGTAGATCATGGGATTTTATTAGAGAATGTGGTGTAAAAATATGGGATAGAGGTTGATAGATCTAAGTTAGATATTATTTTATACCTACCCTATCCTTCACGTCTGCATGATGTTATATCTTTTTTAGGGAATGCAGGATTTTATCGGAGCTTCATCAAAGATTTTAGTAATATTACTCTTCCTATGTTACAATTACTTCAAAAGGATTCTGATTTTGTGCTTGATGTTTTCTTCAGGAATTCCTATGATGAGATAAAACAACGTCTGACCACTCCACCTATCATAGATCCTCCACAATGGGAAATTCTTTTTGAGCTTATGTGTCACCTCTAACTTCTCAGTTGGAGCTGTATTATCTCAGAGGGTGGAGGGATGTTCACATGTGATTTCCTATGTATCAAGGACACTGGATTCATCCCAATCAAACCACACAACCATGGAAAATGAGTTTCTTTCCATCATATTTTCTTTAGATAAATTCCATTCATATTTATTGGGCTCTAAAGTAGTTTTTTTTCCTGACCATGCAGCTCTGAGGTACCTCTTTAAGAAGCTTGATGAAAAGCCCAGGATAATCCAATGTATGCTACTTATTCAAGAATTTGATATTGAGATAAAGGACAAGAAGGGGTTATAAAACTTGGTGGCAGACCACATCAGTAGGCTTGCTCACACAATAGAGGATGACACATTGGACCGAGTACCACTTCGAGACACTTTCCCCAATGATCATCTTTATGCCATCTCAGCTATGCATCCTTGGTATATTGATTTAGTTAACAACCTTTTTACCTCTGAAATACATACAAATTTAAAGAAACATCAAGTTCAAAAATTAAAAATTGAGTCTCGGTATTATGTATGGGATGATCCATACCTTTGGTGCATGTGTTGTGATCAAGTTATCAGGAAGTGTGTACCTGATCATGAGTTTGAATCTGTTTTGAAATTATGTCATACACTTTATTATGGTGGAAACTTTGGACCCCAATAGATAGATAGGAACATTTTGGACTCTAGATTGTATTGGCCTAATTTATTCTATGATGATAATGTTTTTTGTAAGTCATGCTCATGTTTCCTACACACTGGTAATATTTCTAGGAGACACGAGATGCCCCAACAACCCATATTATTCTATGAGATTTTTGATGTATGGGGTATTTATTTTATGATTCCTTTTTCCTAGTTCATTTGGTTTCCTATATATTTTGGTTTTTGTTGATTATGTGAAAAAATGGGTGGAGGATAAGGCCACCAGGACTGATGATTCTCATGTTTTTGTGGACTTTCTCAAAGCGTAGATTTTTTGCACATTTAGAGTACTGATGGCCATCATCCATGACCAAGGTCACACTTTTGCTATCAGAATCTTTATTCCCTTTTTTGTAAGTATGGGGTGACCCACAAAACATCAACACCATACCACCCCAAACAAATAACCATGTTGAGGTTTTAAATCGTGAGTTGAAACAAATTTTGGTGAAAACCGTGTAGAAAAATAGAAAGGATTAGAATAAGAACTTGGATGATGCGTTATGGGCTTATAGGACATCATACAAGACACCTATCGGTATTTCCCAATTTGAGATTGTTTCTGGGAAATCATGTCATCTCCCCGTGGAAGTTAAGCATCAGGCTTATTGGGATATAAAGAAATGAAACATGGATTTGGCCCAAGATGGAATCCAACTGAAGCTGAAAATTCAAGATATTGAGGAGATTTGATTGTATTCATATGAGAAATAAAGGATCTAAAAGGAAATATCAAAATTATCTCATGAAAAAATGATCCAAAAAAGATAAATTCAAGTTGGAGAGAAAGTCTTGCTCTATAGTTCACGACTGAAGCTGATGCATGGTAAGTTGTGTTCCAGGTGGTTAGGTCTTTATGTTGTGACTAATGTTTTTCCTTATAGTGTAGTAGAGATCATACAAGAGTACATAGGAAGGATATTTATAGTCAATGGGCAACGTTTGAAGAGATACATTAAGGGACTTCCTATAGATGCAGTGGATTTCATCGCACTGCATGACCCCATCATCACTTGAGCATATTAGGCTGTTCCTAACCCTTTAACTTTTTTATTCTTTGTCCTATTTAAAATTATACATTTCATGTACATATATAATCTCATGGGTTCACATTGAGGACAATGAAATATTTTAAGTGTGGTTGAGGGAACATTTTAGTTCATTAATTTCAATTGTTTTCCTATTTTTCAATGATTTTTTAAAAAAATGCATGTTTTTCAAATTTTGTGTTTATTTTTCAAATTTTTGTGTGTTTTTGAAACTTCTGAGATGAAATGATTCTCATCAACATTTTTAAATTCATATAAATAATTTAAAAAATTTATACCATGAAATCTAGTTTAAATGAATGCTGAAAATAACTTTGTTTCAAGTTCAAATCTTTAGTATTTTCATGAAAAGTACTCTAAATTTTGAATCCCATGACACATCTCAATATCTTTATATTTGAAATCACTTTCCTGTGAGGATTTTGAACCATCATTTTCATATTACTTTTATTTACCTCACTT
Organism: Viscum album; assembly: GCA_963277665.1. Lineage (NCBI taxonomy): Eukaryota > Viridiplantae > Streptophyta > Magnoliopsida > Santalales > Viscaceae > Viscum > Viscum album. The sequence goes on from OY728125.1 coordinate 1,058,209,258, forward strand.
CTTGAGATAATCAATCCAGGCTTGATTTAACCAGAATTTGATTTATTCCTGTCAAAACTTGAGGGTTTGTGGTACTTATGTTTAAATGATTGAGGCATTTGTTTGGTATTAAAGCCCCTATTTAAAAGTATCCTTTTTATAATGCCCACCTTGATCATTTAATCATTTTAGAACTTAGAATCCATGAATAACCTATTAGGTTAGCCACATTACAAATTGTTTTCCTATCCAACCAAATCTTGAAGTGAAATTGCATAATCTAATTGAACTTAAGTGTAGGGGAAGCTGTCTTGTGTTGTTCTACCACATTTTGTGATAATTTGGTTAGAAAATTAAATTCCAAATATATGTGTATTCTAATTAAAAAATCATTTTTTTGAAAGATAAGCCTTTATGGATCTTTCATGATAAAATAATTTGTGCCTTTCTGGAGCTTTTAATGAAGAAAGAAAGCTATGCATATCTGGAGCTTTCATGAAAAACTATGTTTGAGAGGATTGACATTTTTGTTGCTGAAATGATGAATGGTGTAAACTTTACATGATTTTTCATGATGATGGAGCTAAATTGATACTAAGAGGAGTGAGGAGGATACCATACTTGAGTGATAATTAGAATAATGCAATTTTTCTTCAAAACGAGTCAAGCCCTCCTCATTCAACCTCAGAATTTTTCACATCTAAATCATACCCACTAAAAGCCACAGAACAACCCTGAAAGTCTTCATGATAGAAATATGTCCTTGAATTACATCATGTGTCAATGTAATAATTTATGAAGCCTATGGTAACCCTTGTATTCTCAGGTGATTTATAGATCGTTCCTTTATCTCCATACCTTTGGCTCTCTCATGTTTCCCTCGCCCCGGTTCGGCCTTTGTCTCTACCCTTGTGCGACTCGAATTTATTACTTCCTCCTCATCTGCCTATTTGGATTTTACCATTGTACTAAGACCCCATCTTGGTCTAATACGATGGCGACCTAGACTATTTGGGATGGTGACGGTGGAGTGCTGGTATGGATCATTGGCTGCTCGGGTGTTGGTTTGGCGTTTTCCGTTTTCTTAGGATCTGTTCGATTTATAGCCGTGTGATTTTTCTCTACTGTTCCCCCTCAATAGTGATGTGGTTTTCGATGGTATGGTTTTGGAGGTGTTTGGTATTTAATCCTCATAACTGATGATGGTCTTCGTTTGGAATGTTCCAATGGTTGGTGTTTATGGTTTCAGTGATTTTGTTTCTGTTGCAGTGACGAATGGACGACGGCGGAAAAGTGGTGATGTTTTTCGGTGGGTCGATGGTCTTCTACAGTCTCTGATAGTTCTAGATCCCTTATCTTTATATGACCTCTCTGTTCTCTATTCTGGATCCAGATTCCACCATTATCCATGAGGTGGAGCTGAGCGGTGGTATTCAAGGGCCTTTGGGATCTGAGTCTGAATGGGTGGTGTCGAGAGGTGGACGGTGACGACGAATAGACCGTCGATGGCATGGTTGTGTTCAGATCTGGTGAGATATTGATGGTGGATGGAATTTACAACTGATTCCAGTGATGTGATGATGGCGGTTAGGTGTTCGAGGGTTAGTTTCTCGGGCGGCACAACAACCCGTGGTCCGTAATCCATTTTGACAGCTTCTTTGATTTTGAATTTGAATTTTGAAAATCTCCAGGCACAGTTCTTAAATGTAGCAGTCCTGGACGATGATGTTTTATTTCCTGAACTGTGATGTTTTATTTCCTACATGGGTTTAATCTGGTGGTATTATGTTAGGGTTCACACTCACCCCTCAAAAGTGTTATTAGAAAATACTAAAATATGGATTGTGTGTGTAATGTTTACTTGTCACAATTTTTCGGAATACATGATATGAGGTTTTTCCTGGGAGTGAAAAATGGAAAGTGTGAGGGAGTTGATAAAACACAATTTTATTTAATATTTTATTTATAATAAATGATATAATTTCCTCACATTGTGGTAACTATGTTAATTTATGGAATATTTGGGATTAGATCACACATTTGAAAATTTGAATAAAATTTCAATTTTACCCTTAAACAATTCACTATAGTATTTCAAACATAAATAATTTTATTTGAATTATTAGAACTTATTATTTTTTAAATACGTTCCTAACTTAATTTTCTACAACTTTTATTCAGGACATATAAGTTAAATCATGCATTTGGTTGGTGCAAATGGGCCATGAAGTCAAAGCTAGGCTGGACTCACCAGATTGGACATTGGTTCTATATTTAGGCCACAACTTCTTCACCCATGCTAGTATTAGGCCCAAATGTTTAGAGTATCTCTAGGAATAATTTTTCCACAAATCATCCTTATGGAAGGAGAGTTGTTTCATGAGTTTTTGTGGTTAAATGGGCGGTGAAAGTTGGATTAAAATATTTGGCCAAGATTACCCATTCACATTTGAAGCCACTTTGAACCTAGCCTCCCCTCCACTCTATAAATTGGTGTTTTTTTTCATTTTTTGGATTTGAGACGTGAAGTAGGATATTTAAGGAAGATGATAATTAGTTTCACTCAACTTCTCCAACCATTGTAAGAGGGGTATCTCTTGAAGTGAGGATCCCCTCATCAACACCTTCTTCTCTTATTCATGTTGTAATGTTTTCATTTGTGTAATAAACTTCTTTATTATTCTTTTATTTATTCTATTTTCTTCTCTTTTGTTCAAATTTATTTATCTATTAATCTTTCTAATTGGGCTGGAATCAAGAGTAGAAACAATATTGGGTTCTACCCTCTCTAAACCTTTGCAAATGTAAAATGTTTCTACGATGACTATACCGCCCATGAAAGAGTAGTTCTTTTTAGTAACCGATCAACCTCTGACCTCCTTCATTAATTTATTTTGAATTAATAGTATAATTTAATTCAAATAATATGATCTATTAATTGAGTTCTTAATATAAATGAAACAATTCAAACAATTTAACAATAAACAAAAATCACGTGAGGTCGAGAATTGTATGAATTGTGAGAGAGAGAACTTAATTGGTAATTCAAAACCACCTAGGATCAATTTTTAGTGTTAAAATATAATCCCTAAACTCAATTAATTCTAATTTTAAGATATTATATGTTCTATAATTTACCACTAACCATAATCTAACCTTATAACATCAATCAAAGCAGGGTGCTACGATTGCATGTTCCAAAGTTAGCCTAGGGTTAAATTCACTTCATCTTTGTGGTAAAGTTAATTCTTATAGGGTTAGGGATTTAACAAATTAAGGGATCATAATTAAGTGGATATTAATTTAAATGATAATGATTAATAAATTATTTAAGAGTTAGAGTTATATCGATAACACTTTTTAAAAATAGTTTTCTAAAAAAAACATATTCTCATTGTGCTTTGTTAATCAACTTTCATTTCAAAATTAAAAAATGCAATCTTCCTCCAACAAACTTCTTTTAGTTTTATAAACAATAAAAAACCCCCATCATTTCAAGTAGTGTTTTTATTATCTTTTATTTTATTTTTATAATACCTTTAAGAAGTTGTTTCAATTACTACCTCTTTGAGAGACAACCTTGGTCATCCACTCTACGACACATAAGTACCCAAAAATCCATTAATCATTTTAGGGAACCCATGACAGTGACTTTAAGAAGTCATTGAGGATTCCCTTATTCAGATAAGGGGCATGATATTTCCTATATATTTCTATGTGCTGAATATAGAGGACGACGAGGTAAGTTTTAATGCTCCCATAATTTTTGGTAGACCTTTCCTCAAAACATAAAAGACAATAATAAATGTCTATGAGGGTACAATTTTTATGGAGTTCTAATATTAGATCATATGATTTAATATTTTAGACTCCATGAATGTAGTGATAAAACCCTAGATACCCTAGTGCTGGTCTCTTCCATTAGTTAAATTAGTATGACTACAAGGAATAACACCCTGAAGGACCAATCAATTTAGTAGTCTTGGTAAACCAGATACATAAATGAGTCTTGTATTACAAAATAATACACTAATTACAACATAATTTTTCTTATTCATTTTAAATAAATAACTTCAAGGATAACTATAATACATCTATTATATCCCTTAATATATTTCATAGTACACTTCTTGGATTCCCGGGGATAGAAAAATAATAAGGGTGAGCTTAAATTCTCAGTAAGGGTAAAATATAGCAGAAGAAATAATAGATCAATGAGAATAATAATTATGGAATGGTAAATAACAGAACACACATACCATGTAATCAAAAAACTAACAAGGAAGTGCATAAATAATATGGCAAGGTAATAATTGGAAACACATTCCCTTCAAATAAATAGATAAATAAAAATAAATATGGAAAGGTAATAAACTAAAACACATGCCATCTAAATAACTAAAAACAAAATGTATCCATAGATATATCGATGAAAAATCTATTGGATGAATAATAATGAATCAAAATGAAGGAAATTATTAACTATTGGATGTCATGTCTTAGGAACACGAGGTTCTATACTATCAAGATTCATCCTCCAGACAGTTCAAAACTATGGATAGAAACCCATTTAATTTTTGAAACTTATTTGTCTCATGAGAACCTGTTGATGCATCAAGGATCTATATAAATTATGGGATCCACCTATCATTTCATATCCAAATCATTCTTTTTATCATGTAATCTATTTAATTAATAAACAATATTCCTTATCAAATACCCGTATTAAATAAAAGATACATATTTATCAATAATTTATCAGTTAATCAAATAACTTTCAATATAGGCATTGTATATAAAATGGTATGCATTTTAGGAAATAGTAATATCCATAATAAATGATATGGATAGTTTAGGGAAATTCAATGTTCAATGATCATATGAGATTGAATATTTTAAGGGGACTAACAAATAAATCAAGGAATTAAATGCGAATAATATCCCTGGAAAAATTAATCATAAACCATACATAAGAATAATAAGTATGGTATCAATGAAACATATCCCAAATGAAGTAAATAAAGGGCTTTTGTTTTTGATGAATGGAAATATTATGAAAATATCATAAAAACATTGTTAAGGAAAATATCCATTTTTTTGAAAAACATTTTGAAAAAACTTTTCTTTGAAAATAAAATTTGAAAACATTTTCCTTAAAAAGTAACATTTTAGACAAGAAAAGTAAGCTTCAAATAAATGATGATGAGAAAATCCCTACTTTACATAAGAGTTAAAAGAGAATTCCTTTTGCATGGTAAAAAGGTTTGAAAAACTTCCTTGTTGGGAAAGAGACAAGAAGATTCCTTTGAAAACATTGGTAAAAGAAAAAAAAGTAAAAATTTATTTACCAAATCATTTTAAAAATATTTTTGACAACATTATAATAAAACATGGTTTTTAAAAGAAAATATATTCTTTAATTATAGAGATAAATAAAGTTGGGTTTTCTTAAAAACTTTTTTAAAACACTTTGAGTACCAAAGAGTGGAAAAATGGTACTAATACTTGAAAAAGTTAATGTGTTACTAGAGGATAGAAAATTTTAATGGTTTAATTAATAATGGTAATATAATTTCCTCAAATATAAATACCATTGAAAGATAATTAAATATATTATTGAGGAAAATAATCTTCAAACATTCCAACGTGTCCCATAAAATTTGAAACATTTTAAATCATAAAAATCATGAAGAAGTAATATTAAATTAAAGCCTTAAATACCATGAATATAAATTAATTCATGATATAATATATAAAATGGGTAGTAGATAAACCAAACAAAAGATGTAAGTAGTGAAGATAACATTTATCTCTCAGATGTAAAAAGTGAGATGAGAATCCCCTACATTGAGTTTCTTTTCAGGTGAACATATTTTAACTTCCTAAATAATAAAATTATGTTACTTTTATACTTGATTGAGAAAATTTTTCACATGAGGCTCAACCCAGTTGGTGACTTATCCTTAAGTGCAACCACAAGAACCATGTTCAAAACTAGGTAGAGGCATATTTCCGGGTACTATAGTAGTACTGTAGCAGGTACTATAACAAAATTGTACACTGTGTGGGTACTATAGAAGAATTGTATACTGCACAGGCACTGTAGTAGAACTGCACATTGTGTAGGTACTATAGCTGGTACTGTTTGGTACTGTAGCAGTTGAAACTATTCACCTTGGGCCATTGGTTTGGGCTTGGAGTCCTTAAGGCTTTCGGGCCACCTAGGATTTCGGGTCAGTAGGGATTTCAGGACACCTTTAAGGCTGTTGGGCCACCTCAAGGCCTTCGGGCCACATGCAGCTTCCCCAGAAAGACTACGGAAAAGGAGTATCCCTAGAAGAGGATTCCGAGAAGGTGCACTCAACAGAGTAGAGCCAAATGGATTTGTCAGAACGAGAGGGTATGGATATGCCATTGGGATTAGCCTGTGCTTGCACAAAAATCCTAGAAAGACGACCATGTGAAGGTAGAGAGCTACTATCATGATGCAGATGCTGGGGAGGGGAAGTTCCTTATATATAGTCTGGTTGAATTCCCTAAGACCTTTGGGTCATGTAATCTCCTAAGCCTACGGGCCATGTAATCTCTAAGCCTACGGGCCTTGTAAGGGTTCCCCCTCATCCCTTGAAAGGGGGGTTATCAAAAATCAATAAAAATTAAGGCCTTCATGCCATTCAGTATTGAGAACCTTTTTCATGTTTATAATTACTTTTATTTCAATTTTTACTATGTTGTATACAAGTACTTAAACAATTACGTTTATGTCGAGTGTTTTGACCAAATTCGGTTTATGTGTCAAAATGAACTATGGTAGGTAAAATATGGTCAAAGTGTTCATTATATAACATATCTAGAATAATATCCACAACATAATTATCATATTTATCCATTAATTATACTTTTAAAATCAATCATCAAATATGGTTATAAAAAATGAATCAACATTACGATCATGGAGACGGTAGGCCGTACGTACGCATGAGTAACATTCTCATTTTTCAATGATCGTTAAGGAAACAAGGTAAGTAACAAAATATCATTACATAATTTTCCTTATATCCTAAATAACATGTTATTTAATAATATATAATTATATTTATAATTATTTTGATTTAAAAGGAACCACATCGTGTCGAGGAGGTGGTAGTCCATACATCCACGAACGACGTTATCACTTTTTAAGTGTGGGAAAAAGTAATAAAGAAAACGATATATATATATATATTATATTTATAAAAAGGTAATTATGAAATTAATATCATATATAGTTATTTATTTCACATATGTTTAATTAAAACCACAATTTACAAGTTCCATGTTTAGTGTGAACGAATCACATCGCTTTGAGGAGACGATAATCCACACTTCCTCAAATGATGTTATCATATTAACAAAAAATGGAATGAATTAAAGATACATGAAATAAAATTATTACATAATTATAAATAAATAATAAATATCATATATATAATATATAAATATATTTTCCATCATATTTTCTAACAATGAAAGTTGGTAAAGAAAAAATGAACAATCATTGTTTTGTGAGAGAGTAGTTCACCGTACATAGAAACAATATGTTCGTTACCCATTAGATGGGGTTGTGTGTAAGTGTATGTAAAAATATTAACATAAAAACATCCTAGTATATTTATTATTCTTTTCTTGTTATGTAATAATAGAGTAATAATAGTATAGGGGGTGGATAATAGAAATGAATCTAAAAATCTTGAGAGATGTTACCTCTTAATCAGGTAACTTCTTTTAGTTTATACCAAAAATCTTCCTTGTAAGGATTTATAACAAAATTTATGATTCAATTTTGAGGGTATGTATTTTGGGAAACTATTTGGGTAGATCTTGGCTGAACCTAATTGGTTTGAGATGTGTGAGGAATGGGGAGAGGTGGTGGCCTTTTATAGGGAAAGAAAAAGATTCACTTGGAATTTTTGGAAACAAGTTAGGTGTACACATGTTATTACCTAAAAAAAGTCATAAAAAACCCAAAAACTCAATAATGGAAGGTTTATGGATGGGATATGTCCATATAATGGGTTTTGGACAAGTTTCCAGGTCAATTGGGCTCTTAAGTTAAAGCATTAACCCTTTATTAAGATTAATTTTGCCTTAATAATTATAATTCATTTTAATTAATTTCACTAATATTTTTGGTCAAAAAAAAGTTGGTATTGTTATAAATTATAAATTATTCTAATCATAAATATGGAACCCATTTTTCCAAATTCTAATCATATAAGTGGTAGAAATTATGTTAAATTTAATCCCATAAGTGGGACGACAAGGCGAGTTTTTAAAGTGAAAACGTCTGAAGGTTTTCTATGTTTTTATAATCAATTTCAAAGTGAAATTGATTACAATTACAAAAATTGTATTAATTTATACAAATATTATATAATTAATCTTTAAAACTAATTAAAATTATAATTTAACATTATAAATATATTAGATGAAAAAGCAGTTTTGAACTAAAATTCATTATTTTTAACTATTCATTAAAAAAATGAAATGTTTCTGAAAAATACAAAAAATTCACCCCAACATAATTCTTATGTTTTTCTTTCAAAGATGAAATTTATTTTTACATATTAAGTCAATTAAATTTTCAAAATTTATATTTGAAATAGGTTTTCCATTTTAAGGTGGTAAAACTGCCTTCATAAAAATATAGGTTTTTATATGTAAAATAGAGTTTGTTATTATCTTATTTATATAAAACATAATGGATGAATATAATTTTTTTTGATTGAATATATAATATATATATTAAATTAATATCACTCACTAATTAATTTAATCTATTATTGTAAAATAACTTTCTAGCATAGTTTTATATAAAAATACTAACTTTATATTCAATTGCTTCTTATATTCAATTCTAATTAATTTAAAACCAATTAATTCATTATATATTGGTATAAACCATAATTTTCATAAGTTAGTTATTACTATTCATAACTACTAATTTAACATCTAGTTTATATCTCATTATATTTTAATTATATATTATTGTTCGATAAAACTCAGTCTTTCGTGTAATGTAAGCCATCTAGGAAGGGCACTCCTACATGTAATGCACACTAACTCAGTTTTGCATGCATTAAACTATATAGAATCTATTTTAAATAGTAAATATATTATAAAGTATCTAAATGATATATTACCTCACACACTTGGTGTCACGTGTCATACACGCTATCGAATTCAAGGTTCTTACTTTAGATTTTCGGGGCGTCACGATGAAGTACACCTCAGAGAACCATACCAATTTATTTATCTCCCATTTTGAACCATCTTGTAATGAATCTCTAAATTTTGATTTTAAATATTTTCCAAATTTTTATTATTTCATACTTAAAAAGACTATTTTAGGATTTGTTCTAGTTTTATGTCACAAAATACTTTCAGACCTATTTATCATGATCAAACCACACTCATTTTTTATTTTTATGTGTATTGATATTTTTATTTTAGGAATATAATATCTAATTATAACATGGTTGTTGATTTTTAAAATGGACTGGATTAATTATTCACTGATTTTAATTATGACTATTCATACCTAAATAATCATTGTTTAAATATACTAGTTCTCACATTATTTACATCAATACAAAACCCACCCAAATAAGAACTTATACCATTTAAACCAAACATAAAATATTAATACCTATTTAATAATGAAAAATTACCTATAATAATTTCTAATAATCTATTTCTTGAATAATAAATATAAATTTTAAATGTTTTAACAAAAAATATTAGAGTAATTGGGTGGAACTTTGCAGATATACTAGGTATTAGCCCTACCATTTTCATGCATAGGATTATTTTATAAGATGGTTCCAAACTGATTAGGAAACCATAAATGAGACTTAATCCCACACTATTATAAGTTTTGAAAAAGGTGGTGGAAAAGTTTCTTGAGAAAGGTATCATTTATCCCATTTCTAAATCTTAGTGGGTTAGTCCTGTCTAGGTTGTACCTAAGAAAACTAGGTTCACTATTATAAAGAGTAAAAATGATGAGTTAGTACCCATGATAGTAAAAAAAATTGTAAAGTGTGCATAAATTACATGAAACTAAATCAAACCACACATAAGGACTATTTTACACTTCCATTCATTGATCGGATGCTTGAAATACTTGTAGGTAGGGCACACTATTGCTTCTTGTTTGGTTTGTATGTCTATTTTTAGGTTCCCATTATAGTAGAGGACCATGATAAAATGACATTCACCTACCCTTTTAGAACATTTTATTATCGAAGGATGCCATTTGGACATTGTAACTCTTGAGGTGCAATTAATAGATGCATGGTAATTATATTTTATAGTTTACTTGAGACTTAAATTGAGGTATATATAGATGATTTTACTTTGTAAAGTTCTCCATTTTATGAGTATATCTTGAGTTTGGATAATTTTGTTCATAATTTCATTAAGAAAAATATGGATTTGAACTTTTATATATTTCATTTCATGGTAGAGAATGGAATTTTCATAGGTTATGTAGTGTAATAGCATAGAATTTATGTTGATAGATCTAAGTTAGACATTATTTCATCCTTTCTATATCCCACATGTGTGAAATGTTAGATCATTCCTTGGAAAGGTTGGTTTTTATCAATGCTTCATGAGAGATTTTAGTAAGATTTCTCTACCCTTATCTTGATTACTTCAAAATGATATCGACTAATTTTTTTATGATTCATATAGAGTATAATTTTATGAGCTAAAGAAGTGTCTGACCTCTCTACAAATCATAAAACCCCTATAGTGGGAGCTTATATTTGAGCTTATGCGTGACACTGCCAACTTTGTAGTTAGAACTATCTTCTCATAGAGGGTGGAGGGATGTTCACATGTGATTTAATATTCTTTTAGAACATTGGATTAATCCTAATAAAACTAAAAAACCAAGAAAAAGTAGTTTCTTACTATCACATTTACTTTATATAAATTTAATTTATATTTATTAGGCTCTAAATTTGTTGTTTTTATGACCATGCAGATCTAAGTAACCTCTTGAATAAGTCATATGAAAATGCTATAATTATTTTTGGATGATCCTTCTTCAATAATTTTATATTTAGATAAATAAAAAGAAGGGGTTAGAGAATTTAGTGGAAGACCACATGGGTAAGATTACTTGTAAAATAGAGGATGTAACCTTAGACCAGGTACCACATTGGGACACATTTACCAATGAGTATCTTTATATACTCTTAGGTACATATCCTTGGTATAATGATTTAGTTATTTAAATTGCTACCTCTAAAATTCTTCTAAATTTAAATAAACATTAATTCTAAAAATTAAAGATTCAGTCTAGGTTTTATGTGTGTGATGATACCCACCTCTAGAACATGTGCAATGATCATGTTATTAGGTTTTATGTTCCTGATCATGAGTTTGATTCTATTCTTCATTTCTCCCATACACTTTATTATGAAGGAAGCTTTAGACCCCAATAAATACCTTAGAAATTCTTAGAATATGAATTATATTGTACTAGATTATTCTATGATTCTCACATGTTTTATAAGTCATGCTCACATTGCCAACAAATTGTAAATATTTCAGGGATACATGCGAAGCCTCAACAACCCTTATTATTCTTCTAGTTTTTTGATGTTTGGGAAATTTATTTTATGGGTACTTTTACAAGTTTATTTAATTTTTTTACATTTTTTTCTGTTGATTATGTAATCATCTTAATTTAATTTCATTTTTATTTCACTATCAAGTTTATATCTTCTTGGATTAGCTAATATTCCCTATTTTCATTGCATTTTTTTGGTTTTGTTTTTTCTTATAATGTATGTATAACCAATGATCGATAAATTATTAGTGGGATTCCCAAACCATGAGGTGTAAGGTCCCTAAATTTAACCAAAATTCTCACCGTATTATCGAGTGTATATGTGATATGGTCAAGAAATCCATTACTAGATTTGACATTAGTTAAATTAATTATTTTATATTTATTTTATTGTAATTAATTTACTCTTTTTTATATGGATTTAATTATATTAAGAGTACCCATGGTGGAGAGACGCAAAATGAATTTTCCTTTGGTTTTCCAATAAAGTGGTGAACTGTTTTTACAAAATTTAAAATGGGAAAGATTAGGGGATTATTATTTTTGAAATAATAAAAAGAAAATTTTGAATTAATTCAATGTTTGTGAATTGGGATTTCATAACCATATATATGGAAAATTGAATTTTGGAACCTAAAATGTATATACAATTTAGTAAATTATAAAACTCTTTTTATGGAATGTGATTACATTTTTAAAATATATTGGCCTATGGTAATGAGTTTTTGTGATTGTTTTGGTTAGTAAAATATTGAATAGTGATTATGGATTGGGATATCTCGAATAGAATCAAAAAATTATTGGAGAGTGTGGAACTAGTTAATGAGATTCTTTATAATGTTAATTGATAATTTAAGTTATGTAATGAAAATACTAAACTATGACAGTTATTTTAAATTATTAGGAATGTTGGGATGAGAAACTAGATTCCATATGATAAATTATATTTGGGAATGTTGGGCTGAGAACCCAAAAACTGCGATACACTTGATGAATATAAATGATAGGATAAACAGTGTGTATTCTAGTCACTATATGACTAGGAATTTCAGGACGAGCTATATGGATTCCACATGATACCAGATACTTGATATTATCAAGACTCATACTTAGACTTCTTATAATTCATGATATTTGGGGAATTGTGGCATGAGGATTGGATTCCAAGGGAATTTCAATATGAGAACTAAGATTATGTGTGATACATTATAATAATGAAAAATTCTAGGTTTATCTGTTGGATTCAGTGTGGCTACTTATAGAGGTCAGATCATCATGGTGTTCTAAGAGACACCCATGCATTAATTGAAGTAGATAGGGACGACCTAGGGAATCACCAAAACGTTTACTTCATTGGATGATTTTATATTTATTTATTTTTTATAACCATATTTATTTAATTATTTTATATAAATAGTTTATAACTATTAATCTATTTACATTGAGCACTTAAACTTGAAATTATATATCAAACTAGTTGTTTTAAAGTCTATTTTGGTGGTGTCCTACTAAGTCTTACTAACAACCTTATCAGGATTCCATATAATGAAGGTACCTAAGTAGATATCACTATTTGGTCATAGGTTATAGTTATAGGAAAATATGTGATTTTTTCGAAGTTTGGATCAATATTCTGGTCTAGGTATGGATGATGGGATAGGGCAGGGCTCTAAACTAGTTTGGAAGGAGTTGTTATATTCCTTTTGATTTTGTTATTAAATTTACTCTATATGATCCTCCCATAGGGTATTGTTGTTGAGTATATCATACAAATTATTATGGAATTTTATACTTTAGTTAGTTATCATCAACTACCATACTTTTTTTGTGTGATTTTTTTTGGATTTATAGATATTTTCCATGACTTTCATTATTATAAATAACATTATAATGAAGGAGTAATATACACATGGTAAACTCAAATGACCTCATAACTATTTTAAAACCTATAGAGTATAGTGAGGCACAATTGAGGCCTTACGGTGATCTAGAACAAGGAACTAGTTCAGTGGATTCTGGGGTAGGGTGTTTCAAGTGGTATCAAAGATATTTTTCTTTTGTCATACTATTTGGTCATGGTAGAAAAGATATTAAGAAATTTTTGGATCTTGTTAATGATATCTTGCCTAATATTGATCAACCCATGAATTAGGGAAACCCAAGTTTTGGGAAATGTGACTTATTATTGTTTGGTTTCTCCTTTAATGGTTGTATTTGATATTCACATTGAGAGATATAATTTATTTGTGATATTATAATTCATAGGATTTATACACTTGTACCGGTATGAAAACATGGAGCGAGTGTATTCATGCATTATTTAAAAAATTTATATATTTACATCACATGCCTCAAGCTGGGGATATTGGTTTTTTGTTCCGATTTCATGCTACTTGCAAATTTCATTAGCTTATGATTCATGTTTGCATATATTTATATTTACTAATTATAATTGTATAATTTATATCTTCCTACTTTCTATTTTTTACTGTTAATAAGGGGTTTTATATTTAAAATATTTTAAATTTATTATATGGTATATTCTATATATGACTATGATTTCATCTTAAACGACCAATTCCTTTCATGATATGCCATCATATAGAAAGATATAAAAAAATTGATGATTATATTTGTTAAATATGGTTCCATAAATCATCCTATAAAGTTTTTTTTATCATATCATGTGAATCAAACCCTACTTATTCATGCCTTGGTTGTGTGAAAAAAATTTTCGATCCAAAAAATATTAATCCTCAACCTATAAATAGGAAAGAAATGAAATTCCTAAAAGAAATTAATAGAATGGTAATATTATTAAACTATGAATTATATGGATTCAATAGTAATATTAGTTCATTTATAATGGTTGAATTATTGTTTTCTATGGTGAAATAGAGGACTTATGTGTTTGGATTGACCCTTGTTAGGATATGTGTGGATGAACAGAGAGTTTGGTTTGTGAGAACCCTAAGTTAGGTGTTTTGGAATGATAGATTCCCCATGAATTTGAGATGAGAACAAGTTTCATCTCATGAAATATGATTTATTAAGACCTTTGTTGATGGTATTGCTTAGAATACCTAGTGACCTTTTGGTTGCATCTCATGTTTATTGAGTCCTTACCTCATGACCCTATAGGGTAACACATGAGAGGGGTTGACAAGATCTTGTGATATGACTTAGAGGTGCGAGAAAATGGTTGATACCGTGATTTATCTAGTTGGATAATTTTTTATATTGAACTAATACTTTTAAAAATATTAATACTTGATATTAAAATAAACATCCAATAATCACAACCCAGATATTGTGATGCCTAGTGTATTTGGAAGAATAGGACCATGACACATCAATAAGAAAATAAATTAAATACCATTATTATAATCACCATAATGAGCTCATAACTCCCATTGATATCCTAAAAATACATAAGATAACCTAAGGATTATATAAAATAAATGGGTGATCCATAAATCATAGTAAGAGAATAAACATGGTAATGGGGCATAACATGTGAGTCAAATGACATAACATGATATCATAAAAAAGAAGGATCACGAATAATCACACGAGAGCATAACATAAAGAACATGGTATCTCATAATTATGGTAATATTTGAAAGTGTAAGAAACATATAACATGACATAATCATAAGTTAAGTCTAAATATTAACATGACATCACATGGTAGATATAGTCCCATGATGGGTTGGGTTTAGTCCCAAATCCCATACATAATGTCTCATAAGACAAGAAATTACCAAATGAATAAGAGAAATATCAAGGTGTTCCTATCATAACATGTACATGATTATTTTTTTACAAAATAAAATCAATCCTATGGAATAAACATAATAATTACCCATGGAATAAACTGGGTTTCCTAATCCTTCCTCATAACATAATCAATGAGATTTCATAGACATGGTGTTTTAAAAATGAACTTAGGAAATGTATTACCCCATAAAAATAAAGGATAAGAATATATATATAAATTTAAGAGACATATAACAAAATTTAGAATCATTTCATAACCTAAAATATATAGATAAAGTGAGTTATATAGGTAAAGCTCATAACCCAATGAAAAAGGGTGGTTTGGAGAGATCCCTTACCTTATGTTCTTTCATAGCTATAGAATTTCACTTAAAATAATGTATAATAAAATAAAATTAATTAATTACTCAATTTAGAACCTTTTTAATTTATATTTGATTTATTTTAGTTTTATTATGTTTGTTTTTAACCATTTAAATGAGATATAAAGTTTAATTTCTCTTTCTCGAGAGTGTTCATTTCATGGTTCCATGATCTGATCACTTGTGTATAATTATATAAGTTCTTGAAAAAGAGGAATAAAATAAAAAAAATGGAATTAAATGGTATTAATGATATTATATAAATTTATATAGGAATTGTTTTTTGTTCTGACATTAGAACGATTCACTAAGTAAAAACATTACAGTTATGCAGTTAGTTCATTTAGGCTGTTTTACCAACCATTAAGAAATAGTTTAATTTTATTTAATATTATGTATATATATTTATTAAAAAATATAAAATACATTATAATATACTTATTATCATATTATTTAACCATACTTATATTTTTATTACTAGCCTTGAATAAAGTAATGGAAAATTAAGTGTGTTGTTCATGAAGGAGATGAACCAACTATATTATAAGTAACACATTCATTTTAGAAATAAAATAAGGGATGATATAATATTTATATTAAATTAACATAATAAATTTATAAAATATTTATGATATTGGAGTTATGATTTTGTGTTAGATGATGGGGGTGTGGAGAAGATATAATAAGAAATGAATTTAAAATAGGTAAATTTAAAATATTCCCTCTTTATGTGTTGTCTCCAAGAAATACCACTTAAGGAACATTGAAGTGTTATTTGGATGAGAAAAACTACTCTATGGAAAGAGGGATATTATTGGGAATGTAAATGGAAATAAATTTTTAATGTTTTAAGTATTATAAGTTATGAGGAGAAGGGGTTTGGGGGGTGGTATTTATATGGGGAGGAGATGGGTGTTTTTGATTATTATACTCATTAGTATATTATTTTGGATAAAAAAACAACATTATTTATTATTATAAATATATATAGTAATTGGGGTATGTGAGTTCAAACTAATGGGTGATTACCTCATCCATGACAAAAATATTCATTTATTTATCTTATAATTATAAATACCATATTTTATAGTATTTCTCTATTCACAAAAAATTCAATTATTTTTTAAAAATAACAAAAAATAATCCTAATAAATTTTGACACATAGATTTAAAAAATTAAATACAATTCATTAAAATATTTTTTCTAAATATGAGAAATTTAATTTTATTAAAAATCCCCATTCATTTAATAAATATCAATCTTAATATTATTATCGATTTCTAGACCCTTTGAAAAATTACTTATGGTATCATAAATTTAACTCATCACTATAATAAAAATTAATATAAAATTTTAAATACATTTTATAAGAATAATAATTCAATAAAATACTTATTTTTATTAAAAATGTGAAATTAAAATATTAATGTTTTTTATAAAAGAAAAAACACCTAATTTGTCATTTACAAAACATTTATTTACATGTAAGGTTGTATAGATATATCCTAATTTCATTTTTATAAGATACTTAAATTTTATTTTACACATTAATAGGTGAGGATACTGTTCTAATGGTAAGGTTACTATTCATAGCTATCAAATTACTATTACAATGGTCATGATATCATTTTAATAGTTAGATTTCTATTCCAATGGTTATATTTGTAATGGTCATATGAGATCCCTACATTCAATAAATACCTCATGTTTCATTAAATTTTAATTTAATTATATTATCTATCACACACACACATATTCATTTTCAAAATTTATATTTCATTACAAACATTCTACCTCATTTCTATAGTGTTGTTCATGAGTGTGATTACTATGAGAGACAAATTTGGTCTTAATTTTCCTATTATTGTCATCTTATTCTCTATTTTTTGTCCCATTATAGTACTTTCAATTATTATGGCCATTTTTATTGTCTAAATTTATTTTTAAAATTAATATAATAAATTATCATTGGTTTCATCATGTCATGAATGTTCTTTATACTACATTATAAAATATGAACCAGTTATAAAATGGGAAATTACATTGATAAAATATGGGGTAGTTACATTCTCCCCCTTATGAAATTTCAGCCTTTAAATTTTGTTTTACATAATAATGTTAAAATAGGTGAAGGTACTTTTGATTTGTATCTTCCTCTAGTTCCCATATACCCAACTCATACTTATGGTTTCTTTATAGTACTTTAACTAGGTGAGCTGTCTTGTTGCGTAGAAAAATATATCTACAGTCCAAGATCCTCACTGATTGAGCCACCTAAAAGGGATCATTTTCTAGATATACTACCTATTAATTCATTAAATGTGATGGATCTGGTATAAAATTCTTTAATAGGTATAAATGAAATACATCGTGCACTTGAAAAAGTGACAGTAGAAGTGCTAGTCAATAGGCCACATCTCTTATGTGATGATGAATTTTAAAGGGGCCAATGTACCTGATACATAGATTTACCTTAATCCAAAATCTCACCACTCTCTTCAAATGGGTTATGTGGAGGAACACTTTAATTCCACCCAAAAACTCCAAGTATCATTAAAAATTGTTAGCATAGATCTTCTATTGACTATGGGAAGGCCTAACGTCATGCTGAATAGTATTTACATTTTCTTCCATTTCCTTGATCATTTTAGGACCCAACAGCTATAATTCACTTAATTTATCTTAACAAACATTTTTTTACATCATTTCCAATAATGGTATTTTTATCAATCCATTTGTATTATTGAGTGAAAAATATTATTGTATGATATTTTTACAGGAGGAATATGTTGACCCCATCCTCCTTTGAAGTCCATTGAGAAAACTCTCAACATATAATCTAGTGTCTGAACAACCTGATCAGATTTTCTGTCAGTTTTGGGGTTATAATTCATATTGAAATTCATATTAGTTCTTAGAGTATATTGAATACTTTTCCATAACTTGGAGGTAAATCTTGGATCTTGATAGGATGAAATCGATAATGGTGTTCCATACAACCTCAACCACAACTCATATAGTATTATTTACTCTTGATGTCTTCAGGAGACAAATGACAAAGTCCATGGTTATGTTTTCACATTTCCATGTAGGTATGTCTAATGGTTGCATCATCTCATTATAATTTTTCCTTTCATCCTTCACTTGTGGACATCACATGAATTTTGAGGTATATTCTGTGATATACTTCTTCAAATTAACCCAAAAATTGATCTATTTGATATCAATATACATATTTGTTCTGCTTTGGTGAATGGAGAAGGTTAATCTATGTTCCTCATTCAATAACTCCTTTATATATGGATTTTATGGTACACATATTCATAACAAAACTCTTACAAATCCTTCATCAATTTTGAACTTTTAGGATTTTCCTTTTCTTATAGATTCAATATTCATATGTATT
The DNA here is from genome assembly GCA_963277665.1 of Viscum album. Lineage (NCBI taxonomy): Eukaryota > Viridiplantae > Streptophyta > Magnoliopsida > Santalales > Viscaceae > Viscum > Viscum album. The sequence goes on from OY728125.1 coordinate 1,058,228,409, forward strand.
TATACATCATCCCTTTAAGTATCCTTTATCTTCCATGTAATTGATGGTTGAGAAATAATTTGATAATAGAATAATGATATTATTTCTATAATGATTCCCATGTCTATCCATTTAATGTATAAGAATATTGGATATTTTTCAATCCTCATCACTGATAATGTTTAAGGATACTTCTTTACTTAGAGAACTTACCACTTCATTTTATTTCCCAAGATGGTAATATATTGAGTAGTCATAGTACTTAATCATCTCTAACCTTCTTCATTGAGCATATTAAGATCCTTATATGTGAATATATATTTTATGATATTATGATCTTTATATATTTTATACATCTCCCCATAGAAATAATAACACATGATTTTCAACATGAAGATCACAACAGCCAATGCCAAATACTATATTGTGTAGTTTTATTCAGGATCTGTCAACCTTCTTAAAGCAGAGGATATCATTGTATCATTATTCATTACTACAGAAAAAGACCTTATCTGAATATTTAATATATACCATTAAAATATCCCTACTTGAGGGAAGTGTGAGGATTGTATAGGCCTATTTTTTAATTCCTTTAAGATATCTTCACATTAATCATTCTAGTAAAAAATTACTCCCCTATGAGTCATATTTGTTAGCGAGTTTGAAAACCATGTTAATTTTCTCAGAAATCATCATAAATATGCACATATTATAAGGAAACTACATATATCTATTACAGATGTTGGTTTGGGCCACTCCTCAATTACCATTATCTTAGAGGGGTTTACAAATATCCCTTTTCTAGAGATAATATGCCCCAAGAATGATACTTCCTCCATCCAGAACTCACATTTACTGTACTTTGCATATATCTTCTCCTTTCATAATGACATTAGTATAATATTCAAATTCTCCTCATTATCCTCCTTTATTTTATAGTATATCAAAAATTATCTCAAAAAACTACCACAAATTTGTTAAGGAAAACTATGAAGACACTATTCATTATGTCCATCAAGATTTCTGGAGAACTAGTGAGTTTTAAGGGAATCACTATGAACTCATACTATCTATAAAATGTTTGAAATGAAATATTGGGAATATATTCCTTCCACACCTTTAATTAGTGATATCCCAACTGAAAGTCCACCTTATTGAAATACTAGGCCCCATATAGTTGATCAAACAAGTAATTTATCCATGGAAAGGGATTATTTTTCTTTATCATTATTTCATTCATATTATAATAATCAATGCCAAGGTGCATGGGTTTTTCCATCTTCTTGATAAAGAGGACTCAAACACCCCATGATGAAGAATTCAGGTATATAAAAGCATTTTATAACATATAGTGTAACTGGTTCTTCCATTATTATAACTCAACGGTGGCTATTCTGTTGGGATTCATTTATATGGGTAGATATTTAGGTATAATTTCAATTGATAACTCAACCTCTCAATCAAGTGGAAGACCAGGAAATTCATGAGGGAATACATTTTTATAATCCCTCAAAATGGTCTTACCATTGAGCCTAATTCTATAATTTTTCCAATTATTTGAGATAGATATTTTTCTCATAAGGAATTAGTATCCTCACTTGATGAAAATATTCCAAATTAGATTCATCCTTTTACTTATATTTTTAATGAATCGAAGGATGAATCAGGATTTACAGAGTGATACACCTCTCCTGAAAAACTATGTTGGATTTTTAAGAGGATATCCAGTCCATGCCCAATATAGAATAAAAATATATAAAACGATATAATAAAAGATTTTATAGGAGGTTTATTCCATCAAAATTGACTTGGGAGGAGTTATATACTTGAAATTCATTAATTTACCCATTTTTTGTTCTCATGTATAACTCAATATCTATATTTTGATGTGATGTTTAAATAGTTATAATAATTTTCCATGATTTTAACAAAAATTTATAACCCAAATCAAAAAGTAGGTTCACTATTCTTGAATGAATAACCAACTTACCTATCATGATATCATTATTGGGATCCAAATCAGTAGTAATGATAACATATTACCTTCCTTGCTATCTAGGCCTTAGAGTTTTTTGTTGTTTATTTTCTAAAATAACCATTGTCTTAGGGAATTTCTTCTCATAATTTCCATGTTCCTTATAGTTGAAACACTATAATGTAGTCTTAGTTTCATTATTTTATTTCATTTCATTAATGGGTTTATTTATCCCTTTTCAAAATTTATTAGCCTAATGCCCCTCATTTAAACACATAAATCATCACCCAGTTCCCTTTAGATAGTTTCTAGGATAATATTTACCACACTTTCAAGACATGGGATATTGGGTTTTATTTCCACCATTATATGTATCTATAATTCCTCCTAAATTAAACTCCATTTTTTAATTTTTATCTCTATAACCAAGAGACCATTGAGAGAATCCAATATCTATCTCATCCTTAAGTGAAAAATAGATAATCACTTTAAATTTTTGAAATACTTGAATCGCTAAATACTTTCATAGAAATGGATTTAATACACCATATAAATAGTTAACCTTACATTCACTTTTGATGAGAAAGATAGAGGTGTATCAAGCATGACTTGTAAAGTTTTCCTCATACACCATGATAAAATCATATTACTTTTTATTCAGTTTAAGGAACTCCCTCTCCATTTTAGTATGGAGTGTTTGGGGAAAATATTTATTGAAAAATATTTTCTTGAAATATTCTAATTTTCTGGAATCAATTTCCTATACATAATTTTTTCCTTTATCAGTTCCCCCACTTATCAGATTCCCCTTTAAGAGGATAGAAAACCAGCACAACATTATCTTATTCTGAGAATTGGTGTACATATAATTTATTTTCAACATAGTTAGTCCATTTTTTTGTGATGAGGGGATCCAAAGATCCATTAAATGCAAGAGTCATTTTTCACATAAAGGACCCAACCACAATTTTATATTTTATTAGAGAAGGAGGCTGTTACATATGATTCAAGTTATTATTCAATCATGAGTCAGATGGGATGATTCTTTCATGATGTTCCTAGCTCAAAATATTATATGGTTAAACATATCATTAGGGTAATCACAAAATTTTATATCATGTTGGGTATTAGAATAGTTACTCTGATTTCCCACCATTAACTAAAATAAAAAAAATGATCATAATACTGAAACTAAAAATCACAAATAAAGGAAACTATGAACTTAAAAGTAATAAATTATAAATGAAACGTACATCCTAAATTAAGGTTCACTATGTTTCAATATAGGTTTTACATGGTAGTTTCCTTATTAATTTTTCTTACCTATCAATCTATTCATGTTCTTCATAATGGTTTATAAAGAGTTTTTGAATTTTCAAAAGAATATCCCCTAAGAGTGTCAAACCTAGTTTATAGCAAAGAATATTTATCATGTATTGGGTGATGATTGAGTTAATACCAAATGTTCACTTTTCAGGGTAATTACACCATGATAAAAATATTCTATATCAATGTCCACTTGTAATATCCTGATTGGGATTTAATTTCTTTGAAATAACTCACTTTATAATTCACTATAATTTCAGGATATTTTCTTATACATTGACTTATCCCTATAATTATCACAAATATATTCTAGTCATAATCCATAAAAATAAATATACCTTTCTATATAACCAACTATAGTGAACCAAGCCTTTTATACATATTTTTACATCTTTTTACCATAAACATCCAATAAACGCCACCCAAATATCATGAGGCCTAGTGTATTTGGAAGAATAGGTTCATAATACATAAAAGAGAAACTAGAATAAAATGAAATTATTTTATCCCCACAATGAGTTCCTAAATTCCTTTTAGATCCAAAATTTTTATATTATAACTTGGATAATACCCAAATGATAGGGGTGAGATATAAATCCCTAAAACAAAATAAACATGGTAATGAGGCATAAAATACGAGTCAAATGACATAGCATGATATTATGAAAGATAAGTCTCATGAATAACCACATGTGAACATAATATAAAGAACATGGTATCATAGGATCATGGAAATATAGAAAAGTTGTAGAAAAATAAAACATTTAATAAGCATAAGTCAAAGATAACTTCCAAGATAAAATCATATGGTGGTAAGAGTCCTATCATGAATTATGATCACTCCATTATCCCATACATAATGTCTCACGAGACAAAAATATTACCTAATGAATTGGAGTGCTATATAGGTGAATCAATCATAACATATACATGATTATGTTTTCCTCAAAAGGAAACACATCATTTAGAATAATAATAAGAATTACCTATGGAATGAATTAGGTTGCATAATCCTTCCTCATATCATAATCAAAGATATTTTATAAATAAGAATATTGAGAAATTAAATTAAGGAATGTATTACCTGATGAAAGGATGAAATAATGAGATAAGTATATATATGATATATATATATATAATATTTAGAATCATTTTATAACATTAAATAGAGAAATAAAGTATTAGAGAGATAAAGTTCGTATCCTAAAGAAAAAGGGTGGTTCAAAGAGATCCCTTACCTTACATTCCATAATTGCTCTTAACTTATACTAAACATCCTAGATAATAAAGTTAAATTTATTAATTACTTAATTCATAACCTTTTTCTTATATATTTTATTTATATAATTTTATTGTATTCATTTATAACTATTTCAATTTGATTTAATGTCTAATTCATATTTCCTGATGACGTTCATTTCATAGTTACATGGTCTGATCACTTGTGTATAATTATGGATGTTCTTGTCAAATGGGAATACAATATCATAAGTGAAATTAAATGGTATTAAAAATATTATAGAAATTTAGAAGTTATTAAATTCCCTTTTTTGTTCTAAAAAAGGGACAATTCATTAAGTAAAAACATTATTGTTGTGTGGTTAGTTCACTTAGGTGGTTTTACCGAACAACACAAACTAGTTTAATTTTATTTAATATTATTTTTATATGTATTCACTCTAGAACATGAAATATGTTATAATATACTTATTATCATTTCATTTAACAACAATAATATTTTTATGACTATCCTTGAAGGCGGTAATAGAAAACGAAGTGTGTTTTTTTATAAATGTGGTGAACCAACCATATTGTAATCAATTATTTCGTTTTAGAAATGACATAATTAGAGGTATAATATAAATATTCCACATTCAAAATAACATTCCAGTATATTTATGATACTAGATTCATCATGTTTTTTTAAGTGGGAGGTGAGAAGATGGTAGAAGAAGAAATGTATTTAAAAGAGATAAATTGAGAATATTATCTCTTAAATATCATCTCCTAGAAATAATATTTAAGGAACCTTGCATAACTAGAAAACAAGGCTACTACCATAGACCTATAGCCACAGTTTTTGTGGCCTATCGCCACAGTTTTAAAATCATGGCAATAGGCCAGTTAACATGGCCTATGGCCATGGTTGTCAGAACCATGGAAATAGGCAGTGGCTATAGCCACAGTTTTATGGCCTATAGCCATGGTTTTAGAACCATGGATATATACCACTTTTTTCAATGGACTATTGCCATTTTTTTCAAAACCATGGCAATAGGGTTCCCGTGCTTTGGTGGGAAAAATTTCGCACCAAAAAATTGGCGGGAAGACCTACTGCCATAGTTTTGAGGATATTCCACTATTTATATCAATATATATATATCATAAAATATATATATACCTGTAATGTCACTCAGTTTAGTGGTAAATACTCTGGTTCATAGAGAAAAGGTGCAGAGATCGAAAAATGCTGGTGACATTTTGTATTTAGGCTATTACCACGGTTTACCAATGCTATGGATACGGTTAAAACCGTGTAAATAGATTCTTATAGCCACAGTTTAAACCGTGGCCATAGGTCAACTGCCACAGTGGCAGTTTTTAAGACCTATTTCCACGGTTAAAACCATGGAATTAGATTGGGACCTACTGCCATGATGATAGCGGCCACAATAGTCCAAAACTGTGGTCGTAGCCTATGGCCACAGTTTTGGGGCTTATTTGCACAATTTTGAACCATGGCAATAGGTCTTTTTTCCAGTTGTGTTGATATGGTATTATGATGATTCCATCAACACAAGGTATATAGTGAGATTATTATTAATAGATATGGGTATAAATTAGCATGCTCAAAGTATTATATGTTGTGAGGAGAATGGTTGGTGAGGGTGGTATTTATAAGGGGAGGATAGGGGTGTTTTTGAATATTATATTCATCAATTTACTATTTTGTCTGATGATTATCAATAGTATCGATTCATGTGACTATATAAATTAAATGGTGTATGTTTTATAAAACTAATAGGTTATTAACTTATTATTGAATAAAATATTCTTATATTTAGCTTATAATATTGAATATCATATTTTACGATATGTCACTATTCACCAAAAATTCAATTATGTTACAAAAATACCAAAAGTTCACTATAACCATTTTTATGTGTAAAATTAAAAAATGAAATAATTTTTTTTGAAATTATTTTATAAATATGTAAAATTTAAAATTTAAATAAAATTATCATGTATTTGAAAAATATAAATTTTAATATTATGATTAATTTTCTGGACCATTGAAAATTTAATTATGGTCTACTAAAATCATGTCGTCATTATAATAAAACTAAATATTAATTTATAAAACCTTTTTATGAAAATAATCTTTTTAAAAATCATTATATTTATTATAAAATATAAATTAATTTTTTTTTGTTTTTATAAAAATATGAACACTTAATTTATCATTTCAATAATTTTTATTTACTAGTACCATGAAAAATATATATATTATATTTTCATTTTATAAGATACCTAAATATAATTTTACACATCTATAATTCAATGAGTTTGTATGGTTAATAAATTGTTCATTTTAATATAATATCATTATAAAATAATCATAATGATATTATATATATTATTTACATTATTTAATCATACTTTATGGGTTTTAAATAAATAATTAAAATCAATATAAAAAAATATGTTACTACATAGAGGCATTATTCTGCATGACACACAATAAACATTTTCATTTCTAAAAACTTATATGAAATATAAGAGGATTATAATTTTTCTCATAATTTTAATAATTATATTATATATTTCATAATTATTCTTTAATATCATCATTATAACCAATTAATATACGAGGTTGTAAAAAATGAAAGATGTCACGTTGTGGAGGTGGTAGTCCACACAACACACATTCAATGGTATTTTTTATAGTGGATAGTAAGAAATAAATAAGAGTTATTATATTAATATAATAAAAATTCAGTATACTAGTGATATAGAGTTTATTATATTCCAATGGTCATGGTAGGTTTATAGGATAAATATTAATAATAAAAGGTAAGGTGTAAGTAATTCTTAGGTTGAGACATTGAACTTACTCTTGATGAACACATTAGAAGTGAAGGATGTAGGATAACATGTAGTTACCAAGGGATTTAGAAAATTAAATTTACTTCTTAGAGAGGTAATTCTGGTATGGTTTCAAGTATATTTTTATTTTAAAGTGGAGGATTTAAAAGGTGGAAGTGATCCTCTTTTATAAGTCAATAAATGATCACTTTTGTGAACACCCTTTCCTTCTTAGTGATATCATTACACTATTAATGGTTCAAAGACCCAAAAAGTTTAAAGTAATGAAGTTTGGGGTGATATTTAGTAGATAATTCCTCATCTAATTATTTCTAGATATGTTTTAAACATTATTGAATTCATTTACTCATATATTTTTTCTTTTACATTTTTTTTGTTTTTATTGGTGTTACTTGTTTTTAACCAAGTAACTTATGTTTTAATAAAACTAAAAAATAAACCATATTTTGAAATTTTATTCTGATGAACTTTATTTAATATCTATTTAATATAATTTATTTTCTAAATAATATTAAATTATATTTTAAATTAATAAAATAAATACATTGAAAAATTGTTTTGTAGAAAAATTTTATTTATAATTTTAAGTGTTCTTAATCTATTTAGTATTGATTATTAATTGAATGAGTGATAATATATTTAACTATATGTTTTGAATTTATATGAAATTCATTTTTTATAAGTTATTAATTTAGTTCATTACATATAAATTAATAAATATTTATAACCAAATTCTTTGAAAATAAATTTTTTACCTTTAGCATAGTTATTAAATTTAATCATAATAATCATAAATTTATGCATAAACATAAATTTTACCATATCAAATAATATTATTATATTGATCTAAAATATTAAATCTATTTTCTTCTATAATTTCTATTAGTGATGAAAAATAATTTTTAATATAAGGGAAAACAATTTGAGTAAAAAATTTCTTCGATATCTAAAACAACAAACATGGATTTTATTAGTACAACATAGTAATTTTAAATGAATTATTCAACACACACATATATATATATAATAGTAAAATGTTTCAAAATATTATAAAAAATTCTTGTATATTGACAATGTCATAAAATCGATGGTTTTAGAAAAATTGGTAGTTTTTTATTATTCACCTTAAACCAATGATTTTATAAAAATATAAACATTTAATAATTAGATAATTTTAAAATTATAAATAAAAAAATTAAAATATTTTAATCCAATTGAGATTATAAAATTAATAAAATAGTTTTTTATTTATGAAATATAAATAAAAAATATTTTTAAATAAAATATAATCTTTCTTTTTTTCTTCTAGAGTCACAATGAGAAATGTGTAAAATACATGTGATAAAGAAATTATTTCATGAATAAATACATGATTTTATAATCTTAATCTCTAGTTTCATAGACCCTCAATATCTCATTATAATATATAATCATAAGGTATTCTCTGGGGGCATTTGAGCTTGGTGATTTTATTGGGAGATATCTCATAAAAATTTCTATAAGAATGAATTTATCTCACATATAATGCCAATCATACTATAAATATTCATGTCTAGATTAGTGTTATTCTATATTAGAACCTAGTGAATAAAAATCCATTATAATATTGAATAAATAATATTTGAAATGTAGACTTCTTCTACTATATGCAATTTTTTTGTTTATTGATTTCATAATATGGTAAAATCCTTTTATACCTGCTAATTTGATGAATACATTGTAATGATAAAATTTTATTTTAGCATATCATGGTTTAATTTAGTTAAATTCTACATGTATAATAATCTAATAATGTAATATTTATATAAAGAAAATATAAAGTGAAATTTTGGGTTGTTTCACCCCCCCTAAAAAAATTATCTCCTCACAATTTTAGTTATTTTAGTAAGATCCTATGATTTTTGTAGATTTAATGTTCTTTCTTTTAGGTACTCTTTGACCCTTACTTTTGGTATAACTTGGGTGGGTTTTTGTTTCAGGGTATTTTGAGATAAAATTGATGGTTTTGGAAGGAGAATGGGCAATGCATGGTTGGCACATGATTTTCCCAAATCTTGCACCTATCCCCCAAAAATTGTGCGACCCCATATATAGGGGGATTTCATGGCACATTCATGATTTGTTAAACCATGAACCCACATAGGATAATTTATGTTCCCCTAAGGAGATGCACACTATTTGGAAAACTGTGCGCTCTTACCCAGGAAACCCTACGCTCCTGCCCAAGAAACCCTGTACACATATTTATTTTCTATGAAGTTTTTATTTTGAAATTCACGAATTCCCCATATTTAACCTTAATTATCCCCTTATTGAACTTATAATTTTTGTCTTGTTTATGGAGGTTTCTAAGATGATTCCAAGGGATTATGAAAAACATTCTTGAAGAATCAAAGATCTGATTAATGGATCTACACCTCTCCCATTATAGAATCTCTTCCCAATTAGATTTCCTTCTCTCTCGTATCTCTTTACAGATGAAGAGTAATGTTTTATCATCCTTTGGAAAGGGTTAGATCTAGGTTTTTAAGGATTTTAATCTATTTTATCTTGGATCTAGGTTTTGGGTCTAAATATATTTTTCCTTCATAAAATTGATTATTCTGTATCAATTGGGTTTTTTTGTTGGTGATCATAGATCAATGATCTTGAGGTAGGTGGTATAAATTGAAAATACTATAGTCTAAAATATAATTGTGTTTATATAATTATGAATATAAATTTCTATGATTGGAAATAACATCTTGAAATGGATTTTTCAATTTTTTAATTAATTAATCGAATAATGTGATTATGGAATTGATGGGATATTGGTATTAAGAAATTGGTTAATTAATGGGATTATGTAATAGGTTAATTTATGGGTCATTGAATTGATTGATAATGGAAATTAGGGGATGTTTGACTTAACCATTGAGGGTTAATGAATTATCTTGTTAAATGCTAAAAAATAGTTTAATAGTGATTTTTTCATATTATTCTATGTGATTAAACTGAAGAACCATGATTTATTTGATAATTTAAATGGGACACTCTTATTTGAATTTTTTATAATAATGTTAATGATTATTAACCTTGAGAAATTTGATATTGTGAAATATTTGATATTGTGATATATGTGATATATGTGTGTAGAACATGGAATGATGCTTCAAAATCCCATATGCGATTGATTGATATACAATTATGGGACACAAACTAATGCTTCAAAAACTATATGTTATTTATTGATATATAAGTGTGGGACATAGACTGATGCTTCAAAATATCATATGTTATTTACTAATTAATGGGTTGTGGGTCATGGACCGATGCTCAAAATACCCATGAGGTTCTAGACATGGAATTCTAGGCCCAAAATGTTGGCATTGGACTATGTTTCCAAGTAGATGTGATATAAAAATTTAAATGAAATGATAAATGAAAACCCAAGAGTCATGTGATATGTGATATCCCTTGGGGATAGTTTAAACTTAGCCACGATTCAAAGCAGGTATTGATGGTTCAGGTGCTATCATGAACCCAAAATATTTGTGTGGTTAACTAAAGGATAATTGAATTGGTAAAATAATTATTTTATCAATTTTCATTTTTTATTTGTAAAACATCATACAATATTGTAGATATGATATTGTACTAGACACCGTTGGTGATGGCCTACTGAGTTGTACTTATACCCAAATTGGTCTGCCTGATCTGTACCTGAATATACTTAATGTTTTTAGGACATGATAAGGGAAAGAGGCCCATGGTAGATTGATGGTTTGGGATGGAGCATGGATGAGGGAACCAAACATAGTTTTAGAAACTTATTGGGAGTTTTTAGTGTCTTTATTTATTTTGGGTTTTTTATATTTACACTTGATACATATATGGATTGACATATCAACTAGTTTGGTTTGGATATTATATTCATGTTTTTTTATCATGTAATAATGGTATTATTTTGGTTACAATTATTGTCACTTCATATTTATTTATTTAATTTGGATATTTTGTTTCTACTCTGATAAAGATGGTATAGTCTCCCCATGTTATATATTAGACCCTCACTACTAGTCCACAACCTCTACCATACATGGATGTGCACCTGAGATCATGTGAACAACTAGATCAGAGCACCGGTATGTGGAACTTGGGTCTAGATGTAAAAAAGTGGTAAGATAGGTTCAATTACCTTTTCTTTTATTCTGTATTACTATTTGGGAAAGGTAGGAAGGAGACTAGGAAGAGTCTAGCCTTGGTCATGATCTCATGAATTTTAGTAGATAACCCATGTACAAGGTAAAACCCAAGAACCCAGGGTGTTATTGTTGTTATTCATGATTTCTGTTACAGTTGGATGTTAGTTCACCTTGGGTGATAAAATTTTTGGGTGTTGTTATTATTGTTTTCTCAGATTTTATTTGTGGCCCGATATGGCATGAAAGTTGATAATACATGCATCATTCTAGGCACTCAAAAATAATTGTGGCATGCATCATTTTTAGGAATACACATAAAGGTAGGTTTGAGGTGAGTTTTTATAATGAAAATTCTTCTCATGACTTGTGTAATTTAAACAAAAAATTTCCTAATAAAAAATTAAAATTTGAAAATAATGCTGAATATGGTAAATGAAATGGATAAATGGGTGTATAATGAGATGTTTTGAAATGTGAATTTTTTTACCTTATGTGAACCAAGACCTAGATGAGGTATGGTTGGGGGTAGTAATGGTGCCTTGGTTTGGACCATGTGGTCGTGTTTTCGGGAATGACTTTTTATGGCTTGATGTGAACCCCTCTTTTGTAAATGTGTTAAAGCTGTGTAATGAGTCATAAGGAGTGTGTTTTGAACTACAGAGATATTCCTCTATGAAGTTTCTTGTTGGTAGGATGGAAAAAAGGATGTGGATGTAAATGATCCTCTAGGAGTGGTACTAGAGTTTCCAATAGTTCCAAGAGAAGAAGCTGGAGAGAAGTTTCATGAGAAATTTGATTTCTTCATGAGGTTTATGGAAAGAGGCCTAGGGTGGGTTTTGAATAGTATGTCAGAACTAAAAAATGATTTTCAGTTGTATTACCCTCCAAAATTTACCATAGAGGACGGAACAAAGGAATATGAGTTCTGGATTGAGTATATTTAGAATGTTCTTGACCACTTGGAGACTCCTGCTAATAAAAGAGTCAAAATGGATGCTAACATGTTACATAAATAAATATAATAGTTGTTGGGGAATATTGAATCAAGATGTAAATCTATATAATATCGAGTGGAAGTGATTTTAGGAGAAGTTATTTGAGAGAATTTACCCTGAGATGCTCAGGAAGGAGAGGGATACAGAGTTTCTGTGGTATACCCAAGGGAGTATGTATATGATGGACTATGCTAGAAACTTTACCCATTTTAGGTTATTTTTTCCTATATTATAAGTGGATGAGGATAATGTAGTAACGTATTCTAAAGTGGGATTAAATGTGAAATTAAGTCCTAGGTAAATATATTTTTGCTAAATAAGTTTTATGAGGTGGTGAATTAGGATCTCATATCTAAGGGGAACCTGAAGAAGGCTTCCAGTGGAGGAAATGTGGTTTCTGTTGGAAAAGTAGGAGGTGCGTATACTGATAGAAGGAATCATCACTTCAAGAATGTTACATAGGGAGGTAGAAAGTAGAGTGACTAGGAGGAATGATATGTTACTTAGAATATTGCTTGAGTGATTTTTCATTGGTGTAGTAGGTTGGGTCACATTCATAGATAGTTCCCCAAAAAATCTATAGAGTGAAAATATTGTAGCAGGAAGGGACATCTACAATGGTTCTATAGAAATCCATGAAAAATGGGTAGTGATATAGGTTCTAGGTAAAACAATAGTATTGTAATGGTTTCTTCAACCCCATATCAGTTTGGAAGCTATAGTTCTACTAGAAGTGGTGGTCAAGGTAGTGGATGTGGTACTTATAGGAAAGAGTGACCATATCTGTAGAGTAGTGAAGCTTAGGGGACTGAAATTGGAGCATAAAAAAGGGGTAGGATAGATTCATACATTTTAGCCTACACTTGTGGATAGTGATTTTTGACCATCAACATGCAGAGGAACTATTCTTGTAGATTATATTCTTTCTAGTTCCTTATTTGATACATGATCCTCTCATTATTTTATATCTTCAAAACTTGTGAATGGTTTGAGTTTTATGGTGGGGATCATTAGTGGGTTTATGATGATTGATATATGTTTAGGAGTACTATTTAGAGACAACTGTTTATGCATGGGGTTCTCTCCCAAGGTTGGGGAGTATCCTTTCATTTGGGATATCTACATCCTTGATATGTTAGTATTTGAAATGATTTTGGGTATGGAATAGTTGGTATCATAGTAATCTCACATATATTTTTACTATATGAGAGTGAATTTTAAAACTCTTATGGGTAAATTTTATGTTCACCATAGAGAGTGGGATATCACGGAGGGTCCTATGGGGCTTGTTCATTAGAAACTAGTAGAGATAACCACCCTATTTTCAAGTATATTAATGGATTATGTGGGTGTGAAGAAATATATTTTTCCAGCCATAATAGACTGGTTCTAGGACATGTTTTTTGAGGATATATTAGGGATTCCACCTAATAGGGATGTGTAGTTTACTATTCATCTCACACCTTGAGCTGATTCAGTTTCAATTCCAACTTATAGAATGGAACCTAAAGAGTTTGAAAAGCTCAATACTCAACTGGAAGAGGTAATGGATAAGGGGTTTATCAGTCCAAGTACATCACCTTGGGTTTCCCCAATTAAGTTTTCAAAGAAGGATGATAGAACATTGATATTGTGAGTTTATTACTAGAAGTTGAAGTAGATGACAATGATTAACTAATATCTTCTTCCACGTATCGACGATCTCTTTGACCAGTTCATATGAATTCATGTTTTCTCCAAAATTGACTTGATATCGGGGTATCATCATTTGAGAATTGAACCTTTTGATATACCATAGACTAATTTTAGAAGAAGGTATGTCCTTTATGAGTTCTTTATGATTTCATTCGGGATGAATAATGTTGTGATAGTGTTTATGTCCTTGATGATCATAATCTTCCACCTGTACCTAGATCAATTTGTGGAAGTGTTTGTGAATGAAATCTTGGTGTAATCCAAGACACATGAAAATCATGACCAACATCTTGAAATTATCCTGAGTATACTAAGATAGAATCATCTATATTCCAAGCTATTATAGTTTCAATTATGTATTGATTAGGTACATTTCTTGGGCCACATCATCTCAGAGGAAGGTGTGTCAGTGGACCTATAGAAGGTGTAGGAATTTGTTTCTTAGCAACATCCTAAGAATTTATTTAATATTTTTAGATTTATGGGTTTAGAAGGATACTATCAGAGGTTTATCCAAGACTTTTCTAATTAGGGAACACCACTTTCAGTCTTGGAAAATAAGGGAGTTATGTTTGAATAGTGTAGAGCTTGTAAGAATGATTTACAAGAGTTGAAGAAGTAGTTGAAAACTGCATCTATTTTGATCCTACGTGAGATATGTGAGCAGTATGGAGTGTTTTGTAATGCATCTGGGATCATACATGGAGTAGTATTAATACAACGGGATCAATTTTTGGCATATTGGTCATAGAAGTTGAGTCTACATGAACAGAATTACCCTATACATGACTTCGATTTAATTTGAGTAGTTTATGCCTTGAAGTGTTGACAGAATTATTAGTTGGGATTTTTTTACTATTTATACTGATCATAAGAGCTTAAGGTATATATTTTTTCAATAGGACTTTAATTTCTATATTTAGTGATGGTTTGAGTATATGTAGTCATTTAATTTTGAACTTTCATATACAACCGGGAAGGGAAACAATATTTCTGATGCTTTAAAAGTGAAAAAAAGACACATGTAGTTCAAGAGACTAGTTATGAGTAGAATATGATGAAATTATTAGTAGAGATTCATGTTGTGGTTCAGGAGGTCTAGTGTTAGATCACCCTCGTATTAGTATCAATGGAACCCAAACTTTTTAGCATGATTAGGGAAAGGTAGGATAAGGATTTGGAATGTCTTTCCTTGAGGGAAATCCTTAAAGGTGGTGATTAACCTTCAGACAAAATCATATATGAGGATGGGATCATATATGTAAAGAATCATGTTGTTGTTCCTATGTGTATGTGGGAGGATCTGATGTGTGAATTTTATTCCTTGAAGTGGTAGGTTTATCCCAGTTTAACCAAAATTTACCATGACCTACATCGACAGTATTGGTTTCTAGGCATGAAGAAGAAAATTATAGGGTTTGTGACAGAATGATAAAACCGTCAATAGGTGAAGACTGAGTGTCAATGACTAGGTGATATAATACATACATTTCTCATTCCATAATTGAAGTGGGATGAAATTAACATGGATTTCATGGTGGTTATCCTGAGGACACCTCAAAAGAGTGACTCTATTTGGGTGATTTTGGACCGATTGACGAAAGTAATGCACTTATTACCTATACAAGATAATTTTTTAGTGAATCAGTTATAAGAAATATATGTTTGAGATATAGTCCATATATATGGGGTTCCATGGAGTATTGATAGAAAGTGACTCAAATTTGACTTCTTGCTTCTGGAAAGGCTTATAGATGTAACTTGGTACATAGGTATTGATGAGTATGAATTTCCACCCACAGAAAGATGACAGTCGAAGAATACTATACATTTTTTGGAGGATTTTCTATGAGAATGCATGCTAGAATTTGGTGGGTCATGGTAAAAGCACCTAGAAATCATTGTGTTTGTCTATAATAATAGTTATCAGGTGACCATACGAATGGAACCATATGAGGCTCTTTATGGTAGGACATACAGATCACCTATATGGTAGATAAATGTAGGTGAGTCATAGTTTTTAGGATTGAGTATTATGTAAGAGACGTAAAAGTGAGTTTAGATGATTAAAAAATGTATGGCTACAGCTGAAAGTAGACATAAGTCATTTTCTGATAGATTTTGAGGACCCATTGAGTTTATAGCGGGTGATCAAGTGTTTTTTCTGGTGTATCCTAGATTGGGTCACCATAGGATTTGAAGACTGGGCAAGTTAGTGCCTAGGTCAATCAGAACTATTGATGTTTTATAGAGAATCAGACTGGTGGTGTACTAATTAGCTCTTCCGAATAGGTACAGTGATATGCATGGAATTTTTCATGTGTCACAACTTTGACAGTTCACTCCAACCTTTCTCATGTGATCGATATGGATGATGTCGAACTTAAGGATGATGTTTAATTTGAGGAGTATCCAATATGTGTTGTGTATCATAGTGAGAAATTGTTTCTGGGAAAGACTATGTTGATAGTTCATGTATTGTGGAAACATGGACGTGTTTAGGAGGAAACTTATGAGAGGGAAACAGATATACGGGCTTAGTGGCCCGATTTTTTTTTTACCTTGAAATCTTAGAGATGCTTGTGATTATAGCTCAAGGATGATATATTATAAGGTGGGGGAGATTGTAAGATTCTAAAAATTCTGTAGATGTATCATTCTATCTTTTTATTAATCTTTCACCCTTACTTTTGGTATACATTTGGTGGGTTTTTTGGGGGAGTTTCTGGTGAAAATTAATAATTTTCAAAGGAGAAGGGGTAGTGCATAGTTGGCACACAATTTTCTTAAAACGTGCACCAATCCATAGAAAATCATGAAACACTATACATACGGGGATTACATGGGTGGTTCATAGTTTGTTAAACCATGTTCCCTCTTAGGAGAAACCATATTCCCCTAAGGAGAGGCTCCCAATAAGGGCACATGATTTGGAAAAATGTGCACCCCTACCCAGGAAACCATGAACACAAATTTATTTTCTCTATCTTTTTATTTTAAAATTTTATAACACCCCACCATTGACCCTCATTTCCATATACTCGACCTAATAAGCTCTATCTCTTTTTTGGAGGTTCTTGAGGGGATTCTAAGGCCCTTTTAAGATAGTTCTTGACAAATTGAAGATCTGATTGACAGATCTACACATATCTCGATATATAATCACTACACAATTTGATTTACCTCTCTCCCATATCTATTCATGGATAAAGATGAATGTTTTATGCTCCATAGGAAAGGTTTATGTCTAGGTTATTGATGATATTAATTTTTTCGATCTTGGATCAAGGTTTTGGTTGTAAACCTCTTCCACTATCATGAAATTGATTTTTTTTTGCATCAATTAGGGATTTTTCGATGGTGAATATCCGCCAACAATCTTGAGTTAGGTGGTATAAATTGAAAATCCCATAATCTTGAATATAATTATGTGTATGGAATTGTGAATAGAAATATCCATGTTTGGGAATCACATCTTGAACGAGATTAATCAATTGGTTAATTAATTAATGGAATGATGTGATTATGAAATTGATGGGATATTTGGATTATGGAAGTGGTCAATTAATGGGATTGTTTAATTTTTTAATTAATGGATTATGTAATTGATTGATATTGGGAATTTGAGGATTTTTGGCTTAATATTGGAGGGTTAATGAATTATATTATTACATGTTGAAAAATGGTTTAATAGTTATTTTTTTATATTATTCCTTGTGAATAAAGTGAAGAACCATGATTTATTTGATAAATGAAATGGGACACTTTTATGAGAATGTTTAATTAGAATATTAATGACGATTAACCTTGATAAATGTGATATTGTAACATAAGTGATATTTTGATATATTTCATATACATGTGTGGGAGATGAACTGATGCTTGAAAAGACCAGATGTGATTGATTAAAATAAGATTTTGGGGAAGAGATTGATGCTTCAAAATTCCATACGTGATTGATTGATATATAAGTATAGAATAGAGACTAATGATTAAGAATACTATGTGTGAATGACTTATAAACTAATTTTGGGAAATAGACTAATGCTTAAAATACCCACAGGGTATTAGACATGGTGTTCTAGGCCCAAAATGATGGAATTGGACTATGGTTCCATGATATACATTGAAATAAAATGAAAAATGAAAAAATATGATTTAAATGATATGTTATATATATTAGGTATAATTTAGACTCTAGAATAGGCCCAAGAATGTATTTATTGTTCAGGTGTTGTTGTGAACCAGAGATATTTATGTGGTTATTTAAAGGATAATTGAATTGGTAAACTGATTATTTTTTCACTTGTTTTTTATTATTTATATAACAATGTACACTTTTATAGACTGTATTGTTTTAGAGTACTTTGTAGGTGTCTTACTAAGTTATAATCACACCATAATTAGGCTTCCGGATCTATACATAAATCGACTTCATGTTTACAGGATAAGACAATGGAAAGAGCCCTATGTTAGATTATTGAGTTGGGATGAAGCATGGTTGAGGGAACCAGACATGGTTATGGAAAATACTTGGGAGTTCTTAGAGTTTTTATTTATTAAGGTTTTTTAATATTGAAATTTAACACATATATGGAATGACATATATACTATTTTTGTTTAGATATTGTCTCCATTTTTTGGTCATCAGGTGATACTGGTATTATTCTGGTTATGATTATTGCCACTTGATTTTTGTTTATTTATTATTTATATTGTGTTTCTACTTCGATAAAGAGGGTATAGTCTCCCCATGTTATATATTAGACCCTCATTACTAGTTTCTAACCTCTAGCATATAGAGAGGCGCACCTGAGTTCATGTGACCAACCAAATCGGTGCACCAGTATGTGGAACCTGGGTCGTGACTTTTAGTTGAGGGTATACTCAAGATTTTCATGACTCCAATTTTAATTTATAATGACATTTAAACCTCACTATCATTGTTAAACTTTTGAACTCATATTTTCCCTCATAATTGGAATATAGATGAAAGAACTAGATTTGGATATACCTAGCACTGGGGGGGGGGGGGTTGAATTAGTGTCAGGGAATTTTTAATCCAATTAAATTTTTACTCATTTATCTTTGAATTGGTAGGATATTGATTCTCTTATTATCTATTCCATGTCGTTTGAAAGAATATTTAAGAAGTAAAGAATAACACATGTTTTTTTACAAGGTGCACAACTCAATAAGAGTAGCTAGTCCCTAGAATTTTTTGGAAATGATCCTAACCACACAACCACTAGAAAGTAATACTTTGAATGTGGTTAAATCAAGTAGGAAATTAAATTTTAATTAACATTAACTATAGTCAATTAAAAGTGTATATTTTAAATCACTTGGATGGATCTTTATACTATCTCTGAAGAAAATATTCTCCATATTGATAATGTTCTTTGTAACACCAATAAAGCATTCCACCTATTGAGATTATTTTTGGATTTCACAATACTAATTTTTTCTTACAAAAACTCTTATTCACTTGGATATTTTAAACGGATTATGAAAAAAACCCTCCTCTTCTTCATTACAGAAAATTGATAGTTCCTTGGTTCTCCTCGCACTAGTGTTTATGCACTATGCATGTATGTATGAACTATTATTCTTCCCATATATTTATATTTTATTCATAAAATTATGCTACCTTTTTAGAAAATATTCCCAGTCATCTCAAATCATTCATATGAGTGCATTTACTTCATGAATGCACACACTAACCCTACCTATATGCATCCTTCTTAACCCAACCACTCATGCAAATAGTGATGTTCTTTATCATGAAAATAGAACCATGATTACCTCTTATATCCTTTGATACATTTCTAATAATGTTGGTTAATCCATGTATCTAGAGAAACTAGTAGCACCGTCAAGTAATGGGAGGAGGAATATGACTCCGCAAGTTTAAACATGTGGGCATAAGAGATCAGATGTCAGTAGTGTAAACTAGCAGGGTGCATGATATAATGGACAATGTAGATTAAGATGATAGGATGGATCAAAATATGTCAATACTTATAAGAAGGTGAAAAATACCACTCAAATACCACCCCAAACTAAAAACTCTCCTAGGTTTTCTATGCTATATAATACAGAGCATGCATTCTAACAATCATAAATCTCATCTCCTTCGCTCTATACCGCCCCATTCCAATTTTGCAGGCATGCTCCTGCACCCACTTACTTTTATACCTACTCAAGGCCCATTAATTCCCTATTAACAGATGTGAGTATAGGGGATTATACACAGACCATGATCATCCACTTATTGGATGGCCCTAGCTAGCTTCTCTTGAACACAGTTAACCTTGTGTCCCACATGAGCCCTCGATTGAGGTTGGCTAGTCAGCTTAGTAGACTAGCCCTATTTTTAAGTAAGACCCACAAATATAAATTAGTAAAATAATAAGTGTAGAATATAATTCAACATGTATATCCACATTTATATATAGATAACCAAGTATATAACTCTTAAATCCCACAAAATTATCTTCAAAAAATCTTTAAATAATTTTTCATACAATAATAATAATATTTCCCAGTTCTCATTCACTTCATTTATGAAAATATAAATCCAAATATTCTTCAACATAGCTATTGCATGGTTCTCATGAAATAGTAAAATATTTCATAACCCTCTTCATATAATATTTATCCTATTATTTTTGGAATACTAATTCCAAATAACAATTCATCTTCCAATCATCCTTATACTCATCTTTTTCATTATTTTAAAAAATATATCATCTTTGCCATTTGTATTTAAACATTAAAATAGTTCAATAATAGTCAAAATTTCTAAGAGAATTATTAAACCATGAAATCCAATTTCATCTAAGGAATTGATAATAGTTCTCCAAGAATCACCATGAAACCCAATGTCTTAAACACTTGTTTTTTGAAATATTATGACTTAAGGAATTTATCCAAGCTCCATTAACTTTGGAACATCTTCATTATACCAACATAATGAAATATTCCTATTTCATTGATCACCATTGTAAACCAATTAAAATAATTGAAAAAAATAAAACTCATACCCAATGTGGGATCTTCAATCTCCTCATTATTATTTGTTGGAAATACCTTCAACGTTCTTTCCAAATGAATGTGTCAATATGTGGATCATTATCTTATCTCTCCCTTTTTTATTTCAAATTTTCATTTCACTTTCTATCCCACTTATTGAAATGAAATACAAAGTTAATGGGAAAAGGGTATCAATCTATATGTGTTGTACACCATTTCACTATATGTTTACTTGAGCAATGCTCGATGTATAAAACAAGATGATTTGAATTAGAAAACAAATCTTTCCATTACCAACTGACCATGATACCTCATGAAATGAGAACTTATATACTTGTATTAAAGGTTTATTCACATTCATTCAATTATGATGATATTTAAATAAAATTTGATGCTTTTCTAAAAAAATTTCAATAATAAACTCATGCACTCACATGAATAAATAGATACAAAACATTAAAGTTCAATATGTAGGATAAGTGGCCTTGGGGGACTTCCATATTTCTCATTCCATTGATTTATTCAAATTATCAACCTTTATAATTTTTTTATTTTTAATAACCATGGATTATAGATTAATAAATATATAACTTTTCCAATAACAATATCTTTATGAAATTTATAAAATAATAAACTTTGATATAAATTAAAATAACGATTCTTGTAGTTTCTTCATCATTCTTCATTTGTATACCCATAAAGGGAAACAATTTTTGTCTTATTAATATAGGTGGATATCATAATGTATTTATTTATAGAAAATCAAGTATGGAGAATACACCAGAATGGATCTTAAACTTGTGATAGTCTATATTAGAAAAATTTCACTACTTCACTAAGGATGTTCTTCTTAAATAATTGTTCCTCATGATACCATAAAATAATATCAAGATATTATGGTATCTTCTCTAACCTGGATTTACAGAATAATAGATCACATTCTTCATCTTCATAAAATATGATCTTATATCATATGCACATTTGAATATCATGTTCTTGAATCATCCATGGATGGTAACTTGTTCATCTTTGCTATCATGAATTTACAACACCCACTACTTCTCAGGTTCTCCTCCTAATAAATTTATTTACCTTAAATCCCCTAAATTATAAGAAAAAATAATGTATACAATGATTAAGGGAATAAGGTGTATCCTCATTACTTCATAAATTTAAATAGCAAGGCTGAGATGATCATCTCAACCATGTTTCTCCATTTTCTCCAGTCTTCATGCTTTCACAATTTAACATATGATCTGATTGATATAGGGAAACATATATATATTCACATAATCCTCTACATCATGTGGAGAACTTTTATTATTAACAACCATCATATATGATTCATTATTTCTCCTATTAATGACTTGTTATTGTTTTGGTAGTAATGTAAAATAACCATTTTTCAATTTGATCATATTTCTTGCATCTCTGAAATATAACTTATTTAACACATGAGTTTCCTTTTGTTTGATTTTCTCATGAACTTTGTATTCATTATGTGGATTATTTTCTTTTATTTTTTTAGTATCCTTAGCTTGTTTATCTTGAAATTCCCTCAATATTTTCAAATATTCTATCCAGATAACTAACATGTCCTTGGGAACTATAGAAATAAGTTTGTATCTTCTACGTGGGTTCTTTTAAGTGTTATAACTCTTATTAGTTATTTGGGATGATACACTTTCCTTCAAATTCTTGGATT
Source organism: Viscum album (assembly GCA_963277665.1). NCBI lineage: Eukaryota > Viridiplantae > Streptophyta > Magnoliopsida > Santalales > Viscaceae > Viscum > Viscum album. The sequence continues at coordinate 1,058,251,410 of OY728125.1, forward strand.
TGGAATCCAAGGTCTTCTCATATTTCCTTCTTGGAATCTTCTTTGGAGAATTTGTGTTTACAACATTCTTATAATTTCTTCCCAATGTAGCTTGTTCTTTATTATCCAATTTTTTGGTTCTTGTTTTCTTCTCAGCTTTGGAAACAAGTTGAGATGAGCATGTATGATCCTTATGAACATGATCATTGGATACATCATATATGTTATCAAGAATTCTAAATATATATGCAGATTACATATTTTTTTGGACCTATGGATGTTTCTTCTTCATCCATGGATTTCTCCCGATTGAGATGGGCATCCTTTGTGCTCTTTAATTTTGAGTATTGTACCAAAAATTGAATGAACAATGAAAGTTTTTTTATTATCACTAAAATTGACCCAAAAAAATTGATTTCCTTATATCTCCTATATATGTTTGTTGGGTATTCATCATGACTAGTTATTCTATTTGTGGGGAACCATATTCCACATTATTTTTTTTCTATCCACCCTAGACACGGTGGTAGGTTCATTCTCACATTTATTCATCGATACTTGTTCAGATTTTTTACAACATTTACTATCCATTATTAAATGTTTATAAATACTTGTACTAGATTGTATGGATGAAACCTATTTCTTCACAACTTCTTGTGATAGATCATCAAAAGATTTCATGATATTATTATCACATGTTATAGGTATTTAAACCTTATAATACTCATATAATCATTGAGTACCAAAAGAATCTTTTTGATTAATTTTTGAAGTCTCAAAATGTGACTTCTCAATATTGTCCAACTAAACTTCAAAATCTATACATTTCATATTCAAGATGATTTTTTGATATATAATTATAATAATCTTTTATTCATAATCCTTATTCATTATTTTAACTTCATAATTAAAAATCTTAACTTTATTTTGAATCAAAGATTCAAGTTACTTGATCATATTGGATGTTACCTAAAATTTTGAATCCTTGACGTCAATGTTTTTTTTTCAATTTTTATTCAAGTGAATGGATGTATTCATTAAGAGTATTCATTATCTTCAACTTCTTTGATCCATTTTGAGGAACTTATTTCATGTTATCCCTTTTTTTGCTTCATAGTTTCCAACCTATCTAGAGAGATTTCAACATTATACAATTTTTTATCACAAGATCTTCTCCAAAACATCAGATTCTCCATCCAACTAGGTGATCTATTACTACATACATTGGAAGAAAATACAAACGAGGGATTATATTTATTTAGGAATACCATGCAGAAAAACTATTAATCTATAAATTGAAAATTACTGGGATGTTTTAGATTGATCATCATCACCACCACTTGTGCTAGAATCTTAATTTTGTGGATAATTTTCAAATGAACTAACACATACCTCCTAATAACTAGAGGTAGGAAGGATATCCATCTTCATGGTTGAAACATAATCCACCTTATCATTAATTTCCAACCCTGATATGTCTTCACAGTTTCCAATCCATGGAGACACATATACTTCCTCTTCATTAGATGACAGGGAATTATTATTCAAATTTATCTTCCCTTTCTTTTTATGGCTCATTAGGGTCTTAGTGGATATATAATTCTTCTTAGAAATAACAGAATATTCACAAAAACTAAACTTCATTGTTGAATTAGAAATTAAAATAAAATATTCAAAAGTTAATAGATTCACTATAGAGAATCCAATATTGGTGAACCTTAGATCTGATACCACATGAAAGGACCATATTGGGATATTCCTAACACTAAGAGGGTGTGGGGGTGAATCAGTGTTGGGGAATTTTTGACCCCTTTCAACATTTTATCGCTTTACCACTTTGACCTATTAATATCTAGAATCTATTGTTCTCTTTTCCCTATAACATGACTGAATATTAAAGCAATAAAGAATAAAACATATTATTTAGACAAGGTTAACTACTCAATAAGAGTAGCTAGTCCTTGGAATGGTTTAAAAATTATCCTAACCACATGAACACTAGAATTCAATATGTTTAGTGTGGTTACAATAACTAGGAAATACCCTCTTACTTTAAATTAACTATATTCAATTGAATGTGCATGTTTTGTAAAACATGGTTTGATATTTATACTGCCTGTAAAGATAGTCTACCACATATTGATAAGGTTATTTGAAACAATAATAAATTCTTCCACCTATTGAGACTATTTTTAGATGTCAAAGTTCCACTTTATTCTTCCAAAAACACTTCCTCACTTGGATACTTCTAAAGCATTAGGCAAGAAACCCACCTCTTCATCATAATAACAACCCGATAGTGCCTTGGTTCTCCTCGTATGTGTTATTATGAACTATGTATACACACATGCACTATTCTTCTCCCTACTTCTATCTATTTTTTCACATAATGATGGTAAATTTTCACAACATATACCCAGGTATCTCAAATCATGCATATGAGTGCATGTTCTTTATACATGCAAACACTACCCCCAAGTTTCATGAATTCTTCTTCTTCGTAAAGACCACTCTTGCAAACAGTGAGGTTCTTTTTCATGGAAACTGGAACACGATTAGCTTATGCATCCTTCACGTAAGCTGATAGATTCATAGAATAAGTTCTTCGTAAAGATATTCAAGGGTGGTACATAGATGTGAAGGTTCATGGTTCTTATCCACTATATCTTTTCATAACTTAGTAAGAGTGTATGAATTTTACACTTGTTCATAGAAACATCAATATTTTCAAAGCATGATGAGGGTGTGAATACCTCTCACATGTCTACTGATCATTATCCTTCACTAAACTATAATGGTTTATGGGACTCCACTTCATTACGAAACCTAAAAGTATCAATGAATTTTTTTTCCTATTTGCATATGATAATGCTCAAAATGGTTCTATTTTTCATAAAATAGAATCTCTCAGAGAAATGTGTGATCAGTTTCACATCCCTTCATCTCAGTAACTCGATATTTATAGGTAGAGACACTGCCTTTGGTTCATGTATCCATTGAATTAAATCCTAACATTTATGACATTAAAAAATAGTCCCAAAACCCTTAGATTTGATATCTTAATATGAATCATAAAAATGAAGTTGAATGATATTTAAATTGTGTTCATCCCATTATTTAGATATTATAATGATCATGGAAGCCTTGGGTTTGACTGATGGTGTCTAAAACATGTCTTTGGTGAAACCAGTACCATCTTCGGGTGATGTGAGGAGGAAGATGATGCCACAAGTTTAAAATTGTGGGCGTGGGAGATCAAATGGCCCTAGTTTAAACCAGTGGGGTGTAGGATGAAATATATAGTGAAGATTAAATGATCAGATGACTCATGATATATATTTCCTTTTAAGATGGTGAATAGTACCATTCAAATCCCATCCCACATTGAATCCTCTCTTAGTTTTTTTGTGATATATATGATAGAGATCACACAATACTAGCCATAAATCTCATATACCTCCCTCAGTACCTCCTCACATCAATTATTTGGTAATGATTCCCCGACCACTTACTTTTAGTTCGGATTAAGGCCCATTTATTCCCTACAAACAGACTTTTTCTGAGGGTATTATACATGTACCTTTCTCTGCTGCTTGCTGGATGGCCTTAGCTGACCTCTTATGGGTGTGGCTGACCTTGTGTCATGCATGAGCCCTCAGTTGAGGCAGGATGATCAGATTAATAGGCTATCCCTATTTTTTAACTAATTCCCACTAATATTACTTAGTAAAATTATAAGTGTAGAATAGAATTAAACATGTATATTTCCCTTTAAACTTAGAGAACTAAGTATAAAATTATTGAACCCCCAAAACTTTTATTAACTAAATCATAAAATAGTATTTCATACAATGATAATAAAATTTCATAGTTCCCCTTCAATTCCATTATGAAAATCAGAATCCAGACTTCAACTTAGCTCTTGCATGGTTCTCATGAAATAGTGAAATATTGCATGACCCTCTTAAAATACTTTTTCTATTATTATTTTTTGGAATATTAATTCTAAAGAACTCTTCATCATCCAATCATAATTCTAATATTATATTTTATTATTGTAAACAATATATCACCTTTGAAATATGAATTTAAACATAGAACCAATTCAAAAGTCATCAAAATTTCTAGAAGAATTATTCAACCATGAAATCCAATGTTATCTAAGGAATCCATAATAATTCTCCAGGAATCAAAATTAAAATCAAAGTATTTAATATATTTTTATTGAAATTTCAAAACACGAGAACTTAATCCTATCTCTATTAACTTTGGAAATTATTCATAATATTGACATTAATGAAATATTCCTATTTCATTGATCAAAAGTTTCATTCAATGAAAATTATTGACAATAAAAACAAATCATGCATTAAGGGGGCTCTTCAATAACTAATGTGGAGTGTTTTTATTACTAATTTTGTTAAATACACCAATATAACTTTTTTCATTTTTCATAAGGAGTTTATAGTCAACCTGTATTATCAGGTGATCATGAGTATATTTTTAGTTTTTATTTTTCTATCTTGTAAATTATCATGGACTAATGTCAAGAGCACAAATCCATGTCTAATATCATATAAAATTTTACTAAAAGAAGGAAAATAATATTTTATAGGAATCACATTCCTTAAAATTATAAATCCTTCATAATGTAATTTAAGGAGAACATGATTAACCAAATCACATCCCTCAAGTTTTGAACAAGTTCTAGAGTAAGGCATATTTTTTTTGTATTAGGTAAAGGTTAATATAATAACCAACACACTCTTTTCAGGGTTATTACCCCTAGGTACATCTATGGGAAATTCTACATCAAAACGTAGTACCAAAATAGGGTTGTTTATGTCATTTTACAATCACTAAAATATTCCGCATTTACTCATCCAACCTAAAGTGTTATATATACCATTGAAATAATAATCAACCTCATATTTTCAACCATAAAATTAACTTAACAAACTTACTAATCTCCAATGTTATCTAAACCATGTTGTGAAACCAACTATGATGAACCATGTATGTGACTATCTCAATTACATGAACTGATGAAAATATATCATTATAATACATTTTGAATACATTTTTGGTTTAGAGTTTTAGTGAATTTGGAAAACAAATTACCCAATAATACTCATTCCTTTTTCAAAAAATGGAAAATTTTTAAACTATTTATTAAACTACTTATTCCATAAAAAGTCTTCAATATATCCAAGTATTTATCCCCATAATACAGTATTTTAAAATGCCATACTTTTCTTATCTTTATAACTTGAGGAAATAGAACATAAGATAGGGATGAGCTCAGATTATTATTAAAATTATACATAAGTGTTAAAATTAAAAGATAATAAGTATGTATAAGATGAAAATATGGATATAATTAATATAAATAATAAAATTATAACTAACTAAGCATAGATCACAAAACATGATTCATGAAATATGACATGGAATAACATAAGAAATGAATCAATAGAGTATGAAAACATGATTCAATAAACATGATCCAAGAGAGTATAACATCGTAAATATAATAATCATAAGGTTGTGGAAAAAATATTAGTATAGGGAAATATCACCTTCATGAGTTACACACTTTTGACCATGTTTTCATGAAAATATAATTGTAATAGCATATAAATAACCATAGCGAGTCACCAAACTTCATCCACACATGTGACTGACTAAATTTTTCCTTTATATACATATATCATACGATTTAAACATTTAACCAATGCCTTAAAGGGTGATATAGAAACATTCCAACCAATTATTTATACATATTCATGCCACTATAAATCAATCATTCATCATTTTAATAATAATCCATGGAAATAAAATTAGTTTCATTCATCAAATCATAAAGACCCATGGAATGAAAATGGATTTCATATAATTTTCAAATGGAATTAGATAAAAAAAGCATTCATAATTCAATAGATATTCATAACATGATAAACCCATGGAATAGAAATGGTTATCCAAAGATATTATAATTTTTTAAGGAAAATACCCTTTATTCAAGTTAATAAAAAGTTTGGTATTTACATAGTATAAATGAAGGATAAAAAATTATGTTAAAATTTTTAAAATTAAATTCATGTATGGAATCAAGGTGAACACCCTTCAATTAATTAAATAATTTTTTTATTCATAGAGGAAATTAATTAGAGTAAAAATTATGGTTTTACATTGGGTATGATTAAGCATGACCCTGATAATGATGTATCATTTATCTTAATTAGATTTAGTGTTCCTCATTTTCAAAATAATTAGTAATGAATCAATATGAATATGATGAATAAATTAACTGAATAAAATAATTTTACTTTAAATTCATGTTTAAAATTACCTTTTTTTCATAAAAAACCATTTAATTAAAATTCATAAATAATGTAAAAATAATTTACTTTGTAAAACCATAATCATTATAAAGAAGAGTAAAAGTTATCGGAAATCGATTGTTTTAAAACTTTTCTAAAAATAAAAATCTTTTTATATTTTTAACAAGTAATTATAAGTGAAAAATTCAAAAATTTAATTTGAAAAGTAATTTTCAAAAAGCATGTAAAGAAAACATTTGAGATATATTAAAAAACTACATTTCAATAAATATCAAATAATTGAGAGCTCAAAACAACATAATGGTTTTATTGGGAAAATGTGGAGTGCAGTATAAGAAATATATCTACAATATGTAAAACCTTTTAATATTTTGAAACATCATTACTAAAATCCCAAAACATAATAGTGAAATAAAATTTCCAATTTTAATGTGGTGATAATAAGTAAGTGGATGACATGAATTAATCTATATTTGAGTTCCCAAAAATTAAGGACCACATTTATTAGAATCAAAATATAGAAATGGAAAAAAATAATCATTAGTATGAATGTGAATTATTCTTACCAATGTTATACTTTTATTTTGGAAACCATTTTATGAAATATGTTATTATTTAAGATGAAAAGAAATTTCCATAAAGAACAAGATGAAATACCATATAAAATATGGGATAAGTTTCTCTTTAATGAATCTGATATTTACTTTTGTGTTTGAACTCATGGGTTCTCACTATTTCCTCAAAAGTGTTTGAAAATAAAAATTTAATTTTCATTTAGTCCATGAAATATAATAGAATCATGATATATAGAGATAATGGATCAATAAGTTCACCATAAAAAATAAAACATGGAGTATAACACAAACATGTCTCAAGGAATTAATATTTGAGACAAAGAACCCTTACCATAATATACAACATTAAATAAAGCACATAAATCTCCTTTATAAAAAATAACTATGTCAATAACATATTTCAAAATAATAATCATATCTATAACCTTTTATAAACGTAATTTATAATTATTCTATACATGTATATTTGTTAGTTATAATTTATTTTCAATTTTTAGTTTGTGTTTTATTGATCATTTGGAACTATTTTTATAATATTCATTATTAATATACAAAATTTAATAGTTCCAAGATAATTTAATATATTGTATTAGATAACTTATATTTATTGATAAATCTATTATCACATTCAATTAGTGTTTTAGATATGTTGAATTAAAATTTAATAAGTGTTTGGATATGAAAAAATTATTTTCTTATTAACATATATGTATTTGTGTTCCCATAGTCATCTATGATAGAGTTTTATACCATTGTTCATATAGAGGGTTAGATCAAACCAAACATGAACATACCATAATTCGATGGGCGAGTATGGTTAAGAAATTGTATATTTTGACATTATATCATTATAAAAGAATCATAATGATATTTTTATATTTATTTTGTTTTTTATTAATATATGAATTATTTTAGATAAATAATGATAATAATAATGAAAAGTAAAAAATGATACTTCGTGGAGGCGGTAGTTCACACAATACATTATTAATGTTTTCATTTCTCGATAAATAAGAGTAAAATAAGGTAAATTATAATTTTTTTATATATAGTAATTTTTAATTTATATAACATTAATTAATTAATTTCATCCTTAAAACCAACAAATAGAGGTGGTGGTAAAATGCAGAACATGTCACTTTGTGGAGGTGGTTGTCTGCACAATTCATGATCAATGTTATTTTGTTCTTCTAAGTGTATGAGAGGGAATACATAATGATTTTCTTAATTAATATAATAGATATTCATTATACTATGAATATTGAGTTCACCAAATTACTATAGTTAGGGTATGTTTGAAAGATAATTATTAAGAAGAAAAGGTAGGAAATAAGTAATACAAACATTGAGACCCTAAACTTCCTCTTGATGAACTCCTTAGAATTGAAGGATATAGTATAACATGAAGTAAAAAAAAGTATTTAAGAAATGAAAGGGAATTATATTAGATGAAAATCATTTAGTGTTTAAATTATATTTCTAAGTAAATATATATCATTGAATGAGTGTAAGTGATCCAATTTTATATGTGATGAAAAGATAACTTTTTAAATACACTATATTTCAATGATATCATTACACTATTGATCGCATAACGATTCAGTATTCAATTCCACCCCTAAACCGCTATTTTAAACTAGTTTTGTAATGAATATTAAAAATATAATAATAAATTTCATTTCATGTTTTATTCAATGATTTAATGTTTAACACAATTAAAAAGGGAAATTATACTTTTTTTGATATTTTCATTGAAGGTGGAGGTGATTTGGAAACCCAGAGATCATCCAGAAGAAAAATGGGCCGAACTGCATGGTATCCCATGGAAATCTGTCCACTATTTTGGAAAGTAGGCAAATTTTTTGCATCCAAATCATGTTCTTCAAATATTATTAAGAATCCGAAGCTTAATTCAGCCATCTGGGGGCCCATCAGAACAATTATATTCAGGGGACAAAATCTGCCCAAATTCAAAAGTTTGTTTTGGTGTTTTGACAATATCTCCCAATATATTTGTCTAATGGCAACCCAATTCGACAGGGAGACATTAAATAGGCTGAACAAAAACTCTTAGCTTTTGGTAAAGTGTTTATATTTCTTTCTACTATTCCAAAACTGAGACACAAGTGGTATCTCTAAAATAGGGTTCCCAAAACCATGTCCCATTTTGTCTATAAAAAGGAACCATGGGAACCTCATTTGTAAGTTAGGAAAAGGAGTGAAGTGGTTCCAATTTGAAGTTCCATAAGAGTACCCTCCTCATCCTAGAATTTCTGGAGGCCCCTATATTCATAGGGGGATCAAGAATGAAGGAGTTCCACCTGAGCTTCCTCCTCCACCCGATGTTGAGCTAAACAGTGGGCATTCGTTGTGAGGGAGCTACACACATGTCAAGGGAGTTCCAAAACATATATTAGATACTAGTTTGGATTAATTTTGGTGTTAAAACATTTATTTCCATGTATCTTACATACTTTAATATTTGAATTCTTGTTTTGATGCTTGCGGATGAGATGCTCTTAATTTCTAACCAATCGGTGTGAGGTTTTGAGAGTGTAACTTGTGTTGTTACGATTGGGTAACACAAGAATCATTTTCTTACCCACTTTCTTGATATTTCAATCTGATTTTGAAGCTCTTATTCCATTCATAAGTTCTGGACATTGACAATACGATTGTTATGTCAAGGTTTGGTTCTTTAATCAATGAAATAAAGGCTTAGGAATTAATCAGGATTCCAATTAATTTCAACCAAAGAATTACTCCTAAATTAATCTCCAACAATGATGAACCTAAAAGTGTGTAGTGAACTCAAAATGAACCCTTTTATCTTATATTTTTCAAAGTCCATTTTTTTCTTAACTTTTAAACTTTCAATTAATTAATTTCATCCTAAAACTTGTTTCAAAACCACCCCTATTTTAGTACTTCTTATTAAAAATGCACACTATAAACCCACCAATTCTCCTTGAGAGACGACCTAGGGTCTACCATAGACTATAAATCAACCTTAAAAACATAAAAAATTTGATGTGTCATGATACCATGATCAAATTTTGGTTCCATTGTCGGGAAACTCTTTGGTTTTAGTGCGTGTTTTTGATAAGTTTTTTGTAATTTTTGTTAATATTTATTTGTTCCATCTTATACCTCTAACTATATTTTTGTATTATGATCTATTTTTTGTGTAGGTTTGATTCATAATGTGTTATACTCTAGGAGACATACAACCTTTTGAACCTGAACAAGAGAGGATCCTGCATCAGCGACCAAGAGATACACAAGAAGAACCTTTGAAGGATGACACACAAAACATCAACACTCATCTTGATCCTTCTTCTTATTCTTAGGGAACCCACATTAAAACTGAAATCAATGTGAATAAAATGGTTAAAAATTACCAGACATTAAAATAACCAACCTCACCTGATGTCGACATCCAACCCACATACATTCAATTACAAGGCTTGGCACCCAATTTTGAATTAAAATCTAGTTTAATTCATCTATTACCATGGACTTACTGAAGAGGATCCACATAATAATTTAAAAGAATTTCACAATATTTGTTCAATATTAAAACCTTATAATGTGGATGAGGAACAAGTAAAGATTAGAGCATTCCCCTTTTCCATAGAAGATACTTCAAAATATTGGCTTTATTATGTTAATTCCCCAATAAGAGGTTGGGCAGACATGAAACGCCTTTTTCTTGAAAAGTATTTCTCAGCCTCTCGAAATGAAACAATAAGGAAAGAAATTTTTAGGATAAGACAATATCAAGGGGAAACATTACATGAATATTGGGAATTCTTTAGAAGGTTATGCTCAAGTTTCCCACATAACCAAATAAGTGATCAAATTTTAATTCAATACTTTTATGAAGGTTTAATTCTTATTGATCAAAATATGATCGATGATGCTGAAGGTGGTGCAATGGTAGATAAGGCCCCAATTTATGTAAGAAAACTAATTGAGAACATGGCATAAAACACTCAACAATTCAGTACAAGGTTTAGCGTACCCATTCGAGGTGTCCATGAGGTGCAAAGTACTGAATTTGAGAAGAAGGTGGACACAATGTTTGAAGAGGTAAGTACCCTTTTATGACAAATCTCTCTCTCCTAAGGGAAATATCAATGTCCTCCTCCCATCGATTGTGGAATCTGCTCTTCTGACACCCATTATTATAAACAATTCCCCCAATTGAAAGAAACTTCTGAGAGTTGTGAGGCAATATTCCCAGGATTCCCCTATAACCAACCCTTTAGGCAAGAACCGTACTATCCATCCAAATCTGGGTGGAAAGAAAACTAATCCTATAGACAAGGGGGGCATTCAAACCAGTCTCATCAACCATGGAACCAACAAGGGCAGAGTAGCCATCCACCACCACCACCCAGACATCCTCAACCACCCAAAGGCCTTTCCACCCCCCAAACTTGATCCTAGCTTAGAATATATGATGAAACAAATGGCTTCAAACAATATCCAATTCCAAAAAACCACCGAGGCATCCATACAAGACCTCAAAACCCAATTAGGCCAACTAGCTAACTCTATGGGGGAAATTCAAAGTCTTGGGTCGGGTAAAATAACCTCTCAACCAGTAGTTAACCCTAGGGATAAATGAAATGTTAGTTCCATCACCCTTAGGAGTGGGAAACAACTAGAAAGTAAAATGAATCCTTCATTAGAGTCATCACCTCCTGAGGAAACCTCCATCCCAACCATTAAAAATGTCAAAAATATTAAAGAAACTTATCCTGAGAGAAGCCATTCGAAAGGAAAGAGTGTGTATATTGATGATTCACCTATCCCAACCATTCCTCTTCCATTTACTCAAAGGTCCACCCAACCACAAAACAAAAGGAAACTGAACATGATAAGTAAATAATGGAAATTTTCAAAAAAGTGCAGGTTAACATCCCATTGATTGATGCTGTGAAGTAAATTCTATTGTAAAAAAAGTTTCTAAAGGAGACGTGTACACACCAAAGGGGACTTTGAGGTTATGAGAAATTGAGATAGTGGTGGAATTTTTCATCATTGATAGAGGCATCACTTCCCACAAAGTGCAATGATCCTGGAACATTCTAAATTCCGTGCACCATAAGGGAGTATTCTTTTTCTAATGCTATGCTTGATTTAGGTGCCTCTATAAATGTGATTCCTCACTCCATTTACTCTACATTGATGGTTGGGGAATTTAATCCCACTAGAATTGTTGTTCAACTGGCCAACTGGAGTACCTCACACCCTTCTGGTGTGTTAGAGTATGTTCATGTGAGGGTGCTCATTTTAATTTTTCATGCAGTTTTTTATGTGCTTAAAATGGATGATGATAGAATGAATGGACATGACCCAATTATATTGAGGATAAATTTATTGAAAACCACAAAAGACATAATTAATATCCATAATGGTACATTATCTATGGAATTTGGTGGTGACATAGTCCATTTCAACATCCTTGATTCCATGAAGCACCCCTTAGAAGAACATTCCTCTCTCCCTGTTAATTCAATTGATGTACTAACTTCCCCTAAAAAAACAACTTTTCTTTCCCCCGATCCCCTTTTTGAGTTTTATTCATTGATTGAAATTATAGGTAATGAATCATGCATTGGTTGTTTTAGTGGTCTAGAAAAGTGTCATGCATGTTTATTAATTGATAATATCTTGAACACTGTGGATCCAATGACCATAGATGATACTACTAAGCTTGTAAAAGATAAGTCCTCATCTGAGGATGATAACATTGAGCAATTAGATGAGATCAGTGACCTATCACATTCACACACACTCCCATCAATCAAAAATACACCTAAATTGGAACTGAAAAAACTGCCTCAAGATTTAAAATATTCATATATTGAGAATGGAAATAAGGTGCCCGTCATCATTCCTAGTTCAATCCCTCTTGAGCATGAATTGCGACTTCTTGAACTGTCGAGGGAGTATAAACAAGATTTGGTATGGATACTTGCTGACATTCCTGGTATTAGCCAATCAATTTGAACACATCATATTTTATTAAATGATGAGGCTAAACCAGTGAGGAAGCCACAACGTCGACTGAACCCAAACCTCCTAGAAGTTGTGAAAAATGAGGTAACAAAATTATTGGCTGCTAGAATCATTTACCCCATCTATGAAATCCAATGGGTTAGTCCTATTCAAGTTCCTAAAAAATATATCCTTACAATAATAAAAAATGAAAATAATGAATTGGTTCCAACTCGTGTATAGAATAGTTGGTGTGTCTGCATAGACTATTGCTGACTAAACAAACAGACTAGGAAGGACCATTTACCTTTTCCATTCATTGACCAAATGCTAGAGAGGCTAGTGGGTAAGTCCCACTATTGTTTCCTTGATGGGTATTCAGGATACTTTCAGATCTATATTGCCAATGAGGATCAAGAAAAGACAACCTTCACTTTCCCCTTTGGCACATTTTCCTATAGAAGGATTCCTTTTGGTCTGTGTAATGCTCCAGGTACTTTCCAACGATGCATGGTTAGTATTTTTTTTGGATTACTCGGAAAATTTCATGGAAGTATTCATGGATGATTTCACTGTTTATGGATATTCTTTTGATGAATGTTTGAGTAATATTGCTTTGGTCCTACATCGCTGTATTGAAAATAATCTCATATTAAATTATGATAAATTCCATTTCATAGTGAGAAAAGGTATAGTTTTGGGACATGTCATTTCTGGGGATGGAATCCAAGTTGATAAATCAAAAGTGGAGGTCATTTCTTCCTTACCGTTCCCAAAAAATGTACGGGATGTGTGGTCTTTCCTAGGTCATGCTGGATTTTACCGTTGTTTCATTTGTGACTTTAGTAAAATTTCACCCCCTCTCCCGATTACTCCAAAAAGAAAAGAAATTTGTTTTTGATAAAGAATGTGAGGAATCTTTTAATAAGTTAAAATGGAGTCTCACGTCACCCTCGGTAATCCAACCACCTCAGTTGGATTTACCATTTGAGCTCATATGTGTTTCCTCTAACTATGTAGTTGGGGTAGTCTTGTCACAAATGGTCGATCGAGCTCCACATGTCATTGGCCATGCCTTATGTACTTTGGACCCTGCCCAAGAAAACTACACCAAAGCTAAAAAAGAATTCCTTTCCATTGTATTTTTCTTGGAAAAATTCAGGTCATACCTCTTGGGGTCCAAATTCATTATGTTCTTAGACCATGCATCCCTCCTGTATCTCCTTAAGAAACCAGAAGCCATGCCACGTCTCATTCGTTGGATGCTCCTACTTCAAGAATTTAATCTATAAATTAGAGATAAAAAAGGATCAGAGAATGTGGTGGCTGACCATATAATTAGGATTCCCCCATCCCCAGACATTGACTCATCCCACTTTATTCCTATAAATGATATGTTTCCTGATGATCAATTGTACCGAGAGCAAGATGCTATTCCTTGGTATGATGAAATTTTAAATTATTTGGTTGCATCTTGCATTCCTACTGATTTCAATAAAAACCAATCCAGTCATCTAAAATATGAGTCTTGTTGGTAAATTTGGGATGACCCCTACATCTGGAACACATTTATTGATCAAGTCCTTAGGCTTTGTGTTTCCGATAGTGAGTTTCAGTATGTCCTTAGATTCTGTCACACTCTTGCTTGTGGGGGCCACTCTGGTCCACAATGGACTCCTCACAAGGTCCTTGATTCTGGTCTCTTTTGGACAACACTTTTTCAGGATGCCCATGATTTTTTCAAATCTTGTCCTCATTGTCAAAAAATGGGTAATGTCTCTAAAAGAAATGAAATTCCACAACAACCATTTCTCTTTCATGACATTTTTGATGTTTGAGGCATTGAATTTATGGGTCCATTTTCCAATTCCTTTGGCAACTTTTACATTTTTCTGATAGTTGATTACATGTCAAAATGGGTAGAGGCACAGGTTATAAGAACTAATGATTCTAAGGTAGTAGTAGAATTTTTGAGAACCCAAATCTTCTGTATGTTTGGCTTACCTAATTTCATCATCACTGACCAAGGTTCTCATTTCTGCAGCAAAACAATGCAATCACTTTTGTGTTGGTATAGGGTTGGTCATAGAGTGCCTACTGCATATCACCCACAGACCAATGGTCAAGCCGAGGTGTCAAATAGAGAGGTAAAATAGATTAATGAAAAAATGGTTCAACCCAATAGAAAATATTAGAGTCTTTGACTTGATGATTCATTATGGGCCTACCATACTTCTTTCAAAGAGATTCATGACACCAAATTGATCGAGAAATTGAAAAGTCAACTATTCCACTAACTCTCTATGTGTGTGTGTGAAAACCATTCCAGGCTATTCTTTCCACTGTCTATCCAATAAATATAGGTTATTTTAACATTATTCAGATTTAAATGATTTTTTTTCACCGAACCTGCCCTACATCCTTTTCCATAATATTTCAAGACCCACTCACTTAAGGATTCTTAAAAGTCAAACCATAAGCTCTCGTACTAGATATCCCCATATGTTTCACATTTCAACACTCCCCTTATTTATTATTTTTGTTTTTTAGAAGTTTCATTTGGAAAAAATATGACACTCATCTCTCAACCCTTGTTTGATCTCCTCACAAAACTAATTTCAATATTTATAACAAGTTAAAAAGTTGAGGAGTGGTTTTTGACCTGCCTAAGACACAAACTAATTTTTTAAGGCTGTACAACAGTCGTACATTTGGTACACACGCATAGGTCAATCTGGTACAGTGATGGAATAGATCGGATAAGGAACAAACATATGGAAATATCATTTAAAGATAAAAAATATTAACCTAACATATATTTACCTTATATTAAGTAAGAAATAATCACACTTCTTGGTTTGGTGAAAAAATGTGTGGAGATATTAGTGACACAGTTTTCCCAAAAACTACTCAAACAAGGGGCATCAATCATCTAAAATGTTTCACAGTGATACAACCATTTATATTATTGACAGAAAACCAATTCACTAAAAATCACTACCTGATGCTAAATTCATACAAACATTCAATTTAAAACAGAGACAAGTTTTTTTTTCAAATGTTAAATCAACATGGAATCAAAAATTTCAAAATGCATTTTCAATAAGTTCCATGATTTGGTGACCATAAGGGGGGGGAGTAAAAATAACATAAAAAAGGCGAAAATTAGAAGAAAGAGGAAATAAAATGAAAATCCTAATTAAACCAGAAAGATGGGGAAAAGTAAAAATAACATAAAGAAGGAAAAAAGAGAAGAAATAAGAAAGATGATAAAAATACAAATGAACTCAACAAGATAGGGAAAAGTGAAAATACCATAAAGAAGGCGAAAAAGAGAAGAAATAAGAAAGACAATGAAAATTCATATCTAACCCAGGAATGTACCCATCCCCCACACCTAGAATGTTTAGTTTCCTCACTGTAATAATTGAGAAGGTGAGAAGGAAGGATAAAACCTAGTGTGTTTCACTGGTATGTTGCTTCTTGAACATAAAGTTCCTCCATTGGGAACTCCAGAAGAGCTTTGTGGAAGTTCTTCAGCCGCTTCCCATTGACAGTGAAGGTTTGATTGGTTTCTTTATTTAGAACCTTAACAACACCAAATTGAGATACATTAATAACAGTGTATAGTCCAAACCAGTGGGAACAAAGCTTACTTGGATGCAACTTCATCCATGCATTATAAAGGAGGAACTTCTACCCAATGTTGAACTGACGATGAAGTATAAGATGGTCGTGGGTAGCCTTGGTTCACTCCTTATAAATCCTAGAGTTTTCATATGCATATCTTCTCATTTCCTCCAACTCCTGAATTTGTAACTTCCTTTGAGAACCTGCACCAGAAATATTATAATTACATTGTTTGATGGCCCAGTAGGCCCAATGCTCAATTTCAACAGGTAGGTGACAACTCTTTCTAAACAAAAGACGATATGGTGACATTCCAATGGGTGTTTTGAAAGCAGTACGATAGCACCATAATGAATCATCAAGTTAATGACTCCGATATTTTCTATTGGGTTGAACCATTTTTCCAAGAATTTGTTTTACCTCTCTATTTTACACCTCAGCTTGACCATTATTATGTGGGTGATATGCAGTAGACACTCTATGACCGACCCCATACCAACGCAAAAGTGATTTCATTGTTTGGTTGTAGAAATGAGAACCCGAGTCATTGATGATGAACTTAGGTAAGCCAAACCTACTGAAGATTTGGGTTCTAAAAAATTCTACAACTACCTTAGAATCATCAATCCTTGTAGCTCACACCACTACCCATTTTGACACGTAATCAACTTCCAGAATAATTTAAAAGTTTCCAAAGTAATTGGGAAATAGTCCCATAAATTCAATGCCCCAAACATCAAAAATTTCATGAAAGAGCAATGGTTGTTGTGGAATTTTATTTCTTTAAGTGACATTCTCCATTATTTGACAATGAGGACAAGATTTGTAAAATTCATGGTCATCTTGAAAAAGTGTTGGTCAAAAGAGGCCAGAATCAATGACCTTATGAGTAGTCTATTGGGGACCAATGTGGACCCCACAAGTAAGAGTGTGATAGAATCTAAGGACAAACTGAAACTCTCTATTGGGAACACAACGCCTAAGGACTTGATCACTACATGGGCGCTAGAGGTAGGGGATATCCCAAATGTACTAATGAGACTCATGTTTTAGACTATTGGATTGGTTTTTATTTAAATCAGCAGGAATGCAAGATACTACCAAATAATTTACAATTTTAGTGTACCAAGGAATAACTTCTTTCTCTTAGTACAATTGCTCATCAGGAAACATATCATTTATAGGAATACAGGGGGATGATTCAATGTCTGGGGATAGGGGAATCCTACTAATATAGTCATCCACCACATTCTATGCTCCTTTTTTCATCTCTAATTTCTAGATTAAATTCTTGAAGGAGGAGCATCCAGCGAATGAGACGTGGCTTGCCTTATGGTTTCTTAAGGAGATATCGGAGGGATGCATGGTTTGAGAAGACAATGACTTTGGGCCCCAAAAGGTATGACCTGAATTTTTCCAAGTAAAATACAATGGAAAGGAATTCTTTTTCAGTTGTGGTGTAGTTTCCTTGGGTAGGGTCCAAAGTACGTGAGGCATAGGCAATAACATGTGAAGTTTGATTAACCCTTTGTGACAAGACTTCCCTAACTGCATAGTTAGAGGCATCACACACACTACTAGAAATTTAATCTATAACCATGGACCTATAGCCACAGTTTTATAAGTCTGTGGCTATATCTTGGTTATACCCATAGTTCAATTTTCATCCGTGGCTACACATTTGCATTTCGCTTTTTTTTTTCCCGATTCCTGTCGGGCTCCTCCTTCCCCGATATGAAACCCTCATCACGACACCCTTCTCCCCTGATGACATCTCCTCCTCTCGAAGAACTCTCCTCCCCTCGTCGACCTCTCTCACCACACACTCCTCTCTTCCCTCACGACTATCATCTCTTGCACTCGCTGCTGTCCTCTCCCGTTGTCCTCGCCAGCTTCAGTTCCTCTATCCCTCATCGCGGTTCCTTCATCCACAGTGCGGATTCTCCAATCTCGGATTGGATTCTCTATTCGGGGTTTCTCCATCCCTCGTGTGTTACTCCACTACTCCATACCCTTATTTGGGTGTTCCTCATCTATTCGGTGCATCGGCCGAAGGGTTCCTCCCCTCCTCCATAGCCTTATTCGAGCCTTTCTCTTCTCTACGATGTGTTTGCCCTGCTAATTTACTTAATTCTGTTATGTGGATGCTATTTACAGTTTTGTTGACGTGTTTTATGGATCCTAGGAGGATAAATACTGTTTTTATTTGAAGGATGAGTTTGTGTTTTGTGGCTCCTAGTTTGTAGTATTAATTCTATTTGTGTTTCAGTGCGTTTTCTATTTTGTGGCTTCTATTTTGTGGGTTATTTGAATATTGTTTGCAGTATTTATTATGCTTAGGAGGTTTTCAGTTTTTAGGAGGAGTTCAAGGAGGGGTTTGTGTTTATTTCCAACTGTTTTGTGGCTCTTGTGTGTTGACTGGTATTCTGTCGACTGTTATTCATTGGTATTTCATGGTTTATATTTCATTCTAATTCTCATAATTAATCTAGTATTCTGGTATTCATGGTTTAATCTGTTTACTATTCTATCATCTATTTACTATTACATAATTATTATGTTTCTATTTACTATTATGTAATTATTAATATGTTTCTAAGTGTTTTGTGTAATTGACCTTGTATTTATGAAATTTACAGATTTCAAAAGTTGGATATTTTAGTCATAAATTCCCAAAGTTAGGATTTTCACTATGTGAAGAACCTCAGTTATCCAAATTTTACCTTTTTATATCAACCATATTCATATAATACCCTTGTATATGATTATGATCATGCTATAAAGGGTATGTTTATATTTTTCCTTTTTATTATATACTGTTAAGCATGTTTTTTGTCCATTTATGTACATGTAAATTACACGGGATATGATTTTGAGTTATAAATGACTATACCCCTTTAATTATTCCATGGGATGGGATGAGGCCTCCACTTTGTATAATCCTTCCCCATTCCATGGGATGGGCTTAGGACCTGACTCCAGAAGTGCACCTGGGTGGGATGGCCTATAATATTTCCCTACACCTAACCTAGACAAGATGTCTTACAATATTTCTATATATATAGATTGACATCGATAATGATCCCCATTAAATAATATAAACTTAGGTAAGTTCTAATATGCATTTTCCTAGAGAGTTACTTGATATAACTTGTATTTGTCTTTCAACTACCTATTTACAATTATTTTAATATTATTTTGGTTATTTTACTAAAAATGTTTTTTATTTAAATATGCTAATTAGTATACATGTTCACACTTACACTTGGTTATTCACTTTTGATTTGAGGTATGTAATTGGTTCCCTATTGAGTATATAAATTCTTATACCCTACATTAACACCTTACTGGGTATGAAACTTTATGCCTTATACTTCAAGTGCCCTTTTAACAATGGATGTTTTGGGAATTGACTAGTCTTGGGTTAATTGAAAGATATACCCTCTTAGAGATTGGATATTTGGAGGAGCATTCTTTTAAGTACCAACACAAATACAAAAATAGGATTTCATATTGGCATTTAGATGATAGTTATTTTATAATTGACATAAAAAAAATTAATGACATTTATTTAGATAATCAATGTTAAATGCATTTTACCAATGGGTTTTAATGCTTCTTATATACTCATTTATCTAGAAAGAATGCCCATGATAAATTGTTCTATATCTACTGTGTGAAGGTTCAAATCCAGTTATTCTACACTAGTAATAATTCTCAACAACTTTTATTGGTTTAATTATTCTATATTCATTATAATAAATTTACTTTAGGGTGTAAAGTTTTATTGAGTTGTAATCACTCAACTCACACATGGTTGTGCCTCCATCAAAATGAAGTGTATTGGTTATGCTAACCTAGGAAAAAAATTAGTTCATAGGTTCTACTTTATCCCTAAAAAATGTAGGTGTTTGGGTTGTTCCTTCATGTGTGAAAAAGGTAAGTTGGTTTGTTTTGGTTGTTTGGTATGATAAAAGAAGATTATAAAGAGTTTTCAATCTCCTTCACCATGATGCAGTGTTATACTCCATTATTAAAAGTCAACAATGGAATGACGTCGCGTCCTTACACTATGGTATATGATATGGTTTATATTTTCAAAATGTCTCTAAATTTCAATAAATCTTTGTAGAATTAATAAAAAACATCACAAGTGATTGTGAATCTATCCAAATACTTTTGGTAATTTATTATTATTATCTCTTAGATTTCATATAGACTCTTTTTACTGTATTCCACTACTAAAAAAACAACCTATATCCGTGGTTTACTTGGGTTCTTTATTGGGTATATGATTTGGCATTCACGGTTTACTTGGGTTCTTTATTGGGTGTTCTTCATGATGTTTCATGGTAAATAAATCATGGATAATGATTATGATGCATGAAATTAGCCTCCTCTATGTTTTTCATGTTTATTAAGTTATGGATATGGATTTTACCTGGTGAAAAATATTTTAAGTGTGTTTTGAAAAGTTAAATACACTAAATACTTGGGTTATCTTCCAAATGGTTTTAATTAAACAAATTATAAATTTTAAGAATATTTTGGCCTTTTGGCCTATATTTTTAAAATGGTTTAATGAATTGGTCAAATTTCTAAAGATATTTAAATTAGTTTTCCAAATTGAAATTTTTTATTTTCAAATAATGGGTCCCATTTAGTGCCTTAGGGGGTTTCTTGAAAAAGTAGGCACCTATATACATACTATCCATTTAGTGGAAATTCACATGGATGGTGTCAGGTGGTGGGCTTAGCATAGATGATGGATCTTATGATTTAGATGTAATATATACATTGTTTACTCACCTCCAACATTTCTTATAGTCACGTGATCTTAGGTGTCAAAGTGAGAGTTGAGTGATTTAGTGGAAATGTAGTGGTTGGATCGATTAAGTGAGGACTTTAATTGACTTTCCAACTTATTAGTCATCTCTTCTAGGGGAGTATCTGTGACGATGGTGAAAATTTGGTTCTAGGCCCACCTCCACACAACCTGGTGTTCAGTTGCAATGTGGGGATTCTGATTTTTATTGTTCACTACCACTGGTATATAATCTAGTAGTGCAATCACAATAGACATATTTTTATTAAATAATTACTCAAGAGTAGAAAAATATTCCATTTATTCTTCCTTCCCAGCTTTGGTATCAGTATAATAGGACCCACATCAATTGATGGGGTTCTGTTAGGTCTACAAGGCTGAATACCCTGAGAGGGGGGGGGGTGAATCAGGGTATGACTAATTTAAAATTAGCACCTGTTCTGATCTTGTTTCACTGTTAAGAAAAACACTCTTCTCTCTCTTTCCTGTTGCACAAAGTAAATAAAATGTAAAGCATGCACAGGACACAATAATTTTACTTGGTTCACCGCAAAGGGCTACGTCCATGGAGTATACACCGACAAGTTTCCGGTCGTACCAATTCCACTAAACTTCACTAGATGTGGATTACAATGTTCAGGATATATCACTTCTATGCCCAGGCTCACTGACTTTACAATGTTTAGGGTTAGCTCACTGCTTTCCCAAGGGTCACTCCCTGTTTCTCTCTCTCTGGCTCACTACCGGTGGAGATGATCACCTTCTTTCTCTCCCTTTGCTCACTGCTCTTGGAAGGAATCCACTCACAGTTTATAGACATGAAGGTCTCTTCATTTGCATAAAGGAATGCATCTTCCTCTGTAAGTAGATGCTCTGTTGAATCCTAATTTTCACCCATAGATAAATCTCTCTTTTCACCAAAGGTATCGGGAAAACTTCCATCTTCCACATAGCTCGAAAATCACTACTGGAAATAATCCTTACTTGGCGCGCAAGTATCAGCACACAAGTCACAACAGGTGCGCAAGTCCTCCTCAGACACTTACGCGACACAAGATTCCCCAACTCCAAACTTGCGTGACTCTCTTCCTTTTACGCCCAAACCAATATTGGCGCGCAATTTCCAACTAGCGCGCAACTTCTCACACTGGCGCGCAACTTCACTTGCGCGAACCACACACCACTTGCGTGACCACCACACCTGCGCGACGAGAGTTCTGATTTCTCAAAGTGTTGAACTCTGGTGAAGAATGAAGAGGGGTGGTCTAGTATTTATAGGCAAATTGACCACCCTGCGCGATGATGCGCAAGTCACCTGCGCGACCCAGTCTCGGCGCGCAAGTCTTATATCCTTTTAGACACTTGCGCGACCAACTCCCAAACTTGCGCGAACCTATTTCCTTTTCCATATTTTGATCTTCTGATCTTGAAAAACATATGGCGTACAAGTTTCCTATACTCCAAGTCCTCGGCGCGCAAGTCCCTTTTCCAAAAAAACTTTTCTTCATTTGTGGATTTTAAGGCCCAAAAATTTGGCAAACATTGGAAAATAGCGCCACCTTGTATCTGTTCTTTTGTACTGCCTCCAGATCATCCATTCCTTTTGTCGACATTCTTGAATCAAACATGGATCGTTGACCTCAGCTCTTGAACTCGACATTCCATCATGAAATCCTCTTTGTCAAAAAATTTGTATTCCATTGTTTTTCTTTGTCAACAATCACCACTCATATGTCCACTTTGTCAACAAACACAATCACCTAAAAAAATGCTTCAATGATGCCTTGAGGGATTTTTGCCCAAGAATCTCCCCCTTTGGGTTTGTTGACAACTCTTCCATAAAACGATACGTCGTTGATTCTTTATCCACCATTCACCTCATTGCGATTCTGATAACGATCAAGGATTTACTCAACACATACTCTAAGCCCACATGACCAATGATCAGCGTGAGAAACAAGAGTAAATGAAAAGTTCATCAATGAATCACTTCATCTCTGACATCCACTGTTGACACCAAACAGATACCAATTTTTACTAAACTGATACCAATTATTGAAGGACTTGTTGGAAGACCAATTTTTGTTTGGAAATATTTTTACTACATTCCAACATTACTCTTCTACTTTTATCACGATCCTTAGCTGTCGTGATATCTATTCTTTGATCGATCACTTCTAGCATCGTCAGATTTAATACGCTCCCCCTTTCTGTTCATAGCTTCATCACCTCTTTAGCCCTATTTCCTGTGTTATCCAAGCTAAGCTCTGGATAAACACGTTCAACTAGCTTCAACTTCCCCTATCTGGCTGCTCCACTTGTCAGCTTATCCCCATATCATTCATGATTTATCAAATCTCCACATTGTCTCCCCCTTGAATAGTCACTATTTTCTCCCCCTTTGTCAACGAACCCAAAGGTCACTCCTTTGCAGTCTGTAATAGAGTAGAGAACACATATCAACACATTAGAGAAAATGCATCATACCTCGGGGAGAGGGGGGGGGGGGTTCCACATCCACACTATTTCAAGTGCGGGGAATCGAATGAACTCCCAGAGCCAGTCGATGCCTCTCAAAATCTTCCTTGGGTAAGGCCTTTGTCAGAATGTCTGCAACCTATAGCTCTGTAGGCACATACTCCAACTTCACGATTCCCTGATCAAACTTCTCTATGATAAAATGATACTTTATCACAATGTTCTTTGTCCTTGAGTGATGGAAGAGATTTTTTCTAAGATTTATATCACTTGAGTTATCACACTGGATTCCGATTGGAGACTTCACTTCAACTCCCATATCTTCAAGCTACTGCTTCATCCACAATAACTGTGTGCATGCTTGAGTGGCCGCAATATACTCAGCTTCTGCGGTGATCAATGAAATGTAATCTTTCTTCTTGCTTAGCCAAGAAATACAAAATCCACCAAGATAGAATGCACCACCTGACGTTGATTTTCTATCATCTGCTGAACCGGCCCAGTCTGCATCAGTATATCCCAATAACTCTATCTGAGATTTGTTAGTATATGTCAAGCCGAAATCCACTATCCCTGGATATACCGAAGTATTCTTTTCACTGCAAGCATGTGGCTTTCCTTGGGATTACTCTGATATCTCGCTGTTTGGCATGTGGCAAAAACAATATCAGGCCTTGTTGCGGTTAAATACAATAGACTTCCAATGATTTGCCTGTATTCTGTGATATTAAATGCCTTTCCATCCTCATCTTTTGATAATTTCATCCGGGTAGCAATCAGAGTCTTCATATCCTAGGAATTTTCCATTATAAACCTTCTCATGACCTCCTTGGCATATTTAGATTGAGAAATGAATGTTCCATTCCTTCCTTGTGTCACCTGTAGACCAAGGAAAAACATTAGCTCTCCAATCATTGACATTTCAAACTCATTTTTCATGAATTCAGAAAACTGTCTACACTGAGCTTCATCTGATCCGCCAAATATTATGTCATCAACATAAACCAACACCATCATCATTTTATTACTGTCATTACTAAAATAGAGATTGTAATCAACTCCTCCATGCTGAAAACCAAGATTCTTCAAGTACTGATCAAGCCTTGGGTACCATGCTCTTGGTGCTTGTTTCAGCCCATACAATGCCTTCTTCAGCCTGCAAACTTTGTTCTCATCCTCATGAATGAGAAACCCATATGGCTACTCAATTTAAACCTCTTCTTCCAGAACCCCATTCAAGAATGCGGATTTGACATCCATCTGGAACACTTTGATCTTTCTTTGCACTGCTATGACAAAAAATAATCTGATTGTCTCGAGCCTTGCAACCAGTGAAAATGTATCATCTACATCTATTACCTTGATCTAGGAGTACCCCTTGCACACTAGTCGTGCTTTGTTCCGAATCACCGTGCCATCTTCATTCATCTTGTTACGATAGACCCATTTATTCCTGATGACATTCTTATCTACTGGCCTCGAAAAAATCTCCCATGTTTGGTTCTTCTTAATCTGATCAAGCTCTTAATTCATAGCCTGAACCCCGTTTTCATCTTCAGCTGCATTGGAAAAACATTTCGGCTCCACATGAGACAAAAATTATGTTTTCTGTAATGATTTCATTCTTCAAGTCTGAACTGGAGCTGTTTGATCACCAATGATATTCTGCCTATCAATTTCAGCTCAACTCTTTGGCTTCCTTGCAGACACAGACTTTACACGTTCTTGTTCATCATCAGTATCTTATTTGGAGTCAGCCTCTACCACTTCTACTCCCCTTGTTTCTCTTACCTCATCATCACTGTCATCCAAAAATTTTTCACTATGTCATTGATCATTGTGTTCATTTTCAATTATAGTGACATCATTGCTCTCAACAATTTTTCCTAGCCTCTTGTTGAAGCATTTATATGCTTTACTTTTCCCTGAGTAGCCAAGGAATATCCCTTCATCTCCTCGTGCCTCAAACTTCCTGTGATTTTCTTTATTGAGAATGAAACACTTACTTCCAAGTATTTGAAAGTATTTCAACGTTGGTTTCTTTCCGTACCACAGTTCATATGGAGTCTTCCCTTGCTTTGGACACAATACAGACCTGTTCAAAACATAAACCGATGTCAAAACTGCTTCCTTCCAAAATTTATCTGGTAGGTCTTTATCAATAAGAATCATTCTGGACATGTTGTTGATGATCAAATTTCTCCTTTCAACCACTCCATTCTGTTGGGGAGTTCTCACTGAAGAAACTTGATGCCTTATCCCGTGTTTCTCGAGATATTCTTCCACTTGGCTGTTTGTGAATTCTATACCATTATCTGTACGGAACATCAAAATTTTCTTCCAAAGCATCCTTTCTGATTCCCTCCTGTACTGCTTTATGCAACTAAACACCTCTGTATTATGGGTAATGAAAAATACCCAGTCCATTCTGCTATAATCATCAATGAAAAGAACATAGTACCTTTTCCCATTTATAGCTCGTGGTGAAATAGGTCCACATACATCAGCATGCACCAATTTGAGAACTCCTGTTGATTTTTGTTCCTTCGGTCTGTATGTCTTTTTGATGATCTTCCCTTGTTGACAAGCATCACACGTATGAGTGTGATCATGTGATAGTTTGGGAAGGTCTTTAGAAGCATCACACTTTACCAGATCTTCCATGGATGGTTGACATAGATGACCAAGTCGCTTATGCCATAGCTGGTTTTCTTGTTCTCTGGATAAAAAACACGAATCTTCTTCCCCACCTACCAGGTAAAGATTTCCATTTGTTCGTTTTCCCTATAGAATGACTGCTCCATATTTTCCTTCAACAATACACATCTTCTTGGTAAATCGGATAGAGTGCCCAGAGTCACATAGTTGACTGACACTAAGCAAGTTATGACTGAGACCCTCTACTACCAAGACATCAGCACGTCTCATTTCTTTGCCCCCAAACATGGATTTCCCTGAGCGAACAATCATCAGGCCTTCATCATTTCCAAATTTGACAACTCCTTCTTTTTCATATTTTATGCCTGTAACAAGATCCTTATTACCCGTCATGTGAGATGTGAAACCACTATCAAGGATCCACACACCAGAGCGATCTGATGCTTTAAGGGCAATCTCTGCCACCACGGCCTTCTCAATTTTATTCTTCTTGGTCCATAATTTTTCTTTAATACTCGGTATGGATTGAAACTTCTGTTATTTCTCAGAGTATGATGGACCAGCTTCATCTTGCAAAGCCGCAAATCTATTCTGCATTTTTAACTCACTTGTCGGTTTATCGATCTACTACTTTCTACTGTTTTGATTCTTCTTTGGCACATTTCTATGAATGGTTAAAGTGCAGTACCTAGCCATGTGCCCAAATCCTCAGCACCAAAAATAGTGTCCTTCAAAATATGTTCTGAAAACTGTTCTCTGTTTGGCTGCCATCTCTGTTCTTGTTCCCTTCTATATCTCTTGGCTATGGAACACACATAATGTGAATGTCCCATTTTCCCACAGCAATATCACCTGATATATGATGCATTCCTTCATGATACTTCAGCACTACGATTTTCCCTTTTGGATCTCTGAATATTCTGATTCTGTTTTGTGCCCAAATAAACCTTCAATTTCGGGACGGGTGCTTGCGGTCTAACTGCAATTGTCACAGATTTTTGTTCCTGATTTATCCCTGAAATGACCTTAACATTTGAGCTCAATTCCTGCTTCTTTCCTACTAAACTACTAGGATCCAATTTCATCTTCTCTGTCTTCTGAATGGCCTAATTTTCTGATATCACATTGGGGGTCAAGAGTTTTTCTTGATCCTTAATTTTTTGTTGCAGACTGACCACTTCTTATTCAAGCTCATTGATACGTTTGACCTGCTCCTTTCCTATATTAGTCAAACAGTCAATTTCCTTCTTTTGTTCCTCAATTTTAAGCTTACACTCAACAATATTTTCCGAGCTCTCTGGTGTTGAGGATTTTAGTCTTTAAATTTCTTCTAATAGCTCATACTTTTCTTCATCCTGTTGTTTCATATAGAGTTTGGCATCACGAACCACTTTATTGGCTTTCTTAATTTTGGCTCTCCAAACATCTATCTCCTCAAGAGCTGCTTCCAATTCGGCTTCCATATCAACTCTCCCTTCAATTTCTTCTTCTTCAGCGTCAGCTTCTTCCTTTTTCTGAGAACTACCAATAAATTCCACCAAGGCATTTACCCCACGATCTCTGCAATTTTCTATTTCCCCAACTTCTTCATCCTTAGAATCATCTGAACTTTCAAATTCTTGTGAAAGAAGATTCTTTTTCTTGAAGAAATTTCTCTTGAATTGCATATTCCCTTTCACAAATACTGAAGTCTTCTTCTTGGGAATTTCAAATTCATCATCATCATCGTCTTGAAACTTCTTGGGGGTATCTTGCCACAAGATGACCAACCTTTCCACATCGAAAGCATGCTAGTGGAAGTTTACCATTAAACCTTCCTCTTCCTCTTTGCAGATTTGAAGAAAGGAATGACATCACCTCATCTGTCTCTTCTTCTTCATTAGAATCTTCAATGGTGAGATTCTTCATGGCCTTGAATGCCACCTCTTTGGATTTCCCCTTTTCCACAATCTCGTTATCATTTTTCTCATTTCATATGCAACAAGAGTGCTGTGAAGGTTATCCAATGTCAGTTCTTTTGGGTATTTATCTTCCAAAGAGGTGGAAGTTTTCTCAATATGCGCTTCACAATTTTTATATCTTCGATAATTTCTCCAAGCCCCCGCATGTCTTCTACCACATCATTTACCCTATCAAAGAATGCATCAACAGACTCATTCAGGTTCATTATCAGATCTTCATACTTGTTCCACAACACTTGCATCTTTTCCTCTCTCACCTTTGTACCCCCTTCATATATATTCAAAAGCTTTTCCAACATGACATGTGACGTTTTGCATGACATCACCTTTGTATAGATGGGATTGGAGAGGGCTCCCCCTAAGGCATTGATCACTTTGGAATCAGCATCCAATTCTCTATGTTCGGCTTCTGATAATGCACCACTATTAATATCAGCTATGATACCATGCATACCTGCTGCAAACACATCCATTCCCAAAGATCAAAAATAGTGTTGCATTTGATTCTTCCATATCTAAAAATTACGTCCGTCGAATATCGGAATCCCTTTATGATTAGTGACCTCCATTGAGAGAAGAACAACTTTCAACCCCTCCCTCTGATACCAATTGTTAGGTCTACAAGGCTGAATACCCTGAGAGGGGGGGTGAATCATGGTATGAATAATTTAAAATTAACGCCTGTTCTGATCTTGTTTCGCTGTTAAGAAAAACACTCTTCTCTCTCTTTCCTGTTGCACAAAGTAAATAGAATGTAACGCATGCACAGAACCCAACAATTTTACTTGGTTCACCGCAAAGGGCTACGTCCAAGGAGCATACACCGACAAGTTTCCGGTCATATCAATTCCACTAAACTTCACTAGCTGTGGATTAAAATGTTCAGGCTAGATCACTTCTATAGCCAGGGTCACTGCCTTTACAATGTTTAGGGTCAGCTCACTGATTTCCCAAGGGTCACTCCCTGTTTCTCTCTCTCTGGCTCACTGGCGGTGGAGATGATCACATTCTTTCTCTCCCTTTTCTCAATGCTCTTGGAAGGAATACACTCACAGTTTATAGACCTGTAGGTCTCTTTATTTGCATGAAGGAATGCATCTTCCTCTGTAAGTAGATGCTCTGTTGAAGCCCAATTTTCACCCGTAGATGAATCTCTCTTTGCACCGAAGGTATCAGGCAAACTTCCAGCTTCCACGCAGCTCGAAAATCACTGCTGAAAATAATCCTTACTTGGTGCGCAAGTCAATCTCGGCGCGCAAGTATCGGCGCACAAGTCAAAATGGGTGCACAAGTCCTCCTCAGACACTTGCGCGACACAATATTCCCCAACTCCAAACTTGCACGACTCTCTTCCTTTTACGCCCAAACCAATATTGGCGCGCAATTTCCAACTAGCGCAAAACTTCACTTGCACGACCCACACACCACTTGCGCGACCACCACACCTACACAACGGGAGATCTGATTTCTCAAAGTGTTGATCCCTGGTGAAGAATGAAGAGGGGTGGTCCAGTATTTATAGGCAAATTGACCACCCTACACAACGGCGCGCAAGTCACCTGCGTGACCCAGTCTCAGCGCGCAAGTCTTCTGTCCTTTTAGACACTTGTGCGACCAACTCCCAAACTTGCACAAACCTATTTCCTTTTCCATATTTTGGTCTTCTGATCTTGAAAAACATATGTCACGCAAGTTTCCTGTACTCCAAGTCCTCGGTGCGCAAGTCCCTTTTCCAAAAATACTTTTCTTCATTTGTCGATTTTCAAGCCCAAAAATTTGGAAAACACTGGAAAACGGCACCACCTTATATCTGTTGTTTTTTACCACCTCTACATCATCCATTACTTTTGTCGACATTCTTGAATCAAACATGGATCGTTGACCTCATCTCTTGAACTCGAAATTCCATCAGGAAATTCTCTTTGTCAACAAATTTGTATGCCATTGTTTTGATTTGTCAACAATCACCACTCAGATGTCCACTTTTTCAATAAACACAATCACCTCAAAAATGCTTCAATGATGCCTTGAGGGATTTTTTCCCAACAGGTTCCCATTGCTGATTCATAGGGACCAAAATTGGTAGGGATACTAGATGAATAAGATAAGAATGTCAAATATGCACCATATCTTATAAGGAGGTGGATAGAGGCTGAAGTTCCCCTGAGAGATTTAGATTATTTGGATGTGATTCGTTCTCCCATTGAAATCAATAAAGAGGGTGCATCCAAAATAGGAGTAGTGGAGTCCAGCAACTTGAATACCTATCAAACTGACCTTTCCAATACTTCTTTAGGGTAGTAATCCAACAAAATCTATGCATACTCCCATGAAAAGTTAATTAAGGCTCCCATGTGAGGGAAAAATATTTTCATTCTAGAATCCTCACACAACATCAACAATCATAATTGATGAAGAATGACCGAGTGAGATTCTATTTTGATCTGGGTAATTGGTAAAAATGAAACTTGCTGTAATCATCTGATCCTCCTTTCAAATATTTAAGGAGTGTAGGGTTCACAAATGGTTACCCTATCCACCTGAGCGGTTAATATCTTATCTCACAGCATAATGATATATGATCTTTCTTTTAGAGAACCCCTTTCATCATATACCACTACTCAATGGGGTGTGGGGTAAGGCATAAAATAAAACTGAGAAAAATCACTAAACAACTCAACCACACTAGAAATTCCCAAGGATTTTAGTAGAATGACAACAATGCAGAGTAGGGTAGGATGAAAGTTAGAGTGGGGGACTATTGTGGTATACCGGTACTCATAAAATTGATAGCACTTCACCACCCATCCATAAAATAATTGAAATGGACCACCGAGGTGATGTGGGGATCTTTATTCCTGTATTTGACCCAACAGCTCATAGATACGAGCAAGGGTCGGAACAACCAAGTTGATGGGATATCCCTTTTCTAAGGTGAACACCATCATTAAAGTATAGATTCAGACACTAGTTATTATTCTCATCTTCTTACCATTTTAATTCTTAGCCAATTCTTTAATATTAATTCTTGGTATATGATATGGTTTATATTTTCAAAATGTCTCTAAATTTCAATAAATATTTGTAGATTTAATACAAAACATCACAACTCATTATGAAAAACACTTTTGGGAATTGATTATTATTATCTATTAGATTTCATATAAAATCATTTTACTATAATCAATCCTCATTCTTGGAACTTATGTATGACTATTCGTGAATTTTTATAATTTAAAACATTTATGAATTCCCTAAACCATAATTTTAATATATTTGCTATGATTTTTTTGTTAACTTGTTATTGATGATTACTTAATATCTTATGAAACAATACATATAATGTTAACTCATTTTATATTTTATTTATTAAATTTATGTTTATCTACCTCAGAATGGATATATACTGGATGTACAACATTGATCAGATCACTGATGAATTTCAGAAGGAGTTACAATATTTTTTGGACTTTTTATTCACTAATGATTCCGATGGAAGATTGATTCAATGCCCATGTTTTGATTGTGTTGGAAGACCTTGGTTAACTCATGAGGAAGTGAGTTACCATATCACTAAAAGTGGTTTCCAAAAAAATTATCATGTGTGGTATCACAATGGAGAAAAATCTCAAGTGTTGAATGACATCAATTCAGCAGAAAAGATTGGTATGAAAAAACTGATTTCTGATCGGTTTCCTTTTGTTTCTGAAGCTATCTCCTCATGTAGACCAGTGAAAGAGGAAATTCATACTGGAACATAGTTCTCATCTATTAATTAGGATGATGATGTTGAGAGTGTTAGAAAGCTTATGGAAGATGCAAATACCCCAGTATATCAAGCATGTGGAAAAATGAGAAAACATGAGTTTTTAATGTGATTATATCATGGGAAAATAATGTATGGATTTAGTAATACTGTGGTCGACTATATCCTTACATTTATTAATGATTTACTTCCTGATGATGCATGTATTCCAGAAAATGATTACATGACATCAAAGTTGGTTGACAAATTTGGATTTTCATCTAGTAAGATTCATTCTTATCTCAAATACTGTTGTTTGTTCTGGAAGGAGACTACAGACACGATTCAATGCAAATAGTGTGTCACATCAAGGTGGAAGACTAATAAAGATGGATCTAAATCTTGGATACCATAGAAAGTGATGTGGAACTTCCCTTTAATTCATAGGCTTCAAATTTTTTTTATGTCAGAACAAATGGAAAAGAATATGAGATGGCATGCAGATGAATGAAATAAGGATAATGATGAAATAGTGCATCCTGCAGTTGGGTTGGCTTGGAAGAAATTTGATAGGTTACATCTTGATTTTGCAGCTGACCCACGAAATGTTAGATTTGGATTATCCTGTGATGGTTTCAACCCATTTCGCCAAATGCATACTGCACACAGTACTTGGCCTATTTTCATTCACATTTATAACTTTCCTTTATGGATGTGTATGAAGAATCCATTCACTATCATGAGTATATTGATATCTGGACCGAGTGATCCTGAAAATGATATTGATATATACTTTCATCCATTAATAGAGGAGTTAAATGATCTTTGGATTGTCGGTTCACAAGCGTATGATCCATTCAGAAAGGAGTACTTTATGTTTCGTGCAGCTTTATTATGGATGATAAATGATTTCCCTACCTACGGAATGATGTCTGGTTAGAGTACTAAAGGGAAATTATCCGGTCCTATTTGTATGAAAAATACACGTTTCCGAAGATTAAAGTTTCGACGAACTTTTTTCTTTATAGGGAATCGATGCTTTATACCAATGGATCATCCATACAGGAAAAATCAGAGATAGTTTGATAATGACATCGAGACAGATGAGACACCTCAACGAATGTCAGGGACTGATATTTTTAAAGAACTTGATGATTTGAATTATGTTCTTGGAAAAAGTCAATCAAATATCAGAAAGCGAAAGCTTGCTAATTTGAATTCCAATAACAATTGGAGAAAGAAAATCATATTCTTTGAGTTGCCGTATTGGTCATCGAATTTATTACATCATTGTTTGGATGTAATGCATATCGAGAAAAACATTTGTGAGATGTTACTTGCTACTATTTTAAATGTCAAAGGGAAACCAAAATACGATTTACGGTTCCGTCGTGATTTGATGGATTGGGGTATAAGAGCAAGACTTCATCCTGAGTTAATTGGTCAAAATAAGTGGAAAGTCCCTGTTGCCTGTTATTCGATGACAAATGTGGAGAAAAAACAATTTCTTCAAGTCTTGGAAAGTTTAAAGGTTCTGGATGGTTATTCAAGTAATATTTCGAAAAGGGTGAATACACAAGATGTGAAACTCAAATCTCTTAAAACCCATGATTACCATGTCTTGTAACACGAGTTGATTCCCATTTCCATTCACCATTTACTTTCACATAATGTTAGAGTTGCGGTGATTAAGTTATGTCAATTTTATCGTGATATTTGTGCCAAAATATTGAGCAGAAGTGTTCTTCATAATTTGCAGAGAGATGAACCGATTATTCTTTGCGACTTGGAGAAAAGTTTCCCACCGTCATTTTTCACATGTATGTTACATTTGACCGTGCATCTTCCCACAGAAGTTCTCTTTGGTGGTCCTATTTCGAGTCAGTGGATGTATCATAACGAAAGAATGATGTTTACATTGAAATCTTATGTGAGAAATAAATATCATCTTGAAGGCTCTATTGGGAAATGCTATTTAGCATAAGAATTCATGGATTTCTATTCATCGTACTTAGCTAATGTCACTACGAGGTCTAATCGACTAATGAGAACTGAAGATGAGCAATATGATCCCATTGAGCCTGCATTTCCTTCACTGCCCCAAACAGGGGGGATATCTGGATCGTACTCATTGTGTACTTTAAGCAGGGAAGAGTGGGAAATGGCACATGGCATAGTATTATTCAACTGTGGTGTGCTTGAGGATTATATCAAGTAATTAAACTAATAAATATGTATTTTTTTCATTGTGTGATTTCTTTATATCTTCTGACATTTTAATGCTTGTATATCTATAGGGAACATTTAGAAATTATAAAAAAGAGACATCTCTCTCTATCTATTAAGAGGAAGGAACTGTTTCACAATAAAGAATTTGCTACCTGGTTAAAGTCAAAGGTAATAGATTTCTTTTTCTTCTTCTCATAACATAATCACATGTCTCTATTTAATATTCTATGTTGGTATCTTTTAGGTTTTAACTCTACCAATGATTGAAGTATCAGATGAAATAAAAGCATTGTCCTTTGGTCCAAATGAAGTGGTACGTTATTGTAAGTCAATGGTTTTCAATGGATTTAAATTTGTTATAAATAGTTGTGAAAAAAATGGAAACACAGCATGACAGTGTCACGATAAGCACCACAACAGATTGTTATGCGAGTGCATCGGGCAGGTAGCCTCAATCATAAAATATATCATATTATGGTGTTTTTGAAAGAATCATTTTATTAGATTACTATGCACATGGTCGTTTCGCAATGATGAAATGAAAGTGGGTTGATTCAATGACATGACAAGGAATGCATATTGATAACTGTGGATTTAGAGTGATTGATGTGAACCGCCAGATTCATACCGATGAACCTTATATTCTTGCATCACAAGGTAAAGAAGTGTTTTATGTAAGTGACCCATTACAACCACAATTTGGTGTTATTGTTGATGAAATTCCATGACATATTTTTGACGAAGGAATGGATGGAAATGATGTTGTGGATGAACCTGTTGGTATTTATTCAAATGTTTCATTTGATGATACGGATGATACAATTGTTAGAATAGATTGTGAACCAGAAATTATCACAGACCCCACATAGCGTTGACACATTTGTAAGTATTT
This sequence comes from Viscum album, assembly GCA_963277665.1. Classification (NCBI taxonomy): domain Eukaryota; kingdom Viridiplantae; phylum Streptophyta; class Magnoliopsida; order Santalales; family Viscaceae; genus Viscum; species Viscum album. Next base: position 1,058,286,735 of record OY728125.1, read on the forward strand.
ACCTGATATTATCGCAATATTGTATGTGTTTTTTTAACTTCCATACATGATTTCAAAATAACTAGTATATTTTATACCATTATAGAATATAAAACTATTAATATCCTGACCAATTTATGTTTAACCACTTCTCTAGTAAATCTTGAACATAGAAAAGTCTTGACATTTTATCAATATAAATATTAGACATGAAAATGTATGTCATTGTTTTATGATACAATTGTATTATTTAACATTTTTCATTTTTCATAATATTATTTTAAATTTTCCGGTCAAAATGTCTGATTATGATGATACTAGAAGGAGTAGAAAAATACCAAGAAATGAACAACGTAGGTCTCCTCCTGGAAACAATGTAAGTACAAATTATGTTTGAATATTACGGTCTTTCATATTATTTATCTTGTTATCATTTGTTTTATTTTATCATCTATGTTATTTTAGGCTGCATCGTCGAGGAGACGCTTGGATTATGCCACTGAGGATGATATTGTGGTGGGGGTACTGATTCTATAGGTCAGCCTACTACTACGCCGCTTGAGACACCAGGAGGCCATCCTACCATTATGCCACCTCCATATTATCCATACCCACCTTTTTCGTATCCCTTTTTGCCCGCACCCACATCGGATGGTAGTTCTCAGACTCCCATCCCTCATTTTCCATTCCCACCATCCACTGTACAGGGTAATGTGCCCCCATATATCCCACCGCCATATCCATATCCATATCCACCCTCATCTGTACAGGGTTATCCATCGGGTTTTCTGCCTCTATCAGTACACTTTGCATCTACTATACATAGTACTCCTGTAGATATCTCACCTACCATGGAGGATGCCCCCCTCTAGACTCAGCACTTCAGGGGTCAGCAGATCCCCCATCTACGAGTATTTGTTTAAACATTACTATTACTGATTAATGATAAATTCATATATATTATTTTCTTTTATTTTTGGTTTCATGATTAGCTCCAGCCTCTACCAGACGACGAGGCCGCACAAAAATGCGCGAGGTTTGGAATCGACACACGCAAATCATAATTGATTAAAATGAGGAAAATGCTATAATTAATAAAAATGGCACAGAATGTAAAATTTTTATGGGAACACTTTCTAGAAACAACAATATCATTCTGGTTCAACCGATAAGTTGGAAGGTATTTGGACAAAAAATAAAGGACAAAGCCTGGGCAAAGATTTGGGTAAGTAATTTTAATCAACTTTTATATACATATAAATTTATAATATTTTCTTTAAAAATATTATGTCCATTGCAGCTTCGATATAATTTTCCTGATGAAAAAAATGAAAAGGCTGCAAGGATAATGGATTTAAGTGAAATTTGGCGAGCCTACAAGTATGATTTATATCTTGATTGGAAAAAGAGAGTTGGTACAAAGCTTGAAGAAGTACCGGTGATTCATGATTTCCCAATATCACAATATAAAGAGATGATCAACTATTGGAAGAGTCCAACGTTTAAGGTGTTTGTTAAATTTATATATATATTCATTTATTTATTTGAAAACGATTTTAAATTACTTGTTTTATTTATGTTAATGAATTTATATAATTATTTGTTTATAGGATAAATCAAACAGAAATAAAACAAACAAGAGTGAAATGAAACACATTTATACTCACGGACACACTTCATTACCAAATCATGAGTAGACACAGGTAATTTAACATTTAAAATATTTATCTTTGTTTAGTGTAATTTTTTTAACTTCAAATTTTTATTTATTTCTTTGTTTTTTCCAGAAAAAGGCATCGAATATCGAGGGTCGCGTTCCTTGCTCAACTTTGTTTTGTACAAGTCGGAAAAAGAAAGATGGTACTGTTCTAAATACCGACACCGAGAAGGCGATTGTAAGTTTATTTCAATTTCTTTGATTTTTACTGAATTTATTTCCTTATATTATTTTATCATTTTAATTTATGTTATATATCAATTAACAGAATGCTTTAGAGGCATTGGCAGAAAAAGAACCTGACAATTTTCGCCCAAATGATCATCTATATCTGGTATTAGGAGATGCGCATCAGGGGAGAGTGCGTTGTCGACCTGGGAAGAAGATTGTACCATCTCAATACTGGTATACTAACATTTATTTGAGTTCCAGTTCTGGTTTTTTCACAGTGGAACAAATGAATTCCACAATCAAAGAAGCAAGTCAAAAATCAGAATAGGCGATAACTACAAATATAATGAAATTTATGTCTGCCCTTTCTTCTACACTTCCATAAGAATCATCTGCAATGGTTAATGCCTTTTTGATGTCGATGCATTCTGCTAATGTAGATTCTTCTATCATAGCTGGAGCAGGACCTAGTGCTAGACCCGGTGCTGGTGCCGGTTTGGATGCAGATGCCGATGATGATGTTGGTGGTGTGAGAGGTGGTGATGGTGTTTTTGTAGGAGGTGTGGATGAGGGTTATCATGATTCCAATGATACTGATATTGAGACTCACTTTTGATGTAAATTGTATTTTTGGATTGGTAATGTATGACGAGTTCCTTAAGACATAGGATGGTGTGTTTCATGGCCATGTTCTTGAATGGGTTTGTTTTCCTGGTAAGGTATTCATGCTTGAGAATACAAGTTAGCATGTTGGTGATGGAAGATTGATTAGCCGAGTGGTGAATACATAATCTATCATTGAAGACTATTTCATGGCCATGTTCTTGAATGGGCTTCATGTTTGTGTCTCAATGACATGAAAATTTAAGTATATTAACAATCACTATAGTCTAATCACAAATGTATTATTGTCCTGACACAACACCAACATTGATATTCCAGCACAACCCCATTGTTCTGAATGATCTCTTCCATGGGTAGTTCTTGGTTTCGAGAACAACATATAAAAAATTTATCTTTGCCAGAATCCATACGAACCAGAGGGTTGATGCCCATACTACAGTTCCATATCCAACATGAAGAAATTCTTGAATCTCTTTACCGTTTAAGCTCCTCGATTTAAAAAAGGAAAGGATACATCTATTAGGATCTTCATACATCGTAATAATATCAAACATATCCTACTTCTGCACATTGAGAGTCATTTGGACAATCACTGGATAGCCTGAGGCTTCTATGAATGCCATATTTAGAGTAGGACATCCTGGGAAGAACAATGGATTACCACTCTAGTTTCACTCCCGTAGCTAATCTCACCTTGCTCACCACCATGTGAACACGATCTTCAAGAATTTCCAGTAGATCAACCATTAGTATTTCCAACATTGACGACCTATTTATACCAGATGATCACTCATTCCATCTCTCCCCATACCAGGGTTTCATTAGTTTTGGCCAATGTTTCTTCCCTTCAATGACTTCTCTGGCATATTTTTCTTGCATTGACTTCATCATAACCGAAATATCACGAAGACCAGATCCCCCTTCTTCCACTAGATTAGCCATTATTTTCCTACTCACCCAGTGAAATTTTCCTGTACCATTAGCATACCAAATGAACTTAGAAAATATTTTTTAATTTTGATCTATTTTTCATTTCAGTGATTTGAATAAAAAGAGCACATTCATCATCATGGAGGATAACACACTATTTATCAGCATCATAAAACAACTAAAGGATAAGAAATTAGTTTTCTAGTTGTAGATAAGTACAATTTGTTTTCTGATAAACACATCAAATAAATTAATATTTTTTATTCTCTTATAAATTGGCCCCCAAAATACAGTATAGGGAGATTCCTCTCATTCATTCCCAATTTACATTGGATGTCCATGGATCAACAATAAACACAATTATTTGAGATATAGACTTTACTTTTGTCTGAGTTCACCTAGTGACCAATTCTATTTCTTTATACTAACTTCATTTTATTCTATCCATTAATATATTACTTCATTCCATTCATAGAAAACTATCATATCATTAGAAGACATCAAATAAGAGATGATGTTATTTCATTCCCTATTCTTATAAGGAATAACAGACACCTCCTCCATATGTTTCTTTATACTCCTCAAAAGTGCATACTTTTCTGGGATAAAATTATTTGGAGAGAGAGAATAATCCTTTAATAAACATTGATCTATTTTGAATAAATAAATATTTATTCCTCTGAATGAAATGGAAAACCACAGAGAGACGAAGCACCAAAAAACCAAATCACAAGCCCATGCACTGAACACAATGCTCCTCAAAATATGGAGCATGTATTTGCACTCATGTCTATCACATTCTTTGTCCATGCCCTCTATTATGATTATATTTGATCACAACACATTTTTTAATGTCCTCTACCATTTCCTAGGAAATAACCACCTCACATTGAACAAAGCACTGAGGCTTTACTGTGTTGAATGTCTGCTGGAATCCAGAATGATTTCTCCCTGTTGAGTCATGTTTTGAAGAAAGTGTAGGTCTGGAACTCACTTCCCTGTTTTGCATTGGATCTAATGGGATAAGCTGACTACATGAGTCCTATTTTCATCCTCATGAGGGCTGCATTTCAAGGTTCATACTACACCTATTGAAGATTTTGGGTGATCAAGTGGGGGGCAGGGGGCTTCTGGGGGGAGGGGTGTGCGGGTGGGGGGGCAGGGGGCAGGGGGGGTGTGGTGGGGGTAGGGGGAGGGTTGTGTGCAGGTGGGGGGGGGGGAGGGGGTAGGGAGAGGGGGTGTGCAGGTGGGGGGGGGGGTAGGGGGTGTGCTGGGGCAAGGAGAGGGGTGTGTGCAGGTGGGCGGGGGGGGGGGGAGGGGGGTGTGCAGGTGGGGGGTAGGGGGCAGGGGGAAAGATAAATTCTCATTTTCTCCCTTATTTTTTTCTCCCAAATCAAATTTAAACAATTGTTATTACTATTGTGATTGATTCCAAGAGATTTTGAGTGTTCTACACACATTCTACATCTTTTTAATTTACATTTACTATTTTGAAATTAATCTAACATTTTCATTTCATTCTAACATGGGAATCACCAATGTTCTTGTGTGATTATTATTTCCTGTTAATGTTTTATTGATTTATTGATTAATATGATTGAAAACTACTTTATTCATGAGAACTCAATTGAAAACTACCATAGTTCATCTATTATATATGTATATCATATCCATGTATGAATTTTTTTCTTCGATCTTAATTATCATAGTCCGGAGTGGCTAAACCACTAAGGGGAAGGGTTGAGTGTATGAGTCTTATGATCTTATTGAATTTATAAATCAGAACCATCTAACCCAAATGATTGTAATAATGTAAAATAAATTCTATGTATTAAATTATTTTATGAATACTTTACCATATTATATTTATATGATTTAACTTGGCTTTATTAGAGTTGAGTTGGCTATGACTATTAAAATTTTCCACTTTCTGCCATTACAAATAGGATTAAAGAATCATCGTTTTTAGCTATATCAAAACTAAAGAATATTTAACTCTTATATAGATCTATTTTGTGTTTTCCATGACAAAATAGTGTTTTAAAATCCACTTCGAAGCCTAATCCCTAGGATTATTCCCTATTAGGACCAATGTTATCCTTTTTACCTCAATCCCGAAATAGACCGTGATCCCTATTTCTTACTAAATGTTAAACAAAACTCAATAGAATCAATCATATCCCAAAACCAATACAAATTTTAGTACTCATAAAAAAATGTTTAGAGTCCAATTTTCTATTCTACCAAACATTCTCCATGGGTTCAACCCCACACTATCAATATACTACAAAATTATAGCATGTGTAGTTTGGGATAAAAGAATTATAATTTGACTGCATCCCATGAAAAGTAAATAATAAATATGGGATCCTCAAATTTTGATGATGATTACAGGAAATATGTTTACTATCTTTATGCATAGGGACCTTTAGCACAAACCTAGGATAACATCACCCTACCCATATTATATTTTCAATCATTCCTTTTTATTTTGAAAGCCACTATGTCATTTTTTTAAAGTCGAGTTCATGTGTCATGACCCTCTAACATATTCAAATGGTCATGACACCCATAAAATGCTTACCTTCATGCCTAAAATTGCATGGTACCTTTCCAATTTCTTCCATTTATGTACGGAATACCACAACAAACTAGCCAGTCCCAACCGACCCAACATTCGATATGTTCCAACAATACATCAAGGAGATAATGCTAATATGCAACTAGAGTGAACCATTCTGGATTATTTCTATCCATGAATCAACATTCTCACACCCAGTATTGTGTTCCCTTCTCTCCAGGCTGATTCATTTGAAATAAAAAATGGTCTCATCAGTATAAACTATAAAATAGTTCATCTTAGCAAATAGCAGAGTGAGAATCCTCATGAACACATATCTAACTTCATTGAGGTCTAAAATACCTTTTTCAACCTAGGTTTATCCTCTGATGTAATAGAATTATCTGTATTCCCATTTTCCATGCATGATTAATCAAAGGATTGGTTTAAAATTTGACCCCCTGAATCGACCGGAGGGGATTTTGTCCAGCAGGGGGGCTATCCAGGGGGCCCCAGTAGGGGGGGGGGGCTGTTTTCCAGTAGGGGGGCTATCCAGGGGGTCCAGTGGGGGGGGGGGGGGAGACTGCTGTCCAGCAGGTGGGGCTGTCCAGGGGCTCCAGCCAGGGGGGTGGGGGGATGCTATCTAGGGGGGTCTAACAGGGGGGCTGCTGTCCAGCAGGGGGGGCTATCCAGGGGGGTCTAGCAGTGGGGGGGGGGGGGGCTTCTGTCCAGGGGAGATTTTGTCCAGGGGGGATGTCCAGGGGGGGCTATTGTCCAGGGGGGGGGGCAGCAGGGGGGGGTGGGGGGGCTGCTGTCGAGGGGGGTCCAGTAGGGGGGCTTCTATCCGGGGGGGGGGCTTCTGTAAATTATGCTTTTAGAGTTCTTTTGTATATTTATTTTAATTTATTGAGTCCAATTTTTTCTTTTCTTAATCTGTTATGTTAGAAGGTTCTTGTTCTATTGAATATTATTTTATAATGATTTGTTTCACATACAGGGATCTCTCATACAACGCAATGACGTGGAACTTACCTCATAGTTTTGGGGCGCTTTCAAGCCTTGGTACACTGTAAGCAACTGAGACTTTAGTTAAGATAATTATCATTTTTAATGTATTTATGGCTTTATTCAGGTATTTACGGATCAATAAATTCACTGGTCTAATTGATGCCCTTTCTGGAGTTCCCCTTGATGATTTTTAAGTTGATGGTATGTTTAAACAACACTTACTTGAATTGACATCTTTCTAGTTTACATAGTTTTTGTTACCATGTAATTAATCATATTTCACTACTTTAGTTTGTATGAATTCTGAGCATCCTTAGTGCAAAGTCTTTAATCTTTTCTTGCTTTTACTGATGCTATCAGGAATGTTTCAGACAACCAATTTATTGGATCTTATTTGTGTATCGTTGTGACATTGTTAGCACTTGGTGGACCACCCTTATTATCTGTATATATATTGTTACTATTTTATTTATTTTACTTTATATTAACTAACCCAACATATTATGGGATATATTAACTAATTATTTTAAGTGAACAACTTAATTTTATGCTCATTTCCCACACATGTATATAGATTGTTACTATTTTAATTATTTTACAGGTCTTGTGTTTTTTTACTTTATATTCATCTCTATTGGGGGGTGCTGGTGCAGGGTGGGGGGGGGGTCTAGGGGGAGGGGGGTGTAGTGAGAAGGGGGAAGGGGTTGGTGTGCAAGGTGTAGGGGGGTGGGGCAGGGGAGGTGTGCAGGAGCAGGGAGTTCAGAAATTTGGTTCATGTAAGATGCAGGATGAACGGATGGGCTTTGAAACTCTGGTACAATGATATCCCAAACCAGATTATTTTTCTTGTTTGTTGAATGAGACATCAAGCGCTTCCAACGGAGGAGAATATTTAGAATTAGGGGGTGGCTCTAGCCTCTGGATGTCACTGTTGTACAAAGGCCACACTATGATTCTTCTTGGAACTTATTTTTTCAAAGTGACTGGGTGAGGGGGATCTGGGAGTTTATGGGACTATTTCTGAATATGAACAGCAGTGGGAACTCCATGTAAGAGATTATTAAGGCCTTGTTCCAAGGGAAGAGCCAGGGGTTGGGGTTATGATTCATTTATGTTTTTTCTTGGATGTGTGTGGGAATATTTGGGATGGTAGGAATAATGTAAGAGAAGACAAGAGTAATTCCTCAATCTATTTTCAAGTTCAAGTGAAAATGATTGGGGCAGAGTTGGGAGTGATTATCAAGGGAGCAATTTTTTCTATTACCTTGATAAGATTTCATCCATGGATTTGTATGAATAGTGATTATTTCCAAGGTAGTCAAGGAAAGGCCGCTTCAATGGAAGCCTCCTGTTATGGGATTATAATTGAATGTGGATGGATCATGTATTGCAGGGGATATAAGGGGAGGAAGGTTGTTTCAGAACAATAGGGGCTTAACATTAAAATTGAATGTGGATGGATCATGTATTGTGGGGGAGACGAGGGGAGGCAGGTTCGTTTAGAACAATAGAGGCTTGGTGATTTTGTGTTTCAATTCCTTTTACTGAATGGGTACCTCCTTTGGGGCAGAGGTGAGTGTGATGAATACGTGCCTTATGTTGTGTAATATTTTCAATGAGGAGATTGATGAAGTAGAATCTGACTCAATTGTGTTGGTTTGGCTATTTCTGAAGAAGGTGGTGGTTCCATGGGATTTAGATTACCTTGTATGGGGGGTGCTGGTGTAGGGTGGGGGTTAGTCTAGGGGGAGGGGGGGTGAGTAGTGAGGAGGGGGCAGGGGGGGGTGGGGTGCAAGGTGCAGGGGGTGGGGCAGGGGAGGTGTGCAGGAGAAGGGGTGGGGGGTTCTGGTGTAGGGTGGGGGTTAGTCTAGGGGGAGGGGGGTGTGTAGTGAGGAGGGGGAGAGGGTGGGGTGCAAGGTGCAGGGGGTGGGGCAGGGGAGGTGTGTAGGAGCAGGGGTGGGGAGTGCTGGTGCAGTCCTCCCAACAGCCATCACGGTTCACCGTGCTGGCTTATTTTTTATGCAGTGGAAGGCCTATAGCCACGGTTTTAAACTGTGGCTAAAGACTTATAGCCACAGTTTGAACCGTGGCTATAGGCCTATCGCCCTGGTTTTAAATCGTGGATATAGGGTTTTAGCCACAGTAACCATGGCCTTTATTGGCATCTATAGGGATGAACCTATATCTACAGATTCAAACCGTGGCTATAGGGCTATAATGACGGTTTGAACTGTGGCAATAGGGATGTAGCCATAGTTCGAACCGTGGCTATAGGGCTATAGCCACGGTTTCAAACCGTGGATATAGGATCCGACCTATAGCCACGCCAATACTATCCACGGTTCATGAAACCATGGCTATAACCTATAGACACAGTTTTTGGGCCTATATCCAAGGTTTAGAACCGTGGCTATAGCCTAAATTTCTAGTAGTGACACGATCTCAAATGGTAAATCTCACTAAGGTGGTTAGATTGTTGGGGGTGATGTGAGACTCTATTTTAACTTAATAAAAGCTTACTCACATTCTTTATCAAAAACAAATTAATTTTCTTTTTTAGAGTAATCCGGGGAGGGGGAGTGCAATTTTACTAAAGTTACAAATGAAATGATGGTAAAATCCTTCATGACCTTGGAAAGACCACACATCTCGTACTTTTTTTGGGAATAGTAGGGAATAAATGACATCCACTTTTGATTTATCAACTTGGTTTCCATCCCCAAAAATGACATGTCCCAAAACTATACCTTGCTGCACCATGAAATGGAATTTCTCATAATTTAATATGAGATTATTTTCAATATAGTGACGTAGGACCAAAGCAAGACTACTCAAACATTCATCAAAATAATAACAATAAACAGTGAAATCATCCATGAATACTTCTATGAAATTCTCTAGGTAATCTGAAAAAATACTAAACCTGCATCGTTGGAAAGTACCCAAAGCATTGGAAAGACCAAATGGAATCCTTCTATAGGAGAATGTACCAAAGAGGAAAGTGAAGGTTGTATTTTCCTAATCCTCGAGGCAATATGGATCCTAAAGTATCCAGAATACCCATCAAGGAAACAGTAGTGGGACTTACCTACTAGCCTCTCTAGAGTTTGGTTAATGAATGGAAAAGGGAAATGGCCATTCCTAGTATGTTGGTTTAGTCGGCGATAGTCTATGCATACACACCAACTATTTTGTAGATGAGTTGGAACCAATTTGTGGTTTTCATTTTTGATTACTATAAGGCCAATTTTTTTATGAACTACTTGAATGGGGCTGACCCATTTGATATCAGATATGGGGTAAATGATTCCAGTAGCCAATAATTTTGTTACGTCATTTTTCACAAATTCTAGGCGGTTTGGGTTCAGTCGACGTTGTGGCTGCATCACTGGTTTAGCATCATCATTTAATAAAATATGATGTGTACAGATTGATGGGATAATACCAAGAATGTCAACAAGTGTCCATCCTAATGCTTTTTCATACTCCCTCAATAGTTCAAGCAGTCGCAATTCATGATCATGAGGGAGTGAACTAGCAATGATGACGAGCAAATTATTTCCATTATCAAGATATGAATATTTTAAATCATGAGTTATTTGTTTCAGTTCCAATTCAGGTAGATTTTGGATTGATGGGAGTGTGTGTGAAAGTGAGAGGTCACTGACCTCATCTAACTACTCAATGGTATCATCCTTAGATGAGGAATGAGCTTTTACAAGCTTAGCAGTATCATCAATGGTCATTGGATCCTCAGTGTTCAAGAAATTATCAATTAATAAACATGGATGACTTTTCTAGAACACTACCACAATCAATGCATGATTTATTACCTAGAATTTCTGTCAATGAAGAGAACTCAAAAAGGGAATCGGGGGAAAGAAAATTTGTTTTTAGGGGAAGGGAGTACATAAATTGAATTAACAGAGAGAGAGGAATGTTCTTATGAGGGGTGCTTTATGGCATCAAGGATGTTGAAATGGACTATGTCACACCAAATTCCATAGGTAATGTACCATTAAAGATATTAATTATGGATTTGGTGGTTTTCAAGAAAGGTCTCCCTAATATAATTGGGGCATGTTCATTCATCCTATCATATTCTATTTTAGGCACATAAAAATCTGTAGGAAAAATTAAAAGTTTCACCGTCACAAGAACAACCTCTAACACACTAGAAGGGTGTGAGGTACTCTGGTTTTCTAGTTGAACAACAATTCCATTAGGATTCAGTCCCCCAACCTGCAATGTAGAGTAAATGGAGTTAGGCATCACATTTATAGAGGCACCTAAATCAAGTATAGCATTATAAAAAGAATACTCTCCTATGGTGCACAAAATTGAGAATATTCCAGGATCATTGCACTAGGTGGGAAGTGATGGATCTATCAATACTGAAAAATTCCTCCCTAAGCTCACTTTCTCATCACCTCAAAGTCGCATTCAGTGTGTACACATCTCTTTTAGAAACTTGGGGTACTGTGGAATTTGCTTCACAACATCAATCAATGGGATGTTAACCCTTACTTTCTTAAAAATTTCCAATATTTTCTTTTTAAGTCTAGTTTCCTTTTTTTTCTTGGTTGGGTGGCCCTTTGAGGAAATGAAAGAGGAATGTTTGGGCTAGGTGACTCATCAATATACACACTCTTTCCTTTGGAAGGGCTTCTCTCAAGACAAGGTTCTACAATATTTGGAACATTTTAATTGGTTGGGATGGAGGTTTCCTTAGGAGGGGATGACTCTAATGGAAGATTAATTTTACTTTTTAGTTGTTTTTCACTCGTAAGGGTGATGACACTAACATTTCCTTTATCCCTAGGGTTAACTAATAGTTGAGAGGGTAGCTTACCCGACCCATGACTTTTAATCTCCCCCACCGTTATAGCTAGTTGGGCTAATTGAATTTTGAGGTCTTGTATGGATTTTTGGGTGGTTTGTTGGAATTGTAGATTGTGGGCAGCCATTTTTTTCATCATATCTTTTAAGCTAGGCTCTGGTTTTAGAGGGGGTGGTTGGAAAGGCCTTTGGGGTGGTTGAGGATTTCTTGGTGGTGGTGGTGGATGACTACTCTTCCCTTGTTGGTTCCATGGATGATGAGTCTGGTTTGAATACCCCCTTTTTTATTGGATTGGTTGTCTTTACACCCAGAGTTGGATGGATAGTATGGTTCTTGCCAAAAGGGTTGGTTATAGGGGTGTTCTGGGAAGATTTCCTCACAAATCTTAGAATTTTATCTCAATTTGGGGCATTGGTCAGAATAATGGGTGTCAAAAGAGCAGATTCCATAATCGATGGGAGGAGGAGATTGAGATTTCCCTTGGGAGAGAGTGATTTTTCCTAAAAGGGTACTTACCTCTTCAAACTTTGTGTCCACCTTCTTCTCAAATTCAGTACTTTGGACCTCATGGACACCTCTAATGGGTACGCTATACCTTATATCGAATTGTTGAGTGTTTTGTGCCATGTTCTCAATCATGTTTCTTTTAGCAATTGGGGTATTATCTACCAGCGTACCACATGCATCATCATCGATCATATTTCGATCAATAGGGATTAAACCTTCATAAAAGTATTTAATTAAAAGTTGATCACTTATTTGGTGGTGTGGGAAACTTGAACATAAACTTTTAAAGTGTTCCAAATATTCATGTAATTTTTACCCTTGAGATTGTCTTATCCCACAAATTTCTTTCCTTATTTTTACAGTTTGAGAGGCTGAGAAATATTTTTCAAGAAAAAGGCGTTTCATGTTTGCCCAACCTCTTATTGGGGAATTAACTTAATAAAGCCAATATTTTGAAGTATCTTCTAAAGAAAAGGGGAATGATCTAAGCTTTACTTGTTCCTCATCCACATTATAAGGTTTAAATATTGAAAACATAGTGTTAAATGCTTTTTAATGCTTATGTGGATCCTCTCCAGGAAGTCCATTGAAATAGATGAATTAAACTAGATTTTAGTTCAAAATTGGTTACCTCGCCTTGTAATTGAATGTATGTGGGTTAGATATCGACATCAGGTGAGGTTAGTTATTTTAATTTCAAGTTATTTTCATCCATGTTATTTATGTTAATTTTAGTTTTAATGTGGGTTCCCAAATAAGAAGAAGAAGAAGGATCAATATGAGTGTTGATGTTTTGTGCGTCCTCTTTCAAAGGATCCTCTTGTGTATCTCAAGGTCACTGATATAGGATCCTATCAGGTTTGGGTTCAAAAGGTTGTAAGTCTCCTGGAGTAGAATGTTTCATGCACCAGGACTACACAACAAATAGATCAGAATAAAAATATATATGTAGAGTTATAAGATTAAACAAATAAATATTCACAAAAATTACAAAAAAACTTATCAGAAACACGCACCAAAACCAAAGCATTCCCCGAAAACGACGCCAAAATTTGACCACTATGTCATGAAACATCAAATTTATTATGTTTTAAGGTTTATTTATAGTCCAGGGTAGACCCTAGGTCATCTCTCAATGAGATTTCGTGGGTTTAGAGTGTGCGTTTTTAATAACAAGTACTAAAATACGGGTGATTTTGAAACATGTTTTAGGATGATATTAATTAATTGAATGATTAAAAGTTTAGAAACCAAATGGAATGAAAGAAATATGAGATAAAAGGGTTCATTGTGATTTCACTACACAATTTCAAGTTCATCATTCTTGGAGATTAATTTAGGAGTAATTCTTTGGTTGAAATTAATTGGAATCCTGATTAATTCCCATGCCTTTATTTCATTGCTTAAAGAACCAAAACTTGACATAACAATCGTATTGTAAAGGTCAAAAACTTATGTATGAAATAAGAGATTCCAAATATGTTTGAAATCTCATGAAATTGGGTAAGAAAAGGATTCTTGTGTTACCCAATCAGAATAACACAAGTCAGACACTCAAAACCTCACACTGATCGATTAGAAATTAAGAGCATCTCATCTGCACGCATAAAAAAAAAACATTCAAATATGGAAGTATGTAAGATACATAGAAAGAAATGTTTTAACACCCAAATTAATCCAAAATAGTAGCTAATATATGCATTATAACTCCCTTGACATGTGTGTATCTCCCTCACAATGAACGCCCCCCATTTAGCTTGACATCAGGTGGTGGAGGAAGCTCGGGAAAAACTCGTTCTTCATTCTTGACCCGCTATGAGGATAGGGGCCTCCAGAACTTCTAGGGTGAGGAGGGTACTCATATGGAACTCCAAATTGGCAGAAACTCACTCCTTGTCTGAACTTAGGAATGAGGTACCCATGGTGTCTTTTTATAAAAAAAATGGGACATGGTTTTGGGAACCCTGTTTTTGAGATACCACTTGTATCTCAATTTTGGAATAGTATAAAGAAATATCAATACTTGAACAAAAGAGAAGTGATGTTGAACAGACTCTTTAATGTATCCGTATCTAATTTGGCATCCATTAGAAAACAAGATTGGGAGATATGGTCCAAAGACTGAAACACAATTTTGAATTTGAGTAGATTCTATCCCTTGAACAGAATGGTTCAGATGGGTCACCATATAGCCGAATTCGGCTTCAGTTTATTAATAAGAGTTGTAGCCCATGACGTTATTGAGAGAACAAAAAAGTTTCAGTCCATTTAGATGCACGAATGTTTCTTAATATTCAAAACAATGGACAGATATCCATGGGATGCAATGCAGTTTGGACCATTTTTCTTTTGGATGATCTCCGGGCCTCCAAATCACCTCCACCTTTAGTGAAAGTATCAAAACAAGTATAATTGAAATTTTTAATAGTGATAAAAATTAATTCATTGAATAAAACATGAAGTTAAATTTATTATTATATTCTGAATATTCATTACAAAACTAGTTTAAAATTATGGTGTAAGGGAGGAATTGAATTGTGAATCACTATGTGATCACACCGCCACACCTAAACATTTTCACTCCTGGGAAAAGTCACATATAAAAAATGATTCTTGTATATACTCCTAACATTATGAAGATTTAACATTTGAGGAAATTTTAATTCCTTAAAGTAATGTGATCAATGTACGAACCACACCAAGGAGTTATTCCTAGTGAAAATGGAAAAAGATGTCTCATAAATCATATCACAATGAAATTCAAAGAGATTCACGACACCAAATTGATAAAGGAATTAAAAAGTCAACCATTCTACTAACTCTACATGTGTGTGTGTGAAAACCATTCAAGGATATTCTTTCCACTTTCTATCCAATAAATATATGTTATTGTAACATTATTCAGCTTTAAATAAATTTTTTTCACCGAACCTACCCTACAAACATTGCAATCATATTTCAAGACCCACTCACTTAAGCATTCCTAGAATTCAAACCACAATCTCCCGTCCTAGATATCCCCATATATTGCATATCTCATCACACTCCTCATTTATTATTTTTGTTTTTTAGAGGTTGCATTTGGAACAAATCTCACACTCATATCTCAACCCTTGTTTGATCTCTTCACGGCACTAATTTCAATAGTTATAACAAGATCAAAGGTTGAGGAGGAGTGGTTTTTGACCTGCCCAAGACACAACCCATTTTTTTGGGGGCGTACAACAGTCGAACATTAGGTACACACACATATGTCAATATGATACAGTGATGAAACAGATCAGATAAGGAACGAATGTATGGAAATATAACTTGAAGTGGAAAAATATTAACCTAACATATATTTACCTTATATTAAGTAAGAAATATTCACACTTCGTGGTTTGGTGCAAAAATATGTGGAGATATTAGTGACACAGTTTTCCCAAAAACTACTCACACAAGGGGAATCAATCATCTCACATGTTTCACAGTGATACAACCATTTATATCATTGAAAGATTACCAATTCACTAAAAATCACTCACTGATGTTAAATTCATACAAACATTCAATCGAAAACAGAGACAAGTTTTTTTTTCAAATGTTAAATCAACATGAAATCAAAAATTTCAACATGCATTTTCGGTAAGTTCCATGATTTGGTAACCATAAGGGGGGGGGGGAGTAAAAATACCATAAAGAAGGCGAAAAATAGAATAAAGAAGAAATATGATGAAAATCAAAATGAACTCTATAAGATAGGTAAAATTGAAAAAACCATAAAGAAGTAAAAAAAGAGAAGAAATAATAAAGACAATGAAAATTCCTATCGAACCCAAGAATGTACCCAACTATTCAATGATAAAACACTAAAAAAATTAAAAATAATGATGTGTTGTATAATCTTGGTTCAAGAAATAATAATTAATGTATTTCAACATATGTTTTAACATTTTTATGTAATTTACTCTTATATTTTAATTGTTAAATTTTTTATTAGGGAAACACGATTTTACCCAACTAAATTATGTTTTAATAAACATATGAAATAACCCTTCATAAAAAATATAGGAGTGATAATCCACAATTTTATCTTCATATTATATAATTCAATTTCTAAATAATATAAAATTTACTTTTAAGTTATATCATTTTATAAATAGAAAAAAATATTTTGTGGAAAAATATTGTTTTCACTATTAAGTGTTCTTAGTATTATTTACTATTGATTGATAATTTAATGGGTAATAATATATGTAAATATAGGTTTAAAAATTATATTAATGTCATATTTTGGAATGAATTAATATATTTTATCATATAAAAATTACATTATATTAATAAAACCATTCTTCGAAAATATTAGTTTCACCATTATCAGGGAAATTAAATGTAATACCTTTTTTTCATAATCTTATTCCTTAAAATAAAATCAATATTAATAAATAATATTAAAATATTTATCTAATATATAAAATCCATTTATTTTAATTTTTATTTTACAATTGATGAAAAATAATTTCTAATATAAGTGAAGAAATACAGTTATTAGAGTAAAAAATTACTTATGTATCAAAAATGATAAACATTTATTTTAAAAATAAAACATAGTAATATTAAATGGATTATTTTACTTATAAATATATATATTTTATATAAAAAGGTTACAAAAAAATCTATAACATTATTCTATTATGATAATGTAATAAAAGTAATGGTTTTAGAAAAATCGGTATTTTTTAACTTTTCACCTAAAAACCAATGTTTTTGAAAAAATACCAAAAAATTAAGACCAAGATAATTTTGACATCAAAAATAAAAAAAATAAAATTAGATTTTTCTAATAAATATTCAAAAAAATTTTAAATTTAGTTTTTAAATAAGAAATATAAAAAAATAGAAAAAAATAAATATTATTTTTTCATTAAAACTCAATATGGTAAATGTATAAAATATTTGGAATAAATTTCAAATCACATTCATTATTATGAGAAAAAATGTCTTTAATACTTTTTATTTAATAATTTATTAAATAAGAGACAATTAATACAACCCTAGAAGCCAATGAAGCATAATTTATTTGGTTATTTTGGTAAATAACATTAAAAATTGAAATAGAAATGAAATTAAATAAACTAAATCTCCATAAAATGACCTTAATTCCCCTTGATGTTCTAAAACTGCATGGGATAACATGGGGAAGCACATAAGAAATGGGTGAGCTATAATTCTCAGTAAGGGAATAAAAAAATTCAAACAAGAAGAAAGTAACACATGTGATTCAATAGGCATGTCGAGGTAACATAAGATGGGTGGTAATCATAAACTTGAATATCAAATCATGATATAATATGACAACATAAAGGAAATATGGGAATGTGAAAACAAAAAAACATGACTTCATAATTACAAGTCAAGGATAAAAATTGATACATCATAACATAGTGTTCATAGTATCACCTGTCATGTACAATACATGGAATATCATGAGATAAAAATATTACCCAATGAATTTGATGGCTATATAATTCTGGGCCCACCTATTACATTCATATCATGTACATGTATAAATGTTCCACATATATCATATAATATAAGGATGTATTTAATCACTTTTAACCACATAATGAAGGAGTGTGGGTTACATACATGAAATTCAATAATAAATGAATCAATGGGATATATAGGTGAAGTCCCCTGAGTGGAATTGGGGATGGGTATTCACTACACAAATGTTCGACAAGGAAATTCACAGGATAATTTCGACAACATAACAGGGGTGGAATAATGTTCATGAAAGAGTTTAGTGCAAGTAAAACAGGACTATAAACACATGAAAATCATGGAAATGGTAATATGGATGTGTGAAATCATATCCCTACCTGAGAAATTTGAAATAAATGGAATAATAAAAAGAAGGTTCTTGAATAAAGAGGTGATGGAGAGGATCCTTTATCTTGGGAGGGTGCTTCTAAAAGCATGATAAGATATTATTATGAGGTTGAGGTCACCATTAGAGTGATACATAGAGGGAAAGTAAGATAAATTTCGTACTAAAATGATTTTTAGAGATGATGAATGGAATTTTGGGTGGGTTTTTTATAATAAAAAAAATTCTTTTCTAATTCTTAAACATAGGTTTTGAAATATATATGGTAAAGAAAACATAAATGAAAAAATTACCATGGGGTTTCCAATGATTTCTTAAAAATGAGAGTGGTTTTCATTATTTTATATTCTTAAGAATAGAACTCATTAAAACATTAACCTTGTTTATGTTAATAGGAATCATGTTTTCAAAGAATTGATTTTAAAACCTTAAAAGGAAATTTATATTTTGGAAGATTCCTTAAGTGATTATAAAATTTATCAAATAACATTAAAAAATAATTATTATGAATGTGAAAAATAATTTTGGTAATGTATAATCTTTATAATATTTATTACATCACTTTTGATCTCTTAATATGTTATAACACATAACGTATTCAATTTTTACCCAAAAATTTGATTGTATTGGAAAATTATGAAAAATTTCTTGTTGATTAATCTTAAAATTATTATTTTAAAAATAATATTTATTTTATCATATTAATTATTTAAATATTATAATTTAATCTTTTCAATAAAAAAACACCATTTATTGAAAAATATTGTGTTTTTAAAATAAAAATTTTCCGACACTTACAAAAATTAGATTTGACATTGTAAATTTATATTATCATTTATATATAAAAAATGTTATTTAATAGATATATTTTAGTAAAATATCATTTATTTCAATAATTATCATTTTCATTAAACATAGCCTCTTGATTAAAACTATATATATCCAAAAAATACAATTTTTATTTCATTATATCAAAATATAATTTTTATCGATCTTATTATTTTATAATTATAATTTTTTAAAATATAAATGTAATAATTATGATATTAATAATATAAATTTTAAAATTCATAATTTTAGGGTGTATATACATATATCTTTATTACACCAGTAAATTATCTTAGGGTGAGGTATGCGATGATTAGATTTTCATGGGGTGGTTTGACCAACATTGTTTGAGTCATGATCTCAATGATCTTGAAATTTTATAATAAATGGTTTCATTATTTATTAGGTTTTGAATCAAAGACTGGACATGGTCAAAGGTAAATAACTGTGATACTATCTCCCTTAGACGCTCCAGTATATTGGCTTTATTGGGTACGATCCTACTTTTCAAAGCTATCGATTCTTTTATCTATGCCAATTTGATTTATCATAAACTATAATATATATTCATCATAATTATCACCATAAAAATCCTATATTGTCAATGATTATGGTGTGTAAAAATATTTTAAATCAAACATGATATAACATATAAAAGTTCAAAATTACCAAAGTAGAGGATATTTTTTCTTAAATATCATTAATAATGAATTTATTTATTCAAATAGGAATTTAATTTATAAATATCAGGTACATTAGAGTAAAAACTAGATTATATCATTTGAATTTATATTTACATGACTCCTAATGATCTTTATTCAAGATATAATCATAAGGTATTCTCTATTGTTAGTCATGGGTGGTGATTTTTCTAGAATAGATCATCTGATAATTTATAAGAGATTGAATTTCTATCACGTATGATTATGATTATACTATAATAGTCTTAGTGTAACATTGGATTAGTCTAGAGAAAACCTAGTAAATCTACCTCTATCTCAAGATATAAAAAAAATGAGATTCATAGGAATATATTCAATACCTGAATCCATTTCATTAATTCTTGTTCATGGATTTCATAATATTGTTAATTTATTTTACAAAAACTAATTTAATAGTTATATTAAATAGATAAATTTTTATTTTTACATATAATAGTATCATTTTAGATCGGTGATGTGTGTAAAATATGAAATTAATATTATATTTACTCGAGGAAAATACATAGTGAACTTTTTTATCCTTACACTAACCCCCAACCCTTTTATGCTGCTTTATGTCCCAACAACTCATATTAGGGACAAAATTCCCTAATTTATGATTTAAATTCAGTATTTGTGTTCTGATAATTTTTCACATATGGATACTTTGTTAAGGTATTTATTTTTAATAGTAATAACATTTATAGTTAGAATTTGGAGATAATTTTACCCATATAAGATTGTGGTAAGGATTTTATTATATACATTAAAAAATGTGTTGATATGAGTAAGCCCAATTAATGAAATGGTAATTAAAGGACATAGATGTTATTTATGAGATATATATCTAATGATGTTTACAAAGACATCATTAATTGTGCCAATATGCTTGATATTTATAATTCAATGTATTTTTTGTATTTATAGTTTTTTACTATGTAGATTCAGATGAGAAACCCTAGAGAAGTTTGTAAAAGTGTATGGGATAGAAATATACTGATCAATGTTCATATTTATTTCCATAGGGAAAATGAAAATTAAAAAAAGAAACTATTCTATAAATAAATTGAGTGATTTTATCCCTGAAAACACAAGTGAGTCTCTATGAATATCTTATTATAGACCTACATGAGTACATTCATGATTTGAAAGATTATGATAATACCGGTAATGTTTTATATGGGGGAAGGAATACTATAAAAAATTAGTTGTAAGTATCAAATTAGAGGTTGATAAAATAAGGTACAATTTTAAAATAAACCTCCACAAAAATAATATTTAAGATAAATAAAAATGATATCCTTGAAAAAATTGTTCAAGAGGTAAGGTTTGTCAGGAAAAAATCCAAAACATCATGAAATATCTATGAATGTTCTTGGAAAATATCATGAACAATAGGTAAATATTTTTCACCATGAAATGAATTTCACATTTATAATTTGGAATAATAATTGAAGGTGAAGGGTTTTATAATTAAAAATCTTGAATAATAGATTGATTTATTATGGAAGAAGAAAATTTCTAAAGGTTCCCACAAAAATATATCATATGGTTAAAATAAGAACATCAACTTATATTTGAGGAATCATTGGTGATGACCAGATGCAACATATATATGTATTACTCTATAAAATATGAAACATTAAAGTTTGTTATGTGGTAGAAATTGAGATAATATGAATGTGTGTATGGAAGTAATAAGGATACATAAAATAGAAAATACTACAAGTAAATGTCAATTAAAATAAAATTTTAAATTGAATTTTTTTCTAGAATTTTTTTATTCTTGGTAACCCTAGACATGTTCAATGTAATGTCATTATGAAAATAAATGAAGATTAAAATAGGAGATCCCCAAACTCCTATAACTAGTAGGGGACATGAATGGAAGGTTTTATAAACTAGTTATCCTTAAACAAAATTCAATTTGATAGATAATTTTAGAGAAATTAAGAAGATGTAAATTCATAAGGTTTCACTAATGGGATGATTATATAAATTTTTAAGGAATTAAATGAAACAATATGTAACCACAAATAACATTGTTTTTTTCAAGTAAAATTATATAAAATAAAGATAAAAAGTTTTTTAACAAGATCCAAAGTGATTGTACACTCAAAAACCAAAATGAAAAGAGAATGAATAGGTTTAGAGAGAAATAAAGAATGAAAAATTGGTTCTCATGGAAATCTTGAAAGAAAATAAATAGTTATTGATTAGTGGGTTCATTCATAAAACAATAAATAATGAAAAAATAGGGGAATTATCCATTCCATGGATAATAAAGAGGGTCATAAAATGATGAAACAATGATACATTAATGTTTATTAAAAAACTAGTTAGATTATTTTCACTAAGTAGGTTAATACCAAGTAATATAATAAGAATGATATATATATAAACATTTGGGTTAATGTGTGTGAAAGTGTTTTTATTTGGAGAAGAATTTAGAAAATGATAAAGAGTAATGGGTTGGATTGTAGTGGACAAACACATTACTATATATGAATAAGATTATTGTGTCCCTCTCCACGTTAATATAAATATTATATCTTATTATTGAAGTGATGTAGGATAAAGGTAAAGATATAATCCATGGGATATTTAAATTAAGTTTTCATTTAAAGGAGAATATTTATAAATATGAAAAATACATGTCTAAAAGATAATATGAAAGTTGTGGTAAGGAATTATCTATCCAACAAGTGATATTAATCTATCACCATTGAGGATAAATAATATAATCATTGGTATTTGCTTTAATAATTATTTTTAGTAGGTATCAATCATTTTTGTTGAGTGATACACATTTTAAAGAAAAGTTTCAATCAATTCAATAGTGTGAAGACAATTTTAGAATCCTATCATATTTTATTATTCTATTATTAAATTGTGTAATTTTCTAGTATGATGATAGATAACTTAATAAATATGCATCCATTTATGACATTACATTGATTTATATTATACAAAAATATTATGGTATCATATGAGTGTTTTTTATAGATAAAAATATGATAATATATGAAAAGAAAGACTTTAAGAAAGTTTTATCAATATGACATTCCAATGTTGTGAACTATAGTTAAATATTTTTTTAAAGGGTAATAAATTCAGTGGATTAGAGATAAGAACTAAAAGTCTTCACTTCCTCATTAAAAAAAATTAAATTTCCAATAACGATTTAAAGGACATGATATTAAAGTGGTATCACTAAATTTTTATTAACTAGTTTTATATTTTGTTCAATAAGTGGTTGGTCATTGATAAAGGAGTATAGTTAGTTAAATATAGTTCATTGAAAATGGTAAGAGATTTAGAGCATAGTGATATTATTCATGTTGAATCTTGTTTATTATATCAATCTATAGGTCAATAAGCTTGGAGGAATAATTAATAAATTAATTAAATTTGGTAGGATCACATTATAGTATGTGGAATGAATATATAAAATAAAGTATGATAATGGATTAGAAATTGTTGTTTCAATGATGGTTAGTTGGGAGAAGATTAAATATTTTTTATTCTATTAATTTTATGGATTTAAATGTAACATAAATGAAAATAGTATCAAGGGTCATAGTTTTCCTTAAATAAATAATTCTTTAATGTATGATAATATGATACATACTCATGAAAATATAGTTCAATTAGGTAGTGAGCATGAATTTATATCTTATTCCCTTTTAAATGGATGTGATAAGATCCATTTTAACTATATTAATAGTGGGGTAGAATGAAAATAAAATTGATTATTAAATCAAAACAACATAATGATTTTTTTGTGATATTGTCTATAAAATCAATATTAGGGGATTGTTTAAACCCTAAGATTATTTTAGATTTGTTGAAAATATATATTTATTTAATTTATAACAATTTTTATTTATATATTTCATGGAAATAGTGTCAATTGAATGATCAATAATTTCATATCAATTTTTAGATTATAGATATATTGATAAGCAATGGAGTTTTATAAATTTTAGGTGTTTTTAATAAAAAAGTATTGATGTAGAAGTATTATTTGGATGATTATTGATTTTTTGGACTACTATGTGATAAAAATTATATATATTTATATATATGGGGATTCTAATTTCATACAAATGAAGTTTCTACCAAGTATAATATTTCATAGAGAGTATCATTTTTGGAAATCATAATTTAGTGCTGATTTAATCTGAAGTGGTTGTGATTTCTTGAGTATTTTTTAAAATTCCATAAAGTGATTAAGAATTTTATGATTTGGTATTGAGATATTTAACATTTGATTAATGAAGGAGTGGGTTGTTTTTTATGACCTCTATTTTATATTTCTAAATTATTTTTTAGTTCAGCCCATACTATTTTTTAGAAATGTGTTGGATATTATTTATTATGTATGATTAATTCATACCGTAAATGAGTACTTACTCCAAAGGACTA
Source organism: Viscum album (assembly GCA_963277665.1). Taxonomy (NCBI): domain Eukaryota; kingdom Viridiplantae; phylum Streptophyta; class Magnoliopsida; order Santalales; family Viscaceae; genus Viscum; species Viscum album. Next base: position 1,058,310,900 of record OY728125.1, read on the forward strand.
TTTTTTAGGTTGTGTTTTAGAAGTTTTTGAAAAGGAAAAGTATTTTATCTCCCACAATATAGAACTTACAAAGAATCCAACTATCATCTATAAGAATCGATAATTAAGAAAAACTGTTGAGGATATATGTGAAGGAATACATATCACATGAAGGAAAACACATGCATGAATATGATGGTGGTTCTAGGTATAACTACACTACATAGGGTGTCATGGAGTTACATTGGTTTTGTATAGGGCGGTACTATATGGATAATTGAGTGGATGAGGCACATTCAATTTGATAAATAAGCATGATCCTGATCAAATATTTTATGTGGGATGATTATTTCTATAGAAACCTACCATATATTAAAAACATGGATGAAAATATAATATATCGATATTAAATTCATCAGCTACCCTAAAAAAGTTTTTTATACATGAAGAATGAATCACTATCACCCCTAATCGAATGGAAACACTCATGTTCTTATTTCCCCTCATCCATATAAATTCTGTTGATTGATAAATGGAGATATAATTATGAACAAAATATGGTAATATAAATTTTGATTTGAATGATTATATGTTTAAAATAAGACATTTTTCTATGAATAAAATAATGATTTTTTATGCAAGATCTATGTATATGAGTTTTCATGATGCAAAATAATTATGAATTTTATTTGGTAAGTTATTTTTTAATATGTTCCAGGAAACAATAGTTCATTTTTTATGTAGTAGCCAATAGATATTATTTTTCTATATTCCTATAGGATAACTTCAAATTATGGAAGCATGGATTCTATAGTATTGTATGATGTTCGTATATCAGGTATGTTTGAATAAATTATAGTATTTATAGTCATAATATATGACTAAAAAGTTTTAATTTCATGAAATTCGAAGAGTTTGAATTTTTTGAAGGTGATTTTCCTATATTCGTTTTATTTAACATAGATATTAAAAAGATTAAAAAGAAGGATATTTTTCAGTATTTTAATATTTAAAAGTAAGGCAATGTCTCATGTAGTGACTAATAGTGAGGCATGTTCAATATATGAGGAAAAATTATATATTAAAAATATTGTATGTGTGACACATATGATTTATTCTATATGAATATATAATGAACTAGAGAATAGGATAAAGAGAAAGGATACATATTTTATTCTTGATATATATAAATATTTATAAAAAATGTATAGGGAATCATGTGTATATTTCTAAATTTGGTAATTATGTTTGAGGAGAAAACAATCCATGGATATTATCTATATCATATCAAGTACATATAAAATTATAGATTATTTATTGAGTACAATAAGGTATATTATATTATATATAGAATTTAAATTTGGAGATAATTAATGGATAATTTACATTTCTTGAATTATCATTATCTAGAGAATTTGTTATGCAGTTCATCAATATACCAAACTCTCATTTTTGTGGATTTGTGTTCATCCATCTTGAAGAAGATGGTGGGAAGAAAAATGAAGACCAATGTGCTCTTTCAAGAGATAATGGTTAAAAAAATTCATGCATACCATGATGATCTATAATATACTATCTTAACTATAAATAATCTTTAACCTCTATCAAGTAGTTTTAATAGTGAATAAAAGTAATTTCTTCTAATATTGGTAGTGAAAACTTATTGAATCTCTATAATTAAATTTATAGGGAGTAAGATATCCTGAAAAACTGAATTAAAATTATCTTGTTCTAGTTAAAGTTTCAAATTTTGGTAAAATAAGATAAATATATATTTTTTAAACTTTTACTATCTACACTTGTTCATGTTATTTGATGTAGATACATTCTAAATGAAAAAATAGATTTTTTTGAGTTTTCCTGTTAACTAAATAGAAGGATCCTAAATGGAATTCTTAGAAATGAAAAATAAAAGGAATAAATTGGTTGACATAATGATTCATCCACCCCTATCATGGTGTTCCAGGTCCTAATAGAAATATTACTGAAAACATATGAAGATTTCAACATTATGAAAAAGGGTATGAAGAAGAAGAGTACCAGAAATTCTCCCATGAATAAGGACACACCCATATAGATAGGTGAGATTGAGATATATGATAAATATAATAATAAAATTATTTTGAAAAATAATTCCAAATTTGTAATTTCAAATTCTTCCATAGAGAAAAGAATCATTAGACTATCCTTGTAAGAATTGGAAATGACTTAATTTCATCAATATGATGTTTGTGTATAAAGAGGAAATGGTGAGATTTCATCCCTATATAATAAAATAGATCTTGTTGAAATCATTTGTATAATGAAATACTAATTAATAGATGATTCAGTGTTACCGAACAAAATATTGAAGAAAGTAGAGGTGTACTTGAATAAATACATTATAAAAATAGGTGTAAGATGAATGTCCCAAACTATATTCATGAAATTGATTCACATGAGATAATAGAACAATTGAAGAAATATTATTATTTTTAAGCTTGTTTAGTTTCACTAAAATATAAACTATAGGATAGGGTGAATTGTATAAATGAAGCTACCTAGAGTATGGGGAATATGGTCAAACAATTGAAGGAGAAGGATGTAAAGATCATAGATCTTTAATGAAATCTAAAATCCTAAAAATAGAAGAAGGAGATTAAGATTCACTATAAGGTAGCCTCAAAAATTGGTTTAAACATTATATAAATCTATTAATAAGAAAAAATTTAAATCTGATGATAAATCTAGATGTGAAGGATCTTTAAAGAAGGTATTTATGAGCTACTTTGGTTGAATAATGCGACACACTATGAGCGTATGTATGGTTTCTAGAAGTATTAACATTAGTAAAAGATTTTTTTTGTAATGAAATCTCAAGAAAAAAAAAATGATACACATGATATGACCTTCATTGGATAAGCTTTATATGTTTTAACTATAAAAATGTGGTGTAAAATTAATGAAATATAATATCTAATGGTTTCATAAGTAAATACTTTATTCTTATGAAAAAGGATGATGGCTTACATGGAAATTATATATTCCATGTAATAATATATAATTACTACATTAGAGGAATATAATGTTTAATTTGATGAAAGCTTTCACCTAGAAGACATAATGGTCAAATCATAGAATGCACTATAAGTAGAATTAAATATAATATAGAGTATAAAGAATTATGTTTCAAAAACTATGAGAATGGTGGATAAACATATAAAGAAATATTCATTAAGGAAAATTACATCTTAGTTGATAGTCATGGATACTTAAGAAGAATAACATAAATCATGAAAAATTGGTTTCACAAATTATACCCCAAGAAAAGAGGATAAGACCAGCGAAAGAGACCTCCTATGCTAGATGAATCATGATGGAGTTTGTAGCACCAATGAATCAAATGATGATACATGAACAAGTAGGATTTCTCCCACAATAGAGTTAAATCCCATGATAAACAATATAGGGGATCCCAAACCAATTATTAGGAATTAAAATTTTAAAATTGTTGTTGAAAGAGGAAATGCAAAAATACCTTCAATGAAAGTATAATAAAAGGTGTTTGTTCACCATGAACATCCATATTATTATTTTTGGGATGTTTTGTATGTACCCCTTTCCTAATGGGATTATTTTTCATTTATTATGTTTTGAGTGATGCAGAATTAATGGGAAGATAAAATCTATGACATGAATGTCCCAAAATAGGGATTTGATCATACTAAAATGAGACGCCTAAAATAAGTGGGGTCATATAATTTGGATTTATTAATTTATATAAGGAATAAATGAAAGTTTTAATAGTATAATTTCCTTACATATTTAGAAAAATTGTGTCAAGTATCCACTATTAAAAAAACACTATATATTGATTTTCTTGTTGTGGTGAAGAAGTATACATTTTATAGAGTACACAATGAAATATAAGACATATAAAAGCCTAAGGTAAGATCGTTATTGGTATTAATCAAACTATAATGATCGAAAAGTGTTATTAGTCTAGGAGTCAAGTAGTATGAGGTCACTATGAAGGAGGGGTAATTTTAAGGGAGAATAAACAACGATCATGTAATTCATTCCTATTTATTTATAAGTTAATAATGTTTAATTATATAATTTTATTAGTATATTAAAATATTCTAGAAAATTTTAATATGATTCTATAAATCAATAAGTGATGTTGAAAAATCAATTTGTAGCTGGAGATGATATATTCAAGAGGAAGTTGATGTTTCTATTTCTAGGGAATATTTATTCATCCAAAATAAATAAAGAAAACTATACTAAAATAAGATCATTGATATCATGTTGTATCAAATATTAATCATAAAAAGTTCAATAAATAGATTCAATATTTGGGTTTAATCACAAATTTTTTTATGTATTTCTCATTCATGATTATTCTTTTTTAAGTGTGAATGAGATCACATGGTATATTTTTAAAGTTTTAATAAAGAACATTCCATAAAATGTATAAAAAAGATTTTCGTTTATATAATTGGTTTTTATTGATTTAGAATCTTTTTTCCAACACCATGTTTTAACTTTTTTGTGTTAGAGGATTTATTTACAAATCTTGGTCATTTATTAAAATTATGCATAGAGATCATTGAGAGAATAGATCTATAGACTAAAGAGTTTGATTATTAAAATAAGGTATGGAAATGATTTCTAAAATGTATTATCAATTAAATATAAAAATTATGTTAAAAAATTTAATAGATCCTATAGTTTCTTGGAGTATATGATACTATTTTCCCCTAATAGAAATTAGAGATAGGTTTCAAGATAGAAAAATTGTTAATAAGTAGATAATTGAGCCTAATAATTTAAAAAAATTATGGGAGTTAAAGATGTATTAGATTTCCTATAATCATTTGAATCCATATTGTGATAAAATTCAAGTGCATGATAGATTTAAGAGTTCTGTAAGTCAATTTTTGGTTTGTATACATAATAGTAAAAGAGTTTTATAATAAAGGTGGATAAAAAATTATACAAAACTGGGTTATTAAATACCTCAGTAGAAACATTTGAAGTTTATTTTTAATGTGGGAGGATGAAATTCACCATAATTTCATATATGAAACTTTAATAATTAGTTATTAAAAAATATAGATACATTTATGGTATAATTGAAAATATCTTCTAAATTTGAATAGTGTTTCAACCAAGAAATATATGTTGGATTTTTTTTATCAATTTATGTTGAAGAGGGTATCAATTTAAAGGTAATAGATAGATTTAATGGAAGAAAAAGTTGATATTAATAGTTAACGTAAAGGTGATATTATTGAATGTAGAGTTTTATTCCTTATATGGGAATACCATTTAGTGAGTATTTCATTTCAATGATATAGTGGCACTGGATATTTTGGATTATCATGAATAATCTCATGAGGAAGTATTAGAATATCTCAAGTGGCTATATTGAGGTAGATGTGAATAAATAAATAACCACCTTTAAATATCTATATTTCAAGTATATGCAATTCTCGGAATGGACATGAATTTATCTGGTATTAGTGAATGTATATATTTTTTATTCTAGTCTACTGAGGTGGTGGAAAAAGTAGTTGTACACATGGTATTTATCTAAAAGGAATTATTTGTTGGTGATAAATGATAATATCACAGAACAATAATGGTAACAAAGTCAGAATATGTTATATACAATATTATACTTATAATTTTAAAGGATTTTTAATAATAAATTAGGTGATTCTTGGATGTTTGTATTGTTAATTATTAGACTAAGGGGTTAGTGTTTATTCATAATATTAATCAAAGATGTCTAAATTAGTGGTGGAGGATTAATTCAAATTTCCAATCATATTACTTTGGAAGGATACATGAGTGTTGTTCCATGAAAAAATATACAATTACATAATTACTCTTATATAAGAATTAAAAAAAATTCTATGTAACATTTTCTTTTGTTGTGTAATGTGGGGAAAAGTTCAATTATTTCCTAATGAATAATACATAGTATTAAAAAAATATTGAAGTGAAAACTATGGTATAAATCCATACAATAATGATAGGATAAGAAAAAATTATTATATCATTGGAATATAATAGACAGAGTAATCATGTTATAGTTTATGAACCACATTATTACGAGTCTATATCATAGAAGGCTAACATCATGTTTAAATAATTTCATTTTTTGAGGAGAATTTATGGAAGAAAAATAGAATTATTGATTGGATGATTATGATGGTCATTACATTATAAATAAGGAGATCCTTAAATTTTTTTCCAAGAATCAAAGATATTTGAAAGATGTGATTTAATGTCTATAATGTTTTAAATAACATATTCTGTTGATTTTGTGTATCCAAAGTTAGATTAAATACAATTATATAGTGATGTGGATAATGATTTAATATATATAATTTTAAGGAAGATCATGTTGTAGTGGAGAGAATCATATAATGATGAAGAAAATTCTAGAATATTTTGGAAATTCTATTTGAATTAAATAAATAATGGCTTGGATAAATATTTTTGGAATTTAATAGACTTCATTGGATAATTTTAACCACATTAAATCATGTGAGAGAAAAGGAATGACATTTGAGGATTTGAAAAAGAATGAGTGATTCAGAACCCTTAAATGAAGGGTTGGATTATTGAATGAAAGTATAAAAATATTTTATAGTAGTTTCAGAAACAAATATAGATGATATTAAATATTTGGAATATGTAATTAATGAATGGATGGAGAAATAATGGATTTAAAACAATAAAACTTGGTTCATTAAAGAAAGAATTATTGGATTAGGAGAAAATTAATTTTCTATATTAAACTAATTAAGGATTTTAAGACATATAATAATAGAGATAATTATGGTGAACAATTATCTTTATTTAGAGAAGGTATTCCATCTATTATGTTTCATTGGTTGATAAATAATCGAACATCACATTTAAATTTCATCATTATATTTCTGTATAAGATAAAAAATAAAATCTCATATTGAGAAATTCATATCATCCTATAATTTTAGAAGTCTCACATTAAGAATAATTCTATTGTTAGATTAATATTAATTTGGAGAGAGAAGTTTTCTTTATGTGTTTGTGTGTGAAATTAGATGATATATCTCATTCATTGAAAAATATAATTCATCCAAACATTGAGGATTGGAACTCAAGCACTGTATAGATCATTATAACATCTATTTTTAGTAATGATACAAGGAACCTAAGTACATTATATTGATATTAAAGATACCATCATGTTTATAAACTAATAAAGAGAACCTCAATTATATAAACTAATAAATCCATCCCTTAAGTAGTTCCTATAAGAAAATAAAAAAAAAGTGACTCTTCAATTGAATGTTTATGTTTGCTAAACTATGTAATAGAAGTGTTGATAGGAAATGAGTAACCATATTCTAAAATTTATATTTGTCTTATTAGTACTATAATAAATTTTGGTACATCGACACAAAATTAGTATCATCTCCAAAGAAATATCCTGTTGTAGTGAACCAATTGTAATCATAATAACTTTTGTATTCATTAAATTTATGCATATACATTGAATGATTTGGTTAGAAATCACTTTATAGGGTGAGAAATAAAATTTTGTTCCTTCTAATGAGGGAATAAGATATGTTTGATTGGATAATTTAATTGATGGGAAATGTTTATTTTCAAAATTCATGTTAATATAAACCCCTTAATGTCTGAGGATGTAAAAAATAAACAATTTTACAATAATAAAATTAGGCCAAGATAATAATGAAGACCAATATATTCTCATGAGTTATTGTGAGGATATCTATTTGAGATTATAAGAACTAGAAACCCATAAATCCAGAAAATATTATAAAAATATAACCTCAATAAAGCATCCACCACACTCAACTCATTCATATATAATAAATGGGATGACTCATCTTCCCATCCATAATCACCCATATAACATTACATCCACCAAGAGATTGAGGGAAACTTGTAAATATATCTAATAAATTTACCCACATATCTAATGAGTAATATCGAATAGATTTCATTTAATATGTATAAAATGATTCGTGACCGTCACTTTTTAATATATTTGACATTAAGACCAAACTATGATATGGGCTAAATTATTACTGCCTATAAGAAATGACTTCTCAAGAAATAATACATCTTGATATTTAATTTACTACCAATAGAGAGATATGAAAATCAAAATTAACCACCTCAAGAACCATTAATGAAATAAATAGAATCCCCAAATATAACACATGTTACCAATAATCCCTTCTCAATTTATTAGGAGCATCACTACATAACTCAAGATCATTATAAGAATTTAACTTAGTTTCTACCAGATATAGCTCCTATAAATATTATATCATGTATGATTGAACATTAATCTAATATGATAAGTCTATTACATATACTTCCTCCACATAAATATGAAAAGTTTTACTTTCCCCATAATCCTCTATGAATCTCTACACTCTCAAGTAATATCTTCATGTGACATCATACTCTATGCATCAATTACTGCATTCCCTCTCCCCTATGTGTATGACATCACAAAGACATTATCTCATAATCACCACATCCACCAAAATTAATTTTGATTCAAATCATGTTAAGAGAAAGTATATAAAATAATATTGTGATATATGAATACAACAAGCAATTATCTGATATGATAATGACCCCCCCCAAATAATTGAAAACACATCGATCAAAAACTCAAGATCATGTGTATCATATATAGGTTAATTATTTCATAACATCTAAGACCAGTTCAAGATCACCACATTTTATTTCATTAGAACAAAACCTAGATTTAGATGATAAAAATTACATAATACCTCAAACTAGAATCTATCATCTAAAAAATGATGAAACTGATCAGAAATAAGCTTTTATATGAGATACTATCTTGATAATAATGCTTCCTAAAAATTTATACATCTTTCTTAATGATGGATTTTAAATTAGACACATTATGAAAGAAATATGAAATAATCATCCTGCAATATCCTAACATACAAATAAATATATGGATGTCTAAACCATTCTATAGTTAAAACTAAGAAAAAACTACTTCAATATTTAGTGGGTCTCCATCCACACCTTGAATAGTCAAAAAATCCACAATGAAATATACATATCTATTCAAAAAAATACACTTGTATAACTTTTATGGAGTTTATGATATAATTAACATATATAATTTCCCTTACATACTCATTTTGATCCCAACTATTCTTGAATTCATAATAATTTCATTAATTAATACTACCAAAAATTGATTCATGAACTCCAAAAACAATGGGTTTATTATTCATAAGAAAAAAACTAGGACCCTCATGAAACCTAAGGTAATTACCACAATCCCAATGTTTCCATAACAACACATAAATGAAGCATTTATGATTTCATAGTCATTATCCCTCATTTTATGATTTTCTGATCATAGATTAATCATTAAAAACTAGCTAGATCCCTTTAAATGATTGAGTAATTTATCAATCCTTATAAGTGGATACTAGTTCTTCATTATCAATTATTTAAAGGGAATTTAATCAATAAATAGTTATATATTTTTATATTCATTATTTGATAACTTCAAGAAGAACCCAAAAGAAACACACTAGATTGGATGAAACCCTATTTAAATATGTCATCAATCTAAATCCACAACTTCCATATCTCAAAAGAAGTAATCTTATATAGAAAAATAAAAATATGATAGATGTGATGTTACTACTCTATATAAAACTGGATATCATGTCAATGTTCTATAGTCTCAACCTTTTCTGGAAGGTTATTCTGAATCACTTCTATGACCCTTAAAAGAACATCTTCCTAAACCTACAATGACCTCAATTTTATCTTTACTGTGTGTGATGAAATATGATCTAAATTCCTCAGATGCATTTATTTCTCCCACACTCTAAGAAATGTTGTTCAGTCACCTTTGAAAATAAGAAAAAATATACTTTATAATAAATTAGTAACATCATACACTGAAATGGGTGGCCTTAATATTTAATAAGTATTAGGAAGAAATACATTCATCAAATACAATTTTAAAAAAATATTAAACATTGATGGAACAAGAAATAAAATACCATATTTTCCATTGAAACTTTTTTTTCTATTAATATATGAGATGTATTTTCTCCATTTATGAAATTATCTAAATATTAGATGAAGTTTGAATCTCAATGGTATAATTAAACAAATGAAAATAATAAAATCACAATCAATCTATCATTATATGATAAAATTTCAAACTATTGGTGTGAATAAAGCCACATGGTAGGTCAATATAATATATGTTTTAAAAAGATAATAGAACAAGAAAAGATAAATAACTTTCATTTAAAATTATAATGTGTATTAGAACAACATAAGATTGAGGAAACATGCTTACCAAGAGAAATTGATAGCATAAAATTATAATAAAAATGAAAACTCCTCCTTTAATTTCACCATTTTTAACTACCAAAAATATAAATTTTTAAAGATTTTAGTAGACTATCCAGCTATATAGATCATACCACTTGAATATGTTTTGAATAGCTATTTGGATTTTTTGGAAAATTAATGCTTCTACTATTTACCAAAAATTAGATAAATTTTTTCCTCTATAGGAAACAACAAAATAACCATCTAAATAGATGAATTTGGTTTTTGAATATATGTATATAATTAATAGTAAGATGGATTCTAAATGAGGTAACATAGTGTCCCAATTGGATTCATAATATTGGAGTTATAATGAAATTGTTGGCTATTATTTCATGCCATAGAATCTAACCCCATATAAAATCTTGGATTGGGCTACATGGATCACCACAAATACATTACAATTAGATTTTCCCATAGTTTAGTGAAATGTCCTAGATTATATACCCTATCAATTTTTTGAATGTCGTATTCATTGATCATGTGTCATGGATGATTCATGAATTTTAGTTTAATAATATTGAGTTTACTTTATCAATAATTTTCTGAATTGATATAAAAAAATAATCATATTACAAAATTAATCTACCATTACTGTATAAAATAATAATTCCCACCAAAAGTGTAACAAAATCATGAATTAAAAATTAAAATCATGGTAAGACAATGTTTTACAATGCATTGACAAATGTGTTGAATATTAGGGGATTTTAAGTATAAATTCTAAAAAGATAAAAAATGATGATTAAATTTTATAATTCTCTAATAATAGTTTGTACGAGAAATGAATAAAATTAATTTTATATAGAAAAAATAAATATTAACCTCTTTCAGTTGCTAATCATAACCCCAACTTGAGTTTTTATAGTCCCCAAAAAACAACCCTAAAAATGAAAATTAAATTCTATTTTCCAATCAAATTTAATCATAAAATTATTACATTTAATACCTGACTGTAAAAAATATTTTAACCCATAAAAAGATTTAAAAAAAGAATAGTTACCAAGAATATCCCATCCTTTTCACCATTCCTTTTCTCAAATTAATACTAGTATTAAATCCAATTTCAATTAAGAATTAATATTTATAGTTCATAAAAATAGAAAAGGTGTTCATTCTTATTGAACAGGGGAAATATAAAAGCATTGGTTTGGATTTATATTTTAAAAAAATGATTAGTATTATTTTTTTGGAACAAAAAATTTATACCTATAAATTTAAAATTTTCCCAATCATGTCTACCTATATAGCAGGGTATTGCCAATAACTACTAGGTACAAATAACACAAGGGAACAAGTGAATCTCAATAAATAGGAATTATATTGATTTAACTTACCCAATAAAAAGTCACAATTACCAAAAATAGATATATAATTACTCATGTTTTTCTAGGAAATTATGGATTCTCTATCCCAAAGTATTGAAAGTCATGCGTTAAATCAATCCATTTCTCTATACACAAATTTGTCATTTTTTATTTACATTATTTTAAATAGATTTTTAATACGTATATTAAACATAAAATGATCCCCATGCAAATCATATTAATGAAAATTCCTTGTGAACTAAAACTCATAAAATATTGTCTAAATAATTGAAATTTTGATTAAATTAATCAAAATATATATAGTGAAAAGTGAAATCGAATAACCATACCTTCTACATTTTTCTACCATGAACATAAACATGCATTAAAATAATAGTTAAAATTTGAAAAAAAATTATATTCAGTTTTAATGTTTTAAATATAAATTATCAAATTATTGGTTAGAGAAATTGTATTTTCCATTAATATACACAACTTTTTTCATTTTTTATTTTAACTCCCAATATAAAATGAAACTTCCATCAATATTTAAAAAAATAAATCCATATAGGGTTATTAAATGGGGGAGATGAATTATAAAATAAAATTTGAATTAATATTTTGGAACAAACTCACCTTGTAGTATGATGGAGAAGTTTTTTATACAACCAATTGATTATTTTATTTCCATGTCATTCACAGACTCCTCATAGGGTATTATGGAATGGGTTTTATCTTTAGAATGTATTTGATTTCATAATGAATCCTTAAACCACCAGAGCCTTGAATCTTATATACAAACCTAATTAGAGCACCATAGAAACTACATGGGGTTTTATTAATTTTAAAAAATAATGTATATAAAAAACATCATATTTTAATTTGGAACACTGTAAAATAACTGAAGGAATATGATAAAATAAAAAAGATAAAAATAGAAAGAAAACATATATATAAAAATACTATCATTTATATTTATATTTATAAAATATTTTAAAGATAGAATAATGAAACATTGTATGTAACAGTCAGATAATATGCCAATGACTCACATTAGTCATGAGTCTAAGTCTCGTGAGCTGACTAGATGTGATATGATTTTTTATTATAATGTTACCATTCATTTTTCAAATATATAAATGGGAAAAAATAAAAAATTACAAAATTAAATAAAAGGAAAATAAAAACAATATATTTTTTTATAAAAATATATTTTTTTCAAAGAAAATTTATTTCTCTATATCTTTTCATTTTTAATTAAAAAAAACGTATAATCCTAGTTACCTCACAAAAATATATTAGTTTACATTTTATATTAGAACTTATAACCCTAACCTTTCATGTGTTCTATGGTTTATAGGTTGACTCATTTAACTACTCTTAATTTCATGTTTATTAAATGTTTTTATCCTATGTCAATTAACCTCAATGATATGACCGCTTATGGAATCCTAATTTTCAATTTTTTCTGTGTGGGTACACATAATAAAAAATATAGGACCTTGTCTATATCAACCATATATTTAATGGGTGAAAATGATTCCCAGAATTTCAAATGATCACAATTTTCCCAGTTCAAAGTGATTTAATTTAATATTTATCGATTATTAGGAAATAAATCTATCTTTTTCTATCCTTGTATTTTAATAATCCTATGTATTATGATCCACACATCCATTAAATCCCATTTTTATCTTATTTTTAGACAAGAAAATATCAATATTTATTTTCTCAGTTTCTAAAAAATCCTTGTTCTCAATTTCAATTAAAAATATAAAACTTATATTGAGACTACCAAATATAGTTATATTCCATGTATGATTATTTAAATTATATGATATTCCAAAATGAAATCCAAATGTATTGTAGAGAAATATTTAATTCCCACGTTTCTAAATCAACATGAAAATTGATTTGAGTGTGGTAGGTTATGGACACTTTTTGAGAATTCCCATACTTTGTCATTATTGTTGAGAATGTATGATAGTTGAAGTGGGTTCTATTATAACTGATGTTCACCATTAGAATTCCAAATCAACAAATTTTTTTTAAGGATTTGAATCCAATATTGATGATCATTAGATAGTATGTTTACATCCTTAATAAATTTATAGTCATAATCAGTTTCTAAGAGGATGTAGAGATATCCCATATATATTTTGTAGGGTCCTATAAAATAAATTTCCTAGAATTTTTTTTATGAAATTTTGAATTGGAGTAAGTGGAACGATATTTATTTTATTGATTGATCCTAGTTATAGACATTAAGGGAAAATTTGAAAATATATATAGTAATCTTTGTATAGGTTAGTTCCATGTAAGACACTTTTCAAAAAACAATTAGTAGTTTTAAGAGTGGAGAAGTGTCCTCCACATGTCCCTCTATGATGTTTTTGAATAAAGATTTCCTCATATTTTAGGAGACATCTATAAATGACCTGATTAGAATTTTTTTAATTTTATATATGTTCTAACAAATATTTTTTGACATCATAAATGAATTTCTTCATAGTTTAGGTGCCTAAAAAAATTATAATGACAATCATAACCAATTAGTATGTTATATATACATATAATGGGATATCACTCATTGAATAGAGGTGATCATTAGAAAATGAATCTTACATATATTATTGGATGGATTATCTTTTCATTATAACATAAAAATATAACCAACAATTATATTTTCAATAAATTTTTTTTACTTAATTGTTATGAAAATTAATACAAAATAAGGACCTAATAAATGAATCTATTATTTGCATATTATTTTGGGAAAATTTATTTAAATTATGAATAATAATTGAAAATTATTTTTCAGGTCCCTAAGATATGGGATCTAAACTCATGTATGTAAATAAAAATTTCATTGAATTATTTCACAGTGGTGGTGTATTAGATTTTTTTCATAATGAAATTATTTTCATTGATAACCAATGACAAATGATTTTTTATAAAATATTTTTCTTATGTCACCTATAAGTGGAATCATCTCTTGCATGTCCCTCTAGGTTTTTACTTATTTACCCTATTATACTCTCAGTGGTGATGGATATTGATGATCACCTCAGTTTCTTCAACCCTCTAGTACTCCTCTTCTGATCATCCAAGAAGACCTAGCACCTTTTTTATGAGTGTTTTGCAGATATAGTCCCAGTTGAGCTTGGTGCTTTCCATCAGGACCTCATATGATTGGTTTCATTGGAGTTGGAACTCAGTAGAAAAATTTGCTTCTTCCCAGGCCATTAGAAATCATAGATGGCGACCTCAGGAACACTTGGATCCAACAGAGTACACTAATCATTCTATTCTCATTGCTTATATATTTTCCACGATGTTTGGTTTTGTTTATAGGTCTCGTGGTGATTTCCATCATCTTTTTTGGGTCCTGATATGGACATAGTGCATCTTTTTATCTTGGATTTTGTCCTCCTATGTCCGTACTTATATCCATATCAACGAAGCCCCTTCCATCACTAATCTCCTTTGATGGTTTAACTTGTCCTTTCTTTCCATTTTGGCCTTGTTGATGACTGTTTTGGTTCCTTTCCTCGTCTCCCTAACTCAGTTCCACTATTCTCTGGTTTACTATACCATTTCTCCCTACTCCCTCATGAAATAATCCATCTGGTCATGTTATATGGATTTCTTAATGATTTGGGTGGTTTTAGTGGCCTCTATAATGGTGGTGTAGTTCAAGACTCTGTGTTATGGATGGTTTGGTGCAAAGAATTCCATTTGGTGCATCTATAATGGTTCTCTGGTGTACCTCGATGTGGGGGTGTGATGTTTTGGTGAGTCCTAGTGTGTGGATAAATGTTTTATTGTACTGATGACTACTATTTTATTTATCATGGACTAAGGTGGTGTTTTCATTCATAGGTCCCTTTTTTTGGTGTTTTGGGAAATTTTTATGGATCATGCCTACAATGGTGAATCCCCTTAGGTACGATGCATCGCTTTTTGATCTCCTTTGTTAGGTTTACAATTAACCTAAAAGGTGATTTTATTTTAAAATAAAAAAAATGTTTGGATACAATATTTTTATTAAGAAACATCCTACAATAAATTAACTTTTATGATACATGTGTTCATAAATATGTTTATAATTAGGCAATTTCATTATAGGAGGAGATATAAGATATTAATTGATTGTAAAGAAGGATTAATCATATCTGTCTGACTATATAAAATGAGAATATTTCAAAAATATACCAAAAATGTGTTATGATATAGAGTTGAAGTTCCTAATGAACCTTCATTAGAAAATAGAATATACTAAGTAGAAACTCAATTTATTGATATTTTTTTATAGAGGGGAGAAGATGAAATATATCTACCTTTTCCTTATCAACTTCAATACATTTACCATAGAAAATATTCCAAAGGACTAATCCTACCTTGACCATTAAATCTTATTTTCAATAATTTATGACAATATTTTTTTCCACATATCTTGAGAAACAAATCTAAAAATCTCATAGTAATTCCCCAAATAAACACCCCATGATGGATAGGTAGTACTTATAGACAACAATACACTTCCCCAATATGTCATAGATGATTCCAATAATGGACCACTAGATGTGACTCAGGGAATTATAGAACCTGAAGGTCATCCTCATAAAGTAAAAGGTTCCAAATAGTGTGGGGAAAGATGTTATTCCATGATCATTATATGATACCTTAATATCATTTTACCCTAAAACCAATCCAAGAAGTATTATAACTCATTCCCAACCACCCTCTCAAATATAAGACCCATGAAGGGAAATGAAAAATGATTTATCTTATTACACAATTTTAAATTCATATTGTCAATACACACTCTCCATCCACTACTTAACCTTATGGGTAGATGATTACAATCATCATCATTAATAATAATAATAATTATATCCTTATTAGGAACCTAATAAAATTGGATTAACCACACACTCTTTATAATGAGGTATATGATTCGAGATTTCAATGACATAAGGGGTTCCATCCATACCAAATCCATGAGATTAGGATTGAGTCTCTTATTGGGTTTTTAAAGTTGTTTAGAATTGATTTAATGATCAATAATATAGGTCCATATGAATGAGATAATCCCAAAAAATATCACAAATGAACTATCCAATGGATTTCATGGTTCTTACATAATAAAGAAAAAAGAAATACCTATTGGTTGGTTTCAACAGAATAATGGTAGTAAATATAGAGAGTTTTTTATCCTTATTGAATTTCTAATCGATTGAGGAAGATAGAACTGTGAATTAAAGCTTATGTTTGTTATATTTTTTAAAAAATTGGAAATTTTAATCAATCAAAAATTATTTTACCATATTACCATACCTAATTAGACCCTTTAGAACATATGTTTGAGAAATAAATTTTTTTAGATAAGGGTTAGAAATTGATATAGGCATCATGTTTATTATTTTCTAAAGTATTCATCGATTTTCAATCCTAGAAGAAAATCAAAGTATCTATATGAAATAGATGCATGAAAAGGAAAAAAATTTCTATCATGTGAACAAATCAAATAGATATTTTCATGACTATTCCAACTTTTAACAATTCATTAATGTACATTTGTTTTAAATTTAACCCAAACTATAAAATTTACCTCATGAAACTCCTCATCATCATTGATTTTATTATTTTTAAAGTTAATGTTTAGATCATAGAATAAATTTCTCAATGTTGAGTATATGTTCCCATTTCAAACTTAGACGACTAAGTTTATTGTTTCTATAAAGCGATGGCCAATGATTATGGGAATTTTTTCCCCATACCCAATGTTTTTATGACTTTCATGGATAATTAATTTTTTAGGGTATATAAATCACTAACTGTTTACTAGAAAAACCATTAACACAACTTTAGGAACATTAACACAATTATTATAAAGTTGGAGAGCTATGATAGTTGTTGGAGATCCCTAAGTCCAAATTCACAATACATGACATACATAATGAGGATTACCCATGCATGTAGATCATGTAATTCTTTGAAAAACCTTCTCTACTAGTTAACCATTAATGTATATACTACTAGTGTCTTTTAACATATGAGGAATGGTTACCAATATTGGGGTGTTCTCATTAGATGCTGAAAAGACATTATTTTTTTTAATAATTTAATTTTTAAACATTCAAGTACTTATGGTACCTTGAGTATTAATTTATGATTTTTATTAAATAGTGAGGTAAATTGTTTTATCACATCATGAGAAAATATTTACATTAATGTTCCATTCATCAACATTTAATTATTATTATAATATTTGAGGTAAATAAGAAATTTTATAGATTTTTTTGGGAGGTGGCGGTTCAACCAAATTTTCATCATTTTTTTAATTTAAAATGGTGGTTATTTGTAATTATAATGAGAAGATAAAGAATATTTTGGTTTAGGAATTTTTGGTTTTGGTTTTTAATGGATTCCCCACTTCTCCATATTTTAACAACATTGATCTGTTGATGAAATCATTTTGTGCAACTAGATTATCCCCTTAATGTTAGGGAAGGGAAATCCTGAGTGGGAATGGGTTCAAAACATGTTTTTATAGTTTATAACTCATTTTTTATAGATGAAACTTGGTCTAATAATAATGGAAATATGAAGGTGAATTGAAATTTGAAAAAATAATGAAAACATAAAATGTATATTAAAAATTAAATGATTTTGATATGAGAAATTGATAAAGTGATATAGAAATAAATTGATATATTTGATATGAATTATAATATAAATTTCAATATAGGAAAATAAAGTAAGAGAAGGTGAAATGGTAATAAAAGAGAAAGAATACATAATTTGATAATGGAGTTCAGAAATAGTTCACTGTGACTCTCTACATGTCCTCTCATTGAGTTGAGAGGTTTATGTTATTTCTCCCTTGATCATGGTGGTAATCAAGAAAACTATACATCATAATTTTTTTATCACTCTCTTGAACCTTTTATTTATCCACAGAACTCATCCCTCACTTTTATGATAGTGAGAACCCATTGTAAAACAATATGGTAAGAATAATGTTTTCTGAGCACACACTGATTACAATTCTACTCCAAAAAATCTCTCAACATTATTTTTACAATTTAAAATGAGAGATATGGACGAAGGGTAAGATACTTAGAGAGATTGAGAAATTTATTTTTATTATTAATATTATATTGATGTTGATAGTGATTTGACATCATTGATTTGAGAGAGGAGTTGAAGTACATGTTATTTTATGAGATCCAATTCGCCTTTCGTCTCTATTTATAGGAATCTAAGGATATGTAGGCCCCTTGGGTCGATATTGATCATTAATGTAAAGATTTAAATGATTTAATAAAATTAATAAATATCATTTTACTAAGTTTGATTTATGCGACTGATAAGATAGATGATCCCACTATAGAGGTAGAAGTATTTTAAGAAGTATCCCATCTCTAATTTCTTATATCAGTTAGTTAGAGCTCCTATATCGGATGGCTAGTGGACTCCTAGTTTATATGAAGCTTCTATATATAACATAAGTTGGTTGGTGACACTGTATAAGATAGTCAACACTTAATTCTAAATTCATCTTCAAGTAGTATCCAGTCATAATACTTTCAAATCCTCCAAAGGTTCTTCCACATTATTTCCATGATTTCAATAAGTTCATTAATTCTTAAAAAAGATATTCAAAGCCTCTTAAAAAGATTATCAATATCATATGACATCAATAATATTACGTTATTTACTTCATTAAGATTAATATATGGAAACTTCAATAATGTAACTTACATCACCTCAAATGAAAACTTTAGATACATATATGAGTGTTTATGATCATGAAAACACATAATAGAGAGATATGTACAAAAAAATCCCCCATATTGATGATCACAAAAACATAATATAAAATGTCATATCAAGTGTAAAAATATAGTTAAAGATATATTAAATATAATTCAATATGTTAATCTATACAAGATATTCAATATTGTCATGATATAAATGCTCTTACCCCCTTTATGAAATAGATAAGAAACAACACATATAAAAATGAAAATAAATTTCATCCTTTTTATTATCCGAAATAACTCACATTTTCCAATTTTATAAAAAATTCCACCATTTTGATTATCAGAATAAAAAAATGAGAAGGAATGGAAAAAGATAAAATGAAATATTTATAGAAAAAATAAATAGAAATTTTAATAGTGATTGTGAAAATATAAAATAGAGATTAAAAATATAGTTTAAGAGAAAAAAGATAATATTTTAAAAAATAAATCAAGATATGTTTTAAAATAGTGTTTAAGAGAAAACGTAGGAGATTTAAAAAAAAGATATTTCAAAAGATAAGAATGATCAAATGATAAAAAAAATTTAAACAACATATATCATCCAAACTCCCATTTTCATATGAAAATTAGAGATATATATAGAGGAAGGTTGAAAATAAGTTTTGTTAATTAGGAATGGGGTTTAGAGAGAAAATAAAGAGAAAAATAGAAAATAATGAGCGAAATGAAGAGAAAGAGATAAAAATAAATAGTGAAAGTGAAAAAATAAAAATTAAATGAGTGAAATGAAAGAGTTAAAGGGTGAAAATAAAGAGTAAAAGAGTGAAACAAAAGAGTGATATAGTGAAAATATATAGTGAAAGAGTGAAAATAAATAGTAAAGGATAATAAAATTAGTACAAAAAATTTCCAAAACAATAACTTCCTCATGGATTTATTTTTTACTAATTATTGGTTTAATTATTTATAAATCTTAAACGAGTTATCTTGAATGTTCAAACATACCTCAAATTCATCCTCTGATTTGTTTTTTTTTCAAAGATAGATAAAATAAATTGTTAGAGAGACAATTATAAAAATAATTTTTATATGTCATTAATAATCCATTAAGAGAGTTGGAAACAATCATTTTTTTAAACATAATTAGAAAATATAAATAATTTATCATATAAGTTTTGAAAATAAACTTTAAAAAATATTTGAAGAAAAAATAATAAACTAAATGTATTTAATGTTTGATTTTTTTAAAAATAATATTATGATAAAAAATATTTTTCTTAGATAACATCATTATGATGTTTTTAAATAAGATAAAAAATTTGTTGATAGTAAATAGTAATTTGAAAACTGATGTATCTCTACAGAAAAAGTTATGTATCCAATTGATAAGGCTAAACCATAAATTAAATCACACGTGGGATACAGGAACTATACCAATAATAAATCAGACAATACAATAAATAGAAAGATAAATCATGACTTTAAGATAAAATTTAAAAACATTAATAAAGTAAGGTATGGTCAAATGGAAAGTGTCACAATGATACCATTCTGAACCCTCCTTTATTAAAATTTAAATTATTAGTAGAAAGTGTTTTAGTGAACATTTTAACGAAGTTGATATTTAGATATCACTCTTTTGGAAGTGATATATTAAGAAATGGTGCCTAAGGAAAATGGTTTTAGTGTGTGAGTATTGGATATGGTTATTGGAAATATTAAAATAATTGGTGTTATTACACTTAGTAGGGATATGGTCATATGCAATCTCGATGTCTATGAGAGTGTGTTTCATCCATATTATTTGGGAAAATTAAATCTGAGTAGCTATATATTCCACTTCAGCTATATAAATAGAAAGAAATTTTTTAATATTTCCACTATTTGAAATGGCTAATTTTACATATATACAGAAAATACCATTTAAATTTTTCCTATCAAGTTGGAAACCACTAAAATCAGTGTAAAAAAGTAGTTAATTTAAAATAAGTTCCATTGAGATATAGTAAACCATGTTTTTTATATATTATTCTAAATAAGAAAATAATATTTAACAAATTTTTGATGAAATTACATTTTAATTGATTGAAAATTATCACAAATACAAACACTAAACATGATGTTAGGATGTATCATTGTAATATAATATAAAATACTAATAAAAATTTTATTAATATTTATATCGTCTGATTTACTAGCTTCATCCAATATTTGATTACCTGTTTTACACATATGTGTATTAATTCACATAGTGTGGTATATGATAAAAAATTTATTAGTTCATTGTTTGTTTTCCTTGGTTTATAAAAAATACCGTCATTATTTTGAGAAATTTGAAAATCAATAAATAATTTGACTTCACCTATAAAGATCATTTCATGTACTTTTTAATTAAATCATAAAATTCAAAATAAATAGATTCAATAGTCATGCTAAAAATCACATCATCAATTTAAAATTTGAACAATAAAAAAATATTTTTTGTATTTTTAGAAAAATATTTAAATCCACTTTCCTATATTAAAAGTATTTGAAAAAAATTAAATCAGATAAAAATGTATACAATTCTTAGAATGATTGTTTTAGAACATAATGATATTTTATTAATTAGAATTAATGATTCAGAAGATTAGTATTTTCAAGCCCTAGTGGTTGATTAATAAACTGTATTATTATAAAAAAAATTTAAAATTATCTTTTAACATCCATTTAAAAATTATTAAAATTAAGGTGAGAGGTGAATGGAAAAAAGGATTCTAAGGGAATCTAAATGAGTGATGGGTGAAATGGTCTCACCATTGTCAATTATTTATTCTTTTTCATAACCTTAAGTTACTATATAGGGTTTATTTATATGGATATTAATGAGATCAACTAAACAATTCATAAAATGACATTTAGATCCTATGATAGGATAATCATTAGGTCTTAATATGAGAGTCCATATAGAATTCCAAGATATTTTATTTAGTTCCCATTGTATAGAAAATTTATATTTTCCATTATTAATGGAATCATTAATATTTTGGGTTTTTATGATAGATATAAAGGCAAGACATTCATACTAATTTAGGACTAGTCTTCTATTATGAGTTCCCACTTTTAAATCTAAAATGACATTTTTAAGGAGATGGAATATATATTATTTAAAATATTTAGTTAATTAATTTTAAGTAAATTATTACACTTGTTCATCTTTTTTAAATTAATTTTATGTTAATACAACATTTTCAAATACTTTTTGAGAATGTTGTTTTTGAAAAATTTAATCAAAATCATCTTGAATTTATTCTTACAATATTTTAGTCCTTTTCTTAAAGACTCCACAAGGCATAATTTTTTTAGATTACCCCAAAAATATACCATATCATATTTGGAATGAAATTTTTAAATGCATTATTTTTTATTTTGAATAAAAAATTTGAAACCAAAAACATTAAGAAATACCACTATAAGTTTTTTATTTTTCCAATGAACATAAAGTGTATTTTTGAGAAAATATATTACAAGAAAATTATTAATGATAAAAAAATTAGTATTAATAACCAAAACTAAAAAATATTTAGGTAAATTAAATTTATTTTAAAGAGTTCAAGTGATTTATTGGATATTTTGATTTATCCTATACACCACCCTATTTTTTAAGGGTTTTGAGGAGAATAAAAATTTTGATTGTGTAATTGAGTAGGAAATGAATCCTCAAATTTATTTTTGTTGAATTATAATACATGATAACTTAAAATATAAATTATTTTAAATCTTTTTTTCAGTTTATTTTTTTTAGAAAAATTAAAGAAATATTTACAGGATTTACTTTTATAAGATAATAAATATTCCCAAGTTCATATTCTAAGGTCATTAACTATAAAAAAATTACAGGAATAAACTTCTAGAATTTCAATTTGAGAAGGTATGGATAAATCCAGATGAATTAATTTTGAGATATTTTGAATAATATTTTTTTTTGATTTAAAATAATATTTTGTTTTCTTTCAATATTGAGACTCTTCAAAAACTGTTTCATATTTGTAATATAATTTGGGAATTTGTCGTAGTAGTTGATAAATGTGGAGTTTAACAAGTGAGTTTTTGATACAGTGACCAAGGCATCAATGGAAAAGTAAAAAATCACTAAATTTTTCACTTAATAATTTAACATTTTGGATAGAGATATATTTTAAATTGACTGTATATACATTCTAAAAATTAGGATCAGTAAATAAATAATTTTCTTTTGAGATAAAATTTATGAAAAATTAATCAATAATTTTTTTGAAAATAACTATTAAATGATTAAATAAAAATTATATAATTTTATTACATACCTTTGAAATATAATATATTTTTAATAGGATTTTATTTAGAAAAATAGTTAAAACATTCATCGATTATATCACCCGTATAGTTACATCTGTTGGTGAAATGAACTCATTCTAGTTTATTAATTTGATTGAATTAAAATATATCAACACACATATGTCTTGATAAACCAATAATAAGGTTTTATAATACTTCGTTAGTTTTTCTCAAAATAAACTTTTCCTATAAAATTAAACAATTATAGGTTTTGGTACAAAAAAATTAAAATTTCTACTAATGTTTGTAAATATTGATTTAGATGTATATATTTTTTAGTATGATATTATCTTTTTAAAACATTTGATTAAATATTGATTTATTTTGGCCTCCCAAATATTTCATTCTTATAATAACATTAATAAATTAAATTTCCAATTCTTTCACAAAAACTGAAAAACTTATCTTGCGAGAAACCATCAAAACAATTGTTTCAATTGATTTTTAGTGGTTCTTGAATTAATTAAGAAACAAATAAAAACTCATTACTATCTATTTATTTGGGATCCCAAATTTGTTTAGATTATTTTCACCTTCTGTGAATGTGGAAATAGATTTATTCAATTCATTGATTTTGAATTTGAGTTTATTACTTCCCGGTTAATTCAAAATTTTCATTGATTATTCATCATTTTTATTGAATATTTGTTTCTTCTCTTTTTTAAGTTGTTATGTGTTATTAAGAACATAGTTTTATTTATTGTCAAGATTATTATATAATGAATAAAGATCAAAAAACTCATTTTGCGTTGATCATGTGTGTATTTTAGGTCTTCATAATAAGTTTACTTTTGTATAAAGAAGAAGAATAATAGGGGTAAGAATTAAGAGAAGAGGAAAAAGTGGGGGAAATGGTTTGGGTGGTACTAACTTCACGGTTTTCATTAACATTTTTCACAAGGAAAAGAGAACTTGAGTAACTTTATGAGGTTGTGAAAGTTGATTTCATGTAATCATAACTTACACTCCATGTTATAACTTTGAGATCTATCTAGACTTGTTTACTTTATTTAATATTATTTTTTTAGATCAGGCATTCTGTCTTTATGTGACCATTTTTATTTCATTTATTGCATGTTACTTCTGGAAATTTTTTTATTTACCTTCTTGGTTTGATTGAGAGATTTATTTTTCTTGAATAAATTCTTCATGTCATTGGTGAGTTAAGAAAAATTAGGAGTTTCAAAACTAGATGAATCATCATTGGTATCTTTAAAAGGATATTTGTTTCTTTACATATTCATCTTAGTTGTCCTCCTCATCATGATATTCATTATAATTTCAAACATAATTAAAGATTTGATAAGTTCTTTGATATATATTTCCTTAAAATACTTATCTTATTAAATATTGGTAAATTTTGGTTTCTTATTGCTTTCTAGGATCAAGAGTATCTTATTCACTATGGTTATTATTAAAAAATCAACATCAATAGTATTTCTACCATTAAAATTATAGTAAACCATGTAAATATGATGGTAATGTATTTATTTGTATGTATATTAATGATTTAAAAATATTTTCAACACATGTATAATATAAAATATTTCTCTTTTTTGTTTCCTTTGTGGTTTAATTATAGTAATTTCCATATTTCATGGGTAGTTTTACAAGTATAAACATGATTAAATTCATTATTTTCATGACCAAAATGTAGACCATTCATGGATTTTCCTTTAATGTAAATGGATTTTATATCATAAAGTTTTCATTTATATTATGGATCTTTAGTAAGATCATATTCATGTACATCCATTTTTCTTATAAATTAAATAATTATACCAAGAAAAGGTGAAATATTATTTCCCCAAAATGAATAATACTTGACCAAAAAATAAGAGTATGCGAATAAAAATTGGATTCCATTATAAAAAGATAAAAAATTAAAATCAATTAAAATTTAAATAAATATATTGAAAATAAGAGTATTTAATAAAGGAACAAAGAACACGTTGATACCAATTTTTTATTATAGAATAATAGAAGGAGTTGGGTTGAATCCCCCTTTTAAAAATTAAATCATACTGAAAATATAAATTTAAAATGAAATTAATTTTTATATGATAAAGTGACAATGAGATAAAGTGATGAATTATTAATTATAATATGAATTGTAAATTTAATTTAAATTTATATTGAGAAATTAATACCAATGGAAAGGTCTATATCTAATTAATGTAATTATGTGTATCGATATTGGATGTTATAATACATAAACTAATAGAGGGAGAAAAAACAGACTGATAAAGGAGTTTAAAAATAGATTTGTGTGAGCTACAATGTCTCCTACCACTAGGTTTATTGGTTTATGTTATTATATTATTTATTTTTGTGGTGATCAATAAACCCATCACTCAAAACTATTATTGTGATATCCCTCTTGAAATTTATCAGTAGTTGAGGTATTTTCCCTCAATTTTATATTAGTGAGAACCCATTATAAAAGTATATGATATAAATAAGGTTTTCTTAATGAAAACCCATTATAGTTCCTCTCTCTATAACTATCAAGAGGATGTATACAATTTGATATGAGAGATAAATTTGAATAGTGAGACATTTTTAGAGATTTATAAATAGATTTGGATCTTTAATAAAACATTTGGATTTTTAGTGATTTGGTATAATTGATTATAACAAGGAGTTTATAGATAAGTTAATTGATGAGATCCATGATACATTATTTCTCTATTTATAGGATTATTAAGAACAATATGTCCATTGGATTGAGCCACGAATTTAATGGCCTAGGTTAAATAATTTAAGAACTCTAATAAATACTATTTGAATGTGATAGATTAAACCCACAAACTAGTTGAACAATCCCACTAGTTATGTGGTATTCTTGATAGAGTGGTATATGACCTTCCAGCTTCCACTGACTATCTAGTTATCCTCCACTAACTGGATGGTGGACTCTTGGGGAATATGAATCTTTTTTCCACACTATAGGTTGGCCGATGGAACTATACCGAATAACCAATGAAAATTTCTACATCCATATTCAAGTAGTATCCTATCAAGATAATCCCAAATACTCTAAAGGATATTCTCACTTCCTTCCATGGTGGAAAAATTCCATTAAGATTTAAAAAAGATCTTTAAAGCCTCTTAAAATGGCTCAGAATACCATCCAACTTCAGTAAAGTTTGATCATTTAATTCGTTAAGATTAACCATAAAAACTACAAAAATATAACTGGAATCCACTTAAATTAAAATTTCATATACATAGATTATTTTTTTATCATGAAAACACATTAGATAAAGAGGTATAGTAGAAATCACTAAATTTATTTTCTTTATTTTCTTGTATGGTTTCTCAAGTAATGGTAGAGGGAAAAACTAGGTTGGTTTTTGAGATATTAGGTTTTATTATGAGGATATTTTGTCACTTTTTTGGTTATGGGATAGGTTTTTAAATTGTATTGGTTAGGGTTATGTCTTGTTAGTGGCTAGAAACCTTTATGGTGGGCATGGATTTAGAAATAATGGATTATTATTTTATTGATATTTATTCCAATGGAACACTATAAGGTCATTATAAATAGTATTGAAAGGGTTATGGTATTATGGCTTCATAAAATTAATATCATTGTCCTCTTCAAGTTATATCCCTAAAATTTTACTCTCTATGGATGTAATGGTTGGTAAATATTAATTCACATGCTCATGTTTTGTCAAAAATTGTTCAGTATGGGTAAATAGATTGAATTTATTGGATATTACTTAGATGTACATCATCATCCTTTTAAAGTGAGGACTAAGGGTTTATCCATAATACAATATTTTACAAATATATTTTGTATCCCACATATTTGTAATTATTCTCATAATTATGTGAGGTTCCCCAAGTTCTCTTTTTTTCAAAACTGATTAAATACTCATAAGTATCATTTGTGGCTTTGTTTTTAAGGGTTTAGTTTCACATCATACCAAATAATTGTTTTTTAATTTCTCAACCCTTAATAAATTATTAGAGATTTTATTTGATTGAAAAACCATATGGAGGTATGATTTTTAAGGTATCATTAATCTTTTTACAAATTTTCTTAAAAATAATACCTCTTATTCAAAATAATATTTAATTCTCTTTTTAGTAGATTATTTTTTATGTTGGGAAAATATTCTTCATATAAATTTCATTTTAATAGTTTCAAATAATTAATATATGAGGGATATATATTTTTTAACTTGTTTTTAGCTTGATATTTAATAATAAAACAAATTACCTTATCTTAGCTAATTCAATTTAATTTGGGGTTGAATAGTATCAACAATATCATTAAACTATTTTAGATGAATATAAGGAATATATTATTCCATAAAATTAATTATTGTAATATTGTTTAAGAAATTGTTTTTAAATATATGTGTGAATGTCTTTTAGAAGCATGTTTAATTCCATAGGGTGCATCGGTTGAGGAATATTTTAGGTAGTGATTTGTGGTTTGATCTGACAGATTCCCCAAGTAAGGGGCTACATAATTAATATTTATATAATAATTTCCACATAGGTATATTATTAGTATTTTTGTAGACCCTATATAGTATTGCACTTTAATTTGGAATATTGTGTCTAATAAATATTTTTATCTAAAGAAAGAATACACAAATATACACTTGACTCCCCACCCTTGGAGTTATCCTCCATAAATAGTCAGTTCAAATGGTAAAAAATTTAGGCACGAATACATTAAATGAATGAAATGTGAAATATAAGAAAAATGGGAGAGATAATTGAGAAATAGGGTGATAATATAGAAATATTTTCAATAATAACGTTCTTGGGTACCTTATAATGACATCAAAATCTTGGTTTACCCAAATTTACCTAGTAGATTGAAGTGATCACTTCAAGATTATGTGGTGGTATAAAATCATCATATCCCTAAGAAACAATATAAAGACATGAAGAAAAATCTATTTGGATACATGTCTATGATGTGGCCAATGTTTTGGTTAATTTGAATTGAGTTCATACAATACCATATAGTTTTTGTAAACAAGATTAAGGAGAATGGGCCTTGTACCTCTAGGCACTTGGGTTATGTATGGGCCTTTTTCTTTGGGGATATGGGTGATATAAGGATTCCCCCTCCACCCTTAAAAGAACTATTTTCTAAAAAATCAACAAAAATTTAAGAGCATGGGATTTTAGAGATTAAAGATAATGGGTTGATATAGGGTTATTAATTTATGTATATTGAATAAATTTACTTATTTATAAAATTTCACATTAATTTTATGAAGAATAATCCATTAAAAAATATTATTCCTATCTACATCATTTAATTATTTAGTACCTTTAATATTCTAATTCTAATCACCTATAAGGGAAAAGCGGTGAAAAGAAAATAATAAAATAATAAACACATAATTATTGTGTGATTAATTTAACAAATTTTGGTGTGAATAAATTCAGACCGTATTAAAATTATATCAAATAATTATAAAAAAATAATAAAAAAATTATTTTAATTTTATAGTGAATTAGAAAAAATTACAATTGAGGAAACCTTCTTATAAGAAGTTAATTAAATCAGAAAATTATAATGAAAACAAAGTAACTCCTCCTTTTATTTAATTCAGTAAAAATAAATTAAATAGAAATTTTAGTATCATTGGGTGATCCCCCAAGCTTTTAAGATCACCGCACATTATTAGGTTTGGAATAAGAGGGTAACAAAGTTGTTTAATGTGGACTGTTCCATCATTGACCCAAAATCAGAGCAAGTAAGCTCCCTTCACATGAAACTTCAAATAATACTTCTAGATTAATAAATTTTGGTTTATTGTTGATTAAAAACCTTTATAACCTTATTTATTCTAATATATAAATTTTTTTCACCCCATTAGTAATCGTAACTTTGGAATTTTGATAAAAATTGTATGTTATCATTTTAGGTTATAGAATCTGGCGTAGAATTTTATCCAAGATTCAGGCTATCATGATTACCATGGAAACATATGAATTATACTTGAAATAGTTTAATGAATTTATATTAATGTTTTTAATTATCCAAATATTAAATTTAAATTTCATTTTTGTGGACTGATGTTCAGTTCATTTTTCCTAGATTTTTTAAGATTGAATTCCCAAAATAGTGATCCTCCCAAATGAATCATGCATTTATATGGTATTAATAAATCATCACCACTATATGGGTATCCTCATAATAAAATAAAAATTAAAATAAATATATGTGGTTGATACATAGTATATTGAAATTTTTTTCATATATTAGCACATTTTAAGAAGAAATTGAAGACAAGATTAGAAGAAAGTTTAAATAATAAAATGAACTAATATAAGTTCTTATGAGATATAGAGGATTTTTTTTATATATAATAAACAATTAAAAATATTATCTTTCAGGGGATAACAAAATTATTGAGAATGGATAGGAGGAACTATAGAGATACACAAGTTATGGTATAATTAATAGTGTTATGTTTATTTAATAGTATAAATATATGATATTATCGATTTTTTAGAAATGAATTTACAATCATACCTTTATAGTTTCATATAAAACTTTTCGTAAATTTGTATGTGGAAATTTGATTTATGTTTTACAATGAGTGGGTGTCTCCAATTACCTTAATAAATCTATTTTATCTTTTCATATTATTTAATGTTTTCTAGATCCCTTCATGTATATTATTTACTAATTATTGATTCTATATTAATAATTTGAAGGTAGAGACATTAAGGGTTGATATGTGAAGGGTAAGGGGATTATTATATATTTACTATTTTATTTTACAAAGAGATGAGTTATTTTCATTTAGTATTATATTTATATTTATTGACTAATCTTATTTTATAGTTTAATATTTTAGAAATGAGTTTATATTTAGAAATATGATAGAGAGGTTATTTGGTTATGAAAAACTGAATTATAATTATTTTAATTTTACGATTGTATAAGTAATTTTATTTTAATATATTTTTTAGTGTAGAAATAATTTCAAGACTTAGAATAATATTTATATAAATTTATTGAATGAATATCAATTAAATTTAGAGTCTTATAACTGTTGAGATAAATTTCACTCACACATTAATAAAAAAATATATTTTGAAAACCCATATATTGAAATTATTTTACAATATTTTTTATTTAATAAAAAAAATATCGTTTTTATATATTTTTTAATTACACATTTAAATTCCGAATTTAATGAGATTAAAATCAATAAAATATAATTGTTTTATCTTTTGGAATATTTTAAATTCCTAGGGGATCAAACCTGGAATTTAAGAAATACTATTACATTATAATTTTTTTATGAGGAATAAGATATATTTATAAACTTTTCATCCATATATGGAATAGAAATTACCCTTCAGAATGATAATTTCTTTGTACTACTTCTAGGGAAAGGAAATATGACATATAGTTTGAGTTCTGTTCTCTTTTATTCTAACATGGTAATCATTTTTGATATTTTATCCTCTAAAAATATCACATTACAATTTTCAGTACAACTTCTATGGTGATTTGGTACTATGAAAAAATAGCATTATATTCTGATTACATAGAAATTGTTTCTATTACGGTTTTTAACTAAATAACACACTTCACATGTTGATGTTATCAATGTGGAGTGATTTATTATCCTACCGTAAAAATAATAATTAAATAATGATTTTCTATGCCATGGTTGGGGTATTTTAATTCATCCTTCTTTGACTATGGAATTAAAAATGGATTTCAAATTTGGTTGTATAAAGAAATAGAAAATATAAATTTTCATCCAAAGGTTTTGCCACTAATTTTGGAACTACCTTAAACATTTTTTTGTGTGTTCCTATGTCTCAATGGTTGATACTCTATTCTATTCAGTGAAATTCCTAATATATGTTTGTATTGTATTCATTTGTTTATGTGGGTGTAATTTTATAGATACATACATACCTATTCATAACATATGGTTATAAAGATAAATAGTAATATTATTATCCAACCCTTGGACCAATCATTTGAAAAATATAATATAATAAAATTTTATTTCCTAATTCGTGACCCCATTATTATTGAATTTATTATAAATATCAATGATATATAATATTTTTCCAGATAGATCATCACATTTTATGCTAATTAATTTCCAAATATTTTATATCATTTATAATATAAACCCAAATAGATAAAATTCATTTTACTTTATAGGAGGTATTGTAATTCTACATGAAAATCCATCGAATTATAGATATAAATAACCCATATTCATTATATATCATTGAATATTTAAATATTTGTTGATAAGTTATCCAATTTAATTCTCATTTATTTCAATGAAATATTGTTTGGACATCTCTAGGGATTGGTGAAGTCAGATGTTTATATCAGTAATGGGATTGAAATATATGTTTTAAAATGAACAAGTATTTATCTTATGAGTTATTATTGTTCTGGTTATCCTCTAGTAACTAATGAGAGTAAAAAAAACTCATTCCCCATAAAACATTTTAATGCATGAAAAGAAACAAAAAAATAAATCAAAAGACATTAATTTAGAAATCATTATATAAAATCATTTTATAGTTCATTTTAAAATTTATTTCACTCAAAATAATTTAAGAAAAATATAACCCCTCCTAAGGTGTCCTCAATTTTATGGATGATGTTAATGTCGATAAAAGTATTTTTCCCATTTTAAAAAATATAACTATATTGTGTATTATAGTTTACCATCAATTTTTGATTAACTAGGAACACAAATTATATATATCACCTAAATAATTATCATTAATTTATTTTTATGTCATCAAATTTATAATTTTAAATTGAAATTGAAAATAAAATAATGTTTTCAATAATTAAAACTTATAAAAAAGAAGAAATAATAAAAAAATTTAAATAATGGTTTTTTAAAACATATTATTTCCTTTATGTATGAATATAAATTATATGATTAGCTTCAAGATTATTTATATAATTTAAATATATTCGATTAATTTATGAAAATAATTTCATAACACATTCAATTCTTTATAAAAAATTAAATATACTCAAATCATGATGAAATAAAAACCTATCATAAGAATAAACTAAATATCATTAAAATTTTGATAATGAAAATAAATCTCTAGTATATTAGTTATTGTCTCCAAGAATTCATTCCCAAATAATTTTACTATTAAATAAGTTACTAAAATACATATCAATACATTAATAAATCAAAATAACGTATACAAATTCAACCTCAATAATTCAATATCTACTAATATTTTATATATAAATTTTTATTAAATATAGTTAATACTTACTCATTAATGATTTGTAATCAATCATTATTATATGAAACCTCTTAATTTATCTATAAAAGACAAAGGAAAAGAATAATAAAAACATATTTTTTAAGATTATCAGAGAAATATATTATTTTTAAAAATTTTATTATTTTTTTACACTAATAATTTATATGATACAATCCTATCAGTTGAAATGTAAAAGTGTTAATTATTTATAAAAATAAAAAAATATTATTATTATAATATTAATAAAATCATGGTGTTCTACTATTAGTTAAAAATTATTAGTTTATCTCTATATATTATTTTATATTTAATACACCGACCTTTATTTATCACTTATCTTTGAATTTAAATCTCCCCACATTACAATGTGATATTTTTGAATCCATAAAATATTCAAATATATACAAGTACCGACAAATAAAGTAAAAAAATCACTTGATGTACTCATTTATTATTATTTTTCTTTTCTCTAAATAAAAATTATAAAATGGTAATAGGTATAAAATTTCAAAAGGAAATATTTTTATTACTCATTTTATTTATTCTCCCCATTTCGATATGATATACATTCTAGAATATTCAGTTTAAATAGTATATATCAATAATGAAATGGTTAATACGTCCCCCTGAAATGGACTATCCATCAATGTTCTAAAATATCACTCATTTGTGGAAGTTATGGAATTTTAATTAGGTTATATTCCGTATTTGTTTCTTTAATTTTTTTTATTCTAAAAACAGTAATCACACTATAATGACATGAGTTGTAGTTTTATTTTTTACTTTCATCTTAAAAAATTTATATAATTATCCTAATTATTCTATAATCTATTTTTATCCAAAAAATATCCAAATATTTTTAATTCACTTGTATAATGGTCAATTGATAACTGATATTTAATAAATTTAAATACATAAATTATGGTTACCTAATTTTCTTCACACTTGAATTTTTTCTTTTCTTTGAGAAAAACATCAACATCCAATAATATAGAAAATATACTCTGATAGTGAAATATTCTATTTAATAATAATAATAAATATAATACTACAATAGAAAAATCAAAAAGAAAAGATCTCATACAATTTTGATTACTAATCATGCTTATTTTGTGACTCCAATTCCAAAAACAACATTCTTTTTCATTCATATCATTAAACTTTTGATTGGACATCATTATCACTTATGGTCCACCATAACTAAATTTTCTTTATCATCACTCAATGGTAAATTTAATTAGAGTTATTCTTAATCCATATATATATATATATACATTATAACCACATTATTGAATTGTTTTTAAATATAAAATTTTATAGACAGTGTCACACTAATCATGATGATATTTGAAATGACTTTTTAAAGGTATAAGCGTTTTTAGTGTTGATCTGAATATGAAATGGTTTAAAGAGAAGGGTTGGATATTGGGTATTATAAATTATTTTTAATTTAGGTTCAATGAAAACACGTGTCTCATGTATCTTTTTAAATTGAATCATCTATCTAAACTCATGTTCCTCATCTTTTTATTTCCTAGGTTAACTGATCATAAAATGAATAATATTTTTCCCTCTATACATTAAAGGAATAATTTTTGAGATTATCTATAAAGTTATAATAAAATATTATATATATAAAATTCTTCTCATAATTAATAATACATCAATTAACATTCTCACTTTTCTAATATATTTTCATCCAAAAAAAAAATCCTGAAAGAAATCTTTCCATAATAGTGAATGATTTACATTAAATTAAAAACACAATGGAGATATTATAATGGAAAAATAACTTTCTTGAAGATCCCAAATGGATTTTTTAGGATAATAGTTATATATTTTCTATATGTGAATGAGAAGTGAAGTGAATATGTGGCACATGGTAGATTCTATTAGGTGATGACTTGGTGATGGGATGGGTCACTGCTCAAGAGTATTGTGATTTACATCAGGTATGCATGGGTGTGTGAGTTGTGGAATGATGACATGAAGTGATTATAATTTTGGGAACCTATTTTATTTTTTCATTATGGTACTATTTTAAAATACACTTGATTATTTTGGTATAAATGTAAATTTAATCTAACTTATTATTATTTCTAGTGGTGTGTGTTTTGAATTATTTGGGGCTTAACTACTAAGTTTTATATTCATCTAATTATTGGAAAAATTAAATAAAAGATGTAATTATTCATTAGTGAGGCATCATGATATAGTAATATTGGGACTTAGAGTTGATTATTAGAGCTTGTTTGGGATAATTCTTTGGTTGATTCCACTATGGTGTTATTAAGTTTTACTTCCCTTTGTTGTGTCAATATTTTACATTTTTTTATTTTGTCATCTACTATGATGTTTCTTTCTAGTTTGAGTTGTATTGTATTACATTAAATGAATTATATATCATTGTTTTTCTTTGTTTTACCTTTAGTGTTTTGTTCATGTTTTAGGTAAAATCATCCCCTAATGATCCAGAATTCACTTGGCAGTTAATTATATCATTTAG
The DNA here is from genome assembly GCA_963277665.1 of Viscum album. Lineage (NCBI taxonomy): Eukaryota > Viridiplantae > Streptophyta > Magnoliopsida > Santalales > Viscaceae > Viscum > Viscum album. The sequence continues at coordinate 1,058,346,515 of OY728125.1, forward strand.
TGTCCTAGGGAAATCACTTAAGGAAAGTATAACCTTTGAACTGATGCAAGCTAGTGGGTAGGGATGGGATGTTTCAAATGGCATCAGTCTTGGACATTCGATCATCATGGGATGGTATTAATGAAATAGTATTGTTAAAAATTGAAATTTATACCATAAAAATAAAAATAAGACCTATTTATGTTGAACATTAACTTAGAAGGGTGGTTTGGGTACAAAAAGTGTTATAAGACACATCTTGGTACATTTTTATCTTATCATCATTGGTTTACTCAATGGGTAAAACATGTCATGAATTAGTAATGTGAACTCCTATAGTGATTTCATTGTCCATACTATGATATATATATATTTTAATTTTTTGATAATGATTATTTCTTTAGATGATTTGGAATATATTATAATACTCTAGTTCAAGTGAGTGATGACTAAGTGACATTTAATTTTATCTTTAGAATAAATATATCTAGTTTAATGATTGGGGAACCCCTATATAAGGTATATAGAAATATAGTTTAACTTAAACTATATATAATTTTTTATCTCATCAAAATAATAGTCAAACAAATTAAAAAAAATGATAAGGGAAAACGAATTTCACAGCCACACCATGAAAATTCATTCATGGGATTTTGAAAAAAAAATCACTAATAATTTAGGGAAATTTGAGAATAGAATAATCGAATTCATGGCTTGGGAAGAAAAAAAAATGAATTTTTAATTTCATTTTAATCATTGAGGATAATAAAGTGATTCTAGTGGTTTATTTGAGGGAGTGTCTTTCTAGGTAGTGGTGGGATATTATTTTTGAGAATAAACTAAATAAGGATCAAATATGGATTGTTATTGAGTAGTGGTTTAGTAGTAAATTTTATCTTTACACCTTCAAGATCACAAGGAAGACATATTTATTTACTATATAGTAGTAAAATATTTCAATGATAGAGTATGTGAATCAATTCATGTTATTGAATAATTTTCTATTAATTTTGCTACTAATGAGTAATTGAATATGTAGATCTTTGAGGAAGGGTTGTGACCTGAAATAAACATGAGGTTTTTTATCTTTTTTATAGATAATTATAAAGAGAGTTTGAATAAAAAATGATTGAAGAAGAGGATATCTTGGGAAATTATGTTTCGATAAACACTTTTATGTACATAGGTACAGGAATAAACTCAATCATCGGGAATAAGCAAGGTATGGAGAATTATTCTCAATAAAACAATAACTGAGAAACTAGTTAGTTGGTTTAGTATCCTTTCCACTTTGTGATAGTAATTATATAGGATGTTTTTTATAATGGATATTCTGAGAATTTTAAAAGGGAATGTATAAGCCTATACAATAATTTTATAATTGTGTCAACATTGGAAATATGAAATTTAATTGTATAAAAAATCCAAGGATGACTGATGGAAATAGATCAAAGATAGCTCAAACTTATTATTATCATACAGGTTTATTAAGATGCAATTGCAATCAATCCTCAACAAAATATACCCAAGGTGACTCTCATATCACACCAAAACCTTACCAGTCATTAAAAACATATGAGACAAATAAATAATTATTGGGTAAACCTAGTAAATTGTTATATAATTCCAATCAGTTGATCAAAAAAGATCAATCTATTCCATTAATTATTTTAGGTACTGTTATTTTGAACACTAAAATCATGCATTCATTTTTTTTATATGGGAATTCCCCTGATTTTTTATTTTTACTCATGATTTTGTTAATGTAGAATTTCATATTGAAATGATCCTCATGTATTGAAACTTCAAACCCCTATTTACAAAGAGAATGTCAAACCATTAAGTTAGTAATATGTTTTATTACTATTGATGAAACTAAATTTGTTATGGATTTATTTATTCTTGATATGGAAACCATTTAACTAATTTAGGGAATGAATTGGTTAACATCATTTAAGGACCAATCGATTTTTATGATCAACATTATTAGATTCACATCTTTAGATGGTGTTGGTAATCTCATTAAATGAGATTAGGACATGAATACAATCAATGAGGGATCATTGTTACCAATGGTTGGGACTATGTATTACCATTTTTTAATAATTACATTGTAAAATTTTTATGCAATCAAACTTATAGATTCCCAACCACAGTGGACCAATTTCTTGATGTATTCTCAAAACATTATTTGGGTTATCCCCAAATAGAGAAGTTTATTTTTTAATTTATCTCCTACCAATGGAAGGTAAACTTTATTTTTTCTATATAGGATTTACACATCATAATTATTAGAATTTAAGGTTCATCGCAAAGAGTAGTAAATAAAAAGATTCATTTAACCTATTTCATCTCCATTGTAAGAAACAAATCTTTTTGTGAAGAAAGAGAAATAAAATCATTAGCTTTGTGTGGATTATCATAATCTAAACATGTCTATGATAAAAAATGGATATCATCTTCCCAAAATTAATTATCTCTTTGATAAATTGAGGGTATAAAAATGGTTATTTAATATTTACTTATGATTAGGTTATTAACAACTTTTAGGTTAGATGGAAGATATTATAAATAAATCTTTCTGGAGCCATTATGGTCATTATGAATATGTGGTTATTCCCTTTGCACTTAAGAATTCACCATTAGTTTCTTTTTAATTGTTTAATTGGTTATTTAATAGATATTTTAACTCCTTTATGGTGGTATTTTTTATTATATTCATGTGCATTATAGTAATAAGTCTTATGATGAATAAAACATGAGAATTTTGTGGGGTATCTTTTGGGAATAAAGCCTTTATGCTAATATTTCAATGTTTTATTTTTGGATAAAATAGATATGCTTCCTTGGACACATCATTTGTGAAAGAGTATTTATGAAAAGATCCTAAAAAAGGTATAAGATATTGTCTCATAGAAACCACTAATTAAATTCTATAAAATAATTATTTTAATTAGTTTAGAAGGGTTTTATCGACTCTTTGTTCATAACTTTCCTATCCTATAATATATTTGAATTGGAAATAAGTTCCTTTCCAATGGAGGGATCTGTTCAGAAAATCTTTTCAATAGATTAAGTTTAGTCTTACATCAACATCCATCCTTACATTTCCAGTGTTAAGATATGGCTATTTGGTCTATTGTGATGCATCTAGATCTATTTTGGGATTTGTTATCATATAGGTATATCATGTTATAGCTTATAGGTCATGGTAGTTATAGTTTCATAAGTATAATTAATGACACATGATTTAGATTTAGGTATTATAGACCATACATTGAAAATATGGCATCGTTATCTCATTGGCGAGATGTTCATAGTGTTCATGGATCATAAAATATTTAAATACAATGGATGGTGCATTAATAATGAATTCATATTGTAAGTTCAATAAAGATGATTTGGATCAATTGAAGCTGATGACATTCATAGATGATATGTATATTTATGTTAATGAGAAAGGTGATGTTATGAGTTTCTACCCAATTAATCATGGTCTTAATTTGATTGAGTATGATAAATATGTTAAAAAATATGACCTATAATCTCTAAACATGTGGTTTAAAGTCAATGGTGGGAGACCATTGAGGGATCGAATTTATATGGGAGATCTATGTTTTAATTTAGAGATCTAATTATAGTTTCTCTGATTTAGCAGGTGCTACTTCTTTCTACCTACCACCCCTTGAGATGTGTTGTTCATCCTTGAATTTATAAAATTTATAATGTGTTGAGAACATAGTTATGGTGGTTTAGAATGAATATAAGGGTGATGTAGTATGTCTCGAGATGCTTCAATGATTAGCAAGTTAGGTAAAAACACCAATGACTAATAGTTATGTCACAATATATACATTTACCCATTTTGAAATGGGAATAAATAGCTAGGGATTTTGTTATAGGTCTAGTATGAATGGTTCCAAAACACAATTTCATATTAGTGACTATAGATTTTCTCACAATGTTGGCTCACTTAATCCCTATTCATGAATCTAATATCATTTAAGATAAATAAAAACATAGTATTTTTGATGTTTGGAATTGCATGACATAAAAATTTCAATTGTGTATAACTGAGATCCCAATTTCTCATCTCATATTTATAAATACCTGTAGTAAGCCCTTGTAACCTAGTTGACCATAAGCATGTCTTATCATCCTCAAACATATGGGTAGTATGAATATATGATCCAAATATCATAATACATGCTTAGATCTTATTTTATTGATTTTTAAGGCTCATGGGAGGATTATATACTCTTTGTAAAGTTCACATATAATAATAGTTATCATGCCTCAATACATATAGAACCTTTAGAATCATTGTAATTTTATCCTTATCATTCTCAACTTTTTGTATAGAAACAGATGATACTTTAGTTATCACACATATCCCTGTTCATGAAACAAAATAGAATACATAGATGATTAGGAACATGATTGTGATGGATTAGAGTCCTTATAAATCATATTTAGATCTTTATCATTGATCATTATCATTTTATGTGGGGGGTCATGTTTTCTAGAAGGTCACTCCAAGTCTAGTTCATCAACATTTGGGTAAGAAATGTAGATTGTATCCTCAATACGTCATCCATTTTGAGATAGTATATTTAATTGGTGACATGGCTATTTATTTATCTTAATTTCTAATATTCAGATCCCTGTATAATATATTTACTATTTCTCAATTGAAAAAGTGAAACCCTAATCCTGAACATGTTATTTGATTAGACCATGTTGATCTTAATCCATATTCATTTTTTGTTTTCATGATAATATGAATGATTAATATTTAACATAATATATTTCCTAGTAAATTTATCAGTTCAATATGAGTCTTATGGTGACATGGTCACATTTAGGAAATAATGTTGGAAAAATAATATTATATGTTGTTTTAGTGGCCCAAACATTTCCAAATCACTAAAAATATAAGACATTCTATAGAAAGAAAGATCAATGGTGGGTAGAATGTGACACCCTTTATTTTATGTACATTACAATTTTATTACGATTAATGAATATATATAATAATTTGGTTGAATCTTTTGAGTTTTTGGATGGTATTGGTGTGTTTTGAAAGGGGTTTTAAGGGTATGTGGTTTAATCATGATTTGGGTTACCCATGGAACATCTCTAAGAAATAATGCTACAGATTCTTAGAGTCACTAGGAAGGTGTGTGGTTGGAACATGGTTTGGTAAAACTGTGTAGATTCTTATGAAAAACCACATGAGTGGATATAGATGGGAAAACAAAATTGGAATGTGGTTTTTCAAACCATGTACAAGATAAGTGTGGGGAGTTGTTTGGATATTGTTTCATGTGATTTATTAGTGCACAATTTTGAATATTTTGGATCCTAATCATGATTCATGAATTTATGGTTCCAAAATTATATTTTAACTCGGTTTTTAGCCTCAAAACCAAAATTTTAAAATTTTCTCTTAGTATCTCAAACTTCGTTTATTACCTAATCATTCATACAAGTTATTATTGATCTGGAAGATGGTTTTGGAGAATCATGGTGCATTGGATCTCTGAGATTGATGGTAAGTCCATGTTTTTCTTCTTCTCTAAATATATAATCATACTATATCTCACAGAGTTATATATATAATAATTTACAAATAGATTTATTTTATATTATTTGTATTTAATGATATCATGTGGGAATATATTTTAGGGAAAATATTCAAGGCTGGATATAGAGGTTTCATTTGTTGTTATTTATTTTCTTTAACCATATTGAGGTAATTGGATTCTATCCAACTCTAATTTCTCAAAAACATGATTGATTAATGTTTAAATCAATATATCGTAATTATTGGTAAAACTCATTTTCTTTTAGTACCGAAATCATTGGTTTTGAAGTGATATATATTAGGTTTTTGAGAAATTTCATAAAATAAAATGGTTTTCAAAAGAAATGTTTTTCATTAAGAACTCATAATGTGTAGTTGGCATGTGTTCAAAAAAGTACATTATGGTGCCTTGTTGGTTAAGACTTGGGATTGGTTCCAAATTATAACATTTTAAATTGCATTAGGTGATGACATGGTGATGGGATAAGTTACCTCTGATGAGTATTGGAACATTCATTGGTAATGAATGGGTGTGTGTGTGGTAGAAGGGTAAGTGATTATGGTTTTGAAGAAAAAATCTTTATTAATGAAATATTTAAAAAAACTTCTACATGTTTTTTATATAAATATAAATGTGAGATAACATACCCTTGTTTCTATTCATCTATGTTAATAAGTGTTTGGGGATTACCTAAAAAGTTTTATACTCACCCATTACTTGAAAAATTCAGTGCCTTTATAGATGAAGTGTATGAATATATTGGGGGGTTTATGGGAGGTGCAATGTGTCACAAACCAACCCATAATGGGGCTCGAGCGACAACTACCCTCAGCTTGCCTCCATAGGCCATGGTTTGGTGACCAACAAAAATGTCATAAAAAAACTCAGGGAGGCCTTTGCATACATACTTGTACACACAAATGCAACTAAATCAATGAAAAAGTGTATAGTTAAAGGAAGAAAAGATACAACACTACTATATATATATATATATCCTACAAATATACATCAACCTCTAAATAGTACAAGTACATAAAAGTAAACTAAAAGGGAAGGGGAAAAATATACGCCCAACCAGAAAAGTGCCACAACTCAGCAACATGTGGAAAAGTAAAATAGCTGAGAGAGCCCCCCTCATGGATCCCAAGCAATGACCACCACACGTGGTCCAAGAACCCTGTATCCCTATGCTCCTTTAAAGTCACAATTAACATGTCTATCATATGAAAGGGCACACCAAGTGAGGCCAAATCCCATGTATGGGTGAGTATAAAAATACTCAGTAGGATGCCTCAAAGGTTCAAGGGAGTAGCAAGAGAGATACTGAAGAGGGAAGCAGTAGATAGAACAATGTATATTAAAAGAGTACAACTCAACCCAACAAAGGTGTGAAGTAAGCTTTTCCAAACATGAGGAGCTATAAATGGTGAGAAGATGAACTTCTCATCAAATATTTTCTACAAATAGCCAGAGATTAGAGTCATCCAATCATGATAATCTAGACAAACAAATCACATGGCATACCCTATGCATCTTCGACTCTCCTAGGAGGAGAGTAACCAAAACCCAAGGATTGGGTACTACAAATAGGATACATATATAATCTCAGTCAAATAACCCTAAACAAGAGAGTAATATGATCTCTATCTCATAGCTTAACCTAAGAAAAGAGTATCCAATAGTTCGAAGAGTAACCATAGATGCCTATAATCCCACACATTTTCTCTAAACTGCAAGTCAAAGGGGATCAATCACTGCACCTTGATTTTATCCAATTTGGGGAGGTTTGTCTCACCCGCATAGTTTTAGGTCGTGTTATAAGGACACTTCTTGGTGGGAAAAGAGCCCCTCTTTCTTGAGAGTCCAAAGTCACGTCAAGAACATCTGTTCAGTATGCCTCACAGTCGAGATATCGTGTCACAAAGTCGTGAACCCACTACCCAGCCCCACTAAAGGGTATGCTTAGAAGAGTCATTGGCGAACCCACTGCCCAACCCAGCTAGAGGGTAAGACTGAAAGAGTAAAAAAAGAACCTCACCATCTAGGACCACTGGAGGGTAAGTACTGGAAGTCTAACCATTAAAACTCACTACCCATTTTCATTGGATGGTAAGCCCTGAAGAGAGAACAATGAACCTCACTACCCAGCCTCATTGGAGGGTAATCCCAGAAGAGTAAACAAAAAACCTCACTACTCATCCTCGATGGAGGGAAATTACTAAATAAAGAATGATAAACCTCACTACCCATCCATGCTAGGGGCTAAGCTATTATTGCTCTGGTGCTTATGAAAACATCACTACCATCACTCCATCATCGAGCATCACCTCAGATAGGCATCGTACCCAGAACATCGAGCATCACCTCAGATAGTCATCGTAATCGATAAATCTCTCATCATACCACAAAATAGACTACAGAGGTCACCATGATATTCTATGTAGAAAAAAACTTAGGATAATCTACTTGTAGGAAAAAATATGAGTTCATAAGAAAGAGATACGAGAGGTAGAAGATTCATAAAGTGGTACATGGAACATGTGGGTCCCACATGATGTGTGACCCCACCTCATCATCTGGAGGTGTACCTATCCATACTTGAGTAATAAACTATGATAAATTACCCATAAGCTGTGCTAGTGTACTCCTAGAGTAAACGACACCTTTAGCCAAAATATTGAGTAGCATGCATTGCTCGTTATAGATCCGAAGGGAGAAAAGTTAATTCTACCAACATGAGTCTTATAATGGCCTCAGATAACCATAAAAATCACACCATTGCGATCCTTGTGGAAAACCAAAAAAGATTGACTATTCATTCACTCGAAACAGACTCCCGGTGAAGAAACTTCATTCCATCACGCTCTGCATAAATATTGCATCGTGGGGCCCATTACATGATCCCAAAACACATCACATAGATCACTCCATTGAGATATCCTTGAAAAAACACATAGGGTCGACTATTAATTTTTAAAAAATGGACAACCAGTGAAAAGGGTGATTTTCACCGCAAATGCATGATCAGTGCTTGATCCCTACCAATCACAAAAAGGCTACGCACATCCAAATGGATCACACCATTGTGATCCTTGTAGAAAAAACACCCAAGGTAGAATATTCACTTTCCCCAAAAATACTTCAAATGAATAAGTTGTAAAACTCTACATTATGCTAAAAAAGGCATCCCATGGGCCCCACACCATATCCCCGAATTTAGTCGGGTGGATCATTCCATTACGATCCATACGAGAAAACAAACATGATCGATTACTCGATCATCCAAAATGGATAACTGATGAAAGAGTCACATTCCACTACAAATACCCCAAACGGGCCTCATGGGGAGCACACCACTATTTCAATTTAAGCCCCCAAAATCAACCTTTAAATGTTCGCCCCAACTCAAGGGTCACAACACCTCTGACGACACGTCAATCGGACGTCAGATGCCGAAGTTTCGTCCGGTACGAGAATCATCAAATAATAATAATTATATTATTATTATTTTAAATAAAAGTTTCATATCACTGAGCTTCAATCCCAAAAAAAAAAATCTCAAAATGGCATCAAAAGGTCTACCACAAAACAAGGATCACGTGGCTGTAAATGGCACACAAAACGGACCCCCAGATTGAAAGATATGGCGTTTTTATTGAAAACCCTAGTCTGAACCGACCTGGATTGGCCCAAACCAACTGGTCCAGCTCGAATGGCTGGCTACCACCATGGGTCCACCGCAACATTGCCACCATCCACTGCAGCTCCGTCATCATCCTCCATGCTCCGCTGTGCTCTGCCACCCTCTAGAACCCCTTGCTGGAACCCACCGCTAGAAAACTTCCACGAACCACTACGGTCACTCCTTTCATCCAAATTTTTATCCAAGACCAGATCTAGGATCCTCAGGATGATACCTTCATAATTCTATCCTCCACTCAATGATCCTTAAATGTTTTTACATGGTGAAAAATAAATACCACTTATTCTCACTACTGCACTTCCTCTAGTTCCTGAAAGTCAAACTCAAGCACAAATAATGACTCCTCAGGTTGAGGGCCTCATAGATATGGGTCTAACTCCATGATCAGACATCATTTTTTTAGGATGAAAAGTTTTGAGATGAATAATGTGAAGAATGGGGAATAAAAAATTGAAAAATATGACGGTCGTTGTTTGTTTTTCCATCGTTAAAGGATTCCATACTAGTGAAAACAAACATAAGTAAAAAATGATGACAAAATATTAAGTAAAGGGGATGTAGAATCTGAAATAGAAATCCTACCATGAATATGGATCCTCCATTTTGTTTCCTTCACTCTGGTATACTAACTCTAGAAGTTTCATCGCAATTCTATGTCGTTTGAATATCGATTCGTCATCAGCCCAAGCTTCGCTGTCTGAGAGAGAAAATGAGTGAACTCTGGATCATTTCCCTATTTTCCTATTTATAGGAAACTACTCATAGTCGTGAAATACAGACCTCCTATTCATTCACAACTGAGGTCACCACTAGGGTAAAAACCATTATATGAACTCAACAGCAGTCTCAAATTTCCAATTTGAGTCCCCATATTGAAGTTTTTCAATGTAGTGTTTCAAATAAAACAAATTTATTTAATTATTTTATTTACGGTTTTTCCCTCCAAGTATTTTTTACAGAAGGCATGCACCGACAATGATTATAACTCTGTTAGGGTAAATGGCATGGTACAGACTCAACCATGGCCTCATATTTCTAATCTGAGTTACCATTTGAGAGTTATTTGGGTTTGATCTATTAAATGAATTAATAAATTAATTCATCCATTTAATGTACTGATCACAAGAGAGGATTATGAACATCTCACTTTGACATATTTTATATTGTGCCTAGGGTAAAAATCATTTTCTAGACACAACTGTGGTCTCATATTTCTGATATGATCAATTGTTTAGGAGATATCATATTTACATTACGTGAAAAGTAAAAAAGACTTAATATTTTTGTATAATTTATTCCAGGCACACCAGGCCTCATAATTCCACACCATCTAAGTTCCTAGCTTGGTAAATATCTATAGAAATATTCAAAAGTCTTACAAGGAAAAACAGGGTATCTACATTATTGCCTCCTTCAAGCTTTTAGTCTCTAAATATCAAAACTAGGAAAAAAACTCAGGATACTCAGCTCACACCTAGATATCCCACTCCCAAGAAAACCTACACATTACCATTTTGTCATAACACACAAACCAAAGTGATGGTCTATCCTCATAAGGTATGCTCTTTTCGATTATATGTGTAGGAACACACACACATCTCATCAACTGCGACATGTGGAAGATGTCGTGCGCCCACTCCAACTATTAGAGGGGTAGGGTAAGGTGGTAGGAAACCTTTCCATCTCTTGAACGATTCTGAATGGCCTGAAGAAAATCTAGTTATAGTTTACTTCCCTGGATGAAACTCTACATTCCACATTGGGACTAGAATCATGGTTTGTCCCTAGAATAGGGTCTCGTGATCCCCTTCTTCAAAATATCCATCTGGTGAAACACCCAAGGATATTTGGTCACATAAGATTTCACAGTTGATGCATAACAACCTATACTCTCTATCATGCTCAAGAAGCGAAGGAGTCAACACCATAAAATGAAGAAATGTGGTACCCTCCTGCTTCATGAAGGTCAGCTACTGGGAAGCTAACTGCTCCAAAACATCCTGCATTTGGCGAGCCTAGTATTTCCTACTAATGGAATCTACTACAACACTACTACTTTTGGGAGAATAGACTACCTCAAAGTCATTGTACTATAAGAATATAAACCAGCATTGTCATCTCAGGTTCAAGTCTATCTGGGTGAAGATGCACCTGAGACACTGGTGGTCTGACCAAACCACAAAGCACTCTCTCAGAAGATAGAGTCTTCACATTCTTAGGGTGAAGACTACCACTTCTAGCTCCACATAGTGATTCTCATAGTTCTATTTATGAAGTTTCCATCACCTCGACATGTACTTGATAACTATATTATCAAGAATGACATTGAGCACGCAAGGTACACATGGATAATTCAGGTGAGTAAACTCATCTAACAACAAGAGGCTAGATACGAAAAGCACGTGGCATACCCCGCATTTCTTTTCCCATCTTGAAAGGAGAGTAATCCACAAAACAAGTAATCTGACAAACCCACTAGTGGTACCTCAAGAAAAGGGAGTTTAAGAATAAAGACTCCACTGGGAAATCCATCACCTTCTCTAACATTCCACTGCACAACCCCTCCATGAACATACAACTCAAAGGGATTCATCCACCACACCTAGATACTATCTTATTTAGGTGTCACTGACTCTCCCTCACAGTTTTGTTCGCATCACAAAAATAAATCTTAGGGGGGAATAACTCCTATTTCTCATGCATTCAAATATACATCTAACAACACCGACACATGGTTACACCAATGACCTGCATCACCCTCGGTAACTCCTTGAGAAAAGAGTTGGAAAAAGAGAGTACCTAACGTAGTGTCTAAAATGTTCTACTAAAAAAATTATAAAATACATAGAGTGTACCTATTTTTATCTCATGAATTGCCTGATTTTAGACATCCATAGAATGAAGCAGCTCACAACCCCGACCGTAAGATCTTTGAGCCAAACACAGACCACCTAGTGCTTAAAGGACCTCATAACGTCATCTACAAACCATAGTTATTACTACTCTTCTTCTAGAACTGCCTCCCAGGGGACCACCCTATCCCCTTCTAAGAGATACTTGATCATAGTATTGCCACTATCATAGCATCGTATCTACCAACTGCTTGGGAAGATCAACACATTTGGTCAGGTAGTCTCATGCCACGTGACCTCACCCATCACAAGCATAGCACTAGCCCTACCTAGGATATCTCGGTGATCTATGGTGTCCCATATCATGTGCCTGAGTCATATCAAGGGGAGGCATCCTACATCAAGGGAATGCCAACTGACATCTGCTAGCTATGGCAGATGTCCTAACTATATTGCACCCACTACCAAAACCAGCCAACCAGAACCCCTTTGACAGAAATGTCTCTATCACCAGTGCTTGCTACAACACCCTAAGATAGGTGAGAATACACAAGGGAAATATGATAGCATTAATATACTCTATGAATACTCTACTCAAACTTTTGTTCTCGAAATTTTCTATCATGGACCACATCTAAAGAGTACCGAGTAAGGTCTGCGAACCTAGTCATGTACTCAACCACCGTTATCCCTCCCCTCTGAATCTCCAGTATCTCCTGAAACCATATAGAGCATAAGAAGGATGGGTAGTACTCCTCATGAATAGCTAATGGAAGTCATCCCATGAGAGTGTCGACTCATTATGCATATGAGTAATCCGGAACTACTAACTCCAATATTCTATGTGGAAAAAGATTGGTTATCAAAGCCACCATCTAATCTATCGATATCCAAAAAAACCTGAAGAGGGAAACCACTAACTCTATCCAAACCTACACTAACTGAGGGTATGGTTAACTATGGAACATCAATAGTATCTAACACTATAATCGCAGAGCACACTTAGTCTGTGCTCGTCATCAGCCTACGCTGCCAGTACTAACTGCTACCCCATAGGTGGAGGTGCTTCTAACTTCCCTCCTAGAGAAATGGGAATTGTATGATAGATCTTGAACCAATTCCCTTTCTCCCACTGAATCATCATCATGAACCAGATCTAGTGACTTGTATGGATTTCGTCACAGAGAGATCATGAATTCGATCAAGGAGTATCACGATCAAATGGGCATATATATATCAACAACAGTGGGGAGATGACTCAATAAGGACAATCAAAGACTCAATCCTATATAATGCATGTACCAATATTGCCTACAACAAATGTCTTATCATACCGAGTTAACAAGTGAGTAATCAGGGGAATGGTGAATGGCTACGTCAGCCACTACACTATCACTAGACTCCCTATCCTGAGAGCCGCTCTCGAAACACATGGACACTAGTGCCATAAAACCTAAGAAATTCCTTTATAGGGATTATCCTAACAACATCCCAAGGAAAGAACAACCTTTGATACAACTTTTTCACAACCCAACCTATAACAGGGCTTGATCTGAAACTATCCCAATCCCACCTCTATATTCTAGGGGCTGGAAACCAACATCAAAGGTATAAAAAACCCAGGGAGGCCTTTTTTAACGACCTAAACATTCATTAATTAAAATTCCTCTTGATATGATTAAATGTCTTATTATGTAAAATGGTTATATAAAATGTGCACTTATTTGGTTTTATGTTTTTTTATTTTTAAAATACCATTAAGAATTGTGATCGTTGGTAATATATTTGTTGAACAATGATCACCTAATTAGTATAAATATAGGGCTTTAACAAATCCAATTTACTCAGAAAAAGGAAGTGATGGCCTCATCCAAAAGACTTGCCCCGTATGAAGCCCATTTTTCAGAGCTCAGAAAGGAGGTGGCATCATTGGGCTTTTCTCTTGACCAAGCCCAATCCATACTTCAACACATTAATCTCAAACGAAACTGCCTATTGGATAAGTGGAAGTTGATAGAGATTACCACCCGAGTGATGTTATCCGAGCCACCCTAAGAGCCTGTCACCATTACGCACCTTTCCCTAAGGTCTTATGTGGATGTTATAAGGGGTTATGTAACAAGACCTTATCACTATGATTATGTGCATTATTTTTGTGTATAATAAATAATATACATTCATTTTATTATTGTTACTTTGTAAATAGGCTTTTTTAAAGTACAAATAGTATTTTTAGTTAATATTCAACTAAGTAATCTATTTTGATGAATTAATGGATTTTTGAATAAAATAATAATTTAATAAAATATTATTATTATTAAATTACTATTTATTAATTATAAATGATCGTATAATTTTATGAATAAAAATGTAATTTTTATTAAGGTTTGAAAACAATTTTTGCAAACACCCATGATTTTTCGATAAATGTAAGTTTTTATTTTAAAAGTAAAAATTAAAATATTTAGAAAATTATTTATATAAAATGAATATTATTTTTGGAACCAGGATGTTGAAATTATCCAACAGTGATTTTTTCACAATTTTCTAATACAGTCAAATTTTTGGGTAAAAACTTAATATTGTTTAAATATATAATGGGTTTTATGACATCATAATGACCCAATAGTGATGTAATAAAATAATATAAACATTATGTTTTCCCAATATATGTTTTAAAATTAAAATAATGTGATTTTATGTTTGTTTTATTTATTTTAAAAATCCTTAGTGGACCCTCCAAGACTTACAAAACATTTTACCTTTTTAAATTTATTTCCTAGAGAGTGTGACTCACCTCCACATAAGAAACCGTATTATTGTAAGAAGTTAGGACATTGGACTTATATAATATTTTTTTAAAATCCTCTTTGGAAAAAACCATGGGCAAAAACCATGGTCTGGTTTCTGGTTTTGATTAGTTTAATATGTGGTGTCCCAAACCTAAATAATGAATAATTCCCCATCCTTTCCTATACAAACCCACCCAAGATCCCACTTCCTCTTCACTCAAAGACTTTTTAGTTCATCCAAAATTTACCCTCCTCTCTCTATAATCCTCCCAAGGCACCGCAAGCTCCTAAGAATCCTCTCTCAAGCCCCTCCCAAGCCTTTAGGATCACACTTCCAAGTAAGCGATTTCTTTCTTTCTCGTTTTTGTCCAAATTTCATTATGTTGTTATTAAATTTTGTTTTAAATTAAAAATGTTGGGGTATGATTTATCACCTCCAACATACATTCCTATTAATTTTTGAAATGATGATATACCCATTTATCTCTCATTAATGCCTCCCATGTACACCCGTTACCAGGCCGAAATTCTGTAAGGAATTTCTCTCTCCACATTTACATTCAAGTGATTATTTTGTATTATGAGTATAAATTCCATTACATATGTTGGGAAATAAATCTATAAGAATCCCCTTACTGTAAATTTCATTAACATATGGTGAGACACCCCTTTATCTATCATCAACCATTTTTATAAAGTCTTATGTCACGACGTTATGCTGCCCAAATTGCACTGCAATTTTACAAGCCAAAATCATTGTACTGTGAATACCATGCCCATTTTCTATCAAGGGTATTCACCTTTATAAATATTTACATATTTTTGTAAGAGTTTAATGTATTAATTACACATTTTTTAATCATGGAATAAATTATGATTTTTTATGAATCCATGTTGTATGATCTTGTAGCACAATTATGCATGAAATGAAATGTTTAAGAAGGGTGCACCCTGATAGCGCTCTAATGATTTGGGTAAAGTTTAGTATCATGATACATCATGTGAAATGAGTGTTGACTCATGATAATTCAAGTGAAATTAGGGTTTACTCGTTCTTCATTCACAATGAGGGTTTACTCATGCTCCATGTGTAATGAGCCTTAGGTCATGCTAATTCCATGTTAAGTGTTGTTGCCACATTTCCATGTTATGATAATCATGCTATATCATGCATTTCTGTCCATGTTCTTTTATGATACCTTGATATTTCTATTGCCTAACATGTATTGTATTATTCATGTTATTCCTTTTTTACTCCCTTATTTGGCTTTATAGCTCACCCCTTTCTTTTGTATGTCCTCAGGTTATCCCATGCAATGCTAGAAATGGGCGAATGTAGTGGTCATGAAAAGAAGTTTTCAATAAGATATTGCATTTTATGCTTTAAGTTGTTATGTAATGTTAATAAGCCCCAAATACACTATACCTATCGATATTCTATGTTGTATAATGTGAACTTTCATGTAATAAATTATGTTTAAGTGTGTAATAAAAAGAAAGGTTGTTATAGTTAGTATTTAAGGATAACTTTACTTATTTTTGGGATTAGGATTAAAAACCCCCAGTGAAATCCATAGGGATAAGACTAATTATAATAAAAACATCCCTAAGTTTTGGTGAGTATTGAGTTTGTGTTTTATCATGAAAATACATCCCTGTCTGGAAACGAGCTGGTAGAGGTGGCTCTAGCACAGATGTACCTAGGAGTGAAAACTCCGACAAGGAGTTTCGGGTTTAACCCGAGTTATCCTGGTACATGACAATGAACCTTTATGTAATCTTGGTTAAAACACTCTCGGGGGATATGATTTGGTAAATTCACAAGTTTAGTATGAACCATTGTTATTGGAATAAAAAAATTCCCCTAAGAATATATGTTAGAAAGCAGAGCATGGATAACATAGATTTAAGCCTATAGATTCATAAGTTAAGGAAATAAAATTAAATTATAAGTCATCCATTTTTTTCCTTGTATTCCCCTTTATGTGTTTAATAGTTTAATGTACTCATACCATGTCTATATTAGATATGGTAGAAAGAAAATCAAAAAGTGAAAGGTAGGGTTATCGTTCATGGTTCTATGCATTCTTTTAAATCCCAAAAGTTTAGTAGAACAATCCCAATACCACCACAAATCATAGAATTGAAGATGTCAGTGTGTATAAAAAATGGAGCAATTATTTCATCCCATGAATATAACTCCTACACTGTCATAATCAGTGGATTAAACTTCCCAGTGAACCTCATCATACTTTATCTGGTGGTATTTGATGCAATTCTTGGCATGGATTGGCTTTCCCTATATAGATCCAACATAAATTACCGTGAGAGAGAAATCACTCTCCATATAGAGAATAGTCCTCTGATTCTATACAAGTGCAATGAAGAATATGAATATTCTTTAGCACCATCATCTCAAATGTGAAAATTACTACCCTATAAGCACCCATATCTGGATAATATGCTTGAGTCTAAGGAAGAAACCGTCCTTGAAGACATGCCTATTGTGAGGGAATTCACTGAAGTGTTTCCTGGGGAATTTCCTAGTATTTATCTTAGAAGTGATGTTGAATTATCAATTGACCTTATACCTAGGGTGTTTCCAATATCCAAGAATCCATATAGAATGGATGTTGTGGAGACGAAGAAAAAACTACAAAAGAATCTGGATAAAGGGATTATATGCTCAAGTGCTTCACAATGGGGTGCGCCACTCCTCTTCGTCAAGAAGAAGGATGGATCAATGCTCTTTTTCATTGATTATCATGAGAATAACAAAATAATGATAAAGAACAAGTATCCTATGCCATAAATTGATGACTTGTTCAATAATCTGCATGGAGAACAATACTTCTCCAAGGAGGACTTGCAGTCGGGATATTATCAAGTAAGGGTGAAGAAGGAAGATATCCACAAGACTGCTTTTCGTACAAGATACATGCACTATGAATTCACAGTAATGCCTTTCAGACTCACTAATTCTATATCAATCTTTATGGAATTGATAAACAAAGTCTTTATATATTACCTCAACAAATATGTGGTAGTATTTATAGATGATATTCTAATATACTCTAAAACCAAGGAGGATCATGAGGAGCATCTAAGAACTATACTAGAGACCTTGTGGAAAGAGAATATCTATGCAAAGTACAACCAGTGTGAGTTTTGGTTGAAGGAGGTATCATTCTTGGGTCAAATAATCACAATCAATGGGATATCCATGGATCCCTCCAAGACAACTGCAATAGAGGGATGGCCAAGTACGACATCTGTAATGGATATCTGTAGATTTTTGGGGTTAGATGGATATTATCAATGATTTGTGAGAAGTTTCTCAATATTTTCCAACCCTATTACCAAGATAACTAGTAAAGGAGTAAATTTTTATTGGAGTGATGAATGCGAAGAAATATTCAAGGCATTGAAATGGAAGCTTATCACTACACCTGTTCTCACATTACCCACAAGTGGAGAAATTTTTGTGGTATTAAGTGATGCTTTGAAGAAGGGCCTGGGTTGTGTGTTGATGCAGAAGGATAAAGTCATTTCCTATGCTTTAAGGAAATTTAAATTTAATGAGAAGAATTATACAACACATGATCTAGAGTTGGTTGTGATGATCTTTGCATTAAAAATTTAGTGGTATTACCTCTTTGGGGAGAAGTGTTAAATATACACGGATCACAAAAACCTCAAGTATATATTCACATAGAAAGAGTTGAATATACGCCAATGAAGATGGATAGATTTGATCAAAGATTGTGATTGATCAATCCATTACCACCATGGGAAAGAGAACAAGGTGGCAGATGCTCTAAGTAGAAATGATCCAGTGATTCTTTCAATGATGAGAATTGAGAAGGATACGATCCTCTTAGATTTGATAAAGATGGAAATGAGAATTATAAATAAGGGAACATCATCAATACTTTCAAAAATGATTGCTCAATCGTCTATTTTGGAAGGGTTAAAGGATGATCAAAGAAAGGATGTGGAAATTCTGAAAAGGGTGGAAGCTATTAGAAATGGGGAATCATTAGAGTTCATTGTTGATAAGGATGGAATTGTGATATTTGGTTTACAATTATGTGTACCTTATGATACAGAGATAAAGAAGGAACTTCTGAATGACGTACATAGATCACACTTCTCTATTCACCCAAGGAGAAAAAATATGTATCAAGATCTCCAAGAAAACTTTTGGTGGGACAATATGAAAAGGGATATTGCAGAATATACATCAAAGTACCTGGTATGTCAGTAATTGAAGGATGATAGGAAAAATTCTAAGGGAATGATGCAACCACTACCCATACCAACATGAAGTGGGATAAAATTACCATGGACTATGTCACTGGACTTCCAGGAACATCTAGAGGAAACAATGCTATATGGGTTGTTGTGGATTGTCTTACGAAGACATCTCACTTTATAGTGATTAGAGAGGACTTCTCATTGGATCAAATTTCATGTATTTTCATCAAATAAGTGGTAAGGCTTCATGGAGTAACACTATCTATTGTATCTGATCATGATATGAGATTCACCCCAATGTTTTGTAAAAGTATCCAACATAATCTAACCACTGAACTGCACTTCAGTATGACCTATCATCCTCAAACTAATGGCTAATCTGATCGAACTATTTAGACACTGGAAGATATATTAAGATCATACTTTATGGACTTCAAAGGAGGATGGGTCCAACATCTTCCAACGATTGAATTATCCTAGAATAATAGTTTCCACTCGAGTATCCAAATGGAACCATATAAAGCCCTTTATGGGAAAAGGTCCAGAACACCAACATGTTAGGATGAAGTCAGTGAGCATAATCTTCTAGGACATGAAATGGTCAAAGAAATTGTAGAGACGGTGGAAACTATTTAGCAGCATATCAAGGAAGCCCAAAGTCGATAGAAGAGTTATGCAGATAACCATTGAAAAGACCTTGAGTTCAAAGTTGGAGACATGGTATTTCTATTTATATCTCCATGGAATATGATCACGAGGTTTGGAAATAAAGGGAAGTTAAGTCGATAGTACATCGACCCCTTCGAGATTCGTGATTGTGTTGGGGATATGTCCTATTGACTAGAACTTCCACCCACCATGGCCAAATTACATGATGTATTTTATGTATCCCTCTTAAATAACTACATACCAGACCCTTCACATGTACTCTCTTTATAGGTAGTACAATTATAGGTTGATCTTTCTTACGAGAAGAAACTAGTGAATATCTTAGATCGTAGAGAAAAAGTTTTACGAAATAAGACAATGCCCCTCGTCAAGGTGTTTTGGTAAAACCAAATATTTGAAGAAGAGACGTGGTAACCAGAGGAAGTGATGAAGAAAAGTTATCCACATTTATTTTATTACGCGAAAAAGAAATATTGAGGGTGAAATTTCTTAAGGGGGACGATTGTTATGACACAAAATTTTATTAATGAAAATTCATCTTGATTTGATTAAATGTATTATTCTGTAAAATGGTTATATAAAATATGTACTTCTTTGGTTTTATGTTTTTGGATTTTTAAAATACTGTTATGAATTGTGACTATTTCTAATAAATCTTTTGAACAATGATCACATGATTAGTATAAATATATGGCTTTAACAAATCCAATTTACTCAGACAAAGGAAGCGATGGAATTATCTAATAGACTTTCCCCGTATGAAGCCCATTTGTCATAGCTCAGAAAGGATGTTACATCATTGGGATTATCTCTTGACCAAGCCCAAGATGAGCTTCAACACATTATGCTCGGATGGAACCGCCTACGGGAGAATTGGAAGTTGACAGAGATTTCCACCTGAACGATGTTATCTGAGCCACCCCAAGAGTCTGTCACCATTGTGCACCTTACCTTAAGGTATTATATAGGTGTTATAAGGGGTTATGTAACAAGACATTATCACTATGATTATTTTCATTATTTTTGTGTATAATAAATAATATACATTCATTTTATTATTGTTACTTTGTAAATAGTTTTTTAAAGCACAAATAGTATTTTTAGTTAATATTCAATAAAGGAATCTATTTTGATGAATTAATGGATTTTTATTTAAATATTATTTTAATAAACTATTATTATTATTAAATTACTTTTTATTAAATATAAATTATCTTATAATTTTATGAATGCAATTGTAATTTTTATTAAGGTTTGAAAATTGTTTTTGTCAAAACCCATGATTTTTCGATAAATGTCAGTTTTTATTTTAAAAGTGAAAATTCACATTATTATAAAATTATTTAGATAAAATGAATATTATTTTTGGAATCATGATGTTGAAATTATCCAATGGTGAATTTTTCACAATTTTCTGAGACAATCAAATTTTTGGGTAAAACTTAAATACCGTTTAAATATATAATTTGTTTTATGACATCATAATGACCCAATAGTGATGTAATAAAATACTATAAATGTTATGTTTGGCCGATATATGTTTTAAATTAAAATAATGTGATTTTAGGTTTGTTTTATTTATTTTAAAATGCCTTAGTGGACCCTCCAAGACTTATAAAACAACTTATCTTTTTAAATTGATTTCCTTGAGAGTGTGACTCACCTCCACATAAGAAACCTATTATATTAAGAATTTAGGCCATTGGCCTTATATAATGTTGTTTTACACTCTTCTTTGGAAAACAACCATGAGAAAAAACAATGGGCTGGTTTGTGGTTTTGATTTGTTTAATGCGTGGTGTCCCAAACCTAAATAATAAATAATTCCCCTCCTTTCTTATATAAACCCACCCAAGATCCCACTAAATCTTCACTAAAAGCCTTGGAGTTCATCCAAAATCTACTCTACTCTCTCTATAATCCTCCCAAGGCTCCCCAACCTCCCAATAATCCTCTCTCAATCCCCTCACAAACCTATGGGATCACACTTCCAAGTATGAGATTTCTTCCTTTCTCGTATTTTTCCAAATTTCATTATGTTTTTATTCCCTTTTTTTTAAATTAAAAATGTTGGGGTATGATTTATCATCTCCCCCATACTGACCTATTAATGTTTGAAATGACGAGATACCCCTTTATCTATCATTAATTCCTCCCATGTACACCCATTACCATGCGAAAATTCATTAAGGGATTTCTCTCTCCACATTTACATTCAAGCAATTATTTTTTATTATGAGTCTAAATTATATTACTTATGTTGGGAAATGTATATATATGACTCCACTTGCTGTAAATTTCATGTAAATATAATGAGACAACCCTTTATATCTCATGAAATTTTTTATAAAGTCTTTTTTCACGACGTTATGCTGCCCAAATTGCACTGCAATTCTCCAATCCAAAATCATTGGGCAGTGAATACCATGCCCATTTCTCTCTCAAGGGTATTCACCTTTATAAACATTTACATATTGATGTAATAGTTTCAAGTATGAATTCCACATTCCTTAATCATGGAATAAATTATGTGGTTTTATGAATCTATGTTGTATGATCTTGTGGCACACTTATGCATGGAATGAAATGTTCAAGAAGGGTGCGCCCTGATCGCACTCCAATGCATTGAGTGTTGACTAATTATAATTCAAGTGCAATGAGGGTTTACTCATTCTTCATGTGAAATGTGGGTTTACTCTTGATTCATGTGCAATGAGCCTTGTCTCATGCTAATTCCATATTAAGTGTTGTTGCCACATTTCCATGTTATGATAATCATGCTATATCATGATTTTATGTTCATGTTCTTTTATGCCCCATCGATATGACTATTTCCTTAAATATATTGTATTCTTCATGTTATGCCTTTTTTACTCCCTTACTGGGTTTTATAGCTCACCCCTTTCTTATGTATTTCCTTAGGTTATCCCATGCAATGCTAGGTACGAGGGAATGTAGTGGTCATGTAGAGGATGTTTTCAATAAGATGTTGCACATTATGTTTTAAGTTGTTATGTAATGTTACTAACCCCCAAAGACACTATACCACTCGATCTTCTATGTTGTATCAAGTGAAATTTCATTTAATAAATTATGTTTAAGTGTGTAATAAAAAGTAGGGTTGTTATACCTTTGCCTAGGTACCAGTAAACACACACACACAGACAACTCAATGAAAAAGTGTAGAGGGAAATAAAAACAAGATACAAAACTACTATATATATATAAACCACAAATATGCATAGAACTCTAAACAATATAAGTACATGAAATTATACTAAAAGGGAAAGGGAAAAAATACATGCCTAACCAGAAATGTGCCACAACCCAATAATAGGTGGAAAAGTAAAACAAATGAGAGAGCCCCGTTCCTAGATCCCAAGAAATGACCACTGCACATGGTCAAAAAACCCCATATATTTATACTCCTCTAAATTCATGATCAACCTATCAGTCATCTGCAAGGGCACACCGAGTGCAAGAAAATCCCAACTAGGGGTGAGTATAAAAATAATCGGTAGGATTTCTCGAAGTCTCAAGGTTGTAGCAAGCAAGGTACTGAAGAGGGAAGAAATAAATAGAATAATTTACAATTAAAAAGTATAGCTAAACCCAAAAAAGGAGTGAAGTATGCTCTTCCAAACAATAGGATCAAGAAATGACGAGAAGATAAATTTCTCACCAAATCTTCACTACATATAGTTAGAGAGTAGACTCATCCAACCACTAGATGATAGACATAGAAAGCATGTGGCATACCCCATGCATCTCCAACTCTCCTGGAAAGAGAGTAACCAAAACCCAAGGAGTGGTTACTTTAAATAGAATATATATATATATAGATATTCTTTGTCAAAGAAGCCCAAATCAAAGAGTAAGGGGATCTCCATCTCACAGCTCATCCCAGGAAATGATTCGCTAATATTTCTAGGAGTAACCATCGATGCATATCATCCAACATGTATTCTCTAAATTGCAAGTCAAAGGGTATCAATCAATACACCTTGATACTATTCGCTTTGGGTGGGTCTATCTCACTTTCACAGTTTTAGGTCACGTTGCAAGGACTCTTCTTGGTTGGAAAAGCACCCTTATTTTTTTGAGAGTCCAAAGTCACATCAAGTACATCTCATCACTGTTCTTTATAGTCAAGAGATCATTTTACAAATTCAGGAACCCACTACCCAGCCCCATTAGAGGGTATCATTAGAAGACAAATTGTCAAACCCACTGCATGTCACAATTAGAGGGTAAGCCCGAAAGTGTAAACGGCGAACCTCACTACCCAGCCACGCCAGAGGGAAGTCCTAAAAGAGTAACTGGAATACCTCACTGCCCAGCTACACTGGATGGTATCTCCTGAAGAGACAACGATGAACCTCACTACCCAGGATCACTGGAGGGTAATCCCAGAAGAGTAAACGACGAACCACACCACCCATCCCCACTAGAGGGTAAGTCCTAAAGATAGAATGATGAACCTCACTACACATCCGCACTAGAGGGTAATTCGGTATTGCTCTAGTGATTCTGAAAACATCACTGCCATCACTGTCGTCATCAAGCATTACCTCGGATGGGCGTCGTGCCCGGAACATCGAGCATTTCCTTGGATAGGCATCATACTCATTACTTCTTGCATCATACCTCAAAATCCACTTCAAAGGGAACCATCACTTTCTACGTGAAAAACACTCAGGATAGGCTACTCCCATTCCAAAATCTAAGTTCAAAAGGAAGAGATAAGAGAGGTAGAATAATCATAAAGTGTCACATGACACGTGTGGGGCACACACAACATGTTACCCCACATCATCATCTCAATGTGTACCTAGACATACTTAGGTACTAAACTATGATAAAGTACCCACAAGTCATTCCAGTGTACTCCCAAAGTACATGACACCTTTATCCAAAAGGTTGAAAAGTGCACATTGATCGTTACTGATTCGAATAGAAAAAATTTAATTTTATTGACATGCCTCTTACAAACTATCTCGAATAACCAAATAGATAAAAACGTTACGATCCTTGTGGAAAAGTCCACTTGATTGACTATTCATTTGCTCGAAACAGACTCCCGTGAAGAAACTGCATTCCACTATGCTGTGCACAAATAGTGCCCCATGGGGCCCATGCCTCGATCCCAAAACACATCACACAGATTGTGCCATTGCGATCCCCTCAAAAAAATACATAGGATCAACTATTCATTTATCCAAAATGGACAACTGGTGAAAACAGTTCTTTTCACTACAAATGCCTGATCAGTGCTCGATCACTACCAATCACGAAAAGGATATGCACATCCAAACAGATTACACCATTGTAATCCTTGAAAAAAAACATGGAAGGTAGACTATTAAATTTCCCACAATGGACTTCTGATACAAAAGTTTTAAAATGTCGTATTACGCTAAAAAAGGCATCCCATGGGGCTGAAGCCTCTGCCCTGAATTTAGTTTGGCAGATCGCGCTATTGCGATCCTCACAGGAAAACATGAATGATCGACTAATCGATCATCCAAAATGGATATCCAGTGAAAAAGTCACATTCCACCGCAAATTCCCGAAATGGACCTCATGGGGCCCGCACCACTATTTCAGGTTAAGTGCGAGAAATGAGCCTTGAAATGTCCAACTCAACTATAGGGTAACAATGCCTTTGACGATGCGTTAATCGGATTTCAGACACATAAGTTACATCCGGTATGAGAATTATCAAATAATAATAATAATTATATTATTATTTTTTTAAATAGACATTTTGTATTCCTGAGTTTCAATACTGAGAAAAAATCCCAAAAATGCCTCAAAAGGTCCGCCGTAAAACAAGGATCGCGTTACAGTAAACAACACACAAAACGGACCCCCGAATTGAAAGATACGAGGATTTTATTGAAAACCCCAGTCTGAACCGGCCAGTCTGGCTCGAACTAGCCAGTCCAGCTTGAACTGGCCTGTTCAGCTCAAACCATCAACTGCCACACCACTGCGGGTCCGCCGCTGTCTATCGCAGCTCCGACGCCATCCACCGCCTGTCGGAGCCCCTCACCGAAAAACTTACTTGGAGCACTACAGTCAATGCGATGATCCAAATTTCGATCTGAGACTAGATCTGGACTCATTGGGATGAGACCTTCACAACAACAGCCTCCTCTCAATGATCCATCAAAGTTTCAGTATGGAAAAAAAAATTAAAAACCACTTCTACTCGTCGTTGTAGTTCCTCCGGAACCCAAAACTCAAACCCGAGCATAGATCAGGACTGTAATGATCCAAAAATTCATTAATGGAAATCCCTATTGATCTAATTAAATGTCTCTTTATGTAAAAATTTTATATAAAATGTCAAATTTTTTGGTTTTATGTTAATAATTGTGACCATTGCTAATATAGCCATTGAACAATGATCACATGATTTGTATAAATATAGTGCTTTAACGAATCCAATTTACTCAGACAAAGGAAGCGATGACCACATCTAGTACACATGACCCATACAAAGCCCATCTTTGAGAGCTCATAAAGGAGGTGGAATCATTGGTATTTTCTCTTGACCAAGCTCAAGCCGAGCTTGAAGACGTTAAGTTTGTGCGGAACCGCCTACGGGAGAAGTGGAAGTTGATAGAGATTACCACCCGAGTGATGTTATCTGAGCCACCACAAGATTCTGTCACCGTCGCACACCTCACCCTTTGGACTTATGCAGGTATTTTAAGGTTTTATTTAACAATACCCTAGTACTATGGTTATGAACATTATTTTTGTTTATAATAATGAATATACTTTCATTTTATTATTGTTACATTGTAAATAGTTTTTAAAGCACAAATAGTATTTTTAGTTAATGTTCAACTAAGAAATCTATTTTGATGAATTAATGGATTTTTGAATTAAATAAAAACTTAATAAAATATAATTATTATTAAATTAATTTTTATTAAATATAAATGATCGTATAATTTTATGAATGCAATTGTAATTTTTATTAAGGTTTGGAAAGCCATTTTTGTCAAAACCCATGAATTTTTGATAAATGTAGGTTTTCATTTTAAAAGTGAAAATTAGAAAATTTAGAAAATTATTTAGATAAAATGAATATTATTTCTAGAATCAGGAAGTTAAAATTATCCAACGTTAAATTTTTCATAATTTTCTGAGACAATCAAATTTTTGTGTAAAAATTAAATACTGGTTAAATATCTAATGTGTTTTATGACATCATAATGACCCAATAGTAATTTAAGAAAATAATATAAACTTTATGTTTGTCCAATATATTTTTTAACATTAAAATAATGTGATTTTGGTATTGTTTTATTTATTTTAAAAATCTTTAGTGGACCCTTCAAGACTTATTAAACATTTTGTCTTTTTAAATTGTTTTCCTTGGGAGTGTGACTGACCTCCACATAATCAACCCCATTATTTTAAAAAGTTCAGAATTTGGCCTTATAAAATATTGTTTTCCACTCCCATTTGGGAAAAAATATTGTATGGTTTGTGGTTTTTATTAGTTTAATGTGAGGTGTCCCAAAACCAAATAATAAACAATTCCCCCTCCTTTCCTATATAATCCCAACCAAGATCCCACTTCCGCCTCACTCAAAGACTTTGGAGTTAGTCCAAACTCTTCCCTCATATCTCTATAATCCTACCAAGGTTCCCAAAGCTCCCAATAAGCCTCTCTCAATCCTATCTCTAGCCTTTGGTAGCACATTTCGAAGTAAGGGTTTTTCATCCTTTCTCATTTTTGTCCAATACTCTTTAAATTGTTATGATCTTTTAATTTCAATTATAAATGGTAGGGTATTGTTTATAACCTTTCCCATACTACCCTCTTTATGTTTTAATTGTGGGAGAACCCTTTCTCTCTCGCTAAATTCCTCCCATGTACACCCATTACTATGCCGAAATTCCAAAAGGAATTTCTCTCTCCTCATTTACATTCAAGCAATTATTTTGTATCATGAACTTAAATTCCATTACATTTGTTGGGAAATGTATATATATGACCTCCTTACTATCCATTTCTTGTAAATATGATGAGACACCCCTTTCTCTCTCATCAAACATTTTTATGAGTTCTTATTTCACGTCGTTATGCTGTCGAAATTGTACCGCGTTTTTCCAAGACAAAGTCATTGTGTAGTGAATACCATGCACATTTCTCTATCAAGGGTATTCAAATTTATGCATATTTAATTATTTTTTAAAGAGTTTAATATATTTATTCCACATTATTTTATCATACAATAAATGATTATGTTGAATGATTCAATGTTTAATGATCCATGTGGCACACTTATGCATGAAGCGAAATGTTTAAGAAGGGCGCGACCTGATAGCACTCCAATGCATTGGGTAAAGTATAATATCATGATACATCATGTAAAATGGGTGTTTACTCATTATAATTCAAGTTCAACAAGGGTTTACTCATGCTTCATGTGCAATGATGGTTTACACATGCTTCATGTGCAATGAGCCTTGGCTCATGCTAATTCCATGTTAAGTGTTGTTGCCACATTTCCATGTTATGATTATCATGATTTATCATCCCTTTATGTTTATTCTTCTATTGGGATCTATTGATATGCCTATTGTCTAACATGTATTGTATTCATCATGTTATTCCATGATTATTCCCTTACTGGGATTTATAGCTCACCCTTTTCTTATGCATGTTCTCAGGTTATCTCATGCAATGCTAAGTACGAGGGAATATAGTGGTCATGTAAAGGATGGTTTCAATAAATATGTTGTATTTAATGTTTTAAGATGTTATGTAATGTTCATATTCCCATAATACACTATACCTCACAATCTTCTATGATCTATCAAGTGAAGTTTATGTAATAAATTATGTTTAATTGTGTAATAAAAAGTAGGGTTGTCATAGGGACTCCTTGGATTGAGGGATTCACATATATAAGTATAAATCCAAGATTGGGGTTTTTTTGTGCAAGAAGAAATGTTTTTAGATGAATAAAATGAAGAAGGAGAAATCAAAAATTGAAACATACGATTACTATTGCTTGTTTGGAAATCATTTAAGGATTCCATAGAAGAGAAAACAAAAAAAAGTCAAAAATGATGACAAAATATTCAGCTGGGGGGGGGGGCTGCAAAATCTAAAATAGAAATCCTACATCAAATACGGATCTGCTATTGTGTTTTGGTGATCAGATCTACTAGTTATTGAAGTTTCATCGCGATCCGTTGGCGTTCAGACATCGATTCGCTGTCAGCCAGAGCTTCGTCATTCGAGAGGGAAAACGAACTAACTTTGAATCATTTCCCTAATTTCCTATCTATAGGAAACTTCCAACATTCATGAAATCTGAACCTCGTTCACCCTCACAACTGAGGCCACCCATAAGGTAAACACCATTCTACGAACTCAACGATGGTCTTGTATTTCCAATTAGAGTCCCCGTTTGGAAGTAATTCAATGTAGCATTTCAAATAAAACAATTTTATTTAATTATTTTATTTACGGTTTGTCCCTATGAGACTTTTTCTACAGAAGGCCTAAGTTGAAAATTCTTATACCCCTCCTAGGGAAAACAACACGCTCATAACTCAACCATGTCTTCAAATTTTTGATTCAAGTTACTATTTGAGAGTTATTTGGGTTTGAGCTATTAAATGAATTAATTAATAAATTAATTCATCAATTTAATATACCACTAATGATTGAGGGGTCCTAACGCCCTACGCTGAAATATTTTACATCGAACCTAGGGTAAACACCGTGTTTTGGATAGAAACACAGTCTCATATTTCTGATCTAATCAACTATTTAAAATATTTCTCGTTTTAGTTGTGTGAATAATATAAAAACACTTAATATTTTTGTATAATTTATTTTGGGCACACCGGGACTTATAATTGCACGCCGTCTTAGTTCCTAGCTTTGGAAATATATGTAGAAATATTTCAAAGTCTTACAAGGCAAAAATGGCTCTCTACATAGTGGATTCACCTTCTCTCGACAGCTTCCCTTGCCTTGTGGCTCACATTGAGGCTCCTCCTCCAGAAGGTGGTTCTTCATTGTGTCGGGAGAAAGTTTCCATACAAAGGGGGACTTCTTGGAGAATTCATTAAAAAAGGAATTATTCCCACTATCCTCACATGTGATCCCTTTCAATGCATTTCCAACTCCTGCTTCATCTTCTCTCACTAGTATTCCATCGATCTGATTTGATCCAAGATTTACAGATAAGGTTGATGGTTTTCAATTTATTGAGCTCTTAGAGATTGAGATTCAGGAAGTGTCTTGCTTCCAAAATCTTTCTCTAGTGGCATGTTTCAATCATAGAAAACCATCTCTTAGCTTCTTTAGATCCTTCACTGACTCCTGGTGTCTTCGATAACTAGTGACTCTATATAAGATTTCTATGATTGAGTTTTTGAATTCATTTGTTCAACAATGAATACTTTGTAAAGGATTGTGCTAGAGAGGTTCATCATTTTTGTTCATGGAATTTATTTCTTTCTTGTTAGTACTGGGATTATAACTATGGTATGGAATCGTGTATGGTGGATGTTTGGATTGAATTAAAAGGCCTTCCATTACCCTTCCATAACCTGGTGATTCTGAAGTCTTTGGGTGATTCCTTGGGTTCCTTTATTTGTTCGGATGAAAGCACAAAATTTCATCAAGCTGTGGGGAGCCCTCATATTTGTGTGAAAATGGATTTATCTATAAGTTTTCCTTCACGCATGCTGATAAGGGCAGGAGAATGTTTCAAGTGGTGGAAACACCTATTTTATCTGGCCCCACCAAGGTTTTGTGTTGTTTATGGCCTTCAAGGGAACTAGGTGGTGGCTTGTAGAAGGATCAAACTAGAGCTTCACTTGTCTAATACTAAGGTCCTAGAAGCATGAGGTGATGGTATGTCCTACACAGAGGTGGAGCCAGTGGCCATATCGACAAATTTTTAATTATGGATTTTCTATTTTTTTTATCAAAACAAGATTGGGTTGGGAGTATTTTAAAAAATGGTTCTCGAGATGCGTGAACATCGTTCACACATCTTCGCTCGCTAGGAAGCATGAATGAGGTTCACAGATACTATATAAAGTGTATAAAGGATAAATGAACCCTGTTCATCCATCATAATTTTTTTTAAATAAACAAATTCATCAATACTAATTAAATATATACAACTACCAATTAAAAAATAATGAAGATATCAACAAATATTAATAAATATTAATTAAATAATCAATAAGATAAATGAAATAGTAATAAATATGAACAATATATTTTTCTATATTTCTAAATACTAATTATAAAATAATAAAATTTAAGTAAAAATTTACAAATATTCAAAAATATTAATAAATATAAATTAAAATAGTAAATTTTTAATTAATATTGATAAATTTTAATTATTTTATTAACAGGTTGAGGGTGAAAACCTCTTATTAAAAATATAAATAATAATTAAAAACTAATGAATATAAATAAATATTTATTAATTATTAATAAATGTAAAATAAATATTAATTAATGTTAATAATTATTATTAAATATTTATGAATAATAGATATCCATTAAATAGTTATTAATAAATATTCACGCTTCCTAAAATTTTTTTAATTAAAATAAAAATCATTAATATATGTAAATAAAAATTGAGAATAAATATATTATTAATTAAAAAATCATCAATATGTATAAAATATCAATAAATATAAATAAATAGTAATACATATTAATTAAATAGTCAAAAATATTAATAATAGTGTTCATGGTAATTTTGATCAACTTGTCTTATTCTTGGTGTACTACTCAATCGCCAGTATCAGTTCACACTTAAGAATGTGTCATCCATTATTTCTCTCTAAGTCTACATAAGTAATACTCTATCTAGAAAACAAAAATGATTTGATTTAGGAAATAATTTTATCCTCTACCAACTGATCATGACTCCACATGAAATGAGAACTCATGCACTTATCATCAATTGTAATCAAATTTTATTTCAGGATGAAGATATTAAATGAGATATGAAAGTTTTATCAGAACTATCAACCTAAAACTCATGCACTCACTTTAACAGATAAATCAAAAATATTCAACTACAATAATAAGGATAAATGACCTTTCAATGCATCTATAATGGAAATTTTCTTATGTCATTGATTAATTCAATTGCAACCCCTTTCTATTTTGTTTTTTGTTAAAAAAGGAAGATATATTTTGAAAAACATTCCTCTTTCAATAACATGAACTTCCTGAACATTCTATAGTAATTAGGTTTGATTATAATTGATATACTAATTATGGAAGTAATTTAATATTTCTTCATTTACTTCCCACTCAAGGTAAACACTCGAAAACATCAGTTTTTAAAACTTATATAACTTCACCAAGGATGTTCTTCTTCAATACATATTCTTTAGGATGCAAAAAATATGATCAAAACATGATGATATCTTTTTTATACTTATTGTCTTGAATATTATAAAACATTCTTAAAATTAATCAATAATGACCCTCTTCCTTACATCATAATAATAGATAAATTAAACAAAAATTAAGGAAATATGATGGATCTTCCTAACTTCTTAATGTGAATAGCAAGGATGAGGTTTTTTCTTAATGAAGTTGGTCCAATTACTCTAGTATTCATGATTGTATATTTGAACATCTGTTCTAATTTATATTGTGTAGCAGGGATCTATTCACATTACATTCTGATCCATCCAACATTAAATTTTTATTCAAGAAGAGAAACAAAGACACCAGAAAAGGGGATGAGAAACAAAACAAGAGATAAGAAATGAGCCACAAGAAACATACACGAGGACCACAAGACTAGGGGGCAGAAGTAATGTAAACCAAGTGAATCTCCTCTAATCAAGTTAACTACCTCTAGTTTCCAGAGGTTAATCTAAGTAATACAAGTGTTGTTGTGGCCAAAGTTCACAATAGATGCAAGATGATCCACAAATTTGTTCCCCTCATTCCATGTATGTGTCACCCTGATATTGTGGAGGAGGGAAAAGAAGTTACTAATTGTGTATGAAATTGACCAGGGTATGTGACCCTTGTTATTGAGAGAGTTATGAAGAATCCGATAATCGGTCTCAGCATGGGTGATCATGATGTTCCTTTTCTTGAAAAGAGAGATCCCTGTAAGAAATTCTTTGGCCTCTGTCTGGAGTGGGGAACCATTCCTGTAAGATACATTGAAAGCCATTACAACACTACCCCACATGTCCTGAACCATGCCCTCTCCTTTCATTTCTCCTAGATGATATGAGCCATACTAATTGAGCTTTTATCCCAAGACCGGAGGCCGCCATTGTATCCATTTTCCCTATGGCCTGTTATGTGAGGAGTTAGCTGGAAGTGCACTCACCTAAAGCAGATTCAATGAAGGGGCCTCCCGCCATCTAAGGATAAGCATAACCAGGTCTGCTAGTAGGTACCATGACCGCACAACGATGGACCTCTCTATAGGTAGAGCCCCTTCAAATCGTTCCTTATTCCTAACTTTCCATATGAACCAGCACCCATCACTGAATATCATGGAGCACGACCCCCTCTCCATGTCTATAAGATCAAACCCATGATACCATCTATCCATAAAAGAGGCGTTCCCATGAGATCTAGAGGAAAATAATGTGAGGTTTCAAAATAAAGACCAAATAGCTTGGGCCCAATCACTTTCAAAAAATAAGTGGACAGTTCTCTCCTCCCTCGGACTACAGAAGCAGTGGCATCTGGAGACCAGAGTGATGCCCGCCTTCTTAACCTACTCATCTGTGGCCACATAATTTTTCTTGATCCTCCATATTAGAAAAATATATTTCGAATGGATATATTTTCACCAAACTGTGGTCTTCTAAGTGTCATGATGGCTTGGAGAAACAAAGATCTTGCGATATTCCTTAGTAGAAAATCACCCCAAGGAGGACGTGGTGAAGACACAAGTGTCAGGGTCCGGTTTAATAGAAATGGACTCAAAAACCTCCTTCTATTCTGTATCCTGCACTCCCTTGATAAGTAGAGGGTGGAGGCTGGCTTCCTTAAATGAGGTCGAGGGGGTTGGGAAACATGGAAATCCAATAATAGAGCCAGAACAATTATGTTTCCAAAAAAGAATGTTACCTTCCCCCACAATCCAGAATGAGTTCTTTTTAAGGGTGGTGATGAGGGGATAAATACTCGACCAGAAAGGGGATGTAGTACTACCAGTGTGCTCATCATCACCCACCCATCTTTGAGACATAGACCTCCCCCAAAGGGTATTCCCTTCAATGACTTCCCATGAAAGCTTGGAATACACACAATGAAGCATGGAGTCTAAAATGTTGACATCAACAACCCTTCCTATATGGGCTTTGCCATTCTTTCCCACACAACCCAGTGACGCTTCCCTATAGAAAGAGCATCCCACAAAAAATAAGCCAAGAGGCTATCAACAGTTCTGATGAATCCTTTAGGAACCACATTGGAGGCCAATGCATGGATGAGGATATCCATCAACACACTATTAACCAAAGTAATTTCCCCCCTAAAGGAAAGGAATTGATTCTTCTAGTTGAGAACCCTACTTGCGATCCTTCTTAAAATTTGATCAAAGTCACGAATACTCAGCCTCCCTAAAGATAAAGGACCTCTGAGGTAATCCATGGTAAAGAACCCACATTTCATGTGAAACCTTATGCAAAGAGAAGAGGCCCTTCTAGGTGGACACTTATTAGAGATATGAATACTTCTTTTGGAATTGTTAATATCATGTCCACTCCAGAAGCAATAGTCTGTAAAAAATTATCTTCATGCCATTTACTGATCTTCTTCCACCATTAATGAAGATCAAAGTATCATCGACAAACATCAAGTGGGAGATAAGAGGAAGGTTCAATTTCCTACGATAAGAAAGTAATTCACCATTAGATAGGCCCCTGCTAATGAGACGACTAAGCTTGTCTTGTGGAAGAATTAAAATACCGGGGGTGATATAGTCCCCCTACCGAAGCCCTCAGGTAACCTTGAAAAATCCATAGGTCTTTCCAATGAAGGATACAAACATCCAAGAGGATCTGAAACATCTGAAGATGAGATTTAGGGCCTTATGAGAGAAACCCATTATTGTAATCACTCTGTTAATGAAGCCCCACTCCATCCTATCATAGGCCTTATTCATATCCAATTTGATATCCATGTTCGATCCATGGGGTTTTGTGTTAATATCTCTCAAAATCTCATAATCCATTCCAATAGCCCCTTGGATGGATAGGCCTTTGAAAAACCCATGTTGTTCAATGGAAGTCCAACGAGGAAGGAATTTGGACATCCTCAAGTTGATGATACTAGCCATGATCTTATTGGGGAAGTTTCACACACTCAATGGTCTGTAGTGTGAGAGGGAAGAGGGATCTCTACCCTTTGGAATGAGCACTAAAGTTGTAGCATATTAAAACCACAGAAGGCTACCCCCCAAAAGAAGTCCTGAACAGCAGCAGTGATGTCACCCTTTACCACCTCCCTGGAATCCCTATAAAAATAATCGGGGAAGGCATTAGGGCCAAGGTCACTCTCTGAATTGAGATTCATCATGGCTGAGTGGATTTCATCCTCGTCTGGAGTCATTTCTAAACATTCATTTTCCATGTTAGAAACATAGGTGGCCACTACATCATAAATGGTCGCATTCCCACTGTGGTACCCCATAGACATCCTTGGGTTAGGGACGACCAAGATATCCCTGAAAAATGTATTATCTATGATCTCTACCACGTATCTATCATCCGTATATGAACCATTATCAAGAAGAATTTTCATTTTCATGGGACACATTTTTTCCTTCAAGAAATCATAGAAGAAGGCAGAGTTCCCATCACCCTCATGTATCCACGTAATCCTGGACCTTTCACATTCCACACGTTCCTACTTAAGAATCATCTTTTCCCATGAGTTCTTCTTGTCTGAGAGCTCCTCAATCATCGAGTCACTCCAGTTCTATTCCAGACTAGACCCTAGAATTTCAATTATTTTCTTCATCTCCTCCATGTTCTGATCAAGGGGCGGGAGGTCCTTGTCCCCCACCTTCAACCCCATCTTCAGCCACCCTAGTTTCTTGTGAACTATAACCCACGAGTGCCCTTATGCCAAATCACCCCAAAACTCGTTAATGATCTGTTTGTATCTGGGGATGCGAGCCTAGTAGTGATAGAACCTAAAGACCTATGAGGTATCCGACCATGGAGATAGGGAGATCAGTAGGGGAGATTGATCTGAGATACCTCGAATGAGGTGCTTAAACTAGGAATTGGGAAACTTGGAGATGTCATTGATGTTTTCAAGGCAATGGTCAATCCGACTCTAGCACCTTCTGCTACCTCTTTGATTAGTACACCATGTGAAGGGGTATCTAGAGAAACCT
Source organism: Viscum album (assembly GCA_963277665.1). Lineage (NCBI taxonomy): Eukaryota > Viridiplantae > Streptophyta > Magnoliopsida > Santalales > Viscaceae > Viscum > Viscum album. The sequence goes on from OY728125.1 coordinate 1,058,382,767, forward strand.
AAGTCAAGAAAACCATTCTCAGCCATGAATCAAGAAAGGCCCAAGCTATCCCTCTTAGTAAATTCCTCTTGACCCTTCTTCTCCTCAGGATCATCAATGATGTTTAAATCCCCACCCACGAGCCAAGGGGAATCTCCTACGTCAAAAGAACAAAGATCTTTCCACAACCATTCACGACACTAGGCGTCACAACTACCGTACACAAAAGACACCATAACACTTTCCCCACCCTTAATTACCTTCGCCATAATGAACTAGTCACCCGAACAGAGGATATCAACCAGAATTCCCTTTTAACCAGAATAACCATATGTGCCTGTTCACTGGATCTGAATGCATGGCACCATACAACTTTAACTTGCGGCTAAACTCTGAAAGATTAGAAGGCTTTTTCTTGTGCTCGAGAACAGCGACCAGATCCACTTTATTCTTCCTTATCTCCATAGAAATGAAATCAGTTTTTACTCAGGCTCTGAGGCATTAGGAGTTACAGATAATAAAGGATAACATTTAAAAAAAAATTGGCCGGGATTTGGCTCCAGTCCCTTCAGTATCTATCATTCAGGAGGGCAATTTCTCCCTCATCTGCTTTAGTTTCAAGCAGGTACAAACCCCAGGACAAGATGCAGGGTGATAAGGTGAAGGCTGAGCCACTGTGAAAGCCATTGTTATCGTTTTCCCTCTCACTGTGCTAGGGGGAGCTGGAATGAGGTTCTAGATTCATAGGGGCCATGGGAACTGGAATAGTTGGCTGGGAGTCACAGGGTACCAACCGCTCTCTGAAAAAATCCAGGGGAGGAAGGAACAACAGAGGCCTGACACCCTTCAGCCATCTAGGAACACTAGGATACCCAATGTCCATGATAGGGGACTCATCCTAAGCCATTGGAAGCTTAAAAATGTGACCCATGGTTATTTCAAGAATACACCCACCTCAGAGAAATTGGATTGGGTTGAAGAAGTAGACACATAAATAATGATCCAGCAGGGATGATGCCACTGTGGTAGGATGCGCTAACTCTGGGCAGATCAAACCAGACAATGCAGGGGGACTTAGAGAAACAGCATGGTCCACTAAAACATAGGGATTTGGACTAGCCTTAACCAATGATCATTGGGAATTCTATGTAAGACCACACCTAGTATCATTCGAAACTAGAGGAGAATCTTGTGAAGAAACAGGTTCATAAGCAAGTGAAGTTGAGGGAGAATCGCTGTGAGATGGCCTCCACACACCGTGCCTTCAGATCCCGCACAACTGAACCAAATGTCATTGGAGAGATCAAGAAGGACAGTACTTGGGAAAAACCGAGAAGAAAAGGTCCTTCCTCCAATCCACCAAACCTTGAACTTTTAGGGATAATCTATCCTGGAGGGGGAGGGAGATATTCATCTCTACATAGATCTGAGCTTCCATCAAATCCTCACCGCAATGGGTATGAGCATCTAAGTAGAGGAAACCCTCGAGCGAGTCCCTAATTGCCTTGATAAGAGCTTTGTTCTGAAAGGGCAGGTGGATAATCCTATTTCCCTCAACCAAGAGTATACTAGATGAATTCATGTCATGTACATCTATATATATTCTCTGGCATATGCTGTGCATCGTCATTAGAAGCCACCTCCACATCCTCCTATGTGATAGGCGGTGGATGTACAGTCTCACCGTCTGTACCCTATCCTACATCTAAGGAAAGTAGATGATAGCTATAATGATCACCAATATGGGATGAAGTTGGATGATGTGCTGTAGATGTTTGTAATAAATAATCTTTATCAACCCAGTCAATGTCTTTATCTACCTGTGGCTGAGCCTAAGAAGATTGAGGAGCATCTGACTGATCATGTTGAACACCCTCCTCCTATGGAACATCATCATCCACAGATCAAACTGAAAATACTCCTCCTATGGAACAAAACAACCATAATAGAGTCTTCGCCACTAGTACATCTAAATGAGGATCAACAAGCTCAATTGCCTCCTTAGTATGTGGTGGATCAAGGAAAATGCCACGATAAATATCATCCATTGAAATAAGATACCTTGTCAAATGGATGTGAAAATATTTTGGGTCAAATACGACTCTCTATACTAGATTCGACATGTGAAATAGATGACATATACGAGCATCATGTGAAAACAAATTCTGTTTTTAAGTAATATGAATAAAAAATTTACTGAACAATGGAAGGATTAATGTATACCCACTCATGAAAGACACATCCGTATCAAGTTAGAAATATAACTGGGGACCTGATATACCCTGATTCATAAGCCATCTGATCCAACAAATGAAAAATTATTGTCCCCACCCCTTGCAACTGGGAATCCCATCATCTGTCACATAAATCAATATATCTGTCATGGTATCTCCTCCAATAAAAATCTATCTTCCCTAACATATTTAGGGAATGAAGTGAATCTAACTAGCTAGATGGGTTAGGAACATGCTAAAAGAATCCGAACTGCCTCATAACTCTATCATTCTGACTCCACTTAACTGTATGAAAATGAATCAATAGAACCCTGAAGGAACCAGTAGTAAGAATCACCATAAAGTAATGTGGACGACTCTGGATGATATCATCTGTATATGGCATCCATGTAATCTAAAAGAAAAAATAAATAATCAATTGATAAATTAATAAATGTATAGTAAAAAATAAATATTTAACAATATAAATAATAATCACTTACATCGGGTAGTCGAATTCCATCCAACATAAGTTTTTAGGCATGGATGTTGTATATGGGGGAATATGAATATTGATATGCCTAACTCTATACGTAGATAATATTGTCATATTTACATTTCATAATAGAAATTTATACAATTTAGTTAGACATTATATGGAAGGAATAACATACCAACATCCACAGAGAGGCTCTGCTACATTATTTGTTGGTAATGGTGCATGAACATGTGGAGCTAAACGAAGGATGTTCTCCCATAACCACATCTATAGAATAACCATGCATACCTTGATCTACATCTTATCGATTTGATATGCACTTCATAATTCCCTGTATGTATAATCTAGACAAGAAGACCCCCAACTATACCATCCAACCTCATCCAAATCCTAGAAAAAAGGTAAATACATCAGATGTAAAAAAGTTGTGGAGTGATCAACAAAAAGTGTTCCACTAATAATCCTCAAAATATATGCATGTGAAAATCACATCACAATGATCTCATTAGCATCCTCTGCTAAATGTGTGGAGTGATAGTCTAACCAAGGCCTGTGTAAACTACCACTGACGATGGTCCTGCCATCATCAGGGACCTCTATGCCCTATAGTCTATGAACAAGCTCGAGAAAATATGCTCCAATTCATCATTTTAGAGTCTCACCATCGATGGGGAAGCCCAAAATAATGGCTGTAGAGACCCAATATTGAAAAACATGGAAATTAAATTACTTTTGCAGAATACTTAATACATAACAAAAACAGACACCCTAGGACCATAATAGTTTAGTGTCTTTGGAAACTCGGAACAAAATATTCTAATCATGGTGAAATATCTTCAACATATCCCATAAAGTTCTTCCCTTTTTTCTTACCTAAATGAATTATTTATATCCTGGGTAAAAGAAAACATAAAAAGGGTGAGCTCAAATGCTCAGTAAGGGTAAACATGGAGAACATCAAACAATCCATAAACATTTGAACGTAAAAACATGAACACAAAACATGAGTAATGACATAAATCTTGGCAGTACATAAGGCATAGATCAGAAAGGAACAATAATCATGATAGAATATCATGGGAATAAAACATATAATTGTGGAAAACCATTAAGAACATGTTATTATTTCCATAGTAGGCAAGACATTACTTCCAAGACCATCATAGTGGACAAAGTCCATTAGTGATTCGAGTTTACTTGTCATTCCATCCTTGTATTACTGAACCAGATTTAAATTCCATTCCAGACATGTCTATCTAATGAGATATAAAACTTTACCCAATGCATTAGAGGGAGATATATGTCCCAACCATCTCAAAATTTAACCATTCTTATGTGTGCGACAAAATCATAAATCATACATCATAACCGAAAAAATAAAATGGGCTTCATAAACATCATCCCATCATAACATAATCCATATAAAAAATGGATATCATTTCATCATAATAAAAATCAAACCATGTAAATAATAGATACATTATACTTGAAACATAATCATACTAAATAATGTCATGTTATATGGGAAATAGTTTTGATAAAACACTTGAAATGAAATTCTGAGAAAAATATCCTTTCTTCTTCAAAATCATTTTCTTTTCACAAAATACCATGTAATTTTAAAAGAAAAGGATTTTGTTGAAAATAATTATTAAATCATGTAGAGTAATCTTCATGAAAATAAGGTGTTATGAAATCGTAAAAATCCATTCATGCTATATAAGTTAAAAAACATTCTCCTCGTACTTTTTCCGGAAAATTAAAAAAGTACCTCTTATGGTAAAGAAAAGAAAGATTCCTTCCATACCTTGTGGTAAAAGTCAAAAAAGGGTAAAAATGACTTTAAAAATATATTGAAGAATAGTAAATATTTTATGAAAACATTTTGAGAAAACATGGACATGGATTATAAACATAACACTAGTAAATACTTATGAATAAAAAATCTCGGATAAGAACGAGATTGGAATAATTATCCCTTACCATTGGTCCAATTTCTTTTGCACATGTCCGAAACTCCTGTATAGTGGGTTTAAAAATATTAATTACTTTTAACAGAACCATATTAATATTTATGATATCATATATTATTCAATTATGACTTTATATTACCTATTATTTTGTCAATTCCATGTTAAAGCAGCGTTTTGGGTAAAATCGTTTCATTTATCGTACGTGTTTGGACTTGTTGTTCTTGATATTATTACTTATATACTGATTTACTTAATTCTAGAATTTAAAACATGATTTATATATAATATATATTCAGCATATAAATATATATGATAGATCTATAAATTGAATTAAATACACTATTCATGGAGACGGTAGGCCGTACGTACGCATGAATGCTGTTTTCATTTCCTTAATGAATTGAATGGAAGTAAATGACACACACACACATATATATATATATATATAAATAAATCCAGTATAAGTTTTATGTCATATATTTTATTATTACTTATTATATATACTTTAAAATCATTCTTGAATGGTTAACATGGAGAATGAATATCATCACATCATGGAGACAATAATCCGTACGTATGCACGAGCGATGATATCGTTCCCATAATTATTGAATGGAATTGGAGTAGATGATATAATATATCATAATTATAATCATTTTATAATAAGAATATATTGTTATTATTACCACCATTATACCCATCCAAGTAAGGTGGTGGTGGAAAAACAGATTACACCACAACGTGGAGACGGTATTCTGTACGTACGCACGCGAGGTGATTTCATTTTTCGTAGGATGGATAGAAGGTGAAATAGGGTTGTTTCATATTTATAATAACATATCATTATATTAGTTATACTTATGTTATTACTTTATAATGAAACAATAAAATAAGATGAAGTAGAAGAAGAAATAAATTTGAAAGAATTGGTAAAGGATATTACCTCTTCTTCGACACGCCTCTTCTAAACCTCCTCTTAGGGCACTAAAGATGATCTTTGAAGAAAACCAGGACATATAGTATGTTTCTATGGAAGTAGAGAAGAGAAATGGACAGTTTTTGGCTGAGATTGAAGGCTCAAAATCTTTTGAATAGGAGAGGGAGGAGGTTCCCTTTTATAAGAGAGGAGAGGGGCACTTTTGGAAACCTCTAAAATATTAATTTATAATAAACTCAAACCCCACCTAAAAAAACTCCAAAATGATTCAACTTAAAATATGAGATGAGATAGGCTTGTAATCTCATTACCCAATAAAATTTAGATATGTTGGTAAATTATTTTAAACCTTATCGATTTGATTTATCCTTATTTAATCTATTTAATCTTATTTGTGGTAATAATTTTCTAAATTTTAAATTGTTATAAATATTTAGTTATGTGTTGTGAATTGTCCATAATTCAATAATTTATTAAATTTTAGACCATATAAATTTAAATTAAAAATTTTAATTTTTTTTGTGTTTTTTAAACAATTTAATAATATGTTATTTTTATAAAATATCAATAGTGTCAATTTTGACACTATTCATTTATTTGAATTTAAATAAAATCCACACAGAAGATATGTTCGAAAAAAAATATTTAATAGATACATAATATGTCATATTAGTCAATAAAATTTATGGATCACACTAATTAGTTCATATAATATTTATTTTAATATTTTCAAAACCATTTATTTGATATTTTTCTTAATAAAATAATTACTACAACATTTTTATATGATTATTTAATATACTTATTTGTAGCATAAAAATTAAAAATAAAATAATATGATTAAGATAAATCTAATATCTTTAATAAGAATACTTTTAGTAGAATTTATCTTCTAAAAAATCCAACTTTTAAAATTTCATTTTATTAAAGTATGAAGGTGACAACTTTGACATCATTTAAAATAATATAATATAAATGACACAATCTGTTTTATAAGGATACAAATGGTCCACAAGTCAACCCTTGGATGATTATGGTATATATATAATCTACAAATAAGGTTTGGACAAGTTTCTGGTCTTTTTGATGGGTATTATTATTTTAATAAAAACTATATCATTGATTTTTCACCACATAAATAATTTCTACGTCATTAATGTATAATATATTAAGGCAATTATATATTTCTTAAAATCGCAAATAAATTACCATGATGAAGAAAAAAATTACATCTTTCAAATTAGTATTTATAATTTAATTTATATTCTTTACATCCTTATATTAAAAATACATTAATTATTAATTTTTGAGTGAGACATATTTCACTTTCGTTAAATAAAATAAATTAATGGTATTAATCACATCCAAGTGGGTTACAAAAGATACCATTTAGACCCAATTATATTTTGAGAAAAAATATATTCATCCAATTATATTAATAAAAGTGTTAGGATAATTTTATAATATTATTTTTACCCTTAATTACGTGATTTACCTTTAACTGTAGTAAATAAAATTTACCGTAGTTACTATTTATAATGTCTAAAAATAAAAAGTAGCCTATTAACATAATTTGGACCTACTAATTCCAAATATGGAATCCATTTTTATAAATTAAAAACAAGGAAGTTGCAGTATTTAATTTAAAATTAATCCTACTGTTGAGAAAACATGTTCTAAAAGTTAAAACATTGAAAAAGATTGAAATATTTTTACCTATGAATTCAATGTAAAATTAATTATAATGAAATACATAATATTAAATGGTAAAAATAGATTCTATTTATACTTTAAAACCATTCAATATTATAATTTAACCAAATAAATTATCTTGATGAAAAAAGTTGTTTTTAATTAAAATTTAGCGTATTTGTACTATTCATCAAAATATAAAAGTTAACAGAAAAATATTAAAAAATTATCCAAAGTTAATTTTTATATACTTATTAAATTAAATAAGTTTATTTCATCAAATTGAAGTTCTAAATGTGTCAAAAACTATATTTAATGTGGGTGTTCCATCAAAAGGCGACAAAACAGTATTTTTGGAAACATATTTCCTTTATACCAAAAATTGATTTTGTTCTCATAACTTGTTCTAGAAAATTATTAAGATGAATTATAATGTTATAAAATTAGAAACGTGGTTAATAATATTCATAATGGCTAGTTCATAATAATATTATAAAAATATATCGTTGTTTAGTGAAACTCGGTATTGCGTACAACACACGCTATTTAGGAAGGTCGCTCTTGCGTGCAACACAAGACAAGAATAGTGTTTAGATATACTAAAAGATAATACGGTGTTGCGTAAAATGCAATCTAATCTTGGTGTAGCATATAAAACAAGATATAAAAGTAATTAAAAAGAATATTTCTCATAAAATTTCATGGAGTTACATTCTACCCCCCTTAAAATGAATTTTTCCCTCAAAATTCGTCGGGGTTATAAATGGTTTACTACTTGAAAGTTTCTTTCATAGAAACACACATCGTAAAAAAAAGAATACTAAAAAATAATTTTATAAAATAAAGTATGAAACATAGTGGTTACCAAAATTAACTCATCACTGGGTTTCCACATAGGAGAACATAGGTGAAAATATGGATATGGAAGATAAATCTAACCATCAAGTTTAGATGGAGAGTAGTAGAGAACATGGCTATGAAAAATCCAACAATCACAAAGTCATAACTTTGTGATGATCTAAGGTACCATCTGATTAATCAGATGTGAGTTTATTAGGACAACATATTTTGTTTTCAAGATCATTTCCCTAAATTTGATGAATTTTTGCATAAGGAGAAATACTTAATTAATTTTAGTGTAATATAATAGTTGGACATTCCATGAACAATTTCCAAATTATCTTTTATTTAAAGAAATGAAGTTAAATTTGTCATTCTTGAAGTGTTAGAAGATCATGTGATGGAATGACGGGTCATTCCATCTATCTCAAACAAAAGGTTAGAAAAAGTTATTAAATATACATAAGTCCATCTATGGTGAGATTAACCGTATATGATTCAAAAAATGGACTTATACTTAAACTATCAAACCACTTAATAAAATAAAACTAATTTCTACTAACCAATGACTTCCTGTAGGCCAATGATAGGAGATAAAGGCTTGTTGCACTTCAGTTGTGGGTTCGATTACTGCATCCTTGTCCGGCGTGACAACTTGTGGCCCATCTTACGAGTTTTACTTTTTCTAAAACTATACTATTATAACATTTCATAAATCATATCTAAAATTTCTAGCCTTAGACAATACTATCTGATGTCTAACTTAATCCATTCCAATCTTTATGCTTATCCAAAATACTTCTGTCCAATATCATAGTATAATTAAAAAGATTACTTAAGAGGTCATTTACTAAGCATGTGAATACCATCATTTATCCCCCATATATCATAAGATATATCTTGTTGGTCACATTCCAAACATGTGAATACCTTAATAATTTATTCTCTTGAAACATGAATTGCCATAGTACCTTAGTGAAAACATGAATGCTATCCGAATTTAACTCTTTCCACATACCAAAATCCCAAAAATTCTATATACTCAAACCATGATATCACTTTGTCCTTATATCAGTCATGATTTCATTAATACTATAAAACATATTATTTTCTCATTATCCCTTCATTATGCACATATCACCTGCTCTAAGAATATTTCAATCACTTTTCATGGTTACCGGTACCATACAATTATTGAAAACCAATATATAGATATTATAATATTCCATAATACTATAAATGAGATTCCACAACACTATTTTGGAATCCCATTACATATACACTTAATCTTTCCACCAATTCGTTGTCTTATTCAAAATCACCAATAGTGATCGCATGTGACTTTTCTTTGTCCTTTTCCTTAAGAGGTTGTTGATGTCAATAATCATTAAACCTTGGATTAGGGAATTGGTTAACATAATTCCCCATTTCCTTGAACTTGTAGCATTGAAGTGTTGGTGGTGAGTTCTCTGTTGTCTTTTCTCTATTCACATAATTAGCTACCTTTTTCCCATTACTTTGACACTCAGCTACTCGAAGAACTTATTTTCCGCAATTAAAACATTTTCTAGTCCTATTAAGATAATATCCACCATGATTCTTTCCACACTTTGAGCATAAAAAAACATTCATCTTCTTTTCACCACTGTTTTGATATTTATCCTTGAACTCCATCTTTAGTTTCTTGTCAAAACCATGATATGGATATGTAACAACAACTTCCAGTTCTACCTTGATAGCACAACACATAATCTCTTCATAGCTACTGAAGTCTCTTATAGCTAATTCCCTTCGAAGACTTGGTTTTATGCCAATGAATAATTGATCAACTTTACTTTCAGTTTGGATGATAACGACAGATGCATAACTTACAAGCCTTGTAAAATTCACCTCATATATACCAACAGATTAATCATCATTTTGCTTAAGATCAAGGAACTCCTTTTCTATCTCTGTTCTAATAATACAAGGTAAGTACTTATTGAAAAAAAACTTCTTGAACTCGTCCCATTCGATGGATTCAATTTCATATTGGGGCCTTGTATTATTAATTAGAGTCCACCACTTGTCTGATTCACCTTCTAAATGATAAATAGCCAAAATGACTTTTTCATGTTCTGAATATAGAAGTATGGAAAATATATTTTCAATGGTACTGATACATTTTTCAGAAACAAGTGGATCAGAAGACCCACTGAAAGAAGGTGGACGTTGCCTCATGAAGGACTCAATAGAATAATGTTCCCTTCTCTGCTCATTTAGAAGTCCATAATGATTCATAGATTTTTTAAGTATATAAATAAGAATTTTTACTCCATTTCCCATAAAATTTGGTTATTCAAGAGGACAATCATTTTATTAATCAGTGCATTGATCTTTAACATGGTTCCTTCAGGTTTCAACCATTATTTAAAACCCCAAAAGAATAATTCGAGAGGCAAAAATCATACTAGGAAAACAACATAATAGAGGGGAGTAATTTATATCTCTAACATATTAGGTTTAATAATAGGTTATTCGTGATCATTATCATAATTCTAAGACTGTAACCTATACATAACCTTAGGGACATCCCTTGACATTCATTAGAAATATCTCTAGGGATCTCACTAAAATTTTCGCATCCTAGTTTCCAAAGGATGACTAAACCTTTCTTATGATACCAACTATAGAGACCCAAGCTTGACATACATGGAAATTACATTACTTTTGAGGAATACTTAATACATAAAAAAACATACACCCAAGGACTGTAATAGTTTAGTTTCTTGGGAAACTCGGAACAAAATCTTCGAATCAGGGTGAAAGATCTTCAACATATCCCCTAAAGTTCTTACCATTTTTTTCTTTCCTAAAAAATTTATTTATATCCTAGGGAAAAGAAAACATAAAATGGGTGAGCTCAAATTCTCAGAAAGGGTAAACATGGACAACATCAAACAATCCATAAACACTTGAACATAAAAACACGAACATAAAACATGAGTAATGACATAAATCTTGGTAGTACATAAGGCATAGATCAGAAAGGAACATTAATCATGATAAAATATCATGGGAATAAAACAAGTAATTGTGTAAAATCATTAAGCACATGATATGATTTCCATAGTATCCAAGGAATTGCTGCCAAGACCATCATAGTGGAAAGATTCCATTACTGAACTGGGTTTACTTGCCGTTCCAGCCCTGTATTACTGAACCAAATTTATTTTCCATTTCAGCCATGTCTATCTCATGAGATATAAATATTTACCCAATTAACTAGAGGGAGATATATGTCCCATCCATATCATAATGAATCCATTCTTATGTGTTCCACAAAATCATAAATCATACATCATAACCGAAAGAATAAAATGGGTTTCATAAACATCATCCCATCATAACATAATCCATATAAAACAAATGGATATCATTTAATCATAATAAAAATCAAACCATGTAAATAATAGAGACATTATACTTGAAACATAATAATAATAAATAATTTCATCTTATATGGGAAATAGTTTTGATAAAACACTTGAAATGAATTCTTGAGGAAAATATCCTTTCTTCTTTAAAATCATTTTCTTTTCACAAAATGCCATGTAAATTTAAAAGAAAATGATTTTGTTCAAAATTATAATGAAATAATGTAGAGTAAGTTTCATGAAAATAAGGAATTATGAAACTGTAAAAATTCGTTCATGCTGTATAAGTTAAAAAACATTCTCCTCGTACTTTTGCAGGAAAAGTAATAAAATACCTCGTATGGTAAACAAAAGAAAGATTCCTTCCATACCTTGTGGTAAAAGTCATAAAAGGGTAAAAATGAATTTAAAAAAACATGAATGAATAGTAAAAATTTTATGAATTTGTTTTGAGAAAACATGGACATGAGTGATAAACATAACCCTAGTAAATACTTACGAATAAACAATCTCGGATAAGAATGAGATTGGAATAATTATCCCTTACGTTAGGACCAATTTGTTACGTACGTGTCCGAAAATCCTATATAGTGGGTTTAAACATATTATTAACTTATAAAATAACTATAATAATATTTATGATATCATATATTATTCACTTATGACTTTATATTACCTGTTCTTTTGTCAATTCCTTGTTAAAGCAACGTTTTGGGTAAAATCGTTTCATTTATCGTACCTGTTTGGACTTGTTGTTATTGATATTATAACTTATATACTTATTTAAATATTTCCATAATTTAAAACATGATTTATATATAACATATATTCATCATATAAATATATATTATAGATCTATAAATGGGATGAAATACACCGTTCATGGGGACAGTATGTCGTATGTGCGCATGAACGCTGTTTTCGTTTCCTTATTGAATTGAATGGAAGTAAATGACATATATATATATACACATAAATCCAGTAGCATTATTATGTCATATATTTCATGACTACTTATTATATATACTTTATAATCATTCTTGAATGGTTAACATGGAGAATGAATCTCATCGCATCGTGGAGACGGTAATCCGTACGTTCGCACGAGCGATGATATTGTTACCATAATTATTGTATGGAATTGGAGTGGATGATATAATATCTCATAATTAGATTCATATTATAATAATCATATATAGTTATTATTTCTACCATTATACCCATCCAAGTAAGGTGGTGGTGGAAAAACATATTACACCACAGTGTGAAGACAGTATTTCGTACGTACACACGCGAGGTGATTTCATTTTTCGTAGGATGGATAGAAGGTGAAATATGGTTGGATCATATTTATAATAATATATAAGTGTATTATTTATAATGATGTTATTAATTTATAATGTATTAACTAAATAAGAGGAAGCAGAATAAAAAATAATGTTGGAAGAATCAGTAAAGGATATTACCTCTTCTTCAACGCGCCTCTTCTAAACCTCCTCTAAGGGCACTAAATATGGTCTTTGAAGAAAACCAAGACCTCCAATATGTTGATAGGGAAGTGAAGAAGAGAAATGGACAGAATTTGGATGAAATTGAAGTCTCAAAATGTTGTGAAGAGGATTGGGAGGAGGTTCCCTTTTATAAGAGAGGATATTGGCACTTTTGGAAACCTCTAAAATATTAATTTATAATAAACTCAAACCCCACCTAAAAAACATTAAAACAACTGAAATTAGAATATTAGATGCGATATGGTTGTAATATAATCTAACAATAAAATTTGGACATGTTGTAAAATTATATTAAACCTTATCAATTTGATTTATCCTTATTTAATATATTTAATCTTATTTATGGTAATAATTTTCTAAATTTTAAATTGTTATAAATACTTACTTATGTGTTGTGAATTTTCCATAATTGGAAAAATTATGAAATTTTAGACCATATTAATTTCAATTTATAATTTTAAAATATTGTTTTTGATTTTTAAACAATTTAATAATATGTTATTTTTATAAAATATCAATAGTGTCAATTTTGACACTCTTCATTTATTTGAATTTAAATCAATTACACATAGAATATATGTTCGAAAAAAAATATTCAATAGATACATAACATGTAATATTCATCTAAAAAATTTGTTTAGCACACTAATTAGTTCATATAGTATTTATTTTAATATTTTTAAAACCATTTATTTGATATTTCTCTTAATAAAATAATTACTACAACATTTTTCTATGATTATGTAATATAAATATTTGTTTCATTAGAATTAAAAATAAAATACAATGATTAATATAAATATAATAGATTTCATAAGAATTCTTTTAGTCAAATGTATCTTTTAAAACATCCAAATTTTAAAATTTCATTTTTTTAAAGTATGAAGGTGACAGCTTTGACATCATTTAAAATAATATAATATAAATATCACAATCTATTTTATAAGGATCCAAGTGGTCCAGAAGTAGACCCTTGGATGATTATGGTATAGATATACCTAACCAATAAGGTTTGGACAAGTTTCTGGTCCTTTTAATGGGTATTATTATTTTAATAAAAACTATATCATTGATTATTCACTAAGTAAATAATTTTTGCGTCATTAATGTATAAGATTTTAAAGTAATTATATATATTTTTAAAATCACAAATAAATTACCATGATTAAGAAAAAAAATTTATATTTCAAATGAGTATTTATAGTTGAATTTATATTCACTATAACCTTATATTAAAAATACTTTAATTATTGAAGTTTGATTGAGACATATTTCACTTTCTTTAAATAAAATCAATTAAATCTCTTAATCACAACCAAGTGGGTTCCAATAGATACCATTTCAAACCAAGTATATTTTAGGAAGAAATGTAATCATCCAATTATATTAATACAAGTGTTAGGTTAATTTTATAATATTATTTTTACCCTTAATTACCTGATTTACCTTTAACTGTAGTAAATAAAATTTACCATAGTTACTATTCATAATGTCTAAAAATAAAAAAGTAGCCTATTAAAATAATTTGGATTTACTAATTACAAATATGGAATCCATTTTTCAAAATTCAAAACATATAAGTTGCAGTATTTAATTTAATATTAATCCCGCTGTTGAGAAAACGGGTTCTAAAAGTTAAAACATTGCAAAATATTGAAATATTTTTATCTATGAATTAAATGTAAAATTAATGATAATGACATAAATAATATTAAATGGTAAAAATATATTCTATTTATACTTTAAAACCATTAAATATTTTAATTTCACAATATAAATTATCTTGATGAAAAATGTTGTTTTTAATTAAAATTTAGCGTATTTTTACTATTCATCAAAATATGAAAGTTAACAGAAAAATATTAAAAAATTATCCAATGTTAATTTTTATATCCTTATTGAAATAAATAATATTATTTCGTCAAATTGAACTTATAAACTTTTCAAAAACTAGATTTAAAGTGGGTGCGCCATCAAAAGGTGGCAAAACTGTATTTTTGGAATAATATTTCCTTTATACAAAAATTTGATTTTGTTCTCATACCTTGTTCTAAAAAATGATTAAGATGAATTATAATGTTATAAAATTCAAAATTAAGTAAATACTATTCATAACGGCTAGTTCATAATAATATTAGAAAAATATATTGTTGTTTACTGAAACTCGGTATTGCATACAACACACACTATTGAGGAAGGTCGCTCATGCGTGCAACACAAGCCAAGAATTGTATTTGCATATAATACAAGATAATACGGTGTTGCGTATAGAGTATGCTAATCTTGGTGTAGTATACAACACAAGACATCAAATTAATTAAAAAGAATATTTCTCATAAAATCTCAGGGTGTTACAATGGGAACATCCTATATGGTAATAGTCATCTCCCCTCTCTAAAATGGAATGTATGAGAATGTAGACCCTATCTATCAAAAAGTGAATCAATGAGATGATGATCTAAAAAGGTGAAATTACACATTGCTATTCCATAGAATCTATCACGACGAAGATGGGGGATGATAGTTGGAGGTGGTGTGGTATTATAAAAATGGTGAGATCTACGTACACTCAATGGACACACAGGACGTCCTTCTAAAAGTAGCCATGATACATGAGTATCCAGGGATGTGAGAAATTGGAAACTTTCCATCTGCTCAAATGATATCATCATTACTTTTTTATGGTGGATCATATAAAAAATTTAAACTTTTATTTAAAAAATATAAAGTAAGAAAATGAAAAATGATTGTGTTAATATTTTTGATTTATGCTTGATTTATTGTGCGTGGATTAGTGTGTTTGTTACATGTGAAAGCATGATATATTCATTTTTTTTCTCTATTTATTTTTTAATAGTTTTAGTATCACAAATTTCTTTATTATGGAATCCAAAAATGAGACAAACCAAAATCAAAACATGTCAGAAATGGAGCAAGTCAGAAATAAAAGGATTCAATAATGAAATTTCCACATACAAAACAAAATATACATATTCATGAAACAATAAATAGACTCAATAATGGATGACGAGATGTGGAGCTCTATCCTACCACTTGGGGACATCTCTTATGAGTATGTCCTTCTTCTTGAAAAATAATGTATCGTATTATCTCTCTTTGTTGTCAAGGCTAATCCATATCATTTCGGATTCAAGTTGACTTTAGTATTCCTTGGGAAAAAACCAGGTAGTATAAAACCAATAATTTAAAAAACAATAGACATTGAAAAATCATAAATGAAAACAAAACCAACTTATGAAACCTTGAAATATTATGGACGATGATTGACTGATTAGTAGACAATAAGATAGAATGAAAGTCACCAACAGGCATCCAAGCTGCACTATAACACTTAACCGAAGTGATCATGTGGTACACTAGGTCTACATATGGATCCCACAATATATTTACTGAAGAAAAAGTTACAATAACAAGTGAACATGGATATCTCAATGCCTAAAAGTTTCCCCAATCATAGTACCTATTATCCAACATCCCCTCAAACACTCGACCACTAGTGCATGTAGCCCGGTCATAGAAATGTTTTACCTGAAAGCTCATCTTTTCCCTATTAAAGGATATAACACACCATCTTGAAGCCTCATTTAGTATCTAATCAATATCACTTTAGAAATGATGAGTAAAACATATTCCATTTTCTATCCTCTAATAGGACTTTTGTGACTGGTCAACAAAGTTGTGAACACATCTATAAAATTTATCTTTCACTAACCCTATGATTGTGAGTTTTCTCACACCCTTGAGGACCCCATTTATGCACTCCACTATATTAGTGGGCATATGACCATATATTATGCCACCATCATATGCTAATGACCATTTTTCCTTTGAAATCTGAATCATATATTCATACACATATTCAATAGAAGCTCGAATCTCTTAAATGTATCAATCAAACCTTTTTTTGTTGGGGATCATATGCTGAAACCATAAGATAATAATGTATTAAAATGGATATTAACTTTTTTTAAAAGTAAGTTAAAAAAACATACCCAACTTGAGGATCTCCTTCTTTATGGTCTCATCTTTGGAATGATTATGCATATTACTTGAAATATTTCTAATGTAATAATGATTATAAGAATTCTGATTATTCCATAAAACCCCATCACTATCCAGAAAATCTATAATCTCTCGATGAAAATTAGATTTCAGACACACGCCCTGGTTTTATGTGATAAGAATGTATACACATGCCAAAAAATATCTCTAGTATTAAAAATTATTCTTTTCAATCATAGAAAAAACAAGTGGCAGGGGAGTATGATTACCATCCTGGGTGGAAGAAATGAGTAGAACACTTGTATAATTTATATACAGGAAAGCTCCATTGACCTGAATAAATTGTTTACAGTAGGTAAAGGCAATGATTCTTGGCCTGAATGCACAATAATCCTATTGAACTTCACCTTTCATCAATAAAATTGGTGATTAAGTGATACATACTCAATAGTTTTCAAATGATAAACAATCTAGTTGTTGAGAGACTAAAATTCCATAACCTGTGGCAACATTGCATAAGATTCATCCTAATCACTATACACTTTTACAATTTCCTTCTATTTTTCATTCCATGTTTTATTATATAATATCTTATAGTTATAAAACTATTGAATTATTTCATAAACAAGGGAAACGAGAACATCCTTAAACGTTCGTATCATCTCACAAATAACATTTAACATAAACTTTGAATCAAGGAAAGAATTATCCAACAACAAGCTTGGATGAACACAAGTGCATAGCCCTTCTAACATGGTTATCCTTCAATATGAAAATTTTTATCAAATATTCATGTTAATCGAAATTTATATTCTGTAATATATTTTTCAAAAAAATAGATATTTTTTCTTCTTTGACTCATCAAACACAAATATGAAATGTCACTCAATGTGGTATTTATTTATCACATTTTTCATGGCCATTTTACTTTCAAAATCCTGCCCGACATAGATGGTGTTATCATTTGATCCCGACCTATTCTCTATAATGACATGGAATTTAGAAGCTGGTGTAATGACATCCCAATCAAAATGTTGTTCATGAAACATTACTTCAACTAAGAAACTCAATAATGAATAATTATTACCACTAACTAGTGAATGTTGTGGATTTTTGTCTCTCAAAGGAACCTCAAAAGGTTCATTCCCGACATCACCCTCACCCACATATCTCAAAGTCACCTCAGAAGGTTTATTCCCCACATCCCCTCAGCCACATAATCTCCTGATGGATCCTGATATTCTTCTTCCTCAGATAAACTTTCATTCCTTATATCAGTAGAAAAAGGATGTCATCTACATTTACTTCAAAATTTTGATCATCTTCTTCATAATTTACTTCTATCACAGGAGTCATATGAGAAGGAGGCAATGAAAAATATTGATGCGAACGACCAACTTCTATAGAGATCACAAAACACAGTTCTGTAGTAGTCGGTTTCACCACATCTATATCATAAATCATCACATACAACTCCATCAAACCATTAGCACAATACTATCAAAATAAGAAAGATGCATCCATCCAATAATCATCATCGACCAGAGGGAACTCGGTGTGCCATAAATGGTCAGGATGTTATAGATGTCAATATGTTATTAAAGAAATTAATTGATCAGACATCAGTTTTAACCAATTATGAATCTTATTGTGAACTACATTCAATGTCATGCAACCATGAAGATTTACCATTCTGGAAGGTGACACACTATATCTAAATCCCTGCTTGGAATAAATGGCATCACCATTGTAATATATTTTCATAGAAATTATTACTTATAAAAATTAATTAATAAAATATTATATAATACATCAAAATTTTAAATTATTTAAATTTGTTTTGAATAATTTAATTTATCTTGAGACTTTTTTATGTATTGAGTTATCACTATTGAGGTATAGTGATTGTGGTATTATTTCCAAAGAAAATTTAATATAATGTTATATATTTTAATTACATATGGATAAATAATCATGACTTGATCTTTAGACTTGCGATTAGTTTATCATTATTTATTAAACTAATTAAAACCTATAAGTGGACTTTTTGATTCTCTATTATCAAATATTTCAACAAATTCCAGTCTCCTTTCAAACATGAACACCTCCTGTCAAACTCTTGTTCTCAAAGGTCTCTTCGGGGACACCTCTTTGGGGACACCTCTATAGGGACTCTTATTTGGGTACACCTCTTGTTGATTTCCTTTTAATTCAAAATTTACTCACATTAATTTGAGGGGGTATAGGGGTATGAAATACATAACTTTTTTAAGCACACACACAGGTCGTTACATACATAGTCCTAGATGACTCGCAGGTCATCAATGCGGAAAAATAAATGAAATTATTACAAATTAAATAACCACATTAACAAAATAAGACATAAAATTTTAATTAATCATTGGTCTTTCATCTCAATTATTATAAATTAAATAACCACATTCAAAAAATAAGACATGAAATTTTAATTA
The DNA here is from genome assembly GCA_963277665.1 of Viscum album. NCBI lineage: Eukaryota > Viridiplantae > Streptophyta > Magnoliopsida > Santalales > Viscaceae > Viscum > Viscum album. Next base: position 1,058,402,321 of record OY728125.1, read on the forward strand.
TTAATTGGTTGTGAGATACATGGAATTCATGACAGTAGGGATTTTGGGCCATCTTTAAGGCCTTTGGGTCACCTCATGGCCTTCGGGCCACAAGCAGTTGCCCCATATAGACTCTACAAAAAAAGGAGCATCCCCAGAGGAGGATTCAGAGAAGGTGCAATCACCATAGAAGAACCAATGGATTTGAAATAATGAGAGGGTATGTCTATGCCATCGGGACCAGCCTGTGCTTGGATAGGAAGCTTATCTAGATGACCATGTGAAAGTGGAGAGCTACCATCATGATGTAGATGCAAGGGAGGTGCAATTACTTGTAGTTATAGTCTAGTTAAATTCCCTAAGACCTTTGGGTCATGTAATGTCTCTTAAGATAATGGGTAATGTAATTACTAAAGCCTATGGGTCTTTCAAGGGTTCCCCCTCATCCCTCGAAAGGGGGGTTATCAAAAATCAATAAAAATGAAGACCTTCGGTCCATTCAGGTTAATTAGTCAGTGAGATTCATGAACCCTGTTCACACATCCTTTATCCTGTCTACAAATTATGTTTGAATGGGGTTCACACATCTTTCATCACACCTATGAAGGATGCATGAATGAGCTTCCCACATCTTTCAGTATACCTAAGATTTGCGAACCCCATTCATTCTTATCTGGTAGAGTAAAGATGCGTGAACGGGGTTCACACATCTCCAGAACCATTTTTATAAATACCCCAAACCCTATCCCATTTTGATAAAAAAACCATATTTAAAAATCACTCAGACATATCTATTGTTGAGATGGGATATTCAAATTCATATTCACGTCCTCATGAACCTGTCACTACTTTTGAAAACACCAGAAAGGTTTCCATTGACATTATTTTTTCATGTCATCCTTCAAATTAGGGAAACTCAATCACGTTGTCTCCTATCATTCGCAACCTTGAACGTACACCTCCTATTGCTGACTCTTCATAGATAGATCCATCAGCCTCATAGAATCAGTGTGATATCATGGCCTAATTTCCTCCGCATCCTACCAAGGTTTTATCACTACATTCTCAGTTATTTCATATATCCTCCCAGATTTTTTTAGATTTCATTCTGTAATCCTTTCTCAACAGCTCAAGTCTTTCTTTTACTCACATGGGTATATCTCATAAAGGGTCATCTTTTGAGGGTGTTCTGAAAGAGTTTCAATATTCTTGGGATTCTCCTTAGAGAATGATACTGGTCTCCATTTTCCAAGAGGATATGTCTCCATGATCTTCATTTCCTTCTACGAACAAAAGGTTTTCAATATTAGAAGATCCTAAAGGACCATTTAAGAAGAATATCCTCTCCCTGAAGAATCTCGGTTCGCCTGAGGGAATATCTCGGCCGATTACTCATTTAGAGATGAAGGAGGTAGGAAAGTTCATTCCCCTTATCAAAGAAAGTAATCCCATTCATAAGTCCATGAAATTCTCTATTTTATGTTTCCATAGATCTTATGGAATTACCAAGGCTTGGAGGAATAGGAAAAGTGTGACTTCTCATCTCTGAATCCAGGAATTATCATTCTTCTTTTATCTTCATTCTTAAACCTAAGCAGGATCCGAGCAAGATTCCTTCTATCACTAGGAATATAATTTTAATGGAGAGTATGTATGGATATCCTAAAAAAACATATAGGGTTATTGTAAGAAAAAAATTCAAGTGGATTTGGTTAGTATAATGTCTCTTTGCATCAATATCAGGATCTCCTTTGGGGGAAATTAAATTTTTCTCTCCTTCATTTACACTAGTAGATAGCCTTAAGGGAGAGTAGATCTATGATGTTTTCTAATGTCTTTCCAATAAATAGGTCTAACTTGGACCTTTAGAGGTTAATTCAATGGAATTGTCGATATTTCAGAGAATATAGGTGGTTGGGGAATTTTTAACAGTGACATGAAGGTCATTAAAAACTTATTAACTTATAAGGGTCTCATGGACTTGTGGTTTGTAGGCAATAAGTTCAACTGGTGAAACAATCTCAAGGGGGAAAATTGCATTTGGAATCATATTGATATATTCTTTATGAACCTCCAAGGATTAGATTACTATTCTTAGGTTATGATTATGAAATTTTCATGCTCATTATATGATCATGTTCCACTACTTGTTGATTTTAAAAGGGAAGAATCTGGAAATAATACCTTCTTCTATTCAAATAAATGGAATCAGGTAAAGGATTCATCTAGATTATGAGAACCTTGTGGGAACATGAGGATACATAGAGATACTAGGTTGAAATTTCTAATTAACTAAGGAATCTTATTAAAGATATTCATGTATGGTTGGTAAACAAGCCTAAGGAAGACATTAGAGTGTAAGGATTGAAAGTGGGCATCAAAAAGATGGAAGAGGATCATAAAGAAAGATGGGATGATAAATTATTCACCATTATTTGTGATAGAATAATTTTAATAGCTGGGAAACTATTGGATATTGATAGGTCCTACAAGAGATTATCTATAATGTGATGGTTTAAAAAGGAGACCAAAATATTGTATTATTATAGGCATGTCTGAAGGAGAAGAAAATTATGAAACATAATCTCAGTCTAAGAAATGGGACCATTAATTCTGATGTGAATGTAGTAGGTAAGTTGGTGCTTGATTATTTTGAGGTAATTCTTGTGGGGTGGATTATTTTAGGGATAATGACTCTTGTTCGGCTGTGAGAGAGGAGGAATTTAGGGGGAGCCTTCTAGATTTAGTGGAGATTTATAATAATGATCACTTGGTGGATATCACTAATGAGGATAAGATCAAGGAATATGTTTTCATGATGTCCCATTATAACACCCCAGGGTTGGATGGATTTTTGGTGGCCTTCTATGTGACATCATGAGACATTATTGGATTTGATGTGGTTTATGATGTTTAGGTTTTCTTTCATGGTGGTGTTCTTAATAAGTGTGTATGTGATTATAGAGTGGTCCTTATTAGAAATATTATGACTCCTAAAAGCCTAAATCACTATATGGACATCTTATTATGTAATGTTTCTTACAAAATTCGTGCAAGACTTATTACTAGAAGATTGAATGGTGTTATACCAAGGCTAGTCTCAAGAGAGTAGTACATGTTTATTAAAGGTCAGAGCATCCAAGGGGTTGTTGGAATCAGAAATGAAATAATAGATGATATTAATAAAAGTTTAATTGGCTATAATTCCATTACTCATGTTGATATGGACAAATTTTATGACAAAATCGAGTAGAGTTTCATATTCTGGTTATGAGGAAATTTGGTTTCCAAGAACAGTTTCCCCACCTTTCCTTTAGGTGTTTTTATTCATCGTGGCTCTAAATTTCCTTAATGGGGAAATGATTTGGGTTCTTAAAAATTTATTGTGGTTTCCCTCAAGGAGATCCCCTATCACGCAAATATTTTTATTTTATCCCGAGATGATCTATCTTAGAATCTTCATTGAAGCATAGAGAAAGGAAAGATGCTTCTGTACCACAACCAAATTGGAAGGGGTATCATCTCTCATCTCTGGTTTACATTTGATGTTATGATTTTCATTAATGTCAAGTAGACATCTCTTTAGAACTTCATGGAGGTCATGCCCATATATGGAAATTTTAGTGGGAAATATATCAATCCATGGAATATCTGAATTTTTATCTCTAACAAGTGTTAATGTATGTGATGTAGGGATATCAAAAATATAATATGTTTCCAAAGAGAGAAGTTCCCTATGGTTTATTTTGAACCCCTATCTCCTATAACTATATCAAGAGATACTTATTTGATGAAATAATAAATAGAATGAGAATAAATTTTTGTCGTTTGGTAGGAAAGTCAAGTTGATCAACAATGTGTTAACTTCCATCCTGATGCATATCCTATCGATCATTAAACCTCCCAAAGGGACTATTTCCAAGATGAAAAAATTATGATATATTTCTTTTGGGATGCTAATCAATTGGGCCTCTTCCATTAGGACTCCTAGAAATGATTTTTGAATTTAGTTGAAGATGGTGGTGTGGGTTTATGGGATATCACTAAAAGCATGTAGGGAATGCAAGTGCAGTTTTCTTGGGATATTGTTGAAGGGGACTAACTTTGGGAATCCTTTTCATATTTAGATATGGTGAAAAATCGGAGGGTGGGGAAACTCATAAATAATGACTCTATTTACTGGAGAGGTTCATGCTTCCTCTCCTGGAAGACCTTCGTGATTCATCTCGATGGATTGTGGGAAAAAGGGATCTCAAATTTTGTAATATGAACTGGGTTGGTGAGAGGCTTTTAATTATAGGATGCCCTACCCATAAAATCTCCTTCATGGAGGAAAGTGGTCATCCTTATTTTATTCAATCGATTCTCAACCAGTATTAGCTGGAGATGTTTGTTATTATTACCTTGAATGATGAAGTTGATAGGTGATGCTTCATAGGTTCGAGTTTGGTAATATCTATGATGGATATTTCATAAGGTTGAATCATATAGTGATTGATTGTGGTGAGTGGGATGTTATGTTATAGTGAAATGAGTTTTCCACAAAAATGAATTTTTTCATCTGGTGACTGATAAACCAAGAGATTCCAACAGATGAAAATATCCATAAGAAGGGTATTTCCACAGCTTCTCGTTTCTTTTACTGTAATATTCCTCATTATGAATCAACTACTCATCTCTTTTTCCAGAGATAATGGGAATATTTTCTATGGTCATCATTTAAACTTCATCTATGTTTCAACGACGATTAGTACTCCATGTAGGACATAATTAGAACATGCTTTTAGGGAGTGAATAATAAGGAAATGGAAGTGAAGGTGCACAATTTTATTTTCACTTGAATATGTCAGACCCTTTGGGAGGATCAAAATTATGCTAGATTGGGCACCTATCACATGCTTATTTACATTAAAATGAGTATGAGGGCCTTGATTTTTGGACTAGGTTCACTGTTGAAAGGGGTTAAGAACTCATATACTCTATGTAATTTTTATAAAATATATTCTACAAATGGTTGATAAAATGGGTGGTGAATCATTTGGATTCCTCTTATCAATGACATGAATCTCAATGTGGAAAAATATTATATGAACAGAAATATGAGAGGTGGAGGGATTCTTAGATACTCAAGTGATTCGATTTTAATTGGGTTCAATGATTTTTATGGTTTAGGATTCTCCTTGGGTGTGGAGGTGAGGGCACTTCACACTAGCATCATGTTATGTAAGAGGTACTACCTTCATGTTACTGAGGTTGAATCAGATTCTAAGGTTTTGGTGAGAACTCTTTAGAGGAAATGAGACCCTCCATAAGATATGATCTAACATATCAGAAGCTAGTTAATAGAGACCAACTATGGTCAGATCAAACACTATATCTAGAGATAATCTAATTTATAAATGGTTCTCCTGTTGGGAGGTTAGATGAGACTCTTCCTATCTATGATAGCTTGGGGTCTATGCATATTGAATATAAGATTTTGAACCAAGGGGTTTCCCTTGGTTTTCACCACTTTAGGCCCCCTTGAGGTCTCTATTTGTTTCTCCTAGTGGGTGTTTTTTTCTCACCCAATATTTTAATTAAAAAAATAAAATTTCAGTTAGTGTATGAATATATAGTTAAAGGAAGGGTTTTGTACTTATCAAGTGATACAATATGATACAGTGGGCATGGGACTTGGAGTCAGAGTATGAATCTTGTTTGGGGTGATGGTTCGGATGATTCCACTTCGGTTTCTTTGAATCAATATCCATTTTATAGGTTAGTTTTGTGCCTTTTTTTATTCCATATTATTTTATAGTGATTCATTATTATTTTAATTGTATTGTATTACTTTACATGCATAATATAGAATTATTTTTCATTGTTTCTTCTTCATCAAGATGATTACATTTTATATAAAATCAACCCCCAATATTCTATAATTACATTGGAATTTTTTTAAACCTTTGGTGTCATAAGGAAATCACCTACGGTCTTCTTAATAAATAAACCATCCCAAGACAATGGGTTGGGTGAAGTTGTTTCAGACCATGATAGGATCCAAAGGAAGGATAACCTAATAAGTCTTCAAAATTCATGTCGGTGGACCATGAAAGCTAACCAATTACCAAAGGAACCCATGATATAGTAAAGAAAAATTGAGAAAGCACAAAATAAATGTAAGCCCTAGCCCTAGTTACCCAAAGTCGGTGCATTATTACAAAACATTGGCATGATAAAAGGAATAATGTCCTGAAATACCGATTAGTATAGTATCCTTGGAAGTACTGGATACATAAATATGTTTTACATTAAATCATGAAATAAAAAACAACAATACTGTGTCTCATTTTAACACAATCATTTCCCTTAGACCATTCCTATAGGTCAGTTATAATATACTCCTTCGTATCTTGGGGAAAATAAAACATAGAAAGGGGTGATCTTAGGTGCTTAGTAAGGATAACAATATAGCTGAAACTTTCATAAATAAGCATAAACATTTAAGGAAAAGTATAATAATAAAACAAAATCCTTTTAAACTTAAAAATGAGTATAATATGAAAGATATAAATCAAATAATTCCATTCACTTATTCACATGGATATTCTACTAGTGGAATAATCACATGTAATATAAATAGAGAATTTAATAATGATGGAATGCATAATGTTGGACATTATAACCACATAGTCAAGGCCTTATTCCCAGACTACAAATAAGATTTTGTCAAGGCCTTGTTCCAAGACACTAGTTTGTCTCATGAGACCTACTGATGCATCGAGGAGCAATAACCATCTCCACCCATCACTTATTAAGTCCAATGCATTCCTCATATGAAAAGGTTAAAACATAACATAAATATTCGTAGTAAAACCAATATATGAAATGTCAATACCTTAACCATAAACCATGAATAGTATACAATTTTCACATCCACAGTCTAACATATCACAAAACCATCAATACAATATAGAATATTGTATCAAAATAAATCAACTTCAAATAAGTGTAAAATCCAACAAAGGATGTTGACACAGATGAAATCAAGACTATTTGAGAGAAATATCTATTTCTATTTTGAAATATTTTAAAAGTCCTGTAATTTTAAAATAAAAAAATTATTTTGAAAATATTCTTATAAGCTTGTAAGTGAAGCTTTGAAGGTGTTATAATGGCAAAAAATATCATCACCCACTATATAAGTTAAGAAAACATTCATTCCTTAATTTTGTCTATAAGGTCATAAAGGACCTTGTTTTAAAAATGATGAAAAGATTCATTTATAAAAATATCATAAAAATTCAAAAAAGGGTATAGATGACTTTAACACATAGTCTAGAAAATAGTAATTTTTTTTTGAAATACAATTTTAAGAAACATGGATGTGGATGATAAAGAGGTCATAGTAGATACTAACGCATAAACAACCTCGGATAATGAAGAGACAGTAGAATTAACCATTAATTTGAAATTTTCCTTGATCGAGGGTACTTTAACCTCCTGTATAATAGTTAAATAATTGTTATTAAATTATACAAGAACCAAATACCTAAATATTTTATCATATATCATCTTCTAATATTTCTTTGTTAAAAATATTTTTGTAGTATCATCATTTTAGGTGTTTAACTGATTCATTTTCCTTTATATGCTTGGTTACGTAAGCCATGTTTGTTATGGATATGATGTATTTGAATCATATATAGAATTATATTAAGTTCTTAATTTTTTTTAATCATAAAATTAAAATTATTCTTAAATAGTAATGATGGGGAATGAATTTCATTGTGTTCGTGGAGATGGTAATCCGTACGTACACACGGGTGACAATATCATTCTATTGATGGTGATATCATATGTAATTGGATGGTATATCATATATACATAATCCTTAACATGTTATATTTATTATTTACATCAGTTATACTCATTATTATACCCATCCAAATAATGAAGGTTTTGAATAACACACTACACCATGACGTGGAGATGGTAAGCCGTACGTATGCACATATGGTGACTTATCATTCATAGGATGGATAGAATAATGAAAATGGTTGTACCATATTTATAATAAAATAAAATTATGTATAAGGTATGGGAGTTATTATTTTGGTATGGAAACAACAAATAAAGAGGAAGTGGATGAAGAAAAGATCTTTGAAAGAGGTGGTGGAATTATTACCTCTTCTTTGGGTGTTTCCTTTTGAGTTGATCAAAAGGGCTCCTTAGTTTAGCTTTCTGATCAATGTAAGTCCTCTAGGTAAAAGTGAGTGTAGTTGGAAAGATATTCGATCAGGGGATGGCCGATCCAAATGGATTTGGATGTGTGATTTTGAGAGAAGGGTAAGTACCCTTTTATAAGAGAGGTGAGAGTCACTTTAGGAAAAGATTGAAATATTATTTTATTATACAATCATATTCGATTTATAATGGCTCCGAAATGATTTATTTCGATGATAAGGTGGGTATGGGTCCAAAAACTCTCAAACAATGTGTGTTATACATGTTTAGGTCACCATATTAACCTTATATTTTAGATTTAACTCTTAGTTAAATAGTTTTACTTTTACCTTGTATTCTTGTATTATTATAATAAATGGTTAATAAACTTACTATGAAAAGACAAGAGAACCCCAAATGGTTAATTATTGATATATATAACATTATATAAATCCTTTGGCTGAACCTTAGATTTTTATTAATATTATATCAATTAATAATATATTATTCATTTAAAAAACTTATTTATGTCAATTTTGACACTATTTGGTATTTTGTTTTTGTGGAAGTCATAACAAATTTATCACTTAGGAAAAAATTATTTAATCAACCCTAAAATTTCATATTAACCGAGAAAATTTGTGTAATTCATCAAAAGTCTCAATTTACATTTATTTGGATATTTATAATATCAATTATTTTAATCTTTCACTAATAAGGTATTTACTGCATCCTCATTGTGTCATAAATAAATTTAATTATTTAATGTATAAAAATTATAATTAAAATACCATTATGTAGGAAATATTTTTATATTTATAATTAATATTTATAATATAATTTATCTTATGTATAACCTTATATTAAAAATGGTTTATCTTTTAAAATTTGAATTAAACACTTTTAACTCTTCTTTAAATAAAATAATAATAAATGTCCTCATATAATCCATATTAACCAAAAATATCATATTTTATTCATAATGTTGATTTTGGTCAAAAAAAACTTATCCAATAGAATTAATACATGTTCTAGGGTAATTATAATATCATTTTTACCTTTAATTACCCTATTTACTTTTAATCGTGGTAAATAAAAGTCAAAAGTTACTATTCACCAAAACTTATTTTCATCTTATTGAACCATATTTTACTTGCTGACGATGACCGTGTCTCTTGAATTTTGGAAATTCAATTCAAAGTAGCGGTAAAATTATGTTTTATGCAAATTTGCAAATGCTCTTAGAAGGTGGGTAAAAGACGGTAAAAAGTTCGATAAAATTATATATATATAATATTATTATAAAATGACTCCAATGAATTTAATGAACATATTTAGGTTTTATGTATATATTTTTACCTAATAAAAATTTAAATAAAATAACAAATTTTTTAAATAAAAAGTTGGTTTTAAACAATAACGCAGTGTTTCTCACTATTCATAAAAAATTGAATGTTTTCAGAAAAATACCAAAATTTCACCCTAAGCTAATTTTGATATTCTGAATCCAAAAGTTGAAGTCCATTTTAAAAAATAAAATTTATAAAATTTAAAAATGTGGGTATTACTATTCATGAAGACTAGTTTGATTGGACGTGGTGTGTTAAAACTCTAAGTTGCGTATAACGCAAGCTATTGCATTATTCAAAGGGAAACGTACCGTGGAAGCTTGGGGTTTTACATTCTACCCTACTTTAAATAATTTCATCCTCTAAATTTCTAGAATATTACTGCATAAAAAGACTCAGGTGGTTATTCCTCATAAGTTCCTCGGGTTCCCACATTGTCTCTTCTATCTTATGATTTCTCCATAGAACTTTCACCAGACAAGTCATCTGGTTTCTCAACACTTGTTCTCTGGTATCATGAATTTTGATAGTCTCTTCACAATAAGACAAGTCAGGTTCCAATTTTATTTCTTCATAGGTGAGTATATACATTAGGCCAGGCATATATTTTCTTAACAATGATATGTGGAACACATCATGAAATTTTGAGAAAATTGGCAACATTTCCAAACAATAAGCTACAACTCCAATTAGTTCTAGAATTTTGAAAGTTCTGATATACCTGGGTCTCAATTTACCCTTCTTTCTGAATCATAAAACACTATTCCAAGGAGATACCTTTAAGAAAACATGGTCTCCGACTTGAAATTCCACATCATTCCTTTAGTTATTGGCATAAATCTTTTGCCTACTTTGTGTTGCTTTGATGTGGGTTTGGATAATCTTTACATTTTCCATTGTTTTCTCAACAAGTTTTGGCCCTATGAGTTTTCTTTCACCAAAATCATCCCAAAATGTTGGTGTGCGACATTTGTTTCCATATAACACTTCATATGGTTCCATCTAAAAACTTTAATAGAAGCTATTGTTAAAGGAAAATTCTACCAGTGGTAAATTTTGATCCCATATACCTTGAAAGTCAAGTGAGAAAGATCTCAACATATCTTCTAATGTTTGAATAGTCTGTTCTGATTGTCCATCAGTTTGAGGGTGATAGGAAGTTCTCAAATGATGTTTATTATCCAAGGCCTTCTGAAGACCTTTCTAGAATCATAAAGTAAAATAGGGATCACAATCAGAAACAATTGATAGGGGTACTCCAGGAAGTCTTATAACTTCATTAATATATAGTCTTTCTAGACATTCAAGGGGTAAATCTTCTCTTATATAAAGAAAATGTTCTGACTTGGTAAGATGATAAAAAATGACCCATATTACATCATTCGTTATAGGAGTCTTTGGTATAACCATGACAAAGTCCATCGTAATATCATCCCATTTTCAGTCAGGTATGGGAAGTAGTTTCATGACTCCTCTAGGATGTTGTCTTCCAGCTTTCACTTGTCGAAAAACCATACATCTTGATACATAATTACCAATATCTATTTTCATGTTGTCCCACCAAAATTTTTTCCTTAAAATCTATATACATCTTAGTGATACTATGTTGTATAGGAAAATTGAAGCTATGTGCATCATCTAACTATTCCCTTTTTAGATCAGGTATGTCAGAAACACAAAGTCTCTTCCCAAATTTCAAAATCTCATCTTCATATACGAAGCCGATCAATATCCCATCATTCAGAGCTTTAATTTTCTTTTGAAACTCCTCATCATTAGTCTGAGAACATTTTACCCTTTCTAGTAAAGATGGTTTAGCTACCATTTGAAAAAGTATTGATGTTTCACCTTCCATGATTATTCCCATATACATATTTACTAGATCCATGAACATAGGATCCATTTCAACTCTCATCTTGTTCAAAACTCCATGATTCTTTTTTCTCAAAGCATATTCCTCTTTATTCTCTTTCCCTGAGTGGTAGTGTATAATACAATAAAAAATTTTCAGTAGTTCAGGCCATTGTCTTTGCCTCATGTTGAGTTCTTTCTGTGAGAAAATATATTTCAAACTCTTATGATCGGTATATATCTCACACTTTTCACCATAGAGATAGTGTCTCCAAATCATAAAAGCAAAGATTACAGCTGCTAACTCAATATAATGAGTGATATAGTTTTGTTCATGATGTTTTAGTTGTCGGGAAGCATATACGATAACCCTATCATTCTTCATAAGGACACAACCAAATCCTTTCTTTGAAACATCACTATAAATAACAAACCCATCATTCCCCAATGATAGAGTCAAGATAGGAGAATTTAATAATATTATCTTAAGTTCTTTAAAACATTCTTCACACTCTTTTTTCTAAAAAAAATTAAACCCTTTACGTGTGAGCTTAGTTAATGGGTTAACTAATCGAGAAAAATTCTGTATGAAATGCTGATAATAACTTGATAAACCAAAAAAACCGCGTACCTTAGTTATACTCAACAATGCTAGACATTATTTTATTTCTCTTGTCTTAGAAGGAGCAACAAAGATTCCATCCTTAGTGAAAATATGTCCAAGAAAAGAAATTTCCTGAATCCAGAATTCACACTTTCTAAACTTCCCATATAATTCATTACTTCTGAGGGTTTTCAAAATAGTTCACAAGTAATTTTCATGATCTTCATATCTTTTTGATTAAACCAATATATCATCAACAAATACAACTAAAAAGTTATTAATATATTCCTTTAAAACTCTATTAATTAGATCCATGAAAAAATAGGGTGCATTAGTCTGTCCAAAAGTCATTTTTGTAAACTCGTAACGCTCGTACCTGGTTCGAAATGTTGTTTTTGGAATGTCTTCCTTCTTCACACACAGCTGATGATATCCAGATTGAAGGTCAATCTTTGAAAAATATTAATCTTTATGAAGTTGATCGAATAAATCATCAATACGAGGTATGTGATACTTGTTCTTTATTGTTATATCATTGATCTCCCTGTAGTCAATGCACAAACTCATATATCCATCTTTCTTTTTAACATAATGAATAGGGGATCCCCATAGAGAAACACTAGGGAGAATAAATCCTTTATTACTCAATTACTATAGTTATTTCTTTAGTTCCACTAATTCTACAGTAGCCATTACATAAGGGTTCTTTGATATGGGCCTTGAACCAGGAATTAAATCAATGGAAAACTCAATTTCTCATTCTGGAGGATGTCCAGGTAAATCCTCTAGAAACACATCAACATATTCTTGCACAATAGTTACATACTATATTTGAACATTTATTTTTCCACCCATAGTTATTTTATTCTATTTCTCCCCAATAATTGAATTTATTTGAGCTACTAGGGGAGGATCTAGATAATAATTAGGTGGTGACGTTTCCAATCTAAAGATAAGGTACCTCTTATCGTCATAAAAAATTGTATCCTCCTTCTTCTTACAATAAATTTTTGCATCATGTTCTGAAATCCAATCCAAACCGAGGATTATATAAAATTCAATCACGAGTATGATGATGATATTAGTAGATAAAGAAAATTTATATTCCCTTATGAGGAATGATTAACAAAACTTGTAATGATACTTACCTTATGATTTTTGACTAACAACATCCTTGTTAAATCAAATTGAAAAAAATCTAATTTTCATAGCAAACTTGGAAGATATGAAACAATGTGATGATCCCGAATCAAATAAATCATTAGCTACATTTGAGGAAACCATTAAATTACCCACCACCACATCATTCAAAGCTTCAACCTTAGCAGTAGTGATCACATATGCTTGGCCTTGCTCACTTGGCCTTTTCTGAGGTATGTTTCCTTGGCTCTTAGGAAATTCATTTTCATAATGCCCCATTTATCTATAATTTTATCATTTAACAATAACATCCTCTTTATTTACCTTAAAATCACAAGTTTGGTGGCCCTTTTCACCACACTTGTAACATACTACCATTCTCTTTAGGCAAGTACCGGGGTGTTTCTTCCCATATTTACCATAGGGTGGAAATTCAAATTTTCCCTTATTCCCCTTATTTCCATTTCCAGAGTGTTCAACAGATCTCTTCTTCTATTACTTTTCTTTAATGTCGTAAGACTTAGCTAATAACTTTTCAATATTGATAGAACATGATAAAATATCTTCGTATGATGAGAAGGATTGGGAGACTAATGCTCGACATATAAATGGTTTTAACCCATAAAATAATCGATCAATATTACTCCTTTGGTTATGTATATAATCTGCTGCATTCCTTGATAACCATGTAAATTTCACCTCATACTTTGTGAAATTCTCTCCTCCTTTTTATTTAGAGTCAGAAATTGTCTTTCCATATCCGCTCGATGGTCACGAGGAAATTATTTTTCTAAGAAAATTTCTTTAAACTTCCCCATTCCATATTCGATACTTCTTCATCTTCCTTTGTGTTTTGAATTAATTACCACCATTGATCTGTATCTCCAGTGAGACGATAAACTACCATGACAATTTTTTCCCTTTCGATAATTCCCAAAGCATGAAATATTTTTTCTATGTAACTTATCCATTTCTCATCTACAAATAGATTTTTAGTCCCATTGAATGTTGGTGGTTGTTGCCTCATGAAGTAGTCTAATATTGATCATCCGTGTTGTGGATCAGGGTGCTCTATACGGGTAAGGTTATTTTTCATAATGATAGAAAGTTGTACTATTATGGTGATAAGCTAATCAACACCAATTTCATTACCAGCTCCACTATAATTATCTTCAGTAAGAGGTAAATCCCTACATGGATTACATGTGTTGATACAGTTTCCATTCCTTCCACTAGGCGCCATTTCTAAATAATGGCATACACTAGATTAGTTTATGAATCACAATGAATAATTCCAAACATTTAAAACACTTACCATAAATTGAACAGTTTATGGATATAATCCATAATCATAAAAATGTTTTCTTGGAGGAGATATATACTCATAAATACTTCATAAAGGTTTATAAAGAAAATGTGGATTATCCTAAGAATACCCCCTGGGAGTGTCGTAACCAAGAGTGCATCAAGGCCCATTGTCGTTTACTAGGATACCCTGGGTCAAGCTCGAAACTCCTTGTCCGAGTTTTCAGTCCTAGGTACATCTATGTCAGAGCCACCTCTACCCGATCGTATCCAAAGAGGGATGTATTTCTTGTAAAACTCACAAAATATCTACATTACCAAAATTCTAGGAATTTATTCTATATTAATCCTAAAAGTCTATCTTAGGGTAATGTTCTCTAATTAGAGTTTTTCTAAATATAGCTCCTATGGTTTCTACTAAACTTCCTCTGATACCAACTATAATGCCCCAACCCTAGTTTCTTAGAGTTGGTGCATTATTACATAACATTGGCATGATACAAGGAATCCTATCCTGAAATACCGATCCGTTTACTAGCCTTGGAAGTACTAGATATATACATAATTTTTATATTACATTATCAAATAAAAAAGAAAAAATTGTGTATCCTTTTAACATAATAATCTCCCTTAGATTATCCCTAATGGTTAGTCATAATATACTTTTTCGCATCTTTGAAAAAATAAAACATAGAAAGGGGTGATCTCATGTGCTCAGTAAGGATAACAATATAGCAAAAACATTCATAAATAAACATAAACAGTTAAGGTAATGTATAAGACTAAAAAAAACTTTTAAACATAAACATGAGAATAATATGGAAAATATAAATCAAATAATTAAATTTACATATTCACATGGATATTCTACTAGTCGAATAATCACATGTAATATAAATAGAAAATTTCATAATGACGGAATGAATAATGTCAAACATCATAACCACATAGTCAAGGCATCATGAAAAGACTAAAAATAAGATTTTTTCAAGGCCTTGTGAAAAGACACAAGTTTGTATCACGAGACCTACCAATGCATCGAGGAGCTATAACGGGCTCCACCCATCACTTACTAAGTCCAATGCATTCCTCATAGGAAAAGGTTGAAACATAACATAAACATTTGAATTAAAACTAAAATAACAAATTTCAATACTTTAACCATAAACCAAGAATGGTATAAAAATATCACATCCATTGTCAAATATATCAAAAAACCTTCAATACAATATGAAATATTGTATCATAATAAATCAATTTCAAACCAGAGTAAAATCCAACAAAGGATGTTGATATAGATGAAATCAGAACTATTTGAGAGAAATATCTCTTTCTATTTTGAAATAATTTAAAAGTCCTATAATTTTTTAAAAAAACATTTATTTTGAAAATTTTATTATAAGATTGTAAGGTATGCTTATAAGGTGTTGTAATGGTGGAAAATAGCCACACCCGCCATATAAGTTAAAAAACATTCTTTCATTAATTTTTTCAAAAGGCTGTAAATGACCTTATTTGGAAAATGACATAAAGATTCCATTATAAACATCTCATAAAAAGTCAAAGAAGTGTATAAATGACTTTAACCCATATTCTGGGAAATATTAAAAATGTTTTTAAATACATTTTTAAGAAACACAAATTTGGATGATAAAGAGGTCACAATAGATACACACATATAAAAAACCTCAGATAATGAAGAGATTGTAGATTTAACCCTTACCTTGTAATTTTCCTTGATCGAAGGTACATTAAACTTTAGTATAATAGTTAAATCATTGTTATTGAATTACAAAATAACCACATACATAAATATTTTATCATATATGATCTTCTAATATTTCTTTGTTAATAACAGTTTAGTAGTATCATCGTTTCAGGTGTTTAACTAATTAATTTTCCTTTATATGCTTGGTTACGTAAGACATGATTGTTAGCGATAGGATGTATTTGATTCATATTCATAATTATATTAAGATCTTAAACATTATTTTTAATTATAAAATTAAAGTTATTCTTGAATGGTTATAATGGGGAATGAATTTCATCACGTTCATGGAGATGGTAATTCGTACGTATGCACGAGTGATAATATCATTCTATTGATGGTGAAATCATATGAAATTGAATGGTATATCATATATAAAGAATAATTAACATGTTATTTTTATTATTTACATCATTTATAATCATTATTATAACCATACACATAATGAAGTGTTTGAATAACAAACTACACCACGACGTGGAGACGGTAAGTCATACGCACACACGTATGGTGACTTTTCATTAATAAGATGGATATAATAATTAATATGGTTGTACTATAATTATAATAACTTCAAAATATGTATAAGTTAGTGGAGTTATTATTTTGTTATGGAAAAAACAAGGAAATAAGAAGTGGAAGAAGAAAAGAACTTTGAAAGAGGTGGTGAAATTATTACCTCTTCTTTGGGTGTTTCCTTTTAAGTTGATCAAAAGGGATCCTTAGGTTGGATTTATGATAAATGTAAGGACTCTAGGTAAAAGTGAGAGTAGTTGGGAGGATATTTGAGCAGGGTTTGTCCGATAAAAATGGATTTGGAGGTGTGATTTTTAGAGAAGGGGAAGTACCCTTTTGTAAAAGAGGCGAGGGTCACTCTAGGAAAAGTTTGAAATATTATTTTATTATACAATCATATTCAGTTAATAATGGATCCAAAATAATTTATTTATAGGATAATGTGGGTATGAGTCTAAAACCTCTCAACCAAAAGGTTTTAGACAGGTTTATGTCACCATATTAACCTTATCTTTTAGATTTAACACTTAGTTAAATCGTTTGACTTTTACCATGTATTCTTGTATTATTATTATAAATGGTTAATAAAATTTCTATAAAAATCCAAGAAAACCCCAAGTGGTTCATTATTGATATATATAGAATTATCTAATTTATTTGGAAAAATATTAGATTCTTATGAATATTATATCAATTAATAATATATTATTTGTTTTAAAGACTCATTTATGCCAATTTTGACACTATTTGGTATTTTGTTTTTTAGAAGTCATAACAACTTTATCACTTGGAAAAATAATAATTAATCAACCGTAACATGTCATATTAACCTATAAAATTAGTGTAATTTGTAAAAAGTCTCAATTTACCTTTATTTGGATATTTATAATATCAATTATTTTAATATTTCATTAATAAGCTAATTACTGCATCATCATTGTGTCATAAATAAATTTTATTATTTAATGTCTTAATTTTTTAAATAAAATAAGATTATGTTGAAAATATTTTTATCTTTTTAATGAATATTTATTGTTGAATTTATCTTATTTATATCCATATATTAAAAATGTTTTAGTTATTAAAATTTGAATTAAACACTTTTAACTCTTCTTTAAATAAAATAATAACAAATTTCCTAATCTAATCCATGTGGACTAAAAGGATCATATTTTATTCCCAAGGTTTATTTTGGTCAAAAAAAACTTATCCAATAGAATTAGTACATGTGTTAGGGTAATTATAATATTATTTTTTTACTTTTAATTACCCTATTAACTTTTAACCGTGGTAAATAAAAGTCAAAAGTTACTATTCACCAAAAATTATTTTCATCTTATTGAACAAAATTTTACTTATTTATGTCAACCATATCTATAGGAATTTTTATATTCAATTCACAAAAGCGGTAAAATTACATTTTATATAAATTTGAAAATGAACCTAGAAGGTGGGTAAAAGATGGTAAAAAGTTCAAAAAACTTTTATATATCTAATATGATTATAAAACCACTCTAATGAATTGAATTAAAAATATATAGGTATTATGTATCTATTTTTACCTAATATAAATTTAAATAAAACAAATTATTATTTAAATAAAAAGCCAGTTTTAAACAATAACGTAGTGTTTTTCACTACTAATCAAAAATTGAATGTTTTCAGAAAAAGAAAAATTCACCCGAAGATAATTTTGATATTATGAATCCAAAAATGAAGTCCATTTTAAAAAATAAAATTAATAAAATTTTAAAAAGTGGGTATTACTATTCATAATAGCCAATTTGATTGGTCGTGGTGTGTTAAAACTCAATATTGCGTATAACGCAAGCTATTGCATTATTCAAAGGAAAACATACCATGGAAGCTTGGGGTGTTACAATAAAACATTTTTCTTCATAGATAATGTTAAAATATCTATTAATCATAAGATGAAAGATAATGAGAGAATTATTTACATGTATCCAATGGAGGATAAAATTAGAAAAATCAATATGGGAGAAAACATGAAGAGTTATAAAAATATTGGATCAAATTTGAAAAGAGAATTTGGGTTTGAAGAAAATCCCAACCATTTATCTCTCAATAATTATCTATATATATCACATATAATTAACATATATATTTTTTTGTTTATGTTTGTTTGAATAGGAAACTGATAATTATTTATATAGAAGGAGAATTAATGTGCTTTGAATGTTGTCTAGAATGGAGTATCTTCCATCTTAGAGTTCATAAATATTTATAATGTTGTCTCCATAAATAATTTCATGTGGTATCACAAAATATATTCCTAGATATAATTTTTCAAATTACAATCCATGATGATTATTGATGAAATATATCCACCAAAAGGGAGTTGAGATGAGTTAGCTAGTAGATGGTGTTCATTATTGAATATCATGAAATCTATGAAAATATTAATTTGAGGTGTGATAGTGACTTTCATATCCTTTTTTACATTGAATATAATATGAGTTTTATTGTGGATATTTATTTGAGTTGGAAAGGGGGTTTATGGTGTAGATATATTCTTTAACAAGAATGTTTTTATGAATTTGTTGTGTTGCATGTGTATGATAATATACATGAACATTAATTTGATAATATATTAGAAATAATTATCTATGTAACACCATAATAATATATTTTTTATTTCATTACATGAGTAGTATGTTCTATAGTGTGTTCCACACACAACTCCAAGATTATATGAACCACAACATTATTATTAAAATATTATTGTTATAGTAAAACCATATGATTAGAGGGTATGAATAAAAATGATAAAATTAAGATAAAGATATATATATATATATATAATATTTTAAAAAAAATTATTGATTAATACATAAAAAATATGTACTCAATTTTTAATGATAATAATTAAATCATTTAAGTTTATAAAATTAAAAAATAAAGGGGTTATTTTTCCACAAAAGCAAGTTTCATTTATAATTTATATGATTTATTTAAAAAATAATTTTATCTTGTTTATATTATTAAAATATTGAAAAATATTATTTTATACATTCTGAATGATGAACAATCATTCGTATGTCAATTATAAATTTTTTATAAATGAATATAAAATAATTTGATTGTAAACATAGATATTTTTAAAAAAATAGTATTTAAAGGGATATTATATTTTTATTTTAATACACTATATTGATAATTTTATTAATTTTTTTTGTTTTAATTTGTTGAAAATTTATTCAATCAAAAAATGAACAAAAATATGATGGTTGTTAATTAAAAAAATATAAAAATAAATTCATTTTATGCTTTGAAAATAAATTTTTTTTTCTAAAAATACTTCTTGCAGCTCTTGGGAGCAGAGAGTAGATTTAATTTTATACAATTTTATAAATTTAATTTTTTAAGATATACATACTTTTTTAATGAAGTAAGTCAAAATTGTTTTAGTGTGAATTTTTTTGATTTTTTTTGAAATAATTTATTTTTAAGTCAATAATGGACATCTATCTCTTTTACAAATGAAAATTTTAAAACCTTTATGATTTATGATTTATTTAAAAAACCATCAAGTAGTTTTCTATAGATAATATAGGTTTATCAAATAAAATAAAACATCTAAATTTTTTTTATATGAAAACTAATATCTGACTTTTTGAAACTGAATTTATAAGTAATTATAAATAATTTTTATTAGATATTTTCATTTAATAGTGATTTTGGAAGGTGATATTCAGTTTTGGTATTGCATTAATTTCATAGAAAATTCATTTTTTCATTATTATCCAGTTAAATTAATTTATATATTAATATATATAATATTATTGTAAAATCATTTTTATGCTTAAAAAAGTATTTTTCAAAAAATGGGTTTTCATTTACTAATGAAAGCATATATTAAAAGTATACTTTTTCACTGATATAATTTGGATGATATTAAAATGATTACTTATTTTTAATCCAGGTTTTTTAATATGGTCTCCTTTATGTTTTGTTTATATAAATTTTTTTCTTAGGTAAAAAGTTTGTCCCCACAATACAGGTAAAAATGGTTAACTAGGGGGTATAAACTGAGTGATAGGGAAACAATACCTCTTAAAATGAATAAATATGTATTTTCTAAAGTATATATAACTTAAATTTTCATATATTTTATATTGGGTTTACATGGTTCCAATTTTCCTTAAAAATTACTTTATATTATATTATATTTCTTAATATTTATTATAATATCACTCATATCACTCATAATAGGTTACCTCATCCCCCACTTATCTATACTAATTGAGATGTATAGTAGGATCATGGTATACAAAAATAACTTACCATATCTACTTTATACATCATATATGTACTAGGTTGATAAAAAGACCTATCCTAGAAGGATTATGGTGTAATCCAATAGAAGAGATATTTAGAGGAGGCATAAGTAATAACCAAATTCTTACAAGTTTATTTATTTTTATTCCTACATAAAATAAATTAAAATAATACTAAAATAGTGAAATCAGTATATTTAGTATATATAAATATTATTGAACTATTCTTTATTCCTATTTTTTATACTCTTGGAAATGAAAACACCACTCGTGTATATGTGTGGACTACTAACTCTACAAACAGATGTGTTATATTTTTCATCGATAACTCACATGGTTGGTTATAAATATATAAGTAATTAATATATATTATGTTTATGAAATTATTAGGATACTGAATATATCATATATTATCTACCTTCTTACTCTTCAATTTGATGAATAATGATAATGTCGGTCATGGATACGTATGAACTACCATATCTAAAAAATGTTTTGATTCATTTTTCATTTTCTACTTAAATGTATACTAATATGGATTAATTTAATGATTTAATATTACATTAATAATAATATTATGAAATTATATAGGTTAAAATCTATCTATAATACTTTCTTTCCCTCTATTAGAAAAATTAAACATATTTCACGTGTGTGTATAGATTACCATCTCCATGAAACAATGTGGTTCATATTTCATGACCTCCATACATGGATGGTTATAAAAGAACATATAATATTTAAAAACAGTAGTTATAATATATTTAAAATTATGAAGATAACAAAACCATCACCCCTTTTCCACAGTTAATAAACAGAGCATATTTTGATATTATGAACCAAACGACCTCAAAAGTTCAAAGAAAACTTAATTAAAATAGTAAATAAATACAACATGGTAAGAAATTAAATAAAATGAAAAATAATAAAGGGATGAATATTAAAATGGTTTTTAATCTGGTAAATAAGTAAACTAATTTTATTATTAAGAAGTCAAAGAATATATGAATCTAAATGAGACTTAAGGGAAGGGATTTCTAGTCTCAATTTAATTTTTTGGACTCATGCCATTTTTCCACAATTTTTTTGAAGTGTATATACTAAAATATATATGTATTATATGATTTATTTACTAAAATTAAATTGGATTTCAAATCCTTTTCATGTTATCCCCTTTAATATTATTTTGATTTAAACTATAATAAATTTGTATGAAATATTTATGTAAAATATTGTTTGTAAAATTTTAAACTATTTCCCCTCCATATCAAGGTTCTTTTAATTATTTCATGAATTGTATTATTTTTATTTCTTAGATTTATAAAGGTTAATTTCAAATAAAATTTAATTTCATTAAAATTTTATTTAAGGTTAAAGTCAATATAAAAAATTTGAAAAACTATTTTTTTAATGTACATAACATGAATGGGTTTTTACATAATCATATACTTTATTAATTATCATTATTCTGCTAAACATTTTCATGGGTTATCCAAGAATATCATATTACCTTTAAGTTGTAATGTTTTTTAAATTATTTAAAAATAAATGATATTTCATTTTATTGTTATGTGAAAATGGAATGTTCTTTTTCATATTTTTTTCAAAATATTTTTTACAAGGGTTTTAGGTTGAAAAAAGTGAAATATTATAGGTTATGTATCCATGATTTGGAAATTTGGAATTATATATTATGATTTTTTATTCCAATATAGCTCATTATAATGGGTGAGCTTGATATATCTCTCCAATGATAGCTATAATGATTTTGTAGTTGATTGTGAAAAATGTGGTTGAATGCTAGGAAGATTACTCCTACCAAATTATCTAGGCATCAATTATTTTAGCACGGGTTTAACATGAGTTAATAGTGGTTACAAATATAAATATATTAGAAATATGTTTTATTATTTCAATACAAATCTATGGGAATATTTATATATAATTTAGTATGGAATTTTTATGAACTTTTAATGATGAATGGATTGTCCTTTAAAAAAATGTTTTCATGAGTTTTCATGTTCTATGTTATGCCTTCATAGTTTTTATATGGTTTAAAATCTGTTTCAATGGTTTTCAATGATCAATGGTTTATTTATAATTTATATATTTATATTTATGTTATAAATGATTTAATTTGGAAAATAGTAAACAATTTCATGGGTTTTCATGTTTTTCACTCGACTACTGGGTTTACAAAATTTTTATATCCCCCATTGAGATTTTTTTCATTCTAATTTTTAAAATATTTTCACATCATTTATAAAAGTATAGAAAATGAAATATGGTCAATAATTTCACTATGGTGACTAAAAAATGTGCAGTATTAAAAAATATTTAAACTATGCGTAAGTGCCTAAATTTATATGTAATAGTTTCATCATTATCTAAAAATACAAACTTACAAGATCCTAGACATATTGGAACGTGAAAATGTGTTATTAAACTCATAATTATGTGTTATTTATGTCTAACTTTTCATAGGTGGAATAAGATCTAGTATGTAATGATTATTTTTTATCACTAGATCTTGGTGTTCAGGTTAGGTTAGTTATAGTTTGTATCATAGAAAAGTTTTAGATAACATTAGATATCAGGATGATTTAAATGAGTAAATTTAATGAGTTTTAGATAACATCATGGGTTAATAATTTTATTATTGATCATAATATTAAATCCATAGATTCCCTTTTAATGTTTTATGAAATGAGAGTTCAATATGATCAAGGATATTTTGGTATATTTTTTTTAGGTTTTTGGAAGAACTTGTGATTGAGTATTATGTAACCCTTAGTATTATAATGATATTTATATAAATGATATTTGGGAAGAATGTTATTACATTGGGGGAAAAGTAATATATACCCATTAGGGTTAATACAATATTTAATGTTGAGAAAATTATGGTAAATTAGTAAATAGTTTATCATTTCATGTGGGGAACATCATATGATTATGGTGAATGGAAAATTAAGGCTAACATGCAACTCTATTTATAAAACAAATATAGAGTAATATTGTGAAATCATATACAGTTTTATTATGGATTTATGGTAATTCAAGTACATTATGGAGATGATTATCATATTTTACATAATATAAGAATGGAGAATATACCTTTTTGTTATGAAAATTTATGATAAATTTATTTTATTTGGACATAAATGTTATATTAATATAGGTTTGATATGTTATAAAATACTTTTGATCATTGAGATTCAATTTTGGTTTATCATATTTTTGAGTAGGTTTAAGGTATGTTATTTAATAAATGATTAAATTTTAATTTTTTGTGTTATAATCAAAATTTTAGAGAATCAATTATAATAAATTCTTAAAAAAATTTATTCATATATGTGAATTATTTTTGGTTTTGTTAAATGGATAGAAACATGAGTAAAAAAATTCTTCCTTTTGGAAATCTTATGATCTCTTAAAGTAAAATTTTGTGCTCCAAGAATAGAAATAATAATTTTTAATTTGAATATGAGATAAAGAAGGTGAAAAAAGTTTGAAAAGTTTCCATGGGATGATATTTTGGAAAGAATCAAGTTATTATTATTACTTATATTCATTATCTTATTGGTAAATAATGTCCTCAATAAAATGGAAGATAAGTCAATTGAGTCTCATGTAAAAAATACTACTCATATATAATTTTATGGTCTCCAAAAATCTTTCACTAGTATAAGTCTCAATATAGAGAATTCATTATACAAGAAATATTTAGGGAATGATAATTTTCATAACATAAAACTATACATTAATGTTCTTTTAAAAAGTAAATATAATCTGTGTTTCTTTCAAACTATTTATATTTATCTTCTACTATATGGAAAAGAGTCTAAACACATTTTCAATCAGTTTTCATTAGAAAAGTTATAAAATTGCGAGGATACAATTTCTATAAGGAGGAGAGAATATTACGCCCTGAAATATAAGTTAATATTTATTTAAATAGATAATATATTAAAAAAAATATTTTTCTAAAAAATCTGGTTTTATTTATATTCTGTATGTTTCATTGAAATGATAAGTTTTTATTATATAAATTATTATTTATATTCAATTTTTTATATATTCATAGTAATTAATAATCATTCATATATTGATAATCAATTTGTTATAAATAAATATAAAATAATTTGAGGGTAAAAAGGGTTATTTTTCAGAAAACTATTTTTAAGTGCAGAGTTTAATTTTATACTAATAATTTTAATTATTCTAAATTTATTAAATATTTTTATGAAATTTATTTAAAATATAATCTAAAAATTAAATTATCAATCATTTATTTTTTGTTACTAGGCAATAAATGATAATAAATACATTTTATACATCAAAAATTCATTTTTTTTTCTAAAAATAATTTTTACAAATTTTTAAAATGTATATTATTATTATTTTATTCAACTTATATAATTTTTTTATAAAATTAATTTATATTTTGAATTTTACATTTCAATATTCACTTATGTTGATTTTTTGAGATTTTGTGGAAATTGTTTGTTTTTTTTGAATAGTGGAATTTTTTTTACAAATACCTTGATTTTATAAAATCAGAATATTGTAAGGTTGATTTAAAAATTTATAAAACCTCTTTTGGAACCAAATATGTATTTATAGTATAAAATATATCAATTAAAAAACAATTTTTAATTTGGAAGCCCATGCTTGACACTTTGGCACACACGTTATTTTTTATTCTAATTAAAAATTGTTTTTAGATATTTTCATTTAATATTTTGAGTGGAATGAATCATTAGGTATTCTATTTTTCCTTTTTTAATCTAACTTTATTAATTTAACTATAATATAATTTAATACATGTGATTCAATACTATGTAAAATTTTATTGTGAACAATTTTTTTGATTGAAACATAAATTTCTAAAAAATGGACCTTCATTGTGGTTTTTGAATATTTTTATAATATAACTTCTAAAACATATAGATATTGAGTCATAGAAAATGGATTCAATATTTTTAATCATCATCTAGAAATTTTTTAGTAAGGTCCATTTTAATTTTTTTCCATATAAATTAATTACCAAGGAAAAATTATTTTCACCATAAAAAGAGTAAGAAAGGTTGATGCGGGTGTTAATATAATAGATAAGTCTTAAAAACATATGTAAAAATTTTCTAAATATTATTTTTTGAGTGAATTTGTAAAATACCCTAACATATTTATGAAACTAGGTTTCCTTGTTTCTACTTTTCATTGAAAATGAAATTATAAAATTTTAATTCTCTTAAAATTTATAACAGTACAACTCCCCTAACCTATAAAAGATAACCTTGAATCCTTAATCATACACAAAAAATTAGAATAATATAACAACCAATTTCTACAAAAATAACATTCCAACTCTCTTCCACTCATCCTATAGGTCTTAGTATCATAAGATAACTAATCTTATAAGTTTCCATTTATAAACCAAATAAATATTTCCAAGGAGGATATATAAGCGTTAACTAAATACATTTAATATTTTTTCATAATATACATCATTAAAATGTATTATAAAATTTCTAATATAATGACATAATTATATTCACTATAATTAAATTTTATTATGATTACATGGAAACTTTATTCTACCTCTTTTCCATCCTATGGGAAATGAGAACGCTGCCTATGCATTATTGTGAACTACCACCTGCATGAGTGATTCATTTAATTTTTTATAATTTCCTCACATGGTTGTTTATAAATATATAATTAATGATTATATATGATATTTATTAAAGTATTTATAATCTATATAGGTATTGTGTTATCTACCTTCTTAACCTCATGTCGGGTAAAAAATGATAACTCCGCTCATGCATACTAGTGGACTACCACATCAACAAAGTGTTATAATTTTTTTATTTATTCCATAAGTTTATAGTTATATGTATAGATTTAATGAATAATTATAATAAATATATTATTATTAATATTATAAAATAAAATCATTATGTAATTTATTTCATTTTTATCCATTATAAAAATTAATATATCATTCATGCATACGTACATTCTTCCATCACCATGAAATAATGTTCATAATTTTTCATTAAATCAATAAAGGGATTTAATTAAAAGTATATTAAATATATAAATCTATTAATTAAGAAGTTTTTATTATTATTTTGAAAATTTTATCATGAACAGTTTGACTATAGTCAATGCTCTGGTGTTATTTTGAGATCATGAATTAAAAGTCCTAAAAAGATTCAATGTAAACTTAACAAATTTAATTACTAAAAAAACATGAAAATGAATTAAATAAAATGAATAATTCTAAGGTTTTGAAAATTAAAAAGGTTATAATTCATGTAAATAACTAAAATAAATTTATTAATCTATATTTAGATTATGTACATATCTTGAAGGGACTTAATGTTAGATATTTCCTATATCAATTTCCTTTTCTTGAGACTCATGCCATTTTCAACAAATGTATTAATTTAAATGTTTTATAGACAACCATTTGGATTCCATTAATTATTAGTTTAACAAAATTAATATGGTTTACAAATACTTTTCATGAACTATTATTCAATGCGGTTTTGATGAAAATTTTACTCATGTCATTAGGGATTTTCATTAGAACATTGTATAAAATGATCTAATTTTTTCCCCTCCCACAACCATGTTTTTTAAATGTATCATGGAAGTTAGAATTTATATTTACAAAATTTTAAATATTATTTTGAAATACATTTTAATTCATTTTCAAGGGTTTAAAAAAAATGAAATTATTCATTTTTTGTAAACATGTTGTTTTTGAAATTATTTATAAATTATGTAAAAATAATGTTTTAATTCAAAGAACATCATTAAATTTTACTACTACCATTTCCATTCATTATTATCATTATTCCACTTTTTTTATTGGTTTTGAAAATATAATAATAATATTATTTATTTTTTATAATTTAAAATTCATTTACAAATGAAAAGGATATTAATTATTATTTTTATTCAGACATGGAATGTGTCTTGGAATATAGATTCAATTGAGTTCTTTCCTTGGTTTTATTGTAAAAAAATTACACATTGGAAAGAAATTAGTTATTATATGGTTTATATGTATTATATAATATTATGGGTAAACCTAAAATTTCTCATTAAAATGGGTGAGCCTGATATAGCTCTCCAATTTATTAGGTTATTATTTAATCATCAAAAGATAAAAATAAGAGGGATAACAAGGTAGGTTACTCCTATATAATTATCTAGGAAATAATTATTCTAACATCAAATAAAAACGAGTTAGCATGGGTAAAGAATATGATGCTATAAGATATTTATTTTATTATTATAAAGTGTTTTAATGAAAATATTTTGATTTAATTAGGTAAGGAAATTTAATTGAAAATAAAAAATAAAGGTATGTTTTTCAAAGACATATTGTTTGAGTTCTAATGTTTTTCTTAATACCTTCATGGTATTAAAAATATTTCAAATGGGTTTCAAATGTATTATTTAATAAATTTTTTATCTTCTTATGTGTATATGATTTATTTATGTGCTTATTTTTTTAAAAAAAGGGTAATCATTTTCATGGGTTTCCATGTTTTTCTTTGGACTAATAGGTCTCATTTATTTTTATATACCTTATTAATATTTTATCCATTTCCCATGATTTGAAATATTTTTAATAGTTGATAACCGTGTGAAATAAATATAGAAATGTAAATATTTCAGTTTTATTTTTAGGATCATAATTATGGGATGTTTATGTATGTGTTTTCATAAATGGAATCGAATCTCATGTATAAAGTCTATGTTTTTTCCTAGAATAAGGTCTTTAGGTCTGTGACATTATAATTTAAGCATGGATAATAATTTGGATAACTTTATGATCAACTATGATGTATAATTAATTTAATAATGTATTTCTCATATGTTTAGGGGGAGGGATCTCCACTTCGGTGGAGAGCACTCGTTCTGTTTAGGGTTTTGACCCCTGGGTGGTGTGCATCAGGCGGTCTGACAGGCACGACGTATGGGATGGGCGACTGTGGGCCTTGGAAGTGAGTGACGGGCGCGACGACTGTGGCTTCAGATGTGAGCTGCGTCGGCATGTGGGTTCCTTTTTATATTTGTGAAAAGATTCGGCCAGTTACAGGGTCCTCAAGGAGTTTTAGTGGTGGCGGATGGAGGTGTTGGTATTCATTGGTGGGTTTTCTAGAGGGCGATCATTTCTCTAGATCTAGTCGTTTCTCTAGATATAGTTTCTTTCATCGAGCTTATCATCTCAACGGTATGCGGATCCTCTCTCTGTGTGGCCTCAACCAATGGTGACGTGGTCAACGATGGAATCTCTATGGTCGTCAATCTAGATCTGGTCAGTTTCGTGGCGACAATAGGAGTGGCGGGGCATGAATAATTTCTGAGGTCACATGATGGAGGGGTCATGCACATTGGCGGGGCTTGTGCGGTGTCACCGACCCTCGAGATTCTTTGGTTGTGGAAGATCTGTGAGGTAATTACGGTTTGGTGCGGTCGGATCTGGGTATTTGGGGGTGGTGTCATTTCCAGATCTGGAGGCTGGACCGACGCGATGTACAGATCTAGTTATGGCAAGGTTCTAGTGATGGGTCGTCATATTGATCGGGTTAATTGGGTTGAACTTTGTAGTGAGATTTGTCCCACTGGGCTTCTGACCCACTGTAATGGTTTCTATCTATAATGTTTTTTCAGGGCCTTCAGACCCTGCTAATCTTTGTGCTTGGGCCTATAGAACCTTAGTACATGCGTTGTAATGGGTTACCTATTTTCCCACAAAAGGGGCTTGTGTAATTTTTATCTTATTTAATAAAGCCAACTTTTCTACTAATAATTTCTTTTATATTGATATTATTCACATATACTTTGAGATTATTTGTTTATGTATGATGGAGTAATAGAAATGTGATGAAACACCTCTATAATTTGAATCAAGGTTCACTAAAGGGGATATAACTAAATTTCATTCCATGATTGATTCATGAGATGAGTATGACATTAATTTACCCTTTCAACAATGAATTTATTTTCCATAAGGGGGAGAATGATATTGAAATTATAATTGAAATGGGTATTTATAATAATTCCAAAGGGAGATAGTGAACAAACAAAATAGATAGG
Organism: Viscum album; assembly: GCA_963277665.1. Lineage (NCBI taxonomy): Eukaryota > Viridiplantae > Streptophyta > Magnoliopsida > Santalales > Viscaceae > Viscum > Viscum album. The sequence goes on from OY728125.1 coordinate 1,058,432,465, forward strand.
GATGAAATGTGATTTATTTTTCTTTAATATATATCATTGAAAAGTGATTTCTATATGTGATGTAGTTGGATGATGATGAAGGGAATGAATTGGTTAAATAAGTGATATGTAGTGAGAGTTCTTTTAAGGTATATGTATTTCTTTCTTCAATCATTCAAGTTGATGGAGATATTTTCATATTATAGGAATGAATATAGATATTAATATGATGTCATCATAGTTGGAATGATCTATTGTAATTATAATTATTGGATAAAAATATTCAACGATTCATAATATAATATATCTTTTGATTTTGGAGCACTAAATTATGGGATTAAATGAAATGTGTTATTTGATGATGATATAATTGTGATCTAGGGTTTCTTGATTGTAATGGACTAAACTATTGTAAATAAAATACCATTTTTGGTAGAATTAAATGTCTTATTATATTTTATGTTTATAGAAGACAAATGAAATTATTTGGTTTTATTATATCTTCAAGGATTTAAAATACCATTAATAATCATAACTGTTAACAATCTAACCATTTCATATTTATCATATGATTAGTATATATATATATGTGGTTTTGGAAAATCCAATTAACATAGGTAAAAGAAGTGATTGTCTCAATCACTAGGATGATACCCTATGAATATCATTTATCAATGCTTTTAAGGGAGGTCGATTCACTAAAATATTACATTTCCTAAGCCCAACCCATGATACAATAACTAAATCACAAGCAAAATTTTTTGTGGGAAAATTTCAAGATCATCGAGATCACAACCTATAGCATGTGCGATGAAGAACCCCATGAAAATCTCACAATCATGCACCTTACCCATAGGGAATTTACTGGTTTAATAAATGTATACATATCAATAACCTAATAATATGAATATGAATATTTTATTTCTATAGAGTTATGGTCATATTTACTTCTTATCATTGTTTCATTATAAAATATTTTTATTTTAATTTGACAAAAATAAAAATTATATTCATAGGTAATATATAATTTCAATTATGACATTATATTTTATGGATTATTTTTTTAAATAAATGATATGTTAATAAAATATATTTATTAAATAATATTTATTATGTATATTTGATAATGCAATTTTATGAAGTAAAAATTAATTTTTATAAGTGTTCAAAAACTATTATTATCAAACAACTCAACATATCTCAATAAATGTCAATTATTATTTTCAAAGTAAAAATTATCATATTTAGAAAACTATTTGGATAAAATAAAAAATATTTTTTTAATCATAATGTTAAAATTATCCAATGGTTAATTTTTCATAATTTTCTAAGACAATAGAATTTTTGGGTAAAAATTAAATACGATATAAATATACGGTACATATTATGAAATCACAATGGACCAAAAGTGATATAATAAATTATATAAAAGGTATCCAAGAAAAAATATATGTTTCCACTATTAAATAATTTTTTTATGTTATTTGATTTATTTTATAAAGCCTTTGTGAATCCTCCAAAACCATTATTGTATTTTAAGGTTTTAAAATCATTTCTTTAAGAACATGGCTCACTTCTACATCAACAAGGGTGATATTTTAATAATTTCTCCCCTTTTAATAATAAAATAATTAAAACCACTCCTCTTTGTTAGATAACATGGGTAAAAACCATAATGGGGACCCCCCTTTATCTTCGCTAGCATTTACAGTGCTTTTCTAGCGCTGTTAATGTCAGTTTTTAACACTGATAAAGGGCCAATTTGTAGTAGTGTCCCCTCTATTTTCCTATATAAACCCACCAATTTTACAATTAATATTTAAAAAAAACCTTTTATAATGTCCTTAATCTACACTCCCCTATATATAGTTCTCACAAGGTTCCCCTAAGCTCTCAAGAAATCCTCATAATCTTTTGGAATCACCCTCTTAAGGTAAGGGATGATTTCCTTCTCCCATTTATTCAAGAATATTCTTCATTTTATGTATTTTATTTACAATAACTAATGTTAGGATATGTTTTTACATGTAAATATTACCTTATATTTTATTTAAAAATTAAAATAGATACCTTTCACACTCATTAAACCATTTTATGAATCTTTTTATACCACTGTTATGCTGCGAAAATGTCACAATGATTTTTCCTTACCAAACATTTTTATTGTGAATACCATTACTATTTACAATTATGGATATTCACCTAGAAATATCTATAATAATTTTATTGTGATTTTTTAGTTTTTATTCCACACTTATATATCATGGAATGAAATGTGATGAAATATGATTCTATGTGGAATGTTCTTTGTGTCACACTTATGCATGTACATGGTATGAATGTGACAGATGCACCATGGATTATATTATGCTCCAATGCATTGGGTAATGTTTTAATATAATGAGACATCATAAAAGGGATTAATGTTTTAACCTAATCCAGAAAGGGGATTTTTCTACCATGGTATGATGTCTTAGAGGTTACCCTTGACTTATGTTATGATGTCATGTTTAAAGTTATTACCATATTTCCTTGATGCCTTTATGTTGTTATTCTTTATCAGGACTCATTGTTCAGGTTTCTCACCCTTATATCTCATTTAATTGATTATTGTCTAACATGTAATAATTTCTTCATGTTATTCCATTTTTATTCTGTTACCTGTGTTTATAGATCACCCCTTTTTTACGTATGTCCCTAGGTTATCCCATGCAGTTTTATGTATGATGAAATATTATAATCATGTTAATGAAGTTTTCAATAATAGATATGTATCCCATATTTTATGGTGTTATGTAATGTACCCAATTTTCAAATATACTATAATTATCTATCTTTTGGGTTGTATTATGTGTACTATTATGTAGTAAATCATTAATTAATGTGTAATAAAGATAAGGGTCTCCATATTTGATATCAAAATAATGTTTATTTTTTTTCGATTTGGGATTAAAAAAACTCTAGTGAAGGCTTTATGTATAAGACAAAAATAATAAGTTATCCCTAAATATTTTTAAAGTATATAGTAAGTGGTAGATACGAAAATACATTATTGTCTGGATTCTACAAGTGGATGTGGATTTGGAACAGACATACCTAGGGTTAAAACCCAAAATTCCACATTATTCTAGACATAATCATGAACTAGTGAACGAAAATGGGTCTTTCTGCATATCTATTTTGACACTCCCAAGGTATTTGATTTTGTAAATTCACAAGCTCATTATAAAATATTATTAAGGGTAATTTTTTTGATATGTACTTATATTGTAAAATAGATTATTGATAACATATATTGATGCTTATAAATTCATATGTTATGGAATTACATGTCATTTATAAGTTATAACATTAATGTTTTAGGATTCCCATTTATGTATTTAATAGTTTAAAAATTTTCATCCCTAATTTTTATATAACTCTATCAAATGGCCAAAAATATGTGGAATCGAGTAAAAAACCGTTTGGAAGGCAAATGTGATGGATACCCCAACGAGATTCTGAACCTTATGGGAGTAGGAATCAAGAACATTTTTACGTACCCTCTAGGTTAACTATGGAATCTAAATAGAAACCTAAATCAGGGGGAGTTCCCAAGTAACCCTAAGAAAGAAAAATATTCTATTGATAATTTTATATATAAAAGGCCATCGATATTCAATAGATCATTTGATCCCTTAATAGCATAAAAATGAATCAAATACATTGATAATATCGTATTCATCCTTTAATGTTGTAGAGAAAGAGAAGGTTTTAGTGGTTGTTTATTGTATGTAGAGAGAATCTAACTAGTGGTGGAAATTGATGAATAATATTAATCCCTAGGAATAGATCAATGTGATGGTGTGGAAGGATTTCTAGAAAATGTTTTCAAAAAATATTCTAATCACACTCTCCAACATAAAATGGAAATATATTTCCTTTCCCTCAAGAAAGAATATGATGAATCCATTAGGGTGTATGAGGAAACCTTCACAAGACATTTATGACACTCCTCCAACTTTTCCATTACTCTAGAATACAAAGTTTACCACTCATTTGGTGGGATAAAACCTAGACTAGAAGATTTTTTGGAAATCCAAGAGTTTGATACATATGAATAAATTTTTTAGTGTTCCCTCAAAGTTGAAATACAGATCGTCGAATATTATGGGTCTCATGGGGTAAGAAGAAGAAATTTGAGTTTAATTCTGGTTGTGTGATGGAAAATTATAACAATTGTAAGAAATTTCAATATCTTACATATCAAAAGTAATGAAATAAGCACCCCATAACTTTTTTAAGGGTATGAGTAAATGTTTCCAGTGTGGGAATGAAGGGATCATATGTAGTGATTATTATTGGAAAAAACCAACCATTGTAATTAAAGAGAGAAACGTTCTAGTGACCACTAACTTTTTTTCCAATGTTTCATCTTCATAGAATAAGGGAAATTTTCAATATAATACACTATACTAAGGATTTTCAGAGAAAATCATCCCTAACAACTGCCAAGGTAGTAAGGCAAAGCTTATTCCATTACAACAACTAAAGTGGATCCCAATAATGAAGTGGTTACATGTATTCTAGTTCTTCATGTAAGAATATAGAATGTACGTTTTGTTTCTATTTCAATTAATTCCTTCATATCAAGAAACTTCGATAGAAATATTCAAAAATAAAATAAAAATCATAGAAGTAGGGCAGTTAGGGAAATCGAAAAATATGAAAATTATTGTATCCCCTATTAAAAACTATTCCCTATTCAAAATATGTGGGATGAACATCCCGAATAACCTTATGATGCTTCATTTAATGTAATTTGATGCAATTATAGGTATTTATTGACTTTTATTATATATAGACAATATAAATTTCCATGAGAAGGAAACCAATATTTGTATTATTAATCATCCCCCAATTCTGTATAAGTGAAATGTGGAGGATGAATCTTATTTAACATGGACATCATAATAATTAATATTATTTACCTATGAGTGACTATATATATCTCAAATGATTGAGTTTAAGGAAAATATCATCTTTGAGGACACACCCATTTTGAAGGAAACACTTATGTGTTCCCAAAACAATTTCCTAGTCTTCCTCTTTGTCAAGAGGTTGAATTTTCAATCAAGATTATACCTGGGTCATTGAAATTAACCAAGAATCTATATATAATGACTGTAATGGAACATTAGGAGATGAATAAACAACTACTAGGGGATATAGATAAAGGACTCATATACTGATGTTCTTCACCATAGGGTGCACCGGTCCTCTTAATCAAGAATAAAGATATTTCAATTTGCATTTGTGTTTGTTATTATAAACTAAAATAGATCTAGATAAAGAAAAATTATCATATTCCAGGAATTGATGACTTTTTTAACTAGCTATGTGAATCCCAATACTTCTCTAAGGTATATCTTGTTGTGGGGTATTATCAAGCATTGGTGAAGAAGGAGGATATCCCCAATATAGCTTTCCATATAAGGTTCGATCATTATGAGTTAATAGTAATTACATTAGGACTCACTAAGGATCTATAAATCTTCAGGGAATTGATGAATAATGCCTTTATATATTACCTTAACAAATTTTGGTAGTCGATATAGATAATATTCTAATATACTCCAAAATTCAAGAGCATGAGTATAAGATCACTATGTTGAAGACTATACAAAGGGAGAATCTTTTTTAAGTGTATAATAAATGTGATTTCTTATTAAAGGAATTATCATTATTTCGGAATATTGTCACAATCAATGGGATATCTATAGAACCTTAGAAGAAAAAAGTAATTAAAGGATGGTCGAGGTCAACTTCCGGGATAGAAATCCATAGTTTCCTTTGATTAGATGGGTACTATCATTGATTTGTGAGAAATTTCTCCTGATTGTCAAACTCGCTATCCAAATTAACATGAATGGGATTCAATAATTTTTGGAATTATGAAATTTAATAGAGATTCAAGGAGTAATAAAAGGGGGTTATCCCTGAACATGTTCTTATACTACCCACAAGTGGGGAACTTTTTATGGCATATGGCGATGCTTTAATGAATGAATTTGGTTGTTTATTAATGAATAATGAAAATGTGATAGAATATACCTCAAGTCAATTGAAATTTGAGGAACAAAACTATAAAACACTTGATCTGGAGTTAGTTTTAGTGTTTTTTGTTTTGAAAATATTGTGAAATTACCTCTTTGGGGATAAGTGTGAAATATATATGGATCATAAGATCCTCATGTATATATTCACATAAAAATAGATGAATATGTGACAATGAAGATGCTTAGAGCTAATTATGATCAATGAATTCTCAATCCACTACTATCTTAGTAACGAAAATAAAGAGGAAGATTCTCTAAATATAAATGATCAATCAATTTTATCATCAATGATAATTTACAAGGATATTAAATTCATAGACTTGAAAAGGATAGGCATGGGAATCATAAATGAATAATAATTATTAACCATTTCAAAAATGATTTATCAACTATCCATTTTAGAGAGGATAACATATGCTAAAATAAATGATGTGTGAATTCAAAAGAATATAGAAGCTTTAAGAAATTGGAAATCCTTAGAGTTCAAAATTAATGAAGGAGTTATAAGACATGTTCCAAGACAATGTGTACCATCAAATACCTATTTAAAATAATTATTTCTTGATGCGTATAACTCGACATTATCCACCAATCCATGGATTACAAAGATGTATCAAGACCATTGAGAGAACCATTTTTGGTACAATATAAATGATAAGATCATTGAATATTCATCAAGGTTTTATGTATGTCAACAAGTGAAGGATAAAGGAAAAATATACAAGGGGATGATGTAACCATTACTTATACCTACATATAAATAGAAAAACATAACCATCGACTTTGTCACTAGTCTTCTAAAGACATAAAGTGGAAATAATGCTATATGGGTTCTAGTGGATCATCTTATAAATATGTATCACTTAATTTTAATTCAATATGACTTCTTACTCAATTAACTTGTAAAGATATACATTAGAGAAATGGAGAGTCAACATGGAACACCCCTATTGATTTTATATAATCGAGATCCAAGATTTACATCTATATTTAGGAAGAGTCTCCAAAACTATCTATATACCGAGATGAACTTTAGAACAGACTGTCACCCTCAAACCAATGTTCAATCTGAGTAGACTATCTACACACTCGATGACATATTGAGAACATGATCAATTGACTTCAAAGGAAGATGATATCAATATATTCTTCTGGTCAAGACCTTATAAAATAATTGTTTTAACTGAATCATCTAAATGGATCCCCATGAAGTACTTTATCGGAAGAGGTGTAGAAAGCTTTCATGCTGGGATGAATTTAGTGAATGCAAAATGCTAGGTCCAAAAACGGTTGAGGAAATGGATGAAAAGGTCAATACTATTTAGAAACACATGTGGGATACTCAGATTTAATAAAAAATCTCTAACTATAATAAAAAATGAGACATATATTTTTATGTTAAAGATAAGGTATTCATCCACACATCTCTATGGAATAAATTAATGAGATTTTGGAAGAAGGGAAATACTAGTCTATGCTACATCATTCCCTTAGAGATCCTTGATTACATCAAAGTAGTGGAATATCGACTATAACTCCCACATAACCTATCTCAAGAAAATTATGTGTTCCGTATTTCAATATTTAGTAAGAACATACTAGACTCCTCACACATGTTGAATCCATAGGTGGTACCATTGGGGAATGATCTTTCCTATGAGGAGCATTCAGGGAAGATCTTAGATCATGGGAAAAAGTTCTATAAAATAATACAATTCACCAGATCAAAATTCTATGGAGAAACCAAAAGATTTAAGAGGTGATGTGGGAACTAGAGGATGGTATGAAACATAGTTACCCTCATTTACTTTAGTGTATGAAATAAAAATCTCTAGGGTTTAATTTCTAAGGGGGGGGGGGAATTGTAACACCCCAAACTTTTATAAATAAAATACTCTTTGTGGTTGAATTAAATATCTTATAATGTGGTATGGTTATAGAAAATAGATGAAATTATTTTTTTAATTATATAATATCATATTTAAAATAACATTAATTATCATAATAATTGAAAATATATTCATTCAATAGAGATCATATGATTAGTATAAATATAGGGGTTTGAAAAATTCAATTGACACAGAAAAAGTTATGGCCTCAATCACTAGGATTATACCCAATGAATCCCATTTATCAAATATTACAAGGGATATAGGATCACTGGTGTTTTCCCAGGACCAAGCCCAATCTTATATCTAATAACTAAATCAGGAGTGAAACTGTTTATAGGAGAAGTTGAAGCTCATTAAGATCAAAGACCAAACCACCCCATGGAAGTCTCACCACCACGTACCTTACCTATAGGGTGTTCACTAGTGTAATAAATGGATATTTATCTTTACCAAAAAAATATGAATATTTATATTTTATTTCAATATAATAATGGTTATTTTTTACTTCTTATTGTTTTTACTTTATAAAATATTTTGGTCTTGATTTGATAAAACCCAAATTATATTTCTAAGAAATATGTAAATTTAATTAAGAATTTCCTTTTGTTGAATTAATGAACTTTTGAAATAATTTATATTCTAATAAAATATTATAATTAAATATAATTTATTAATTATAGTTGATAATATAATTTTATGAAGTTATAAATAAATTTTACAGGGGTTGAATTTTTTTTGTAAAAAACCCATCATTTCTCAATAAATGTCAATTATAATTTTAATTTTTGAAAATCAATGTAACACCCCAAGATTTCATAGTGTGTTATTTCTTCAAAATAATTCAATAACTTGCACTACACGCAACACTGAGTTCAATTGCACCATGACTTGCCAAAAAAAAAGCCATTAAAAGAGGTCATGAATAGTATTAACTAAATTTTAAACTTTATATAATCCTTATAATTTTAGAATCCATATTATGAGTTTCTTAGTCATAATGCAAGAACAGATTCATTTTCAGTATTGCACTTTTATCAACTTTTGATAGTGAAACCTTTTTAAATACAATATTTTAAACTTTTTGACTAAATGGAGACATCAAAAAAATTTAAAATGAAACATCCCAAGCTTCCACGGTACGCTTTCCTTTGAATAAAACAGTAGCGTGTGTTGTACGCAACTTCGAGTTCTAACACACCGTAACCAATCAAACTAGCTGTTATGAATAGTAATACCTACTTTTTGAAATTATATATATTTTATATTTTAAAATGGACTTAATTTTTGGATTCGGAATATCAAATTTAGCCTAAGGTGAAATTTTGGTACTTTTCTGATAACTTTCATATTTTGATGAATAGTGAAAATTACTAAATTTTAATTAAAAACAACTTTTTTAATCAAAATAATTAATAGTGATAAATTATGAATTTGAGTGGTTTTAAAGTATATTTAGAATATAGTTTTACTATTTAATATAATGTTGGTCATTGGACATAATTTTACAATTAAACCGAACATAAACAAGTGTCAATCTTTTGATAGTTATTATCTCTTAAAAACACGCTTTTTGTTTTGACAGCGGGAATTAATTTTAAATTAATTTCTGCCACTTATGTGTTTTGAATTTAGAAAAATGGATTCCATATTTGGAATCAGGATGTTCAAATTGTGTAAATAGGTAACTTTTATTTTTAGACATTTTGAATAATTACTGCGGTAAATATTTTATTTACCATGGTTAAAGGGTAAATCCGGTAAATAAGGGTTAAAAAATAATATTATAATAATACAAAATTACCCTAAAACGTGTCCTAACCTTATTTGTGGACACATACCCGACCATGGGCATCCTTGGGTCAATTTGGGGACCCCTTGGAGCCACTTGTATGTGGTAGGGACACATTATATTAATAAAGTTAAAATAAAAATAAAAATGGCATAAGCTTACATCTTTTATAAGAACAATTTTTACATAGGGTTATACATGTTGGATTTTCGATTATAAATATTCATTAGAAAGATAAGAAGATTTACTACATAATGATGTTTTATTTATAATTTTTAGACATTAAATAATTTATTTTATTTATGACACAATGATGATGTAGTAATTACTAAAATAGTAAAAAATTAACATAATTGATATTATAAATACCCAAATAAATATAATATGAAACTTTTAATGAATTAAACTAATTTTCTAGGATAATATGATATATTAGGATTGATTTAATTGACTTTGTTCGAAGTAATAAATCTGTTATGAGTTTCACAAAAATCAACTATTGAATAGTGTCAAAATTGACATAAAAGAGTTCTTAAAACAAATATTATATTATTAATTGATATTAAATTCCTAAAAATCTAAGGTTCGTCCAAGAGACTTATATTATGATAGGTTAATCATTAATGGACCACTTGAGGGTCTCTTGGATGTATATAGTAAGTTTATTAACCATATTATATAAAAATACAAAGAGACATTGTAAAAGTGAAACTAATTAACTTAGAGTTAATACTTAAAGATAAGGTTAATATAAGTACCCAAACCTGTCTAAATTATATTGGTTGAGTGGTTTTCGACCTATCCCCACCTTAACCTTTTAATAGTCAACTTTGGAGCCATTAGAAACCGAATATGAATTTATTATAAATTAATATTTCTAGCTTTTCCAAAGGTGCCCCTCACCCCTCTTATAAAAGGGCACTCCTCCTTCTCTTTTCCTCACACCTCTCAAGCCACTTGGCTCGTCCAAACTCTGCCCAACTAAGCTCCCCACATCCCTCTCCTCCTCCTTGAAGCTTCCCCTTAGGCAGAAAGCATTTCAAGAAGTCCTTTGGTTCCAACCAAAGTGAGTTACCTAAATTAAAGGTAACAATTTCTCTTAAAGTATTTTCATTTATTTTGCTTCTCCAACCCCCAAAATCTTTTTATTTCCTTTCTTTTGTAACAACACCAGTATCCTAAATATACTAGGATGTTGTTATAAGAAGGATTCAAACTACACATACACACAACTCCATCTAATGGATGATGAACATAATGTTTCTGTGGATGGCAAACTAACGCCTCACGAAACGATGATTGTTCAAATACATCTTACCACCTCTCATGGTGGCCATTATGATGGCACTGTAATTAAATATGATATTAATGATATATATTTTATATATAAGCTTCTGTAATTCCATTTTATTTCATTCCATTATTCGTTTCATGTTGTATATACATACGATAATTTCATTTGAGGAAGTGCGGACTACCGCCCCCTTAAAATGATATGACTCGTTCATACCACACATGGAACGTATAAAGGATGGTGTTAATGAACTTAAGTAACATATATAAAATATTATATTATACTGGAATATTAATATACCTATGTATCATTTGGATTTGATTCTTTTAAAATAAAAATTAAATGGAAGTAGCGTTCGTGCGTACGTACGGACTACCGTCTCCACGAACGCGATAAGATTCGTTCTCCATCATATCCATTCAAGTATTATTCTCATTTTAGGGTTAAAAATAATGTTAATATCATTCTGATTATGAATAAGATATAATCTATCCATTACAAACATGTCTTACGTAACCAAACATTTAAGAAGAACGAATCGATTATCACCGAAACAACGATAATACTAAGATATTATTAATAAAGCAATGTTAAAAGATAATATATGATATCATATTAATGTATATGATTCTTGTACAATTTAATAACAATTATTTCACCATTATACAGGAGGTTAACCTACCCCAACCAAGAAAAAGTTCAAGGTAAGGGTTATTTCACAATCTCTTCATTATCCGAGGTTGTATTATATGTAATAATCTACTGGGATCTCTTTATCATCCACATCCATGTTTCTTAAAAATGTATTTCAAAACATTTTTAATATTTACAAGAATATGGGTTAAAGTCATTTATACCCTTTTTGACTTTTTATAAGAGGTTTATAAAGGAATCTTTCCGTCGTTTTCAAAACAAGGTCCCTTTTAACCTTTTCGACAGAATTGAGGTAAGAATGTTTTTTTTAACTTATACGGCGGGTTGCGGTTATTTTCCGCCGTTATAAAATCGTTGAATCTTTCCATACAAGCTTATAAGAATATTTTCAAAGAAAATGTTTTATTTTATATGGATCTTAAATGATTTTAAAATAAAAGGAGATACTTCTTTAAAAAGAATTTTGATTTCATCTATGTCAACATCCTTTGATGGATTTTAAGATTATTTGAAGTTGATTTATTATGATACAAAACTTCTATATTGTATTGAAGGTTTTGTGGTATGTTTGACTGTGGATGTGCTATTTTTATACCATTCATAGTTTATGGTGAAATTATTGACATTTCGTATGCTAGTTTTAATACGAATGTTTATGTTATGTTTAAACCTTTTCATATGGGAATGCATTGGACTTAATAAGTGACGGGTGGAGCCCGCTATAGCTCCTCGATGCATCGGTAGGTCTCATGAGACAAACTAGTGTCTTGGCACAAGGCCTTGACAAAATCTTATTTGTAGTCTTGGCACGAGGCCTTAGCTATGTGGTTATGATAGTCTGGCATTATGCATTCCAACATTATGAAAGTGGTTATTGATTTTTGCATGTGATTATTCGATTAGTAGAATATCCATGTGAACAAGTAAATGGCATTATTTCATTTTACTTTTGCCATACTATGTTGAAGTTCAATTTTAAAAGGCTTTTGTTTTAGTAATTCATTGCCTTAAATGTTTATGCTTATTTTGAATGTTCCGCTATATTGTTATCCTTACTGGGCATTTGAGCTCACCCCTTTTCTATGTTTTATTTTTCCCAGGTAGTGAAGAAGTAAATTATGATTGACTTGCAGGGATATTATGAGGGGTTTATAGTGTGGATTATGGAGACAATTTGTTGTTGTAGTAGTTTTTCGTTTAATGATGTAATGTAAAACTTATGAATATATCTAGTGTTTCCAAGGCTACTAAACCAATCGGTCTTTCGGGATTTGATCTTTCTTGTGATCATGCCAATGTTACGAAGTAATGCACCGACTCTGGGTAGCTGGGGTCGGGGCGTTACAGTTGGTATCAGAGGAAGTTTAGTACAAACCTTGGAAGCTAGATTTAGATAAACTCTGATTAGAGCACGTATACCTAAGATGAACTTTGAGGATTTGTATAGAAGAACTTCCTAGAATTTTGGTATTGTAGAGATTTTGTGAGCTTTCCGAGCAATACATCCCTGTCTGGATACGAGCAGGTAGAGGCGGCTCTGGCACAGATGTACCTAGGGGTAAAACCCGAAAACACCGCTTTGAGCTAGACTCGAACGGGAACTGGTGCACGACAACGGGCCTTGCTGCACTCTTGGTTACGACACTCCCGGGGGATATGCTTAGGATAACTCTCATTTTCTTTACAAATCATTATGAAGGGTTTATGAGTATATACTTCCTCAAAGAAAACATTTTTATGATTATGGATTATATCCATAAATAGTTCAATTTATGTTAAGTGTTTTATAAGTATGGGATTATGTGTTTTGATTCATAAACTGATCTAGTTTATGCCATGGTATAGAAATGGCGCCCAGTAGAAGGAATGAGAACTCCAGAAATGCACATGATACAAAGAGAAGGAAGGATCATATCTTTCATGGTATTAAGCTAGAAATTATAAGAGAAATAGTATCCCATGTATTATCATCATATGAAGAAATAATATCATGTATTGATAAGATAAGTAAAGAGATTACTAAGTCCTATGGCTTTGAAGGGAAGCAAGAGAAGAAAAGGATAGAAGAGAGAAAGATGGATAAAGGGAAGAGGGAAAAGAAGAATTTTCCCATATGTGGTAACTGTGGAAAGAAACACCCTGGAACTTGCCTGAAAGGAATGGGAGTTTGTTATAAGTGTGGAGAAAAAGGGCACAAAGTACATGACTGCAAGGGTAAGAAAATGGTTTCAAATGTACAATGCTTCATTTGCAAGGAGTTTGGACACTACGCGAACCTATGTCCCAGTCATCAGACTATGACGCAAATGATGCTATTGGATAATAATCAAGTTATGATACTACCACAGATGAAGAGGAATGATTAGAGTTCTTATGTTGATTATGTCAATTGAGTGTTGTATCAACAATGTACTTGTTATAATAATTATGGAGTATATAAGGATTGTACTGCAGTACTATTTCATTAAGGACTTGAGATTGTGTGGAACAAAGAAAAGTGACTCATTAGCAGGATAGATTTTTGGAAAATATATGGTTGAGAGAATGATAAACCATAATATAGTTCTGATACCGAGGTAGTGATTTTCGAATAATACATGATTATTTTGGAAAAAAATATATTGGATATTCTTGACTACCTTGGAACTGATTAATGATTTGTATATTCCATCATTTTTGGGGTTTAAAACATTTTTGGATTGATGAAGTATATCCAGTATTCTATATGGAATAAGGGAGCATGAATGTAATCAATAAGGAATATGGTAATACATGATGAAGGTATTCATATGATATTACGGGGTAAAAAGGATCTATATTATGTTTACCTTCCTTATAAATGTTAGACTGTGAGTTTGGACAGAAGTATTTTGGATAGTTCTAGTTTGGATTATTTTGGATTGCCATAAAAGGACAACCCGGAGGTCGGGCGGCAACCCGTCGCGTCCGGCAAGGCTGCGAGACTTGAACCCGCAACCGAAGGGCGACAAGGGTGTATCACCTACCACTGGACCATGAGATGTCCTGGATTAAATAATGTAGTTTTTATTAAAAGATCATGTAGATGAATTATAAATTCGTTTATTTTGGAACCCTATACGAATAGTGTAAATAGAATTTTTTTACATTCTATTATCTTTTAGAGTGAAAGATGAGTTTGTGGTAGAAATTTATTAATGGATAAAACTCTAATTATAAAGTAAGTATATCTCCTTATGATCTTAGCCAATCTCATAAATAAATTCCTCAATATTAAGAAAAGCAACTTTGAACAAAAATGTTTTCCTAGATGGTACCTTAAATCATCACTAATTTATGGCTTTGGGATTGTTGGCCTTTTTATAGCCATGTTCTCTACCACTCTCCATCAGATAATTGATGGTTATATTTTTCTTCCATATCCATATTTTTCTACATGGAACCCTAGTATGTGTTATTTTCGGTAATCTTCATACTTTCGACTCTTTATTTTAAATAGAGGCCTCATTAATTCATTTTTCGATGTGGGATTTCAACTAAGATATTTTGAAACGTCAAAAATGTGTTATCCTAATACCCTATGTTTTGTTGAACCGATGGTATTTCAAATCATCATAGATTGATGAATTTAAGGACCTCAATTATACACTTGTTTGTGATTGATGACCTCAATCACTACCTATAAATATTTACGTTTTTCCTCCGATTATATGTCTCTAATTTCCACCAATGTTCTCTTAATCGAGATCATAATTTGGTGGTGACCCTTTGATTTCTCTTTTCCTCATATTAATACTAAATTTTAGTAACCCAATTTCCGATGTGGGGTTTCCCACAAATATATTTTCTACTTTCAACCTTTTATTTTTGAAGAACAATTTCAAATTGCGAGGACGCAATTTATTGAAGGAGGGGAGAATGTAACACCCCAAGATTTCATAGTGTGTTATTTCTTCAAAATAATTCAATAACTTGCACTACACGCAACACTGAGTTCAATTGCACCATGACTTGCCAAAAAAAAAGCCATTAAAAGAGGTCATGAATAGTATTAACTAAATTTTAAACTTTATATAATCCTTATAATTTTAGAATCCATATTATGAGTTTCTTAGTCATAATGCAAGAACAGATTCATTTTCAGTATTACACTTTTATCAACTTTTGATAGTGAAACCTTTTTAAATACAATATTTTAAACTTTTTGACTAAATGGAGACATCAAAAAAATTTAAAATGAAACATCCCAAGCTTCCACGGTACGCTTTCCTTTGAATAAAACAGTAGCGTGTGTTGTACGCAACTTCGAGTTCTAACACACCGTAACCAATCAAACTAGCTGTTATGAATAGTAATACCTACTTTTTGAAATTATATATATTTTATATTTTAAAATGGACTTAATTTTTGGATTCGGAATATCAAATTT
This sequence comes from Viscum album, assembly GCA_963277665.1. Lineage (NCBI taxonomy): Eukaryota > Viridiplantae > Streptophyta > Magnoliopsida > Santalales > Viscaceae > Viscum > Viscum album. The sequence goes on from OY728125.1 coordinate 1,058,448,579, forward strand.
AGCCTAAGGTGAAATTTTGGTACTTTTCTGATAACTTTCATATTTTGATGAATAGTGAAAATTACTAAATTTTAATTAAAAACAACTTTTTTAATCAAAATAATTAATAGTGATAAATTATGAATTTGAGTGGTTTTAAAGTATATTTAGAATATAGTTTTACTATTTAATATAATGTTGGTCATTGGACATAATTTTACAATTAAACCGAACATAAACAAGTGTCAATCTTTTGATAGTTATTATCTCTTAAAAACACGCTTTTTGTTTTGACAGCGGGAATTAATTTTAAATTAATTTCTGCCACTTCTGTGTTTTGAATTTAGAAAAATGGATTCCATATTTGGAATCAGGATGTTCAAATTGTGTAAATAGGTAACTTTTATTTTTAGACATTTTGAATAATTACTGCGGTAAATATTTTATTTACCATGGTTAAAGGGTAAATCCGGTAAATAAGGGTTAAAAAATAATATTATAATAATACAAAATTACCCTAAAACGTGTCCTAACCTTATTGGTGGACACATACCCGACCATGGGCATCCTTGGGTCAATTTGGGGACCCCTTGGAGCCACTTGTATGTGGTAGGGACACATTATATTAATAAAGTTAAAATAAAAATAAAAATGGCATAAGCTTACATCTTTTATAAGAACAATTTTTACATAGGGTTATACATGTTGGATTTTCGATTATAAATATTCATTAGAAAGATAAAAAGATTTCCTACATAATGATGTTTTATTTATAATTTTTAGACATTAAATAATTTATTTTATTTATGACACAATGATGATGCAGTAATTACTAAAATAGTAAACAATTAACATAATTGATATTATAAATACCCAAATAAATATAATATGAAACTTTTAATGAATTAAACTAATTTTCTAGGATAATATGATATATTAGGATTGATTTAATTGACTTTGTTCGAAGTAATCAATCTGTTATGAGTTTCAAAAAAATCAACTATTGAATAGTGTCAAAATTGACATAAAAGAGTTCTTAAAACAAATATTATATTATTAATTGATATTAAATTTCTAAAAATCTAAGGTTCGGCCAAGAGACTTATATTATGATAGGTTAATCATTAATGGACCACTTGGGGGTCGCTTGGATGTATATAGTAAGTTTATTAACCATATTATATAAAAATACAAAGAGACATTGTAAAAGTGAAACTAATTAACTTAGAGTTAATACTTAAAGATAAGGTTAATATAAGTACCCAAACCTGTCTAAATTCTATTGGTTGAGTGGTTTTCGACCTATCCCCACCTTAACCTTTGAATAGTCAACTTTGGAGCCATTAGAAACCGAATATGAATTTATTATAAATTAATATTTCTAGCTTTTCCAAAGGTGCCCCTCACCCCTCTTATAAAAGGGCACTCCTCCTTCTCTTTTCCTCACACCTCTCAAGCCACTTGGCTCGTCCAAACTCTGCCCAACTAAGCTCCCCACATCCCTCTCCTCCTCCTTGAAGCTTCCCCTTAGGCAGAAAGCATTTCAAGAAGTCTTTTGGTTCCAACCAAAGTGAGTTACCTAAATTAAAGGTAACAATTTCTCTTAAAGTATTTTCATTTATTTTGCTTCTCCAACCCCCAAAATCTTTTTATTTCCTTTCTTTTGTAACAACACCAGTATCCTAAATATACTAGGATGTTGTTATAAGAAGGATTCAAACTACACATACACACAACTCCATCTAATGGATGATGAACATAATGTTTCTGTGGATGGCAAACTAACGCCTCACGAAACGATGATTGTTCAAATACATCTTACCACCTCTCATGGTGGCCATTATGATGGCACTGTAATTAAATATGATATTAATGATATATATTTTATATATAAGCTTCTGTAATTCCATTTTATTTCATTCCATTATTCGTTTCATGTTGTATATACATACGATAATTTCATTTGAGGAAGTGCGGACTACCGCCCCCTTAAAATGATATGACTCGTTCATACCACACATGGAACGTATAAAGGATGGTGTTAATGAACTTAAGTAACATATATAAAATATTATATTATACTGGAATAGTAATATACCTATGTATCATTTGGATTTGATTCTTTTAAAATAAAAATTAAATGGAAGTAGCGTTCGTGCGTACGTACGGACTACCGTCTCCACGAACGCGATAAGATTCGTTCTCCATCATATCCATTCAAGTATTATTCTCATTTTAGGGTTAAAAATAATGTTAATATCATTCTGATTATGAATAAGATATAATCTATCCATTACAAACATGTCTTACGTAACCAAACATTTAAGAAGAACGAATCGATTATCACCGAAACAACGATAATACTAAGATATTATTAATAAAGCAATGTTAAAAGATCATATATGATATCATATTAATGTATATGATTCTTGTACAATTTAATAACAATTATTTCACCATTATACAGGAGGTTAACCTACCCCAACCAAGAAAAAGTTCAAGGTAAGGGTTATTTCACAATCTCTTCATTATCCGAGGTTGTATTATATGTAATAATCTACTGGGATCTCTTTATCATCCACATCCATGTTTCTTAAAAATGTATTTCAAAACATTTTTACTATTTACAAGAATATGGGTTAAAGTCATTTATACCCTTTTTGACTTTTTATAAGAGGTTTATAAAGGAATCTTTCCGTCGTTTTCAAAACAAGGTCCCTTTTAACCTTTTCGACAGAATTGAGGTAAGAATGTTTTTTTAACTTATACGGCGGGTTGCGGTTATTTTCCGCCGTTATAAAATCGTTGAATCTTTCCATACAAGCTTATAAGAATATTTTCAAAGAAAATGTTTTATTTTATATGGATCTTAAATGATTTTAAAATAAAAGGAGATACTTCTTTAAAAAGAATTTTGATTTCATCTATGTCAACATCCTTTGATGGATTTTAAGATTATTTGAAGTTGATTTATTATGATACAAAACTTCTATATTGTATTGAAGGTTTTGTGATATGTTTGACTGTGTATGTGCTATTTTTATACCATTCATAGTTTATGGTGAAATTATTGACATTTCGTATGCTAGTTTTAATACGAATGTTTATGTTATGTTTAAACCTTTTCATATGGGAATGCATTGGACTTAATAAGTGACGGGTGGAGCCCGCTATAGCTCCTCGATGCATCGGTAGGTCTCATGAGACAAACTAGTGTCTTGGCACAAGACCTTGACAAAATCTTATTTGTAGTCTTGGCACGAGGCCTTGGCTATGTGGTTATGATAGTCTGGCATTATGCATTCCAACATTATGAAAGTGGTTATTGATTTTTGCATGTGATTATTCGATTAGTAGAATATCCATGTGAACAAGTAAATGGCATTATTTCATTTTACTTTTGCCATAATATGTTGAAGTTCAATTTTAAAAGGCTTTTGTTTTAGTAATTCATTGCCTTAAATGTTTATGCTTATTTTGAATGTTCCGCTATATTGTTATCCTTACTGGGCATTTGAGCTCACCCCTTTTCTATGTTTTATTTTTCCCAGGTAGTGAAGAAGTAAATTATGATTGACTTGCAGGGATATTATGAGGGGTTTATAGTGTGGATTATGGAGACAATTTGTTGTTGTAGTAGTTTTTCGTTTAATGATGTAATGTAAAACTTATGAATATATCTAGTGTTTCCAAGGCTACTAAACCAATCGGTCTTTTGGGATTTGATCTTTCTTGTGATCATGCCAATGTTACGAAGTAATGCACCGACTCTGGGTAGCTGGGGTCGGGGCGTTACAATCAAATATATTGAAAAATATTTCACTAAAGTTAATATTTTTTACCCATAACTTCAAAATTATCCAATGGCGAATTTTTCATTATTTTCTGAAATACTCAAATTTTTGGTTAAAAATTAAATTCAGTATAAATACACTGTGTGTATTATGACATCATAATAACAAAAATGTGATGTAATAAATTCTACAACGGGAATCCATGACCATATATTTTATTTAAATTTAAAATAATGTATTTTTAGGTTATTTTATTATTTTTTAATGCCTTTATGAATCATTCAAAATGTAAGTTCTGTTTTAAAGTCTTAAAATCAATTATCTATGAATATGACTCACTTCCACATCATGAGGGGTAATATTTTAATAATTTTATCCATTTTAAAGATTAAATAATGAAAAAATATTAATTTTTAGAAATCATGGGCAAAAACAATGGTATGGTTTGTGGTTTTGATTCCTTTATTATATAGAGTTTAAAAACTATTTTTGGAAAATATTAAAGAACCCCCGTATCTTTTCCTATATAAATCAATCCATGATACCATTAATATTCACTAAGAAAACTTGGATCACAACCTTAATCTTCCTTACCCTCTCTAGAGTCCGACCAAAGTTCCTCAATCCCTCAATAAGCTCCTCCCAAATTTTTTGAATCACCTTCTCAAGGTAATTGATCCTTTCTTTCTTCTCTTTATTCAAGAATGTTATCCATTTTATGTATTTTATTTCCAATTACTAATGTTGGTATATTTTTTTCCATGTCCCTATTAATTTCCTTTTTATTTCAAAATGATAAGAGAAAACTTTCTATCATATTAAATCTTTTTATGAATCTTTTAGTATGGCTGTTATGCTACCGAAATTTCACTATGATTTTTCCATGCCAAACATTTTTATTTTGAATACAATCACTATTTATGCACATGGGTATTCACATAGACTTATCTATACTTCAATTATTGCGGAATTATATTTATTTATTTTACAATCATTTATTTTGGAATTAAATATGATTAAATATGATTATATGTTGAATCTTTTATGTGGAACTCTTATGCATGTACATGATGTTAAAGCAATGAGTGCCCCGAAAATTATACTGTACTTCATGAATTTGGTATTGTTTTAGTCTCATTTAGATTTCATTCAAGGGATTAGGGAGTGATCATAATCCACCATGGTATTGTTTCACCCATTTTATGTTGTCTTACCAGTTACCCATGACCTATGATATGATTCCATGTTTAATGTTTTTACCACATTTCCAGGTTTCCATTTTTGTTATCATGCTTTATCTTTCCACATTATTCATTCTTAGGTTTATCATACTTTTTATGTCCAATTTAATTTTCTATTTTCTAAAATCTAATAATTTATTTATGTTATTCCATATTTATTCCATTTTAGGGATTTATAGCTCACCCTTGTATTATGTATGTCCATGGGTTATCCCACAAAGTTTTAAGTATGATGGAATATTTTTATCTTGTTAAGGAGGTTTTCCATAATGAATATGCACCCCCTATTTTAAGTTGTTATGAAATATACTCAATTCCAAAAGTCACTAGTTTTATAAAACTTATGGGTTGTATTTTGTGTACTCTAATGAAATAAATAAATAATTAATGTGTATTAAAGTCATAAGTTATCAAATTGATGAGACAGATATGTTGGATACTAGAGGAATTGAGTAAATATAGATACGATTTGAAGTTAGTAAACAATTATAGATTATAAGGAATGATGTTTTTGTGATAAATAATGAATTTAATTTGATTATGATTGAATAATGATGAGTTTGATGAAAAATATTATTTAGTAATTTTTGTCTCAATTTAAAAATTTATCAATAGGTATAAACCGTATAATTCTTTAGTGTAACACCCCAAGAATTCATAATGTGTTATTTCTTCAAAATAATTCAATAACTTGCACTACACGCAACACCGAGTTCAATTGCACCATGACTTACCAAAAATCCATTCAAAATAGGTTATGAATAGTATTAACTAAATTTTGAAATTATATATATTTTATATTTCAAAATGGACTTCATTATTGGATTCGGAATATCTAATTTATCATAAGGTGAAATTTTGGTACTTTTCGGATAACTTTCATATTTTGATGAATAGTGAAAATTACTAAATTTTAATTAAAAACAATTTTTTTAATCAAAATAATTAGTAGTGATAAATTATTAATTTTAGTAGTTTTAAAGTATATTTAGAATATATTTTTACCATTTAATATAATGTTGGTCATTGGACATAATTTTACAATTAAACCGAACATAAACAAGTGTCAATCTTTTGATAGTTATTATCTCTTAAAAACACGCTTTTTGTTTTGACAACGGGAATTAATTTTAAATTAATTTCTTACACTTCTGTGTTTTGAATTTAGGAAAATGGATTCCATATTTGGAATCAGGATGTTCAAATTTTGTAAATAGGTAACTTTTATTTTTAGACATTTTGAATAATTACTGCGGTAAATATTTTATTTACCACAGTTAAGGGTAAATCCGGTAATTAAGGGTTAAAAAATAATATTATAATAATACTAAATTACCCTAAAACGTGTCTTAACCCTATTGGTTGATACATGGTCGACCATGGGCATATTTGGGTCGATTTTGGGACCCCATGGATCCACTTGTAAGTGATAATGACACTTTATTTTAATTAAGTTAAAATGAATACAAAAATGACACAAGCATATATCTTTTAGCAAAACAATTGTTACATAGGGTTATATATGTTGGATTTTAGATTATAAATATTCATTAGAAATATAAAGAGATTTCCTACATAATGATATTTTATTTATAATTTTTAGACATTAAATAATTTATATTATATATGACACAATGATGACGCAGTAATTACTATAATAGTGAAAAATTAAAATAATTGATATTATAAATACCCAAATAAATATAATATGAAACTTTTAATGAATTAAAATAATTTTATAGGATAATATGATATATTAGGATTGATTTAATTGACTTTTTTTCGAAGTAACCAATCTGTTATGAGTTTCACAAAAATCAACTATTGAATAGTGTCAAAATTGACATAAAAGAGTTCTTAAAACAAATATTATATTATTAATTGATATTAAATTCCTAAAAATCTAAGGATCGGCCAAGAGACTTATATCATGATAGGTTAATCATTAATGGACCACTTGGGGGTCTCTTGGATGTATATAGTAAGTTTATTAACCATATTATATAAAAATACAAGGAGACATTGTAAAAGTGAAACTAATTAACTTAGAGTTAATACTTAAAGATAAGGTTAATATAAGTACCCAAACCTGTCTAAATTCTATTGGTTGAGTGGTTTCGACCCATACCCAACTTAACCTTTGAATATTAAACTTTTTAGCCTTTGGAAACCGATTATAAATTTATTATAAACTAATATCTCTAGATTTTCCAAAGGTGCCCCTCACCCCTCTTATAAAAAGGCACTCCTCCTTCCCATTTCTTCACACCTTCAAAGCCTTTAGGTTCGGCCAAACTCTGCCCAAATACTCTCCTAACATCCCTCAATACAACCTAGAGGCCTTAGTTTGATCAGAAAGCTAACCTAAGGATCCCTTTTGATCAAATCAAAAGGAAGAACCCGAAGTAGAGGTAATGATTTCACCACCCTTTTCCAAGTTCATTTCTTCTTCCATTTCTTCTTCCTTTGTTGTTACCATTCTAAAATAATAACTCCAGTATCTCACATATACTGTGATGTTATTATAAATATGTTACAACCATATTCAGTATTCTATCCACCCTTTGAATAACATGTCACCATACGTGCGTACGTACGGCTTACCGTCTCCACGTCGTGGTGTAATTGTTATTCAATATATTATTATTTGGATGGGTATAATAATGATATGTAACTCATGTAAATAATGAATAAAACATGATAATTATTCTGTATATATGATATAACAACCATTTATATATTATTTTAATATCAAAAGAATGATATTGTCGCTCGTGCGTACGTACGGACTACCGTCTCCACGAACGCGATGAGATTCATTCTCCATCGTATCCATTCAAGTATAATTATCATTTGATGATTTAAAAATGATGTTTAAGGACTTGATATCATTCTGGATATGAATAATATACAACCTATCCATTACAAACATGTATTATATAACAAAACATATAAAAGAAAACGAGTACGTTAACACCCGAAACGACGATAATTCTAAGATATTATTAACAAATCAATGTTAAAAGATCATATATGATATCATATATATATATATATGATTCTTGTATAATTTAATAACAATTATTTCACCATTATACAGGAGGTTAACCTACCCCATCCAAGTAAAAGTGTAAGGTAAGGGTTTATTTCGCAATCTCTTCATTATTCGAGGTTGTTTATACGTAATAATCTACTAGGATTTCTTTATCATCCACATCCATGTTACTTCGAAATGTATTTCAAAACATTTTTACTATTTACAAAGAATATGGGTTAAATTCATTTATACCCTTATGTTTTTTTAAAGTAATATTTCCATCATTTTCCAAACAAGGAACTTTTTACCTTTCGACAAATTTGAGGTAAAAATGTTTTTTTTAAACTTATACGGAAGGTGCAACTATTTACCGCCGTTATAAAATCGTTAAAGCTTCCCTTACAAGCTTACAAGGATATTTTCAAAGTAAATGTTTTATTTTATAATTATGTGACTTTTAAATGATTTCAAAATGAATAATTTAAGAATTTCATAAAGGTACTCTTTATCAAAATCAGAATTTTAAATGTTTTAAAGATTTATCTTTATAAATCTTTTTAATTAATGTCTTCAAAATGGTTTTTAAGGATTTATTTATATGGACATGAATGTTTTTAAAAATTTTAATTCCTTTCAAAAGTTTCAAAGTGGTATGGGACACTTTGATTCAAAAATCTCTTTTTAATTACTTCCTTTATAAATGTGTGACTTTTAAATGATTTCAAAAAAGGAGATATTTCTCTGAAATAGTTTTGATTTCATCTATGTCAACATCCTTTGATGGATTTTAAGCTTATTTGAAGTTGATTTATTATGATAAAAAACTTCTATATTGTATTGAAGGTTTTGTGATATGTTTTACTATGGATGTGCTATTTTTATACCATTCATAGTTTATGGTGAAAGTATTGACATTTCGTATGCTTGTTTTAATACGAATGTTTATGTTATGTTTAAACCTTTTCATATGGGAATGCATTGGACTTAATATGTGACGGGTGGATCCCATTATAGCTCCTCGATGCATCGGTAGGTCTCATGGGACAAACTAGTGTCTTGGCACAAGGCCTTGACAAAATCTTATTTGTAGTCTTGGCACGAGGCCTTGGCTATGTGGTTATGATAGTCTGGCATTATGCATTCCATCATTATGAAAGTGGTTATTGATTTTGCATGTGATTATTCGATTAGTAGAATATCCATGTGAATAAGTAAATGGCATTATTTCATTTTATTTATGCCATACCATGTTGAAATTTCATGTTTGAAAGGCTTTTGTTTTAGTTATACATTGCCTTAAATGTTTATTCTTATTTATGAAAGTTTCCGCTATATTGTTATCCTTACTGGGCATTTGAGCTCACCCCTTTTCTATGTTTTATTTTTCCCAGGAAGTGAAGAAGTAAATTATGAATGAACTGTAGGGATATTATGTGGGGATATGAGTGTGGATTATGGAGACAATATGTTATTGTAGTAGTTTTTCATTTTACGATGTAATGTAAGACATATGAATATATCTAGTGTTTCCAAGGATACTAAACCAATCGGTCTTTCAAGATTTGATCTTTCTTGTAATCATGCCAATGTTATGTAATAATGCACCGACTCTGGGTAACTAGGGTCGGGGCGTTACATTTAGAAATTGTTTTAATAATTTTTTAGAATAATAAGGTTGATTGGATATTCCATGAGAATGTACAAAGAGGTTATTAAATTATTTGAAAATTTTATGTAATTCTGTGTTTGTTAAAAATGTGTAAATTTCTATGGAATATCCCTTAGAATATAATATATTTAATCTTATTGCGATAAATAACATTCTATGGATGATATGTGAGAAAAATATAGAGTTATATGGTGATATGAAACATATTTAAAATGGTACATAAGATATTGTTCTAATATGGATGGTATTTACTTATGATTGTAATGAAATGGCACAAAGGCAAGATATTATAGTGATAGGTATCATTTTTTAAATCATATATAAAATTTTATTATTGATATATAACATATCCCTACTCATATATACTATATTTGTTGACGTGAATAATTAAATACATCAATGTCAAAAAATATTTCTATGATTCTCAATATACTTGGAGAAAAATAATATATCATAAATGATAAAAATGATATTTCTTTCAGAAATTTGGTAAATTATCATTAGTGATGATAAAAATAAGACACCCTAATTAATAATTTTGTTAAAAAAAAGTTCAGGGTTAAGCCATATATATTAAAATAAAATTAAGAGAACCACTTTTGACAAATTTGATAAGAGGAAACACATTAGAAATAAGGAAGAAATACAAAAGAAACCACTCATAATTGTGATAAAATTGAAATGAGAGTATAATGAAAAGAACAAGCATCAAAATAATCAAGGAAATAAGTTTCATCACCTTTGGAAATGTAGCAGTGCCATGAATCTAAAAAAATCATTTCCCCCCTACAAAAAGATTCATTGTGTTGGAAACCCAAAAATGTAAAGCACTCCTGTAATACAGACTAAATGCGAAGGAATAATTGGAAGATATGATCCAACACCCCTATCTATCTTTTAATCTACCCCCTGAAAATGATTGTGGGAAACCCACAATAAGTCAACCTGATGCAACATGTATCCATACCAAAATCATTATGAAAGATCAAGACAGGGTGCCCATCCACCCACCAAGAAGAAGAAAAAGTGGGTAAATGATGGGTTTCAAAAAACCCATCCCTCTTTTGAGGATTCCCACCCACCAATACCTGCAAGAATTTGTATATCCATCCAAATGAAATGAAATAATATCCAATTCTTAAAGCGACACATATAGATTCATCAAACAACTTATACCAAAACCAGATCCATGTAAGGTGAAACTAATTCCATATACATGAAAAGTGCAAAAAAAAGCAACAACCAAGAAAAAAAATCAAAAACCCTCTCGATTTATCTGCAAAGTCTGCCATCCTTCTGCAACCATCACCATCAAAACTTTTGGAAATAGAAATTCCAAACAACATTGTCAAGCTACACCAAATGAGAAGAGGAGTTCGATGATTCACCAAGGTCCCTCTTTGCACAACCCCCAAATGAGTCTAATCAAACTAGAGCATCCCATTAGCGCATTATGGAGACAAAACACACTAGATTAGACAAAAAGAACATCAAATAGTCTTTCTATATGAAGTAGCCAATGATCACATCATGGTGAAAAATATTCAAGCAAGTCATCGTCCAAAATTTGAGGCCAAAAGTAGATGATGGCAATCCACCAGTCAAAGGGTCCTAAGACACACCTGACCACCACACATCACTACCAAGGATAGTCATAGGAAAAAATCCACATGATGGGAGATCCTACACTACATTAGATAAACACTACAGCAAGTCCAAATAATTTTCCATAGGCATCGATTAAATAGGGGGCGGGGGCATATCATATGATAGATCTGGGGATAAAGAGGTCCATCTTGACCTTCATTCGAGCTACAAGCCTTCATTACCAACACAAAATTAGGAGGAAATCAAACCTCTCCACGACCTTCAATACCCACAGGATGACCTGATATTTATAGATATGAGAAGTTTGAGACGTCAAACAAATATCCATGATTGAAACTACAATCACAACTAATTCATGAGGAAGACTAGCAACAACAGAATAGAGGAGATGAGGGAGAGGGGAAATGGCTTAGGAGAGATTGAATAATGGGAGAGAATAAAAAACTATAAAGAGGTATTGATGAGGATATGAAGGGGAAAAACCTAACACTATGTTTGGTGAGATTTTATTAAAATAAAATAAATTATTTGAAAGTTTATAAAATAAAATAAAAGGCAAGAAATGATTGTGATTTCCCTCATTGTGTTTGGATAAATATCTTAGTAAAAGAATAAAAAATGATTTGGATTTCTCTCAATCTTGTTTGGTGAATCTTTTTAATGGATAATAACAGAAATTATTTTGGGATACATATAGAAAATAGGGATTAAACTAGAATTTTAGAGTATAAACAACCCTTCCACCACCATTTCTTTCTAAATCATCCTAATTTTGGGGTGATTTAAAAACAATAGCAGGAGAGAAATCTATTTCTCTCCATATATCTTTTTATTATTTCTATTCTTTTTTACATTATCTCACCAAATATGAAAAAATCAATTCATTCCCTAAATATCATTTCTTTTCTGACTATGTCACTATTACCAAAATAGTCTTAAAGGAAAGAGAAATTCTCCTGGGAGAGCTTATTAGGAGAGAATGACACCGTCTTATATTTTTTTCACCATAATTAATATAAAATAAATTAATATGATTGAATTCAATTGAGAATATATAAAATTATAATAAATAATATGGATGATATCTTTTATATTATGAAATACATTCCAAATAATGTTTAATTTATTGATGTTCGCTGAAGTGATACAAAAGATATTCTATTTCTAATTTATTTTTAATTAGTTTTAGAAATGAATGAATTTTAGAGATTAAATATTGGTGGTTTTTTTATTCATTTAAAAAATATCAATATTCATATTATTAATCAATGTATTAACCCTATTCAAAATTAGAGTTAAATGAGTAGATATTGAGAAGATCACTGGCTACTTGTTCTATGATATTAAAATTTCAAGATATAAAAATCATTTGTGATGATCAAATATGGTTCAATTATTGGATAAAATATTTTACCATCTTTAATGAATATATAATTAGTCAATGATTATTATTTGGTAAAAGTTATTAGAAGAGAAATAATCATCCAAGACATGGAGATTAGGTCCGTATAATTCTATTCATAAATAAATAAGAATATTTAGAAAATAAACGTATTGAAAATTATGGAATTTATTTGTTTATAATATAGAAATGATATTATTATGATTTAGTTCATATAATTGAGATGAATATAATAATGTGTGTCACTATGTAAGATACAAATGAGAATTTTTTTTGAAATATATTATATTTTTTGAAAATATGACATTGATGAGAAAATACTACTACTGATTCAATCAACATATATGGAAGATGATTCAAGGGAATATTAACTCAATGATAACTATTGTTTTTAGATAATGAGAGATTTACCTAAAAGTAAATGCCTCTATTATTGAATTAAAACAACATTAAAAATTTCTGAAAAAAGTAATCTCATAAGAGTCTTATAGGAATAGGTAAGAGAGATCATCATATATATCATTGATCTAGGTCAACTCCAGGGAATCTACCCCTGTTTTCAAGCCCATAATCTAAGAAATTTTCCTCACGATATGTATATCTAATGATAAAATTCCTGAAATATTTTTTATATTTTCTAGGTATATATTTATTATTATAAATTATTATAGTGAAGGTTGATGTTAATATAGTGTAACTAAATTTATCTCTATAGTTTAATTCCTAGAAATTTATGGAAAATGTATTATATGCTAATCAATTGAAATGATGTTGCTAAACTGATGACCATTTTCATAGTATTGGTGAACACCACTATAAAATAAAAGAATCTAATATATAGATAAATTCAGGATACTTTAAAACTAATCGGAGATTAAACTTAGTTAAGTTTTATACCTAATCAATGGTTAAGTATGGTAGCATAAAACCTTCTATAAGTGTTGACGTAATGATGATACCTTATTAGTGATTCTAATCACTATAGTTGATTACTGATAAAATATGTATATCAAATTGGACTAAAACACAATAATTAATAAAATAACACATTGAGATTGATCCTCATATATTTATCATGTGATAATATCATAATTTCATTACTAAATTTCATATGGTATTGTAGGTTTGAAATTAATAAGTAGATCCATTCATCTTAGATGACGCATAGGCTTGAATATTAGGAGGGAAAATTTAGAGGCAAAAAGAATTTAGTAAAAGTAGTTCACATTGATTCACCACCTATATGATTGACGATAATATTCCACTGGGATTTCATTTCTTATAATGGTTTACAAACTATTCATTGAATCTCCCAAAGGTCATATTTAAATGATAAAATATAAAATTTTACTAAAAGGGATAGAATTTAAAAGTAAAAAAATGGCCTCAATAATTTTAATGAGATTTTAAATTTATATTTCTAATCATGAAAAATTGAAAAATATAGTAGTATATAATCTCTAGGATATTTAAAGAATGATTATATTATAATGAATAACTCAAATAGGTTTATAATTTCTCTTGATAATTGGATTTTAAGTATTTTTTAATCATACATGGAAAAAATTAGAATAATCTTTAAGATATTGAAAATTTTTGGGTATTAAAAAAAATCATACCAGTTATCATTTTAATGAAACTAAAAGTTATACCTATAATTTAACATTAATCATTTTATACCCAAACTATTAATATTTATTGACATGATTAATTAAAATTTATTGATCAATGAAAAATATATCTTATATTAAACAATTGTTGCTATATAAGGATTGGAATAAATTTTTAATGAGTCTAAAGATCCACCCCAGACATTAATTAAATAGTTTAAATAACATTTATAAATTTGGAGGATTTTTCGAATAGTATATAAATAAATTAAGTAGTTTATAACTTGAATAATACGTAAATGATGTAAGCCTTATTCCACATTTAAGAAAGAATTAATTCCTCCATATTTGAACTAATAGGGGTAAATTGTGCTTGAATTAATTATCTTATTTACTTGTTTTTTTTGAATTGATTTTTTATATTTAAATAAATATATAAATTATTAATTGATAATCCATTTATATGAAACATAAATGAAAAATTAATATTCATGAATGAAGTGTTTCTAAAAAAATTATCTTTTTACATATATATCAATATGATTGGAAAAGGAATGATATTAAATAGTTTTTAAAATGAAAAAAACTTGGGTGAAAAAAATTAGTTTAAATATATCATCAAATAAAAATTGAAAAATAATTTGCAAATTTTCATATTTAATGTGGTTACCACTTTGTAAATATTTACCACATCCTCAAAATCCGCCTCTAAAACTGAAAACAGTTGAGCATTTTTAGACAATTATTGTTTATCTATATAACTAAAAAAACCATAATACACTTGGTAAAAAAATTTATATAGCTATTATAGTTTGTTATTTTTAGAGAGGAGTGTCACTAGTGAAATTTTCATAATTGTATTCAATGAATATGGAAAAGATGATTAAATTAATAGATAGATAATTCAAGCATACTATATATTTCTAATAGGTTCTATGTGTTATTATAGAAACCTAAAATACTAGGATTATCATAGTAATATCACTCATTGGTTTCTCATGCATGATCTATAAGAGATAATCCTCATCTAGTAGAAGATTTTTGATATATGAGAATATGTTTTGTGTATTTGGATTTAGTTAATACTTGGATCATCTTTAAGATACAACCCAATATCCACTTAAATTTTATTTAATTTATAATAAAAAACAAAATTTGATTTTTTATAAAATTCTCTATGGTAAAATGAAAATAATGTAAGAAATTTTATTGTTTGGTTTGAGTTGAGAAAATATTTTCTATTGTGGTAAGAGGTTGAGTGGTATAGGTCACCATATTCGAAGGCTGGGGAAGATGAAAATTAGGTTTATGAATAAAATGGGTTGATTCCATATGACATGGATGTGAATTTATGTATAATGGTGGGTTTGAGGAATGGGAATGAGGTGGTATGGGGGTGGGTCTAAAGGAATATAAAACAATCCAATGATTAGACCTTTAAGGACAATGATATAAACCAAAGATTTCTCAACAAAATAGTTTTTATTATCCTTGTTTACATTTAGTGCATGCGGGGATGGTAATGTGGTAACACTATATACTAATGAAAAATTGGGTCAATAGAAATAATTATTATAAGAATTAACCTAATCATCACCACCCCAGTTTAAATTAAATTTTCCTTATGTCAGAAAATAGTTATTCCCTTCTAATGGGAGTGGGAAAACCATTTCAAATATAGGTAGATCAAGAAATCAATCCCTTTGTGAAGATGAAAGGGTAAATTTAGGTTCACAATGTATCATGTGTTTTTTCATGTTTCTGATAATGTTTCATCACCCGATTCCAATTCTACTCATTTCAAAAGGCCATATAATTTTGGGGAATATATTTTGAAATAATAAAAATTATACCCATGATAGTATAATTTTTGTAAAAATCATTAATCTACTCTATAATTATCTCGGTGTATCCTTTATAATGATCCAAATGTGTAAAAAACCAATGGATTATACAATAGAGTAGGTTCTTGAGCTAGGTGAACATAGACTTTTCAAATAATATGAAATAGCAGGGTATGATAATATACTCACTTATGAAATTTCAAACCACTCCATAAATCCATTAAAATTTATATTAATCTTATTTATTAAAAAAATCTTCTATATGATATAGTAATAATAATCTAAAATTAGGTGATGAAAATTTTTCATATAACTTATCAATCCATGACTATAAAACATAATGACCATGCTAAAAAGTGTCATGAATCATCAATGAAATCTTAATATATACACCACCATCACTAATAAAATTTTTAGGATATAAATTACCTTGTGGGTCCATTATATTTTCCTTTAAATGGATTTCCTTAACAAGGGGTATTGTTTGATAATCCTATAGGTTGTCATGTTCTTTAGAGCCACCTTATTCATCAGTTTCCAATTAGACTTTATCTAGAAAAAATGAATGGATGTATGTTTTTGGGGTTATTATCATAATCATGTGATGAAGAATAAATGTAAATATTGTGTGTATGTTTTGTTTTGGTGTTGATAGATGATTTGATGGATTGCCTAAATGGTTGGGTTTCTGTGGTGATAGTTCTCAAATTCCTTTTATAAAAGAATGAGAGACATGTAGTGAATTTAAAAAATTACATCATATAAGATGATTTTTCCATTAGATTTTTTCATCCCATGTGCTATAAAGGTTTATAAAAGAGTAAATTATTGATTTAGTGGTGTTTTTATCTATGATTAGTTATAGTCTACAAAGCGGTGTGTTTGTTTAGGAAAAAAGAGAGAATAATCATATGGGAAAAAAATAGGGATAATGGTTGAGGAAAAATCAATATGGGGATAGATATAAATTTACCAAAATTAACTTATGGAGTATCACCATATTGAATCAAGGAGGATAAATAGGTTAGTGGGTAGTGGGTTTTTAGTATATGATATTATTTGATGAGAGCTCAAGTGGTGAGTCATAATGTAAATCACAATTTCCACATATATTATAAATATATTTTTAACATTATAGTGTAATAAAGTATATTTGATGAACTATTCATTTTTATAGAACATTTAATTTTTTTAATTTTATAGATATAAAAATAATTACATAGTTTTGTTGAGCCAATCCATATTATTTCTAATGTGTCATTGTTGAAAAAATACTGGGGTACAATAAATAAAATTCACTATGAAATCCTTAGATATATTTAGTCTTGGATTATGATTGGATAATTATATATTAATTTGCGGAAATAATGCTCCTTAACTATTGTTCGTGAATTTACAATGTGTTATTGTAGTAAAGTGATTACATTGTATTACCTTTTGGGTTGGGATAGACATTGTTCTCTAACAATTATATAGTTAATAATGTCCATAATTCAAAATTTCCAACTTATATTCAACTTTTGGAATTTAATTTTATCATTTTAGGCCTTATATCATAATATAATCTGGGATATATGTTTTGGATAATTTTCTAAAATGTGGTTTAATTTCATAATCACATCAGTCAAACTTGTCTCTTTATTATTGGGAGATATTAAGGAATATTATAGACCCCAAAAAAATTATTCATTCCAGTCTATGTGCTCTTTTATAATGGTCATGTGATAGTGGTACTTCACAATTATCCTCTTTACATTATTTTATGCCTTCATAAGTTTTATTACATTATAGTGGGATTCCTTTACTTTCACAGTCTTCAACTTGTCATTCTCTCTTAATCAATTCAATCTAGTTTGATCCTCTAATTCATAATAATATTTTAAATATTTTAGTGTAAAATAAATTATAATTTAATGGGTCACCAGTGAACCATGAATAACAATTTCACTAAGAAACATCACATTACACCTAGTAAATTATCTCTAAGTATTTTTATATTTCCTAAAAATAATTTTACTCAAAATAAAATATAGTTACTTGGATTTGGTGAGAATTTATATATATCTCCTATATAATAAGTAAAATTAATAATCCTAGAAATAAAATTACATGATTAATTCCTAAAATGAATAAAAGTATTATTCATTGATAAACCTAAGTATGTAACTTCTTTTCTCCCCAATAAGCACATTAATTAATCTTGAAATATCAACATACCTAGTTCCCTTTAATTATATTTCATATCAGGGATACACTCATGAAGAAAATGTGTATAGTAGTGATTTAGTCAATATTTTTTAAACATTAATTAACTTAATTATTTAGGTTCACCACAACTCCATATATGATGGTTTTCAGCATCTTGAATGATCTTCACAGTCTTCATATTATCCTACAATGAAAAAAAACATAACCATGAGTTTCTAAATATATTTTTTTCATATTGGTGCACCTCATTTGAGGGAATATGATGGTAATGAAACATATTAGTTTTCTACATTTACATCATGGAAAATACATATTGGTTAAATTAGAATTTAGCATAAATAATCTCAAATTTTTGAGTAGACTAACCATTTCCAAAATTATTGGCTTATAACTCCATTAATTTTATCAATAATGTATAAAGAATGGAAAACCCAAATTAATGTGGATGTTTATGAATATAAAATTCAAAGAATATAAATTATTTTATATTTTTGTAATTCTTTTTTTGTATGTATATTGTATAGGAAAGATGAAGCAACAATATATCCTAATGATATTCTATTCCATGAGTGGTGTTTGGGGAAATTGGTTTTTTAAGCATACCAAGTGGATTAACCAGTAAAAGTGAATTAGAAAAATCAGCTATTAAAAATACACCCCTCTAGAGATATCTAATTATTTAAAAACCAAGTCAAGGGTAATCGTTAATTTTTTATTACCCTTATACAATAGTGATTATATTAAGAATTCATATATTTGGTTTCCAAAAACACCCCTAGAACTATATTACCTTAGGATGTAGTTTTCATTATACAATAATAGAATTGGGTTTTAAATATAATTACCTCATATCCCTTGGATCATATATCTAATTTTTAATAAATTTTAATCATTAGGAACTATGAATGATTAAGAAAATATCAAGGTCCCATTAGGTATAAATCACAAGAATGAATCATATCACTAACATACACACACTACTTGACTATATTACAATATTGAAGATAATGAAAATCAAAGAGTGGAATGATTTTAACCATGGTTATTATTGAGATCCACTTCATCTTCGTATGAAACTCCACTACCACTATATATGGATGATTTATTTTTTATGGGAGATGGACAAAAATGAATAGAAGAATCATTCTAGTTGAATCGATGAGTAGTGGAAAATTTTGATGATCATTATAGATGAATGATAAAATAAAATTCTAATGTTTAAGGGGTTTAAATCCACATGGATGAATTGATTATTAAGTAATTTATGAATTAGGAAACTTGGATTCATGATGTTCTAATGACTGTGATTATTATGAAAGTTTAAAGGAATAATTAGGAAATTTTTTTATTTGAAACTATAGTAAATGGATGTTATCAGGGTGGTTATGGAATTGTTAAACTACAAACATCTAGAATAACAATTTTCCTCTCTAAAATTCTGTAATCATGTTAATGGATTCTACCCTTTATAAAACTCATATAATGGATGGGTTCCATGTAGAATAATCCCAACCAATTTCATTATTCTTAATAACAAACTTATATTGTAATATTACTCCTTATTCTATGTTTCCCACACGTACCTTGGATCAAATATATATATTTTTAATTTTCATAATGTTCCCCAATAGTAATTGGGTAAATATAATATATTAATGGGCATTGATATCATATTTTTATTTTAGGAATCCATTATAATGGTTGAGCATACAATGGCTAAGCTATAGGTAGTGTTTGGGTTAGAGTTGATGTTGGAAGGGTTAGAGGATGTGTTATAGATCAATCATTATTTGGCTATTGAAGGACTATATTTTAGTGGTAAAGTGTGTTGGGTGGCCAGATAATCTCTGCACATGTGAGGATTTATATAAGGATGTAATGATTTTTAGTATTTTATATATTTTCTAGAATACTACAGACATCATAGAGATTCCATGATTTGTGGGAAAGTTAATTCCAAGAAAAATATTAACAACATGACCCTTATTATGATGTAGATTTATAGTAATAATCCTCTAAAAAAATTAAAAGGTCCTTGGAAAACAACACTCACATGTCATCACCCCTTCAATTAGAATGATGTGTTTTCATCATAAACTCTAAATATTCTATATATAGAGATCATATAATTTAGATATGAGAGTTTTTTGTTGATATGTGAAGGAAAATGGATATTTAAAATTAAATTAGAAATGAATCCCAATATCTCTATAATATTAATGTAGATGGTAGAAATTTTTGGGTTGTTAAAATATATGGAAATCTTTTCCTAATGGTCAATTTATCTAGAAACCATTATTTTTTCAATAAAAAATAATTTTAACCATTGGTTCCTAAAAAGGTAATGTTAAGAAAAAAATTCAAATAAAGTTAATATTTAATTTTTTTTCCAGTTTTAAATTGTGAAAAAAAAATTAACTACCATTAAAAAAATAAAACCTAAATTTAAAATATATTTATTCATAAAACACATAAAACATAAATAAATATAAAAAATTAAGGATAAACATTAACAAGAATATGAAATCAATTTTTCTTACACTTGATAACTACTTTTCATTATGTAACTCCTCTCACTAAATATTTTCGGAATAATTCATATCTTCACATATTTATTCCCCATTCATTTAAATTTAATTTTCAAGGACATATTTGGACCTTTATATTAACATGAAGTATCGTTTGGATTCCCCCTTACTAATTACTATAATATTGCCACCCATTTTATCCAAATAAATCACTTATCTCTATGAACCAAAAAGATAATATCATATTCCTCTTGTTCCCATGAGTTAGACATTAACCTTGCATTTCCTACCTCTTAATAAAGTGTCACAATTTTCTAGTATTTTATACATGTATTATGAAATTCAATTATTTGAGAATTAAGTAGAAAAAATATAGATATATGAACATCCAAGAAATAGACCTCCCTTAAGACTAATTAGAATAGTGATTTTCTTAAATAATGGAAAGAATACATCACTTATATAGTATTTATTTTTTAATATATTTTAATTTTTCACAAAAAATGCCATTTTCAATCCATTTTAGAAGAATTGTGTTTGGATACTATGTTTTCAAAATACACAAATGTAAATTATTTATCCATCTATTTTTTGGGGTGTACCCAATAAATTTGACATTTTCATTGAAAAAATTATTCACTAAAGATTAGGATCTATACTCCAATGAAAAAATGAAAAATATTTATGCAGCTATTTTATAATAAATTAATCATGAATGATTAAGTGATTTAGGAAAGAGATTATATGTTTTTAAGGGGAAGTTTATCATTTAGTTTTCATAGGTAGATCATTCATGTAAGTTTATTTTCAATAAAAATAAAATAAAACATTTATTTACCCAACAAACATGCTTTTAAAAATGTTTTATCAACTATGAATAAGAACCATAATGCAAATCAGTATTAAAATAATGATTTCCGCAATATAGAAACAAAATAAGAGGGATGGTAAAAAATTCACCTTTCCATTATAATTTATTCTCTAAGAAGTTTCTGTGTTCATTTTTTACGAATTTTTATACCCATATTTTTATTTTAAGTCTAAAAAAATGTCTAGTAACAGATTTTTTGGTGATATGGATTATTCATGAAAAAATAAAAATAATTATTAAAAATTTATAGAAATTATTACAATAGGGTAGATTCCCAATAAGAGGTTGTTTTATAGTCTCAACTAAACATCTTACTTTCTATATCAACTATAATATGACATGATTTTAAAAAGAACAACTATTTTTGATGGCATATAAAATACAAAACAATTGTTGTAATCGAACCACAAAATATTATTATTTAAATATGTCTGTTATAACCTCGACGTGATGTTGTTAGGTATGATTAAGAATAATTATTATATATATATATATCCAAAGTCTCTAATAAAATAAATTATTGATTAATTATTAGTAAGTACGAACTAAATTTTTAGTAAAGTCATTTTATTCTCCAAAAATATATTTCTTCAAAAATAATTTTTATTACATTTTATGGTAGAATATTATAATTGTTTTTGGAAATTATAGAATTTTTATTTTATTAAATAAATATACCTTTTGAAATAAGAATATAAAAATTATCCTTGGGAGAGTATTTTTTTATTTTTCTAAAAAAGTATATTTTTAGTCAATAGTGAAAAATAAAGATTTTTATTGGAAACAATATTATATTTTAATGAATTAAAATAGTAAAATTATATACTGGATTTGTTTAAAAATTTAATTACTTATTTTTTATTTAAATTAATACAATTATGGGTTCTGAAATTAATTTTACACATGAATATAGTATACAAATATTTATTATTAAAAAGGGAATTTTTCAGAAAAATGTTTTTTCATCATGTTGTTTTGGTTTGAATTAAAATAAAATTATCTCACTTATGTGTTATAAATTTTGAAAAATAGACACCAAATTTGTTTCCAAGTGTTTAAAATTTAATAGATAGGATCCTTTTATTTTTATCAATATGAACAGTGACCATAGTATTTTTTTCACCATAGTAGAGGATGAATCGAGTAATTAAAGTTAAACATAAAATGAAGAGGACTAAAAAATGAACCAAACACAATGCTTAAATTTATGGGATAATTAAATATCATATATATTCAAACATGATTCAGATATATGGGATTTTTACCACTGGGGTGTGATGATGACTTTTATAATATTCTATTTAAACAAATGTAAAAAATATAACACTATTGATTTTAATAACTATAATATTTTTAACATGATGATAAATTGTGTTGAGTCAATAAGGTTTTCCTTATGACATTTCCATTCCTTCATGTTTTGAAAATCATAAAAACCTTATCTTTAAGGAAAATCACTTTTATAAGGAAAATCGATTTTATAAGGAAAATCGCTTTTATAAGGAAAATCGCCTTTATATGGAAAATTGCTTTTATAAGGAAAATCACTTTTATAAGGAAAATTGATTTTATAAGGAAAATTGCTTTTATAAGGAAGATCTATTTTGTAAGAAAAATTATCCTTATCATATTTTCATTATCTATATCCATATATTTCTTAAGTATTAGAATCAGATTCATTTCTATATTCTTGGAATTGTTTAAAACTTCGATATGAAGCATTCTATTTTAGGCTCCGAATTCTGGATAAGAACTGTAATGAAGTTCCAATCCGAATTCTGGATATGAACTCTGATAAAGTTATAATCCAAATTCCGGATACGAACTCTCATGAAGTTTGACATCGAAATCTAATGACAAATCCTAATTACGAATTCTCATTACGAATTATGATGAAGAATTGTCATTCCGAATTCACCTATTAAACAGAATCTGATTATCTTTGCTTTATACACTCCGAATTTATTTAGACTCTGAACCTTTACTCCGAACTTTTGTGTTATACTTAAAACGATGTCATACGTTCTGTTAAACTTGTTTTTTTATAAAACGATGTCGTCTATTCTGTTATAAACTAACCGTTGGTTAAGTTACACGTGTACATGTCCCTCCGATTTTTAAGGAAAATATGACCGTTGGAAAGGAGGCCGACCTTGCCTATAAATAGGAGCTCATTTGATTGAGCTTATTAGAGGTGATATAAGTTGATCAATCTATAGACCACATGCTGCTAAGGTGATTTCTAGAGAGAGAAAGCTTTTCATGCCTTGTGCGTACTGAACCGCTCATTCAGTTTTTTCTTCGTGCGACTCTGAATGTTGGTGATTACATTCGAGGACTTCTAGGGATAGGAAGACAGAGGTTCCGAATACCTTGAAGTTCGAGGGATTCCTTGCTGAGGAAGATAGAGGTTTCCAACTACCTTGAAGTTGAGGGATTGCGGGGATAGCAAGACAGAGACTCCGATCTTTGTATCGAGGGCTTACCCTGGTGTGGGTAAGACAGAATTTCTTGAAAGTATAAATCAAGGGACCTTTATACAAGGTTGTTGGATACCCTTCTCTTTGGGTTAAAAGACTTATATCTTGTTACATGTAGTTTTACTACTTGTTTGTTTCCATTGCATATTGTATTGTAAGGAATGTATAACTTTCTTATACTTACCTACTTGTACTCTATTTCATTTAGATTCTATACGCTTTAAGGTAGAATCTCATTTTGTAATCTTTAGTTAAGTTTCAATTTCCAGATCCATATTTCCGAAACCTACTTTCAGAATCTGTTTCCAGTTTTAAGAAAGTACATAGAACTTGAAGTTTATAACTTCATTCCTTATTCCGAATTTTCAATTGGTGTTAGAGGTGTTGTGAATTTGCTTAGTTTAACTTTTTTAAACTTAGCTCTTTCCTTTGTTAAAGGAAATTTTTAAAATGTACAATTCACCCCCTCTTGTTTATTGAGCATCTACATCATTATTTCGATCCTACAAATTGAAGATAAGGTTGATTATAAATATTAATCTGAAAAAAAATGAAATATTCATAATGATATTTTATTTTTAATTTTTTTGAAAAAATAATTACCTTAAATTATTACAAAAGTCGACAGAGTGATTATTCTATTAACGTAATAATCAAATCAATTATATTATAAATATTTAAATAAATATAATATTTTATAACTAATTTGATGAATAAATTTTATATATGAATATAATAGTTTATGGATTTAATAAACAATGTTTTCTTAATTTCATTTTTTTTCCTGATGTTATTAATGTCAATTTCTTGAGTAGTTTTAAATATTAAGATTATTATATTTTATAATAAATAATATTTTATTAACTGATATAAAATTAAAAAAAATATTATATTCATCCAAGGTATTTTTATAAGGTTTGTAATATATTCCATGGTCAATTTTGGGACTTTTATCTATTTATAATAACTATACTGACCCTCAATGAGTAAAAAACCTTGTTGTCATGACAAGTGTGAAAATATTTAGAGTGGTTAAAGCGAAAAGGTAAAGGTCAAAATATAGTCCAAAATTGTAAAAATTTAATTTTATAAGATTATTTATAATACTAATAACATTATTTTAAAATATTATTAATTTGGATTGATTTGGATGTCAAAATTAATTTATATTAATTTAATATGTTAGAAAATACTAAGAGTGCTCCTCCCCTCGCTTATAAAAGGGTATCTCTTGTTCTTTTTCTTTTACACATGAAAATACATTTTTATAGACATGATATTATCAAATACAATTCCATAATCCTTCCCTATTTCTTATAGGAATTATTAATGGATTAATACCAATCATAGTGGTCTTTAGGTGTTAAGAAAATGAGGTTGTCTGAAGAAGTGGTATCACTCTTAACTGATTGTTTCTATTTTATTTCTTCTTCCACCTCCTTAAAATATTTTTCAAAAAGTATGAAATACAAAAATAATTTTATCCCATATAATTTGATGTTATTATTTTATTTTCAAAACCTATTTCCATCTCCCACTTCCATCAAATGGGATATGAATTCATCATTCATGTGTACGACATACTACCTTCTCCTGAATCGATGTAATTCATTTCACATCACCACCACTCATGGATACTTATAATGATAGAATTAATGTATATAAATATTATTCATGACATATTTAAGATTATGAAAATATAATATTTCATATATTTTCTTACCTTTCCTTTCATTGAAAAATGATAACATCATTCAAGTGTACACATGTACTACAACTTTTACAAAGTGATGTGATTTTATTTAATGAACTCATCCCATAAATGATATATATAAGTGCATTTAAATAAATAATATTATTTTTATGATATTATTATAATTCTATAAAACAATAATAATACTTACCTTATTTCAAGGATAATTGTTGAATAATTAAAATGTTACTCATGTGTACGTACGACATATTGTATATATGATCATAACGTAATTAAATTTTCCTAAAAAAAGTAATGGTTGGATTTAAAAGTATAAATTATCTATAAAAATGATAATTATTTAATTTTAATTATTTTTTATATGATGCAAAAAAGTCCCTTTTGACCATATTCAATAGACCGAAGCTGTCATGAAATTATGAACCGAACCTACTCAAAACACTAGATATGGAATTTACTGATTATGTAATTAAATATTTCATTGTAAGAAATGAAAAAAATGATTTAATGATAATTAATTAAGCTTGGAAAATGATATTAAGAATTCAAATAAATGATATGAGTCTATTAAATGGTTTTGTATGACATATA
Source organism: Viscum album (assembly GCA_963277665.1). Lineage (NCBI taxonomy): Eukaryota > Viridiplantae > Streptophyta > Magnoliopsida > Santalales > Viscaceae > Viscum > Viscum album. The sequence continues at coordinate 1,058,475,155 of OY728125.1, forward strand.
TATCGTGTATGGAGTTGTGGTAATGGATTTCATCTCAATTTCCTTTAATTGAGGAATATTTTATTATTATAGACCCAATTCCATTTATACGGTGTATATTAAAACCTTTTACATGTTTTTAATGAATCCTTAATTTTTTTTATTTAAATTAAAATTGAATTATTTTATCCAAGGGTATTTGACATGAAAGTTACCATATAGTAAAGGGTTTATTAACTCAATTTCCTTTCGTTGGGTTATAACTCTTCTTCATTGAATTTAATATAGAATAATTTTATTTTCATTTTATTTGTAAATTTTTTTATTATATATTTACAATTTATCTATTTATATTTAATTTTTTTTCACATAATCACCCAATTGATTAGTTCCCAATTCAATGATATGATCTCTATAAGGGTTATTTAATTAAAATTATATTTATATGGGACATATACAAATGTTAATCACCTAAATACTTTTAATAGGTAAATATACATAACCTTCTCCATAATATATCATGAATATCCTTATGTTAATTATATTAAATTATTCATTTGATGTTATTATTTCGTCAATTTAGGATATAATAGTAACCAATGTGGTAAAGGCTTTATATATAAATCTCTTTTCTTTTTGGGATTGTTTATGCTAAACTTTAATTGGGGGAAATAATATGTTATTATTTCCTTAAACAAAATATTTTTTTTCTCATCTGGTTATAAATCTGATTTACCTGTATAATTCCCATTTCCTACCTTATTTATTAATGAAACATCAATAAAGTTGTCTATAAGTGATACTGATATAGTATCATCTTTTATATCATGAATCTTTTTATTTAGTATCAATAATTTCAAAATTTTCTAAAAAAAATGTTATTTTATAAATATAAATAATATTCTATAAATATTTTTCATGTTATTTTTACTACATTTAAATATTTTTTAAATATAAATTTTATAATGTTTTTCTATGTGGGTCACTTTTTACTCCTTTTACAAAAATCTTGAAAAGAATATTTATTTTTGACATCCACAACATGAATAGATTTTACCGCAATCATGACCTTTATTTTATTTGAATCTTATTTTATATTTCCCTAGAGTTACTTTTATAGAATTTTTCCCAATATTTAGAAAATTTTTAGATTTTAAAACCGATTTTCAAAAGTGAAAATGATTCTTCCCTCAATAATTTTAATGATATTTTAATTATATTTCCATTCATCAACACAAAAAACCCTTTATTTTACTTATGATAAAATTGGTATATTTTATAATGATTATATCCTCATTCTCTCTATGTATGGATTATTATTGTATAGTTGATAATTTCATGGAACACATATATTTTCCATGGGTAATCAAGTTATAAAATGAATGATCTATTTTAATGTATATATAGATAATGACTTTCCATATTTTCTATAACCTTTTTGATGTTTGGTTTCCTTTATTAGATTTCATTAAACCCATCATTCTATCTTTACAGGTGATTTATTCTTTTAAAATGAGGTTTTAAAAGAAAAACATTATTTAGATATCTTAAAGTGTTATTCACAAGAGTTTAAAATAGTTTTTTGGGGATTTAATTCACGATAAGGTCATTCCAAATTTATTATGAATACTTGATCCCCAATGCAGCTCATGGGCGAGACAGATATATCTTATATGAATGGTTGTTTTCTATTAAAGATCAGGGGTGATCCTGATATAGCTTATATGACGTGTGATCCCAAATAGTGACCCAATGCATTGTGTAATGGTAATATTACAAAAATAATTATATTAGAGTTCAGTCATATGATAATTTCAATTATTAGGGTTTTCTAAGAGTTATATGATGATGGTTTCCCAATGTACCAACAAACTTTCTTTATACTTTTTATGGGGTTTTAATACTTCCTTTGATCATGGTTGACATCACATTTCTCATGAATATTGATTTTTATAAATCTTTTACTATGATAAGGAATTATAACTTGTTTTATGATTTATTATGTAGGTATTTATTAGAATGATTACTATTATTTTATGCTCATGAACATTGATTATGTCACCATAGGCTTATTCTCATATTACTATCATTGAAGATGTTTATTTTTTAATGCTTATGTTCTCCCTTACTGAAATTTTTTTATCACCCTTCTTTTGTTTCCTTTTCCTTAGGTAATTAGTAATGATTGTTTCTATAATGGTTTCATATGTGGACAATTTTATGGGAGTTGTTGAATAATTTTTATGGAATATAAATGTCTAGGTATAATGGGAGAAATACTCTATTAAAGTAATGTGTGTTGATTATGTAAGAGTTTTTAAAAATTCGCTATAACTTAAACCTAAATGATCCTTGGGTAAGTAAGTGATCTAATATTTCCTTTTTATTTTATAAAGTTTGGATGAAAAAATATGGTGCACATTTATTGATAGAAAATCCAAAAAGGTAGAACATAATATTTTTTCACTAGATCAGATTTTTCGGGTTAATGGCTGTTATAGTTGGTATCGAAGAAGAGTTTTCATAAATTTGGAGATTTGGTTATTCTAATATGAGGCAAACTTTAGATTCATGGATATTACAATGGGTTTATAAGTTTAATTTTTACCATAAGTTCATTATCTTAGAGACAACTTTTAATTTTTTATGGGATATAATTTTAAAGGGACTAATGATATTTTTGGAAACATTTTATTGTGTTGAGGTCTATATTATCCTTAATTTTAACATAAATAGTTATTTCATAAAAATAATTTCACACTTTTTGGAATATATCGTGAAATGTATGAGATAACCTTTGAGGGTAAAAATTTCATTAATGTTATTATATGGATATATGGTTATTTATTTATAGAAATGATTAGTATATCATAGAGATTATGTGATGAGGTTATATACATTATCGGTAGAATAAATAAAGAATTTTTTTTATTTAGATTTAATTTTCAAATTTATCTTGGAAGAATACATGATGATATAATTTAATTTTTTTGGGATCTTTTATGAACAATTGGGATTATTATTGAAATTTGGAGATTGAGGTATTATTTGTTTCATATAATCATTAATTAATTTTGGAAATTATCTTATCTTTCTCTATCCACTTCAATTAAGGATAATTTATAAAGATAATAGGAATATATTGTTATTTTATTATGTATTTTTGGATTCCTTAGATATTATTTTTAATCGTTCGTTAATATAAAAATCTATCTTCAATACTCCAGATTTAGAGAAAAAAATGAGATTGTGGTGGAAATTGATTAAAGAATGAAATTCATAATTTCAGGTGACAATATTTCTATATATTATTATTTTAGATGGTAAAAAATTCCCAAACTCTATTAAAATAATCTTGAATTTTTTTAACATATTACTTTCATTTCAGATGAATCGATGGTCTTTTTTACACCTGTTTGGTTTATGATTTTACGATCGTTGTCTTTCTCATGATAATTCACTTTTTTGTGATCAATGGACTATATCACTGCCCATTATTATCTAGAAATTATTATATTCTTCCATGTATATATTTTCACTTCCAAATAATTTTTTACAATGTGGAAAAATATTATGTGTCATCCCTAATGACCATCATACTTTTCTTTCTCTCCATTCAAGAGAAAGTTTTATTATCCCTTTTTACGATGTGGTAGTTAAAAAAAAGGTATTTTTAAATTTCAAAATTTGATTACTAATAAAGAGTATAAAATAATACAGTTTAATTTCTTAATTTATATGAGAATTTAATATCCCATTATTTCAAAAATAATAACTATGTTCGATCTCATAAAAAATATGCAACACTAAGAAAAATCAGACCACAAAATATTATTAATTAAATATGACCGTTATAACCTATCCATGAAATTGGTGGGTATGAATAGGATAAAATATTTTATTAAATATATATATATATATAAAGGTTTTATTTAATAAAAATTTATATATTAATTCATATTAAATAACCGCTCAATTTTTATTATGGTAATTTTATTCTTCAAAAATATGTTTTCTTCAAAAATGACCCTTCTTACCTTTTATGAGTGAATATTATAAATTTTTTGAATGTTTATAATTTTTTTATGAATTAAATTAAATTTTATAATTAATCATATAAAAATTATCATTGATTTAAATTGTGGTATTTTTATGAAACTATTGATTTTGTATGGAATTGTGAAAAATATAGATTTTTAATGAAAGCTGTATTTTATTTTAAATTTCTTAAAAATTAAAATTAATTTTTGATTAGTTTATATATTTAATAAGTTAATTTTTATTTAAAATAACTTAATTATGGGTTTTTATATTAAATTTATAATCTAATTTAGTATAAAAATATTTTATATTTAAAAAGGTTATTTTTCTAAAAAAAAATTTCAGCACAATTTTTCTATTTGATTTTAAATTAAATAGTAAATATTATATGTTTTGAATTTAAAAAGTGGATTTAATATTTACAATCATAGTTTTTAAATTTGGTAAATATTTCCCTTTTATTTTTGGTCTATATGAATACTAATCATTGTAATTTTTCTTACCACATTAAAGGATAAATTAGATAATTTAAGTTAAAAATAAAATGATAAGAGCTAGAAAATGACCATAAAACATGAATTGAATTTATTAAATGAGTATATTTAATATATTATCATACAATATTCGGTTATATTTTCTTTTATATCTATTTTGGTGTGATTATGACTTTTATAATATTTTATGCAAAGAAAAGTAAAAAATATGACATTCTTGATTTTAACAAACATAATATTTTTAACAATAGTATAAAAATAATATAAGTTATGATATAATTATTAATTAAAAATATAAATGATTTATATCCATCATGATAATTTAATTTTAATTATTATTAAAGAAATAGTTACCATAAATTCTTACTCAAAGTTGACGTGGTAATTATTCAATTAATGGAAAAAAACAAATAAATAATATTATGAATTTTAATAGAAAAATAATATGAGAAAAGTAATGTGATAAATAATTTTTATTGATGTATATAATAGTTTAGGGATGTAATAAAATAATATTTTTTATTTTCATTAGTTTTCTTTACTTGATTAAAGTCAAAGTAAAAATAGTTATAAAAATTAACTTTAATTGTATTAAATATTAAATAATATTTTATTAAATTGTATAAATACGAAAAAATATTTTAGTTTTTCAAGTGATTATGATACATTTTATAATATAAACCATGGTCCATTTAGGTACCCTTTTTTCATTTATAGTTTCTATAATGAACGTAAATGTGTAAAAAACTATTATTGTTGTTGTAAGTATAAAAAGGGTTAATGGGGGTTAAAGCCAACATTTAAAGAAAAAAAACACAGTAAAAACTTGTAAAATTTAATTTTATAATATAATGGACACTAATAATCATACTATATTCTAATATTAACAATTTGGATCCATATATAAATCAAAATTATTTTATAGTAGTTTAATAATTTAGAAAATTCTAAGAGTTCCCTTCCCCTCTAGTATAAAACTACATATCTTTTTCTATTTAATTCATAATTAAAAAACCACTTGGTTCAAAAATGATATTCCCAAATCCATTTCTATAGTCACTCTATTAATTATATAAGACTTAGGAATAGAATAATACCAACCATAGTTGTCTTAAGTTGTTATGAAAATAAGGTTTTTTGAAGAAGAGGGATTCCTCTAAACCAAGAATTTATGTTTTATTTTTTCATTGATCGCTTTATAATATTAATCAACCATGATGATATAATAACATAAATATCTATCATATATTTATATTTTATTATTTTAGTGTCATAACCTATTTCCATCTGCAACCTCTATCACATGGGAATGGAATTCCTAATTTATGTGTATGGAAAACTACCGACTTGCAGACCAATGTAATTAATTTTCCAACACCACCTCCCACAAATGGATATAATGATGAAATTAGTGTTTATATATAATATTAATGACATATTGTTCATTCTAAAAAGTTAATATAACACATATTGTATTACCTTTCTATTCACTAAAAAATGATAATGTCATTTGGGTGTATGTGTGGACGACCACCTCCACGAATCGATATGATTCGTTTTTCATCACCACATCCCATGGATAATATATATAACTCTATATAATTAAATAATATAATATTAATTATATTTTTATAATTCTGTGAATATATAATAAAACTCACCTTCATTCCATAATGATCTTTGAAAAATTGAAATGTTACTCACGCGTACGCACAACCTGTCGTCTCCATGACTGTAATGTAGTTCATTTTTAATAATCATATTTAACGGTTGGAATTAAATTATAATTATTTTATAAAAATTAAAATTATGTCATGATTATTTTTCTATAAATTATGGAATAGTTTTACCTTTTACCATTATCAACACATCAAATACGTTTTTAAATTATAGACCGAACACCTTCAATACACCAAACATAGACTTAATTGATTATGTGATTAAATATGTCATTGTAATAAATGAAACAAATAGTTTAAGGATAATGTATTAATCCAGAAAAATGTTCTAAAAAACTTAAATAAATTATACAAGTATATTATATAGGTGGTAAAAAAACATATATAAAAAGTCTAGACTTGATGTAGGGGATTTCATCTCAATTACCTTTTACTAAGGCATATTTTATTATTATTCACATAATTATTTTTATATTGTGTATATTATGTACTTATTAAAGATATATTATTAATCCTTCATACATAATTATATTTTATGTTTTAATTTAATTAATTTATCCATGGGGGTTTGAATTGAATGTCAATAAGTAGTGAAGGATTTCTTAACTCAATTTCTATTTTTTTGTTTAATAACTCTTCTTCATTGACTATAAGATCTGAGACCTTTATTACAATATGTTTTTTTATGTTTTAGTTTATTTCCTTTTATTTTTGTCAAATAATTGTTTTCCAAGGTTCATTTCATGTCTCGTGGGAATTCCTGGGGTTAGAGACATGAAAACAGATGAAAAAGGAGTTTCTGATCTTGTTGCAATGTGTAAGCACAATTAGTGAAAACCATGCGGGTCATCTGAGGTAACCATATAGCCTTGGATAGAGTCTTTCACATGATTATCATATGGTTAAACAAATCATGCAGAAATCCCATGTATCCATGTGAGGGGGATGTTTTCAGACAGTAGCATCCCCACGGTTTGTGCACGGTTTGTCAAACCGTGTGGGTAAACCGTGTGGCCTAAAAAATTTGAGAAAATTACAAAAATTACATTTTGGGATTTTATGTTCCAACTTGGGATTTCTTCCCCTGGTTCCTAATTCAACCCTAGTGATGATCCAAGCTTCCAATATCTTTAAAGAGGTGATTCTCCTCCAATCCTAGACTGTTTGGAGTGTTGTCAGTTGCATATTGAAGATCCGGGTAAATCTAATCTTCTCCTTGATTATCTTTTTGGGTTAGGGTTTACACCTTTTCCCCATTTCATAAAAAATATATAAAACACTTTTTTTTCAGTGTGTCTCAGGTTGAGGCTTCTAAGGTGCATTGAATCTGGATCTAAGACCTCAATTAGGTGTACATTCTCCGAAATATTCAAGGTAATTGGTCTATAAGTTATATTCCATAATTTATTAATATGTTCATGCATGTAGGGTTTTATTATTGTTCCATTATCGATGTGTTCTTTATACCATTAAGAATATGTGGTGTATTGGGTGTCTAAATAATAAATTGAACCCCTCTTGATCCGGATGGGATAAAATAAGGATGAATTGACCAAATTAAGGCCACCCATGGGTTGCGCTAGCCCTTCTGATGGGGATAACAGAAATATATGGTTAGAAATTGAAACATAATTATCTAGAGACTTAGATAAGAAGTTAATTGATTTATTTAATGAGTTATAATGAATTGGTATAAGTTGCGTCTAATGTGGTTAAAGGCAAAATGATTTTTGGGTTGGTATATAATTGGGTAAAATGATATTATTGGGAATATGATAAATAATAATGGTTACACTTAGATATACTTCGTGAGATGGGCATGGGGAATGTGAATTGGGGTTAAATGGATAAGTGATATAAGTAAAGAATGTGTTAATTGATTTATGCATAATTTTAATTTCTCATTTATTAATATTTTTGTGATGATGAAAATGATATAGGCTATGATTTTTTGTGATGTTGTTAATTATGGTGATGATAAATAAGCATGTGCACATGGATTGGTAGACTGGGGTATAAAATTGAGGTTCTATGCCCATGGGTCAAGTTGGGCCGAGGATCAAGAACCACCACTAAATGCATGGGTTAGGGAAGGGGAAAAAGTTCTATTATCCAAATGATTGCATTCCACTCGGATAGAGGCTTCATTGTGAGGATGATGAGGTTATTATAATTTTATTCCTAGTGATATAGGGATAGAATTTTATTCTTATGTTCTTGAGAGTATTGAACATGCATAATCCACTGAACACGTGAAAAAGGTAGATTAAACCATGGAATGATTTAGTAGTGAACCTTGATTCAATGGTTGCATAATTTATAGGAACACAGTATAGAATTCCCTTTTGAACTCCTTACCTTTACTTTCCATTATTTATCACTTGCATGCACTATCTACTTTTACTTGATATTTTTTAAAAACCATTGGTTGTCACGACCCGTCCCCCAGGGCACGTGCCATGAATACCCCAAACCTGCCTTCCATAGGCTAGGGGATGGCGACTAACACCAAAGGTGTAATTCTCTAAAAATGGGAATGCATTGACTTTATAAACATTAAAAACACACAAATACACGCAAGAACACAACTAGATACAAAACACCAAGTAAAATTGTATAAAAAAGAGTGCTGAAAATAAAAGGGTCCGGAATACAAGCGCACTAGGAAAGTACCGGTACAACTAAAAAAAAATACAACTGAAGAAAAAGGGAAACTACAACTGGGCCATCCTCCAAGGTTCCTACCAGAATGGTAGGTACAGATAGCCTCCTCAGTACTACTCATATGCCTGTATCCTCCGTGTACCGACTCGTCGTAAGGTCCACCTAGAGGTACCGTCTAGTCCTGGTACTCTTGTGCTCAGTTAGCGCGGTCCATAGTCTGCATCCAACACAACAAGGTGCGGGCATAGCCCGTGCAAGGGTGAGTATAACAATACTCAGTAGGGACCCCAAGACTCTCAAGGTCTCACAAAAATACACCAAGGATAAACCACAAGGTATGAAATCAAAAGATAACCCTACTTAGATATATGCCCATACATATACCTAAGTTATCAAGTAATCCATCTCAATCATGAGGAAAACACAGAAAAAATGACTCAGCTCAAACTACGATTTAATTCTAGGGGTAGTATTCAATAACATCCCCAGTCACATTATCGAAACCTCGAATACTGGAGAACTCCTCCTCTATCGAGTCTAATGGGCCTGCCGTGACACCAAGCACACTTCCTACTAACCTTAGACTGCTAAGGTACTCCTCATGTCGAGTACTATGGGTCTGTCGCATCACACAGAGGTGCTCCCCACTGTGGGTCTGCCGCGTCACAAAGCGTGATCCCCCTTGTAGCTTACTGAGGTAATCCTCCTATTGAGTACCGTGGGTCTGCCACGTCACACAGAGGCCCTCCTCACTGTGGGTCTTCCATAACACCAAGGCGCTCCCCACTGGGCTAGTAGAGTCACTCCGAGTCAAAACGGTCAGTAATCGTCAGGTCTCAGCCTGCTACTAGGTCTCCGCACTATGATCGCTCATCTCTGGGAGGATCCACACCACGAGCTACTAGTCGATAGTACAACTGTCACGATGTCTTGCGAAGAAGTATCTCAAATGTCTGCCAAAACATAGGGGTCTCAATGTAACAGACGATGCGTCAATCGGACGCCCGGTCTGTTATTTATTAGCCTTTTAGTCCTAGGGGCCAGGTTGGATTCATGAACGATCCAACTTGAACATATCTCAACTATACCCACAACTCTTGTGGGAAATACTGAAAGGGGGCTATTATGATCCAATATTTTGAGCGTTGCTGATGGCTCTTTAAACAGACGTTCAGTGTCAAATATATGGCCGAAGGAATGTAAATGGGTCATAGATGGCCTGGGTCCGGTTTGACCCAGTCGGAAGAACCTAGCCCGACCCAGTCTGGGCGGAACTAGTTCGGGTTGACCAGACCTGACCTGTTGGGCGGGCCAGCCCGTTGGGTTCGGCCCGGGCCATAGGGCCCATCCAAGCAAGCCAAGACGGGCCGCAGAGAGCCGTGAGGGCATGGACCGACCGCGAGGGCGCGAACTGGCCGCGAGTTGGTGCAAGGGTGATTCGTCCCGGAGGGCGCCATGTGGGAAACTCACCCCTGAGAGCGACGCCAGGGTAGCTCGGCTCGGGGTGTGGGGTTGGTTCAGATCAGAGGGCCACGGCGAGGGGAGGCTTGGCCCGGGGGCCGGGGTGGCGCGGTCGGGGCCAGATCGGCCAGCAGGCGGCGTGACTGGGGCCGGTTAGGCCGGGAGGCCGGAGTGGAGGGGTTGCAGCATGGTCGGGGCACAACTCAACTGGGGTGAGGCGCGGCTGGGGCTGGTTCGGCCGGTGGCGGTGCAGGGCCAGTTCGTCCAGGAGGTCGGGGCACCGCGGGGGCGGGGCGGGTCGTAGAGGCTACAGGTGGCAGCGCCGTTACCTTCGTCTCCTTCATCACCTTCCTCTATTTCTAAGAACACCACAAATCAACACAAGGGTTATCGAGAGTACGGACCATGTTAATTTGGCTCGCACTCTCCGTATTAGAGCGGTTACAAGAGGTTCACAAGAACAACACCCAACAAACCCTCCCGTAAAGATTCTTCCCAGTCTGCAAAAGAAAAGAAGGGGGTGCGTGGAAAGTGATAAAAAATATCATTAAACCCCAACCTCATATTTTTCGTTGATGACAATGAGGTGGGAAGGTCGGTCGTCGAAGACAACCCACGTCGGTTGCCTCCACAAGGTACTTCTGAGGAAGAAGTCGAAGACGTTCTTTGCCGGAGTTCTTCGTGGAGGAAGCGTTCTTCATTGGCGAGTGTAATCCTCCAAGTATTGGGCATCACATAGCTTTACCAGAATTTCTTCGCTTGGTGAAGCTGTCCCAAATCTTCCTCCCATGCTCCCAATATGAAGGAGAGGGGGGAAGGTAGGTAACGATCGGGGAATTTTTGACGGTTCATTTATTAATAACCATCCAAAATTCCAATGATTCTATTACTTAATTTTAAAAGGGGGCAATCCAGTTAACTAAGTTGGCACAATTAATAAGGTGTGTTGGCACAATTAAAATTATAGAGGTGTTGAAGAGGCTCCCCCGACATTTATGAGGGGTGTTGAGAGGTTTTCCTCTCCTCCCATTAATAGGGGGTCGAGTGGTCCCCACCATAATAAATCAAGAAGAGGAAGTTTAGTTATAGTGCATCCCACCCCTGAACATCCACATGGTGGGTGGTTACAACAAAATAAAATAAAATATGATCTTATTTTATATTATTATTTCCATGGAAAACCCAAAAAAACTAACTTTTACCCTTGACCAACTACCATCGAGGTGAAAGTCTCCATAAGCGAATACTGGCGCTGTGAGTTCAACAGTGCCCTCAGATTTCAATTCCAAGCACCAGTTCAAAAGTTAGAAAAAATCACTCGCATATTTACTGAATGTATCCAAAAAAAGTTCAGAAATTAATTCCGGGGACTCTAGGCCTTGGAATCACGTGCCACCAATTTTTCGCAGACTTTTAAAATTCCCATTTAATTAAAAAAAATTACATGGAAATTTTGGGTCTTTACATTCTCCCCACCTCAGGCTTTATGTCCCCATAATCCACAACTCAAATTAAGGGAACAAGTGGGGGTATTGAACACACATCTAAGCCTCCCGCTCCCATGTGCTCTCTTGGAGGTACCCGTGCTGCCAGCAAACGTGAACCAAAGGTATCGACCATCCACGAAGGACCCTCTCCTGTCGATTATCAATCTCCATAAAAGTTTCCCCATCTTCGACATCAAGATCTCCATGGTCGATGATTTTAGAAGGGTCGTACACATGTCTCCTCAACTAGGATACCTGGAAGACATCGTGAACCCTGTTCAAATGAGGTGGAAGAGCTAAGTTGTATGCTACTTCACCAACTTTGCTAAGGACCTAAAATTGTTTGATGGACCTCGGAGATAACTTGACGCCTCGACCAAATCCCCACAAACCTTATTGAGGTGAGACCCATAAAAAGACGTGGTAGCCATCTTCAAACTCAAGAGGTCTCCGTATCCTGTCAGCATAAGACTTCTTCCTGCTCTGTGCAGTCTTTATCCACTCCTGGATGATTTTCACCTTCTCCGTAGTAGCCCGTACCATCTATGGTCCCACGAGTGCTGACTCCCCTGGGTCTGTCCAGCACAAAGGTGATTTGCATGGTCACCCATACAATGCCTCAAAATGTGCCATCCTAATGGTGGAGTGATAGATGTTTTTGTACGCAAACTCCACCAAAGGCAAGTGATCCTCTTATCTACGACCGAAGTTGAGTACACAAGTGTGGAGCATGTCCTCGAGGGTCTAAATGGTCTGCTCAGTCTGGCCATATGTTAGAGGATGGAAGGTGGTGCTCAAATGAAGTTGCATCCTGAAATACTCCTTCAAACCCTTCCATAGCCAGTAAGTAAAACATGTATCACAATCGGAGACAATCGTCATGGGTACTCAATGTATCCTCACAATCTCTTGCACATAGAGGTGTCCCAAGCTCTCTACTGAACCCTAATCTCTGATCGGTAGGAAGTGGACCGACATGGTGAGTCAGTCGATGATCACCTAAATCGAGTCATGTCCCATGGATGTACATGGAAGACTCGTCACAAAGTCCATGAATATACCATCCCACTTCCACTCTGGGACCTATAAAGGATGTACAAGGCCTGCTGGTAAATGATTCTATGCCTTCAATTACTGACAGGTGAGGCATCAAGAGACAAACTCTGCAACTGATTTCTTCATTCCCGGCCACCAGTGTTGTCGTCAACAGTCTTGTTACATTTTTTGCCACTCCTAGATGTACCGCTAGAGGGGATGTGTGGAACTCCCTCAACACTTCCTCCTTAAGTGATGTTGGCACCATGGTATGTCATATGAAGAGGATGACGTGCTCCCCACCTTCAAAAAATCCATCAGGTACCTAACCTATGGATATCTAATCACGTCATGTCTCACAATCAGTGTCCCCACGCTATGCCTCCCTGAATCGCTAAATAATTGGGGGAGTTACTGTAAGAGACTGTTGGAAGGATGCTCCATCTCTATCCACAAAGAATATCTGTAAAGTATCTAGCTACTCCATCACCTCTCCTAGAAGTTGTATATCAGATCTCTTACTGAGTGCATCTGCAAAAAAGTTCCCCTTCCCTGGAGTATAGACTATCTCAATGTCATAGTCCTAGAGGAACTCAAGCCATCATTGCTATCTCAGGTTTAGGTCCTTCTAAGAGATGATATACTTGAGACTCTTGTGATTAGAGTACATGGTAAAACTATTTCCCATCAGATAGTGTCACCACATCTTCAAGGAGAAGACCACTGCTGCTAGCTCCTGTTCATGGGTAGCATAGTTCTCCTCATGCTATATTAGCTGTCGAGAACCATATGCGATCACTTCTCGCTCTTCCATCAGGACACATCCGAGTCCAGTCCCTGATGTGTCGCAGTAGACTATGCACCCTACACCTTCCTCTGGAATCCTCAAGATGTGGGCACTAGTCAGCCTCAGCCTCATCTCCTAAAAGCTCTGTTAGAATCTCTCAAACCACACAAAGGGTTTCCCATGCTTCGTCAAGGATGATAGTGGTGTTGAAACTCTGGATAAATCTGTCACAAACATCTGGTAGTATCCAGCCAAACCCAGGAAACTTCGTACTTCTATCACACTCCTAGGTGGATCCCAAGCAAGTACCACCTCAATCTTCACTAGATCCACTGAAACTACAGCCTCCGAGATGGCATGTCCCAGAAAGTGAACCTATGAGATCCAGAACTGACACTTTGAGAGTTTACCATATTGCTGGTGCTCTCGGAATGTGTCCAGTACTACCCATAAATGGTAGGCATGATCCTCCTCAGTAGTCGAGTAGATCAGAATGTCATCGATGAAGACTAATACAAAGCGATCAAGGTATAAGTGAAAGATCATGTTCATGAGTCCCATGAACACTGCTGGGGCATTGGTTATGCCAAATGGCATAACCAAGAACTTGTATTGGTTGTACCGACACCTGAAGGTTGTCTTATGCACATCCTCATCTTGTAATCTGAGCTAGTGATAGCCTGATCTGAGGTCTATCTTCGAGAACCATCGTGCTCCCTTCAGCTAATCAAATAGGTCATCAATCCTCGAGAGTGGGCACTTGTTCTTCACAGTCACCTGGTTCAGGTGTCGATAGTCAACACAAATCGTCAAGCTCCCATCCGCCTTCTTGGCAAACTTAATCAGGGCTGCCCAAGGAGAAACAATGGGTTGGATGAATCCCTTCCCCTACAAGTCCTCTAGCTGTACCCGTAGCTCGCAAAGCTATGCAGGAACCATCCGATATGCTGGTGTAGATATCGGTGTCATCCTAGGGTACAAGTCAATGTAAAAGTCCACCTCTCTGTGAGGAAGTAGAACTGGGACATCATCTAGGAAAACATCCGTGTATTGGTCCATCACTACATGACAACTTAGACTCTCCACATCAATAGATCCCAGGGTAAGGCTAGCCAACTGATGAGTGATCAGATTTACTCTCCTACGAACAAGTCCATCTTGTGCTACAAAGGCTTTCTTCTGGCCGGTGAAGGTAAACCTGCTCCCATCTGTGCATACACACCACACTTTGAACCTAATACAGTCAATCTAAGCTTGGATTGTAGATAACCAGTCCATACCCAAGATGAAGTTTTAAGGCCTCGAAACCGCTACTAGGAGATCCCAGCCAAAGCTCTTACTTCCAAGAGTAAGCTCAAACTACCGTCACCAGTTCTTAATCATCGAATTTTCTCCCGTAGGAGTCTCTAGACATAAGGATCGAACCAATGGCTTTGTCGGAATCTCTGAGCTCCAAATGAGGGTAGTGGAAATAAAATAATAAATGGAAAATGTGTCTATAAGTACTGCATCTATGGTGGAATAGACACAGAAAGTTCCTCGTATCATCTCCATAGCTCCGTGATCGTAAGCCTTAACTTCCTGGAGTTGAGCTCTCCCTTGTCCACCTGCTCCCTATGGTCAGCATGGATCTCTTGCTGGTGGTGCTGATAATATCTTGAATCATCTCCCACTGCCAGCTACATGAACAGATCCTCTGCCACGTCCTCCTGCTCCCTACTGACCTCCTCGGTCTAACCTCTGTCTCTGCCTGGGCGGTCCTTCGACCGTCTACTGATCATCCATATGGGGGGCCAGATAGTCATGATCCATGTGACCCTGACCGCCGCATGAGAAACACTACGCACTCCTGGTATGTCTGTCTCCGCTTCGGGTGCCCTGTATAACCGATCCTGAGTCATGCGGTTGTCCACCTATAGGTCTGGTCCTCTTGGTCTTCTACGACATCTATGTACTGCCATCTACAGAAGAATCCACTATGTGTCAACTGGTGGTGGATCTCACTGTTGGAGACTACTCAGCAAGGAAACTCTCCACTTAGAGGGCACTCTCTAACACCCCCACCTTTGTCAGGATGCAAAGTGAGATTACCGAAGCCCTGATCTCCTGCCTAAGTCCATACTCGAAGGTCTGGGCCCTAAAGAATTGGACCCGCACCATATCCATAGTTTAACGTGAGAGGTTAGTGAACCTCACTGAGTACTGAGATATAGTCATGCTGCCCTATTGTAGATAAAGTAGCTTATGTATGCATATTGTGCGAAGAGTCACTGGAACAAACTCTACCTGAAATAGGCTCTCTAAGTCTGCCCAGAGAAGCGTCACCTCGCCGTGGACCAGGAGCATCAATCTCCACCATCTGCCCACTACTACCTGTAGAAGGCTGGCAGCAAGAATCACCATGAGATTGGTTGGTGTCCCTACCAGTCGAAAAACTCTCACTACAGCCTCCAGCCAATCCTCAACCACATGTGGGTCCGTCTCTCCCCTAAACCTGGGTGGCCTCTAACACTGGAACTCGTGCAATGCAATCAAGCGGCGTGCACCATCTGCTACTGAGGCTAGTGGCATCTGTGGCCCAATGGGGAGTGGTACCGCTGGTGCCTCTTCTGGAAAAGGGCCCCACACCGAAGCCTCATCACTCGGTGGGCTATCAGTGTGTACAACTCTTGGAACTCTAGCCGGCTATCTGTATGGGGGAATCCTAAAAAGAAACAGGTGCGCTTCGGTTAAAAGTTATACCAGGTGTGTAACACCCCGAGATTTTATGAGAAATATTATTTTTAATTTAATTTAGGTCTTGTGTTGTACGTTATACCAATATTATCTAGAAATATACACAACACTCTATTAGCTTGTAGTATACGTAACACTATTCTTGGCTTGTGTTACACGCAAGAGCGACATTCCTCAATAACGTGTGTTGTACGCAATACAGAGTTTTACTAAACAATGATATATTATTTTGAAGTAGCCATTATGAATAGTATTAACCACATTTTTAATTTTATAACATTATCATTCATCTTACACATATTCTAGAACATGATATAAGAACAAAATAAATTTTTCATGTAAAATAAGTATTTTTAAAAAAAATGCAGTTTCCTGGCCTTTTGATGGCGCACCCACATTAAATATAGTTTTTGACATGTTTATGAGTTCAATTTGACAAAATAAACTTATTCATTGAAATACGTATATTAAATTTTACTTTTGATAATTTTTTAATATTTTTCTGTAAACTTTCATATTTTGATGAATAGTAAAAATACGCTAAATTTTAATTAAAAACAACCTTTTTCATCAAGATAACTTATATGGTTAAATTATAATATTTAATGGTTTTAAAGTATAAATAGAATATATTTTTACCATTTAATATAATTCAAGTCATTATTATTAATTTTACATTGAATTCATAGGTAAAGACATTTCAATCTTTTGTTGTGTCTTAACTTATAAAACCCATTTTCTCAACAGCAGGATTAATTTTAAATTAAATACTATAACTTCTATATTTTGAATTTAGAAAAATGGATTCCATATTTGTAATTATTAGGTCCAAATTATGTTAATAGGCTACTTATTATTTTTAGGCATTATGAATAGTAACTATGGTAAATTTTATTTACCACAGTTAAAGGTAAATCAGATAATTAAGGGTAAATATAATATTATAAAATTACCCTAAAACATGAAAAAAATTTATTGGATGAATAAATGTAGACCCATATCACCTTAGGGTCTGAATATATTCATTTAATGGACTTTTGACTATGAAAATGATGTAATGATTATTAAAACCAAAGAAAGTGACAACATGTCACTCTCTAATATATTATAAGTGTAATAATTTTAATTTAGTGATAAAATTCATAAAACATAGAAAATAAATATTCTCCAGAAACCTAATAAAATTATATAAATCATGTGAATTTATCTATAAATTTTAGGGATTAAATAATTATCATTTAGGATGACACAATAGTGATGTATAAATTATCTTATTGATTGAAATATCAAATAAATGGTTTTAAAAATATTAAAATAAATATTATATGAAGTATTTAATGTGCTCCACTAATTTTATAGACATATATGACATGTTATAAATCTATTAAATATTTTGTTTTGAATATATCCTCTGTTTGGATTTTATTTAAATTCAAATAAATGACTAGTGAAAAAATTAACACTATTGTTTTTTATAAAAATAAAATATTACTAAATTGTTTAAAAATAACCAAATTATTTAAAAATTATAAATTTAAATTAATATGGTCTATAATGTCATTACGTATCCAATTATAGAAAATTCACAACACATAAGTAAATATTTATAACAATTTAAAATTTAGAATATTATTACCACAAATAAAATTAAATAGATTAAATAAGGATAAATCTAGTTGATATGGTTTAAAATAAATTCCCAACATGTCTAAATTTTATTGGATAATGATATTACAATATTATATTATCTCATATTTTAATTTGAGTCATTTTGGTGGTTTTTAGGTGGGGTTTGAGTTTATTATAAATTAATATTTTGGAGGTTTCCAAAAGTGCCCCTCTCCACTATTATAAAAGGGCACCTCCTCCCCCTCCTCTTAATGACATTTTTAGACTTCAATATTAAAAAAACCCCTGACCATTACTCTTCTCAACTTTCCTAGTAACATTTATGAGATTCTGGTCTTCTCAAAAGACCAACTCTAGTCCCTTAAGACGAAGTTCAAAGGAGGTGCGTCGAAGAAGAGGTAAACTCTTCTACTAATTCTTGCAAGTTTTTTTATTATTATACTTCCTATTATTTAGTTTTTTCATTTTAATGTAATAAAATTATTATAACTAATATATTGATATGTTATTATAAATATGAAACAACCCTATTTCACCTTATATCCATCCTATGAAAAATGAAATCACCGCGCGTACGTACGTATGGCTTACCATCTCCACGCCGTGGTGTAATCTGTTTTTCCACCACCACCTTACTTGGATTGGTATAATGGTGGAAATAATAAAAATATATTATTATTATAATATGATACTAATTCTGAGATATTATATCATCCACTCCAATTCCATTCAATAATTATGGGAACGATATCATCGCTCGTGCGTACGTACGGATTACCGTCTCCACGATGCGATGAGATTCATTCTCCATGTTAACCATTCAAGAATGATTATAAAGTATATATAATAAGTAATCATGAAATATATGACATAATAATGATACTAGATTTATGTATATATATATATGTCATTTACATCCACCCAATTTAATAAGGAAATGAAAACATCGTTCATGCGTACGGACGACCTACCGTCTCCATGAACGGTGTATTTCATTCCATTTATCGATCTATTATATATATAAAGATTATGAATATATATTATATATAAATCATGTTTTACACTATGGGAGTAAGTAATCATGATCTAAGTAATCATATGTATTATTACAATTCAAAACACGTATGATAAATGAAACAATTTTACCAAAAACACTGCTTTAACATGGAATTGACAAATAAACATGTAATATAAACTCGTAAGTGAATAATATGTGATATCATAAATATTATTATGGTTCATATACAAGTTAATAATATGTTAAGTCCCACTATAGAGGAGTCTCAGACACATACAGAAGAAATTGGACATAAGGAAAGGGATTATTTCGTCTCAATTTTATTTCTGTGAGACATATGCCTTAATCACCATATATTTCATTTGTATAGTGTTTTTTCTTCCCAAGAATGTTTCATGAATTTTGTTATAAAAGATATTATATTTAAATATACATTTAATTTTCTTTATGACATGTACGATTTCACCGATCAAAAATGGTAAGGGATAATTATTCCAATCACATTCTTATCTGAGATTGTTTATTCGTAAGTATTTACTAGGGTAATGTTTTTCATCCATGTCCATGTTTTCTAAAAATGTTATCATAAAATGTTTACTATTATTCCATGTATGTTTAAATTCATTTTTACCCGTTTATGACTTTTACAACAAGGTATGTAAGGAATCTTTCAATTGTTTACCGTACGAGGTACTTTTTAACTTTTTCGACAAAAGTACAAGGAGAATGTTTTTTAACTTATAGGGTGTGAATGGATTTTTACAGTTTCATAACACCATATTTTAATGAAGCTTCCTATAAATGATTTAATTATTATTTTTAGAAAAATCATTTTCTTTTAAAATTACAAGGAATTTTGTGAAAAGAAAATGATTTTGAAGAAGAAAGGATATTTTCCTCAAGAATTAATTTCAAGTGTTTTATCAAAACTATTTCCATTATAAGATGGAATTATTTACTATGATTATGTTTCACGTATAATGTATCTATTATTTATATGGTTTTATTTTTCTTATGATGAAAAGATCTCCATTTGTTTTATACAGATTGTGTTATGATGGGATGATGTTTATGAAACCCATTTTATTCTTTGGGTTATGATGAATGATTTATGTTTATTTTGTGGCACCCATAAGAATTATTTCATTATGAGATGGGTGGGATCTATATCTCCCTCCAATGAATTGGGTAAATATTTATATCTCATGAGATATACATGGATGGAACAACAAGTAAATTCAGTTCAGTAATCCAGGGCTGGAATGACATGTAAACCCAGTTCAGTAATGGACTTTGTCCACTATGATGGTCTTGGCAAAAATGCCTTGGCTACTATGGAAATAATATCATGTGATTAATGGTTTTCCACAATTACATGTTTTATTACCATGTTATTTTATCATGATTGTTGTTCCTTTATGATCTATGCCTTACGTACTGCCAAGAATTATATCACAAGACAAGATTTTGATGTTTAAACTTTATGTTCACGTTTTTATGTTCAAATTTATATGGTTTGTTTTATTTTCTCCATTCTTACCCTTACTTATAATTTGAGATCACCCATTATTAGTTTTCTTTTCCCCAGGACATGAAAAAAAGTTTTAGGTAAAGAAACAAAAGGGGAAGATCATTACGAGAGATGTTGAAGATCTTTCACCATGATTTGAAGATTATGTTCCGAGTTTCCAAAGACACTAAACTATTATGGTCCTTGGGTGTCATTTTTTGTTATGTATTAAGTATTCTTAAAAAATAATGTAATGTTGATGTACATCAATCTTGGGTATCTATATTTGGTATCAGAGGGAAGGTTTAGTTAACCTTTGGAAACTAGGATGCTAAATCTTTAGTGATATCCCTAGAGATATTTCTAAGGTATGTCTAGGGATGTCTGTAAGGTTAAGTATAAAATATAGGTTATAATCCAAGAATTAAGATAAAAATCATGAATAAACTAGGATTAAACCTATGATGTTAGATATTTAACATACTCAACCTTGATTATGTTGTTTTCCTAGTATGATTTTTACCTCTCACACAATTCTTTTTGGGTTTTAGAAAATGGCTGTAAACAGGAAGATTCATGATAATAGAGGATATGATGGACAATGGAATGATATTATTCATGAGAAACCAAATGAAATGGTATTTGGAAGTCCAAACATCGCTATTATGCATAAACAAAAATATCATAATATGATCAATAATCTCAACTTTGGTAAGTTTCTTGAGTCAGCTAATAAGAGAAAGATGAAGTTTCATAATGACCATAGAGGAAAGAAAGTTAAATTTACATCATGTAAATCATGTGATAAGAGGTATCAGGGAGAATGTTTCAAAAGAACTGGAAGATGCTTTGGGTGTGGAAAATAAGGACACAAAGCCAGTAATTTCAAAGGAAATGGTTTATTTAACACCATGGACAAGGATAATAGATTACTAAGACATCAAAAACGGTTAAATATTTTAAATATGGAATGTACGGGCATTATGAAAACCAATTCCCTAAGGGAACATCTCATGAATAGAATCAAAATGGTCGTATGAGTAGTATTTATGTTAATGATGATGAAGAGGATAAAAATGATATATGAGACGAAAGAAGTGTTGATGAATAAAATGATGAAGCTCGGTCAACGGTTTAAGAAGGTAGTGGAATGATTGTATGTTTATAAAGAGTTATGTTGTATAGGTAATTTAATGGTACTATGGAATAAAGAAACATCTAAGGACTGTTACACTATTTTTTTCATAAAGTATTTGAAAGTATATGTTGAATGGTACTGGTAACCATGAAATGTTATTAAGATATTTTTGGAAAGTAGATGATATGCGCATAATGAAGGGATACAGAGAAAATAATATGTTTGATAGTATTAATGAGCTCATGACTGATATAAGGACAAAGTGACATCATAGTTTGAGTATATAGGAATTTTGGTATTTTGGTATGTGGAAATAGTTAACTTTTGATAGCATTCATGTTTTCACTAAGGTTCTATGGTAACTTGTTTTTTAAGAAAATACATGATTAAGGTATTCAAATGTTTGGAATGTGACCAAAAAGTTATATCTTATGATATATTGGGGATAAATGATCGTATTAACATTCTTTTTATATGACCTTTCTAGTAATCATTTTTTATACTATGAGATTGGACAGAATTATTTTGGATAAGCCTAAATATTGGAATGGATTAAGTTAGACATCAGATAGTATTGTTTAGGGCTAGAACTTTTTGATCTTATTTCTGAAATGTTATAATAGTATAGTTTTAGAAAAAGGACAATCTACAGAATTGGCGACAACCCATCGCGTCGGACAAGGATGTAGGAATCGAACCCAAAACTGAAGTGTGACAGGACTTTATCACCTACCACAGGCCTACAGGAAGTCCCTAATTAGTAGAAATTAGTTTTATTAAGAAGTATGATAGATAAAGTATAAGTCCATTTTTTGGAACCATATACAATTAATATCACCATATATGGACCTATGTATATATAATAACTTTTGCTAACCTTTTGTTTGAGATATATGGAATGACCCATCATTCTTTCACATGATCTGCTAACACTTCACAAATGAAAAATTCAAGTTCATTTATTTAATATATGAAGTGTAAATTGTTCATGGAATGACAAACGATGATATTACACTGAAATCATGTAAGTATTTATCCTTATGAAAAAATTCATCAACTTTAGGGAAATGATCTTGAAAACCAAAAATGTTGTCCTAGTACCCTCATATCTGATGAATCAGTACCTTAGATCATAAAAAATTTATGGCTTTGTGATTTTTCGATTTTTCATAGCCATGTTCTCTACCACTCTCCATCAGAACTTGATGGTTAGATTTATATTCCATATCCATATTTTCACAGATGTTCTCTATTATGGAAACCCAGTGATGAGTTAATTTGGGTAACCATTATGTTTTATATGTTAGTTTTTAAAATTAAGTTTTTGTATTCCTTTTTACGATGTGGGTTTCTATAAAAGAAACTTTCAAGTAGTAAACCATTTATAACCCTGATGAATTTTGAGGGAGAAATTCATTTTAAGGGGGGTAGAATGTAACACCCTAAGATTTTATGAGAAATATTATTTTAATTTCATTGATGTCTTGTGTTGTACACTACAACAAGATTATATTGCACTATATTCAACACTGTATTAGCTTGTAGTATACAAAACACTATTCTTGGCTTGTGTTACACGCAAGAGTGACATTCCTCAATAGCGTGTGTTGTACGCAGTACCGAGTTTCACTAAACAGTGATATATTATTATGAACTGGCCATAATGAATAGTATTAATCACATTTTTAATTTTATAACATTATCATTAATCATACACATATTCTAGAACATGGTATGAGAACAAAATAATTTTTTTTGGTAAAATAAGTATTTTTCCAAAAATGCAGTTTCGCCGCCTTTTGATGGCGTACCCACATTAAATCTAGTTTTTGACACTTTTATGAGTTCAATTTGACAAAATAAACTTATTCATTTCAATAAGTATATAAAAATTTACTTTAGATATTTTTTTAATATTTTTATAGTTAACTTTCATATTTTGATGAATTGTAAAAATACACTAAATTTTAATTAAAAACAACTTTTTTCATAAAGATAATTTATATGGTTAAATTATAATATTTAATGGTTTTAAAGTATAAATATAATATATTTTTACCATTTAATAAATTTCAAGTCATTATCATTAATTTTACATCGAATTCATAGGTAAAAACATTTCAATCTTTTACTATGTGTTGACTTTTAAAACCCGTTTTCTCAACAGTGGGATTAATTTGAAATTAAATACTGAAACTTTTGTATTTTGAATTTGTAAAAATGGATACCATATTTGTAATCAGTAGGTCCAAATTATGTTAATCGGATATTTTTTTATTTTTAGGCATTATGAATAGTAACTATGGTAAATTTTATTTACCACAGTTAAAGGTAAATTAGGAAATTAAGGGTAAATATAATATTATAAAATTACCCTAACAACTGTAAAAATTCTATTGGATGAATAAAAGTCGACCCATATCACCTAAGGGTCAAACTAGATTCATTTCATGGGCTTTTGACCCTGAAAATGATGTAATGATTATTAAAACCAAAGAAAGTGACAACATGTCACTCTCTTATATTTTATAAGTGTAATAATTTTAATTTATTGTTAAACATTATAAAACATTGAACATAAATAGTCTCAATAAATATAATAAAATTTTATACATCATGAGAATTTATTCATAATTTTTAGGGATTAAATAATTATCATTAATGATGACACAATAGTGATGTATAAATTATCTTATTGATTGAAATATCCTATAAATGGTTTTAAAAATATTAAAATAAATATTATATGAACTATTTATTGTTCTCCATGAATTTTCTAGATACATATGACATGTTATAAATCTATTAATTTTTTTGAATATATCTTCTGTGTGGATTTTATTTAATTTCAAATAAATGACTAGTGAAAAAATTAACACTATTGTTATTTTATAAAAATAACAAATTATTAAATTGTTTAAATATCACAAAATAATTTAAAAATTATAAATTGAAATTTATATGTTCTAAAAGTTCATAAATTATCCAATTATGGACAATTCACAACATATAAGTAATTATTTATAACAATTTAAAATTTAGAATATTATTAACAGAAATTAAATTAAATAGATTAAATAAGGATAAATCAAGTTGATAAGGTTTAAAATAAATTCCCAACATGTATAAATTTTATTTTATAATGAGATTACAACCCTATATCATCTCATCTTCTATTTTTTATCAGTTTGGTGTCTTTTAGGTGGGGTTTGAGTTTATTATAAATTAATATTTTAGAGGTTTCCAAAATTTTCCCTCTCCTCTCTTATAAAAGGGCACCTCCTCCCTCTTCTATTCACAAAATTTTGAGCCTTAAAGCTCATCCAAACCCTGCCCATTATTATTTTCAACTTCCCTAGTAACATTTTTGAGATTCTTGTCTTCCAAAAAGGCCAACTCTAGTCTCTTAAGAGGATGTTCAAATGAGGTGCGTCGAAGAAGAGGTAATCTCTTCTACCGATTATTTAAAGTTTCTTTATTCTTATACTTACTCTTATTTAGTTGTTTAATTATAAATTATTAACATTAGTATATCTAATATACTTATATGTTATTATAAATATGAAATAACCCTATTTCACCTTCTATCCATCCAACAAAAAAATGAAATCACCGCGCATGCGTACGTACGAATTACCATCTCCACGCCATGTTGTAATTTGTTTTTCCACCACCACATTACTTGGATGGGTATAATGGTGGAAATAATAACTATATATGATTATTATAAGATAATACTAATTCTGATATATTATATCATCCACTCCAATTCCATTCAATAATTATGGGAACGATATCGTTGCTCCTGCGTACGTACAGATTACCGTCTCCACAATACGATGAGATTCATTCTCCATGTTAACCATTCAATAATGATTATAAAGTATATATAATAAGTAATGATGAAATATATGACATAATAATGCTATTTAATTTATGTATATATATATGTCATTTACTTCCATTCAATTTAATAAGGAAACGAAAACAACGTTCATGCGTACGTACAACCTACCGTCTCCATGAACGGTGTATTTCATTAAATTTATCAATCTATTATATATATATATTATAAATATATATTATATTTAAATCCTGTTTTACATTCTGGAAGTAAGTAATCAGGATCTAAGTAATCATATGAATAATTACAAGCAAAAACACGTAAGATAAATGAAATAATTTTACCCAAAACACCGCTTTAACATGAAATTGACAAATGAACGGGTAAATAAACTCCTAAGTGAATCACATATGATATAATAAATAATATTATGGTTCTGATACAAGTTAATAATATGTTTAAACCCACTATATAGTAGTCCCATACACATATGGAAGAAATTGGACATAAGGAAAGGGATTATTTCGTCTCACTTTTATTTCTGTGAGACATATGCCTTAATCACCATCTATTTCTTCTGTATGGTATTTATGCTTCCCATGAATTTTTTATGATATTTGTTATGAAAGATATGATATTTAAATATGCATGTAATTTTATTTATGACACGTATGATTTCACCGATCATAAATGGTAAGGGATAATTATTCTAATCTCATTCTTATCCGAGATTGTTTATTCATAAGTATTTACTAGGGTTATGTGTATCATCCATGTCCATGTTTTCTCAAAAAGTTTTCATAAAATGTTTACTATTATTCTATTTATTTTTAAATTCATTTTTAACCTTTTATGACTTTTACCATAAGGTATGGAATGAATCTTTCTTTTGGTTACCATATGAGGTACTTTTTGACTTTTCTGGAAAAAGTACGAGGAGAAAGTTTTTTAACTTATACGGAATGAATGGATTTTTACGGTTTCATAACGCCTTATTTTCATGAAGCTTCTTCTAAATTATTTCATTATTATTTTCTACAAAATCCTTTTCTTTTAAAATTACATGGCATTTTGTGAAAATAATATGATTTTGAAGAAGAAAGGATATTTTCCTCAAGAATTCATTTCATGTGTTTTATCAAAACTATTTCCCATCTAAGATGACATTATTTAGTAGGATTATGTTTCAAGTATAATGTCTCTATTATTTACATGGTTCGATTTTTCTTATGATGAAATGATATCCATTTTTTTATATGGATTATGTTATGATGGGATGATTTTTATGAAACCCATTCTATTCTTTGGGTTATGATGAGTGATTTATGTTAATTTTGTGGAACTTGTACGAATGATTGCATTATGAGATGGGTGGGACCTATATCTCCCTCAAATGCATTGGGTAAATATTTATATCTCATGAGACAAACATGGCTAGAATGTCAAGTAAATATGGTTCAGAAATACAGGGCTAGAACGGCATGTAAACCCAGTTCAGTAATGGACTTTTTCCACTATGATGGTATTGGAAGAAATGCCTTGGCTACTATGGAAATAATATCATGTTATTAATGGTTTTCCACAATTACATGTTTTATTGCCATGCTATTTTATCATTATTGATGTTCCTTTATGATCTATGCCTTACGTATTGCCAAGAATTATATCACAACACATGATTTTGATGTTTAAACTTTATGTTCAAGTTTTTATGTTCAAATGTATATGGTTTGTTTTATTTTCTCCATGCATACCCTTACTGAGCATTTGAGATCACCCTTTATATGTTTTCTTTTACCTAGGATATGAAGAAAGGTTTTTGGGTAAGGAAACAAAAGGGGAAGATATTTATGGGAGATGTTGACGATCTTTTACCATGATTAAAATATTATGATTTGAGTTTCAAAATACACTAAAATATTACGATCCTTGGGTGTCTGTTTTTGTTATGTATTAAGTATTCCAAAAAAGTAATGTAATGTCCATGTAAACCAATCTTGGGTATCCACATAGTGAGTTGTCTTAGTGAGTTGACTTAAGGAAATTTTTTGAAAACACACACGCAATCAGTGTTTTTGTGCACTGAGTTGGAAATCAGAAGTCAGGATCTTGGTGTATGGATACATAGGCCGCTGCACCGACACTAGAATCCCTGGATTGAAAACCAAAATCACCACACTTAACAATATTGCTTCATAGAAAAGATAAGAGTCCTATGTTCTGCGGTAGAACCAACTACTCTGATACCAGTTTATCATGACCCGTCCCCCAGGGCCCATGCCGTGACTACCCCAAGCCCGCCTTCCATAATCTAGAGGATGGAGACTAGCACCAATGGAGTAATTCCCTAATATTGGGAAGTAATTGCCTTTATAAACTATAAACACACACAGAATCAAGTACACATCTGGATACGAAACACCAAGTAAAACTCTATAACAAAAGAGTGCGGAAAATAAAAGGGTCTAGAATACAAGTACAACAGGAAAGTACATGTACAAATGAAAAGAAATACAACTGAAGAAAAATGAATACTGCAACTGGGTCATCCTTCGAGGTTCCTAACTAAAGGGTAGGTACATATCACCTCCTCAACAGTCCTCGTCCATCCGTATCATCCGTGTACCAACTCGTCATAAGGTCCACCTCTGGGTACTGTCCAGTCATGGTACTCTCGTCCTCAGTCAGCGCTGTCTGTCATCTGTATCCAACACAACAAGGTGCGGGCATAGCCCATGTAGGGGTGAGTATAATGATACTCATTAGGGACCCCAAGACCCTCAAGGAATCACAAAAATCCACCAAGGATAAACCACAATGTATGAAATAAACAGATAACCCTACTTAGGTATATGCTTATACATATAAATAAGTTACCAAGTATCCATCTCAATCATGGGGAAAACCCAAAAAAAATAACTCAGCTCAAACCAAGATTTTATTCTTGGGGTAGTACCATGTAACATCCCCAGTCACATTATCGAAACCTCGGCTACTGGAGAACTCCTACTCTATCGAGTTCAGGGGGCATGTCGTGACACCAAGCGCGCTTCCCACTAACCTTGGACTACTGAGGTACTCCTCCTATCGAGTACCATGGGTCTACCATGTCACACAGAGTCTTTCCCCACCGTGGGTCTTCCGTAACACCAAGACCATCCCCATTGGGCTAGTAGAGTCACTCCGAGTCAAAATGGTCAGCAGTCGTCTGGTCTCAGCCAGCTAATAGGTCTACACACTATGCTCGCTCGTCTCTGAGAGGATCTACTCCACGAGCTACTGGTCAATACTCTAACTATAATGAATACCCATGAAGAATTATCTCAAAGTTCCACCACGTCATAGGGGTCTCAATGTAACAGACGGCGCGCCAATCGGACGACCGATCTGTAAGTTATTAGCCTTTTAGTCCTGGGGACCCCATTGGATTCGTGCGCGATCCAACCTGACCGTATCTCAACTATACCAAAAAATCATGTGGGGTATGATCAAAGGGACTGTCTCGCTCTAAGATTTCCAGCCCTAGTGATGGTTCCTCAAACGGACGTCTGGTGTCAAAGATATGGAAAAAGGAGCGTAAATGGGTCGTAGTGGGCCCGGGTCCGGTCTGACTCAATCGGACTGACCCGACCTGACCAAGTCTAGGCCGACCCGGCCTGACCCATTGAAGGGTCCAGCCTATTGGGTTTGTCTCAGCCCATTGGGTCCAACCCAGCAGGCCGTGAGGGGCCATAGAGAGTCGTGAGGGCGCAGACCGGCCGTGAGGGCGCGGACCGGTCGTGATTCGGTAAGAGGACGGTTCGGCCCGGGGGGTGCCGCATGGGCGGGTCAGCCCGAAGAGTGCCGTGAGGGTGGCTCGGGCCATGGCGTAGGGTCAGTTCAGCTCAGAGGGCTATGGAGAGGGGCGGCTCGGCATGGGGGCTGGGGTGACGCGGCCGGGGCCTATTCGGACAATAGGTGGTGCGACTGGGGCCAGTTCGGCCGGGAGGCTAGAGTGGCCCAGGAGCGGCATGGCCAGGGTGCGTCGCAGCTGGGGAGAGGCGTGGCCGGGGCCGGTTCAGCCAGTGGTGGAGCAGGGCCGGTTCAGCTGGGAGCTCGGGGAGCCGTGGGGGCGGCGCAGGTCGCGGAGGTCGTAGGTGGCGGCACCGTTGCCTTCATCGCCTTCGTCGCCTTACTCCATTTCTAAGAACACTATATATTAACATAAGGGTTACAAGGAGTATGGGCCGTGTTATTTTGGCCCTCACTCTCTACATTAGATTGGTATCAAGAGGTTCACAAGAACAAAGCACAAAAAACCCTCCCGCAAAGATTCTTCCTAGCCCGCAAAAGAAAAGAAGGGGTGTATGGAATGTGATAAAAAAATAGAATTAAACCCCTAACTCATATTGTTCATTGATGGCGATGAGGAGGGAAGTTCGGTCATCAAATACATCCCACTTCGGTTGCCTCTGCAAGGTTCTTTTGAAGAATAAGTCGAAGACGTTCCTCACTGGCGTTCTTCGTGGAGGAAGCGTTCTTCATTGGAGAGCATAATTCTCCAAGTGTAGGGCGTCACATCACTTTACCAGCACTTCATCTCTTAGTGAAGCCATCGCAAATCCTCCTCCCAAGGTCCCTACAGATAGGAGATGGGGTAATATAGGTAATGATCGTGGAATTTATGATTGTTTATTTATTAGGAACCTTCCTAAATTCCAACGACGTTGTTACTTAATTTAAAAAGGGGGAAAGACAATTAACTAAGTTGGAACAATTAATAAGGTGTGTTGGAACAATTAAAATTTTGGAGGTGTTTAAGAGGCTCACCCCACATTTATGAGGGGGGTTGAGAGGTTTTCCACTCCTCTCATTAATAGGGGTCGGGTGGTCCCCACCATAATAAATCAAGAAGATGAGTTTTAGTTCTGGTGGACCCCACCCCTGAACATCCACATAGTGGGTGGTTACAACAAAATAAAATAAAATTTGAGCTTATTTTATTTTATTATTTCCATGAAAAACCAAAAAACTAACCTTTACCCTTGACTAACTGTCTTCGAGGTGAAAGTCTCTTTAAGCGAATACTGGCACTGCGAGGTCAACAGTGCCCTAATATTTCAATTCCGAGCACCGATTCAAAAGATAAAAAAACCCACTCACACATTTACTAAACATACCTGAAAAAAAGTTCAGAAACTCATTATGGGAACTCTAGGCCTTAGAATCATGCGCCACCAATTTTTCACTGACTCGTAAAATTGCCATTTAATTAAGAAAAATCACATGGAAATTCTAGGTCTTTACATTGGTGGTGCCCTACTAATTTATAATCCCACCCTACTCAGGCCTCTATTGGGTACCTGATTAGATTTTATGGTTGCAGGTCAACAAAAGGGAAAGGGCCCCATGCTTGGGAAGTGAGTTGGGTTCAGTATGTGAATGGATGAGGTTCAATACTTGGATCCAGGACCATTTTTTGGATTTTGATGTTTGTATTTATTTTGGGTTTTTTTTACTTGGAACTATAGCCTGGCATGACATGTTTACTGTTGGATATGGTTTGTACCTAGTTAGGGAGTGGGTTATTTATGCATGATACTTCCAGTTTCCTAGTATTTTCAATATTTAAATTTTTTTCTACTATGGCCTACTCTCGTAATGAGGGTGAAGTATCCCCACATATTCTATTATACCCTCACTGCTAGTTAGAAACCTCTGGTGTACATGGAGGTGCGCTTGAGGTCATGTGGCAACCCAGCTCGGGGCACCGTTTTGGTGGCTTCTGGGTCGAGGATGTTATAAAGTGGTATCAAATGATTTATTTTCTATTTCTTACAATTTTGGGATGCAATATAGGATTTTAGGAAAGTGTCAGGACTTGGTAATGAGCTCATTCTTTGGATTATCTAATCCATGTATGGGGGAAAACCCAAGTAACCCTGGGAGGGGTTGTTGTTCTTGTTGTGTGTTGTTATATTTGATGATATGTCACTATTGGGTGATGCACTTGTTTTGTGATTTGACGGTTTTGTGATATTTCTCTCATGACCGGAAGGATACGAGGTCGTTCATTCATGAAACATTCAAGGAACCTATGTTGGTAAGTGACATGCATCATGGTAGGAACACATACAAGATTGGTTTTTGGGATATAAATGCTAGGATGCATTTGTTTTTTTCTTAAAAGTAATGACATTGTTCCTAATAGGATTATATGAATGGGTAAAAAGGGAATCAATAATATCAAGTAGTAATTATAAAATGGTGTTTGAAAAAAAAGTAAAAGTGTATTAACCTGTTGTAAGAGTAAATTTGGATATGGATTTTTTAATTGGTGAAAAATATAAGGCTTTTAACCATGTAAATTAGATACCACATTATCCATGGCCTTAGAAGAGGTATCCAAGGGTATTGTTCTGGTTGTGAGTGGGATTTTTTGGTTAGTGTATGCATACTGGTTTTGTTATGAAAAGTGATGAGCCTACCTATATCTTTTCCCTTTTCGTAAAAGCATTATGGTTGTGTTCAAAAGATATTTTTTGAAATTGTAGAGAAATTATACCTTGAAGACGTGTGCCTATTAGAAGATAGGAGGAAGTAGCTGAGAATGATCCTCCAATAGTGGAGAAAGAGAATGTGGTTATCCAATAATATAGGGAAGAGCAGTTCCATGAGAACTTTTCTCGTTTTATGTAGATGATGGAACATGACTTAGGGCATGTTTCATCAAGTATGTTTGAGCTGACTAGGGAGTTTTAGTTGCATTACTCTATGACCTTTACCAGATAGGGAGGGACAGAGGAAAATGAGTTCTAGTTAGATTCCATCCAAACTATTCATGACCATTTAGAGGCCCCTCTCGAGAAGTGAGTCAAGTTGGTGGCCTTTACGATGAGGGGCTAGGAAAAATGTTGGTGGGACATCATGGTCAAAATAGAAAAGGTTGAAGGGATGATGTGGAAGGATTTTCAAGAGAAATTTCTTAAGAACTTCTACCCGAAAACCCTAAGTCAGGAGAAGGATGTGTATTTCATGAGGTTGATCTAGGGGAAAATGTTGGCAATGGACTATGATAATCATTTCACAAATTTGAGATGCTTCATTCTGACATTGAAGGGAGACAAGGAAGCCATGGAAAAATGCTTACAGGATGGACTGAGATGCAAGATTAGGTATCAAGTGAATATTTTACATCGGAAAAGGATTGATGAAGTGGTGGACCAAGTTCTTATCTCATAGGGGAACATGAAGGGATCTTTAGGTAGTGAACTTATGGAGACAACTAGTCGAGCAAGTGGTGCATCTTCTAATAGTAGGAAGGGCCATTTTGGAAATTTTCAATAGGTTTGAAGTAAACAAATTATTTAGAATAAGGGATCAACTTCTCAGGGCGGTGACCAGGTATTCGATTATGAGTGATGAAGGATAGGGAAAAAATATAACCAGTGTTTCCAACCACTGGTCGAGTGACGAACATGAAGAAGTCCATGCCACAAGCATAGGTTCTGCAAGAACCCATGATAGTATGAAAATAATGGAGGTTAGAGGCAGATGTTGAGTGTAGGCAGGGGGTCGGTTACCCCGAATCAGGTAAGTAGTTGGTGCTCCATAAGTCGTACTGGTAGAGGCGGTGGACATGGAAATCCAGGGTGTGACAATCCTTACCAATAGGGCGGTACAGTGCATTGTACACAGGCTGGAGCCCAAGGTAAAGGGTAAGGTCATCTCCTTGTAGTTTTGACTACACCTAATGGTGTTGAGGGAAGACCATATACTGTTAAAGGTATGATTATTATATCTTGCACGCTCTCTAGTGCTTTATTTGATATAGGTGCTATGAATTATTTTATATCTACACAGTTCATAGTCCTGTTGGGATTAACTTTGGAGAGAGATTTTGGAGTAATGTTTCTTGATACTCTTCTAGTGGTATAAGTTTAGAACATCAAGCAGTGAAAGTTTTATGCTCTAGGGGTTGGTGGATATCATCTTCTATGGTATTTGTTCATCCAAGAGACGTTAAGTCTAGACCTAATCTTGGGGATGGATTGGTAGGTGTTATATCAAGACCACATCAACTATTACTAACATCGAGTAACATTCACATCCCTCAATAGAAGCACCTATGTCCTTCCTGGTGAGTGGGATACTTGAGTGGGCCATACAGGGCCGCTATGCCAGCAGTTGGGAGAACTCATAACGCATGTAGCATGACTTATATTATATTATGGGGAGAAAGAGAAGAAAATATTCCCTCCTATTGTGGACTAGTTTCAGGATGTGTTTATAGAGGACTTCTTGGGGTCACCACTTGAGAGAGGTGTTGAGTTTGTGATTGAGTTGTTACTAGGAGAAGAACAAATTTATATTCCACCATATTGAATGGTTCTAAAAAATCTACAATAATTAAAGATTCAATTATAGTAATTGTAGAATAATTGGTTTATACATCATAGTACATCACCTTGGGGATCTCTTGTGTTGTTTTCTAATAAGGTTAATGGATCACTAAGGCAATGTGTCAACTATAAGAAACTAAACCAGATAATAGTTAGGAACGGATACCCTCTTCCTTGAATCATTGACCTGTTTGATTATCTCAGATGTTCCTTGGTGTTTTCCTAGATCGATTTGATATTAGGATACCATCTGTTGAGGGTGATACCTTATGACATACCCTTGACAGCTTTCTGAATTAGGTACATGTTGTATGAATTTTTGGTGATTCCATTTGGATTGACCAATTCATCGACAATGTTCTTGGCCTTGATGAACTAGATATTTCACTTGTATCTGGATCAATTATTTGTTTTCTTAATTTATTATATCTTGGTGTACTCCAAAACTCATGATGATAATGATAAACCCCTTTACATCATAGTTGGTACACTAAGAGATCATAGGATTTACGTCAAGCTATAAAAATGTTAGTTTTGGATTGACAAGGTGCACTTTATAGGTCATTGTTTCTGATGCTTTCACCGGGGCAGACATCCGTGTATCAAGGAAACATTGGCTAATGCCCCAAATTCCCTATTTCCAAAGGCGGGAGACATCTGTCACATGTTTAGTGGTGTTTTCTCATTGATCAAAATAGGATGATGGGATTTCAGTTCATCCTTTTATGGATTCCTCCGCAACACTCGTCAACGAGTCTGGGTCTCCCATATAGATTAATACATTATTCGTGAAACTCTTCCTAGTTCCATATATTTATGGATGTCAGTTAATTACACTACTTTTGTTAAGACATTCCAAGGGGTAAAGTAAGGGTAGGAACCTTCGATCGAGGGAGTAGTCACGTTGGAGATCGCTGATGTGTCTGGAGGCAGAAACACTGGTGTGTCGGGGTTTCTTTCCCTTATGAAAGGGATTCATGAGGTCATTTAATCCTAT
This sequence comes from Viscum album, assembly GCA_963277665.1. Lineage (NCBI taxonomy): Eukaryota > Viridiplantae > Streptophyta > Magnoliopsida > Santalales > Viscaceae > Viscum > Viscum album. The sequence continues at coordinate 1,058,510,035 of OY728125.1, forward strand.
GTAATCACACATCGAGTGTGGGGAATTATATTCCATGGGCATGTCTCTAAAGTTTTCCTCAGATTCCCATGTTTAACACAGGGTATTCCACGCGTTTAACGTCTTCCAAAGATGGACTAGACTGATCAGAACATTGACAGGAGTGGATCAGATGGGTGCATCCCCGAGAGGGAGCACCAGAGATCCCTACTAGATGGATAGATCAAGACGTCCAATGAAGATGGATCCAAGGATGCATGGTTACCTATAAATGGTATTCTAGGGTTTTTCATTATCTGGGATTAAACCTCAGGGAGGTTTCCTACATACCCTATCCAGAGAGACAGGGATGAAAGCCACATAGGTTATAGGGGAAATAAATTGGGGTGTTCCTAGAGGACATCGTCCCAAATACATATCAGGGATTATGTGGGGATAAAGTCCCACTGTAATAGGAGCACTCTTGGTTGAATGGTTACATATTGTGTGGGGATTATGCGTGGTGAGCTGCCCGATTGCTACTAGGAGTAGCGAGGATGTGGGTGACATTATCTCACTAGAATGTAGTGGCCTGGGTAAGATTCATGATGGATATGGATGGTTGACTGAATTGTATGGAGAATGAGATGGAACCAACATGAATATGATGATGATGTTGGGATTGAACCTAATAGAGGCTTCCTACGTATCCCTGTGGTGGGGAATCAAAATCTGCATAGTTCAGTGGGGCGATGGGACACCATAGGAGGTGACCCATGAGAATGGACACATGGATGGGACCCAGAGGAAGTGGAACCTATGGGCTGGGGAATGGCCTTCCAAAAAAAGGGGATCAAGGGAGAGACATGGATAAGACATGGGTGATGGGATTGAACCTCAAAGAGGCTTCCTACATATCCTCATGGTAGAAAGTCAAAGTCCATGTAGTTTAGGATGGGGCATGGAGTCAGAGTGTAGATAAAGGACAGTGACCCGATGACATACTGGGGATTACACATGGTTAGTATCCCAGGAGCAGGTCTCATGCCACTGGAAAAAACCAGAGATGTGGTTCCCAACAAAGGGGATTATAATGGCTTACCGTTGGTTGGAAACTACAACAACTTACCATTGTTTGGGGACTACAATGTCTTACCATTGGTTGGGTACTACAACAACTTACCATTGTTTGGGGTTGAACCTTAGAGAGGATTCCTACGTACTTTATCCAAAATAAAAGTATAAAAACCCACGTATTTCAAGGGGAGACATGAAATCAGGGTGTACACAGAGGAAAATGACCCGAAGACACACTGGGGCCTACACGTGGTTAATAACCCTATAATTGGTCTGAAACCACAGGGGCATGCAAGAGATGTGGGTCCTAAAAAAGGGGACTACAATGACTTACAAATTCTTGGGGTTGAACCTAAGGGAGGATTCCAACATACCCTGTCTAATAGATAGGGATAAAAACCCACTTAGTTTGAATAAATACAGTTTAACGTCATGTGAAAAAATAGGGCATACAGTTTAATGTCATGAAAGTTAAGGGGGACCGACGTGAAGTGGTCAGGACCAATGAGTGATGGGATTGAATCTTAGGAATGCTTCCTATGCACATTTCTTGGAAAGGGAAAGTGTAATGCCCTGAACCTAGTTACCCATAGTCAGTGAATTATTACATAACATTTTCATGATCACAAAAAAGATCATGTCTCGATAGAACGATTAGTTTAGTAGCCTTGGAATAACTAGATACATTAATAAAGTTTACATTACATCATAAAGTGGAAGCTACTACAACAAAATCTTGTCTTCATATCCCCTCATACTATCCCTGTAGGTCATTCATAAATTACTTCTTCACATCTTAGAAAAAATAAGACATTGAAAGGGATAAGCTCAGATTCTTAGTAAGGATAACAATATAGCGGAAACCTTCATAAATAAGCATAAACATTTAAGGCAATGTATAACTAAAACAAAAGCCTTTTAAACTTGAACTTTATCATAATATGGAAAATATTAAATGAAATAATTCCATTTACTTATTCACATGGATATTCTACTAGTCGAATAACCACATGCAATATCAATAACCACTTTCATAATGATGGAATGCATGATGCCAGACTGTCATAACCACATAGTCAAGGCCTCTTGCCAAGACTACAAATAATATTTTGTCAATACCTTGTGCCAAGAAACTAGTTTGTCTCATGAGACCTACTGATGCATCGAGGATATATAGTGGGCTCCACCTATCACTTACTAAGTCCAATGAATTCCTCATATGAAAATTCTGAAACATAACATAAACATTCGTATTAAAACTAGCCTACGAAATATCAATACTTTAACCACAAACCATGAATGGTATAAAAATAGCACATCCACAGTCTAACAAAACTCATTCGATACAATATGGAAGATTTTATTGTATCATATTAACCTCAATCAAGAATAATGAAGGATATTGACGTAGGTGAAAATAATCATCAAAACTATTAGAGTGAAATATCTCCCTTTTTCTTGAAATCATTTAAAAGTCAGACTATTTTCCAAGAAGACATTCAAAAATAGATTTTTGAATCAATGTTTCCCATAACACTTTGAAGCTTTTGAAAAGTAATTTTAATTTCAAAACTTTAATGTCCATATAAATAAATCCTTCAATCCATTTTTAAAATATGGACATTAATGAGAAATATTTAGAAGAATAAATATTTAAAACATTTAAAAATGACATTTTAGTTAGAGTTCCTAACCAAAAAAGATACACTTGAATAAAAATAATTGAGGTAATAAAAACTTTGTAATGTCATGAGAATAAATGTATTCATGATATACTATGTCAAAGTACATTATATACACCATATAAAAGTTATTTGGTGTATAATAACAAATGAGTCTCAATGGAATGTAAATTGAGATGAAATCTCTCATAAAAGCCGTATCCTTAGGTTAAGGATAAATCAACGACATAATTATGTGTGAAAAATATAAATAAACTCAATATTATTGGATATTCAGTGTAAACCAATCAAAGTACATTCACACATATTCTTAATAAAACAACAACAATGAATTAGTTGTTTAACTCAATAAATGGAGATTGAGTTAAAATTACTCTTATCAAGTTCATATAGATGACTTGAGAATTTATCAATGGAGTCATTACGTGTATCAAAATTATATCCATAGAAAGGGGAGTGGAAATTATGGCATAATCAAATGAATAGTGATTCCACACATAATCTTGGAGTAAAATAATCAATGAAGTATGCATAAATCCAAATGAGTGGAAATTGAAATTTCAAATTCCCTTATTGATTTGGTAAATTACGAAACATACACCCATGAAGGAAGGATCATAAAATGATGATATAAATATACATGAATTAAATTATATTACACAATGAATACAAACATGGGCATTACACACACCACATGCAATAAATAAGTGGTGAACAATGAAATCTCACAGAATTAAAAGTGAGATAAGAAACCCCTTACTTTCTACTTTTTCCTTGGTCGAGGGTAGGTTAGACTCCAATATAATGGTAAAATAATTGTAATTGAATTATACAAGGATCAAATACAATAATATGATGTCATATATGATCTTTTAACATTGCTTTGTTAATGATATCTTAGTATTATCGTCGTTTCGGGTGTTAACTTACTCGTTTTATTTTATATTTTTGTTACATAAGTCGTGTTTGTTATGAGTAGGTTGTATATTATTCATATACAAAATGATTTCAAGTCCTTAAGAATTATTTTTAATCATCAAATGATAATTATACTTGAATGGATGCGATGGGGAATGAATCTCATCGCGTTCGTGGAGACGGTAGTCCGTACGTACACACGAGCGACAATATCATTCATTTGATATTAAAATAATATATAATTGGATGATATATCATGTATAATAAATCATTATCATGTTATATTTATTATTTACATGAATTAAACATCATTATTATACCCATCCAAATAATAATGTTTTGAATAACAATTACATCACGACGTGGAGACGGTAAGCCTTACGTACGCACGTATGGTGACATGTCATTCAAAGGATGGATAGAATACTGAATATGGTTGTACCATATTTATAATAAAATCACAGTATATATAATATACTGTATTTATTATTTTATAATGGGAATAACAAAGAAAGAAGAAGTTGAAGATGAAAGGAACTTGAAGGGTGTGGTGAAAAACATTACCTCTTCTTCAGGTTCTTCCTTTTGATTTGATCAAAAGGGCTCCTTAGTTGGATTTTTGATCAAAATAAGGCCTCTAGGTTGAATTTAGGGAAGTTGAGAGAGTATTTGGGCAGGGTTTGTATGATCCAAAAGGCTTTGAATGTGTGAATTAGTGAGAAGGGGGAGTGCCTTTTTATAAGAGGTGTGAGGGGCTTCTTTGGAAAAGCTAGAAATATTATTTTATAATAAATCAATATTCGGCTTATAGTGGCTCCAAAGTAGATTATTTAAATTTTAAGCTAGTGATAGGTCTAAAAACACTCAACCAATAGGTTTTAGACAGGCTTGGGTCACTAAATTAACCTTATCTTTTGGTTTTAACTCTTAGTTAATTAGTTTAACATTTACCATGTCACTTGTATTTTTATATTATATAGTTAATAAACTTACTATATAAATCCAAGAGACACAAAAGTTTCCATTAATGATACACCTATCATGATATAAGTCTCTTGGACGAACCTTATATTTTTAGGAATTTAATATCAATTAATTATATAATATTTGTTTTAAAAACTCTTTTATGTCAATTTTGACACTATTCAATAATTTATTTTTGTTAAAGTCTTAGTAACTTTATTAATTCGAACCAAATTCATTTAATAAATCCCATAATTTCATATTAAGCAATAAAATTCATGGATGTCATCCAAACATTCAAATTATATTAATTTGAACATTTATAATACCAATTATTTGATTCTTTCATTAATAAGGAAAATATTGTATCATTATTGTGTCATAAATAATATTAATTATTAAATGTATAAAAATTATAAATAGAATATAATTATGTAGGAAATCGTTTTGTCTTTATAAGGAATATTTATAGTTGAAAATACAACATATATAACCCTATGTAACAATTATTTCGCTAAAAGATATATGCTTATGTCATTTTTGTATTTATTTTAACTTAATTAATATAAAGTGTCATTATCACTTACAAGTGGATCCATGGGGTCCCAAAATCAACTACATGATTCCCATGGTTGGACATGTATCAACCAATATGGTTATGACATGTTTTAGGGTAATTTAATATTATTATAATATTATTTTTTTACCCATATTTACCGAATTTACCCTTTAACCATGATAAATAAAATAATTACCGAAGTAATTATTCAAAGTGTCTAAATATAATAGTTACCTATTTACACAATTTGGACATCCTGATTCCAAATATTGAATCCATTTTTCTCAATTAAAAACACAGATGTGGCAGAAATTAATTTAAAATTAATTCTCGTTGTTAAAACAAAAAGCGTGTTTTTAAGAGATAATAACTATCAAAAGATTAACACTTGTTTATGTCCGGTTTAATTGTCAAATTATGTCCAATGACCAAAATTATATTAAATGGTAAAAATATATTCAAGATATACTTTAAAACCACTCAAATTCATAATTTATCACTGTTAATTATTTTTATTAAAAAATTTGTTTTTAATTAAAATTTAGTAATTTTCACTATTCATCAAAATATAAAAGTTATCTAAAAAGTACCAAAATTTTACCCCAGTATAATTTCGATATTCCGAATCCAAAAATGAAGTCCATTTTGAGAGATAAAATTTATAAATTTTCAAAAAGTGGGTATTACTATTTATAACGGCTACTTTGATTGGTTGAGGTGTGTTAGAACTCGAAGTTGCGTACAAAACATGCTACTGTTTTAATCAAAGAGAAGCGTACGGTGGAAGATTTGGGTGTTACATTCTCCCATCCTTTAATAAATTGTGTCCTCTCAATTTTTAAAATTTGTCTTTGGAGTATAATGGAAAGTCCCACATCGGAAAAAGATTCAATAAAACTGTCACTTTAAAAGATAGAATAAGAAGTACAAGGGTCACCCGAGATAACCTATACTTGGATTCCATGAAACCAAAACATGGATATGGATGATAAAATAAGTGTAATGTTCTGATGGAGAGGTATAGAAAACACGATCATGAGAAAGTTAACAACAAGAAAACCACAAACTTGTGATGGGACAGACAGTCATTAGTTTCCCAGTAGGAAAATTAAATGGGCAACATTTTTTTTTGTTTTAAGTTACATTACATAAAGATGAGGAATTAAATTTTGCGATTGAATAAGAAAATAAAGTTATATACTTACTTTTTATGTAGAGTTTCATTCTTTAATAAAGTTTCAACACTAACTCATTTTTTTTAAACGAGGAGTATTCCAGAAGACTTGGTCACACTAGAAGAGCTAGAATAAACTTCTATAGAATCACATGATCCATGAAGGATAAAATATATATTTACATTGTCTTTAGAGATTAATCAAAACCAAAATGGTTAGTACAAGATCTGATGATCCCCCAAAAGGATATTTATTTAGAGAAATAAACACTAATCTTAATTTCTAAAATCAATACCCCAAAGTTAAATAAATACCATTCAATAAACAATTGTCCTTAAAATACTTCAATATAATCCAAACTAATATTGAAACCAAAAACATAGAAGAATTTGGTTATGTAGTCTTCCATGTTAAATTGTATCTCCAAATGACATCAACTACTCCTAAAGTCACATACTTAAAAGTAATTAACCTAATCACATATTCTCTATTATAGGTTAATCATTTCCATAAATAACACAAATCACTATAAATACACAATAAAAACATAGATTAAAATCCACAATTACTCAAATGAAACCCAATAGTATTCTATTTTCATAGGGTATATAGTGTTCCCAACAAAGCGAACATCTTCCAAAATAACATTTATCACTTAATCACCAAATCATTTTCCTATACTAAGGGTATTCATTTGATAAGACATAAGAACCAAAATCAAAATATTATTGAATAATAAAATCATTTAACTAAAAATAATTAGTCACACTAACCAGGGACTTCACATAGTCCAGTGGTAGGCGACAAATCCCAATCGCACTTTGGTTGTGGGTTTGATTCACATAGCTTTGTCCGACGCGACAGATTGTCACACGGTCTGCGTGTTGTCCTTTTTCAAAAAATATATTTTATAACATTACCAAAATGAGATAAATTCCTCAAAATAACCATAACATGATTTTAACCAGAAATGTCATCTCATACCTTTCATTTTTATCCCAAAATATTATAACTTGTAATTGCCTCAAACCCAATGATCATATAAAACCAAACGGTTATTTATATCTATATCCACAAGGGAGAAGATAATACTTCCTCAAATATCATTCTCACATGGAAACCTACGGGGTTACAAATACAAGAGAAAATTATTCCAAATTAATCCCATCAACAATGAGAACTAATACATTTAAACATTTCTCTAACCATTTATTTCCATATAGATTCTTCATTGACCAAGAAAATATCCTATAGAACATGGAATTCACTTGGGTAATGTCCAGGTCCCCTACATTTATGACAAATGACTGTAAATGGATTCTTGAGACCATTTTTATTTTCTTTTACAGTACTATTCATTTTTCATCGAGAATTCTTCACTTTATGTCATTCTTTCCCAAACGTAAAGCATTTCTTTGTTTCATTAAGACACTTTCCTGGGTGTCTCATTCCACATTTCCTGCATGATGGAAATTTAGGATTCTTTTCTCCATGTTCTCCACTACTGGATCTCTTATCAGTCATCACCTTTCTCTTCTTTGTTGAGTCCGGGAGTTGGTTAATTTATATGTAGTTGATCATATTTTTTGAAAACTAATTTGGAATGAACACAATATCTTTCACGCCTATCAACATTCCATTTTGTTGCTCATTTACAACACCGTTACCACCTTGTACATCATTCTCAAAGTTACTATGACTTACTTAGACTCTAGCCATTGACTAAAACCAGAAAGCATTGTGTGAGTAATAGTAGACATAAAATCATTTAAATAATATCATGGCACCATATTATCAATTTGAAACACATTAGGATTAACCAAGGTCATTTATTCTCATCTTATATTAAAATACATCAAATTATTTTGTAAAGAAAATGTAAATTATCCTAAGAATATCCCCTGGGAGTGTCGTAACCAAGAGTGCAGCAAGGCCCGTTGTCATGCACCAGTTCTCGTTTGAGTCTAGCTCAAAGCGGTGTTTTCGGGTTTTACCCCTAGGTACATCTGTGCCAGAGCCACCTCTACCTCATCGTATCCAGATAGGGATGTAATGCTTGGAAAACTCACAAAATCTATATAATACCAAAATTATAGGATGTTCTTCTATACTAATCCTCAAAGTTTATCTTAGGGCAATGTGCTCTAATCAGAGTTTATCTAAATCTAGTTTCCAAGGTTTGTACTAAACTTCATCTAATACCAACTGTAACGCCCCGACCCTAGTTACCCAGAGTTAGTGCATTATTACATAACATTGGAATAATCAAAAGAAAGATCAAGTCTTGAAAGTCTGATTAGTTTAATAGCCTTGGAATAACAAGATACATTCATAAAGTTTACATTACATCATAAAGTGAAAACTACTACAAAGACATCTTGTCTTCATATACCCTCATACTATCCCTAAAGTTCATTCATAAATTACTTCTTCACATCCTATGAAAAATAAGACATTGAAATGGTGAGCTCAGATGCCCAGTAAGGATAACAATATAGCAGAAACTTTCATAAATAAGCATAAACATTTAAGGCAATGTATAACTAAAACAAAAGCCATTTAAACTTGAACTTCAGCATAATATGTCAAAGGTTAAATGAAATAATTCAATTTACTTATTCACATGGATATTCTGCTAGTTGAATAACCACATTCAATATCAATAACCACTTTCATAATGATGGAATGCATGATGCGAGACTATCATAACCACATAGTCAAGGCCTCGTGCCAAGACTATAAATAAGATTTTGTCAAGGCTTTGTTCCAAGACACTAGTTTGTGTCAAGAGACCTACCGATGCATTGAGGATCTATAGCAGGCTCCACCTGTCACTTACTAAGTCCAATGCATTCCACATATGAAAATTTTGAAACCTAACATAAACATTCGTATTAAAACTAGCAAACAAAATGTTAATACTTAAACCACAAACCATGAATGGTATAAAAATAGCACAGCCATAGTCAAACATAACTCATTCGATACAATATGAAAGATTGTATTGTATCATATTAACCTCAATCGAGAATAATGAAGGATATTTACATAGGTGAAAATAATCATCAAAACTATTAGAGAGAAATATCACCCTTTTTCTTGAAATCATTTAAACGTAACACTATTTGTCAAAAAGACATTTAAAAATAGATTTTTGAATCAAAGTGTCCCATACAACTTGGAAACTTTGAAAAGTAATTTTAATTTCAAAAACTTTAATGTCCATATAAATAAATCCTTAAAACCATTTTTAAAACATGGACATTGATGAGAAAGATTTATAAGAATAAATCTTTAAAACATTTAAAAATGATATTTTAGTTAGAGTTCCTAACCAAAAGAGAGAAAATTGAATAGAAATAATTGAGTTAATATAAAAATTGTTATATCATAATAATAAAGGGATTAATGATATACTATGTCAAATTACATTATATACACCATATAAAAGTGATTTGGTGTATAATAACAAAGGAGTCTCAATGGAATGTAAATTGAGATGAAATCCCTCATAAAAGATGTATCCTTAGGTTAAGGATAAATCAATGACATAATTATGTGTGAAAAATATAAATACACTCAATATGATTGGATATTCAGTGTAAAAAAATCAAAGGACATTCACACATATTCTTATAAAAACAACAATAATGAATTAGATGTTTAACTCAATAAATGGATATTGAGTTAAAATTACTCTTATCAAGTTCATATCGATGACTTGAGAATTTATAAATGGAGTGATTATGTGTATCAAAAGTATATACACAGAAAGGGGAGTGGAAATTATGGCATAATCAAATTAATAGTAATTCCACACATAATCTTGGAGTAAAATAATCAATGAAGTATGCGTAAAGCCGAATGAGTGGAAATTGAAATTTAAAATTCCTTTATCGATTTGGTAACTTAAGAAACATACACCCATGAAATAAAAATCATACAATGATGATGTAAATATAAATTAATTAAATTATATTACACAATGAATACAAACATGGGCATTACACACACCACATGCAATAAATAAGTGGTGAACAATGGAAATCTCATAGAATTAAAAGTGAGATAAGAAACTCCTTACTTTGTACATTTTCCTTGGTCGAGGGTAGGTTAGCCTCATTTATAATGGTCAAATAATTGTTATTGAATTTTATGAGGATCATATACATTAATATGATGTCATATATGATCTTTTAACATTTCTTAGTTAATGATATCTTAGTATTATTGTTGTTTCGGGTGTTAACTTACTCGTTTTATTTTATATGTTTTGTTAAATAAGTTGTGTTTGTTATGGGTAGGTTGTATATTATTCATATACAGAATTATGTCAAGTCCGTAAACATTATTTTTAATCATCAAATGAGAATTAGACTTGAATGGATACGATGAGGAATGAATCTCATCGCGTTCGTGGAGATAGTAGTCCGTACGTACGCACGAGTGACAATATTATTCTTTTGATATTAAAATAATATATAATTGTATGGTATATCATGTGTACAGAATTATTATCATGTTATATTTATTATTTACATGAATTACACATCATTATTATACCCATCCAAATAATAATGTTTTGAATAACAATTACACCACGACGTGGAGATGGTTAGCCGTACATACCCACATATGGTGACATGTCATTCAAAGGATAGATAGAATACTGAATATGGTTGTACCATATTTAGAATAACATCATAGTACATATAATATACAGGATTTATTATTTTAGAATGGGAACAACAAATAAATAAGAAGTTGAAGATGAAAGGAACTTGAAAGGGGGTGGTGAAAAACATTATCTTTTCTTCAGGTTCTTCCTTTTGATTTGATCAAAAGGGATCCATAAGTTGGATTTTTGATCAAAATAAGGCCTCTATGTTGAACTGAGGGAAGTTTAGAGAGTATTTGGGTAGGGTTTGGCCGAGATAAAATGCTTTGAATGTGTGAATTAGTGAGAAGGGGGAGTGAATTTTTATAAGAGGGGTGAGGGGCACCTTTGGAAAAGCTAGAAATATTATTTTATAATAAATTATTATTTAGTTTATTATGGATCCAAAGTGGATTATTAAAAAGTTAAGGTGGGTATAGGTAGAAAACCACTCAACCAACAGGTTTTAGAAAGGTTTGGGTCACTAAATTAACCTTATCTTTTAGTTTTAACTCTTAGTTAATTAGTTTAACATTTACCATATGACATTGTATTTTTATATTATATAGTTAATAAAGTTACTATATACATCCAAGAGACCCCCAAGTGGTCCATTAATGATACAAATATCATGATATAAGTCTCCTTTCAGATACTTAGATTTTTAGGAATTTAATATCAATTAATAATATAATATTTGTTTTAAAAACTCTTTTATGTCAATTTTGACACTATTCAATAATTGATTTTTGTTAAAGTCTTAACAACTTTATTAATTCGAAAAAAATTAATTTATGAAATCCCATAATGTCATGTTAAGAAATAAAATTCATATATTTCATCAAAAAGTTCAAATTATATTAAATTTAACATTTATAATACCAATTATTTGATTCTTTCATTAATAAGGAAAATAATGCATCATTATTGTGTCATAAATAATATTAATTATTTAAAATCTAAAAATTAAAAATAAAATAACATTATGTAGGAAATAGTTTTATCTTTCTAATTAATATTTATAGTCGAAAATACAACATATATAACCCTATATAAAAATTGTTTTTCTAAAAGATATATGCTTATGTCATTTTTGTATTTATTTTAACTTAATTAATATAAAGTGTCATTATCACTTACAAGTGGATCCATGGGGTCCAAAAATCGACCCAAAGATGCCCATGGTCGAAAATTTATCAACCAATAAGGTTAGGACATGTTTTAGGGTAATTTATTATTATTATAATATTATTTTTTACCCTTATTTACCGGATTTACCCTTTAACCATGGTAAATAAAATTTTTACCGAAGTAATTATTCAAAATGTATAAAAATAAAAGTTACCTATTTACACAATTTGGACATCCTGATTCCAAATATGGAATCCATTTTTCCAAATTCAAAATACAGAAGTGGCAGAAATTAATTTAAAATTAATTCCCGTTGTTAAAACAAAAATCGTGTTTTCAAGAGATAATAATTATCAAAAGATTGGCACTTGTTTATATCTGGTTTAATTGTGAAATTATGTTCAATGACCAAAATTATATTAAATGGTAAAAATATATTCTATATATACTTTAAAACCACTCAAATTCTTAATTTATCACTGTTAATTATTTCGATCAAAAAAGTTGTTTTTAATTAAACTTTAGTAATTTTCACTATTCATAAAAATATAAAAGTTATCCGAAAAGTACCAATATTTTAATCTAGTCTAATTTTGATATTAGGAATCCAAAAATGAAGTAAATTTTGAGAGATAAAATTTAGAAAATTTCAAAAAGTGGGTATTAGTATTCATAACGACTACTTTGATTGGTCGAGGTGTGTTAGAACTCAAAGTTGTGTACACCACATGCTACTGTTTTAATCAAAGAGAAGCGTACCGTGGAAGCTTGGGGTGTTACAACAAGGATAAAATGTCACATAGTTCAGAAGGGGGGATTGGGGCTTACATGCTAAGGCATCCCTGGAGGGATTTCATGGTCGATGCTTACTCAAAGATCATGTGGGCCGTACTTGGTGTGAGAAACAAGAGGCAAAGAAGTCCTGACAACCACATCGAAAAAGTTTCATACATGAAGAACGAATTGGGAATTATGCATGGTTAGTGGTAAAAATATGAAACATGGTATTACGCATGGTTAGCGGCTCAGGGAGATGGAGATTGGGACCTTCTATAGGATGGAGGTCTGATGGCGATAAATCCCAAAGGGAGAGGGATGGGTAACAATGTTCCCAGTACCCATCTCTCCTATAACCTTAGCACACAAAAGAAGATAGGAGGAGTGAGGATGCTACCTCACACAAGAAAGGATAGGGGATTACACCTGGATGGTTTCCCTTCCCTGTGAATAAACACCGATCCATCAAAGAGAATATCATTCAATGTGAGGAATATCTCACTCCCATGGAGACCAGTAGGCCTGGAGAATGTTTTAGATGGGGAACCTTATGTATATTTCATTGGGTGAGGTCATAGTTTAACATCATGTGATGAGGATGATGGTGATTGATAGTTTAACATCCTACAACTCGAACAATCTAGATTCACTTTGCACCACTAGGAATAACTTAACTGATACCCACCCACCCTTGGGTAAGGGAAGGCATAAATAATTCTATTGTGATATGAGGTTGTGGAGTGATCCATTGAGGGGATCACGTTATCATGGCTATGAGAAGAATAAATAGTCGTAAGCATGCCTATGTGAAGAATCATGAGTTGAAGCAAAAAAATATGAATCACTTACCAAGGTTTGTTGAAATAACTTCATACAAATATGTGGTGTTGTATAAGAGAAGGGTTTGTGAATCAAATAGAATCACATGAAGGGACCTTACGAAGCTCTGGTTCCCCATAAGGTAGAGAGACTTCATGAAGGGGTATAGTTCACAAAGTGGAGAGGCCTGACCTAGGCATGGAGTATAAATGCATATAAATGGTGATTCATGAAGTGAATACGATTTCACAGAGTAGGAATTCTTGACGAATGGGTTCCTTACAAATCATGGAACTATGAAGTAATGTACTTCATGAAGCACAATGGTCCTACCTTATCATGGGGTCCACATGAGCATGGAAGGTACTTCGTGATGCATAGGTTCTTGGCAAATATCTAAGTCCCCTAATGGAGTTCATTCCTTCATAGGGGCCTTTGGGCTCTACTAAGGGAATCCCTTCTTGAAGAGGGGTTGCACTTGAGCTAATAAAAAGGTATTTCTCAATGCTCAAATAACATAAAGAGCACATTTTTTCAATTCTTCACAGAGCATAGGATGATTTATGATTTGAGAGATGAGAAGGTGAAAGGTTGATGGATCTGTCCTATGAGTTTGAGGGATGTGTAGTATTTACTGGAAAGAGGCATCAAAAAGATCAGACAAGTCATTGTGATGACACGTGGTGCTTTGAGACTGGATTCGGATTGCGTCATGTTTGTTGTAACTGTGGAGTCAACCTTCATCCCCTCATTAGTGCAGAGGCCTCCTTAATTCACTCTGGGTGCTCACAGAGGCTTCTATAAATTTCCAAGGGAGCATAGGGGAGATCGGGTTCACTCTATGGTGTAAAGCTCCCCATCAATTGCATCATAACTACTTAGTCGTCTACCTCTTTTACTCTGCAGCGATTTCATAAGAGGCCATGGCTTTGCGCTAGCTGTGGTGCTGAGGGGCTCTGAGAAGAAGATTCACGAAGCAGACCCTTTGGCATTAGTGTGATCTTTGAAAATTGTTTCCTCTGCACATATTTTGGAGCCAACAAATGCCCCCCCATAATTGGATCTGAGGAGAAAATGATGGTCAAAGTATGAGGGTAGATAGCCAAAATTTTTAGGCCAATCACAAAGTAGGGTTGCGATGCACGGAGGTGATGCATGGGTCGAGAATGCCGTGAAGCTCGCCACAGCCAGGAACATAATGAATCTCGAAGGTCATTTCCTATAAATAGGGGAGGATAAACCTTCGTTTTTTCCTTACTCATCTATATGTTTTTAGTGATTTTACTCTTGATTCGTAAAGCTTCGTACACTCTGTGACTGTTCATTGTGAATCAGGTCCTTTCTGCTTTGCGGTGCACATTCAGTCTTTTGACTCTACAATTGTGCACTCCGTGACTTGTGCCTATGAGGTATTTTGAAGAGATCTATGGAATGTGTTTATGAATGAGCTCTATGAATGAGCTCCGTAATATAGAACCAAAAAATCAAAAACTTTGAGTTGAAATGGACCACTAAGAAGCTTCCAGGGGGGGTCCTTGCAGATTCTACCCAAAGCGAAGAGATGGCTGATAACCTTGGGATTATAGAAAGCATGTATATCCATTTGGACTACAAATCTTTTGTGGAGATATTTTTAGACAGCTAAAAGAGCTACCCCTCTTCTATAGATTTCCCTTATATGGATTTGGTCTGAAGGGTGATGTTCTCATCCTGGAAGAGAGAAGGGACAACCCAACCTATTGGTTCAGAAGCAAGTCGTGCCAACATCAATGGTTCAAGAAAGCCGATGGCCCTATTTTGGAGTATTATACACTCATCAATGCCGAATATTTGTATAATTAGGTAAACAACATCATGGGAAGATGTTACAGCCAGAGGTATCTCCTCCGAAATATCAAACCATTGTGGAGGCTACCTTGGGGAACCTGAAGAAGGGATGGATTGATGAGTGGGAATTGTACCAATGAGAAAATTTTACAGATGATTGGGAATGAGAATATTGGGTCTGTGCCTCTTGTGAGGATTTTGGGGTAGAGCTGAGGTGAGTGGTCCCATATGAGGCAGCATGGGCTTCCTAGTTCCACATTTACCAACAAAAGCAACTGATTCAAGAGTTGCTCAGTAGGTGGTCTTAGAGGACAAACACTTTCCATTTTCACCATGGGGAGGTTGGTATCAGCATCTAGGACCTTCACAAGATATAATAGATCCCTATATTTGGGGAGATGTATGATGAGTTCCTCCCCACCGCTAATACCTGGGAGGACCTGGAGAAGATGACATCACTCTAAAGGGTATTGATAGACATGGTTCTTAAAGAGGACAAGAAGTTGGGGAGGTATGTCCACTTCAAGAGGTTGTTCAGTTGGTTCCTAAATTCCCCAATAGATGGGAAGTTTCCTATGAGGCCTCCCACTTTCCTGATGGGGACCCAACGAATCAAAGATCACTTGTAATGGAGACTCTCAGTGGACATCCAGTGAAAGACATGGGGATTCAATGTCAGAACCATGAAAACACTAGTGGTTAGGTTAGATTCATTCATCTCAGCACTCATCTGCGGTAGGATACTTCCAGTAAGGGAAAAAAACATGGGCATGAAGCCGATCACTTTTATCATGGAGTCCATGTTGGCGATGAGGGAGTGGGTCAGTATGGGGATCCCAATGTTGGATGATCTGTATAAAGTGTTGTGACATATTAGTGAAGGTATGAAGACACATAGGGTGTTTGGGATGATCCATCTTCTATATGGGTAGATAATGATGCATATGGGTGCCTATGAATACAAAAACCTCATTTCCCCTCTAAATTTAGACTTTTGACATGCCATTCTGAACACGGTGGGGATGTTCCCAACCATCCTGGCCTCGCTGGTGGTGCTGAACTGAGTTTTGAAGGTGGACGTGTTCAATTTCCATCCATTCCCATTACCAACAGGTGTGTTCACTGATGATGGATAGGAAATAGAGTAACATCAGTCCAGCCTTTGAGCCTTACAGGATGGCATATTGGTTGTATAGGTTGACCACGAGCCTCTTTATTTTCTGGTGCATGTAGTGTCTCACCCTTTAGGTCTACTTGGGGTACACCATGAGGACTATCTGTGTTTGATGGGGCAGATGTGGCTCATGTTCACTCGCTAGGATGGGAAGATGCAGAATGATAAGCCTCTACCCATAGTTGTTTATGGGCTAGTGAAGGAGTATGCCAAGATTTTTGAGGTAGCCTACCTGGGGGAGATGCTGAAATGACGGACCATACGTTTTAGTAATGCCCCCCTCAACCTCAAGGTCGAGTCCAGATAGTGGAAAGGACATCCCATGGTGGTAGGGATGCATTAGCAGTGAGGCCTTCGCCGATTGGGATATAGGGGGCGTCTGAACTGGTTGTCCTGGTAGAGAAATGTTATCTGAAAGGGAAGTCGCCCCAGTGGTTCCGTAAGATACCCACTTAGGCTCCAGGGAAGCGGTTTCATGACATAGAAATGCCTGAGGATGCTGTATTCTAGGAGGATTGGAACATCTGGGATGTCAACATACAATTCATCAACCCTTCCAAAATGTGGCACCATATAAACCATCTCATGATAGATTTTTCAGGGATTGGTATTGATAGGGCTGGCTTTGCGGTATCGCAGGTGGAGGGGGAGCAATACATCTCTGAGATGGAGGACTTTGTACACTCTCGGGGTGCTCCGCATCCAATGAATGATCAGGTGAAAGTGATGATTGATCGAATAGTCCCTCTATAGCTATCTACTTACAACTTGAGGGAGTGCTTCCCCCTATAGGAAGAATCAGAAGGTTCCTCCTCGAGGGAAGGGGCTGGTAGAGGGAGCCCTCCAGAGGAAGGTGAGGTCTCCAACATGGACCCAGAGCCAGAAGAGTTTGCAGATACTCTTGAGGTAAACCCAAAACCATCTTCCTATGATCCCCATGTAGGTCATTTAGGAATTCCCAACTAACATTGACCTGTGTAGGAGGGTATCATACATAAAATCCACTCCCGCACAATAGTAGATGCCGATGTGGGAAGTTCAGGATCTATACCTATGATGAGGGTGATTGCCGCACCTAGTAGGGCCACAAAACCCATTGTGGTTTTCCTAGAATCTTTGGATTTCCCTATCATATGCAGAGGGCCATGTCTCAGGGTTCTGACAACAACAGCTCAGGGGAGAGAGCAATTATTTGATCTCTATAAGTATTCTCTGTAACTATCATCCATTGATCAAGTAAACTGATGTATGTGTACACTCACATGCACAATTCATCAAATAGTATGTGCCACATTGGAGAGGATTATTGGGGCCCATGTCGCTGATTTTCCCAGGGGAATGCTGGGGGTCATAGAAGCAGACATCCATATAGACCAAGCATTACTGCTCCCAATCGCAGGTGGGACCATTAGCAGGAAGGAACCTAAAGTCATTGAGGTGGTATATGAAAATGGGGATCAATTGGATGACATGGGTCCTGACCTACCTAACTAGACACCAGATTAAGATCTTACTGCTGAGTTCCTGGAGGTGTTCCCTGCATATGAACCTACCGACCCTAAGTACCCGGATGAAACTTTTTCTGATGAAGAGGAAGTAAGGTCGTTCGTCGTCGGTCATGGAATATGATCAAGCACTTCATCAAGTAAAATACTCAAGTGTAATGGATAAACCATATGGGGAGGATTCATTCTCAACTATGTAAACTATATACTGAAGGAGTGGATGCCCATCATCCTCATATGCTCATCAAAGATTTCATGGCCGAGAAGATACGAGAGCATGACCACAACCTCAGTGTGGGATGGTAGTGGAGGAATTTGGTGAACATCAAGAGGCACCATGAGAATGAAAATTAGGTGTAGTGGCTGAGGGAGCATAAAGACAAGTATTCCACTTTTCTTGATGTGAAATCAGGTCTCATATCATGGATAAAGGCCTAGATGGAAGAGGACAAAGATCAGATGAGGCAGGCATCTGAGGAATATGGCCATCATCTGAGTCAATGAGGATCAGGACTAGATTGAGGCTGATGAATTATGCCCCATCGCCATTGAGGAGGAGTGGGATCTTAACAGGCAACAAAAGATCCTTGACGCTACTAGACAGAGAGTGGCAAAGCTGGGATGCTCGATCAAAGAGGTCAACCCATATATGGGAGGGACCAAGCCTTGGGTGCTATAATTTGCATGAACACATAAATATATTTTATGTTGGGTGTAGGAATGAGTCCTGTTATTTATTTTGGTTTGCTGCAATTCTATTAAATTCGATAAATTTCCAACGATAAATACCTAAGCTCACGCGAGTCATGCCTAATTTGAGAACAGGGGGTGATCACATCGTTATTCTTCTTGAATAAGAGAGTTCCAACCATGCTCCAAGAATTCGGGGTCTGAAAAACCAATCCAGAATTCTGAGATGAAAGAGAGAGGCATGACATGAGAATGATGTTCTCAGAACAGTCAAATTTCTGGTTTCCCAACGTGCTCTAGTTCATGTGCGGGGTAATTCCATGGGCATTAGAATCAATATGAATATAGGGGAGTGGAATGTGTGAATCACGATACCCAAAATTCAGAACACTATAGGGATGTAATGAAAATGAAGGATAGTTGTTTATCGTGTTTGAAACATAGTATCCCTATTGTGTTAGCTTGGAATGGGGATAACAAATGAGGGTCTACCACTGATCATGTTCAAAACATGAGGCTTGAATCAAAATGTCATCCATTAGTCTTCCAGAATGTTATCCCAAGAATGAGGTCCTACCATAGGCTGAGCATCTGTACTATTAAGGTGTTCCTTCAGGCATGAAAGTGGACGAAGGTCTAAATAAAGGGCATGCAAAGCTTAGAGGGTGGAGTAATGGGTTGTTCAAATAGAGTCCAACACTCTTGAAATTACACCGCTGTGATAAGAGATCTTTAGGTGAGTGTATCAGTCTGATCATGGATCAGACACATTTTCTGAAAGGATATCTCTAGGGAGAACCCATAGTGGCTTGCAGTTTTACGTCATACCAATGAGGATGATAAACTTGTAGTTCAACGTCGCATGGTGAGGACACAGGAAATAAACAGTCCCTAAATAGAGGATGAGGCCAAGATAACCATATAGAAGGTTTGAAAGCACGTGGATAGATCTAAGAACTAGACATATAGATATCACCATGTATCCTACTAGGGACGGAATCAATCCATACATATTTCTTGAGCATCACGTGGCCAGAGACCGACACTCGTAGGGGGAATCCTCTCTGGAGAGGAAGCTGAAGCATCCCATAATTATCAGGGGGTATCTTGAACTTTTTCAGGGTAGAACATCATTTTAATGTCGTGAATTAATGATGGGGATACCCAGAAAGGAAACCCGTGGTGAGGTACATATCCCGACGTGAATGAGGACTATAAAAGTCCACAACACACTATGTGTTCCCAATGGGATTATTTATATTGTATACTAGAGGTGGCCTCACTTAGGGTTGGACCTGGATTGAGGGCTCCTACGTATCCCATGAGAATAGAAATCAAGCAATACATAATTCTCAGATTTTAGTTTAATGTCATGTAGTATGAAATACATGCATGGTATGGCTATGCCAGTACCCATCCCACCAAAATTACTAAGCCCATGTGAGTCATGTTCGATGTGGGAAACTAGGAGAAGTGATGGGATTTTGTCTGTACAGGGAGGCACACATTAGGATTAATGGACCCCTGGGTGAGAAACATCCCACCATTACTGACCTGCCTACTTAGCACACATAGATGCACCGGGGGTAGAACCGAGTGTTTTGAAATTCCACATGAACATATGGGGATAGAGAGATGTGAATATTGGCACCAGATATCTGGATCGCAATGATAGTGGTGTGACGATAGATTATAGCTGTGGACCACATTTAAAACATAGAATCCATTTCACATTAGCCTGGTATGGGGACATAAAAATTAGGGTCGACCATTGACCATGTTCGAAACATGGGACAAGTCGCAAAATGTCGTCCAAGGTCTTCCAGGGATTTGGTCCAAGATGGTAGGTAAGACAATGTTTCATGAGTCCAGGCCATAAAGGGGGCCCCTCTAGACATGGAAGGGGATGGAGATCCAAATTAAGAGATCATGAAACATAGATACGAAATGAGGGAATTCCCATGTGAGAACTCCGCACTTTGGGCTCTTTTCCATGACACATTCAAGTACACCACTGGGGCATGTTAGACAGAGGGAGTCAAATCCCTTTCCAAGAATAAGGGTCCTGGGGATGCATACTCTTAGTTTAAGAGGATACTTGTTGTGAAACCCAACGTTAATGAGGAAATAAGTAATCCACACCACACCACATGATTTCAAAAGAGTTCATGCCAAGGGGACTGAAAAATGGGAAGGATTTAAAATACATAGGGCTAGAACTGTAGACGAAATGTTTGGGAATTTCTACATATTCTATAAGGAGGGGAATCATGCTATACGTAGTTTTGGAAAGTTTCGTGTAGTTTAATTTCATGTGACAAATACATGGTTGGATATTAGTTTTAACGTCTTAGAGTTTGGACCATAATGCAAAAGAGAAAGGGAGACACATGGCACAAATATTGAAAAACCCGATCTAAATGAGAATAGTAGGAGTTTGTATCACACTATGTGATCCCAGGGGAGATTTTGAGGTCGGGGGACCAAAAGTGAAAGTTGGGATGGGCCAAGGGTGAAGTTCACAGGTGTTCCTATGTACCCATTATGATGGGGATCAATCCATACATAGTTATATAATTATCATGGTAGGGTAACAACTACAAGGACAATACCTTCATGCGAGTATAGCCCACACACCAAAAGAAGTGACATTTTAAAGATATTGTTTGTTCTTTACTATTGATGTGTTTTTTTAATAAATGATGGTAGGTCGGAGAATCCAGGAATTGTTGTAGGAATCAATCCATATGTACGCCTTGAAAAATGGAATGGTGGATGAATGATACCAAACATGATGTTCCCTCAAATGTGGACATCACAATGTTGTTCCGTTTTTCATCGTGCGACCAGGATTATAATGTCATAGTTTATGGTCATATGATAAGACCAGCCTATGTATTTTAACATCCCATAGAAAATACATAACATTTTAGAGTCATGTGGGGACCAAACAACATAGTTTATGGTCATATGTATTGGATGCAAATAGAAGAATGAGGTTTTAGATGGAATACGTAGGGTGTGATAAAGCATAACCAATGTGAATGTAGAAAAGGTCCACATCATACCACACACAAATCCAATGGAGAAACCTCAAGACATGGGGATGGAATAGATCAGAGGATATGGGGATAGACCTAAAGTTGAAATGTCTGGGTGTTCCTACATATCCCTTGAAGATGGGAATAAAGACATACATAGTTTTGAGAGTATAGTTTGACGTCATGCGGTACAAGAGGAAGGAGAGACTATCTCCTAAAATGGTAGTACATGGTGTGGCTATTTCAAACCCTATGTGAATGAGGAAATAATCCCACATATGACACACCACACAATCCTATAAAATTCAGGTCCAAAAGTCTGAATAGAAGAGATAATTAGTGGAACCTAAGATGTACCTGAAGATGAAATGACCAGGTGTTCCTACATATCCCATAAAGATGGGAATCAATCCATACATAGTTCTTGAGTGATTTCATGCAGTTTAGAATCATAGGAAAGGGATCTGGTAGATCTTAGTTTATCTTCATAGAGATCAGACCGTATAAATGAGACTCTTCCAAGTGGGTGTAAACTTTGACCCAATCCCTAAGCCCTCGTGAGCCATGATCGATGTGGGAAACAAGGGTGGATAAGATTTTCAAAACACGTGGAATACAGAGAAAGGGAAAATTATGTGGATCATTGAATGATACCACGCCATGGATTCATCCTCTTAACACGCACACACACACTAAGGAATAACACCAAGAGTGTCAAAATTCAACTTGAAAATGATGGAGTGGAAGAGGTGAATCATGCACCCAATATTTATGGATTGTTGGGTGGTGGCATAACAATGGAGAATAACTGTTGACTATGTTCAAAACACAAAATCCATATCATGTGACCTAAAATGATGAAAAAAATGAGCGTTGACCGCAAACCACATTTGCAACATAGGACTTGTGTCAAATTGTCGTTGAAGATTCTCGGGGATATTGGTCTGAGATGGTAGGAGAGCCCTAAGGCCTAGAATCCAGGCCATTTGAGGGTCCCTTAGAATGTGAAAGATGATGGAATCCTGAATAAATGGGAACATGAAGCATAAAAATGGGTGAAAACATGTCTATGTAGAATCCAACACTCTAGGTCCTGAACCAGAGTGCTCCTAATCTCAAGAGGTAGGTGCATGGGGTGGCTATTGCAAAACCAACATGAATAAGGGAATTAGCCTAGAACACACCACATACCCCCACCTAAAGGACTCATGCTAGGGGATATAAATATGAGGAGGTTTCTAAGAAACATGGTTGGACCCGAAGATGAATTGTCTGGGCATTCCTACGTATCTCATGAGGATGAGAATAAAGCCACACCTAGTTCTGGAAGATTTTTTAAAGTTTAACATCATGCAAAAAGGACATGGTAGATCATAGTTTATGGTCATAGATCTCAGAAATAAGATTCCCAGTTTAATGTCATGTACATGGGATTGTATAAGTGGAGATATCCAAGGAGGGTAATAAATGGTGCGGTCCTGGAAAACCTGATGTAAATGGAGGTGAGGAAAACATGCGCCACACAATGTGTTTTGAGAGGAATCCAGGCCAAGGGGCCAAACCCTGGAAGAGATATTGATGTTTGGGGATTGGCCTACAGAAAAAATGCTAGGGAATTCCTACGTATCCCATGAGGATTGGAATCAAGATTAACATAGTTTTGAAAGGGACATGCAGTTTAAAGTCATACAGTGAGGACGTGTGATGATAGAAGAATGGGAGGCACACATGGTGGGGTCGTTGTAAACCTAGTATCCAAAAAAGTATACACTATACTGTGTGTGATCCTCTAAGGGAACTATACCTAGGGGAAGTCAAAGAATAGAATTTGGGGCTATACTCCAAGATGAATCATTCGAGTGTTCCTACGTATCCCATGAGGATGGGAATCAAGCCATTCGTTGTTCTCAAGCTGTCGTGCAGTTTAACATCATGTGGGACCATAATGATAGGAGATCTTAGTTTAAGGTCATAGATCTCAGACCATATTACAGTTTTTCATCATGAAGGTAGAGTGGTAGGAACTTTTAGGTCCTTCAGCCTGGAAGGATCGCGCATTTTAAAGTCATCCAGTGAATATAGAACAATTTAAGGTAATGTGAGACCAAATCTGATTACTCAAGAAAAGTACTACTTGAGGAATTTGGCATTGGTGGGAGGAGTTATCCTCTCACCCTCCAAGGTAACCAGGGAGGAAGATCTATTAGGGTAAACCTTATGAATGATGTAAGGTCCTTCCCACTTGGCCTCCAACTTTGGTGGTTTCCTACTAGGTATCATTAACGTTCTTAGGGCCAACACCATTTCACCTTGTAAGAAAGAGTGGAGGAAAAATTTCTTGTTGAAAGATCTGGCTATCTTGTTCTGATGCCTCTCCAAATTTTGCAGGGCACAAATCCTGTTCTCGTTGAGCACTTCAAATTCCGCCAGATAGATCTAGGCTACCTTATCTAGTTTTTGTTGATAATAGAAAACTATGAAAAATGAAGGAAACTAAATATCGATGGGAAAGACTACCTCTATTTCATACACCAGGGAATATGGGGTCACCTGAGTAGAATTACGAGTCAACTTCAGATAAGTTGAGATAGAATTGGGGATTTTATCCGGCCAACTCGTCTTTTTCTGACCAACCATCTTATGTAGAATGTTAGAGAGGGTTTTTTAGAATTCCTCTATATTACAATTTTCATGTGCTTGATAGTGGGAGGTATAGTTTGAACAGATGTTGTACTTGGAATACAACTTCTTTAGTTCAGCTTCCTAGAAGTTTGTGCCGTTATCGGTGAGGACGACGTGAGGGACTATAAATCAGTAGATGATATTGGAGATCAAAAATTCAATGATAGAATGGTCCATGACCTTGTTGACGCTCCTTTCGTCACAGACTCTAAAAATCGGAAAAGGGGAATATCTGAGCTCAAAGTGATTCAACCTTTGAAGAAAATATCAAAAATCGACAAAGGCATGAACAAATGATCAAAAGCAACTTCACCGCGCAAGTTATATCACTGTCGTGCAAGTGGACTTGCGCGACGCACCTTGGCGTGCAAGTGACTTGCGCGACCTAAGTGATAACCGCCCAGGGTCTTCTCCTGCCTATAAATAGACCCTGTGGGCCCCCCCATTCGAGAGGATCTTTTTTCAGAAACTTGGATTGAAGCTCCCGACACCCAAGTCTCTTCTCAAAGCTTCCGGAACACTTCTACGGTAATTTCTTACCTAGAACGGAAGATCTAAAGAGAAGAAGGAAGGCCTAAGTGTTGAAACTTATCAACACTTGCGCGCCGCCTTATTTCCTTCAATAGAACTTGCACGTCCCTTTTCTGGAAGAACCTCAAGAGGATTCTAAAGTGATTAATAAAGTGTCTCTCAAGTATTCTAATGCTGGTTGAAAATCACGCAAGTACCCCTCATGTCGCGCAAGTATACTTGCGCGACCAATACTTGCGCGCCTTTCAAGACTTGCGCACCCCTACCATTTTGGGTGCCCATCTTGCCCATTTTACCCCTCTTAAGCCATTACACATTTCCTTTTCAAGATTCAGTCTTCAAGATACTCTTCAAAACTATTTATGGCATGATTTCTTGATTTGACTTCCTTATCTGAAAGGAATTAAGTGGAATATCTCTCAAAACCTAGTGATTTAAGTATCCTTATGTCACTAAATATAGAGAGTTCATTCATTCAACCTCATCCTTTAAGATGAGAGAATCCTTAACTTGGGTCTCCTTTTTTAGGAATAATCCCCAGTTATAAGTCCTTTAATCTGAGCATATTTCTTAGGAGTAAGCCCTAAATTCTTAAAGTTCCCAAACTTGGGCATCCTCCTCAAGAGTAATCCCCAAACCTTAATTCCTTAACTTGGGCATCCTCGTCAGGAGTAAGCCCCAATCACAATCCTTTAATCTGGGCATCCTTCTTAGGAGTAAGCCCCAAGTCCTCTAATATGGGAATCCTTCTTAGGAGTAAGCCCCAACCTCAAATATGGGCATCCTCCTCATGAGTAAGCCCCAAACCTTAACCCCTAACTTGGGCTTCCTTTTTCAGGAATAAGCCCTAGTTATAATCTCGGGCTTCTTTTTCAGGAATAAGCCCCAAGTCCCCTAATTTCTCTTTAACCAGTCCTAATTTACCCTTGATTTGGGTTTCCTTTTCAGGAGTAAAACCCAATCATAAGTCCCCTCCTAACTTGGGCATCCTCCTTAGGAGTAAGCCCCAAGATTAGAGTATTCAAATCTCCATGAAGCACATATACCTTTATGGACCCGGTTCATGGATTTTCTCCCTAAAAGTGAATCCTAAACCTTCATTTATCTAGGCAGTCATACATACATGAAGCCCCAAACCATTTCTTATGATTGCATCTTTCATGGCACAATTGTCTAATTTTTTACCAATACCTCTTGTTTCTCACACCGAGCATGACTCACGTGATCTTAGAGTGTAAAAGTAATTATGACATCCTTCTCTGAGCCATCAATCATAAACGTCATACTCCCTTACTTGAACTACGTGGGTTCTGATTCCTTTTCCAAAACAAAGGATACGTAGGTAGCCCATTTATGGGTTCGATCCCAACTTTGAAATAATCCATGTCCTTCTGAATGACGATAAACTTCAAGTGCCCCACTGAGTGGCTTTAAAACCAGCCTGGTCATCATAATGACCAAGAGACTTTTTTAAATGTTTTTTTTGAAGGATACCATTGACTAAGAATCTCTAAATAGATACAGATGATTCTCTATTGATGAAGAACCTCGAATGCATATAAAAGATCCTCTAAATTTCTTACATGTTTAATCATTGATTGTTAAACTGAAGGAAAGCTCATTTTATACTTGGTAATGTAATAAGGATTCACGAACATAACTTAAATCTATAAAGAGAGTCCCGGAGTAGACAATAATTCCCATCAAAAAGGTGTGATGAGTCCGACCTCCCATCCTCTCGACCAATGCAAATTCCCAAGCCTCATTAGTCCACAAGATAATGAGCGCCTACATTTGGAAAGTAGGTCCAAACGGATGTGGAATCATCGGATGTTTCCAGTTCTACGAACAAACCCGTTAGAAACCGATCAGAACGTTTGAATCTCCCATCCAGGAGGTCATCCTCGAATTCCGTGCGAAACAAAAATGGTGAACCCGACGTGAATCCTTAACCAAGTTAAAGTGATGTTCTTCTTATTTGTTAGGCCCCTTGGGCCAACAAAGCAATCATTGACATGTGCTCATCCAAAAGATGCAGTGGCCGGATTCATCTTGATTATGTCTGTTATATGGAACATGAACTCTTTTCTCAAGATCTTCTGCAAAATGGCTTTCCTTAAATTCACCCCTGTGAATACTGCTTCTGTGAACACCTCTACTGTGAGGTCAGCTGCTATGAAAACCAATTCTGATACTCCTGCTGGAACATCGTCCGCTCTGAGGATGACATCACCAACTCAGCGTCTTCAACGCTAGGTTTCTAATGCACTGGTTAAGGAGTACCGTCGCAATGGTACTATCCCAACTCTAGAGGCCGCTCGTCAAGCCCTCCAAGTTAACAACTCTACCTGGTTGTCCGGACAAAGGCAGACAGCGATCAAGAAGCAGACGGTGCTGACTACCGTCTCCAGCCGTTTCGGGTCGTTATCCCCGGAACGCAATTTCCATTCACTCCCTTACTCTGAGGAAGTGAATGAGCAGGTCCCTCAGGGCCTTAATTCAAAAAGACAGGAGTCCTTCCCGAGGGATCCCATCAAAAATCGCCGCTAGACTCGTGCGGTAGTGCGCCCTCAACATGATAAGGGTACCAACTCCAGGCATTCAGCTCAGGTTCCTCGAACCCGAGCAGGCAAGATGAACCGCCAGAGACGGAATCCGATTAATAATGGGCAGGTTATCATCCCTGCCATCTCCAGAGAAGTTCACCAACCTAACTTGGTGGTAATCAATGAGCAGGCACACACACCTGCCCGTTTTAATTCCGCTGTCCAGCAGACTCGTCTGGCAGCATCAAGACAATCCCGCCAGGCAATTCCAGCGAAGTACTATAGGCAGGAACATACACCTGCTTATGCATCACCAGTTAGTTAGCAGGCTCGTCGAACTACATATGATGGATCTCGTCAACCGCGTTTGGAGAAGTGTAATCAGCAGGCACATACACCTGCTAATACTAATCAAGCCTACCAACAGTCTCACTTGGTAGCGCACGGAGAAGTCAGTCGGAAAGCCCCGACGACAAATAGGAGGCAGACTCAACTCTCTGCCTCCACACTTGAGTACTGTTAGGATTCACAGACATGAAAAGGAGGACAGAATCAAGCACATACACCTACTCCAAATCCGGAATGGACGTATATCCCCGTTCCGGCGGCTGAAGTCACCAAGCATATTTTGTCAATGGTGAAAGAGCAGAAGCAAATTCCTGCTCATATTCTGGATGCTTTCCAGGATATCATAACAGCTTCAGCATCATCTCAGGGACAGACACATAAATCTATCCCTAGCAGTGGAGTGACACATCAACAATTCACTCCAGAACAGACACACGCATCTGTTCCAGTCCAAGAGGGTCAAGGGGCATACTCCCCCATATCATTCGGACAACCAAGTCAGACACATACACCTGATTTGAGTGGAGATCGTCAGCCTAACCTGACCATATTTCCTGATCAGGCACATACACCTTCTCAGAGTAACCACTTTCGTCAACAAGTGGTTTCCAAAGCGAGTAAGAAGGAATCTAAGAAAAAGATCCGCCCAACACAGTCAGGAGATCAAAGGCCAATCTGCAACAAGGCTTTGCTCGATGCTGGAGTTCTTGAAGCCCTCAGACATTTATCTATTGGAATTCAAGATTCTACTCCCTCAGATACCAATAACGGGAACATTAATTCCAAAAGTCTTCAACAGACAGTTTCTCATGAAGTCTTGCTTCATGACAATTCGGTCAATCTTGAAGTTTCATCTTCAGATGAGAGCCACAGGAACCCTCTGTGTGGTCAGAAGACCAAGGAGCAAGAGATCTCATCTTTTGCTGTAACCCATTATGGTGGTCCTCCCCATGATGATGAATTTCTCTGCGAAAGTCCTCTCCGCAGTAGTGATTCACATTGCCTGGAAAATACTCCAGTGGACAATGTAGTGCCGAGAAAGACCTCTTATCTTGAGGCACTTGAAAATGCGAAACCAGTAATGTCTGATGCTTTATCGCTAACAAGTGAAATACTTTCTCAATCAGAAGATAGCCTAGGGTGTAGGTCATTCTCCGAACCACCCCTAAGTCATGTATCTTCTAGTTTGATCAATGATCTCTCTACCAATCTTGTTGAATCCGATGAAGCAACAAGGAAACACCAACTCTGGTCAAAACAGGTTGAAGAATCTTCATTTAATGATAAAGAGGAAATGCTGAACATGAGGAAGAAACTGGAGAAAGGTGAGGTACCAATCATGTTTTGGCCTTTGGCTGACTCCCAGTATGACATTCCAAAGATGTTGACGGATAATGGAATCCATGATATTTGTCTCAACATATGGAAAACTCTTTTTCAATTGAAGAAGAAGGTATTATCTTATGATGAATATGAAAATCATCTTAAGATAATAGAAGGTCTACAACGTCATATTGATTTGGCATCTCTATCAGTCTCTCGGTATCCAAAGGCTGAAAAGCAACAGAGAACCCTTCAACGTTCATGCCTTGGCGCACTAAGAAAATTGCATCAGTTAATTGCCAATGCTCCATCTGATGTTCATATCAGAGGATGGGGTATTCACGGAGCACTACATTTCACAGTGCTTTCCAATCAACAAATCCCGCCGAAAATGGTCTCATGCAATGTTATTGCTTATGGCTGGCCACAGTCAATGGACTTTGTTCATAATCAAAAGCTTTTTCAAGAACATGCTTCAACTAGTTCCTCTCAAAATCAAGCATATAGAGAACAAGTTGTTGAATTTCTTTTACATCAAGCAGGCGAGAATATTGCACAAGCCTCTCGTATGGAGCAAACAAATCATCAAATGAAAGAAGTCTCGGAAATCATCCAACGGTCTATTGAACCAGGTGATAAAAGTGGATATAGGCTAATGCATCCAGCTAATTTCCGAACTAGGATTCGCAAGATCAAGAGATCTTTTATGAAAATCTCAGACGTAGCATGTCAAGAGCCACCCCTGCTTGTCAGACTGGGGACTCCTTTAACCCAACCCTCAGAGTCAACAAATGGGATTCGAGGAGTTGAGCGGAATCAGCAGGAACATCCCCAGTGCACGAGACTGGGGACTCTTTCAAATCATCAATCCCCTTCTCAGAGAATATCGGTATTTTCTCGATTGGGGAATAATCCCCAAGAGGAACGAAGAGGAAAATTATTAGGAGATTCCCTCCAAATTATAGCTCGTCAAGAAGTTCCTAAAGGATTGAATCAACAAAAGGAAATGTCTCATCAAAGATATGAAAGAAGACAATATCACAGAAATGTTGATAGAAGGGATGTGATGCATTATACATCAATCAATGTCATCAATGTCGTTGTTGCTAATCCACCAGAGGAGACTCACTCAGGGGACTCAGATGAAGAGCGTCCTACTCAAGAAAATGTACGCACCAATACAAATGAAGAAGGTGTGCATACACAAAGTCAAAAGATTACTCAGAACTTAGGTAATCCACTTCCTTCTCTCCAAAAAGTATCCAACAAAGGGAGGGGAAAGAATCATGTTACATATCCTTCCTCTGGGGAAGGTCAATCGCTCTCATTAGAGCAAAGGATTGCACAACAAGAGGAAGAAATAAAAGAATTAAGAAGGTTGAATGCAGAACTACTTCAGAGTAGTATTCTTCTTAAGAATGCTGAAGTCCGATAGCCGAAGGAATTTTTTGCAGTTACTGAGATGGATCAAGAATATCCTCCTTTGTCAGTACACCCTCAGAGGTCTAATCTCGTGGGTCAAGCGCAAAAACGGTTGGCAGTGCTACCATCAGTTGCAGCACCAACCACCACGTCTATCCAAGCTCCATTCATTGCACCTACTCAAGACCAGATTCAACCGGATGCTTCTCAAAAGTTAATAACTAATATTGAGTCATTAACAGCTCGGTTAGAAACTATGGAAGGGAAACATGCGCAAGTTCAACCAGAAAAGAAAGTTTACCCTGAATGGGTAGATTCAATTTCTCCTCCATCTAGTTTTGGAAACCCTGTTTTCCCTACTTTCAATGGATCAGGAAACCCTGAACAACATTTGACGCATTACGTGTCTTGTTGTGATCCTATGATGGGAACTCCAGAGCAGCAAGAAGCAGTTAAACTCAGATGCTTCGTGCGAACCTTGAAAGGACCAGATTTTGTCTGGTATACAAGCTTGCAATCCCGGTAAATCATCGGATGGGAGGATCTTCGTCAAAAATTCCTTCTTCAGTTCAGCTCAACTTTTCCAAAAAACGACAGTTTTCGATCTTATAAACTGCAAGCAAAGGGAGAATGAAAGGGTCTCTGATTTCATTTCTCGCTGGAAGGGAATAACGTATTCCCTAAGTTTAGAACTCCCTCAGGAAGAGCTATTGCCAATCTGTGTGGCAAATTTGCGTGACGAATTACGCACGCCATTGATCCCTGTGAAATACATAGGAGGGTTTCGAGACCTTACTTCAATCGATCTGCAGATTGAAGATTCCCTTATACAGGCTAAGGTTAAATCTCGTGTAATTCCATCAGCTCCAGGAAGGAGAATGGGTAAAGCAGAAACTGCTACAGTTATGCTTAAACAAGCACCTGTACTTATTTCTACTTCAAAACCTTCATCTTCTCGAAGGGATCCACCTCCTGAATGCCAACAACAAAGGCCGTTTCGTCCAAATGATCAATGAGATCAACGACGAAAACAATTTGAGGATTTAAAGAGTAAAACATACTCTTTTCGAAGTGAGCAAGTTCCTGGTTACTTCATTTCAGCTCTGGAAAATAATTTGGTTCAATTACCAGTGCCCAAGAGGCCAAACAAGGAAGGAGATGAAGACCATCCCAATTATTGTCCCTTTCATCAAATGTTGGGGCATCCTATCCAGGAGTGTTTTTTCTTTAAAGACCTCCTGCAAAAGATGGCCGACTTGGGACAAGTCAAATTGAAGGGTTCTTCAGCTCATGTAGCGTGTGTTACCACTACAGATCTAGAGGAAGGAGGTGAGTGGCAGGAAGTCAAAAGCAAAACTGCGCAAAAATATGATGATTGGATGGTCAGAAAGACAATCAATCGGACCCATGCCATTTTGCGAACACAATTGAAGAAGCCAATTGTGTCTCCTACAAAAGCTACAGTGAAGCCTCCATCAAAAGACAAATCCTCAAAAGGGCAGCGCAATTCAAAGAAGAAAGAGGAATCAGAAGATGATGAGTATGTATCGAGGCCTAAGTTGTCTTTGACTCTGGAAGATTTCATGCCATCTACTTCAAAGCAACGGGCACCGCCCCATCAAACGGCACAACCTAAACAGGCTAGTCAGGCAGGGTCTTTATCAGACGAAGAGTTAATCTTCGGTTCTGTTAATATGATTCAATTAACAGATCCATATTCCAGTCTTGATGAGCCTGAATTCCCTGTATCAAATAAGGGAATCCGAGGAAGTTCTAGAGGTTCAGGATACAGGGGAAGACGTGGATCTTTCTGAAGCCACCACTCCAATTCTACCCCTGCTAGCACTGTGCATGCATCAGAAACTCATGGTAGAGCCCTTCAGCGAGCTCAAAAAGAACAAGCAAGTTCTTCTGCCAATGGCCAACTCAGTTTTGGCACAGTTATTTTAGAAGACCGATTAAAGGTTCCATCTTCTTTATCTCAGCAAGTAAATGGATCTAATCAGTCTAATCATTCAAAACCAAGGGTGTTGCCAACTTCTATCCCAATATAAGATACATATGCTTCCAAGGTACCTGCTAAACCACATATTCCTGTTGGGAAACACAGACCTCTAGATAAAAAGTTTGATATATTGAAACACTTGGCCCAAGTACCAGCCAAGTTATCAATTTTGGATGCTTTGAATCTGTCAAAAGATCTTCGGGAAGCACTCATCGAAGCTTTGTCAAGTCCTCAAGAGTTTGAAGTTGAAATTGCTACAGCTGAAGTCTATCACATAGAGAATAATCCTGCAGAATGCCATGAAGTGATATCTTTTACTAATAAATATGAAGATGATGTTGTGCATGGGAACATAAAGCCTTTGTACTTATCTGGCAAAGTCAATGGTGTAGATATCCGAAGAGCTTTCATTGACAATGGTTTAGGTGTCAACCTCATGCCCCTTCGTACACTTCGTCGATTGGGCCTCACAGAATCTGATTTATCTCCTTCTACCATGATGTTACAAGGATATGATAAAAATGAACAAGAACCACTGGGCGAAGTTACACTCAGAACTCAGTTTGGAGATCTTGTATCCAATTCGGATTTCATGATTGTTGATCAAGACTCAGCTTTCAACGTCTTTCTTGGAAGACCCTGGCTACATCAGCATGCAGCTATTCCTTCATCATACCATCAATGTCTCAAATAATTTTTCAATGGTCAAGTTGGAACATTGTATGGTGATAAGGCCCCATTCAAGACATGTGAGTCTCAATACATTGAGGCATAATTTTATCACATGAAGGGAAGTGAAAAATCTACAATGAAGGAAATTACCAAAATTAATGCTCCATATGGTTTGGAGAAAATTCCAATAAATCCATTTACACATGTGAGTACAGATTATGTGTTACCTATCAGTCAAATTGACAAAATAGGCCCAAATCAAAATACTCTTATGGAAAGATCCAGAATGTCAATTACGACAATTGATCCAGACAACATGGGAGAAATTGACAACCTACCAAATAGTGATGAAAGAATAAGTGGTGACGTTTTCATTTCATCTGCTGAAGTCCAACAAGTCTATACTTTTCCAATCAGTCCAAAAGAAGTTATAGAAACACCAGAGGTGAATAATGATGTTGATTCTCAATCCATCATCTCCTCTTTATTTCCCAAATAAGGCCCTTTATCATCAATAGGGTCGGAAATGGAAGCTTCTTCTTCAAAATTTGAAAATTTTGACATCTCTTATGATCATGAGAATTTCATTTTGTCATATACTATGCAAGTAGAAATGGAATAAATAGCACATAATGAAGAGGAAGAGGAAAGTCTTAGAGATGCTCCTCCAACATTTGAAGAGGGTATCTCTACCACTGTGGATGAACTCAGAGAAATAAATCTGGGTACAGAGAAAGATCCACGCCCCACTTTAATTAGTGCGGCCATGACCCTTGAAGAGAAAGAGATGTATATTTCTTTTCTAAAGCAAAATAAATATATTTTTTCTTGGAACTATACAGAAATGCCTGGGCTTGATCCTGATGTTGCTACTCATCATTTGGGTTTACCAAAAGAACATCGAGGATTTAAGAAAGTCGCGAGAAGAACACACCCAACTTATGCTTCCAAAATTGAAGCTGAAGTGGATAAGCTGATCAAAGCTAACTTCGTCAGAGAATTTCAGTATCCCAAGTGGTTGGATAATATTGTCCCTGTAAAGAAAAAGAATGGACAAATTAGGGTTTGCATTGATTTCAGAGATCTTAATCGGTATTGTCCTAAAGATGATTTCCCAGTTCCGATTACAGAACTCTTAATTGATGCGACCGCTGGATATGAAGTACTTTCCTTCATGGATGGATATTCCGGATATAATCAGATCCGAATGGCCCCAGAAGATGAGGAATCTACAGCTTTCAAAGCTCCTCAAGGTGTGTTTTGTTACCGGGTGATGCCCTTTGGTTTAAAGAATGTAGGTGCAACATATCAACGCGCCATGCATTGTATCTTCAAACCTTTCTTAGGGAAGTTTGTTGAGTGCTATGTGGATGATTTGGTGGTTAAATCCAAACAACGTTCTAATCACTTGGCTGATTTGGAAGTCATATTCCACAAACATTGACAACATAATTTGAAGATGAACCCCTTAAAATGTGCTTTTGGGGTAACCTCAGGAAAATTCCTCGGCTTTGTTGTATGCCATCGTGGTATTGAAGTCAATCCTGAGAAGACCAAATCAATCCTTGGTATGTCACCTCCTCAGAATTTGAAAGAATTAAGAGGACTTCAAGGACACTTAGCCTATATACGGCGTTTCATCGCCAATTTGGCAGGCAAAAGTTTACCCTTTACCAAATTATTGAAAAAAGGAGTCACTTACCAGTGGACCGAAGAATGTCAAGAAGCATTTGATGTTCTCAAGAAATACCTCTTGAGTCCACCAGTACTCATGCCACCTGTTGAAGGTAGACCACTTATCCTCTATGTGACAGCTCTAGAGCGATCATTGGGCGCCTTTCTCGCTCAAAAGAATGATGCTGGGAATGAAAATAGCCTCTACTATCTCAGTAGAACTATGCTTGAAGTAGAAACCCAGTATTCAAGTATTGAGAAGTGCTGCCTAGCATTAATCTTTGCAGTCCAGAAACTGAGACACTACCTGCAACATCACGAGGTCCAATTGGTATCTCGCAATAATCCGCTCAAATTCATCCTTAGTCGTCCAATTCTTACAGGATGTCTAGCAAGGTGGGCAGTTATCTTGCAGCAGTTCGACATTCAGTATGTTTTCTCAAAAGGCAATAAAGGGCCAAGCTCTGGCTGATTTCCTGGCTGAACATCCTTCTATGGAAGACACGTCTTCAGATATTGAACTCCCTGATGAGGATGTTTTCTCTATTCAAGAGAGTCCTCAAACATGGGAAATGTATTTTGATGGTGCTTTCAGAAGTCCAACAGGGAAGAAAATGGAAAATCCTAAATTCAACAAAGTTGGTTTAGGAATTGTACTCATTTCTCCAGATAAGGCATTATTACCTTATTCCTTTTTATTGTGGGAAGGTGGTACTAATAATGAAGCCGAATACCAAGCTCTTATTACAGGCTTGGAGTTAGCACTCCAAGCACAAGTGAATCACTTAAAGGTGAAAGGTGATTCAGACCTGGTAATCAAACAAGTCAATGGGGATTATGCCATTAGAAAAGAAGAATTAATCCCTTTGTATGATTACGTCAGAGAGTTAATGGCGGAATTTCCTTCAGAACCGGCATTTTCTTATGTCCCAAGGTCACAAAATTATCAAGATGATGCACTAGCTAATATAGCCACAACTCTAGCAGATCCAAATCGGGACGAGACAACCATCAGTATTGCCCACCGTCGTGCAATTTCACCTTATGTTCAAGCCAAAATAGAGGAAATTAATGAAATTAGTCCCATTCCTGAACCATATGGTCATACTACAGGATGGATGTCACCTATCAGGGAATACCTTCAAAATGGAACACTTCCACCTGATAGAGCCGAGAAAGAACAAATCCAGAGACGTGTGGTCAATTTTACTCTTTATGATAGCCCAAACCACATAGAGAAAATTCTCTACAAACGTGGTTTTGATGGAGTTCTCTTCAGATGCATTGATGGTGAAGAGAAAATGGCTGTCATGAAAGAAGTGCATGCAGGAGTCTGTGGTGCCCACCAGTCTGGACATAGATTGTCTGATCAAATTCGAAGGCTTGGATACTTTTGGACTTCAATTATACAAGATTGTGTTGATTTCACAAAGAAGTGTCATTCATGTCAAGTACATGCCAAATTCATTCATCAACCTCCAGAGTTGCTTCATACAGCTAAATACTCATGGCCATTTTCCACATGGGGAATGGATGTGGTGGGACCTTACCCTTCAGCTACGGCCAAGCAGTTTAAGTACATTCTTACTGCTACTGATTTCTTTTCCAAATGGGCAGAGGTAGTACCTCTCAATGAAGTCAGTTCTAAATGCATTGTTAGCTTCATCAAGTCTAACATCATTTCTAGATTTGGTGTCCCTCATACCATATTGACGGACAACGACACCAACTTCTGTTCTTCTAAGGTGAAGAAATTGTATCAAGAATACAACATTAAATCCAACCATTCATCTCGGTATCATGTGGCGGCCAATGGACAAATAGAAGACTTTAACAAGACTCTTTAAAATATACTACAAAAGATGGTGGATAAAGATAAGAGGTCATGGCCTAATAAACTCTTTCATGCTTTATGGGATTATCGGACTACCACCCGCAATGCAACGTGGTCAACTCCATATTCATTGGTATATGGAAGAGAAGCAGTCTTGCCAATTGAATTTCAATTTCCCTCACTCAGAGTAGCCATTTGTGATCAGTTATCTACAGATGAGCAATCCCAAAAACGATTGAATGAATTGGAACAGTTAGATGAGAAAAGATTGTGCACTTTGCACCACTTAGAAATTTATCAGAATCGAATAGCACGAGATTTTAACAAAAAAGTTCGTCTTCATTCATTCATTCAGGGAGAATTGGTATTAGTTCTCAGAACACCAATGATACCAGGAAAGAAGCCTCCCAAGCTTGAACCAAAATGGGAAGGACCTTATTCAATACATAAGGTCTACTCCAATGGAGCTTATTCATTAATCTCAATGGATGGAGAACTCATCACGACTCCAACCAATGCCAGATTTCTGAAGAAATATTTTGTATAAACACAAAATACATTCCCCAAAACCAAGACCCTTACAATTGGTTTATACAGCAATGGTCCAGTATGACCTTAAATTGCAACTTCGTCCAACATGACGTTAAAACTGTAGAAAAAAAAAATTGTCCCCGCAACATGACACTAAATTGTGCAGCACCATTTCGTCCTTGCTATATGGCGTTAAACTATACAGCAATGGTTCAGTATGACCTTAAACTGCAACTTTCGTCCAACATGACGTTAAACTGGATAAAAGAAGATGTCCCTGCAACATGACACTAAACTGCGCAGCACCATTTCGTCCTTGCTATATGACATTAAACTATACAACAATGGTCCAGTATGACCTTAAACTGCAACTTTGTCCCACACGACGTTAAACTGTGAAAAAGTTCCCTAAACCGTCCAACATGACCTTAAACTGCATCTTCCCTGGTCCATGCATATGACCATAAACTATTTGCAAGTCCCTTACGTCCAGCAAGACGTTAAACTGTGACGTCCTAACTACATGACGCTAAACTGTATAAAAGTCCCTTACGTCCAGCAAGACGTTAAACTGTGACGTCCTAACTACATGACGCTAAACTATATAAAAGTCCCTTACGTCCAGCAAGACGTTAAACTGTGATGTCTTAACTACATGACGCTAAACTGTATAAAATTCCCTTACGTCCAGCAAGACGTTAAGCTGTGACGTCCTAACTACATGACGCTAAACTGTATAAAAGTCCCTTACGTCCAGCAAGACGTTAAACTGTGACGTCCTAACTACATGACGCTAAACTGTACAAAAGTCCCTTACGTCCAGCAAGACGTTAAACTATGACGTTCTAACTACATGACGCTAAACTGTATAAAAGCCCCTTACATCCGGAAAGACGTCAAACTATATAATCTCAAAGGTCCAGCATGACATTAAACTGCACCATTCATGGTCCATGCATATGACCTTAAACTATTCGCACTTTCGTCCGACATGACGTTAAAATGGTACACTCTTTTGTCCTTACTACATGACATTAAACTGCACAATACCCCTTTCGTCCAATATGACGTTAAACTATATTGTCCCCATCGTCCTAACTACATGATGCTAAACTGTACAGAAAAT
Source organism: Viscum album (assembly GCA_963277665.1). Taxonomy (NCBI): domain Eukaryota; kingdom Viridiplantae; phylum Streptophyta; class Magnoliopsida; order Santalales; family Viscaceae; genus Viscum; species Viscum album. The sequence continues at coordinate 1,058,548,682 of OY728125.1, forward strand.
CCTTGATATGTACTACATGACATTAAACTATTATTTTTTCCCTGCTACATGACACTAAACTGTGCAACACCAATAGTCCTAACTACAAGACTTTAAACTGCATAGTCCCTTGATATGTCCTACATGACATTAAACTGTGCATCATTAAGGTTGTTGTTATCTCTTGTTTCTCACACCGAGTATGACTCACGTGAGCTTAGAGAAACCCTCAACCATAACACTCTCTTTGGGCCCCTAACCATGTGTAAGTCCCAACAACATTTTTTATTAGATCATTGTCCCCAAGAACAACTTGATCATTAATTCATTCTTTAATTGAACTACACGGACTTTGATCCTTGCCCTCCAGGCTGGGTATGTAGGCAACCTCCCATGGTTCAAGCCCGAAAACAATCTCTTCACATCGGTTCACCACCATCTCATATGATGTTGATTCGTGAAACCGCACCTAGAATCAATATCTTTACATTGATTCACTTTCGTCCTTGTTATATAACGTTAAAATATGAAACACTTTTGTCCGTTACGACAATAAACTACAATATTCTTTGATTTCCTCATTTGAGAGAGAACTATTATTGACATTGATTTTTCAAGCATGGTTTTCATTTTCAAAAGACTACGTGCATACATGGTAATACCTAAACTTTTTTTCTCAGATTAAACCATCATTGCACTAAAGTCCCCTTTCACCCTTCACATGTACGAACCAAATTTGTACAAAGGGTAGTTCTTGAACTACGTGGGCTTGATTCCCATCCTTATGGGATACGTAGGAACGTTCGAGTATCCCTCGAATCCAGCCCTAAGTCTCTTGGGACTAACCCCAAATTTCACTTTCAGTCCCTTGGATGAAAAGTCCTCATGAAAACACACACTGTGTATTCATTATTATGGTCTGAATTCTATGACCCTAAACTAAGATCTCTAATACTTTCGTCCTGCACAACGTTAAACTGCATTTCAAGAACTACGTATGGCTTGATTCTCATTCTTATGAGATACATAGTGAAGTCCAAAATTTCAATTTAGGACCCAGCCACAACTTGATTATGGTTATCATTGACCTATGTATCTCTATATATATTGGACAATACCCATCTTTATGTGTTATAATCCTAACCTTAAATATTTTCAGATCTTCATAACCCTTTTCATGACTTCTAGTCACAAAAATGTCAAACTTCTGATAATTCTTTTGCCTGACTATGCAGCACGTGCCCGTAGGTGGCCTTGCATAAACAGTCCACATAACAGACTTGTCAGCCAAAAGATTCTATTTATTTGACCATGTAGCCAATCCCCTTAGGTGGCCCTGCATATTTCAACCCCCTAACGGGTTTATTAAATAATGGTAACTTAATTCTTGGGAAGAATGCCTCTTTTGTCCTTATTTGTCTTAAACGACAGTATTTAGGGATCCGAAAAAAATATCCATCCTTAACATATTTGTCCCATATCATTTTTCATGATCTGAAAGTATTCAAGTCTATGGTTTATTCTTCTTCCCTACGTTTGGGTCAGACCTTCGTAGGAGTGATATTCATCCAGTTCTTCGATAATCTTGTCTGAAAATATCTTCTCCATATTCAAGTACCTCATTCCATACAACAAACTCTATACTTTAGAAAATTTGAATCTCCATAAACTTTCAATGGCTTTTAGCACTAGGAAAGAAAACTTCTGAGAATTCTTTTGCCTGACTATGCAGCACGTGCCCATAGGTGGCCTTGCATAAACAGTCAACATAATAGACTTGTCAGCCGAAAGATGCTATTTATTTGACCATGCAGCCAATGCCCTTTGGTGGCCCTACATATTTCAACCCCTAACGGGTTTTGTTAAATAATAGTAACTTCATTCTTGGAAACTACTTCTTCTAATGCCTTTTAGCTATTTTTCATATCATTCCTCAGATTCAAATATTCTTAATCCATAGTTTAAATATTTTTCCCTCATACTTGAGTATGGTAAAATGTTTTCAGATAAATTGTCAAGGAATTGAATAAATTTTAATCCATTTTGGTCAAAGCTATTTCGACCTTAAACATTATCCCCTTTATGTCCGGTATGCATGACTTACTACCCATAAAAGACAAAGGAACTCTAAATAAAAGTCAAGTTCCAGCTCACTAAATATACATTTTTGTATGATTTAGGTAATATTGAGCAATTAAAAGATTCAATGTTTGTAGGGTTATTTGTAAATAATCCTAGTAAAAATCAAACTATGCTTACTAGTCCCATTGGCTTAAGTAAATTTGAAGCAGGTAGTGAAAGAATGCAGGTACACATGATTGAATATGAAAGTGTTTTTTCATTGATACAGAAGAGTTAGAAGGACATCCACAGACTGGAGTCTCTTCTCTTTTTCAAGAATTACAAGAGGCTTTCAACATAACACTTCATTTGATTTACGGAATCCCGAGCTTCATCAGCAACCACCTAGAATTCATTCATTCAACTGGATACAATAAGAGATGTAGTGATACCAGCTCTTCTTGGAACAATTGTAAAAGGATGTTCTTGAGTGCGGTTTGAGAAAATTTTCTGCTGATCAAACAGTGAATCTGTTTCTGTCTAAGAGACTTGGAAGATGGATACATGGATTTGATAATGGAGCATTGGAAGTAAAGATCCATTTGGAGAGAGTACTCTTTTAAGATATTGCTCTAATACCATGTTTGTCTTCTCTCCACCAATCGGTAGCGGAAAAAATTTCAGCCCATGGGTTTTCCATTTTCATATCTGCAAGGAAATGACATGGAAAAAGAATATGAAAGTTCACACCATTGTTGTTGCTCTTAATGCACAACATAACTGAAATGAAGGAGTAGCAGCGCAGCTACATTTCAGGTGTATAGTTATTTGCATCTGGAACATTGACTCCTTGCAGGTGACCATAACCATATAGAGGCAGGTAGATGCTCTGTGGGAAATTAAGATGATATTTCTTCAAGTACTTAGCCAAATCTGGGAGAGTTCTGTTGCATATATCATAGTAATCGTGGCCAATGATGTTCATCATATCATCAATCCGCTTTCTAGCCAGTTCATCAGACATTTTAATTCCCTTAGGTGCCATTGAATCTGCACAAAAGTTGAACAAATTAAACTCTTAAATGGGTTTATTTTTCATAAAATTTGTGAAATAATTCGGAAAAAATGGCTAAGGCATTAAGGCGCGCAAGTCTAAAACATGGCGCGCAAGTATTCATGTGCCGCACTAGTTTTTGACGCGCAAGTGTAAACCGTGCAAGTAAAAATACCTTTACAATAGCGGGACATCAAGGAAAACATTGGAAAACAGAGAACCTTGCGCGGCTAAGATAACCTGCGCAACGAGAGCTTGAGAAGGTATGAAGTCCGGAAATCCGGATGCTTGTACGGAGGTGAGGCCATTTATTTATAGACCAGAAGGCCTATCTGCGCGCCGTACCCAGTGCGCTTAAGGCCTGCGCGACGCAAACTTGCGCGCCGACCTCTGTTCCCTGAAGACTTGCGCGCCCCCTTTTCCTTTGGATGGATTCGATTTCCTCAGAGTCAAATCCTCATTTCTCTCCAGATCCAACTCTGAGGGGGGACTTTTGTTGACGCTCCTTTCGTCACAAACTCTAAAAATCGGAAAATGGGAATATCTGAGCTCAAAGTGAATCAACCTTTGAAGAAAATCTCAAAAATCGACAAATGGATGAACAAAGGATCACAAGCAACTTCACCGCGCAAGTTATATCACTGTCGCGCAAGTGGACTTGCGCAACGCACCTTGGCACGCAAGTGACTTGCGCGAACTAAGTGATAACCGCCCGGTAACCATCCGGGGTCTTCTCCTGCCTATAAATAGACCCTGTGGGACCCCCATTCGAGATGATCTTTTTCCCGAAACTCGGATTGAAGCTCCCGACGCCCAAGTCTCTTCTCAAAGATTCCGGAACACTTCTAAGGTAATTTCTTACCTAGAACGGAAGATCTAAAGAGAAGAAGGAAGGCCTAAGTGTTGAAACTTATCAACACTTGCGCGCCGCCTTATTTCCTTCAATAGAACTTGCGCGTCCCTTTTCTGGAAGAACCTTAAGAGGATTCTAAAGTGATTAATAAAGAGTCGCTCAATTATTCTAATGGTGGTTGAAAATCGCGCAAGTAACCCTCATGTCGCGCAAGTATACTTGCGCGACCAATACTTGCACGCCGCCGCAATACTTGCGCGCCTTTCAAGACTTGCACGCCCCTACATTTTTGGGTGCCCATCTTTCTGTGGAATATCTCTCAAAACCTAGTGATTTAAGTATCCTTATGTCACTAAATATGGAGAGTTCATTCATTCAACCTCATCCTTTAATATGAGATAATCCTTAACTTGGGTCTCCTTTTTTAGGAATAATCCCCAGTTATAAGTCCTTTAATCTGGGCATCTTTCTTAGGAGTAAGCCCCAAATTATTAAAGTTCCCAAACTTGGGAATCCTCCTCAGGAGTAAGCCCCAAACCTTAATTCCTTAACTTGGGCATCCTCCTCAGGAGTAAGCCCCAATCATAATCCTTTAATCTGGGCATCCTTCTTAGGAGTAAGCCCCAAGTCCTCTAATATGGGCATCCTTCTTAGGAGTAAGCCCCAAGCTCAAATATGGGAATCCTCCTCAGGAGTAAGCCCCAAACCTTAACCCCTAACCTGGGCTTCCATTTTCAGGAATAAGTCCCAGTTATAATCTTGGGCTTCCTTTTCAGGAATAAGCCCCAAGTCCCCTAATTTCTCTTTAACCAGTCCTAATTTACCCTTGATTTGGGTTTCCTTTTCCGGAGTAAAACCCAATCATAAGTCCCCTCCTAACTTGGGCATCCTCCTTAGGAGTAAGCCCCAAGATTAGAGTATTCAAATCTCCATGAAGCACATATACCTTTATGGACCCTGTTCATGGATTTTCTCCCTAAAAGTGAATCCTAAACCTTCATCTATCTGGGCAGTCATAAATACATAAAGCCCCAAACCATTTCTTATGATTTCATCTTTCATGGCACAATTGTCTAATTTTTTACCAATACCTTTTGTTTCTCACACCGAGCATGACTCACGTGAGCTTAGAGTGTAAAAGTAATTATGAAATCCTTCTTTGATCCATAAATCATAAACATCATACTCCCTTACTCGAACTACGTGGGTTCTGATTCCTTTTCCAAAACAAAGGATACGTAGGTATCCCATTTATGGGTTCGATCCCAACTTTGAAATAATCCATGTCCTTCTGAATGACGATAAACTTCAAGTGCCCCACTGAGTGGCTTTGAAACCAGCCTGGTCATCATAATGACCAAGAGACTTTTATAAATGTTTTCTTGAAGGATACCATTGAATAAGAATCTCTAAATAGATACAGATGATTCTCTATTGATGAAGAACCTCGAACACATATAAAAGATACTCTAAATTTCTTACATGTTTAATCATTGATTGTTAAACTGAAGGAAAGCTCATTTTATACTTGGTAATGTAATAAGGATTCACGAACATAACTTAAATCTATAAAGAGAGTCCCGGAGTAGACAATAATTCCCCTCAAAAAGGTGTGATGAGTCCGACCTCCCATCCTCTCGACCAATGAAAATTCCCAAGCCTCATTAGTCCACAATCTAATGAGCACCTACCTTTTGAAAGTAGGTCCAAACAGATGTGGAATCATTGGATGTTTCCGGTTCTACGAACAAACCCGTTAGAAACTGATCGGAACGTTTGAATCTCCCATCCAGGAGGTCATCCCCGAATTCCGTGCGAAACAGACCTCTTTGAGTGGATCAACCTTTTACACATGGAAAACAACTCTGTAGCAGTTAGAATGAATCTGCATTGGCTAGCTGTCACCAGTGGATATAGTCCCACGACGTCGATTCCCTAGACCAAAAATGTCCAAGAGTACTTGCTAGTGTTTAGAGGTTTTAGCAGTAGATGGAAAAAATTATCATGGATTTGGAATACATGGAACCTCTTGAAAAACTCAATACAATCACATATCATGGCAGGAAATAAATACTCCAATCTCTAGATTTGGTGAGAGAGTTTTGGCCCTGTCTGATGAGCCCTACAGGAATCGGCATGGACTTACTACATGACCTCAGAAATCTCACCAACTTGAATGCAATAGAGAAGAACCCCATCAAACCCATGTCTGTAGAGGATCTGATCAAGACCGGGACCACCCTGTAGGTTAAACTACAATACATGGCATTGGATTTTCTTGGGCTCAGCTCGATCTTCTGGGATATTTACATATTGGATATACTTGATAAAGGGGGTCCTCTAGTCAAGAGTCACCTCTAACGCTGTGTTAGGGGGACCTGGGGGTCCTGACGTGGAGGCTCTGATAGTAAGGTGGCTTACTTGTGGGCTATCATTGTCATCTAGAATGATGAGAATAATGATTCTATATTGTTCCACATGAATAATCAACTCATCCTGATCAGCCTCCACAAGATATGCAGCCATGATGGCCAAGGTGTTGGCTTGACCATTTTGGGACCGGGGGACATGAGTAATTTCTGAACAAGATGGGAACTTGGGCATCAAATGGAGGGTAGGTTCTAATATTTGTATGAGTTTTGGATTCCTGACGACATACTAACTGTTGATATGTTTGATTACTAGTTTAAAGTCCCCTTTCACATGTAAATAGGGAAAATCAATCTCAAGGGCCAGCTCGAGACCAGTAATGAGAGTCTGATAGTCTGCCTCATTATTGATAAAACCTTCTTACAATAGGAATGAATATGCTAGAACAGCTTGTGATATTGTGATTAAGACGATACCCATGCCCACTCTATTGAGTCTGGGGTCATTGAGGTTTTTGTTAGTAGGGCTTCGGGAAGCACTATTAGAGTGAATTTTTCAACATGAAACATCTTAGTCTACTAAGAGGATTGCCTAAACACTAATATAAAGATCCAGAGTCTGGTATGTAAGAGCTAGATGGGTGGAAAGGAAGTCTTACAATTAATTTCCCTTAATGGTCTTATGGGAAAAAACCTAATGTCAAACTATTAATGGATTACTTCCCACCAAGCTAGATGACCTATCAACATGGGGCAGATCAGAATGTACTTCAATAGATCCACTCAGGACACGAACTGTATCTTATGATGCTACAAGTAGTGTCGCAATTTCAATACTGCGAATACCAGTTCAAGGCAACTATTCTTAATATAGTAATATTCTATCTCTTTATCAAGGAGCATGTGGATGAGATAATATAAACTGTTCTCTATTCCCTCACTGTTCTTCTGGGTGAGAAGGGAACCGAGAGATCATTCCAGATTATTCAAATAAAGGACCAGAGAATTTCCAAAAATGGGTGGCATCAAGACTAGAGGTTGTAATAGGTACTTGTAGATTTCCTCAAAAGCAGTATGATACTCCTCAACTCACTAATAATCGACACCTATCTTCAAGAGTCATGAAAATAGATTACACTCACCATCCAGATTCACAATGAATCAGTATATATAGGCTATGTGGACTTTAAAGCATCAAAGCACCCAGATGTTTCTAGGAGGATACATCTAGTTGATGGCCTTGATCTTCTCTGGATCAATTTTGATGCCTCAATATCTGAAAACAAAGTTGAGAAACTTTTTAGAGGTGACTTCGAAGGCACACTTCAAGGGGTTCATCTTCAAATGGTGGGACCGGAGGAAGCCATACACATTCTCAAGATCCATGAGATGGTCCTGATGCTAGTGAGATTTGAAAACCAGATCATCCATGTAGCATTCCACCAATGTCCTAAGGATTGTCTAAAATATGTGATGCATGACAGCCGATAGGTGGCACCTGCATTCTTTAGACCGAATGACATTAACTTGTAGAAAAAAGTTCCTTATGGCTCTCTGAAGGATGTAGAATCTTTATCCTTAGGGGCCATTCCAATTTGGTAATACCCGGAATACCCATCCATGAAAGAGAGAGCCTGTAACCCATTGGTGGCATCAATCAATAGTTTTGTCATAAGAAGGGGAAAGTCATCCTTTGGACAATGATGGTTGAGATCCAAGAAGTAAATGCAGAATATGATCTGTCAGTTATTCTTACTAATGAGAACAATATTACCCAACCATATAGGGTACTAGAATTCCTTGATGAAGTTTTCTTTTATGAGCGTATCAACCTCATCCTTGAACATGGCACCGTGAGAAGGGTGTATCTTTCTGGGAGGCTTTTTGAACCCGCAATGATTTACTGGAAGGCTGAGGTGGTGGAAAGTAACATGAGGATCTAGTACCATCATATCATCAAAAATCCAGGCAAATACATCATGGTGTTACTTTAGTAAGTTCACATATAGTTTTTTCTCTTCGAAATGCACAACATTACTGATCAATGTGGGTTTGAAATCCATCTCGTTATCGAGGTTAACCTGTAACAATTCATTGATAGTGGTGGAGATGCCCTATTTGAATGTGGGGGAGCATCCTCCAAATATTCTTATTCATTTGTAGAGGAGTTATCCTCAACAGGAGGTGATTCTTCAAAATCAACATATCCTGATGGGACACTGGTCCTAGCCTAAGTGACGATGAACACTGCATCAGCGGACTCCTATACCACCGAAACCATAGAGATGAAATTCGTTGACCCGATCCCATCTGGACTTCCACCTAAGGGACCACATTTGATGATATCAAACCAATAGTGGTGCGTCGGCTTAAGATAGTTTATCCCAGCCCGGGCAGAACAAGAAAGTATGACATATTTCCATTGCTATGGGGAAGACATCCTGATATCTTATGGGAGTAGGAGGCCTAAGGATCACCCGATCCTGATTTGTATAATAATTTGAGGTTATCATCTGATATCACTTATACTTGGGTATTTTTACCTCTCATTCCAAAAACAATGAATCATTGACCCACATTTGGGGTCGTGGCCTCTAATCGGTGGATCATAAAAATGTAAGCATCATCCAGGTTTGTCCACAGGTCGATCATAGTCGTAGCATGTTCAACCTCATTAACCTGAATCTTCTTTTCCTTGCTCTTGTAATAGTCACTATATAGGTAGTGATCTTCACAAGAGGATAAGGGGGATGCATCACCTTGGAGTATGACCACTTGACCATTAAGGGAGTACTTATGGAATTGGTGATACGAATAAGGGACCGCCACGTGTAGGTGGTGCCATGGCCCACCCATTAATGAATTGTAGGTGGTGTCCAATGAGATAACCAAGACCTCAGTGCTGGATACCAGACCACCAAACTAGGTCTTCAGGTGGATCTTTCTCACTAGCATCTTTTACTTCATGTCATAACATTGAATTTTCAGGCTAGGGGGACTCAGATCATCCTCGGACAACCCCATTTTTTGGAGTGTCTGGGTCGGGATAAGGTTGATCCCTAACCCTGTATCGACAAGATAATGGTGATCCTCGATGCCACTGAAATGGTCTGTGATGTAATTTTGGAGAATGTGCCCATATATGGAATAGCCTTCATCTTTTCTAGAGAAAGATATAATGGCCTGACATTCTGCGTGCTTGGCTTCCTCAACAAAGGCTTCACGCATATCTGTCTATAGGAGGAGGGCCTCAAGGATCGAGATACTCACATTAATTCTGGAAAGATGTTTAAGAATAACATATTTCCATGCCAAGAATGAAATTTTTCTGACATGAGGTCGTTCAGTGATAGGAGGTACGACTGACCCTTTTGGCTAAACAGGCCACTGAATGGTGTTGGGAATATCCCACTGCTCACTAGTTGAAACTCATGGATCTACTACCAGATGATGGATAGAGGACTGAGGCTAGTCCATAACAGAATTTGGCTGATCACGATGTGGTCGGGGTGGCTCCGCCTGATCAAGTAGCACAAACGGTGGGGAACGTGGACCTGGTGAAACAAGATGAGAAGGCTGCATGTGTCGATCTTCAGGTCGGGCTGGTTGTCTAGTTTTGGTGGAATGTACATCCTAGATGAATGTATTTATTGAGGTATTCCAAAAACCCACATAACTATGACTCTATTGTCACTAGATATAGATGAGGACATTAGGAGGATCCGTCTGTAACACCTCATTATCGAGAACTATATAGGGATTTACCAACTCCACAATATTATCCAAAGCGCACCCTTGGTCATCACTTTAATAATCCTCCACCACTAGATATATTTTGGGGGTAATCGACATCTCTAGGGGCATTAAATTACCGAGAGTATAGAATGAAGATGGCGTTCGTTGGGACTCTACTTTCCCTTGCTTTGCTGATGCTTTCCCTTATGAGAAGAGGAAGACTTAGATTTCGATGTAGAAGTAGTGGATGTAGGTGATGTGGAGACTTCTGAAGGATTGGGTCAATTCATACATGCAAAAATAATACCATGGGAATGGGATACTACCTTAAGATCCATCCAGTCATCATATTTTTGGGACCCACAGTTAGGAACCTGCTTCCACTCACCTACGCTGCAGTTGTCACTGTTAGGATGTATGAATACACATGCCACCTATGAAGGTGCTAAGACTGAAATGAATATGTTGTTATAAACTTAGTATTGGATACCATCTATAAAAATATATAACTTTATGAGGGTGTTCCCCAGGATCTGGAGATAGGGTAGTAATTGGGGCGATCAGTGAGATCTTCCTCCTTGGGTCTCCTACATTCCAGAAACCGTAGAATTCCATTTTCCATGGCACTTCAGAAATAACCGAGGACCTGAGTATCATTAAATCATTAGGTATGGTTCCTTATATCCAAAAATGGGGCTCTAGGAGCCTTACCCTAAAGAGGGGTTGGAGGATCCTGTCGAGGAGGTGTAACTTGGTATTCTCGCTGAAGTGGTGGCGACGTGTTACGTGGGGGTGCCTTCCAATTTTGAGGTGGGTACTGCTGGGTGGGAGGATGCACCTAAGGTGGAAGGCCTCTACAAGGATTTGGATGTGGCTCTACTGGTAATAGCTCCAGCTTCATGGGGGCCTCTATTTGGGCTACCGTAGTGGGCTCAACCTTAGTGTGCCTTCTTACAGGAATTACATGAGGCAATGGAAATGCCTATTTAGTCTGATGTAGGGCTTCCTATAGATCTGGGCCTTATCAGAGAAATACCAAAAGCCTCCTAGGTAGTTCCATGTGATGTGAGAGGGTACTGGTTTATTTATGAAATTCCCCACACACATTGTTAGTAGTTGTTCCTAAGTCAGCGACATTTCAAGGGAGTAGGTGAGGCTTTTCCATCGGGCAACAAAATCCACAATGTGCACTTCAAGCCTTTTCATTTGTTTGAAGAGGTTTATAATACTCTTCTTCTAGGTGGTGGATTTGAACTGGTAAATAAACTACATCCGAAGATCCTCATAGCCGGCTACTGAACCAATGGGTAACTGGCAATACCAGACAAATGCAAGCCCTTCAAATATTTGTATGAGACATCAGAGTTTAGTAGCTTCTTACTGCGCTGGAGTTACCATCATGGGTTCAAAACTTGAGATAAAGTGGTTCATATGCTGCAATGGGTTTCCTGTCCCATTAAATTGGGAAAATGTAGGGTTTTCGAAATTATGGGGTGCTGACATATCATCCACCAATGCCAGATATTTCTTTCCATTAGGTGAAATTTCCACCTATCGAGTTTCAAAATCCTCAAGGAGGGAAATGAAAAATTCCATTGGATCATCGAGATAGAGATTATTTTCATGGTGAGGGTCCATGAACACTAGTGTGTTGTAAGGTTCTTTAACATGATAAGCAGTCCCACTGGCTCATAGAGCGACTGGTGTGATGAACTGCGGAACTGTTGGGGGAACACCTTGTGAAGTGGCTGGGGTAACCTAAGCTGGGTCTCGAATATTATTGCACCGATCAAGTGTATTTGGTGATATATACCACAGCCTATTTTCATAATATCTGACTTCTACCCTATCTAAGTATGTAGGATGGTCAGGGTCACCTAGAGGCAACTCACCGTGGGGGAGTTGTACCTACCACTACCGCCCTAGTCGAGGATCACTACAGTCTAGTAACCACTCTGCAACACATTCAACAAGAAGTTCATCGACCATATTCTTATACCCTATGAGTTGTTGATGCAAAACGTCCTTTTTGGGATCATCTTCTATCTTCTACATTGAGCCAGATGGGTTAGAGGGTTTGACAACCCCAAGATGCTCTTTTCCCTTATTAGGACTTCGGTCGAGGGCTAATGACTCGGTAGGTATGGTAAGAACCATGAAACTTAATTTTTTGGAGATAAATACTTCCCAATGGATCTAATTATTGTGGAACTCCCTCAGGGGGTATGATCTATTCAAAGATATCTATGTCGTTATCTCCCTCTAATAGGTCATCCATGTTAATCGCAACTCTACGTAGATGCATATATCTTATATTACCTGGGAGGTCGGGAAGGGGCTAGATAGATCTGAAATGAAGGGAAGCGTACTACCCCCAAACACAGAACTGAACGTGGTGGGAATCCTCCTTGATAATCCGATAGTGAACTTTAAAGCATTGGACACACCGCTGGTGAAGGATCCAATGACGATCAGGCGACTTAGAATGATGGGCCACAGGGAGTGAAACCAAGTTGTCCATGAAGCATTACTGGTCAATATCTTCAACGTGTGCCTGAATATTAGGGTAATCCACTCATAGATAATGGATATAGAAGAGAATAACCCATAGTATTTGGCAAAAACACATCACTTCCTCCCATGTAAGTGATTCCGACACACTGAATTTCATGGTTGCAATTGGCCAGAACGTCTCTGGGAAATGGTTTGCTGTAAGGGTGTCCCATAATATCCTCAGATCAAACTCATGATCCGGTCCTTGGTTGCCCAATTCATCGACTGAGGGAGGCTGAGGGAATGGTAATGGTACTGAAGCAGACCACTGAGATGATAGACTGGCCAATGGGGAATACTGTGAATGGGCTGAAAAGATTCCACATCTGGGGATGTTTTGCGAATAATGCAATGACTGATCCACCAAATCCTAGTAAGATGGAATGGTGACCATAGTTTCCCACATATGGGATCCAGTTACTAATAGTGGGACATGTTGTTGCTCATCCTCAATCAGTCCCCAGAATAACTCTCCATTATCTCTGGTTGAGGTAGATAATAACCCTGTTGACAATAGGGAGGATTGTATGGCTAGGCCCTGGAAAGAGGCCAAATCTTCCTCCTCCTAGATTTACCTTCATAGGGAGGTGGGAATCTGGGGGACCTAGAATTCCAAAAAGAAGATTCTTATAAGCCTTGTTCATACCCCAACCCTTGACACAGAAGATTAGGGTGCAAGTTACATTATTGAATTGCATTCTACCTCAAAATCGGAGAAGAAAATGGGTTTAATCGCGGTCTAAAAACTTCTTTATATTCTTCCTTTGGAGTTGTATTCCCACCCTTCTAACCCATGATGGTTGTTAAAGACAGTGTAGGTTTTCGACACAAGGAGGAACTTCAGACGAACTGTTGCTCGAGTAGAGAGGACTTCGGCCTGGGTGAGTCAGGGTTTGAGGAGCACCCATACAAATGTCAAAAGGAACATGGGGAGTGAATCTATGTCCACAAGTATGCGTGCGGAGGGGATCCCAGTGGGAGGAGTTGGAGCGAGAAGGACCTCCATTAGAATTGTTGGGAGAATGAGTTGTACCTCCATGCTTGTTTACCTTAGTAGTGATGGTATGAGGGGGACCTTTATACTGGCCAAACTGAACACAGGGAAGTCCTCCGCTCTAGGTTATAATGAAGTGAGGTGGACCTCCTCTTCCCTAATTTTTGTGACAAAGAGGACCTTCATCGATTGTTGTAAAAAAATGGGGAATCCCCCCACGCGGATGGTTGATCAGACGAGGAGGTTCTTCGCATCAGCGACCTATGACTGGAGGAGCAGATCCATAACTGGGGTCACAGGTGTGGAAGAGACCGCCATACTGGATGTCAGTTCGGCAAGGAGGACCTTCACTTGGACAGATGGCGGCCTAAGGGGGACCTCTACATCGAGCTTGTGAGAAGGGAGGACCTGCACCATCATTGGTGGTGGCGTGAGGGGGACCTCCGTACTGGACATTATCACCGTGGGTCATCCCGTGATAGATTCCACCTATATCGATGACCATGAGAGTAATCCCAACCAGACCGTGGGGCAGTTGGGGCCTCGATATAAGTTGGGTATATAAGTTCCACTATTCAGCATAAACGGGGAATTGCTAGTATATGCCGGTGGTGGAATGAGCCAGGGCATCCATTGATGATGACGCCGCCTGGCGGTCATCCTCCTTAGCTTGCGCCCGACATTAGCATCAGGTTAACTAGACTGGGGCTAGTGGTACAGGTGCATAACTCACCTACTCCTCAGCCTGTGGGACCAGATGGTAGTGTTGACATGCTCTGGTAGGATCCCTCCTTGGTGGCCCCTGGGAAGAAATCACAATTGGGCTTGCTCAAACTTCCCTCACCTCATTAGCATAGGGGAGCGAGTCGCTAAAGCATTCTAGGGAGAGGCTCCCAAAACAGATGTAGGTTTGAGTGAGGAGTATTGGCTCCCTTCATGGAAATTGGGGGTGGCAGTGATGATAAGGTTTAGAAGCCTCTAGGTCCTATCGGGCCATATCTTAAATTGGGATAATTCCCTCTTCCTCGTATCATCGAACTATGTTGTTAATCACCCTCCCTTGAATGAGTTCAGATGGGGAGATGGGATATGGGTTCCCAACAACTATGAATGTGGGGACTATCTTAGAAGAGATGAGGCCATGTGGGATTGACACATTGATGTTGTCCCGAACCCTACATTGGTGGGTAGGTGGTGATCGATTTCCTATCACAGTAGCTTGGGTCCTATAAAGTAGGGAGATCCAACCATTAGTGCTGAATGCAGGAAAGCGCAATCCAGTGCACCAACACCATTTCATCTCCCATAATTGTTAAGAAGGATCCATGCTGACAATGTCATATATTGTGCTGTCAAACATTCAACTTCCCTAATCTATGGTGAATTTTAATCCAAGACCACTATTTTCTTGGCGGGTCCTGGTGCTAGATAGATGGATCCAATGACATGCTTATCCACTGATGTCTCGAATGATACTAATATCTACATTTAGGAGAAGAAATTCAAGTCGGGTTCACCGTTTCTGTTTCTGATTCTTTCATTGGGGCACACATCCGTCCATCTAGGATGCATTGGCTGTTTCCCCGCATTCCCGCTTTCCAAAGGGGGTGGAATCCCTCGCTTATTTAGGGATATTTTCTCCTGGATCGAAATAGGATTATGGGATTTCAGTTCATCCTTACATGGATTCCTCCTCAGAACTCTTCACCTATTCTAGGTCTCCCTTATTGATAAAGATGTTGTTTATGAAACTCTTCCCAGTGCCATATCTTTGTGGACACTGATTAATTACATTGCTTATGTCAGGACATTCCAAGGGTTCAAGTCAAGGCAGTAACCTTCGGTAGAGGGAGTTGTAACGCTGGACCTCACTGGCGTGTCTGGATGCAGAAACACTGGGGTGTCTGGGTTTCTTTCCCTTATCATAGGTCTTCTCGATGGTGAAGAATCCTGATGTATCCCACTTTGAGTGTGAGGAATTATATTACATGGGCATGTCTCTGAGATTTTTCTCAACTTCCCATGTTTAACACAGGGTATGCCACAAGGTTAACATCTTACGGAGACATATTGAATAGATTAGAACACTTACGGGAGTGGATCAGATGGGTGAATCTCCAAGAGGGAGAAACTGAGAGTCCTACTATATGGGTGGATCAATACATCCAATGAATACGGATCTGAGGATTCTTGGGTCCCCATAAAGGGGATGCCAGGATTTTCCATTAGCTGGGATTGAACCTTAAGGAGATTTTTTACATGCCCTATCTCAAGAGACAAGCATCAAACCCACATAGTTCAAAGGGGTGATGAATCAGGGTGTGCTTAGAGGACAACGTGTAACGCCCCGACCCTAGTTACCCAGAGTCGGTGCATTATTACATAACATTGGCATGATCACAAGAAAGATCAAATCTCGAAAGACCGATTGGTTTAGTAGCCTTGGAAACACTAGATATATTCATAAGTCTTACATTACATCGTAAAATGAAAAACTACTACAATAACATATTGTCTCCATAATCCACACTCATATTCCCACATAATATCCGTACAGTTCATTCATAATTTACTTCTTCACTTCCTGGGAAAAATAAAACATAGAAAAGGGGTGAGCTCAAATGCCCAGTATGGATAACAATATAGCGGAAACTTTCATAAATAAGAATAAACATTTAAGGCAATGTATAACTAAAACAAAATCCTTTCAAACTTGAACTTTCAACATGGTATGGCATAAATAAAATGAAATAATTCCATTTACTTATTCACATGGATATTCTATTAATCGAATAATAACATGAAAAATCAATAACCACTTTCATAATGATGGAATGCATAATGCCAGACTATCATAACCACATAGCCAAGGCCTCGTGCCAAGACTACAAATAAGATTTTGTCAAGGCCTTGTGCCAAGACACTAGTTTGTCCCATGAGACCTACCGATGCATCGAGGAGCTATAGCGGGCTCCACCCGTCACATATTAAGTCCAATGCATTCCCATATGAAAAGGTTTAAACATAACATAAACATTCATATTAAAACTAGCATACGAAATGTCAATACTTTCACCATAAACTATGAATGGTATAAAAATAGAACATCCATAGTCAAACATATCACAAAACCTTCAATAGAATATAGAAGTTTTGTATCATAATAAATCAACTTCAAATAAGCTTAAAATTCATCAAAGGATGTTGACATAGATGAAATCAAAACTATTTGAGAGAAATATCTCCTTTTTTGAAATCATTTAAAAGTCACAAAATTATAAAGGAAGTAATTAAAAAGAGATTTTTGAATCAAAGTGTCCCATACCACTTTGAAACTTTTGAAAGGAATTAAAATTTTTAAAAACATTCATGTCCATATAAATAAATCCTTAAAAACCATTTTGAAGAAATTAATTAAAAATATTTATAAAGATAAATCTTTAAAAAATTTAAAATTCTGATTTTGATAAAGAGTACCTTTATAAAATTCTTAAATTATTCATTTTGAAATCATTTAAAAGTCACATAATTATAAAATAAAACATTTACTTTGAAAATATCCTTGTAAGCTTGTAAGGGAAGCTTTGACGATTTTATAACGGCGGTAAATAGCTGCACCTTCCGTATAAGTTTAAAAAAAACATTTTTACCATAAATTTGTCGAAAGGTAAAAAGTGCCTTGTTTGGAAAATGATGGAAATATTCCTTTAAAAACACATAATGGTATAAATGAATTTAACCCATATTCTTTGTAAATAGTAAAAATGTTTTGAAATACATTTCGATGTAACATGGATGTGGATGATAAAGAAATCCTAGTAGATTATTACGTATAAACAACCTCGAATAATGAAGAGATTGCGAAATAAACCCTTACCTTGCACTTTTACTTGGATGGGGTAGGTTAACCTCCTGTATAATGGTGAAATAATTGTTATTAAATTATACAAGAATCATATATATATATATGATATCATATATGATCTTTTAACATTGATTTGTTAATAATATCTTAGAATTATCGTCGTTTCGGGTGTTAACGTACTCGTTTTCTTTTATATGTTTTGTTATATAAGACATGTTTGTAATGGATAGGTTGTATATTATTCATATCCAGAATGATATCAAGTCCTTAAAAATCATTTTTAAATCATCAAATGATAATTATACTTGAATGGATACGATGGAGAAAGAATCTCATCGCGTTCGTGGAGACGGTAGTCCGTACGTACGCACGAGCGACAATATCATTCTTTTGATATTAAAATAATATATAAATGGTTGTTATATCATATATACAGAATCATTATCATGTTGTATTTATTATTTACATGAGTTACATATCATTATTATACCCATCCAAATAATAATATATTGAATAACAATTACACCACGACGTGGAGACGGTAAGCCGTACGTACGCACGTATGGTGACATGTTATTCAAAGGGTTGATAGAATACTGAATATGGTTGTAACATATTTATAATAACATCACAGTATATGTGAGATACTGGAGTTATTATTTTGGAATGGTAACAACAAAGGAAGAATAAGTGGAAGAAGAAATGAACTTGGAAAAGGGTGGTGAAATCATTACCTCTTCTTCGGGTTCTTCCTTTTGATTTGATCAAAATGGATCCTTAGGTTAGATTTCTGATCAAAATAAGGCCTCTAGATTGTAGTGAGGGATGTTGGGAGAGTATTTGGGCAGAGTTTGGCCGAACCAAAAGGCTTTGAAGGTGTGAAGAAATGGGAAGGAGGAGTGCCCTTTTATAAGAGGGGTGAGGGGCACCTTTGGAAAAGCTAGAGATATTAGTTTATAATAAATTCATAATCGGTTTACAAAGGCTCCAAAGTTGACTATTCAAAGGTTAAGTTTGGTATGGGTCTAAAACCACTCAACCAATAGAATTTAGACAGGTTTGGGTACTTATATTAACCTTATCTTTAAGTATTAACTCTAAGTTAATTAGTTTCACTTTTACAATGTCTCCTTGTATTTTTATATAATATGGTTAATAAAATTACTATATACATCCAAGAGACCCCCAAGTGGTCCATTAATGATTAAACTATCATGATATAAGTCTCTTGGCCGATCCTTAGATTTTTAGGAATTTAATATCAATTAATAATATAATATTTGTTTTAAGAACTCTTTTATGTCAATTTTGACACTATTCAATAGTTGATTTTTGTGAAACTCATAACAGATTGGTTACTTAGAAAAAAGTCAATTAAATCAATCCTAATATATCATATTATCCTAGAAAATTAGTTTAATTCATTAAAAGTTTCATATTATATTTATTTGGGTATTTATAATATCAATTATTTTAATTTTTCACTATTATAGTAATTACTGCATCATCATTGTGTCATAAATAATATACATTATTTAATGTCTAAAAATTATAAATAAAATATCTTTATGTAGGAAATCTCTTTATATTTCTAATGAATATTTATAATCTAAAATCCAACATATATTAACCTATGTAACAATTGTTTGTCTAAAAGATATATGCTTGTGTCATTTTTGTATTCATTTTAACATAATTAAAATAAAGTGTCATTATCACTTACAAGTGGATCCATGGGGTCCCAAAATCGACCCAAATATGCCCATGGTCGACCATGTATCAACCAATAGGGTTAAGACACGTTTCAGGGTAATTTAGTATTATTATAATATTATTTTTTAACCCTTAATTACCGGATTTACCCTTAACCGTGGTAAATAAAATATTTACCGCAGTAATTATTCAAAATGTCTAAAAATAAAAGTTACCTATTTACACAATTTGAACATCCGGATTCCAAATATGGAATCCATTTTTCTAAATTCAAAACACAGAAGTGGAAGAAATTAATTTAAGATTAATTCCCGCTGTCAAAACAAAAAGCGTGTTTTTAAGAGATAATAACTATCAAAAGATTGACACTTGTTTATGTTCAGTTTAATTGTAAAATTATGTACAATGACCAAAATTATATTAAATGGTAAAAATATATTCTAAATATACTTTAAAACTACTAAAATTCATAATTTATCACTATTAATTATTTTGATTAAAAAAGTTGTTTTTAATTAAAATTTAGTAATTTTCACTATTCATCAAAATATGAAAGTTATCCGAAAAGTACCAAAATTTCACCTTATGCTAAATTAGATATTCTGAATCCAATAATGAAGTCCATTTTGAAATATAAAATATATATAATTTCAAAATTTAGTTAATACTATTCATAGCCTATTTTGAATGGATTTTTGGTAAGTGATGGTGCAATTGAACTCGGTATTGCGTGTAGTGCAAGTTATTGAATTATTTTGAAGAAATAACACATTATGAATTCTTGGGGTGTTACACAACGACCTAGAGACATATTGGGGATTACATGGGGATAGAGTCCCATCGTAAGAGGAGTGCTCTTGGTCAGATGATTACAGATTGCAGGGGGCTTATGTGTTTTTAGCTCCCCGATTGATGCTAGGAGCAGTGAGGATGTGGGTGACATGATCTCAACAAGATGTGGTGGCCTGATTAAGAATCAGGATGGATATAGATGGTTGAGTGATGTATATGGATAATGAGATATAACTGACATGAAGATGATTATGATGTTGGTATTGAACCTCATAGAGGCTTGCTATGTATCCTTGTTGAGAGGAATCAAAGTCAGCATAGTTCAGTGGAGGTGACAGGACACCATACGAGGTGACTCGTGAGAATGGACACATGGATGGGACCCAGAGGAAGTGGAACCTTCGGGATGGGGCATGAACTTTAGAAAACATAGAGAATCAAGGGAGAGAACAGGACGAGACATGGGTGATGGGATTGAACATCAGGGAGGATTACTACATATCCTCATGGTTGGGAATCAAAGTCCATGTATTTTAGGATGGGGCATAGAATCAGGGTGTATGAAAAGGATAATGACCTGATGACATACTGGGGATTACACATGGTTAGCATCCCTAGAGTGGATCTGATGCCCTTGGGATGGACCAAATATGTGGGTCCCAGCAAAGGGTACTACAAGGGATTACTGCTGGATGGGGACTACAACATCTTACCATTGGTTTTGGACTACAATGACTTACCATTGGTTGGGAAATACAATGACTTACCATTGGTTGGGGTTTAACCTCAAAGAGGCTTCCTATGTATGTTGTCCAAGAGATAGGAATCCAATCCCACGTAGTTGAAGGAGAGACATGATATGATAGTGTAAATAGAGGACATCAAACCAATGAAAAGCTGGGGCCTACATATGTAACACCCCAAGCTTCTACGGTACGTTTCCCTTCGAATAATGCGATAGCGTGTGTTGTACGCAACCTCGAGTTCTAACACACACCACAACTAATTAAACTAGCCGTTGTAAATAGTGATACCTACTTTTTGAAATCATATATATTTTATATTTCAAAATGGACTTCATTTTTGGATTCGGAATATCGAAATTATCCTAGGGTGAAATTTTGGTACTTTTCGGATAACTTTTATATTTTGATGAATAGTGAAAATTACTAAATTTTAATTAAAAACAACTTTTTTAATCAAAATAAGTAATAGTGATAAATTATGAATTTGAGTGGTTTTAAAGTATATTTAGAATATATTTTTACCATTTAATATAATGTTGGTCATTGGACATAATTTTACAATTAAACCGAACATAAACAAGTGTCAATCTTTTGATAGTTATTATCTCTTAAAAACACGCTTTTTGTTTTGACAGCGGGAATTAATTTTAAATTAATTTCTGCCACTTCTGTGTTTTGAATTTAGGAAAATGGATTCCATATTTGGAATCAGGATGTTCAAATTGTGTAAATAGGTAACTTTTATTTTTAGACATTTTGAATAATTACTGCGGTAAATATTTTATTTACCATGGTTAAGGGTAAATCCGGTAAATAAGGGTTAAAAAAATAATATTATAATAATACTAAATTACCCTAAAAACGTGTCTTAACCCTATTTGTTGATAGATGGTCGACCATTGGCATCTTTGTGTCAATTTTGGGACCCCATGGATCCACTTGTAAGTGATAATGACACTTTATTTTAAATTAGTTAAAATGAATACAAAAATGACACAAGCATATATCTTTTAGAACAACAATTTTTACATAGGGTTATATATGTTGGATTTTAGATTATAAATATTTATTAGAAAGCTAAAAAGGTTTCCTACATAATTATATTTTATTTATAATTTTTAGACATTAAATAATTTATTTTATTTATGACACAATGATGATGCAGTAATTACTATAATAGTGAAAAATTAAAATAATTGATATTATAAATACCCAAATAAATATAATATGAAACTTTTAATGAATTAAACTAATTTTCTAGGCTAATATGATATATTAGGATTGATTTAATGGACTTTTTTCGAAGTAATCAATCTGTTATGAGTTTCACAAAAATCAACTATTGAATAGTGTCAAAATTGACATAAAAGAGTTCTTAAAACAAATATTATATTATTAATTGATATTAAATTCCTAAAAATCTAAGGATCGGCCAAGAGACTTATATTATGATAGGTTAATCATTAATGGACCACTTGGGGGTCGCTTGGATGTATATAGTAAGTTTATTAACCATATTATATAAAAATACAAAGAGACATTGTAAAAGTGAAACTAATTAACTTAGAGTTAATACTTAAAGATAAGGTTAATATAAGTACCCAAACCTGTCTAAATTCTATTGGATGAGTTGTTTTCGACCTATCCACACCTCATCCTTTGAATAGTCAACTTTGGAGCCTTTGTAAACCGAATATGAATTTATTATAAATTAATATTTCTAACTTTTCCAAAGGTGCCCCTCACCCCTCTTATAAAAGGGCACTCCTCCTTCTCATTTCTTCACACCTTCAAAGCCTTTTGGTTCCGCCAAACTCTGCCCAAATACTCTCCCAACATCCCTCAATACAACCTAGAGGCCTTAGTTTGATCAGAAAGCCAACCTAAGGAGCCCTTTTGATCAAATCAAAAGGAAGAACCCGAAGAAGAGGTAATGATTTCACCACCTTTTTTTAAGTTCATTTCTTCTTCCACTTCTTCTTCCTTTGTTCTTACCATTCTGAAATAATAACTCCAGTATCTCACATATACTGTGATGTTATTATAAATATGGTACAATCATATTCAGTATTCTATCCACCCTTTGAATAACATGTCACCATACGTGCGTACGTATGGCTTACCGTCTCCACGTCGTGGTGTAATTGTTATTTAATATAATATTATTTGGATGGGTATAATAATGATGTGTAACTCATGTAAATAATAAATATAACATGTTAATGATTCTGTATATATGATATACCATCCATTTATATATTATTTTAATATCAAAAGAATGATATTGTCGCTCGTGCGTACGTACGGACTACCGTCTCCACGAACGCGATGAGATTCATTCTCCATCGTATCCATTCAAGTATAATTATCATTTTATGATTTAAAAATGATGTTTAAGGACTTGATATCATTCTGGATATGAATAAGATACAACAAACATGGCTTATGTAACAAAACATATAAAAGAAAATGAGTAAGTTAACACCCGAAACGATGATAATTCTAAGATATTATTAACAAATCAATGTTAAAAGAACATATATGATATCATATTAATATATATGATTCTTGTATAATTTAATAACAACTATTTCACCATTATACAGGAGGTTAACCTACCCCAACCAAGGAAAAGTACAAGGTAAGGGTTATTTCACAATCTCTTCATTATCCGAGGTTGTTTATATGTAATAATCTACTGGGATCTCTTTATCATCCACATCCATGTTTCTTAAAAATGTATTTCAAAACATTTTTACTATTTACAAGAATATGGGTTAAAGTCATTTATACCTTTTTTTGACTTTTTATAAGAGGTTTATAAAGGAATCTTTCCGTCGTTTTCAAAACAAGGTCCTTTTTAACCTTTTCGACAGAATTGAGGTAAGAATGTTTTTTTTAACTTATACGGCGGGTGCGGTTATTTTACGCCGTTATAAAATCTTCAAAGCTTTCCTTACAAGCTTATAAGAATATTTTCAAAGAAAATGTTTTATTTTATATGGATCTTAAATGATTTCAAAATAAAAGGAGATATTTCTTTAAAAAGAATTTTGATTTCATCTATGTCAACATCCTTTGATGGATTTTAAGATTATTTGAAGTTGATTTATTATGATACAAAACTTCTATATTGTATTGAAGGTTTTGTGATATGTTTGACTGTGGATGTGCTATTTTTATACCATTCATAGTTTATTGTGAAAGTATTGACATTTCGTATGCTAGTTTTAATACGAATGTTTATGTTATGTTTAAACCTTTTCATATGGGAATGCATTGGACTTAATAAGTGACGGGTGGAGCCCGCTATAGCTCCTCGATGCATCGGTAGGTCTCATGAGACAAACTAGTGTCTTGGCACAAGGCCTTGACAAAATCTTATTTGTAGTCTTGGCACGAGGCCTTGGCTATGTGGTTATGATAGTCTGGCATTATGCATTCCAACATTATGAAAGTGGTTATTTCTTTTTGCATGTGATTATTCGATTAGTGGAATATCCATGTGAATAAGTAAATGGCATTATTTAATTTTATTTGTGCCATACCATGTTGAAAGTTCATGTTTAAAAGGCTTTTGTTTTAGTTATACATTGCCTTAAATGTTTATTCTTATTGATGAAAGTTTCCGCTATATTGTTATCCTTACTGGGCATTTGAGCTCACCCCTTTTCTATGTTTTATTTTTCCCAGGAAGTGAAGATGTAAGTTATGAATGACCTGCAGGGATATTATGAGGGGATTGTAGTGTGGACTGTGGAAACATTATGTTGTTGTAGTAGTTTTTGATTTTATGATGTAATGTAAAACTTATGAATATATCTAGTGTTTCCAAGGCTACTAAACCAATCGGTCTTTCGAGATTTGATCTTTCTTGTGATCATGCCAATGTTATGTAATAATGCACCGACTCTAGGAAACTAGGGTCGGGGCGTTACAGTTGGTATCAGAGGAAGTTTAGTACAAACCTTGGAAGTTAGATTTAGATAAACTCTGATTAGAGCACGTAGACCTAAGATGAACTTTGAGGATTAGTATAGAAGAACTTCCTAGAATTTTGGTATTGTAGAGATTTTGTGAGTTTTCCGAGCAATACATCCCTGTCTGGATACGAGCAGGTAGAGGCGGCTCTGGCACAGATGTACCTAGGGGTAAAACCCGAAAACACCGCTTTGAGCTAGACTCGAACGGGAACTGGTGCACGACAACAGGCCTTGCTGCACTCTTGGTTACGACACTCCCGGGGGATATGCTTAGGATAACTCTCACTTTCTTTACAAATCATTATGAAGGGTTTATGAGTATATACTTCCTCAAAGAAAACATATTTATGATTATGGATTATATCCATAGATAGTTCAATTTATGTTAAGTGTTTTATAAGTATGGGATTATGTATTTTGATTCATAAACTGATCTAGTTTATGCCATTGTTTAGAAATGGCGCCTAGTGGAAGAAATGGAAACCGTATCAATGCACGCACTCCATGTAGGGATTGCCCTCCTGCTCAAGATAATTATAGTGGGGCTGGTGATGCAACTGGTGCTGATCAGCTAATCACCGTACTGGGACAACTTACTCAGGTTATGAATAATAACCTTACCCGTATGGAGCACCCTGATCCGCAGCGTGGAGGATCAATGTTAGATCGATTCATGAGACAACAACCACCAACGTTCAATGGAAGTACAAATCCCTTAGTAGCTGAGCAATGGATATTTTCCCTAGAGAAAATATTTCAGGCTTTGGGGAGTAGTGAAAGGGAAAAAGTTACCATGGCAGTTTACCGCCTCACTGGAGATGCTGATCAATGGTGGTCATTGATTCAAAACATGAAGGAAGATGATGAAGTATCAAACATGGAATGGAGGGAGTTCAAAGATCTGTTTTTAGAAAAATACTTTCCTCGCGACCATCGAGCAGATATGGAAAGGCAATTTCTGAGTCTGAGACAAAAGGAGGATGAGAATGTCACAAAGTATGAGGCTAACTTTACAAGGTTAGCGAGGTATGCTGGAGATTATATTCACAACCCAAGAAGTAAGATTGATCGTTTCTTTGATGGGTTAAAACCATTTCTCCGTCGAGCATTAGTCTCACAATCCTTTTCATCGTACGAAGACATTGTCTCATGTGCTATCAAGACCGAAAAGGAATTCTCTAAGTCTTATGACTTTAAAGCAAAGCAAGAGAAGAAGAGACCTGCTGATCAATCTGGGAATGGAAATAAGGGGAAGAAGGGAAATGTTGAATATCCATCTTGTGGTAAGTGCGGGAAGAAACACCCCGGTGCTTGCCTGAAGGGAATGGGAGTCTGTTACAAGTGTGGTGAAAAAGGCCACCAAGCTCATGATTGCAAGGGGAAGAAGGAAGCTACCAACGTTCAGTGCTACAATTGCAGGGAGATGGGGCATTATGCAAATGCATGTCCTAAGAGTCAGGAGAACTTACCTCAGAAAAGGCCAAGGGATCAAGGCCAGGCTTATGCTATCACTACTACTGAGGTAGAAACTCCGAAAGACGTGGTGGCAGGTAATTTAATGGTTTCCTCAAGTTTAGCAAATGCATTATTTGATTCTGGATCATCGCATTGTTTCATATCTTCCCAGTTTGCTAAGAAAATTAGATATTTCCAATTTGATTTAATAAGGGAGTTGTCAGTTAAAACTCCTAAGGGAAGTATCGTTGCAACAAAGTTTTGTGAATCAGTCCCCATTAGAGCACATAAATTTTCTTTATCTGCTGATTTCATCGTCATACCTATGATTGAGTTTGATATAATCCTCGGTATGGACTGGCTTTCGGACTATGATGCGAAGATTTATTGTAAGAAGAAAGAGGTTACGATTCTCGATGATAATGATAAGGAACACCTTATTTTTAGAGCAGAATCGTCACCACCTAATTCTTATTTAGACCCACCCCCAGTAGCTCAACTTAATTCAATTATCGGGGAGGAAGAGAATGAAATAACTGTCGGTGAGGAAAGGAATGTTCAAATAGAGGATGTACCTATTGTGAAAGAATTTGTAGATGTATTTCCGGAAGATTTACCTGGACATCCTCCAGAACGAGAAGTTGAGTTTTCTATTGATTTGATTCCTGGATCAAGGCCTATATCAAAGACCCCTTATAGAATGGCCACTGTAGAGTTAGTCGAACTAAAGAAACAACTAGAGGAATTGAGTAATAAGGGATTTATTCGCCCTAGTGTTTCTCCATGGGGAGCCCCTGTTCTTTTTGTTAAAAAGAAAGATGGATCTATGAGGTTATGTATCGACTACAGGGAGATCAATGCTGTAACGATAAAGAACAAGTATCCCCTACCTCGTATTGATGATTTATTTGACCAACTGCATGGAGCTCAATACTTTTCAAAGATTGACCTTCGATCTGGATACCATCAGTTGTGTGTAAAGAAGGAAGACATTCCGAAGACAGCATTTCGAACCAGGTACGGGCATTACGAGTTTACTGTAATGCCGTTTGGATTGACTAATGCACCCTCTGTATTCATGGATCTGATGAATAGAGTTTTCAAGGAGTATCTCGATGAATTTGTGGTGGTATTTATTGATGATATCTTGGTATACTCCAAAACCTACGAAGATCATGAAAATCACTTGCGCATTATCTTGAAGACTCTGAGGAGGCATGAATTATATGGAAAGTTTAGCAAGTGTGAATTCTGGCTTCAGGAGATTTCTTTTCTTGGCCATATTGTCTCTAAAGATGGAATCACTGTTGATCCTTCTAAGACCAAGGCAATCCAAGAATGGCCAGCACCTACGAGTATAACTGAGGTACGTAGTTTTATTGGCTTGGCAGGTTATTATCGACGTTTCGTCCAGAATTTTGCCCGATTGGCTAACCCATTAACGAAGCTCACACGTAAAGGGGTTAAATTTGTTTGGACAAAAGAGTGTGAAGAATGTTTCGAAGAACTGAAGAGAAGATTAGTCAATGCTCCTATATTGACTCTACCATCGGGGAATGATGGGTTCATTATTTATAGTGATGCATCAAAGAAAGGACTTGGCTGTGTCCTTATGCAGAATGATAGAGTTATTGCCTATGCATCACGACAGTTGAAAATTCATGAACAAAACTATCCTACTCATGATCTTGAGTTAGCAGCTGTGATCTTTGCTTTGAAGATATGGAGGCACTACCTCTATGGTGAAAAATGTGAGATTTATACTGATCACAAGAGTTTGAAGTATATTTTCTCACAAAAAGAACTCAACATGAGGCAAAGGAGATGGCTTGAATTACTCAAGGATTATGATTGTACGATACACTACCACCTGGGGAAGGCAAACAAGGTGGCAGATGCTTTGAGTAGAAAAGACCATGGAGTTTTGAACAATATGAGAATTGAAAGGGATCCAATTTTCATGGATCTAGTGAAAATGGACATGGGAATAACCAGGGAAGGTGAAACATCAATGCTTTTTCAAATGGTTGCCAAACCATCTTTACTAGAAAGGATTAAGAGTTCTCAGACCGATGATGACGAATTCCAAAAGAAGATTAAAGCTGTGAATGATGGGAGATTGAGAGACTTTGTGTATGAAGATGGAATTTTGAAATTCGGGAAGAGACTTTGTGTTCCCAATATACCTGATCTAAAAAGGGAATTGCTGGATGATGCTCATAGTTCCAATTTCTCTATACACCCTGGGAGCACCAAAATGTATAGAGATTTGAAGGAACATTTTTGGTAGGACAACATGAAGAGGGAGATTGCTGATTTTGTGTCAAGATGTATGGTTTGTCAACAAGTGAAAGCTGGAAGGCAACAGCCTGGAGGAGTCATGCAACCTCTTCCCATACCGGAGTGGAAATGGGACAATATTACGATGGACTTTGTCATGGGGCTACCAAAGACTCCTAGAAGGAACGATGCAATATGGGTTATTGTCGATCGTCTTACCAAGTCAGCACATTTTCTTGCTATAAGAGAAGATCTACCCCTGGAACGTCTAGCAAGACTATACATTAATGAAGTTGTGAGACTTCATGGAGTTCCCCTATCGATTGTTTCTGATCGTGATCCCCGTTTTACTTCATGATTTTGGAAAAGTCTTCAGAAATCCCTGGATACTGAACTTCATTTGAGCACTGCTTACCACCCTCAGACAGACGGACAATCAGAACGGACTATTCAGACCTTAGAAGACATGTTGAGATCTTGCTCACTTGATTTTCAGGGTATGTGGGATCAATATTTACCTCTGGTAGAATTTTCCTATAACAATAGCTTCCATTCGAGTATACAAATGGCATCATATGAAGCGTTATACGGAAAGAGATGTCGTACACCAACCTGTTGGGATGACGTTGGTGAAAGAAAACTTGTAGGCCCAGAACTGGTGGAGGAAACGGTGGAAAAGGTGAAGGTAATCCAAAATCACATCAAAGCAGCTCAAAGTAGGCAGAAGAGCTATGCCGATAATCGAAGGAAGGATTTGGAATTTCAAGTCGGTGATCATGTTTTCCTAAAGGTATCTCTGTGGAAGGGAGTCATACGTTTTGGTAAGAAAGGTAAATTGAGTCCCAGGTACATCGGACCTTTCGAAATTCTAGAACGAATTGGGGCTGTAGCTTACCGATTGGCAATGCCGCCAAGTCTCTCCAAAGTTCACGATGTGTTCCACGTATCTCTGTTGAGGAAATACATGCCTGACCCAACGCATGTACTCACCTATGAGGAATTAGAACTGGAACCCGATCTTTCCTATTGTGAAGAGCCCGTCAGGATTCTTGATACAAGAGAACAAGTACTGAGAAACCGGACGACGCGTCTGGTAAAAGTTTTGTGGAGAAATCATAAGATGGAAGAGGGAACGTGGGAACCCGAGGAACTTATGATGAAGAAACACCCGAGTCTTTTTATGCAGTAATACCCTAGAAATTGCGAGGACGCAATTATTTGAAGGAGGGGAGAATGTAACACCCCAAGCTTCTACGGTACGTTTCCCTTCGAATAATGCGATAGCGTGTGTTGTACGCAACCTCGAGTTCTAACACACACCACAACTAATTAAACTAGCCGTTGTAAATAGTGATACCTACTTTTTGAAATCATATATATTTTATATTTCAAAATGGACTTCATTTTTGGATTCGGAATATCGAAATTATCCTAGGGTGAAATTTTGGTACTTTTCGGATAACTTTTATATTTTGATGAATAGTGAAAATTACTAAATTTTAATTAAAAACAACTTTTTTAATCAAAATAAGTAATAGTGATAAATTATGAATTTGAGTGGTTTTAAAGTATATTTAGAATATATTTTTACCATTTAATATAATGTTGGTCATTGGACATAATTTTACAATTAAACCGAACATAAACAAGTGTCAATCTTTTGATAGTTATTATCTCTTAAAAACACGCTTTTTGTTTTGACAGCGGGAATTAATTTTAAATTAATTTCTGCCACTTCTGTGTTTTGAATTTAGGAAAATGGATTCCATATTTGGAATCAGGATGTTCAAATTGTGTAAATAGGTAACTTTTATTTTTAGACATTTTGAATAATTACTGCGGTAAATATTTTATTTACCATGGTTAAGGGTAAATCCGGTAAATAAGGGTTAAAAAAATAATATTATAATAATACTAAATTACCCTAAAAACGTGTCTTAACCCTATTGGTTGATAGATGGTCGACCATTGGCATCTTTGTGTCAATTTTGGGACCCCATGGATCCACTTGTAAGTGATAATGACACTTTATTTTAAATTAGTTAAAATGAATACAAAAATGACACAAGCATATATCTTTTAGAACAACAATTTTTACATAGGGTTATATATGTTGGATTTTAGATTATAAATATTCATTAGAAAGCTAAAAAGATTTCCTACATAATGATATTTTATTTATAATTTTTAGACATTAAATAATTTATTTTATTTATGACACAATGATGATGCAGTAATTACAATAATAGTGAAAAATTAAAATAATTGATATTATAAATACCCAAATAAATATAATATGAAACTTTTAATGAATTAAACTAATTTTCTAGGCTAATATGATATATTAGTATTGATTTAATGGACTTTGTTCGAAGTAATCAATCTGTTATGAGTTTCACAAAAATCAACTATTGAATAGTGTCAAAATTGACATAAAAGAGTTCTTAAAACAAATATTATATTATTAATTGATATTAAATTCCTAAAAATCTAAGGATCGGCCAAGAGACTTATATTATGATAGGTTAATCATTAATGGACCACTTGGGGGTCGCTTGGATGTATATAGTAAGTTTATTAACCATATTATATAAAAATACAAAGAGACATTGTAAAAGTGAAACTAATTAACTTAGAGTTAATACTTAAAGATAAGGTTAATATAAGTACCCAAACCTGTCTAAATTCTATTGGATGAGTTGTTTTCGACCTATCCACACCTCATCCTTTGAATAGTCAACTTTGGAGCCTTTGTAAACCGAATATGAATTTATTATAAATTAATATTTCTAACTTTTCCAAAGGTGCCCCTCACCCCTCTTATAAAAGGGCACTCCTCCTTCTCATTTCTTCACACCTTCAAAGCCTTTTGGATCGGCCAAACTCTGCCCAAATACTCTCCCAACATCCCTCAATACAACCTAGAGGCCTTAGTTTGATCAGAAAGCCAACCTAAGGAGCCCTTTTGATCAAATCAAAAGGAAGAACCCGAAGAAGAGGTAATGATTTCACCACCCTTTTCTAAGTTCATTTCTTCTTCCACTTCTTCTTCCTTTGTTCTTACCATTCTGAAATAATAACTCCAGTATCTCACATATACTGTGATGTTATTATAAATATGGTACAATCATATTCAGTATTCTATCCACCCTTTGAATAACATGTCACCATACGTGCGTACGTACGGCTTACCGTCTCCACGTCGTGGTGTAATTGTTATTCAATATAATATTATTTGGATGGGTATAATAATGATGTGTAACTCATGTAAATAATAAATATAACATGTTAATGATTCTGTATATATGATATACCATCCATTTATATATTATTTTAATATCAAAATAATGATATTGTCGCTCGTGCGTACGTACGGACTACCGTCTCCACGAACGCGATGAGATTCATTCTCCATCGTATCCATTCAAGTATAATTATCATTTTATGATTTAAAAATGATGTTTAAGGACTTTATATCATTCTGGATATTAATAAGATACAACAAACATGGCTTATGTAACAAAACATATAAAAGAAAATGAGTAAGTTAACACCCGAAACGATGATAATTCTAAGATATTATTAACAAATCAATGTTAAAAGATCATATATGATATCATATTAATATATATGATTCTTGTATAATTTAATAACAACTATTTCACCATTATACAGGAGGTTAACCTACCCCAACCAAGGAAAAGTACAAGGTAAGGGTTATTTCACAATCTCTTCATTATCCGAGGTTGTTTATATGTAATAATCTACTGGGATCTCTTTATCATCCACATCCATGTTTCTTAAAAATGTATTTCAAAACATTTTTACTATTTACAAGAATATGGGTTAAAGTCATTTATACCTTTTTTTGACTTTTTATAAGAGGTTTATAAAGGAATCTTTCCGTCGTTTTCAAAACAAGGTCCTTTTTAACCTTTTCGACAGAATTGAGGTAAGAATGTTTTTTTTAACTTATACGGCGGGTGCGGTTATTTTACGCCGTTATAAAATCTTCAAAGCTTTCCTTACAAGCTTATAAGAATATTTTCAAAGAAAATGTTTTATTTTATATGGATCTTAAATGATTTCAAAATAAAAGGAGATATTTCTTTAAAAAGAATTTTGATTTCATCTATGTCAACATCCTTTGATGGATTTTAAGATTATTTGAAGTTGATTTATTATGATACAAAACTTCTATATTGTATTGAAGGTTTTGTGATATGTTTGACTGTGGATGTGCTATTTTTATACCATTCATAGTTTATTGTGAAAGTATTGACATTTCGTATGCTAGTTTTAATACGAATGTTTATGTTATGTTTAAACCTTTTCATATGGGAATGCATTGGACTTAATAAGTGACGGGTGGAGCCCGCTATATCTCCTCGATGCATCGGTAGGTCTCATGAGACAAACTAGTGTCTTGGCACAAGGCCTTGACAAAATATTATTTGTAGTCTTGGCACGAGGCCTTGGCTATGTGGTTATGATAGTCTGGCATTATGCATTCCAACATTATGAAAGTGGTTATTTCTTTTTGCATGTGATTATTCGATTAGTGGAATATCCATGTGAATAAGTAAATGGCATTATTTCATTTTATTTATGCCATACCATGTTGAAAGTTCATGTTTAAAAGGCTTTTGTTTTAGTTATACATTGCCTTAAATGTTTATTCTTATTGATGAAAGTTTCCGCTATATTGTTATCCTTACTGGGCATTTGAGCTCACCCCTTTTCTATGTTTTATTTTTCCCAGGAAGTGAAGATGTAAGTTATGAATGACCTGCAGGGATATTATGAGGGGATTGTAGTGTGGACTGTGGAAACATTATGTTGTTGTAGTAGTTTTTGATTTTATGATGTAATGTAAAACTTATGAATATATCTAGTGTTTCCAAGGCTACTAAACCAATCGGTCTTTCGAGATTTGATCTTTCTTGTGATCATGCCAATGTTATGTAATAATGCACCGACTCTAGGAAACTAGGGTCGGGGCGTTACAACATATGGTTCGCATCCCTAGAATTGGTATGACGCCATGGGGGAGGACCAGAGATGTGGGTCCCAACAAAGGGGACTACAAAGGCTTACCACTAATTGGGTTTGAACCTAAGGGAGTATTCTTATGTACCTTGTCTAAGAGATAGGGATCAAAACCCACGTAGTTCGAATGCATACAGTTTAATGTCATGCAAGACAAAAAGGGGTGTAGAATTTAACGTCATGCAGGATGAGGGTGGGCCGATGTAAAGTAGTCGGGACTGATGGGTGATGGGCTTGAACCTTAGAGAGGCTTCCTACATACCTTTCTTAAAAAGAGAAAGGATAAAAGGACACATATTTTAGAAGGGGGGCTTGGGGATTACACGTTAAGGCGGCCTAGGAGGGATTCCATGGCCGATGCTTGAACTAAGCTCACATGATTCATGCTTGGTGTGAGAAACAAGAGGCAGAAAAGACCTACTGAACACATCAAAAATGGTGCGTACGTGAGGAATGAAGTAGGGCTTACACATGGTTATCGATAAAAAGAAGAAACAGGGGCTTACACATGGTTAGTGGCCCAATGAGACGGTGATTGGGACCTGCTCTAGAATGGAGGCCCGATAGAGATAAATACCAATGGGAGAGGGATGGGTAATGGAGTTACTTGTACCCATATCTCTTATGGCCTTGGCACATAGATAAATAGAGGAGGAGAGAGGATTATACTACCCAAATAAAGGATTGGGGTTACACTAGGGTGGTTGCGCTTCCCCATGGACATACGCCACTCCATCAAAGAGGATCTCATTCTTTGTGAGGAAAATATCACTCCCATGGAGACTAGTTGGTGTGGAGAATGTTTGAGATGGGGAACCCCATGTATATTTCATGGGGAGAAGTCAAAATTTAACGTCATATGCTGAGGATGATTGTGAAAACCAGGTCCCAGTGACAGCACAGACACCTCGCCTTAACATAGTCATCGGGTCCTGGCCAACTAGGTACCACCAGTTGCCCCACAGATACGTGGGGCCCACCCCAGGGTCCACCGACATCCCCAACATAAAGTGGTCGGGACTGATGAGTGATGGGATTGAACCTTAGGGAGGCTTCTTACATATCTTTTTTGGAAAGGGAAAGGATAAAGGTCCACATAGTTCAGAAGGGGGCTTGGGGCTTACACGTTAAGGCGGCCTAGGAGGGATTCCATGGCTAATGCATACCCTAAGCTCACATGAGTCATGCTCGGTTTGAGAAAAAAGAGGCAGAAAAGACCTAATGACCACGTTGTAAATGGTGCGTACACGAGGAATGAAGTAGGGCTTACACATGGTTATCGAAAAAAGAGGAAACAGGGGCTTATGCGTGGTTAGCGGCCCGTTGAGATGGACATTGGGACCCGCTCCAGAATGGAGGCCCGATGGAGATAAAGACCAAAGGGAGAGGGATGTATAATGGAGTTCCTAGTGCCTATATCTCATATGTCCTTGGCACATAGATAAAGAGAGGAGGAGAGAGGATGTAACCTCCTACAAGAAAGGAATGGGGCTTACACATGGATGGTTTCACTTCCCCATGGACATACACCACTCCAACAAAGAGGATCTCATTCCATGTGAGGAAGATATCACTCCCGTGGAGACTTTTTGGTGTGGAGAATGTATGAGATGGGGCACCCCATGTATATTTCATGGGGAGAGGTCACAGTTTAACATCATGTGCTGAGGACGATTGTGACAACCGGGTCCCAGTGGCAGCACAGACACCCCGCCTTAACATGGTGGTCGGGTCCTGTCCTACCAGGTACCTCCAGTTGCCCCGCAGACATGTGGGGCCCACCCCAGGGTCCACCCACATGCCCGACATAAAGTGGGCAGGACTGATGGGTGATAGGATTGAACCTTAGGGAGGCTTCCTACATACCTTTATTGGAAAGGGAAAGGATAAAATTCCACATAGTTCCGAAGGGTTCTTAGGGCCTACACATTAAGGCGTCCTATGAGGGATTCCATGGACGATGCTTACACTAAGATCACATAAGTCATGCTTAGTGTGAGAAACAAGAGGCATAACAGACCTACTGACCACGTTGCAAACGATGCGTACATGAGGAATGAAGCAGGTTTTACACATGGTTATCGAAAAAAGAGGAAATAGGGGCTTACGTGTGGTTAGCGGCCCAGTGAAATGGAGATTGGGACATACTCCAAAATAGAGGCCCGATGGAGATAAATCCCAAAGGAAGGGGGATGGGTAATGGAGTTTCTAGTTCCCATATCTCCTATGGCCTTGGAACATAGATAAAGAGAGGAGGAGAGAGGATGCTACATCCCATAAGAAAGGATTTGGGCTTACACTAGGATGGTTGCGCTTCCCCATGGATAGACGCCACTCCAACAAAGAGGATCTCATTCCATGTGAGGAAGATATCACTCCCGTGGAGACTAGTTTGTGTGGAGAATGTTTGAGATGGGGCATCCCATGTATATTTCCTGGGGAGAGGTCACAGTTTAACGTCATGTGCTGATAACGATTGTGACAACCGGGTCCCAGTGACAACAAAGACACCCCGCCTTAACATGGTCGTCGGGGCCTTGCCTACAAGGTACCACAAGTTTCCCCACAGACATGGGGGGCCCACCCCAGGGTCCACCCACCTGCCTGAATAGGTCATCTGACAAATGACTATCCTCACAGGCCAAAAAATTTCTTTTCCAGTGTGCTTTGTCCTCACTCACACACACACACTAGGAAACTTCCCAGAAGGTACCCATCCTAATAACTACTCCAGGCCAAACACACTTAACTATGGAGTTCTAATCAGACAGGATCCCAAATAGGAATGTGAAGCTAGTTGACATGAGTCATATCATTTAGTCATTTAACCCTTTATCATTTGGGGATGTCACAATCACCCCCCTTTAGAACACAACGTCCTCGTTGTAGGGCCTATATCTCAACCCAGGTAGTGCACCACACTTAAGGCTGGGTACCGCCTCTGATACCAAATGTGACAACTGGGCACTGGTGATAGCACAACCACCCCGCCTTAACATGGTCGTTGGGTCTTGGCCCACTAGGTACCTCCAGTTGCCCCGTAGACACGAGGGGCCCACCCACATGCTTGAACGGGTCATCTTACTAATGACTGTCCCCACATTCCAACACATGTCCTTTCCAGTGTGCTTTGTCCTCACTCACACACACCCTGGGAAACTTCCCCGAAGGTCATCCATCCTGATCACTACTCCAGGCCAAGCATGATTAACTGTGAAGTTCTAATCAGACAAGCTCTTGAAAAGGAAGGTGCATCTTGTTGACATGAGTCATATTATTTAGTCATTTAACCCTTTATCATTTGGGGATGTCACAACAATGGTGCTTTACAGTTTAATTTCCTACATCTAGGATGATGAGGGTTCACTTTTCACCCCTAGGACATACATAATTGATTCCCACCCACCCTTGGGGTAGGGAAGGCATAACAAATTACATGGTGAGATAGGGTTGTGGAGTGATCCATTGAGGGGTTCGCGTTAGCATGGCTATGTGAAGAAGAAATAGATGTTAGTGTGCCTATGTGAAAAAGCATGAGGTGAATAAACTCGATATGAATCACTCCCCATCGGACCTTGAAATAACTTCTTAAAAACCTAGAGGGCCATATGAGAGAAGGTTTTGTGAAACAAAGAGGTTCACATGAATCGACCTTGCAAAGCTCTGGTTCCCCAAATGTGGAGAGACTTCGTGAAGGGGTATACTTCGCAAAGTGGAGTTTCGTAGGCTAGGCATGGAGTATACATGAATATAAAGGGTTACTCATGAAGTGAAAGCTATTTCACAATGTAGGACATCATAGAGCATGGGTGCCTTCCAAAGAGTGGCATAGTGAAGCAATGTACTTCACAAATCCCAGTGGTCCTACCTTAGCATTAGGTCTAAATGTGCATATAAGGTACTTCACAAAGCATGAGTGCTTGGTGAAGACCTAAGTCCCCTTAGGGAGCTCTTTCCTTCACAAGGGCCCATGGGATCTATGAATGGCATCCCTGATTGAATATAGATTGTATTTTAGCTAAGGTAAAGGTATTTCTAAATGTTCAAATACCTTTAAGAGCTCATTTTTTTCAATTCCTCACAGACCATAGGTTACTTTGTGATTTGATAGCAGAGATGAAGGAAGGTTGGGGAATCTATCTTTTGGGTCTGAGTGAAGTATGGTATTTATAGTAAAGAGGCGGTGCGATTCTCTAACATCTCATTGTAAATCCATGGGGTTCTTTGCGATCAACCACAAATTGCATCATGTTTCTCGTAACCGCAGAGTCGACTGTCATCACCTTCTTAGCACATAGGCATCCTTAATTACCTCTACGGTGCTCACAAAGGCTTTCATAAATTTCCAATGAATCACAAGGGAGATTTGGTTACCTCCATGACACAAATATCCCCATAAAATGTTTCATAACCGCGGATACATATGCTCCTTTTTCTCTATGGAAATCGCAGAGGAGGCCATGGCTTTGTGCTGGACACATTGCTAAGGGGCTTGGTGGGGAAGCTTCATGAAGCATCCCCTTTGTAATTTGTGTGATATTTTTGAATTGTTTCCTCTTCACATATTTTGGAGAAAACATACATATAATTTATGATTCATTTGTGTTTGTGGATCCCAAAAAGGTGAAGGTTGTGGTATATTTGGAGCATCGCAATAACATCTATGATGTTCAAAGTTTTTTGGGTTTGGTCAGTTATTAGAAAAGGTTTATTAGATATTTACCTCATTTAGAAGCTCCTCTCATAGGCCTAACCAAGAAGGGGGTTAATTTTGATTGTCCTTATTCTTGTGAGAATTCCTTTCAAGAGCTGAAGAAGTGACTGAATACCACAATGATTTTGATCTTACCCAAACTAGGTAAGTGGTACACCTTATTCTATGATGTTTCTGGTGTTGGAATTGGGTCAGTATTGATGTAGGATGGTCAGGTTGTAGCTTATGGGTTGAGGCAGTTGAGACCACATGAAATAAATTACCCTACTCATGACCATGAGTTAGCTACTGTGGTTCATGCCTAGAAATGTTGGTGGCATTACTTGTTGGGAGAACCTCTCACGGTGTTCCCTGACCATAAAAGTCTAAGTTCCATATTCTATTAGTGGTATTTTAATCTTAGACAATAATAGTGGGTCGATTACTTAATGTATTTTTATTTTGAGTTGGTCTACACACCTAGAAAAGGGAATAATGTCACTAATGCTCTTAGCTAGAAGGCTTAGAATCTGGTGGTTCAAGAATCCAGTTCAGAGTGGAAGATGATGGCCTTGTTTTCTGATAATTATTTGGAGGTACTGGATGGGAACAAGTAGATAAAACTTGCATCTATAGTTGCTGAATCCACTCTTTTTATCCTATTTAAAGAGATTTAGTTGGTTGATCTAGAGTGTTTTTCTACAAAAGAAGGTCTTAAAGGTGGGGAGTCACATTCTAGTTTGACTTGTGGTACATATGTTGTTTCTTATATTCATGGACGTGTTGTGGTGACTGAGATGTATGGTAGGAGTTGATGCATCAATTTCATGCATTAATGTTGGATGTGTATGCAATCTGGACTAAAATTTACTGTGATCATCATAGGAAATTTTGGTGGCCAGGAATGAGGAATAAAGTCCCGAGTTTTGTGGCCCGATTCCTTACATGTCAATTGGTGAAGGATGAACATAAAAATCCAGGAGGGTTGTTGCAGTCATTCCCTATTATAGTGTGGAAGTGGAATGACATAATTATGGAATTTGTAGTGGTTATTTTGAGGAAATCTCAGAAGAATGATGCAATTTGGGTGGTGGTAGATCAGCTGACTAAAGTGGATCATTTATTGCCAATCCAGGAGACCAATTCAGTCGACCAGTTTATTGATTTATATGATCGATAAATATTATGATTGCATGGTGTGCTGAGAACCATATTTTATGATTAGGATCCACATTTCACATCGCAATTCTGGTAGGTATTTCAAAATGTGCTTGGTACCCACGTATTTCTGAGTACAACTTATCACCATCAGACATAAGAGCAATTTGAGTGTACGATTTAGGTGTTGGAGGAAATGTTGAGAGCTTGTGTTTGGGATTTCAGTGGTTCATGGGAAAATCCATTATCACTCGTTGAGTTTTCTTACAATAATAGTTTCTAGGATATGATTCATATGGATCCATTTGAGGAACTTTATGGGAGACCGTGTAGATCTCCATTGTGTTGGTTAGAGGCCAGTGATGCAGAGATTTTTGGACCGAGTCTTGCATAGGAGACACCAGAGATGGTTTGTTTGATTTAGAGGTGTATGGAAATAAATCAGAGTAGGAAAAAGTCATATTATGATTGGTATCGTAGACCACTTGAGTTTATCTTGGGTGAAAGTGTGTTTCTTCAGGTGTCACCAAGGATGGGTCACCATCGTATCCTAAGGGAGGGAAAATTATATCCTAGTTATGTGGGGCCTTTTGAGTTTGTGGAGAGGATCATACCAGTTGATTATCTATTAGATCTCCCATAGTAGTATAGTGTGATTTAGGTTGTTTTCCATGTTTCACAACTACGAAAGTATTTCCCTGACCTGTATCATGTAATAAATGTCGAGGATGTTGATATTTAGGCTGATGTGTCATTTGAGGAGAACCCAATTCTTATTTTGGATTATAGTGAGAAGGATTTTTGGGGAAAGGATATGCCTTTTGTTCATGTTCTATGGAAAGACAGAAATGTTTAGGAAGAAACTTGGGAGCGGGAATCAGATATGCCAGCCTAGTGGTCTAGCCTCTTTGCTTTGGAAAGTCAATAATGCTTGGGAAGAGTGAATCAAGGAAGATCCATCCTAAGGTTTTGGGTTTGTAGGATAAGGGAACTTTCTTTAGGTATGTTTTTGTTTATGTTTCAGTTTAAGTCCTTTATTTTGGTCAAATAATTATTTTCCAAGGTTCATGTGAAGGCCTGAGGGTGTTCCTGGGGTTCAGAAAAAGAAAATGGAGGAAAAATGAGTTTCTAGGCATGTTTCATAGTTTGTGCATAGTTAGTGAAAACCATATGAATCATCCTAGGTAACCCTGCATCCTTGGATGGAGGCTTTCCCAAGGTTATCACATTATTAAAAAAATTGTGTGGAAATTACAGGTAATTATGTGAGGGGGATGTTTTTGGACAGTAGAATGTGAATGGTTTGTGGACAATTTTTCAAACATTACGGGTAAACCATGTGGCTGAATAACTTTGAGAAAATTAAAAAAATTCCATTTAAGGATTTTAAGTTCCAACTATGGATTTATCACCCTTCTTCCTCCTTCAACCCTAGTGATGATACAGGCTTCCAAGATCTTCCAAGAGGCGAGTCTCCTTCAATTCTAGGCCATTTGGAATACCGTCAGTTGTGGATTAAAGATCAGAGTAAGTCTAATCTCCTAATTCATTCTCTTTTTGGGTTAGGTTTCACTCCTTTCTCAATATCCTCCCAAATATCTTAAAACCCTTTTTTATAGTGAGTTTTAGGTTGA
The DNA here is from genome assembly GCA_963277665.1 of Viscum album. Taxonomy (NCBI): domain Eukaryota; kingdom Viridiplantae; phylum Streptophyta; class Magnoliopsida; order Santalales; family Viscaceae; genus Viscum; species Viscum album. The sequence goes on from OY728125.1 coordinate 1,058,589,648, forward strand.
GGCTTCAATGGTGCGTTGAATCATGATTTAAGTCCTCGATTAGATGTGCAGTCTTGAGGGGATTCAAAGAAGGTTTCCTAAAAGTTATATCCCATACTGTATTCATAGATTTGTTCATGTAGGGTCTCATTATTGTTCCATTCTTGATGTGTTATTGATACAATTATAAAGATGTGGTGTATTGGGTGTATAAATGAAAAATTGAACCGCTCTTGATCCCCATGGGATGTAAGGAGGATGACTTCCCCAAACTAGGGTCACCAATGGGGTATGCTGGCCCTCCCGATGGGGATAACAGAAATATAAGGTGTGAAATTGACACATGATGATGTAGATACTTAGAGAATAAGTTAATTGGTTTTTTAATTAGTTAGAATGGATTGTGGTTAGTTGTGTCTTATGTGGTTAAAATATAAAGGATTATTGGTTTGACATGTAATTGGATTAAATGGCATTATTTGGATTATGATAAGAAATTATGTTTATACATGGATATGCTTAGTTATATAGGTATGGAGAATTGGAATTGGGTTTAAATGGTTAAGTGATATAACTAAAGAAATTTGTTAATGGAATGAGGCATAATGTTAATTTCTCATTTATTAATATTGTTGTTATGATTCAAATGATATAGGCTATGATTAGTTTTGATGTGGTTAATTGTGGTGATGATATATAAGAATGTGCACACGGATTGGTAGAGTGGGGTATATAATGGAGGTTCTACGCCCATGGATCGAGTTGGACCGAGGTTCTAACTCCACCTCTAAATGCATGGGTTAGGGAAGGATACAAAGTTCTATTCCCCCAACAGTTACATTCCACCAGGACTGGGGCTTCGTGGTGAGGATGATGAGGTTATTATAATGTGATGGATAATGATACAAGTCTTTAATTTTATTCCCAAATTCTTGACAATATTGAACATGACTAATCCATTTAACACATTAAAAAGGTAGATTAAACCATATAATTCCTAAGTAGTGAACCTGGATTCAATGGTATCATAATTTAAAGGAAAATAGTCTAGAATAGCCTATTGAACTACTTACCTTTACTGGCCATTATTGATCATTTTCATGCACTATCTACATTTACTAGATATTTTTTAGACGTCGTTGGTGGTGGCCTACTGATTTATACTCACACCCTACTCAGGATATCATTGGGTACCCAGATGGATTTCATGGTTGCAGGTCAATAAAAGGGTAGGGGTCATATGATTGTGAACTGAGTCGGGTTTTGTTTGTGAACAGATGAGGTCTGGGACTTGGAACCAAGACCATTTTTGGAAATTTTTCTGTTTTTCTTTCTTTTGGGGTTTTGTTTACTTGGAACTATATCATGTCATGACATGTTTACTATAGGATATGGTTTGTACCTAGTTTGGTAGTGGGTTATTTATGCATGATATTACTTGTTTCCTATTGTTTCCACTATTTAAATTATTTTCTACTTTTTATTACTCTGGTAAAGAGTGTATAGTCTCCCCACATATTCTATTAGACCCTCACTACTATTTGGAGGCCTCTGAAATATGAGGAGGCATGCTTAAGGTCATGTGGTCACTTTTCTTGGGGCACCTGGTTTGTGGCTTCTGGGTCAGGGATGTTATATTGAAATTATTTTATTGTTATTATGTGATAATTGATCCCTAAATTATTTTATTCTAAATATGTACAATATTTTTCTAGATTTTCAATTGTTACAGATAATCTCTCATCTGGGTAATTCTGAATTCAATTATATAATATTTATAAGTGTTATTCATCTCAATTTTTTTCCTTAGGACATACATTGATGTTAAAAACCCAACTACTTTTATGAGGTTCATATACAACTCCTCTAACATGATATATATTGAATATAAATATGTTCATTATATTGAATGTTTCATTTTATTTGTATAATTTCACGGTCTTATCATTAATGATTTACCAAAGTGAGAAAGGATTTAGGTTGCAATCTCTTTTCATTACAGGATTATTTATGTTCAAGTTTCCTTTGGGGAAAATCATAATCTCTTAGTTTATTGAACCAAATATATTTTATTATCCTCTATATATGATGTTTTTTATAAGTAAAATATCTATTTACTTCATTATTGATTAAATAAACATCAATAAATTCAGTTGTTCATGATTTTTATGTTATATCTTTTTTCAGTTTGAGAATATTCCACTTCCATGTCTATGTTTTCTAAAATGATTATAAAAATGTTCTTCTTTTTAAAAAAAAATTATGTCATAAATATAGTTTACATGATATTTTTATTCATTTTAAAAGGATTTAAATTTTAAATTTCCCATTTTTTTCTAAATGTGTCACTTTTTACTCCATTTAGAAATTTTTTAAAATGAGTATAATTTTTTGGCATCTACAACATGAAAATATTTTCCTACCATCACGACTAGTATTTACTTAAAATCATCCTTTATAATTTTCTATATATTTTTTTCAAATAATTTTTCCCAATATTTGGTAATATTTTATTTTTTAAGAGTGCTTTTAAATGTAAAAATCATATTTTCCTAAATATATTTTTGTTGATATTTTACTGGTATTTACATTCAACAACATCAATAACACATCATGTTACTCACACTTCACATGGGATATTTTATAATTATGTCATCTACATTGTTTTTCTAAATTCATTATTATTTTTTAAAATATATATTCATGGAACCAATTTCTTTTCCATGGTTTAATCATGTTACGAAAGGAATGCTCTTTTTAATGTATACGATGACAATGAATTTTCCCACCATTGTATCTTTTATTTGATGGTGGGATCACATTATAATATTTCATAAAAACACAACCTCATTTATTTTTGTGTACTTTATGTTTTGAAAAAGTGTCTTTAAATGAAAGTGTATTCTAATATCTGAATTTCTTTTTTACACGCGTTTAAAAGAATATTTAAAGTGGGTTTTTCTTGATACGATCTTTATAAATTGTTTTCAAAGGGTTGAGACCCATTATAGATCATGGGGAGCCAAATAAATCTTATACAAAGGGTTGGGCCTCACTATAGCTCACAGGTGATCCCAATATATCTTATATGATAGGTGTACATAGATTCCACTCCAATACATTGAGAAATTATTATATTATGTGGATAATTATATTATAATTCATCTATATTTTTATTCTAATTATAGTTATTGTGTAAGGGTTTTGTGATGATGATTTCCCAAGGCACCAACACATTTTCTATATTCTTTATACTGGGTTTTAATGTTTACTTTGATCAAGGTTAACATCATAATTATCTATATTATTGATTCTTATAAATATTATCATATGGTAAATATTTATTTCTTATTTAGTGATTGACGATTCAGGTATTGATTTGTATGAATTATCTTATGTTATACTCATTCACTTTTATTATTTAGTCATACCCATATTCTTATCTTAATCTCACTGATTACATTCAATTATTAATGATTATGTTTACCCTTACTCAATATTTCTACCCACTATTATTTTTTTTCCATTTCCCCATGCTATAAAGAATTATGATGGGTGATTTTTTTGATAAAGGAATCATATGCGGACAATTTTATGGGAGATGTTCAAGAATTATTATGGAATATGAGAAGCTAGGTATAGTGGGAGAAGTACCCTCTTAAAGTCACGAGTGTTTATTATGTAAGAGTTTATCTTAATTTTATATAAATATAAACCTAAAAGATACATATGTATGTTAGTGATGTAATATTTCATTTTGATATTGTATGGTTTGAATGTAGATAATTGGGTCTAATTTATCAATATCAAAATCAGAGAGGTTAATTTTTTGGTTTTTATCACGCGATCTGAGAGTCTGGGTTCATGTATATTACATAAATTATAATCCCATATAAAATGGTTCTTATTTAATATAAACCCATTTGATTCTAAAATTACATATTTTTCTTGGTGTTAATAACTTTTTAGTTTTTTCACAATATCATTGTATTTGATTTTCTATGTATACACTTCATGGATATATCATTTTTTATAAATATTTTATAGTTAAATATAAAATGAATCAAATAAAAATATATATGAATAATTAAAAATATTATTTATTATTTTGGATTATGATTTTAGTCTTATGATCATTATATACAAGTCTCATACTTTTCACTTACATTAATACCCTTTCTACACATTCATTTCTTCTTTTTTGGATTGAATTTATAAATTATGAATTAAATTTTGAACATACCTTAAAGATCTAATCATTCTTTCCAAGTATAATTGAACTTATTGAGTTCCTTATATGTCTCTCATGAATATCTTAGAAATATTAAAAAAATATTCAAGCCCATTTTTAATGAATTCCACCTCACAACAACATCTCTTGCCTATAAATATTTAATGCTCATAATTTTTAATTTCATTTTCACCATGAAATTTCAAATCTTAAATTTCAATTACTCTTCCATTATTTTCTTCCTCAAAGAATTATTTCTTCATGTATTTTTTTGTATTTATTATTTAAATATACTATTAAATCATTATGGTTTTTCTTTATATGGATAGATTCCATTTTTTGATTTGATGGTTATGATATTTTTTAAGGGGTGAATATTAAAATTTTAATAGAAATTGTTATGACCTGTTTTTTTTCATTCTAAGATAACATATCCAATTGAGTTTTAAAATTATTCATTAAAGATAGAGTGATCTTTGAAATTTAAACATGTATAGGTTGTTATGACTCCTTAAAAAATAAGTCAAAATGATCAATGACTCCACAATGTGTTTGAAATATATGGTCCAAATATCACAATTTATCCTACTAGAATAAGCATCGAGACACATGTAGTTATTATAGTATAAAAATATCCTACATTGATCTAAGTCAAATTCAAGAGAGGGTATTTTTTTTTATAGTAATAGGATTCGAAATCCCAAGAACCCCATAGTTGCATCTAGGGTCTGAGTTGATACATGAGCAATGATGATGGTGGAGGACCCAAAAAATTAGATTTTTTGGATAAAGGGTAATTTTATATCACCATTATGTCTTGTATATTTTTTCTCCTATATTGATATGGATATTATATAGTTTTATTGGTTTGGATGACACATATCACTTTGATTATTTTTTTCATCATGTAAGGTGAACCATATTCCCTATAGTTTAAAATCATGGGAGAAGAACTATAATTTAAGGTCTTGTGATGATATCCTATTTCCTTTAGTTTAATTTCATACAATAAGTAATTGGTTATACTTCAGTTTAAGGTCATGTGATAAAGACCTTTGTATTGGGGACTTATGTAAATATAGATCTTGGAAAAAAGGAGATGGAATCTCCTCAATTATAAATTTGTTAAGGGAATACTAATAAGAGTGATGGGGTTAAAACACAACGATAAAGTGGTATGATAGTTAGGATTCATAGATGGGCCTTGGATAAGATATCCTGGATTCACTATGCATGTTTAATTAGCAAGAATCAAGACACATGTAGTTCTTATCATGTCCTATTGTATGAGACCATTGTGAGACACCTGATTTGAGTATAGGGGACCCAAAAACTAGGATATATATAAATGTTTTACTTTTTTGTCGAATATTAGGTGAACTATGACACCTTGGTGGATAAATTTAACCATATTTATAATGTTTTTGATAATAAGCGTGCTTCTTGGTTAGATGATCTATTTCAATGAGGTCACTAATTTATTGTGTTAGTTCATGGATGAACCTATGTTCTAGTATCCCATATAGATTTATCTAATACATAAGAAGGAGGATATTTTATTTCATCATGGAACCGTATAGGGGGATCCATGTACCTGTGCGATTCTTTCAAAAAATGAATTCTTATGTAAGGATATTATTCTAAAAAAACATTGTTTTTACAATTAGTTTAAAGTCATAAAGGGTGGGTCGTACACACTGTTGGACATAGGTTAGGTTATATGGTCTTAACTAGATATCAAAAAATAATAAGAATTAATTCCAAACATTGTTCTTATAAACCTCTTCCAGACATATCTGAATCATGTGAAGTGGTGGAAAATTGGGCTTCACATAAGTACATGAACATCATTGAAGATCAATATGGATATGGAATCCAAAATTTTTTGGTTATAGAGGAAATGTTTTTCATTAATATAAATCATTGATATGAATAATATATGATATCTTAGTTTCACATCATATCATATGATAATAGGAATCATGAAACATTTAATTCTTATAGGTAGTGACACTTTACACCAACATTGGTATGTGTGTCAATGAACACTTAAATTGATCAAGTTCACATGTGAAGTATGTATTTATAAAAATTGGGATGCACAAAATATTTTAATGTCTTCAAGGATGGAAAAAATGTTCAATAGTTTTACATCAATGAAAAAATTAATTTATTTGTAATTTAAGGAGTCTAATTTGAACTAACCAGTATTATCAACTAAACCCTCTTAGTTCACATGGGTAATGATCAATGTGAAAAACAATAGGTGGTTGCAAGGTTTCCTAAGTATTAAAAGAGTTAATCGTAGAGGATGTTATAAACCATGAATTTTATCATTGAATGATGTGTGTGTATGTGTTTCCTATTTTAAGTCCATACATGAAAGTCTAATGTTGTGAGTCAAGGGACATACTGTGATAAAGGATAACCCAAATGATAGAATGAAATAGATTTTAGTGGATCATATTCGTGAATACTCCATATAATAGAGTGTATTTGGTATTATTAATTGTAAATAGGATGGATTATATGGAAAGACTATATTCTAGAAATATGGGGACTCCTTTTCACAAATATAGCATAAATTTATGAAGTTTTGGTTTCAAAAAGTGGACTTCCCTAACTAGTTTATGATCTTGTATGATGGATGAAGTGTTGTGTTGTTTGAAAACATGTAAATTAGAATTATATGTCATGCAATTTATCATCATTACACAAGGGATAATTCTATCTATATTAATTATTTTTGTAATGTACTTGTCAAGGGACATAGTTTATGTTCATGGTCATTGAAACATTGTATCATGCAATTTAGTGACTTGAAATAAAGACTAGGGTCTATTAAATATAGAGTCATGAAATTATGAATATTATTATACACTTTAACATCATGTTACCAAGACTTATATTCCATGAAATTTATGGTCTTATGACATAAAACATGGGGATATATAGTTTATTATGTTACAACCATGACCTGTAACACCCAACATGAAGGTTATGAAAAGAATATTTTTAGAATCCTCTCTTTGTTGGGTGGTATGATGCAATCACTATTCATTATTATGTGAAAATGAGATCCATTTGTATAGAACTTTTTTATAGTGTAATGTCCTTCAATTTATGGTTCTAGCATCAGTTGCCATTTCCCTATATTGTTTTAATTATATTTTTCAACATCAATTCTCCTTATAAAAATGAAGAGAGACATACTATATTGTTAAATGGTAGATCTACCTAGTTCTATTGATTCATAAGGTAGATAATCAAGTAAATCCTTTTTCTAATCAATCTAATATTGTACCTAAATTAACTATTGGGTATAATTTCTTATGTTCCTAAAACATGTGAATATGTATTTTACTTTATTGGGGTAAGAGTCATGGTGCGATAATACCCCAAAGTACACATCAGTTGATCCATACATAAGATTTTTTCTTTTTACACCATCATTTGATGAATATTGGATATGATTTTTTTGAAGGCCTATATCTATCAGTTAGATTCCATAGGATAACAGAGAGAATGGTTGAAGTGTACATTATTCTTTTGGTACAATCTGTTTTACTAAGAGGTACATAAGTTGGTTCCATTTTCCATAAATATAGTATGAGTGAAACCCAATATAATGATGTTGTTAGACTTCAAAATATTAATTTCAAAAACTATACCAACTTATTTAATAAGAATATCCTCTTACCATTAGAATAAAAAACCATTGGAAGTTAGGATAAATGTGAAATAATAAAATGTACATATGGTATTTGGCCCCATGAAATTAAATCCACATATAAACAATATATAGAAGTACATCGGTACTGTAGCGGATAGGAACTATTCACATTGGGCCACCGGTTTGGGCTTGGAGTCCTTAAGGCCTTAGGGCCACCCAGGACTTTGAGTCAATAGGGATTTTGGGCCAACATTAAGACTTTCAAGCCACCTCAAGGCCTTCAGGCCACATGCAGTTTCCCTAGACTGCCTCTACAAAAGTGGATCAGTCCTAGAGGAGGACTCAGAGTAGGCGCAATCACCAGAGAAGAACCAAATGGAGTGGGGAAAAAATGAGAGTATGGCTACGCCATCTAGACTAGCCTATGATCTCACGGGATACTTAGCGAGACGACCATACAAAGGTGGAGAGCTACCAACATGATGTAGATGGGAAAGGTCGGTTCCATGTAGTTATAGTATGGTTGAATTATATAAGGCCTATGAGTCATGTAATGTCTCTAAAGCTTATGATCAATGTAATCACCTAAGCCTACAGGCCTTGTAAGGGTTCCCCCTCATCCTTTGAAAGAATGGTTATCAAAAATCAATAAAAAATAGGCCTTCGGGCCATTTATGCCTAGAATGAGTGACATATTCTTGTGAATTATAGGAAATCAAGAGTCATTAAAGATAATAATAAACCATTTATTTCTTATTTAATGAGATAGACTAGTCCATAACTTGTGATAGTTGTAAGTGACAGAATGAAATTCTTATATTACATTAAGGATATCCCTTTACTCAATGCATCTAAGGTGAATTATATCAAAACCTCACTTTTATAGGTAGTTTTAGGAATCAATGTCAATATAGAGGCTATGCACACAAACTTACTAAAAATATGACCTTTACAGGATATCTTCAGTGTATGGAAATAATATTGAATGTAATATGCAATTGGGGACATCCTAACTTTGGTGGAATTAGTTGAAAAGATAATGGTATCATCTTGGTTAGGGGAATCACTGTATTAATTGTTCTCCCCTAGATTATTATTCATAATATGGATACAATCCTATGATGTTTGATATGGATGATCATATCATCCCAATATAGAATTACCAATGTGGTAGTTTAATTATCTTGGGAATCTAAATGGGTGATATGTGAATGAATAATTTGGGTAAATTTCCATTTATAAAGTAGAATTTCCATTAGTTTGAAGAAATAATAATTCATTGGGATTATCTCCAATTTCTTATTAGTATACTGATAATAAATCAATATGATTACCAATACATAATCACCTTTAATAATGACATTATCCACTAGAATTTGCAGAGATGGGTCCAAAATGGTGATTGCAGCTTGATTCCCACCCATAATACATGCTCATCCATCTAATAGAATAAATTAATATGGAAAAAATACCTTATATATGTATAAAATAATTATTCTTATTAAAAATTAGATATCATGAAGGCTCTATATTATGATGAATATTAGGCTTTTAGAATCACCAGTAATGTATATTTCCCATTCTTGAGATGTGTTCTGTATAGAGAAAATTTCCTAATTGGGGTGATTCATAATTAGTGGAATGTATCACATGTAGTGTGTGAAATAATAAATACTTCTTATATATATATATCCCTTGAATAATGTTTTAGGCATTAATTTGATGTCAAACTATTACATGATGACCACACCTCATACAAGGCATCCAGTTAGAATTTGGATACTAATGATATATTTGTGTGGATCAACACAAGAGATCAAATGAATTACTTGATGCTGAAGATATTGATTCAATTAATATTCTACAAATTTAAATGAAAACTAGTTTATATATATGTTTGAATATCTATTCTCTTTTTCCATAATCATCTTAATGATACAATACATATTTTTTCTTTTAAAAAATTATTTTTCTATATCAGGGGACCACTATGTGCACATTCTATAGTATCCATATATATGATGAGTGGAATTCAGTTAACAGTTGGCATAAAGACTAGAGGTTTGAAATTATACTTATTGATTTTATCGAATGATATCTTTTAGTCCTTATCTTATTGGTATGAAGAATTTATTTTAACTAACATAGTAAAGGGTAGTTATATACTAGTAGTATAGGAAATAAAGAACATGATCACATAAATATCCCTTAAAGACTTCTCAATTCAATGAGTTTTTAGTGGAATAGGAATTTTAAGAATGGTATTAGTCTTTATAGGGTTTACTTTAATGATGTGATGGTATAACACAATGTAGAAAAATATTCCTGATAATATGCTGAAAGAAAACTTTAGGGGATCCATTTATATCCATTGTTCCCTAATCTTTAAAAATACTAACTCAATGTTTAAATTTTTTAGGTCCAATCTATATGTGTGTGACCAATGTGTGTGTATGTGTGTGTGTGGGGGGGGGGTAAATAAGTGGTTACCAATTTTTTGTTTTATTTTTTTATTACACCATTCACCTTTAGTCAAAGTGAAATGAATCTACTAAACACAAACACAAAATAAATCCAAAAGGAATTACATAATTTTCATTATTAACTAACCAATAATAGTATCTAGTATTTATCATGATCTATAAATAATTTAATATCACATAGTCCACTATAAAACATTCCTTGTGGTTTAAAAAAAGTGAGTTATATCCATCACTTGAGTTTTACTATAGTCCATTAAATGTTCATGTGCATCTAAAATAGTTGGTATGGTAATAAATATTTCACAATAATGTAATATAACTTCACCAATAGTCTTCAATTGATTATCATTTTGATTCGTGGATTCTTCACACTTTCACTTCAGCATCATGGTTCTTCTTCTTTATCAATTTCTTGCAAAACAATGATCAAGAAACTACTCTTCTTTCCTATTACTTCTTATTTTTCATCACTTTTATAACTTATTGTTTTTAAAAACACTAAATATTGATCTATAAAAAATATTTATATATAACAAAAAACAACATTTGTTTTATTCATCTTCTTCTCTCTTTTAGATATTCCCAATACCATGTGAATTAATCATTGCGAGTCACCAAGATTTAAGTTAATTTAAGGATCCTAAAAACTTATTCTATATAAAATCCATTTAAAATTTTAGATATGTATTTATTCAAAATAGCCACGAGTATTATTTTTTTGGAATTTAATATTCCATGAAAACTGAGACACATACCTAACTATTCATCCACAATATATAGAAATATCATGCACCATTAATTTTAATTTCTTCCATAAAATATAAACCACAATATATCTATAAATATTATATCATAAAATGTATATGAATCCATATATTTATGTTTAATATGTTGGGGCTATATTCCATGCTCCCATGCTTCATGGTGTATAGCTCGCAATTCAAATACACATGTTGAGCTATAATTGCACATGTTGATATTTTAACTTCGAAATAGAAAATTAACATTCATACTCATTTAGATACACGATTAAACTCTTATATATAAGGAAGTTATCATAAAAAACAAATTAAAATACATAAACTAATTAGGTACATTGATCAATTAATGTATGTAGTCAATTCAATGACATGACTAGTTTTTCTGAATGACCAATGTGAATGAAAAATAGAACATTTGGGTCTATAGATTCACTTACACAAACACTCATGTATCTAAATTTGTGTACATAGAGATCTTAATTAGTGTATATTCTAACACAAATAGGTGAATTCATATATATAGATTCACATATTCTGAAAACCCCATATGTTGATAATCCCTAACATGTTGAACATAAGAAAATTTTAATACATGGTTCGACATTTCTTCAACCACATTCCAGATTTTTTATCTCCCTTATGAAAAACTCTCGTATATTTTAAAATTCATCAAAATACTAAATTTAAGAATGAAGAGATCCATTAACATGATATTTGAAACTTATAATAACATTTCACTTTCCATCATCAGATTAAGAACTCTTCTTATAAAATAGATTGATTTATGTGTGGATAAAAAATATAACACAATATGAATATTACATTTTTTTATCATTTACATAACTAAAAAAAACTCAAATCCTCTTGTCCATAACAAAAAATAACAAAATTATTGGGTAATTCGAATATAATGTCATCCACTTAGAAATCCATGGGTTTCTTAATAAATACATGATGATATGGTGGAAAGTCCACTGATATTTATCACCTGTGTTGTTTAGGAAAAATTTAATTACATGATAGAAATATAACACTTGGAGTGCCTTGAAATAAGTTCCTTCATCATCATACTGGGTTATTAAAATCTAGATGAACTTAGAGTATATAAACATAATGGATAGGGATTCTAATTCATCTATACCAGTGATCATTAATCCTATGATTGGGAATGAATGTCATTATTCATAATATTCTAATTGTGGTCCCTAATGTCTATACATACATAATTGGACTCTTTATTTTCATGAGAGGGATGATGTTTTCGAACATTATTGTATACAAAACTTATCAGATGATGTTTCTTTGATGAATTTTTCATTCTCATCATCCAATTTAAGGGAAAGTAATGGGTTCATTCTTATTACTTATTTATTATATCCATGAGTGTCATCTGGAAGGCCAATGTGATGGGTGGAAACATTAGGGTTCAACACAAGCATTTTGGTGAAGTTCTAAGAAAAAACATCCCAATTACATTTTAGATAGGATATTTACACTCTAAACCCTTTAAGGTACATGGATTTACTAATCAAAATGGTGTTTTGATCCTCTTACCTAATGATACTAACTTGTTTCATCTCATTTAAGGTGTTCAAGACACCTTCCTTAAATACTATAAGAGTATCTCTAAGGTCATCCTACTCATCTTCCTCTACTTAAAGTTTTGGAAGGACCAAATGACTGGGTATTTTTTTCTATAATACATTAGTGGGTATCTCCCTGTACATTTAATTAAGTGGAGGAATATCTATCTTGTAGTGGTGTAAGTTCCATGGTATCACTATATAGGGCATCTTAGATTTCCTCTCCTTGCTCCAAACTATTTTTGAGGGAGGAGGAGAGGCTGAATTCTTGAATATCAAGAGATAGTATAAGGTAATTTTCTGTTTTTATAGATAATTGGATATATAATTTGATCATGATGATTATATAAGGACATCATTGGGTCTAGAATATAAATGGGAATCATTTTAAAAATATGGAATTGTCATCTACATTGTCAATTTCTCTAGATATACCAAGATTATCCAGTCACATATTGGCCTTTCCTGGGAAACCTATCACAATGTTAATAGTGGAATGTGATGATTTAAAAACATAGAGGATCCTTGGATTTAGGTTAATTTACTCAATGAAATTGATGGGAAATATGATGTCCTCAATGAGTACACTCCAGGGTATTTTGAGAGCAGCTCCCAAAGTATTGGGTCCAGCAACCGAAATGTCATCACCAATAATTTTTTATTTCTTCAATATTATGGGACCCTACCTTGGCCTAATAGGATTCAAACAGCTCAAAGGGGTCACCATAACTACATATTACTCCAACCATTCGATTGATAATGAACTTTAGGAATTTATTGTATGATGATAACACTACCACATTCCTATTAGTACATGTTCATCATAAAAGAATATAAAATTATCCGACCTACTTAAATACCATGAATTCAGATCCATATAAAATTTTATTTTATAGGTATTTAAGATTGATACATCAAGGATGATTCTAATCACTTTTTTACAATTAAAATTTCAATTCCAAGGGATCCCGATCATACTATATATAACACAATATTGGATCACCTAGACTGAGAGAAGATTGATACTAGGTTTATTATATAGAATTTATCGAATAATTTCAACATTATTAATCATTAATGTGACTTACATGGGTCTCAATTTCCCCTGTATGATGATCTCCCCATCCTAATATATAAATGAGATATCTATATGTAATTCTAGTTAGTAAGTATCAACATGATTTTCCCCAGCTTCAATAATATAATCCTCAATTTCTCGAAGGATTCAATGGGACTTATCAAGTGCTTACATGAGATCCATCTAGAGGTGAAGTGTATATATGATCTAAATTATTATTGAGACTATGGGAATCTAATTCATGATATCATATAGTAACACTAGATCTCGAGACATCCAAATGTTTAATTTAGCCTTACACTTAAGCTCAATTGTTTATTTTTTTGGTGATGATGATTCTTATTAAAAACTAGAACCCAATGAAATGTTTTTCACTAATGGATGTGGTTTAATTAATCTCTCTACATGTCTATGTTCATAGGATAAATGAAAACATTCCAATAATTCGTCTATGAAATTTTGATTTGAATGAATCTTGGGATTGTTTTGGTGTCTCTATGTTCTTACTTGTATCTCTGAAGTTATTTCCCTTACTTTTTAGATATATATATATATATATATGAATTTGGATGATATGTGACCCAAATGTTGTTTTCATTCATATATATTGAATCCCCTTTTTTCTTTTCCTCTATGGCTCCATCACTCATAATCCCAAATTTTGTTTATGAAATTCAGGTTTATATACAAGTTTTTCAATAGAGAATGTTTCTAATAAGTTGAAAATATTTATGGTCCCTACTGTGACTCTAGATCAGATGAGTGTTCCATTTTGTAAGTAATTTCTCATTACCTCTTGTGGTGGTTTGATGTAGGTCCTCCATATGATGTAAGTAAAATGTTTGTGAGGGTCTGGATAGTATCAATATTTTTTTAAAAATTATTATTCATTAACCATTTTTTATAATTTTATAATTATATCTTTCACTATTAAATGGAGATGAGGGGATATATTTTAATGATGTAGTGGGAATTTGGGTAACATCTAGTAGTTTATGTTGTTTGATAAGGTTATAAATTTATCTATATAATCTCTTTTATTTCAACAAGTAATTTAACTTTTATTCATGTATAGTTTGGTATTTCTTATAATTGACTTCTTCCTCTAGTTTGGTAGTGGGAAAATTAGGAGAGGGGATTTACCTGAATTACATTACCAGAATTATATTTTTTTTTTGAATGTTCTTAAAGAAGGAAAAATATTGAATAATACTAACCAACATCTACTAGAAATATAAAGAGTCTTGTTTTTCACTAAGGATGATTTCACCTAGTTTCTTGTCCTCAAAGAGCTTGAAGAGATTATTTTTCATGGCTATGATTAAGATGGAATGTTGAAGGATATTCATGTGAATTGTAAACTGATCACACAAAGTGAATAACCCATTAACTTCAAAAATTGTGGAAATCCCTCCACATAATGATCTCATCTATTTCAGCTTTTATTTTATAGTTCTTTTGAAACTCACCCATCTGTTATTCATTAGGGAATCACATGATTAAACAGACATATCAAATTGAATTTATGATACCATGTCACTAATCAAATAGGATTTATAATCCTCAAGGAAGTATTGGATGAAGGGATTCACGTGACCATTTAAAATTCACATGATGTGAATAATCTTATTATTTGAAAATCAATGTAACTACATTTTTATTAATCCATTATCTTTTTAAACTTTTATTTTATGAACATATTTTTTGATTTTAAAGAATATATTGATTAACATGTCACATGATCATAAGGAATTATATGGAAGCCTTTTCATGACCATCAAGGATTTTCTAGAAACATTTTATAGATAATAAGTTATTTTTGGAGGGGCTTCATGTGATGATAAATAGATCACCTAAAGTGCATGACCCCTTCCCATGATGCACCTAAGGTCATGTGATATTGAGTCACTGGGAATGTGACATGGTTTGTATGCTTAGGATTATTAATCTATATGTAGTAATGTTTCTCCTTACATTACATTGTACAAAAATTAATACATATGCTTCAGGTGTTTTCATGATCCTAAAATTTTCGATGCTCATTTAGAAGGCGTCAACAAAATCCACCATCAGAAATAAGATAATAAAGGGAAATGAATTATTTCTAAGGAATTAAATTCCCATATGAGTCCCTTGGGATTATAATAGTTATTATTTTGATTGGATTTATGTATTATGAAAGAACATTCATATTCTATAAGGTCTCTTACAAATAGGGGAGTGAGAGGATGGTTATTTCACTCATGACCCAAACCTCTAGATATCTCATCGTCTCTTATTTTGAAAGAATTATTTGTAAGACCACTTCATGTAACCCCATCATGAGAACCATTAACAAAAATTGATCATGTGATCTCCTTGCTCGATTTCTTCACATTATCACCTTCTCCCGATAACTCATGAAACCAAACTACTAACTAATAAATAGTAAATTAATTGAACTGTGACAAATGTATTAGCTTCAAGGTCACATTAATTCCTTTCTATGTCTCTCGAGGTCTATTTCATGATCTCACAATAATTATATAAATTTTATAAACTTCATATAGTCTTTTGATTGTAAGTATTGAAAAATATAATACGAGCATAATAGTTTTTATTGGTCATTTGATTTTCTAGACCTGTAATAGTTCATGCATGTAACACCCTGAGATTTTTTGAATTATTTTTTAGAATTTAATTTAAACTTTTTGATATATTTCAATTCATGAAACACTGAAAACAGTTCATTTTATATTAAAAAACTATGTTTGTCATTCTTTATACGAAACAACAAGATAATTGTGCACTACACACACCATAAATTTTATCTTTCTCTACATGGAACATAAAGGATAGATTGTGACTTGGAATATGTTACATGCGACACTAACTTTACATATGTAACACATAACACCAACTTTGCACATGCGACATGAAGTAATGAGTTTCTATGAAATGCCTTTTTATTGTTATAATTATTTAAATGGTATAATTATAATTTATCCATTAAACAAAGTAATATTAACATTGATTACTACTTTTAAAATATTTTTTATAATAGTTTTATAATAATAAAATATATTTATGATGAAAAATATAATTTTTGGTAAAGTGTTGATATGTTTAAAAATAATTTTTTTTTTCAAATAAGATAGTTTTCATGTCATTCTACATTTTTTGACACATTTATAAATTAAATTTCTTAAAATAAAATTCATTTTTCAATTTATAATTTTGAAATTATCTTAGGGAGAACGTTTGGGAATTTTTTGAGAAACAACATTTTTGGATGAATAGTGTAAAATACCAAAATTTATTTCAAAACATCTTTTTCATATAATTTATTTATAAGACTAAATATTATTTTAAATTGGTGGAAAAGCTTAATTATATAATATTTTTATCAATTAATACAATTATTTTCATTGAGATCAATTTCACTATTAATTTGGTTTTAAAAAATTTGTAATAGGTTAGATGTTTTTACTTTAAAAACCCCAAGTGCCATCCCATCAATGAGATTTATTTTAAATTAATTTCTACCACTTATTTGATTAGAATTTGGAAAAATGGATTCCATATTTTTCATTATAATAATTTATAATGTCTAAAAAGGTTAACTTTGTTTTTGATCAAAAATATTAGTGAATGTGATTAAAATTAATTTCAATGGTTAAGAGAATTTTTTTGATAAAGTACTAAACCTAATATTTAAGACCTAGAACAACCTATAAAATTTTCCAAAACTGATTGGTTGGACATGGTTATAACATTAACCTTAAATTATTTATATTTTTGGTTTTTATTACTTTTTTAGGAAAAAACATGGGTACACCTAACCTGTTTTAAAAAATGTCAAGTGGGTTCTTTCCCTTTCCTATAAAAGGACACCACCTATATTTATTCTTTACACCATTTAACCACTTAGGTTCATCAAATATCATCATAATATAATTCCAAAATTTTTTCCCTTCATTTTTTAAGCCTCTATTTGGGAATAAATCAATCCATGTAAGCCTTTTGAAACAAACCAAAAGTTGTTACCTGATTAAGGGACAACGTCTTCTCTCAAGGTTCTTTCTATTATTATATTCCCCCACAAACTCATCTCATTATTCTAATATATTATAACAACAATAGAATCCAAAAATTACTGGATATTTTTATTCTAATATTTTTACCTACTTTTACACACACCTCATTCTAATGGGTAACGAATATACTGTTTACGTGTTCAACGAACTACCACCTCATAAAATGGTGATCGTTCATTTTTCCTTTACTGCCTCTCTTGGTGTAAATTGTGATGGAAAATATATATATAAATATCATATATTATATTTATTATTTCTTTAATATTAAATAATCTGTTTACAACACATGTATTTTTACTTTCCATTTTGTGTTAATATGATAATTTTGATT
The DNA here is from genome assembly GCA_963277665.1 of Viscum album. NCBI lineage: Eukaryota > Viridiplantae > Streptophyta > Magnoliopsida > Santalales > Viscaceae > Viscum > Viscum album. The sequence goes on from OY728125.1 coordinate 1,058,607,843, forward strand.
GAGGATGTGTGGACTACTGCCCCCTCAAAGCGATGTGACTAATTTATACACTACATGGAATGTATTAAGAATGGTTTTAGTGAACTTATATTATATATATAATATAATAATTCTATATAAATAATTATTTATTAAAATATATATTCATATATGTCATGTATTTTCTTTATTTCAATAGATCAATAAAAATGAAAACAACATTCATGCGTATGTATGACTTACTGTCTCTATGAAAAATGTATTATATTTTATACTTATATACTATAAATATTATTATAAAAAAATATAATGAATATAAATGATATTTATGTCATAATTTAAAGTATTTAAATGATTATATAACTATAAGTCCCAAACAGATGACAAATTAAGATACATGCGAAGATCAAAGGGAATATCACATGGAGTGAAACCTTAACATAGGATTGTTAACGACAAGGTAATATAAAGTCATAATCATACCATATATAGAATATTATATATTAATATGATTCATTAAAATATTTATAATAATTTTTTATTTATTTTAAAGGTTGTTTGAACGAGTATGATGAGAGTCATGACATAAGGTGTGGCAAATTAATCTCAATTTTTATATTTGTGAGATACATGCCATGTTCACCAGTCCTTTCATTTGTGTGGTATGTATAATTCCATGGATGTATTATATGATGATTATTATGAAATTTATGGTTATTTAAATATCATTTATATGATATTTAGTTCATGTGGTTTCTGTTTTCAAATGTTACCAAATTGGTAAAGTAATTTTGTCTCAATTTTCCTTCATTAAGACACATTCCGTGTTATGCACCAATATCTTTCCATGAGATGAATATAATACATTGTAAATTTTATATCATGAATCAACTTATTTTCTTAAATTTTAATCTTCATTTATTTTGTTTTTATTACATGGGGAGTATGGTTCATATTTACCAAGTTGTAAGAGTTTATTGGAACAATCTGAGTGCTCTTCGAGATTATTTATGATTATACCTCCTTTAATGAAATATTATAATCCATTTATCAATAAAACTATAAAATTTTATTCTCATTTGTTTATTCATGATATCCTAATGTACTGGTACCATTTTTACACTCTTTGTTAAATAATATAGTTAAGAAATAGTTTTTATGAAAGTCTATATTTTCCTCTCTCATCGATTAGAAATATGCGCCGTTTAAAAAAACGTTTCCTAAAAAGGTATCCAATAATATTATAATATTATAATATAATATTTAACCTAAATTTTTACCCTTTTTTCATTTACTAATATTTTCAAAGAAATATTCTTTTTCCATTAAAAATAAGGATTTTTTCAACCCTTTTTATAGTGAAAAAGAAGTTCTTTTTACCTCCTATGAATGTATTTATTTACCCACTCTCATTTATATGAATCTTCATTTTAATGTTTAAAAGGTTAATTTTAAAGAATGTTTTTTTAAAAGTATTCTCAAAAATGGTTATCAAAAAGTTTTCATTATTATTTTATATTATTTCAAGTAATATTTTTTAAAAAATTCTTTCAATCCTTATTGGTATATTTTCAAATTATTTTCAAAGAAATGGGTTTCAAAGCCTTTTCATGATTTCTTCATGAGTTTTCAAATAATTTTTTTTTCAAAAAAATTTCATGATTTATTATAAATTTTCAAAGTTATTTTTAATGAAATAGTTTTCAAATTTTTTTCTATCATTATTTATAAATTTTCAATGTTTTTTCAATGAAAAGAGTTTTTACAATGTTTTGAAGATTATTTTATATGTTTTCATGGAAAAATGATTTTAAATTTTTTGAATATTATTTTATAATATTTCAAGGAAAAATGTTTTCAAGATTATTTTACATGTTTTCAATGAAAATGGTTTTCAAAATGTTTTTGATAATTCTTTCTATGTTTTCAATATATTTTCAAATAAAATGAATTTCAGAAAAGTTATTTGATTAAGAATTTTTTTTCAATGAAGAAGGAATATTTTCCTCTTGAAAATTTTTCAAAATATCATTCCAAGTTATATCCCATATAGGATGACATAATTTGATGTTAATAAAACCCTTCTAGGAAATTATCCAATGTTTCCAATCATATTCATTCATGAAGGATTTATGTTTTGATGAAATAATTCTTATGAAACTTGTTTCACTTCCATGGGTTATTGATTTTGAAACCTGCTTCAATTCATGGGTTATACTTTGGGGAAATTATTATTAAACCTATATATATTCTATAGGTTATTATGTTATCAAATGTTAAGGATACCAATTTCATTTCATGGGTTATAATTTGATATATATAAAAACCATCTATTTTCATGGGTCATGATATGATGAATGTTTTTTTTGGAAAAAGAATATATGATTTCATTATGTAATGGGTGGTATCTATATCTATATTCAATACATTGGGTAATAATAAATGTTTTATGAGATCAAAGGGTACACAGGATGGCATCCCAAGCCCAAAACAAGATGGCATATAAGAGGATATCCCAAGCCTGAAAGAAGAGGGTACATGAGAGGACATCCAAACCCTAAAACAAAAGGGTAAATGGGAGGAAATAAAAGTCATGAAATAAGGTGGTAAAAATGGGGACATCCCAAGCCCAAAACAAGAGGGTATAGGGAAGGACATACCATGACCAAAACAAGAGGGTAGATGGGAGGACATACCATGCCTGAAACAAGAGGGTACACATGAGGACATCCCAAGACCGAAAGAAGAGGGTACATGTGAGGGAATACCAATCCTAGAGTAGGTACATAGGTTATTAAACCATAAATAAAATTTTAGAAAGGCCTTGGTTGGATCCCTTGACATAGGGTTTTATAAGATTATCTGTTTTTCACAATTCACTATTTTAGTCTTCTGTTATGATTTAATGGATTATGTTCTTTATTTTCTTAAGATTCATATGTTATGAAAATTCATTATTTATTATGATCTATGTTATATTGGGTATGAAATTAAAATGTTATTCTAAAGTCCCATACCCTTTTTTTCATGTTATGTTTATGAATTTCTTTTATTTACCCTTACTGAGCATTTGAACTCACCCGTTTTTTATATTTCATTTACCCAGGTAATGAAGAAATGTTTTAGTAGAGGTACTAAAGGTAGATTTATTTATGGGAGATTCTGATGATCTTCACCAGGATAGATGAATTTGTTTCTAAGTTTCCAAATACACTAAACTATTAGGGTCCTTGGGAATTTATTTTTTAATATATTAAATATTCATCTAAATTGATTTAATATTCATATATGTTAAGCCTAGGTCACTAGAGTTGGTATCAAAGAAAAGGTTTTGTCAACCTTTGTGAACAAGTATGAGAAATATTTTGTGATATCCCTCAGTATATTTCTAAGTATATATTTAGGGATGTATCTAAGGATAAGTATAAGGATGATTCAACATTTGGGAATATGTCCTTGAATTTTGGTAAAGGATCGAGTGATTAGTTTCCTATAAATATATCCCAATCTGGATAAGACAAGTTTATGTGGCTCTAGAACAAATTTTCCTTGGGGTAAAAACAATGACCAGAGGCTTAGGGCCTGACTCGGGGTAATGTGGTACACAAAAACAGGCCTTGCTTCCCACATGTTTTGACAATCCTCACGGATATGCTTTGGGAAGTCACAAAATATAAAAAAACATCATGAAGAATTTAAATAGAAGTTATCTATGAATAATGTAGGATAAACCTAAGGTTTCATGGATTAAATAAGGTGTCATGGATTAATGAAGGTGTCACACTTTAGACACCCTATAAGTGAATTTTTCATGATTATGTGGTTCATCGTTATAATAATTGTTTCTTACTCGATTATTTTGGTTTCAGTCAATGGTTAGATCCTATGAGAACCATATAAATGTTTATTATGATAGAAAGTGAAGAAAATTGCATCATTAAGATCCAAATGCTAAGGTGTTTGGAATACAAAACCATGTTTTTATACCCTCACATCTTTCTCAAGCGATGAATCATGCTGAGTTTCCAAATGAGAAAAAGAGGGGACAAAATTCTTGTTTTGTACTTCGTGAGGAATCTACCACATTCTTTAAGTGGGTCCTATGATCCACCTATTATGGAACACTATATCAGTACCATAGAAAATATATCATCCATTCACAAGTGTTAAGATCATGGTAAACTCATTCTAGCTATTTATTGGTTACAAGGTGAAGCAGAAGAGTGGTGTGAACTAATCAATAACATGAGGAAGAATGATGAAATTGAATTCATGGATTGGGATGAGTTAAATAACATATTCTTTAATAAGTACCTTTATCATGTTCTTTGTTTGAATATGGAAAAGGAGTTCATTGAGTTGTAGGAAAAGGATGGTGAATCTATTGGTACCTAAGAGGCTAATTTCACATGACATATAGGGTACACTTCTGTTGCTATCATCTAACATGAACGTAAAATTGATAGGTTCATCAGTGGATTAATTAAAAGTCTTACAAGGGAATTAGATATAAGAGACTTTAGTAGCTATGAAGAGATTGTGTGATTTGTAATCAAATTTTAAATTAATGCTGTAGTTACTTATCAATCTCATGGTTTTAAAAATTATAGGAATTGTTTGTTTGAAGTGGAATCTAAAAACCATCGAGATAAGAAATAGTTTCAAACTCATAATTTCCAAAATTGTGGGAATGGGAACTTAGGAGAGTAACAGAAAGGAATGAGATGATTTTTCAAGTATGGGAAGCCTGTACACCAAAAAAAATATAGATGTGATGAGAAGAAAAAACTCAGTGAAATGAGTGGGGAGAAAACTCAACAGAATGAACCAAACTCACTTTAGTGTTTTAAGTGCATGGAGGTTGGGTGTTATGAAAATCCATCCCCAAATCCAAGGGATAATATTGAGGATGATACACGACCAACTATGAGGAAAAACAAAAAAGGGGAAAGCTTATGAAATAATAATGGATGAATTGAATAATGAAAATTATTGGAAAACATATCGTTATATGGGATGTTCATGTTTTATTTTGTATGAATAATCCCTATGATTATATTTATGTTCTTACTTTAGTAAAGTTTCATGTGATTATATCCCTCGACATGGATATTAGAGTAATAAAATCTCACTAAATGTTATATAAGTTCAAATATAAACCCATGTTATAATAAAAATGTTTTTGATATGCGATAAGAAAATATTTAAGGAACAAAAGGTGAATTATATTATTTAATGGGTATAAGGTAAAACATTTACTGAAAGCTTATGAATAAATTCAAATGAATTTGGTAAGATTAAAGTGTTATATCTATATATGAGGATTTATGAAAATTAGATTTCCTATTAGAAGTACCTTTTCAAGGTAACTATTGAAAAATGGGATGGCATATCATGGGTGTCAAGATATGTTAGTACTTCAATAATGAAAAACTAACCTTTTATTTTGGAGAAATAGGTGAAGTGTATTAAGGAACAAAATGGGTGATGTTTTGGTGAAATAATGCAAGTATATATTTTCATGGAAACTATTTATCTTTAGGAAGAAGGATCTTGATACAAATATATGACATCCTAGTAACTCTGTTTCTAATGTATCATATGATCCCTTTGCGCATCATAGATTTATGACATTCTGATTGTTATCTTTATCATGACCCTTTTCTATATCCATCTCCATCAGAACATGAAAGTTAGATTTTTATTACACATCCATGTTTTCATATCCCACCTATATTCCCCTTTTTGTAAGGATAATTTTATGTTTCTTTGGGTAGCTTTTATATGTCAAAAAATTTCTTTTTAAGGGATATTTTAATATTCATTTTTACGATATCAGTTTATATGAATGGAAATTTCAAGTATTAATCCTTTGGTAAACCATAAATTTTTTAGAGTGAAATTAATTTTTAGTGGGGTAGAATGTGACACCATAAGATTTTGTGATTTATTTTTTTTGAATTAAATTTAATATTTACAATATTTTTTATTTCACTTAACACTGAAAATAGTTCATTTTATATTAAATCACTATGTTTGGATTACATTACATGCCACCCTAAGTTAATCATGCTCTAAAAATAATTTAAATTTTATGTTTATATACACTAAACAACTAGGTTAGCTTGTGATTGGGTGTACATTACATGCAACACCGACATTATTTAGGAAACACGCAACACCAACTTGGCGTACGTTACACACAAAAATGAGTTTCTAAGAAATGTATTATTATTATTATTATTTAAATTATAAAATTTTAATTGAGACATTAAACTTAGTAATATGAATAGTTATAATAAAAATAAAAATATTGATGATGGAATATATAATTCTGTGTAAACCCCTCGTATGTTTTAAAATACTATTTTATCAAATAAGCTACATTGCATGTCCTTCTGTGGAAAATAATAAAATTAATTTTTAGACACATTTAGAAAATTAATTTTATAAAATAAAATTCATTTTCTAATTTATAATTTCTAAATTTTCTTAGGGAGAGTTTTTGGGATTTTTCTCGAAAACATCAATTTTGGATGAATAGTGAAAATACCAAATTTTAATTGAAAACTGTTTTTATCTAATTAATTTATAAGTTTAAAATATATTTTAAATTAATTTAGAAGTGTAATTATATAATACTTTTATTAAGTAATAAAATTTAGGTCTTTGAGATCAATTTCACTTCAAAATTGGGTATAAAAACTAATAAACTTTTCAGGTGTTTTTAATACCCGTACTATCGTCCCATTAGTGGGATTAATTTCAAATTAATTTCTACCACTTATGTGATTATAATTTGGAGAAATAGATTCTATATTTTGAATAATAATAATCTATAATTTATAATTAGGTTATTTTTTTACCAAAATGATTAGTGAAAGTGATTAAAATTAATTACAATGGATAAGAGAAACATTATTGTGATAAAGTAATAATCCTTAAATTTAGGACCCAAAATGATCTAGAAACTTTTCCAACACACATTTTATGGCCATTAATATTAAATTAACCGTCATATATTGTGTTTTATAGTTTCTTATGACTTTATTGGTTAAAAATGTTGGCACACCTAACTTGTTTTCAAAAAATACAAGTGTGTGTTGTCCCTTCCATATAAAGGCCACCAACCCTCCATCTTCTTCACAACTCTCAAAACACATAGGTTCATCCAATATATTCCCAATAAAATTACAAAAATAAGTCAATTTATCCTTTATTTATTTCTTTGGTCATTAATAAAACCATGCATTCCTTTTGGAATAAACCAAAAGGAGTTACCTGATTAAGATGTAATATCTTCTCTCAAGCTCTATTCTTTTATTTTATTTCCCCACACCTCCACTCTCTTTATTCAATGATTTTATAAAAACAATATCCTAAATATACCAGTATATTGTTATGATATCTTTTTTATCCATACATACACACACCTACATCTAATGGGTAACAAACATACGGTGTACATGTATGGAGAACTAGAGCCTCATGAAATATTGATTATTCAGTTTTCTGTTACCAACTCTATTTGTGTAAATTATGATAGAAAATATATTTATAAACATTATATTTTATATTTTATATTTATTTATGTTTCTATAATAGTTTTACAACAAATTTCTTTATACTTTCCATTTTTTAATACAATAATTTGTTTTGGGGAAGTGTGAACTACCGCCCCCCTCAGAGCGATGAGATTCATCTATACACTCCATAAAATATATTGAGAATGGGTTTAGTAAAATTATATGATATAAATTATATTATAATTATAATAGAATAATTATATATATAATTATATATACATATATTTCATGCACTTTCTGTCATTCAATACGACAATAAAAAACAGAAACAATGTTCATGCGTATGTACGACTTACTATCTCTATAAACAGTGTATTTAATTTAATAATTATATATTATATATATTATTACAACAAAATTATAATTAATATACATTATATTTATTTAATTATGTACATTCTTGAAATCATGCTACAAGTGTAAGTACGAAGGATATAACAAATTCAGAGACAAGTGAAGAATAAAGCGAATATTACCTAAAGTGAAACCATAACATAGGATTGTTAACAAGTGGGTAATATAAGGTCATAATAAAAACATATATGATATTAGATATAAGAATATGGTTTTTAAAATATTTATAATATATTAAATTTATTATACAGGTGGTTTTAATGAGTAAGACGAGCGTTAAGATATAATGTTAGAGAAATTCATCTCACTTTTTATATTCATGTGATACATGTCATGTTCACCACCCCTTTATTTTTAATGGTGTATATAATTCCCATGAATATATTATATGATTATTATTATTAAATTCATGGTTATTTAAATATTCATTATATGATATTTCATTCATGGGGAGTTTTCAGAAGTTACCAAATCGATAATGTAAAATTGTTTCAATTTTCCTTCTATGAGACACAATCCATGTTATGCACCTATATTTTTCGATGAGTTGCATATAATTCCATGGAGGTAATATATAATGAATATAATTATATTCATTTTATTTTAATCTTCATTTAGTTTCATTTTCTTACATGTGGAGTGTGGTTCATAATTACCAAGTGGTAATAGTTCGCTGAAATAATCTTATTGCTCATTAGGTTTGTTTAAGATTATGCTTCCTTTGATGAAATATTATGACCCATCTCTCAAGAATGATCAATATATTTCTTCTCCTTTATTTATTCATGTTATATTCTGGTATTGGTACCATTTCTCAACTTTATGGTAAATAAGATAGTTAAGAAAGTGTTTTCAAGAAAATCCAAATTTACCTCTCTTATCGGCCAGAAATCTATATCCCATTAAAACCATGTTCTCTAAAAAGGGTTTCCAAGAATATTATTCTATTATCCAATAATATATAAAATAAAATATTAACCTTTTTTTATTTTACTAATATTTTCATAGGAATCTATGTTTCTATTTCTAAACAAAACATTTTTCTACCCTTTTTACCATTCAAAGGGAATGTTCTTTTTACCTCATACAACATGTAAAAATTTACCCAAAATAATTTCATTGAAGATTAATTTTCATGTTTAAAAGGTTAATTTTTATTATTTTTTTAAATGTATTCTCAAATAAATGGTTTTTAAAATGATTTGAAGATTATTTTATAAATTTTCATAGAAAATGGTCTTCAAAATTAATTCAATACTTATATGTTTTCAAAGTAATTTAAAAGAAATGGTTTTTGAAAATATTTCCTGAGTTTTTCATGTGTTTTCAGGTAATAATGTTTTTATTTTTTTTTCAATATTTCTTTAAATGGTTTTAAAGTTATTTTTAATGAAATAATTTTAAAAATGTTTTTTATATTTCATTATATGTTTTCAATTTGGTTTCAATGAAAAATGGTTTTAAATTTTTTTAAATCTTATATTTCAAGTTCTCAATGGAAAATGTTTTTAAAATGTTTTGATGCTTATTTTAGAAGTTTTAAAGGAAAAAGGTTTTCAAAAAACGTTCAAAATTGTTTTATAAGTATTTATGAAGAATGGTTTTCAAAATGATTTAAAACCTTATTCCTATGTTTGAAAAATATTTTCCTTGAAAATAGATTTAAAAAAGGTTTTAGGGTTTAAATGATATTTTTAAAAATAGGAAAAGATATTTCGCCAATTCTTTTTTCAAAAATATAATTCCAACTAATTTTTGATCAAAGATAACATCCTTTTATGTTAATAAAAACCTTCTCGGAAATGACCCAAAGGTTAAATTCATATTATTTCATTAATGATCTATGTTTTTATAGAATAATTCTTACTACACCTATTTCACTTACATAGGTTATATGATTTTGAAGTTCAGTTCTCTTTATTTGTTATGCTTTGATGAAATGATTTTGAAACCTATATCTTTTCCCTAGGTTTTGATGTGATTAAATTTAAATTATCCCATTTCATTTCATGATTTATTATTTGAGTTTTATAAAAACAATCTATTTTCATGGGTAATGATATGATGAATGTTTTTTTTGTGCAATAATGTATGATTTAATTATTTGAAAGGTGGTACCAATATCTCTTTTTAATTAATTGGGTAATGATAAATTTTTTATGAGCTCAAAGGGTACATAAGAGGGAATCCCCATCTCGATACAAGAGGGTATACATGAGGTCATCCCAATCCCAAAAACAACCGCACATGGGAGTACATCACATGCCCGAAACAAGAGGTTAAATAGGATAATATCCTAATATTGAAACAATTGGGTAAATGGGAGGACATACCAATCCCCAAATAAGAATGTACACAGGAGCACTTCCCAATACCAAGGAAAGAGGGTAAATGATAGTACATCCCAAACCCAAAACAAAAGGGTATAGGAGAGGAAATCATAAGACTGAAACTAGAGGGTACACTGGAGGGCATCCCATTCCTAGAGTAGGATCATAGTTGATTAAAACAAGCCTCACATGTTACAAATTACTTGGTAGTCTTCCTTGACATAGGATTTTTAAAGGCTTGTGTGTTTTCCAAAATTACATGTTTTTCCAATTTTATTAATTCATGTATTAGTATATTTATTTATTTATGATTAATATATAATGAAATTCCAATATTTATTATGATATCTAATATGTAGGGTACGATCTTAAAATGTTATTCACAAGTCCCATACCCTTTTTTTCCTGTTATGCTTATGAATTTCCTTTATTTATCCTTAAACACCATCTAAGGTCACCCCTTTCTTATGTTTCCTTTTCCCAGGAAATGGATAAACTTTTAGGTAGAGGTACTAAAGGTGAATATCTTTATGGGATAAGTTGAAGATCATTCACCAAAATAGAATATTTTTTTCCATGTTTCCCAAGATACTAAACTATTATTATCCTCGAGAATTTAATTTTATAATTTACTAAATATTCATCTAAAATGATGTAATATACATGTATGTCAATCTTGGGTCACTATAATGATATTGTGAGTCCTTATATGGTTCATGAAATTTACATTATGTTTCCCATGTTGTGCAGTTTTTTATTTGATTAACATAGAAAAATCCTTTTTTTGTGTGAAAAATCCTCTCATGTATACCTCATGCTCTATGAAGATGAACACCAACTCAAAAATTTCTTTTAATGTGGAAAATTAAAGATCAATGTTAACTAGGAATCAAAATATTTAGCATTGTTAATGGGTCCTTTCTAAAATGTGGTTTTGAAGGGGAATATCTAGACTGAACATAAAAAACTATCTTTTAACACACATAAAACCTATATATGGATTCAGCCTCCTAGATTAGTATATCATTCCTTCACTTGAATACAATCATGCATCTCACTATCCTTTACCCTCTCTTTACTACAATAAATATTCTAGTTTCTTATGAAGGTCAATTAATATTGTAACAATTCCATGGGTAATCCTATACGATGGACTGTTCTTCCATGGGTATAGATGGGCATGATCACTCTCATCAACTGACTTCCCTGAGTTACTTATACACACTTATCTCCATGTTTTAAAACATAAAAAGTTGCTTGATTTAATAGTGATATATACACTTAGGAAGTAACTTATCAAATAAATGGGTATGACCATTTTGGGGTGGGTAGAGTGGTAAAAAAACATTAAATGATTTTCATGATATCCATATTCATGAGGCATAGTGGATCACTCATTTATTCATGTACCATCATTTGGAGCTCCATAGATAATTGATCATCCAATGGTGCAATGGCACCAACTCTTTTCATTGGACCCGTGTTGAAGCTGGGATTGACACATGGGATATTTATCAACTGGGGGAAATACTCTATATTGAAAAGATGTATGATGAATTTCTTACTCAATTAATGGTTGTGATAAACCTAAACATAATTTTACTTTGTTGAAGGATATTCTCGTCAACTAAAAATAAACTTTAATGAATGAGTTGAACATATGATCTATTGTTTCATTCATGCACTAGATAAGTATATTCCTTTATGTAACTGATAATTGACCAAATTTAACATTACCCCATCAATACCCTTCTTTACATGTTTGGAATAGTATGGACTCTTATTATGAAATATTGGAGGCTAAAGAATACACTTCATGGGTTTGTAAGGTGATATTTAGAGTATCTCAAGGCCTTCAGCTAGTGGGATTTTTATATGATTTTAAATGAATGTATTTTCTAGTCAAGGACACGTTCTTGAGATTTTGGTTCAATTGGTTGGTAATAGAAGCCTGCATATTAGAAGGGAAAAACCCCAATCCAGTTTTTCCAACCCTTACTTAGCTTTATCATATTATTAGACATGTTCATCATGTTAATATCCTTTACCAGGTTGAATTACCTTTTAATTATTATTTTGTTTGATATGAGAGAAGTCTTTATGTTACAAGTATCCAAATGATAACAAAATTACTCACACTATGTTCAATAAAAAACTATTGAACGTATCCAGGGATGAAGAAATTACATTATTTTATAATGAGGTTATTGATATGTTGAGCTGAAATAACCATTTATATTTCATGTCCTACCCCACACCTAGTGGTATGAATAATGAAAATGGATGAGTTCCCCTACCAAGAGATCATATAATGTTTCACTTTAGAATAGGGTGACTATATCTGGTGTGGATGTGTTAATTATATTTGAGTTATACAATCCCTACCAATTTTCTCACCTATTTTTATATAATATGAGGGTTTATCTTCCTTTCATTATTGGAGTTTAGGTAAAATGAAATCATAGACTCATTAATCAATTTTTTTTATATTAGCGTCTGAATATATAAATTTTGAAATATTTCTTCAACCTGTAGATTACAGTATCTTCATATCTCATAACTATGATAAAGATTAGGTGGAATCATTCATAGTTGGTATACTAAATTTGTTAGTCCATCAAGCATATATTTCTTATTCTCTTTTGATCATCTTATATGTGGTAGTGGTGGAGTTGATTAAAGATTTGGGAGATCCACAAAGAAACAAATCACACCATAGTAATGTGTCTCCCATAAATAAGGTAGATTTTTTTATGGGAGATAGACATTTAGTAAAAGTGAGATATGAGGCATTCATTTTGGGAAGAGCACATGAGATATCATCTCTTGATTATTTGTCGGTTTAGAAGATCCTTCTTTTAATGAAATTGGTATTTGAATAAATTCTATCAGCCATTAGTCCTTCCATTATCCCCCTCATTATATCTTCATGAGAAATTATCGATGAAGAATAATTCAGAAAAAGTCCATTCATAGATTAATGAGACTCCCTTGGAGAGGATTCATGGTGAAGATGAAATAATTCTCTATATATTTTGTGATTTGGGATTTGGTTGTTTTTATTATCGACAATTATATAAATCCATGTTGCATATTGTATAGGATCTAAACAATTGGCTAGTTTTGAGATGGAATTTTAAAGTTTTGATGATGGGAATTCTTGATTCTAATCAACAAGGGATGTTAAGAAGTGATGGAATAGAGAAAACATAATATATCTTAGTTTTCACTCATTTGGATGATTTTACTACAGAGATAGATGTAGATTAAGCACTCATAGCTCGCACAAGGTTAGATATTTCAATAGAATTATATTTAATAGAAATAACTCATAAAGGGGATTAATATTTGTCTTATTTTATTAAGACTCTTCAAACATTAGAGATGGTGTAGGTAATAGCTAAAATGACACTACATCATTTTGTTATCTACTCACACTATAATCTATTTGATTTAAAAAACTAAGATGACAATATTTTATTGTGATTCTACTTTGTACATGCAAATATATCTTTTATTGAATACAGAAGAGAGACTACAAAACGAGGACATACATTATTTTATTTTGTACATGATCAATGAAAAAAATGTTTGAACACTATCTATTTCAATCATACTTTCATTCATTATGTGCATGGAATTACATGAACTCTAAAATATATTTAATTTTAATGATATCAATTATTTATACATTATCAATCAAACCCAAAATTTGAACTCAAATGATTGAAACTTAACAAAAATTATGTGAGAATTTCCAATAAATGATTACAGGTATACAAATCCTCATTGATGCATCCAATCCAGTTGTTCCACAATCATTTAGTTCAAAAGGAGATTTTTTTTGAAAAGATCTCCTAGAGAGAATATTCTCTAAAATTTTTCCTATGTCAATGGCCTTAGAGAGCATATATTGATTCTTTCTAGGGAATGATAATTGTCCCCATAATTTTTTTAATATTTAACTGAATTTTTCCTCACCTCCATATAAGTAAAGCATAACTAGGATAGACTCAAAATTTTATCTATCTTCACAATATGGGTTTTATTCTAGAACAACTTTGTTTCTTTTCCATTCCATAAGTTATCAATGTTTCTAAGATCACACAATATTTGTTTCTAGCTTGAAACGACTTGAATTTTTTTCTTGGGTACCATTTGTGTGGGCTGTCAACCTGGTGATCATTGTGTATCCTTCAATTGGATGTGTATCATATTGAAAACTAAGCTATTTTAATAGATTAGTTTCTTATATCTCTAACTAACTATTACTATAGTTTTAGGGTCTTCTATCTTATAACATCTATTTCAATATTTTCTTTTCTTCATTATCAGAACATTAATTGTTGTAGTTTAGGGAGTTTAGATCAGAACATGTGTTTCTATAGTTTAAAGTCCTCAAGCATATAACATATATTGTTTTAGTTTAGGGTATTCTATATTGGACAATATATTTATTTATTTTAGGTTTATCAAGATTAGAACATTAATTTTCTTGTACTCTTAATAAATAGAATTGCTGAATGATGTATATTCATTAGGGGTCTGAGTACCCTGTATACCTACATTGGTTATGAAACATGGGTATTCATGAATGATTTTGAAACACTACATCCTTAATAAGATGACTATGGATGGATATTCTAGTATTTTTCTACTACACTTCATCATTATTGTGACGATGGAGGATGATTTTTCATGAAGGTTTCTAACAACCCACATCCTTTAATTTGATGAAGGATGAGTTTCAATGAATATTCTAACACCCTACATCCTTGCTATAATCCATATTGATGTATGGTGGAATAGTTTTAGTCATTCCTAATCTAATAGATGTTTTTAATATGGGTTGTGGAAATCATATCTTCAAGAGTTTTAAATAAGGGTGATAGATGGGGTAGATATATCGAGGATGATTTAAAAACACTGTGAGTTGTTGTGTACAACTATGATGTTGTCGGGGGTCATGAGGATTGTTGGTCCTTTCCTAGAAGGAGGAGATTCTTGTAGTTGGTGAGTCTAATGCCCTTATAAATATTCAAACTATACAAGGTAAAATTGGGGAGTCCTCACTTTTTTCCAAGGGAAATGATAGAATTATAAAGATTCAAGCACATGCATAGTGAATTAGAATACACAATAAAGAATATAAAAGTAGGGTTTTAACACCCAAAGGTAGTTTGGTTATAGGTATTTTCAATCATGATCTCAAGAGATACGAGTTAACAGGAAATGGGGCTAAAAGGTACAATTCAACAACTAGTAATGGTGTAAATCATTATAGTATGTATATCAGAAAATAACTCATGTATTTTAGGTGGATCCTTCATCCAGGACCAACTTATCCACTAAGCACAAGATCAAAGTTATTTTATTCATCACTAGTGAATCCTAGTGGGGTCTATTTAGAATAGTAAGTCCCTATTACCAACACACTATAGTGGTTAATCGAGGGAAATAACTCAAGGCTATGGGGTTATAGGATAAGTCTTTCAACTCAAGGAAATGGTGAGTGTCAACTTAGACTTCAAATAAATTAAGGTTATCTTTGGAAAATTTAATATTCAATAAGGGTTTAAGAACCCTTAATGTTGTGTCATTACATAGTGAACACAATATCATGACGAGGATATGTGATTAATCATTAATCATACTTTTTCCTAGACCCAGGGTTCCATTGATCAATGATTGACTATTACATGGGAAACAATATGGTCCATATGAACTTTATACATTTTTTATTTATTCTCTAAATTTTTCCTAAACAATATAAATGTAGAGTATAACAATATGAGATTTTAATTTTTCTTAGACCATGCTTTTTATATTATTACACTAACATGATTTATTTCTGTTTCACTAATATTTTAGAGTCCTTGGATCTAGACCATCAAAGGGTGAATTTTTAGGTCACACATATTTGACGTATGTGTATGTGGTTTATTTTCATGATTCATGTTGACATGATATGTGGGGAATGTTACCCAACTACCTAATTAGGTTTTATAAGGTCATAAGTACTCTAATTCATTTCTATGTGGGAGATGAGAATGTTTAATGTCATGTATTATTCTTATCAAATAATTAATAATGGTATGATATAGTCATTTTGAGGATGATAATGAATCAATATATAGAGATGATATCCACTGTGATTGTGTTATCGATCAGAATGATCAAAATTCCTTTCTGATGGAAAAGACACCTATGGTCGATAGGTTAGGAGCATATATTCAGAAGCTAGTGGAAGGAATGAATTATTAAACAAAGGGTTCCCTAAAGTTGGGATTTATTTTTTGGTATCCATTAATGTTTTGAATAAATTAGATACACTAAATACATGATGTGTGTTTTATGGGATGAGTTGCTTGGAAAGATGATGGAATCACCCCCAATCATTGCTTGACTAGGATTAGGATATCGTTGTTCATTGATAAGGTGTTATTATTGAAGATAATCTGCAAAATTTCGTGTAATATAGTGGGGAATCATTTATTTGGACATGAAGAACTTTTTTCATGCATATTAACATCATGAAACCAGGATTCAATTTTTATGTTTAATGCCATAAGACTAGGATATTATCATAAAATTTTACATTATGAAACTAAGACGTGGTTATATAATTTTGGACATGATGAACCTTTATCGAGATGGTCAGATATACTTTCCAATTCTCCAAAGATTACATGTGTTAAATTCTTCATGATAAATAATATATAACTCTATAGTCAATTGATTTGTGCGGGAAGGAATCATATGGAATATTTAGGGGGTATTTACATTTTATTATGACTTGGAATACACACACGGATTAAGTTATCATCAAGATATTTAGTTGGGAGTGATGGGAATTCATGGATGGGCTTGAAATGGAATATTCAGATATCACTACATATTTTATGGTATGTGAAATAATGTACATGCATTCATTATTAGAGAAACCCTTTAAAAGGTCTGACTGATAAGCAATAGATAGATAATTTTCTTCATCTTTCCTAGTGTTAGGATTGGAGACCAATGCATCACTATATATACCATGGTAATGGAAATCAAGACACCAATATTTCTTTATAATAAATATCCCTACATTGATCATTCTCATATATAGGTAGGGGGTACTATTATCCTCAAGAGTATACCACTTATACAAAAAATGTTTCTTGTGTATTTAGTTCTCATGTAGGGAATAATTCATGTTTGATCCTAACAGTGACATCCTACAATTACTAAACATATTAATGTAATGAAAATAAAGACACAATTAGTTCTTAGATGGAAAAAGCTTGGTGTAAATATGACCCATATGCAAGGAGGTACATTATTTAATTGCATAACTACTAAACCCAAGACTGGATTCTTGGGAATTACTATATATTTCATTGTAGCATTAATCAAGCCACACATTATTATGACATAAATGATATTTATTTTAGAGTCTTTCCACCAAGACACTAAATTTTAAGGTATAAAATAATAATATATTATTAATCCCTCTTAGACATTGTAAAGATGATTGAATGAGATAATGTCTTTAAATTCATTAATCAAGAGTGATCATTTGATGATTGATAGGAGAAAGGGGTTCCCAAATGGATTCTGATGATTGTGGAAGTTTATTCTTCATATGAGATACATACCCTAAAATGAAAGTACAGAAGAATGTGATGTCATGACATTTCATTGACAATGGGTATGATGCAAAAATGAGTAGCATCAACGGTATCTGAGTCCACTTGAATAGTTATGTTTTGGGAAGTGTAAATAGTAACCAAATAGTATCCTAATTAATATGAGATAGAGAATGGTGGCTATAGTTTGGACATAAATAATGGATTAATTTTGTATTCCACATAGTTAGGATAATAACTCATATATTTAAGTGGGTCCTCTCATTTGGAATTAATTATAAACTATACATAAACTCTAGGTTATTGTGTTATTCAACAATGAATCCTAGTGGGGTCCATTTGGATTAACCAATCCCTATTAACAATTTTATACCAAGGAGAACTAAAAGACCAATATTACACAGTCTATAAGATTTCTATATAAGGATATCAACTTGAGTAATTGGTTTGTATCAACTCAAATATCAAAGATATGATGTTGGTTAACAAGGAACATATGATTCAAGAAGGGTTTGAGTACCCTAAAATATATTCCAACATGTATTAAACACATTTTCATGGTGAAGTCCTAAAACAATAAAATGTTGGGCTAGTAATGGGTTCATTTGTTTATAATGATGACCTATAGTAATGTAATTTGGCATCATGCGTCTAGGATGATGTCACGAGTTTTTATGTCATCTGACTTGGATGTGGTCTTTTAGATTAATGTCATTTTTATAGGAATTATTCATGAAGATTAATTTCATAAGACTGCGAAATAATTTTTAATTTTACCATAATTTCGCTAGGATATAATTAACTATCAAGAATATATCTCAATATCACTTGTCCAAAAGAATTTCCGGGTTCCCTAATCTCACAAGAGTCATAATCGGCATGAGAAAAAGGGATAACTAGACAATAAACTGAGCTACATGAGAGCACATGATTGGGAATGTGTGTGTGTGTGTGGGGGGGGGGGGGTTCATAATTTAATTTTAATGGGGAATATATATGAATCTTACTCTCCTGGAGAGATATGTTTGGGATCAATTGAAACTCAAGTACAAGCCTATAAGGGGGGAGCCAGGTGTCTCTAGGTATCCTGTTGTGATAGGAATACAGCCACACATAGTTATTACATGGAAAATTCAATAAACTAACCATGTTCATGTGTGAGGAGGGAAAATTATTTTCATTTTGTGTCTGGTCTAATTATTTTGGATCTAGGAATCACTACATATCCTATGAGAATTGGAATTGATGCAGACATAGTTCTTGAAAAGTTTCCCTGCATAGGTCTGACCCATATGTAGGGAAAGAGAGTGTAATATTTATTTTGTGGTGGATAAGACTTGTATTTGAGATTTTGGAATTTATACTTATCCTATGATAATTGGAATAAATCCACATGTAGTTTTTATATATATAAAATTCCCTAAACGGGTCTAATCAATATTGATAGGGGGATTTTTTTGTTTATATTACAACTAGACATGGTATTGGAGATCTGAGCATCACTATGCATCCTATATAAATATTAATAAAGACACATGTAGTTATTATCATGGTTATCTACATAGGTCTTCCCATATGTAGGGAGGGATACATTTTTATATATATTATGATTGGGACCACGATTTGAGATATGGACATCACTATGTTTCATGTGACAATAAGAATCAATCTACACATGATTCTTTAATAGAAACTTCCATGTATAGGTCATACCTACACATAGAGAGGGGGATTTTATATTTATATTATATCTAGACCTAAGATTTGAGATTATATAATCATTATGTATCCAGTGATAACAAGAATAAAAAAATTTAGTTCTTTGAAGGTTCCCTTATAAATATGTGGATCCAACATAGGGATCTGTGTGTTTCATTATCTTGTAGAGTTTTAACTCATGTACAAAGAATTGAAAATGGAGTAACATACCTTGACTAGAAGAATTAAAACATAATATTAATAATTTTTTTGTGTCTAAAACAAATAGGAAACATGTTCCATGTAGTTTTAACATCATGTGATAATGGATTCTATGCAATTTAACGTCATACAGAAAGGAACTAAAATTATATGAAGTATAAAGTCTTATCTCTTAGACATTGAATATGATTTTTTCTAGGTCATGTAATTATTAAGGAACCTCTCATTAGTTGAGGGTATAACTTGTTCCCCAACCATCGTGGCTAATGAGTAAGCTCTATTAGAATATACAATTTACATGACATAGGACACTTCCCACTTTGGGTTTTAGATTTGGAGGTTTCTTACCTATTATTCTCATGGTTCTAAGATCCAATACCAATTATCAGTGGAGGAATTAGTGGTGGAAAACCTTTTTACTAAACCCTCATGAAATGTGATTCTGATGAACTTTTAGGCTGTGAAGTGTACAAAACCTTTTCTAATTGAGTAATTTTAACTCATATAGATGATTCTATGATTTTTTGTCATATGAGAGTTGTCTAAAGATATCTATTCTGAGCGAGGAAAACTATACATAAATTGGAAGAACTACATCTATTTCCTAATCCAAAGAATATGAGGTCTTCTGTGTGGTAGTTCACGTCGTGGTATGTTAGGTCCATAAAACCTCAAGTAGTTTTCTATCTAATAGTTCATGTCATTGTCCACTATATTTTGGGTTATATTTGATTGAGTTTTATTTAAGGCCTATATCTACCCATTTTCCATTAAATTATATTGAGATGAATGCTCAGACTCAATGTTATACAACTGATATAGTTTCACCATTTTGGATAAACAAAAGATAGTTCCATTTTTAATCAATATCAAGTGAGGGTCACTAAATCTAGTGATAATATAATAATTTATGAGGTTGAGAAAATTACCAATCTCAATATCATTGAGGGGTATGGACTTATCCCATTAGGAAAAGAAATTGGTTATTGTAAGGATATATTTAAACTACTTAGCTACAGCTGGGGGATATAGCCCCCACAAAATCCATTCTCCATATGTAAAGTGACCTAGAATACTTATATGTATGTATCAATTTTAGATAATGATGGATTAAATTTTCATGAATCTAAAATGTGTGACACTTCCATATGAATTCCATGTATTCCTTTATCATTGTCTTATAGTAGTAATAATGTATTCTAATTTGGTGGGAGAGTATGAATCTAGGATAGTGAGTGCCACATGGGATGACATGGAATTACTATTTAATTGTAATAATATCTCCTTATACAATGCATTTGGTTATGAATCTATTGAACCCTAGTTTATATTAGGATTTATTCTCATTTAGAAAATCCATATGGGTGATGCTGGATGTTGAATGTTGAATTTATTCCCTTTTGGATCACTTTGAAAGGAGGGTCCCATTTTTGAGATAATGTATTATGGGATCCATCCATCCTAGGGTGGATGTTAGCTGGTCAATATCTGGGTCATCATTAAACATGTTGATTTCCTCTATGTCATAGACAATGACTTGTGATACCACCCATCACTGCGTGACGTGTAAAACCACTTTTTTCTAATTGGATTTGGCCAGAACTATAGATACAATGGTAAATGTATTGGAATGATCATTTTTTTTGATTCAGGTATGTGATGTAGTGTTGGTTTAGACAATAATTCTATCATCAAATATCTAATATAACTAATTAGAGGGTCCAATTATTTCTTTTTAATGGAATAATCATAATTTTTTTATTTTATCACTAGATCTAAGTGTCCTTTTCTATTTAGTTAGGATATTAGTAGCTACATGGATAGATACAAGATAGAAATTAGGGATTTTTATTCATTGTCATTTTTAGTAAAATTTTAAAACAGTGGGAAAGAATTAGAAAAATTTATTTCTTCGATGAAACAATTACATTCCCTAGACCAACCTAACCGAGGTTTGAGTTCTACATTCACTCTCCAATAGGACGTAGGTAGGAACTATACCAATATTCCTCCCATATTTAAGGTGTGCATAGGAAAATGAAAATTCATCATTTTAAAGTTACAAGTCAATTTTCTTCCTTTCCGGGGTGGGATACACCATAATGAAGTCATGCAGGGATTTCCCTTTATCTTCCTTCTATGATATGAATTGGATACAATACAATTGAAGGATAACCACCCACCAGACTATAGAATAAGTTATTATAGAGAGGCTAATTATGTACTTGTAAAGATCAATATGTGATACCTGAAAGACATCGTTGTGCAGTAAGTAATTATAATCCCCCAGCCTTAAACATTACTTAATATTCATATATTTCAAGAATACACATTGATGATCTTTTCAGTTTAGAGTTTTAGAGAATTATATCATAAATCATGCATTATATTCAACTTTTAAACAAAGTGGTTACATAAAATATAGTACTCATTTTTCGCATCAATGAAAACATATTTAAAATAGAACATGGATTCTTTCTTGACACTTCCTTGACACTATCAAAACATCATGTACCTTTCCCTTGACCTGTGAAAAACATTTCAAAAACATGGGATGAGCATAAAAAGCTCAGTAAGGGATATAAAAGTACGAAATGAAAACATTAGTCCAAGTCTAAAATCATACGTTACTCATAAAACATAAGCATTTTAACATACCTCATCAAATCATGAATAAACCATAGAAATCATAAGACATAAAGGTAACATGAGGCATTCATAACATTCTTACGTAGGGAGTAACCCTCATGGTTACGTTTGGAATACCCGTCATAGTATATTCCCTAAATCTCTTTGGAGAAACCTTAAAATTTAACCCCTTCACATTACCCAATGCAATGGAGAGCTATATCGGGCTCACCCACCCTTAGTTTATCATGGAACCACTCGTCTTCATAATAATTCCCAAGAACCATAACATAATCATATCACATAAAACATTCATAGAAGAAACATAACATTTACACATTTCAATCAAAAGATATCAATACAACACATTGACATAATAAAAACATTATGAAAACCATTTTCAATACCAAAATAAAATAAAAGTAAAACATGGTATTTATTTTTCATTTTTTAAAAAGGTTATGGCTTGTAGAGGAAGCCGAAACTCAAATAATGGTCACAGCGGCAGAGAGTCATTGTAGCCGCATACGTACGACATAAAAAAACTTTCCTTTTGTCGTTTAGTAAAATGGGTCGTATAAAAAAATATTCTTTTTGACTAGACATAAAGGTTAAAGGGGTTTAAACACCTTATAAAAGAAAGTTGTGTATAGAACAAAATATGCCTCAATGAAAAGAGATTGAGACAAAGTTCCACACCTCATGTCCGACTTGACTCGATCATTCTTTAATCTCATGAATAATAAACTTGAGTTAATTTATACTTTCTTAAGAACCTTTTTCATGTTCATTATTCCTTTTATATCACTTATTACCATGTTATGAACACTATGTAATTATTTAAGTTAATAACACTCGTTTTGTCGATCATTGGTACTTGAGTAAAAAATAAACTCCTTATAATTACAAGTTTTTCATGTGGTAAAATATCCTTTATATCCAGAATTATATTCATGATGTAGATATCATATATATCATATATATCCAGTATATAAATTCATTTATAATATTACATAACATTTAGAGGTAAGAAATGAAATGCACCGTTCATGGAGATGGTAAGCCGTACGTACGCATGAACGCTACCTTCATTTATATTTCGGATTTAATGGAATTAATTCATAATGATATAAAGGTATATTATAATTACAGTATAATATCATATATAATATCATTAAATAAATCCTTTATACGTCCCACATTTGGCATTAACGAATCAAATCACTTTGAGGGGGCGGTAGTCCGCACTTCCTAAAATGAAGATATTGCGTTTACCCATAATGGAAACCATAAAGGTATGCCATAAATGTAAAATAAATAAGCATAAGGAAAACATAAACATAATATATATCATATATAAATATAGTGACATATTAATTGCCACCATTAAAGGTGTTAAAAGAATATTGAACAATCATCGTTTCGTGAGGCAGAAATTCTCCATCCACAGAAACAGTATGTTCTTTAACCATTAGACAGAGGTGTGTGTATGTGTAGCTAGAATAATTCTCATAAAAACATCCTAGTATATTTAAGATACTGGTTTTTTTACAAAAGAAATAAATAAAAATAGTTTAGGGGGTTGGAGAAGCAAAATAAAACAAAAGAACACAAGTGAAGACATTACCTTTAAATCGGGTAACTCCTCTTGGTTTGAACCAAAAGGGTTTCTTGAAGAGCTTTATGCCTAAGGTAAGGATTCTAGGATGAATAGGGATATGTGGAGAGATAAAATGATCAGAGTTTGGCTGAGACAATGTCTTGAGAGGTGTGGGTAAGGAGGTAGAGGTGGGGGCCTTTTATAAGAGGAAATGAGGGGCACTCTAGGAAGGTTATAAAATGCAACTTTATATTAAAATGTGTTTCAGATTTTAAAGGTCCCACATTTATATATTTGAAGGATAAGGTTATAAGGGTTATAAATATACTCATACAATATGTCTTTGACAAGCGTAATTTGTAGATTTTACATTATCTTTTCATTTTATTTAAATCGTTTATTAATGAGGTAATCACTGCATCATCATGATGTCATAAATAATTTAATTTATTTAATTAATAAAAATTATAAAAAAATAATATGATTTAGAAATTTTTTTTATCTTTCCAATGAATATTTATAGTTCAAGAGATAATTTATGTAGTCAAAATTAAAAATGTTTTACTCGGGTGATAAATTCTTTAGTGATATTCTCCTTTCTTTAAAAATAAAAAGATAAAGTGTCACTTCCACCCAAAAGTGATTCCATGGGGTTAAAAAGTTTGGAACAAGTAATAACATGGTCAGACATGACACAAAATGTATAATTAGGACATAGTTTGGGTTCATTTGTTATTATATGATATTATTTTATTATCCTTAGCTACCCGATTACTAATTAATCAAGATAATTAAAGACAATTACCATCATTACTATTCATAATGTCCAAAAACAAAAGAATCCTAATGAAATAATTTGTACATTTTGATTCCAAATATGGAATCCATTTTACCAAATTCCAATCATAGAAATTTCAATAATTAATTTAAAAATAATTCCCGTTGTCAAAACAAATATCGGGTTCTTTTGAAACAATATCTATGAAAAGTTTGGCATTTGTTTATGCCCAATTCCAAAGTGAAATTAATTATAATGACCACCATTAGATTAAATGGTAAAAATATATTCTAATTAAACTTTATCACCATTTAAAAAGATAATCTAACCATATAATTAAATTTAATGAAAAAGTATTTTTGATGTAAAATGCAGTATTTTTCACTATTCATTAAAAAATGAACATTGTCAGAAAAATACCAAAAATTAATACAAAGTAAATTTCAATGTCCCAATCATAAATAATAAGTTTATTTTGACAAATAGAGCTTATAAAATTTTAAAAAGGTGGATTTAAAAATGGTTCACCATCAAAAGGCGGTAAAATAATCTTTTAAAAATAATAGAGAATTCTATGCTTAAGATTGGATTTATTCTCATTTTAAGTCTTTAAAACACTATCTAATTCATAAATTGAAATAGATAAGAATATATATTATTAATTACTTACTTGGGATGTTACATCCTTCCACCCTTTAGAAAATTGCGTCCCCACAATTTATTTACTTACCGAATAAGTGTGGGTATTTATACCTCATTGCATTTTCAGATTCCCATGTTGCCTCTTAACTCATGTGGTTTTCCACAAAACCTTTACTTTTTGAGTCACCTTATTCTGCAACACTTTCTCCCTGTGGTCAAGAATTGGACTGGTTGTTCCTCATAAGATATATTCTCTTCCAGCTGGACTACCTCTGGACTCAAAACATGAGATGGATCTAGCATGTACTTCCTTAACATTGAAACATGAAAAACATTGTGTACCTGAGATAAACATGGAGGTAAAGCCACTCGGTAAGCAACTGATCCAACTCTCTCCAAAATTTCATATTGTCCAATAAACCTTGGACTCATATTTCCTTTCTTACCAAATCGCATCACACTTTTCCATGGTGAAACGTTGAAGAAGACATGATCACCTACCTCAAAAAAGAGATCCTTCCTCCTGTTGTCCGCATAACATTTCTCCCAACTCTGATCTGTTCTCATGTGTCTCTATATTAGATGAACTTTTACTACCAACTCTTCTACCAATTCTGGTCCCATCAACTTCCTTTCACCTACTTCATCCCAAAAATCCAGAGTTCGACACCACTTCCCATATAATGCCTCAAATGGTGCCATCTGAATACTAGAATGAAAAATGTTATTATAAGAAAACTCAAAAAAAAAGATATTGGTCCCAACTTACCTAATAATCCATAAAACAAGCACGTAGCATATCCTCCAAAGTCTAAATTGTTCATTCTGACTGCCCATCTGATTGAGGATGAAAAGTTGTACTAAAATTTAATTCAGTACCCAACAACTTCTGAAGGCCTTTCCAAAAGTTAAAAGTGAACCTGGGATCATGGTAAGATACAATGGAGAGAGGAAATCCATGTAACTTGAATATCTCTTTAAGATATAAACGGTAAAGTTGATCTTGGGAAAAAGTAACTCGTATAGTGAGTAAGTGAGAAGATATAGTCAAGTGATCAATAATAACCCAGATTACATTATTACCTCGAGTTGTCTTCGGTAATCCCACAACAAAGTCCAGCGATATATTCTCCCATTTCTACTCTGGCACTGGTAAAGGCTGAAGCATCCCATTCCGTAACTTCTGCTCTGCTTTAACCTATTGACAAGTGAAACAGTTCACAGTAATGTCAACAATATCTCTTTTCATTCCATCCCACTAGTAATACTCCTGAAGATATCTATACATCTTAGTACTACCTGGATGAACTGAAAATGGAGAACTATGAGCTTCACATAATAACTCTCTCTTCAACTGTGAATCACACGACACACAAAACCTCTTCCCAAATCTCAAAACACAATCATTATCAATGTTGAATTTAGGAAACTTACCCTTCTGAACCAGCTCTACCTTTTTCTCTAACTCACTGTCTTGCTTCCATGCTTGCTTAATTCTGTCTGATAGAGAAGATTTCACTGATACCTGAAACAAAACAGAAGGACATCATGCCCCAACAACTTCTATACCAAATTTCATCAAATCCTTAACCAAAGGATCACATTCCAAACGTATCAGGGTTGATGAGGCATTACTTTTTTGACTCAAAGAATCAACCACTTTATTTGCTTTTACCTGATGGTAATGAATTGTACAATCACAATCCTTGATTACTTCTAGCCATCTCCTCTGTATCATGGTCAATTCTTTCTGAGTGAATATATACTTTAAACTTTTGTGATCGGTATATATTTCACTCATTACACCATACAAATGATGCCTCCAAATTTTTAAAGTGAAAACAACAACAGCTAATTCCAAATCAAGTGTAGGGTAATTTACATCATGAGTTTTCAATTGATGTGAAGCATAAGAAATTACCTGATCATTATGCATTAGGACGCAACCAAGTCCTTTCAATGAAGCATCATTGTAGATAACAAACTCACCATTCCTGGAAGGTAGTGCCAAAACTAAAGCATTCACCAATCTTCTTTTCAATTCCTGAAAACAATCATCACATTCTTTTTTCCAGATAAACATAACACCCTTCCGAGTTAGCTTAGTCATTGGACAAGATAACCATGAATTTTTTTAACAAACCTTCAGTAATAGCCTGACAAACCAAGATAACTATGAATCTCAGTTACATTTGTGGGTCTTTTCCATTCTTCAACAACCTTTTTTTGAAGGATCAATAGTTATTCCATCTTTTGAAATAATATGACCATGGAAATAAATTTGTTGCAACCAAAACTCACACTTGATGAATTTACCATAAAATTTATTTTCTTTTAAGGTTTTCAAAATCACTCTTAAATGAATTTCATGCTCCTCTTTACATTTATAAAACACAAAAATATCATCAATGAAAACAAATAAAAAATTATCCAAGAACTCATGGAAAATTCTATTTATAAGGTCCATGAATATAGCAGGTGCATTGGTTAGCCCAAAAGGAATTACTACAAATTTATAATGGCTATATCTTGTACAAAACACGGTCTTATGAATATCTAATTCCTTTACCTTCAACTAATGGTACCCCGATATCAAGTCAATCTTTGAAAAATACTGAGCTCCCTGGAGCTGATCAAAAAAATCATCGATATTAGGCAAAGGATATTTTTTCTTAATAGTGACGTTATTCAAGGCTCTATAATCAATGAAAAGTCTCATAGAACCATATTTATTTTTAACAAATAAGACAAGAGCGCCCCATGGTGATGTTCTAGATCGAATGAAACCTTTCTCTAATAAATCTTGCAATTTCTCCTTCAACTCTAAAAGTTCAATTTGAGCCATTCGATAAGGGGGTTTTGAAATTGGCTTAGCATCATGAACTAGGTCAATAGTAAATTCAACTTCCCGATCTGGTATTATTCCAGGAAACTCATCAGGAAAAACATCAAGATACTCATTTGCCACTATCACATCATTAATCTGAACGGTTCCTTTGTTTTCAACAATATGTGCAAGGTAACATTAATTTACATCTTTTACAAGTTTCCCAGCCTCTTGATATGTTATAAATAGTAAGGGTTCATTCTTGTACACAAACTGAAAGTCTTTCTGAAAAGAATCTTCTTTAGCTCTACAATCAATCTTAGCATGGTAAACAGAGAGCCAATCCATACCCAGGATAATATCAAACTCTACTAGAGGTAAAACAATAAGGTTTGAAAGTAGGTTCTTTCCACAGATAAGATAGGGAGATTCTTATAAATTCTTTTTGCCTCAACATTTCCCCCCAGGTGTTTTTACCACAAGTTTAGGAGTCATTTATGGAGATGGAATTCCTAATTTACTAGAAAGGTTTTTAGAGATGAAAGAATGTGTAGACCTCAAATCAAACAACACCTTTGCATAATCCGAGAAAACAATCACAGTACCTGATACCACTTCATTTGATGGACCAACACCTGCTGAAGTAGTTTTAAAGGATTTCACCACTCCTTTTTGCTTGTAGTCTGACTGCTTCCCATCACCCGAGCTCTTTATCGGACACTCGTTTGCATAATGACCCATCTCATTGCACTTGAAACATTTCACTAACTGTAAATAAAATTTGGTCTTACCATCACACTGATATTTTTCAGTGCAATCACGAGCCTTATGTCCCATCTTACCACAAAAGTAGCACTTTCCAGAATTCAGAAGACATTCCCCAGAATTCCTTTTACCACATTTATCAGAAACTAAAAAAAAGTTTTCTTACCATCAGAACTTTTTGAAGGATTCTTCCCTTTCTCCTGCCAACTTGGTCTCTTCATCTGTTGGTTGTTTTAGAACACATGATCATCAGAAAACTCCATTTCCACCTTCTCAGCACATCGAACAAGCTTTTCATAACTCTTGAACTTGTGAGAAGCTAAATCCCTTGGATATTTTGGCTTTAATCCTGTGTAAAAATGATTGATTTTACTATCAAGGTCTCGAATAAAATTTGGAGCATACGTTTCCAATCAAGTGAACCTTTCTCCATAAGAAGCCACTAAGTCATCCTCTTCACTCAATTCCAATAATTGTTTTTCCATCTTAAGTCGAACAAACTTAGTAAAATACTTCTCAAGAAACATACCATTGAACTCATCCCTGTTGAGAGCATCAATCTCATCAGCATACCTGATATTTTTAACCATCGACCACCACTGATCTGCTTCACCCTCCAAACGGTAAATTTCAAGACTAACATTTTGATTGTCTGAACACCCCATGACATCGAAAATATTCTCCAGTGCTTTAATACACCCTTCAGCTAGCACAGTGTCAGATGATCCTCTGAATGATGGGGGATGTTGCCTCATGAAATGTTCCACCACTGACATGTTCCTCTGTGGTTGATCTGGATGATCCCGTGCATGGATTCCACCACCATTTATCGCTTGAGTAAACTGCACCATTACTGCAAAAAAATGTTCAGTTCCAATTCTGACCATCTCTGGATGCTAATTCGAAAGGTCATTTCCTTTTGTATGCCTCCATAGCACTACTTCCCTATTTCCTCTGCGGAAAACCATTATGAACAAACATGTCTTAGATGATGAATCATGGTAATCTTCAAATGCTAAATCATTTCAATTTGACCATAAAAAAATATTTTTTGGATAATAATTTAATAAAATTCTAACTCCTAAAGTTATCTAAACTGACCTCTGATACGAACTATAAGGCCCCAGCCTTAAACATTACTTAATCTTGAGATATTTCAAGAATACACATTGAGGATCTTTTCAGTTTTAGAGTTTTAGAGAATTAGATCGTAAATCATGCATTACATTCCACATTTAAACAAAGAGGTTACATAAAATATAGTACTCATTTTTCCCATCAATGGAAACATATTTAAAATAAAACACAGATTCTTTCTTTACACTTCTTTGACACTATCATCACATCATGTACCTTTCCCTTGACCTGTAAAAACATTTCAAAAACATGGGATGAGCATAAAAATAATAGTAAGGTATATAAAAGTACGAAATGAAAACATTATTCCATGTATGAAATCATACTTTACTCATAAAACATAAGCATTTTAACATGCCTCATCAAATCATGAATAAATCTTAGAAATCATAAGACATAAAGGTAACTTGAGGCATTCATAACATTCTTACGTAGGGAGTAACCCTCATAGTTACATTTTCAATACCCATCACAGTATATTCCCTAAATCTCTTCGAAGAAAACTTAACATTTAACCCCTTTGTATTACCCAATGAATTAGAGAGATATATCGGGTTCACCCGCCATTAGTTTATCACAGAACCACCCGTCTTCATAATAATGCCCAAGAACCATAACATAATCGTATCACATAAAACATGCATAATAGAAACATATAATTTCCATATTTCAATAACAAGATATGAATACAACACATCGATATAATTCAAACACTATGAAAACCATTTTCAATACCAAAATAAAAGAAATGTAAATCATGGTATTTATTTTTCATTTTTAAAAAATGTTATGGCTTGTAAAGGTGCCAAAACTCAAATAATGGTCACGGCGGCAGATAAGTCATTTTCGCCACATACGTATGACAAAAAAAACATTCCTTTTTTCATTTAGTAAAACGCTTCATATAAAAAAAGATTCATTTTGACTAGACGTAAAAGTCAAAGGGTTTTATACACTGTATAAAAGAATGTTGTGTATAGAACAAAATATGCGTCAATGAAAGGAGATTGAGATGAAGTCCCATACCTCATGTTCGACTTGACTTGATCGTTCTTTAATATACTGAATAATAAAATTGAGTTAATTTCTACTTTACTAAGAACATTTTTCATGTTAATTATTCCTTTTATATCACTTATTACCATGTTATGAACACTATGTAATTATTTAAGTTAATAACGGTTGTTTTGTCGATCATTGGTACATGAGTCAAAAATAAACTCCTTAAGATTACAAGTTGTTCATGTGGTAAAATATCCATTATATCGAGAATTATATTCATGATTTAGATATCATATATATCATATATATCCAGTATATACATGCATTTATAATATTAAAAAACATTTAGAGGTAAGAAATGAAATGCACCGTTCATGTAGACGGTAAGCCGTATATACGCATGAATGCTACCTTCATTTCTATTTCGTATTTAATGGAATGAATTAATAATTATATAAAGGTATATTATGATTCCAGTATAATATCATACATAATACCATTAACTCCATCCTTTATATGTCCCACATATGGCATTAACGAATCAAATCACTTTTAGGGAGCGGTAGTCCGCACTTCCTAAAATGATGATATCTCGTGTACCCATAATGGAAACCATAAAGGTATGCCATAAATGAAAAATAAATAAGAATAAGGAAAAGTTAAACATAATATATATCATATATAAATAGAGTGACATATTAATGGCCACCATGAAAGGGGTTAAAAGAAGATTGAACAATCATCGTTTCGTGAGCTAGAAATTCTCCATCCAAAGAAACAGTATGTTCATTAACCATTAGACGGATGTGTGTAAGTATAGATCGAAAACTTATCATAAAAACATCATAGTATATTTAAGAAACTGTTGTTGTTACAAAATAATTTAATAAAAAAAGTTTAGGGGGTTGGAGAAGCAAAATAAAACAAAATAACACAAGTGAAGACATTACTTTTAAATCGGGTAACTCCTCTTGGTTTGAACCAAAAGGGTTTCTTGAAGAGCTTTATGCCTAAGGTAAGGATTCTAGGATGAAGAGAGGGATGTGGAGAGGTAAAATTATCAGAGTTTGTCCGAGCCAGTGACTTGAGAGGTGTGGGTAAGGAGGTAGAGGTGGGGGCCTTTTATAAGAGGAAAGGAGGGGCACTCTTGGAAAGTTATAAAATGTTACTTTATATTAAAATGAGTTTCTAATTTTAAAGGTCCCAAATTGATATATTTCTAGGATAAGGTGATAAGGGTTCGAAATATACTCATCCAATAGGTCTTTGACAAGTGTAAGTTTTAGATATTACATTATCTTTTCATTTTATTTAAATCGTTCATTAATGAGGTAATCACTACATCATCATGATTTCATAAATAATTTAATTTATTTAATGTCTATAAATTATAAAAAAATACTATGATGTAGGAAATCTTTTTATCTTTCCAATGAATCTTTATTTTCTAAGATATCATTTATGTAGAAAAAATTAAAAATGTTTTACTCAGGTGATACATTCTTTAGTGATATTCTCCTTTCTTAAAAAATAAAAAGATAAAGTGTCACTTTCACCCAAAAGTGATTCCATGGGGTCACAAAGTTTGGAACAAGGCATCCCATGGTCGGCCATGACACAACCAGTATCATTAGGACACATTTTGGGGTCATTTGTTATTATATGATATTATTTTATTATCCTTAACTACCCGATTACTAATTAATCAAGATAATTAAAGATAATTTCCGTCGTTATTATTCATAATGTCTAAAAACAAGAGTCCTAATTACATAATTTGGAACTTCTGATTCCCAATATGGAATTAATTTAACCAAATTCCAAACATATAAATTTCAATAATTAATTTAAAAATAATTCCCGTTGTCAAAACAAATAGCAGGTTTTTTTGAATCAATATTTATGAAAAGTTTAGCACTTGTTTATGCCCAATTCCAAAGTGAGATTAATTATAATGACCACCATTGGATTAAATGGTAATATTATATTCTAATTAAACTTTAAGACCAATTAAAATGATAATCTAACAATAGAATTAAATTAGATGAAAAAATAGTTTTGATGTCTAATACAATATTTTTCACTATTCATTAAAAAATGAACATTGTCAGAAAAATACCAAAACTTAATCCAAAGTAAATTTCAATGTAAAAATCATAAATAATATGTTTATCTTGAAAAATATAGCTTTTATAATTGTGAAAAGATATATTTAAAAATGGTTCTCCATCAAAAGGCGGTAAAACAATCTTTTAAAATTATTAGAGAATTATATGCTTAAGATTTGATTTATTCTCATTTTAAGTCTTGAAAACACTATCTAATTCATAAATTGAAATAGATTATAATATCTATTATTCATTACTTACATGGGATGTTACAGTAATGCCTCAACTTTTTTACTACAAATAGGTGTGTGAGGAAGTTCCCTGGGCATCATAATTTCGAGTCTCAGTATATAGAATCATTTGAATAAGATATTAGAAAATATTTTTTTCCCCATATGTTATTTTTTCTATTCTATGAGATCACCAAGAAACTATTCAATGGTGGCCAC
Organism: Viscum album; assembly: GCA_963277665.1. Lineage (NCBI taxonomy): Eukaryota > Viridiplantae > Streptophyta > Magnoliopsida > Santalales > Viscaceae > Viscum > Viscum album. The sequence continues at coordinate 1,058,641,579 of OY728125.1, forward strand.
ATATAGGATAAGTGGATTTCCTTTTATTAGCAGCATTAAGATAAGTGGATGCCGACGATACTATTTAAGATTCTCAAAAGCATCTTGGAACTCTTCATCCCATCAGTATGTGACTACTTAAATCATTAGCATAGTGAAGGGAAAATATTTCCTAGATAGGTTGACTATGAAATTCTGAATATAATCTAGTTTCCCTTGGATCACCCTTAGTCATTATGATTATGAGGGGGGGGGGGATTTCTAGGATTGGAATAATATTTTTTGGAAAAACATTGATACCATAGTGACATGAAAAAAAATCCATGTAATTTCCATGATGATTCTCTAAAATCACACTTTATTGGATTCAACTTCAAACTCTACTAAACTTTTCTAATTATTTCTTGAATATCAATGAGTTGATGAAAACTCTGTTGAGATTTTATGATAGGGTCATTGACATAGAATTAAGTGAATATTTCCAACAGGGTATTAAATATATGATTTATAAAGCATTGGTAAGTTGTTCTAGAATTTTTTATTCCAAAGGTCATGACTCAGTAGAAAAAGATCTCCTGAGATACTATTAAGTTAGTGGATTTTATGTATTCAGGTACCATATTTATATATTTATATCCTAAATAAACATTCAAAAAGGAAAGGTGTTAGAAGCTAGTGGTTTCATCGATAAAAATTTATTTGATTTTTAATGGGAAGTCATTATTTGAGAAGTGTGAAATGTGGTTTCTAAAATAAATACAAACCCTAATTATCCTTTTCTTTTTCTCAATGGTGATGATTTTATAAATCTATGTTTGGTACTTCATTTCATTAAAAATGGTGTATTTGAAAATAAAAATAAACTTTTTATTCTACATTAGTAGTATGAGAGGGGTTCATATTTGTAAATTCTTACTTAAAAACTCGATATTCATTGTGAAATCCTAGGTGATGAGTATCCACATCAAGGTTCCACCAAAGAATCTTTGTATAATTCCAAGCGAAAACATATCAATATTTCTTTAGAAATGATATGTACATTTTCTGCTCCTCTAGTGGAATGGTACCACTAATTAACATATGTTGCGAGAGTTGTCTTGTTAAAATATTCCCCTTCCTAATATCATCAATGGTGGTGGAGATTTGTTCCTCAAATGTAGGATAATAATTCGTAAGGTATTTCTATTCCTCTTTTATCCCTGTGTCCATGGGGACACTTGTTGACATGGTGGGTAATTTAGTGGAATCTCTTTACCCATCTAGATAATATTTTCTATGAGAAGATAAATTTACACCCTAAACTTCAAAAGGCGTCATAGAGAGATTATGGGGATTCTTTTCTTCCTTTAGGATACTACTAGAGGTAGGATTGATATAAATATCTTGAGTCAGGAAGAATGTCTTTTGGACATTTTAAATATTTACTAATGGAACTATGAATTTAATAGATTAATTAGAGCATTAATATGAAAACCCTTTGATGAATCCATTTTCAATGGTGTGTTTTTAATAAAATGGACACATGATAGTGCTGCTTTTTTGTTAAAAATTTGTTTTTGGGACTGAATTTACATCCCTAGTCAATTATATATGTAATAAATAATCACTTTTGAGAATGCTCTGGTTAATTTTAGGGGTGGTTTTCAAGTCATTGAGAATGGGAACCTATGTATCAACATCTACCATTTATTTTTTTCCTCCCTTTTTTGTAGAAACATTTCGTGTCCTATGTATATTTGAAAAACTCAAAGGGTGAACTGTCACCATGTAGTATGTCGACCTTCCCTTTGATGGGGTATTTCAAACATTAATGAAATGTTAAAGGTACCACCACCTGGAAATGAGGCAAGGGTATCCTAAGAAGGATATTGTATGTTGTGTCTTGATGGATACCCTTTAACTTAGTATTATTTGTAAGATTCTCAAAATGAGACTTAATATTGATGTTTCCAAGGGAACTTTTCTCACTCTTTTCATTCTTTTGAATGTTTAATTTTGTTAGAAAAATAACCCCTTACTACATCCCAAGTGTCATAGGGTGAATACCTAGATATATTCGATCCCCTAACAATTTTAAACTATATCCATTTGGATGATGTCATTATAATGTTTTTTGAAACATATAGGGGCCTGATATTTCCCTAGATAACTTCTTCTTGGTCCTGATCTGTGAAGGATAGGGGGGTAAAACACATAGATCAAATAATATCCACTTGGTAAACCTCTACTATAGATACTTTTATATCAATATATTTTGTGTTAAATAGGTCCTAAATGAGTGCCTCTATGAGTTATTTTAAATGATAGAGGGAATATGGGATTGGGTGTATGGATGGGAGAAGTACCAAATGTTTTAAAATATAATATCTACGTGTTAGAGGTATATGATTCCCAAGGAGGGGTTACTCATTATCATTTGTATTATGAGTTTAATTGTTTGATGTATAAAACCTTGGTACTCAGATGGAGATCAAGAGAGTACATGACCAAGTGTTGTAGACTGAACCTATAAACCCTTTTATTTGGATTTATCAAATTGTCTCACCACTATCAGTCAGTCATTTAAAATTGCCATGTTTTAAAGATATTTGAATGGTTATGAGCGAAATCTCTTCATCTATATGGATTTATGAAGCAATTTTCCCTTGGTACTTGATTCCTATATGGAAAATGAAAGGATGTGACTAGAATATTGGGTTCGACCATGCCTGCATCATCCATTACACCCTTAAATTATGTGTCCTTAGCTTCCAGATCCCATGTTAGGTATGTGGAACTTGTACATTTGGAAGTATTAATCATTAGAGAATAGATCTACAATGAGAACTACGTTAATGAAAAAAATTATCTCTTCACCCGATGAGGGTTCCATTTGGTGTAGTTATTACTGTTCGACGTATGTTGAAGGAAATAACAATATAATAGATAGAGTTTATGTGGGAGTTGGATATGAATATTTCTCTTATGAGTCTTACAATGTATGATGATTATTTCTACCTATGGGAAGAATATATGAAGATGTATCCCTATATATAGGAACCATTACTAGTTTATAGAGTTGTTCTCTTGGGATGATATGATCTTGGTTGACTATTTTTTGATTCATCAACTTATCTAACTTCTATTTATTCTTAGCTATAAATACTTTTCATCCACTATATTATTATTATTGGATTATAGTCACACTATTCACCTGTGTTGGGGCCTCTCCTTGGTTAACCTATCTAGAATTAAAAATGCTTAGAAGGTTTTCTTTGAAGAAAAGGAAGTCCAATATGGTGTGGCATAGTCTTCTGTAATAAGAGAAATAGTCAGTGTTTAATGAGGTTGAACCCATTATGATCCCATGGATCTAGTAGATTTAGGAGGTTATTTTCCATTTAGTAAATGATGTAATTAGAGATATATTAATTTCAAAATTAATAGTGTTTTTATCCAATCCTCAAACCATGGGAAACCTGGGTCACTTTTTTCTTTTAGTGAATAGTGTTTTTACTGCTACCACTATACGGGAGGTGAAAAATATTTGGGGACCACCCTAGTTCTTGAATTGGAATTTTTACTGGTATAAGGATAACATAAGAATTCTTTCCCTTAATAGTAATTTTTCCCTACATTATGGGCATTGGATACGATTTGTCCTTGGTATATTGAATTGATTCTTCTAGGAAATGATCCATTTATTTACACTCATGTAATTTTTCTAGATATTTAATTTGTATCAGTTGTATTTTTAGATAATCGTAAATTTTTGTTAATGAGTTTTTAGAAAGAACTTATCTTAAAGTAGAATATGGATCTAATAGGTTAAGACTATACATCTCATGATGAATTCCAAAACCCTCTTATTTTATCATTTTTTTCAATTTTTGGAATCTATAATAGTTTTATTCTTAATGTGGAAGTTAATTGATAAACGAATTGATGGTTAAGATCTTCCCTAACCATGAAAGATCATACTGGATAGTGCTTGTTTCAAATGAAGCTTGGTCCTACCAAATTCTATAAAAATTAGTTAGGTCACATCCTACTGGTCTCGAGGGCCTATCATCATTCCGAATCAATAAATCAAGTGCAGGTGACATTTTTATTAATCAATATTATTTTTGAATGTCAAGAAGATAGGATTTTCGAAATTGTGTAGAGGAAATGTGTCATTCACTAATTAGGGATATGACTTATTTTTAGGATGCACATGGGTGTGCCTCCCTTCCACAGATTTCATTCAAGAATATTTTTATTTGATGGTATTGATGAGTCATGGTGGAATCACTGCCTTTAATACCTCTAATAAATAAGAAGTGGTTAGGGCTTGATGTGGTGACCTGACATTCCTATTCTACTGGGTCTCTATCCCTACCAGGGTTAAAATTTCACCCTTATGGGGTCAAGGCTATGGCCATAATGGTGGAATGTCACTATCATCCTCAAAAAACACATTTATGTAGATTTATTTCTGGGATCTGGTGCTAGTTTAATACTCAATTTCTTTTGTTGTAGGTGGATTAACACTATCCTAATGTTTATAAATGGGTATATATTTTTCTAATAGATGATGGAACCTAGTGTGGATATTCAACCTTAGTATCTCCTCTTTTATTAATCTATGTTTTTGTATCTTATTCTCATATTTTTCTATTCAATCCTTTATAGAAGGTGTTTAAACTCTTTTTGGTGATGAGTAAGATGTTTCTACACCTTTCCCTTTATCCTTGGAATACTTCTGCTGAGGAGGTGAAAATTCATTATTCATAGGTTCTAAATTATTGATACTCTTGGATTTTATATACATGTTGCAACATATTGTGTGTCTGGATATCCAACCTTTATAGGTATGGTTTCAACATTGAATACCTGTAAATCTTCATCTTGGTTTATGTTGTATTTTGTATTCATGGTGATAAAATTCACTGTGTCATATCAATCAATGTTTTTTACCCCATCACTCTCCATAAAATGGGGCAGTTCCATACTAATGTTACCTACATAGAGGGTTTTATCATGGTCATTTCATTGACCCTTGGTCTTTTTCAACCATATTGAATTATTTTCCTTATGGGATTTGATTTTATTTTTCAGATATTCCATATATCCAGGTCTTTTATAGTGACCCTATGGAAGGTTTTGATCAAAACTGATGAGAATTACTTGAATAAAAGGGGTGTGTATTATAGCGGGAGGAACCATTGGGATATAGACAATAGATATTTACCTTTATTACATGAAAAGATAGATTCATTTTTAGGCTATGAGGATGATAAAAATGTCCATAGACCTATATGTTAGGGATTCCTTGGGGAAAATTTTTGAACGTTATGATATTATTGTCTAGGATTTAAGGGATCCGTGTTCAGTAATTGAAATAAAAATTTTCCCGACCTTATGGGATGAGTTTTATTTATAACTTTTTTTTCTTTCTATATGAAGATATTGGGTTGTGATTATTCTGGTGGTAGATATTGAAATAAAATCCCCCCATCCATATGGGATTGTTTTCCTTCTGGACTATTTTCTTGGAGGCTTCTAATATAATATTATTAATTTACACCAATCTCAATCACATATATTCTTGGAGAAATTGTTTCTTATGATAAGAGTCTCTTCTTATGGGGGTTCGTTAGGTGACCCACAACTTCAGTTTATGTGTTTGATGTGTGTTCCTCTTCTATTAAGAGGCTCAACTTAAGAGTATATTGGGAATCCTCTCTCATGTGCCTATAAAATTATAGGCTATTTGATGTGGGTTACCATTCTATTGATAGGCCCAAAAGGTCCATATGTTATCTTTTATCCTAATCTATCATGTGACTATGACATTATATGATGTCATATCTGGTGATATATATTTTCCAGTGGATAGAGTGATGTGCAATTCTATATACGTTGCCCATCCTCAGATATGAATTCATGATAAGGATTTGAAAATTAGTCATCAGGGAGTTCTCATGATTCTTAGGAAATCATTCCATATTCAAATTTATACCCTTGTGATATTGCATCCCAGTATATGGATAACAGAACCATGTCCAACTTATAATAGAGTGTATTTATGATCAGGAGGTTACCCTCACATACTTGATAAGGTATGTGACTATCCTTAAATTTCTGATGGGTTTCCCACATATTCTGGCATATTTAAGGCATTTAATTCTCCTTTAGTCTATTTAATACATCATAATTAGAGGTAGAAATGTGATATAATTTGATTTGGAGTTTTTTTCGTTCAATTCCATCCATCTATCCATGTTGACCCCTTCTTCATCAGGGTTATATTCCGCCTCCTGGTTAGACCATAGAGTTTGTTTCTTTGGGTCACATACTGGACATGAAAAAGTAGTACTGATAGTTGAATGGGAACTATATATGGTTATTTCCATTGATTTTAGAACCTCTCTCTATTAAGGTTTCTATGTGTTGGAATTATTTCCATTTCCCAGTGAGATATTACCAAGGAGGATTTTTACATGAATGATGTCCAGAGTTGAGCCCCTCCAATCCATATCTTCACTATCATGGGGAGTATTTTCAAGGTAGTTATTTCATTCTAATTTGTTTGAAGAATATATAGACCCTTGAGGTTTTACATATTTTTATTGTAATGCCTCAAGGATGTTATAATTGAGAATATATAGGATATGAGGCTCATTCTGCCTCAAGGTTGAAAATTTTCAACCTGTATTTAGTGCTTTACTAGGGATATCAGTCTGCTGCATGATAGTCATTGGAGTATGTTGATAACCATTTGTTTCCACAGAAAAAGGATCCCACTATTGAGAAATTTATTGATTATATTGATGATCTTGTGTTTTTTTGTTGGGATATGAGCCTACTTTTATGTGGTTTTTAGAGTATATTATTTGAAAAAGATTGAAATGGGGATATTGTCCTGATTTGAAAATGAATTAACCATTTTAATATACCAATGTACCTACAAAACATTATAAGGGATTTGAGCCTCCTAATGTATAGATTCTGAAGGATTCTAGTGTTGTGGGTCATTAGAAGAAGTGTCGATTTGAGCCTATATTCTATTCACTAGTAGAATATATTGAGTAACTTCATCGGTAGGTATATGATCATGCCCTGACATGTTTGTGAAATTTAACTAATGAACCTTGGTTGGGGAGGTGATATGAGCCTAGACCCATGTCTTTGGAATATGTCACTATCATTCTTTGACATGAATAAGAACCAATACTATGGTGTTTTCCAAACTAGGTTGGTGAACCCCATTTAGAATGTGAATATTTTCTTGGCCATGTTCCTTATCCTTAAACATAGAATGTTTAAAATCCTCTCGGACTGTAGTAAGAATGTATTCTAGAACTATATTAGCCACATATTCATTTTTATCATGGAGATATGCTTATATATCTATTAGTATATGAATATGTGTTTTTTCCTACATCTATACTAGTCCTAGAATATTCCACCATAGTTTTTATGTTGTTGTAAAAAAGTTATGACACTTCAACATAATATATAACAAGACATAGGCCTGTAAATTTTCATTATCCAATATATAATGGAATATTTAATTAACTTAAATGGGGATATAATCCCCCACCCCTCCTCCTTATTCTATTAGGATATTCAGATGGGCTTTATATGCTGGAGTAGGGATATGTGCCTTCCCCATGCTTACTAGTAGAAGATATAGGAATATTTGATCATGGTGAGTAGGGATATGATAATAATCACAAACAACCACTAGAATATTCCTTCGGGATATAGTATTAGAAGTGGTAATATGATACCACTCCCTTTTATCTAAATCTTTATGTTCTTATTGAGATCTCCATGGAATCTGAGAATGAGTGTCTAGAGTGGGGACCTATCAAATAGTTCCCTCAATAGGTGATTGAGGGACATTAGCAGGATGAAGCTAGTGATAGTGGTGGATTGTATACCTCCTAGTAATCCCCTGAAATTGGATGGAGTCATGGTAAACCAAATGATATAGCTTCATAAGTTAAGGATGTGATGATTTGTATGCTCTGGGGATAAGATTCCGAAGCAGTCAGTAGTGATAATTGGCTTCACCAGTTTTATTTTGGATTTTCTTGAATGAGATATACTTTTAAGATTTAGCATCTAGATAACTCTACATGTATTATATTGGGTTGGTAATATCCAATATTTTTACTATTCTCTAACCATCACATTCACCTCCATTAGCCAAATGTGTCGAGTGGGTGATGGTTTTTTGCAACCTATAGATGTGGAAATCGTAGTTGATGTTCCGGAACACTCACTTGATGATGAAATGGCCTCATTTCAAAGTTATTTTTTTGATAAAATTATCTATAGTCACAAATAAATCAAGGAACAATATCTCAAATCAGTTTATCTCAACATGGATGAATCATTCTTAATTAGATATGCATGGGTAACTCTAGTTTGAATTCTTGCTTTCATTTTGACTATTTTTCTTACATGGATTGTGCATAGAAAAATTATCTATATCATGGGAACCATGATAATGATTTATTATGGAAATATTTAGTATCTAGGGAACATTTTTTGTAGGATATAAAAAATGGTTCGACATGTGGTCAACTGATCATTTTTTATTATTTTAAAAAGTTCAGACTGGGTGAACCATTTCTGTTTCTATAGGATATTCTAATCAAAATGTCCTGATTCTTGGGAATTTTTTTTATTATTTGAAATATTCACATTGGGTTCACCATTTTCGTGTTTATATGAGACACAAAACAAAATGGCATCATGCATGATCAATCGATCATTTTATCCTTTAAAAGATTAACATTAGGGTCACTATTTTTTTCTGATGTAGTAGTGTGGTTCTATAAGGTTGGGAAATATATACTATATTCATCTCAAATGGAAATCACCAATGAATACCACATCCATAACATGTTATGAACCAACTTTATAATGGAAGGCGATAATTTGGGGCTTCGAACCCAATGAAACTTAAAAGATAACATTGGTCACGAGGATGAGAGGTTGGGCTCAATACTCCCATTTAGGGGTAACTAATTCCCTCCTCCAAATACTTATTGTAGATTTAATACCTATTCTTGAATCTCCATAAAAACCTAATTCATGATTGTTTAGTCTAATAATACAATTAGTTGTTGAATCACTATACATTATAATGGGGTTCAATTAATGACATGATCCAAATGTATTAGATTTTCTCTGCCGATTTATTATTATTGATTAGAAATGGGCAAGTGATTTTGTTTTGGATCCATATGAAAGGGAACAATAGAGTTTACTTCTATAAATAGAGGTGATTAGGATTTTGATAATGGGATTAAAAATCCATGAGACATCCTATATATCCTTTTTTTAATAGGAATCATCACCTAAATAGTTTTCTTTACATAGTTTGAATTCATATGATAGGTCCCCACTATGAAGTTTAATGTCATTCAGTGAGGACATATATGAGGTAAAATAAGAAATTGTTATGGACTTCAAGCCTTAGGATGGTGTCACACATATCCTTCTTATAACGAGAATCATAGTCTTTATAGTTTTTTTGTCTTCCACTGACTAATTGGGTGTGAAATATTATTAATACTCATGATGGTTATTTATCTAAAGCTTATCAATATGGTAATTCCTTAGGGACCCACTCCAATGTGGATTCCCAGGTAAAGACACATTTTTATCATAACACTATGGTTTCCGTTATTTTGTGTAATTTTATGATGCTAGAAACACAACCATTGTAAATCCCTAAGCACATGAGAGTCATGCTTGACACGAGAAATAATAGATAATAAGTAATTAGGTGGACTACATGTGGGAATGATCTATAGTAATTAAAGTAAAAATTATGGATAGTTTGATATGGAGAAAATTAATTAAGAAGGAATAATACATATCCAATTTGAATATGAATCAATTTCCTTATACTTTAGTTAATTTTCTCAATATATAGATGGATTTAAGGTATTGAAGGTCATGGTCAGGAAATATACTTAAAGGGATGCTTGTGTATAAATCCATTTTTCATTTTTTGATTGAAAAAGAAGTGTGATAAATTCATGTGATAATTTGGGTCCCATGAGTTATATTTTTTGGCATATAGAGGGGCTTACACCATGGTAGATTCCAATTAGAAGATATCCAACACTTATCCTCTAATAGATATGGAGTGGATACCGTGATCATTTAAATTAGAATGATAAAATGACACGAGGATTCAATGATAATAATAGTTATACATGATTTAAAATCCCTTGTACATTATGTGAACATACCATCTAAATAGGGATACTCAACTAAAGACCCATGGTTGGGGGTTCACATGGTTCGAGGGAACATGATAATGTAATCCCTCTTGATAAGGCTTCCATTTTTGTGGGTGTCTGCATGAAATGTCTAGATTATATTCCACACATATCTAGAGTATATTCTTGGCTTGGTTGGAATGAAATATAGTGTTTCCCGTACATGGTTGAAATTTTAGAAGGTGTAAGACCCCAAGCTTCCACCATACGTTTCCCTTTGAAAAATGCAATAGCTTCTGCTATACGCAACATGGAGTTTTAACACACCACGACAAATCAAACTAACCAGTATGAATAGTAATACCCAATTTTTTAAATTTTTTAAATTTTATTTTTCAAAATGGACTTCGTTTTTTGGTTCGGAATATCAAAATTATCTTAGGGTGAATTTTTGGTATTTTTCTAAAAACTTTCAATTTTTGATGAATAGTGAAAAACACTGCATTATTATTTAAAACTGAATTTTTATTTAAATTTATTTTAAATCAAAATAGATACATAATACCTATATAAGTTCAATATAATTAATTGGAGTAATTTTATAATAATATTAGATGTATAAATTTTATTGAACTTTTCAACTTCTTATACCCACCTTCTAGGAACAATTGTAATTTTCTATAAAACGTAATTTTACCACTTCTATGAATTGAATTTAAAATATCTTATAGACATGGATGACATAACTAAGTAAAATTTAGTTCAATAAGATGAAAATAATTTTTGGTGAATAGTAACTTTTGACTTTTATTTACCACGATTAAAAGTAAATAGGGTAATTAAAGATAAAGAAAGATATTATAATTACCATAACACATGTCCAAATTATATTAGATAAGTGTATTTTGACCAAAATAAACTTTATGAATAAAATATTTTCCTTTTGGGCCACTTGGATAAGATTAGAACAGTTATTATTATTTTATTTATAAAAGGGTTAAAAGTGTTTAATTCAATGTTTAATAACTTATCCATTTTTAATATAGGGTTATATATGATATAAATTCCACTATAAATATTTATTATAAATATAAAAATATTTCCTACATAATGGTATTTTATTTATAATTTTTAAACATTAAATAACTAAATTTATTCATGAAACAATGACGATGAAGTAATTACCTTATTATAGAAAGATTAAAAAATTGATATTATAAATATTAATATAATTGTCAATTGAGACTTTTTATAAATTAAAATAATTTTATAGGTTAATATGACATGATAGGGGTGATTAAATAAACTTTTTTATAAGTGATAAAGATGTTATTCCTTTCACAAAAACAAAATACCAAATAGTGTCAAAATTGACATAAATGAGTTTCTAAAAAAATACTATATTATTAATTGATATAATATTCCTAAAAATACAAGGTTTGGCCAAAGGACTTATATAAGGTCATATATATCAATAATTAACCTCTTGGGGTTCTCTTGTCATTTTATAGTATGTTTATTAACCATTTATGTAAATAATACAAGCAAACATGGTAAAAGTTATACTATTTAACTAAGAGTAAAATCTACAAGATAAGGTTAATATAGTGACCTAAAACCAAATAAAACTTATTTTTAGAGAGTTTTTCGACCCCTACAAACATTATCCTTGAAATAAATTCTTTCTTAGCCATTGTAAACCGAATATGATTGTATAATAAAATAATATTTCAATATTTTACTAAAGTGACCGTCACATCTCTTATAAAAGGGCACGTTCCCTTCTCTCAAAATCACACCTCCAAATCCTTTTGGATCATCCAAAACGAGCTCAAATAACCTTCCAAATAACCTCATTTCAACCCAAAGGCCTTAATTTTATCAGAAAGACAACCTAAAGATCCATTTTGATCAACTCAAAAGGAAACACCCAAATAAGAGGTAATAATTTCACCACCTCTTTCAATGTTATTTTCTACTTCCTCTTCATATGTATTTGTTGTTTCCATACCAATATAATAACATCAGTACCTTATACATACTATGATGTTATTATAAATATGGTACAGAAATATTAATTTTTCTATACATCATATGAATGAAAAGTCACCATACGTGTGTACGTACGACTTACCTTCTCCACGTCGTGGTGTAGTTTGTTATTCAAACACTTCATTATTTGGATGGGAATAATAATGAGTATAACTGATGTAAATAATAAATATAACATGTTAAGAATTATATATATATGATATAACATCCAATTACATATTATTTCACTATCAATAGAATGATATTGTCTCTCGTGCGTAGGTACGAATTACCGTCTCTACAAACGCGATGGAATTCATTCCCCATAATAAACATTCAAGAATAATTTTAATTTTATGATTAAAAATAATTTTTATGAACTTAATATATTTCTGGATATGAATCAAATACATCATATCCATAACAAACTTGGCTTACGTAACCAAGCATATAATGGGAAATGAATCAGTTAACACCTAAAACAATGATACTACTAAAATATTATCAACAAAACAATATTAAGCGATCATATATGATATCATATTTATGTATGTGGTTCTTGTATGATTTATTAAAAATGATTTAAAAATTTTACAAGTTGTTAAAATACACTTGATCAATGAAAATTACAAGGTAGGGGTTAATTCTACAATATTATCATTATCTGAGGTTGTTTATACGTTAGTATCTAATGGGACCTCTTTATCATCCACATCCATGTTTCTTAAAAACATATTTCAAAAAAATAATTACTATTTAATAGACTATGGGATAAAGTCATTTATACCCTTTTTTTAATTTTTATAAAATTTTTATAAATGAATCTTTCTGTCATTCTCTAAACAAGATCTTTTACAACCTTTTCGACAAAATTAAGGAAATAATGTTTTTTTAACTTATACAGCGAGTGTGGATATTTTTTGCTGTTATAACATTTTCGAAGCTTCCCTTACAAGATTATATGAATACTTTAAAAATAAACGTTTCTTTTATAATTATTTTACTTTTAAATGATTTAAAAATATTAAGTGATATTTCTCTCAAATAGTTATGATTTCATCTATATCAACATACTTTGATAGATTTTACCCTTATTTGAAGTTTAATTTTTATGATACAAATATTCCATATTGTATTGATGGTTTTGTGATAAGTTTGACTGTGGATGTGTTATTTTTATACCATTCATGGTTTATGGATAAAGAGTTGACATTTCATATGCTAGTTTTAATACGAATGATTATGTTATGTTTCAATCTTTTCATATGAGGAATGCATTAGGCTTACTCAGTGATGGGTGGAGCCCACTATAGATCATTAATGCATAGGTAGGTCTCATGAGACAAACTAGTGTCTTGGCACAAGGCCTTGAAAAAATCTTATTTGTAGTCTTGGCATGAGGCCTTGTCTATGTGGTTATAATGTCTGGAATTATGCATTCCACCAATATGAAATTGGATATTGATATTGCATATGATTATTCGACTATTAGAATATCCATGTGAATAAGAAAATGGAATTATTTGATTTATATTTTCTATATTATGCTGAATATTAAGTTTAAAAAGGGTTATGTTATAGTCTTATACATTTACTTAAATGTTTATGCTTATTTATGAAATTTTATCCTATATTGTTATCCTTATTGAGTATTTGAGCTCACCCATTTCTATGTTTTCTTTTTCCTAGGATGTTCATAAGTATATTATGACTGACCAAAATAGATAGTCTATGTGAGATGAATGTGTTCAAAGGAGACACAATGTTGTTGTTTTCATTTCATAATGTAATGTAAAACTTAGGTATGTATCTAGTACTTCCATGGATACTAAACTAATCAGTCTTTCGGGACATGATCCCTTGTGATCATGCAAATTTCATGTGATATTACACCGAATCTGGGTAACTAGGTTCAGGGCATTACCGTTGGTATCAATGTATGTTTAGTTCAAACCTTGGTAGCTAGATTTAGAAAACTTCTGACTAGAGAACATTACCTTAAGATAGACTTTGATGATTAGTATGGAAGAACTTCCTAGAATTTTTATAATGTAGAGATTTTTTGAGTTTTCCAAGAAATAAATCCTTGTCTGGATACAAGTAGGTAGAGATGGATCTGGTACAGATGTACCTAGGATTGAAAACTCTAACATGGAGTTTTGGGCTTGAACCAGGGTATCCTGGTACACAATATCATTCCTTGCTACACTCTTGGTTATGACACTCCTAGGGGATATTCTTAGGATAGTTCACATTTTCTTTACGATCCATTATGAAGGATTTATGATTATATACCTCCTCAAATAAAATGTTTTATGATTATGGATTATATCCATAAACTGTTCAATTTATGTTAAGTATTTCACAAGTTTGGAATTATATATTTCTATTCAAAATCTAATATATCGTATGTTGGTGTTTATAAATGATGACTAGTGGAAGGAATGGAAACCGTATTAATGCATGTAATCAATGTAGGGATTTACATGCTACTTGAGATAAATATAGTGGAGCTGGTGGTCCAACTGGTGCTGATCATATTATCACTATACTGGGACAACTAACTCAAGTTATGAATAATAACCTTACTCGTATTGAGCACCCTAATCCACAATGTGGAGGATCAATGTTTGAATTATTAATGAGTAAACAATCACCAACATTAAATGGGACTATAAATCCATTTGTAGATGATAAATAGATAAGTTCCATAGAGAAAATAATTCATGCTTTGGGGAGTAGCGAAAGGGAAAAAGTTGTCATGGAAGTTTATCGCCTCACAGAAGATGTAGATCAATGGTGGTCATTTATTCAAAACAAAAAGGAAGATGATGAAGTATAAAATATGGAATGGAGGGAGTTTAAAGATATTTTATTAGTAAAAAACATTCCTCTTGAAAATTGAGCGGAAATGGAAGGACAATTTTTAAGAATGGGGAAAAAGGAGGATGAGAATGTTGCAAAGTATGAGGCTAACTATACAAGGATAGCATGGTATGTAACAGATTATATACATAACCAAAAGAGTAAGATTTATCAATTATTCGATGGGTTAAAACCATTTCTTAATCGAGCATTAATCTCAAAATCCTTCTCATCACTCTAATATATTACCTCATGTGCTATCATGATAGAAAAAGAATTCTCTAAGTCTTATGAATTTAAAGAAAAGTAAGAGAAGGGATCTACTAAACACTCTAGAAATGGAAATAAGGGTAAGAAGGGAAAATTTAAATTTTCATCCTACAATAAATGTGGGAAGAAACACCCCAGTACATGCTTGAAGGGAATGAGAGTCTGTGACAAGTGTGGTGAAAGATCCACCAAGCTCATGATTGTAAGCGAAATAAAGGGGATGTAAAAATTGAATGCTAAAATTTTAGAGAAATGGGGAATTATTCAAATGAATTTCTTAAGCGCTATAGAAACTTACCATAGAAAAGTCCAAGGGAGAAAGTCCAAGATTATGCGATAAATACTACTAAGGTTGAAGCTCCGAATGACACGGTGGTAGGTAATTTAATGATTTCCTAAAATATATCCAATGGTTTATTTGATTCTGGATCATCACATTGTTTCATAATTTCCCTTTTTTCTAATAAAATTAGATTTTTCAAATTTGATTTAACAAGGAAGTTGTCAATAAAAACTGATAATGGAAGTATCATTGTAACAATGTTTTGTGAATTAGTCCCCATTAGGGCATATAAATGTTTTTTATATGATGATATCATCATCATACCCATGATTGAATTTGATATAATCCTTGGTATGAAATGGATTTCGGACCAGGATGCGAAAATTTTTTGTCAGAAGATGGAGGTTACAATTTTTGATGATGATAAGGAGTGCCTTATCTTTGGAGCAGAAACATGCCCACCTGATTCTTATCTATATCCACCCCTAGTTGATCTACAAAATTCAATTAACGGGGAGGAAGAGAATTAAATAACTATGGGTGAGGAATAAAATGTTCAAAAAGAGGACATATCTATTGTGCAAGAATATGTTCATGTGTTTTCAGAGGATTTACCAGGACATCCACCAGAACGTGAAATTGAGTTTTCCATTGATTTAATTCCTAGTTCATGGACCATATCAAAGAACACTTATAGAATGGAATCTTTGGAATTAGTGGAACTAAAGAAACAACTAGAGGAATTGAGTAATAAAAGATTTATTCACCTGAGTGTTTCTCCATTGGGAGTCCAAGTTATTTTTGTTAAGAAGAAAGAGGGATCTAGGAGGTTGTGAATAACATGTATCCCTTACCTCACATTTAGGATTTATTTGATAAACTTCATGAACATCAATATTTTTCAAAGATTGACCTTTGATCTGGATATCATCTATTGTGTTTGCAGAAGGAAGACATTCTGAAGATAGCATTTCTTACTAGGTATAGGCATTACGAGTTTACAGTAATGCCTTTTGGACTGACTAATGCACCCTCTATTTAAATGGATCTAATGAATAGAGTTTTCAAGGAATATCTTGAGGATTGTTTTGTGGTATTTATTGATGGTATCTTGGTATACTCAAAAAGAGATGAAGATCATGAAAATCACTTTCCCACTATTCTGAAAACCCTCATAAGAAATGAATTATATGAGAATTTTAACAAGTGTTAATTCTAGCATCAAGAAATTTCTTTTCTTGGCCATATTGTCTCTAAGGATGGAATCTATGTATTTCCTTAAATGAACAAGGAAATCCATGAATGGCCAAAAATAATGAGTATAACTGAGGTACACAGTTTTATTGGTTTAACAGGTTATTATCGGTGACTTTTCCAGAATTTTCCCCGATTATAAAACCCATTAACCAATATCACACGTAAAGGGGTTAATTTTTTTTAGACAAAAGAGTGCAAAGAATATTTTTAAGAACTGAATAAAAGATTAATCAATGATCCCGTCTTGACTATACCATCTATCAATAATGGTTAGTTATTTATAGTGATGCTTAAAAGAAATGACTTGGTTGTGTACATATGCAAAATGATAGGGTTATTCCATATTCATCCCGATAGTTAAAAATTCACAAATAAAACTATCCCACTCATGATATTGAGTTAGCACCTATAATATTTTCTTTGTTGATATGGAGACACTGTCTCTATGGTGAAAAATGTGAGATATATACTGATAATAAGAGTCCGAAGTATATTTTCTCACAAAATGGACTCAACATGAGGCAAATATGATGGATTGAACTACTCGAGGATTATGATTTCACTATACACAACCACCCTGGGAAAGAAAATAAGGTGGAAAATGCTTTGAGCCAAAATAATCATGGAGTTTTGAACAAGATGAGAGTTGAAAGGGATCCTATGTTCATGGATCTAGTAAAGATAGATATAGGAATAATAATGGAAGGTGAAACCTAAATACTTTTTTCAAATGCTATCTAAACCACCTTTACTAGAAAGGATAAAAATTTTCAGACTGATGATGAGGAGTTTCAAAAGAAAATTAATGCTGTGAATGATGGAAGATTGATTGACTTCATATATGAAGATGGAATTTTAATGTTAGGGAAGAGACTTTTTATTACTGACATACCTGATCTAAAAAGGGAATAGTTGGATGATCCTCATAGCTCCAATTTCTCTAGACACCTTGGTAGCACTTTGATGTATAAATATTTGAAGGAACATTTTTGGTTGGACAACATGAAGTGTGATATTTTTTATTATGTGTCAAGATGTATGGTTTCTCAACAGGTGAAGGCTAGAAGACAATATCCTAGAAGAGTCATGCAACCTCTTCCCATACCTGAGTGGAGATGGGATGATATTACGACAGACTTTTTCATGTGACTACCAAAGACTCCTAGAAGAAATGATGCAATATGGGTCATTGCTGATCATCTTACTAAGTCAGCACATTTTCTTTCTATAAGCGATGATTTACCACTTGAACATTTAACAAGACAATATATTAATGATGTTTTAAGACTTAATTAATTACCCCTATCGATAGTTTCTGATCGTGATCCCCACTTTACATCAATATTCTGGAAATGTCTTCAGAAGGATTTGGATACCAAACTTCGTTTAAGCACTTCCTACCACCCTCAAAATGATGGAAAACCAGAATGAACTATTCAAACATTAGAAGACATGTTGAGATCCTGCTCACATGGAATTCAAGGTATGTGGGATCAATATTTACCTCTGGTAGAGGTTTCCTATAACAATAGCTTCTATTAAATTATTTAGATGGAACCATATGAAGCATCATATGGAAAGAGATGTATCAAACCAACGTGCTGGGATAATATTTGTGAATGAAAACTTATAGGCCTATAGCTTGTTGAGGAAACAATGAAAAAGGTGAAGGTTATCTAAACACTCATCAAAGCAGCTTAAAGTAGGCAAAAGAGATTTGCCGATAACCGATGTATGTATTTTTAATTTCAAGTAGGAGATTATGTTTTCTTAAAGGTATCTCCAAGGAAGTGTGTTTTACGACTCAGTAAGAAGGGTAAATTGAGTCCCAGGTACGTTGGACCTTTTTAAATTCTATAATTAATTGGAGTTGTATCTTATCATTCGGTAATTCCACCATGTCTCTCCAAACTTCATGATGTGTCCCATGTATCCCTGTTGAGAAAATACATGCCATACCCAACGCATGTACTCACCTATGAGGAAATTGAATAGGAAACTGATATGTCTTATTGTGAACAACCTATCAAGATTCTTGATACCATTGAACAAGTGTTTAGAAACCAGACAACTCGTATGGTAAAATTTCTATAGAGAAATCATAAGATGAAAAAGGCAATGAGGGAACCTGAGGAACTTATGACGAAGAACCACCTAAATATCTTTATGCAGTAATATTCTAGAAATTTTGAGGAAGAAATTTTTTGAAGGTGGGGAGAATGTAACACCCCAATATTCCACGGTATATTTCCCTTTGAATAATGCAATAGTTTGCGCTGTATGCAACATGGAGTTTTAACACACAACGACAAATCAAACTAGCCGTGATGAATAGTAATACACACTTTTGAAATTTTATAAATTTTATTTTTCAAAATGGACATCAATTTTGTGTTCGAAATATAAAAATTATCTTAGGGTTAATTTTTGGTATTTTTTAGAAAACTTTCAATTTTTGAGTAATAGTGAAAAACACTGCATTATTGTTTAAAACCAAAATTTTATTTAAATAATTATTTATTTTATTTAAATTTATTTTGTAACATACCTGGTAAATAAAGAATAAGAAATTTTCATATTTATTAATATTTGTGAATTAAATATTAATTTTATTTTAAATGGGTTTCTGTGTTCGATAGCATAACTGATACACAACAACGAGTTTCCTTGAAATCTTACATTGCACACTAATAATATAATATCATTATTTGAAATGGTAGTTAACTCCTAGCCATTGTATTTTCAGGAATGAAAAAAACTTACAACACTATGATTATACATATTTTTTGAATGTATTTACATTTATCCAATAAATGTTAGAGGCTTAAAATGTGAATCTATCTAATTTTAAGCATAATTTAAATTAAAAGGTTGATTTATCGCCTTTTAATAGAGAACCCTATTTAAGTATAGTTTGGGAAACTTTAATACATTCTATTTGACCAAATAAAAATCTTTCTGTATAATGGGGACATCAAAATTTACTTTGTGTAAATTTTTGGAATTTTTCCGATGAAGTTCATTTTTAATGAATAGTGAAAAAATTGAATTTTAATTCAAAACTGTATTTTAATCTAATGTATTTTTATGGATAGATTATCTTTTTAATTGGTTTTAAAGTGTAATTAGAATATATTTTTACCATTTAATCCAATGTTGGTCATTGGAATTAATTTCACTTTGAATTTGGACAAAAACAAGTGCCAATCTTTTGATAGTTATTGTTTCTTAAAAACATGCTATTTGTTTTAGAAATGAGAATTAATTTTAAAATAATTAAATAAAATACTATGTTTATAATTTTTTAAAATAGACATAATTATTTAATTCATAATATCAAATATATATTAGGCTTAATTTTTGGTATTTTTCTAAAAAACTTCAATTTTTGATGAATAGTGAAACCACTTAGTAGTAGTTAAAAAAACTGACTTTTCATTTAAATAAAATTTTACTACTTATATGAATTGAATTTTGAATATCCGACATACATGGTTATTATTAGTTAGTAAAATGTGGTTCAATAAGATTAAAATAAATTTTGGTAAATAGTAACTTTTGACTTTTATTTACCATGATTAAAGGTAAATAGGGTAATTCAAGGTAAAAAGAATATTATAATCCAAAATTACCTTAACACTTGTCATAACATTATTTTATGAGTAAGGGACGACCATGGGCATCCTTAGGTCAATTTTGGGACCCCATGGAGCCACTTATGAATGATAATGACATTTTAGATTAATTAATTTAATGTAAAGACAAAAATGACATAAACAAATATCTATTGGTAAATTAATTTTTAAATAGTGTTATATAGATTATTTTTTCGTCAATAAATATTAATTGGAAGGATAAAAATATTTCCTACATCATGGTATTTTTTTTATAATTTTTAGACATCGAATAAATTAAATTATTTATGATACAATAATGATGTAGTGTTTACCTCATTAATAAATCATTCAAATAAATAAGATTATAAATATTAAAATAATATCCAAAACCTGTAAAATTATAATTGGATTATTTTATTTCTACCATGAGTCATCTTATATTAGACTATAATGATTTTTGGACCTTTAAAAACCGAATATCATTATATAATAAAATAACATTTTCACACTTTCCTAAAGAGCCCCTCCTCCCCCTTATAAAAAGAGACCATTTCAATCCAATTACTCACACCTCTCAAGAATTTTGGCTCATCCCAACTCTACCCAATTAATCTCCCTAAATCCCCCTCTTCAACCCAGAAGCCTTAACTTTGGAATAATTCACTTCAATAAACCATTTTTGGTTCAAACCAAATAAAGTTACACAAATCAAAGGTAACCGATTCTCTTAACTTCATTTATTTTATTTTACTTCTCCAGCCCCTAAGATCTTTTTATTACTTTATTTTATAACAACACAAGTATACTCAATATTCTAGGATGTTTTTATGAGAAGTATTCTAACTACACTTTCACACACCTCCATCGAATTGGTGAATAACATACTGTTTTTGTGGATGGAAAAATAACACCTCACAAAATGATGATTGTTCGATTATCTATACCGCCTCTCATAGTGGACATTAATATGAAACTATATTTATATATGATATATATTATGTTTTATGTTTTTTTATTCTGTATTTTTCTTTTATATCAAACCTTTATGGTTTCCATTATGGGTAAATGTGATAATTTCATTTGAGGATGTGCGGACTACCGTCCCCTCAAAGTGATATGACTTGTTCATGTAATACGTGAGACTTATAATGGATGGATTTAATTATATTATATGATATTATACTATAATTATAATATAACTATGTATAGTTATGTTTTAATTCCATTAAAACAAGAAATATAAATGGAAGTAGTGTTCACGCGTACGTACGACTTACCGTCTCCATGAACGGTGCATTTCATTTCTTACCTCCAAATGTTAGGTACTATTATAAATACATGTATATAATAGATATATATGATATATATGATATCTTAATCATGAATATCATTTTGTATATAATGAAGGTTTGACCATGTGAATAACTTTTTACTATATGGTGCTCATTTGTGACTCAAGTACAAAATATCGACAAAACGAATGTTATTAACTTAAATGATTACATAATGTTTATAACCTGGTAATAAGTGATATAAAAAGAATAATAAACTTGAAAAATGTTCTTAAAAAAGTTTAAATTAACTTTAATTTATTGTTCACGATATTAAAGAACGAACGGGTCAATTCAGGCATGAGGTAAGGGACTTCGTCTCAATCTCCTTTCATTGAGGCATATTTTGTTTTAATACACAACTTTCTTTTATACGCTGTATAAAAACCCTTTAATTTTCAAAGGGAATATTTTTCTATGAAGCATTTTACTAAACAATAAAAAGGAATGTTTCTTTTAACGTAAGCGGTGATAATGACCTTTCTGCCACCGTGAGTATTATTTGTTCATTGGCGTCCTTAACAAGCCGTAATGTTTTTCCAGGAAAATAAATACCATATACTCTTTTATGTATTTAGGTATTGAAAATGGTTTTGATAATGGTTTTTTATGTCAATATATTTAAGTGATATATTGTGATTGAAATGTGGAAATGTTTTCTTTACTTTATATTTTTTTATGTGTTATGATTTTATAATGGTAGATGGACATTTGACGGGTGGTTACGTGCTAAACCAAATGACAAGTGGTTTTGTGATAAACTAGGAAGGGTGGTTAAGTTATAAACTTCAATGCCTTGGGTATGGAAGTTGGACACATGGATATTCAATTTAGTGATATGATTGGAAGTCGACCGTATTGTTATTCCATTTATGTATATTTATGTCCGAAGTTGCCTTTATATGTTATGTATTATTTATATGGGTTTTACGGTAATCTTTTGATTATAAAAAGGTAAGTAGTGATCTTTTATTCAGTGAAGTGTATTTACTACATCATAAAAGTGAAAATTATTACTTATGTTTAAGTATTCATGGTTTAATTATTATATTGAAAAACTAACAGTTTTCTTTCTTTGTGTATCCCTTACTAAGCTTTTTATTCTCATCCCATGTTTTTGAAATGTTTTTCACAGGACATAATGTGGAATAATGTCAAGGATGTGATCAGGGAAAAGTCATGATGTATTAAACATGTAACTAAACATGTCCCTTTTTTCAAGAGTTCTTGTTTTAAAAAAAATGGAAACTCATTAGAAGTCTCTACTTTGTATTATTTTTTGAAATGAAATGTAATAGATATGGCCTAATTCTCTAAAACTCTAAACCTGGAACGACATTTAATGTGAATTATTCATTTAATTCATGATTATGTAATGTTTTAAGCCTGGGTCCTTATATATTTTAGAACAAAATAGATACATAATACCTATATATGTTCAATATAATTCATTGGAGTCATTTTATAATAAGATTAAATGTATAAAATTATATTGAACTTTTTACCATGTTTTACCCACCATCTAGGAACATTTTCAAATTTTCAAAAAATGAAATTTTACCACTTATATGAATTTCATTTAAAAAACCCAAGAGACATGATTTACAGTAGTAAGTAAAATGTGTTTCAATAAGATGAAAATAATTTTTGGTGAATAGTCACTTTTGACATTTATTTACCACGGTTAAAAGTATATAGGGTAAATAAAGGTCAAAAAATGATATTATAATTACCCTAACACATGTACAAATTCTATTGGGTAACTGTATTTCGACCGAAATAAACCTTTGGAATAAAATATGATCCTTTTGGTCCACTTGGATTATATTAGGACATTTATTATTATTTTATTTAAAGAAGAGTTCAAAGTGTTTAATTCAATGTTTAATAACTAAAACATTTTTATTATAGGGTTATACATAAGATAAATCAACTATAAATATTAATTATAAAGCTAAAAATATTTCATACATAATTTTATTTTATTTATAAATTTTAGACATTAAATATTTAAATTTATTTATGACACAATGATGATGCAGTAATTACCTTATAATTGAAAGATTAAAAAATTGATATTATAAATATTAATATAATTGTAAATTGAGACTTTTGGGGAATTAAAATAATTTTATAGGTTAATATGGCATGTTATGGTTTATTAAAGAAACTTTTTTTGGAAGTGATAAAGTTGTCATGCCTTAAAAAAACGAAATACCAAATAGTGTCAAAATTGACATAAATTGGCCTTAAAAAATACTATATTATTAATTGATGTAATATTCCTAAAAATATAATGATGGACCAAAGTACATAGATAAGGTTATATACATCAATAATAAACCAATTGGGGTTCTCTTTTATTTTTATAGTATGTTTATTAACCATTTATTATAACAATACAAGAAAACGTGGTAAAAGTTAAACTATTTGACTAAGAGTTAACTCTAAACGATAAGGTTAATATGGTGACATAAAACTATCTAAAACCTATTGGTTGATAGAGTTTTGACATATCCCCACCTTATCCTCTAAATAAGTCCTTTTTCAACCATTACAAACCGAATATTATTTTATAATAAAATAATATTTCAAGATTTTCCTAAAGTAACCCTCACCTCTCTTATAAAAGGGTACATCCCCTTCTCTCAAACTCACACCTCCAAAGCCATATGGATCAGACAAAAACTACTCAAATATCCTCCAAAATACCCTCAATTCTACCTAGAAGCCTTAATTTTATCATAAATCCAACCCAAAGAGCCATTTTTATCAACTCAAAAGGAAACACCCGAAGAAGAGGTAATAATTTCACAACCTCTTTTAATGTTCTTTTCTTCTTCCACTTCCTCTATCTTTGTTGTTTTTATACCCAAATAATAAATTTAGTACCATATGCATACTATGATGTTATTATAAATATGTTACAACAATATTCATTATTCTATCCATCCTATGAATGAAAAATCACCATACGTGTGTACGTACGGCTTACCGTCTCCACGTCATAGTGTAGTTTATTATTAAAAAAATTATTTATTTGAATGAGTATAATAATGAGTATAACTGATTTAAATAATAAATATAACATGTTAATTATTCTGTATATATTATATACTATTCAATTACATATGATTATTGTCTCTAATGCGTACATACAGATTTCCGTCTCCACGAACGCGATGAAATCCATTCCCCATCATAACCATTCAAGAATAATTTTCATTTTATGATTAAAAATAATGTTTAAGAAGTTAATATCATTATGGATATGAATTAAATACATCATATTCATAACAAACATGGCTTATGTAACCAAGAATATTAAGGGAAACAAATCAGTTAACACCCGAAACGATGATACTACTGAAATATTATTAACAAAGCAATATTGGAAGATCATATATGATATAATATTTATGTATGTGGTTTTTTAATAAGTTAATAAAAATTATTTAACTATTATAAAGTATGTTAATGTACCCTTGATCAAGGAAAAGTATGAGGTAATGGTTAATTCTACAATCTCTTCATTATCCGAGGTTTTTTATATGTAAGTATCTACTAGGAATTCTTTATCATCCAAATCCTTGTTTCTTAAAAATGTTTTCAAATGTTTTTACTACTTACTATACAATGAGTTAAAGTTATTTATACATTTTTTGACTTTTTATAAAATTTTTATAAAGGAATCTTTCTATCGTTTTCCAAATAAGGTTCTATACGACCTTTTCGACCAAATTAAGGAAATATTTTTTTTAACTTATACGATGAGAGCAGATATTTTTTTCCATTATAACATCTTCAAAACATCCCTTACAATATTATATGAATATTTTTAAAATAAATGTTTTCTTTTATAATAATGTTACTTTTAAATGATTTCAAAATAGTATGTGATATTTCTCTCAAATAGTTTTGATTTCATCTATGTCAACATCCTTTGATGGATTTTACACTTGTTTGAAGTTTATTTATTATGATACAAATCTTCCATATTGTATTGAAAGTTTTGTGATATTTTTGACTGGGGATGTTTTATTTTTCTACCATTCATGGTTCATGGATAATGTATTGAAGTTTTGTATGCTAGTTTTACTCGGAATGTTTATGTTATGTTTCAACCATTTCATATGTGAAATGCGTTGGACTTAGTAAGTGACGGGTGGAGCCCTATATAGCCCCTCAATGCATCAGTAGGTATCATAATACAAACTATTTTTAATCGGAATGTTTATGTTATGTTTCAAAATGATATTTTAGTTAAGGAGTTTCCAACCAAAAGAGAGATGCTTGAATTCAAATAATTGAGGAATAAAATTAATCAAATATTTTAATATCATGAGAGTAAATAGATTCATGATATAATATGTCAAAGGGAAGTATATACACCATATAAAAGGGAATTGGTGTATAAAAACAATAAGTTTTAATGGAATGTAAATTGAGACAAAGTCCCTTGAAAATATCATATCTTTACATTAAAAAAAAATCGATGACATAAATATGTGTGAAAAATAAAAATACACCCAATATTAGTGGATATAAAGTGTAAAAAAATCACAGGTAATTCAAAAATATTCATAGAATGACATAATAAAGAAGTATAAGTTTAAACCAAGGAATTGAAATTGGGTAAAGAATTTCCCTTAGAAAAGTTTGACAACCTAATGACGTTACATTAAAATTAAAAAAATTAGTTGTCGAGAGAGAAAGGGTATCTCATCAATTGAAAAAAAATTACATCATTATGGATATATAAGAACATATCCCAACATAATAAGATGTAAATTAAATGACATAATAAAAATAAGTCTTTGATTAAAAGATTATGGTAAAAGGTTCCCTTGCCGATTTGGTAACTTACGAAACATACACCCCATGAAGGATGGATCATAAAATGGATATGTAAATACCCACATATTAAAGTATATTAAACAGAAAAAATACAATCATGGGTATTACATACACCACAAAAAATAAAATAGTAGAAAATATAACATCAATCTCACGGGAATAAAAAGTTAGATGAAAACCCCTTACTATGTTGTAATCAATCGAGTTGTATGACCAAAAGTTAAAAACCACCAATTTAATTAAAAAATACCATGAATATAAAAATAATAATGATAATATATATCAAATTTAAGTACAAAATACACCACATACAATAAATAAGTGGTGAACAATGGAAATCTCATAGAATTAAAAGTGAGATAAGAAACCCCTTACCACGTTGCCATCAATCGAGTCATATAACCAAAAGTTAATAAACACCAATTGAATAAAATAATACCATGAATATAAATTTAATCATGATAATATATATAAAACATAAGTACAAAATACACCACATACAATAAATAAGTGGGGAACAATGGAAATCTCACGGAATTAAAAGTGAAATAAGAAACCCCTTACCTCGTGTCCGACTTGACCCGTTCATTATTTAATCTCTTGAATAATAAGATAAAGTTAATTTATATGTTCTTAATAACCGTTTTAAAGTTTATTATTACTTTAATATCACTTATTATCATGTTAGAAACATTATTCAATCATTTAAGTTAATAATGGTCATTTTGTCGATATTTGGTACTTGAGTCAAAAATAAACTTCTTATAATTACAAGTTGGTCATGTGGTCAAAAGTCCATTATATCCAAAATGATATTCATGATTTATATATAATATATATCATATATATATATCCATTATATGTATGTATTTATAATATTACATAACATTTGCAGATAAGAAATGAAATGCACCGTTCTTGGAGACGGTAAGCCGTACAAACGTATGAATGCAACTTTCATTTCTATTTCATATTTAATTGAATGAAAAATTAATGATACATAGGTATAATATAATTAAATTATAGTATAATATGAAATATATGTTACATAAACTCATTAAGTACATCATTTATACGTTCCATGTATGTCATGAACGAATCATATCACATTGAGGGGGCAATAGTCCGTACTTCCTCAAATGAAATTATCATATTTACACATATTGGAAAGAATAAAGGTATGTTTGTAAATAAACATTATAGAAGAATGTAGAAAAAATAAACATAATATATATCATATATAAATATACTTTCATCATAATGGCCACCATGAGATGTGGTAGGAGAAGATCGAATAATCATCGTTTCGTGAGGCAGTAGTTCACCATCCACAGAAAGAGTATGTTCTTTACCCATTAGAAGAAGGTGTGTGTAAGTGTAGTTATAATAATTTTCAGAACAACAACCTAGTTTATTTAGGATAATGGTGTTGTTATAAAAGGAAGGAATAAAAATAGTTTATGGGGTTGGATAAGTAAAACAAAACAAAAGAACTTAAGAGAAGACGTTACCTTTAAATCCGGTATCCCTATTTGTTTTGAAAAAAAAAAGGTTTATTGAATTGCCTTATTCCAAAGGAAAGGCTTATAATATTAGTATAGGGATGTAGGTATCTTAATTGGTCAGAGTTAGGTTGAGGCATGGTGATTTAGAAGTGCGAGAAATGGGTTATAAGTGAAGGATTTTTATCAGGGGAGGAGGGGCTCTTTATGAATGTTTAAAAGTTTTATTTTATTATAATATGATTTTCAGTTTATAAAGGTCAAAAACTTATTAATGTAGAATATAAGATTACTCAT
Organism: Viscum album; assembly: GCA_963277665.1. NCBI lineage: Eukaryota > Viridiplantae > Streptophyta > Magnoliopsida > Santalales > Viscaceae > Viscum > Viscum album. Next base: position 1,058,670,079 of record OY728125.1, read on the forward strand.
GTTAGAAATAAAATCATCCAATAATAATTGGATAGTTTTGGGATATTGTTTTAATCTTTATACTCTTATTTATTTAAATAATTCATTAATAAAGTAATACTACATCATTATTGTGTTTAAAATTTTTTTTTGATGTCTAAAAATTATAAAAAAATACCAAGATGTAGTAAATAATTTTATCTTTCCCATTAATATTTATATTCCAAGAGTAAACCTATATAACCATGTGAAAAAATTTATTTACTAAAAGAAACATGTTTATGTCATTTTTGTCTTTACTTTAAATTAATTAATATAAAGTGTCTTTATCATTCCCATGTGGCTCCATGGGGTCCCAAAATCAACCCAAGGATTGTTGTGGTCATAAATGTATCAACAAATAGGATTAGGACACATGTTAGTGTAATTTAATATAATAATAATAATATTTGTTTACCTTATTTACCAGATTTACCCTTTAACCACGGTAAACAATTGTTTTACTGAAGTAAATATTTTTAATGTCTAAAAATAAAAGTTAAATTGTTACAAAATTTTAACCTACTAATTAAAAATATGGAATCCATTTTTCAAAATTTAAAACACAAAAGTGGTATAAATAAATTTAAAATTAATTCCCTCTGTCAAAACAAAAAGGGTGTTTTTAAGAAATTATAACTATCAAAATATTAACACTTATTTATGTCTAAATTCAATATGAAATTACTTATAATGACCAAAATTAGATTAAATGGTAATAATATAATCTAATTAAACTTTAAAAACATTTAGAAAGATAATATATCCATATAAATAAATTATATTGAAAGGAAGTTATGTATTAAAATACAGTATTTTTCACTATTCATAAAAAATGATCTTTATCATAAAAATACCATAATTTTATCCAAAGTAAATTTTTATGTCTCAATTATAAAGAATAATATTATTTTTGTCAAATAGAACATATAAAAGTGACCAAAACTAGATTTAAATCAGGTTCTCCATTAAAAGGCGGTAAATCGACCATTTAATGAATATTAGATTATTTCTGCTTGAAATCAGATTCTTTATTATTTTAATCCTCAAAAATTTATTGGATAAATGTAAAAACATTTAACAAACATGTATATTCATACTGTAGTTATTTCTGTTCTTTCCCACCAATAAAATTTCTAGGCCTTAACTACCATCTAAAATAATATTATATTATTATTTTTCAGTATGACTCATCATTATGTGGGACATAAGATTTCAAAGAAACTCATTGTTGTGTATCAGGTACCCCATAAAACATAGCATCCCCTTTAAAGTAAAATTAATGTTTAGTTCACAAATTTTAATAAATATGAAAATTTTATAGTCTTTATTTACCTAGGATGTTACATCGTTCCCCCTTTTGGGAATTGCATCTTCTCAATTTTAAAATTGGATTTGGAAACTTCATTGAAAGTCCCATATCAGAAGAAGAGTCAATGAAAATATCACTTTAAAATATAGTAAGAGAATTACAAAGGTCACCTGAGACAAAAAATACTAGTATTTCATGAAAACATGGATATGGAAGAGAAAATAACTCTCATAGATTAATAGAGAGTGATAGAGAGCTTGATCATGGAAAGATAACCACCAAAATACCATAAATTTGTGGTTGGGTAAAAGTCTGGGGATAAAATAGAGCTTATAACATTTTTTCTTTAAGATTATTTTCAGAGTGTTGAATAATTTCATTAATAACTAGACTATGATCGTAAGGAAATATACTTACTTTTCATGTAGAGTGTCATCCTTTAATAAAATTCCACCATAAACTCATCTTTTCTCCAAAAGGTAAGTATTCAAGATGACTTGGTCACACTTGAAGTGCTTGAATAAACTTCTAGAGTTTCACATAATTTACAAAAGATGAAATATATATTTCCTCTATCTTTAAACTTCAACCAAAATAAAAATTTTTAGTACAATATCAGATAATCCCCAAAAGGGTAATCATTTATAAAAAGAATACTACTCTTAATCACCAAAATTCAACAAAATAACCCAATGTTCAAGAAAGACCATTCAATATACAATTTTCCTTAAAATTCATCAAAATAATTCAAACAAAGTTTAAAACTCTAAACTCAGGAGAATTTAATCACATAGTCTTCCATAATAAATCTTAACATTTATCCCCAAAAAACATATACTACTCTTAAAGTCTCATAATAAAGTGTAATTAAACTAAACACATATTCTCTATGATAGATTAATCATTTCCATAAATAACCCAAATAACTTTATGTACACAATAAAAACATAGTTTCTTCCAAAATAATATTTCAACCATTACTCCACAAATTAAATATCATAGTATTTTATTTTCCTTAAGAATATAATGTTCCTGAAAGAGAGAAATTCCTCCAAAATAACATTTATTACTTAATCACTAAATTATTTTTATACTATGGATGTCCATTTGATAAAATATAAGATCCCAAATAAACTTATTCTTGATCCATAAAATAATTTAACTAAAAATAATAAGTCATACTAACTATTGAATTCACATAGGATAGTGTTAGGTGATGTTACCTTATCACCCTTCGGTTGTGGGTTCGATTCCTATGGCCTAGCCCATCACGACATGTCCTCACCAATCTTATGGGTAGTCCTTTTAACAAAACTCAAAAATATCCCTAACATGTTTTAATCTCAGAGGTTTTATTATACCTTTTATTTTCATCCCAATACATTAAGACCTAAAAATATTATATATTATCATTTCCCCCCCTCCATATGATAAAATAAAACTATTCCCAATAGAAAGAACATCATACCTTGATCATGGTGTCCATATGGTTTTATCATCATATTTTCCACATAGGTAGAAGGTCCTTGCACTTGAAAAATGATTTAGAGATCCTTCAAAATCATTTTCTTCCTTTATCCAAATACACCATGTACAACCTAGGTTATATGGGTGTTCGCAGAAAAATTGTTTCAGAAAATAATCATGTATGACATATAATTTCAAAACATCTGATAAAACATGATTTCTATAAAACAATCGTACCGAGTTTGAGTTAAAACTTTCAATGAATTCTCCATCTATAATACCATAAGTATATATTTAGAGAATATATTGTAAAATAAAATATATATAGGTTTCTCAAGGGCCTCCTTCTTCAACACTTTTTACAAAATCATAATATGCTTCAAAATACCGTGATAAGGTAAAATATTTAAAAATTCCATGATAATATTTACCATTCTTGAAAATATGAGAATAATGAGAAAATAGGATTTGATTAAATACAATCCATTATCCACGATGATATTGAGGTATAGTGGAAGTGTTTCATATCTCTAACAACTACTTTTAAGTGAGTTGTATGCTAGAAAATGTTTCAAAATCATCTGAACATGACTTTGCAATAATTATTGCAAGAATGTCATTAAGAAGAGATATGAATGTTGTTTGAGATCATCATACTTCCATTTGTAACCGACTTTCCATGATCTTAAATATTTATAATACAAGGATTTAACTGAAATAAAATACATAGGGACTAATCATGTGTTTAACTAAAATACCTAATCCCTAAAGTTGTCTAAACTGACCTTTGGTACCAACTATAAGGTCCTAAACTTAAAACATTACATAATCTTGATTTAAATAAATAATTCACATTGAGTATCTTTATAGGTTTAGGGTTTTAGATAATTTGGCCATAACTATTACATATCAACTTGAAAATTAAATTTAGACACTACAACTCAGTATACATTTAAAAAAAATATAAACTCTTAAAAAGAAACATGTCTAGTTCCAACTTTTAGACGACATGACTTTTCCTTAATCTTATCCATGACCTTATTCATCTTTAAGTCCTATGGAAAACATTTCAAAAACATGGGATGATCATAAAAATATCAGTAAGTGTTATCAATTAAGGAATAAAAACATTATCCCATTAATAAATACAAAACAATGAAAACATACTTTTCAATCATAACATACCTTATAAAATGATAAGATTTATGAATAACACCTAGAAATCATAAATCATAAAGGAAAATTATGGCACACATAATAGACATACATTGTATCTTTCATATCTACATAGGTAGTTACGTTTGGGATATCCATCATAGTATATTCCCTAAATCTCTTGAGAGAGACATTGACGTTTACCTTCATCATGTTACCCAATGCATTAGAGAGCTATCTCGGGATCACCCACCATAGGTTTATCATAGAACCAACCATATACATAAGCAATTCCCAATAACCATAACATATTCATAATGCATAAAACATTCATAAAAGAAAGATAACATTTCCACATTGTAATCACAATATATGATTTCAAGATATTGAAAAAATCAATGTTTTATAAAACCATTTTCAAATTCCTTAAAAACATTTAATTAAGATATTTTTAATCAAAGTGTCACATACCAATTTGAAGATATTAAAATAATTAACATTTTATAACATTAATTTTAATATAAATAAATTCTTAAAACCATTTTGAAAACATGGACATTAATGAGAATGATTTAGAATAATAAATCATTAAATCATTTAAAATGATATTTTAGTTAAAGAGTTTCCAACCAAAAGAAAGATGATTAAAAATAAATAATTGAGGAATAACATTAATAAAAGATTATAATATCATAAGAATCAATAGTTTCATGATATAATATGTCAAAAGGCAGTATATACACCATATAAAACATGAATTGGTGTATAACAACAATAAGTTTCAATGGAATTTAAATTGAGACAAAGTCCCTTCCAAAGATCATATCCTTAGATTAAGGACAAATCAATGGAATAATTATGTGTGAAAAATAAGAATACAACCAATATAGGTGGATATTATCTATAAAAAAATCATAGTTCATTAACACATCTTCATTTCATGACATAAGAAAGAAGTATAAGTTTAACCCAAAGAATTGAGATTGGGTAAAGATATTCCCTTATAAAAATTTGATAGCCTAACAACATCAATTTATAATTAAAAGAATGAGTTGATGAGAGAAAAAGGGTATCTCAACACTTGTTTATAAAATTTACTCAAATAATGGTATAGAAGAACATATCCCAACATAAGAAGATATAAATTAATAAACATAACAAAAAGAATTCTTTAACTAAAAGAGTATGGCGAAAGGTTCCCTTACCGATTTGGTAACTTACGAAACATACATCCGATGAAGGAAGGATCATACAATGAAGATGTAAATACCCATAAATTAAATTATATTAAAAATATAATACAATAATGGGTATTACATATACCACACGAAAGGAAATAGTGGAAAATATAACACGAATCTCATGGGAATAAAAACTGAGATGAAAACCCTTACCACATTGTAATCAATAGAGTCGTATGACCAAATGTTAATAAACACCAATTGAATCACATAATACCATGAATATAAATATAATCATGATAATATGTATATAATTTTAGTACAAAATACACCACATGCAATAAATAAGTGGAGAACAATGGAAATCTCATGGAATTAAAAGTAAGATAAGAAACCACTTACCACATTGTAATCAATCGAGTCGTATTATTAAAAGTTAATAACCATAAATTTAATCACAAAATACCATTAATATAAGAATAATCATGATAATATATATGAAATAGAAGTACACAATATACCACATGCAATAAATAAGTGGCGAACAATGGAAATCTCACATAATTAAAAGTGAGATATGAAACCCCATACCCTGTGTTCGACTTGAGCCGTTCATTCTTTATTCTCTTGAATAATAAAATAAAGTTAATTTCTAACTTCTTAAGAACCTTTTTCAAGTTTATTATTCCTTTTATATCACTTATTACCATGTTATAATCATTATTCAATCATTTATGTTAATAATGGTCATTTTGTTGCTATTTGGTACTTCAGTCAAAAATGAATTTCTTATAATTACAAGTTGTTCATGTAGTCAAAATTACATTATCTACAGAATTATTATCATCATATAGATATAATATATATTATATATACCCATTATTTGTTTTTATTTATAATATTACATAAAATTTGGAGATAATAAATGAAATTCCACATTCATGGAGATGGTAAGCCGTACGTACGCATGAACGGTACTTTCATTTCTATTTCATATTTAATGGAATGAAAACATAATGATACCTAGTTATATTATAATTACAGTGTAATATCATATGATATATATGTTACATAATTTCATTAACTACATCATTTATACGTTCCATGTATTTCAGGAACAAATCATATCACCTTGAGGGGGTGGTAGTCCGTACTTCCTCAAATGAAATTATCATATTTACACATATTGGAAATCATAAAGGTATATTTGTAAATAAAAACTACAGAATCATATAGAAAACATAAACATAACATATATCGTATATAAATGCAGTGCCATCATAATATCCACCATGAGAGGTGGTATGAGAAGATTGAACAATCATCATTTCGTGAGGCAGTATTTCATTGTCCAGAGAAACAATATGTTCGTTTCCCATTAGATGGAGGTCTGTCTAAGTGTAGTTCTAATAATTCTCCTAAAAAAAATAGTATATTTATTATACTGGTGTTTTTTATAAAATAAAGGAATAAATAGTGTTTATGGGGTTGGAGAAGTAAAATAAGATAAAATAACATAAGAGAAGACGTTACCTTTAAATCAAGTATCTCTATTCGGTTTGAACCAAAAGGTTCACTTGAATTTCATTATACCTAGGGTAAGGTTTCTAGTAGTAGTGGAGATATATAGGGAGATTAAATTGGAAGATTGTGGATGATCAAAGGGGTTTGATAAGTTTGGCTAATGAGTTAGAAGTGAGGGCTTTTTATAAGGGGGAGGAGGGACTCTTTAGGAATGTTTAAATATATTATTTTATAATATAATGATTTTAGTTTTATAAAGGTCCAAAATTATTAACGTCAAAGATAATATGACTCATTTTTGAAATAAAATCATCCAATAATAATTTTACATGTTTTTCATATTGTTTTAATCATTATAATTTTTTTTATTTAAATCATTCATTAAGGAGGTAAATACTACAACATTATTGAGTCATAAATAATTTTATCCATTTGATGTCGAAAAATTATAAAAAAATACCATGAGGTAGGAAATATTTTTATCTTTCTAGTGAATATTTATAGTGTAATATATAACTTAAATAACCTTACTTTAAAATTGATTTACTAAAAGATACATATTTGTGTCATTTTTGTCTTTACTTTAAGTTAATTAATATAAAGTGTCATTATCACTCCCATGTGGCTCTATGGGGTCCCAAAATATACCCAAGGATTATTATGGTCACAAATATATCAAAAAATATTATTAGGATGAATGTTAGGGTAAATTAATATTATTATAATAATATTTTGTTACCCTTATTTACCAGATTTACTCTTTAACAATAGTAAATAAAATTTTTACTGAAGTAAATATTTGTATTTTATAAAACTTAAAGTTACCTTTTAAAAAAATTTGGAACTTATGACTCCAAATAAGTAATCAATTTTTCCAAATTCAAAACAAATAAGTGGAAGAAATTAATGTAAAATTAATTCCCGCTGTCAAAACAAAAGCGTGTTTTTAAGAAATAATAACTATCAAAATATTGACACTTATTTATGTCTAATTTCAAAGTTAAATTATATAAAATGACCAAATTGGATTGAATGGTAAAAATATAATCTATTTTATCTTTAAAACCATTTAAATAATATTTGATCCATATAAATAAATTATATTAGGCAGTTAAGAATTAAGATACAGTATTTTCACTATTCATAAAAAATGAACTTTATTAGAAAAATACAAAAAATTTTATCCAAAGTAAATTTTTATGTCCCGATTATAAAGAATAATAATATTTTTTTAAATAGATCATATAAAAGTGACCAAATGTATATTTAAATAGGGTTCTCTAAAATTTATTGAAAAAATGTAAAATAATTTAACAAACATGTATATTCATATTGTAGATAGTTTTATCCATTCCTGTCAATACAAAAAATAGGCATTAACAAACATTAAAAATAATATTATATTATTATTTTTCAGTACGAATCAGCATTGTGTGAAACATAAGATTTCAAAGAAACCAGTTGTTGCTAATCGGGTACGCCATCGAACATAACATCCCTTTTAATGTAAAATTAATATTTAATTCAAATTTTTTAATAAATATGAAAATGTTATATTCTTTATTTACCTGGGATGTTACAATTAAACACTATTTAAGAAATGATTTCATCATTACACCATGTGATAAATTATGATCACATGAAAATTCAATGAATAAAAACTATATTATGCCCATGGATTGCCAAATGAATTTCTCATGATCAATATGTGATGCCAAAAAGACATTTTTTTCTGTAATTGAATCCATATATCTAATAGAATTCACATGATTGAGTTTTAATTACATAGTTCCTTCACAAGATCAGTTTGGCATGTCTAGGTCCCTTCATGAGGCCATGCTTATATGTTTAAGGGTCTTATCTTGATCAATAAACTGGTGATTTGATGCACATAACTTCTTTACATAAAAAAACACTACCTCCACATAAGGGTCTAGTATTTTCATATTTTATTGAATAAATGTTTTGTTCACTGACTAATAGATTGTTAATTAAGGAATTTCATGACCAATGAGACATATCAAATGGCCTTCCCAGGATCGTTTCACATGTCAAATATTATTTTATGTGATCAAGGAAGGCTTGATTAAGGGGATTCATGTGATCATATAAAGATCTTGTGAAGCGTATTATCTCATCATATGAAAATAAATGTAATTACTTTGACATGAATACTCCTCCTTTTTCTATTTTTATATTATAAATGTATTGGATGATTTTATGGTGTTTATTTACCCGTTTGTTGCATGTTCTGAAGGACACGATTGGAAGCCTTCGAATGACCATCAAACCTCATCTAGAAGCATTCATGAGATCACAAGGGCTTGTTAGAGGGGAATTTTTTAATCTTAAATAGATCACATAAATCACATAATCCTTTTATAAGATTATCCTAGGTCTATTGGACCGTGATTCATTTTTAAGGTTACATGATTAACTTACTTCGGATGATTAATTTCCGTATATCTAGTATAATATTTTCATTCCATTATGGAGAAAACAATGAAAATGAGTTGGTTGTTTCTATAATCCTATAATCCTCAATGCTCATTTGGAGGTAATTAAGATGGGTATTCCAAAAAAATTGGACATGGATGGAAAATTCAGTATTTATAAGGCATGATTTGATGAAAAGGGGTTCAGACAACATGAATGAATTATCTGTGATGAAATATTTTCACCAGTTTCAATGATGAAATCCAATCAAAATCTACATTCCATTATATATTACCATGATAATGGATTTTGGTAAATATATCTCAAAATATTCTTCCTTAATGGAAACTTCAGGAAGATGTCAATATCACATAACCTGAAGTCTTATTGACTCTAAAGGATGATAAAACATTTCAAAATTACAAATATCCATTTATATATTAACACAAGAATCCAATTCATGGAACATTTGGTTTGAAGAAGTTATAATGAAATTTTTTTTAATAAATAATGAATGAAAATCTAATATCTAATAGTTTTTTAGTGGGAGTACGATGGTTTTATTAATAGTGTATGTCGATGAAAAATTATATATTTTAAAAAATAATAGTCTTATAGTTTGTTAAATCTTGGTTGAATAAATTCTTCTCTACGAAGGACTTAGGAGAGGTGAAATATATTCTTGGGATTAGGATTCATCATGATAGATCCAAGAGACTTCTTAGTATAAAGCTATGTACATGTATTGACATGAAAATGAAAAAGGATTAATATGGAAAAATTAAAGATGGGATTATTTCAAATGTAAAATAGAAATCATGTTTCTAGGAAAATGTTTCCTCATTCACATGGGTAAATATAAAGTATGGAAATGATTCCATAGACATTAGTGATTTGGATAGCCATGTATTTTTTGTAATGTACTAGGCCAGATATCACCTACGTCTTGAGTGTGGTAGAAATATATCAAGATGAACTAGGACGCTTCCATCAGATGGTAGTCAAGACTATCCTTAAGTATCTAATGCATACTAAATATATATTTATGCTCAATGGAGGTGGTAAAGAACTAGTTATCTAAGGATATTCAGATTCTAGATTCCAAATATATCAAGATGATCTAAAATCACAAATGGGATATATCTTCTCTATGAATGGAGGTGTTGTGAGATGTATGAGCTCATGTAGGATGTGGTTATTGATTATACAAAATAGTTCAAATATACTATGGCTTATATGGAAGATAAATATGCAGTATGGATATCAAACATCATTAAAGATCTTGATGTGGTACCTAGTAATAAAAATAAAACAACACTCAATTTTGATAACAATATAGAAGTGGATCTCACAAAGGAGCCAAGGTCACATCAATGGATGAAGCATATACTTCAAAAGTATTATCTCTTGAATTATTTTTCTCTGAGAATGGAATTTGTAGTGATTCGAATATCTATTGAATACAATGTAGAAGACTCCTTGACTAAATCCTTAATTGAGTAAGACATTATCATCCTATGAGGTTTAGTAGACTGAATGTCATATGTAGTTAGTTGCAATAGAAGTGGGAGTTTGTTAGAGTTGGTGTTTTATAACCAACTAATGAAACTTTGATTACATGTATATTTTAATATTTAAATATTAATAAAACAAATTAATAAATATTTCACATTAAAATATCTAAATTTATTAGTGTAATATTCTAGGGTATATATTTCATTAATAAGGTTATAGAAGTTATCCAAAATGATTAAAACCATGAAGTGTCATGATGATATTATAAATTTGATTTATATAGTAACAAAATATATTATTATTTAGAACATAGTAAATATAATTTCAGTTACCATTAGTCATAAGTGGATGAGACAACCTGTCATGAAGTTAACAGTTTATAATCTCCAGGATAAGAGATTTTTAGAATAGACCAACTAGTAGGAATTATACATGGTGTTCATTTATGTGTGTATGTTTAATGATCCTTAGAATTTTATATTGTCATTAATTCATGCTTTCACTCACAGAAATAGATTAAATGACCAAATCTATGATTCCATATAATCATGGGATGTAGGGTATGATAGACAGTTCTTGAATGAAATATCAGAAATGGATAAGTTGAAGAAGTATTTTTACCTTACTTCTTTATAGAAGTTGGTATATCAACCCCCAAATTATTATAGAACCATCTTATTAAGTACCACGTACATGGTGTAATGACTTATTTATTTCTAATATTCAAAGAACAATGTATCAATTATATAGGTCGATGAAATAGATGTGCACCCTCATTGATGAGATATTATGACAAATGGATTATATTACATAGTGATAATATGTATGTGGTTATCGATGTCAGGACACAATGTTATTTCTATTGGGTAAATTAACTAGATTTTAGATAATAATCTTAGATATTAGCCCATATATCCTAATTCCAATGAGGAAAAATCCTAGAGGATCACACACTAAGTGATTCTATTGATCTTAATTAAATACTATTTGAATTTAATTAATGAAAAATGGTACAATCAAGGTATATGAATAAATTTATTCATGTTAATTGAACTCAATAAATAAATAAATAAATATATATATATATATTCAATTGTGAATACAATATATTTACTGTATTTATTTAATTTTTAATAAATATTTTTTCATTGATTTTTGGTTGAAATATTTATTTATGAATAGAATGTATATTTCATTATTCAATAAATTTATAGAAGTTCGAGTGTGAAAAGACCATGTTTGTTTAATAAAATTTATTTTAAATAAAATAAATAAATAATTATCATTACATTACTTATTTTACAATATAATATAATAATAATATTCTTATTATTTTTCATGGGGTTTTCATGAATTATTATACTCTTTAAGGGATGGTATAAAATTGAATAATATTTTAAAATAAACCTTATCTTTATAAAAATATATTTATGTCTATTTTGTGTGGTTAATAAAGAATCGATAATTAAGAATCATATCACATAATGGAATTCTCTCTATATTCCTCCCCTCATACTATTAATATTGGTAAGCTCTAGAGAGATTATGTTATGCTTAAAAGAAAATGAAGGGGTCAAAAGAATCAACATAAGATGTCTGATCTTTTATGATTTCACTAGAAATTATTTTGGTATTGATCAGAGATCAAAGGAGTACATGTGGATCAAAAAAATATTGATTCAACATTAGTATTTTTAAAATGTAGTGATGTTAATATTAAAAGGAATTTTGGAATGATTAAATTTAGCAACGAATGAATTTCCTAAGATAAGGTAAACTTTTCTTCAGATTGGAAATTAATTAATTATAAACTTACTGTGAAAATATACACTATAGGTTTCAGGTTTCTCAATATTCAATGGAAAATATTTGTTGGTTTTGGTTTTCATGTCATTTCTAATATTTCAAATTATCCATTTAATCCAAAAAATTATGGTTTTTCACCCACAAGGCTCTTCCACTACACTCAAAACCTATAATAGACACTCTATCCCATGCCATTATAAATTAATTTTCATTGAAATAAAGAAAAAAAGGATATCATGTTCATGTTGAAAAATCATAAATATTCAGTGAGGTTTTATGATGTGATGATTCGAGCGACAACTGAATGATATGGACGATCCAAACCAAAGTTGGAAACTATGGATAATTTTTTATGCTTTGAATCCACCTTGAATTCACCATCATAAATTGATATGTATGAAAAACTTTACACCATGTCACATTGTTTCCTATCCTTGCGGATGCGATGGATAATAGGAATAATGGATTTTGTGGAAAGGTGACGGTCATAAGAGAGAACCGTCATGTACAACCCTTTGGTGTGAGGTAAAGGATGTCTCATTGGGTGACTAATATAAGCATCAAATATTATAGGATAAGAGATTCCACCATCATTAATATCTTAAAAAGTCTCATAGGGGTTGAAAAATTATCAAAGAATCTAGGTATGATGATAGAAATGAATCCCAATAAATGAACAATAGATCTCCAATAATCTCACTAAAAGGAAAAGGTGTTGGGGATGGGAATCCCTATAACATTTCTATAATGGTGGTTCCACTAAAAACAATGACATAGAAGTATGAAAAGGAGAGAGGTGTGTTAGGAAGATATTAGTAATAATAAAGTTCCATCAAATACATCCTTATCAAAGTAAAATTTTAAAAGTTTTTAAGAAAAATAATAAAAAATAAGGAAAAGGATAAAATCATAGGAACCCTTATCATTTTCATTAATTCATATCTTATTGGATGAGTCTAAATCCTTAGAGGACCGTATATTGAACAAACAAGGGTATTGAGGTTTTATAAAGGGAAATTTTGAGAGGTATTTTGGAAATAAAGAAAAAAATATCGAATTTTAGAAGTGAGGATAATGGGGTGGATATGGGGTGTTTTGTACCCATGAAGGAGAGGTATTTTAGAAAAAAGTATTGATTATTTTATTTTCTAATCCAATGATTATGATTATTTTGATTCAAATTATTTTTTTTGGTTTTTTATTAAAAAATGGTGGTTATATGACATTCAGACCATTATAAAGCTAGTTGGAATCCCGGAGACACTTAATTAATGCTAAATAAACAAAATTAGTTTTTTGTTATAATAAAATATAAATTACATCAAAAAAATTTAAATATATATATTTATATTCATAATTTCATTTTTAAATATATAATATTACTAGTTATAACAATTTTATTTTAATAGAATAATTTAATTAATTTTTAATCCATATTTATATCATGGTAATATTATACAATTTATTATATTTTCTAAAAAGGTTTTCTAATATTCACGAAAATGTCATATTTTTCATAAAAATAATAAAAAAATAAAACTAATATAATTTTGAATGGATGAATCCAAATGTGAAATCTCTTTTATTTTATTTAAATTATAAAATTATAAAATCTATCTTTGAAATAAAATTATATAATACTTAGATGACACATTCGTTTTAAATAGAAACTTTTTTTTGTTATCAGTGATTAATTTTTTATTTTTTATTAACTTTTATTTGATAGATAATTATTTATATATAATTTCAAAACATATACAATTTATGGAATTCTTCATCTATTTATTGGGAATTTATTTTTCAAAAACATAATTGAAAAAATTGTGTTATAAACATTATACACATTGACTACAATGTTATGTTAATGACTATTTTACTTTCTAAAAAACATTATCAAAATTTTATGACAATTTGATTATCATAATAAAATAAAAATTTGATAAATTAATTTTTTGAATAAATATAATAAATACTTTAGAATGATACATTATTTTAAAAAGATTTTACTTTACATTATAAAATTTTAATTTTGGAGTATTAAAACATATATATATATATAATATGATGAAAATGATTTGGAAATTAAACTAATGACAACATACATCAAAAACTATTTATAAATATATAATTTAGATTAAAAATGGAATTTAGAAATTTATTTTATCATCTGATTAACCCAAAATGTAATATATAATTTCTTTCGATGGTTACATGTTATAATTTTCTAAATATAAAAATATATATCACAGTTCATGAAGAATTGGATAATAACAAATCAATTTTCATTTAAAAGATAAAATAACTAAATATTTAAATAACATATTTTACATATCAAATAAAAATTTAGGTGTAAAAAGAATCAGTAATACACTAAAAAAATTTATAAAACCATTTTTCATTCAAATAGTTTCTTTATCGTTGAATTAATTTTTTGAGGGAAAACATAGAAAAGAACTTATATATGTATTGAACATATAAACACACACACAAATACACACATATCATTAAGAAATATTTTATTATTTATAAATATAATATATTAGTTAAAATTTATAAAAATATATTCATTGAAAATATGGGATGTTACAACACCTACTACACACCTTCAAAGTTCCTTTACTACTGTTCATCATCATTTTATCTCCTATCATTGTGAAGAATACAATTTATTCATTTTAATATATATAAACATATGGATTCAAAATTATGAAGTTGTATCCTAGTGAAAATAATTATTTTAGCTACCATTATTCATCCCAACATTCAACCACAAACATATTATAGTATAAATGAATGGGAATAAAGAATCAATTAATGATGTTTTGCAGAAATCCAAAAAAACTAGATAAAATGGATTCATATACATACCTAATGAATAATTGTTAACATAAAAAACATATTCTATGAGAAAATAATATTTTTTAAGGAAGTTCAAAATAAAAAATATGTTAGAATATCTAGAATAATTTCACAATGGTTACATGTTCATAATTCTTAGGAATGAAATTTAGGACGAATAATCCAAGGAACCCCAAAAATAATGAACTATGAAATGAGTTTTCTGATAATAAAACAGTGTTATCATGCTTAAGGGGACAATAATAATAATATTTATTGTATTTTAAAATTTTATTTCAGGGTTATTAACAAATTCTATGAATCAAACCAACCATATTATAAATATAAAAATAAAATTTTTATCATATTTCTCAACATGTAAATAAATTTATTATGAAATTGTAATTGAATATTAAAAAGAATGTTCAATGATTTAAATAATATAATACATTGAAAAATATTAATAATTTCCTTCATAAGTGGCATTAAATAAATCTAAAATGAGATATGTTTATTTATACACGTGTAGAATGTGTGAAAATATAAATATAAAAACTTCTTAAATATATTTCAAAATTGACGTGTCCAAAAAAAAATTACAATCTATCTACCATTTACTATAATTTTCTCAAGAACCTATCCAGATCATGTCTATCCAATATGTGATTCAGGTTACAAAAAATATATTACATTAGGTGTGAGGTTAAATAGAAATTTTTTAATGTGAGTCTACGTCAACAAGTAATAATTTACCGAAAGACTTGGTTTGAAATGCAGAACCTTAACCCAAGAATTATCTCTTTGTTAAATAAATCTCTATGGACATAATTATGGGTATGAAGTTTCTTTTTAAACATCTATTTATAATATTAGAACTTTCATTATTGTGGAAAAATATTAATTTAATTAATAAATATTTAATTTACCTTAACCTAATTTATGCTCAAAATTACAAAAAAATTAAACCCAAATCTAATTATAACATCCCAAACTCTTTGAAAGTATGCGAATATTTTTATAAGGTCATATAATATGATAAATTTATGTTTATAAAAAACTTAATGTACATGGGAATTTAAAACAAAAATCATATTCTCTTTCCAGAATGAGGAAATCATAAACCCCTATATCCTTTCAAAATTTAAACATTTTCTTCCTAGAAAATTAAATAACCTGAGCTATAAAATTGGCAATGTTGTAAAAAAAACATTCATAAAACAATATATCCTTATACACACTTAATAATCATATAGAGATCTAAGATCTATATTAAAAAAGAACATGACCACCTAAGGAAAAAATTATCCATTATAAATAATTCCATCATAAATATTTTCATTATATTTACAAGAATATAAATGATTTTATTTGATTTATGTCATTCTATAGGGGACCCACACAATATAGGACAATTTTGAAAAAATGTAACTAAAATTTTATATCTTTTCATCCCAAAGTAACTCATCATATGGCACAATAAAATATAAAAAACTCATCAACCTCTACCTTAGAATTTTTTATCATAATGGATTCTAAATAACCCACTACTAAAAGCTGAAAGCTAGTTGGTAATTAATTATGTTGATAATATATATAGGATATTGACTGGAATAATAATAATTTTTTTGAACTCTTGGTAAACAAAATACTTACTTGAACATCTCAATAAATTTGAAAACATAAAATGAAACATAGTATTTTATTTGGGAACGACATTTTTCCCTTCCCCATATCCTTTCATATAAAATAAAATAAACTTCCTAGAATGTGGGAAAATGAAATTTTAGAAATTGGTGTGCTCAGATGATCAATAATGAAATGCATACAGTTGAAGCAATTATAAAATGAATAAGAATTGTATAATATGTTAGGAATAAATGATAATCATATAATTTCATACAAATAAACACATGAGATTAAATATTATCACTGGATATCATAATTATTTTAAAAAACGAAAGGAAATCAATAACTGATTTCACAATGATGGAATTTATAATGTTAGACATTATAAACATACTAATGGTACCGAATGCTAAGATATCTTAGATAAATCAGTAAGACCTTATAAAATTACAAAAAAACATTTGTCTCACGATACATATCGATGCATTAAGTGGCTATGTAATTCTAGAATGTACCGGTCACATAATAATTCCAATTCATTTATAATAATAATAAATAATACAACTTAATCTATATGCTTCCATATTATTACCTTTCTATATTAAAAATAGTAAATATGAAATTTCAATACTTCCTCTAGACAAAATTATCCTAAACCATCCATAGAAATATATTAGATAACACCATTTTTATATATTTAATAATATCTAATATTTATCAAATAATTTAGACATATATAAAAATAATTTTAAAATTTTACTAGAAGATTTATTGAGGAAAATACATTTTTCATTTTTAAATAACTAATTTATAATTTAAAAATTTACAAATTACTAGGAAACTTTTTTATTTGAAAATAATATTGGAAACTTGTAAAGGAGGATATAATGAAAATATTATTTACGATAGTGGGAAAATTTTATGATGTGGTGTATTTAAAAAAATGATTTTATTCATAGCTTCAATAAAAGGTGACTGATATGGAAAATGAAAAGAATATTCTTTGCAAAAAAAATTTAAAAGTAAACAAATGTTAAAAAATACATTAGTAAATCATTTTGTAATAGTAAAAATAGTTTTTAAACATTTTAATGAAAATATATGCAATAAAAAGATTATTGACCAAAAGAAAAACGAGGTCAATTTTCTTTAAAAATATAATTTCTATATATTGAGTACATAAAAAAGTAAAATTAATGAGAAACTAGTAATTTGTAGAAATAATAATTGGAGAAGAAAATATATTGGGTTTAATATATAAATATCATAAAATTATAATAATAGATATTTACACAAAAAATAATCCCAAATAATTTATGAAATTCTGAAATAAACCCTTACCTCAAGCTCAACATGCATAGAAAGTGCAATAACATCATATATAATAAATTTATATTTAATTTAATTCTATACCAATATCATATAAATACTTATAATGTCATATATTTTCCACTTTTAATATTTCAACACCCATTTATTAATAAATCAAAATAAAAATTTTCATCTCTAGGTGTTACCTATTTCATTTTTCATGGAAGTTTAGGTTCTATAGTTCTAGTCTTTGTATTTTGATCATGGTTACATCATCTAAAAAATGTTAAACACGATATAAATATCATATATTTTTTCCTTATCTATAAATTTATAGTTCTTATTAAAATGTGTAAATATTAAAATAGATTATACTATTTATGGATATGGTAGCTCATACATACGATTGAATGTGGTTTCCATTTTTCAATGAATGGAAAGAAATAAAAGTAAATAATAATTCACATTTACATAATAATAGTAGTTTTATAAATAAAATATATATTTATTAATTCCATCATTATAAATATCTAATTAATGTGAAAATGAAAAATTAATTGTGCTATTATGTGGATATAGTAAGCCGTATTTACAAATGATTCCATTTTCACATTATATTGGATAAAAAGAAGAAGGATATTTTTTATTACATTATTATAAAACAATTAATTATATTTAAGATAATTAATCTATTATAAAAGAATGGATACCATTTATTTATAAGATGTATAATAAGAAATAAAATTTAAAATTCTTTGTTAAGAGTTATAACACTTCATTGAGAGTCCTCTTTTTTATTACTCCTTAAGACATGATGGAATGTTATTTTGGAAAGAAAATAATATCTATGATGTGGTGAAGTAATCTAGGAATTCATTATTTTAGGGGTCATATGATATATAAGGCTCAAAAGTGTTTAGGAAGAGGGGATAATAGGTTATATTTTATAAGTGAGGGGTGGGGCACTCATAGAATTACATAAAGTATCAAATTAATATAATCTAATTATTATAATAAAGTGACTCAAAATTTACAAATTTAAAATATAGGATGAGTATAATTAATAAATAATCCCATAAAATAAATTTTTTAACTATTTATGTGATGTTTTAACCATTATATTTTAGTTTTAAACCTTGTTAATCTTTTTGAAAATTACAACAATATTATATTTTTATTCTATTAAAAAATCAATAATGATACTATAAAAAGAAATGTGAACCATAAATGGATCATGGTTTATATGTTAAATCATATGAAATTAACATGGATGATTATAGTATTTCTATGACCTTTAAATCAATTTATGAAATATTTTTTATTATAAAATAGCATTAATGTCATTTTTAGAACTATTCCTTCACATTAAATTTGAAGTCATTAGGAAAATTATCATATTTGAATTTAAACCATTAATACAACCCTAATTTTTGTAATAATCTAAAAAAATATGGGAACACAACCATTCATACAATTAGTATTAATTTTAATATTTTTAAAACCGTTTATTTTATTTTTTTTATTAATATAATAAATACAATGTCCACATTTTATAGGAATGTAGGGTAATTATTAAATAAATAAAAATAAAAAACTAATTACGATGTTAAAAAAATAATTTTATCGATGAAATATTTTTTTACAAAAATTATCATCTTTATATCCTTACTTAAAAATTATAGAGATATTAGAGTCAAGATAGTGACATTTTGTATTTATTCTATTATTAAAATAATATAATGGTCATATTAAATGAAAAATGGATCAAGGTAGAAATATATTGAATAATTGGAATAAAATAGATTAAATAAATTCATAAAATAGTATGAAAAAATGTCTTATATAAATTTTAAATCCTTATCCAAATATTTTATACATCTTTTTTTCTGTATTAAAATTATCATGGTGAAAAATATTTATCACAATTATTATTGCTAATGACCAAAAATAAAATTATATTATTTACCAAAATTTTCCATCTATATTAAATATATGGAATTAAAGTTTCAATATTAAATTCATTTAATTTGTTTAATTTAACTTAAAATTTTTCCCAAAATGAAATGAACTGTTTTTTCCAGAATAAAAATGTTCTCTGAAGTATAAAAGTTTTTATATCAAAATATAACATAAAATTAATTAACATGAACATAATAATATTAATAATACTATAAATTTATTAATTTTAATTATAAATCCATCTAAAAAATCAGAACATTGTATATTTTTTAAACAAAATTAATGTTTTCAATAAACTTATTATTTTTCAGTATTCATTGAAAAAACTATTTTCATAAAATTATCAAATATTAAATCTAATATAATTATGAAATTATGATTTCAAAAATTAACATCATTTTTTAGAATAATGTTTCTAAAAGTGCTTGAAATTAATTATATTTTTTATTCAAAAAAATAAATGAAAATCATTTTTGAGGAAAATGTATTTTTAAAATGTATAATTAATTCATCAAAAATATTATTGCTTTATCTAAAATATTTAAATTTTTAGAAGTTTTTATTCATATTTAATCCACAAATATAATATCTAGTTTTTATTTTTATAAAATTTTATGTCTCATTTAGACTAAGAGTTACGTGTATCATAATAAATCAAGGAAATTAATTTTTCTGAAGAAAAATATATCATAAAATATCTGGTTGTAAAATTATACCCCCTAAAATAAATTCATCATTTGAAATTTCACTAATAGTATAAAAAAGTACGATACATCTATTTCATCACATCCTTGGGTTACCATGTATATTCTTAAAATTTATATTCTCACAATAAAACATTGAAAAGGCGAGTCGTCATATTTCGCATCACATTCTCTTTACATTCCAAAATCTACACTAGTTATTCCTCCTAATAGGTATCTATATCCAATTTTATAACTAATAAGTTCAATAATAGTGATGTATAAGGTATGTAATTTTTATGATAGATCCATGGAACAAATCATTATCCTGAGATAGATTCGGTTGAATCATCACACGATAAGTTACTATCCTTAGATGATTAATAATTTCAAAGGGACTAATATTCCAAGGGATTAGATTTCCCTTATTTCAAAATCTCATAACCTTATTCTAGAGAGACATCCATCGAAATAAATTTAACCAATATAAGAATATATATCATACATAAGATTTCCATCAAAACTTATTTATTGTCTCTTAGATACCCTTATGTGATGTTGTATGGATTTAGCTTTGTTAGTTATTTCCTTGGCTATATCAAGTCCCTATATATTTATTTCTCCATATTCATTTTATTATGTTTGAGTTATACACTTCCTTACAAAGACATCTTTAAAATTATTCATCAGAATATTTGATTGAGGAAAATATTGAAGGAAAATTTAAAAAAATATTTAAAATAATACCAACAACTATTTAAATATAGAAAGAAACATCTAAACATGTGTTCTAAATTTTTAATTTCCCTCTAAGACTAATTATCTATTTGTGGATGATAAGAATTTTTGAAACCGAACCCTATATAAAAACCTTACTAAATTATTCCTCAGAACATTGAGGTAAACCTCATATCCCAATACAATATAATTGACATTGGTACTCCATAAAATATTACCGCTTGTTTAATGTACAACTGAGTAATTTTGTTGAGATAGAAATCTTCTCTAAAGGATATAAAATGAACCAATTAAATTTGGTGACCATGTATAAACCATAAATCATTTCCCCCTTTAGATTTATTGGTGATTATGATGATGAAATCTATGTTAATGTTTTCCCATTTCCATTATGGTATGGTTAATGGTTGTACATCACCCAAAACATTTATCACTCACCTTTAACTTACTTACATACTAGAGATCATGATACACACTCTTATATATCACTTTTCATATTATCCCACTATAAATACTATTTTTGATTTCTATATTTCATTGTACATCTTGGATGAATAGAGAATGATGAAATATGTGTTTTTTTATAGCTCATTCTTAAATTATGTTATTTATGGGACACACACTAATTTCATGAAACATATCATTATATGACGGTCATAGTTTAAGTCAAGATAATTCAAAATCTTTTTAATTACATATCTTCCTTTTGTTCCTTCTTAATCCTCTCATGGATATACGGGGAAAAAGTTATTTAAGAAAGATAAGATATATCCCCCTACCTCATGATTTCAAGAACCATATTATAAAAATGCATTATTATTAGATATATTTTAATTATAATGATGAAAAAACTATAATTTCCTTTCTAAATCAAATAATTATCCAAAATTTTCTCTTTACTAGGGTAGTAATGCATTGAGGATTCAAAATATTTGATCAACTCCAATCATCATCCCTAGAAAATATTCAACTATTTTTGTGTAAACTCACACTTTAAAATTTTATGATGAATATATATATATCATTCCATTGACTATAAATATAATTACTACATATATTAAAAGAAGAAATTACCACTTCCATATCTACATCATGTGTCTAGAAACTTCCTTCATGAGTTTTTATTGCTGAGATGCATATGGAATCACCATGATATTCTATGTGAGAACACACCCATGAAATGATTTTGATACATCACTAAATAGCACACACCGGTATCCAGTACAAGATATTTTAAGAAAATATTCTCTAAATGAAATTCTCTTCAGTTCATTGAAATTATCTTCACATTCATATATCTGTAAGAACATAGTCCCCCTCCAAATCAACATGGTAAGAGGATTAGATAGTCATTAGTAATCTCTCCCAAAATATTCATATCATCCAACCAACCTAAGAAAACTATGGATATCAATTACAATGGTTGGTCTATTACTTTTCCCATTAACACAACTCTTTTAAGGATCTACTGATATACCCTTAGATAAGGTTATATGACCCATGAATTAACTTTCTAAAGCTAGTATTTATATTTGTCAATTTTTTTATTCAAATATCCCTTACTCAGGGTCTTTAAAAAAATTCTCAAATGATCTAAAAACTCATGTATAGAAAATTATCTTCGGTATATCCTTCTTCTAAACCATCAATTGATGATATAAAAAAGTAATGTAAAAGTTGGAAATGTATTAAAATTCTTGAAATTGATAAAAAATCATTGATATGTGGTATATGATACATTTTTTTAATAGTGATATTGTTAATTTTCCAACAATAAATGCACGGATGCATTGACAAACCAGTCTTCATAAAAAATAGGATTGGTACACCCCATGGTTATTAATTAGTAAAAATGAAATCCTTATCTTTATTTTCATTAAGTTAATTATTCAATTACTATAGCTCAATCAGGCTTATTTTACATGGAGTCTTTGAAATATGAGTTACACTATGTATGAGTTCAATTGAAAAACTGAACATTACCATTTGGGTGAATACTAGGAATGTCCTGAAGAAACACATAATCATATTCTAGAATAACAAAAAATTTCTATATTAAGTTTATCCACAATAAATTAAGATAAATAATCCCCATTAATAGGTATCAGAACCCATATGATATATGTAATTTCCATTGGTAGTTCAAGTTTATAATCACACTAATATACAATCTTAGGTTGATTCAAAATATTGAATATAACATCCCTTCCACAAAAAATGATATTTCTTCTATATATATAGAGATAATACATTCTATAATTACAATAAAATATAACTATAAGAAGACTAAAAATATTTTAAAAAAGAAATTTTTCATAAAAATTTATTGGAGAGGATCTATGGACATAAGATGCATTCATCCTACAATTATAAGTATTCACTACCAATACAACATCTGATCATTAAGGTGGTGTTTTGATACACTTAGAAGAATATTTAGATATAAAAGTGTCATTACATCTTAAATAAAATGAATCCTTTTCTGTCCTATAGTGGATGATAAGTGTACCTTTTACCACAACTTTTATAACATTAACTTTATCAATAATAATTCCATATTCAGGGACTCCTCCCATTGGATTATTATATGGTATGTTTTATTGATGTATGTGGAATTGGTTTGCATAGTGTCCAATATCTATTTAGTTAAATCATTATATTTTTATATTTTATCCCATATACATGAATGTTTGTGAATTTTGAATTGTTTCACCACACTTTTAGAATTTTGTTTCATTTTAATCACATACATTCATATTTCATTCTATTAGTATCACATGAGGGAAAATCCACTATTATTTTCTCCCACTTATCTATTTTTTATCAATAACCATCATCATGTGTTTCTTTACTTTATTTATATAAGAATTGCACAATTATTTTATTTTATTTGTAGCACATGATAATATATCCTCATATAATGTGAATGGTTGGGTGAATAGTTCCATTTGAAGGATTGGATTCATCCCATCAATGAAATAATCAATCTTACTCTCTAAATTTTATATGTAGTCTGAAATATTACTTGATAAGCATGTAATTTTAGATTGATACATAGAAACAATTTTGAATTACTTTTTTCATAGGCTCCTAAATTTCATTTCTATATCCGCTCATTTTTTACAAAGAAAATATTTTTCGAAGAAAAGTACCCTAAAATCATTACACTTCATGATTTCTATTTACTCGACATTCTTAGTGTTTTGAACCAAGGACAAAAATTGATCTTTATCCACCATAAAGTGATAAAATACCATGAAAATATTCTCTCTTTCATTACTTACAAAATATATAAATATAATTTTTTGGGACATTAACCATGACTGAGATAAAAATGGATTTTTGGTTCCATTGAATGACAGAGACTGTTAGAACATGAAATGGTCTGTCATTGTAACAAAACATTGTGGATAAGCATGCTACCCCATACGATCAGGGTTATTGGTCATAAACTGATTCATATTTCTCAATATTGCTATAATTTATTCATTTGATGCTCTATATCTATATAATACTTCATTTTATTTTCAAGGAGGAAAATCCAATGATGGATTATGTGCATTGATAAGGTCTTCATTCCTTCTTCTACGATACATTTATAAATAACAACATACACTATGTTAGATCATAGAATTATGAATCATAATGTATAATTATGAACCTATTGAAACACTTATCACAAATAGAAATTTATCCACACTTAATCCTAGAATAATAAGCTTAGTATTGTTGGGAATATCTTAAAATCAAAAGAAATTTCAAATATTTCATATATTTTTGTAATGAAAATGTAAATTAACCTAAATATATCCCCTATGAGTGCTAAAAAAGTTACTCAGTAATAACTAACTCATTATATACTAGATTGTTAGTCGAGATATACTCGACTGACTATTTTTATGATAATTACCACTCGATGCATTTGTGCCAATAACATATCAAATTTTAATATTCAGATAAGCTAGTGCTTCCAATAAAAACCCATAATATTTACCTTACAAAAAATTTGGGATGTTATTTGATCCTTAGACTTATCCTCAATATTTGCAATAGGGTTACATTCCCTAATATTTTTTTTCAGAAATCTAGTTCTGAAGGTTTGTACTAAACATATTCTGATACCAATAGTAATAACCCAAAATGTAGAATCTTAAATTTGAGGTTCAGATTATTATATTTGTACTAGATACAAGCGATCATATCCCCATAGGCAAAATAATTTTTTAGTCTTTGTAGACATGATACATATTTGAATCTCACGATACATTTGAAAACATAAAACACCACACAACATTTTCTTTTAGAACAAAATTGTTTCTTCTAGAATAAATTTTCATATAAATCATAACAAATTTCATGGAATATTTAGTAAATAAAACATAATAAATGGGTTGACTTAGATTCTCCATAAGGGAATGCATATTTCATTAACCATCATAATATGAATAAGGAATGACTAATATGGGAAGAATAATTGATAATAAATTAATGAAATAAATATAATCAAATGATTATGAAACTTATCTGTATATATCATAACTATTCATATAATCACATCGAAATGAGTAACTAAATTCATAATGATGGAATGAATAATTTTAGACATCATAAACATACCATTGATCCCTCATGTCAATACATATTACATAAATGGGTAAGGAATTTTCCAAATAACCAACCTATTTTATATCGTGAGACCTATTGGGTCATCGAGGGTATATTTAATTCTTGTCCCCATTAATGACATAAAAAGTTTTTTATACTCATGATATGAACAAACAATAAAACATAATCAACCTCCCTTATTGTCAATAATTTTATATATTTGGAAAACTAAATATGAAATTTCAATACATTCCCCAATCAAACAGATCATAAAAAATCAATATAAATATATAGTATAGTATCATTTGATTCTAACCACAAAAAATCACAATATTTTTCAAATGCTATTTATATAGACGAAAATAGTTTTAAAGGTTCACTGGAATATTTCTTGAGAAAAATACCAACTTCATTTTTAAATCAGTTATTTAAATTTAAAAAATTTATAAAATAATCAAGAATTTTTTTATTTAAAATAATAATGGATACTTGAAAGGGAATCCTCAAATAAAATATTATTCATGACAATGGGAAAATTTGTTCATGTTGTGTATGTTAAAACAGATATTATATTCACACATTTAGTAAAGGGTTCCTCATTTGAAAAATGAAAAGTTTCTTTTTAAAACTTTTTTTAAGGTCAATAAAGAGAAAAAAAAACGATATAAATAAATCATTGGATAATAGTAAAAAATGTCTGGAAAATTTTAAATTTCAATGTGGACATGGAATAAAGTGATTCCCAACCTAAATAAAAATAATGTCTGTTTTCCTTAAAAATATTATTTTGGTATCTTATGTACTTAATAGATGAAAATGAAAGGAAAAACTGAAATTTCAAAAAATAACTAGAGTATAAGAAAATATATAATTTTAAGATATAAATATAATATATTTACCCCAATTTATACTTAAACATAAACAATCCTGAATAATGATGAGATTATAAAATAAAACCTTACCTCAATCTCTAGTTGCTTCAAATTGTTTTAATTTCCCAGGTATAATAATTTTAAATTTATTAAAATTATATACCAGAACCATTTACATACTTATAATATCATAAATTATCCAGTTATAATATTTCAACACTAATTTATTTATAATTATTTATTAAAATTTTCCTCTCTAGGAGTTAACTATTTCGTTTTTCAAAGAAGTTTTGGTTCTGCAATTTTGTTCACTGTACATTGATCAGGGTTAAAAAGTATAAAAAATATTAAACATGTTATAAATATCATATATATATATATTTATTCATCCAAAAATGTTTATATAGAAAAATTAATTAAACCGTTCTTGGAGATGGTAGACCATATGTACGCATGAATGTTGTTTCAATTTTTCAAGGGATGGAAGAAAAGAAAGGTAAAATAATTCAACATTATAGAATAATAATAATAATAATAATATCATACATAAAATATATTTATATTAAATATATACTTTTAACAGTACAATTATTATGGTAATGAAAAATAAATTACAACTCCACATGGAAACGGTAAGTCCATCAAACGCTCGAGTAATGTTTTCACTTTCTATGGGGTGGGAATAAGGTGAATAATTGTTGTTTCATCATCGTAATAAAATTTAATTGTATTAAATATAATTAAGTAATTATTTTACAATGGATACCATGGTATTAAAGTAGGTAAAATAAAAAATAAAATTAAAAACACTCAGTTAATAGATATATAACTTCATTGAGAAACCTCTCTTGCCTTATCACTTAAGCCTAGAAGGGATAGACTTTTGGAAAGATTATAAAATCATTGATGTGTTAATGGAATATAGTAATGTATTATTATAGTTATTTCTTAATCTCTGATTCACAAAATGTGTAGGGATTAGAGGATATGAGGTACTCTTTTATAAGTGAGGGGTGGGGGGCACTGTTGAAATTACTTAAAGAATTAAATTAACAATCAAATGAATCCAAATTCACATATTTATAATATAATATTAGGATAATTATAAATCCTCTCATAAAATAAAATTTGGACAAGTTTGAGTTATTTTTTCACCCATATTTTTAGTATTGACCTCAGGTCTCTATTTTTGACAATTACTACAATATCAAAGTTTCTTATGATTTAAGGGACAATACAGTGACCATAAAAGGAAAAGTGACCCATTAATGTACTATGGTTGATATTTAAACTATATAAAAATAACTTGGAAAAAGATATAATTTTAATGAATTTTGAATCATTTAATAAAATATTTTTAATTATTAAATATCATAAATGTCATTTTTTTGAACTAGTCATTTTTCTTGAATTTAAAGTTATCAATATAGTTATAGAATTAAAATATAAAAATTTAAAATAAACCTAATATGTTATATTTATATTAATATTTATTAGAAAAAATATTTCATCCAAATTTTATTTCTTATTATATTTTTAAAACATTTATTTTAATCTTATTTTAATTGAAAAAATATTTTTTTATCATTGTGTAAGAATTTGATGTAAATATTTAATCAATAAAATTTAAAAATAATATAAAATAATAAAATAATAGATATTTATTTCAAACAAACATTTATAAAAAAACTTTCTCATTTCGTATCTTTATGTAATTTTTTATAAATATTAAAGTCAAGAGAGAGACATTTTGTATTTATTCTTTTCTTATAAAAACATAATGGGCGTAATCAAAGAAACACGTCACTACGTGGAAAAATATTTAATAATTTGATGTAAAGGGACAAATTAAACTCCTTAAATAGTATAAAATAACGTGTTATTAAAAATTTAAATATTTATTTAGAATATTGAACCTTATTTTAGCTAATTTACCATTACCGAGGTGATAATTATTTATCAAGGTTATTATTTATAATGAAAAAAATTTAAGAGAACTATTTAGAAGAAAATTATCTTAGAAAAATATATATTTCATTTTTAAAGATTAAATTAACAGAAGTGGTAGAATTTAATTTCAAATTAAACTCACAAAATAAGAATAAAAGAAGTTTTCCAAAAAAAATGTTTTGTAAAGTATAAATGTTTTTACCTCATATTACAACTTTAAATTAACTCCAATAATCTTAATTAGATTTTTCATAATATAAATGATATAATTTTAATTTTCAAATAATTTAAAACAAAACTGATCTTTTTAATTTATTTAAATGAAATTTCTGTTTACAATAAAAATCATTATTTTTTAGAATTCAGAAAAATATAAATTATCTCAATAAATTATCTAAAATACACTCTAGGATAATTATTTCTATTTAATTTCAAAAATAAAGTTCATATTTTCAAAAAAGTATTTTAGAAGTGACATAAATTAGTTATATTTT
The DNA here is from genome assembly GCA_963277665.1 of Viscum album. NCBI lineage: Eukaryota > Viridiplantae > Streptophyta > Magnoliopsida > Santalales > Viscaceae > Viscum > Viscum album. The sequence goes on from OY728125.1 coordinate 1,058,699,569, forward strand.
AAATTCACAAAAATAAAATAAAACCAGTTTTAAGAAAATAGTATTTTCAAAGAATATAATTACTTACCTAAAAGTATAATTTCTTAATTTAAAAAATGTATATATTTTTTTAATAAAAATTATTCATATTAATTATATCAATTTAATGGAATGGTTATAATGGTATACTATATGAATGTTTATTTAGATAAGATGTTTCTTGTATCAAAAGCTATTGAAGAAACTCAATTTATTTTAAGATATATATATCATAAAATATCAAGGTGTTATAATAATACCACCTATAAGATAGATGGTCTACAAAAATGTAAATATAAACACATTGTTAATCTCATGGAATCCTTTTTTCTAGAAAACCATACTACTGTTGGAGTTGGTTCCATAGAACCAACATCTATATACATTGGATAAGTTCTATAGTCTTCATATTTATTATAAATAAATATAATATATTATTTTCTACATTAATTTTTCATTAAAATAATATTATAAGGTCTTTAGAGTATCTTTAGTATCAACATGTCATTTCATTTCCCCACTATGATGATAGCATTGTATTTCAATGATGATATTCATAAATATAAATTCAATAGTTTGATGACATTAATCAAAATGGTCATAAGTGATGCTGGTTATCAGTTGTGGTATCCTTATAAGGAATTGAGACATCATGTCATGACGTTTTCACTTAGAATTATACAAGTGATAATTTAATAAGTGTAGAACTCCTTGTATGAATTCCACATGTCATATGTTTCATGGAACATTCATATCCCTAGATGTGTGTATTGGTCCTTAGAAGTGATTTTAATAATAATGAATATTTTGATACATGTTATTATATTTATTTATGATAAAAACAATGAAATATTATTGTGGTTAGGTAGGGTAAGTTCACTTCACCCAAAAATATATAGATTTATTAAATAACTCAAGTAGTGATTTTCCCTTACATGATAATGGAAGTCAATATCTTAATCCCTTTTTATATAATGTAATTGTTTGATTAAATCTATAGACATGGTTTTTTTGTTGAAAAGTTATTTTTAGGAATGATAAATAACAAAATTTCAAGAATATAGTTTGATTACACAAGTTATGCAACCAACATGATAATATATAGAGGAAAAATGATTATATTACATGGAAAGCATCCATTGTTGATAGATTTAATTTTCACATAAATATTTTTCATTGTGGGGGGGGGGGGTTGACATGTTGATAGGAATTAATACAATAATTTATGTTAGTTATCCTAATTCCATAAAGAAAGAGGACTAGAGTGTCATGAAGTAAGTATATCGATAACCATAGTTAAAATAAATTATGTATTATCAAAAGAATAAATATTATTCACATATTTTGAGAAATAATAATTATCCTATTTATATTGATCACATAAATATTTATGTAACATCATCATAATAATTTTTTATTTTTATTGTTAATATAAAGGGAAAAACTGAAACTCACAAAAGGACATGAAATGGAAAAGACCATAGGAAGGTATGAAGTAGTGAAGGCCAAGTGCATCCCCTTTAAAAAATTTGAAACCCTTAGGTTTCAAGGAGCTCACTGTATGGTGAAAGATTGGGTCAGGGCCCAAAACATACAAAGAATCAAGATAGTCTGTGACTTGGTCCCCTATCTCCAGGTGTGCATATTCCTGATGTTGTTACTTAGATTATCCCTACACTTTTTGGTGATGTATTCCACGGACCATGGGGGTCAGAAAGATCCATGTAGGATGAAATGAAGAATATTGGAGTCAGTTTCTACCTCTTCGACCTAGACATTTTTGAGGTGGAATATACGGAGACCCATAAGTAAAGCATTGGACTTGGCATGTAAGGATGATCATTAGCCTAAATTGGCAGAGAAAGCCAACACCACCGATCCTTGGGAATCCAGCACCACCCATTCACACCGAAGGATCCCCATGTTGCATGACGCATCAGTATTAAGCTTATGACCTCTGGTTGGAGGGGTCCATCACACACATTGTCCTTTGGAATTCCTATTAACATTCAGAGGGATATGAGATAAAACCAAAAAGCTATGACGCAAGGGAGCCTCTTTATAGTTGTTGAATACCTTAGCCACATCCAATAGGAGAGTTTTGTTCTTGGTAATGACAGATTAGGCCTTTGTTGTCACCCCTTCATGGATTTCCTTGTTGTGAGCCTTCCAGATACTCTAGCATCCAGCTTGCAAGATCATAATATGGTCCATCTTCTCTAGACGCCTATCTTTCATACCATGAAACCACATTTCCAGGAATTCATGGTTGACTAAGTTGGGGATGTAGAGGCCTGTGAACTCCTAAAAGGCCCACCAAACATCACACACCCATTTTACACTAAAGAATAGATGGTCCACACTCACCTCCTAAAAACATTTACAACAAGATCAACATGACGCCAACAGAATTCCACAACATTTGATGATCTCCTCTATTGGGAGGGATCTGTTTATGATTATACAAAGCAAGAATATAAACTTATTCGGCATCACTTTACATCATAATGTCTCATTCCAGCAGGGTGGAAGTTCCTGGAGACCCCATGAGCGGCGGATGTCCCGAGAAGTGAAGGCCCCCAAGATCGAATGAGTGAAAACACATTTTTCATTATAAGAGGAAATTTTATTAAGGTTGAAAGAGTTTGGTTGGTATTTTCCATCACTTATTTGATGAAGGAAGGGTGGTTTCTGGCTTCTATGAATGAAAGTGAGGGGGTAGGACTAACCAGCAAGCCCAGAACTTATTCTACCCAGTTTTGATTCCAGAAAAAATGTCACCCCTCTCTACTATCCAACATGAACGCTTCTGAAGTTCAATAATAAGTGAGAAAATAAGGTCCTATAACAGAGATCAGTGACCCTATAGTGACACCATATTTATATTTTGTGAGGTGTTCATTATTCTTCCCCACAATGTACATTTTTGCAGGATATACTAGGATAATTTAGCATGCATGAACTGCAATGTATCCATCAGGCTTCAAACATTAATACCCCATTATCTAGAGGGACAATACTAACAGATCCTTTATCATAACAGTGTTATGAAATTATTGGTTAACATATTTTAAAAGGAAAAAATATTATCATGTAACATGAATTCATGTTTATATAAATTAATTATAAATTATATGCGAAATATATTGTATTCGATGATTTTGGGGTTATAATTCATATGTTATTGATAATTTTTTAGAATAAATCAATAAAAACCTATTGTTACAAATAATATTTAACACTTACACTATACCAAAAAATTGGAAAGTTATATTAGAGTGTCCACGTATTAGTTTATATTTTTTTAATCATTCATTGATTTATGAATTTATTGGTTATATTTTATTTTCATGTTTTTCATTATTTAATATGAATGTTGAGATATTATGATCAGTCATATTCATATGATGAAAAATATTCTTATAAAAGATAAATAATTCTTGATGATTAATTCCAAAGGTGTTGTAGATTCTGTCTAGGTAACATAGATATGTGACATGTAATATAAAAATACACTCTATGTGCCCAGATTCCTCACACTAGGTTGATTTGTGAATTTAATTATATTTAATGTGAGAGAACACTACATTAAATCATTAAGAACCAATTATTAACCATTTATATTGAATATTACATGATGGGTCATTGGGAATGATCACCAACTATACATTGTGAAACCCCACATAATAGTAGAAGTTGTGTAGTCAATGTATATGGAATGAAATAAAAAAATGTATTATATTGAGTACAACTAAGAAACATCAACCTTTTTTTTACTATGTATGGTTTAGCTGGGATAAAAAACATGTAATAAATAAATGATCACCTAAGAAAAACATTAATCCCATAGGAGTGTAGTGCAGGTTGACAAAGAATGTAGTGCATGACCTGTAGTAGGCTACACACACCATAAAACACATACATAGACATGAAGATTATGGATTAATCAAGAATGTACAATTAGAATTAATTAAACATGACAAATATTTATTATAGAATTAAGGAAAATTTTAATGACATGATTCAGGTGTAAAAACACATGTGATAATGTTATAAGAATTAAATTCTTAATTCAATTATTATCTATGTGAATTTTGGACTACATAATGTGTCTTGTCATCATGCATGTCCTGTAATTCCTAGAAATTTCTACTAATACACACCTTGTGTTATAGTGGAATCCCATGTTGTCATAAATTTTACGTTCAATACTCATATTAACTAAACAACCCACACTCTATGTAATATCATGGCACATCTTCTATTCTATATTCCATGTAAGTATATATAACCCGACAAAGACCATATAGAGTGACATGTCCTGTCGTGTAGAAAAGAAGGTTACACATTATGTTTCCTCAAATATAATCTAAATGATTAAATAAATTTTATTAATTTCAATTTATTTATAAATTTATTATTATATTTTTGGAAAATGTAAGGGATTATTTATAAAGAAAATTATCATATAAGAATTAAATTATTAATAAGCTATTTAATTCATTAATTAAATAATTTTATAGTAATAAATAATCCATTGAAATAATTTATAGCTAATTTTAAATTCATATTCATTCCATGAGAAAATGATCATTAATTTTCCAAACTATTTATCTATTTGGTTTCTTTTAATTTAATTATTAAATCATAGTTTTTATAGTTTTATTAAATTAATATATTTATTTAAGAATCAACCTGTCATTATTTATTATGAATGTGTCTACATGTCCATAATTTTTTTATATAACCCCACACCCCTGGTACCCCTCACAAGCATGTGAGTAAACATATATAATGGTATGTTCTCCAAGGGGATTGGAGGTGGTTTGAGTAAGAGATGAGATGAAACCTACCATGGAGTTGCATATGTGAACATATGGAATGATGCAGCATAAAAAAAGCTCCATTTGACCAGTTATTTCTATAAGTTCAGTGATTTGATTATATTCTACTCAACAAATAAACCAATTGAAATTTCTATTTCCATGCCATATATATATTCTATTTAGTTGTGTCTAGAGAATGGTTATTTACTTATGTTAAATGAATTCATAAATGGGTAATTTTTTTTAAAATAATAATAAATATTCAAGAATGAATAAATTAAATAGACTATCCATTAATTTATGTATCATTTATTTGGTAATTAATTATCTAAAATCTAAAAAATATTTATTGGAAGGTAATAGGATAAAATAATTTATAATAACACATAACATAGAAATCCCTCAAGGAAATATTTTATCGGTATAACATTCTTTAATTGAGTTAAATTGAAACTATAGATCAATGTTCTTCTTTAGCCAATGTCTTAAAGCTTTCAATTACCCACAAAATAATTTTTCTTATTGAAAAACCACTTTGAGGAGAAGTGGGAATCCTCAGTCAACAAAGATAAATAAAACTACATACTGAAAAATCTCAGAAATTGATTAAAAATAAGACTAATATTGTTTTAATTTGAAAGACTATATAACTCCCAGTGAAGTAGACTAACCTGAAGATCTGGTTCCTCACTGGGAAGCTCTTTAGAGTGATTATACATTCCATCTATTGTCTTTATAAATTCCTCCATGTTAATTTTGACTTGATTAAATCCCCACGCTAGTATTTGGTCTTTCTTGTTTATCCATTCTTCTTGATCCTCATTGGTATCAACTCGTAACCTTCAATTATATATTTTTTAACTTCCTCTTTATAGTTGTTGACCCGAATAGATGTTTGAAGCATCACTTCCATAGAATGAAGGATGAGCTCTAAAAGGCCTATTTTGTTTTCTTCCACTTTTACTTCTACTTATCCTTTATTATACTTTCCTGATGATCTGGTAACAATTGTTTTGAGGAATTTCCAGTAATCATTGAGAGTTATAGCTTTCCTCCCTCCCTTCTATGTTATGAGAAGGGATATATGGATCTCCTCCACTAGAATTTCTTTATCTTGAGAAAATGTGTTGATGAAATCAAAGTATATGATTTCTATATTTGGGAGTCCCTTCAATGGACCTTGTAACTACATTATAATGTAACTAGAAACATCCTACATCAATAACACCTATGAAAAACTTTTAAAGTTCCCATATTTGTTATGAGAAGGGATATGTGTATTATTGCTGTTAATATATTCATTAAATAAGGTTTTATAAATCCAATGGTGATGGATATTGGGATTTTATAAAACATTGGGATACAAATAAATATAATTTATTATGTCACATTTTGAAATCTAAATAATGGAAGAATGAATTATTTTATTTGTTTTCTTAAAAAATGATATAAATTTGACCTTGAATTTATCTTTGTGATCAATATTTGAGAAAGATAATATCCTAACCCAAATAAATTTTTAGCAGTGTTGTAACTTCATGGGTAACACCATATTCCTTGATTTTAAGTTGAAATTGATGGAGTAGCCTCATCCTTGTAAACAACCTTCTAAGGAGGCCAAAGATAAAGATCACGTTGTCTTCCTAGATTATTCCAATGATGGATTGGAATTCCATTGAATAATTTTATAATTTATGCCCAATTACATCCAGATGTAGCATGAGGATATGGATTAAAACAAAATATTATCAACTCACCAATTTTTTTTTCAAAAGATATAACGATAATAGAATTATGTGATATCCAATTCCTTTATCAAAATTAGTAATAAATATTTTTCAATAACAAGAACTCATGTAGTCATTTTGATTGGCTATATTTAGCATTTAGACAACATGGGGTTTAAGTTACCCAATGGGTTCACATAAAAATCACGATTAATACCAATCCTTATTGGTTATACAGATTTTTTATAATGTAAAATATAACTCATAACACTATGATTTTATATTAATTATTTTTTCTTCCAATAAAATAAAATTATTTGATATCTTGCTTTGCATGCTACACTAGGTTAGGATTTCTTTAAATGCAACCCCAAGTGAATATTGAAATATACACAAAACCCATCATATATTGAGTAAAAAAACATTTATCTTAGTTTCTATAACACACAAAACTATATTTGTCTTATGTTTCAAAAAATACCAAGTTCTATCAACAGCTTCTGTTACACGCTATACCATGTTTTACCGAACAATAATATACTATAAATATTGTAATTAAAATATTATTATAGATTTATCCTTGAAATTATAATAGAGAGAATGAATAATATTAAATAAATTATGAAAATATGGTTTAAACATGTTTATATAATGAATCATTTGGTGACTAATTAAATAGAAATGAAAATAAAACCCAATTGATTATATAGTATTCTATTTTTTAAAAAAACTATTTTTATAAATACCTAGGTGTTTTATAGAAATAAAATAAATTAATAAATATTATTTAATGATAATAATGAAATTTATATTGCATATATTCAATAAAATATTTTTAAATTCATACAATATATTTTATATGAATAAAATAAGAATAAATCAAATTTTCGGCAAAAACATTTGTATTTCTAGAAAAGGTAGTTTTTCAACCTTCTAAGCGAAGAATGGTTTTAAAACTAAATAACGAAAATTTTATAAATTTTCTTTTAAAAAATATTATTTTTTAAAATATTATTTCCAAATTAGCATGGGGTATTTTTTGGTATTTTTCTGAAATATATCATTTTTGGATGGATAGTTAAAAATACTGAATTTTAACTCGAAACTATTTTTTAGATCAAATTATATATATAGTTAAATGAAAATGAAAATTTGTTTAAAAGTATAATTTGATTAATTTTAAATATATTAATAAAATATGGGAAATTTTAATCAATTTCACATTGATATTGAATATTAAAACATTTCAAACTTTTAATCTTCTAATCTTTAAAATCCCATTGTCTTGTCCGGTCGGCATGAATAATTTTGAATTAATTTCTCCAAATTATGTGATTTTAATTTTTAAAAATGGATTATAGATTTGGAATAATCATAATATATATTTTATAATGTGTAAAACATAATTTTTGACCAAAATAATTGTTGAGAAGAGTTAAAATTAATAACACCGATTAAAAGAAAAACAAATTTTCCAAGGGACTACACATTAACTTAAGGTTCCAAATGAACTATAAACCTGTAAAAAATCCATTATATTGACATATTTATATAATATAACTCATTTTATCTAAAAAGTTTCTTTATTTTAGGATCATTATGTTAGGGATACATCCCAATAATATTTAACTTTTTTAATTTACAAGAATGTCACTCATCATCCACTATTTAAGGGGACTCTCCCCAGACCCCCTCACTTTTTTTACCTATAAATGCATTTGGATCATAACAAACACTAAAAAATAAACCCCCAACATCCCTCCCATCATCATAGATGCCTTATCCTATGACGAAATAAATTATTTGAAGGTTTTAGTCCAAACCTAAAGAAGATACACAAAGAAGAGGTAATATTCTTATAAGAAAATTTTCATTTTTTCCTTCTACACCTCCATGAATTTATATTATATATTTATCATATAATAAGGTAAATATCTTTAATATAGTAATATATTTTTTTTTATGAGTACTAACTACAACTTCACACACTTTCATCAAATGAGATACACAATCATCATTCATGTGTCTGACAGGCTATCTCCTCACGAACTAATGTCATTTTTTATTTCATTAACACCTTTCATGGTTGGGAATATTATTGTATTCATATATTATATATGTTATATTTGATATTTAAAATGTATATGACTATATTTAGTTGTTATATAACCCAAAATTTCATGCTTTCTATTTCGTGAGAATATGATAATGTCATTCTGTTATATAGCAGACTGCCACCTTGTGAAGAGATATGATTCATTTAAGCTATACATGGAATGTACTGAATATTAGTTTAATAGAAATTTTTTATATATGTGAAATAATAATTCTATTGTAATGATAATATATATATATATTAATATATATATTTAAATCATTGACATTTCTTTCTTTTATTATGATATAAATACGGGAACAACTTTCATCCATACATATAACCTATCGTCTCCATGAATGGTGTATTTAATTTCCTATATCTATATTTTATAGAATATTAAAAATAATAATATAATTAATATATATTATATTTAAATCATGTTTTAAATTCAATAAATTAGTAAATAATGATTTAAGTAATAGTACCAAAAATAACAACTCAGAACGGATATAAAAAAAGAGGTCATTACTCAGAAATAGAACTTTAACATGGACATTTTAATAAATGAATAATTTAAAGTCATATTAAAACCAGATGTGTTTTAATATATTTTAATTTATTTATATAATATGTGTAAAATAGATTTATATTTATTATACAATATTTTTAAATGTGTACGAAGGAAGTCAAGACTTATTGTTAGGGTATTTCTAGTCTCACTTTTGTTTGTGCGAGTCTTCTTCCATATTAAAAACTTGTTTCTTTTTTGTGGTGTATATAAATACATATGAAATTTTATATCCTGAATTTAATTTATTTCATGATATTAAAATTATCAATTTATTTAATTATTTCATGGATATCATGATTCAAAAGATACTCAAGTAGTAATGGATTTCTATCTGACTTTTATTTTTCATGCGACAGAAGCCTTGTTCACCACATATTTCTTATTTATAGGGTGTATAATTCCCCTGTATTTATTTTATTATTATAATAATAATAATTATTTGTATTTACATATCCATTTAATGATTTCTTTTTAATGGGTCCATGGTTCAAAAAGTACTAAATCGATAAATAATTATTGCCTCAATTGTCCTTCATTGTGATGTATGTTATGATATGCAACTATATTATTTCATTGGTGTATATAAATCCCATTTGAAATGTTATATACTTAATATCATTATTTTAATATTATTTTATACTTCATTAAAATTTTGTTTTTTTTCTGGGTATTTTGATTCACAATTACCAAAGTGGCAAGAGTTTATTTCTACAATATATTAATTTATTGGGTTTGTTTATGATTATGATTCCATTGATAAAATATTATAATAATTATCTCAAGAATTTTTATTAATATTTTAATGATATGGTAATTGATTATATATTCATGTAATTGTACAATTTTCCACTCTTTTATACTAAAGATAATTAAAAATGTGTATTTAGGAAAATCCAACCTCATTTCTCTCTAATGTCGGAAGTTTATTTCATTAAAAAAAAATTATTATAAAAATGTTTTAAATTTTTTAATAAATGGTATATTAATATTATTTTCAGGAAATGGTTTTTTTAAAGTATTTTCTGTTTTAAAAAGTGTTTTAAATGCTTTTAAATGATTCCTTTATGAGTTTTCAATGTCATTTTGAAAGAAAAATGTTTTAAAAACGTTTTATGATTTAAAAATAGTTTTTAAATGAGAAAGGATATTTTCATCATGAAATATTTTAAATGGTTTTTAAAGCTTAATTTATAATTTTTCAAAGTGGTTTTAAATTAAAATAATATTAAAAAAAATTATGTCTTAAAAAATAATTTTTAAGGAAATATTATATTCCATAACAAATCTTCTAAGTGATATTTCAGAATCATTCTCTACCTAAGATGATATCCATTGAAATAGTTTATGATTTAATATTGATATGATAAAAGGAAACCATTATTGTTATATTTTTTAATGGTTTATTATTATGGTGATAGGTTGTTTATGAAACATTTTTATCTTCCATGGGTCATACCATGATAAAACAATTATGAAACCCATTTCATTTCACATGTTATTGTATGATTATTAAACCAATCCATTTTCCATCAATTAATATATGATAAAATTTTCATGATACCAAATTCATGTCATAGGTTATGATATTATGTTTATTAATCCCATGTCTTTTTATGGGCCATGATATGATGAATGATTTATTATCTTGTTGCACATGTATGTATGATTTAATTATATGATGGGTGGGACCTATATATCCATCCAACAAAACAGGTAAAGATTATATATCTAATGATATATAAATAGATTTAATTGGGTGTAAACACAATTCACTAAAGGGATATGTCTGTTAAGATGGTTTCGGGAGTTAACCTTAACTATTAAGATGCCATGAGGTTGTCAACCCATTCTATTAAGATAGATTTGGTAGTGTGCCTCGACTACTATTATGTTATGTGTGAACCTGATTACATATTCATAATTTTATGTGTCAAAATTGTTACATGTTCATAATGTTATGATTTTACCTAGTTACATGTCTATAATTTTATTCAAGGACTCAATTTCATGTCATTAACATAATGATTGAACCTGTTTCTATTCACCCATGTTAATATTATTATAATATGTTTTGTATAACACAATTACATGTATTATTCATATGCAATGCTATCATGTCTCATACTGTTGATTCTCTAATTATTCATGTCTTATGATCTTCCAATCGTTATTCCATGAATCGTGTGTATAATCTTCGATATACATGGTATGATCTTCAAATGTTATTCTTATGTTTTAATACCCTTCTGTTCATGTTACGATTATGTATATCCTTTAATTAACTTTATATATCATCTCATATCACCCTTTATTATGTTTCATTTCGATATGTTATGAAAAAATATTATAAGTAGGATTAATTAATGGGAATATGTTTATGAAAAAAATAGAGATATATTACTAGAACATAAGATTGTATTCCATGTTTCAAAAGGCATTAAACTATTACGATCCTCAAGAATATGTTTGTGTAATTTAACGAATATTCATATAAAAATATTTAAAATATATGTATGAAAATTATAGGTTGGTATAGTTGGTATCAAAAGAAAGTTTTAGTTATCCTAGGAATACTAGGACTATAAATCCTTAGTGAGATACATAAAGATACTTCTAAGGATATTTCTAGCCATGTCTCTAAGGATAAGTCTAAGGAAGAGTTAATGTATAGGAAAATTTCATAGAATTTTGGTAAATGATAGAGAAAGTGTTTTCGTAGAAAAAAAATCCCTTTAAAGATTCTAAAAGTGGATGTAGCCTAGGTATAGATGTAGTTAGGTGTAAAAAACCCAAAAAAACATTTTTAGCTAGACTTGATCAAGAATTGGTTCACGACAATGGGCCTGGCTTCAAACCTAGTTTGAAACTCTTAGGGGATATGCTTAAGAAATCCACAAACAATTTATGAAACATACTGAATGATTTAAATAGATGATGAATATGAATAACCTAGGAAAAACCTAAGGTGTCAAATATTAAATATGGTCATAATATTTTTGACAAGCTATAAGCAATTTTTTAGGAATAACTAGTTTCAAACTATGATTAGTGTTTCTCACACTATTAATTCTAGTTTTAGTGAATAGAAAGAAGTAGAATGGACCAGGTTAATGTGGAATTTGATAGAATGTTTTTTGATGATATGCCAAATGGGATGCTGATTGGAGGAAAGGATTAAATTACTATGAGAAATCATCTCTCAAGAAATATGATTGACAACATATACCTTAATCAACTCTCAGAATCACCAAATAATATAAAGAATGTGTTAGATAAGAACTTGGGTAATGGAGTCCATGAAGGAATGAATATTTAGTTTTCCATCTGTCTATAATGTGCGAAGAAACACCAAATTGTATGTTTGAGAATAACTAGAAGCTATTTCAAACGTGTAAAAGGACACAAAGAAAGTAACTAAAAAGGGTGAAATGAAAAGTTTAGTTAATACAATGGATGGGAATAATAGTCCCCCTAAGTTATCACTAAACTATTTAATGTTTTAAATATTTAATGTATAGAAATTATACAAATAGATTTCCTAGGTGGAATTATTTTGATGATAATCAACAAGGTGGTGTGAGTAATGGCTTTATCATTGGTGATGAAGAGACCATGAATTAATTAAGATAGAAAAGTGAGATTAAAGAATAATATGATGAAGTCTTGCTAATGTCTTAAGGAATAGTTGGAATGATCTATGTATTAATTTATTTTAATTCAAGGATTATGTTATATGAAAAATTAAATATGTATACGGATTTTTTGTCGATGTTTTTTATTAAGGATTCTCATGAATCTATTAATTAGTACTACTGGACGAAAAAAATTTACTTAATGGGAAGGTGATATTTTAGGAAACGTGATTAATGGAAGTTAAACCTTAATATGTTTCTAAATATAATAAATTGTATTTATTTAGGAAAAAATATATGATTGATTTGGATAATGTAAATTAGATAGTATCGATTATCTCATAACTAATAAATTATTATTGAGAATGTATTTTATAATAACATTGATAGAGTTTAAAAAATTATTGGATCTATGGAGTATATTCAATAATTTGTCATTTTATTCAATCAATGATGAGAATTATTGATTTCAATAATGTTATATAAAAATTCAGGTTATTACCTTGTTTGTAGAGATTATATGATGGTGGTATTCACTTGTTAGGTATGTGACATTCAAGAGACACTTTATTATATGTGAGGGTTTAATGTTAAGTTTATTTTGTGAAATTTGGTCACATTCTTTCTCATTTTTTGAACTCTAATATTTTGAAGGTGTCATAAGGAATTCCATTTATGATGTGGTTTATGTTTAACTTTGAATGTGGTTTTAGATATTAATGTATTATTTCACCATATAATGATTTTTACATATTGGATAACTTATACTAACCATTTTTCTTTAATGATACCTAAAGATGTATGAAATGAATTATTAGGATATTTATTGATCTTATGATATATTAGTTCTTTAAAAATTATGAATTAGCCTTAATTTAATGGAGTAAGAGATGAAGTGAAAATTGATCTATACACAACCAAAAGGGGATATTGTGCTGATGAAATGGAATGAAATCAAGTAAGTATATTTTATCAAGAAAATTATTAAACATTAGTGAAAGTGTCTCAAAATATTTTTTTTCTTTTTATTATAATTTTAGATGATATATGTTTCCTTTTTAAATTCCTCATAGTTTATTAATTTATGATCATTAAATATCTCTTGACTATGTTCTATATCACCCTCCATTAGTATTTGAGTGTAACTTTTCTCTTTAATTACTATTTTTTTAACTTCCCACCTATGTTTTCATATGTGGAAACTAGGTTATGAGTTACTTTGCTAACCATTGTGTTCCACAATTATTTTTAAAAGAAGTTTTAGTATTCATTTTTACAATGTGGGTTTCTATGAAAGTAACTAACAAGTATTAAACCATTGATGACCATAATATGTTTTGAGGTCCATATAAATTTTAAGTTGGGGGGGGGGTAGAATGTAAAATACTAAGTTTTTATGAACTATATTATTTGAATAAATTAAAATTAATTGATGGATTCTATTTCATGATACACCAAGTTAAGTTTAAAATAAACACAACACCAATATAATGATGTAGTACACATAAAACCAATATTATACTGAATTACAATAAAAAAAGAGTATATTTTGGTACACACAAGAACAATTTTGGGTTATGTTACAAAAAATTCCATGTTCCTTTGACAGATTTCATTACACAGAAGACCAAGTTATAACTAACTAAAATATATTATTAATGTTATTATTGAAATATTTTTTTTATCACCTAGATTTTAGAATGGTGAGATAGAATTCGATTAAAGAAATTAATAAAATATGGTTTACATATGTTTATATAATGAATCCTTTAGTGACCAGTTAATTAGAATTGAAAATAAAATCCAATAGAATATAAAGGATGTTCTTTTTTATGAAAATCTATTTTTATGTCCACCAAGGAGTTTTATCTTAATAAATGAAATTAATAACTATTATTGAATGATATTAATGAAATTTATATGTTATATATATTCATTGAAATGTTTTTAAATTCATCCAGTAATTTTTATATGCAAAACATAAGAACCAATCCAATTTTGTGCATAAAATTTTATACTTCTCAAAAAGGCATTTTAGTCACCTTTTAATGGAAGAATTGTCCTAAAACAAATGTTTCCACTTATCGATTTTTTTTTGAAAAAATAAATTACTTTTTCGAAATTGGGCCATCAAAATTAGCTAGGGTGAATTTTTGGTATTTTTTTGAAATATTTTATTTTTGATGAATAATGAAAAATACTAAATTTTATTTGAAAATTGCCTTTTTGTTAAATATTTTTTTACATCATTAAATTATATTTTAAATAGATTATAAAGTATAATTAGATTATTTTTACATATATTAATATAATTTTGGTAATTATAATCAATTAATCATTGAAATTGGATATAAAAACAATTCAATATTTTGGACTTTTTTACTGTAAAACAAAATTGTCACTTCCCATTTATGGGATTAATTTTAAATTTATTTATTCCAAAATTTTTATTGGAATTTGGAAAATTTGATTAAATATTTTGAATAAAAATAATTTATAATTTTAAAAATGACATGTTAATTTTATACCAAAATGGTTAGTGAAAAGAAATAAAATTAAAAACATCGTTTAAGAGAAATACGAGTTTACAAAGGGACTAAACATTAACTTATGTGGGAAAATGTCCTAGAAAAATTTAAAAAACCATTTTATGGGGACATACCTAAAATATATCATTTTTTCTAAAAATGGTTCATTATTGGAAGGACATGATGTAAGGGAGACCTCTCAATAGTGTTTACATGTTGGTATTTATAGGAATGCCAATCCTCATTAACTATAAATGGGCACTCACCCTGCATCACTTTTTCACAAACCTCAATCCATTATGATGATTCAAATACAAAACCTTAACATACTAATATTTTTTATAGGTATTATAAAACCCCTATTCTAATCAATATTTTGATGGGTTTCATTTGGGTTTGTTTCAGGTGAAAATTTTAAAAGTTTTGATAATTATGGGCTAGTGCATGGTTGGTGAAAGGTTTTCCCAAACCGTGTGCCCTACCAATTTTTTAAAACCCCTGAAGTAGGGTTTTTAATGGTTCGATATTGATTTTTAATACCTTGAACCCACATATTAGAAACTTCTATTCCCTCTTAGAGGGGTTCACGTTTAGGCCAAAGAGTTTGGTATAACAGTGTGTATCTTCCTAGGTAACCATCCAAGACTTTTAATTAATATGAAATTATAATTTTAAATTCAATAAACCCCTACATTAGGTTTCAGGTGGATCTATCACAACCCCATATGATTTCTTCTTTCTCTAGGTCATCGAAGAACCAATTTTGGCCCCTCTAAAACCCTCTCTAAAGTAGATCAAAGCATGAAAAACATCCCTATACCTCTACTTGGTAGGTTTTCTCTTCAATTAATCTAACTACGTCTAGATATCTTAAACAACATAGGGTTCCATGGATCCCCATGTTTCTTTTTTGGATCTAATACCATGTATTTTGGGATATTAATCCTAATTTTGATACCATTTTTCCATTGTCATCGTTCATTATTCAAAAATACGGATAATGGTTTAGTGTTTCAAGATGCATTTATCCTAAGGTAGGTGGTTCCATCATGATGCCCAATTTTTGTTAACACTATATTGCTTTGTTTAATTTAAATTTTTTATATTAAATTAAATTTCTTGATTTCAAATAAAATTATTTCAATTGATAAGTCAGAAAACCACAATTCCATGGAATTGGTTTTTGAAAATAGGATTTTGGAATGAATTTGAAAAAAACCTCAATTAAATTGAATTGTTTTGTGTTTATGGAAATTGATAAAATTTAAATTATTTAATTTAAATCATCAGAAGTGTTTGTGGAAAAATTTTGAAACCCAAATTCCATTGAATTTGGTGTTTGTTGTGATATTTATGGAAATCGATTGAAATTAAATTGTTGAATTAAATTGTGAAATTAAATTGTGAAATTTAATTATGACATGATTTAAAATTCCTATTTGTGAAAAAATGGATTACATATGGTTTTTATAGAAACCTTAGGGGTTTATCTTGGAAAAGGGAATGTTTTTATTAAAAACCCATTTGGGTTTTTTAATTTATAATTGGAATTTTTGAAATTGGTGAGAGGATTTAATTTTATTTTATGGTTTCTTGAAATAAATTTCCCACCATATAATAATAATAGAATGCTTTCATACCTAGGTATTTATTGAGTTATTTGTGACAAACACGCTAGGATGGTAATGTCCTAGCAACAAATTGACATTCTTCAACACTATAAAAACATTGGTTATCTCATATTATTTCCCCAGTGGGACATAGACGAGTCATCCCTTGCCAGTGTTGAGGGGCATGTGTACATATTGCAGTTTATCACATGATTGTGTGATGATCCTATCACATAAAATAATCATACCTCTTAGAAGATAACCATGTTTCTCTCTTTTATATATATGAGATATAAATGTAGTCCATTGTTTGAAAACTATTTCACATGCCTTACGATTTATATAAATTATTTTTTATAAAACTGTTTATTTATCAAATTTTCTTAATGTATATATATCATTTAAAATGTTTTACATATTTTGAATATTAAATCATGATTTGTTTAAATATGATTTTGAAATTATAATTTTTTTTGTTTGAAAATTGAAATCTCTTTATTTATTTAATTAAAAGTTTTCATTTATTATATAATCCTTGGTGAGACCCAATGGGTATTTCAGCTCAAACCTGCTAAAGAATTCACGTGTTTGTTTATTATCTCCTTCCAGGTTCGAGTAAGGGTAAATCACCACTTAGAGGTGCTTCTAGTTGTGGATCTATGGACTTAGAGAACTGCGTTTGTTGGAACTTGAGCTATTTAACTTAATGTTTTTCTAGTACATTACTGTAGTATTTTGGGTTGATTATACCTATTATATTTGTGGTTCACTTCTCACTATGGATTTTATCATTTATGCATATTGTCTTTCCTGAATTTAATCCACATTATTTCTGAAAAATTATTCCCACTCACAATTTGTGTGATTCTAGGTGCTAGTCACCAACCCATGGGCAGTGGGAATTCACTTCAGGCCATGTTAATACCAACTTGATTATCATGTTAATTGGGTACCCAGTCTTGTTTTGTGTCAAAGTAGTATCGAAGGTCTAGGTTGATGTTATTAATTTGAAGTCAGTATGCATTTGTGTAATCTTTTCAAAACATTGGAGGTAGTTGTGATTGAGTGCCTAACCATCTCTCACTCCAATGAACATTAATTTTCTAGGGGTGTCTTGGGGAAAGACTTCATGAGGATTCGTTCTGGTATTTTCCATATTTTTATTTGGATAGATTAAAAAACATATATTTTTTTCTATCTTTTGTGATTAATTTTCCCTTGTTTCCCTATTAGAATGATAATTTGATGTCTTCATTGTTGTCTACTGATGTTTTTTAGCATCATTACTTTGAGAAGACTAGTGAATATGATCTAGGAGGATGCTTCTACTAAACCTTAGGGAGTTAATCCTCTTGTTTACCCAAATATGGTTAAGGTGACTGCGCATTCTACTAGTGCTATAGGATAGGAACCACAACATGTTCCTATTTAGGCTTGAGATGTTGAACGTCAAAGGGTTGATCATAAAAACCATTATCAAGAGTTCCTTTACCACAAACCACCAACATTAAATAGATCAAATGATCCCCAAGAGGATGCGGAATGGTTGAACAAGATCAAGAGGTTTTTTATATTCTTAGAGACACCTAAGGAGATAAAGGTGATGTGTGCAGCGATTGTACTGGAAGGACCCAAAATTAAAAGGGGGGACACAATGGTGATGGAGAATAAACATGAGGTATCAGATTTAAAATACTCCAATTATATTTTTAATCACTATATCTATCCAAATTTGATGGTGTTAGCCAAAGATTAATTGTTTTTCAAAACATGAGTAGGATAACATGACCATGAGAAAGTATGCAAACCATTTTACTAAGCTATTGTAGTTTTAAATTGGGATAGTATAAAATTAGAAGATGAAGACTCGATGGTTGGAGTTAGGAATTTGAAATGATATTCATTCTATGGTTTTCTTACTAAAGTTTCCTTCTTATAGTGATATGTTGGACAGAGTGATGATGGTAAAAAATGGACTTGACAAGAAATTTAGGATTATCAAGAGTTTCTTTCACTCATACTGAAAGTGTGGTTTCTTTCAAAGTAAAGAGGATGTGGGATGGTTTTTATAGTGGTTCCTGATAGTTGTTTTATTCTAAACCTCATTTAGTTCCTATAATAGGCCCATTAAATTGTTACCTATGAGGAAATCTAGGTCATTCAAGGAGGGTTTTCACTAAAGAACCAAAGGTATGCAGATCATGTTGATGCTTAGGTTATTTATATATGTTTTCCATGTTCATTCCACTCCCTATAGTGTCATGGTATCCTTAGTACCTACTAATACTATGTTGAAATTATATACCTCATGTGTAAAAGGGTTACAACCCTAGGAATATAGAATGAAGATTCTTTACATAATAGAAGAGTATTCAGAGGAAGTAGACACAGGTTTAGTGACCGTGAGAGGTACCATCACTATATATTCTTCAATAGTGACTAATTTATTTTATGTAGGTGCATGTCATTCATTTATTTCAAATAGTATTGTTTATTTGGTAAATATACATAGAGATATTTTATCCCATGTGATGGATATTACAAATCCCCTTGGTACGAAGAGAGAGTAATGTCTCCATAGTCCCTCTTTTATTTTCTCTATCATATGTTGAGCTATCTTAGAGTTTTCTAGTTCTCAACATGAAACCGCTTGAATGCATACTCATGATGGATTTAATAATTTCAATTATATCTCATATTTATAGTTATCTTTAACATGTATCCTTTACCACACATGATGGTTTGTTTCATGTATTTCAAGGATTATGGGACCCAATATTGAGTAGGGAGAGATCTTATTATTCATAGTTGGGGAAAGTAATATTAGTGTTTTCTTTTGATCTAGTGCAGGAATATTTGAGTAGGTATCTCCCTCTAGTTGCCTTTGATTTTCTCAATTTGTTTCCATGTATCTTCTCTAGTTTTACATTATTAAGGGAAGTAAAGTTTTCTATTGACTTAGTTCCTCGTACTCAACCAATTTCCTTTACCTCTTACTAGATGGCACAATATGAACAAAAAAAGATCATAACACTATTGGGTGATCTCCTAGAGAAAGGTTTTTTATTCCAGATCATGTAACCTTGGGTGGCGTCAATTATTTTTCTAAGAAAGTTGATAGTTCACTACACCTTTGTGTTGATTATCAAAACCTCAATCATGTTATGATAAAAAATATTCTATTTCCATAGATGAATGATCAATTTGATTAATAAAAGGGTAGAAGTGGTTCTCAAGTACCTTCCTTTGATCTGGTTACGTTTAGTAAAGGATAATAGAATCTAACATCTAGAAAACCCAATTTAGGAGTAGGTACAAACATTATGAGTACCTTGTTATTCCCTTTTGACTAACCATTTCTCCTACAGTTTTCATGGATTCAATGAATAGTATTTTCCATGAGTATCTTGATACCTTTTGGTAGTGATTGTGGATGAAATCCTTGTTTACTCTATGTTTGAGGTGGATCATGTACATCAACTAAGAACAATTCCAAGTTTGTTGAAAAATCACCATATTTATGCCAATATTTTGAAGTGTACTTTCTAGATCTAGAAAGTGATGTTCTTGGGTAATGTGGTGTCTAAAAATTGAATTTCAATTTATCATGACAATGTGAAGGATGTTATGTCATAGGAGCCACAAAAATGTTTTCAGTATTCAGAGCCTCTTGGGTTTATCTAATTATTATCACCAGTTTGTTAAGGACTTATTTGTGATGGCATCTCTAATGACTACACTCAGTCGAAAGGGAGTAATGTTTTATTTGGATGAGAAATTCCCTAATTCTTTTGAGTAGCAGAAACATATTTTCACTAATACACCAATTTTGACTCTTCCAGAGGTTAGGAAAGGCTATGCGGTATTCGGTGATGAATTAGGTTCATGCTTGGGTTGCGTTATAATGAAGGGTGATCATGTTTTCAATTATAGATCTCGTTATGTTAGGTCACATAAGAATAATTATCCAACCCATGACATTGAACATGCTTCAAGGATTCATGAGTTTAATTATTTGTTGTATTAATTTATAGAGAATGCTTTACCATGTATTTTGAACACATGATCTTGGGTTATATGTTCTCTCCAAAATATATGAATCTAAACTAGATTCATTGGGTAGAATACATAGTATTTTGATTTGGACATCACCAATACCACATAGAAAGAGAATATCATTATAGATTCTTTGCGCATGAAACATCCAACCAAGACATGAAAGAAACTTTATATGAGTGGAAATTGATGTATGTTTTCGAATAATTGCATATTAGAGTCCATAAATCAAGGGACATTGTTTGGTTGGAAATTTTTTAGTTGGAATCCACTCTTCTCAAGATCCTTCTTTAGGAACAATTTTTTGAAAATGAGTTCCATTTCATTAGAGACTCTATTTATGGAGGAGTGATAGTTATTCAGTGTTTATTCTCTATGTAGTTCATCCTATTATATCAGAATAATTTTTTCCCCATTAGTAGTAAGGAAATATGTTATGGTAGATTTCTATAATTCTTAGTGGTATGTGAACCCAAGAACAAAAAATATGTTCTATGACATGGGGTGGAAATTATGGTGGATAGGTATGAGATAATTCATGTCACACCCCGACCATAGATACTCCATTATTTTATTCTTTTCTCAATTTTGGATTTTTGGTTGAGGTTTAGGTTGAGTGCCCAACAAAATTCCTTGTGTTTTTGTCAGTTTGAGATTTATTTTTTACCTATGATTATTTATTCTTGTTGGGATTGAGATAAAGATTCATGTTGGAGAGTTTTTGTTGTCCTCGGTGTCTCTATATTGTGTTTAAAACATTCAAGGATCAATGGGTGGACTTTCCTAGTGTCTGTGATGTAATTTGGTGGTTTTTGGCCAATTTTTGGGGTTTCATGGTGAGAGGACGACCTAGAAAAACCGTTCAACCTAACCATACGGAGTTTCAGGAGTTTCAAATAGCCCTCGCATGGTTTCCACAGGGTTTGAAAAACCATGTAGCCAAACCGTGCAACCACTTGCGAGCTTTATAACTTTTGACGTGAAGATTCGATTGGGGTGATTCCACCTCCATAGTGAAGCCCTATCTGCTGGTCATCGACCCGAGGATCCTCCCCCTCCTTCCCAATTTTATTTTGGGCGATTTTTGGGCGATTTATCAAGAAATTCCGGTGGTTCTTCATGTTTCCTTCATCAAATCTTCTCTCCTTCTCTTTCCCTGGTTGTTATTGGGTTTCATTTGGGGGTTTTCTTCCATGGAAAAAACCTAATGTATATGGTTTATGTTTGGTTCGTTTTTCTTTGGATCTAGGGTGTGAAAATGGTCAGTAGGGCTTAGATCTCTCCTCCCATGAAGTTTCATTCCATTCATACATGGTTGAGGTAGGCGTTTCCAACTTTTTCCTTTTCGGAACACTCTACATGCACTTGTGTGTTTTAATTTAATTTATAAATGTCTTTTGAACCTCTAATATATCTATGGATTGATGAAAATTATGTCTTCGTATTGGAAGAATTCACTAAAAATAGTTTTTCAAAGGGATTTGTGTGAAATACCTATGTTTATTGTACCTAGGGTTATTGTTTAAAACCTCATTGTTCTTTAAAGTTAAATTGGGGGTTTTAATGAAATGTTTAGCCTTGACTATGGTGGGATGGTTGTTTATTATTTGTGATCTTGATTTGGTGTCTATGGTTTGGTAATGATTTATATTTTTAAAAGAGTTAAAATGTTGTAAAAAGAGCTTTATGGTTACAATGGTATTGTTTTATGTTCTTGGAATAATGTGGATGGTTGGATGTGGTTTTAAAAAAATTATTGGTTTTTTGGAAGTGTTTTTTTGGTGTTCCTTGAAATATTAGTTTCTTAAATGTTGTTTAAAATGGAATCCCATGGGGGGGGGTATGCCTGTTTGTCTTTGGGAGTGTGTGTTTTGAAAAATGTTTGGCTTGAGGGGTTGTTTGGAATTTCACACTTGAAGATGGTTTTGGAAATGATTTGGAAATGATTTTGTTAATTCATTTGGGTGTGTAAACATTAAAGGCCGTTTAGAATTGTATAATTAATGGTGATGTTTTGTGTTGATTTTAGAAAAGAATGTGATTCGGAAAATGTGAATGCCCGGTTGGCCACTGAAGGTGTTTTAAAAGATGGTTTGAATGGTTAGGTGATGTGATGGCCCGTTTGGAATGTTTTTAGTGTTTCATATTTTTTCTAAAATTTGAAAAGGCTTGTTTAGAGAATTTTGAAGAGGTGGTGTTCCTCCTGGTTTTTGATGTGATTTGTAAATGTTTCGGTTTTCTTAATTTCTTAAGAGTGGGTTTTTGATGTGAAAGTGGTGGATTATGAAATGAGATGCTCTGTGTCATTGATAAATGGTGTATGTGGTAACATGTGATGTGTGAAATTTTATTGAGCACAAAAAGGGAAGCATGGGTATCTAGGTGGGCGGACTTATACTAGTATGCTAGTGATACTTTGGGGTTTGGCCCCTATTTCACATAGCAAGTTTGACGATGAAAACACTAACTAAACTATTATGATGATGTTTTGGACCACTAGGTTATGGGTATGTTCACTACTAGTGGCCTGTGCATGAGAAAGGATATTGTTAAGGTTACTTTTCACCGAGATATGAGGTACATGGGGCTCACATCTAGCTAGTTCCTAGGGGTGTTCTCGTGGCTAGTGCTCAATGATTATATTACACCTCACATCGGTATATGGTTGGTTGGGTTGGTAATTTTGAAAGTAAGTGATTTGTCTTTAATGTGGAGTTCTTTGAAATTTTTTCCATTTAAATGTGTTCCATTGATTATATCTACTATTATTGTTTGGATTTTATTTTTTTTATAATATGATAGTTTTCTTGAAAAAGGGATGGTGGCGTGTGTTGGCTTTTGAAATAGAAAAGTTATGGTTGTTTAATAAAATGTGAAAAAAAATTATTTTTATAATTGTATTTTAAACTAGTGTTAGTGGACTCTTTTGGGAAAGGAAACACTTGGAATCTGTGGTGATTTCATACTGAGCTGTTAGATTACACCCTACCTATACAAATCAGTGTCGGTAGACCCGAGCTATTTTGTAGGTTCAGGTTTTGATCAGGTTTTTCTGGTTCAAGTTATCTCCTATAGTAGGGTGGTCTTGTGGTTGGAGGTGACCAGGAGGTCACATGGAGATCATTTTAGTTGTCGATTGTTTTATTTAATTATAGCTCCTGGTTCTTTCAGTGTTAGTTTTATTTAGTTGTATTTGTATTGGACCAGATTGTTCATTTTTTGATATTTAGTTGTGGTTAGCTCTGCTGTGTTTCCAATGTTGTATATTTTGATCCTATTTATTATTGGGCCAAATCGTTCCCTCTTGTTTTATATATGATGATCAACACTAGTTGTCAGTCCGTGGGGATAGGGAACGCCCTTCAGATCATGTCATGGACTGGGTTAGGTGTTGGGTTAGATGTCATCCCAGCTTGGTTTGTGAAAAAATGGAATGAAAGAAGGTTCTTGTTATTTGGGGTGTCTGATAGATAGATACTAGGGTGGTCGGGACTCCGGAGGTAGGTGCGGGAAGGGCTTCATGAACCCTTTCTTGTTCTAAACCTTGAGTCACCAGGGGTAGTCCGGGGTTGAGTCTTCTGTCTTGTGTTGTTTTGGAATTGAAGGATGACAATGGAGGTGAGTCATGTTATGTTGTGGCCTTATGTGGGGTGGTGAACCATGTGAAGTCCAAGTGTCTGATTCAAGGCCCTCTTAGTGTTGTGCCTTACTTGGGGCATGGATAGCCACTATGTTTTTGGGAAATGCATAGTCACTATTACCTTTTTCTAGTGGTCCATTATTGGTTGGGTTTCATTTTTGTTTCAGTTGGTGTAAGTGAATGTGGAAAATTAAAGTGTATTTTTAAATGAAAATGGATTTAAAAATGGATGTGTTTTCTATGAAATGGGTTTAAATTGGGAAAGTGGGTTTTCAAATATTGAGGGTGATTTGGGTTTGATAATGTTAATGAAATGTGTCCCTTGGTATTACTTATGGATGTTGACATGTGTGTTGGTATGTGAGAGAAGTGCATGTTGGCACATGAGGATGGGAATGGATGGACACACATGTAACAGTTCATGGGATACCATGGGTTGGGTTTTGTAATTAAAGGGTTATAATGGTTTTCCTAAAGTGGATTTGAATGAGAAAATAATTTTGGGAATTTGTTTTTTTTCTTGAAAAATGGGGTATTGGTATTTGAGAATTAGCCTTGGAAAAAGGTTGTTTTGAATTTTAAAAGGAAAATGACGGTTTTTGAAAAAATATAATATGGTGGTGTTTATTTTTACTTGGATTTTGAGCCAGTTGGGTTTTGATTGAGGTGTTACTATTTGTTCATGCCTCAGTTTGATGTTGGACTTGGTCTGTGCTTTTCATGTTGTTCAGAAAATGCCACCCAGAAAGGTCCCCAAAGTTCCTAATGATTCATTCCCAGTTCCTTTTCCTTCAGAAGTTATTCCTTTTTTCTATGGTGATCAAGGTTCGCTTGAGGCTATTTAGTAGCTTGAGGAAGTTGAGTGTGTATTTAAGTCATTGGAAACTACCGATGCTGTTAGATTCTGTGAAGTTCAAATGTTGTTTGAGGGTCCAACCTTGTTCTAGTGGTGGTTGGTCTCTCGAACAATGATGGAAGGTGAGATGTCATGGGAGGTGTTTAAGGCCACTTTCATCCAATGGTTCATAACAGAGGAGGTGAAGCAAAGGAATGTGGCAGAGCTGTAGGATGTTTGGCAGGGCCAATGATCCGTAAAGTCTTATGTTGAAAATTTCAGAGAGCTAGTTCCCTTCTCTTTGGAAGTAGCATTAGAGGATCATATAAAGGCCCCTATCTTTGTTTGGTTTCTTCCTCCAGAAATTATAGAGAATGTGATCTCATCTGGTGAAACCTGTTTCAAGAGGTTAGTGGATAAGGCATTTATGGATGAGCTGGTTTTTAGGGTCAGCCAGTGGTTGTTGGTTCTCATGAATGTTCTGTATCTGGCGATTAGGTTGTGCTAGGGGAACCGATTTCTGAAAAACATTCTCTATCAGCTCCGACGTTCAGTTCATCAGACTATTCGCTTGTACGTTTCTAGTGTGTCTAGTTGGTAACTCAAATTCATCTTGTTGTATTCCTCTAAAGACTTTCCATTTTTGTGTCCATTGGGGTCATTTGAAGAAGTTACGTTGGGGGTATTGCCTAAAAAGGAAGTATTCATCGGAGGATGTTTTGCTTGATTGTGAGGTAGGAGATGCTTCAGCCATCAGAGCCCCAACCACAGGTCTCAGGGTGAAGCTTGCACACAGTTAGAAGTGACAGGGAGGGGGTGTGAAACCCAACCAAGTTTTTTTCTGTGTTGTGATGTAAATTTTTAACATATCCTTGTTCTTGTTAACTTGATATTGTAAGTAAACATTATATGGTAATGGTGTGGTCAACTAGATATCTTATAACCCAACAGTTGAGTATATTTTAATGTGTCATTTGAATGTTTTCATTCTCTTTTGAGTGTGTCCTATCTTCGCGTAGGCCAGTTTCGGTTTTAACTTTCGGAAGTACTCGTTTGGAGATGCTTGAGTTTTTTTTAAATGGTTTATTATGGGTTCAATTTGTTAGGTAGGGTCCCATTTTCATTGGTGTTAGGGTCCATATTGTGTATGGAAGTTTAGGATTGACCCTGGTAAAAAATTATGGGTTTTTGGAGTTTTCAGGAGATTTTTCCAAGTGAATCACGGTAACTGCATGAGTAGTCGATGCAATGCAGTCCAAACCAGGCGGATGGAACAAACTACATAACCAGCGCACGACCCTACGATAGGTCTCATAATCGCACATCTTTGTGTCATTTTTGGGTGGAGGCATTGGAATGGTTGGCATAGCATTTTGAAACTGTGTGGCCAAGCCGTGCGGGGTGCCCCTTCCATCCAGTAGTTCGTGAATGGTTGGTGCACGATTTGGTAAATCGTGCGTCCAAACCATGTGAGCTATACAAAAATTATAAATATTGAAATCCCATGTTTCTGGTTACAGTGAGGGTGTTGTTTGGGGTTTAAAGGTTTTTCTAATTAGTTGAGTTCTTGTGGTGGGGAGAACCCTCTCATGTTCCCCCTCATCCTCATCCATGCATTGTGGTTTCTTCTTGATCAGTCGGGGGTGACTTGTTGAGTGAATAGTCATCCCAAAGTTCATGGTTTCCCCTTGGTTTTTTTCGGGTTTAGACTTGAGCTTTGGTTTACTTTTTTCTAGGTGACTTTCTTGGGGAATAAAGTGTCTGTGGTGGGGAGAATTGTCACACCCCAACCACAGATACTCCCTTATTTTATTCTTTTCTTGATGTTTGATTTTTTGGTTGAGGTTTGGGTTGAGTTCCCCAAAAAAGTCCTTGTGGTTTTGTGGGTTTGGGTTTCCTTTTATACCTATGATTATTTATTCTTGTTGGGATTGATATAAAGTTTCATGTTGGAGAGTTTGGGATGTCTTCGGTGTCTCTATATTGTGTTTAAAACATTCAAGGATCACTGGGTGGACTTCCCTACTGTTTGGTATGTAATTTGGTGGTTTTGGACAATTTTTGGGGATTCAAGGTTTGATCATGGACTAGAAAATCCGTGAAACCTAACCATGTGATGTTGCGGGAGTTTCCAGTATCCCCCGTACGGTTTGCACACGGTTTGACAAACCTTGCATCCAAACCGTGCAACCACTTACGGGCTTTATAACGTTTTACGTGGAGATTTTATTGGGGTGATTCCACCTCCAAAAGGAAGACTTGTCTGTTGGGAATCGACCAGAGGAGCCTCCCCCCTCATTCCTACTTTGATATGGGGCGATTTTGGGGCGATTTATCAAGAAGGGTTGGTAGTTCTTCATGTTTCCTTCATCAAATATTCTCTCATTCTCTTTCCCTCTTTTTTCTTAGGTTTCCTTTGGGGGTTTGCTTCCATGGAAAAACCATAATGTCCAGGGTTTATGTTTGGATCATTTTTCTTTGGATCTGGGGTGTGAAAATGGTCAGTAGGGCATGTATCTCTACTCCCGTGAAGTTTCGTTCCATTCACACATGGTTGATGTAGGCTTTTCCAAATTTTTCATTTTCGGAACACTCCACATGCACTTGTGTGCTTTCATTTAATTTTTAAATGTCTTTCACACCTCTAATATATATATGGAATTATGCGAATGATGTATTTGTATTGGTATAATTTACTAAAAATAGGTTTTCAAAGGGATTTGTGTGAAATACCTAGGTTTATTGCACCTAGGTTTATTGTTTAAAACCTCACTGTTCATTAAAGTTAATTTGGGGGGTTTTATGAAATGATTAGCCTTGATTATAGTGGGATTTTTGTTTATTATTTTTGATCTTGATTTGGTGTGTATGGTTTGGTTATTATTTATCACATTAAAAGTGTTAAAATGTTGTTAAAAGGTTTTATGGTTACAATGGTTTTGTTTTATGTTCTTTGAATAATGTGGATGGTTAGATGTCGTTTTAAAGAAAATGATTGGTTTTGTGGAAGTGGTTTTTGGGTGTACCTTGAAATATTAGTTTCCTAAATGTTGTTTAAAATGGAATCCCATGGGGGGACATGCCAATTTGGATTTTGGTGTGTGTGTTTTGGATGTTTTGCTTAAGGGGTTTTTTGGAATTTCCCACATGAAGATGGTTTTGGAAATGTTTTGGTAAATTCATTTGGGTGTGTAAACATAAAAGCCCATTTCTAATTGTGCCATTAAAGGTGATGTTTTGTGTTGATTTTAGAAAATAATGTGATTC
The DNA here is from genome assembly GCA_963277665.1 of Viscum album. Classification (NCBI taxonomy): domain Eukaryota; kingdom Viridiplantae; phylum Streptophyta; class Magnoliopsida; order Santalales; family Viscaceae; genus Viscum; species Viscum album. The sequence goes on from OY728125.1 coordinate 1,058,728,377, forward strand.
GGAAAATGTGAATGCCCAGTTGGAAACATAAGGTGTTTTTAAAAGATGGTTTTAATGCTGAAGTGATGTGATGGCCCATTTGGCATGTTTTTAGTGTTTCATGTTTTTCCTAAAATTTTCAAAGGCTTATTTAGAAAATTTTTGAAGAGGTGGTGTTCCTCCTGGTTTTTGAAGTGATTTGTAAATGTTTCAGTTTGCTTAATTTCTCAAGAGTAGGTTTGTGATGTGAAAGTGGTGTCTTATGAAATGAGTTGCTCGGTGTCATTGATAAATGGTGTTTGTGGTAACATGTGATGTGTGAAATTTTATTGATCAAAAAAAGAGAAGCATGGGTATCTAGGTAGGCAGAATTGTACTAGTATGCTAGTGATCCTATGGGGTTTGGCCCCTGTTTCATGTAGAATGTTTGACGATGACAACACTAACTAAACTATGATGATGATGTTGGGGACCACTAAGTTATGGGTATGTTCCCTACTAGTGGCTCGTTCATAAGAAAGGATATTGTTACAGTTACTTTTCAATGAGATACGAGGTACATGGGGCTCACAGCAAGCTAGTGCCTAGGGGCGTTCCTGTGACTAGTGCTCAATGATTATATTGTACCTCCCATCAGCATATGGTAGGTTGGGTTGGTAATTTTGAAAGTATGTGACTTGTCTTTAATGTGGAGTTCTTTGAAATTGTTTTCCAATTAAATTTGTTCCATTGAAAATTGTTACTAGTATTGTTTGGATTGGGTTTTTGTTATAAAATGATAGTTTTCTTGAAAAAAGGGATGGTGGTGTGTGTGTTGGCCTTTGAAATGGAAACGTTATGGTTCTTTAATAAAATGTGAAAAAATAAATTATTTTTATAATTTTATTTTAAACTAGTGTTAGTGGACTATTTTTTGAAAGGAATCATTTGTAATCTGTGGTGATTGGATACTGAGATGTTAGCTCACACCCTACCTATACCACTCTGTGTCGGTATACGTGAGTTGTTTTACAAGGTCAGGTTTTGATCAGGTTTTTCTGGTTTGAGTTATCTCCTTGAGCAGGGTGGTCTTGTTGTTGGAGGTGACCAGGAGGTCACATGGAGATCTTGTTAGTTGTCGGTTGTTTTATTTTATTATAGCTCCTAGATCTTTCAGGGTTAGTTTTATTCAGTTGTATTTGTATTAGACCAGATTGTTCATTTTTTGAGATTTAGTTGTGGTTAGCTCTGCTGCGTTTTCAATGTTGTATTTTTTGATCCTATTTATTATTGGGCCAAATCATTCCCTCTTGTTTTATATATGATGCCCGACACTAGTTGCCGATACTTGGAGATTGGGAACGCCCTTCAGATCATGTTTAAGACTTGATCGGGTTTCGGGTTAGATGGAATCCCGACATGGTTCATGACAATGCATTTCTGAATTTTTAAATCATTGATATATATGACAATAGGTTAAATTTGAGAGCCATAAACCTTCATGTTTTCTTCGGCCACTTTTGGTCCCTAATTTAAATTTGTATGAGATATCTATGGACTTTATTGTTGGGTTTCCACATATCTAGATAAGTAATAATGTAATATGGGTTGTGATCAATATGCTGACCAACTCAGATAAATTTTTACCCATATGTGACACAACCAAATTTGAGGACATGTGAAATATCTTAATGAAATAGATCATTCATTTCCATGGGATACCCTATTATATAGTCTCTGTTAATATTACTCTGTTCACTTATCACCTTTGGACAGTCCTTGAGGAGGCACTGAGATCTCAACTCTATTTGAGTGCATCATACCATCCGTAGTCATATGGCCAAACATAAAGAGATTTTTAGATTCTTGAGGATATGCTTCACGATTTTGTTTTTAGGATTGGTGGAGCAGGGGACGATCATTTGGATCAAGTTGAGTTTTCTTATAACAATAGTTACCAATATCAGATCTTAATGGATCCTTTTGAGGCCTTGTATGGATGGCCTTACTGACACCTATTGTGTTTGTTAGAAAGTGGGAAAAGTACATTGGATGGATCAAGATGGGTTCAAGAGATGATCAAAATTATTCACTTTTTAACTCAAATAATGTTGATGGAACATAACCGGTGAAAGTTTTACAGTAATCATCATCCAAGACCTTTGGAGTTATCACTTGGTGATCAGGTGTTCTTGAATGTTTTACCCAGGTTGGGTCATTGATGGCATGGGAATCATGAAAAAACATATTCTCACTTTGTGGGAGCATTTGAGTTTATTAAGAATGTGGGAAAATTTTATGGCCATTTAGAACTACCACCATAGCTGACGATGATACAAAATTTGTTCCATCTATCTCATATTTGAATGCATCTATTTTATCCATCTCATGTTATGAGTTGGCGTGATCTTGAAGTTGATCCTAATATATCTGTGAATGAACATACAATCATGGTAGATAATTCTAAAACCAAGGTACTTCATGGGAGGATGATACATTTGGTATGATTAATGTGGAAACACATTTATGATAATCATGAGATTTGGGAGAGGGAGGCACCTGTGAGAGATCAGTGGCCTTGTCATTTTGGCATGGAATCTTCTTCGTAGGATTTCTGAGGAGATAAAGATTTTATAGTGGGGTGGTTTTAACAATATGTTACTTTGTTAAGTATTTCTAAACTCCTATTTGAATCAATATTTGGTTCGGTTTTATTTTTGGTTGTCTTGGGTGAATATTATAAATGTTTTGGAAATTATGGACTAGTACACAGTTGGCGCACGGTTTTCCCTAACTACACGCACTCCCAGGGAAAACTATTCAAACCCATGTAGTGGGTAATTTCATTATTTTTTCAGGGTATTTTAGACCATGTTTCCTCTTAGTAGAAAATATGTGGTGTACACGTCGAATCCTTGCCTTTAGTTATAACCTTGAAGATATGACTAGCTAACCATGTACATCTTTTAATTAATCGTAAAATCTAATTTAAAAATCCTAAAACCCAAAAATTAGGTGTTGGATGGACATATCACAACCCCATATGATTTCTTTTTCCTTGTGATCTCCCAAGAAGCGATTTTTCCCCTCTACAACCTCCCAGAAGTGAATCAACACTTGGAGAATTACCTTTGATATCAACCTAGTTGGTTTTCTCTTTTTGTTCTATATATCCAGCTATTTCTTTATCCTTCAAATGGTTTTATGAATCCCCTTATTGATTCATGAATCTAATACCCTCTATTTTTGGATCTTAATCCTAGGTTCGATTCTCATTTTTTATCATCATCATTCTTCACCAAAAAGTCTTGATAACGGTTTGGTGTTTCGAGATCTGTTGATCTCGAGGTATATGGTCCCATGAAAGTTCCTTATATTTTTTAAAAATAAATTTATTTGTTTAATTTAAATTTTTTTAGTGAAATTAAATTTATTAATTTAAATAAAAATTATTTCAATTAGTTTTTTAAAAAACCCAATTCTATTGAAATAGGGTTTTAGAAAGGGATTTTGGCATGAAATTTTGAAAACCCCCAAATCTATTGAATTGGTTTGTGTTTATAAAAATTGATTAAATTTAAAAAATTTAATTTAAATTTTGTAATTAATTTGGGTTAAAAATTGTGAAAACCACCAATTTTGTTGAATTGGGGGTTTTTATGAAAATTATTTGAAATTAAATTGTGAATGTAAATTGTGAAATTGAATTGTAAATTTATTTGAAATTCTTATTTTTGAAAAAATGTCTTAAATATGGTTTTGATAAAAACCTTAGGATATAATTTCTAAAAAATGTATGTTTTGATTAAGTAACCATTTCGGGTTTTAAATGGAAATTTGGAATTTATGAAATGGGGGAATGGAATTTAATTAACTCAAAATGGACCGACGACCTTCATTTTTTTTATTTTTTTATAGTCCACATTTTAAGGGGTGAGGTTGAACCCTTACAAGGCCCAAAGGATTAGAGACAATTACTTAGCCCATAGGCCTTAGAGATAATCACCAAGTCAAAAAATCTTGGAACTGCTCCTCCCAAGAACTTTTCATGATATCAACACACCACCTTCATAGGCCTGGTTGGATAACTATCATGTGTAGAGCTGCACATGACCGGTACTAATGGAAATTCCATACCATCTCGTTCTACCAATTTCAGTTTGCTCTGCTCTGGTAAATGCGCCTTCTTTGAACCTCATCTGGAGCCTTATCCCTTGTAGTCTGACTAGTACATATGAAAATTCATGTGTCCCAAAGGACTTGGGGTGGCATGAATGCCTTGAGGTGTCTTAAAAGTCTTGAGATATAACTGGCTTGAAAGCCACGGGTGGCCCGAAAGCCTCGTAGGATCCGAGGACCAAACCGGTGGCCTAAAGGCCCAAATGGATGAATAGTTACAACTACTACAGTACCGAATAGTGCCTATTATAGTTCCTACTACATTAATACTATATTCCTGCTATATTATTGCAATAGTACTACTATAGTTTCCCCCAGAAATATGTCTCCACTCGAATTTGATCTAGGGTCTCTTGGATGCATTTGCCGAGTCCCCACCAACAAGGATGAGGCTCATGTGCGAATGGAATTTAATTATATTTTAAGGTTTATTGACATAAATTTACCATTATTGAATTGTACCAGAGAACAAGAAATCCTAGGTAGTTAATGAGTTATTTGGGACAAACACGTATGGATTTTAATTCTATAGAAACATATTGTCATTCTAAAACAGTAACAAAACATTGTTTAACATATCATATTTACCCATTGGGACATAGACGAGTCCTCTTTTATCAGCATGTGTATACATTGTTGTTTATCATATAAGTGTGTGAAGATCCCATAACCTAGAAATATCAGACCTCTTTATAGATGAAAATGTTGCTCACTTTTTTATACATATGAGATATACATATAAGAAAATAAATTTAAACTTTTTTTCTTTCCTTCTTAATTTATAATTTTTTATAAAAAAGTGATTATTTTATAGATTTTGTAAATTATATCCATCATTTGAAATTTATTCCATAATTTAAGAGGTAAACAATTATTTGTTTAAATTTTCTATTGAAATTGATAACATGTTTGTTTGAAAATTTAAATCTCATTATTTGGTTAACTAAATGTTGTCATCTATTATGGACTGCTAAGCGAGACCCTTCTAGAATTTTAGCTGACACCCTACCTATGACCTTGTGTGTTTTTATATTATCTTCTTCTATGTTTGAGTAAGGGTAAATCACCACTTAGAGGTGGTTGTAGCTGTTTTTTGTGGATATTATGCTTTGTGTCAATTGGGACTTGGGCTATTTACATTTCTATTTTTCTAGTACCTTATTGTAGTACTTTAATTGTTCTATACCTATTTGTTATTTGGTTCACTTCTACCTATGGAGATTTTATTTTATGAATAATGTCTTGTTTGTATTTATATAGTATTATTTGATGGAAAATCATTCCCACTCTCATTTTGTAGGATGTTAGGTTCTAGTTTCAAACCCTTGGGAATCATGAATGCCCTATGATCCATGTTAGGACTGGCTTAGTTATCAGGTAACCAGGGTACCTGGGATGGTGTTTGAAATGACCAAATCTACTATGAACATCCCTCATCTCATTAGAGAAGCCTTATACTTTAAAGAAATAACTTTTTTAAAGGTTTTAGTCTGAACATAAGGATTATACGATAAGAAGAGGTAATATTATTCTAAAACAATTTTCATTTTATTTCCTTCTCCATATCCTTAAATTTATATTAAATCATGATTATGTAATAACCTTAGTTTAATAAATATAATTATATTTTATTATGTTTAGGAAAATTCCTAATAATTCAAACACATTCATCAAATTTGATATGAAATCAATGTTCGTGTGTATGGAGGACTACTAGCTCACGAACTGATGTTATTCAATCATCCATTACCACCATTCATGGTTGGTAATAATAATGGAATTATATATTTTATATTATCTATCTGAAATTTATAATGTATTTGAGCTTATGGAATTATTATATAACACATACCATCATGATTTCCATTTTTTGGGGATATGATAATGTCGTTCGTGTGTATGATATTGTACCGCCTCGTAAAGTAATGTGATTCATTAAAGCATTACATGGAATTTGTTAAAGATAAGTTTAATATAAATATTTTCTCTATATAAAAAATTAATTCTACTTGAATGATAATGTATATATATATATACATATATACATATATATATTTTATATATCATTCTGCATGACAAAAAAATCGAAACATCGTTCATGCGTAATTACGGCCCACCGTCTCTGTGAACGGTGTATTTACTTTCATATTTATATATTATATATATTATTATAAATAAATAAAAAATGAATATATTATATATTTATATCTTGGTTTACTTGCTGGAAATTATGAAATCATGATCAATGTAAGAGGAAGAAAAATAAAAAGTCAGAACATATAAAACAAGCAAAGTAGTTATTACAAAAAATGTAACTTTAATGTGATATTGTTAATAAATGGATAATATAATTTCATAATCATACCATATATTCTATTTTATATGTGAATAAAGTTATATTTTATGTTTTTAATAGACTTATATTTATTATAAACAAGGATTTAATATGTACAAAAGAAAAAAATTCTTAAGGTTAGAGGATTTCTAGTCTCACTTTTATTTCTGTGAGACTTATGCCATATTCCCCACTTATTTATTTTTTTGCAGTCTATATAATACCTAAAGACATGTTATATAATTAATTTAATTTATTAAATGAAATTAAATATTTAAATTTATGTTATTATTTCATGAATCTCATGACTCAAAAGTTACTCAAATATGATGGGATTTCAACCTTACTTTTATCTCCCATGAGACACAAGCGATGTTCAGAACCTATTAATTTTATGTGGTGTGTATAAATAACATGTATTTATTTTATTATTATCAAAGTGATAAGTATTTTTATTTACCTATCAATTTTAGGATCTCTCTTTCTTGGGGTCTATGGTTCAAAAGTTACCAAATCAGTAAGGAAATATTGTCTCAATTTTCCTTCATTGAATGTATGTTATTATATGCACCTATATTCTTTCATGGGGTGTATATTACACAAATTAAAAATGTTATAACATGAATATTTTTATTTTAATCATGTTTTATGATTCATTTATTGTTGTTCTTTCATGGGGATTGTGATTCAAAGTTACCAAAGTGGTTAATGTTTATTTATACAATATCATATTGTTTATTATTATGCTTCCCAATTATTAAATCTAATAATAAATCTCTCAATAATAATAATTAATTTTTTCCTCCAATTATTATTCATGATATATTATAGTAATGGTACGACATTTCTATTCTTTGGTACATTATATAACTAAGAAATTATTTTAATCAATTTTGAACACATTTCTCTCTTCAGTTAAAAATCTATTTTGTTCAAAAACCATGTTTTCTAAAAAAATTTATCAAAATTATTTTAAATGATTTTTTAATATAATTTCAAGGAAAATTATTTCAATTTTTTTTATTATTTAAAAATTTGTAAAAAATTGTTTTCAAATAACCGTTTATGATTTTTCAAAGTAATTTTCAAAGAAAAAGCTTTCCAAAATGATTTATTTTTTAAAAAGTGTTTTCCAAAGTGGCAATGAAATTTTACTGAAGAAATTTTAACAATAATTTTTTTAAATCTTATTTAATATATTTTCCAATTTATTTTTGAAGAAAATAATTATTAAAATTATTAATTTATTAAAAAATGATCATTAAGAAAATTTTATGTTCTTTAAGAAATTTTCCATGTGATCTTTCAAAATTCTTCTCTATATACGATGATATCATTTGATATAGTTTATGTTTTACTTGACATTTTATCTAAGGACACCATTTTTATATTTTATTTGAATGTTTTATGATTTGGATGAAAAGTTTTTTATAAAACTCATTTATCTTACACACGTTATTCTATGATGAAACACTTATGAAACCCGCTTACTATCCTAGGTTATTATATGATTATGAAACCTATATATTTTCCACATATTATTATATGATGAATTTTTTGTGGTTCCAATTTCACTCCATGGGTTATGATATGATGTTTATGAATCCCATATATTTTTATCAATCATGATATAATGAATTTTTTATTATCTTGTGGCATGCGAATGTATGATTTTATTCTGTGTTGGGTGGGACCTATATATCCTAACAATGAATTGGGTAAAGATTTATATATCTCATGATATAGACATGTATAGAATGGGGACTGGACCTTGTTTATTAATGGAATTTTTTCATTATGATGGGATTGAGGGTCAACGTTAAATAGTAAAATGTTTTGGGGGAGTGAACCAATTCTGGTAATATAGATTTGGAAGTGAGACTTGATTACTATGATATGATGAATAGACCATATTAAATGTTTAAAATGTTATGTGTGAACATTATCAGATGTTAATAATTTTATTCATATGACTGGTTTCATGTACATATATTCATGTGATGACCAGATTTCAGGTACATAACTTAATGAGTGAAACTTTTTCTTTTCAGCATGTTAATAATGTTATAAGTTGATGCATATTCCACATTTCTAGGTATTATTCAAATTATATGATTTCATGGATCATTCTATTTATTCCCTTATTATTTATATCTTATGATCATCCAACTCAATTCAGTGAATCATGTGTATGATCTTTTCTAGGAATGGAATGATCATTGAATGTTATGATCATGTTCTCATACTCTAATGTTCATGTTATTCTTACGTTTCTCCTTTATTTACCCATACTGATTATATGAGCTCAAACTTTTTTAATATTTCTTTCCCCGGTTATTGAAGAAAGGTCCTAAGTAGAAGTAAAATAGGGGATGATATTTATGGTAAGAATTGAAGATATTTTATCAGACTAGAATATCATATTCCATGATTCCGAAGGCACTAAACTGTTACAGTCATTAGGCATGTGTTTGTGTAATGTAATTAATATTCATCTAAAAATATGTAATATCTTAAGCATACGACTCTATATGAATAGTATTTAAAATTCCATTCTCGAACTCCTTAACATTATTTAGTAATAAAAAAATGAAATGATCCATGAAACAAAATGAGTCCTTATAGGGAATAAGATAAATTGAAATGATAAGGTAAATATGAATATATACATGTATAGGGATTCTTCTCACCATCCTTATAAGAAGTTTAAGATGTAGATATAGTCTATATATTAATATGTATATTTCTTTTCAAGTTCCTTGATGTTCCACTAGATGAATAACTTCATATTAATGAGGAAGAAGGGTTAATCCTCGAGTGTTTTTTATCAAATGTTACATATCCATATCTAATTGTTGGGTATTAGATACATAATTGTGTGATGACATTTTTTTATATAATTATGAACCATATAAATTTAAGAATGTTTTAAAAGTGAGGTAAATATTTTATATGTAAATAAAGCAATACAGAATCTACCTGTTATATGGGGAAACCATATTAACTTTTGGATATGATTGATTTTAATTTTAAGAATTATTTTATTGAATAGTGTAAATTTTTTTATCAATGTCTAGTTTAGACATGGATATATATTTATTCCTTTTTTGGAATAAATGTTTTTACTTTTATAAGGATCAAAATCTTAATGGCATGACCCACCTCAAAAATGATATTTATATACTTTCTGGCCCAAAATTCTTCCTGCTTAGCAAAAAAAATCCTTGATGATATAGAGTTAATCATTAATCCAAAGGGCCCTGAATCCCACAAAGCCATACCAAATGGATCCTTCACGAATCCCTCAGCATGGATAACTCACCTTCAGAAGGACTGCCTCTACGATCATTTCTATGGAATCATGGACCCTTAGTGAGTCTGAAACATTTAGATGAAGCACATCCTATCCTCTACATCGACAGTCTCCATGACCCTCTCTACGCTGACAACTTTAGAGATCCTCTCTGTGATGTCATGTACCATATGTGATGTTGACGTATTACGATTGATCCCCTCCTCTCTTCAGCATCAATCATCTCTGCGGCGAGTTCTTCACCCCACTCCAACCATAATTTCCTATAAATAGAGGGATCCCCTATATTAAAGCATTGTTACCCCACCCTTTCAACATCCAAGATTCCATTTGGTAATGATATTCAAAAAACCAATAGATGGATCGCCAAATGTGCTGGAACTCTACAAACTCATGTTCTTCAAGGCCTCCACCTTTGGAAAGAATTCCATTTGCAAAGGAATATGACCTTCACAATTGAGGATCCCCTTTGGGGTGCTTGAGACATCAAGAAGCGTAGAGCCTTCACAAAGAGAAAGAGGGATTTGCTAAAGTGAAGATATGCTCTATCGAAGGGTTCCCTTCACAAAGACCATTCCCTTTGTATAGGTACTACCCTTTGTGAATACCCTTCCCTTCACAAAGGAACTTCCCTTCATGAAGATCATTCCCTTCATGAAAACCCTTTACTTCATGAAGTTACTTTTCTTCACCAAGTCCATTCACTTCAAAAATCCCCCCTTTCCACGGACTCCTTCTTTGCATGCCCCTTTTCCATGAAGCTCTCCAGGATCGTACGATGTAATATCAAGGTCCCTCGAGTTGTACCTCATGTTGCTTTGATTTTCCTTATTCTCCTTCACATAGTCATGCTTATGGCAGTTGCTTCTTCATATAGCCACACAAACATGATCCCTTTAATGGGTCACCCCAAAACTCCATTACCACGATGTTGCTGGTGACTTCTCTTCACCAAGGGTTAAAGTGCACAAGTTATGTATGTCTAGGGGGTGGGGAGTAAATCCTAACCGTTAAAGCTGCAGGACATTAAATTACCAAGAACCCACATCCCCGACACCTGATGTTAAACTATGATCCCCTCATATGCGATAAGTCCAAAGAAAACCATGCAGGGGACGACCACCACCTTTTTCTCACCCCTATCCCTCTGAGATTTTTCTCCATGCAGCCTTGGGGTTGTCTCACCATAAGCTCTAACACCTTCTGGTGGGGTGATTCACATATGGTGACCATATCCTCCTCATATGTCTCAACACCCTCCTTTCTCATTGTGCTTCCCTTCTATATTAGGTCCCAACCTTTAATTATTTAGGCCACTAACCATGCATAAGCCCATCTCTATTCCTCTTAGGTGCACCTTTCCCAAGGCAATTTTCAGGTATTTGTTGGATCTTTTTTCTCACACCGAGCATGACTCTATGGGCTTAGAGTAAGCATTGACCTTGACCTCCTATTTGGGCAACCTTAGTGTGTAAGCCCCATCCCCCATTCCTAAACAACGTGGACTTTGATCCATGCACTATATTAGAAGGGTCTGTAGGATGCCTTCCTAAGGTTAAAGAGAATCAACTATTGGTTCCGACCACTTCACATCTGCTCACCCTTGACCTACATGAAGTTAAACTGTATATCCAAACTATGTGGGTTTTGATCCATATATTCTAGATAGGGTTCATAGGAAGCCTCCCTGAGGTTCAATGCCAAACACATGTAAAATTAGGTGTCCCCTTTGTTGGGACTCACATCATTGGTCTACCCTTCAGTGGTTTCAGAATAGTTCCTAGGAAGCTAACCATGCTTAAGCCCCACACCCAATTCAAACTCCTTCAACCCAGAGTGTCCCTATTACGATGTGCTTCTAGCCACGTGTAATCTCCAACATGTCCTCGATTTGCTGTCTTTTGTGAATGCTCTGATTCCATGATACCACTCTTGAACTACATGGAATTTGATTCCATGCCATGAGGATACATAGGAAGCCTCCTTGAGTTTTAAGATATCTCCCATGTCCCATTCTAGTCTTTCCCTCGAGCCGTTGTGATTCAGGAAGATAACAACTTAATTTGAAGGATCTACTTCCTTGAGGTCCCATCCTTGCATCCATTATCATGAGTTTCCTCCTCAGTTGACTCACCCCCCCCCACCGTATTGCGTGGACATTGATTCCCATGCACTAGGATACATAGGAATACTCCCTAAGATTCAAGACCAATACCACTTTCATCTTCACATCAGTTCCATCCCATTCATCACATCCAAGTCATCAAATCATCCATCATCCATCCTGGTTTTACTCGAGCCACAACATGCCAGTGAGATCTTGTCACCCACTTCCTCGATATTCCTTGCAGCACCCAGACCACCAATCATTCATAATCCCCAACATGTATTTAGGTTGTTCCCACATTGGACACACCTCAATCCCATGATTTCCCTCCTCAAACTATAAAGGGTTTGATCCCTGTCTTCTATACAGGGTACATAAGAAGCCTCCCTAAGGTTAATTCACAACCATTGGTAATCCTTGGTGTCTCCTTTTTTGGGACCCAATCATCCCCAGATCATTTTTCATTGGGAAACTTGATCCACCCATATAGTAAACATCCCACCTGCTCCCTCTTAGGGATGTACCCATTTGAACCACTTCCATCTGTGTTCCGATTAGTCTGATCCATCTCTACTATAAATTAAACACATGACATACCCCATTCAAAACATGGGAATCCATTGAAGACCTTGGAAACATGCCTATTAACAAATATACCATGCACTCTATGTGGTATGCCTCGGGCTTCTATACACTTGAGAAGCCCTGTCATAAAGGGATGAAAAACCAAGTGTACCAGTGTTGTAGCACCCAAACACAGCAGTGATTCCCAACATGAATACTCCCATAACTCAAGGATTCCAACATTACTTGACCTCATGAAATGTCCTAATATATGAATTGTAATTAACTGGCCTCCAAAAATATATGACACAAGGAATATTTTCACAAAAAAATCATAATCTTTTAGGGAGAATGAGGCTAGAGGTGAATTATGATGAGGAAGCCAAGGAAGAATAGAACAAAATCCCATCATCCCATTTTCATAAAGGAGAAAACTTACCTAAATAAGTGATGGATGTATTCAGCCTGTGAAAAGTGAGAGTTTGGGGAAACAATTAGCATGCCAGAGCATGATGATGAGCGGCCCGACGAAATCATCAGAAATTGAAATGGTGAACCCAATGTGAATATTCACCTCTATGTAGATATTAGTAGAATTAGAGACATTATAAGATAAGTATGTCACCAAATCTATCTATCCAGCATTAGGTACCTTTAAGAAAATAGTGGTCCTGGCGTGAAACTCACCAGATGTTTGGGCAATTGATCTTTGGGCATTTCAGCCTGTAGCCTTGTCAGTGTGGATCTTTCTATCCAGCCATGGAATATTGAATGGCGTTGGGGCACTATGCTTCACTTTCCTATCTTATATACTAGTGGCTGAATTTTTATGCTTTAAAGTCCCAAGATACATATCTAGGGAATATATCACCTCCCACCCGCAGACGAAGGCACAAGGGAAATGCCAACACAATGGTCTTGCATAGATCCATTTATTCTGTGCCAAATTCCTTGCCCACAGCTACCGGGATATCACACACCATCTCACCCTATGAAATTATTCAGAGGGGAGGGGGAGTGATTAATACTCTTTTTTTTGATTCGAACAGGAGGGGGTTATCCTAACATGGGACATGGCATGTCAGGACCTGGATGCCTCTGTGCCCCATCAGCGCCACCACCCCCTTAGGTCGCACATGGAGATAATTCTCCCCACTCAGACCTTCAATAGCTTTCGGAGTATATACCTAGAGTACTCTTATGATTCAATCCATTATGAAGATGAAGTAAGGAAAGTCCAAGTTGAGCAAAATAGGACTTCAAATAGGGATCCATCGAGGAGGGATCCCATCCGATGATGTCAGTGTTGCCAACCGATCCTACAAACCGAAGAGCAGGTGGTTACTACCCTTTTGTAGATGGCTCTATTTTGGATAAACTAGCATCGATATTGGGTGCATGCTTAGGATGAAGCCTTCCATGGAAATTATCTTCCATGGCTCCTGTGGCTTGAGCCACCACTGATGCGTGATATTGGCTCCCTCTTATTGTCCTAGAGTAGGGGTACTTCCCTATCCCAGAGCAGGGATGCTTCCAATCCCAGTACGGAGTCAGGCACCATCCACTACACAAGTAGGTTGATTTGACCTCCTAGTTCACCAGTGCATGCAGTAGCCGTTGAGGCTGAACCGCGATGATGATGTCCAACTCGAAGGTCCTCCCCATACCATCATCTGACAGAGTGGAGGTCCTCCCTACTCCCGAATCCAGAATAGAATTTCTTAGCATGATACCATCATCAAATCCAACAGAGGCCCTCCCTGCTTCCCCAATGTCCATCAAAAAGGTCTTTCCCATATTCAGTAATCTCAAAATAAAGGCCCCTATCGTACCGCAACTCCCAATAATGGTCGACGTGAAGTTATTCCCCATGCTATTGGGGACCACCATGGAGGTCCTCCCTATGTGATTTCCATCTCTAGGGGTGTTCCTCCTTGCTAAAACCCTTTCAAGCACGATGGTCCCCCCATATCCCATTTGACATTTTCCAAGGTTCTCTTCGCACCATGGCTTATCCAAGCGGGGGTCCTCCTTACTCCAGCACCAACTCAAGAATCGGTTCTCTCCAGGTCAAAAATATACCCTACCTGGAAGAATCATCCAGAGGAAGGAGGGAGGGTCATCGATGCAAGAGGAATATTCTTGATAATCCTCAAACAACAATCAAATATGTCCTCCTTTTAGATTGTGAGGCAAAGAAAAATTCAATAATGGAACACTCACCCAGAACTTCTATGTCAGGAGATGGGGAATGAACAAGGAATATAAGCCTCATCCTTCCAGAAATTGAGGTCAACCAGTTCCCTGCATACCTCTGATGATACATACAAGAAGAAGAAGATTTGGCCCCTTTCCATGGTCTGGTCATAAAATCCTCCTTATCATTAACATGATCATTCTCTACCTCAATAGGAGATCAGAGAGAGTTGTTATGGGGACCAATAGAGGGAGAGGGACATCATGAATAACTGATAACGACTGTATCCCATGTGTGGGATGTAGTGGTCATCAGTCCTTATAGGGATGTGGTGGTGCAATTAGAGCATTCTTAGGAAGGCCTCCCAAGATGCGGTGGCTTCTCAGCTCACTCTTTGTACTCTCCACCAGCCAGTCTACTGCCAGAATGGTCATCTTCAATGCTATTACTGGTTCCACAACCACCTCAAGTCAAAGAGTGGGGAAATCAAGGACTAGATCCTAAGTATGTACCGAGAATCTTGTGGGAAATTCTCACAGTGAACCATTTCCCAAAGATGTTCTGACCAATTGCAACCATAAATTTCAACATTCTAGAGTATCTTACACTAGATGAGGTTATGTGCCTCTGATGAACCTTATAGATGATGCATTTATTATTTGTTGTTAGTGGTTAGCTTACCCAAGAGTCGGGACCACTACGATGTCATTGGACAACAATGCTACCTGGTCGAGTTGGCCACACTTTCTGTTGGTCAACACCCTGCGTCACCTAGTTGTCAGTAGACCCTCCCACAAAAATGTGTATAGAGCATCATTATAACATGAAAAGTCATCAAGGGGCTTCTCCTCATGTCAATATCTATGGATAGGGGTAGTATGATTCCCTAAATTACACTCCTATCTTGCAATAGCTTGGTTAACTTAGTGATATCAAGAACATACATCTAGGCGTCGTCACAATGAACATGGTTGTTCCTGAGATATACTTGGAAGTGGGAACTAATAGAAGGTATAGAGAAGAAGAACTATCCAATAGGGTATTACAATACATGGAATATCTTTCATGAATACCCAAAAAGAACTTTTCTTGGCATTCATGCACTTTTTTAGTCATTGCCTCTTGATCGAGACCCCAACAAAGGCATAGAGAAAATTGGGAATGAAAACCCCTCTAACCTGCCATGCTCAATGAAAAAGACATAAGATGTCCATGAAAAGGTTGGATTACATCAGAATATTGTTGAACAGAGAAAGATTTTCGACGAGCTCCTTGTCGAGCGCACTATGAAATGATAAGCAGATTATGGTTATCATGAACTAGGGAAACATTGATAGGGGTAGGTACAACATCCTCCTAGTGAGTTGCCTACTGGTTACCTCGACCAACCTACCCATTTAGATAGGGTAGAAGGTAGTGTTTATGGAAATCATTCATGATATGTGTCAACCAATCCACCTAGATTGCATGAAAACATTCCTCCGGACCCAGGTTAGGTTCCGCGGCTACTCTACAGGTCCCACGGGCTTCTCTACAAGTTATTCCCCCAGCTCATTGGGTAATTCCGCTATTCACTACATGAGCCATTGTGAACTATTACAATGTTAATGAACCTTCCAATGCGTTGGTGTTCAGGTACCCTCGTTAGGATTGGAATCCTTTTCCATATGAACTGATGGCAGCACTTATTTCTCTCCATGAGACCCTAGAAACTCGACAGGTGGAAACCCCACCTGATGGAAAGATATATCTGGCATGGTTGGATGATATTCTATCACCCACTAACTTTTTGGAATCCTAATTTCTCCCCCTTTAATGGTATTGGTGATCTATTGTAGCATCTGGCGCACTTTATTTCAAGGTGTGGACCAATGTTGGGAACTCTAGTGCAGTAGGAGGATTCCAAGCTCCTGTGTTTCATACAGACACCGGAAGGGCCCACAGTTTTTGGTACATCTAGTTACCCATTGGGTCAATAGCTGGTTGAGAGGATATTTGTAGGTGGTTTCTATACTAGTTCAGTTACAATACCAAGAATAAAAGCATTGCTGACCACATTAAATGCAAGAAAAGGCCTGACGAGCACGTCACAGACTTTGTTTCCAGGTGGCAGGGCCTCACATATTCCATTGATATGCCACTAACCCATGAGTATCTACTAATGATGTGAATGGGGAATGGGAAGACCGAATTGGTACATTCTCTCATCAATCAGAACATTCCAGGTGGGTTCTATGATTTCAATGACAAAGCTCAACATTTAGATGATGCATTGCAGTAAACCATGCAAGCACGTCCACTGCCTCTTGTAGCTCTCTCAAGAAGAGGCACTAAGGCCAACCCCATAATGTTAGAACAAATAGAGGCCCCTAGGGATCTGGAATATTTACCAGCAGATCCACTTCCACAGCTTTGTCGAGTTCCGCTATCTCTGGCGCAACATCCAGATCAGCAGTGCCCACCACAAAATCGGTAGACACCCCACGTAACATGCAACCACTGCCTAGAAGAGATAACCAGGTTCCACCTAATCATCAGGCTCCACAAACCCCTCATTAAGGCCAAGAACCCAGATATCCTTTCTTTTATCAGAGGAACCAAACATACTCATTTAATGAGGCTCAGGTTCCTAGTTTTTTTTTTGAAAAAACTTCGACCAAGGAATCCTGTGATTTCTATAATGCAAGAGGCACGATGTGGCAGATCTCACTGATCGCCGAAATTACTCAACAGAGTCGGCCTAGTTATCATCTTCATCACGCCTGCACAAGCTGTCCTTCCATATTTATTACTGTTTTCAGAAGGATTCACCATTAATGAAGCAGAGTATCAGGCTCTCATCATTATTCTCAAGATGGCTATCGAGAATGAAATTCTACACCTAAATGTGGAGGGGGAATCCAAACTAGTAATCAAGTAGATCAACAATGACTATGTCGTTAGGAAGCTGAAGATCATACCTATATTAGTGCATAATCACCTAATGATGGCCTAGTTCCCTTCTCAGCCAAAAGTTACTCATATCCCTCGATGAAAGAATGGTCAGGCTGATGCCCTGGACAACCTCGCCACATCTCTTTCAGAGCCTGAACATGATGATTTTATTTTCCATGTGGCACATCAAATAGGCATCACTCCCGTCGATGATGATAACCCATAGGTAAGACAACTTACCTCGGGTGCCTCCACATTGGGACCTCCAGGTCCCCCTTCTATGGTGTTGGAAGGGACCCCTATCTGGATGACTCACTGTATCGAGTATCTCCAGTACGGTAATCTCCTGATAGACCTAGACGAAGGTGAGAAAATCCGATGGCGTGAAGTTCAGTTCACCCTCAAGTGTGGTCCCAATCATGAGAAAATACTCTATAGATGTGGGTTTCATGGGATCATCCACCTTTACTTTTAAGTAGATGAGATTTCTCAGGTTATGTAGGAGGTTCATGTTGATTACTTTAGGGATCATTAGACATGGCCACAACTCTCTCATGATATTTGGATATTGGAATATTTGTGGCCCAACATGATCCATAACTATATCATGTTCTCCAAGAGGATCCATGCATGCGAGACCCATGCAATTTTTTTTTCATCGGCCGCCAGAGCCTCTCCATAATACCAAGTATTTGTGGCCCTTTGTGGACTGTGGACTTGATGTCATGGGACCATATCCACCAGTAACAGCTCACAAGTGCAGTTTCATCCTAACATCTATAGATTTCATTTCCAAGTAGGCAAAGGAATTTCCACTCAAGGAAGTTAAGGCCCATTCCATTATTGACTTTGTGAGCTCCAATATCATCCATTGATTCAGATTCCCTCATTCCATACTCACAGATAACGACAACATATTCCTAGTGGATGAGATGAAGAAATTATACACCAAGTACAACATCTGATCTAATAACACCTCTCACTATCTTGCGCAAGCAAATGAAAATACCAAGGCATTCAAAAAAACCCTCTCTAACATATTTCAGAAGTTGGTTGGTCAGAAAAAGAATATTTGGCCTGAAAAACTCCCCAATGAACTTTAGGAATAACATATGAGGACTTGTAATTACACCATGGTGAATCCATATTCCCTAGTCTACTAAACAGATGCAGTCCTACGCATTGAAATTCAACTACCCTCACTACACCCAGTTGTTTACGATCAGCAAACACCAGATAAAGTAGCTAAAATATGTCTAGATGAACTAGAAGTTCTTGATGAGAATAGGCTTAGTGCCTTGAAAAATCTATAGAGGCATCAAAAGAAGATTGTCAATGATTTCAATAAGAAAGTTTGGCTCTACTCCTTCTTACAATGTAATTCGTTATTGACTTTAAGATCACTCATGATATCTGGAAGGAAGCCACCAAAGATGGATCCCAAATGAGAGGGACCTTATGTCATTCACAAGGTTTACCCCAATGGTGAATACTTTTAGGTCACAATGGATGGTGAGCATTTTTATCCTCCCACCAATGCCAAATTCTTCAAGATGTACTTTGCGTAAGGGAATTTCCATCATGAATGACGTTAAACTCACTATTCCTTTCTAGGAAGACATTAAACTACTAATTCTAATCCTACAAGTTGTTAAAATGTAAATGGTCTGAGCTCTACGACCCTAAACTAAGATCCCTTTCATCTTGCATGACGATAAACTACGAATGGTGAATGCAACTCATGGTAAGACCTCTATAACCTTAAACAAAGACCCCCTTGTCCTTACCAAATGACTTTAAACTACACAGATTACAGGAATTACATATGTAATGATTACCAACCTTATGAGATATGTAGTAACACCCAGACCCTTCATCCATGGCCCAACCTCAGGTTACTTTACCTTTCTGGCGTCTTGGCCCAAGTTCTATATTTGGATTGTGTGGTGTGTTATAGACTCTTTTTCTTTATTCACATGTATCTATTTTTTCCACACCAAACATATCACCTTGATACAATCCTTTATATCTCTCTTTTAACATGATATTAAACTGCACATCACTTCTAGAACTGTGATTGGCTTGATTCACATTGTTATGGGATACGTAAGAATGCTCAAAAATTTTATCATCAGGTCCATCCAAATAAATCTCTTCCCCCAATTGGGATTAGTTCACTTAGAGGTATTCCAAATGGTGTGGTATGTGAAATTATTGTGTCCTCATTCACATCGGGTTTAGAATATTCACATAATGTTCCCCTCCTCCCAAAACATCCTTCATCCATTGTCCTTACCGCATCGCGTTAAACTATAGGTCATTTCCAAGAACTAATTTTGGCTTGATTCCCATCCTCATGGGATACATAGGTACACCTAGACATTTCATCTTTGTTCTGGCCTAGGTTCATCTATTCTTTCTCTCATCCCCTTGGCCGGAGTTCTCTCCTAGAATTACAAATGGTGTGGAAAATGTGGGCTTATGTACTCTTTCACTTAGGGTTATTTTTCCACACAATACACATTCTTCTTTGAGATACCTCTTTTCCCACATCCTTATCATATAAAATTAAACTACATCACATTTTCCAAACTATGCATGGCTTGATTCCCATCATCAGAGGACATATAGGAATTACAAAACCTTTCGTCTTCAGATCTAGCTCTGGTTTTTAGAAACCTTATCTCCCTTTTATCCCTTTGGACTACGTTCTCCCAGGGGTGTGTGGTGTGGTGTGGACTTATGTCCTCATTATCATCAGGTTATCAATAACTATGCAATGTATCTATCTCTTGAGATCTCTCCATTACCCTTTCCTCCCCTCATCTTCTAGAGTTTTCTTCTCTCAATTGGGCCCCTCAAACCTTATTTTCATTCCACAAACATTCTCAGATGCACTTTGATTTAGGACATAGAGTGTTGGTTTTTACATTGACATGTTTTTATCCATTATCATGCTTCAAATCTCTCTTTATTTGGGTTTCCATCATCTTTCACATCCAAGGGGGCCCCAAAATGGTATAGATGATCAACCTTAAGGCTCACCTACCATTTTTGGGCCAAAATCCCACAGGGTCTTGAATGAGGTTATGAGACATGTTCTAATTTTCCAATATTGTGAGCGGTCAACCCTCATTTGTTGTTCCCATTTTAGGTCATGTGATATGGATACTGTGTTTTAAACATAGTTGACATTTATCCTCCATCTCTGTGCCACCACCAATAAGCCCTAAATATTTGTCTTGTGATTCATGTCCCTTTCCACTGCATTATGTTTAATTATAATTTCAACACCCTGGGTACTATCCCCCCATGATGCTTTGTGCTTTAAGAGGAATAATCAACATCAAGGTTTCATCCTTGACTCAACACCATTTACTCTTATTGTGTATTCCATGTGTTGTGAATATCTTCTCTTCCCTTGTTTCCATCATCGAGCATAGATCACATGGGATTAGGGATTTGGTCGATGTTTACACCTACATGGAAGAATATCACTTATTTTAGTCTAAGTTATATGACCTTAAACTATGATCTCCCCATCTTTACCACTTGATATTAAACTAGATGGAATGTTAAAACAACATACCTCCTGATTCACACCCTTATGGGATACACAAGAATGCCAAACATTTCTTCTTCATGTCCATCTCAGGCTCCACAAATTTTCTATTATATTTGGACATTTGGCTCTAATTCTTATGGTATTGTGAGGTGTGGCTATGTGGACTTATGATATCATTCACATCAGGTTTATAATAGTTTCAGCACATATTTCCCCTTATGGGCCAGTCCCTCCCATATCTGTCCATACCACATGATGTTAAACTACATGACATTTCATGAACTATGTATGGATTGATTATTATCCTTATGGGATATATAGTAACACCAAGAAATTTCTTCTTTAGGTATAGCCCTAGGTACCTCAAATACTTACTTCTTTTTGGACCCTTGGTGTGAACTCTATCATAAGCACATGGTGTAGTGAGGAACTCTTTAGTCCTCATTGACGTCAGGTTTATAATACCCATGCCACATACTCCCCTTTGGGGATTTCCCTTCCATTATCATTACGTCTTTACTGCATGATCTTAACCTGCATGACGTTTCAAGAACTATATTTGGATTTATTCCAAACCTTATAGGATACGTAGGAATGCCCAAAAATTTCATCTTCACGTCCAGCCCTAGGGTCATTAGACCATTTTCCCTCTTCTTTCCTAAACTTGTAATCCTCTAATATTCTTCAACAACATTCCCATATGCAATGTGGTTCAGGACATAGTTTATTGGATTCTACATGAACATGATTTCATTCATTTCAATGATTCACCTCTCCCTTTATTTGGGTTTCCATCATCTTTCACATCTAAAGGACCCCCAGACGATATGGATGATTGGACTTATAGTTCTCCTAAAACATTGGGCCAATGTCCTATAGTATTTTGAATGGATTTATGAGATAGGTATCACATTTTGAATATGGTCAGTGGTAAACCCTCATTTTTTGTTCCCATTTCTGGTCACACGATGTGGATATTGCGTTTCAAATACGATCAATAGTTATCCTCCATTGTTATGACACCCACATTAAGCCCAAAATATTTGTCTTTTGATTCACATAAATTTCCTTTCAATCATGATTAATAGGAATTTTGAAACGCTTGGTGTTATCACTCTGTGCACCTATGCACATTAAAGAAAATGAATCAGCGGTGTGAGGGTCATCTTTGACTCCACGCCATCTCCCCTTACTAAGTATTCCATGTGTTGTAAATATATTCTCCACCATTTTTCCCACACCAAGGATATATCATGTGGGAATAGGGATATGAGTATTATTTATACATACATGGAAGAACCACAGTCCTTATGGTCCGAACACTAGGACCATAAACTAGGAGTTCACATCTTAAACTAATTCCCAAATCTAGACATCATGACTCTAAACTGTGTGTGTTTGTTCTCTTGAAATTTTTTGATATAGTGTGTAATTATTTTTTCTCATTCACATTGGGATTTCTTTATATCCCCAAAATACATATTTCCACCTTGGAAATCTCAATATGTGGTCCGATCTCTATGACCATAAACTAAGATCCCTTACATATTTATCGTATGAAACTAAACTTCATTTTCTGTACCTAGTCTGCATAACGATAAATTATATACCCATTAGACATCTTTACTCAAGAAGGTGTTTCCCCTTTTAGTATTTTCCCTCTATCATGCCTCATTTGAGAACTACATATCGCTTGATTCTTTCCCTTGTATAATTCGTAGCAATGCACATGCATTTTACATTGGGACCATCCACAAGTTCGTTAGCTCTTCCGAATATTTGCCATTATTTAAGGTGAAAAATCTATGACCCTAAAATAGGTGTCCCTAGTCCATTTAACATGAAATTAAATTGTTCGATATGGTCCAAGAAGTATGACCTTAAACAATGTGCAATGTTCTAATCATATGACATTAAACTATTCCAAACATCATCTTTACCATATGACATTAAACTATATATGCATTGTCTTTAACATATGACATTAAAATATGTGTCTAGAGTCCTCATTTTTATGGCATAAATCTATAAGGTATCATGGGTCCTCACCAGTGAGGTCCCATTTAGAAATATGTTTGATCTTGATTTAGACTGATATGCTCTCCCAGTACGATTTCACCATGGTGGTGTAATTCTGAGAGTGTTTATAAGAAACTGACCTTAAACATAAATTATTATAGTGAATTTGGAATACATTTTTTTTCATTCATTCCCATAGAACTTTTAGGTTTAGAGTTTTAGATAAATAGGACAAAAACTTACATAAACATTCAATATTACAAAGTAGATACGTCAACATGCTATCCCTTTTTTTTCATAAAACAAAAACTATTAAAATGAAATATTGTTTATTTTAAAGAAAAATATTCAAATACTATTATCAGAGAATATTTTTTATCTTTACCAATATTAAGACATGTGAAAAACATTTAAAAACTTGGGAAGAGAATGAAAATCTCAGTAAGGGAAAACAATGGAAACAATTTTCATGTGATCTTGAGGGATATAAATAATAACATGAGGACTTTCATAAAGGTATTAGAAATATGAATATCATAAAAATGAGAACTTGTATCATAACATGAAAATGTGTCTATAATAATTAATTTATACATTAATAATCATATCACCAAGGTCCATAAAAAGGTGTCATAAAATTTACAAAGGTTATCCACCAAGGTATCGTAAAAATTACGAACATTATTCAACAGGGTATCGTGAAACTTGTCATCTCTAGAGATTAATTTATTTACCCAATGCATTAGAGATGTATCAGGGAGAACCGTTAATATGTATTTATATTCATGGTATCCGCATATATCATAATCAAACATTTCATAAATACCCCATATAGAATAAAATAAATGGGTTTCATTTCAAAATCATGACGTTTTGAAAGTTCTTAAAAACATGATTATTATGTCATTTATAAACCACAGAAAAGGAATTAGGGTTTTATGTATGTAAAATTAAGAATAAAATATACTATTTTTATGTTTTTATTAATTCCCCCAAAACTAAAATAAGATTGGGTATTCACAGAAAGTAAATAAGATAATTTCATGAGAAAAAGAGAGAGAGGTTTTGAGACGAAATTTCTACAGCATAACGACTATATGAAATGGTTTTAGAAAAAATTAAAAAGAGTGGGGGAAAGATTAAAACACTAATAAATAACTAATAATAAAATATAGGTACATAATAAAATTTAAATAAGATCATGGTATGGATATTTGAATAACATACCACATGTAAAGGAATCTTAAAAGAAAAGAGAAGATGTGATTTCTTTTATGAAAATGCAGCACCATAACAACATCACGTTAAAAAATTCAGAAAAAGAATTGATTAGAGAAAAATGGTATATCATCATATTGAAATCAAAATAATAGTAATAGGGATACATAATATAGTACCCAAACATATGAAAATTAAAATTCAAGGACATAACATATAAGAAGTGTGGACTAAAAGATGAGGGTGAAAGGTTCCCTTACCTTGAATAGTAACTTATAAAACATGATGATCAGGATATTGGGGGCTTGAGGGAACCTTGGTAGGAAACCTTGGAAGGTAAAAAGACAACATCCTATTTTAGGGGGAATTTGGAATGAAATTAATGAAGTAATGGGTTGGTATTTGTAGAAAAAGTTAGGGAATATTTTATTAATTTCCAAGGGACACCTCATTAGTCGAATTTATAAAACCATGGATTTACCATGGTATCCTCCCATGGTTCTGTCCACATGGGACACATCAAAACATATATAATGTAAAAAAGTTTACCAGAATAATTATATCACGATTACATCATTAATGATGTCATTAAACACATCGAAACTTCAAACTGTTTTTTACTATTCACTAAAAAACAAAACATCTCATAAAAAATATCATAAATTCACCCTAACCTAATATTGATGCTCGAAATTCCAAAATGAACTCAATTTTTAGAAAATAATTTTCTAATCATGATATATTTAATTTTTAATAAAAATAACTATTTATCCGAAAAAATTCTAATACTTAACTAATAATTTCAGAAACATTTATTTAGTTATGCTATTATATCACATTACCATTCAAGATGCCTAAAACATATTTTAAATTCCTTAGGTGAGGTTACTATTACATTGGTCAGTAAACCATTCATAAGGTTAATATTACTATTCCAAAAGGTAAAGCTATAATTCACCAACAAAATATTTTGACCATATTGAACCAAATTTTTCACCCTAATTACAACCGTGTATTTCTGATTTTCCAAAATCATTTAAAAAAAAGTAATTTAATATTAAAATAAAGTTAAATATTTATAAATAAAAAACTATTCATAAAAAACTATTCATTTAAAAAACTATTCATAAAATACTTAAAAGTAAAATTTCTAAGAAAAATTTTAAAAAAATCAGTCTAGTATAATATTGATACTAATTAGTAATTGATTTTTGTTAAAGTCAAAAAAAAGATTCATCCCAAAAAAACTATATAACAAAAATATAACATGACATAATCATATTGAAAATTCATATATGACATAAAAAGTTTTGAATTACATTTATTTTAATAACTATTATATCATTTATTTGAATCTTTCATTAGTAAAGTAATCACTGCATCAATATTGTGTCATAAATAAGTTTATTTATGTACTGTCTAACAATTATAAATAAAATACCATGATGTAGGAAATATTTTTATCTTTATAATGACGACTTATAGTAAAATAGATCACTTATATAACCTCATATTAAAAATTTAATACTTATTAAAAACATGAGTGCGAAAGAATCTTTAAAGTAGATTCCGTGGGAAGATTTATCCTTTTAATTAAATAAGATTCCATGAGAAGCATTAAAATAGCATACATAGGAAGATTTGTACATTTAATTAATGAATATTTTATGATAATCTTTAAAATATATTCCATGTGAATCTTAGTTATTTTAATTTAACAAGATTTTTTGGGAAGCTTAATAATAGCTTCTATGAGAAGCTTTATACATTTAATTAAACAAGCTTCTTTGTGAAGCTTTATACCATCTTCCATGAGATAATTTATCCATCTAATTAAATAATATTATATGATATGATTTAAACTCTCTCATATAAAAAAAATTATTATATGTGTTAGGGTACTTTTATAATTTAATTTTACCCCTAATTACCTGATTTACCCTTAACTGCCATAATTAAAAATAATCACTGAAGTTACTATTCATAATAACAGATACATATTTACAAAACTTTTACCTTTTGATTCCAAATATGGATTCCATTTTCCAAATTCAAAACACATAATTTCTATAATTAATTTAAAATTAATTCCCATTGTCAAAATAATAAAATGAGTTTTAAAAAAAATCATAACCATCAAAAGATTGGCATGTGTTTATATCTAATTTCAATGTAAAATTACTTCCAATGACCAAAATTGGATTAAAGGATAAAAATATATTCTATTTATACTTTTAATCCATTATATAATATAATTTAACTATATAAATTATATCGATGGAATTTTGTTTCAATTTAAATTTATGGTTTTTTTACTAATCATCAAAACATGAAAGTTATAAAAAATATATCAAAAATTCATACAAAGTAAATTTTGATGTCCCACCTATTAATAAGAAGTATATTGTTTCAAATATAACATATAAAAGTGAAAAATCTAAATCTAAAAATGGTTTTCCATCAAAAGGCGGTAAAAATGCATTTTAAAAAATAATTCTTTTATCGGAAAAAATTGAATTTGTTCGTATATCATATCTATAAAACATATAAGATGTATTTAATAAATTAAATTGAATATATAAAATATATTTTTAATTCAATAAAAATTTATAAAGAGTGATATTATTTTATAAACAGAATTATTATCTTTTTAAATAGGTTTTTTATATAAACACATTCTTTATATTCAATTGGTTTTTGTTTCCATTTATTATAAATTTGGTAATAGATTAATAATTAATTAAACCTGTGTAAAATATATTTTCATAATTCAGTTGATATTATTCATTCCCACCGTTACAATGACTAGGTTATAACCGTAACATTTAAATAATAATATTTAGTTGTTTGTTTAAGCACAATATAGTGTATCATATATTCAATTGAACATATTGATTCTTTCTTAAAAAGTGGGATGTTATAGGGTTGGAATCCATTCTAACAACCCATCACTCTACCCTACGCTTTTCATTCCTTCCTATTTGGAGCATCTTCCTCTTTAACATCTAAAGGGACCCCCAAATGACATGGATGCTCGGCCTTTCGGCTCGCCTACCATTTTGGGCCAACATCCTGAAAGTTATTGCACATACACTTTGAGTTAGGGACTGTCTTTTGGAATATGATCAGTGGATGGACCTTGTTTTTTGTCACTATTGCAGGAAAACATGGCATATAGACTATATTTTGAATATGGTCAATAGTTACCCCCCTTTTCATTCCACAATCATAATGTTCTGAATATTGGGCATCATGATTTACACTCCTCATTCCCCTTTGTTCAGTTTGATTCAAATTTTCCTAGAGTCATCCCTCTCAAGAAATATAATATATTAAGAAGAAAATTTTATCTATTTTGAGAACCCTATTCTCTGGTTAATTCCACACCATTGTCTTTGAATCTCTGGGTGGTCATTTGGACCCAGAGTATATGAAAAGTTTAGCCGGTACTATCATATAAAAAGTGAATAATTATGTAGTCATCCTTTGTTTATCACACTGGGTATTACCCACATGAGCTTAGGGAATGATCACTGGTTACTTCATAACTATGATTGAGATGTGATAATTAATGTAAACAAGAATCAAGATTTTCATGCCCTAACATAAAATAAATAAACATGTGCGAATGTAAAATTATGAATTCTTGCAGATTACAGCACCATGGATTGGTCCCTCTAATAGATGGATTTGCCTCCTCAATAGAGTGTTTGAGCTCTATGAATATATGGTTTGTGGCCTCTAGAATTGAATTTTTCCTACTAAGCTCCCTCTCCTCTTCACTGGCCATATGGCATAATTAAACAGCCTTGATGTGCTCCTGAACTCCATCAACTTGGATGTTAGCCATATCTTGGGATGCTCATGTCATATTCTCCTCAAATTCAATCAGTTGTGCTTTAATTGAGATATAAATTCTGATTGGGTTCTAATGAAAGAAAAATTTCCATTCACATGCACCCCCAAACACTAGACTTCATACCCAGCCTCTTGATGTTTCTAGATATTGATGGCATTCCTCTACTGCAGACTAACACTGAGGCCACATGCGTCCTCCCTCACCATCTCAGCAAGGTAATCTTGAATTAGTATGTGGGGGAGTTGGGCATCCACTCCTCCAGTGCATAGTTCTCATAGTTGTGGTGATTTTTCCCATCTAACTTATCCACTATGATTGCGGGGTGTTATGGATGAAATGTTTGATCAATTTCAATGACTGAAAATGGAAAAACTTTCTTTCATATTCATCGGAAGCAGTCTAGTCCCACTCCTATGGGTCAGCAAGTTCATATTCAGGAAATGACTCTAGGAGCTCAGTAGTAGGATATTATTTAGTAAGGTCCCCATCGCTTGATTCTAATTCAATGAGGTCTGTACGGCCAACTCCATACTCAGTCCTGTCAGCAGTTTCGCTCATAGCCACTGGTCGCTCATAAGGAAATATAGCCTAGTCAGCCTGGGCACTCGGTACTATAAGGACCAACACCCCTATTTGGAGTGGGGCCTTGAGTCTTCTAGCCATTTTTATCAGGAACATGTGTAGCATCCCATAAATTGTGTAGACATGGGCCGCGTTAGTCAATTTTACTGATCTGACAACAGTTACAACTCTAAAGCATGAGACTTACCATGGCCTACCACATAATCTCACCACAGTTCAATCATCACAAGGAGGACAAGACACAACCCTCTATATATGATTGTGGGCTCTAATGATTCTTAGGAGGTTACCCCCACTCCCCTAGTACCACTGGATTCCAAAACTGTTATCTCTTCGGCTGCAAGTCCTGATGTTTCGTTCTTTACACCTATCACACCTTCGTCCCCATCAGTGGGAGTGGTTGATTGTAGATTCATTTTCATAGATAAGTGTTAGTTGAGAAAAAATTATAAGGTAATAAGGGAAATGGCGCAATTAAGGGAAGTGGGAAATCACTTCTAGAGTTATAGAATACTCACCTAAGGAAATTCCCCAAAAGGCCACTATTTTGTCTTCTTCATGAGAGGATCCCTTAGAAGTCCCCTCTGTTTCTCATAAAAAATCTTCCTCATTGACTTCTTATGCCCAAGATCCGTCTACATGACCGGGTAAGGGAAAACTCACCTCTAATTGAGCTGCCATCAATTTTGTAGGAGTATTCACGTTCAACAACACCATTTCGAAATGATTCATTGGACGCATTTCAACGTGGATGGTTATTACATCATTTAGTTCCATCACCAATATTTTTATCTCAGCAGGGGTATATTTGAATCTTCCATTCACAAAGCCATGTTCTCCCAGCGCTATCCCGTTCATGTTCATGTTTTTCCATAGGCTGTTAAAACTGAGATACTATTTTCCCTTTTCCTAATCCTTTCAGGTCTTTGGAAAGATAGAATCATAAGAAATCATGACCAGACATAGTTTCTTCACTGGAGCTTGAGAGGGGACCCTGTAAAATCCTTTGGATGGTTCACCTCTCTCATGGGCCCCCTGGTGAAGCCACCAAGCCCAGTATTGTCACATATTTCTCTTCACCTCTAGCCAACACTGGTCTAGGGTCTGTTGATTAATGGCCTACTACCCCTACTATTATGACCTCATTACTTTTTCACATGTTATAACCACCATTTTGATATCTCCCCATCGTGAATGTTCAACGTTGAGGTGTAGAGACCACTTTTCTATCCCAGATAGTCTGTCGCTTCAGCATCTCACCAGGGTAGGCATTCTCCCAACCCTATGCATAATCATGAACCAAATCTGAATGCATAATTGTATGGAGGAAAATAATTACACACCTTCTAATCCTCTATTTAAAACATCATCTAGAGTTGTCTCATCATGTATGGGTGTTTTTCCAAGCGCAAATTTGTGTACACCTGTAGTGTAAGCCTATGCATGAACAAGAATTTTCGAGCGAACTAGTGTGGGGTATATGGTTCAAATATAGGTTCACAATCCACTCGTTCCAACAGAACACCACCACAAAAAGATAAGCATATTCCACCATTTCTTAATAGTATTTGTTCCATCATCAGTATAGGCTCTGGTTAGAAAAGGGAATGGGTGGAAGTTAAATTGTTCCACCCTTCCTATCTTACATATCATAGTCGTTGAATGTAGCCTCAATAGGAAACATCCTACAATATGTTACATTGATGGTTGAGAATGTATTCAAGGTGGATTAATGGGGTTAATATATCCATATCCCCCACATGTTCCACAATCCATCTATACTAGAGTGTAACAACCCGCACGCCCACAACGACCTCTTTCCCTCACCGATGTGCTAGATTAGATGGTATAACTTCACCAACACCGGTATGCCCAGATTGATGTAGTCTCCACCAACTATTTGATCCATCAGGATTAATGTAATTGGTCTCACCCCCTTGAGGGAATCTATAACTAATAATATCAACCCACATATCTGCACTGAGATGGATCTGACCGTCTTGACTATTTTCCACTTCTCTGTCTTGATGTTGTACCCCATAGTTTGCACGGACTGTTCTCCAACATTTTTTGTATGAACATTCTTTTCCCCACTAAGATCATTATGGACCTATAGGGTCCCTATCAGTATTTTTCCCTTCTCTAGTAGGAAATTCAAAAAATAGCTAAACCGCTAATTAAAGTGGATGTCTCAGGTGTTTTTGTTATCCTCATCTTTACCTAGTACTAGCCTCAGTAATTTCATCCCTAAAGGCGACATCTTCTTCTTATCATTCTAGACATTCATGGATGGGAGCAATTCAGCATACATCCCTACCAATATTGTGATTCTGAAGATTTGGTGGAGGTCCTAGAGGATGATTTTACGCTCCCCATGATATATGTAGAAATTATTGGTATCCGGTGACCATCGACTTAGAAATTCCAGAATAAACTCCTTCGATTAAGAAACGAGGAATTGGGAGGCCCATGCTGCTTCATATAGGCCTACCCACCTCAGTACATTCTCAAACTCCCCACAAGACTCACACACCTAGTAGGCCCAAACCCAATCATTGGTGAAGTTTCCACCGTGGGAAATATTATTGTATTTGATCCAACCCTTTTATGGATTCCCAAGCCCTACCTTCATGACCATGTTTTACAGAGGTGGAGATGTCTCCTTTGAAATTTTCTTTTCATTGATGTTGTTTACATGGTTATAAAGGAAATGTACTATCATTGGGGTGTAATTATCTCCAATGTGGCCATCTGTATCCCTCTACCATTAGTATTTCTTGGGGTTACTCCTAAACTAGTAGGCTGGCTCTTCATTGCTAGTTTCTGGGATGGAGACTTCATCCCAAAAACCAAATCTATACAATGTATGGTGATTGAAAACTGGGTATCCTTATGCACCTCCACCAGATGCTCCATCAATAATTGGTGATCAGAAGTTCTCTAGATGTACTCTCCTATTTTGATGTTGTTTTCCATTGGCTACCTTCAAGAAGCGTCAACATGATCATATCGTGAAACCTCCTGAATAACCATTAGTCGAAAGACTTAGAGAATTTTTTTCTGGTTGAAGGACGAAGGTTAATCGAAAAAAATCATTCACAGAGACTACTCAAGATGACCATTAGAGAATATTTTTGTATAGCGAAGAAGCCTTGTCTTTGGCATGCATCACAAAATAAACAACTGATCATGATTCACTAGTTCACTAAAATCATTCACAAAGCACCTGACCAAAGTACTATGGTTAGTTAAATTAATTCATTAGAGGATTGTTTTGTGAATATAGAGAACACGTACACTCATTCATGAAGATCCATATGCGAAAAAACAACTCTCGGACTTATTTAAAGGCACAGTCGATGCCGATGACTTACAAATTCTCTACACTGTGACACATAGATTCACCTCACAGTGAGCTGCAAATTCTCTTCACATCACCCTCTCCCATCCATAGTGGTGCCTCTCTTCAAGGGTCGTTTCGTGATACCACTTTATGATTTCCCTTTCAAAGAAACCTCTTGGTCGACTCTACAACACAGCTTTGTGATCTCCCATATGTTTGATCCTCCTAGTATCTTTGGCGTCTTACCCACAGAATCTTCCCCTCTTTTCTTTTAGGTCCAATTTTGAGGGGGGGCATTTATTGGTGCTGAAATTTATCCCTCATAGGGAGTTAATTCCCTGATGTTGTAGAGTTAATCTGAAATCAAAAGGGCCCTAAATCCCTCAAATCCATCATATAGGGATCCTTTATGATACCCACTGCAAGGCAGTCCCACCTTCACAAGGACCACCTCTGTGAGCATCTCCATTTCATCACAGACCCTCAGTGAGTCTAGCACATTCCGGCAGAGTGTGTCCAATCCATAGTTTCATTGGTCTCTGTGGCTTGCTCTGTGCTGACTGCTTCAGCGATCCTCTCTGTGGTGTCCCACACCCTATGTGATTCTGACGCATTCCAACAGATCCCATCTTCTCTATGGCATCACTCATCTCCACTACATGTTATGTGACCCTCACCAACTATTTTTTCTAATAAATAGAGGGCTCAACCCCGTATCAAACCACTGTTAATCCAACCTTTCAAATTTTGAGCTTCCATTTCACAAAGACCTACGTGAACCCAATAGATGGATCACTAAAGGTACTATACCTCTACAAAATCATGTTCTTCAAGGCCTCCACCTATGGTGGGGATACACTTTTCGAAGGCATATTAAATTCTCAAAGGAGGGAGCCCCTTCGGGTTTCTTGAGACTTCGAGGAGCATAGAGCCTTTGAAAAGTACTCTCAAAACAAAGAAGGATTTGCTAAAGTGAATATCTACTTCGTAGAATGCTTCCTTTC
The DNA here is from genome assembly GCA_963277665.1 of Viscum album. Classification (NCBI taxonomy): domain Eukaryota; kingdom Viridiplantae; phylum Streptophyta; class Magnoliopsida; order Santalales; family Viscaceae; genus Viscum; species Viscum album. The sequence continues at coordinate 1,058,761,554 of OY728125.1, forward strand.
ACAAAGACCCTTCCCTCCGTGAAGGAACTACCCTTCATGAATGAACTTCCCTTCATGAAGATCCATCCATTCTCAAAGAAACTTTTCTTCGTGAAGATCCTTTTCTTATCTAAGGTTCTTCTCCTCACAAAGCCCCTCTTTCCAAGGTCTCCATCTTTGCACACCCCTCTTCCATGGGGACCTCTAGGCTCGTGTGATGTCATATCATGTTCCCTCGAGTGGTGCCTCATACGGCACTGCTTTTCCTTATGCTCCTTTTCATAAGCACACTAATGGATATTGCTTATTCACATAGCCTTGATAACATGATCTCTTCAATGCATCACTCCACAACCCCATCACCATGAAGTTGTTGGTGCCTTCCCTTCACCAAGGGTTAAAGTGTGCAAGGTATGTATGTCCTAGGGATGGGGAGTAAATCCTCGTCGTCCAAGATACAAGATGTTAAATTTATAAGAATTTATGTCCCCAACACATGTCATTAAACTGTGATCACCACATAAGACAAAAGTTCAAAGAGGACCTTGATGGTGATGGGGACCCGTGCCTTCTCACCCCCTCTCTCTAATCTTTGTCTCTTTGTGAACCTCATGCAGTCTCCACATATTCCCTGAAACCCTATGGTGGGGCGTTTGAGGTAGGATGACCATATCCTCCTCATATGTATGGACACCCTCCTTTCCTATCGGGATTCCCTCCTAGAGTAAGTCCCAAACATTATTTATTTGGGCCACTAACAATGCGTAAGTCCCCCTCCATTCCTCATAGATGCACCTTTCACAATGTGATCGTTAGGTCTTTGTGGCCTCTTATTTTTTACACCAAGAATGACTCACATGGGTTTAAATAATGAATCAACCATGAAATCCTATTTGGGATTCCTTAGTTTATAAGACCGATCCCCATTCATGAACTACATGGGCTTTAATCCTTTTCCTTTCCAGATAGGGTATATAGGAAACCTTCCCTAGGTTCAAGCCCATCACTCATTGGTCCAAAAAACATCACATCATCTCACCCTCATCACACATGGAATTAAAATATATATTTTAACTACATGGGTTTTTATCCCTATCTCCTAGATAGGGTACATATGAATCCTCCCTTAGGTTCAACCCCAAACACTGATAAACATCAATTTCCCCTTTGTTTGGACTCACATCCTTGGTCCTCCACTTAGTGGTGTTAGACCTGTTCCAAGGAAGCTAACCATGCATAATCCCCACACCCAATTCACACTACTTCAAACAAGAGTAAGCCTCTTACAATGTGCTGCTGACCATATGTAAGCCCTATCATGTCTTCAGATATCTATCCTTTGTGTACGCTCTGATTCCATGCTCCCATTACTAAACTATGTGGACATTGATTCTCCACCATGAGGATATGTAGGAAGCATCCCCAAGGTTCAAGCCCAAGTCCGATGTCCCATCCCAGACTGTCCCCTAATCCTTTGTGTTTCTGGAAGATCATGACTTAATCTAAAGGATCTACTTCCTTCAGGTCCCAACTACGCATCTATTCTCACAAGACACCACCTCAGGTGAATCATCACCCCACCAAACTATGTGGACATTGATTCCCATCCACTGGGATATATAGGAACCCTCCATGAAGTTCAACCCAACACCTAAATCATCTTCACATCCATTACATCCCATTCATCTCGTCCAAGTCATCAAATCATCCATCATCCATCTTTGTTTTACCCATGTAGACACATCCTGGTGAGATCACATCACCCGCTTCCTTGCTACTCCTAGAAGCACCCAGAATTCCAATCATGTGTAAGCCCCAACATGTCTTTAGGTTGATCCCCCATTGGGCACACCTTGATCTCATGATTCACCCTCTCGAACTACATCGGTTTTGATCCCTATCTTCTATACATGGTATGTAGGATGCCTCCCTAAGGTTCAATCCCTGCCAATGGTAAAAATTGGTTCCCCCTTTGATGGGACCCAATAATATTTGGATCCTTATTCATTGGGCGTCGTGATCCACCCATATAGTAAACCTCCCAAGTGATCCCTCCTAGGGATGAAACCATCTAATCCACTCCCACTAGTGTTCTAATCTATTCAATTCGTCTTTGCAATATGTTAAACATGCGACATACCCTATGTTAAAAATGGTAAATAGAGGAAAATATTGTAGACATTCTTATGGAATACAACCCCTACACTCGATGTGGGATTCCTTAGGCTTCTGCTCACTCTAGAAGCCCAATCATAAGGGAAATAAAATCAAGGTTTACTTGTGTTTCAACACCCAGACATTCTAGAAATTCCCAGTGTGACTACTCCCCTAACATAAGGTTGCTACCTTGACTTGACTCTATGGAATGTTCTGACAGATGCAGTGTAATTAACCAGCATCCAAAAAGATATGGCACTAGGAAGAGTTTCATGAACAACAACTTAATCTTTAAGGGATACATGGACTAGGTGACGAATTCCAAGGAGGAATCCCAGGAAGGAGATACCAATGTATCATCATCCCATGTCGATCAAGGAGAAAACATACCTGAATAAGCGAAGGATTCTATCTGCCATTGGAATACAAGAATGTGGGGAAACAATTAGTGTGTCACAACACGACGATGCGTACCCTGGTGAAAGAATCAGAAACAATTCTTGAATACAAAAACCAAGTGTTGTGAATAAAAAATTAATCAAGATCATATGTCTCATTTCACATAGAATTATGACATGAACACTATTTTCATATAAATAGTAAATTCACAACTAATATATATCATGATGGTTTTTTTTTATTTTTAACTAAAACCACTTTTCATGCATCACACTTGTTTTACTAGAAAAAAGAAAAACCTACTATTTGGTGGAATGGCTGAAAATTCTGTTGAGCTTCTAGAATTTGTTTATATAGATGTCTGTAGAACATTTTTTTCTTGAATTAGGCGGTGAAAAATCTAACTTTAAAACTTTTTTAGACTACATTAATAGACAAGGATGTGTCTTCCTAATGAGTTATATGTATGACTAACTTGAAAATTTAAGGAGTTAAAGAATGAATTATAAAATAATCCTCATAAGATGATAAATGCACATTGATTAGATGAATTTAATGAAAAACTTAACAATGATTTAATATAATATTAAAGGGATTTGGGTTTTAATCTCAGCTAACTCATCCTTATATATCATATTGTAATGGTGTTAGTGATAGTAGGAATCAGACCTTTTTGGAAAATGGAGTGGTCAATGATAGATAATGTAGATATTCCAAAATTTTAAAGGGATATGTATTTCAGGGAATGGAATGAATAATTAAATGATTAAAAATTGAAATAAAAAATTGAAATCTACATGAGATAACATATGGGGTAAAATATGTTTTTTCATATAACCAGCTATGCATTGGTAGGGAATTTTTTATGACTATCACTATAAATGATAAAGAACTCGAGGAAATGAAGTGTATCTCTATATTATATCCCAATGAAATAATTGGACAATAATTATATGACCCTAATACAAATTTTTAATAATTTCATGACATTCCATATTACCAGAGAGGTAGGACATATCCGAAAGAGATAGTTAGATAAATGTATACATTATTCAATATTTTTTCAAGGTAAATAAGAGTTGACAAAAGAAAAAATCTATAAGACACCATGGAAGTGGTTATTCTAAAGAAACAACTATTATATAGGACTCCCAAATATATTATATACTATCCATGTATGTTTTTTTATCACTGATGATATTGAATCATCAATAGTTGATAATAATAAACCAATATATAATTAGGATGTTGTAATTTTCTAAAAAATTACAATATTGAAAGAAACCATGAATTCTAATATGGGATAAATATACATGTACCATGTTTTTGTATTGGTATAATTGATTGTAAATGTGTTGGATGTTTTGGTGTGAATGGGTATTTAAGAAGAAACCAAAAAAATGATGCTAAAATTAGTCCCTATGTGGCATTAAATATGGATAAATGGATTAATAATATTCAAGGAATTTACTTAGATGAATATCTTACACTATTTTTTATACAAAAAAAACTTTTGAACTGAGTATTACAAGGTAGATTTCTATGATTATGCGATTTGGAAAGAGGATTTCAAAAATAATTTCCTCAATGGAAACCATGTGAAATATGTGCATTTGACATAACCAGAAGGGTTTGTGATACTAAGGCATTATAGTATGTTATGAAAGTTGTAGAGGTTCATTTATGGACTGAAGAAAGTATCCAAATCATGAAACAATTTCATTGATGTATCCATAATGGAATTTGGTTTCATAAATAATTAATGTTATACTTTTGGATACAAGTTCTTTAGTGACGTTATGGTCATTTTAGAAGTAGTACATGTTGATGAAATAATAATAGTTGAATATTATATAATAGTCTTATATTTAGTTAGTAAATGGTTTAAATAGTGATTCTATATAAAGGAATAAAGAAAAGTAGCATATATTATAGGTATCATGATAATTCATGACAGATCTAATATGTTTTCTGGACTATGTAGAGGTACATAAGATGATAAGAATATAAAGAGATTTATTATTGAAAATTTATGTGGGTATATGTTTTAGTGTACCATTTTTTACTCATATTCATGAAATTGTGTCCTCTGACAAAATAAAAGAGATAATGGAGTACAAGAATTCTTTAGACAAAAGGTATATTGTCATTTATATATCTGATTTGGTATACCATGATTTATTTTTCCTACAATTTGATCATGATAATAATATAAGAACTAAGATATTGTAATTGGATGATAGAAAATACTATCATAAAATATTTTAGGTGTACTAAGGATATAATCCATGTTTATATAGGATATGCAGAACTAGATATCATGGGATATACACATGATAGTTTCCAAAAAAATAACAATGATATGAAGATGATGCTGGTATATGTATTTATATTCAATAGAGGAATTTTTAGAGGGATATCCTCAGAGTAGGTAGTTATCATATATTCTATTTTAGATTCTAAGTGTATAGTGTAACCATATGAAACAAAATATACATTGTGGATATGAAACTTTATCCAGGATCCAGATGTGCTACCCAGAAATAAGGACCCTATAATATTAAATTCTGAAAATACTATAGGGGTGGTCCTTGAAAATATTCCATAGTAAAAAAGATGGAAACATAAATTACATTAGAATTATCAACACATAAGGGTTTTTTTCAAAAGGTTTGAGGTTATAATAAGTTTTATTTCCATGGATGACGATGTGGAAAATACATTGAATAAATCATCGTTCCCTAAAAGCATAAATATCATGTGAGATCTAGTAGAATTAATTTCATTTGTAGTTGGTTCTAGTCCGGTGGGATTATATTGGAGTTTGTATCCTAGAACCATCTTCTGTGTATAATTTATTACATATTTAAACATGGAATTCAATAATATTAAATTTCTTATCATACAGTTTTTATTATTTTATGTTAATTCAATATGATAATTTCCTTAGAGTATTTATCACAATAAACTATCATTGCAGTTCACTTAAATAATGATAATCATTAAGACAAATAAAGATATTCATAAATATATGTTCCATATACATAAAACATCATTATAAAGACACATAGATTATTACAGATATTGGGTCTTATAGGCTCATAATATATTAAGACATATTCTTACGAATTTCACACATTGAAATATAAAAAATTTCTGGTTATGAGAATAGACCCACTCAATGGGATTCTATATGTTATATGTCTTATTTTATATTCCTATTCCTAGACATGGGTATTGGACATAAAAATGACAATATTATTAATCAGTGTCATGAGATTAATATGTATATGAATTGATAAAACCCATGATGACATATTCTTAGCGATTGGTGGGATAAATTGTGTGTGTAACAAGTTATATGGAAATCATAAATATGATATGAAAGTATTTCTCACTTATTAATTAATAGAAGAATATATATTATCACCATTGTTAATAATTGAGCATACTAATTACATACATGTAAATGAAAATTTTATCAAATAGTTCGTTTTAAGAAATCCATAGAATGATATATCAAACATCATGTTTGATAAAATAAGTGATTCAACATGAATGATTGGATATTGAGGAAAAATAATTATATTATACAATGATTATTTTAAAGTAGTTATTATCATTAGATATTAAATTCATTATTAATGGGTTCCTTAACATGTTCTAAAAAGATGTTATTGGAATTTAAGGGATTTATATTATCTCCATAGTGAAAATGAATGTCCCATATTGCATGACTCTGATATGTCAATCCATGTTGGAATGTATCTTTACCTATTTGGGGAAAAAAACTTTCATAAAAAATATATCCTCAATGTTCTATCTCCTTTTTATCATAATGATAACCAATATTTTAGATACATATATATTTTCTTTATCATGACCTCTATAATAGTTGGTTTTTGTGGTATATAGAGGAAATTAATGTATGTTTATCACTAAATCACATGTTGGGCCCTCAATAATAATAGTTTCTTTGTAAAAAGGATTAACTCTATCCCCATTAGTTTCATTATGATAGGGAGAACCCACATGGGAAATGGATTCATCTATAATGGGTCTAATTCAATTTTTTTTGACTATTTCATCACATGGTGTAACTATATAGTGATTTTTATCTTAAAAATGATGGAGGAATAATTATTATCTAGTTTCATTTAATATTTTTCCTAAAAATAAGTTTTATTCTTTTGAATGGAGAGGACCTATGTGTCATTTCTTATCACTATAATAGAGATTATTTTTGGTTGTTTTTTTTGATTCATGAAAAGGAGGACCTCTTTAGTGTTTCTATTTTTTAATGTGATGAGAAATTCCAAATTTGTTTTTGGATTTTATATGTATTTTTTTTAATCCTTTATAATTAGAAATACCATGGTGTTTCATTGTTTCTTTATCAGAGGGTAGAACTAAAGAGTGGTTTGTTTATTTAAAAAGGGGAAGATAACCAATATCAGTGATATTTATTAAATATGATGGATTAGAGGTTTCATATCTAAAATAACTCATAAAGGATTTTTGATCCCCCTAACTTATTATTATAATGAATTATCCAAAAGTTACTGTCAAAAAATTTTCTTGATCACTGAGAAAATTATTAACAATTAGAAGACCATTCTATATCTTGGTGTTGGGGTTATATTTCCTTGGAAAACTCCTCAAAATTAATTTTTATGACTCATATGGATAAGGAATGAACCACTTAATAGGGGTGCATATTAGTTTTATCCAAGGGACACCCCAAGAGTTTGGGATTTTTAGGAACCTCATAAGAAAATATCATTCTAAGGTATAAATTTATTGGATTTCTACTTAAAATTACTCTTAGAAAGTATGAAAATTTATTTCTTAATGGGGGAGACACCTATATAGTGTTGATGTGGAAATGTGGTATGTCATATCTACGATTTATCCCTTGCTTAGTAACACCACATTGGTTTTGAGCATTGATTGTTTCCTAATATTTTAAAAATGTAATTATGGATATATCAAAAAAATACTTCGGAACTATTTTTTTATGATTTATATAAGGAAATTATATAATGGGGAAATATGCCACAAGTATCCAATAGTTATGGTATCCTTAACTATTAAAAATTTGGGAGTATTATTATAATATACTAATTTCTAGACATATAATTGTTTATTTCTATTACATTTCCCATATGTTGATAGGGAAAACCACAACTCATCACCCATCTATGGAATCTATGATTTGGCTTTTATAGGTTATCCTGAATGAAAAACCCCTAAGTAAAATATCAAAAATAAATATACAAGATGAATCATTCTCTTTTTGAGGTGATTCATTTCATTTTGGTTCACAATTTGTTTCACAATGTATCTATGTATTGGATTTTTCCTCCCTCTATTTTAAGAGAATATTGTGTATCAAAATATATGTTCTAAAATCTATATTATGTTAGTTAGAGTTACAAAATTATAATATATAGCTATTTTATATTGTTAATTCTTGTTCATAAAATTCTTATTGAATCCATATTAATAGAAATTAGTTGATTACACCACAATTTTCCTTAGTGAAGACAATAATTATTTTTAATCAGTATATTTAATAACTCTTCAATGAGGATTCTTCCAAAAAATAATTATTTCCACAATATAATTATAATGTTTTCCATTACAATTTATATAATTTTTATAGTTATTCCATGGTTTTTATTCATCTAGTACGAAAATTTAGTGTTTTATATTATCATAGAAAATAAAAGAGTTACATCATATTATTACGATATACATGAAGGCATGACAGGTTTATGATGGATTTTAGTACCATATATGAATTAAAAGTTGTTTTAATAGTATTCCTTGATCTGTTAAACTGAGTTAAATAAATTACTATAGGATCAAAGGAGAGTTAACCAAATACATGGAGGTAGGATACAACAATACTATGGAGAGAATAAACACAAAGAACTGTATCATAGATAAAAATATTCGAATCTACATATGTTGATAATATGAGATACTGTAACATCACATTTATTTAGTATCTCAATATTAGATAAGGTAATATAATCTATATTCAATCCCTCGTTATTGTTCTTTAAGATATATTAAAATTTATCCATCATCTATGTAAATGTTGGGATTATTTTTGAACTGTGTAAAAATGTGGTAATTTTTAAATTAATTCATTTAATAAATATTACTTTTGGAATCATTAATTAATGTAGATCAATAACTTTGTGATAATAAATGTCATATCCATGGGTTTCTATATTTTTTTATGTATGACATATCTATAGTTTGACCTTTAAATTATAGTGATGGCTCGATATGATAATTTTGATCCATAGTGGGGCACTATATCTAAGTATTCTTGGTAGAAAATTTCATGAAACATGTCACTATAAATAAGTCAAAAATGTTACAAGATTATTATATCATGTGAATTATAATTGAAGGAGAGTCCAAGATGTATGTTAATTTTATTTAGGGGATGATTTTATGAGAAATACTATTACCATATTAGTTTGAAAGATGATTATTGGTAAAAATACAATAATTATTGGATAATAAATAAATTAATAATTATTTTTAGGATATATCTTATTTTATGATTATATATTAGGCATATGCGATGAGATGATGGTCTTGAGATGCTGCAATAGAGTAGTAAAAATGTATGACATAGTTAATATAAGCATTGGAAAATATAAACATGAATCCAGAAACATAGAAAATTGGTACTTAATTAAATGGTTATAAAATAAAAAAGTTCATTTATGGGAAGACCATTTTTAAATATATCATTAAATTCAATTCCATCAAAAATATGTTTCCCCAAGTGGGAATTACACCTAATGATAGGGTATGGGTACTAGTATTATTTTCTACATTACTGGATATATGATAGTTGATTATAAGAAACATGAGTTATTTTTTGTGGAAAAAATTGATATCTAATGATGTGAGAGATATTTTCTATAGTGATTACAATCAAAGAAGGAATTTAAGAAGATTTTATGGTTCTACATTAAAAACTAAAAGATTTTATAGAGGTAAAAATGGGAATAAAAAATTATTTCAAAATCAATATGATATGTTTGAATCATGTAAAATGGTCCATATCCTACATATTTCTATTTTACTAATAAAATAAATGTCATGAATGATTGTTGTGATTGTTTTCCAAAAAAAATTGATTATTTCAACGAATTATCGGTTGTCGGTGACTGAGGGTGGTTATACAATAATTCTATTCAGTTTTAGCATATTTTTATCTAATAAAAACACAAAACTATTCCAACATCCATGATAATAAAAAAACCTTCTTTCCAAAGGATGGAGGTCAATTGGGTTTCAAAACCAATGATACTTCGGAACTCACATTGGTCCAGATAATGTGAGGTTAGGCCCACTGCATCCTTTTGTGTGATTTATTTCCCATTCAAGAAATATATTATATATTTATTATATGTACCTGAAATGAATCCCAAGAAATGATATGAGTCATGTTACCCCTATTCCAATGAAATTATTTAGACCATGTATTGACACGAACATCTGTGTGTACTTGAGGTTCTCCATCTTTGACCCCTTCATTTATGATGCTTTTACTTATAGACAGGTTAGGGATCACTGGAGTTTATTACTATTTAGGGATGTAGATTTTTCTAAGGTATGAGGTTGAACATCTAATAGGTTCCCTATGTATCCTATGAGAATAAGAAAAAAACCCACAAATTTCATTTGAAATGGTTTAATGTTTTTTGATAGTACTATACCTTGTAGTTTAATGTCTTGCGGTTAGGATGTTAATGTAGGTTTAAATCCTTTAGAATGAATCCTAAATTTCCTATTAAGAGTGGAGTTTGAGCCTATTTGGTTCTTTTGATGTGGATATGTTTCATAAAACATTTGATAAGAAACGCCTTTATCGGGACTTATACACTTAAGGTTTTTTTAAATTTCCTCCTCACTAGTTTGAGCCTTTGAATAAAAATATGATATTTAATCGAGAATACATCCCAATGAAGGGTCCACATTTGGGATATTCTCATCATGATATTATTAAATCATCACCAGCCACTATGCCCATGTGATCCATACTCAGTGTGTGAACAAAGAGATTATGGATTATTGGACACATTTCATGGGAGAAAAATTGTTTGAGGGATTACACATTAATGTTTCCCTTTCAGACATATGATGACCAATATCATTGAAGATATGGTCTGGATCTCGAGCCTTAAGAAAGAATCCTACATATAATTTTTATAATATGAACATGTTGTATTGTATTAAATTTATCCCTAAACCACTGATGGGTTTAGGGTTCTTGAGGTCATGGTTGGGGCATAAACATAAACAAATTCCCATTTATAAGCCCACTTAATTTAAACTTATGGTTAAGGAAGGATGGTAGATTTATGAGATAATTTGGACCCATGAGTCAAGAATATTTTGTATATGGAAGGAAATATACAAGGGTGGAATCCAATTTGATCTCAGTACTTCGTAAGACATCATATGATCCTATTTAGATTGGACTATGAGTTCTCGTAGATCAATTATTCCATAACCTTGTGATTGGTTTAGAAAAGTTATTACACTCAAAGTATGTATTTCTAGCCATAAGGATTTTGAAATATATGGGATTATACAAGGATATATTCCCTTGTTACATATTCAATCACTATCCTATAATTGATAAAAAGTTATGATCACCATCAAATTTCTATTGAATATTTTTTATGACCTAAAGGGAACATATGAAAGCATGGAACAAATAGGGTCACAAGAGTCTGTAACACTTACCCCTTCAGTATACTCCCTTTATAAATTAGGTACTCAGTCTAAGGTTCATGGATGAGATTTTTCTTGGTGTATGTCTATGATTGACTGCTAGATTATATATGACATGTCTATCTGACATGTATTGATTGTATGCCTGACATGTATTGAATGTCTTCCAGAAATGCCATGATTGTTATCCTAACATGTGTGGATTTTATTACCAACATGTATTGATTGCCTACCCAAAATGTACTGATTTCATAGTCATCATGTCTTTATTGTCTTCCCTACATGTCTTGATTTCCTACCCCACCTATTCAGGGTGTTAGTTTGACACAACATACACATCCTAGGGTGTATTTATAACATGTTCAAGGGCCATCGCATGGTAAAACAAAACATTTATGGGGCCTTTCACATGATTGAAGATGACATGAGCAGGGAATTTCGTGTGATCCAATACAAAAAGTCCAAGGTGATTTATATTATCATGGAAATGATGCTTACAGACTTTTATATGATGAATTGACTTATCGATGATGTATTTTCACAATCGAATTGTCTTTTCCAATATGTCTTCACATGACCATCCTGACTTGTCTGGGACATCTTATCACAATGAAACTAAATTTTAGGTGATTTCATTCCAAGATCAACCTGAATTATCCATGGGATATTCTAGAAAAAATGGTAACATGTCAATGGACAATCACATGACAATATTGGAATGTCTAGGTCTGTATAAGGGAATTACATGACCAGTGGGTCATTTGATCACATCATCCTAATAGATGAACATGAATCTGTCCCCCAAACATGTCCATGATCATGTGCATGAAAAATATCATATGTATGAGGGTTAGAGCATATTGACCAAGGGTATCCTTCTTAAAGAAGTATAGAAAATAATTGACATAGGAGGATGAGTGCTTGTCCACGCATGTTTTCATTTCATGGGAAGGATTCTTTCAAGGAGATTTTTAATGAAAAGGGTGTATGTCCGTGGACATCATCTTGGGTTTACAATATGATCAAGGTCATACACCACATTGAAAAACACAGTTATTAGAAGACCAAGGGTTATTCTTGTTAATTCTTCTTGGTATTTAAGTGCTAGTCTGAGGCTCATACGTTCATCGCATAACAAAAGACCAAGGATCAAATCATGTTTGGACCAATATGTGTATAAAGATTGTATTTGTTGTCAACATTTTTCAATATCATTCAAAACGAAGAAGGACTCCAAAGTTAATGGAGATCGGCTGAAGTGGGGATGCTTGGAGAATTGTTATGAAATCACATCATTGAAAGTCATACATGGGTAATTCTCTATAAGTCAATTTAGAGGATTGTTGATCTGATCCTAAGTTCAAATAACTTGTGTCAAATGTGACATAATTTTTTACAACAATGATGAATGGTGAAGTATCATCCATCTAAGGATGATTGAAGAATAATGATGATTTAATGAAGACCATTCAATGCTTTACGATTGCATGAGAACCATGAAAGTCCTTACATGAAGAAAAGAATCATATGATTTGCATGAAGTAGAGAATGATGGATGAAGAGTAAGAGAGAGTGTCGAATGGCTTGGAATTCTAAGAAGGTCATGAATTACACATTTCCCAAAAACTATACGATGCTTTGCTGATTTGTATTTCATGAATATCATAAGTTTTGAGAACTTGTGATGCAAGCCTTATGAAGGAAAGGTAGAGACAAAGAAGTGTTTTTGGAAAATTTATATCACAAATATCATCAGATCAAAAATATGGAAAAGGAAATTAGTAGGCACACAAGTATGCAGTAGGAGCGCTAGTATGCAGTATGCACGCAAGTATTTAGTAGGCACGCAAGTATGCAGTAGGCGCGCAAGTATGTAGAGGAGCGCAAGCCATATTGCAAAAGAGCATTATTTCAGAAATATGGCCAAGGAAAGAGAGTGGCGCTCAAGTCAAGAATGGAGCACAAGTATTTGGGGCGCAAGTATTGGCTCTCAAGTGTGTCACACAAGTCATATTTTAACATCATCATATCAAAATATGATAAAGGAAAGAAAGTGTCGTGTGAGTGATGAAGCGGCGCGCAAGTGATGGAGCGACAAGCAAGTATTTGGCACACAAGTATAGGTCGTGCAAGTCACCAGAATTCCTATAAATAGATGACTAGCCTCTTCATTTCATAAGGCTCAACAATTAAGAGAAAAATTAGAGCTCTGATTGTGCAAGTAGTAGAAGGTGGTCTGATCGCGCAAGTGGGCGGCGCGCAAGATGAAGGCGCGCAAGTAGGGTTCCGTGCAAGTTTTTCCATGAAAGTTGCTAGATGTGCTTTCAAGAATATGTCTGTGTATAATCCAAAGGTGGAGTACAAGTTGAGAGCTAGGCTCAACGATGGCACACAAGTTTTAAGTAGGCACACAAGCAGGTGGCGCGCAAGCAGTGAGGCGCGCAAGCAGGTGGCGCGCAAGTAGGAAGGCGCACAAGCTGAGTGGCGCGCAAGCAGGTGGCGCACAAGCAGGAAGGAATGCAAGGTGAGTGGAATGAAAGTAGGTGGCACACAATCTGAAGCAGGGAGGCACACAAGTAGGGTGGCGCGCAAGCTATAACTTGTGATTCTAGTAAGAAGAAGAAGAAGAAGAGATTGGTGAAGATGGTTTTGCACTGAAAGAAAATGTGTGAAGAAGAGTAGGTTTCAGTGCAACTGGTTTTTCATTGAAGAAGAAAAAGAAGAATAAAAATAGTGTGCAGCTTACAGGTTTTCTACATAGAGAGACGAGAAGAAGATTAGTGCAGTCCGTTGTTGCACTAAGAAGAAGAAAAAAGAAGAACTAGTGAAGCCGGTTTTTGTGCTAGAGATGAAGATAAATAAAGAAGAGAATTGTTTTCCTACTTCTTTGAAAGCAATCAAGTGGAGAGCACTGAAATAGATCAAGAGCAGAACCTACCTTTTGAAGAATGAAGAAAATTGTCTCCATAGGCAGTATAAAGAACTAGCTAGAGGATGCAAGTTGGACTAGGCTATCACCAGTCTAGGGAAGATGATTATTTCCCACCCCCTTCAATGTGTAGGGACTCAAAATAGCTAAAGGATTGTTTTTTAGCCACTCCATTGTAACATCATGTCACGTTATAATGAAGAATCCATGCACTGGTCATTCCCATGCATTTCAAGGACTTAGCTACACTTATTTAGTGGTGAACCATGTAAAAATATCATGTGCATATTTTTAATTCTTTCTATTATTTCATGCGACAGGGAAAATAAAATAAGAAAATCAAGATCCTAACATGTCAATAGGTACAAGGATAAAAGTTGAAATAGGTTTAAAAAGTCCCCAACACTGATTCACCCCCCCTCTCAGTGTTAGGTATATCCCAAACTGTTCCACTCAATTGGTATCAGAGGGAGGTTTACCTCTGTTAAATTATCTATAGTGAAGTTCTTCTCTTTTAATAACTTGAGTTCCTTTCCTAATTCAACAATGAAGAGAATTGTTTGTAAATATTCATCTATCTTTGAGCAGAAAGATATATCTACCAAGACCATGATGAATAGGAAAAATAAAGAGAAGAGAAAACTGATGAAGAATTCCCTCTTATTTAAAGAAGAGGAAGCATCTGGGTCTCCATATCTGGCTAACATTGAAGACACACCAGACTTGGAAAGTAATGAGAAGGTGGATCAAGTCCCCACCTTGAAGATGGACAACCTTCGTACCTCAAGTATTCAAGAGGTATATGTTAGTACATTAGGAAATTAACCTCATGATGAAAATGCTAGCACAAGTGGTGATGATCAATCTACAACATATCAATAAATATCCGTTGATAGATTAAGAATGATTCTTCATGGTATTCCTGAAGAAATTGCATCCCTGGTATGTGGAGTATTTCAATGTATGCAGGAAAATATCACTCAGCTGGTAGAAGAAACTATTGTGTTGGAGAAAGTCTTATAAGAAAAAATAGTTGAATGTTTAAAGATCTCCAGACAGGTTGGAGCATTTGAAGCAACCAAGAGGGGATTTGAAGTAAGCTCTTCAAAGTGGTTAAAATATGTTGAAGAAAAAGAGGGATTCAATATGACTCTAGAAGAGAAGATCCATGCACTTGAAGATGATATGAAAAAGAGAAATGATGTCAAGGAGATATATTTGGAAGAAAACTGCACAAAGATCAATGAACTTGACTCATTGTTACAAAACAATGTAAAGATTCATGAAGATGAAGTTGAAATATTAAAGAAGGCTTGTGAAGAGAAGATGACTATGATTAAAGACCAGGAAGTCATCCTCAATATAGGATGTCTAGAATTGGAAGCTGAGTTTACCAATCTTGAGAAGACACATATTGTGTCTCCACAAAATAATCAAACACTTTCTGTCAATATTCAATCCTCAATAAGGGATTCTACTGTCAAAAGACCTCAAACATGTGATAAGAAGATCATGGCTTCACTCAATGATCTATCACATGCAGCTAAGAATGTAAAAGTATCATCCATACCAACTTGTACTAATGTCTCTAAAATTTCCTCTACCAAAAGTGTAGGTTGGAAGAAAAATCCTAAACAAGTATGGATGAAGAGGAATGAAAAGAAACCTACCACCATGGCTAGGGTGGATAGGGTAAACAGTGTGGAAGATAGATCCCCACAGAAAGCACAACATACCAAGAAGAAGACTCAACAAACTTATAGAGAAGATGACAAGAAGTCAGGGTTTGTTGGTCAATGCTGGTGCTGTAATAGGTTTGGGCATTGCGCACTGGATTGTTGGTACAATCCTTTAAATGTAAAAGCACAGAGAAAGCCCATCTCAAGGGAGAGAAATCCAGAGAAGAAGAAGCAGCATCCACAGATCCAGAAACATCTGTATACAACAAATAGATTTTCAATGTTAGATAACATCTGTGTTTTATGCAATAGGAGTGGTCATATGAATGGTGCATGTTCATATAAGAAAATAAGACCACTGAAGCTGAGTAAGAATGAAGAAGTATCCTTTGGAAGAAATCAGATGAATAATGTGAAAACAAATTCTCCCAAGAAGATTTCAAGAAGGAAAGATGAGAAGTCCTTGGATTCCATGTCCAAGAAGGTGAATGGTGGTGCATCCAAAATAACTACTATGAAGGATGTCAATCATTATAATCCATGTAGAAGATCCAATCTTGATGTCTTAGTTCCTAATGACATATTGGTGGTCTGGAAATAGGATTTTGAAATAATGAGGAAAATATAAGATGCACAGGCTAAGGCTAGTTCTAAAAACAAGAAGAAGATTCTATATGAAGATAAGGATGTTCTATGTGTGAGGTGAAACAAGGATGGTCATACTGTCAGAAAGTGCTTTGAATTTATTCCAGCCCAACAAGAATTCATGAAGAGGATGAAAGTTGCACTGGGAGATTCTAGTGCTTGGAAAGATCTTGAAGAAAGAATATTCACACAAAAAGAGATAGAAGAAGTATTGAGATCCACACATCCACATACAAAATCAATGATCAAATGTGAAAGAGTGAGGGGTGGATAAAATGGAGCATCTTGGTTGAGAAAATCATCTCAGCCTTCCTACTGACATTGAAGAAGCATGGAGGAACCACCTTATTCCCTTAAATCATGGTGTATTGTATTTATTCTGATAATATAGGGAATTGTAGGTGAAGAAAGATCTCAGGGGGATAACATGAGATTCAATGAGAAGAAGTGTTCCCTTTAGGGGGAGACACATGAAGAAGCTGTCAGAGTCATTATCTCAATCAATATCAACATCAGTTTGTATAAAATTCAATTACTCTGATGATTGTATGAAGATCATGTCATTGGAAAAGGAATGTCGTTTCTTAATCTCTATTCATTGGTTACTCAAAATAAATATATTTTTATAAAGGGGGAGTAAAAAAGATAATCAATGACATAAGAAGAGTGAAAGTTCCCTGAGGCCACTTATCCTGGAAATTTCACTTGAATGTTTTTGATCCGTTTGTTGATGTGAGTGCAGGAATTTCAGGTTGATTATTTCTTATCATATTCAATATATTCGACCTAGAATGAAAGTGGAAAACCCTTGAAGACAAGTTCATGAGTTCTCATCTCATGTGGTTTCATATTCAGTGGGTAATGGACAGCTTTGTTGTCTAAATCAAATCCTCTTGTTTTCTACACCGAGCATTGATCAAGTAGACTTAGAGTGAAATGATTTATGGCACATTGATTATGTATGGAATGATACCCTATCTACCATGAACTTTCTATTTCTTGTCAATAAGGGGGAGAGAAATGAAATGAATGTCAATGGGAGAGATATAAGAAAATGCGAGAGATAAGATTCTCATTTTGACATTGACAAATTCATCTGATGATACATTAAGGTATTGACAACAAAATACAAAGGGGGAGATTGTTAGGATCACTTTGTGTATAAAGATTGTATTTTTTGTCAACAGTTATCAATATCAGTCAAAATGAATAAGGACTCCAATGTTAATGGAGATCGGCTGAAGTAGGGATGCCTGGAGAATTGTTATGAAATCACATCATTGAAAGTCATACTTGGGTAATTATCTAGAAGTCAATTTTGAGGATTGTTGATCTGATCCTAAGTTCAAAGAACTTGTGTCAATGGGGGCATAATTATTTAAAACATATAAGAATGGTAAAGTATCATCCATCTAAGGATGATTGAAGAAGAATGAGGATTTAACGAAGACCATGCAATGCTTCACGATTGCATGAGAACCTTGAAAGTGATTACTTGAAGAAATGAATCATATGATTTTCATGAAGTGGAGAATGATGGCTCAAGAATAAGAGAGTGTGTAGAAGGTCTTGGAATTCTAAGAAGGTCATGAATTACACATTTCCCAAAAACCAGACGATGCTTTGCTGATTTGTATTTCACGAATATCATAAGTTTGGAGAACTTGTGATGAAAGCCTTATGAAGGAAAGGGAGAGACCAAGAAGTGTTTTTGGAAAATTTATATCACAAATATCATCAGGTCAAAAATATGGCAAATGAAATACGTAGGCGCACAAGTATGCAGTAGGAGCGCAAGTATGCAGTAGGCGCGCAAGTATGCAGTAGGAGACAAAGTATTTAGAGGCACGCAAGTCATATTTCAAAAGAGAATTATTTCAGAAATATGGAAAAGTAAAGAGAGTGGAATGCAAGTCAAGAATGGCGCGCAAGTATTTGGCGCACAAGTATTGGCACTCACGTGTGTCACACAAGTCATATTTTAATATCATCATATCAAAATATGATAAAGGAAAGAATGTGTCATGTGAGTGATGAAGAGGTGCGCAAGTGATGGAGCGGTGCACAAGTATTTTCCGCGCAATTATAGGTCGCGCAAGTCACCAAAATTCTTATAAATAGACAACTAGCCTTATCATTTTTTACGGCTCAAAACAGAAGAGAAAAATTAGAGTTCTGATCGCGCAAGTAGTAGAAGGTGGTCTGATCGCGCAATTGGGCGGCGCGCAAGCTGAAGGCGCGCAAGTAGGGTGCCGTGCATGTTTTTTCACACAAGTTGCCAGAGGTGATTTAGATAAGTGGTCTGTGTATAAGCCAAAGGTGGCGTGCAAGTTGTGATATGGGCTCAACGGTGACATGCACGTACTAAGTAGGCGCGCAAGCAGGTGGGGCGCAAGCAGGAAGGCATGCAAGATGAGTGGCACGCAAGTAGGTGGCGCACAAGCTGAAGTAGGGAGGCGCACAAGTAGGGTGGCTCACAAGCTAGAACTTATGATTCTAGAAAGAAAAAGAAGAAAAAGAGCTTAGTACAGATGGTTTTGCACTGAAAGAAAAAGTGTGATGAAGCGTAGGTTTCAGTGCACCTGGTTTTTCATTGAAGAATAAGAAGAAGAAGAGTGTGCAGCTTAAATGTTTTCTGTATAGAGAGAAGAGAAGAAGATTAGTGCAGTCAGTTGTTGCACAAAGAAGAAGAAATAATAAGAACTAGTGCAACCGGTTTTTGTGCTAGAGATGAAGATAAATAAAGAAGAGAATTGTTTTCCTACTGCTTTGCAAGAAATCAAGTGAAGAGCACTGAAATAGATCAAGATCAGAACTTACCTTTTGAAGAAGGAAGCAGACTGTCTCCATAGGCAGTATAATGAACCAGCTAGAGGCTGCAAGTTGGATTGGGCTATCACCAGTCCGGGGAAGAGGATTATTTCCCACCCCCTCCAAAGTGTAGGGACTCACACTGGCTAAAGGATTGTTTTCTTAGCCACTCCATTGTAACAGCATGTCACATTATAATGGAGAATCCATGCACTAGTCATCCCCATGCATGGAAAGGACGTAGCTACTCTTATTGAGTGGTGAACCTTGTAAAAATATCGTGTGCATATTTTTACTGCTTTCTATTATTGCATACGACAGGGAAAAGAGAATAAGAGAATCAAGATCCTAATAGGTCAAGAGGTACAGGGATAAAATTTGAAATTGGTTTAAAAAGTCCCCAACTCTGATTCACCACCCCTCTCAGTGTTAGGTATATCCCAAACTGTTCCTCTCAAATCCAACCAGGGATGAATTTTTAGGTACTGTAGCAGTAATGTAGCAGCACAGTAACAGTGGTGGGAATATCACAATGAAGGGAATATAGCAGTGGTAGCACTATAGTAGCTACTATAGTAGCAGGTGTCCTATAGCAGCACTGTTCACCAAAGGGCACTTTGGGCCAAAAAATGGTATTTCAAGCCTTGTTTGTAGGCCACTTGTCCTTGGGAATTCAGGCTATGTAATGGGTCTCCCTCTACCCTTTCGAAAAATGTATTTTATTTAATAATAAAATGAGGCTTCAAACCCAATTTTTTTTAAAAAATATAAGGTATAATGTGGGGTATTCTAGAAACATGTTCATGTTATATATTTTGAAGAAGCATGCAGGGATGAGGGTGCACAATTGAGGGATGTCATCCCATTGGACTGTGTTGAGTTCATATCCAAAGTGTTTACTATTTTTGGTCTAGGATATACAAGGTGTAGCATATTAGTGCCTCACAACGAGGAGGCACATTCCCAAGCTTTATATATAAAATATGATATCATAGGATTATATTGATTTTTTTTCTGGAAACATGTGATTTTAAGGTGAGTACATGATGGAATATTATGATAGAATCCCATGGTTGGTTCTCCGGGTGATAGTTTTTCAGTTACATGAAGATACTATCCAAAGGAAGTACCTGAATCTCCTCTATGATTTTAATTATACAATATTCTCTACCTATTCTCCTCTCACATGCATATTTTAAAGGTAAAAAGATTTATATAGGTGGAGGCTTTCTGAACGTGGTGCTGCTTTCAATAGGGTTGTTTTTGGGTACACCAACTTGAGGTGGTGGGTAGCTTTAGATGATAAATATCATGAAATTAGAAAAATATTCATGAAATGGAATTAATGGGGACTATAAAGGATTCTCATTATTGGATCCATGTGGTTACTTGAACACTTTTTATTCATCTGACGGATCTATGGATAACCATTGGTGGATTTTCATGAGGGATTCTGCGGATTCTCATGATAAACCTAACATCATGTGATGATACATGGTGATTAATTGAACGATTTTCATCTTTCTTTGTATAATATTATAGTTGACTGGAAGCTCTTATCATGAAAACTTGTATTCTTTATTATAAGAATCCTTAGTGAAATATTCACTACCTTTCCCAATTTTCACCATTTTAGTAATGTGATCATTAAAAAAATTTCATGATGGATTCATGTGGCTCACATGATTGGTCCCGTGTGACTGATCAAATTTCTTAAAGAGTCGGGATGCATGTGAAACATTGTCGCAAGAATAGATAAAACATTTTGATCATGTATCCTTTATCTCTATTTGATCATTAGATAAATTTGAAATGGCGGTCATCTAATTATAGATTAATATGATCATCAGGTGTGGCTTGTTACATAGAACTTAGTTTCTCGGTGAGTGCAGTAAAAAATAATGAGGATGAAGATGATCACATGAGGCAATCAAATGGTAGGTAGATATTTGATCATACATCTATAGATATGTCCATCTATTAGTTTATAGAGGAATAGTTTCATGCTCTATCCATATTCCACATTGATTAATTGGGTGGGATGCCTCTGCATAATAAGGCATGGCATGTCATCTGCTGCTCGAGCTGATGGTGTGGTCAAAACAAGTAACACATCCACCACACCCTCATTGGTTGTCCCCTCCCATTTCATAGCCTACCTAGGCACAGATGAAAGTAACATTCATGAAAAATATTTTATATATACTCACCTAAACACCCTATCAATTTGATGGATGACTGAATGACTCCCAGGGTGTGGTTGACATGACTCCAACATGTGACCCTAATTGGGATTCTCATATAGTTATCCTGGGTGGTCAATTTTTTGACAAAGGGAATTTTATTAAAATAATTAGTATAATTATCTATATAAAATGGATATAAAAATGTTTCAAATATAATACCCAATAAAATTAATCCCATTTCTAGCCATATGAATTTAAATCATGAAAGAATACAAATATAGTTTCTCGTATACATCATACTTTTGGAATATCGTACGGAAAAGTTGCTGATGCACAATTATGAGCGTAAAAAAATTACCCCTTTAGAATTTGTTTCATTTGGAATGAATGAAATTCTACTATAAGGTAATAGTAGATTAATTTTCCATATTATTGAACACATGAAGGTTACATGAACACCAATAAGAATAAATTCTCGAATCAATGTGCGAGTTAATGGAATAGATATCCTTTGGGTTACCATGATGAGTGATCTTTTGAAGGAATTGGGGTTTCTCATACTAATAAACTTGGCCTGAGGAAAGACTAATATAAATTGGAGAGTAGTTATACATTCCTTGATGCAAAAGAATTTCTTGAAAAGGGATTTGTGGATGGATCCAAGACAAGAGGCCTAGATGTTGCTACATATCCCAATAGAACAGGAATCAAGACATACATAATTCTGGGATGAAATAATCCTATGTAAATCAAACTCATGCATTGAGAAAATAGGTTCATGGTTGAGTAAATCTATGACGAATAATCTTAAAAATATTTATTTCATATGTAGTAAGGTGATTTCCATCATTTTATAATGAAATATAGGGTAGAGAGCCATGTTTTGGGGGTGATATTACACAGATCTGGATCTCATGCCACATTTTAGCCAACACACAATGTATGCTTCTCTAAGTAGCTTATGGTCTTGTAGTATGGACCAAGTATCATTTATACTAATGGAATGAGAGGACTAGGTACACTTAGGTGGGTATTGAAAAGTAGATGTGTGCTCAAATTTTTTAGTAGATTAGTGGAACTAGAAATCATAGATTGATTTTTTCTTGGGATAGATAATTACACCAACAAGATTTGTGTCTTTTCTATTTTATTGCTCTATCATCAGATTAAGATTTATATGGGGAATGGTTGGAGGGCACGAACTTCGATTTTTCTAAAACTGATTTTTTTTGGTTTTTAAATTAATATGGTTTTATGCCTCACCCATTTTATAAGTGATCAATATAGACTGAATCACACAAATTAAAATTCCAATGAGAATAGACTAGACTTTTTTCTAGGTTTCCCTTTTTGGGATTTTAACCCTGAAATTATTGTGTCTATTTCAATTGGATTTTATGTTCTTCAAAAATAGACCACTATTGTGCTATTTTTTAGGCCCTATAGCTTAGACAATCAGCTAAGTTAGTTTTTGGACTTATAGATCAGACTATCTAGCCCATCCTCAATGGACCTCCCATGAAGTAAATTTATCAATGAAGTTTAAATTTATGTGGTAATGACACCTTCCTTGTAGTTTAACTCCATGAGGTAAGTATCTCTTTAGTAAAACATAACACAATATGATATGGACATAAAATTCTTTGAAGTTTAATGTCTTGATGTGAGAACTTGAGATGTTGTTCAGTTTAGAGTCTTCCTACTAGGGCTTTCGGTGATATACAGTTTGAAGACTATCTTCCAAGACTTGAGACACTTGGTAGTTTAGAGTCTTGTTTCTAGGACTAAGGATGAAATGCTGTTTAAATCATTGAATCCAAAACATGACAACATGATAGAGATGCAGATCCCAATTGTATGGTTGGAATATGGGTTGTGTAACCACATGTCTAGGAGTTTGAACTGATGAATATGAAACATGTCAAATATACTGGGGATGAACTAAACAAATTGTTAGTTCTAGATTTCCATCAATGTGCTTCCAGGGATAATGTGGATGGGTTAAATTAATTTATGTATGGGCCTATATGGATTACATTCATGGTAATGTAGAGGGGATGCCTGCTATTTATAAGGACCATGATTTTTTAAAAACTCTAAGGTTTGGATGAAAAAGTTTTCTATGGGAAAAAGGATATACAACGAGGGTTTTTGAACCTTAGTGACGTTTAGTATTTTTTTTTGGGAAGCTCGATCCCTACTCCACGTAGTTTTTAGTCACATGGTGTGGTTCATAAAAAGGTATGGGAATAGAAAATCACATTCATTCTTTGATAACGGGTACAATACAAAGTGACATAACGCTGAGGATGTTTAATTCTATTGAATTGTATGGTTATGGTGATTATTAATAATTTTCTAGGAATATATGAGTAAAATGGATATGGAAACTAGTGGGTATAGTTCAACAATATGTAATGGTAGAGTCCAATATTCTTGGAGTCATGAAAATAATTACTGGCTTTATGGGGGGACTCTTCACAGAGACAAAACCTACATAAACATGATATTTATAAGGGAACAATTCACCAGTGAATACAAGTGGGGTTTTAATGGAATATCTTATCTTGGTTACATGTTTTCTTTATGGAAGAACTAGGAGCACCCGTGACCAACATCTGTGGGGTTCCATGAAGAGATTGCCAACTGAATGAATTTGTTTTGTTAGATCAAACATTGAAGGAATGACGATGGTTTATAGAAAATGTATTATCCAAAAGTGTTTGATCACACTAAATGTTGATTATCAACATAGTATACACATTTTCCTAGTGAGGAGATGTGATAACTATGTAATTAAATTTATTCATTGACTAAAGGGGTCTAACAAGAACATATCATATTTTACTAGGGCCACACAATGGTCACCATGAGCATTATAATTTTTTTATTTATGCTCTATCCATTTCAGAAACACTAGATATGGAGATTTTAATGGAAAAACATGAAATTTGAGAGGTATTTCCTATAACAGTTTTGAAAAAATGATGTTTTATGCCCCTTTCAATAGAATTTTTAGGGTATTTAAATTTTTATGATCAAAGGCTAAATTTAAAGGTCATACATATTTGAGAAAATTGAAATCAATTTAAGGTAACAATATAATTGAACCTAGTGTGAGTGGAATGATACCCAATAGTCTAATTAGGATACCCTTGGTCAAGATAACTCCAACATCTTTTTGAGAAAGTGATGGAAATTTTGTAAATCATGGATCAAGGTTCTTGGGTAATGAGTTATGATATAGAATAATCATGCTGAAAATTTTCCGGAATCACTCTAAGGTTATGGGATCCACTACAATGACATCATGCCTCAAAAGGATACTATATAAATTTTATTAGGGCTAAGATTCCCCAGGATTTTGGGTTTAAATTCCTTATAAAGATCCCCATATTTTATATTTAAATAGAAATATCTCTTCTCTTTATAGGGGACCTAGAAATTTTGCAGCCGTCAAGGTGCTCAATACATGATATGTGATTTATCGGTTGACTTTCTAAAAAGAGGATGGACTATCCTATACCATGCATGAACGAGGATAAGATATTTTAGTCCTTTGATAAGGAATATTGATGAGTGATGGTCTGCAGATTTTAATTTCATGTAATGTGGACAAATATATCATTTAGTTTAATGCAATGTGATTAGGATATTTTAATTTTAGTTTACCATAATGTGGTATGGATGTGGGAACCAGTGTGAAATTCTGAATGATATCTCATGGGACACTTTTTACTAGTTTGGGGAATTTATATTTGATAATGACCTTTTAAAAATTAATAGGCTTATTTATTAGTATCCATATGATGGGGTCCTTCTTGCATTAATTTATCTCATATTCATGAAATTAGTATGTATATTTGACTCGGGCATATGTAGGATGAGTCAGTATGACTTGGACATACTAAAAACGTGTTATATGGTTCTTTTTTGGATGGGATTCCCTGGGATTCCATATACATATTTTAAGGGTAATAATAATTCCCTAATCCACTCCTTTAAGGATATCCCTTGATTTATATTAGAATCTTATGAAGGGGAAAGTGGCAATTCATATTCTTCACTAAGTGAGTCTAGACATCAAGGTCAACTTAGTGGTTCTTTATGTTGATCATTCTCATATGCATTGATAATTAATTTAAATAATCCATTATCATATGGATGAAAAAACCAAAACTAGAATAGATTCATGGATAGTATAGTCTACTCTATAAAATTTAGGTCTTTCAGGATAAAACACGTATCATGTAGTTTAATTCCATTAAACATTAATATCATTAAGAATTTTAACTTCATGTTACTTGGACATGTTCTTATATTTTAATTTCATTTGACTGGGGAATGGTTTCCCATCAATGACATATCATGGTCACATGGTTTGGAGAATCTTTTAAGGTTCCCTAATCTCACATGATCCTTTATCAGCTTGAGATGCAAGGGATAACTAGGAAGTCGAGTGGGCTATGTGAAAGTAATTGGTTGGGAATACATGATGGGTCCCACAATTTATTGTGGACTTTTACCTCTATATGGATATGACTCTCATGGAGGAACATGGTTTTTTAGATATAATAATGTTGTTCCAACATATCTCTATTTTATGTGTATTTAAGATTAAAAAATCCATATTTTTATTCTAAAGAGTTTATCTTATCTATTTTATATTGTACTTTTTGAATGGAATTTATTTTAATCTATCTCAATAGTTTATCATATGTCGTGTAAATTATTAATTATGTGAGAAATTATTTTCTGTTATGAAAATAAATGTTTTGAATGAAAATCATTTTTTACACAGTATTAGAAAAATCCATGATAATTGTTTTTCTTGTTACACAAGATATTGTTTTCTGAATTGAATGATTGAGTTGTTTCATGTTTAAAGTCAAATATTATTATCAAAATAATGTTTTGAGAAGTATTTCTTTTTATAAAATGATATTTATAAAATAAAATCTTATGAATGATAGAATAAGATTGGAATTCTAAGTTCCATATCTCAGTATCATGTTTATCATACTGAAAATTTAACCTATGCATTGTTGAATTTAGATTATCTTATACAGAGTATGATTCAAAGATCTATTTTATCTTAAACAGATTACCAGATGTTTATCTTTTGAGAACAGTACTACCAGTTGGATATCTTACAATGAATAAGTTTTTATATAGAAGGTCATGATTACTTTTAGAATCTATTAATAAGTCATTTCATGATATTCAAAAATATTAGAAAAATGATTTTACATTTAAGGAAAGATCTATTAGTGACAAGTGTTGGTTTTCTCAAAATAGAATGATCATATGAAGAATATCTCTGATAGTTCCATTGAAAAAGCCTAATCCATATTTGGATTAAATGGACATATGCCATTAATAGCCTAATATATGACATTTTCATCAGATTATAAACTCTACCATTATGGTAATCTCACTGATTATGTTCAATGATAGATATGAGATATAAAAGGAACATTTATCTACTACATATGGAGATAGAATATGGAGAAAAATAGTGATGCACACCCTGATGAATAATTTGATACTGGTGAAGAAGAATATTTTTTGATAGAAACAAATCTAAAAAAATGATTTCATTTCATGCCTAATATTTTATCAATTTCACTGATGATAATAAATAGATACACCTTTAATACAATCATCTTATCATTATGTATCTTCAACTAATGTATGTTCCTTCTTTCAACTATTTTCTTCAATTGTTCTTAAAAATTTATTCATTTCTTTTTCATTACACAAAATGTAATTGAGTTTGTTAAGGTAATGGACAAGGTTTTTTAAAGGGAGAGTTGGGTTGAATTATTATATAGCATTGTAATAAGTGATATAAACCTATACCCAACAATGATTTCCTAGAAATATGGATATTATTGTTAAAATCACCAAATTCAAGGAGTATAGTGTTGGTGGAGGGGAATTGGGGATTTCTATTATCTGAACAACTATAAATATCTCGTGTTCAATATACTTCAATTAGGATTTTATATTTATATTGCTGATTTTTTTATGGATAATATTATAACTCACAAACGATGAATATGTTTTTTTTTTTCAAAGAAAATTTCATGGAACTCAATTCATCCCATCATGAGTTTTCAAATAGCCATTATTAGGGACAAAAATTGGTATCAAAGCTTTCAACTCTTGAGTTCACAATTGTAAATGGTTAACGTCCAAATATCTATATTTAAAAGGATACTATGTGTAACACCCCATTATTTAATATTATGTTATATCTTCAAATAAATTCAATAACTTGTGATACACGCAACACTGAGTTTGACTGTATCACGACTTACCAAACTAGCAGTTCAAAAAGAGGTTATGAATAGTAATAACTGAATTTTAAATTTTATATACTCCATAAAATTTTAGAATCCATATTATGTGTTTCATACACATGATATAAGAACAAATTCATTTTTTAGATAAAAGAATTATTTTTCAAAAAATGAAATTTTACCGCTTTTAATGGAAAGAATTTTTTAAAACCAATACTTGAATCTTTTATATATTAAATTTAATGAAATTAATTTATTATTTAGAATTGGGACAAAATAATTTAGTATGGATAAATTTTTTGTACTTTTCTGATAACTTTCATATTGTGATGAATAGTGAAGAATACTAAATTTTAATTGAAAACAACTTTTTTAATCGAATTAATTTATAGTGTTAAATAATAAATTTGAGTGGTTTTAAAGAATAATTATATTATATTTTTATCATATAATATAATTTAGGTCATTTGATGTAATTTCATATTTAAACTTGACATAAAAAATTGTCAATCTTTTGATAGTTATTATTTCGTAAAAACATGCTTTTTGTTTTGACAACGATAATTAATTTTAAATAAATTTCTGCCAATTATGGATTTTGAATTTTGAAAAATGGATTCCATATTTGGAATCAGGTGGTCCAAATTGTGTAAATAGTTAACTGTTATTTTTAGACATTATGAATATTTACTTCAGTAAATATTTTATTTACCATGGTTAAAGGGTAAATATGATAAATAAGGGTAAAAAAATATTATAATAATAATATTAAATTACCCTAAAATGTGTACTATTACTTTTGGTTGATACATGTCCGACCATGGGCATCCTTTGGTCGATTTTGGGAACACATGAAGCCACTTGAGAGCGATAATGACAGTCAATATTAATTAATTTTAAGTAAACACAAAAATGACAAACATATATCTTTTAGTAAAACAATATTTATAAGGGGTTATTTAAGTTATAATTTTGACTATAAATATTAATTTTAAATCTAAAAATATCTCATATATCATGGTATTAGTTTTATAATTTTTAGACATCAAATAAATAAAATTATAAATGACACAATAATGATGGAGTGTTTACCTCATTAATGAATGATTTAATTAAATGAGATTCTAAAAATTAACAAAACATCAAACACCTTTCCAATTAATATTGGATGATTTTATTTAAAAAATGAGTTACATTTTATTATGCATTAAGGATATTTGGACCTTTATAAAAAGAGAATAATTATATAATAAAATAATATTTTGAAACTTTTCTATAAAACCCCTCCTCCACCTTATAAACAAATCTCACCTATAACCCATTTCTCACACCTCTCATGCCCCTTGTCTCATCCAAAGACTGACTAATTAAGCTACCTACATCCCTATCATACTCTTAGAAGCCATAACCTAGGTAGAAGGCACTTCAAGGAAGCCTTTTGGTTCAAACCAAAGGGAGTTTCCTGATTTAAAGGTAACATATCCTCTTATGTTTTTTTCTATTATTTTACTTCTCCAACTCCCTAAGATCTCTTTATTCCTTTATTTTATAAAAACACTAGTATAATCAATATACTAGGTTTTTTTAGAATTATTTAATCTAAACTTACACACACCTCCATCTAATGGGTAAGAACATAATTTTTCTTTGGAAGATGAACTATTGCCACACTAAATGATGATTCCTCATTCTTCTACTACCAAATATTATGTTGAAAATTATGATTACACTATAATTATATATGATATTTATTTTATCTATAATCTTATGTAATTCTCTTTTAAATCATTTTTTATTCTTTTAATGATGTACATATACGATAGTTTCATTTGAGGAAGTGTGGACTACCGCCCTCTAAAAGTGACATGACTCATTCATACCATACATGGAACATATAATGGATTGTTTTAATGAACATAATTAATGTATATAAAATATTATATTATACTTTAATAATAATATACTGATTTATCATTTGGTTTAATTTCTGTTTAAAATAAAAAAAAATTAAATGGAAGTAGCGTTCATGCGTACTTACAGATTACCATCTCCACGAAAGCGATGAGATTCATTACCCATCATAACCATTCAAGAATAATTTTCATTTTATTGTTAAAAATAATGTTTATGAACTTAATATCATTTTGGATATGAATTAAATACATCATATAAATAATAAACATGGCTTACATAACAAAACATATAAAGGAAAACGAATCATTTAGCACCTGAAACAACAATACTACTAAAATATTATTAACAAAGAAATATTAAAAGATCATATATGATATCATATTTTTTTATGTGGTTCTTTTATAATTTAATAACAATGATTTAACTATTATACAAGAGGTTAACGTACCCTCACCCAATCAAAAGTACAATGTAAGGGTTAATTCCCCAATCTCATTATTATTCGAGATTGTTTATGTGTAAGTATTTACTGAGACATATTTATTATCCATGACCATGTTAGATAAAAGAGTTTCAAAAATGATTTTTTTAGGGACTCTTCAACTAAAATATCATTTTAAGGGTTTAAATATTTATTCTTCAAAATTTTTCTAATTAATTTCCATGTTTTCAAAAATGGTTTTGAAGGATTAATTTATGTGGAAATGAATGTTTTGAAATTTTTATTATTTCAAAAGATTCAAAGTGGTATGAGACACTTTTATTTAAAAATGTATTTTAAATTTCTTCCTTTATAAATTGTGTGACTTTAAAATGTTTTCATGAAAAATGGATATTTCTATCAAAGAGTTTTACAAATCTGTTTCAACTATGCCAACATCCTTTTAGATATTATTCTTGATTGAGGTTGATTTATTATAAATAAAATCATCAATATTGTATTGAATGAGTTATGATATGATTGACTGTGAATGTACTATTTTTATACCATTCATGTTTTCTGGTTAAAGTTTTAACATTTCGTATGCTAGTTTTAGTACAAATGTTTATGTTATATTTCAATATTTTCATATGAGGAATGCATTGGACTTAGTATGTGATGGGTGGAGCCAGCTATTTCTCTTCGATGCATTGGTATCTCTCATGAGACAAACTAGTGTCTTGGCACATGGCCTTGACAAAATATTATTTGTAGTCTTGGCACAAGTCCTTGACTATGTGGTTTTGATGTCTGGAATTATGCATTCCCCCATTATGAAACAATATTTTGATATTACATGTAGTTATACGACTAGTAGAATATCCATGTGAATAATTAAATGGAATTATTTGATTTATCTATTCCATATTATGCTGAATTTTATGTTTAGAACGCTTTTTTCGTTTTATACATTTCCTTATGTGTTTTTTCTTATTTATGAATGTTTCTGCTATATTTTTATCCTTACTGAGCATCTGAGCTCACCCCTTTCTATTTTTTTCTAGGATGAAAAGAAGAATATTATGACTGACCTGTAGGGGTATTATAAGGGATATAAATGTGGTCATTGGAGAAAATGTTGTTGTTTCTTATTTCATTTTATAATATAATGTAACATTCATGTATGTAATCTATTTTCCAATACTGCTAAACTGATCAGTCCTTCGGGACTTGAATCCTTGTAATCATGCCAATGTATTAAAATAATGCACCAACTCTGGGTAATTGGGGTTGGGGTGTTACGGTTGGTATTAGAGGTATTTTAACAATAAACATGGAAACTAGATTTAGAAAAAACCTAATTAGATAACATTACTCTAAGATAGACTTTGAGTACTATTGTAGAAGAACATCCTAGAATTTTGGTAGTGTAGAGATTTTGTGAATTTTACAAGAAATACATCCATATATGGATATGAGCAAGTAGTGGCGGCTTTGACACAAATGTACCCAGGAGTGAAAACTCTGAAAAAGAGTTTCATGCTTGACCCAAGGTATCCTGATATTCGAAAATGAGCCTTGTTGTACTCTATGTTACAACACTCCTGAGGAATATGCTTAAGATAATTCATAATTTTTAACAAGACATTATAAATTATTTAAGAGTAAATACTTCTAAAAAAACATTTCTATGATTATAGACTATATGCATAATCTTTTCAATTTATGTTTGTTATTTTACAAGTTTGGAATTATGCATTTCTATTCATAAACTAACCCATTGTATGCCATTGTTTAGAAATGGCGCCCAGTAGAAGGAATGAGAACTTCTACATTACGCATGATCCAAAGAGCAAGAAGGATCATAAATTTCATGGTATTAAGACAAAATTAAGTAACGAAATTGTCTCCCATGTATTATCATCATATAAAAAATAGTTTCATGTTTTAAAAAGAAAATTAAATAATTCTATGTGTCTTATGGATTTGAAGGGAAGCCATAGAAGAAAACGATGTAAGAGAGAAATATGGATAAAGTGAATAAGGGAAAGAAGGATTTTCCCATGTATGATAACTGTGGAGATAATCACCTTTGTAAATGCTTGAAGGGAATGAGAGTTAGTTATAAGTGTGGAGAAAAATGACCCCAAGTATGTGATTTCTAGGGTAAGAAAAATGTTTCAAAGGTACAGTGCTTAATCAGCAAATAGTTGGGACACTACGCGAATCAAGGTCCCAATCATCAGAGTGTACAACAAATGATGTTGCTGGATAATAATCTTGTTATGATATTACCACAGATGAAATGTAATGACTACTATTCTTATGTTGATATTAGAGAATTATGTCATTTCAATGTTGTATCAATGATGTTCTGGTTATAATAATTATTGAGTATATAAGGATTGAACATTGGTACTTTTTCATTAAGGTTTTGAGATTCTGTTGCACCAATAAAAGTGACTCAATAACAAGTTAAATTTTTAGAAAATACATGTTTGAAGGAAATATAAAACTTTTATTTCATCCTGATACTGTAGTATTGATTTTGGAATAAGAGATGATTGATTTGGATAAATTATATTGGATATTATTGACTACCTTGGAACTAATTAATGGTTTTTTTATCCCATAATTGTTTTTTATTACAAAATTTTTGGATTTAAGAAGTATATTTAGTATTTTATGATTTAAAGAAGGAATAAGAAGTACATACCTATTCAAATATGGTTTTCTAGCAATTCATTTTATTACCACATTTTATGAGAATACATGATGAAGGTATTCACATGTATATTATGTGACCTTCCAAATAAATCTAGGACTGTGAGTTAGGGAAGAAGTATTGTGGATAAGTTTAAAGGATGGAATAGATTAAGCTTGAAATTTGATTCTATTGTTAAGGATAAATCATTTTTTAAGATTATTTTTGGATTGTCATAAAAAGGATAACTTGGAGGTCGGGCGAAAACCCGTCACATCTGGCAAGGCAGCGAGACTTGAATACACAACCGAAGGCAGAAAAGGGTAAATCACATACCACTAGCCTATGTGATGTCCCAGTTTGTATAATGTTGTTTTTTAAATAGTCTAACAAATGAATTATAAATTTGTTATTTTTGTAACCCTATACGATTAGGATAAATAGAATATTTTCAATTCTATTATCTTTTGGATTGAAAGATGAGTTTTTGGAAGGAATTAATTGAAGGATGAAACTCTACTTGTCAAGTATATTTTTTACACTAATAATATGAATAAATTAATTCTTAAACTTTAGGTAAGGGATCATAAAACCAAAAATGTGTTATCCTGATACCTTATTTTTTGTTAAACCAATTATATTTTAAATCATCATAGATTGATGGATTTGAGGCCCTTAATTTTAAACTTTTTTGTGATTGATGACCTAAATCATTTTCTATAAATATTTAAATTTTTCCTCCAATTATGTGTTTCTAATTTCCACCAATTATATTTCAATTGAGATCATAATTTGGTGGTGACTTTTTCATTTATCATTCCCTCTTATTAAGACTAAATTTCTTTAACCGAAATTCTTATGTGGGTTTTCCTCAAAGGTATTTTTCTATTTTTAAACTTTTATTTTCAATGAAAATTTTCAAATTACGAGGAACCAATTTATTGAAGGAGGGGATAATGTAATACCCCATGATTTCATAGTATGTTATCTCTTCAAAGAAATTCAATAACATGCGCTACATGCAACACTGAGTTCGAGCACACCACGACTTACCAAAATAGTTGTTCAAAAAGTTGTTATGAATATTATTAACTAAAATTTTAATTTTATATACTAAATATAATTTTATAATCCAAATTATGTATTTATTAGACATAATATAAGAAAAAATTCAATTTTTCAGATAAAAGAAGTATTTTTCAAAAAAGCAATTTTTCCGCATTTTAATAGTAAATCTTTTTTAAAAAAAATATTTGAAACTTTTACATATTAAATATAATGAAAAAAAATTATTCTTTAGATGTGGGACAAAAAAAATTAGGTTTTATTAATTTTTGGTACTTTTCTGATATCTTTTATATTTTGATGAATATGGAAAAATACTAAATTTTAATTGAAAACAACTTTTTTAATAGAAATAATTTATAGTGTTAAATTATATATTTGAGTGGTTTTAAAGTATCATTAGATTATATTTTAATAATTTAATATAATTTATGTCACTAGATGTAATTTTACATTTAAACTGGACATAAAAAAGGGTCAATCTTTGGATAGTTATTATCTCTTAAAAACATGCTTTTTGTTTTGACAACAAGAATTAATTTTAAATTAATTTCTACCACTTATGTGTTTTTAATTTTGAAAAATGGATTCCATATTTGGAATCAAGAGGTCCAAATTGTGTAAATAGGTATCTTTTATTTTTAGACATTATGAATATTTACTTCTATAAATATTTTATTTACCATGGTTTAAGGGTAAATCCGGAAAATAGGAGTAAATAAATATTATAATAATAATATTAATTACCGTAACATGTGTCCTATTTCAATTTTTTGATACATTTCCTACCATTGGAATTCTTGTGTCTATTTTGGGACCATGTGGAGCCACTTGAGAGTGATGATGACACTTTATATTAATTAATTTAATGTAAAGACAAAAGTGACAGAAACATATATATTCTAATAAAATTTTTTTACAAGTGGTTATATAAGTTATCTTTTCGAATATTAATATTATTTTGAATGATAAAATGATTTCATACATCATGGTATTTATTTAATAATATTTATAAATCTTATATATAAAATTATTTATAACACAATAATGATGCAGTGTTTACCTCATTAATGAATGATTTAAATAAATTTGATTCTAAAAAATAAAACAATATTCAAAACCTATCCAATTATTATTGGATGATTTTATTTTGAACAATACTCATATTATATTCATCATTAATGAGTTTCTGACTTTCATAAACCGAAAATAATTATATTATAAAATAATATTTTCAAACTTTCCTAAAGAACCCCTCCTCCCCCTTATAAAAATCCCTCACCTCTAACCCATTTCTCACACCTCTCAAGCCCCTTGGATCAAACAAACTCTTCCCAATTAAGCTTTATATATTACTCTTTTACTCATAGAAGACTTACCATATGCATAATGAACTTCAAGGAAGCCTTTTGGTTCAAACCAAAGGTAGTTACCCAATTTAAAGGTAACATCGCCTCTTAAGTTATTTTCTTTTATTTTACTTCTCCAACCCCCTAAAATATCTTTATTCAATTATTTTATAAAAAAAATAGTATCCTAAATATACTAGGTTTTTTTATGAGAATTATTTTAACTACACTTTCACATTCCTCCATCTAATGGGTATAGAATATAATGTTTCTATGGACAACAAACTACTGCCTCACAAAACGATGATTGTTAAATATTCTACTACCCCCTCTTATGGTGACCATTATGATGGCACTGAAATTATGTCAATTTTTTATGATATTTATTTTATCTATAATCTAAATTAATTATATTTTATAGCATACCTTTATTCTTTTCATGTTGTATATATATGATAATTTCAGTTGAGAAAGTGCGGACTACCGCCCTCTCAAAGTGATATGACTCATTCATACCATACATAGAACACATAAAGTATGGTGTTAAAGAAATAATGTAATGTATATAACATATTATATTATAATGGAATAATAATATACCTTTGTATCATTTGGTTTTATTTCCTTTTAAAATAAAAAATGGAATGGAAGTAGCGTTCGTGCATACATACAGATTACTGTCTCCACGAACGCGATGAGATTCATTACCCATCGTAACCATTCATTAATAATTTTTATTTGATTATTAAAAATAATTTTTAAGAACTTAATATCATCATGGATATTAATAAAATACATCCTATCTATAACAAACATGGCCTTTGTAACAAAACATATAATTTAAAACGAATCAGTTAACACCCGAAACAATGATAATACTAAAATATTATTAACAAATATATATTAAAAGATCATATATGATATTATATTTATGTATGTGGTTATTGTATAATTTAATAATAATTATTTTATTATTATATAGGAGGTTAAAATACTTTCAACCAATGAAAAGTACAAGGTAAGGGTTAATTTTCTCAATCTCATTATTTTTTTAGATTGTTTATGTGTAAGTATTATTTAGGATGTATTTATTATCCATGTCCATGTTAAATAAAGAAGTTTTCAAAAGGATTATTTGGGATGTATTTATTATACCCTTAATGATTTGTGGGTAAAGTATTGACATTTCTTATGCTAGTTTTAATAGGAATTTTATTGTTATGTTTTAACATTTTCATATGAGGAATGCATTTGACTCAGTAAGTGACAGGTGGAGCCCACTATAGCTCTCGATGCATCTGTAGGTCTCATTGTAACGCCCCGACCCCAGTTACCCAGAGTCGGTGCATTATTACATAACATTGGCATGATCACAAGAAAGATCAAATCTCGAAAGACCGATTGGTTTAGTAGCCTTGGAAACACTAGATATATTCATAAGTTTTACATTACATCATAAAATGAAAAACTACTACAACAACATAATGTCTCCATAATCCACACTACTATCCCCTCATAATATCCCTGCAGGTCATTCATAATTTACTTCTTCACATCCTGGGAAAAAATAAAACATAGAAAAGGGGTGAGCTCAAATGCCCAGTAAGGATAACAATATAGCGGGAACTTTCATAAATAAGAATAAACATTTAAGGCAATGCATTACTAAAACAAAAGCCTTTTAAATTTGAACTTCAACATGGTATGGCAAAAGTAAAATGAAATAATGCCATTTACTTATTCACATGGATATTCTACTAATCGAATAATCACATGCAAAAATCAATAACCACTTTCATAATGTTGGAATGCATAATGCCAGACTATCATAACCACATAGCCAAGGCCTCGTGCCAAGACTACAAATAAGATTTTGTCAAGGCCTTTTGCCAAGACACTAGTTTGTCTCATGAGACCTACCGATGCATCGAGGAGCTATAGCGGGCTCCACCCGTCACTTATTAAGTCCAATGCATTCCCATATGAAAAGGTTTAAACATAACATAAACATTCGTATTAAAACTAGCATACGAAATGTCAATACTTTCACAATAAACTATGAATGGTATAAAAATAGCACATCCACAGTCAAACATATCACAAAACCTTCAATACAATATAGAAGTTTTGTATCATAATAAATCAACTTCAAATAATCTTAAAATCCATCAAAGGATGTTGACATAGATGAAATCAAAATTCTTTTTAAAGAAATATCTCCTTTTATTTTGAAATCATTTAAGATCCATATAAAATAAAACATTTTCTTTGAAAATATTCTTATAAGCTTGTAAGGAAAGCTTTGAAGATTTTATAACGGCGTAAAATAACCGCACCCGCCGTATAAATTAAAAAAAACATTCTTACCTCAATTATGTCGAAAAGGTTAAAAAGGACCTTGTTTTGAAAACGACGGAATGATTCCTTTATAAACCTCTTATAAAAAGTCAAACAAGGGTATAAATGACTTTAACCTATATTCTTGTAAATAGTAAAAATGTTTTGAAATACATTTCGAAGAAACATGGATGTGGATGATAAAGAGATCCCAGTAGATTATTACGTATAATACAACCTCGGATAATGAAGAGATTGTGAAATAACCCTTACCTTGTACTTTTCCTTGGTTGGGGTAGGTTAAACTCCTGTATAATGGTGAAATAGTTGTTATTAAATTATACAAGAATCATATATATTAATATGATATCATATATGATCTTTTAACATTGATTTGTTAATAATATCTTAGAATTATCGTCGTTTCGGGAGTTAACTTACTCATTCTCTTTTATATGTTTTGTTACATAAGCCATGGTTGTTGTATCTTATTCATATCCAGAATGATATACAGTCCTTAAACATCATTTTTAAATCATCAAATGATAATTATACTTGAATGGATACGATGGAGAATGAATCTCATCGCGTTCGTGGAGACGGTAGTCCGTACGTACGCACGAGCGACAATATCATTCTTTTGATATTAAAATAATATATAAATGGATGGTATATCATATATACAGAATCATTAACATGTTATATTTATTATTTACATGAGTTACACATCATTATTATACCCATCCAAATAATATTATATTGAATAACAATTACACCACGACGTGGAGACGGTAAGCCGTACGTACGCACGTATGGTGACATGTTATTCAAAGGGTGGATAGAATACTGAATATGATTGTACCATATTTATAATAACATCACAGTATATGTGAGATACTGGAGTTATTATTTCAGAATGGTAAGAACAAAGGAAGAAGAAGTGGAAGAAGAAATGAACTTAGAAAAGGGTGGTGAAATCATTACCTCTTCTTCGGGTTCTTCCTTTTGATTTGATCAAAAGGGCTCCTTAGGTTGGCTTTCTGATCAAACTAAGGCCTCTAGGTTGTATTGAGGGATGTTGGGAGAGTATTTGGGCAGAGTTTGGCCGAACCAAAAGGCTTTGAAGGTGTGAAGAAATGAGAAGGAGGAGTGCCCTTTTATAAGAGGGGTGAGGGGCACCTTTGGAAAAGTTAGAAATATTAATTTATAATAAATTCATATTCGGTTTACAAAGGCTCCAAAGTTGACTATTCAAAGGATGAGGTGTGGATAGGTCTAAAACAACTCATCCAATAGAATTTAGACAGGTTTGGGTACTTATATTAACCTTATCTTTAAGTATTAACTCTAAGTTAATTAGTTTCACTTTTACAATGTCTCTTTGTATTTTTATATAATATGGTTAATAAACTTACTATATACATCCAAGCGACCCCCAAGTGGTCCATTAATGATTAACCTATCATAATATAAGTCTCTTGGCCGATCCTTAGATTTTTAGGAATTTAATATCAATTAATAATATAATATTTGTTTTAAGAACTCTTTTATGTCAATTTTGACACTATTCAATAGTTGATTTTTGTGAAACTCATAACAGATTGATTACTTCGAACAAAGTCCATTAAATCAATCCTAATATATCATATTAGCCTAGAAAATTAGTTTACTTCATTAAAAGTTTCATATTATATTTATTTGGGTATTTATAATATCAATTATTTTAATTTTTCACTATTATAGTAATTACTGCATCATCATTGTGTCATAAATAAAATAAATTATTTAATGTCTAAAAATTATAAATAAAATATCATTATGTAGGAAATCTTTTTATCTTTCTAATGAATATTTATAATCTAAAATCCAACATATATAACCCTATGTAAAAATTGTTGTTCTAAAAGATATATGCTTGTGTCATTTTTGTATTCATTTTAACTAATTTAAAATAAAGTGTCATTATCACTTACAAGTGGATCCATGGGGTCCCAAAATTGACACAAAGATGCCAATGGTCGACCATCTATCAACCAATAGGGTTAAGACACGTTTTTAGGGTAATTTAGTATTATTATAATATTATTTTTTTAACCCTTATTTACCGGATTTACCCTTAACCATGGTAAATAAAATATTTACCGCAGTAATTATTCAAAATGTCTAAAAATAAAAGTTACCTATTTACACAATTTGAACTTCCTGATTCCAAATATGGAATCCATTTTCCTAAATTCAAAACACAGAAGTGGCAGAAATTAATTTAAAATTAATTCCCGCTGTCAAAACAAAAAGCGTGTTTTTAAGAGATAATAACTATCAAAAGATTGACACTTGTTTATGTTCGGTTTAATTGTAAAATTATGTCCAATGACCAACATTATATTAAATGGTAAAAATATATTCTAAATATACTTTAAAACCACTCAAATTCATAATTTATCACTATTAATTATTTTGATTAAAAAAGTTGTTTTTAATTAAAATTTAGTAATTTTCACTATTCATCAAAATATAAAAGTTATCCGAAAAGTACCAAAATTTCACCCTAGGATAATTTCGATATTCCGAATCCAAAAATGAAGTCCATTTTGAAATATAAAATATATATGATTTCAAAAAGTAGGTATCACTATTTACAACGGCTAGTTTAATTAGTTGTGGTGTGTGTTAGAACTCGAGGTTGCGTACAACACACGCTATCGCATTATTCGAAGGGAAACGTACCGTAGAAGCTTGGGGTGTTACATTCTCCCCTCCTTCAAATAATTGCGTCCTCGCAATTTCTAGGGTATTACTGCATAAAAAGACTCGGGTGGTTCTTCATCATAAGTTCCTCGGGTTCCCACGTTGCCTCTTCCATCTTATGATTTCTCCACAAAACTTTTACCAGACGCGTCGTCCGGTTTCTCAGTACTTGTTCTCTTGTATCAAGAATCCTGACGGGCTCTTCACAATAGGAAAGATCGGGTTCCAGTTCTAATTCCTCATAGGTGAGTACATGCGTTGGGTCAGGCATGTATTTCCTCAACAGAGATACGTGGAACACATCGTGAACTTTGGAGAGACTTGGCGGCATTGCCAATCGGTAAGCTACAGCCCCAATTCGTTCTAGAATTTCGAAAGGTCCGATGTACCTGGGACTCAATTTACCTTTCTTACCAAAACGTATGACTCCCTTCCACGGAGATACCTTTAGGAAAACATGATCACCGACTTGAAATTCCAAATCCTTCCTTCGATTATCGGCATAGCTCTTCTGCCTACTTTGAGCTGCTTTGATGTGATTTTGGATTACCTTCACCTTTTCCACCGTTTCCTCCACCAGTTCTGGGCCTACAAGTTTTCTTTCACCAACGTCATCCCAACAGGTTGGTGTACGACATCTCTTTCCGTATAACGCTTCATATGGTGCCATTTGTATACTCGAATGGAAGCTATTGTTATAGGAAAATTCTACCAGAGGTAAATATTGATCCCACATACCCTGAAAATCAAGTGAGCAAGATCTCAACATGTCTTCTAAGGTCTGAATAGTCCGTTCTGATTGTCCGTCTGTCTGAGGGTGGTAAGCAGTGCTCAAATGAAGTTCAGTATCCAGGGATTTCTGAAGACTTTTCCAAAATCTTGAAGTAAAACGGGGATCACGATAAGAAACAATCGATAGGGGAACTCCATGAAGTCTCACAACTTCATTAATGTATAGTCTTGCTAGACGTTCCAGGGGTAGATCTTCTCTTATAGAAAGAAAATGTGCTGACTTGGTAAGACGATCAACAATAACCCATATTGCATCGTTCCTTCTAGGAGTCTTTGGTAGCCCCATGACAAAGTCCATCGTAATATTGTCCCATTTCCACTCCGGTATGGGAAGAGGTTGCATGACTCCTCCAGGCTGTTGCCTTCCAGCTTTCACTTGTTGACAAACCATACATCTTGACACAAAATCAGCAATCTCCCTCTTCATGTTGTCCCACCAAAAATGTTCCTTCAAATCTCTATACATTTTGGTGCTCCCAGGGTGTATAGAGAAAATGGAACTATGAGCATCATCCAGCAATTCCCTTTTTAGATCAGGTATATTGGGAACACAAAGTCTCTTCCCGAATTTCAAAATTCCATCTTCATACACAAAGTCTCTCAATCTCCCATCATTCACAGCTTTAATCTTCTTTTGGAATTCGTCATCATCGGTCTGAGAACTCTTAATCCTTTCTAGTAAAGATGGTTTGGCAACCATTTGAAAAAGCATTGATGTTTCACCTTCCCTGGTTATTCCCATGTCCATTTTCACTAGATCCATGAAAATTGGATCCCTTTCAATTCTCATATTGTTCAAAACTCCATGGTCTTTTCTACTCAAAGCATCTGCCACCTTGTTTGCCTTCCCCGGGTGGTAGTGTATCGTACAATCATAATCCTTGAGTAATTCAAGCCATCTCCTTTGCCTCATGTTGAGTTCTTTTTGTGAGAAAATATACTTCAAACTCTTGTGATCAGTATAAATCTCACATTTTTCACCATAGAGGTAGTGCCTCCATATCTTCAAAGCAAAGATCACAGCTGCTAACTCAAGATCATGAGTAGGATAGTTTTGTTCATGAATTTTCAACTGTCTTGATGCATAGGCAATAACTCTATCATTCTGCATAAGGACACAGCCAAGTCCTTTCTTTGATGCATCACTATAAATAACGAACCCATCATTCCCCGATGGTAGAGTCAATATAGGATCATTGACTAATCTTCTCTTCAGTTCTTCGAAACATTCTTCACACTCTTTTGTCCAAACAAATTTAACCCCTTTACGTGTGAGCTTCGTTAATGGGTTAGCCAATCGGGCAAAATTCTGGACGAAACGTCGATAATAACCTGCCAAGCCAATAAAACTACGTACCTCAGTTATACTCGTAGGTGCTGGCCATTCTTGGATTGCCTTGGTCTTAGAAGGATCAACAGAGATTCCATCTTTAGAGACAATATGTCCAAGAAAAGAAATCTCCTGAAGCCAGAATTCACACTTGCTAAACTTTCCATATAATTCATGCCTCCTCAGAGTCTTCAAGATAATGCGCAAGTGATTTTCATGATCTTCGTAGGTTTTGGAGTATACCAAGATATCATCAATAAATACCACCACAAATTCATCGAGATACTCCTTGAAAACTCTATTCATCAGATCCATGAATACAGAGGG
Source organism: Viscum album (assembly GCA_963277665.1). Classification (NCBI taxonomy): domain Eukaryota; kingdom Viridiplantae; phylum Streptophyta; class Magnoliopsida; order Santalales; family Viscaceae; genus Viscum; species Viscum album. The sequence goes on from OY728125.1 coordinate 1,058,804,403, forward strand.
TGCATTAGTCAATCCAAACGGCATTACAGTAAACTCGTAATGCCCGTACCTGGTTCGAAATGCTGTCTTCGGAATGTCTTCCTTCTTTACACACAACTGATGGTATCCAGATCGAAGGTGAATCTTTGAAAAGTATTGAGCTCCATGCAGTTGGTCAAATAAATCATCAATACGAGGTAGGGGATACTTGTTCTTTATCGTTATAGCATTGATCTCCCTGTAGTCGATACATAACCTCATAGATCCATCTTTCTTTTTAACAAAAAGAACAGGGGCTCCCCATGGAGAAACACTAGGGCGAATAAATCCCTTATTACTCAATTCCTCTAGTTGTTTCTTTAGTTCGACTAACTCTACAGTGGCCATTCTATAAGGGGTCTTTGATATAGGCCTTGATCCAGGAATCAAATCAATAGAAAACTCAACTTCTCGTTCTGGAGGATGTCCAGGTAAATCTTCCGGAAATACATCTACAAATTCTTTCACAATAGGTACACCCTCTATTTGAACATTCCTTTCCTCACCGATAGTTACTTCATTCTCTTCCTCCCCAATAATTGAATTAAGTTGAGCTACTGGGGGTGGGTCTAAATAAGAATTAGGTGGTGACGATTTTGCTCTAAAAATAAGGTGTTCCTTATCATTATCATCGAGAATCGTAACCTCTTTCTTCTTACAATAAATCTTCGCATCATAGTCCGAAAGCCAGTCCATACCGAGGATTATATCAAACTCAATCATAGGTATGACGATGAAATCAGCAGATAAAGAAAATTTATGTGCTCTAATGGGGACTGATTCACAAAACATTGTTGCAACGATACTTCCCTTAGGAGTTTTAACTGACAACTCCCTTATTAAATCAAATTGGAAATATCTAATTTTCTTAGCAAACTGGGAAGATATGAAACAATGCGATGATCCAGAATCAAATAATGCATTTTCTAAACTTGAGGAAACCATTAAATTACCTGCCACCACGTCTTTCGGAGTTTCTACCTCAGCAGTAGTGATAGCATAAGCCTGGCCTTGATCCCTTGGCCTTTTCTGAGGTAAGTTCTCCTGACGCTTAGGACATGCATTTGCATAATGCCCCATCTCCCTGCAATTGTAGCACTGAACATTGGTAGCTTCCTTCTTCCCCTTGCAATCATGAGCTTGGTGGCCTTTTTCACCACACTTGTAACAGACTCCCATTCCCTTCAGGCAAGCACCAGGGTGTTTCTTCCCGCACTTACCACAAGATGGATATTCAACCTTTCCCTTCTTCCCCTTATTTCCATTCCCAGATTGATCAGCAGGTCTCTTCTTCTCTTGCTTTGCTTTAAAGTCATAAGACTTAGAGAATTCCTTTTCGGTCTTGATAGCACATGAGACAATGTCTTTGTACGATGAAAAGGATTGTGAGACTAATGCTCGACGGAGAAATGGTTTTAACCCATCAAAGAAACGATCAATCTTACTTCTTGGGTTGCGAATATAATCACCAACGTACCTCGCTAACCTTGTAAAGTTAGCCTCATACTTTGTGACATTATCATCCTCCTTTTGTCTCAGACTCAGAAATTGCCTTTCCATATCTGCTCGATGGTCGCGAGGAAAGTATTTTTCTAAAAACAGATCTTTGAACTCCCTCCATTCCATGTTTGATACTTCATCATCTTCCTTCATGTTTTGAATCAATGACCACCATTGATCAGCATCTCCAGTGAGGCGGTAAACTGCCATGGTAACTTTTTCCCTTTCACTACTCCCCAAAGCCTGAAATATTTTCTCTAGGGAAAATATCCATTGCTCAGCTACTAAGGGATTTGTACTCCCATTGAACGTTGGTGGTTGTTGTCTCATGAATCGATCTAACATTGATCCTCCACACTGCGGATCAGGGTGCTCCAAACGGGTAAGGTTATTATTCATAACCTGAGTAAGTTGTCCCAGTATGGTGATTAGCTGATCGGCACCAGTTGCATCACCAGCCCCACTATAATTATCTTGAGCAGGAGGGCAATCCCTACATGGAGTGCGGGCATTGATACGGTTTCCATTTCTTCCACTAGGCGCCATTTCTAAACAATGGCATAAACTAGATCAGTTTATGAATCAAAATACATAATCCCATACTTATAAAACACTTAACATAAATTGAACTATTTATGGATATAATCCATAATCATAAAAATGTTTTTCTTTGAGGAAGTATATACTCATAAACCCTTCATAATGATTTGTAAAGATAATGAGAGTTATCCTAATCATATCCCCCGGGAGTGTCGTAACCAAGAGTGCAGCAAGGCCCGTTGTCGTGCACCAGTTCCCGTTCGAGTCTAGCTCAAAGCGGTGTTTTCGGGTTTTACCCCTAGGTACATCTGTGCCAGAGCCGCCTCTACCTGCTCGTATCCAGACAGGGATGTATTGCTCGGAAAACTCACAAAATCTCTACAATACCAAAATTCTAGGAAGTTCTTCTATACTAATCCTCAAAGTTCATCTTAGGTCTACGTGCTCTAATCAGAGTTTATCTAAATCTAGCTTCCAAGGTTTGTACTAAACTTCCTCTGATACCAACTGTAACGCCCCGACCCCAGTTACCCAGAGTCGGTGCATTATTACATAACATTGGCATGATCACAAGAAAGATCAAATCTCGAAAGACCGATTGGTTTAGTAGCCTTGGAAACACTAGATATATTCATAAGTTTTACATTACATCATAAAATGAAAAACTACTACAACAACATAATGTCTCCATAATCCACACTACTATCCCCTCATAATATTCCTGCAGGTCATTCATAATTTACTTCTTCACATCCTGGGAAAAAATAAAACATAGAAAAGGGGTGAGCTCAAATGCCCAGTAAGGATAACAATATAGCGGAAACTTTCATAAATAAGAATAAACATTTAAGGCAATGCATTACTAAAACAAAAGCCTTTTAAATTTGAACTTCAACATGGTATGGCAAAAGTAAAATGAAATAATGCCATTTACTTATTCACATGGATATTCTACTAATCGAATAATCACATGCAAAAATCAATAACCACTTTCATAATGTTGGAATGCATAATGCCAGACTATCATAACCACATAGCCAAGGCCTCGTGCCAAGACTACAAATAAGATTTTGTCAAGGCCTTGTGCCAAGACACTAGTTTGTCTCATGAGACCTACCGATGCATCGAGGAGCTATAGCGGGCTCCACCTGTCACTTATTAAGTCCAATGCATTCCCATATGAAAAGGTTTAAACATAACATAAACATTCGTATTAAAACTAGCATACGAAATGTCAATACTTTCACAATAAACTATGAATGGTATAAAAATAGCACATCCACAGTCAAACATATCACAAAACCTTCAATACAATATACAAGTTTTGTATCATAATAAATCAACTTCAAATAATCTTAAAATCCATCAAAGGATGTTGACATAGATGAAATCAAAATTCTTTTTAAAGAAATATCTCCTTTTATTTTGAAATCATTTAAGATCCATATAAAATAAAACATTTTCTTTGAAAATATTCTTATAAGCTTGTAAGGAAAGCTTTGAAGATTTTATAACGGCGTAAAATAACCGCACCCGCCGTATAAGTTAAAAAAAACATTCTTACCTCAATTATGTCGAAAAGGTTAAAAAGGACCTTGTTTTGAAAACGACGGAATGATTCCTTTATAAACCTCTTATAAAAAGTCAAACAAGGGTATAAATGACTTTAACCCATATTCTTGTAAATAGTAAAAATGTTTTGAAATACATTTCGAAGAAACATGGATGTGGATGATAAAGAGATCCCAGTAGATTATTACGTATAATACAACCTCGGATAATGAAGAGATTGTGAAATAACCCTTACCTTGTACTTTTCCTTGGTTGGGGTAGGTTAACCTCCTGTATAATGGTGAAATAGTTGTTATTAAATTATACAAGAATCATATATATTAATATGATATCATATATGATCTTTTAACATTGATTTGTTAATAATATCTTAGAATTATCGTCGTTTCGGGAGTTAACTTACTCATTTTCTTTTATATGTTTTGTTACATAAGCCATGGTTGTTGTATCTTATTCATATCCAGAATGATATACAGTCCTTAAACATAATTTTTAAATCATCAAATGATAATTATACTTGAATGGATACGATGGAGAATGAATCTCATCGCGTTCGTGGAGACGGTAGTCCGTACGTACGCACGAGCGACAATATCATTCTTTTGATATTAAAATAATATATAAATGGATGGTATATCATATATACAGAATCATTAACATGTTATATTTATTATTTACATGAGTTACACATCATTATTATACCCATCCAAATAATATTATATTGAATAACAATTACACCACGACGTGGAGACGGTAAGCCGTACGTACGCACGTATGGTGACATGTTATTCAAAGGGTGGATAGAATACTGAATATGATTGTACCATATTTATAATAACATCACAGTATATGTGAGATACTGGAGTTATTATTTCAGAATGGTAAGAACAAAGGAAGAAGAAGTGGAAGAAGAAATGAACTTAGAAAAGGGTGGTGAAATCATTACCTCTTCTTCGGGTTCTTCCTTTTGATTTGATCAAAAGGGCTCCTTAGGTTGGCTTTATGATCAAACTAAGGCCTCTAGGTTGTATTGAGGGATGTTGGGAGAGTATTTGGGAAGAGTTTGGCCGAACCAAAAGGCTTTGAAGGTGTGAAGAAATGAGAAGGAGGAGTGCCCTTTTATAAGAGGGGTGAGGGGCACCTTTGGAAAAGTTAGAAATATTAATTTATAATAAATTCATATTCGGTTTACAAAGGCTCCAAAGTTGACTATTCAAAGGATGATGTGTGGATAGGTCGAAAACAACTCATCCAATAGAATTTAGACAGGTTTGGGTACTTATATTAACCTTATCTTTAAGTATTAACTCTAAGTTAATTAGTTTCACTTTTACAATGTCTCTTTGTATTTTTATATAATATGGTTAATAAACTTACTATATACATCCAAGCGACCCCCAAGTGGTCCATTAATGATTAACCTATCATAATATAAGTCTCTTGGCCGATCCTTAGATTTTTAGGAATTTAATATCAATTAATAATATAATATTTGTTTTAAGAACTCTTTTATGTCAATTTTGACACTATTCAATAGTTGATTTTTGTGAAACTCATAACAGATTGATTACTTCGAACAAAGTCCATTAAATCAATCCTAATATATCATATTAGCCTAGAAAATTAGTTTAATTCATTAAAAGTTTCATATTATATTTATTTGGGTAATTATAATATCAATTATTTTAATTTTTCACTATTATAGTAATTACTGCATCATCATTGTGTCATAAATAAAATAAATTATTTAATGTCTAAAAATTATAAATAAAATATCATTATTTAGGAAATCTTTTTATATTTCTAATGAATATTTATAATCTAAAATCCAACATATATAACCCTATGTAAAAATTGTTGTTCTAAAAGATATATGCTTGTGTCATTTTTGTATTCATTTTAACTAATTTAAAATAAAGTGTCATTATCACTTACAAGTGGATCCATGGGGTCCCAAAATTGACACAAAGATGCCAATGGTCGACCATCTATCAACCAATAGGGTTAAGACACGTTTTTAGGTTAATTTAGTATTATTATAATATTATTTTTTTAACCCTTATTTACCGGATTTACCCTTAACCATGGTAAATAAAATATTTACCGCAGTAATTATTCAAAATGTCTAAAAATAAAAGTTACCTATTTACACAATTTGAACATCCTGATTCCAAATATGGAATCCATTTTCCTAAATTCAAAACACAGAAGTGGCATAAATTAATTTAAAATTAATTCCCGCTGTCAAAACAAAAAGCGTGTTTTTAAGAGATAATAACTATCAAAAGATTGACACTTGTTTATGTTCGGTTTAATTGTAAAATTATGTCCAATGACCAACATTATATTAAATGGTAAAAATATATTCTAAATATACTTTAAAACCACTCAAATTCATAATTTATCACTATTACTTATTTTGATTAAAAAAGTTGTTTTTAATTAAAATTTAGTAATTTTCACTATTCATCAAAATATAAAAGTTATCCGAAAAGTACCAAAATTTCACCCTAGGATAATTTCGATATTCCGAATCCAAAAATGAAGTCCATTTTGAAATATAAAATATATATGATTTCAAAAAGTAGGTATCACTATTTACAACGGCTAGTTTAATTAGTTGTGGTGTGTGTTAGAACTCGAGGTTGCGTACAACACACGCTATCGCATTATTCGAAGGGAAACGTACCGTAGAAGCTTGGGGTGTTACACTCATGAGGTAAACTAGTGTCTTCATACAAGGCCTTAACAAAATATTATTTGTATTCTTGGAACGAGGCCTTGACTATGTGGTTATGATGTCCAGCATTATGCATTCCATCATTATGAAATTAGCTATTGATATTACATGTGATTATTCAACTAGTATAATATCCATGTTAATAATTTAATCGAATTATTTGATTTATATTCTCTATATTTTGTTGATTTTTAAGTTTAAAAGGCTTTTGTTTTAGTTTTATACATTGCCTTAAGTGTTTATCTTATTTATGAACGTTTCCGCTATATTGTTATCCTTATTGAGCATATGAGATCACCCCTTTCGATGTGTTATTTTTTCCAGGATGTGATGATTTATATTATGACTAACCTTCTAGGATAGTCTAAGGGATATAAATGTTGTCAATGGAGACAATTTTTTTTGTTTTTTTCATTTAATAATGTAATGTAATGTTTAAGTAGGTAATCTATTTTCCAAGACTTCTAAACTGATTGGTCCTTTGAGACATTATTCCTTGTAATCATGCCAACGTATTAAAAAAATACACCAAATTTGGGCAACTGGGGTCAGGGTGTTACACTATGGTTGATAACCGAGAAGACATGCCATTGGTTTGAGATCCGTATATTAATGGTGAAAATTATGGTTGATGGAAGGCTTGTGTAAATTTCAATTTTAAGAATCTAATATTGAATGAATATTTTAATTTAGTATATCCTTATAAAATTCATAAGAGAGTGCTTAAAACATGGGATGTTAATAATGAAGTAGACTATGATATGAATTTAAAAGTTTTGAATTTAGATTATGAGTAGATGAGTTAAAAAGGTTTTTTATTTTCAATGAACTCTTAAAATTAGGAATAAAATAGATGTTTTCTATGAGTGTACTAACAATGTCAATGATCTTAAATATGATACTTCCAACCTCAATTTTGACACATTCAAAATGGGTGAGGGAGAAATAATTATTAATTTGAATGAATGAGTCATTGACATGGTTAATAATGTTTCTACTCTTAGAGAATAAATCATTGAGCTCAAATAATAATTGCATGTTTTATAGTTTTACTATGGAATTAGAGTGGAATAAAATATTCAATCTGACAATATACTGAGGTTAAAATTTATAAAATAAAAAAATTACTGGAACATATATGATGTATACAAATTAAATGGAAGTTGAAACTAGAGAATATAAAATGACCATTAATGATATTTCTTCCTTGAATGTTTCTACTTATAAGTATGATAATAAGAACAAAGGAATACAAATATATAAAACATTTGATAAATAAGGCTCCTCAAGACATTCTGGATCAAATGATTAACTTGAACATTTTTCTCAAAAGTTAAAAAATTATATAATTAGACAAGAGGATTTAGAAAACCCTTACACTAGTACATGATGAATGGTGAAAATTCAAAAGATGTAAGAAGTTATCAATGCCAGAACCTAGGATACCTCAAACTAGATTTTATATAGTTTAAAGATTATAAAAATTCATAAACTAAATAATTACAGAAAGTTGGATATAAGATGAAATATAAGAGAGTACTTTTGAAGATTATAATGAATCCAAATCCTTAGAATTAGACACTTAATCTCTTAATAGATGAGTAAAACGTATGTCTTATTTAATATTCAGATGAGGTACATTATTACAACTCTTCTAATCATGACCTTGTGCATGAATCAAAAATGAGAATTGATTATATCAATAATTGAAAGAATATTTTACCATGTTAGAAACTAATAATCAATGATTAAAGAAGAAAAAAATCTATTATTAACTCATATATTACAATTTTCAATGAAGATGAGAAATTAAATAAACAAATACTTGGATTTGAAAAATCAATTAGAAAAGTCTTTTTTATTATATTTTAAACAAGTTCAGAAAATTTAAAACCTATAGAAGTATGTTCCAAACCTCGAATACACTTCAAATATTCTCAATAAAGTGGAAGATTATATAAAAAAAATTATTATTAAAAAGAAACTCAAAAAATGAAAATTTTGAAATAATAATTCATGTTGAAAGGAAATTGTTTTACAAGAAATATTTTATGCATAGTTTTATAAATAAAATAATTCAAAAAGTTACAAGTATTTATGGTGGAGCGGTAAGAATTCATGAAAACATAAGTAATATGGAAAATCCTAAAATTTAGGGAATCAAAAATTATTTTCTTACAAAATATTTCCCACAACAATTTTTTATGTTTTATGGGAAACAAAAAAAATGATCCCTAAGTCCTTAATAGATATCATTTATTTACCCAAAAGATTTTGGGTACAAAAGAATTTAATTTTTTTTGAATTTCCATTGTATGAAACAAACCACATAAATAAAATGAAAAATGGTTTATGCAAAGTGGGTTTTCAAGACAAATGGGTTCATATTTCTCACACATTCACAAATTATCCATAATCAATGGAGGATATGTCACATTTGGTGAAAATGGAAAAGGAAAAATTGTTGGAATTGGATCTATTGGAAATCCTTAATCAATTTTTTTCAACAATATTGCTTATATTAAAGGCATGAAGAACAACATGATAATTATCTATCAACATTGCAGTGATGGTTATTCAATTCATTTTTTAACAATTCATGTTCTATTTTTAATGATAAGTCTCTAAAGTATAAATAACCTTTAATAAAAATTGCATATAAATTAGATCATAATTCTTTTTGAAGGAAAAAAGTAAATTTTTGGAATGATAAAATTGATGAATCATGGATTTCACATAGATGTCTAGGATATCATAATGTTCACTCATTGAAAGATATTTTTAAATTGAATTTTATTTCTTACCTTTATGACCTTATATTAGACAAAAAAAAGTAATGTGATGCATGTAAAATAGAAAATAAAGAGAAGTCACCACTTTAACCAATTGAAGTGGTTTCTACATATAACCTCTCATGCATATCCATATAGATCTATTTGGACTAACTATAAATTCATGTCATTCTTGTAAATTATCTTTTTTTATTGGTTGATGATTTTTCTATATTTACATGGGTTTACATTTTAATACATAAGAGTGAAGCTCGTTCTGTTTTTTTTTCAATTTCTATAAGCTTGTAAAAATGATAAAGTTGATATAATTATGAATTTGAGAAGTGATCAAGGAGGTGAATTTATGAATCATTAATTTAGTTTATATTTCCTAAAATAATGTGTTAATGATAATATTTATTACCCATGGAACCTTAAAAGAACTGTGTTGTTGAAAGATGAATTGAAAATTGGATGGAATTTACAGACCCAAGTTATGTGAATACAAAATTCCCAACAATTTTTTGAATGAATCTATTAATATGACATGTTATGTCCTTAACATTGTTAAATAAGGCCCATCTTAAAGAAAAAACACTATCAGTTATAGATTAATAGAAAATTAAAGGTTGGACTTCAATTTATTTCTGTGAATGGTTTATATCATGAAAATCAAGGATAATATTGGTATATTTGATCCAAAAATTGATAAAAGTATATTTCTAGGATATTATACTACTTCCAAGGCATATAGAGTATTCAAAACAAGGTTGAGGATTTTTGAAGAATCAACTCATGTGATGTTTGATAAATGTTATCCATTTGATTTTAAAATGAATCAAACAAATGTGTTTAATGGTTCTTATTAAGACATGAGACTTGAGCCTCTCATTAAAAAAAAAGGATGATGATTTGAAACATAATTATTTTAAACCGAATACATTAAGGGTTGATATTATTGATCCATGAAGTGTAATTACTAGATTAAATATAAATATCAATGGACATATTTTAGAAACAGTTATGTGAAGGTGACATGAAGGTTTTATAACTATAAAAAAATTGGGAAACAAATTGAAATCCATACCTTTTTATCCCTCACAGAACCTAAATCTATAAAAGAATATTTAGCTGCTGAATGTTGGATTTTAGATATTATATAAGTGTTAAATAATTTCAAATGGAATAATGTAAGGAAATTAGTTGATAAACCCTATAACTATCCATAATTGGAACAAAATGGGTATTTATAAATAAACATGACAATCATGGATTAATTACTATAAATAAATCTAGAATAATTTCAAAATGAGACAATCAGGAATACAAAATAGAGTATGATGTATCCTTTTCTCCTATAGCTAGGTTAGAAGTAATAAATAATGTTTTATCATTTTCATCGTATAATAATTTTAAATTATATCATATGGTTGTAAAATTATATTTTTAAATTTATTTTTAATGAAGGATGTTTATATAGAAAAACCTTCATGTTTTTAACACCCTCAGTTTCAAAATTCTATTTTTAAATATATTAAATCTTTATATGGACTTAAACAATCTCCAAGTTAATGGTATGACAGATTAAGATATTTTATTTTATCAAATTATTTTTAAAAATGAATCGAATATTCTAAATTATTTAATAAATATTCACCCTAATATATATTTTTGACTAATATATTTAGATGTTGTTATTTTTGGTTTAAAAAACCCAAAATTATGCCATGATTTCTTAAAAATTATGAAAAAATAATTATAAATGAGTATGATGGGTGAGTTAGACTATTATTTAAGATTTCAAATACATAAATAATTGTTTGTAAATGTTTCAAACTAAATAAAATACATAAATTATTTACTCAAAAAGTTTTCACTTTATAACATTAAGTTTTATTCAAATCCTTTAAAGTCCTAAAATAAACCCGACATGGTTGATACTATAAAAAAAGTTAAATAAAAGTTCTATAGTTTAATCATTTGAGTTTTAGTGTATCCTACTAATATTTGAATAGACATTATTTTTAGCATGTCTCTGTTAATTATTTCAATCTAATCATGAAGAATCTCATTTAAATGATTCCAAAATAATTTTATAATATTTAAATTGAACATCATGCATTTTTTGTAATTTTTTTTAAAATCAATTAATTTAACATCATATCTATATCATTATTTAGTTGGATGTAGATTATAAAAAAATAGAACCTCTGTAACTTGTAATTTTATCACTAAATCTATAATGTCTTTGTAAAGTAAGAAACAACACTTTGTGTCATTATCAATTGCTGAAGAAGAATATATTGTGGTAGGATGTTATTGTGAACATTTTTTGTAGATAAATCACACATTAATGGATTTTGGATTAAATTTTAATTTTGTTTCTATAACATTCTGACCGGGGATCCCCTAAACTAGTGCATTGATCTAGCGGGTTATATAGCCTCAATTGCGCCTCTAAGTTCGCCAAAAGTGAATGACTATGAGAAATGGTTTATGGTGGAATGGGGGGGGGGATTATATCCTCTTATCAGAGAGGAATAATATATAAAAATAGAGATACAAAATAATGATTTAATAAAAAATAGCTAATAACTCAATGGAAATAGATATAATAAATATGCACAACAGAAATAGGAAGCACCCAAGAAACATAAATAATAATCAAAATCCATAGATTGAGTCACACACATGATTATTTCATGTCATGCTAATATAAAAATGGTAAATAGGGGATACATGGAACAGGAGTATAAAATAAGCTATATTAAAATAAAACAAGAAAAAAATACATATATACAAGAATCATGAGAATATGAATTATCCTCTTCTCCCATGCATCATGTTGTATGAAAAATAAAAAATGAATCTATGATAGAGCACTTCCCCTTATCCACACCAGCAGTCGTAAAGTCTACACAGGTACCATAGGTTTCCCAAGTATGGTGAGAGATAAACTAAGTAGTCCAAAACCAACTGTGAGTAGAAAAAATATAGTTAGTGTACATAGTATAGTAGTGTGTAGGTAAAATGAATAATAATAATGCTTGAAAATAAACACTAGTCGACTAAGGTTATGAAAGGACACCTAACAGACTCTAACTACTTTGAGATACTCCATAATAAGTCTATCCAATCACTATATATACAGTAAACATATATAGATAATATGTATTAATATATATACACCCTATATTTATAAAAATATAGAGGAATATAAATGAATTCTAAGTTCTAGCTAGACCTAAGGAGTAACTCATCCTTCTATAACTAGTCTTACGATCCAATGGATCTAAAAAAGGTTATAGTCCTTGAATCTCATATGACTGAAAGATGTCGCAATCATCACTTGATACTGTGGGTGAGTCATCATTCACAACAACTAATGTATAGGAACATGAAATTCCATTCCCATCATCCATGTAAATATAAATGGTTTGAGACTTCATGCCCCTCGCCAGAGGTAAGGGTGTGTAAAAAACCGTGATCAACAAAACCTTTAATAATTTTTCAGTAACCAATAACCATGGTATAATAATAATAATCATGACATATTACCTGTAAATAATTTTAAAAAATTTAACCCAACTAACCAAGGGTGTTGGAATATATATAATTTATATATATTATTATTCAGAATGTGGAATAGCCTCACCACATACTTTCATTCATCTTAGAAAATCCATTTAATTAATAATTCATGGTAAATCTATTTCAGAGCTAATCCAAAAACTTAGATGATTCTTGGTTATTTTAAAAATAAGCATAAAAGAGGGAAATTATTTTAACACTTCCAAAGGGTTGGTATCCCAGAGGAAGGAAACCCCTAAAAATTTAATTCTACTCTACAAGAGTTTCTAAACATAGTTGAATTAATTTGAAAGGTAACGATCTTTCAAGGAAATGTGTTGAGATGTGTATATTTTATAACATCATAAAACTCTATAAGAAACATAAACTTTTAGGTATAATTTTAGGGCCACCTTCCATGGGTCTATGGGTGACCAATCGTTCAAAGTTGGCCTTCGATTCAAAGAATAAGGGAAGAAAATTACCAAATAGATAAATGCCTTAGAAATAGGTTAAATGAGCATGTGGAATAATTATATAGTATAGGGGAAGATAAACAATGATATGAAATCAGAGGATTAGATGGATTACAATTGAATATCCAATGGGACTAACGTCAATGAAATCAGAGGTCAGATGTGGGATATATCATAATACATAACCTAGGTTTGGGAGAGATCCACAGGAGTGGGAATTGGGTTTTTTATCAATAGGAGAAAAGAAAAATTAGAGAAAGGGTTTAAAAATTTTTCAGATGAAAAATAATAAAATCGACCTTATATAAGGGGTCACAATGTTAGGATGCATGGTTCTCCAAACTATGTAAGTATAGTACTCTAGCCACTGTCCAAGAAGCACACTCGCATGGTCTAGGTGCATGGATAGACTAACCGTGTTAAACCCATGAAACAATTATCATACCAAAACCCTGATAGCACCCATATATTCATGCATCTAGGATCTCATGATTAGGGAAAACCCTATAACATCCTTTTATTCATTGAGTACTCTGCATGGTTGAGTCCCACAATTAGAGATAACTATGCACTAACCATGCATCTCAGGTTTTCTCTCCAATTTCTAGAACTCTAATATTTGAACAATCCCTAAATACTCTTGAGACCTTCCATAAACCATATGGAACCATCACTCAAATATAAAATGTCGTTGAATCTAAAAAAAGAATTTTATCCTTCATGAGAACCAAGTCATTACAACCTCCCCTCATTAAATTAATCCAACCCTTAGTTAGCCTTATGATGGTAAATAGGGATCATCTGAGATAATATCCGGCCACTAGGTATTTAAATAAGCCTCCCTCTCCTAGATCTCACCATGTACTCATCCATGTGGCAATAAAACCCATAATAAACAGACCAACCTGCATCAAGTGTCTTCACACTTCGATCAGTGAGACACACTTGGTGCTTCTTAGAGGAATAATCGATATCTAAATCATACTCATCATGATTTATAACATGAAACAAGTATTGATAATACTAGAGGAGATAAGAAACATGAAAATTTTCATGAAAATACTGGTATCTATGACTAATTTTGATCTGGTAAACTACTAGTAATATTCATTTCAAAAACTACAAAGGTACAAAAAATTGAGGAAAATGATTACCCTGCTTCTGATTTCATTGACATCCCAACCTGGGTAAAACTCGTAGAAAAACCCAGTCCCCAACCTCGAATTCAAGTGGTCATTGATGGATTTTTTCATATGACTAATTTGTGGACTGAGCTATAAACATGTGTTTTTAGATTTGTTGTACTAGTTCTGAAGTGTCCTGAAAGATACATGGTCTAGGAAAAGGTACCTCCACTACCTCTAACCATCAAAGAGGTGATCATCAAGGACTACCATATAAAGATTCATGAAGACCCATATGGATGATAGCCTGAATTTTTTTTTTTCATAAATGAATTCATCTAGGGGTATGCATTTTTACCAAGAATCGCAATATTTAAGGACAAATGCATGGATAATATTTTCTAACACCATAAACATGCGCTATGAGCAACCATTGGTCTGAGGGTCATAAGACTTGTTCAAAATAACCTATATAGCAAAGGCTTTATACAATCCTGGCTAGAACCATGATGTATAACAAGAGTCCCTATTGAATATGATCAAATGTGTAGATTCATAAAGACCAATGAACTCCCTGAAGTATAGCCTCCCCAACTCATCTACGGAAAAGGTATCTCAAACATCTAAGAAATATGTGACCTTAATTAACAATTAATTACTACTAAAACCAAATAAATTCCATGAGTCAATGGTGGTAAAATTCTCAATATGTATATAGATACATCATCTCACTTTCACTCTAGATTATAAAAAGGATGTAAAAGTCATGATGGTCACCGATGTTCCACCTTCATCTACTAAAAGGTGGGGCACTGAGTGAAAAATATAACTATCTCTCATTTCATATAAGACAACCTATACTAGGTACATAAGTCTCAATACATCTTAGTGAAACTATTTCTCCCAGAATATGTGTTATGGTTAGGAATAACTACTTCTAGATGGTTTCCATCAGATTTATTTATGTAATTGGAAAAATCCAATGATTCTGTATCCAAAGGGACCTATATTCCAAAGGCAGGAGTTCATTAGGTTTGGATATATGATACATATGAAATCACATTGTGTAACTACCAGAACATTTGAATAACAGTTGTTTCCTAAAATTATGTGTTATTTCATTTTATAGTCCAAAAAACTTTATCCTTTTGTTAATGAAGTGAGTATAATTAGATGAGACCATTGGGTTTCATCTGTTATGTGATCATTGGTTAATATGAAAATTGGAAACTAAACTCTTTACATTACATTTATTGTTTATAAATACAAGTGATCCTGGTTAATATAGAAGGAAGAGTCGATGGCCTCATCGAATAGACTTGGGCCGTACAAAGCCCATCTATTAGAGCACGTGAAGGAGGTAGCATCTCTGGGATTTTCTCTGAAGAAATCCCAAGATGAGCTTCTACATGTAAAGCTTGAACAAAATCACCTAAGAGAGAAGTTAAAGCTCATAGAAATCACCACTCGTGTAATGTTGTCTGAGCCGCCCAAAGATTCGATTAACATAGCACCCCCTACACTTTGGTCCTATACATGTGTTATAAGGGGCTATGTAATGAGGTCTTAGATACTTTTTGTAATCCTTTGGTATAAATAAAATTGTTATTTCTTATTATGGTATAATTTTTTATTTTAAAATATTTAGATAAATATGGGATTAATATTATTGATGATTTTGTAAAAGGGTATTTTAAAATATTTATGTAAACTTTAAATAATTAATAATGTAAAATGATTTTCAGAAAATGGTCTTCTACAATTATGACCAGTAATAAATTTAGAGTCTAATAAGATGAACTTAATTTTTGGTGACTAGTAAATTATGAATAGCAATATACTATTATGAATAGTAATGAATAGAAAATTGGCCAAAAAAATAGAAAATTCACCCATGAATGTATAAATTTAATTTAGACATATTAAAAGTGAAAAAATGGTTACAATATAAGTATTAGTATTTCTATATGTCATAAATATTTTAATTAAAATTTTATCATTAATTTAATAATTTAAAATAAAAATATATTTTCATAAAATGTAATTATAAATTGTTACTTTATTTTCTTATGGTTATACAATAATTTTATCAGACCCTGATTACCTTTTCAAGGTGTTATAAAATAAGTTAATTTTTTAGAGTTGTTTTTTTTGAATAAATAATGATTTTATTTAAAAATTAAATAAAAATTATTTGTAAAATTATTTTCATAAAATGGGGTTCATTTTTGAATTTAGAGCATCGATAATAGGGTAGGGTGAATTTATGAGATTTTCATAAAATGATTTGTTTTTCAGTGAATAGTGAAAGTACAGTTTTGAGTTTTGGGTGTTTAATGAAATCATTAATGATGTAATCATTGTTGTAGAATTTTTAATAGTAAGGTATTCCATGAGGTGTCCCAAGTGGCCTATACCATGGGAAGAAACCATGGGCAAGCCCATGGATTTTCAAATACCACCGATGAGGTGTCCCTGAGAAATTAATTAAATATTCCCTCACTTTTCCTATAAATACCTAGCCATTCCCTCATTCATTTCATTCCAAAATATTATTAACAATGTTATAGTTTTTTTACCTCCCAAGGAGTCCACCCAAGATTCCCTTAATCCCCCCAGGGTCCCACCCTTCATGCTTTTGAAGTTAATCTTCAAGCCAAGGGAACCTTCCACCCTCCTTTTGTAGTCAGGATTTCTTTTATGTTATGACTTCCAGGTTCCATCTTATTATGTGGGGGTATGTTATTATATAATGTTATTAAATTCCATTTCATGTTTAAATGATGAGATACTCTTTATTTTCTCATCAATTTATTTTCTGAATTTTTAAGTGATGTCGTTAGGCTGTCGAATTTTCGTAAAAGAAACCACATATTCTCTTTTCTTTCGAGTTTAATTTTAATATGGTATTTCCTTTAAATATTCATACGATGATCTTATTTCTTTTTATTCTTTAAAAATAATGTATTATGATTTTTTTGTCAGTGGGTGACTCTTGTCTCTTCTCTTTTCAACATTTTCTAAATCCATGTTATATAGTCGTTATGCTGCAGAATTTTCGTCTAAAAATCTCTCTCTTTTTCTCATGAAATTATCTTGTATTATTTATATGAATACCAAAATCTATTTTTTCGAGGGTATTCATAAATTCATTAAATTGATTTATTTGATTCTAGAATTGACATACATATTACCCTCACTCCCTTTATGTGGGTTATAAATGACATTACGATGAAGATTTTAAGAACTTCTAAAACGTCACAATTTAGAAGTGAAACCCATTACTATTAATCTCTATGGTTTATTTATGAAATGTTTTATTATGTTCTATGTGTATCATATTAATATAAATACATATTAAGGGTGATCTCAGTTATATCCCCAAGGCATTTGGTAAAGAATTTATCTCTAAAGATAACAAGTTTCATGATACCTTGGTGAATAAGCTTGGTAATTTTTACGACATCTTGGGGATGAACCATGGTGATATGTTCATGAATGTCTAAATTAAATGTTTTAGCCACATATTTATGTTATGGTTCAAGTTATTTTTATTATGCAATTCTAATACTTTCATTTTTCATGTCTTTTTTTTCAAGTTCTTATTGATTTCACAAGTAAACTGATTCCCTAGTTTTCCTTACTGGGCCTTTTGCTCACCCTTTCCTTTGATGTATGTTTCCAGGGTATGATATACAATAATTATACTTAAAAAGAACTTATTATGAATCCCTAAAAGTGTATTATAATAATTTTCTATGTTTTCATGTTTTATGTTCCTGATTTCCAAGACACTAGACTTTAAAGATCCTCTCGTTGCTAAATGTAATGAAACGTTATGTAATAAAAAGGTGGGATACCATACATTGGTTGATAGGATGGTAGGTCAAGCTCATCACACCCTTTTTGGGGGAATTATTTCCTACTTTGGGACTCTCTTATAGTTTTAAGATATGTTCACGATTCCTTATTAATTTACCAAGTATAATGTAGGATTCCTTCAATGTTGAACTCAATTATTAGAATGTATGGAATTTAGAATCATTCATATGTATTCTAGGATCTTCATTTATGGAGATATATGAATGTATTTTAGGTTCTCCATAAATTTAATTCTCTTATATACTACTTATATATCTTTTAGTCATTTTTATGATGATGCTGGTTTTAAGCCACTCAGTAGGGAACTCTAGAATTTATGGTAATCTAGGTAGATACAAGTTTTTTTGCTGTTTGGATCATACCCATAAATTGGCTAGCTACATATCCTTGTGAAAGGAATCAGAACCCTTATAGTTTGGTTCCCCTTAATAGGTAACACCATAGATTTTATGTTCATGTGATAAGGACATAATCATACAGTTCAATTTCATGTGGCAAGGACATCTAAGTGGATTGTTCTTAGTCAAATCATGGTGTGGGACTTATGCCTAAGCAGCCCAAGGAAACTGGAAAAGATATGATTATCCAAGATAGATTATACCTTGTTAGGAATATGTACTAGGAAGAATAGGGTTGATTTGGAGTGTTGGGTTTGAACCTTAGGGAGGCTTCATTTGTATCCCACTCGGATGGGAATCAAAGCCCACATAGTTCAATAAGTTTCACAAGGGTGTATGGCCCTTTGAGAGAAATATGTTTGGGATTAATATTAAAGAGAATGGAATTGTAATAGCGTACATGAGTGATATATTAACTCATACAGATATATGGTAGATTAATTCGTATCTTACTCTTATGGAGGATGTCTATATTAAGGGAATTAGTGTTGGATTCCTGAAGAGGATATCTATTGAGCTTAGGCCCTGGGTGAAGACTTCCTATATATTGAAATTATGGAATAAATCAAAGTTATCATAATTCAATAAATGAGGTGTAATGTGGGGATGTTGTTATCTTAAAAAATATCTAATCCCACATTAGTCATACTTAGTTTGAGAAACAAGAGGATGTGAGAGATTCAACGAACAACCTACTTTCTCATCGGCTGAAGGAAGTGGTCGGGCCTACGACAAAAGAAAACGAGGTGAATATGGGTGAGGGTAAAGAGAAATGAATCCTTCAATGTGAAATGAAAGTGATGTTTATTGGTTCTACCCTAAAATACAAGGGGATTACTCTAGGAGGGATTCCCTTTTGAGGATTGGTTGGGGCTTACTCACATAGAGGATGCCCATTTGAGGATTGGTTGGGGCTTCCTCCAAAAGAGGATTCCCTTTTTAGTATTATTTGTGATTAGTCATAAATAGGATGCCAATTTGAGTATTGGTTGGGGATTAATCATAAATAGGAAGCCCATTTGTGATTTGACCTGGCATAGGGGTCAGGTGATGAAGTTTGAGGAGTTTTTGGAAGAGTTTATTGACTCAAGTTACTCATGGAATACATGAAGATGATTTTAACTCGTGACATGAGAAATTAACCAAGAAGAGTAAGTAAAATCAAGGAATTTCGATGATTGTAGAGGATTATCCAAATTCATGGTATTATTGTGGGTGAAAGTTGGGCCATGTAGGGACGTAATGGAAAATGTCATTGACCTAGATTGAAATGTTCTCTGCACAACTCTCCAATTTTCATGGGGGTTAGTGATGGAAGAAAAGGGACCGTCCCGAAAGGTCCGGGATGGATTCCCAACAATGATCCTGAGTAAGGGTGTGGGGGATCACCCCCTTCAATATGGACCAGAGGGTTCTCTTAGGTGGGCCGCATTGGTGGGCTGCCTAGGTGCGCCACACAGCTGCTCCGCTATGGTGTGTTGTGAAGGTCCTCCACGCAGCTCCTCCGCGCAGCTCCTACACACGGTCCTAATCATAGGTCCTTGTGTTCTAGACCCTAATGGGACTTTTATTAACATATCACAATTAATTCTCTCATATATTAGGTCTTGATAGTTACTTGAGAGTGTTTGAGGACCTAGGTGAAGGGGGGTTGTGCAGTGAGGGCTCTCAGGATTCTTCCAATTTTTCATCCAGTCAAAGGGGGAGCCCAAGGGTCCTATTTATAGGCAAAGAGTGGACCCGATCGAAGGGAGTTTGTTCAGGAAGATCCTATATGTAGCTCCCCCATGCATCTCTTCTGTGCATGGGGTTAAAACATACATATCCTTTTAGCTTGTCCACATAGGTCAAGAAAATCCCTTTATAAAATTTATCTGTCTTTCGAGTGCCCTAACCTTACATCCGTAAGACCGTTTGGTCTCTTTAAAAAGTCAAATCAAAGCTCTCTAAGTGATATAAACTTATTTAAGTGGTGAATATGCCATTACTTATTGGATTAAACTTTGCAATTCAAGTTTGATGCATTGAAACAATTTTATCATTGATCTAGGAAATCCATGACCTACTCATGGAGATAGAGGTTTTTCCACTTATCCCTCATTATGGAGTAGTATCACGGAAAATAAAAATACAACAATGAATTCAACAGAAACTTTCACGAAACAAATTCTATGGGGTAAAAAACACTAGGATTTACCACCCTTGTCATATCATGAGATTCATGTTTCAAACCCTCTTAGATGTCTGCTGGGACCCAGACATAACGATGTATATATGAGGACCCATATTCATCCACGATACAACTAGGACACTTATCCTCATTTGAGATACTATCCCGTAGGACTAGGCCCTCAGGATATGAAATTTTCCCCATATTTAACCATTCAATAAGGGTATTGGGCACTGAAAAAGATTAGAGGATATTTTGACCACAATCCTCTTAGATCTCAACAATAATTTAAGAAAACAAGGCCATAAGCTTCTATTCAACATTTGAATGTTGGACTACCTACATCTGAGTTTTCTAGCTTAGGTAATCGATTGTAAAATTTCAATTACCAGGTGTACATGAAATCTCATAATCATATTATTATAGGAATTAAACCCATCCATACTTCCTAAAATTGTTATCCCTTTGTGTAAATATATAATTTTAGATTTTGTGATAAGTGAAAAAAAATCATTTTTAAGTAAATAGTGACGCTAACAACATAAAACATGAACACTTTTTATTATATCAGGGTTTTGTGTTGGGTAATTCGGCACATGAGGCCTCTATTGATGCGACCTATATGCTAAAAATTTCTTATCCTACGTCATAAAGTCCCCATCCTGATAGATGATTCATCACAACAAACCCTGCATCTCAGGCCCATATCCATAAGAATTAGGATCAACACTAAATTCAACCGACCATTCAATTCCTAAAAGGATCCTTTACATGCTTATGACCATTATAATTTCACATAGTTCTTAGTCAATCATTTAAAATGAATTGTTATGAAAGATAAATCCAAGAAGAATTGTATTTAATACCTTGATATCCCCATAAAACAAATAATATCAAATAAATTTATGGGTTTATTATAGGAAACTATAGTTATTACCTTCTTACGTTATACTAACACTCCTTTCATTGAGATTATATGACCCATGAAGTGTAATTTTTCGATCTAAGAGTTTCATTTGGGGAGATTTGTGTAAAGATGGTTCTCTGTTAATGTACTTATCACAATCAAAATATGTTGTTCATGGTCCTATCAAGTCACAGAATACACTAAGATATATTCCAAAATGACTACTAGAAATGAATCATGATTCAGGTGGAAAACCCAATTAAACCTTTTTATAAAGTAATTGGGCTCATTTATTGGGTTGAAAAACATTACCATGTACTCATAAATAACATACTTAATTCAAAATGACGTATAAGGTATGTCTAAAATCCAAACACACAATTCTTGGTATTATTAACCCAATTAAATCTTTGAAAATACCATTTCTTCTTAGAGATGATCAAATAGGTTGACTATTTGAGGAAATGGAAACCATTTCTTTACCACATGCTGGTCCAACCATCTATAATCCATGTAAAGAATGATGTTACCATCCAAATTCTTGGAAAAAGGGACCATTAAACCCTTTGGATAAGTACTGGGGCATATAAAAACCTTAGCATCATAATATTATAACTATATATTATTCATTAGATGTTCTGTATGTTCCATCAGATAAGGATTAGTGGACACTAATTCCACTCCTGGAACTAGCTCAATGATGAATTTCTCCTCTCTTGTTGGAGGTAGCCCAAAAAAACATTCATGGAAGTTGACAATAAAAAGATCCACTATAGGAGGGAAAATAATAGGCCATATCCCTTAATCATATAATAATATACTAGTGATATTTTCTATCACTCTTCCTAGTCCTTGATGCTCTGGTTTATCTTGAGGAGCATGAAAATACCATTCCACCATGTGAACTGTCTACCACCATAAGGTGATGTAAATGTCACCCTACACTGATTGCAATACATATGGGCTTGCTAAAAAACTATCCAATATATTATAATAATTACATTAAACCATTTCATATAGAGGAATAATATATTCCATAAGAAATTATATTAACCAATCTCAAGGGGACAATCCTTATATCTGGGAACACTCTCTGATTTGATACCCAATGAGGTATGTAGTGTCATCATGCCATAGTAATATTCTTTCATGAGGCCTAGAATCTCCATAATTTCCAAATAAATAAAATATTATGATACACTTGTGTAAATTAATTTATACAGTAATGCATAGGCTACTATAATATTTCCTCGAATAACAGATGCTTCATCACTTTTCTCCTCCAGTAAAAATTTCACTACAAGTAAATATCTGGTACTGTAACCCTGGGTGATAAGCTAAATTTCCTAAGTACGTCCATTCTAATGGTAATGTATGAAATGTGTCTGATTTCTTATTCTTTGACCTACACCTCACCCTGAGTGGTTAGTGCTATTTTAGCTACCTTCCTAGAGGGATACTATCGACCCCACTCTAGAATGTGGAGTCATTGTAATACCTCTATCTCTATGTACAAGTGTACATTCCCAAAGGAAGCACTAAATATAACCTATACTACTGTAGCCCCTTCACTCAACTAGATATTGCATATATTGGGGTTTCATGTGTCTAAAAATCCCACACTGGTGATATATAAGGATGATTTCAGTGTGGGTAGTCTTGCATATACTACCCCCGTGATAATCCTCAAAAAAATGCTTTCGTCCACTAGAAGAATCACTACCTAGTATGGGTGAAGAACCTCCCAATCTCAAACCATCAGATTCACTCAAATCCCACTCAATATTTATTCCCTAGTTTACTATATCATATATATCAGTAAACCGAAATTCATTTACGAGTTATTTCATAGAATATACCAGCCCATCCTCAAATATCCTCATAGTAATAAGGTCATCACAAAAAACCGGTCTAATCACTACTACATAGTAAAATGAGTTGAATATTCCATTATATACATGTATCCATACTCTAGGTTCATGAATTATCTAGATTGGTTAGTCCTCAATGTCCAAGGAAAGAATTAATCATAAGATACTGTAAGGAAGTAACTCAAGAACATATATCAATGTTGGTCTATCTGGGTAATGAAATACAACCATTACATAGAAAAACTGCATAATATATATGCTGTGAGCCTGCCCCTCCACTCCATATGATTCTCTAGATGCTCAAATATAAAAATCATAGCCTCCATCCAAGACCCTATAGCATGAGATCTACTATCCCTTGAAAATGTTAGAGGATTATGCTATATGAATTCCCAACTAAACTCTTTCATATTTGGGGAAGGTCTAGAAATTAATTTTATAGAATGAATCATTTGAATAAAAACCTCTAAATACTATACATAAAAAACCATATTAGTAATAGAATGTAGATCCTATGGGGGTACTATAGGAGATATATTAGCGTCTTAAGTACGACTACCTATAGAGAATTGTTGTCACTATCTTCCTACCGTATGACTCATATACATCATGGTTGCATGATTCAAAAATTCCAAATTAACACTTCATAAAGGAATTTATTAGTATAAAAGATCACAGTTAGATATATATGCAGGTATATAGCCATCTTATAGAAAAGATCACCCCTCTCTTCCTACTCCAAAAATCCAAGTATATGTGGTTAATGGAAGCCATAAAAGTCCATAAAAAATGAAGGATACAGCCCCATCAACACACTACTATGTCAATGTTTGGGTCTATGTACCATATCAATGATATAGGTATATTTATATGGAGTTTTAATTTCATGGTATAGAGGAAGAAACCCCTTAATTATCAATTATCATCCCCATTTAGTTGTAAAAATTTCATTTAAAAGTACATTTTCATTGAATTTTTACTCTTATATGTATATATATATATCATGGTCCAATTAAATAAATCACCATATTCATTTTATAAAAGTAATTTCACTTATAAATTACATTTGGCATGTCATTTAACTACAACTTGACCTTTATATCTAGTATCTGGGTTTTAAATGTCATATGTAATGATATAATTACCCAAATCACTACTTAGGATTTATATAAGTAATTTATTAATAATTAACTAGTATAATTCACGTAATCCATTCAAAAGTCGTCATTTTGGTTCATGGATCTAATAGCTCTAGAACCCATAACATGGTATAATTGTCCAATTCTGGTGTCATAATCATTTTATGTGGGAATGACTATTTTAATTGATACAATCACCATAATTAATGTAGATATTTCCACCTTTAAAAAGTGTCATCACAATTTAAATACATATCAAGGCACAAAACTATATATAGCTGGTAAATTTAGGTAGTATGTAAATGTGGCATGAAAAAATGAATGAAGTATAAGTCCAAACATCAATATAATGATGCACAAGATGGTAATTCCTTTCCTCAGTAGTAAAAGGAAAATATAATCCATAACAAATAAAATAATACTAATATGAATAATGGCACAAAACGTGTGCATCACCTAATAGTGAAATTAGTTAAACTGTAACTGGTACAATGCAATAACGGTAATAACCTATCCTAGGTAATTTGGGTTTCCCCAGTTCATGGAATTTTTACTCCACATAACATGCTTATTAACAAATTCAATTACATCTTCATCTTCTGTCTTATAACCAAATAATAAGAAAAAAAAGGAAATGAGGCTCTGATATAACTTTGTAACTTCCTTAAACTGGTGCCCCCAGCCAGTGGGTCAGATGGCCTTATGCATAGATCAATAACTAATATTATATACCGACTAGTGTCGAGGGTTTATTATTTTATGGTTTCGAGACTATACCCTCATATAAGATGGGAACTATAGATAACAATAGATATAGTAAAAAACTAAAGAATATATAATAAGTACTATTAGAATTGAAATAGAAGTAATAAGTAAGAATATTAGAAATAGTAAACATCCAATAAACTAAAATAATAATCAAAATACATAGGCTAATTCATATACATGATGATATCAGGGTATGCTGATATAACAAAAGGGGAAATAAAGGAATCAACGAATATGAGTATACACAATGATTTATAAAAACATAAAATACAAAAAGACATCTCCACTAACATCATGATCATATGATCCATCCTCTAATCCAATTCACCATTCTATATAAAAGATGAATCATGTAAACCCCTAATAATTTAATTTGGGTCTATGAGAGTATCTAAACATAGTTAAATTAATTATTCAGGTAACATCATTTCAAGGTAACACCTATAAAACTCATGTGCGGGTGTCATCAGTAAATTTTCTAAAATAACTAAACATTTTGGGAAAATTTATAGAACACATACCTTAAGTCAATAGATGAACACTCATACCGAATCAACCTTTTTTCCAAGAAGAATAAAAGAAAATACCAAAATTGAAAAATTCCCTAAAATAGTGAAATGATCTCCCATCAAAATAGAATAGTATATATAAAGAAAACATAAAATAGAAATTGATAGGATTGGAGTTATTAACATTTTAGATCTATGATTACTAACGTACATTAAATCAGAGGCCAGACATGGGAGTTATCAAAATTCCTAACCTAGGCTTGGGAGAGCTACATTGGAGTGGAAGTGGAGATGTTTTTTGGAGGAGAATGGAATAAGAGGATAAAGGTGTTAAATAAAATTCAAGTGATTTTTTTTAAATTATCTTTAACTAGGGGGTTCACAGTTCAGTTTCATGGTTGACCAAATTGTTTTCCAACCATGTTCAATCCACTATCCAAGAACCCCACCCACATGGCCTAGGTGTATATTTTTCCATAGAGTGCACAATCAGTGTAAAAAATATATTTCAAAAACTCTGTATCACATGCAGGGGCATGCATCATAGAACACATGGTAATGTTAATCCATATGGCCTCATCATGTTCACTTAGTTACCCACATGGTTTAGTAACATATTTATCACTAACCATTCCCTAACTATGTGGCTCAGTATGTATCTATAGTTTCTAGAACCTTATGATTTGAACAAGACATGAATACTCCTAAAACATTCCTGAGTACATGAGGCACACTCACTAGGATAAATCATAGATGATAAACCAAAAAACTAATCCTCACAATCAAGAGATGTTAGTTTTTTACATTTTTAATAAAATGTGATAACACTAGTTCTATCAACATTGAAAAAAGTCCAATTAACCTTTTTTGAAAAAAGATAATTGATTTTAGAAATAATTTCTTAATAAATCATAAAAAAATGGGTGATATCTCTTTATAATTTATTTTTACATAAAACCAACAAGTAGTGTTTTTTACTAAAAATTTTCTTGCTAACAGATTTCATTTTATTAAACAGGAATTAGGGTTGATTAATTTTACTAGATGTTATCTTAATTTATAATTTTTTAACATTTTTTTCATTGATTATATGTTTTAATTGCATATTTAGGTAATATTTGGAGTCACTATTTTGACTATTTGTCTCATGAAATAGGATAAACCAATTAGATTTTATAGTGATTACTCTAGACATTACTGCACGACCCTTCGTTTAACACAAAAAAAACTGAAAGTTTGTCAACTATACATGAAAAACCATTGTAAACCATCAAAAGCTCATTATTTCTACTATCCAATCATTGTTTCCCAAACCTTATAATCTTCTAAATCTTATTAAAAATCTTAAAAACTAAGAGAACCTACGGTCCCTATTTTAAAAAAATTACGCATCAGAGGATGAAAAGGAATGTTATATGTGAAAGAGAAATAGATTTTACCTAGATTGATGGACAAACATGTTACTTAAGAAATTTATCCATCATTAGGTATGTGAATTCAACTTTTACAAAAAATAAATGTATATTGTGTATAAGAAGGATGTTTGTGAGATATATGAGACGTGAGTTTTTATTTCGGTGAAAATGACAACATGATCACTACAATAGTAAACGAAAAAATATTTTCATAACCTCTGTGGGTATGGATTAAGAGATTATGTTACTTCATTAAGTCTGTGTAGACATTATTAATTCATTCCATGTTGTATATTTTTTTAGTCATCCTAAGATCATAAAGTCCATGTTTGGATATATAGATTTTAAGAAGATGCCTATGAATGATCATAAACCAAAAAGAAAAACTCTCAAAACATTCATTTAATGTACCCTTACACAACAAAATAATGTGTTTAATTATTTTATTTCAAGATGATTCTTTAATTTATTTGCTTATAATTTATATGTTGGTAAGTATATAAATGTATGTTATGAGATACATGAGGAATATATAGAATTTGTCATTAAATTTATATGTTTTTGCATTGATGTTAATATTTTTATTTAACAGGGTTGGTATTTTTTTGGATTTGAATACCATGACATATTTTCATGGTTTGAATGAAATGATGGAGATTATTTTAATAAGAATATGTCTTTTTTGGAATTCCCATTATTTTTTTAATGCGTGTTATGATTTATAAAATGGTTTAAACCCAACTTTTACTCAAGGGAAGTCATCTTCTATGGGGGTTTTTGGTGATTTTGTAGTTCCCGAAGTTATTCCTACTTTAGTAGAGAGGATAGTTTAATCTATTGATATACAAGATGTTCCCAATAACCATCCTCTTATATATAGAAAAGGATTTGTAATAGTTGTTGTAAATCCTAGAGGAGAAGATTCGAATGTAATATGTAACGCCCCGACCCTAGTTACCCAGAGTCGGTGCATTATTACATAACATTGGCATGATCACAAGAAAGATCAAATCTCGAAAGACCGATTGGTTTAGTAGCCTTGGAAACACTAGATATATTCATAAGTCTTACATTACATCATAAAATGAAAAACTACTACAATAACATATTTTCTCCATAATCCACACTCATATCCCCACATAATATCCCTACAGTTCATTCATAATTTACTTCTTCAATTCCTGGGAAAAATAAAACATAGAAAAAGGGTGAGCTCAAATTCCCAGTAAGGATAACAATATAGCGGAAACTTTCATAAATAAGAATAAACATTTAAGGCAATGTATAACTAAAACAAAAGCCTTTCAAACTTGAACTTTCAACATGGTATGGCATAAATAAAATGAAATAATGCCATTTACTTATTCACATGGATATTCTACTAATCGAATAATCACATGCCAAATCAATAAACACTTTCATAATTATGGAATGCATAATTCCAGACTATCATAACCACATAGCCAAGGCCTCGTGCCAAGACTACAAATAAGATTTTGTCAAGGCCTTGTGCCAAGACACTAGTTTGTCCCATGAGACCTACCGATGCATCGAGGAGATATAGTGGGCTCCACCCGTCACATATTAAGTCCAATGCATTCCCATATGAAAAGGTTTAAACATAACATAAACATTCGTATTAAAACTAGCATACGAAATGTCAATACTTTCACCATAAACTATGAATGGTATAAAAATAGCACATCCATAGTCAAACATATCACAAAACCTTCAATACAATATAGAAGTTTTGTATCATTATAAATCAACTTCCAATAAGCTTAAAATCCATCAAAGGATGTTGACATAGATGAAATCAAAACTATTTGAGAGAAATATCTCCTTTTTTGAAATCATTTAAAAGTCACACATTTATAAAGGAAGTAATTAAAAAGAGATTTTTGAATCAAAGTGTCCCATAACACTTTGAAACTTTTGAAAGGAATTAAAATTTTTAAAAACATTCATGTCCATATAAATAAATCCTTAAAAACCATTTTGAAGACATTAATTAAAAAGATTTATAAAGATAAATCTTTAAAACATTTAAAATTCTGATTTTGATAAAGAGTACCTTTATGAAATTCTTAAATTATTCATTTTGAAATCATTTAAAAGTCACATAATTATAAAATAAAACATTTACTTTGAAAATATCCTTGTAAGCTTGTAAGGGAAGATTTGACGATTTTATAACGGCGGTAAATAGCTGCACCTTCCGTATAAGTTTAAAAAAAAATTTTACCTTAAATTTGTCGAAAGGTAAAAAGTGCCTTGTTTGGAAAATGATGGAAATATTCCATTAAAAACACATAAGGGTATAAATGAATTTAACCCATATTCTTTGTAAATAGTAAAAATGTTTTGAAATACATTTCGAAGTAACATGGATGTGGATGATAAAGAAATCCTAGTAGATTATTACGTATAAACAACCTCGAATAATGAAGAGATTGCGA
The DNA here is from genome assembly GCA_963277665.1 of Viscum album. NCBI lineage: Eukaryota > Viridiplantae > Streptophyta > Magnoliopsida > Santalales > Viscaceae > Viscum > Viscum album. The sequence goes on from OY728125.1 coordinate 1,058,834,232, forward strand.
AATAAACCCTTACCTTGCACTTTTACTTGGATGGGGTAGGTTAACCTCCTGTATAATGGTGAAATAATTGTTATTAAATTATACAAGAATCATATATATATATATGATATCATATATGATCTTTTAACATTGATTTGTTAATAATATCTTATAATTATCGTCGTTTCGGGTGTTAACGTACTCGTTTTCTTTTATATGTTTTGTTATATAAGACATGATTGTAATGGATAGGTTGTATATTATTCATATCCAGAATGATATCAAGTCCTTAAACATCATTTTTAAATCATCAAATGATAATTATACTTGAATGGATACGATGGAGAATGAATCTCATCGCGTTCGTGGAGACGATAGTCCGTACGTACGCACGAGCGACAATATCATTCTTTTGATATTAAAATAATATATAAATGGTTGTTATATCATATATACAGAATCATTATCATGTTTTATTTATTATTTACATGAGTTACATATCATTATTATACCCATCCAAATAATAATATATTGAATAACAATTACACCACGACGTGGAGACGGTAAGCCGTACGTGCGCACGTATGGTGACATGTTATTCAAAGGGTGGATAGAATACTGAATATGGTTGTAACATATTTATAATAACATCACAGTATATGTGAGATACTGGAGTTATTATTTTAGAATGGTAACAACAAAGGAAGAAGAAGTGGAAGAATAAATGAACTTGGAAAAGGGTGGTGAAATCATTACCTCTTCTTCGGGTTCTTTCTTTTGATTTGATCAAAAAGGATCCTTAGGTTAGCTTTCTGATCAAACTAAGGCCTCTAGGTTGTAGTGAGGTATGTTGGTAGAGTATTTGGGTAGAGTTTGGCCGAACCAAAAGGCTTTGAAGGTGTGAATAAATGGGAAGGAGGAGTGCCTTTTTATAAGAGGGGTGAGGGGCACCTTTGGAAAAGCTAGAGATATTAGTTTATAATAAATTCATAATCGGTTTCCAAAGGCTCCAAAGTTGACTATTAAAAGGTTAAGTTGGGTATGGGTCGAAAACCACTCAACCAATAGAATTTAGACAGGTTTGGGTACTTATATTAACCTTATCTTTAAGTATTAACTCTAAGTTAATTAGTTTCACTTTTACAATGTCTCCCTGTATTTTTATATAATATGGTTAATAAACTTACTATATACATCCAAGAGACCCCCAAGTGGTCCATTAATGATTAACCTATCATGATATAAGTCTCTTGGCGGATCATTAGATTTTTAGGAATTTAATATCAATTAATAATATAATATTTGTTTTAAGAACTCTTTTATGTCAATTTTGACACTATTCAATAGTTGATTTTTGTGAAACTCATAACAGATTGGTTACTTCAAAAAAAGTCAATTAAATCAATCATAATATATCATATTATCCTATAAAATTAGTTTAATTCATTTAAAGTTTCATATTATATTTATTTGGGTATTTATAATATCAATTATTTTAATTGTTCACTATTATAGTAATTACTGCATCATCATTGTGTCATAAATAATATACATTATTTAATGTCTAAAAATTGTAAATAAAATATCATTATGTAGGAAAGCTCTTTATCTTTCTAATGAATACTTATATTCTAAAATCCAACATATATAACCCTATGTAACAATTGTTTTTCTAAAAGATATATGCTTGTGTCATTTTTGTATTCATTTTAACTTAATTAAAATAAAGTGTCATTATCACTTACAAGTGCATCCATGGGGTCCCAAAATCGACCCAAAGATGCCCATGGTGGACCATGTATCAACCTATAGGGTTAAGACACGTTTTAGGGTAATTTAGTATTATTATAATATTATTTTTTAACCCTTAATTACCGGATTTACCCTTAACCGTGGTAAATAAAATATTTACCGCAGTAATTATTCAAAATGTCTAAAAATAAAAGTTACCTATTTAAACAATTTGAACATCCTGATTCCAAATATGGAATCCATTTTCCTAAATTCAAAACACAGAAGTGGAAGAAAATAATTTAAAATTAATTCCCGCTGTCAAAACAAAAGCGTGTTTTTAAGAGATAATAACTATCAAAAGATTGACACTTGTTTATGTTCGGTTTAATTGTAAAATTATGTCCAATGACCAACATTATATTTAATGGTAAAAATATATTATAAATATACTTTAAAACTACTAAAATTCATAATTTATCACTATTAATTATTTTGATTAAAAAAGTTGTTTTTAATTAAAATTTAGTAATTTTCACTATTCATCAAAATATGAAAGTTATCCGAAAAGTACCAAAATTTCACCTTATGCTAAATTAGATATTCCGAATCCAATAATGAATTCCATTTTGCAATATAAAATATATATAATTTCAAAATTTAGTTAATACTATTCATAACCTATTTTGAATGGATTTTTGGTAAGTCATGGTGCAATTGAACTCGGTGTTGCGTGTAGTGCAAGTTATTGAATTATTTTGAAGAAATAACACATTATGAATTCTTGGGGTGTTACATTCTCCCCTCCTTCAATAAATTGCGTCCTCGAAATTTGAAATTGTTCTTCGAAAATAAAAGGTTGAAAGTAGAAAATATATTTGTGGGAAAACCCACATAGGAAATTGGGTTACTAAAATTTAGTCTTAATATGAGGAAAAGAGAAATGAAAGGGTCACCACCAAATTATGATCTCGATTTGGAGAACATTGGTGGCAATTAAAGACATTTGATTGGAGGAAAAACATAAATATTTATAGGTAGTGATTGAGGTCATCAATCACAAACAAGTATAAAATTGAGGTCCTTAAACTCATCAATCTATAGTGATTTGAAATACCATCGGTTCAACAAAACATAGGGTATTGGGATAACACATTTTTGACGTTTCAAAATATCTTAGTTGAAATCCCACATCGAAAAATGAATTAATGAGGCCTCTATTTAAAATAAAGAGTGGAAAGTATGAAGATTACCGAAAATAACACATACTAGGGTTCCATGTAGGAAAATATGGATATGGAGGAGAAATCTAACCATCAATTATCTGATGGAGAGTGGTAGAGAACATGGCTATGAAAAGGTCAACAATCCCAATGCCCTAAATTAGTGATGATTTAAGGTACCATCTAGGACAACATTTTTGTTCTAAGTTCCTTTTATTAATGTTGAGGAATTTATTTATGAGATTGGCTAAGATCATAAGGAGATATACTTACATTATAATTAGAGTTTTATCCATTAATAAATTTCTACCACAAACTCATCTTTCACTCTAAAAGGTAATAGAACGTAAATTTTTTTTTCTATTTATACTATTCGTACAGGGTTCCAAAATAAATGAATTTATAATACGTCTACATGATATTTTAATAAAAACTACATTATTTAATCCAGGACATCTAATGGGCCAGTGGTAGGTGATACACCCTTGTCGCCCTTCGGTTGCGGGTTCAAGTCTCGCAGCCTTGCCCGATGCGATGGGTTGCCGCCCGACCTCCGGGTTATCCTTTTATGGAAATCCAAAATAATCCAAACTAGAACTATCCAAAATACTTCTGTCCAAACTCATAGTCTAACATTTATAAGGAAGGTAAACATAATATAGATCCTTTTTACCCCATAATAGCATATGAATACCTTCATCATGTATTACCATATTCCTTATTGATTACATTCATGCTCCCTTATTCCATATAGAATGCTGGATATACTTCATTAATCCAAAAATGTTTTAAACCCCAACAATGATGGAATATACAAATCATTAATCAGTTCCAAGGTAGTCAAGAATATCCAATATAATTTATCCAAAACAATCACATATTATTCCAAAATCACTACCTCAGTATCAGAACTATATTATGATTTATCATTCTCTCAACCATATATTTTCCAAAAATTTATCCTTCTATTGAGTCACTTTTCTTTGTTCCACACAATCTCAAGTCCTTAATGAAATAGTACTACAGTACAATCCTTATATACTCCATAATTATTATAACAAGTAAATTATTGATACTCAATTGACATAATCAACATAAGAACTCTAATCATTCTTCTTCATCTGTGGTAGTATCATAGCTTGATTATTATCCAATAACATCATTTGCGGCATAGTCTGGTGACTGGGAAATAGGTTCGCGTAGTGTCCAAACTCCTTGCAAATGAAGAATTGTACATTTAAAACCATTTTCTTACCCTTGCAGTCACGTAATTTGTGCCCTTTTCCTCCACACTTATAACAAACTCCCATTCCTTTCAGGCAAGATCCAGGGTGTTTCTTTCCACAGTTACCACATATGGGAAAATTCTTCTTTTCCCTCTTCCCTTTATCCATCTTTCTCTCTTCCATCCTTTTCTTATCTTGCTTCCCTTCAAATCCATAGGACTCAGTAAACTCTTTACTTATCTTATCAACACAGGATATTATTTCTTCATATGATGATAATACATGGGAGACTATTTCTCTTATAAATTCTAGCTTAAGTCCATGAAAGATATGATCCTTCCTTCTCTTTGGATCATGTGCATATCTGGAGTTCTCATTCCTTCTACTGGGCGCCATTTCTAAACAATGGCATACAGTAGATCAGTTTATGAATCAAAATACATAATCCCATACTTATAAAACACTTAACATAAATTGAACTATTTATGGATATAATCCATAATCATAAAAACGTCTCCTTTGAGGATGTATATACTCATAAACCCTTCATAATGGTTTGTAAAGAAAATGAGAATTATCCTAAGCATATCCCCCGGGAGTGTCGTAACTAAGAGTGCAGCACGGCCCGTTGTCATGCACCAGTTCCCGTTCGAGTCTAGCTCAAAGCGGTGTTTTCGGGTTTTACCCCTAGGTACATTTGTGCCAGAGCCGCCTCTACCTACTCGTATCCAGACAGAGATGTATTGCTCGAAAAACTCACAAAATCTCTACAATACCAAAATTCTAGGAAGTTCTTCTACACTAATCCTAAAAGTTCATCTTAGGTCTACGTGCTATAATCAGAGTTTATCTAAATCTAGCTTCCAAGTTTTGTACTAAACTTCCTCTGATTCCAACTGTAACGCCCCGACCCTAGTTACCCAGAGTCGGTGCATTATTACATAACATTGGCATGATCACAAGAAAGATCAAATCTCAAAAGACCGATTGGTTTAGTAGCTTTGGAAACACTAGATATATTCATAAGTCTTACATTACATCGTAAAATGAAAAACTACTACAATAACATATTGTCTCCATAATCCACACTCATATCCCCACATAATATCCCTACAGTTCATTCATAATTTACTTCTTCACTTCCTGGGAAAAATAAAACATAGAAAAGGGGTGATCTCAAATGCCCAGTAAGGATAACAATATAGCGGAAACTTTCATAAATAAGAATAAACATTTAAGGCAATGTATAACTAAAACAAAAGCCTTTCAAACTTGAACTTTCAACATGGTATGACATAAATAAAATGAAATAATGCCATTTACTTATTCAAATGGATATTCTACTAATCGAATAATCACATGAAAAATCAATTACCACTTTCATAATGATGGAATGCATAATGCCAGACTATCATAACCACATAGCCAAGGCCTCGTGCCAAGACTACAAATAAGATTTTGTCAAGGCCTTGTGCCAAGACACTAGTTTGTCCCATGAGACCTACCGATGCATCGAGGAGCTATAGTGGGCTCCACCCGTCACATATTAAGTCCAATGCATTCCCATATGAAAAGGTTTAAACATAACATAAACATTCGTCTTAAAACTAGCATACGAAATGTCAATACTTTCACCATAAACTATGAATGGTACAAAAATAGCACATCCATAGTCAAACATATCACAAAACCTTCAATACAATATAGAAGTTTTGTATCATAATAAATCAACTTCAAATAAGCTTAAAATCCATCAAAGGATGTTGACATAGATGAAATAAAAACTATTTGAGAGAAATATCTCCTTTTTTGAAATCATTTAAAAGTCACACATTTATAAAGGAAGTAATTAAAAAGAGATTTTTGAATCAAAGTGTCCCATACCACTTTGAAACTTTTGAAAGGAATTAAAATTTTTAAAAACATTCATTTCCATATAAATAAATCCTTAAAAACCATTTTGAAGACATTAATTAAAAAGATTTATAAAGATAAATCTTTAAAACATTTAAAATTCTGATTTTGATAAAGAGTACCTTTATGAAATTCTTAAATTATTCATTTTGAAATCATTTAAAAGTCACATAATTATAAAATAAAACATTTACTTTGAAAATATCCTTGTAAGCTTGTAAGGGAAGCTTTGACGATTTTATAACGGCGGTAAATAGCTGCACCTTCCGTATAAGTTTAAAAAAAACATTTTTACCTTAAATTTGTCGAAAGGTAAAAAGTGCCTTGTTTGGAAAATGATGGAAATATTCCTTTAAAAACACATAAGGGTATAAATTAATTTAACCCATATTCTTTGTAAATAGTAAAAATGTTTTGAAATACATTTCGAAGTAACATGGATGTGGATGATAAAGAAATCCTAGTAGATTATTACGTATAAACAACCTCGAATAATGAAGAGATTGCGAAATAAACCCTTACCTTGCACTTTTACTTGGATGGGGTAGGTTAACCTCCTGTATAATGGTGAAATAATTGTTATTAAATTATACAAGAATCATATATATATATATATATATATGATATCATATATGATCTTTTAACATTGATTTGTTAACAATATCTTAGAATTATCGTCGTTTCGGGTGTTAACGTACTCATTTTCTTTTATATGTTTTGTTATATAAGAAATGTTTGTAATGGATAGGTTGTATATTATTAATATCCAGAATGATATCAAGTCCTTAAAAATCATTTTTAAATCATCAAATGATATTTATACTTGAATGGATATGATGGAGAATGAATCTCATCGCGTTCGTGGAGACGGTAGTCCGTACGTACGCACGAGCGACAATATCATTCTTTTGATATTAAAATAATATATAAATGGTTGTTATATCATATATACAGAATCATTATCATGTTTTATTTATTATTTACATGAGTTACATATCATTATTATACCCATCCAAATAATAATATATTGAATAACAATTACACCACGACGTGGAGACGGTAAGCCGTACGTACGCACGTATGGTGACATGTTATTCAAAGGGTGGATAGAATACTGAATATGGTTGTAACATATTTATAATAACATCATAGTATATGTGAGATACTGGAGTTATTATTTTAGAATGGTAACAACAAAGGAAGAAGAAGTGGAAGAAGAAATGAACTTGGAAAAGGGTGGTGAAATCATTACCTCTTCTTCGGGTTCTTCCTTTTGATTTGATCAAAAGGGATCCTTAGGTTAGCTTTATGATCAAACTAAGTCCTCTAGGTTGTAGTGAGGGATGTTGGGAGAGTATTTGGGCAGAGGTTGGCCGAACCAAAAGGCTTTGAAGGTGTGAAGAAATGGGAAGGAGGAGTTCCTTTTTATAAGAGAGGTGAGGGGAACCTTTGGAAAAGCTAGAGATATTAGTTTATAATAAATTCATAATCGGTTTCCAAAGGCTCCAAAGTTGACTATTCAATGGTTAAGTTGGGTATGGGTCGAAAACCACTCAACCAATAGAATTTAGACAGGTTTGGGTACTTATATTAACCTTATCTTTAAGTATTAACTCTAAGTTAATTAGTTTCACTTTTACAATGTCTCCTTGTATTTTTATATAATATGGTTAATAAACTTACTATATACATCCAAGCGACCCCCAAGTGGTCCATTAATGATTAACCTATCATGATATAAGCCTCTTGGCCGATCCTTAGATTTTTAGGAATTTAATATCAATTAATAATATAATATTTGTTTTAAGAACTCTTTTATGTCAATTTTGACACTATTCAATAATTGATTTTTGTGAAACTCATAACAGATTGGTTACTTCGAAAAAAGTCAATTAAATCAATACTAATATATCATATTATCCTATAAAATTAGTTTAATTCATTAAAAGTTTCATATTATATTTATTTGGGAATTTATAATATCAATTATTTTAATTTTTCACTATTATAGTAATTACTGCATCATCATTGTGTCATAAATAATATAAATTATTTAATGTCTCAAAATTATAAATAAAATATAATTATGTAGGAAAACTCTTTATCTTTCTAATGAATATTTATAATCTAAAATCCAACATATATAACCCTATGTAACAATTGGTTTTCTAAAAGATATATGCTTGTGTCATTTTTGTATTCATTTTAACTTAATTAAAATAAAGTGTCATTATCAATTACAAGTGGATCCATGGGGTCCCAAAATCGACCCAAATATGCCCATGGTCGACCATGTATCAACCAATAGGGTTAAGACACGTTTTAGGGTAATTTAGTATTATTATAATATTATTTTTTAACCCTTAATTACCGGATTTACCCTTAACCGTGGTAAATAAAATATTTACCGCAGTAATTATTCAAAATGTCTAAAAATAAAAGTTACCTATTTACACAATTTGAACATCCTGATTCCAAATATGTAATCCATTTTCCTAAATTCAAAACACAGAAGTGGAAGAAATTAATTTAAAATAAATTCCCGCTGTCAAAACAAAAGCGTGTTTTTAAGAGATAATAACTATCAAAAGATTGACACTTGTTTATGTTCGGTTTAATTGTAAAATTATGTCCAATGACCAAAATTATATTAAATGGTAAAAATATATTCTAAATATCCTTTAAAACTACTAAAATTCATAATTTATCACTATTAATTATTTTGATTAAAAAAGTTGTTTTTAATTAAAATTTAGTAATTTTCACTATTCATCAAAATATGAAAGTTATCCGAAAAGTACCAAAATTTCACCTTATGCTAAATTAGATATTCTGAATCCAATAATGAAGTCCATTTTGAAATATAAAATATATATAATTTCAAAATTTAGTTAATACTATTCATAACCTATTTTGAATGGATTTTTGGTAAGTCATGGTGCAATTGAACTCGGTGTTGCGTGTAGTGCAAGTTATTGAATTATTTTGAAGAAATAACACATTATGAATTCTTGGGGTGTTACATAATATATTACCTATTTCTACATCATTTGTACCCAATTTTATTCTTATTTAATCATGTGGGGAACATTTTTCCTCATCTATCACAAGAATCATAAGTGTTGGTGAAGGAAGGACCATATCAATGGTGTTGGGTGAAATGTCCCTAGTTGAAATATATCTATCCAATGAGATGAGTGGAAGGTTTAAAATTGAATATGTTTACTTGTATATCAAAATTCAAATGGTGAAGAAGAAGAACAAAAATAAGGGAATGAAACTCATTTGGATATAGGTTGAAGTGTAAGATCAATGTTTGGAAAACCATCACAAGTGGAGATACCCAATAATGATAAAAATAAACAAAACGATGTTGCTATAAGCACATAAGTTCATCATGAATCTTTTTATCTTATATGTGATCAGAATACATGAGCCATAATTCCTATAGAAAAATTGCATATAAATGATGATGGAGTTATAAAAATCTACTAAACGCCATGTTCTAAATTCGAATCATTATGAAAAGATTTTCTAGAGTCTAGAAATGAATTTAGGATTCTTAATTATAATGTTGTCTCAAAAACAATATTAAAGATGTAAATGTGTTCGTTCAGAAAGTGTTTGAAAAAATATCCTTGTAACCCTCTGCAGATTCCTTGAATATAGTTGATTTTTACTCAAGGATTTAAGTAGTTTCTTTGGTGACATACACAATGAATTATAAAATTTATTAAATATAGTTTTACCATTTATCCAATGATGTTATATTGGATCTTCAAAGGTATATAATATATGAAATAAGAGGGCTACTAATATTTCTTCAAGAACAACTTGCATCAATTAATTATTCTAAAAAGTAAATAAAATTTCTATTAAAATAAAAGGTTCCAAAAGGTCAACATATTATATCTTAATTGAAAATACATGTATGTATTTTTATTAGTAGATAAAAAAATATGGCTAAATCACTGACCAATAATTTTGATGTGATGTAAAATAATGTTGGATATTTACACCAAATATTTTTAATCAATTTGAATCTAGAATCCTCATAATATGATAAAGAATAAAAGGATGATGTATTTTTTGAGCCTATGATTCCTCATGCTTCTTTGAGAGGAAAATATGTTTTTTAATTTCATTTTTTGCTCAGTATGTCTCATAAAAAGTATGAATCATTTAATAAGTTGGTATTTGGTTGTGTTAAGAAGGGAGATATATAGAACCTCCTTTGAAATATCATGTAATGTATTTGGAGTGATTTTAATAACTTCATGATTAAAATAAGAATGAAATGGTAAAAAGGATAAATGATTTTCCAATTATTTATTTGATATTTCAGGGAGACGTCTTCTGGGACCTCCCATTATTGATCACGATGCCTATTCTTCTCAAAGGCTAAAATAAATTATTAAACCTGATGAAATTTATCAAATGGAAAATCTCATGGTTGTTGAAGAAATAAATTTTCATTCTCCTGAACCATCCTTTAAGATTACCTTTATACCTGTATATATCTTTGACATGACGATTTATCAAAAAGCTTCCCTCAACATCCAATCTAGTTATATAAGGATTAGTTGGAGTGATCTTGTAGGACTTGGTGCATATTTACTGGCATTGTTTGATGTTTTTGGAGATAAAACTAATTCTCCACTACCTTCATCATATGTACCCTTTGTAAAGTCTCTGTATTTTAAGAAACCACATCCAATGAATCATTTCACATTATTGAGTTGATACACTTTACTAGTTTTCTTGGTTTCCCATTATTATGGAAAGTTTATAAACATTTGTATCATTATCAATTTAATGGAGTTTTTAAATATTTGAATGGATTTTTATTAATGTTTGAATGCATTTGTGGTTAATTTTCATGTTTCTAACTCATTTTTATGCTTCATAATAATGTGTTGGTGAATATGTGTTCAAATTTATTATATATTTTTTTTAGTATTTATTCATTATTATTTTATTATGATTTTTTCTCTTTTCTCTTTTTTATTATACCATTTTTTCATTTGTTTATCTATATGTTCAATATGTTACTATTTTACACTTAGTATCTATTCTCTATATTTTTTATGTTTGAGTTTTAATATTTACTTATTGTTGTCAATTTATTATTTTTTATTTCAAATTTATGCCAAATTCTATCCACATTTAGTTTCATTAACTATTTATTATTTTTGGTGTGAAATATTTATTTAATTCATTTATTCTATTTTTTATTGATACCACAAAAAGGGAAAGTAGAAAAATAAAATATAAAAATTTAAAAAAATATTTTCATAAAAGGAAAAGGGATAGTACGTATTTTTGTTATCAAAATTTACTTTAATTATGGAGAAGTGAAAGGAAAAATATATTATCTAAAAGTTTTATTTTAAGGGGGGGAAATTCAAAACATAAAAGGTTGTTTTAAATATCATTATATAAATTTGTTTTTTTTCAATTCAATGAGTTTTGTGATCATCAAGAATTAGGATATTTTAGAAAATAGTAATGTTGTTCCGTCATATTTTAGTTAATATTTTTTTATGATTCAAAAAATCCTTATTTTTATTCTAATTGGTTTATCATAATTGGTTTAAATTGTACTTTTATCTAAGGAATTTATCTTATGCTGAATCATGAAGTTTATCTTATGTAGTGTAAAAGTTATATTCTACAACATCATATTTAATACTATGAGAATCAAAATCATGAAATATAATCTAAAATTTAATTTGAATAAAAAAAATCCATGATATATGATTATTTTATTGTGATAGACAATTTATTATAAGAGTATGACTATTTTGCTACATGTTAAATGTCAGATATTGGATTTAAAATGAATTTATAAGAAGCATTTATTTTGAAAAAGGATATTCATAAAATATTATTGCCTGAACTAAAGATGATGTTGTAAAATCTAAGTGTCACACCTCATTAATTTTTTTTACATTGAAAATTTATCCTATGAAGTGATGAATTATGTTTATATTATGCATAGTATGATTTAATGATATATTTTTTCTTAAAATTTATCTTAGATGTTTATCTTACGAGAATAGTACTACTAGTTTGATATCTTACAAATAATTAGATAATATTTATAATTTCATGATTACTTTCGTAATCTCCTCCTAAGAGATTTCATGGTTTTCAAAGGTATCATAAAAAGGATTTTCCACTAAATAAAAGATAAATTTGGGAAAAGTGTCATTTTCATGTAATGGATACACCCAATGAAGAAGATCTCTGATAGTGGCTCTACAGAAGCTATGTCACGACCTGTCCTCGGGGCCCATTCCGTGACTACACCAAGACCGCCTTCCATAGGCTAGGGGCTGGCGACTAGCACCAAGGCGTAAATCCCGGAAAAAGGGAAGGCATGGCCCTTGTAAAGTAAACCACAAACACCACACAACAAGCAGACAGAAGTAAACACTAAGTAAAAACTGGTACAACAGTAAGTGCGGAAAAGTAAGTGGGCCAGTATACAAACCCAAACTGAAAGTAAAGTACAATTAGAAAGGGACAACATCAACTGAAAAGTAAAGCTGCAACGTCGAGCTGTCCAATGGAAATCCCAGCTATGGGTGGGTACAGAAAGCCTCCACTGCTCCTTGCATCCAGCCGACCGCTCTGAGTACGTCCTGCCCAATGGTCCACCTCCAGTTACCGTCCTGCTCCGCAGGCCTCCACCACGATCAGCGCTGTCCGTCGTCTGCAACCAACACAATGTAGTGCGGGCATAGCCCATGCAGGGGTGAGTATAAGCTACCCAGTAGGGACCCCGAGACCCCCGAAGGTCTCCCAGAATCCACAAAGGATAATCCACAAAGGAAAGATACAATCACGAAGTAACATCCGTCACTACTTAGGTATATGCCCATACATATACCTAAGTCATCAATTCTCGTTCGACTCCAACATCCGAACCCAAGTACAACCCAGTCCACACAGGAAAGAAAAATGTATACCCACATAGGATAGCACAACACAATCCACATAGGAAATCAAAACATGATTCAGCTCACACAGGTATACTTCTTCATATGACGATATAGATGACCAGATATTGCCATTGATTCATCTAAGCCGTCAGACCCACAAAATATCGATAGGTACTAACCCCCGCAATGACCCACAAAGGATCTTACCCACACATGATCGATAGGTAACTAACCCCCGCAATGACCCACAAAGGATCTGACCCACAAAGGATCGATAGGTAACTAACCCCCGCAAAGACCCTCACTGGATCGGACCCACACAGGATCTGTAGGTGCTTGCCCACATAGGACCGCTGAGCGTTGACCCACACTGGTTCGGACCCACATAGGATCGGTAGCAGTGACCCACAAAGGATCGCGGAGTGCTGTAGTCGTCGTCGAATCCACCGAGGATCTCTACACAGTCGTCGTCGTCGTTGTAGTCGCAGCCAGCTCCAGGGTTCCCGCACACAGCAACCTCACTCGGGAGGGTCCGCTCCACGAGCCGAGGGGCTGATACATCAACTGACAGATAGTCCAGGGTTGATATATCCAAAAGTTCTGTATCGTCAATAAGAACTCAACATCACAGACGACGCGTCAATCGGACGCCCGGTCTGAGAGTTATTGGCTTTTTCGTTCTAGGGGCCCGGTTGGTTTTTAAGGCAAAACCAACCTGACCGTACTACACCTGCGTCCAAACCTCGGGTGGAGTAAGCCAAAAGATCCGTCTCACTTTGAGGAATCCAACAAAGTCGACGGCACGTCAATCAGACGTCCGTAGCTCAACATATGAGCAATTCTGCTCCAAGGGCCCGGTTGGTTTCGTGTACGAACCAACCCGGCCGAACCCAAAGTAATCCAAAACCTTGAGTGTAATATACTGAAATGACTGTCTCGATCCAAGGATCGCATTTCCGCTGACGGTGCGGTGATCGGAGGCTCGTAGCTCATGATTTGTGTAAAAGACCGAAAAGGTCCGAAAATGGGGGGTCTCGGCCCGGACCGACCCAGCCTAACCCCCCCTAGGTCGGCCTGACCCGAGTCCCGGTCCGACTTGGTGGGGTGCGACCCAGCCCGGCCTGGGTGGCCCGGTCGGCCTGGGCGGCCTGGCCCGGCCTGGGCGGCTCGATGCTGGCCGAGCGGCCGCGCCAAAGGAGTCGCGGCCCCCGCACGGGGGCTGCTCCGTGTCACCGGATGAGGCGCAAGGCTGCGACCCTTCACCGCGGTCCCGTACGGCCGCGGGACCGGCGCTCGCCGTCGCGGCTTCAGCCGCGGCCTGTCTTCCCGGCGGCGCGTCGGCGGGAACTTCCGCGGACCACCGGACGTGCTCCGGTGGTCCGTTTTGCCTGCGGTTTGCGCCTACGACTCTCCCGGGATCCAAAAGTTTCTGTGAAGGCCTCCAATCGCCATTACGATCCCATTTCGTAAACTCCGTTAATACAAACATCAACGAAAATCTGCGGAGGGTTGTCGGGATGTGTTTATTTGGCCCGCACCCTCCGCGTTAGGTGATATCAATTGGGAAATAATAATCAACACATGAAAACATAACAAGGCAAAATTTTAATAAATTAAAATTGAACCTAGTTCCCAAAAAAACTCCCTTAAATAAAAATTCCCATCCTACATATAAAAACAAACGCGGATCAACATAATGATGTGTTGATCCGGGTTCTTTGTTTTAGAAGGAAACAACCATGGGAGTAAATATTGTTTTCAAATAAAACCCCTACCTCGTCGTAGTCATCGAACAAGAGTTCTTCCCATAATTGATCGTCGTGGGAGAAGAGGATCGTCGCGTCGCGGAAGGGGCGTCGTGTCGTCACGGTACACGGCGTCGCATCGACGATCTCTGAGGGTTAAGAAAACACACATATTTAATTTCACGAATTAAATCCATGTTGAGGATAAAATCCACAATAGAAAAATTAAAAGATCCAAAATCCCCTACCTCAATTGGTGTTTATCGAAGATTGTCGCGGGGAAGGATTGTCGCAGAAGAACATTGCGGGAGGAGAATCGTTGGAGTTGCGGTACACGATGTCACGTCGTCGATCTCTGAGGGTTTGACGTTCTTCATCGCCTTTCATCGAAGGCCGGCGTTCTTCCTGTTCTTCGTGTTCTTCATGTTCTTCGCGAAGGAGGATGAAGAACTCAAGCATTGGAGTCTTCTCCAAATCCTCTCAACGAACAATCCTCAAGAAAGACATGCGTTGGTCTTATTTTATTAACATGCCAACAATTTTAAAAACAAGTTAAGAAACAAACCATTAATTTGGTGAATTAATGGTAATGTCTTAACTGTCCAATTAATAGGAGCGTTAAGAGTTTTAGAAAACGCAGCAGTTGACATTCATTAAAGAGGAGTTTTCGTGGGTGCGTTACTTAGAGGAAAAGAAATGGTGGGGCTTGTGCGGGCCCCACCTCACAAATATCCTACCAAGAGGGTAGGATATTTTGGGTTCCACCCTATTCTCTTCAACTTATCTTATGTGGATTTAAGTGGCCTTTAGTGAAATAAAATAAAGATGTCGCACCGCTTTATTTTATTTTCTTAACTTAACCCCAAAAATGAAAATCCACACCCAAGAAAACGCAACTCCGGAAATGGCATTTTTAAGCAAATACCGGTGATGTGATTCCATCGGTGCCCTCAGAATTTGATTCCGAGCACCAGTTCAAAAGTTAGAAAAACCCGCTCGTTCGTTCACTGAACGTACCCAAGCCAAACTTCGGAAAATTATTTTGGGCACACCGGGCCTCGGAATCAGGTGCCGTCAGAAACTGCATTCTTGTAAAATTCCAAAGAAAATTAAAAAAAAATTCATGAATTTTACGGGTCTTTACATCACTCCCACCTCAGGCCTTTACGTCCGCGTAAAGATACATCATAAACTAGGGAAACAAATGTGGGTACTGAGCACGCATCTGAGCCTCCCGCTCCCAGGTGCTCTCCGGGAGGTTCCCGTGCTGCCATCGGATGCGCAGAAGAGGAATCGACCATCCTCATAGGACACACTCATATCGATCCTCGATCTCCACCGGGACATCCGCAAAAGTCGCCCCATCATCAATGTCTGTCTCCCCATGGTCAATGACATGTGTTGGGTCATGCACATATCTCCTCAGCTGGGATATGTGGAAGACATCGTGCACCCCGTGCAACTGAGGTGGTAGAGCCAGGCGATAAGCCACCTCTCCAATCCTACTGAGGACCTGGAATGGTCCGATGAAGCATGAAGACAACTTTCCACCTCGGCCAAATCTCTGTAATCCATGTCGAGGTGAGACACACAAGATGACGTGGTCGCCATCCTCAAACTCTAGTGGCCTCCGCATCCTGTCAGCATAAGACTTCTTCTGGCTCTGAGCTATCCTCATCCGCTCCTGGATGACCTGGACCTTCTCTGTCGTGGCCCAGACCATCTCTGGTCTCGCATGTGCTGACTCCCCAGGGTCTTTCCAGCACAAAGGAGATCTTCAAGGTCGTCCGTACAACACCTCGTACGGTGCCATCCCGATGGTGGAGTGGTAGCTGTTGTTTTACGCAAACTCCACTATGGGTAGGTGGTCCTCCAAGCTGCGACCAAAGTCAAGGACACATGTGCGGAGCATGTCCTCGAGAGTCTGAATGGTCCTCACCGTCTGACCATCCATCTGAGGGTGAAAGGCAGTGCTCAGACGTAGCTGCGTCCCGAACACCTCCTGCAACCCCTTCCAAAGACAGGAAGTAAAGCGATCATCTCGATTGGAGATGATAGATGATGGCACACTGTGAAGTCGTACAATCTCGTGAACATAGAGACGTCCCAAGCTCTCCACTGAGCCCTGCTCTCTGATGGGTAAGAAGTGAGACGACTTGTTGAGTTGGTCGACAATCACCCAGATAGAGTCGTGACCTCTGGGAGTATGCGGAAGTCCAGTCCCAAAGTCCATAGATATCCCGCCCCACTTCCACTCCGGGACCTCCAAGGGTTGTACCAAGCCTGCTGGTACTTGGTGCTCTGCCTTCACCTGCTGGAAGGTGAGGCATCGAGAAATGAACTCTGCCACAACGTTCTTCATGCCCGGCCACCAGTGCTGTCGTCTGAGGTCCTGGTACATATTTGCCACTCCAGGATGTACTGCCAAGGGAGAAGTGTGAATCTCTCTCAGCACCTCCTCCCGTAAAGCAACTGGTACCAAGGTACGTTCTCTGAAAAGGACTTCATGATCTGCTCCAAGGGAGAAACCATTAGGTGCCTGACCTGACGATATCTATGCACGCCGCATCTCACAGTCAGCGTCCCCACTCTGTGCCTCTCTGACCCACAGTATTAATGGAGGAGAGACTGTGAGAGACTGAAGGAAGGATGCTCCATCCCTATCCACGAAGGATATCTGGAAAGAGGATAGATGCTATATCGCCTCCTCAAGTAGCTAAATGCCCATCCTCCTGCTGAGAGCATCGACTACCACGTTCCCCTTCCCAGGAGTATAGACTATCTCAAAGTCATAGTCCTAGAGGAACTCGAGCCATTGCCACTATCTCATGTTCATGTCCTTCTAAGAAAAGATGTACCTGAGACTCTAATGGTTAGAAAAGACTGTAAAGCACTCGCCCATCAGATAGTGTCGCCATGTCTTCAGAGCGAAGACCACTTCTGCTAACTCCAGGTCATGGGTAGCGTAGTTCTTCTCATGCTGCCTCAACTGACGTGATTCATAGGTGATCACTGCCCGATCTTACATCAGGACACATCCGAGTCCGGTCCCTGATGCATCGCAGTAGACTACGTACCCTACTCCCTCCCCAGGCAACCTCAAGATAGGTACGCTGGTCAATATCTGTCTCAGCTCCTGGAAGCTCTGCTGACATCTGTCTGACCACACAAAGGGTTTCCCCTTCTTCGTAAGAGCTGAGAGTGGTGCCGAAACTCTGGAGAAGTCTGGCACAAATCTCTGATAGTATCCAGCTAGTCCCAAGAAACTCTGTACCTCCGTCACGCTCTTGGGTGGCTCAGATGCTAGCACTGCCTCGATCTTCGCAGGATCCACCACAACTCCCACCTCAGAGATGACGTGCCCCAAGAAGTGGACCTCACGTATCCAGAACTGAAACTTCAAGAGCTTTCCATAAAGCTGGTTCTCTCAGGGTGTGCCCAGTACAACTCGCAAGTGGTAGGCGTGCCCCTCCTTAGTCGTCGAGTATATTAAAATGTCGTTGATGAAGACTACGACAAATCGATTGAGGTATGGCTGAAAGATCCTATTCATGAGGCTCATGAACACCGCGGGATCATTGGTTATGCCAAAGGGCATAATCAAGAACTCATAGTGGCCATACCGACATCTGAAGGTCGTCTTCTACACGTCCTCGTCCCGAACTCTGAGCTGATGATAGCCTGGCCTGAGGTCTATCTTCGAGAACCACCATGCTCCCTTGAGCTGATCGAAGAGGTCACCAATCCTCGGTAGCGGATACTTGTTCCTCACTATCACCTGGTTCAGGCATCGATAGTCGACCCAAAGTTGCAAGCTCCCGTCCGCCTTCTTGGCGAACAATATCGGGGAAGCCTAGGGTGAAACACTGGGTCATATGACTCCCTTGCCCTGCAAGTCCTCCAACTGTACTCATAGTTGTCGAAGCTCAGCGGGGGCCATCCGATATGCTGGAGTTGATATCGGGGTTGTCCCGGGGTACATGTCAATATAAAAGTCTACCTCTCTACGAGGAGGTAGTCCTGGAACGTCGTCATGAAAGACGTCCGCATACTGATCCACCACTGTAGGAAAACTAGGACTCCGCAAGTCAACTACTCCTAGGATGAGGCTAGCCAACTAATGAGTGATGGGTTGTCCTCTTCTCTGTGGAAGTCCATCCTATGCTGCGAAGGCTCCCTTCTCGCCGGTGAAGGTGAACCTGCTCCCGTCGGTGCGTACACATCGCACCTTGCGCCTAATATAGTCAATCTGTGCATGGACTGTAGATAACCAATCCATGCCCAAGATGATGTCGTAAGGCCTCGATGCTGCTACAAGAAGATCCCAGCCGAAGCTCTTGCCTCCTAGAGTAACCTCACACTGCCGACACCAGTGCATAATCATCGAATCTGCTCCCGTAGGACGCTCTAACCATAAGGATTAAGCCAACGGATCTGTCAGAATCTCCGAGATCCGAACAAGGGTAGCGGCTATGAAAGAGTGACTCGCTCCTATGTCTATAAGAATCGCAGCAAGGGTGGAATAGACACAGATAGTACCTCGAATCATCTCGGGCGCGCCGTGGTCGTAGGCATCCGGTGCCTGGAGCTGTGCCTGTCTCTACCCGCCAGCTCCCTGTGGCCGGGGTGGACCTCCTGGTGGTGGTGGTGGTAGAGCCTCAAAGCATCTCCCACCACCTGCTACTCGGCCAACTCCTCTACCACGTCCGCCTCCTCCCTGAGGACCGACACGGTTGACCCTTTTCCTCTGCCTGGGTGGCCCCTCAACCATCTACTTCTCCTCGGCACGGTGGGTCGGGCAGTCACGAGCCATGTGGCCCTGCCCGCCGCATGTGCAACACTGCCTACCTCTCGAAAGACTAGCTCTACGCTGTGTGCCCCGCACTGCTGAGCCAGTGTCCTGAGGTCGTCTGTGTGAGGGTCCGGTCTGCCTGGACCCATGAGTCATCCGTCGACTGCCTGCTGCAGATGACTCTGCTACGTGCCGCCCCGCGGTAGGTCTCGCTGCTGGTGTAGACTCAGCAAGAAAGATCTCTATCAAAAGGGCTCGCTCCAGTACTTCTGCCTGAGTCAGAATGCTGAGGGAGATCAGCGATGCCCTGAACTCATGCCTCAATCCCTGCTCAAATGTCTGGGCCCTGAATAACGGGTCCCGTACCGTGTCTGTCGAGTAGCGTGAGAGATCGGTAAATCTTGCCGAGTACTGGGAGACCGTCAAGCTGCTCTGCCGCAGCTGAAGATGCTCCTGGATGCACACCGCACGAAGGGTGGCTGGGACGAACTCCGAGTGGAAGAGGCTCTCAAAGTCCGACCAAAGAAGAGATGCATCATCGTGCACCTAGAGCATCAAGCTCCACCATATGCCTACTGCCGCGTGTAGTAGGCTCGCTGCGAGGATCACCATGAGGTCTGCTGGTGTCCTCACTAACCAGAAAACTTGTAAAAATGCCTCCAGCCAGTCCTCGGCTGCCTGGGGGTCCATATCCCCATGGACCTGGGCGGTCGCTGGCACTGGAACTCATGCAGTGCACTAAGACGATGTGCATCGTCAGCGGCTGGGGCTGGAAGCATCGGTGGCTCGGCGGGTAGAGGTACCGCTGGTGCCTCTGCTATCAAAGGGCCCTGCACCGAGGCCTCGTCGCTCGGTGGGCTGTCATCACGCTCAACTCTCGGAAACCTAGCTGGCTGCCATCGTGGGGCCATCCTGAAAAGGAAATAGGTGTGCCACGGTCAGAATAGTATACCTAGTGAGCTGACACAAAGTAATCACAATGAAAACTTGAAACACACATGCAATCAATGTTTTCGTGCATTAAGCCAGAAATCAAAATTCAGGGTCCTGGTGTACGGATACGTCGACCGCCGCACCAACACTGGACTCCCTGAACTGATAACCACACCCAATATGCTAAACAATATTTTTTCACATAGAAAAAGATCAGAGTCCAAAGTTATGCGGTAGAACCGAACTCCTCTGATACCAATTTGTCACGACCCGTCCTCGGGGCCCGTGCCGTGACTACCCCAAGCCCGCCTTCCATAGTCCAGGGGCTGCCGACTAGCACCAAGGCGTAAATCCCGGTAAAAGGGAAGGAATTGCCTTTGTAAAGTAAACCACAAACACCACAGAGCAAGCAGGTAGAAGTAAACACTAAGAAAAAACTGGTAGAACAGTATGTGCAAAAAAGTAAGTGGGCCAATATACAAACCCAAACTGAAAGTAAAGTACAACTGGAAAGGGAAAACAACAACTGAAAAGTAAAGCCTCAACATCGAGCTGTCCACTGGAAATCCCACCTTAAGGGTGGGTACAGAAAGCCTCCACTGCTCCTCGGGTCCAGCCGACCGCTCCGAGTACGTCCCGCCCAGTGGTCCACCTCCAGGTACCGTCCTGCTCTGCAAGCCTCCACCACGATCAGTGCTGTCCGTCGTCTGCAACCAACACAACGTAGTGCAGGCATAGCCCATGCAGGGGTGAGTATAAGCTACTCAGTAGGGACCTCGAGATCCCTGAAGGTCTCCCAGAATCCACAAAGGATAATCCACAAAGGAAAGATTCAATCACGAAGTAACATCCAACACTGCTTAGGTATATGCCCATACATATACATAAGTCATCAATTCTCGTCCAGCTCCAACATCCGAACCCAAGTACAACCCAGTCCACACAGGAAAGAAAAATGTATACCCACACAGGATAGCACAACACAATCCACATAGGAAAGCAAAACAAGATTCATCTTACACAGGAATACTTCTTCATATGACGATAAAGATGACCAGATATTGAAAATGATTCATCTAAGCCGTCGGACCCACAAATGATCGATAGGTACTAACCCCCGCAATGACCCACAAAGGATCTGACCCACACAGGATAGATAGGTAACTAACCCCACAATGACCCACAAAGGATCTGACCCACACAGGATCGATAGGTAACTAACCCCCGCAAAGCCCCACACAGGATCAGACCAACACAGGATCTGTAGGCGCTGGCCCACACAGGACCGTTGAGCGCTGACCCACATAGGATAAGACCCACACAGGATCGGTAGCACTGACCCACAAAGGATCACTGAGTGCTGAAGTCGTCGTCGAATCCACCGAGGATCTCTGCACAGTTGTCGTCGTCGTCGTTGTAGTCGCAGCCAGCTCTAGGGTTCCCGCACACAGCAAGCTCGCTCGGGAGGGTCCGCTCCACGAGCCGAGGGGCTGATACATCAAATAACACATAGTCTAGGTTTGATATATCTAAAAGTTCTGTATCGTCAACAGGAACTCAACGTCACAGACGGCGCGTCAATCGGACGCCCGGTTTGAGAGTTATTGGATTTTCCGTTCGAGGGGCCCGGTTGGTTTTTAAGGCAAAACCAACCTGACCGTACTACACCTGCGTCCAATCCTCGGGCAGAGTATTCCAAAAGATCCGCCTCACTTAGAGGAATCCAAAAAAGTCGACGGCACGTCAATCGGACGTCCGTAGCTCAAGATATGAGCGTTTCTGCTCCGAGGGCCCGGTTGGTTTCGTGTACGAACCAACCCGGATGAACCCAAAGTACTTTGAAACCTTGAGTTCAATATACCGAAATGACCGTCTCGATCCAAGGATCGTGTCGCCGCTGACAGTACATCGATCGGAGGCTCGTAGCTCACGATACGGGAAAAAGACCGAAAAGGTCCGAAAACGGGGGGTCTGGGCCCGGACCGACCTGGCCCAACCCCCCCGGGTCCGGGCCCGACCCGGATGGGCGCGACCCGGCCCGGCCTGCGCGGCCCGTCTCGGCCTGGGTGGCTCGATGCTGGACCAGCGGCCGCGCCAAAGGAGCCGTGACCCCCACACGGGGGCTGCTCTGTGTCACCGGACGCGGTGCAAGACCGCGTCCCTTCCCCGTGGTCCCGCGCGGCCATGGGACCAGTGCTTGCCACTGCGGTTTCAGCCGCGGCGGGTCTTCCTGGCGACGCGCGGGGCACCGCCGCCTCCAGACGCCGGCGCCGCCGTGCTGGCGGGGCACGCCGACCGGAACTTCCGCGGACCACCGGACGCGCTCCGGTGGTCCGTTTTGCATGCTGTTTGCGCCTACGGCTCTCTCAGGATCCAAACTTTGCTGTGAAGGCCTCCAATATCCATTCCAATCCCATTTCGTAAACGCCGTTAATCCATGCATCAACGAAAATCTGCGGAGGGTTGTCAGGCCGTGTTTGTTTGGCCTGCACCCTCCGCGTTAGGTGATATCAATTGGGAAATAATAATCAACACATGAAAACATAACAAGGAACAATTTTAATAAATTAAAATTGAACCTAGTACCCCAAAAAAACTCCCGTAAATAAAAATTACCATCCCGCATATAAAAACAAACGCAGATCAACTTAATGATGAGTTGATCTGGGTTCTTTGTTTTAGAAGGAAACAACCATGGGAATAAATATTATTCTCAAATAAAACCCCTGCCTCGTTGTAGTCGTCGAACGAGAGTTCTTCGCGGAATTGATCATCACAGGAGAAGAAGATCATCGCGTCGCGGAAGGGGCATCGCGTCGCGCGGTACACGACGTCGCGTCGACGATCTCCGAGGGTTAAGAAAACACATAGATTTAATTTCACGAATTAAATCCATGCCAAGGATAAAATCCAAAATGGAAAAATTAAAAGATCTATAATCCCCTACCTCAATCGATGTTGATCGAAGATTGTCGCGGGGAAGGATTTTCGCAGAAGAACGTTGCGGGAGGAGAATCGTTGGCGTCGTAGTACACGGCATCGCGTCTACGATCTCTGAGGGTTTGACGTTATTCGTCGCCTTTCGTGAAAGGCCGACTTTCTTCACATTATTCGCGTTCATCATGTTTTTCGCGAAGGAGGATGAAGAACTCAAGCCACGAAGTCTTCTTCAAATCCTCTCTATGAGCAATACTTAAGAAAGGCATGCGTTGGTCTTATTTTATTAACATGCCAACAATTTGAAAAACAAGTTAAGAAATGAACCATTAATTCGGTGAATTAATGGTAACATCTTAACTGTCCAATTAATAGGAGCATTAAGAGTTTTAGAAAACGCACCAGTTGACTTTCATTAAAGAGGTGTTTTCGCGGGTGCGTTACTTAGATGAAAAGAATCGGTGTGGCTCATGCGGGACCCACCTCACAAATATCCTACCAAGAGGGTAGGATATTTTGGGTTCCACCCTATCCGCTTCAACTTAGCTTAAGGGGATTTAGGTGGCCTTAAGTGAAATACAATAAAGTTGTCACACCACTTTATTTTATTTTCTTAACTTAACCCAAAAAATTAAAAAACACACCCGAGCAAACACAACTCCGGAAATGGAGTTTCTATGAAAATACCGGTGCTGCGATTCCATCGATGCCCTCAGAATTCGATTCTGAGCACCTGTTCAAAAGTTAGAAAAACCCACTCCTTCATTCACTGAATGTACCTGATCCAAACTTCGGAAAATGATTCTGGGCACACCGGGCCTCAGAATCAGGTGCCGTCAGAAACTGCGTTCTTGTAAAATTCCAATGAAAATTAAGAAAAAAATTTTCTTGATTTTTACGGGTCTTTACAAGCTAATTATATATTTAGAAATAATGGATGCATCCAATTAATGGATGATCATATCATATTTTCAATGAATTATCAACTCAAACATTATTATTATCTCACTGCATAAGTTTGAAATTATATTAGAGATATAAAAAGAAAAATTTACTGATGCATGAATATATATGAGATAGGGAAATAAAACGATGAACACACACACGTATGAATACTTTGATTCCAGTGTCAATGGACATGTGTACATAGAAAACAACCCATCAAAATGATTATTGTATATACATTAAAGTTTACCAGTTTCACTAAATATCATGAAGAGATGTACCTTGAAGACTGTCATCTTCTCTGTATAAATCTTCAACTATTTTAAGTTTGTCCTAAAATTATGTTTATGCAATAGTAAATCAATATTCTTTCGATCTTTATTGGTTTACACTCATTATAAGTGAGTGTGTTATGGACATGGATATGTATTCAAAATGTAGAGCTCGTTTGAAAGGTCTTAGACCTTAGTTTCATGTGAAATATGCCTGTACTCTACTGGGAGGCCTTGAACAAAAGGTTTTTATAGTGAAAATACACCAAATCATTGAGTAGAGTGTTGGTGGGATGGAATAGAGGATTTATATTACCCTAACCTTTGTAAATCCAATGTGTTCAATCTCTTTCCATTAATCTTTTATATTTCAACTATAGAATTATATTATAAAAAAGGTTTGAAATCCCATACTTTGGAGAGGGAGTTTTCCAAAAAAAATGCTTTTTAGGAACTCAATTCACAACCTTTTGAGTTATTAGTTAGCCAATATCTAGGAATACAAATTGGGGGTGATGGGATACTAATAATGGGACTAAAATGAGAAATCCATACGTCACTACATATCCCTTGATTGTAGGAATAAAGCTGAATTTTGATCCAAAATAGTTCTATACATAGGTGTTTCCCATATGCAGGGATGCATTTTTATTATTCTATATGTGTTGGGTTCCCGAAGGATTGGAGATCTCAATGTCACTATGTATCCTACAATAATTGTAATGTATACACATGTTGTTATTTTATGAATTTTTTCTTAAAAAGTATGACCTTTGCGCTGGGAGGGAGACATTTTCATATTATGGATTGAGATAGGATTGAAATTCTTGGAATCACTATATATCCTATGATAATATGAATCAGGTCACATGTGGTTCATAAATAAAAAACAATCCAAGTAGTTCTATCCCAAACGCAAAGGGGGGTCTATGTTGATATTTTAGCTGGACACAATTTTTTAGATCTGGGTGGCACTTTATATCTAGTTATGGTAGGAAACAAGATACACATTGTTCTTTAATGGAAAACACTCAACGTATGTCTGAGCCAAACACATAGAGGGATTATTTTCTATTTATTTACGGATGGACCTAGTATTTGAGTATTGGGTGTCACTACACATCTTATGATGGAAAAAAAACTTATATATAGTTTTTAATGGAATAATCTCTACAAAATTATGATCCACATGGAGAGTTGGAATTATTTTTCTGTTGATCTTTGGATGGGAACCATATTTAAGATCCAAGAGTCACCACATTTCCTATGATGGTAGGAATAAAGCCACACATAGTTTTTTAATGGAAAAATCTCCATGCAATTATGAACCTTCCACATAGGGTGGAATTGATTCTATTGATGTTTTCAGTAGACCCATGATTAGAGATTTGGTTGACACTATATATCCCATGATAGATGGAATCATGACATATGTAGTTCTAATAGGAAAAACTCTCCATGTAGGTTTACTGGTACATATAGTGGGGAATTTACACCATTGATTATCATCGACGGAACTTGTATTAGAGTTTTGGGTGTTAATATATATCATTTGATAGAAGGAATCTAGCCACACATTGTTCCTAATTGGGAAACTCTCCATGCAGGTCCAACCCATATTCAAAAGGGGAAATTATTTCCATTTTTATTGTTACTAGACCTAGGAATTGAGATTCGTGTGTCACTACTTATCCACTGATCATATGAATCAGGCTACATGATTTTCTTGAATGGAGAAATTTTTTGGAACCATGGTCGTTCTATGCATGAATTGGATTTTGGTATGGTTTGTGTTTGTTGTCAATCCTTAGAGAAAGATCAGAATATGTGCCAATAAAGTGATCATACAGAACAAGCAGATAATAGTATTGAAGGTGGCACCATTTTCCAGTTTTTTCCAATTTTTTTGGGCCTGAAAATCGACAAATGAAGAAAAGGTGTTTTTTGAAAAGAGACTTGCACGCAGTTCACTTTAAGGAGAGGATACTTGTGTGACCATTGTTTTTCAAAATCATAACATGAAAATATGGCAAAGGAAGATGGTTGTCCATGTTTTATGTTTGGTAGCACAAGTACATGCCCGCCAAAACCTGCGTGCCGAGGGAGGACTTTCTTGCCGTCGCGCAAGGTATCCAAATGCCTATAAATAGAGTTCTGACCCTCCTCATTCGGGATGAAGTTCAAACATAGATAAATTCAGAGCTCCCGTCATGCATGTGTAGTGGTCTCGCAAGTGGTGGTGGGTCTCACAAGTTGATGTTGCGCGACAGTTTTTTTCTGCATTTCCAAGGTGGTTTGGGTGAGAAAGGAGTTGAGTCGCCCAAGTTTGGAGCTGTTGAAGAAGGTGTCGCATAAGTGGTGTGGTGAACTTGCATGCCAGAATTTGAAGAAGCACAACAGTTCATAGTTGTGTCCCAAAATTGGCTTAGTCATAAACAGAAGTGATTCGTGCAGGTTTGGTGTTGAAGAAGTGAGTGTCGTGTAAGTGTTTGAGGTGGACTTGCACACCGGATTTGGACTTGCGCGCTAGCTTTGAAACTTTCATGCCAAACTAGGAGACGTACGCCAGGTGTGGTTGAAGTACATCAGTATTTTTGGAGCTACACGAAAGATGGAAGATTACCCGATACCTTCGGTGTAATGTAAAATTTGTCTACGAGTGAGAGTTGGACTTCAACAGAGCATCTACATACAACAAAATATGTATTCATTAGTGAAGATGAAGAGACCTTCAAGTCTATAAACTGAGTGGGACTTCACAAATTGTAGTGAGCCAAGGGGAGTCAACGGGAGTGACCCGAGGGACAGAGTAGGCTATCCCTAAATAGTTGTAAAGCTAGTGAGACTAGGATAGAGTGACTGTGCCCGATCGTTTGTAATCCATGGCTAGTGGAGTTTTAGTTGAATTTGGTACGACCTACAACCTATCGGCATATTCTCCTTGGACGCAGACCTTAGTGGTGAACCAAGTAAAAAGTGATGTGTCATCTCTCATCATGTGAATGTTTTCTTTCTGATCATATTCATTATACAAGTTTAACAAGTTCCAAACAACGTGGGAACAAGATCCATCAAATTAAAAGAAAAATTTGTCACCCTGATTCACCCCTCCCCTATCAGGGTGTCTCGAGGTCTAATAAGTGGTATCAGATGGTAAAGGTTGCTGGTGTTGAATCTGTACTTTTTTGTCATGGAGAATGCAGTCAATGTTAGGGGATTCCCTCTCTTTGATGGAAGTAATTTCCAGATTTGGAAGCATAAAATGAGATCTTATCTATGATCCCTTAGAAAGAAAGTCCTTTTTCCATTGTCCAATGTATTCATGTTACTAATCCAATAGGGATGTCTATGAATGATGCCGAGAAGAAAAATTCTTGATGCTGATGCTAAAGCGCATAATTCTCTCACCACATCCCTTTCTGATCATATCTGTCTAAATGTAAGGAGTTTCACCTCAGCAAAGTCCATGTGGGATAAACATGAAAATATTTATTAAGGAGATAACAAAGTGAAGGAGGCAAAACTACAAGTCCTACACAGAGGATTGATGATCTTAAGATGCATTCTGATGAGAATGCAGACTCCTTCTTCAACCGAATTGCTGAAGTGGTTGGAGCAATTTGGGGTCTAGGTGAAAAAATCAAAGACATTGACATTGTAAATCAAATATTAAGAAGGCTTACACCCCTATAAAATGCAAAGGTGTTAGCCCTTGAGGAAAGTGATCTTTCCAAACATTATTTGGATGATTTGTTGAGCATCCTAGCAGCATATGAATTGAGAGTCAAACCAGAAGATGCTACTACATGAGTAAGAAAGGAAATGGTGTTCAAATCCATGGAGAAACTGAAATTTTCAAAAGATACTAGTGGTGAAGACAGTGAGGAAAAATGAATTCTTTCTCTCATTTCCAAGAAGTTCCAGATGGGAAAAGGAAAATTCAAAGGGAAGTTACCTCTAGATTTCTTTCATTGTGGCATAGTCAGGCACATTTCTTCTCAGTGCTTAAGAAATGTCGATGATGATGATAGAAATGCTGAAAACATTGAGAAGCCTCAAAAAAGTATATTCCAGAAAGGAGACTTAAAATCTAGAAAGAAAGTTATGAGGAATAGTTTTTTCGATGAAGAGGATGAAGATGATAATGAATTCTGTGATGAAGTAGATCCAAAATATAAAACTGGGAACCATGCTTCCATTATGGACACTGTTGAAAAATCAGAAGATACTAGTGGATAAAATCAGTTTAAAACTAGTGCATATTCCAAGTTTCAACTTAAGGATGCAGTTAGTAAGCTTAAGATTATATGTAAGAGTTGCAATAAGTGGAAATCAGTTGTAGTAGAATCAACTGAATATGATGATCAACTTGAATATGAAATTGAACGATTGAAAGAATTGGTGAAAGTATAGTCTAAAATTCTTGAAAGCAATGATGATGTAGTGGATTTGAAGCTGCGAATTGGAGAGTAGGAAAAGGTCATCAATGACCTCACATCCAGACTAGAGGAAAAGTCTAAGACTGCTGAGCATCTTGAGGAGGATTTTGGTACTATTAGAATTAAACATGAAAAATATTCAATTTCATAATTATCATAGAAGAAAATACAGTTTGGAAGGTTCTTAGATGCTGAGCTGTTGGAGAGAGAAAAACATGGCTCTAATGGAGTTGAAAATATTCTAAATGATCAATGACCAACCTCCATGTAAAATAGTGGAATTGGCTGTGAGGAAGAATCGTAAAATGATGCAAATAAATTTGATTAAAATAAAGGAAAGTTGAAAGTGGGTGATGTGGGAAAGTCTTCTGATGTAATGAAACAAAAACCCCCAATTACATCTAATAGAAGAAATAATATTATACTCTAACCTCGTGAAAAAAGGATCCCTCATACTTTTATCCCACAGAATAAATGAGGACAAATAGAAGTGAGAATACATTTCCTCTTTTGAAGTGTTAGTTCTGAGGATATTTGGTCCACACCATGTCTTATTGAGAAGAGGCAAGAAGCTATCTGAATGGAGAAGATATAGGAGTTCAATAGATGAGAAAAAATTCATGTTTTAATTCTTATAGAAGAAACAATTTTTATGGATATTTTTTTCATTGTACTAACTTTGGTCATAAGGCTGTTAATTGTAGGTAGATAAGGGACATGTACACATCATACCGAAAGTCGAGACAAGTCAAGTCTTGTCAGCAAGACAATGTTTCTCTTTCAAACAGGTTTTCTCTTCTCAAGGAAGACATCAAATATGATGAACATAGGTTCACAGAAGAGATAATTTAAAGGAAATCAATTCTCAATACTCAATCCAATATGTCATGTAAAAAAGGAAGAAAATTGAGAAATACAACCTTGGAGAGGTGGACCTTAAATCTAAAAAAGCAACAGTACCTGGATTTGGGATAGTGGTTGTTCATCTCATAATACAAGTAATGTTGAACTGTTAATGAATATCAAAATAAAGGTTGTTGGCATAGTATGATTTGGTAATGATTGAGCTTTGAAAATCAAAGGTAGTGGAAGTACTAAATTAGCTAATAGAGAGATAAAGAAAACTGAAGTCCTTTATGTATATGGCCTACGTTCTAATCTAATCAGTGTGAGTCAAATCTGTGACTCATGGCTTATAGTTACTTTTAATGAGAAAAGCAGGACTATCAAGGGAAATACATGCAATTAACTTATGAAGGGATGTAGAATAGAAGGTAACTTTTATCAGGTTGATAGTAAAGAAAATTTGTGCTACAGGACTATTGAAGAAGAAAATAATTTGTGGCATCGAAGACTGGGACACTTCAATCAACAAGACATGGATAAAATATCAAAATTCAGGATTGTGATAGACATTCCCAACTAGATGTGTGAGCGTGAAAAGTCTTGTGATGCTTGCATTCGTGGAAAGATGGTCTGCAGTTCATATCGGCCAAAGAAGAAAAGGGAATCCCATATTCATGATCTAATTCATAGAAATGTATACAGGCTGATAAATGATGTCGGGACTCATGGAGAAAGGTACTTTGTCCTTTTCATTGATTATTACAGATGAATGGAATGTGTAATGGTCATTCACAAGAAACGACAAGTGCCTGACTGCATGAAAACATAACGTCGAATCACTGAGAATGATACTGGACGTACAATCAAAGTGTTGCGATCTGAAAATGGATGGGAATAAATATCCATTGAATTTGAAAATTACCTGGAGAAGCATGGGATACACCATGAGGTACCTGCTATGAGAACTCCACAACATGATGGAGTTTTTGAACGTAGGAATCAACAGGTGAACAACATGGAACGAAGTATGCTGATTGAGAGTTGTATTCCACAACATTACTGGAAAGAGGTTGTTCAAGCTGCAGTTTATATTCAAAATTGAATAGGACTTTATATGGGTGAGACAAAGACACCATATGAATTGTTTCATGGAAGGAAGACCTCCTTGAAATAATTTCTTTTTTTTGGAAGTAAATTCAACATAAAAAAATAAGGAAATCAAGGGAAGTATGGTGACAATGCAGATGAAGTAATTTTCCTTTGATACTCTATGAAAATAAAAGCCTACAAGTGTTTTAACAAGCGATTATGAAGGATTGTGGAAAAGTAGTGATGTTAAGATAATTGAAGAGAAAACCAAAAATGATTCAAGGACATCATATGTTGATGTGATAGAAAGTGAAGAAGAAATTGAATGTGGAGAAAATAAAAATACAAAAATAGAAGAAGCTGTACAAAACACTTGGCAGTCACATCATGATGTTGACTCAGAAGAAGAATCTGAATAAGAAACTATGACTGGAGAGAATGAAACTTAACTGCACAAGAGAAATCATAGAGCTGAGATTGATCCATCTAATATAATTAGAGACAAGAGTGCACCCACTAAAAAAATGATGATGATGAATAACACACAATCTTCATTTTTGTCAGTTGGGGGGCCATCCTCATTTGAAAAAGATGCAAAGAATGAATCATGGGTGAATGCCATGAATGAAGAGTTAGATCAAATTGAAAAGAATTAGACATGGGATCTTGTCCATAGACTCGAAGGTCACAATGTGGTTGGTACAAAATGGATCTCCAAGAATAAGTTTGATAATAATGGAAGTGTTATTAGAAACAAGGGACGACTGGTATGTAAAGGATACTCACAGATTGAAGGCATTGATGTTGAAGAAACCAT
Organism: Viscum album; assembly: GCA_963277665.1. NCBI lineage: Eukaryota > Viridiplantae > Streptophyta > Magnoliopsida > Santalales > Viscaceae > Viscum > Viscum album. Next base: position 1,058,866,067 of record OY728125.1, read on the forward strand.
TTCTCTAGTGGCTAGACTGGAGTCAATCAAGCTTTTCCATGCCATGGAACTTCAAAGAGGATATAAAGTATATCAAATAGATGTCAAGACAACATTATTGAATGGTGTACATGAAGAAGAAGACTACATCGAATTACCAGTGGGTTTTGTTCTTGGTATTGATAAAACAAAGGTCTACAAACTGAAGAAATATCTAAATGGTTTGAAGATGGCACCATGAGCATGGTATTCCCGGCTGGACTCTTATCTCAAGAAGTTGGAATTAAAAAGAGGAGGATTAGACCACAATCTATATGTGGAAAATTCTCCAAAATATCATTTCATGGTTCTTGTCTATGTTGATGATATTATATTTGGTGGAAGCAGGCTCAAATCAGTGGATGAATTCTCCAATCATATGAAATTAGAATTTGAAATGTCTATGATTAGGGTGCTCGCATATTTCTTGGGACTGCAGGTGATTCAAAGGTAGGATTACAATTTCATTTCTCAAGAAAAGTATTCAAGGGAGATATTGAAGAAGCTTAATATGAAAGAATCCAAAACAATATCAACTCCAATTACAGTTGGAACCAAACTTGGAAAGTATGAGGATGTGGAATTTGTATACCCCACTATGTACAGGAGGATAATTAGGAGCCTACTGTACCTGACAACGACACTACCAGATATTGTCTTTGCAACCTATCTAGCGGACCCCTTTCAGAGTAATACAAAGGAGTAACATATGATAGCAGCAAAAAGAATCATGAGCTATATTCATGGTACACACAATTGTGGCTTAAAATTTGCTGCAGGAAGATACAGTGAATTATCAGCATTTTTTGATGCTGACTAGGATAGCGAGGTAGTGTACAGAAATTCCATTAGTGGTGGAGCATTATATATTGGGAATAAATGTGTTGGCTGGTTGAGCAAGAAACAAGAAAGTACTTCTCTATGTACTGTTGAAGTATAGTATATCTCTGCCACAATGGTATGCACTCAACTGCAATAGATGAAGAAACAATTAATAGATATTGGTGATGAGGTGAAGAAACCAATGGTGATTTACGATGATAACAAGAGCGCAATTGATCTGATGAATAATCTGGTTCAGCATTCTCATAAAAAACATATTGAAATTAGGTATCACATTATTAAAGAGAATGTTGAACAAGGCGTGATTAGAATGGATCATGTGGGTACTGATGAGCTAGTCATTGATATCCTGACCAAGCCACTGTCATCGGCTATGTTTGAGAAGAATCAGTTGAACCTCGATGTTTAGCCACCTCCCAATGTATAAGGAGGTTACACAATACCCCTCTCCCAAGTTATGTTTGTTTTTTTTAATCTATTTAGGGATGCGATACAGGTTTGTGGGTGAGATACTATCCAGGGGGAGTGTGATTTGAGCTGAACAATGAACAATTACCAGTCTTTGGGTTTATTTTCAATGAGGGAAAAGGAATAAATTTAGGAATGTAATGGTTTTGTGACATGTTGAGAATATAGTGTCAATGATAGGATGGGAAGGAATAAATTGGAAATGTAATGCTTCTCTGACACTGTAATAGAATATCTTGGGTGTCATTGAGAATTCCAAAACACGGGAACCCAATTCAAGCTTTCTCTCTTCTGTGACACTGCAAGAGAATTTAATTGGCGTCATTGAGACTTCTAAGACACGGGAACCCAATTCATGTTTCTCTCTTGTTTTCTACACCGAGGATTTCTCATGTAGACTTAGAGTGTTGGCTATGTTGATTCTTGCGTTTATGGTTTTCCTGTGGCTGGTGCTTTATTGTATTTATTTACTGATTGTCGACAAACCGAAAGGGGGAGATTATTGGAACCATGGTCTTTCTATGCATGAATTGGAGTTTGGTATGGATTGTGTTTTTTTTAATCCTTAGATAAAGATTATAATGTGTGCTAGCAAAGTGATCATACAGAATAAGAAGATAACAGTATTGAAGGTGGCACCGTTTTCCAGTGTTTGGCAATTTTTAGGGCCTGAAAATCGACAAATGAAGAAATGATGTTTTTGGAAAATATACTTGCATGCCGTTGAATTTAAGGAGAGGATACTTGAGCACATTTTTTTTTTCAAAATCAGAACATGAAAACATGGAAAAGGAAGAAGGGTGCCCAAGTTTTATGTTTGGTCGTGCAAGTACATACACGCTGAAACTTGCACGCTGAGGGAGGACTTGTGCGCTATCGCATAGGGTATCCAAATGCCTATAAATATAGTTCCACCCCTCCTCATTCGGGATGAAGTTCAGACTTAGAGAAATTCAGAGCTCCCATCGCACAGGTGTAGTGGTCACGCATGTGGTGGTGGGTCACACAAGTTGAAGTTGTGCGACATTTGTTTGCTGTACGTCCAAGGTTGTTTGGGAGAGAAAGGAGTTGAGTCTCCCAAGTTTGGAGCTCGTGAAGAAGGTGTCACGCAGCTGGTGTAGTGACACTTGCGCACTAGAATTTGAAGAAGCGCGATAGTTCACAGTTGCACGCCAAAATGTGTTTGGGAATAAAAGGAAATGAGTCGTGCAAGTTTAGTGTTGAAGAAGTGAGAGTCGTGCAAGTTTTTGAGGTGGACTTGTGCAATGGATTTGGACTTGCATGCTGGATTTGAAACTTGCACGTCGGGCTTGGAAAAGTGTTCTAGGTGTGGTTGAAGTATGCCGGTCTTTTTGGAGCTACATGAAAGCTGTAATATTTCCTGATACCTTCGGTGCAAAGTAAGATTTGTCTATGGGTGAGAGTTGGACTTCAAAATAGCATCTACATAAAATAGAGGATGTATTCCTTATAGAAGATGAAGAGGTCTCGACATCTATAAACTGAGTGGGACTACACCAAAGGTAGTGAGCCAGGGGGAGTCAATGGGAGTGACCTGAGGGATGCAGTAGGCTATCCCTGAACAGTTGTAAAGGCAGTGAGCCTGGTACAGAGTGGCTCTGCATGAACCTTTGTAATCCACACCTAGTGAAGTTGTAGTGAAATTTGGTATGACCGACAACCTATCGGCGTATGATCCTTGGACGTAGCCCTTAGTGGTGAACCAAGTAAAAAGTGTTGTGTCATCTCTCTGCATGTGAATGTTTTTATTCTGATCATATTAATCATACAAGTTTAAAAAGTTCCTACCAATGTGGGAACAATATCCATCACATTAAAAGAAACAATTGTCACTCGGATTCACCCCTCCCCTCTCAGGGTGTCCCGAGGCCCAACAAAAAACTCTATTTAGGTTTGAACCATACGTAGTGGGTGTTTTATTTTATATTGTTATTGTTGATGGACCAAGGATTGGATATCCGGGTATCGGTACATATCATGCGATGGAAGGAATAAAGACATATATAGTTCTTGAATGGAAAACTCTATAGAATGTATAGATCATATATAGGGGGGATATTCCATTAATTTTATGGGTGGACAATGGATTTGAGATATGTGTTCTACTACATGTCCTCTAATGGATAAAAATCCACAAGTAATTATTCAACAAAAAACTCTTCTAGCGGGTTTTCCCACACACATAGGTAGTATTTTCATATTGATTATTATTTATGGACCCTATATTAGGGATCTAGATGTCCCTATATATACTATTATAGAAGGAATCAAAAAATATGCATTTCTTAAATTCAATATTTTCCGCCCTATTTTGACCCCTATATAGAGGGGGATGTATTTTCTATTGATATTGTCGATAGACCCAGTATTGTAGATCCAGGTGTCACTAACCATCTTGTGGTGATTAGAATCATGCCAAACATAGGCCTTTAATGTAAAACTATCTACAAAGTCCAGAAATATTTTATAATGGGGCATTTTTTCCATTGATGTTGTAGCTGAACATAGAATTGAAGAATTTAGTGTCACTAACATTCATGTGATAACAGGAATCACAACACACATATTTCATTCATAAAAAACACTCCATGTTGTTCTGAACTATATGTGGAAGAGGGTGATTGGATTTTCTTTAATTGATTATTGAGGCTAGATCCAGGATTAGAGACTGAGGTGTCACTATGTATCATATGATAGCATGAATCAAGAGGTTTTTGAATAAAAAACTCTCTATGATTGTTTGACCAATACACATAGGGGGGAATGTTATAAATTGAAATTGGGGATATAACCAATAATGGAGATCTAATAATCATTATATATCATGTGATAACAAGATGTATGCTTCACATTGTTATTTAATGTATAACTCTCCACACAGTTCTGACCCACACAAAGAGGGTTTATTTTTTCCAGTGACTATTGTGGTTAGACTTGGGATTGGGGGTACATGTGTGACTACATATCTTATGATGGTTTAATTAAGAAACTAAAATTTGTTGAGTGTATTTTTGGGTGGATAAGAACACTAATTATAGAATTAGTCTCATGAGAGGGACCTAGTAATGCACATTTTTATATAATGAAAGGGATTAAAACCATGTTGTTTAATGCCATGGAGTAAAGAGGTTTTGTGTTCCTCGAACACCTGAAGTTTTTATGATTTTAAAAAAAAATTAATTTCATTTATTGCTTTTTATACACTCAAACACAAGTTAATATTTCTCAATATTCAACACTCGGTAATATTGCATTGCATATAATACTGAGTTTTAACAAAACTATGATAAATTACTAATATTGTTATTCAAGTAAGACCACTATAACTTAACCCTTTAAAATAGTTACATGAATAGTAATTATTATTATTAAAAATATTTTGTATAATGTTTTCATATAATGGAAAAATATTGATAATTAAATATATAATTTTAGGTAAAGTATTTATATATTTTTAAAATAATATTTTATAATGTAGACCATTTGTTTCATTATTTGAAGAAAAATAAAATTCATTTTTGATAATTTTTATAAATTAATTTTATAAAAGGAACATAATTTTTGACATTATTATTTCAAAATTAGTTTAGGGTGACTTTTCTAGTTTTTTATACAGAGTATCATTTTGTGATGAATAGTGAAAATTATTGATTATTAATTAAAAACCATATTCTCATTTAAATTATATATATATATATATATTTAATTTATTAAAAAGTACCATTAGTTAAATTATATATATATATATATGAATTCAATTTAGGTTATTATAATCAATTATATAATAAAATTGTGTATAAAAACATTATAATATTTTCAGTTTTTTCGCTTTCAAACCCTGCTTTCTCATCACGTCTCCAAGATTAATTATAAATTAATATGTTCTATTTACATGAATTAAAATTGGAAAATTTGATTCTGAATTTGTAATCAAAATAATTTTAAGTTTTATCAAATTATATTTTGACAAAAAAATAGTAGTGATGGATGTAAAAATTTAATTATCGTAGTTAATGAAGAAATTGGTTTACTAGGGTGTTAAACTAAAAAGATAAGGGTATGAATGACCTATAAAATTTTCTAGAAACCAATTTATATCTGTATTTATTCCATTAAACATATATGGTTTTATAATGGAATATTTTTTACCCTTTTGAATATGAAAATATAGGAGTATATATTTCTATTAAAAAATACCAAGCGTGTTCTCTCCCTCACTAATAAAAGGCCACCCAATATATTGTCTTATTCCCTCAATCAAACCTTTTTGGTTCATCCATTACCTGAAAAAATAACTTTAAAATATCCCTACTATAATCCTATAATTGATATAGTGCACCTAAATCCATCCTAAGAATTATATTAGTAAAAACCTAAGGAGGATTACATAAGAATAGGTAACATTAATTAACAAACATTCTGGTATTATTTCTTCCTCAACCCCATAATTATTTTTAAATAATTAATATAAAATATTCTCAATATATTAAATATACATATATAATGTTATGATAGGGTAATTACCTAAAATCATCCCCACTTCCTTCAAATGTATTACAAAATGATCATCCAGGTGTACGAAAGACTACTACCCCAGGAACCGATGTCATTCATTTAACTATTTTCACATATCAAGGTAGGTCATAAGGATGGATTTATTATTTATATACATATTATATATTATTTTAATGATGTAATAATGATTTTTGAACCATTATATCAAATTTACCATCATTCTATTCATTTTATGGAAACATGATAACATTATTTGGGTGTACAACATACTACCTCCTTGCGAAACGATGTAATCATTTATACTTATCAAAGAATGTATTAAAGAAGAGTTTATTAAAAATATTGGATATATCTAAAAACATGATTATATAATCATAATATATCATATAATTTTCCATCATTCAATATGTTAAGAAAATAGAAACAATGTTAATATGTATGTACAACCTACCGTCTCTGTAAATAGTTTATTTCATTTCTTATATACATATTTGATAAATTACTATAAATAAATATATAATGAATATATATTATATTTTTATCTTTTTTATAATTCTTTATATTATGTAACCGTGATAAATGTAATTTTATAAAAAATATGACAAATCAAAACCTATACAAAAAACCAAGCAGTGATTATGAGAAATACGACTTTAACCTGAAATTTTTAATAGACGAGTAATAAAAGGTCATACAAAGGTCCTATATATGATATGATATATAACATTATGGTTTTTAATATATTTATAATAAACTTATATTTATTCTAAATAGGGTTTTAATGAGTACAATGAAATCCATGATTTATGGTAAGGGTTTTCTGTCTCACTTTTACTTTCTGTGAGGCAAATGCAACATACAACATATTTTTCATTTATGTGTTGTATAAACTTCTCATAAATAAATTTTATTATGATTTTATTTAATTTTATTATTAATTTATTGAATTTATTCGTCCTTGGGATATTTTAAGTCTCATATCACATTATTTCCTTTATGAGGATTATGGTTCAATATTACCCAAGTGTAAATATATTTTGTTACAATTTTATCATTCATTGGGATAATTTATTATTATGTATCCAATTTTGAAATATCTTGATATAACACTCAATAATTATCATTAATTTTATGATAATTTTTTTATTAATTATATTTTCATTTAATAGGACAATTTCCCACAATTTTTTACTTAAATGTTTTTTGAAAATGATTTTATAAAAATACTTCATTATTTTGATATTCAGTCTGAAATATTTTTTCTTCTAAAACCTTATTTTAAGAAAATGTTTTCATTTTTTTAATTACAGATATAATTTTTTAAAATCATTTTTACCGATGTTTTAATATTTATAATATTTATATGAATGGATTCTTAATGTAATTTTCCAAATAGCACCTATTTGTCTTTTACTAAAAATGTGAAAGAACTATCCATTTTAATATGGATGAGATTGACATAATTTTATGAATTAATGACAAGTAATTTTCTTAATATTACTCTATAAGTATTCAATTATGTTTTAAAACAAAATCTTTTCAATGTTTTTTATTTTGTGAAAATATATTCTAAAAATGGAAAGGATGATTCTCTCAAGTTATGATTTAAATGATATTTAGAAATTATTTTCCATCTAAAGATGAAATATATTGGTGTAACCTGAGCATTATTAGGGATACGATCCAATGATACAATTAATTTTACTTCTTTTAATGGTTTATGTTTTTTTATGGAATGATTTCTATGAAACCTGTTTCACTTCCAAGGGTTATACCATGAAAAAATGATTATAAAAACTACTTCTTTTCAATGGTTATGCTATGATGAAATGATAATGAAACATTTCCATTTTTCACATGTTATAATTTGAATAAATACTTATGATACCCATTTAATTAAATGGGTAATGATATGATTAATGTTTATGATCTTGTAAAACACATAAATATTGTTTTCATTATGTGACGGGAGGGACCTATATCACCCTAAAATTCATTAGGTAAATATTTTTATCTCATGAGATTGATAGAACATGAATGATAAGTGAAAATAGTTCTATAATACAGGACTGGAATGGGGTGTGAAACCAGTTTAGAAATATAGATATAAATAAGATGATAACATTGTTCAGAATTATAGGGCTAGAATGTAGGGTGATATTAGTTCAGAAAAGGACTTTGTTTGCTATGATGGTCTTGGAAGAAACCCTTGACTAATGTTAAAAATATTTTTTATAATTATGTGTATTCCAAAAATTCCATGTCTTATTCTTTCATGGATCATGTTCCATGATTCCATTATGAATCATGTATAATAAATTGTCAATATTTATTTGATAACTCAAGATTATGTATTTTGATATACAGGGTATGGTATTCAAATGTTATGTTAATATCATAATTCCCTTCAATTTATGTTATCATTATGCATCTCATATATCAAACCATACTAATAATCTCTTCTAAACCTTTATCATGTTTCCTTTACCAACATTTTTAAGATGTGTATTATGAATGTTTTGTCTTAAAATGTTATGGTTATGAAGAACATAGTGATAGACGACGTAGCTCACTTATGTACAAATTATTATGTATCCATGTTTCCAAAGGCAAAAAACTATTGTGGTTCATAGAAATGTATTTATGTAATGTAAAAAATAATTATAAAAATGAATTAATTTCTATGTATTAAAAACTAGGGTCATTATAGTTGGTACTATAGAAAAGTTTCAGTTAACCATTGGAAACTAAGATGAGAAAACCATAGTGAGATCCCAAAAGACAGATCCAATGATAACTCTAAGGACGAGTTAAAAAATAAGAAAATATCATGGAATGCTTTTAAAGTATAAAGTGAGTGGTTTCAATGAAATACATACATATATAGATACTATAAGAGGATTTGGATCAAGAACAGATGTAAAAAAGGGTCAAAACCCCCAAAACATATTTTTTATCTAGAATAGATTAAGAATAGGTTCATGAAAATGGGATTTAGTACACACTTGGTTTGAAACTCTAGAGAGATGTTCTCTGTAAATTTCATAAACTATATAAGAAAAACCATGATGGATTTAAATAGAATATTATTATGAATGATCAAGGATAAACATAAGGTGTCACAGAGTAAAGAAGGTGTCATGTTTTGGACAACATATAAGCGATTTATCAATAGTATGTGGTTCCCCACTGTGACTATTGTTTATTACACTATTATTTTTTGTTTTAGTCAATGGATGGAACCTAAAGGAACCACATTAATTTTGAGTTTGATGGAAAATGAAATTATTATCCTCATGATCATCCAAATTGTATGAGAGATGAAATGAAAAATATTTCTATTATTTACAGAAAACTCTCTCAAGATTTGAATCATGTTGGACTTCTAAATGAAAAAGAGGAGGGAAGAACATTGTGATTATTCCTTCGTCATCATAATGTTCACTTAGTAAGTATTTTAATCCACTACTTGCTTAAAAATAAATAAGTTCCCTTGAAAAGACGATTTCTATTATTCTGTGTTTGGAACTTGAAAATTTCATTTTGGTTATCTATCATTTGGAAGGTGAATTATATTAATGGTGTAATCTTATCAATAATACAAGAAAACAAGATGAGATTGAATCCATGGATTAGTACAAGTTCACGAAATTATTTTCAATAAGTAATATCCTAGTATTCTTAATATGAATATGGAAATGAAGTTCTTTTAGTTAAGGAAAAAGCATGATGAATCAGTTGGTACCTATGAGAAAAATTTTACTTGAATTTCGAGGTATACTTATGTTATTATAATCCAACCAAAACCTAAGGTTGATTGATTCATTATTTTCTTAAAACAATGACTTGGAAGGGAGTTATCTATAGTAGATTTCAAGGGCAATGAAGATATTTTTATGTTCTATCATGGTTAGAATTTAGGATGGAGTTATATATCAATCACAAGGATATGATAAGAAAATGAAGATGGAGTTTACAGAAAATTGAAAAACCCTAGATGGAAGAACAAATGCTTTCCCATATTCTCAAATTATAGGAAAAATCATGGAAGAATTTTTCTTAAAGGGACTGGTAAATTTTTTTTAGTGTAATGGAAGGTCATACGAAAATTAATAGTCACATTGATAAGAATAATTTATGTAATAATGAAAATAGAGAGAAAGAATCATATAATACACCTCTAAAAATCATTTCTTTATGAGTACAGGGAATGGTCAATCTTCTAACCAGTGTCCAAACTCGAAGGTTAATGATGATGGTCAATGTTAGTAGCCTTTCAAGCTAAGAGACAAACAAAAATTTCAAAAGATCATTGTTCTGATGAGGGGTGTGGTAATGTGGTAGTGAAAGGTACACTTACCATACATTCTATAACTAATAATGGCTTATTTGACACTATATTAACCCATTTATTCAAACCTAATGAATTTTCTATGAGAATAAATATATCAACAAAAAAATTAAATGTGGAATTAAAAGTGAAAACCTTTAATGGTTTTATGATCACATATCAAGTCAATGATTCCTCTCTTATTGATATTAGTGGGAATGCGCTTCCAGAAAATCTTTTCATTATTCCCATGGTTGAATTTGATTTCATATTAGGCATGGTTTATCTTTCTCTATATAATCCAACAAAATTTAATAGGTATGTTAAGCCATGTTTGATATTCCAAACTAGCATATGGTCATCTATCAATGTAATGATAATTATGAAATTTTGTTGGGGATAACATACATTTTATGGGTATTAATTCCAATTCAAAAGGACTACTTTTCTTAGATAGTTTGGGAGAATCTTGACATCAATGATATTCCTACTGTTAATGATTTTTTTTGATGTAATTCCAGAAGAGTTTTCTATCCCTCCACTAAATCATGAATTTTATTTATCAATATAACTAATACATGATACCACACCAACTTCAATGACTTCGTTTATAATGGTCTCAATTTATTTATAGTAATTGAAGAAAATTATAAATGAAATGATTGATAAGGGATTCATTCATTTAATTGTGTGACCTTGGGGTTCTCTAGTATTTTTTTAGAAATAAAATGGATTAATGTGACTCTACATCAATTATATATTTTAAAACAAGATCATAACTAATAAAAAGTATCCTCCTCCCCTATTGATGAATTGTTTGATCAACAATGTAGATCTCAATACTATTAAAAGATTTACCTTCATGCTAGATATCATCATTTGATTGTTAAGGTGGAGGATATACCCATGAAAATAATCTATAAAAGGTATAGACACTATGAATATATAGTTATGACATTAAATCTTACTAATTCCTCTACTTTATTAATGGATTTAATGAATAGAGACTTTAGATATTACCTTGATCAGTTTTTGGTAGTATTTATAACTAATTTTCATATCAATTGAAAGAGAAAGGTAGATCATTAATAACACATGATAATTGTAGTAAACACCATAAGAAATGAGAAAATATTTGAAATATTTACAAAGTGTGAATTTTGGATACAAATGGTTTCATTTTTTGTCAAATAATTTCAATAGGGGGTATGTAAGAAGATCCGTCAAAGACATTGGCTATTGAATAAAGGCCCTAAACAACCATAATGGCTTATATTCATAGTTTACCTAGTTTAACTATATATTATCAATGATTTTTGTAGAATTTATCATTAATATCTAATCATATAACCAAGTAAACTCATAAGGTAATGAATTTGAACTAGATATCTATATGTAAGGAAAATTTCAATTAATTGAAGAGAATTTTAGTCAACATACATGTTCTTACATTACCCAATCATGAAGAAAGGTTTTTAATCTATAGTGATGCATCAAAGAGGTGATATGGTTCTGTTCTTATGAATAATTATGTGATTATTGCCTATGACTCATGAAAATTTAATATTTTTGAGAAACATTACCCCACTAATGATTCAGAGTTATCCTTGGTAATTTTTATATTAAATAGATAGAGGAATTATATTTACGAATAAAATTGTGATATATATAATGATCATAAAATTATAAATTATATATTCAAAAAAAGGAGTTGAATATGAACCCAAGAATATGGTTATATCTAATTAATGATTATGATTTATAAATAAATTACAACATTGGGAAAGAGAACAAGTTGGTCGATGCATTGATTCAAATGGAAAATTCTATATTATTCAAAAAGAGGTTCAAAAAAGATAAAATATATTTATATTCTAAAATAGTGGATCTGGAAATCATGAAGGGCGGGTAAAAATATTATCTTTCTCAATTTAATGTTCATCCATCTACAATGGTGACAATTAAAGAGGTGAAAAAGGAATATGAAGAGCTGCAAAATATGTTTAAAAATTTTATTGAGTTTAAACATTATCATGATTTGATGATAAAGTTAATGAATCATATATTTTTTCCTACTATGCTAGACTTGAAGAGGAGGTTGTTAGAGGAATCTCATATTTCTTAACTTTCTATTTGTAGTATAGGTATAAATATGTCTAGATATATGAAAGAAATATTTTAGAGTGATTACATGAAGAGTGACTGTGATGATTTTATATCATGGTGCTTTATATCCCATACATTAAGTCTGAAAGAAAAATTTCCCAGAAGATTTTCCCTCCATTACCCATACCAGAATAGAAATGGGAGAATATCATAATGGATTTTGACCATGGACTCCCCAAAAAATCTAAAGGGAATAATGTTGTATAGGTGGTATTCGATCACCATACTATATCAGAACATAACATTTTTATCATTTAAGACATATCTTTGAATAATATTTCTAGGATATATATTAAAGAAGTGTTATGATTTCATGGAGAACTACATTCCATTATGTTCAATTAGGATTTGAGGTTTAACTCAATGTTATGGTGGTGTATTCATCAAACACTTGATGCAAAGTTGTGTTTCAGCCCTACGTATCATTCTAAAATAGATAGTCAATATGAAAGTATAAATTTTTCCCAATAGTATATATTGAGATATTATTTGTTTGATTATAATGTTTTTTGGGTGCAACACGTTCCTCTATTAGAGTTTTCATAAAATAATAGCTTTCACTCATGTATTCAAATGGATCCTTTTAAACCCATTTATGAAAGAAAATATTGATATCCAATGTGATCAAATGATGTTGGGGAATGAATGTTATTGGGAAATGAGATATATAAATAAATGTTAGAGAAGGTTAGATCCATTTAATACTATAATAATGAATATTAGAGTCAGAAGAAAAGTTATGTTGATAATCACCCACACGATCTAGAATTTTAATTTAGTGATATGGTGTGTCTAATAATTTCTCCATAGAAATTGGTTATGAGATTCAGAATGAAAGGTAAATTAATCCCTAGGTATATTGGTCCATTTAAGATTATTGATTGTATTGGGATGGTATCCTATCACATAAAACATCCAATAGACCTATCTCATGTCCATTATGTGTTCCATGTATCTCTTTATAGGATGTACATATCTAACACTCCATATATACTTAACTCAATGGTCATACTACTTTAGCATGATCTTTCTTATGAGGAGAAATCGATAGTGATTTTAGAATGTACAAAGAAATATATAATAAATAAGACCACTCACCTGGTCAATTTTGTTTTGGTGAAAACACTAGTTTTAGGAAGCTATGTTGGAACATGAGGATATGATGAGGCATAAGTATCCTCATTTTTATTTAATCCAAATGATGAATTTTGAGGTTGAAATTAAATTTAGGTGGGAGAATGCGATACCCCATGTTTTTATGAATTATTTTTTAAAAATTAATTAAATTTCATTGACATATTTCAATACATTAAACACAATGTCAGTTTTATTCAAAATAGAACACTAGGTTTTCTTTTGTTGAACATGATATAAAGTTTTAACAAAACCACAATATATTACTATTATACTTATTGAAACACAACCATTAAACCTAACCATTAAAAATAGTAATATGAATATTAATAAATAGTTTTTAAATACTGTAGACGCCGGAAAAGTCCGTTGTTCCCAAACGAAGCTCCGGATGCGGAAAGCGAAGTGATATTTGGAGTCGGAAGAACGTTTCGGAGGGCCCGGAGGCCTTGCGCGGAATTTCAGAGGCCCGCGCGCAAAGGTGATGTCCCGCGCGGAAAACCCCCGGGTTGCGCGCAACGCGCCGGTCCGGCGCGCAATTTTGCGCGCCGCGGGTCCGCACGACTCCCTTGCGCGCCGCGCCCGATTCCGCGCCCGCGAGGAGAATTTCGCGCTCGCACCCTGGATTCCGCGCCCGGGGTTGCCTATAAATACAAGGCGACCCCCAACGTTTCAAAGGTTGCTGGAAGTCGAAACGTCTCCCGTGCGCGCAATTCAACCCCTTCCGCGCGCAATGACGAACTTCAGGTAACCTCCTTTCTTTCGCGCAAGAAAGCCTCGGGGTCCGCCTTCGCGCGCAATCCCCGCTGGCTCCTTTCATTTGACTAAACATTCACCCTAAGGCCTTTGCGCGCAAAAGAACCCGCTTGCGCGCAATTGCCCCCGGGGTGCGCGCAATCCGGCTTGATTGCGCGCACCCCCCTTCTTTCAAGTGGCCATTCGTTAAAGAATGAGCCGTTGCCCCCGCGCGCTATCCGAAGCCCGGTGTGAGCAATCTCAAGCATCCGCGCGCAAGGCGCTGGCCCAATTGCGCGCCAGCCGCCCCGATTGCGCGCCGGCCCGCAGTATTGCGCGCAAAGCTTCCTTTTTGCGCGCAATCTGCCAGGGTCGTCCCCGTTGACCTCCTAAGGGTACCCGCCTGTGTGGCACCCGATGATTCTCATCCCGGGTGCCCGCACCGTGCGTTGTCTTCCCGTGCGGCCCTCCAGGCTTGCGCGAAGTGACACGCACCTATGTCCAGCATGACGTTAAACTGCATACTCGTCCAGCATGACGTTAAACTGCATATACGTCCTGCACGACGTTAAACTGTACATCGTCCGCGCTGCAAGACGTTAAACTGCCAAGTGCTTCGTCCGGCAACCTATGCCCAGCATGACGTTAAACTGCACACCCGTCCAAGCTGCACGACATTAAACTGCCTAGCCCCCATCGTCCGTGCTGCAAGACGTTAAACTGCCAAGTGCCTCGTCCTCAACACATGACGTTAAACTGTACTTCGTCCGGCAAGACGTTAAACCGTCCGCTTCGTCCTCAACACATGACGTTAAACTGTACTTCGTCTGGCAAGACGCTAAACCGTCCGCAACCTGATCCCGTGCTCCGCACGCAGGGTCTCCCCCGGTTTGGACGTGGCCCCCACCCGCTCGTCTCTGCAGGGATGTCGGGATTGTCCCCCTTTTGGGACGATTTAATGGGAGTGGCTTTTCCCTACGGGGGCAGGGTATTACAAACCCCTAGTTTCTCGTGGGAGGCTGCACATGTGTATCTCCATTGCACCTCCCCACTGCCGAAGCCAGTAGAGGGTCTGACTGGGATCGAGGTTTCTTTTGCTTTCGGTCCAAGTCCCTTCCAACTGAGTTTTGCAGTATCCGGGCTGCCCCAAGTGCGTAAGTCCTGACAGAATGAACTACGTGGACTTTGATCCCTGTCTTCTATACAGGGTACGTAGGAAGCCTCCCTGAGGCCCAAGCCCACCACCTGGTCGTTCCGGTCGTATTTACGTCCGTTCGTCCATCAGTGGACCCCTCCAGGGTTCACGCTTGCGTTGATTCACCTATGAATCCGCCCCTGTGGAAGACTGCCCGTGTGTATCTCCACGGTGCCTCCCCACAGCCCCCCTTTTCCATTTCCCCTTTTATCGTCCAGCATGACGTGAAACTGTGATCCACCCGGCCGTTCCATCCCCCCTCCGTGCGAGGTGGTTCGGTTCAATCCTCCGCCCGGCGGCCTCGACCTCTTCGTGAGTCGGCTTGCCGACGTCCAGCATGACGTTAAACTGTATGCCCGAACTACGTTGACTTTGATCCGTGTTAACGCGCGGTACGTAGGAAGCCCCTCTGGGGTCCAAGCTCTTTACTCCATCATCCATCCTGATCCTTACCCGGGCCGCCACATCCCGGTGGGGTCATGCCACTTCACTTCACTCCACGTTACTTGGGAAGCCGCCCATGTGCTGGCCCCAGCGTCGGAGGTTCCCCGCAAAGGGGTTCCGTCATCTGATCCACTTTTCGTGTTGATCGGTCCGATGCCGTCCCCGCTGGACGTTAAACTCGCGGCATACCCCGTGTTAAACACGGGAAGCTGAGGAAAACCTCAGGTGACACAGTTCCCCGCACCTAGTACGGGATGCCTCAGGCCATCGTGCCTTCGAGAAGCCCTATTAGGGACGGAAGACAGACGTGCAGAGCCGCAGTGTTACGACACGCCCCCAGCACCCAGAGCCACCCGGCCTTCTCACCGCAGGTTGCTGCCCCGCCCAGACTCCTTGGAACGTCCGGGCGGAAGCAGCGTAATTAACCGGTGTCCATGAAGATATGGAGCCGGGAACGAGATTCACGAACATTCTTAAGTCTATGAGGGAGACCCGGATTAGGCGACAAGTTCCGAGGAGACGTCCAAGGAAGGAGAAGCCGACATCCCATCATCCCGGTTTCGATCAAGGAGCAGACGCCCCTGAATAAGGGACGGATGCCGCCCGCCCTTGGAAAGCGGGACTGCGGGACCACAAGCCGCGCGCCCATCCCCTCGGGTTGACGGGTGCACGCGCGAACGCGTCCTGGCGGAACAGCGTAACCCGATGCACATCCGCACCGAAACAGAAAAATGGTGAACCCGACGTGAATCTCTTCTCCTCGACACGAAGACCGATGGCTTTCAGAGGTGTTGGAAGACCGGCGTGTTGCCCGGCCAAGCATTCAGTCTTACCCGCCAGGGGCTGGGGAAGGGACATCGGGCACTCCGTCTCGCAACGTCGAGGGCCTGGGTTCCCCCCACGGAAGGCGTCGTGGCGCTAATGGTTGGTTGTCGATTCCTTTTTCCTGTCAGTATTAATGGGTCATTCTCCCTGCTTGCAGAAATCAGGTCGCCCGATCTAGTGCCCGAACGCCACCCGCCCACTGGCGCAGGGACAGGGGAGACACCGACGCGGCTGCTCCGCGCGGTCCCGCCCGTTCCGCAGCCGTCCCAGCAGCCGCGATTGCGGGACGACCACGCCCTCTCTCCCCCTCGGAGGTCATCCAGAGAAGGGTGATCAACACCCTGGTGCGGAGATACGAGGAAGAGGGAGTCATCCCCACTAGGGAAATGGCTCGCCTGGACCTTGAGGAGGCTGCGCCTCGCCACCACCGCCGCCCCCGAGGGCCGCGCAGGGAGGCACCGCTGCCTACCTCAACGTCCAATCGCTTCAGGAGTTTATCCCCGGAGCGCTCTGACAGTTCCCTTCCTTATGCGGATGAGGTGGGAGATTCCCAGGATCACCCTATCCGAGGTCCGCTCCAGGGATCCACGATAAGGGCTCCCGCCAGGCCACGGCGACATCGCCGCCAGGCCCCTCAAGTCGAGGAACAGGCTCTCCACCTGCCCGCGCCGCTCATCCCGGCTCGTCTGTCTCGACGCCAACGTCGGGCACGAGCGGAAGAGGATGCCCACCTTGGGGCTCTAGCAACAGCGGCCGCATTGGCCCAAGCCACTGCTGGCTCCAGTCGCCAGGCCTCTGTGCATCCTGAGCGGGGGAACTCCTATGCCCGACCCGGATCGAGGCCCCGACCGCCCCAAAGGCAGGTTGGGTTGACTCTCCCGGTTGCTGGCACTGGCAGTAGCCACCGCGGACCACCTCGCGGCAGCGCTATTCACCGGCAGGATCTACTCTGTGTGGCCGATCCAGGAGGCGTGGGTCATCCCACCTTCCGATCCCGACCCGGAGGCCTGCCCGGAATCATCTCTCCCCGCGTCCCCTTTGATATCTGTCCCGGTGCCCCTCGCACCTTGGTTCCCAGTCCTCTCGGCCCCAGCACCAGTGCGGCCGGAGGACGCCAGGACAGAGATCAGCCCTGCCCCGAAGAACCACCCAGGGGCAGGAAGGCAAGGCGTCGACGCCGAGGGAAGAATGTTGCGGAGTTCCGGACAGAGATCCGACCGGTTTGCTTCTCTGACTCAGAGGCAGAGTACGATTCGGCGACAGAGCCCCTTCCCCAATCCCGCCAGTCAAGGGCAGGGGTAGGAATGCGGCACGTCAGCCTCGTGCTCCCCGAGAGCGAGATCGATGTGATCCCCGCGTCTCTCCGAAGGTATATCCGGAGTAACGAGGGCCTGGTAGACCCCCAAGGATCAAACTTGCGGTTGGTACCGGCCCCTCCGGAAGTGCCTTCCGTCTCGATCAGAGAAGCCGGAGACTTTTTCTGGGGACCGACGGTCGAACCACGATCTGGTGCGCCCTCGGCGAGCACCGATGCTACGGCAGGATGTTCGCTCGCCGGCCCGTCCTATCGTGATGTGGTAGCTGGGGCACCGCCACCCTCAGGGGGAGGCCCGGGATATGGAGGCCAATCGGCCTGCTCGCCGTATTCACCGCCGGCCAGCCCGTCGGCCCGACGGCCCGCCTCGGCACCACTACCAGTTCCCCGTCCGTTCCCAACCATGGAAGAGGACCGAGGAGATCTGGGTCCCGAGTTTGAGTCATGGAGCTTCTGGACCGTCCTTGCAGAGGGCCACTTCCCTGAGAAGTTTTGGCCAGTCGCAGGACCGGGCTTTGATGCACCCGAATCGCTCACCCCGGATGAGTTCGAATGCTTCCGCCGAACTCTCCGGGAGACTCACTCCCGTCTTCACTGCCTACAAATGCCATACCCCGGGAGTCAAGCGCACCTGGAGGATATTGGTGAGCAGTGCCGTCAAATTGACCTGGCCATGCTCCCCGCGGTTCGGCACCCCGGGTCATTTGGGCACCATGAGGCCCTCCAACAACGATGCGTTGAGTGTTTTCAAGTACTCCGCAAAGTTATCGAGGAAGCCACTCCCCACGTGTATATCCGTGGATGGGGGCAGTACGCTGCCCTACGCTTCAGTGTGATCCGCCGACAGCCCGATTCGCTGGGTGGCCCTGAGGGTATATCCCCAGGGACAGGAACGGTCAACATGGCTGACCTGTCGGGAGAGGGGAACGACTTGGAACTTCTCGACGGGGGCTTCCCCCCCGAAGACAAGCCGTCGTCAGATCCATCGGTGAGAGTTACTCGTCATCAGAGGAACCTCCTGGGGCTCCCCGCACCCACTGAAGCACTGACGTTAAGCCGAAACGTCAGCAAAGGAAAAGAGCACAGCGAGGCTGTAAGGCCCGCCGACCCATCTGCCTCCATGCAGAGGGCAGAGGAGGATCCCGAGAAGGCTACGCTACGTCAGCAGCTCGCCGAACAGAAGAAGCTGGTTGACCAGCTCCTCGCCGAGCGCGCTGCAGAACGGCGGCCTGACTACGGTGATCCCAGGCCAGGACAGCAGGGACCGGAACAACCGCTCCTCGATGAGACTCTCCCGGGCAACCGTGATTATGCCGTGTTCGCCGACAGGAGAGAGGCCATTGCCTATGGCAAGAGGGCGCGGTATGTTTCGCCACACCCTCCCGAGCGGCGGGACTACTTGAGGGACCCCGCTCGGATTCCTCCCGCTGCCCCAAGGGCCGCTCCGCCAGCCATCCCACGAGCTGCCGAGTTCGACGACCCGGTCGACGACCCGATTGAAGGGCCATGCAATGCGCTCGTGGTTAGAGATCCTCGCCAGGACTGGAACCCATGTCCGGACGATCCGATGGCGGCACTCTTTGCCCGCTTGGAAGCCTTGGAGACTCGGCAGGTGGCGATCCCACCGGACGGCAAGCCATACCCAGCATGGGTGGATGACATGCCGGCGCCTCCGGGATTCGGGAATCCCACTTTCGCCCCCTTCAATGGGACTGGAGATCCGCCACAGCATTTGGCCCATTTCAACTCGAGGTGCGGGCCTATGTTGGGGACTCCGGCGCAGCAGGAGGCCGCTAAGCTTCGCTGCTTTGTTCAGACACTGGAAGGGCCAGCATTTGTCTGGTACAGCCAGCTTCCCGTCGGGTCGGTAACCAGCTGGGAGGACCTCCGTAGACAGTTCCTCTACCAGTTCAGTTCCACGACCCGGAAGACGAGTATCGCAGACCTCTTCAAGTGCAAGCAGAGGCCTGATGAGCGAGTCGCGGACTTCGTCGCCCGATGGAAGGGTCTCACGTATTCCCTTGACATGCCATTGACTCAGGAGCAGTTGCTGACAATGTGCGTCGGGAACGTCAAGACCGAGCTGGTCCCTTCCCTGATCACTCAAAATTACCCCGGAGGGTTCAGGGACTTCTCAGACAAAGCTCAACGTCTTGAGGAAGCCCTGCAACAGGCCAGCCAGGCACACCCGCTGCCTCCTATGATTCCTGCAAGGAGAGCCAGCAGGGCTGAGCCCGCTGCTGTGGCCCAGATAGAGGCTCCCAGGCCGTTGGAGCTGCTGCCGGTGAGGCCAGCTCCACAGCCTCACAGGAATCCGCCTCCACGGGCTCAGTTCCCGGCCCAGCAACGGCAGCCTCAGAACCGGCCAGCCCCTCCGCGTAATGTACCGCCGCAACCCAGGCGAGATAATCAGGGTCCACCTCCTCGGCAGGCCCCTCCGGCCCCTCGTCAAGACCACGCTCCCAGAGGCCCGCGACACCTGACGTACTCATTTCATGAGGATCAGGTCCCCGGTTATTTCCGGAGCGCCCTGGAGCAGAGGATTGTGCGACTGCCTGAGTGTTGGAAGCCAGAGGAGGCACATCTTACGAATAACCCCCGCTACTGCCCCTACCATCGAGCCCTGGGGCACACCATCCAGCGGTGCTATGTGTTCAAGGACTGGCTCCAAGACCAGATTAACAACAATGTAATCAGGTTGGGCCCAGTTCCAGCACAAGTGGCGGGCGTGTTCGTGGGATCAGATGACGATAGTGGCAACGAGGACGAATGGCAGCTGGTCTCCAACCGCGGATCCCAGAAGTATAATAACTGGATGGCCCGCAAGACGACCATTCGCGCCCATGGAATCATCCGTGCGCGCTTGAATCAGCCTGAGCCCCCAGAACCCGCGGGTGCTGCTTCGGCATCGTCGTCCCAGCCTGCCTCTTCCAAGAGGAGCAAACGGCGGCAGCGCAAGAAGGAAGAGCGCGCCCCGCCAGTTCCGCCACTGTCCCGTACTCTCGGCGATTTCATGCCCCCGGAGATGGGGGTCCCTCCTCGGATCCGCCCGGTGATGGATGATTCGTCCGATGACGGTATTGGGTACGCTTCGGTTAACACCGTCGAGCTGGTAAATCCCTTTTCGGTTCCCGACGTTGAAGAACACCAGGTGGACCTCCCTAGTGTCCCCGGTCGTCGCCACCGTCGGAAGAACCGCAGCAGCAGGAGTCGCCGGGGCACAGCCGTCGGTACCTCCGGCCAGGCCGTGCACGCCACTGAAACTAGGCGGCAGGCTCAAGATCGAGCTCAACGTGCGCAGGCTCCCCATCCGGGGATGACGGATTCGCCTCCGCCACTGTTTGTGGTATGGGACCGGGCAGAACCGCCTCAGCCGCGTCGCGACCAGCTCCGCCCTGCCACAAGTCCATCCCGGCCTCCTGACTCCAGTACGGTGACCATTTCCCGGACTGCGACCAGTGAACAGCGAGATGCGCCAAGTACCAGTCGGCCGCCGATCCAACCGGTAAGGCCCGTCATGCCGCCAACCGCAGAGCAACCTCCTGCAACCAGGAGCTCGCGCTTGGCCAAAAAGTATGATGTCCTGAAGCACTTGGCCGACATCCCAGCAAGGCTCTCCATCCTTGAGGCTCTGCGCATGTCATCTGAGATGCGCGAGGCACTCGCTGAAGCCCTGAAGAGCCCCCTCCAGTTTGAGACAGAGGTTGCGGCTGCAGAGGCCTTTCACGCCGAAACGATCGAGGACGCCGAATGTCAGGCAGTTATCTCGTTCTCTGGTAAGGATGAAGACCCTCCTATACAGGGACACATTCGTCCGCTGTATGTCACCGGCCAGTTCAACGGCCTTGAAGTCCGGCGCTGTCTTGTCGACACGGGGTCCGGGATTAATCTGATTCCAACTCGGACGCTCCGGAGATTGGGGTTGTCTGAGGATGACTTGATTCCCTCCGACCTCAGGATCCAGGGGTACGACCGCACCGAGCAAACCCCGGTCGGCAAGATACGTTTGAAGACCCAGTTCGGTGACTTGGTTGCCAACACCGAATTCATGGTAGTCTCTCAGGACACTGCGTATAACGCATTGATGGGCAGGCCATGGCTTCACCTTCATGCGGCGGTTCCCTCGTCATACCACCAATGCCTCAAATACTCCCTTAATGGTCGAGTAGGCGTGCTTCAAGGAGATGCCTCTCCTTTTGCCTCATGTGAAGCCCGCTATCTGGACGCGGACTATTACAAGAGCAAGGATAAGCAGATCCTGGCAGGTGAGGTTGAGCCTGTCGCTGTTGCAAGCGATCCCTGGGCAAGTCTGGATGACGCTTACGTCCTCCCGATTCACCGGTTGGACGTCGCCATGGTCTTGACGGTCCGCGAGTCTCCTGATGAGACGGCCGCGACCGCCCGCGCCAGCACCAGTGGCCCAGCAGGATCTGGTAGCCCCAATGCAGTTTCCAACGCAGTCTCTCCCGTGGATGATCCCTCCCCGAGTGGAGAGGGTATGGAAGACGCACCCCCAGCCTTTGAGGAGGGCGTCCCCGCCACGGTCGATGAGTTAATACAGGTGAACCTTGGAACCGAGGCCGATCCAAGACCCACGTTGGTTAGTGCCGCCATGCCCTCTGAGGAGCGGCAGCAGTACGTGGACTTTCTCAGGCAGCACCGTGATGTGTTCGCTTGGGGCTATGACGAGATGCCGGGGCTAGATCCTCAGGTAGCCGTCCACCGCCTTGGTCTCCCGGCGAACCATCGCGGGTTCAAGCAGCCTCCCAGGAAGATGCACCCATCCCATGGTGCCATGGTTGAGGCCGAAGTTGACAAGCTTATCAAAGCCAACTTCGTGAGGGAAGTTCAGTACCCCAAATGGCTGGCCAACATTGTGCCGGTCAGGAAGAAGAACGGGCAGATTAGAGTCTGCATCGACTTCCGCGATCTCAACCGCCACTGTCCGAAGGATGACTTTCCCCTTCCAGTGACAGAGCTGTTGATTGATGCCACAGCAGGGTTCCAAGCCCTCTCCTTCATGGATGGATACTCCGGATACAACCAAATTCGGATGGCCCCTGAGGATGAGGAGTTCACTGCCTTCAGGGCCCCCCAAGGTACCTTTTGCTACCGGGTCATGCCCTTCGGCCTGAAGAATGCAGGTGCCACCTACCAACGGGCGATGCACCGCATATTCAAGCCAATCCTCGGCACACTGGTGGAATGCTACGTCGACGACTTGGTTGTCAAATCGCGCCAGCGTCAGGACCATCTCAAAGATCTTGAGAAAGTGTTCAGCTTCCTCCGGTCTCGCTGCCTGAAGATGAACCCGTTGAAGTGTGCCTTTGGGGTCACCTCCGGAAAGTTCCTTGGATTTGTGGTAAGATACCGGGGTATTGAGATCGACCCAGAGAAAATCAGGGCGATTAGCCAGATGCCTCCCCCGGGTACCGTCCGGGAACTGCAAGGGTTCCAAGGCCACTTAGCCTATATACGCCGATTCATCGCGAATCTGGTCGGCAAGTGTAAGCCCTTTTCTCGGCTTATGAAGAAGGGTGCCACCTATGTATGGGATAAAGAGTGTCAGACCGCTTTCGAGGAAATCAAGCAGTACCTGCTTCAACCTCCGGTCCTGATGCCGCCCGTATCCGGAAAGCCGCTGGTCCTTTATGTGACCGCCCTGGAACGGTCCCTGGGTGCCCTTCTCGCCCAGAAGAACAACGAGGGAACAGAGAATAGCCTCTATTACCTCAGTCGCATGCTCCTCGATGCGGAGGTTAGGTATTCCCCCATCGAGAAGAGATGCCTGGCGCTCGTATTTGCCGTACAGAAATTACGGCACTACTTGCAGCACCATGAGGTACAGTTGGTTTCTCGGGTAGACCCGTTGAAATATATCCTGAGCCGACCTATGTTGACTGGCCGTCTAGCGCGGTGGGCTGTGATTCTCCAGCAGTTCGACATCAGGTATGTGTCTCAGAAGGCCATCAAAGGGCAAGCGTTGGCAGACTTTCTGGCCGCTCACCCGACCTCCGCGGATCAGCCGCTGGATCTAGGCTTTCCTGATGAGACCATTCTCTCGGTTGATCGAGCCGATCCATGCTGGCAGATGCACTTTGACGGTGCCTCCCGGAGCCCCACCGGTAGAAGACTCGATAATCCTAAGCTCAACAGAGTGGGCTTGGGCATCGTCTTCATTACCCCGGAGCGAGCCGTGCTGCCATACTCTTTCCTGTTGTCAGAGGGCTGTACCAACAATGAGGCGGAATACCATGCCCTCATCACCGGCCTCGAGTTGGCTCTTGAGATCGACGTGCCCCGTCTGTGCGTGAAAGGGGACTCCGAGCTGGTCGTTAAGCAGATCAATGGCGACTATGTTGTCAGGAAGCCGGAACTTGTGCCATTGTTGGAGTGCACCCTCCTTCTGATGGCCCGGTTCCCTTCTCGGCCAGAAATTGTCCATATTCCCCGGTCGCAGAACGGTCGAGCAGATGCTTTGGCCAGCCTGGCTGCGTCACTTGCGGAACCTGAACAGGACAACCTGATTGTCCGCGTGACGCGCCGCAGGCTCATCGCTCCCGTTATCCCGGAAGAAGATCGCGGCCCGTTGGTAAGTAATCTCACCACGGTTGCCCCTATGCCCGGAGCCCCGAGTACCCCAGATATAGCAGTCGGATCAGCCCCTGATTGGAGGACGCCTTTGGTTGAGTACCTCCAACATGGCATTCTTCCGTCAGATCGGGCCGAGCGCGAGCGAGTTCGACGCCGCGCATCGCAGTTTGTCCTCCAGAGCAGTCCCGGCCTGGAGCAGATCCTCTACAAACGCGGATTTGATGGTGTTCTCCTCCGTTGCCTTCAGGGAGTTGAGATCCCACGAGTCATGCAAGAGGTTCATGCTGGTTCATGCGGCGCCCACCAGACTGGGCCGAAGCTGTCCCACCAGATTCGGAGGTTGGGATACTTCTGGCCCTCTATGATCCATGACTGCATCGAGTACGCCAGGAGGTGCCATGCGTGCCAGGTTCATGCGAACTTTGTGCATCGGCCGCCGGAGCCTCTCCATACCACAAGGTATTCCTGGCCCTTTGCAGTCTGGGGACTGGACGTCGTGGGACCTTACCCGCCGGCGACAGCTCGCCAGTGCCGGTTCATTCTGACCACCACGGACTTCTTCTCCAAATGGGCAGAAGCGATTCCGCTCAGAGAGGTCAAATCCTGTTCGATCGCTGACTTCGTGACCTCCAACATCATCTATCGATTTGGAGTGCCTCACGCTATCCTCACGGATAACGGAACCAATTTCCGAGCAGCCGAGTTGAAGAAGTTGTACGCCAAGTATAACATCCGCTCGAACCATACATCTCGCTATCATGCGCAGGCGAATGGACAGATCGAGCCGTTTAACAAAACCCTCTCTAACATTCTGCAAAAGATGGTTGGTCAGAACAAGAAGAGTTGGCCGGACAAGCTCCCCAACGCCCTCTGGGCTTATCGGACGACGACTCGCAATTCCACCCAGATGACCCCTTATTCCCTGGTGTATGGAGCTGAGGCCGTCCTGCCCATCGAGATCCAGTTACCGTCCTTGCGCACTGCGGTCTACGACCAGCAAGCGCCGGAGAGAGTTGCTGAAGCTCGTCTAGTCGAGTTGGAAGCACTGGATGAGAATAGACTTCGCGCTTTGCACAACTTGGAGAGGCATCAAAGCAGGATGGCTCGAGCTTTCAATAAGAAGGTTCGCCTCCGCTCCTTCCTGCAGGGTGATCTAGTGCTAGCCCTAAGAGCACCGATGATCCCCGGCAGGAAGCCGCCCAAGTTGGAGCCCAAGTGGGAGGGACCTTTTGTTGTCCACAAGGTCTATCCCAATGGCGCGTACTCCCTAGCGACTATGGATGGTGAGCGTGTCACTCCTCCCACCAACGCTAGGTTCCTCAAGCAATACTTTGCCTGAGTGTCACCACGTCCTGCACGACGTTAAACTGCATTCGTCCAGGCTACAAGACGTTAAACTGTTCAGCATTCGTCCGCGCTGCAAGACGTTAAACTGCCAAGTGCTTCGTCCCGCATGACGCTAAACTGCACTACGTCCGAGCTACAAGACGTTAAACTGTTCAGCATTCGTCCTGCATGACGTAAAACTGCCCCTCAAGAACTACGTGCGGCTTGATTCCCATCCTTATGGGATACGTAGGACCGCCTGAACATTCACGTTTCAGGCCCAGCCCCATCCTTCGGGAATTTCCATCCCATCTTGGGCCCTTGGCCCAGTTGCCCCCGGGTGTGCGGCGTATGGTGTGAGTGCGGGGCTATGCCCTCATTCACGTCGGTTTGCTCGTCATGCTGTACGCCCCCCCACGTTTGGGGATGCCTTCTGCTCCCCCCTTCTTTTTTCCTCATCGTCCTGCATGACGTTAAACTGCCTTTCCAGAACTACGTATGGCTTGATTCCCATCCTTATGGGATACGTAGGACCGCCTGGACGCTTGTGTCTCAGGTCCAGCCCCGTCTCTTGGTTGATCACGGGGATCTGCCCCCTTTGGTTGCTCTCAGGGTGAGTCCTCCGACCCTTTCCGGAGATCTGTTAACATGTTTTGGGTGCTTCGGTCTATGACTCGTAGTGTCAGATTCAATCCCGACAAGTCCTGTGTTGCTTGTCAGGCCTCGCGCTTCCTCTTATTCGAGCCTTCACTCAAAGGGATCCTCGTTAGCGGTTTGGGTACGATGCCTCAGTGCTCTCCCACCGCTCCGGGTCGATTTACCGGCGGGTCTTGGGCCGCAAATCGATATGAATCCTGCGATTGAGCGGTTGATGCTCGTTTGCTTGCCCCGTCTTAGGCTGACGCGATCGGATGTTGTGTTGCGAATGCGTCAGCAACGTCCTTGATCGCCATGTCAGCTCTCTCAGGCTCTGAACATTGGTTGCGCAGTCCTCATCACACTCCGCCTTTGTGCGTTGTAGTGGAATCTTGACACTCTCTTCATACTGACCTCCGGTACGCCTCTACACGTTAAGCAGACCAACCAGGGTAATGATGTCGTTCGAGGCTCCAATGATCTGAGCGCCAAGGATATATGCGGATGTTCTCCCCAAGGGCCATGCGTAGCTGGACCCTCGTCCCCATAAGGAGGAGGGAGTCGCCCGAACAATTGCGTTCTGGGCCCAGTATATCTGGAGGCTAGCATCTCTGCCCCTCGGGTGATGGACATACGCAGACCCCCATCCCAAGACTCTTCTCCTAGAATCGTGCGCGACCGCAGGGCTGGGTATGCTCCCACCTCCGCCGTGTCCGCCGTACCGCGGTAAGCGGATTCCTCCATGGTCCGAACCACACGACCTTAAACTGTGTTGTCTGGTCCTACCACACGACCGTAAACTGTGATCGTCTTGGCCGCCCGACGAGAAAACGGCACTGCATCGTGATGTTCCCCTCAGGGGACACTCATGTTGGGCGCTGGTTAATAACCACGCCATTCATCAATGCCTTCCGTGGCTTGATTACTGCGGCGACGCCAGAGATTTCTCAATCACGGGCATGTCGCCGCACAAAGAAAAACCATTCATCTTTAAGGACAAACAAGAAATATCAAATGCCGCTCCTTTTGTGTGCGAGGGTCAGACCCGCACTCTTCCCCGCGCTGGTGCCCGATTGTGTTGCACCGCGCTTCAAGAACTACGTGCGGCTTGATTCCCATCCTTATGGGATACGTAGGAACGCCCGGATGTTTGAAACTCCGGGTCCAGCCCCTCATCTTTTAGAGATTCCCCCTTCTCTGGGGAATCCGCCGCCTTCAGGTCACCCTCAAGGCGTGTTCCCCGACCCCTTGCCGTGGTCCACCGGTGTCAAGAGTACTCTGGTTTATTGCCAGGAGGGTCAGGATCCGCTTGGTCAGGTTTCCTCCACTTTTCAGGCTTCGTGCTCCCTTTCATTCGGACCCATCGTCTACGCCCTGGGTGGAGCCCCCGCGAACGGTTCGGACACAATGCCTCAGTGCTCTCCCACCGACTCGGGCCGGTACCCCCAATGGCCTCGGGCAGCAAATCGATATGAATCCTGCGATTGAGCGGTCGATGCTCGTTTGCTGCCTCATTCCATCAACGGTTAGTGCGATATTGATGCTGCTTTTCCGCCACGGTCGGCAGTACTCTCATATCGTCACGCCGGTGCTCCCGGTCCTCGAGTGAATGGCCGCATGATTCACATTTCCCACCTCCCATTCTGACCAGGCGAAAACTCGACACTCCTGACGCTATCCCTCAGTGCATCTTCGCATATCCAGGGGATATGACCAGATGCGGCGTACTTTGAGGTCTTTATGGTCCGAGCTCTAAGACCTTAAACTAAGATCTCCCCTTATGGTCCGAGCTCTAAGACCTTAAACTAAGATCTCCCCTTATGGTCCGAGCTCTAAGACCTTAAACTAAGATCTCCCCTTATGGTCCGAGCTCTAAGACCTTAAACTAAGATCTCCCCTTATGGTCCGAGCTCTAAGACCTTAAACTAAGATCTCCCCTTATGGTCCGAGCTCTAAGACCTTAAACTAAGATCTCCCCTTATGGTCCGAGCTCTAAGACCTTAAACTAAGATCTCCCCTTATGGTCCGAGCTCTAAGACCTTAAACTAAGATCTCCCCTTCTGGTCCGAGCTCTAAGACCTTAAACTAAGATCTAGCCCTTATGGTCCGAGCTCTAAGACCTTAAACTAAGATCTAGCCCTTATGGTCCGAGCTCTAAGACCTTAAACTAAGATCCTCTAGCCCTATGGTCCGAGCTCTAAGACCTTAAACTAAGATCCTCCACCTTTATGGTCCGAGCTCTAAGACCTTAAACTAAGATCCAGCCCTTATGGTCCGAGCTCTAAGACCTTAAACTAAGATCTACCCCAAATGGGGTCCTACGTCCTGCATGACGTTAAACTGCACTCTCAGAACTACGTATGGCTTGATCTCCAGCCTGATGGAGTACGTAGGAACGCCCGGGCATTTCGACTCGGGTCCAGCCTCAGGGATCGTTAAGTCCCGCCCCTCCTCGCCGTCGGCCGTCTGGCCTGACATCGGGAAGAGTGGTGCAGTCGTAATATTCTCCCCGATTCAGCTCGGGATGCCCCATCGCAAGGATGGGAAGCGACGGTTTCCTCGTCAGAGAGGTGCTGTCTGAGAATTGAGGTGACTCACGGCCAGATTAGTGCATCCGCCTAGTACGTTTTCCCCACGGTGGCGCAATTTTGAGAGCGTTGGATTCTGCCCGAACAAATCGTCACTTCGCCCCACGCTTCGCATGCCCTGTTGATCTGGATTTTCCACCCTTGTGTCTGAAGGAACCCCAAAGCGGTATTCATGATGACATGTGGTCCGCCTCCTGCAATATGAATGATGGCCTTTTTCGGTCCGTCTATTGCAGTTGTTATGGTCGATCCACTGTCCGCCTACCGTCTTGGGCATTTCCTGGAAGGCCGACCGTTGTGGATGTCTGGATTCGGGACACGCGATTCACCCTTTCTCATTTCCCTATGTTCGGATAAAATCTCAACGCCCCTAGCGTTGTCCCGCTCGTGTGTTGGAACAAGTTGGGGGACGATACATTGGTTAGGTCTGAGGTCTCCTTTCCTAGGAATGACCTCCCTCTTTTCTCCAGAAACCCAGGCCCAATTATGGATGCCTGATGCTTGGTTAACGCTCCCACGAGACAATTTGTGGTTGAGCATGTTAAACCAAAAGACGCAGATAAATATGGCGATTCATACAAGTGGATCAAAATATTAAGTAGCGGAAGCAAATGTTCTGGGAATGGCAAAAAACAGCCCTTAGGGATTAGCGTGCTGAATGAGTCTTTCTAATGCCGCTACCCTTTGGCTGGCGGCCTCCAGGGCTGCTTCTCGTTCTCTGCGTGCCCTCTCCTCGTCGGCGGTCGCAGCACGCAGTTCGTCAATCCTGGCCTGTGCACGCTCCCGCTCGACTTGGAGTGTGACCATCTGTTGGCCCGCCTCCGTCAGCTGTACCTGAGCGTCGATCAGTTGTGCCGATAGTTGCTCCACAAGCTCGGTACATGCTGCGACGAAGGCCTCCTTCTCTGCCGCCTGCCCTTCGAGGCGCCGGACTTCCTGCTCTGCCGCGATGAGCGCCTGCGTGCTCTCCGACATGTCCCGACTTTGTGCGACGTCGGCACGCCGGCGGCTCTCGCGCATCTTCTCGGCCATGAAATCACGGACCGTCAGATGAAGGCGTTGAGCATCAGCTCCCCCGGCACACAGGAAGCGCAGCCAGGTCTGAAGTGATCCCATGCGCCCCAGCCATTCTGATGGGTCTCGCTTGAGGAAGCGCTGGATGCACTTCCACCCCCTGCGTCGCGTTACCCGGCTATCCTCGACCGCCTCCGCGTCCGAGTCATCCATCTCCTCGGGGTCGGCAGGCCGGTAGGCAGGGAAGGCAGCCAGCAGGTCTGCTGCAGGGTCCGCCCCTGGGAGGTCCTCACGAGGGATAGGTTCCCCAACATCCGGGCAACCTTCTTCTCTCTCCCCAGCGGCGCTGACACCCTCGTCAGCCCCCAGCCTCTCTCCGGTGGCAGCACCGCCGACGTCCGCAGCCCCTTGATCAGCAGTTGGTGGGGCCGGCTCGGTTTGGGAAGCCTGTTCCGGAGCAGGCGGCATGTCCACCACTGGTCCACTCGTAGATGGCCCGGGTTCGGCAACCCGGCGAGCCTCCGATGTTGAGATCACTGCGCAGGGCATGCCATGGTTAGTCACGGATCGTCAATGGCAAGCACCAGCAGTAAAGTAGGGAGACTTACGGGAGTTCGGAGCATCATCTTCCGCTACCCCGGTCGCCGCAGGAACAGTTGCAGCAGGGGACCCCTTAGCGCTTGTCAATTCGATAATGGGTGCCTGGCCCCCGCCTTGTCCTGCTGGCGCCTCTCCTACTCCTGTTGAGGACGCCTGACCGACATCCGTGTGCTCCTGAGAAGGATGGAGAAACGGGTTAGAAGCTGCATAAGAGAATGGATGAAGCAAGTTGAGTAGGGATAGAAGCGGACCTCGAGGAGCTCAGTGACATCAACGTTGTCAGAGCCGGCCACCTCGCCGCTCTCCCGTGGGCTCCCCCGATGGGACCTTCCCTCGGAGCCTTCATCCTCCCCCGTCTCCTCCTCATCGGAGTCGTTACTGTCATCTTCTTCCGGCGGCATCTGTTCCGGAGCGGGCTCGAGACCGAGCATCACCTTCACCAGAAGGGATGGCTCCGCACGCTGACCACGTTGGCGCGCGTACTCGTCCATGGCCGTCAGATATGCATATTGCCGGTTGAAGTCCACCCTGTCGGTGATCTGGAGGCGCCCGACCTCTGGCAGATAGATTCCTTCTCTGAGTATCTTTCGCCAGATGACGTCGGTCCCCAGGGACTGCCGCAGGGTCATCCAGGCCGACCACAGCGCCGGGAAGACTGCATCGTGGGAGGGTTCGAGCAGACGTCTCACCTGCTTCCCGGGCCGCTCCTCGACCGCCGCATGTGCCCCCTCTCTGGGCGCTGAGGTCGTAGCAGCAGCCTGCGATGCGCCCGCCGCCGAAGTCCCTGCTCGCGCCGGCCCCGCTGCTTGGCGCGCCTCTGTTCTCCCCCGTGTGGCGGCGCCTCGCCTCCTTCCTTGACGCCCGGTCTCCGCACGGGTAGCCTCGAGCCGCCGAACTAGCTTCCGCAAGAGCCCCTCAGGGTACGCGATGGCCCAGTGTTCGGCGTACTCGGTTGCCAAGCCTGCGTCGATCCCGGTAGGAGGGAGAGTGATGACGTCGCCAGAGCCGAAGGCGACGAACATCAGCCACATCTGGCGAAGGACGCCAGGGTTCATCTCCTCCCGGACAGCAGTGAATACCCTCTTCGGCATCCGCTGAAGGCACCCGAACTGCCTGGCGAACCGGGTCGGCACGTAAGGCTCGCAGATCACCTTCCCGTCGATCCGAGTCACGAGCACCCCGCCCCGCATGTTCAGGAAGTATTCATGCTGCTCCAGCGGGCCCTGTCCGTTGTCGATCATCTGGCCGACGGGAGTGGGGAACGGGCTGAAGTTGAAATTGGCATGATTGCCAATCCGAACCCTCACGCCCTCCTCACTGAGGGTCATCGGAGCGACCCCCGCAATGTTCAGCAGGGAGGGTCGCAGGCCGTTGCCCGGAGGACTGATGGCATTTGGGAACGTATACCCACCGAGGTGAGCAGCCACCCATCCGTGGAAGAACTGAAAGGGCCCACAGATCCTTCGTGACGACCCCCCTCGTGAGATGCGTCCCAGAATGGCATACAGCCTCGCCAGTACTGGGACCCCGAGGTTGTACCTCTTATTGGCAGCCATGGCGCCCGCCATCGCCAGCGTCGCCGGGCGGACGCCCATCCTCGCATCCCGCACTGGCAGGAGCCACCCGCTCAGAAAGGCGGCCAGGAACGCCGCGTACCGGACATTCGGGTCCCGGGCCTCGATGACGCGGTACCCCCATGAGCGGTAATCGCCCGTCTCCAGGACCCGCCAGTACGACCCGTTCCGGCTCCTCTGAGCTGCGGTCGGGCACCGCTTCCCCCTGCCTGGCATCTTGACCGCCGGGTCATGCTCCAGGAACTGGCCGAACCAATCCTTGTAGGCTATGTCCTTCTGGAAGTCTTGGATCCCGAGCCGCTGCGTAGCCAGGTCAAGCAGATGCCAGGTCAGAATGGGAGTCCGTGACCTGTCCTCCCAGATGTTCTTCGGTGGCAGGAACTCATCGTACTGGTAGCCCTCCAGCGGGATACCTCCGATGCAGTGGATGTCCCAGAGACCGATGCCGACCTCCCCATGGTGAAGATGGAAGGTGTTGGTATCCGGGGACCAGCGAGTGAACAGCTCCGGCCCGAGCTCAGACTGCTGGTAGAAGTGGAACTGCGACGTCCACACCGCCTCGAACAGGCCGATGTACCGCAGCTCCTCTGCGAAGTGATCGCAAGTGTGGCGTACCCAGAACGCCCAGGCCCATTCACTGGTAAAGTTGCCCCCAGATCGCAAGTCCCAGTCCTTCAGCCAGCCCTTGGTGTCGTCCGTGACGCTCTGGCGATATATGCTCGAGTAGAGGGCTGGAGAATTCTCCACAGTAGGCTCACCCCCATCAATGGTTCGCGTCCTCGGGTTCAGGACATAGACATCCAAGTGTCTGGTCTCCCTGGCAGGATTCCCATTGTTGGTGATGTTATAGCGGAGAAGCTCGTCCTCCCGGGTCACCCAGGTCCGCGGCGCATCAATCTCGAACCCTGGCACCGGAACCTCATCGAGGATGCCGAAGTTCCAGAGCGGCAGGTTGTCCGACAGTGGATATGTCTTCTGGGCCGGCGTTAGTAAGTCGAACAAGGATTGATTGTTAGAAACAATCTCCTTGGCTCCGTAAACCTCCTCGTTCGTCGCCATCTCGGCTCTGCGGGTGGCGGCATCCCCCTCATTTCCTCTGTGCGCGGCCATCTCAGAAGTTTCGGGAGTCGTGCGGGTTAAGGGATGAAGAGTGCGGGATCGGACGAGGCTGGTGGAAAAGTTTGAAGGTTGGCGCGCAATCCAAGTGGACGGCGCGCAATTGGGAAGACTGTCGCGCAAAGTTCCGGGTTTTCGCGCAAAAACAGGCGAAATCCGGACGGTTTTGCGCGCCGATCGGGCGAATTTCGCGACCGGAAGAGGCAATTTCGCGCACGAGAGCTTTGGAGCTTATCGCGCGGAAGGCCAGAGTACGGAACGCGGGACCCAGCGCCCCTATTTATAGGCGAGGCCGGGTCCGCGCTGCGCGGAAAGCGCTTTGCGCGACCGCAGCGGCGAATTTCGCGACCGACGCCCCTTTTTGCGCGCCTAAGTCCCGCACCGCCCAGGACTTCGGCATTCCGGCGTCTCCCTCGGAACCCGATCGTTGCGACCTCTCGCCGATCAGATTCCGAGGGGGGGCTTTTGTAGACGCCGGAAAAGTCCGTTGTTCCCAAACGAAGCTCCGGATGCGGAAAGCGAAGTGATATTTGGAGTCGGAAGAACGTTTCGGAGGGCCCGGAGGCCTTGCGCGGAATTTCAGAGGCCCGCGCGCAAAGGTGATGTCCCGCGCGGAAAACCCCCGGGTTGCGCGCAACGCGCCGGTCCGGCGCGCAATTTTGCGCGCCGCGGGTCCGCACGACTCCCTTGCGCGCCGCGCCCGATTCCGCGCCCGCGAGGAGAATTTCGCGCTCGCACCCTGGATTCCGCGCCCGGGGTTGCCTATAAATACAAGGCGACCCCCAACGTTTCAAAGGTTGCTGGAAGTCGAAACGTCTCCCGTGCGCGCAATTCAACCCCTTCCGCGCGCAATGACGAACTTCAGGTAACCTCCTTTCTTTCGCGCAAGAAAGCCTCGGGGTCCGCCTTCGCGCGCAATCCCCGCTGGCTCCTTT
This sequence comes from Viscum album, assembly GCA_963277665.1. Taxonomy (NCBI): domain Eukaryota; kingdom Viridiplantae; phylum Streptophyta; class Magnoliopsida; order Santalales; family Viscaceae; genus Viscum; species Viscum album. The sequence continues at coordinate 1,058,900,459 of OY728125.1, forward strand.
CATTTGACTAAACATTCACCCTAAGGCCTTTGCGCGCAAAAGAACCCGCTTGCGCGCAATTGCCCCCGGGGTGCGCGCAATCCGGCCTGATTGCGCGCACCCCCCTTCTTTCAAGTGGCCATTCGTTAAAGAATGAGCCGTTGCCCCCGCGCGCTATCCGAAGCCCGGTGTGAGCAATCTCAAGCATCCGCGCGCAAGGCGCTGGCCCAATTGCGCGCCAGCCGCCCCGATTGCGCGCCGGCCCGCAGTATTGCGCGCAAAGCTTCCTTTTTGCGCGCAATCTGCCAGGGTCGTCCCCGTTGACCTCCTAAGGGTACCCGCCTGTGTGGCACCCGATGATTCTCATCCCGGGTGCCCGCACCGTGCGTTGTCTTCCCGTGCGGCCCTCCAGGCTTGCGCGAAGTGACACGCACCTATGTCCAGCATGACGTTAAACTGCATACTCGTCCAGCATGACGTTAAACTGCATATACGTCCTGCACGACGTTAAACTGTACATCGTCCGCGCTGCAAGACGTTAAACTGCCAAGTGCTTCGTCCGGCAACCTATGCCCAGCATGACGTTAAACTGCACACCCGTCCAAGCTGCACGACATTAAACTGCCTAGCCCCCATCGTCCGTGCTGCAAGACGTTAAACTGCCAAGTGCCTCGTCCTCAACACATGACGTTAAACTGTACTTCGTCCGGCAAGACGTTAAACCGTCCGCTTCGTCCTCAACACATGACGTTAAACTGTACTTCGTCTGGCAAGACGCTAAACCGTCCGCAACCTGATCCCGTGCTCCGCACGCAGGGTCTCCCCCGGTTTGGACGTGGCCCCCACCCGCTCGTCTCTGCAGGGATGTCGGGATTGTCCCCCTTTTGGGACGATTTAATGGGAGTGGCTTTTCCCTACGGGGGCAGGGTATTACAAACCCCTAGTTTCTCGTGGGAGGCTGCACATGTGTATCTCCATTGCACCTCCCCACTGCCGAAGCCAGTAGAGGGTCTGACTGGGATCGAGGTGTCTTTTGCTTTCGGTCCAAGTCCCTTCCAACTGAGTTTTGCAGTATCCGGGCTGCCCCAAGTGCGTAAGTCCTGACAGAATGAACTACGTGGACTTTGATCCCTGTCTTCTATACAGGGTACGTAGGAAGCCTCCCTGAGGCCCAAGCCCACCACCTGGTCGTTCCGGTCGTATTTACGTCCGTTCGTCCATCAGTGGACCCCTCCAGGGTTCACGCTTGCGTTGATTCACCTATGAATCCGCCCCTGTGGAAGACTGCCCGTGTGTATCTCCACGGTGCCTCCCCACAGCCCCCCTTTTCCATTTCCCCTTTTATCGTCCAGCATGACGTGAAACTGTGATCCACCCGGCCGTTCCATCCCCCCTCCGTGCGAGGTGGTTCGGTTCAATCCTCCGCCCGGCGGCCTCGACCTCTTCGTGAGTCGGCTTGCCGACGTCCAGCATGACGTTAAACTGTATGCCCGAACTACGTTGACTTTGATCCGTGTTAACGCGCGGTACGTAGGAAGCCCCTCTGGGGTCCAAGCTCTTTACTCCATCATCCATCCTGATCCTTACCCGGGCCGCCACATCCCGGTGGGGTCATGCCACTTCACTTCACTCCACGTTACTTGGGAAGCCGCCCATGTGCTGGCCCCAGCGTCGGAGGTTCCCCGCAAAGGGGTTCCGTCATCTGATCCACTTTTCGTGTTGATCGGTCCGATGCCGTCCCCGCTGGACGTTAAACTCGCGGCATACCCCGTGTTAAACACGGGAAGCTGAGGAAAACCTCAGGTGACACAGTTCCCCGCACCTAGTACGGGATGCCTCAGGCCATCGTGCCTTCGAGAAGCCCTATTAGGGACGGAAGACAGACGTGCAGAGCCGCAGTGTTACGACACGCCCCCAGCACCCAGAGCCACCCGGCCTTCTCACCGCAGGTTGCTGCCCCGCCCAGACTCCTTGGAACGTCCGGGCGGAAGCAGCGTAATTAACCGGTGTCCATGAAGATATGGCGCCGGGAACGAGATTCACGAACATTCTTAAGTCTATGAGGGAGACCCGGATTAGGCGACAAGTTCCGAGGAGACGTCCAAGGAAGGAGAAGCCGACATCCCATCATCCCGGTTTCGATCAAGGAGCAGACGCCCCTGAATAAGGGACGGATGCCGCCCGCCCTTGGAAAGCGGGACTGCGGGACCACAAGCCGCGCGCCCATCCCCTCGGGTTGACGGGTGCACGCGCGAACGCGTCCTGGCGGAACAGCGTAACCCGACGCACATCCGCACCGAAACAAATACGATGTATAATTTTTTTATATAATTAAAAAGTATTTATAATAAAATATATAATTTTCTGTAATGTATGTATATGTTTTGAAAATACTATTTTTTGAAAAAAAAGTTTTTATATCTTTCTATGAACAATAATATCAATATTTTTTAAAAATTTAAGAAAATTAATAAGGTAAATGGAACGTAATTTTTAATTTATAATGATAAAATCATGTTAGGTTAATTGGTTTTGTTATTTTTATGAAATTATTTTTTTAAATACTGAAAATATTAATTTTTAATTAAAATAAAAATTTTTGTTTTATTTATTAATTGTGAAAAATTATATTCTAGTATTTTTAAACTATAATTAGTTCCATTATATATCAATTAATCAAATTTAGTTCATTTGAAACTATTTTACATTATAATTGTATAAAAAAACGTTGTCAACTTTTTAACTATTTTTCATTAAGAACCCTCTTTACCATCAGATCTCCACAAATAATTTTGAATTTGGTTTTTCAAATTTTTGAAATGTAATTTGTAATAATGGATTCTATATTTATAATTATAATAAATTTTAAGGTCAACTACGTTCAAATTAATTACCTCAATTAATGTAAAAATGGGGTTTTGAGGGTCAAACTAAAATTATAAAGGGAAACAGAACCTATAAACAATTATATAATCTATTAAAAGGAAATATTTCTACCATTACCCCAATATGTTTCTATATTTGCATAATTTTGACCCTTGTGGTATGTGAAAAATGTGGGATCACTTATTTCTTCTGAATAATACCAAGTGTGTACTCTCCCCCACTTATAAAAGGTCATCCCATCTCTTCTATATTTCACACATTCAAAGCCATTTGGTTTGGCCATAACATACCCAAATCCTATTAAAACTTACATAAACTCATATTATAAGAATAATTTTGGGTATTAATCTATCTAATGTAGTCTTTTAGTGAAAACTAAGTAGGATACATAAAGAAGAGGAAACATTTATCAATAGATGTTTTTTATTTCTTCCTAAAAATAAATTATTTATTTTTGTATCATTATTATATAATATCAGGAGTATCAAAAATATACATGGATTTTTTTATCATTATGTTAATTATTTATAATCATCTCCACTTCCATCAAATGATTTAAAAAATCATCAATCATGTTTACGACGGAAAACCGCCCCACAAACTAATGATGTTTGTTTCTATTACCACCTATCAAGGATGGTCAAAATGATGGAATTATAATTTATATATTATATAGAAGATATTTATATTTTTATTATTTCTTTTAAATTTTATATCACACATACCTTTATTCTTTCCATTTTGTGGGAATACGATAACGTTGTTTGTGGCTACGACTGACTACTTTTCGATGCCGCGATGTTATTCATTCACGCTTTATATAAAATGTATTTAGGATATGTTAAGTAAACATATGTGAAATGTTTTACATAAAAATTATTATTTAATGTTAATATATCATATAATGTTCTTTTATTCAATACAATAAGAAAATAGAAACAAATTTAATACGTACGTTCACCAACCATCTCTATAAATGGTGTATTTCATCTTTTAATTCTATATATTATAGAATAAATACATATATAATGAATATATATTTTATTAATATAATGGTTATAATTATAGGTATTATAGAACCACTATTGAAGTAAAACGACAAAAAATATAGTAAATAAGATCACATTTGAAAAACAAAGCAATTATTACATAAATCATATCTTTAACATGAAATTATTAATAAACATGTAATAAAAGATCATAAGAAAATATTATTTTGTATTATATATTTGAATATGGATTTTTAATATATTTAAAATAAAATTATATATATTATAAATGTGGTTTTAATGATTACGACGGAAGTTAAGACTTATGGTAAGGGATTTATTTCTCACATTTACTTTCTATGATATAAATGCCATATTAACAACATCTTTATTTTTTGTGGTGTATATTTCTATAGTGAATGTATTTTATGATTATTATAAACTAAATTATTGGTTTATAAATATATATTTGAGGATTTATCTTTCTTTAAGTTTATAGTTAAAAGTTTACAAAAATGGTAAGCGATTTTTGTCTCAATTTTCATTTTTTGAGACATATATTATGTTATAAACCTATATTATTCACGAGGTGTATATAAGTACCCTATTAAATATAAAACCATGAATTAATTCAGCCCCATGATATTTTATGTATTATTTTATGTTATTTACTTCATGGGAGTTATGGTTCAATGTTACCAAATTGGTAATTAATTTAGGTTATAATCTCATTTTTCATCGGGGTTGTTTAGGATTAAGTCTCCAATATTGAAATACCATTATATAACTGTCAATAATTCTCTTGAGTTTTCTTCTCCATTGGTTATTCATGATATTTCTATATTATAGTATAATTTTCCCAATCTATTTTACTTGAAATTATTTTGAATTTTTTTTTATGAAATCATAATTTATTTACCTCTTTAGTTGAATGTCTGTGTTATTCCAATGCCATTTTTTTAGAAAATGTTTTCAAAAAGTTTTATTAAAATATTATTATTTTTTTTTAGAAAAATTAAATGTTTCGTTTTTTTTATAAAATTTGATGGAATATTCATGTCATTTTCCAGAATTTTCACATTTGACTTTTAGCATAAATATGAACGGAATAATCATTTTGACATGAATTGAATTTTCGATTTCATGAACAATAATTTCATTGAAGAGTACTTTAGAAATTTTCTAGGTTATTCTCAATGATAATGGTTTTAAATGTGTTTTATGTTTTAAAAAGTCTATTTCAAATAATCTATAAAAATTAATTTCAATCAAATATTTCATCTATGGTGTTACATAAGCCTTACTAAGGAAATGATCTAAGGATAACATTCATATTCCTTCTCTAAATGGTTTATGTTTTGATGGAATGATGTTTATGAATCACATTTCTCTTCCAAAATTTATACAATGCTAAAATTATTTTGAAACTCCCTTCTTTTAATAGGTTATGCTGTGTTTAAATGATTATGAAACTTGTCACTTTTCCATATCATATGATATAATGAATGTTTCATGATTTTTTTTCATTTAATGGATTATGATATGATAAATACTTATGATATTTTAGAACACATAAATAAGGTCTTTATTATGTAACGAGTGGGAACTATAACTCCCTCTTATGAATTTGGTATAAATTTATATCCCATGAGATATGTTTGAATTGAATGGTATGTGAACATAGTTATGTAATACAATACTGAAATAGGAAGTGCACCTGGTTTAGTAACACATGGATGGATCGAAAAGTGAATATAGTTTCGTAATATAGTGTTGGAAAGGGGAGTGATCATAGTTTAGTAAAGTAATATATTAGCTATAATGGTATTTGAAGTTACCATGGTCTAATATAGAAATTATTGTCTATGCACATGTGTATGCCACAAATTCCCTTTGTTACACTCTCATGGATCATGTTCTTTGATTCACTTATGAATCATGCCTTTTGTGCCACAAATCATTATTTTATGACTCATGAGTTTGGTATTTTATACATGGTTTATGGTTTTTAAATGTTATTATCATGTTTATATACCCTTATGCTCATGTTATGCTTATTTGTCTCCCTTTTCTAGGCATTTAAATGTTTAAGATCACCCTTCCTTATATTTTCTTTACCTAGTTTTTTAAAACATTTATTATGTATGATATGTCTAATAAGGTTATTTGCTATGAAGAACATAGTTGGAGTTGACATATCCCACATATGGACTAGTTCTTATGTTTCCAAGTTTCTAGGGGAACTATAATATTAGATTTATTGAGCATGTATTTATGTAATGTTTAAAATATTAATAAAAATGATGTAATATGAATGTATGAAAAAACTAGGTCATTACAATGAATTTTATGAACTTTTATCTAGAACCAGGCAAAATCAAATGTGAACAAATATGTCTTGATCATCTATGGATGACCTTACCAAAACTCTGAATCCCACAAGGGGAATCCTCAATATGGGAAACAAGGAGTGTAAATTTTTAATTTCACCACACATAAGCGATTTAATGAATGGACATGGAATTTTTTATATTGTACTGGTTGGGCAAAGATATATGATCTAAGAATATCTATATATCTCATTGGAATTGGAATCAATCCATAAGTAGTTTTGGGATAATTTTAACATTAAATGAAGGGAAACCAACCATGCATATTAACATCATTTAGTAATAATGAAAGTTAATCTATGTGAAAAAGGCATGGATCCCCATAAATAATGTCTAGGAATTCGGGAAATAATCGCATGAGATTCATCCCTGGTTTGTGACATGAGTCTTCATAAGTTGGTTTCCCAAGGCATTCTTTTCATGGTACATATGTAAGAAAAAATGATAACATCATGTGTTCAAGACATTGCAGTTTGGTTTAATTTATTAGGATTGGATTGATATGGGTTCTGATTTTTAGGGTCTTGTGACAAGGACCACTCTATGATGTTTTTCATTGTGTGTTAAGGACTAATGATGTATTGTAGTTTTAGGTTATATGACCAAGACTATGAATTTTGGGCAGTTTAAACCCTTCTTCCTTGACCTAGTAGCATAAGTGGGGTTCATTATTAATGATGTTTTCTAGTAACCTCATTGATCTCTAGGTAAGAATAGGTGATGTGTTTCCACATCATGGTTTATACCAAAAATTTATATCTATTTCCAAGTAGAAACATATCAATGTTTCTTTAGAAATAAAATATACAACCTATTCTCATGAATAATCATGTAATAACTAATCAATGTGTGTTGTTTGTCTTATATTTTCCAAGATTCAACAACCCGAGATCACTGATGGAAGTGGTGATTCATTCCAAATATTAAATAGGGTTTTTCCTGAGGTCATCCTCTTCTTTATCCATATTTCAGTCTGTAGGGGCACTTTCAGACATGGTGGGTAATTCAAGGGGAATCTCTATCACCGTCGAGGTACTAAAGGTCATGGGAAGAGGAAATTCCATCCTAAACTAACAGATTCATCCTAGATATATTCTAGAGTTGTTCGTTTTCTTTTTTTACCACCACTCGGGTCAGGAGGAGCTTGGACATCCTGAGTTACAAATAATTTCTTTGGGAATCAACCTTTTTTATGGTATAAAAGAATTACTAGATATTGAATTAACATTAACCTAATACCTTTTGATAAATACCTTTCACCCAAAGTGAGTTCTATCAAATGTAATTGAGATAATTATTTTTGGGGCTAATGAAGGCTTATGATATATAAATATTCTTCATCAATGAGTTTTATGGGCAGTACATTGTCACTATCAAGCATACTCCATGTATTTTTAGGGTTGGTATCCAATCCATTGGATGAAATAACCGGCATATCATCATTAACCATTATTATTTTTCCTTCTTCAACTTATAAACACGCCTCATAATATTTTTATTCACAATACTCAAAGGGGGAACCAACACCATAAAGCATTCTGAATTTCCCATAAGTTGTCTATTTTAGGCACTAAGAAAATGATAAAGGAAATACTATGTGTCTATAAATCCAAGTTATTCCATGAAGGGAATTATATGATGTTGATTACTTGATAACCATGAACTAAGTGTTATATGTGAGATCCCCATACTATGATTTTCACATGATCATACCAAGAGTCATTTTATTACTCTTATCATACCCTTGAATGTTTTTCATTATTGGAGATAAGACTCCCCTAATATACTGAAAATGCTGGAGGGTCTAAATCAGAATGAAGTTGATCCTAGAACCATTTTCTACCATATTCCTTCATCTTTTTATATTATCATGTTATCCTAAAAATTTTTGGGTTTTGATATTACCTTGAAAAACTTTTCCCAGTTCTTATTCTATAAATGAGATGGTGAAACAAAAATCCAATTTCATAGTCTCCACTCGATCAACCTCGATAACAACAACTTTTTTCTCAAAGCCCTATGGGATCTTTAGGGACATGATGAGTGCTCTATGTGTCATATTATAATATAGAGATAATCCATGATTCTATAACATCCACAAAATGTTGATAATATCTTCCATAGAATAATATGTCTCAAAGTTTACCATCCCATGTGCAGGGTGTGTTTGTTGATGTTTCATTCCATGAGGTAATGATGTTGTAGCACAGTTTAGCATCAATAGACTAGGCCTTATCTTGTAGTTTTATGTCATGTGAATGGGATTTTGTCATTCAATTTAACATCATCCTACAATGATGTATCTTGTAGTTTAATGTCCCATGATTAGGAAATTTTCATACAGTTTAACATCATATGAAAATGAAGTATCATGCATTTTAATTTCATATGAGTAGGAAATATCATACATTTTAACATCATGTGACTAGGAAATTGTCATGTAGTTTAACTTAATGTTACATGAATGTATCATTACATAACCAGTCAGGTGGGTGATTTTTCTGATAGATCAAGGATGTTTCTTATGTATATTTGATTACTTTCTGGATCCTATTGATGGGCGGAGAAAAAGGGAGTTATGGTAAGAGGGGGGGTGAATTGCCTTTTAAAAAAAATGATTAACAAATTAAAATCAAAGTAAATAATGCAGCGGAAAAAAGAGGCAATCACAAAAGAAATTGTTAACGGAGTTCGGCCAAAACCCGGCCTACGTCTCCGCTCCCAACTCAACCGTTGAGAGATTCCTACCGCTTGCTTTTCAATGGTTTTAGCAAGAAACCCACTAGGCTTTGAGGTAGCACTAGAACCTATTACAGCTTGCTTTTGAATTGGTTTAGCAAGAACCCACTTGCTTTTAATGGTTGAGCAAGAACCTACTAGCCTTCTTACAGGTGAAGGCTAGCTCACCTATGACACAAGCCTTTTAAAAGGAAAGGCTTGAAGAAACCTCTTCACACCTTAGTGGTGATGTGAAACCCAAAAGAAAGAGGGATGAGAAAAGGTGTTGGGGTTTGTAGGCACAAACCCAAATTTAAAGCTCAAAATAAATAAAACACTAAAAACCATAATTGGGAGAAGCCTTGGGCGCCTTTGATTGATTGATGATGTTGAAGGACGCTTCCAAGCTTCTTTGAAGGAGCTCCTTGGATGTGGAAGTTGTTGGAGCAAGGTGGGTTCCTTGAAGGAAGTCCGCCGGAGGTACGCCAAAGATGGAAAAAGTGTACGGTGGCTTTTTATATGATCCGGTAGGTGTCCGGGGGCTTCCGTATGGTTCCGGTAGGTGTCAGGGGCTTCCTTGGCCTTTATTTATAGGCATGGAACCCATTGGGGGCCTTCGGAGCCGTTGGAAAAGGCCTCGGAGCCGTTGGAGGCCAAAAGAGGGTTGACTGGTCAAAGCCAACGGCTAGTTTGACTGGGCTACCGGCTGGCCGGTACAGCTCCACCGGCTGGCCGGTGCCTTGGATGTTGAGAAGACCTTCTGCCAGGCAGCACCGGCTGACCGGTGCCAGAGCCACCGGCTGGCCGGTGGGCAGACAGTAGCTGCCACTATTTCATCAGGTTGCCACCGGCTGGCCGGTGACAGAGCCACCGGCTGACCGGTGGAACCTGGCAGTGGGCAATGCCTCTTCCAGGTCCACCGGCTGGCCGGTGCTATCACACCGGTTGGCCGGTGGACTGCAATTCAGTCCATTTTGCCAGCTTTCTTAGGCCAATCCTTTGGAAATCAATTGCCTATCAACAAAAACACTTAAAACACAATTAGATAAACATGAAAGTGATTGTGATCATGAAAATTAAACCACGAGGGGATACGAGAGGTACAACAATCTCCCCCTATTTTGATGATCAAAATCACTGAAACAATCAAAGAAAAATACTGAAATTAAAGACATTCTTAAAGGATAGTTTGAAAATAAGTCAAAGCATGATAGAAAAGATTCTCCCCTAATCAATCAAGAAATTTCTCCCCCTTTGTGATTATCAAAATAGCACGGGGCATAAAACTTGATTGAGGGAGAGGGTTTGAAAAGCTAGATATGAGAATTGAAAAATCAATTGAGATTTTTGAAATTGAAATGAAAATTTGAATAACAGTTTGAATTGAAAGTTTTGAATCAAAAACCAATTGAAATTTGAAATCTGAAACCAAATGAAATTTTTTAAATTGAGAGTTTTGAATCAAAAATGAATTGAAAATTTAAAACAAAATTTGAAAAAAACACAAAAAGGCTTAAAAGATCCTAACTCCCCCTAAATAAAAACAAAAAGTCACCGGGGAGAGGGATTTTGAAAAGAGACAATTTTAGGCCCGGAGAGACTCGCTAAGAGGGATTTTTCAATCCACACTTGCCTTGTAGCGGGTCTTCTCCTATAGAATTCATCCGAATAAAAAATCGATTTGGGCCTACCATACCGGGCTTTTTTGCAATTCCATTCATATATCATGTGTCCGAGTTTTTTGCAATAGTTACAAAATTTAAAACTAGAGCTCCCCCTTACAAAAACAGTGGGTGCATGGGAGGAGGAAGCTTGGTTGGTGTAGCCAAGTCCATTGGTGGTTCTAGATACTCGTTGAGAGCCTAAGAGTTTGGAAAAATTTTGTTCACCTTGGGTGAACTTGGCTAAGGATTCTCTAAGGTCCTTGATGTTTGATTCCAAAGAATAAACATTTGGGAAATTTTAGATTTTTAGGGAGAGTTCCTCCTCTTTGAGAAGTTGTTCTTTTTCGGAGGAGAGTTTTTTGAAATTCTTTTTCAAAGAAACAAATTTTGACGAGAGTTCATGAAAACCATTTTCAAGTTGGTCTCGCACATGTTGGAGTTCTTCATATGATAAATGATTAAAAGAATTAGAAGAACTAGAGGAGGAAGAAGAGGAAGAGGATGATGATACCTCATGTTTTGCCATTAGGCATTTTGTACCATGGTCGCTTGAGGAGGAGGAGGAGGAGGATGATGAGGAGGAGCTATCACTCCAAGATGCCTTTGAAGCCTTCTTCTTTTTCTTCTTCTTGGCCCTTTTCTTGTGAAGTGGGAAAGCGGGTACGGATTTTGCATCGGGTTCTTGCTTTTGAGCGGGTTCTTTCTTTTGAGCGGGTTCTTGCTTTTGAGCCATGCTAGTACCTTCATGGGTTAGCTCTAAATATTTCCAAATATCATAAGAGGAAGTGCAAGAAGAAATACAATTAAATATATTACGGTCTAAGCCACAATGAAGAGCATTCATGGCTTTGCCATCAAGCTCGAAATTTGCATTGTCTACGGGGGTCCATTGAGATTCATCTTTACTAGAGAGAGTATAACCATGCATGACAATTTTAAAAAAAGGATAGCTAATTCTTTTAAGAAAAGTTGACATGCGGGTTTTCCAAAAAGTATAATCGGCTCCATCAAAGAATGGAGCACGATCCAAAGAATGTCCTTCGGGGGATTAAGAGGAAGAAGCGGTAGAAGCCATCAAAAAATAGGATCTTTAATTTGAAACCGGTTAAGGAATTATTCAAAATACCCCTCTGATACCAATTGATGGGCGGAGAAAAAGGGAGTGATGGCAAGAGGGGGGGGGGGTGAATTGCCTTTTAAAAAAATGATTAACAAATTAAAATCAAAGTAAAGAATGCAGCGGAAAAAAAGAGGCAATCACACAAGAAATTGTTAACGGAGTTCGGCCAAAACCCGGCCTACGTCTCCGCTCCCAACTCAACCGTTGAGAGATTCCTACTGCTTTCTTTTCAATGGTTTTAACAAAAACCCACTAGGCTTTGAGGTAGCACTAGAACCTATTACAGCTTGCTTTTGAATTGGTTTAGCAAGAACCCACTCGCTTTTAATGGTTGAGCAAGAACCCACTAGCCTTCTTACAGGTGAAGGCTAGCTCACCTATGACACAAGCCTTTTAAAAGGAAAGGCTTGAAGAATCCTCTTCACACCTTAGTGGTGATGTGAAACCCAAAAGAAAGAGGGATGAGAAAAGGTGTTGGGGTTTGTAGGCACAAACCCAAATTTAAAGCTCAAAATAAATAAAACACTAAAAACCGTAATTGGGAGAAGCCTTGGACGCCTTTGATTGATTGATGATGTTTAAGGACGCTTCCAAGCTTCTTTGAAGGAGCTCCTTGGATGTGGAAGTTGTTGGAGCAAGGTGGGTTCCTTGAAGGAAGTCCGCCGGAGGTACGCCAAAGATGGAAAAAGTGTACGGTGGCTTTTTATATGATCCGGTAGGTGTCCGGGGGCTTCCGTATGGTTCCGGTAGGTGTCTGGGGCTTCCTTGGCCTTTATTTATAGGCAAGGAACCCATTGGGGGCCTTCGGAGCCGTTGGAAAAGGCCTCGGAGCCTTTGGAGGCCAAAAGAGGGTTGAATGGTCAAAGCCAACGGCTAGTTTGACTGGCCTACCGGCTGGCCGGTACAGCTCCACCGACTGGCCGGTGCCTTGGATGTTGAGAAGACCTTCTGCCAGGCAGCACCGGCTGACCGGTGCCAGAGCCACCGGCTGGCCGGTGGGCAGACAGTAGCTGCCACTGTTTCATCAGGTTGCCACCGGCTGGCCGGTGACAGAGCCACCGGCTGGCCGGTGCTATCACACCGGTTGGCCGGTGGACTGCAATTCAGTCCATTTTGCCAGCTTTATTGGGCCAATCCTTTGGCAATCAATTGCCTATCAACAAAAACACTTAAAACACAATTAGATAAACATGAAAGTGATTGTGATCATGAAAATTAAACCACGAGGGGATACGAGAGGTACAACACCTATAACTTTTTCAATACATTATTTACCTTCTTCTGTATCCTATCATTAAATATAATGAAACATTCTATTTAGTTCCTGAGAAATTGGTGGTAGGAGAAGAAATTATCATACACTATCAACCCCACTACACACGGCTTCCTAATTGTTGGGATTTTTATCAAATCATTCTTTGTGGAATAGTAAATGTATTTGGGGACATGTCATCTTGGGAAGTGATATAATATTTTCTATCTTCTATAAAAATTTGGGTTACCACGAAACTTATCCCGCATTCTACCTACAGAATTATTAGAGTGGGAAAAAGGAAACATTTGGGTTTTAGGGTGGAGAGCCCCATTTTTGGGCTTAGAGGTAGGTGCTGAAGTATTGGGGTCCTTGGATGATTCATATGCTTTCAACTGATTAAATAAACCTGAATCTACTAGTGGTTCTATAAAAACAAGTGTGATCAGATGGTATCTAGAGTACCCCCAACAAGGGGGGTGAAAAATATGAAAACAACCTTATCCCTATAGACCATAAGTCTAGAGAATATTAAAATGTCCCTAAAATTATGGGATAGGATGAAATGGAACAATGCATAAATTTCACCTAATTATGGGATGGAAATATGTAAATGATCTCAATGCTAATGGCTGTGAAATATCACAGTATGTTCTTTCTCTTTAAGAAGGTGGTGATGTGTCATTTTAAGAAATATATACTTGGAGTATTCCATCATTTATTTCTTGGTTATTTTTTGTTATCTCATTGGTGTTGAGTGATCTTCTCTAATGTATAAACTATCTTGTAATACTCCTGGGGATGAATGACAGGATTCATGACAACACCCTTTCCTCTATCAATGGTACGGTGAGTGGATGATGATAAGAGTTAATGTGGACCTCGGAGATCCAATATATTGATTCCACTAGCCATATTTTCCATTAAAATTTCTCTCTAAAATACCAACATGGTTGATAATACCGTCTATATATAAATGAATGATACCATCATGCCTTTTTTCACATATCAGATGAAGAATGTGGGACAACCTTCTATGGCTAATATGGATGTAGAGGGTATGTTTATACTATTAAATAATAATCTCATATAGATGTAGTGATAAATCTTTAAATTTAGATGACATTATATTGATGTAGGAATAAGGGGGAATGTATTCCACTTTAATAGAATATCTCCTATGATGTGTCAATTCCTGATATTTTTTTTGGTGGGATGGTGGCGGTTATACCATTTAGTGGGTCAATTACCATTACACCATTTGATGGGTCAATGCCATATGTACCATTTGATAGGTCAACACCCGGTTTTACATTTGATTGGTTGGTGCCCGCTGTACCGTTTGGGGGGTTCGGTACCCATTGTACCATTTAGGGGGATAATGATCATATTGAATACAATTATAGTGTAAAATACAATTATAATTCCCCCATCCCAATGAACTATTATGTTCCCTAGGATTCCACAGTCACCTAGGAAATTTGTGATTTACTCAGAGGCTCCTGGATAGTGATTATCTTTGATTTATTTTGGAAAACTATCATGATACACCAATGGGACTCAAACAGATCTTAGGTAATGAGGATATAATCATTCTCTAGAGTTTTATTATTTCAATAGCCTATGTGGTATCTCCTAATGGAGGTACCTACAAGGATGGATGGGGTAGGCAAAAATTCCCCTATAATCCCTTGTGGAATTTGGTCATATGTCGATGACGATGAACCGAATGGATAGGAACCCTCCTAGGAAGCTACTATGTGGTTACATTGATATGGTGTTCATCCTTATCCAACTCCCTTATATAGGGAAGGTACATGGTTTTGTACTCTATTTAAAAGATACCAATGCGGTTGAATGTGGAAATAAGGGACACTTTCTCTACTGTGACCTATCAGTGGAACGATGGCATGCGGGGATTCTTAATCTGAGGGATTTCATGATCTTCTTACGAAGTCGGGATGTATCCATTAATGTGATACTCTCAAAAAAAAATATTAACCAACTTTGATTAGGGGTGTTGCATTGGTGACAACATACATCAAGGCCTCAAGGCTGAGGCTTCCATGGGGAACAATGCACATGATCGGCATGTTAACTTGTTGTTCACATCTGATTGATGTGTTTGGATGGAATTAATAGATTCTGTAATGATCTCAAGATCTGTTGGGACATTCAAATATTCCATTTCAATTTTAAGGAATCTATCATTTCCTAGAGAAGAAATAATAAAACATATCAATGAATCATCATATATAAGAATTCATGGATGATCAATTACTTCCATAGTTAAAGGATAATGATATGATAACTTGTTTTATGAAAGGATCGACATAGTTAAAATATTTCACATTAGATTCACCATTTGTTTCTTGAATGATTTTTATCAAAATGGAAAAATAAGAACCAGGAAGTCTGTTATTTTTAACCCATGAAAGGGATGACATAATTAAATAATTTCACATTGGGTTATCAATTTTTTTCCCAAAAAATTCATCTGGTTTATCTTGATTCTTATATGTGGGTGATTAAGGGTGGTTTAACAATTATTTTCTTCAATTTTGACAAATATTTCTCTAATGAAACCTCCCAATAGTTCCCACATCCAAAAAAGGAACAAAACATCTTTCCAATGGTAGGAGGTTAATTGGGGTTTCCTGAATAATGATTCTCAGGAAATCAAATTGGAAAAAATGATGGGAGGTAAGGATCATCACAACATTTTGGGGGGAATTATTTACGATTCTGAGACTCACTTATAGATTGATGATAGGTTCATGAAATTATTCCCAAATAACGGTATGAGTCTGGTTACCCTCATCCCAATGATGTGATTAAAAATATATGTTTATGGGAAAAACTTTTCCCTTAATATGTTCTATATCTTTATCTTATTCATTTATAATTATTTAGTTTATCTCCATGTTAAGGCTCTTGGGAGTAATTTTTTAGCTAGGGAGGTGGTTGGTTTTTTGGATAAGATTGAACCCTTGTAATGTGTCCGACATATCCTATGAGAAAAGGAATCAAAACTAGTATAGTTCATTTGACATAGATTAATATGGAATTATATGACTATTTTATTTAGTTTATGATAATGATAAATATGTTAATATAGGTGTTGAGCCTTGAGGATGAATCCTATGAGTCTAATTAAGATAGGAATCAGAGTCTATGTAGTTTATGTTATGGGATTATTCCCCATAATAGATGCGACAACAAAGACCTTGAGCGTGACTTATACATATAAGAAATCCATGAATTGCCTCATCCAGAGTACAAACCTATGAATGAAGATGATATATAATACAAATAACATCCCAATGAAGGGCCCACATTGGGGTAATACACACAATTCTATTGGTAAAATCATCATCTATCTCTATGAACTTGTGAGCTATACTTAGTGTTAGAAATAAGAGGTAGTGGAAGATTTGACACAATGCATGAGATAAAATTTATGGGGCTAATACACATTAATGTTTCCCTTATAAAGGTATGCCTTCCATTCTCATAGAGGATGTGTTATAGAGCTCAATCCATAGTAACGAGTCCTATGTATTAATTTTATAATAGGAATCTTATTTCTTATAGTTTAGTTCATCCCGAACCTATTGATGGGTTTATAATACTTTAGTGAATGATCTGGGCTTACACATAAAAGGATAGACATGAATAAGATTACTTCTTTCCTACTAATTAATTAGATAAGGCCTTAATAAGGTTTCATATGTATCTTATTTCGACATGAATCATATATCCCATAGTTCAATTAATTATTGCCATCTATAAAAATTTATATTGTTATGAGATTATAATAGGATGAATTTCTCGGTTACGTATCAATTCTCTATCTACTGATAGATAATGGTAGATGATGTTTATGAAATTTATATCTAATATGTTTGGTATAAGGGACCTACCTGAGATCATGGAAAAAATATGGTGTGATGAGTGCATAAAACAAATACATTAGGAACACTCCCCTTATAAATTTTTTACTCAACTGGAGGATAATTGATGGGATTTTTTTGTGTGAATTTCCAAGTGTGTCTATTGGATGAAGTTGACATGTATCTCCAACATGTCTTGATTTTCAACCAGACATGTCTAAATTTTATTCTTGATATATCTTGATCTACTACCCATCATTTATTGATTTTATGGTCGACATGTCTTGGTTGATTTCTCAGTAATTATTATTTTTTCAATCTTACAAGTCTTGATTTACTTACCGATATGTCTTGATTGTCTACAAAATATATCCAGGGATTAAATTTTTTCATAGAATAAATCTCCAAGTGTGTCTTATTGACATGTAAAATGTTCTTCGTCTGATTTGAACTAACATATCTAGGTAATTTTCATGATCAAAGCTGATATGTAAAGGGTATTTCTCTTGATCTAAGCTAACATTTCCAAAGTGGTTTATATGAGAAAGACAATCTTTTCCATGTAATTTCACATGATCAACTGACTTGATTGCGATGTATTTGCATAATCAAAATAATGTTTCCGATATGTCTTCACATAACCAAAATGAACTGTCTGGGATGTCCTCCCATGATCAAAATAAATTATCTAGGATGTATTCACATGATAAAAATTACATTTAAATTTGTTTTTTCATGGTAATTATGACATTAAAATGGAATATCCTATGAAAATTCTTGTATTTTTAAGGTTGTATTTGTGTATTTTGAGAATAGTGGGTAATGATATTTCATGATCTGAAGAGATTCATGCGATGTGGTCTCACAATAGTATCGATGATCATGCTCTTGACAAAGAATGAATGTTAGAGGGTTGAAAAAACTTGTCCAAGGGTATCATGCTCAAAGAATCATGGACAATAATTGACTTCGAAGGTGGGGTTCTTGCCCATGGGTGATTAAATTTCCTGGAAAGTTTGCATTCCAGTGATAGTTATCATGATAAGGTTGTATATAATTGAACATCATTATGGTTGTCCCACATGACTGGGGGATTGCACCACATGGCCAAATATAGATGTTGTGAGAAAGAGGGTTCAACATATTAATTCTATATGGAAAAGAATACAATATACGAGATGAATACATGAATCATATAATAGAGGTTTAGACGAGGGAATCCCAAGTTTTATATTTCATAATGTGATCACATAAATTTGTGGGATCATGTGAGGGGTTCTATGAACATGTGAAGGTGATTACTATTAGATTTGTAAGTGTGTACAATAGTACGTGGACAAGGTTTTCAACTCCTTTTCAAGCATGGGGTACATGTATAGGGTTTTTTTTAGATTCATGGACAAGCATTTTCAGGTTAAAACATGTTAGTTCCTCATGACAAGGAGGAACATGTCCTAGACTCATGAATAAGTCATGACATCATAGGGCCCACATTGTGTTAATTATGTTCATGTGACTGCATATTCTTCATGTGATCACATGATAGATTCTTATGAGGGAATCCCATAGTGGGTGCTCATGATGGGAGTCTTGAGGTTACTAGGAGATACTCTCCAAAGATAATAGCTGAATCTCATCCTATGTTTTCGTTCTCTATTATTCTCCTCCTATCATCCTCTAATGTGGAAATTTTTTAAGGGATAAGGGTTGCATATTGGCAAATATTGGATAAAGGATATACCGGTTTCAATGAAAAGGACACAATGAAAAACGAACTGAGGTAGTGGGTTTATTCACATGATCAAGTTCACATGAACATAATAATTATTCCCATGATAGTATTATTTATGGTTACCAAGTATTTTCATGATCAGATCAATGGTGTCTCGTGATACTAGTCTTTTCGTGTAATGGATCTCTAGAAAACCATTATGGTATTTAAATTATGACTTTTGTATCATAATATATATATATCCTACCATCATACAATGACATAGAATGGTATCATGATAGGGGTTTATCTAACTTTGACTAATCATGTGGATGAAAGGAGTCTCCTGTGATGAAATAATATGTTCTTTTTATGGGAAGCCTCATTAATGTCTTTAATCCTTCCCCAGATCATCGCTAATTCCTCATGTGATCTCCCAATGCTCTCACAATGGATTCATGTAGCTCCCCATTTTGGTCCCATGCCTTGGATTTGGGAGTCTGAGCATGTCTCATTTATCTCGGTTTGGTCATAAAAGAAAGCTGACATGGTGGTTGCAAATAATGGTGTCATGAAAACATAGAGTATGGATCTCTACATCAAAATTCTGTGTCGATGAGTGTAGAAGACAAGAAGGAGGTTAAATATTATAACATGAGATGACCAGATGACAAAAATCACTTTTATTAGATGACTATGGATATGTTTTATATTTTTTTCAGAGGACTAGTGTCATGCTCTGTCCACATACCACTTTGATTTCCTAGGTTATCATGGTATTCTTAATAAGGATGGGGGTATCATCAACATCTTGATCTTATAGTTGGTTCGGAACCCAAAACACATGCACCCATGCCCTCACTAGTCACACCCTCCCATTTCACAAATATTACATAAACACATACACATTCTCTTCTCTCCCACTATAGGTGATCTAAAAACCCACATACCCCGTCGGTTGGTTGGATGGATCTCAGGGAGTGATTGCGGTAAATCACACCTATAACCTTGGATTATTTGGCTGACTAATTATCCTGGATGGTAATTTTTTTGGATAAGGGAATAAACATAAATTACCTAGTATAATTATATTAGTAAAATGGATATAAAATGGCTAAAAATAATACCCTATAAAAATCCAAATGAAATACACATCCAAGTCCCTCAAGTAAATCTTACTTATATTTTTTACAGTATTCATAATTATTTAATATCTATTGAAAATTTTTCTGATCAAAATTTTTGGGTGTCAATAAAGATAGATAAACAACATGAAAACAACTCAACAACTATAGAAATTGAAATATATGAAAATATTTTGTTACTAAATATGGATTGTCCATTAGATTCATGGATTTTAGAGTCTAGAGAATCATTTAATTTAATATTAGGGAACTATTTAGTAAAAAATTATTTTTTAGGAAATGTTGGGATGTAACATATTACTAATGATAAACCCTTATATTGAATGGTAAGTGGAGATACCCAAAACAATACAAGAAAGTATATATTGTTAATTCAAATTTATTTTTAACATATCACTAGGATAATATGAAATCATATATAAGTCATGTAACTTTAAAATGGAGGTTTCAATACCACTTTAACTAGTGGTGTATGAAATATTACAATGATGGAAATTGATACAAATCCTAGATATATTAATAAAAAATTGAATATTATGAAATAAAATTGATGGGAATCCATATAATAATAAAATTATTTTATGATTTCTAGTTTTGAAATTATAGGTTCGGTCTCATAACTGGGGTTTTTGACTATTTTACTATCATTGAATGTATTCCCTATATAGCTATTGAATATAAGGGCTTCTTTATATAAAAATTAAATATTTTAAAATAAAAATATTTTTTCTTCTTTGAAACATAGAAGGTCATCAAAGGAAGAATATCTATACCCAGTTAGCACTAACCATCAAGTACATACACCAGTTCATTCCCTTAGAGGGTAACAATATTATGTTATATTAATTAATGAATCAATAAGCATAATATGGGTTTAATTTTTTTAAAAAATTCTTTTTTCATGTATAGAGTGTTATAAAATTAAAATTGTTTTATAGATAATGTGTTAGGTTTGAAGAAGAAAAATATCATATGAGATAATTGTAGAGAGAATAATTATATAAAATTTATGAAATTATATCATATAGATTGAATTAATTTTTATAATGGCATTCAATGTATGTGTACGAATTTTATTCAAGGTACACCTTTATAGAGTATTGAATCTAATGGAAGGAATGAAAAATTTGATGAACATTCCTAAATCCCAAAAAGGTACTTTGGGTTTTTGATGTTACTGTAGGAAGAGAAAATGAATAAATTTTTGTATCTTATAAATATTAGACATTTATAAATTATAGAACCTATTTACATGGTGAAATGCTTTTATAGAATTTGTATCGCCCTCTAATTTGAGATTCATTTGTTTTTATAATGAATGGAAATTTTTTATGATGTATGGAAAATGTTGGATGAATTGATAAAAATATGGTACATCATTTACTATTTCACTAAGATATATAAATATCACCTTTAGGATGATGAGAATAAGTAGTTAATTGTAAGAAATATAATTATATTTAATTAATTAATTATCAATAATTTCATACATGTAGTTGAATCTAAAAGTGAGAGACAATAATCATGTTACTGTGAAAATATAGAATTTAATGTATTTCCATAGTATTTGACAACATAACTTGTAGATCCCACTCATAAACTTGATATAAAGATATTAAATATTTTTTATGACATATGAAAATGTATTATAAATCCCTATAATAAATAATATTTACTAATAGTGGAGGGTAAGAATGATTTAAAGGAAAATAATTTATACGAGGGTGTAAAACAAATGGAGTAATTGATGATGGTTTAAATCTAATTGTTTCATGATATCAAGATACAGGAGCTCACATCCATGATTTATAGAAATAAATAATTATATAATAATAGATAAACCTTTTTATGAATTATTTTGATTGTTGAAGGTGTTCTAAGTATATACTAGTGAGGAATGTATTTTAATAGAATGGGGGTTTTGAATTTATAAAATATTTCACATTTGAAGAGTGCTTCAACAACATCATGGTTGTTCCCAATATTTTTTTATTTGATTATTTTTATATTTACTAGATTAACATGTTTTATTCATTCCCATATATATATTTGGTGGAATAAATCTATATGGTGGTACAAAATCTATTTATTATATCCATATATAAAGTACCAATGTATGAATGTTTGATTAAATTAATATATAGATGATAATTTTTGATTTTATTGGGTGTGGGATACGTCTTATATATTATACATATAATAGATATTCTTGTTATAAAATCCTAAAATCAATGTATACATTTACCATTGTGGAAGATATCCAAGCAGTTTGAGACGAATGGATTAAAATAATCCATCAATATTCTAGATATGAATGACCTAGGAAACACAATGAAATAAACCCTATGATGTTATCCTACAATTGAAAAATTGGAAATGTTTTTAGTATATCTAAAATGAAGGATTAAAAGTGAACTTTTATTCTATGGAAAATTCATTTTATTTTTTCTTTGTACAAAGTAGTAATGATAGATTTTGGGGACAACTATATGAAAATTATTCCTTTTTAATTAGACATCCGATAATTTACATATGATATATTTTGTGTCATAACTAATATTTTTTATATATAGAGAAACAAAATAAGGTATATAAATGATCAATGAAAAAACATTTTTGAATAAGTTGAGTTGAAATAAATATAATTTAATTGAAGAAGGAATGTACTGTAATTCTTAGTGAAATTAGAATCATTATAGTTAAAAATTGATACATAACATGGAGGTGATGTTAAAAGTTGAATATGTACAACATATTTTTTGTTTAGTTGTGAATCAAATTCAGTATGTTATTTATCTCAGTTATAATAGGTTATTGAGGAATTGACCAATGAGGAAAAATATATTATTATAATAAATGATAGGAAGATTATATTTTAAATAAATAAAATATTATTGGATATTGAATGAAAATTTAGATGAAATGTGTTAACATTGATATTTTCATAATTTGATATGTCTTATAAAGAAAATGGTGTTTCACAATATCATGAATTATATTCTATTGAAGTAATAATTTTTTAATGATTAAATATAATAAGGTATACAAAAACTATATGAGAGTTAAAGAACAAAAAACTAGACTGTTTATTTTTTATGATGACGACATTTAAAATTTGAAGAATTATTATGACAATGTTGGAATACAATGATGAATTAATCATGATATCTAGAACATTGATTCACAATATGGGATCACAGAATGTGTATTTATGTTAGAGTAGTCTCTATTTTTTAGATAGGTTGAATAAGGGTGCCAAATAATTAGATTAATGTATTATATATTGACACTTTAATAGAGTTAACTAGATACCCCAATTTGAAATAATATAGTTTTATGGGAAACACATTGAATATTGAAACACCATAGACGATTGATAATATCTTGGTATAGTAGAACCCAAATTTTTAGGATCTAATTTTTATCTAGGGATTTAAATAAGAAAATCTCAATGCATAAATTATGTTTCAATATAAAAGGATACTATTTATTACTATTATTTTGTGTAGATATTATTTTCAAACCAAATAAATCTATATTTTCATGTTTTATTCATTTTATTTAACATTTCCTCTTCCATACTTGTTAAATTGTGTAAGTCCATGAGAAAAAAGCTCTAGTCATTATCCAAAGGACCATTGATATGTCATAAGAAAACAACCATTCAATTCAGAAAATAAATTTACATGCCAAAATCAAAAAATATTATTTTCACATGTTATGATCTTGTATATAGATATATTTAAATTTTTATGGTAGTGGATAGAATTACCACCATATTTTGGGCTATGAGTGATAATTGTGGTAAATGTTTAAAAATAATTTCTATTATGTTTTTATTAATAAACCTCATTATTATTCAACAAAAACCTATAACTATTTGATTGAAAAATATTATAAAAATATTTATTAATATATATATTATAATGAAAAAATGGTTTCTTTTGTGACCTTCTTCAATGGAACATATGAAATTTGTCCATAGGCCTGGGATAACATCACAAGAATTATATACCATGTTTAGAGGACCTACTTGAATTATATTATGGACATAAACCATAACAACGATTTCCTTAGGCCTTCCCCATATACACCTACACCCTTGAGCCATGTGTTTAGTGAGTATAAATCCTTTTAGTCTTGGTTACATCATTTCCATGCCCATTCCCTCATACACTTACTACAAAAGACAACATTTACCACGGAAGAATGATATTAAATACCCAATTAATTATTTTAGGTGGAATCATGGTCTTTCCCACATAAAACTTCCACCATTTTCACTATTACCCACCACTATATATGTTTCTATCACTATAACTCCTCTGACCAATGCTATTGAACTATCATCTTACGGTATGTTCATAGTACATCTTCTATCTATATTATTTCACCCCTAAATGTAAAAAAAAATTAATATTAATATAAATTATTTTAATCACTTGTTAATATCAATAAATTATAATTTATATGGTTATATTAATTATATGAATATTAGGTAAATTTTCATTCAAAATAAAAAATCTTTATTTTTAACCAAATTGGTGTTTCATGCATTAAATGGTTTTATTTAATGTTTTTATTTGAAAATTATAGAATTTTAATTTGACAAAATAAACTTAATTTTGGATTTCAGCATGTCAAAACTATCTTACAATGATTATTTTAAAATTTTCTAACAAGATTAATTTTTTAATGAATGTTGAAAATGGTAATTTTTATAAAAATCATCCATTTAATTTCATGAATTTACAAAGTTCAATTTTGTTTGAAAATATTTAAAAAGTAATTTTTGTTTATTTATGTAATTAATAATATATTATGTTATTTTTAATCAACATTAAACTTTAATATGTTCTAAAATTAATTTTGAACTTAAAATTACTTTTTGAGAAAATCTATTCTTCGTTACATTTTATGATTTAATTTTAAAATAAATTATTGAAGTTATGTAGATTTAATTTGGTAAAATGTATAGTATATTTAGAATAAAAATAAATAATATTAGTTTAAAAAAATTAGATTAATTATTTTTTCTAAATAATTTTAAAAATAGTAAAAATCAGTTAAAACTATTAAGGTTAAGACATGTTTATCGGGGTATGGGGTAAACTAAAGAGATAAGAGTTAAAATGACCTAAATATTAGTATAAAATATTTTTCATAGAAATATATATAATTAATAACATCTGAGTTTTTTTAATGGACTATTTTAGATCCATTTTTTTGAGTAATACATTAATATATTTAAAATTTTTTATAAGAAATTTCAAGTGTGTCCTCTACCCCACTTATAAAATTAAACCCCCTAATCTCTCCTATCAGTATATAAATTTTTTTAAAATAAATAAAATCATAGAAGAAACTCAATCCTTAAAACCATCCCCATTTCCGAGAGGCTCTATTTTATCATAAAACAATCCTATGAAAGATTTAGGTATAATCCTAAAGGGGTTTTATGGAGAAGATGTATTTTAATGAACTAAGATTTTTCACTTTATTTATTCATCTATCTCATTAAAATACTTTTTAGACATGATAAAATAAATAAAAAAGTATACTAAATATATTTATATATAGTTATTTAAATTTATTAACCTATATTCCTCTCCTCTTCCGTTAAATGGGGAATAAAACCGTCATTCATGCATATAAAAGACTAGTGCCTTATAAACTGAGGTAATTCATTTTCAATCACCGCATCTCAAGTATGGTTATGATAAAGAATTTAATGTATATATATGATATTAAAATCATAATTAGTGTTATATATTGATAATATACCATATATTTTCTTACATTTATAAACATAAAATAATGATAACATCGGTCGTCTTTTTATGTGGATTTCAACCTCCATGAAGAGATGTGATTCATTTTTCATCCTCAAATCACATGGATGGTATATATTAGTATATTTAAATATATAATATGATATTTAGGATATAATAATAATTTTTCAATGAAAAATCAATACTTAAAATATTTCCCTCATGTTATTTGAAGACATGAAGATGTTACTCATGTGTAGGTACAACCTACCGTCTCTCTGATTGTAAGATAAATAATTTTTCATTACCATTTTTGTGGTTGGTTTTAATGTTATAATATTTATAAAAAATGTGAATTATTTCATTATTACTATTCTAGATATTATTTAATAATGACATCTTTTACCATATACATTCTACTAATGTCATTTTGGTCATATGAACTGAATATCATCAAAACGTCCAACATTAACCTAAATTATTATGTAATCGAATATAATAAGGAAATTAATATAATAAATTTAATAATAAAGTTTATAAAAGGTTATTAAGAGAGTATATAGTTCACATGATTTTATTATTTTGTATAATTAAGAATACATGAGATGATTCAGACTTGAGATAAGGGATACATTATCTTAAAACCTCAATTTAAATATTTTTAAGATATATTTCCAAAATATTTTTATTCCATGTACATATTATTAAAATTATGCTATGGATATATTCATATTATTTTATCTTATTATAAAATAAATTTTATGAAACTTTTTAATATCTTAATTATTATTTGAAATTGAATCATTTTACATATTTTATATGTAATTTTTTGACTTTATTTAACAATGTTAAAAGTAATTTTCAATTTTAATTCATAAGGAATCGATGGATTTTTCTTTTTCCACAACAGTTATTTTATTTTCGATTCATTTATATGATAATATATAATACTCAAATAAAAATACTTCAATTTTATTTATTGTTATTTTAGTTATGAAAACAACATTTTAAAAGTAAAAGTTATTTTGATTTCTGAAAATGATTTTCACATGGGTTCAAAAGAGTGTTTCAATGGTTTTATGATTAAAAGGTGGAGTAATAATATATTTTATTACTTATATGGTACTTGATCATTATATATGATGTTGTATGATCTCGATATGGATTATATGTTATGTGATTCTGATATAGATCCATAATGCAGTGGGTAGTGTTCCATGCCTTCAAATGTAAGAAGTAGGGAGTTAATCACGGAGGTTTCTCCAATGAATTTAACTAAGATCTATTTATTTATATCATGGGATAAAAATATATTAATTTAATTTTCCTATAATATTACATGTTTTATTAAATTTAATCCAATCCTTTCCTTTTTATGTGTATTTTAGTTTTGAAACTGTGATTTGAAATGAAAATACTATTTTGATATCTGAAATTGTTTTCCATATGGGTTGAAATGTGTGTTTTATTATGAATATTTGTAAGAATTTTTTATTAAATATATGGTATTTAGTAATTATATTTAATAGTGGGTGATGCAGATAAAACATATATGATGGGTGGTCAAGATTTAGATTATATGATGGGTGATCCCAATACAAATTATACGATGAGTGATCAAGATGCAACTTATACGATAGGTGAGCTGGATACATCTTATATGAAGGGTGATCCTAATAAAACTCTATAATTAATTTGGTAATTTTATTTTTATTCAATGGTGATATAGATGGAGTTAACTATTTATATTTATCTAATGGATTTCACTAGGAACTTGTGATTTCTTACATAACTTATTAATATAATTCTATATGATTCTTAAAAGGGTTTCTATTTTCTAACTATGATATTATAAGGATTTACATGGGAAAACATTTATTTTATCTTTTGGTTATAATTTATTTCTTATTATTGAATAATATTGTGATAAATGCAAACTTTTTAAGGTTATACATGTATTTAGCATGAATAATAAATTTATCACTTTTATATCTCATAATAATATTTCTTTGCACCTAATTATTTTTAATTCATTTGACAGTGTTAAAGGATGAGTTATAATAAATAAGATGTCAAGTAGGATTTCATGATATTGTTTAATTAAAAATAAAAAATGTTTTATTTTAAAATATTTATATTGTGGGAATAATTGAAACTAAGAAGAAGTGCTCAATTCATTATATATAAGTTTTTTATGTATGTTTTTATAAAATAGTTGTCTAAAAATATAAACCTAAAATATCATTTGGAAGTAAAGAAAGAAATTTTTATTCTAAATACACACAATTATGTAATGTTTAAGGTTGGTGACTTATATTTAGTATCATATAAATCATTTAAATAACCATATATGTTAAGATAATGTTACTAAAATAACCTTGAGGGTTTCTACTTTATTATTTTCAAGATATAGCATTTTAAAGCTACCATGTTTTTCATCTGATATATGTATGTTCAGATTGGTCTTCCCTAGAGGAATAAGGGAAGGTGAAGTAGTATGGTTATAATTGAATAATTCCCTTCAAAATCGAGAATCACGTAATATTCATAATTGGAATTGAAAACATTATAGCATTGATGGATCATTTCACACAGGTTATAAATTATGGTGGCATCTTTGTAAGACAGAAACCATTATTACCACATAGGACATGTAAATAGTTGAATGTTGTATAAAACATCTCTATATATATTTTGATGGATCTTTAGATCTATTAGTAGCCTTAAGATATATCAATGTATTGGAAATCATATTTTAAGTTATGGGATGTGCAAAAAATCATATGGAAAATCATAACATTTATAATTTTGAATGTGAATCTAATTGATGCGGGTTATTGGTTAAGAATACCATAGGGAGAAATGTTATCGATTACATTTAATGTAAAAAATTTAAGAAAACTTTCCATGAATGTTTTTCCCTAAGATTGTTTATATTGGGATAGAGAAACATTCATGTCAATGACAAAAGTGGGGATTTCATAGTTTCATTTGATTTATATTTTATAAGATATTCCATGTACACAAGAAATTATATTTGATACAATGATAGTGTATTTACTAAAATTTACTCATGATTGAAATCATGTTTATAAAGATAATTTCCCTCACATTAATTTTAAATTTTTTTAGAATGTTGTTCATTGTGATGAGAATATTGATATGGAGATTTATAGCACATTTTTCCTTAATATGAAAAGTGTAAAAAACATTCTAGGTGGAGACCAATGGAGAAGTAGTCAATAAATAAATTTTTAGGTAAGCCTCAATCATGTTATAAGTGCGGTAAAGAAACATTTCATCCAATATATTCAAGGATCTTGAATGTTTTATTGGTGTGATGTTCATGACTGAAATTAAAATAGTATTGAATATTATTTTAATGGGGTAACAAATAACCTATCAATGATGATATTTTATAACTATAATGAGTTCAAACATCATGTAAACATGTATATGAATATAGTTACATGGGGTAAAAATCATCATGATCAAAATAAATAAGGTGCTGAAAAATAATTTTCTAAAATTATGGCCAATGTTTTTTCATCTAATTAAGTGGTGATTGTTATGTTACATATTCCTTCGAATTACACTAATACCATATTTTACTCTGTAAAATTAGATTATTTCATTTATGAGATGTTTCTATGAAAAATGGGAATATCTATTTCTAAAACTAATTTCAAGTTTTTGTTTAAATCATCCGGTTGAATTATTTAAGAAACCAGTATTTATAAGAATCTACCTATGTTTATCAGTTTCAGGGTCTTTCCTAAAAATTATATTAAAATTCTCAAAATGGAATTTTATATTATTTTGGGTATATATTGAATTTTATTTTATCATGTTAAGATAGATTAGATATCTGATAATTTTATATTCAATAACTGTAAACCCTTGATAACATATCATAATGATAATAAATTTCTATGACATATTAGTTAATGCTTCATAACTCTTACTTTTAAAGATAATAAAATTATTATGATTGATGACATGGATGTAGTGAATTAATTCATGTAAGTATTTATTTACTATTTTTCTATAGTTATTCTTGATTGCAATGTTGATTTTACTATTGACTTGATGCCTGATACTATGCCAATTTCAATCACACCTTATAAAATCACTCAAGTAGCCCATTTGGAAATGAAATTAGAGTTGTATGAGCTTTTAGATAAAGGGTTCATTCATATGAGAACTTATAAATGGGATTAACCTATTTTATTTATTAAAAAATATGATTTAATGATACATTTTATTAATTATAGAGATTTAAATAACATCACTTTAATGAAAAATTATCATTTTCTACCTATAGTTTATTTTTTATCAGATCAAGGGATAATTTCTTTTCAGAGATTTATCTTCAGTTAGGATACCATCTGTTGAAGGTAAAGGAGGAATATAATCAGAATACAATGTTTCATACTAGATATACACATTTTTAATTTATGGTTATTACCCTTGGAATGTCCAATACATTATATGTACTCAGGGATTTAAAAATAGAATTTTTAATGAGTATTTATATAAGTTTGTGGTTCATTATATTGATGATATATTGGAATATTAATAAATTCCTTTAGATTAGTAAGGAAAACTAATTATTTGAGTTTTGGTTGAAAAAAACTTCTATGATTGGGTATATTATTTCTAAAGAAGAAATAATTATTTATCATACTAAAAATAATGTTACTAAAAAATTGGAAACATGTAAAAAATTTATATTGATTCGATTTTTGATGGAAGTATCATATTTAAACCAAAGATTTGTTGAAAACTCTTCATGGTTATCTATCCCACTATCTAAGTTAACTTGAAAATGAATTAAATTTATCTAGATAAAAGAGTGTGACGATTATTTCAAGGAACATAAAATAATATTCTCTAATTCTATATTTTAATCCATGAACTATAGAAATATAAATATTTCAAGTATAGAGAAGCCATTTTTAAGGTACTGAGTTGTGTTCCGATATAGAAAAATAAGATGTTTACTTATGCTTCACGTTAACTAAAAATTCATGGGAAAAATTAAGCAAAATGTTATTTTATTTTGGAGTCACATATGAAAAAAAATTAATATAATATACTATATTTCCATCTTTTGAGGAAATAAATGGTTGATAATTACAAGGATGCATGAATTTAAATAGTATAATTATTCTCAGATAACAAATCGATTAAATAAAACCCCTTATATTTTGAGGGTACTAGTTTAATTATATGTGGTATTCATGTCATATTAATCTATAAAAATTTTATAATATACATCATTCTAATAAAAAATTCTTTTTGCGTATTTTGAATCCATTGAAATAAAATATATATTTTAATCCCATGTATGATGTCATACAATTTAGTTTAATATCATTAAATATGGTGAAAAGATTTTTTAAAGTATAAATCCATATATATATATGGGTTACTAATCATACTCAAGAAATGAGTCCGATATTTTGAATTTATATTAGAATATTCACCACATAGAATTACATCATATAGGAAAGAAAATCAACTGTATAGTTTTTGGTCACATAGTAATGAACATTACAACATGGTTTTATGTCATATGGAATGTTCTTATAAATATAGTCTAATATCACAGTAGACGGTCTATGTTTTGTGACTTTGATGATCATACAACAAATTCATTTACTATTTAGTAAATGGTCCCATTTTTAGGTCCATGTATGAGAATTACTCAAGATAATCCTAGAATACTCCTTTATCTAATATAATATATGTATAGAAAGGGACTAGGATTTATAATTATTGAAAAAAACATAATTATACTATGTCTTTCTTGAATCCATATAAGATTTATATAGGCTATAAGGATAATATAGTGATTCGATCTTAAAAAAAGTGCACCACTATGAAAAAACGTTAAAATGAATATAGATAGGTCGTTAAACATGGAAAATAAGTCCTCAATTAACCACAATTTGTAATATATGTACCATTTATCTTGGATAGTCTTGGTCAAGGAAAAAATTTCCCTTTCTGATAAGAATGTAGCGGTTTTTATTTTGAGGTACATAAAATGGTTAATACCTTAGAAAATATATTTTTATGTTAAATCCTTCTAAAGGTTGCACAATCGAATTTGATGGACCCACTTGGGTGAAAAAAGATTATATCACTTTTCTAGGTTTTAATATATATGGTTCAATGTTGAGTAATGCTGACAAGTAACATGGTGGGGTTTCCTTTTAATGAATTTTTAAGGTAAAATATATGATTTACTAAGAATATTTTTGATATTACTTATATAGGATACCTTCTAGAAGTAGCTAATTTTAATCCTTAGTATTGTAGTCATTCATGAATTTATTATTTAAGAATCCGTTATATGAATTATATTTGTTCATATCCATTGTGTTTTGATTTATAATTCACTCTTTTGGTATATTTTTCTTCTATAATTACTAAAAAGTTAGCATTTTATAATCTTGAGGTGATATATTCCTTGAATTCATGATTTTTGATCATCATACTCCTATCTTATCAAGAAAATGGGAATTAAAATGGTTATTTAATAAGAATATTATCGGATTTCACTAAAACATTTCATTAATGCACCATATGCATAAATTTCCTTGGTTAGACCTGGGTAAGTGTTAATGTTTTCATCATTAGGTTATACCATATTGAGAATATAAAAAAACAAAATAATCTAGCCATTATCATAGGTTATAAAAATTGTATTGATTTTTTTTTAATTTCATAATAATTTATTTGTGAGGGAGATGCACTTTATCATGGAATAATATTATGTAATAAAAATATACAAGCTTGTATTTGGATTATATATTATTGGTATAAAAATAGTATGAGTTAAATCTAAATTCTCACATTATTACAATATTATGTTGAATTATATATATATATATATGGGGAAAATTAGAATATTGAGTTAAAAAAATTAATCATTTATTTTTGTTGAGACCTCTTTACAAAATAATCTCAGGTATTTTTAGTCATTGAATTAAAATTTCAGTGAGATTCATAGTATTATAAAAATTGTATTATAAAATTTTTTTTATTATAAATAATATTAAGAAACTAAATTTTAGTCACCCTCCCATATCCACTACTGTAATAATTTATTCTGGATCAAACCTGTTAGTAGACGAGGAAAATTCCCAAAAATAATTGAGTTTTCATGTTTTGTAGGACCACTACTCCTTAGGGTGAATGTCAGTAATTATTAAAAATTGGGTTTTATTTTTTCCTGAGGATATTTAATTTTTTGGTAACATATCCATGATCAAACTAGTAGAAAAATATTTTGGTGTCACACCAAGACTTGGCTCACTCTTTAAATAGCAACTAGACTGGTTATTGGTAAGTCCTAAATCAAAACTCCCCATTCACATGAGGTTACTAACTATAAGATAGGATCTAAAAGATGGTTTGGTGGGGAGACTATAACCCATATACAAGTATAAATCATAGAAGGATTATAAATAAATGGAATTAAGTAGATGATAATAATAAATGATAAGTAATAATAATCAGATAACCAATCCAGTTCTAAATAATATAACCATGTATAATCATTCAATTTCATAAATACAAGTCATAAAATATACATCCTATACATACAATTGGGCTAAAAAGATAAAAAATTTATACAAAAGGATCAAAATCAAAAGGAATCTTGAGAACATAATCAACTACTACCCTGATGAAACTTCCTTGTCCATAGTAAATAAACTACAAAGAGGTACAATTCAATTCACAACTATTAGTCAAAAAATATATCTTGGTAAAAATTGGTAACTTTAATAGGGTGAGAGTAATACACAGTAGGCCATCACCAAACTTTTATAATGCATATCTAGTCTATGAATATAAAATTAGTAGTGCACATGTATAATAATTATGTGTCAAGTTAAATTACTAGGAAACATACTGTCTTGGATTCTTTAGAGGACATCCGCCGATCCAACCAAACTTAGCCAAAGATGGAATGTCTATGGAATTTTTACTCTTCATATTATTCAACCTGGGACCTATGGTATATAAACAAGGAATCCTTGTCCAAATATGATCATACTATATTTCATATATAAATTATGGCATTAGTCAAAGAATTTATCAAAAGGAATGTAGAGCGTCATGTCCAATACTTCGTAATAAAAAGTGAGGAAAATCAAATCCAACAATCCAATAGAGAATGAAATGGAGAAAAATATAAAAAAAATATAATGAATAGTGATAAGTACCATGTCCAATAATTTCAATAAAAAATTAGGAGTCACTTGTTGAATAATTTCAATTAATCAATGTGTAGTGCCATATCCAACTCTCCTTAACTGTTTATCATTCATTCAATTTGTTGTTCCCTATAAACTCGTACATGGAAATTAAAATTGGAATCTAAGTATCTATAAAGGAATTAAATACAATGCAATAATTTTATATTTAATAATTATATATATATTATTATAAATATCCATTGAAAATTTAAAATCCAAGCATACGTTTAATCATTTCAATTATATGTGCACAAAAATTCTAACTGACACATACATCCACAAAAGCGTTCCTTGTCCATGTGAATGGTTCGCAAAATTTAAAATTAGTGAAACTAATTTATTAATTAAATAATTTAATATAATCCATCAAACACCCTGATATTCTAAAACTACACTATTTTCTATAGCTTATACAATACGCCACACCAAGATTAAACAAACACAAAAATATTATAATTTAAATATGATAATTATAAAATATCCATTAAATTAGAGATTATGTATAGTATTTAACTAATTATAATATATATTTATACATATAATACCCACTATATAAAAATTCATTGATTAATTCTTCTAAAATAAGTACTAAATTTTCAGTAAAGTTATTTTATGCTTATGAAATATGTGTCAGAAAAAATAATTTTTATTTATTTTTGTGAGAAAATATTATAAGTAATTTCAGGAAAATATAGAAATTATATTTTAGAAAAATAATATCATTTTTAAAACCATCTTATCAAAATTATATTTGGGTAACATTTCCATATTTTTTAAAAAAGAATTATTAACCTATGTCTTGTGAAAAATACTAATTTATATATAAAACTATTTTTTTCAACAATTAGAAACAATCAATTTTATTTTAAAATGTTTTTATGTAAAATTAATAATATTATATATTTAATAATCCAATTATTTTCATGTAAAAAAATCTTTTTTTATGAGAAAATTTTTTCTAAAAAAGAAAGCCATTCTAAGAAAAACGTTGTTATTCAAAAAAGTGGTTTTCTTTACATCTTGTGAAATTATTTTAAAAATAATTACATAAATTATTAGAGAATAAATATGATAAAAGTTGTTAAATATTTGTAATATGGAGGCTCAAATTATGTAAATACATCCCTTTCAATTTTTGGAATTATGAATAGTGGCCATAGTAAAATTAATCACCTTAGTAGAGGATAAATCGAGTAATTTTATATGAAACATAACTGATTAGAGTATCATTTTTACCCCAAATTATTTGTGAATAAATGTAATTAGAACCATAAACCCTTATTCTAAAAATCTGTTTGTTTAATGGAAACTTTTTCATGAAATTGACTTATATATTATTTAAATAAATGAGAGTTAAAGATGTGACTCTTATTGTTTTTAATATCTCTCATGTATCCACATGGGAAAAAATTATAGAAATGAATGAAAATAAATATCAATTTTTATTTTAATGAAATTATTTTCATCATATTTTTATATCAATAAACTTTATAAATTATATAATTAACTTAAATTCTTAGGTAACACTAATACAATATTTATTTAATTCATAGTAAAATGAAATATATGATTTTAAAAATATTAAAAGAAATTTATTTTTTAGTCATATAATGTGTTCCATGAATTTAATAGATATATGATAAATATTATTTATTTTTAAATGAATAATATTATAAAACTAACTTTTTCTTAGTGTATGAAGTCAAATAAAATGCACTACATTAAAATTGACAATAATGGTTTTTTATAGAGATAATATATAACTAAATTAATTAAAAGAAATTAAAATATATAAATTGGATATGATATGGTTAGAAATGTCATCCATTGACCATTTATGGGTCAATAGTTACCTTATATGTCAAATTATAACTCTTTAAGAGTGAAAAATATGTTATTGTAGTTAATGATAAAAACGGTTAATTAAGGGATTAATCTAAAAGATAATGTTTAAAATATCACATAAACATATCGAAATTTTATTGGTTAATTATTTATAAACCATATTATATCAAAGGTTCTAATTCATGACAATTTTTAATAATTTTATTATATGATATTCTTATTAAAGTTAATTTTTTCCCTAGAAACTCTTAAAGTGCCCCTCACCTCAATTATAAAATGGAACCTCCTTAGTCATTTTTTATAGAACATTGTGACATATTTCTCAACAATAACCTGAAAAATTCAATTATTAAAAACCATAAACACATTATATTTGTTTTTTCATTCTCAAAAGGCAAAACCTATAGATCCTTATGATGAGATCCAATGGAGTTCATCCTAAGAAGATGTAATCGCCTAAACTGATCAATTTATTTTTTTTACCTTTTCATTTACCTAATCTAAATATATGAAATTTACCATAAAATAAAAAATTATATATCATTTATATACTGAAATTTTTAGATGATTATTAAACCAAAATTATAAACCCTTTTTTCTATCAAATGTGAAGTGAGAGTATCGCTAGTGCATATGTACGACTTACCATCTCTAAGTAGTGATAAAATTCATTTTTCATCAACATATTTTATGAAATTAAATCATGATGGGTTTAATATTTATATATCATATTTAAATTATAACTATTCTTTTGTAATTATAATTTAATATTTTTTTCATTACCTTCCAAACTGTTGGGAAATGATAACGTTGCTCATATATACGTGTGGACTACTACCTCTACGAAGTTACGAGATTCATTTTCTAATTAAATTTTACTTGGATGTTTGTAAGGATGGATTTTATGCACATATATGGTTTATATGATATAATAATTATTCATTAAAGTAAAATTATTATTTAACTTTCATTCTTTCCATCTTTCAAAAGGTGGAAACTACGTTCATGTGTACATGCGGCCTAATATTTCCAAGAACCATGTAGTTCAATTTTATGTCATTAAATTTTACAAAATAATATCAGTAAAAGTATAGTCATTATATATAATTAAATAATCATTATTAAATTTATTGATATTACGTAATTTTAATCAAGTTATAAAGAGTAAAACTACCAAACTAAAACATATATAAAAATGAATCTATTTTTACCTAAAACAATGATTTTATCATTTTTTTCATAAAAGAGTGTTAAAATATTAAAAGTAATTCATATATAGATATAAATATAATATTATTGTTCTATAATACTATAATAATACATGTATAGTTATTATACAAAAGGTTCATACACAAATAAGGGATATTATAGATAATGCCATTATTTCCAGTCTCACTTTTACTTCTATGCATCATATACCATATTCTAAACTTATTTCTTTAATTTCTGGTGCATATACTACACCTTTTATATATTATACTAGTAATATATTTTTATTAATTGTATTGTAAGATTAATTTTTGAATTATTTATTTTATAGTGATTATGATTCCAATTAAACCCATGTGGTAAGGATTTAATTCACAATCTCATCACATTGAGGAGTGTTTATGTTTAAGTCTCCACTGTGGAATATTAATCTTTCATATAAATCTTTTATAAAAAATAATTTCAGAATTTTTTGTACTACTCTCTTATGATGGTTAAAATTAATTTTTCCCATGTTTTAATTTTTCAATTTTTTTAGAAAGAAATGTTTTTATTGTTTTTCGAATGAGGTACTTCGTGACTATTCTAAAAAATATATAGAAGAAGTGTTTCTAAGTTATACATCATGAACTTATTTTCCCTCTAGTTGGGATACAATTTTATTTAGATATATAATTTTATTTTTACTAGTATAAATTTATTGAAATATATTCCAGTATCTTTTCACAATTTTAAAGTGATTTTCAAAGTTAAAAAATATATTTTCCTCATGAAATAATATATTAATCTTTTTAAAGTAATTTCATATGTTTCAACATCCTTTGTTAAAAAATATGTCTAAAATTTATTATAATGATACCACTCATCATATTTATTTGGATGGTTTTTTGATCATTTTTATTGTGAAATATTTTGATATTCTGTATGAATAGTTATTCTAATACGGAGAGATATTTATTTTTAAAGAAATACTGATTTCTTATAATGATTATTATTATAAGGAAATTATTATATTTTTTAAGTGATCATTAGAGAACTATATAGACCCTCAATTTATCTAAAAGTCTTAAGAGGAGAAATATAATGGGATATGACCAAGGCTTTACCCATTTATATTAATGTCATGATAGAAGTCAAGATAATAATTTCAGATGTGTTGGCTGAGGGCTTAATGGTTTGTTTTAGAGGTCCAACATTATATATTCCATTATTTTGAAATTAGTTAGTGATTTTAGTTTGATTATTCTATTATTTGTTTTATATTTTATATGTTCCCAGATGATGTTTTTACCTATATAGTAGTATTTAACCATCATTTATTCATTCCATATTATCCATTATTTATTTATCTTTAACTTTATACATACCATTACTGAGAATCTAATATCAATACTTTATTATGATTATTTCTCCAAGGTTTACAAGAAATATTTCATGATTTATATTTAAGTTTATATTAGAAAAAATGATGGTTTCCTAGAAAAAATGCTATGTTTTATTTCTTAATTTAAAATGTAATTTGAAATTATATAGTTCAAATGATTTTCTAAGATTGATAAACAATTCAATCATTTGGGATGATATTTACTGTAGTTAGTAACAATTTAAAAAAGCAACCATAAACTCTATGATACTAGGTTTTAAGTCGGTATATTTTATAGAATAGAATGTTTTGTATAAACCTAGTGAACAATATTTAGGAAAACATAGATAATGGAATATAACTTTATGAATAACAATAAGTATAAGTTAAAATATATTATAGCATCCAAAAATTATTATGGTATAGTTTATATGATTTTATTCTATGGTTTCTATTTCTCAGGAACAAAATTTTTGTTTTAAATAATTGTAGAAACTAGGAGGAACAATGCTAACACTGAATGTGATGGAAAATGAATTGATTATGAGAAAAAAAATTGGATGATGATTGGAGAGAGATATATTATGATTATTAATAAAAGTAAATCAAAAAAGGTGTTTAAAATTTTTATATTTTTTGAGGTTCCAAAACACTAAAATAAGAGGAAAATCAACATTTATGGAATTTCAGGTGGTAATGATGATTGAGGTAAGAATGATCAATTTATTTTTTCTCATGAATGTAGAATTTTTCAAATAGAATTAAATATGAAATAGAGGGTAAATTGCTTTAAACATGGATATAATGTTTATAGAAGAATAAATTTTCAATTAATTTATTATTTTATATGTGAGGAACTGGGTAATTATCTGAGTCAATTCCTTAAACTAAGGGTTTCTCGCTAGAATAAAAAATTTTCTATTCCATATAAATTTATGAAATGAAGGGATTAAATTGTTTGTGTTGAAGTAGTATTTTTATAGATTTATTTCTATTTAAAAGGGCTATGAGTATTCTAATAATTTCTCCTCATTAGTTTTTCTTTATGGATTTTAATGAATATATTGAATGGCATTGATAACCATGAAAATTAATTTAGTGATAAGGAAATATTTTTTGGAATCACATGAATGAGGGAACTTTAATTTGTGTTTTATATTAGGATAAAACAAAAGTTTATTGAGATGAAAAATATAGTTGATCGATATACTAAGGGAATATATACCTCTTCTGATGTTTTTATGGGAGTTTAACATGTTATTTTTAGAGAAATTGACAAGAATACAATAATTTAGTTTTGTATATGAATTTTATATATATTTTATTTAGGGTATAATATTTTTTATTTTATAGGCATAAGTATAAATTCATTGATAACCTGTAAGGTTAATATTTTTTAGGTTGTGTTATTGATGAAAAATTGGGATAAAAAATAGTTCATTTTTAAAATATATTATATAGAAACCATTTACGGTTAAAAATTT
The DNA here is from genome assembly GCA_963277665.1 of Viscum album. Lineage (NCBI taxonomy): Eukaryota > Viridiplantae > Streptophyta > Magnoliopsida > Santalales > Viscaceae > Viscum > Viscum album. The sequence continues at coordinate 1,058,940,151 of OY728125.1, forward strand.
TATTTGATATGTAATTATATTTTGATGGTTTTTTTATCATAATTTTTTGGGAATTTTATAATTATTTAATAACAGATACCCATATAATGGGTGAAAACCCATTGCATAAAAAACGTTCACAGGGCTTGAAACCACAATAAAAGTGTGACGAGGGTGTGTTACTAAGGACTAAAATGCTAGATGTCTTTAACAGGGGGAAATTGTTTTTAATTAAATTATATGATGGATAAATAATAATATGATTTTGTAAATCATATCATCAGATCAAATGGTGTTTAATTTTTTTTTGATTTTGATGTGATTAGTGACATTCTATGAGAAACATTACATTGTAACACCCCAGGTAAATAAAGAATACGAAATTTTCATATTTATCCATATTTGTGAATAAAATATTAATATTACTTTAAAGGGGACGCTATGCTCGATGGCGTACCCAATATGCAACAACAAGTTTCTTGGGAATCTTATGTTGCACTCTAATAATAAAAAAATATTATTTTAAATGGTAGTTAACATGTAGCCATTGTATTGGCGGGAATGGATAGAAATAACTAAAATATGATTATATATGTTTTTAAATGTTTTTACATTTATCCAATAAAATATAATGGCTTAAAATATGGAAAGAATTAAATTTTAGGCGTATATGCCCTAGTTTTCACTAAAGGTTCACTTATCACCTTTTGATGGAGAACCGTCATTAAATATAGTTCTGATCACTCTTATACATTCTATTTGACCAAATAAAACTCTTCTTAATAATTGGGACATCAAAATTTACTTTGTGTAAATTTTTGGTATCTTTCCGATAAAGTTCATTTTTTAATGAATAGTGTAAAATGTTGTATTTTAATTCAAAACCTCTTTTTAATATAATTTATTTATATTATTATATTATATTTTGAATTGGTTTTAAAGTAAAATTATAATATATTTTTACCATTAAATCCAATAGTGGTCGTTGGAATTAATTTCACTTTGAAATCAGACTTAAACTAGTGTCAATCTTTTGATCATTATTGTTTCATAAAAATACGCTATTTGCTCGGACAGTAGAAATTAATTACTAAATTAATTAATGTGAATTATATGTTTTGAATTTTGTAAAATAGACTTCATTTTTCAATTCAGAATATCAAATATCGCTTAGGGTGAATTTTTGGGATTTTTCTGAAAAACATCAATTTTTGATGAATAGTGAAACCCCTAAGTGGTACTTATAAAAACTGATTTTTCTGTTTAAATGAAATTTTTCCATCTTTGTCTTTTGAATTTCAAAAATCCAACATACATGGTTGTCATTAAGAAGTAAAATGTGGTTCAATGGGATAAAAATAATTTTTTTGGTGAATAGTAACTTATTAAGTTTTTAATCGCGATTAGAGGTAATTAGTGTAGTTTATGGTAAGAATAATGTTTTAATAAAATTAAATGACCTAGAAACATGTCCTACACTCATTGGATGTGTCATGGCCGACCAAGAAAATCCATGGGTCAACTTGGGGACCCCATGAAGCCACTTGTTTGGGAAATGACATAAATATCTTTTTATTTTATGTTAAAGTAAAAATGACACAAACATGAAGTGTTTTACTAAAACAATTTTTACATGGGGTTATACAAGTCATATTTTTTACTATAAATAGTCATTGGAAGTATAAAAAGTTTTCCTACATCATAGTATTTTTCTATAATTTTTAGACATTAAATAAATTAAATTATTTATGACATCATGATGATACAGCGATGACCTCATTATTTAACGATTTAAATAAAATGGAAAGATAATGTAATATATAAGACCTACACATGTCCAAAACCTATTGTATGAGTTTATTTAGAACCATTATCACCTTAACCTCGAAATACATCAATATGGGACCTTTAAAATCCAAAAAGCTTTTGAAAATAAAGTAACATTTTGTAACTTTACAAGAGTGCCCCTCCTCTCCACTTATAAAAGTCCCCCACCTCTACCTCCTTACCCACACTCCCAAAGCATTTGGCTCGGCCAAAACCTGCCCATTTTGTCTCTACAATTCCCTCTATTACTCCTTCAAGCCTCACTTTGGGCAGAAGTCTTCCCAACGAAGTTTTTGAGCTCAAACCAAAGGGAGTTACCCGATTTTAAGGTAATGTCTTCACTTGTGTCCTTTTGTTTTATTTTGCTTCTCCAACCCCCTAAACTCTTTTTATTCATTTATTTTTTAACAAATACAGTATCTGAAATATACTATGACGTTTTTATAAGAAGGATTCGAGCTACACTTACAAACACCTACAACTAATGGTTAAAGAACATTCTGTTTCTGTGGATGGCGAATTTCTGCCTCCCGAAACGATGATTGTTCAACATTATTCTAACACCTTCAAAGGTGGCCATTAAGATGACACTATATTTATATATGATATCTAATATGTTTATTTTTTTACTTAAGCTTCTGTATTTTTCATTTATGGCAAACCTTTATGGTTTCCATTATGGGTAAACGTGATATCTTAATTTAAGGAAGTGCGGACTACCGCCCCCTCAAAGTGATTTTATTCGTTAATACCATATGTTGTACGTATAAAGGATATATTTAATGATATTATATATGATAACATACTGGAATTAAAATACTATTATTTATCATTATGTTTTAATTCCATTAAATATGAAATTAAAATGAAAGTAGCGTTCATGGGTACGTACGACCTACCGTCTCCATGAACGGTGATTTTCGTTTTTTTATCTCCAAATGATATGTAATAGTATAAAATTAATATTTAATGGATATATATGATATTTTAATCATTAATAATATTCTGGAAATTATTTACTTATAACTACATGGGCAATATTTTTTCGAACAAAGTCATTCTTGACTCATGTACCAAACATCGGCAAAAACGTCTGATATGAACTAACATTATTAAAAAATTATTATAACATTATAATATGTGATATGAACTGAATAATAATCTCTAAAGAATTTACTTAGGAAATTATTAATTGACCAATGTTTATTATTCAGGAATATAAAGAAATGAACAAGATAAGTTGGACTTGAGGTAAGGGATCCTACTCCCCTCTTTCTTTTTAAGTACACTCTTTTATGTCATTCCTTATAAGATCATATTTCTTGTGATTGGGATGTTATTTTATATTAATCATACTATATGTTTTATGTTCATATGATGATAGACCCTATTCTCTCTCATAAATCCATTTTGGAAGTTTTGAGTGGTGCCGTTAGGCTGCCGAATTTTCGTAAGAGATCTAACCTCTCTCTTTTTCTTTAAGTACTCTAATTTATGTCACTTCTTTTAAGCTCCTCTTTTTTATGATGGGGGATGTTCTTTTATATTACTCTTGATGTAAATTTTATTGTAATGTGATGATATACCCTATTTGATCTCATCAATCCATTTTTGGAAGTTTTAAGTGGCGCCGTTAGGCTGCCAAGTTTTCGTAAGGGATTTTTAATTTCACTTTTATTCCTGTGAGATTTATGCTACATTTTCCACAATTTCCTTTCAGTGGTGTATGTACTGACCATTATTTTACTCATTGTGTAATATTCTTTAATTTATGAGTATTTACATCAATGTTGTATTTTCCTTCTTTCAAGGGGCTTATGTTTCGAAAGATACCCATGTCGGTAAGGGAACCATTCACCCTCCTCTTTTTAAAAGACTTCTTTTGTTGGGTCTTTTAATTTACATATTGTTATGTTGGGATATGTTCTAATATATACTTATTGATGTAAATTTTATGTCCAAGTGATGAGATACCATTTTTTTTGATGTGACGTCGTTAGGCTGTCAAGGGAACTTCTTAACCCAATTTCGATTTCTTTGGGTTCAACATGTAGTTATTGAATATGTCAGCCTTTGAATATGTGTGAATGACCTTTGAATTATTTTACACTTAATATCCACATATATTTGTTGTATTCATTTGTCACACATAATTATGTAATTGATTTATCCTTAAACCAAGGATACCATCTTTGTAAGGGACTTCGTCTCAATCTCCTTTCATTGAGGCATATTCTCTTTTATACACAACATTCTTTTATACGGTATATAAACCCCTTTGATGTTTATGTTTATTCAAAAGGAATCTATTTTATACGAAGTGTTTATTAAACGATAAAAGGAAATGTTTTTGTCGTACGTATGCGGCGACAATGACTTCTCCGACGTCGTGACCATTATTTGAGTTTCGGCTTCCTTTACAAGTCATACCATCTTTTTAAAAGAAAAATAAATACCATGTTTTACTTTTATTTTATTTTGGTATTGAAAATGGTTTTCATAATGTATTGTATTGATATCTTGTTATTGAAAGGTGGAAATGTTATATTTTCTTTATGCATTTTTTATGTGATAAGATTATGTTATGGTTCTTGGGCATTGTTATGAAGATGGGTGGTTCCGTGATAAACTAAGTGCGGGTGAGCCCGATATAGCTCTCCAATGCATTGGGTAACACGAATGAGTGAAAGGTTAAGGTTTCTCCGAATAGATTTAGGGAATATACTGTGGTGGGTATTCCAAACGTAACCAAGAGGGTTACTCCCTACGTAAGAATGTTATGAATGCCTCAAGTTACAGTTTTTGTCTTATGATTTCTATGATTTATTCATGATTTTATGAGGTATGTTAAAGTGCTTATGTTTTATGGGTAAAGTATGATTTCATTCTTATGTATACATGTAATCATGTTTCCTTTCCATATTTTTATATCCCTTACTGAGCTTTTTATGCTCATCCCAAGTTTTTGAAATGTTTTTCACAGGTCAAGGGAAGGGTATATGATGTGATGATAGTGTCAAGGATGTGTCAAGAAAGAATCCATGTTTTATTTTAAATATGTTTCCGTTGATGGGAAGAATGAATACTGTCTTTTATGTAACCACTTTGTTTAAATGTGGAATGTAATGCAAGTTTCATGATCTAATTCTCTAAAACTCTAAACCTGAAAAGATCCACAATGTGTAATCTAGTAATAACTCAAGATTAAGTAAGGTTTAAGGCTAGGGCCTTATAGTTGGTATCAAAGGCCGGTTTAGATAACTTTAGAGGTTAGGGTATTCTTTAAGCATAAGTGACATTACCATAATGGTTAGGATTTCAGAAAGAGTAATAGTTTTTAGATAAAGTGAATGAGTAAGTATATCATCCTCATTAGTATGTGATGGTTCTGTTGATATACTCACACTGAAATTTCTGTTTTTATTGAATGGATGGATCTAGCAGGCACTAAGGAGACAACAGGTTTGAAGGAAACTGTGGTGGTTATTTGATTAAGATACTAGATAAAATGGAGGATTCAATGAGGAAACTCGTGGTTGTTCTAAACCAACTATCCAGGAGTCATGATCAACCACTTGAACCTTGGTACGTTCTGTAATGCATCATGTACGAGATGACCAATCTATGTGGAAGTTCAGGTAATAATTATAAATGTAACCATTAGAGTTTATATGATCCTTACTTTTGAGGTAATTATGGGTTACTCTACGATATGATGGAAAATGAAAGGCATGAGATAAACATGAGGTTAAAATATGTTATGATTTTTTTGGGGAATGTTTTAAGAGTTATATAGTTTTGGAAAAAGGACAACAAACAGACCGTGTGACAACCCGTCGTGTCAGACAAAGCTGCGGGAATCGAACCCACAACCAAAGTGCGACTGGTATTTATCGCCTACCACTGGACTACGTGAAGTCCCTGGTTAGTTTGACTGATTCTTTTTAGTTATATGATTTTATGAATTAAGAGTAAGTTGATTTTGGGTTATTTATGAAAATGATTAACCTATCATGGAGGATATGAGATTAGATTAATTACTTTTCAATACGAGACTTTAGGACAAACTGATGTTGTTTGGAGATAAATGTTACGATTTAACTTAGAAGACTATGTGACTAAATACTTCAAATATTTGGGTTTCAATCTTAGTTTGGTTTACTTTGAAGAATTTTATGGAAAAATTGATTATATAATGGTCCTCGTTTAACTTTGGGTTTTGTTGGACAAATTTTGGAGATTAAGAATAGATTTTCTTTTTATAAAGGGTTATCCTTTTCTGGATTATCTAATCTTGTACTAACCTTTTTGGTTTTGGTTTTGGTTAAAGTCTAAAGACATGGGAAGTATATAGTTCTATTTTGTGGATTAGGTGACACTCTATAAGTTGATTATAGTACTCGTAATGCGAACAAGTCTCCCTAAATACTCGTCTTTTGGAAAAAAATACGAGTTTGATTAAGGAATATAGTAAAAGTTGAAAGTAAACATGATAAGTGATTATGTTTCCTTATGAATAAATTCCTCAATAAAAAGTAACTTAAAACAAAAATGTTGTCTATTAACTTTTCCTACTGGGGAATCGAATACCGTTTAACCCATCACAAGTTTGTGATTTTCTTATGGTTAACTTTCTCCTAGACATGTTTACTATCACTATCCATCAGAACATGACCCTTTGTTTTCTCCTCCATATCCATATTTTCATACATGGAATCCTAGTATGGGTTAACTCGGGTGACATTTGTACTTCTCTCCCACTCTTTTAAAGTGATTGTTTTACCGACTCTTGTTCCGATGTGTGACTTTCAAGGATGTTTCCGAGCCCAATTTTAAAATTGTGAGGACGCAATTCCCAAAAGGGGGGAAGGATGTAACACCCCAGGTAAATAAAGAATATGACATTTTAATATTTATCCATTTTTGTGAATAAAAACTTAATATTACTTTAAAGGGGACTCTATGCTCGATGGCGTACCCAATATGCAACAACAAGTTAACCCATACTAGGTTAAAAAAATCATTAATATTTAGATTATGGGTGTTATATGGGATTTGTGGAATAAGAATATAGTTAATGTTGATTTTAGTAATCAGTATATGTGATCCAGGTATTCACATATTTGGAATGTTACATTATGAAGTACATTTTTTTATAAGTGTAATGATTTTATTAGTTTTTGGGGTTTTGAATCGGGATGGTAATATTTTGGGGGAGCCTTAAGGTTAACTACTTAGGGAATGTATTAATTTAAACATTGGATATATTTTTTGAGGATAATGTTTAATTTACCTTAATGAATATCTCATGTCATACATATATGTTTTGGTAAATATTTAAATGATTAAATAATTATGCATATATTTTTAATGATTTTTAAAATGCGATTCATGAATAAAAAAAGTTATCTCAAATAGCCATCTCTTATGGTAAGATATAAGGTAGAAATATATCAAAGAACATCAAAATGATGAGATTATATATGAAATAGAAATAAATCAAGAATGTTTATTATCATGAGTGATTTATTTGGTTAGTAAAATAATCCATTGTCTTTAAAAAATGATTTTTAAATATAACGATTAGTAATTTACTTTTTTCACTATGAAATCAATAGACTTTTTCACATTACAAATTTATGATTTTTTCATGGTTAACATTCTCATGAACATATTCTCTAGTACTCTATATTAATCTTTGTGTGTTATTGTTTTCATTCATTTACATATTTTTACATCCCAATAAAGTATTCCTATTTCAAAACCTTGTTTTATAATGAACTTTTAATTTCCCTTTCAATCGTTTTAAGAGGATGTTTTATTAATCTTTTTTACGATGTGATTTTCAGTGAAAAAATGGTCAGATTTTGAACCCATGATTACCGATCATAAGTTAAAATTTTTAGGATGTAATTTAATTATATAGGAGAGAATATAAAACCTTGATATTTTAAAATAACACTATATTCAATAGTGTATACTACAAGAAACACCAAACTGATGGAACCCCAAAATATTATTATTTAAATAGAACCCTTAAATTGTAGTAGTTAAATTGCAGGGTATGGATAATATTAAAAAAGTATGGTATAAATATATATGATATAATCAATAAAAATTTAATGATTAATGCTGATATAATGAGTACTCTATTTTAAGTAATGATACTTTATTCTTTCGAAATACATTTTCTTAAAAAATTATTATTGTTTTTTATGAGAAAATATTAAAATTAATTTCCACAAAAAACAATTTTTTTTGTTTTTTAATAATAAAATAAATATTTAAATCAGCATATCATAATTATCATTGGGTAAAAATTTATTATTTTTCTTAAAAGATTTATTTTCCTGTAAATAGTGAACAATAATGATTTTTATTGAAAATAATGTTTTTTCATCATTTGAAAAAATCCATGTTATTTTAAAATAGTTTAAAATTAAAATTATTCTTATTATATTAATAATAATCCAATTCGGTTAATTAGAAATTATTTTTTAGTTGATCTCGATATCAATATGTTATTATACAAAAAGGGAGTTTTTAAGAAAAATAATTTTCTCTAAAAACCTATTTTCATCACCTTTTATGGACATATTTAAAAAATAATTTCTTATATTTTTAGATATATAATATTATAATTTTTTTTTCATTTTTTTAATCAGGAGTATAAAATTTATTAAAAAATTTCCTTTCATTTTTATGCATTATTAATAATAACCGGGATAAAAATTTCCTCCTTGGTAAAGGATAAATCAAATTAATCTAGGTTAAAACTAAGTGATAAGGCCATAGTTTTTCATCGTTATAATTTTTTTTTAATTTAATTTTACCATTAACATATTTTTTTATAAATTTAGTGTTTTAATGGATACTTTTACATGGAAATGACTTATATATTATTTAAATTGAAGTATGTTTTAAAATGACACTATCTTGGTTTTTAATATCTCTTATGTCTCCAAATATGAAAAAATTAAATATATGAAAGAACCTAAATGTATATTTTTAGCTTAAAAAATAAATCTTTATGATATAAATTCTTGTGAAACCCTAATAATATATTTATTTAATTAACAAAAAAATGAAATAAAAGTTTTAAAAATTATTAAAAGTAGTATAATTTGTGTGAGATACTGTTTTAGATGAATTTTATAGATTATAATGACTTATAAATTTTTTTTCAATGAATAATATATAAATTCAAATTTGTATCAATATATTTGAAGTGAAATTAAATAAATAGTTTCAAAATTTACAAAAATGATATATTATCAAAATACTATATTATTAAATTATTTAAAAATTATAAAAAAATGAATGTATAACATTAGGATAATATATGATTGAATACTACATCGCCTATACAATTATCATTCAATGTTTACCTTATATTAAAAATTATAACTAATTATGAGTGAAAAATATGTTATTGCGGTAAATGGTAAAATAAGTGAATTAACTACTTAAACAAAACATAATACTATAAAATAACACCTAAACATCTAATAAATTATGTTATTTTATTATATTTCAACTTTAAACTAACGTAGTTTATAACTCATGGCCATTTTGAATCATTTTACTCTATAATACTCTTTTTATATGTTTAGTTTTTTATGAAATTCCAAAACATTCCCTCACCTAAATTATAAAAAGAAACCTACTACCACACTTTTTTACACAACATTGAGCAATATATCCTTACAAAACCCTTTATATTTATCTTATCAACACCCCTAGAAATATTAAAGAGGTTTTTTCATCAAAATACTAACCCTTGGATTTTTAAGATGAGATATAATATATTATTCAACAAAATAGACGATCTCTTTAACCAATCACTTTATTTATTATTCTTATATTAACTCCCCTAAATATGTGGTATTTATCATAAAATAATAATTGAAGTATTACTAATATAGTAAAGTTTTATTATGTTTATTAAAATATCATTACCTACCATATTTAACATCATATGGAAAGTGAAAGCATCACACCTGCATAAGATTGATTTGTCATCTCCATGCTGCGATACAATTCATTTTACATTACCATATTTTATGAATGGGAAATATTTTGGTTTAAATGATTATATATGATTTTTGAAACATAGTTATACTTTTTTAATTATGTTACCATATTTTTCTTCTTACTTTCAAAATATTTGGGAAATGATTCGCTCATGCGTACTTATGGACTACCACCTCCATGATGTGATGCGATTCATTTTTCATTTACATTTTACTTATATGAAAATAGGGATTGATGTCATGAATACTAATGATTTATATTATATAATAATTATTATATAAATGTTTATTATTATATAACTTTATTTTTTTTCTATTCGTAAAAAAAGTTATTCCAAAGTTTATGTATACGTTTGGCCTACCATATCAATGAATGGTGTTGTTAACTTTTCCATATATAAATTTTATATATTACTATAAATAAAAATATAATGAAATATAATGATTTTTATTCCATTAGTAACTTTATGGAGATGGTGGATACTTGATCATAGATTACAGATCAAAACTACCAATATAAAACATACATGAAAAATTAAGTGGTTTTACCATAAATTGTGATTTTAAGAAGGAATTGTCAATGAATTGTTGATAAAAGATTATAATTAAGTCATATATATTATGATATATATTATTATGGTTATTTAATATATTTATCTTAAATATATATTTATTATTTAGTTATTTCACAATGTATAAAGGAAGTCATACCAAAGGTAATGGTTTCTCATCTAACTTTTACTTCTTTGAGACATATCATATTCACCACTTATTTTTTTGTGGTGTTTATAATTCCCCTTAGATTTTTTATATCATGAATAATATTTTCCTCAAAATATGTATAGTTTCCTCAAAATAATTATATTTTCATTTGAATTTATTCCATTCTTGGGGATTGTGATCCAAAATAAAACCATGTGGTAAGGGTTTAATTGACAAACTCATCATTATTTGTGATTGTTTGGGTCTAAGTCTCAACTAGGGGAATATTTATCTACCATATCCATGTTTGATAAAAACAATTAATTATTTCACTTGACTGATATTATAATTAAAAGATATTTTTCTTATGTTTTTTTACAAATTGTTTGGAAAGAAATATTCTATTCATTTTCCAAACAATGAACTTTTTGAATTCTTTAAAAAAATGTGGGAATGATTTATTAACGTAAACGGCATGAAAATATTTTCCCACCATCCTAGATAATATTTTTTTTGGAATATTCCTCTTAAATTTTAAATGGATATTTTAAAATAAAATTTTTTCCTTTGTATTTACATTGTTATTATGTGATATTTAGAGTAAAAAATATATTTTTCTAGTGAAATATTCTTGTAATATCTTCATATTATTTTCTCCTATTTCAACATCCTTCCATGAGTTATATATTTAGAATATAATCAAATTATCCCATTCATAATATTTATCTTGATGGTTTATGATCTGTTAAATTGGGAAATGTATTGGTTTTTCGTATGTCGTATAGAAATTTATATATTTCATTTTTGATATATTGATTATACTGTATTATTTATCAATATGATGAATGTGTTGAATATATTAAGTTATGGGAGGGAAAAGTTATATAACCCATATACATTGTTATAACTCATGAGACAAACGTTCTTGGGGCACATTATCAAAGGTATCATTGGGGTTTTTAGTGGCCTTATCAATTTATAAGGATTTCACAGAAGAAGATCCATAAGATATTTTCTCGTGTCTTATTCAAGGGATTGACTATATGTATTAGTGTCTATAATTATAAATACCATAATTTTGAAACCAATTATTCATTTAGATGTGATTATTGAATTATTTTTGATATTCATCGATAAGTTTATAGCTCATGTGATTACATAATTTTCATTATTTAAGGATCATTTCTTATTTATACATTATTCATGCCTTATTAGGATTTATATGTATGCACACACTGACTGAGAATCTAAGATCATCCATTTAAAATGTTTCTTCTACCAAATGATTCTATGAAATATATTATGATTGATATGAAGGGTTATACATTAATAGATAATGGTATCCTAAAAAAACTACATATTATTTCATATTTTAAAATTTAATTTGAAATTAAACAATGAATTTGATTTTAAAATACTTCTAAAATATTTATTCCAATGGAATGAGATATATTTTATCTCTGGATAATGTAACAATGTAACCACCTGCTTTGGGATACTAGTTTTGGGGTCTTTACAGTACAACACACCTTAGGAGGGAGTTTGGTTACATAGGAAATATATTTTCACATGGAAAACATAAAATATCACAACCAAAGGTGTGGTTCAGAACATGGACATAAACCTCTAATGAAAATAAAGGAATCATTGTCATGGTCGAAGAAGTTTAATTATTGGAACTTCATATCTCATTTGATTCCATTTTATCCTACAAACCCTTTATGTTATAATATTATCCTTGTATGTATATATTTCATATTGAAATTCAATCTATCCATTTTATAATCGTTTAATCAAATACCATTTTTCAATTTGACCCAAACACACATTGGTGGTGTTTTGGTCTTATTTGAACAATACACAATGACAGTACATAATTAGACAAACCCAAATGGGTGATCTAATAAGAGCTCACATTCATCCAACAAAATTAACTAGTCTATGTGGGTTCTAGGTTATGGTATATAAATTTACATAAAGGAGTTATAAAATATAAGGGAAACATATAGAATGTATTATGTGAGACATAATGGGAAAAAATTTAAAATGATGATCATTTAATAGAAGATTAATAAACCACTATCCTTATACGATGGAATGTTCAATCATATGTTATTTTATATTGATTATACTATAAATGAGATAAATGAAAAACTATGAGAGAAACCTTAAAACATATCATATTATCACACATAAATATAAAGAAAACAGTAGTGAGAAAAAAAATATAGTAAGGAAGAAAGGGGACAAATAGACTTACCATGCAGTTTCTAACATAATGAACATCATTTGATTCAGATGTTTGATAAAAGTGGGAGATCAAATCCTAGATTAGAGGTATACTAATGCCCAAGGGTCTTGATATGATTGAGAAATATGGTGGAAAAGATGTGGGAAATAAAAATAAATGTTTGACGGTAAAACGTTTAAATAACCCATTTTAAATGGGTACATGGTTTGACAACCTTGTTTTTCAAACCTCCACCAATTGTATAGATCACACCTCCAAATATCCACACCCCTAAAATGTTCACATTCACTATTAATGAAACGATGAACCTATTATTCCCTTGGTACTATCTCACACCATACACCTCACATAGTTGCATCGAATAGTTAGAAAAACCATGATCTAACCATGCGAGTCACTCTATACACCTCTAAGAAGTTTAATGGACTGATATATCCCCTAACTAGATCTGAAAAAAACCTTTTCCTATAAAATTAGTGTGTATGGTTGGGGATATAATGTCTACACTAACCATGAAACAACTATGTACCTTATTCTTCCTCACCTAACATCGAGTTTAGAAATCCAAACACTTTTAAAACTCATCTGTTCTCTTCAGAACATACTGAAATTAAACCGCATCAAAATAACATCATTTTTGGAGTTTCAAATATCCGAATTTAATAATGAATCTTCCTTCAAGATGTGAACTTTACAAAAAATTAAATTTCAAATTATTCTACAATTTCTCAAATGGTTTAAAACTAAGGATCTTATAATCTCCCCATCATAGAATTCTCATCCCTGAGAATCCCCAATTGAAAAAAATATCTCGACCTACTTATCTCATGAATATCCCACTCAAAAAACAACATGGAATTTTTGAATGCCCAAACCTCTAATCATCACATTATGATTACAACTCTTAAACTACTAAAACCCGATTTAATGCTCATAACCACCAATGAAAAACCAAGATGACACATTCATGAGCCTATCTACACCAAATATGTGATCACATCACTATCTCTTCAATAAACTAACCTATGGATCTTCCAACCATATAATCTATATTTCAAAAGCTAACTCTGAACCAAAATGCTACCTTATCAGAATTTTCTACCAAAGCCCCCATATATCATCCTAAATATTGTCCTTTTATTTTTTTCAAATTAAACAAATGATTTAATTCCCATTGACCATGATGGACTGATCATGTCAGCTGTTTACTTGTAAATCTCAAAAAACAACATTTAGAATGTTCCCATATCATCCCAGTGGAATAAACAAAGTAGTTACTGTTAAACTACATGCAACTACTAGAGGAAAATAATGTTCAACTTCCTAGAGTTGACTATTTTAAAAAATTATTAGCATCAATAGCTGATGCATTTCAAAAACCAGATTCCAAAAGCCTTTACCCTAAGGCATTCCATGATCATTATAAGAACACTCATTAAATCCCATAACCAACTTCTAGTGAAGTATCTTAACCAAACTATCCTCTTTGAAATGGAATACGAGTCCCAAATTATGATCTAATGATTGGTTTTAACCTCACCCAAAACTTCTCCAATGAGGTTAAAAATATGGAGACTAACACGTGACACCCCACCATAGGAGCATCCCTTTCATCATACCAATAAAAAGGGATTAGGATTATCCTATCCATTTCCTTATAAATCCAGAAGAATAAAAATAGTTGTGGTTAACAATCTTCTCACCCTTGAGTAATAATGTAAACATCGCTAAACATCCATTCCTACACCCTGAGAATAGTCCCCATGGAATTATTCCAATTTGAATTCAGAATGATGGTCACCACACTAAAATATAAAACCAAATACTCAATAGCATATGGAATACCCTATACCACCCCTAATTTGTAACTCCTAACGATTCCTTCCATCGAACCATCATAGATATTTAAATATCTCATCATATAGTTTATGATCTATCATAGTACTCAGTGGATGCCATGATATTGGGCATGATAATATCTTACAATGAGTATTAAAATATTACATCATCAGGATTATGGCACTCAAATAGACCTACAACCACATAAATCTAAGATATACATGCCTCAACTATCCCTTGACACCATGTCACTAAAAAATAGTGTCATTATCCACCAACTAGTTAACCATCTCACTCAACATGGTTTATATTATATTATTCCCTCATCATAATAACTTACCATAATTTACCTAAATATTTTGATTCTCCATTCCCACAAGCATGAAACATGAATCTATCAACCATTGGACCACATCAGACCAATTATTAACATTATATACTGAAGGTTTCCCATGTCCCCTCGACATGCATTACACTCACCATACACAATGTTCATACAATCACATAAAACCAATTTCAATACACAACTATCCCTCCAATTATTCATCCATTGACATGGCCAGGCTGACCATCCTTCTTGGAACATTAGTCTTTAACACAGTACAACCTCCCTCATATCTCATCATGAAAATCAGAGGCCTCGCATATTCCATGATCTATCGAATGAACACCCACCATAAGTAATTATTTTTGAAATTATATAATTAAATGTAGAACCTCGGGTAAATAGGGACATGAACCTGAAATTATATGCTCATCCAAGCTAGTTGAGATACCTAATCACTATATGTGCTTTATCATTAAAAAAGTTTCATCATTCCAGTAATGAAAAATCTAAACACCTTTGTTGCATTACTCTAAAAATATGTGTACAACCAAGATTGTTATATAAAAAGGAATCTGTAAACTAGGTTCAACCTCCATTAAGGGTTTCTATAAATAAAAAACATCACTAAATCACTATATTAAAATTCAAACCTATGGGAATCTAGGTCCCAACATATCTCAGCTGATCAAGTTAAAAAATAGGGCTTCTAGATCCATCCACTTAGACATAAATCCCTCGTATTAGAACCATGTACCACTTATGGCCCTCTATTACAAAATGTCTAACACGCCATGAAACTCTATCTAAAGTTGTAAAATTGATGTTATGTAAAATTATCTTTATCCTATAAGGGTCAAAACCAGGACACATTGGTGTAAATTTGTCATCTTTAATGTATTGGCATACTAGTACCTAAGTAACTCTAAAAATCTATATGGGGGAGGGGATCCCAATAGGTTCTTAATACCAAAATAAAAGTTTAATGACATCTTCCCCACTGGGATTCTATATTCAGTAATACACCTTCAAGGATTGACTTATAAGATAACCACCCATCCTTAGGGTTGTTTCATCTGCAAGGAACCTAAACCACTCGAACAGTTTAAAAAATAAGAGTTACTATTCTAAGGAAATCAACCCATAAGTGTAATGGTTTCACATTTCCATATGTGTTACAACAATAGGATAAACCCTCACTAAATCAAAAATCAATGACTACAAAAAATGGGTCCTGAGAAAAAGGCCACTAGTAACTACACCTAATATTTTGGTTAAAGTCAACAAAATATGAAACTGACTTAGTCCAATAGGAAACATTTACATTCCCATTCAAAACATCTATCATGAAAACATTATATCTAAACCCTATAAAAGGTTCATTTTTGTTAACACCTTCAAATTTTTTATCTATGATATTTCATAACATCACATTTATTATAAATATTAATGAGGCCTATATGAATGAAAATTCATTTACTAGTTATAGTGGAACAATACTTGGAACTCTATTTATCTAACATCACATAAAATTCTATGAAATTTATTTCATAATTTTATTTAAATCCATTTATTTATTCAAATTTTCTCGTTAATTAATTGGTGAAATAAAATATCAATAAAAATATATAGAGGAAAACACCATTTATTTTATAACTGAAATTTGAATTAACGGAATCGCAATATAAAAATATACAAAATTAAAAAAAATTATTCCAATAAGGGGATTGGTTATGTAATAGATAATAAAACATTTATATGAAACCTCACATAATTTATGGTTCGACACATTAAATAACCAAACCAATTTATACGTAAATATATCCTGAGGACTTAACTGATATGGCTTGTAAGTATAATTTTACCTATGAGGGTCGCATCATGCCACCTCGGTTCAGTTTTATGGTTAGTCAGTCCATATTTTTAGAGTCATTGATCAATAAATTACAATTCGTATAATAAAAAATTCTTTTAAAACATATATATTATATATATTTAGATGTATATTCATTATCATACTCAAGAACATACCGAATGATCATGAAGTTTTAATTCCTTTAAAAACATGTAATCATAAAGAAATTGTTCATAAAATATATATATTAGCACCCACCTATTTATTCATAACTAACACCCTTTATAACATATCTTACTTCATATAATTTTTCATATCATGGGAAAAGAAACATCTGAAAAGGGTGAGCTCAGATTGTTATTGAAGTTAATAAAGGGATATATCATTGTTTACATAAACATAATTTGAGTATTATTGTGTAAGAACGGGAAAAAAACATTCAAGAATTATACCCGGTATATCAAAGATTATAATCTCTAGTCATGGAATAAATATAATAAGTCTATAAGACATGATTCTTAGAAGAATTAAAGAACATAATCACTGTGAGAGAAAATATGAATTATTGAATACACATAGACCTATAAAATCATTTAATTAGTATTCAAGGTTCTTTTACCAAAAGAATCATATAGGATTGGGTTCACTCAACAAATAATCATTGTTTTCAAGGTTCACCCCCAATACCGTCATGGTAGTCAAAATCCCCTACTGAACTAGGTTCACTCCCCATTATATGCATGTCTATATATTGAGATATAAATCATATCCTAATGAATTGGAGAGATATTTGTGTCCCAATATTCCCATAATTAAAACAATACATATGTGTTCCAAAAAAACAAAAATCATTAATAACATTAGAACCCATGAGAATAAATTCATTTCAAAAATATTTCATCATAGCATGACCCATAGAAAATTATTTTGAAAAGTCAAAAAGAACCTCTTTTAGAAAATAAAAACAAAGATTCCATTGAAAAAATTTATTAAAATGTTAAAAAATGGAAAAATTTATTCTAATCATTTTTAGGATGATATTAAATATTTTTTTAGAAAACATGGACATGAATGAGAAAGTATCCACTATGGTGACTTAATGCTAAACAATCATGAATAAAGACGAGATTGTGAAATAAACCCTTACCGTATATCTCTCTATTCCTCATTATTGTTAAACACTCATGTATAATAAATATGGATTTATTAAAATTTTATTTCATAACCATATATCTATCATACCATTTATGATTTATTTATAACATATTTTCACCCTTATATTAATTTTTTTTATTAAAATCAATATTATGGGTGATAACTTCTTTATTTTTCATGTACATTTTGATTCAAATGTACCATGACTTATACATTTATCATTGTAACATAATTTAAATAGTCATAATCATGGTATAAACATAATATATATTAATTATATATATAAATATATATTTATATTCATTCATAAAAACATGAGATAAATAAATGAATTACACTGTTCATGGAGATGGTTGGTCATGTGTGCGTTTGAACACAAATTTAATTTTTTGACAGATGAAATTAATGAGTTATAAATATTATTTCCTTTCAACATTAAAATTATTATATCACGAATATAATATATATTAACAAAATTTATATATTTTATCATCCATGTGAAACATAAATGAAAAATGATTCACATCGCATCGTAGAGATGATAATCCATACGTATGCATGAGCGACGATATAATTTACAAAAATATTGGATGATATTATTATAGAAATTAAATTATAATTACATAAGTATAATTATTTCATAAATATTATATATAATCATTAAACCCATAAAAATTTCCATCCATAAAAGATGATGATGAAAAATGGATTTTTTCTTTATATGGAGATGTTAAGTCATACATAAACTTGATTGATATTTTCATTTGTTATTTGACAGGAAATGGGTATATAATGTGATCTCTTAGAGTGATTACCTATTTTTATAAATTAATATTTTATATCTACTCTAACATTTTATCGGGTTTGTCTTTTTGGAATAACCTATCATTTAATTCATTTTAATGGAATTGGGGAATTGAATTTGGCAAAGGATGGTCGAGCTAGAAGGCCTAATGCACTGAAATGTATTTAGGGAAGATGTAATACCCCATGGTTATAAAAATAAATTGAAATTAATGAAACTTTTTTTATGTAGATATTTATAACTAGCCTTTAAACATATTTTGGCCACTTCTATGTTTTGAATTTCAAAAAATGGTTATCTACAATTCTGTGAAAAATGTTAATTGAGTGTAATGGAACCAAATTGATTTTTGGGGAATAGTAACATACCCTTATGTATATTAATATAACCCTCATGAATAGTAAATTTCATGATTATATTATTTAATTAAGACTTTAAGATAATGTCACCTTGATTAATTTTTCATAGTGTTAAAAAACGAGTTATAGATTTAAAATTGTTAATTTTGACTAAATTAGGATTTTATTTTAAAATTAATCTAATAATATTTAGAAGATTATTTTCAAAAAATTATGTTCATTTTTGAATTCTACATGTTGAAAAATTGTTAAGGTTATTTTTTGGGATTTTTCTAAATTTATTGACTTTTTGATGAATAGTGAAATACGGTAAAATAACGTATTTTCAAATATTAGTTAAATAACCTATTTATGAGATCATAAGTGATGTAAGAGAAATTTTTTATAACTAATGTTCCATTATTACTATATGGGATTATATTAATTGAGACTATTCAAATTATTGAGCCAAAATATTATTAAAATGATAAAACAATGTAAAATCCCACCTCCCCTCCACTATAAATACCTCCCTCATTCCCATCTTTCTCTCACACCTCTCAATAATTGAAAATTACCTAATATATACCCAATACTCATCTAAAAGATCATTACCACGTCCTAGTGATTTTGGTATCACCAAAAGGCCAAAACCAAAAGCCTTAAAAAGGATCTCAAGGAGAAGAGATCAAGAGGTAAACATCCTCTTTTTGTTTTCTTTCTTTTCTTTATATTGTATATTCATCCTATTTCCTGAAATCCCCTCATACAAGAGTCATGAATTATTCATTATCTTAAATATTTTTTATTTCATTGTGTTTATGGAAGATTCACCAATATACTTGTTTTCTTATCCTACTTATTCATGAAATTAAAACACCGTCTATGATGTGTTGATTTAGGAACACTGTGGACAATGGGTTTAAATTTCATTTAATTACTTCAATACTAGACGTGAAACCATTTTATGGATGAAAAATATTATAATTTATGTATTATATATTATAAAAGGTTATGGAATAAGTTTTACACATTTTATTAATTTATAAAAAAATGAGTTCATTACTATCAAAGAATTGCCAAAATGACCTAAACTAATATCAATAATGTTTTAACATATCAATCATACTCATGTCAGAATTAAAAATGATAAATGTTATAATTTATGGTTCTATAAATATATAAATACCATTCCATTACAATTTTATAGTTTCCCTTCCAATCGGCATGAATATCCATCATGAACTGATCATAGAAATCGTGTAAAGTACACACCCAAAACAATGCAAAGAACAAAATAATAATAATTAAAGGGTGAAATTATATAATGAAAAGATTATATAAGGTATTATAAATATGAATATGTGTCTTTATGATATTAATAACACTCTTTTACCAATTACACCTGAGGTTTAAATGATTTTTAAGTTAGAGAAACCCGAGGTAAGCGAATTCTTAACCCAATTTCCATTCCTTAGGTTAACCTTTTACTTTGTTATTTACGTGGTATTAAAATTGTTTCTATGATGGTATTTGTTTATATTATTTTTCATTTTGTGTATTTAATGTTTATATACATATTATATCCACTCTATAATGTCTCACTTCAATTATATGATTTTTTTATGGGGGATTTCTTTTAAAATCCTCTTAAAACTTTTGTTTATAGGATTAAAAAATTAACGTTCTTATGTAAATATTCATGTGGTATGATTATGCTATGATTCTTGTGAATTTATTATGGTAAATTGTGGGACCTATATCTCCCTCCAATTCATTTCATATGTGTATGTTTTAGTTCGGTCGTATACTTACTTTAAGTTTAACTAAAATGGTTACAGAAATGGAAAGTTATCTTTGAGGGTTACAAATTATAAGGTATCCTATAGGGTTAAAATATTATTTAAGTAATTCCACAAGATAAATTTATTTTTCTATTTATGTTTTTATGTTTTGGGGAATCTTTTTGAATACTCATGATTCACAAAGTAAGTATATATGGGTTTCAATCATGTCTTTTGGAAAGATATAATACTTTAGAAGTATTCATGCACTAATGTGTTCCTTCCATTTTTACATCCACTACTGGGATTTTTGTGCTCACCCTAGGTTTTTAAATTATTTTTACAGGTTATAAGGATGTGTATGACAAAGAAGTATGGAAAGTCTAATGTTTGATGAATTTTTAAGGAAATCATTTTTTATTTGAAAAATTTTTTATCTTGGAAGAAAGGAATACTATTTTTATGGTATCAACTATATATTAATGGGTGATGTTATGAATATATTATGCCCAACCATATAAACCTATAAACATGAAAATATCCTCAATTTTAATGTAATTTATTTCTTTACTAAATTCAATATTATGAAACATAATAATGTTGGGTCCTTATAGGTGGCACTAGAGGATGGTTTAGATAACTATATGGGTTAGGGTGATGCTAATAGAATACCATAAATAATTTTATATAAATGATTAATTTGAAATGTTTTAGAATTTATTGATTACCATATTTAATAGACTAAGATATGTTTTTTCAGAATGGTTCCCCATATAAGAAATAGAGAAGGTGAAGAATAGAGGAAACAAAATAACGATATCCATCCAAATTTGCAGCCAGGACTGGTAGGGATTGGTACTGAGCAGTATGTGATAGTAATGGATTAGATAACACATAAATTAAATGGTGGTGTCAACTATGAAAGAATAAAAAATTAGGTACCACAATGGGATGTGATAATAATGTTACATTTTATTAGACAACACCTCCCTCTTTCAATGGATCTTCTGACCCAGTAGAGGCTGAATGAAGGGTTAATTCCTTTAAAATGTTATTTGTTGATACGAGATGTTTAGATAATTAGAATTTAAGTATTTAAATTTATCGTTTTTAAGTTTAATCAGATCATATGTGGCCAATGGTAAAGAATATTTTGGATATAGATGATATTTATGCCTTATAGTGGAATGAATTGAAAAGTATTTTCCTTGAAATCTATTTTCCTAAGGTGGTGCGACTTAGTATGGGGAGGAAATTCCTTGAATTGAAGAAAAAGGGGGAATATTCAATGGCTGTGTGTGAAGTGAACTTCACCCAAGTGTTGGGGTATTCCCCAAATCTCTCTGAATCTTGAGAGAAAATTCATCTGCTTTTACTCCGGATTGAAGCCATGATATCAAAGGGTATCAGTCTTCTATGAAATATAATGGTACCAAAAACATTTTTGATGTGCTGAGACGGTAGAGATGGAGTTTTATAATGATCACAATCATTTTTAAAACATAGAGAAGAAGAGTTCAATATGGAAAGTGTTGGGTAAGTGTCAACCAAAAAAATATGATGGTATGAAAATAATGTTTCTAGTTTTTGAAAAGTGTGGTAAGAAAAACCCTGTGGAATGCGTTTTCATAACTGGGAAGTGTTTTTGATGAAGTATATTTAGACATGGACCATGATTATAATGAAAATTATCCTAATACTAGTCATTATAAGAAAACTATTAAGTGTTTTAAATGTGGTGAGATTGGTTATTATGAAAATTCCTTCCCAAAGAGAGATCTGAATGATGTAAATAAGTCATACTATAAGAAGAAAGGTAAAGTGATATAATTTGTGACTATGCCAGTAGATGTTGGGCCATCCAATGAAGTTATATAAGGTACCTAGTTTGTTTACATATATTTTCCTAAAGTTTTGTTTGATATGAGGCCAACATATTCTTTTATTTTTGAGAAATTTTCTGGTAAATCAAAAATGTCACCTCAACAAATGAGACTAGAACTTATTGTTAAAACACTAGGAGGAAATGTTATAATAAAGAGGAATTATAAGAATAATTATATTGTAGTATGTGGAAATAATTTACCAGCAAACCTTGTTGTTTTTCCCTTAGTATAATTTGAGGTCATTTTTGGGAATGGATTGGCTTTCTGTCTATCATTTTAAAATTGACTGTAGAGATAAATAATTTGTTTTTTTAGAAATAGTTTCAGTTTTTATTCAAGAATGAACCCATACAATTGATAACATATCAGGAATGTGAGAAACTTTTGAAATATGGAAATTAAAGTTATATTGCTCATATTTTTAAAAATAAGGGAACTATATAGACTGATGATGTGCTAGTGGTAAATGAATACATTGATGTTTTTTTTTCTGATGAGTTACCTAGTGTCATACTTGCTCAAGAAGTTAAATTAACGATTAAATTATTTCCTGATTCTAATCCAATTTTAAAATCCCCTTATCATATGGCTCGAATTGAACTTCTTTAATAGAAAACCAGTTGCATCATTTTCTTAATAAAGGCTTCATTCATCCTAGTTCTTCACAATAGAGTGTTACTATTTAGTTTGTAAAAAATAAATATTTTTCCATTAACATTTTCATTAATTATATATATTTGAACAACATAAATATTAAAAACAAGTATCCTTTCCCACATATTGATAAATTTTTTGATCATCTCAAGGTAGATCAGTCATTTTCCAAGATTGTCTTAAGATCTGGATACCATCCACTGATGGTGAAGGAAAATGACATCCTAAAAATAGATTTTTAGTACTATATATGGGAATTTTGCATTTTTTTAGGCCATTTGGGTTAACTAATGCACCTTATGTATTCATGAATATTACAAATAAAATATTTCATGAGTTCTTGGATAAGTCTGTAGTTTTGTATATTGATGACATTCTAGTATTCTATAAGAGTAAAGAAGAGCATGAAAAACATCAAAGGTTTGTTTTGAAAACATTAAAAGAAATGAAAATGAATGGAAAATTCATAAAGTGTGATTTTTGGTTACAATAGATTTTGTTTCATGGAAAAATTATCGATAAGGATGTAATAGTAGTTGATCCTGCAAAAAAAGTGTTTGATGAATGGACACGATCCAAAAATGTAACCGAGATTCATAGTTTTATTAGATTAGCATGTTATTAGAGAAATTATGTTAAAAACATTTCATTGTTATCTAGACCGCTAACTAAGTTAACGTGAAAAAGGGTTAAATTTATTTCGATAGAAGAAAGGGATGTTTTTTTCAAGAACTAAAGAAGAGATTGGTGAATTCTATATTTTTTTCCTTACCTTCCTGAAATGGTGATTTTTTCATCTACAATGAGTATTTATTGAAGGGACTTTGTTGTCTTTTGATACAGAATGATTAGGTAATTGGTTATGCTTCAAGAAAACTAAAACGTCACGAGTTAAATTTTCCCACACATGATTTGGAATTGGAAGCTATGGTTTTTTTCATTGAAAATTTGAAGGAATCATTTATTCGAAAACAAATGACAAATATATATTAACCATAAAAGTTTGATGTATTTAATCACCTTGAAATAATTAAACACGAGGAAGAGAAGACGGGATAAACTGATAAAGTATTATGATTGTACGATCAATTACCATCCAGGAAAAACAAAAAAAGTGGTGGATTCCTTGAGTCGAAAACATCATACATCATTAATCATGTTACATTTGGAACATGATCCCTTGATTAATTAATTTATAAATTTTGGATTACAAGTTGTTGGTGCAGGAAATACCTCTCTTTTGTTTCAGTTTTTAGTGAAATCATCATTATCAGACAAAATTATGAAAGCATAGAAGGAAGACTGTGAGCTACAGAAAAATGTATAATTGTTCAAAATGGGCATGTTTCCAGAATATATCCTTGGTAAAGATTGTTTTTTATAATTTCGAGCAAGATTTTGTGTGCCTTGTGATTTCTAATTGAAGAAATATTTGTTGTGTGAAACTCATAGATCTCCATTTTCAGTTAATCTTGGAAGTACTAAGATGTATAAAGACATTTGGGAGTATTATTGCTGGGATGGAATGAAAAGGGATATTTCTGATTTTACCATGAAATATTTGAAATGTCAATAGGTTAATGAAGAGCAGTAGTTACCGAAGGGGATGCTTCAGCCTTTCCTAGTTCTTGAGTGGAAATGGTAGAACATATCTATGGACGTTTTTGGTGGGACTACGAAAGACTTCTCGAGTTAATAATGTGATTTGGGTTATTATTGATCCGGTTACAAAATATGCACATTTTTTTCTATTTGAGATACAATGTCTTTGGATAATCATTATCAACTGTACCAAAAAGA
Organism: Viscum album; assembly: GCA_963277665.1. NCBI lineage: Eukaryota > Viridiplantae > Streptophyta > Magnoliopsida > Santalales > Viscaceae > Viscum > Viscum album. Next base: position 1,058,965,384 of record OY728125.1, read on the forward strand.
GATTGTCGGGTTATATATATTTCTTCTTTCTTTTGTATCTGACCAGGATCCCAGCTTCACATATAACTTTTGGAATGGAATTCAGAATTCGTTGGGAATATAATTAAATTTTAGTATAACTTTTCATACTAAATAAAGTGGGAAATCAGAACGAACAATTCAGACTTCAGATGATATACTTATAGTTTGTTCAATGGACTACCATGGAAGTTTGTATCAAAATATTTCTTCAGTTTAATTTTCATATAATAATAGATTCCACACCAGAATAAAGATGAGATTTTTTGAGGCATTTTATTGGAAGAATTGTCGAAGTCCATCTTTTTTGGGATGAATTCTGGGAATGGAATTTTATGGGAGAAAAATTTGTAGAGGAAGTGGATGAGAATGTGATGGTGACCTAGAAACACATGAGGACAGATCAAAGCAGATAGAAATGTCATGTAGATAACAGGAGGTAATTTTTTTTGAAGTAGGTGATCATGTTTTACTTCGAATCTTACCATGGAAAAGTGTTATAGGTTTTGGTAAAAAGGAAGGCTAGGTCCCAGATTCATTAGACCTTACAAAATTTTAGAGAAAGTTGGACCAGTCACCTATGGAGTATCATTGCCTCTAAATTTATTTTAGGTACACAACGTTTTTCATTTTTCTATGTGGAGAAAGTATGTTCCAGATTCAACTCATGTTTTGAGCCTAGAAGCAGTTTAGATGGGAGAGAACCTTTCTTGTGATGACAAACTAGTTCAGATTCTTGATTTTAAGGAAAATAGTATTGTGAAATACGGTACTTGTAATGACCCAATGTTTTTAATGGAAATTACTTTCTTATAAATATGCCATAAAATCAGATAATAATGAACTACTAAGTTATAAGTGATCTTTAAACATAATTTTGTCACTTCTGTGTTTGGAATTTTAAAAATCTGACATACACAGTTTCAATGAGTATGTTTTTTGGAGTTCGATAAGAAAAACATAATTTTTGGTAAATAATAACCTACCCTTATGAATATTAATATACCCTTAAGAATAGTGATATACCCTAATGATTAGTAACTTCACAAATGATAGCATAAAAATAATATTCATGATAGAAGTACGATATACCTATATTTTAGAATGAATTAATGAGAATTTTAAAACTGGTTTTTGATAATAAATTATAATTTTAAATAAATATTAAAATTATCATATTTATAAAATTATTTTTGGAAAATGGAATTCATTTTTGGAATCTACATGTCAAAAAATTGTCAGGGTTAAATTTTCGGATTTTTCTGAAATACTTGAAATTTTGATGAATAGTAAAATACGGTAATTTACCGTATATATACATTACAAGCTAAATAGACTATTCCTAGAATCATGGCTGATTTCACCACCCATGTTTAGAATTCACATGAATCATTTACTATTCTTGGTCATGGAATACATACTATTACTTGTCTTGGGAAGAAATAATAAATTAATGATTATATTATTATGAAATTCCTCCTCTCCTCTACTATAAAACCCCCCTTCACTCCCTCTTCTCTCCACTCCACTCAAGCCTTGTGCATTGCCATTATTCTGCCCAAATCTCTCCCCAAGGTCCTACCACACATCTAAAAGCTCTCAGCCACCTCAAAATACCAAAACCTCTCCCCTTAAGAAGTTCTCAAAGGAAGAAGTCTTAAGAGGTAAATTACTCTTCGAAATTTCTTCTTTTCTTTTAATCTCTTTTAATTTTTATTTCTTTCCTCACCTCCCTTTACCATAATATTATGATAAATCCAGTAACAAAAATTTACAGGAATGTATTCATGGTAGTGGTATATTTGTAACACCCGAGACATTTATGTGAAATATTTTGTTTTTTATGTTATATAAATCATCAGAAAAATCTTTCACTGCACACAACACTAGTTTGGCTTGCTTTACTTGCAACCGCGGCCTTCCTCGATATCTTTCTTCGTACGCAATACTGAGTTTCAGTAAACAATGATATGTTATTAAAATATTATTAAAACTAGCCGTTATGAATAGTAATAACCACTTTTTGAAATTTGATAATTTTTATTTTTCAAAATGGACTTCATTTTTGGATTCGGAATATCGAAATTAGCCTAGGGTGAAATTTTGGTATTTTTCTGGAAACTTTCAATTTTTGATGAATAGTGAAACCACTAAGTGGTAGTTAAAAAACTGAATTATTCATAAAACTTAATTTTACCGCTTCTGTGAGTGGAATTTCGAAAATCCGAGAGACATGGTTAATATCAAGGACTAAAATGTGTTTCAATGAGATGAAAATAATTTTTGGTGAATAGTAACGTTTTACTTTTTTTTACCACGGTTAAAAGTAAATAGGGTAATTAAGGGTACAAATGATATTATTATTACCCTAACACATGTCATAATTCTACTGGCCAAGTGTAATTCGACCAAAAAAAAAACTTAGGAATAAAATATGACCATTTAGGCCCACTAGGATTAGATTAGGACATTTATTATTAATTTATTTAAAGAAGGGTTAAATAGTTAAAATCAAAGTTTAATGAGTAAATCATTTTTAATATGGGGTTATACTTAAGATAAATTCTACTATAAATATTCATTAGAAAGCTAAAAATATTTCCTACATAATGATATTTTATTTTTAATTTTTAGACATTAAATATTATAATTTATTTATGATACAACGATGATGCAGTAATTATATTATTAGTGAAATATTTACATAATTAATGTTATAAATACCCAAATAAATGTAATTTGAGACTTTTTATGAATTCCACTAATTTTATAGGTTAATATGACATGTTATAATTGATTTAAATAACTTTTTTCGAACTAATAATTCTGTTATAATTTTCACAAAAATCAATTACTAAATAGTGTCAAAATTGACATAAAATAGTTTTTAAAACAAATATTATATTAGTAAATGTTATTTTATTCCTAAAAATATATGGTTTGGTCAAATTACTTATATATAGATATATATATTAATAATAAACAACTTGGGGTTCGTTTGGTTTGATATAGTATGTTTATTAACCTTATAGTGTAAGAAAACAAGAAGACACGGTAAAAGTTAAATTATCTAACTTAAAGTTAAATCTAAATGTTAAGGTTATAATTGATACCTAAACTTGTATAAATTCTATTTGATGAAATTATTTCGACCCATCCCAACCATATCCTCGAAATAAATCAATTTGGAGCTATTTAAAACCGTTCTTGACTTTATAATAAAATAATATTTTTAGTTTTCCCAAAGGTGCCGCTCTCCTCCCTTATAAAAGGGCACCTCCTCCCTCTCTTCCTCACACCACTTTGAGCCTTCAAGATCGGCCAACCCCTGAAAAGTTCCCCTCTACACTTCCCTAGAAACATCCTAGAGGTTTTGTTCTTCCTCAAAGACCAATTTTAGTGCCCTAAAAGAATGTCTCAAAGAAGCACTTCAAAGAAGAGGTAATTTCCGTTACCGATTCTATCATCTTTATTTCTTCTTCCACTTCTTCTTATTTAGTTGTTTCATTATGAAGTAATAAAATCAGTATCACTCATATACGTATATGTTAATATAAGTATGAAACAACCCTATTTCACCATCTATCCATCCTACGGAAAAAGAAATCAAAGCGCGTGCGTACGTACGGAATACCGTCTCCATGCTGTGGTGTAATCTATTTTCCACCACCAACTTACTTGGATGGGTATAATAGTGTAAATAATGAATATATATATGACTATTATAAAGTGATACTGATTCTGAAATATTATACATACAGTCCAATACGATTCCACGATCATAGGAACGATATCATCACTCGTGCATAAGTACGGAATACCGTCTCCACGATGTGATGCGACTCATTCTAAATGATCATCATTTCATAATGATTATATAAATGAATTTAATGAATGAATATTATATATATTACACTAATAACATTCTGGTAATGAGGTATCTATAACCTAAAGAGATGAATAAGAATTTATTCGACAAAACACGCATAAGAACAAAAAGTTATAAACACCCGAATAACAAGTAGCAATGAAATATTACTACTAAGAAGCTAAGAATATGACCATATATGATATCATAAAAATATGTATGATTCTGTAATAATTCAATAACATTATTTAAATCATTATACAGGAGGTTCAGACACGTACAAAGCATATCAGACCAAAGGTAAGGGAAATATCACAATCTCATTTTTATCCGAGATTGTTTATACTTTGGTATTTACTGGGGTGTATTTTATCATCCACATCCATGTTCCCTCAATATTTAATATTATTTCCATCCACTTAATATAGTTTAAATCCAATTTTACCCTTCGGTGAGTTTTTAGAAAAGGATATGAAAGGAATCTTTTGTCGTTTTTCATACGAGGTACTTTTTGACTTTTCCGAAAAAAGTACGAGAAGAATGTTTTTTAACTTATACAGCATGAAGGGATTTTTAAAACATTATTTCCAAGAATCTTACTTTAAAAGTTTTCATGTTTATTTTTAATCAACTTCTTTTAGTTTAGAATTGAATGACATGTTAAGAAAGGTAAAGTGTTTTTGAAGTAGAAAGGATATTTTCCTCAAGAATAGAGTTCAAGTGTTTTATCAAAATTATTTTCCATCTAAGATAATATAGGGTTCTCTTTATATCCCTATTTTTACATGTATTTGATTATGTTGTGATGGAAATATTTTTATTAATTCCTTTATTTTATATGAGTTGTTTTATGATGTCACAATGTTTAATATTCCCATTTTTACTACATGGGTTATGCAATGATGTATGATTTATGATTTTGTGGAACACATAAGAATGGTATCATTATGAGATGGTTGGGACCTATATCTCCATCCAATGCATTGGGTAAAGATTTTATATCTCATGAGAAAGACATGGCTGGAACGGTAGGTTATACCGATTCAGGGAAATAGGACTGAAACGAGGAGTGAACTCGGTTCAGAAAGGGACTTTGTCCACTAAGATAGTCATGGAAAGGAGTCTTGACTAATAAGAAATTATTCTACATGATTATGTGTTTATGACACAAAGTTTCATGTTTTATGTTATGATTATTGAGATTCCATTTCACTACTATGATTTATCCCATGTTATGAAATTATGCTCTCTTTTGCAGGTTAAGATTTCCAAAAGTTATGTTCTTATGAATATGATGTGATTGATATTTCTTTTGTTTAACCTTACTGAGCATTTGAGCTCACCCTTTTGTATGTTTTCTTTCCCCAGGTCAGGAAGAAGGTTATTATGTAAGATATGCCAAAAGGGACTATAGATATGATGAAATAAATGGGAGACGGTGTAGACGCTTTATGAACCAGTTGTTTATGTTTCCCAGTTTCTAAAGAAACTATACCTATACGGTCCTTTCATGGTTTTGTTATATGATGTAATAAGTACACTTCAATTATGAAGTATTAACAATGTATATAAAGTATGAGTCATTATAGTTGGTATCATAGGAAAGGTATAGTCAACCTTTGGAAACTAGGATGTGAAAGCCTTAGTAAGAGCCCTAAGGATAAGTCTAAGCATAGAACACAATATTAGTGTTTTAGAAATGGCCATGAATAACCTAGGATAAGACCATAAGTGTGAAATCTTATTCTTGATTCTGTGGTTTTCCTATTATAATTAGTGTTTCTCACACTATTCTTCTTGGTTTTAGTCAATGGCTGGTACCTGAAGGAACCGTGTTAATGCGGAATGCGATGGGCAATGCAATGATTGTCCCCCTGAGCAACCAAACGTTATGGGAGCTGGAATGAAAAATCTTGTAGCAATGCTCACACAACATTCTCAAGATATGAATCATGCAGGACTTCCAAACGAGCAAAGGAAGGAGCAACATTCTGTTGAATCCTTCATGAGACAGCGTCCACCTTCATTCAGCAGGTCTACTGATCCATTAGTTTCGGAACAATGGATTAGTACTACTGAAAAGATATTTTCAGTTCTTCAGTGTTCTGAGCATGATAAAGTCATCTTTGCAGTGTATCGTTTGGAAGGTGATGCTGATCAATGGTGGAATCTTATTAAGAATACGAGGAAGAGGGATGAAATTGAGTCCTTGGAATGGGACAAGTTCAAGAACTTATTTTTCAATAAGTACTTCCCTCGTATTCTCCGAACAAAAATGGAGAAAGACTTTCCTGAATTGAAGAAAAAGGATGATGAATCTGTTGGTACCTATGAAGCAAATTTTACAAGACTTGCAAGGTACGCTTCTGGTATTATTATCCAACCTGAGAGTAAGATCGATTGATTATTTAGTGGCTTAAAACCAAGTCTTCGAAGGGCCTTAGCCATAAAGGACTTCAATAGCTACGAGGAAATCGTTAGATGTGCTCTCAAAGTTGAGATGGATATTGGAGTAACCCATCAGTCATATGGGTTTGATAAGAAGAGGAAAATGGAATTTAAAGGAAAATCTAAAGAGCACACTGAAAAGAAGATGAGCTTTCACTTATGCTCAAAGTGTGGAAAGAAACATGGAGGGAGTTGTCTTAAAGGGACAATTAAATGTTTCAAATGTGGAAAGGAAGGTCATCGGGCATTTGAATGCCGCAATAATGGGAAGAAGATGTCTAGTGATACAAACAAAGGAAGGGATACATAGAATGAACCTACTACACTTCAATGTTTCAAGTGCAAGGAGATGGGGAATTATGCCAATAAATGCCCCAATCCAAGGGTTGATGATGATGGTCGACGTCAACAATCTCTTAAGGCTAAAGAAAAAGGAAAGTCACATGCAATTTCTATCAGTGATGTGGAGTACAATAACGATGTGGTGAAAGGTACACTTAACATCCACCCTAAAGTAGCAAATTTTTTATTTGATTCTGGATCCACCCACTCCTTTATTTCTCAAGAATTTTATAAGGGTATCACCATATTAACTCAACAATTAGATGTTGAGTTAGCTGTGACAACACCTAATGGCACAATAGTCGCATCAAAAGTTTATAATTCTTCTCCGATCGAAGTTTGTGGGAAAATGCTTCCTGCAAATCTTGTGATCCTTCCTATAGTGGAATTTGATGTGATTCTTGCCATGGATTGGATTTCTTTATATGGAGCTCATATCAATTTCCAAAGAAGGGAAGTCACATTTCATATTCCAGATCAATCTATGATCGTCTATCGATGCAAGGATGAACATAACCTTCCAGTGGAAATTTCTTCCATTTTATGGGTATTGATTCCACTAAATGAAGGTTATTTATCTCAAATGGTTGGTGAGAAACTCACGATTAAGAATATGCCCATTGTACGAGAGTTTGATGATGTCTTTCCAGAGGAATTACTGGGTCTTCCACCAAATCCTGAAGTTGAGTTTTCAATAGAACTCATACCGAGTGCTTTGCCTATTTCAAAGACACCTTATAGAATGGCCCCAATTGAGTTGTAGGAATTGAAGAAGAAACTCCAAGAGAATCTTGATAAGGGATTCATACACCCTAGTTCATCACCTTGGGGAGAACCTGTTCTATTTGTTAAGAAGAAAGATGGATCAATGAGACTCTTCATTGATTATCGAGAACTTAACAAGATCAGTATCAAGAACAAATATCCTCTCCCACGCATTGATGACTTATTTGACCAACTACGCGGAGATCAATAATTTTCCAAGATTGATCTTCATTCAGGGTATCATCAATTAAGGGTCAAAAGGGAGGATATACCAATGACGGCTTTTCGTACAAGGTATGGACACTATGAATTTATAGTGATGCCATTTGATCTTACTAATGCCCCTGTTATCTTCATGGATCTGATGAATAAAGTCTTTAGAGACTATCTTGATCAATTTTTGGTAGTCTTTATAGACGATATTCTTGTCTATTCAAAGAGCAAGGAGGAACATGAAGATCACTTGAGAATTATATTGAAGACCCTGAGAAAGGAGAAGGTTTATGCCAAATTTACCAAGTGTGAATTTTGGCTTCAAAAAGTTTCATTTTTGGGTCACATAATCTCAAAAGAGGGGATATCTGTGGATCCATCAAAAATAGAGGTTATCAAAAGATGGTCGAGACCAACAACAGTAACCGAGATCCGAAGTTTTCTTGGTTTGGATGGATATTATCGACGTTTTGTGAAAGATTTTTCACGATTATCTAATCCACTCACCAATTTGACTCGGAAAGGAGTTAAGTTTGTTTGGACGGAGGAATGTGAAGAGAATTTCAAGGAGTTGAAAAGAAGGTTATCCAGTGCACCTGTGCTCACACTGCCTTGTAGTGGAGAAAGGATTGTGATATACAGTGATGCATCTAAGAAGGGATTGGGGTGTGTTATTATGCAAAATGATATGGTGATAGCTTATGCCTCAAAACAGTTGAAAATCCATGAGCAAAATTACCCAACACATGATTTGGAGTTAGCTGCGGTAATCTTTGCATTAAAGATTTGGATGCAATACCTTTATGGCGAAAGGTGTGATATTTATACTGATCATAAAAGTTTAAAGTATATTTTCACACTAAAGGAGCTGAATATGCGCCAAAGAAGATGGTTGGAGCTGATTAAGGATTACAACTTCTCAATCCATTACCACCCTGGGAAAACAAACAAGGCGGCAGATGCATTAAGTCGACAAGACCATGCTAGTTTTTCCATGATGAGGATCACAAAAGATCCAATATTTATTGACTTACAAAGGATGGATCATTGAATTATAATGGAAGGGGAAAAATCTTATCTTTTTCAAATTAATGTTCAACCATCTATACATGTGAAGATTAAAGAGGCACATAAAGAAGATGTCAAGTTACAATACAAGGTGAGAAATGTTCCTGAATTCAACCTTGATTGTGATGGGATAATAAAGTTTAGGAATCGGGTTTCTGTTCCTCCCATCCCCGAATTAAAGAAGGAGCTGCTGGATGAGGCTCATAGTTCTTCATTCTCTATTCATCCTGGAAGCACAAAGATGTATAGGGACCTGAAAGAGTACTTCTGGTGGGATGGCATGAAAAGAGATGTTGCTGAATATGTCTCTCGATGCTTGGTTTGTCAGCAAGTTAAAGCCGAGAGACAGAAGTATAAGGGGATGTTACAACCATTACCCATACCCGAATGGAAATGGGAAAATATCACTATGGACTTTGTCACAGGACTTTCTAAAACATCCAAAGGCAATAATGCTATCTGGGTCATAGTTGATCGTCTTACAAAGTCTGCACACTTCATTGCTATTATAGAGGATTTCTCTCTCGATCAGCTTGCCAGGATATATGTAAAGGAAGTGGTAAGATTGCATGGAGTACCACTTTATATTATATCTAATCGGGATCCAAGATTTACCTCGATGTTCTGGAGAAGTCTTCAGCGTACTCTGGATACAGAGTTGAGTTTCAGCACTGCTTATCATCCTCAGACAGACGGTCAGTCTGAGAGAACAATTCAAACTCTGGAAGATATTTTGAGAGCTTGCTCTATGGATTTCAAAGGTGGTTGGGATCAACACCTACCTTTGGTGGAATTTTCTTATAATAATAGTCTTCACTCCAGTATTCAGATGGCTCCTTATGAAGCTCTCTATGGAAAGAAGTGCAGGACTCCAACTAGCTGGGATGAAGTTGGGGAAAGAAAGCTATTAGGACCCGATTTCGTTGATGAAATGGCAGAAAAGGTTAGATATATTCAACAACACATAAGAGCAGCTCAGAGTCCACAGAAAAGGTATTCCGACAACCGAAGAAAAGACTTAGTGTTTGAAGTGGGTGATAAAGTGTTCTTACGAATATCTCCCTGGAAGAGAGTCATGAGATTTAGAATGAATGGGAAGTTGAGCCCTAGTTATATCGGTCCTTTCGAAATACTGGATCATGTTGGGAAGGTAGCTTACCGATTGGCCATTCCACCAAATCTCTCTCAAGTACACGATGTGTTCTATGTATCTCTCCTGAGAAATTACATACCTGATCCTTCACATGTACTCATCTCAGAAGATGTACCGTTAGAGCAAGATCTTTCTTATGAAGAACAACCGATAGAGATTCTGGATCGTAGCGAAAAATTCCTCTGAAACAAGACCACTCGCTTGGTGAATGTTTTATGGAGGAACCACCAATTCGAAGAAGCTACATGGGAGCTTGAGGATATGATTAGGGAGAGGTATCCTCATCTGTTTGTTAAAAAGTGATGAATTTTGAGGGCGAAATTCATTTTAAGGGGGGTAGAATGTTACACCCGAGACTTTTATGTGAAATATTTTGTTTTTTATGTTATATAAATCATCAAAAAAATCTTTCACTACACACAACACTAGCTTGTCTTGCTTTACACGCAACCGCGGCCTTCCTCGATAGCTTGCGTTGTACGCAATACCGAGTTTCACTAAACAATGATATGTTAATAAAATATTATTAAAACTAGCCATTATGAATAGTAATGACCACTTTTAGAAATTTTATAATTTTTATTTTTCAAAATGGACTTCATTTTTGGATTCGTAATATCGAAATTAGCCTAGGGTGAAATTTTGGTATTTTTCTGGAAACTTTCCATTTTTGATGAATAGTGAAACCACTAAGTGGTAGTTAAAAAAACTGAATTTTTCATAAAACCTAATTTTACCGCTTCTGTGAGTGGAATTTCGAAATTCCGAGAGACACGGTTAATATCAAGGACTAAAATGTGGTTCAATGAGATGAAAATAATTTTTGGTGAATAGTTACTTTTTACTTTTTTTCCCACAGTTAAAAGTAAATAGGGTAATTAAGGGTACAAATGATATTATTATTACCCTAACACATGTCCTAATTCTATTGGACAAGTGTAATTCGACCAAAAATAACCTTAGGAATAAAATATGACCATTTAGGCCCACTAGGATTAGATTAGGACATTTATTATTAATTTATTTAAAGAAGGGTTAAATAGTTAAAATCAATGTTTAATAAGTAAATAATTTTTAATATGGGGTTATACATAAGATAAATTCGAATATAAATATTACATAGAAATATAAAAATATTTCCTACATAATTATATTTTATTTTTAATTTTTATATATTAAATAGTTTAATTTATTTATGACACAACGATGATGCAGTAATTATCTTATTAGTGAAATATTGACATAATTGATGTTATAAATACCCAAAAAAATGTAATTTGAGACTTTTTATGAATTCCACTAATTTTATAGGTTAATATTACATGTTAGTATTGATTTAATTAACTTTTTTCGAACTAATCATTCTATTATGATTTTCACAAAATTCAATTACTAAATAGTGTCAAAATTGACATAAAATAGTTTTTAAAACACATATTATATTAGTAATTGTTATTTTATTCCTAAAAATCTACGGTTCGGCCAAATGACTTAGATAATTCTATAAATATTAATAATAAACAACTTGGGGTTCGTTTGACTTGATATAGTAAGTTTATTAACCTTATAGTGTAAGAAAACAAGAAGACACGGTAAAAGTAAAATTATCTAACTTAAAGTTAAATCTAAATGATAAGGTTAAAATTGATACCTAAACTTGTCTAAATTCTATTGGATGAGATTATTTCGACCCATCCCCACCTTAGCCTCGAAATAAATCAATTTGGAGCTATTTAAAACCGAACTTGACTTTATAATAAAATAATTTTTTTAGTTTTCCCAAAGGTGCCCCTCTCCTCCCTTATAAAAGGGAACCTCCTCCCTCTCTTCCTCACACCACTTTGAGCCTTAAAGATCGTCAGAACCCTGCCAATTTCTCCTCTACACTTCCCTAGAAACATCCTAGATGTTTTTGTCTTCCTCAAAGACCAATTTTAGTGCCCTAAAAGAAGGTCTCAAAGAAGCACTTCAAAGAAGAGGTAATTTCTGTTACCGATTATTTCATCTTTATTTCTTCTTCCACTTATTCTTCTTTAGTTTTTTCATTATGAAGTAATAAAATCAGTATCACTCATATACTTATTTGTTATTATAAGTACGAAACAACCCTATTTCACCATCTATCCATCCTACGGAAAAAGAAGTCACCGCGCGTGCGTACGTACGGAATACCGTCTCCACGCCGTGGTGTAATCTATTTTCCACCACCACCTTACTTGGATGGGTATAATGGTGTAAATAATGACTATATATGACTATTATAAAGTGATACGGATTCTGAAATAGTATACATACACTCCAATAAAATTCCACGATCATAGGAACGATATCATCACTCGTGCGTACGTACGGAATACCGTCTCCACGATGTGATGCGACTCATTCTACATGATCGTCATTTCATAATGATTATATAAATGAATTGAATGAATGAATATGATATATACTACAATAATAACATTTTGGTAATGAGGTATCTATAACCTAAAGAGATGAATAAGAATTTATTCGACAAAACACACATAAGAACAAAAATTTATAAACACCCGAATAACAAGTAGCAATGAAATATTACTACTAAGAAGCTAAGAATATGACCATATATGATATCATAAAAATAAGTATGATTATGTAATAAGTCAATAACATTATTTAAATCATTATACAGGAGTTTTGGACACGTACAAAGCATATCAGACCTAAGGTAAGGTAAATATCACAATCTCATTTTATCCGAGATTGTTTATAGTTTGGTATTTACTGGGGTGTATTTTATCATCCACATACATGTTCCCTCAATATGTAATATTTTTTCCATCCACTTAAAATAGTTTAAATCCAATTTTACCCTTCGATGAGTTTTTAGTAAAGGATATGAAAGGAATCTTTTGTCGTTTTTCGTACGAGGTACTTTTTGACTTTTCCGACAAAATTATGAGAGGAATGTTTTTTTAACTTATATGGCATGAATGTATTTTTAAAACATTATTTCCAAGAAGATTACTTTAAAAGTTTTCAAGTTTATTTTTAATCAACTTCTTTTAGTTTAGAATTGAATGACATGTTAAGAGGGGAAAAGTGTTTTTGAAGTAGAAAGGATATTTTCCTCAAGAATAGAGTTCAAGTGTTTTATCAAAATTATTTTCCATCTAAGATAATATAGGGTTCTGTTTATATCCCTATTATTACATGGATTTGATTATGTTGTGATGGAAATATTTTTATGAATTCCTTTATCTTATATGAGTTGTTTTATGATGTCACGATGCTTAAGATTCCCATTTTTACTACATGAGTTATGCAATGATGTATGATTTATGATTTTTTGGCACACATAAGAATGGTATCTTTATGAGATGGGTGGGACCTATATATCCCTCCAATGCATTGGGTAAAGATTTTATATATCATGAGATAGACATGGCTGGAATGGTAGGTTATACCGGTTTAGTGAAACAGGACTGAAACGAGGAGTGAACTCGGTTCAGAAAGGGACTTTGTCCACTAAGATAGTCTTGGCAATGAGTCTTGACTAATAAGAAATGATTATATATGATTATGTGTGTATGACACAAAGTTTCATGTTTTAGTTTATGATTATTTGGATTCCATTTCACTACTATGATTTATCCCATGTTATGAAATTATGCTATCTTTTGCAGGTTAAGATTTCCAAAAGTTTTGTTCTTATGAATATGATGTGATTGATATTTCTTTTGTTTACCCTTAATGAGCATTTGAGCTCACCCTTTTGTATGTATTCTTTCCCCAGGTCAGGAAGAAGGTTATTATGTAAGATATGCCAAAATGGACTATAGATGTGATGAAATAAATGGGAGATGGTGTAGACGCTTTATGAACCAGTTGTTTATGTTTCCCAGTTTCTAAAGACACTATACCTATATGGTCCTTTCGTGGTTTTTTTATATGACGTAATAAGTACACTTTAATTTTGAAGTATTAAAAATGTATGTAAATTATGGGTCATTACAATATTTCATTATCTCCTCTCCTTTCCCCAACCTATTATTTGAAAGAAATGAAAGCACCGTTTGAGATGTGATTATTTAGCACATTCAAGGACAACAGTTTATCAATTTCTGTTATTATCTTTAATTATTTCCATGAAAACATTTGTGTTACGGTTGAAGCATATTATTATATATGTAATATATCCTATTTCTGGTTCTGTAATATTTGGTAGAAATGGAATTAAGTTAAAAAGAAAAACACATTCTTTGTAATAAAATCCACCGATTAACAAAAACAGTTATCACTATAGTTATATATATAATAATTCGACTTCACTCTAAGTAAACTAATTAAAATTAAAACCATGAAATCTACTAGTTATAAACTAAATAATATTACTTCAATTCTGGAAAACCACTTTCATTTTGTTTATAATCTATACTTGAATATAAGTGAATCTATTTTTTAAAGCCAAGTGAACAACGATCCCAAACAATGAAATTGAACCTCGTAACTAATCAAAATGGATTTGAATAAACTAAAAAGGGTTATAAAAAATAAATTTAATATAGAAGACTTTCTGGAATTATTAATTAATAAGGCTAATTTTTTTATTCAGATCGTTAATAACAAGTGGAGAACACCATCTGATTTAAGGTATGGGATCCTCCCATTTTTACTCTTAATCAAGATTGTTCTATATGCTATGCCTTTTTGTGCAATACCAAGTGATGGGTTATGTCTATACACCTTCCCCATACTTCCATAATGTTTTATAAGTGATTATAAATCCCTTATCTCTCTCATCAAGTCCTATTAGTTACAACTGATACCATGCCAATTAACCATGATGGAATCTACCCAAACTTCCTTTATTCCTTCCGGTTGCTCTATCTTTCTTTTTACCAAAATGTTGTTGTCTTTTATTTTATGTAGAACTTCATAATTATGTTTATATTCTCCAAAATCATCTTCCAAGATCCATCAATAATTCACTTTTGGAGATATACATGTTTTTAATTAAATCTCTCTTTGATACTTCTTAATAAGCACACTCGTTTTAAAGGAACTTCCCGAACTTTTACCAAATTTCATTTGCTCTATATATTCTGATTAAAGACACCATTATCTTTGTAAATTTTGTATTTTTATTATGAAAACCTTCTTGGTTCATTTCTGGTTTTATATAAAATAATGTCTTCTTTACTTTTTTAAAATATCTATAGTATTTTCCTTAAAACCACACAGAAATGTTTTATTGCTAATGTTACTAAAATAAATGTATCATATATTGTCACTTATGTTTGACACCACTTACCATGTTATATGTATATTTTACCCTATGAACGTCCATGTATTTTCAAAATATTTCCTTACATGGACACTTTCATGATACACCCATTGGTTTTGATTGATGTCATGATTGTGGAACCCAATTCTTTCTATGGGTACCCTTATGTTTGTGAATGGTTGATTATGTATGATTGTATATGTGGTAAGAATGTTTATGTGGAAATAATATTCCTAAAAATGTTGAGATGGGTGTGCCAAGATAGCACTCCAATTCATTGGGTAAGGTTATGTCTCATGAGATGCGATGTGAATCGGGATTGGCGGTTAGCCTTGACCTATACTAAAATGGGAAACCAGATTGGCGGTAAGGCCTTCGAACCACGTATAGGCCTTCAGGCCACCTTAAGTGCAGATGAAAACCAGATGACCTATGAGAAACAAGCTCTACAAAGAGGATGAGCAAGGATATTTATCCATAGTAAAAGCTAAACAGATTGAAAGAATGAGAGGGTGTGACACCTGCCATCGGGACAAGCCTGTGCATGCACGAGAATTCCTAGATGAATAGCCATGCAAAGGTGGAGAGCTGATTTCACGATTAAGTTGCTGGAGAGGAGCAGTTCCAAGTAGTTAGTCTGGGATGTATGTAATGTTTGAAGCCTACAGGAAAATAAATTTATCTAAGGCCTACGGGTCATCTAATACTTACGCCTACGGGCCTTGTAAGGGTTCCACCTCACCCCTTAAAAGGTAGATTATCAAAAATCAAAAAAATGAAGGCCTTCAGGCCATTGGATGGATTGGCGGTTAGCCTTGACCCGTACTAATGATATGATTTATGATTCTGCCACATTTATATGATTCCATGTTTATATGATTCCTTGATTATATTAAATTATTTTATGGGTTTCATGATTTGGATATCATTATGTCATGCCTCCTAACTCATGTGCTTGAGATGTATCTTTATGTTCTTTCCCTTACTAGTCTTTTTAGCTCATCCCTTTGTTCATGTGTTCCCTAGGGTACCCTATAAAGATGTAAGGTATCAAAGGAAGTAGAATCACTTTATGGGTATTAAATAAAGATGTTTTTTAGCCCCATGTTTTATGTTATATGTACCTAGTCTTACAAGACACAA
The DNA here is from genome assembly GCA_963277665.1 of Viscum album. Taxonomy (NCBI): domain Eukaryota; kingdom Viridiplantae; phylum Streptophyta; class Magnoliopsida; order Santalales; family Viscaceae; genus Viscum; species Viscum album. The sequence continues at coordinate 1,058,981,665 of OY728125.1, forward strand.
GACATAACGATTCTTGGCTTGTAATCTGATGATTAATTATGCTTAAAATCATGAAATGTTTTATGTAAAAGGATCCTGTCACTATAGTTGGTATTTGTGGATGGACTATTTATTTTTTGAGATTAGGAATAGAGCACCTTAGTGAGAACCTTAAGGATGAGACCAAGTATATGAAAATAGTCTGAAATTATTGTGAGTATAGGGTAAGTGGTTTATCAAGAAAATACATTCATGTCTGGATATGAGCAGGTAGAGGCGGCTCTGGCACAAATTTATCTAGGAGTAAAACCTAAAAACACTATTTTGAGCTAGACTTGAACAGGAACTAGTGCATGACAATGGGATTTGCTCCACTCTTGGTTACGATACTCCAGGGGGATACGCTTCTGTAGATTCACGAGCTTAGTACAAACCTTAATTAAAGGAGAAAAAGAATCCCATAAGAATATAAGTTAAGAAATTGATCAAGGATAACCTGGATATAAACCTAGGTAATCAAAAGTTAGGATATAATTATTCTTTATAAGTTCATACTTTTATGTTCAAAGTTTCTTTATGCTCAATAGATAAGTATTCAAGGCCTCTAATTATACATTCTTTTTCACAGTTAATCACAGGAAATAAAAGAACATGTTCCAACAACCAATGTGATAGGCAATGTGATTATTTCCCTAATGACATGCCTGATGTGATGGAAGTGGGTGCTAAAAACTTCATGGTAGTACATGCTCAGCGGGCTCAAGTTATTAATAATAACTTGAATCAGGTGGAGCGTCCCCCTTCTCCAAGGAAAGAGCAAGTTTCCATAGAATCCTTCATCTGGAAAAAGCCTCCCATGTTTAGCGGATCTTTTGATCCCCTCCTCACAGAACAATGGATTAACACCATTGAAAAGATATTGTCTGTCCACTAGTGCTCACAGGAAGATAAATTTGTAATGGAAATCTATCGTTTTGACGGGGAAGCTGATCAGTGGTGGGCACTGATCAATAATACAAAGTCCAAAAAGGAAATTGATTCCATATAATGGGAGTAATTCAAGAGGATGTTTTTCAACAAATATTTTCCTCGAACCCTCCATATCAAGATGGAAAGAGAGTTCCTTGGACTCATGATGAAGGAATATGATTCCATCGGGGTGTATGAAGCGAAATTTTCAAGGCTTGCAAGGTAAGCCACTGGCTTTGTCATTAACACTGAAAGCAAGGTGGATCTCTTCTTTAGCAGACTAAAGCCAAGTCTATGAAAAGTTTTGGCAATTAGAGACTTCAACAACTATGAGGAGATTGTTCGTTGTGCCCTCAAGGTTGAAATAGAGATTGGAGACTCTCAATGGTCTCATGGGCCTAGTGACAAGAAGTAGAAAATGGGGAACAACATGGGTGGTTCATCAAACAAATCCCTTGATGGAAAGAAGCCTCACTTTCCCCTTTGCAAAAATTGTGGGAAGAAGAATCTTGATGACTGTCTCAAGGGAACCAAAAATTGCTTTAAATGCGGAAAGTTTTGTCATCTGGACAAGAACTAGAAAAGTGATATGTAAAATCCCACTAATGTTGGGGAATAAAGGAAGGTTCAGATCAACACTCAACTTGTAGTGTAGTGTTATAACTGCAAGGATCTTGGGAATTATGCAAAAAATTTCTCTAATCCGATGGTTGTTAGAGGCAATTAGAAACAACCTCTAAGGAAACAAAGAAGGGCTTATGCTATCAATACTACTGAGGTGGAGCCAGAAAATGATGTGGTGACAGGTACACTTGTTATTCATTCATGAATAGCGAACGTACTATTTGATTTTGGATCTACGCATTCATTCATATCATGTAAGTTTAGTAAAACTATTCAAACACCACCTCTAAATTTGGAGGAAAAGTTAACTGTGAGAATAGTGAATGGGGAAATTATTGCATCCATGGTTTATAACTCCTCCCCAGTTAATGTTTGTGGACTGAAACTCCAAAAAAATCATGTCATACATCCTTTAGAGGAGTTAGATGCTATCTTGGGAACGTATTGGCCATCTTTGTACAAGGCCAACATGAAGTTTCAGGAAAGGGAGATCAATTTTCACATCCCGAAGCATCCTACGATTCATTACAAGAGTAAGTAAGAAGATGAGTCTTCTTTATAATATTCGTCTCATGTTTGGATACTACTTCCTTGTGAGGAAGCATATCTATCTCAAATGATTGGGACAAAGGATAGAATCATTCTTAAATACAATCCCATCGTAAGGGATTACATAGATGTATTCCCCAAAGAGGTGTCTGGACTTCCTCTTGACCGAGAGGTTGAGTTCTCAATTGAACATATCCCTGGATCTCTGCCAACATCAAAGACACCTTACAGAATGGCCACTATAGAGCTCAAATAGCTGAAGAAGCAGTTACAAGAGAATATGGAGAAGGGTTTTATACGCTCGAGTGCTTCACCGTGGGGTGCTCCAGTCCTCTTAGTCAAGAATATGGATGAATCAATTCACCTCTACATTGAGTATCATGAGCTCAATAAAATCACTATAAAGAACAAGTATCCTCTTCCACGGATAGATGACTTGTTCGATCAGCTTCGTGGGGATGGTTATTTCTCTAAGGTGGACCTTCAGTCGAGATATCACTAACTAAAGGTGAGGAAGGAAGATATTCCCAAGACTGCCTTTAGAACGAGGTATAGACACTATGAGTTCATAGTGATTCCCTTTGGGATCACTAATGCTCCAGAAATTTTCATGGATTTAATTAATAGTCTTTAGGGATTACCTTGAAAAATTTGTGGTTGTCTTTATTGATGATATTCTGATATACTCCCAGATCAAGGAGGAACATGAGGAACATTTGGAAACTATGTTAAAGACTTTGTGAAGGGAGACGTTGTTTGAAAATACAGTAAATGTGAGTTCTGGATGGAGGATGTATCATTCTTGGGGTATGTTATCACCAAGAAAGGGATATACGTGGAACCTACCAAGACGAAGGAAATTGAAGAATGGTCGAGGAAAACTTCTGTAAAAGAGATCCACAACTTTTTAGGTCTAGCTGGGTATTATCCATGAATCATGAAGAACTTTTCATGATTGTCAAACCCAATGACCAAGCTCACATGGAAGGTAGTAAAGTTCATATGGAAACATGAATGTGAAAACTGTTTCAAGGAGTTGAAAAAGAGGTTTATCATTGCACCAGTACTCACACTCCCTTCAAGTGCAGAACTCTTTGTGGTGTATAGTGATGCTTCTAAAAAAGGATTACGTTGTGTGCTAATGCCAACTGATAAAGTGATAGCCTATGCCACAAGGTAGCTGAAAATACATGAGCAAAACTATCCCACACATGATCTGGAGTTGGCGGCTGAGATATTTGCATTGAAAATCTGGCGGCATTATCTCTATGGGAAAAAATGTAAGATATATACTGACAATAAGAGTCTCAAATATATATTCACATAGAAAGACCTTAATATGCGCCAATGAAGATGTATATATCTCATCAAGGATTATGACTGATCAATCCACTACCATCCCAATAAGGAAAACAAGGTGGTCGATGCTCTAAGTAGAAAGTATCCTGCATCTTTATCAATGATGATAATTGAAAAGGATCCGATCTTCTTAGATTTGAAAATGATGGACATGGGAATCATTAATGGAGGAACATCATCAATCCTTTCTCAAATGATTGCTCAACCATCCCTCTAGGAGAAAAAAAATATTCTCAAAGAAAGGATGTAAAAATTCAGAAAAGGGTGGAAGCTGTTAAAAATGGGAAATCCTCCAATTTCAAAATTGATGAGGAAGGAGTTGTAAGATTTGGAACACGATCATGTGTATTATCTGATCTAGAGATATAGAAGGAGTTATTTAATTATTCAAAAAGCTAGACCTTATCTATCCATTTTAGTAGTACCAAAATGTACCATGATCTTCGAGAACACTTTTGGTGGGATAACATGAAAATGGAGATTGCAGAATATATATCAAGGTGCTTGGTATGTCAGCAAGTTAAAGCTGAGTGACAAAAGTTCAATGGTATGATGAAGCCATTACCTATACCCATGTGGAAATGGGAAAATATTTCTATGGACTTTGAGACGGGTCTCCTGAAGACATTGAAGGGAAATAATGTGATATGGGTTGTGGTTTACCGACTCACCAAGACATCCCATTTCATCGCTATTCAAGCAGATCTCTCGCTTGAAAAAAATTCAAAGATATATGTGAAGGAAGTGGTGAGACTGAATGGTTTTCCACTCTTAATTTTCTCTGACTGTGATCCAAGGTTCACATCTAAATTCAGGAGGATCCTTCAACATTCTTTGGGTACGGAATTAAATTTCAGCATGACCTATCACCCCCAAACTGATGGCCAGTCTGAAAGTACTAATCAGATGCTTGAAGATATGCTTAGATCATACTATCTAGAATTCAAAGGTGGATGGGATCAGCATCTCCCATTGGTTGAGTTCTCATACAACAATAGCTTCCACTCGAGTATTTAGATGGCTCCATATGAACCTCTTTATTGAAAGCGATGTAGAACTCCAACCTTTTGGGATGAAGTTGGAGAAAAAATAGATACTTGGACCTGATCTTGTTCAAGAGATGATAGAGAAGGTTCAAGTCATCCAGAAACACATCAAAGATTCTCAAAATCAGTGAAAGAGCTATGCTGACAACCTTCGAAAGGACTTGGAGTTCAACGTTGGAGATAATGTCTTCCATCGAATATCTCCATGGAAGAGAGTCATGCGATTCAGGAAGAAAGGGATGTTAAGCCCTGGGTACATCGGCCCCTTTGAGATCCTTGATCGAGTTGGACCTGTGGACTATCGATTGGCACTTCTACCTACCATGTCGAAAGTACATGATGTCTTTCATGTATCCCTTTGAAATAAGTACATACCATATCCTTCACATGTACTCTCTTCATAGGTGGTACAATTGGAGGATGATCTCTCTTACGAGGAGAATCCAGTGAATATCTTGGATCATAGAGACAAAGTTCTACACAACAAGACTACTCATCTGGTCACGGTACTATAGAGAAACAATAAGTACAAAGAGGTAACATGGGAACTAGAGGATGTAAGGAAGGAAAAGTACCCACATCTATTTTTGGCATAGAATGTAAAAAGAAATTTCGAGGGAGAAATTTCATAAGTGGGGAAGAATGTAACGAACAAATGTTTCTAATGGAAATTACCTAATTATAAATTTTACATAAAATCAAATAATAATGAACTGCTGAGTGATAAGTGACCTTTAATCATAATTTTGTCACTTTTGTGTTTGGAATTTAAAAAATCTGAGATACACAGTTGTAATCAGTATGTTTTTTGGAGTCCGATAAGATAAACATAATTTTTGGTTAATAGTAACCTACCCTTATGAATAGTAACATACCCTTATGAATAGTGATATACCCTAATGAATAGTAACCTCACGTATGATAGTATATAAATAATATTCGAGATGGATGTACGATATAAATATATTTGAGAATGAGTTAATGAGTGTTTTAAAACTGGTTTTTGATAATAAATTATGATTTTCAGTAAATATTAAAATAATCATATTTAGAATATTATTTTTGAAAAATGGAAATCATTTTTGGATTCTACACATTGAAAAATGGTCAGGGTGAAAGTTTGTGATTTTTCTAAAATACTTGAAATTTTGATGAATAGTAAAATATGGTAAATTACCGTATATATACATTAAAAGCTAAATAGACTATTCCAAGCATCATGGATGATGTCACCACCCAAGGATCGAATTCACATGACCCATTTACTATTATTTTTCATCTAATACTTACTATTTCTTTTCTTGGGAAGAAATAATAAATTAATGATTATAATATTATGAAATCCCTCCTCTCCTCCTCAATAAAAATCCTCCTTCACTCTCTCTTCTCTCCACTCCTCTCAAGCCTTGTGCCTTCCAATTATTCTTCCCAAATCTCTCCCCAAGTTCCTCCCCCAGGTCAAAAAGCTCTCAGACTCCTCAAAATACCAAAACCTCTCCCCTTAAGAGGGTCTCAAAGGAGGAAGACTTAAGAGGTAAATTCCTCTTCCCAATTTCTTCTTTTCTTTTAAGTTCTTTTCTTTTTTATTTCTTTCCTCACCTACCTTCAACATAATATTATGATAAATCCATTAACATACATTTAATGGAATTCTTTCATGCTAGTGTTATATTTCATTATCTTCTCTCCTTTCCCCACCCTTTTATTTGAATGAAATGAAAGCACCGTTTGAGATATGCTAATTGTTCACATTCAAGGACAACAGTTTATCAATTTCTGTTACTATCTTTAATTATGGTCATTAAACCATTTGTGTGATTGTTGAACCAGATTATTATATATTTAATATATCCTATTTTTTCTGTAATCTTTTGGTACAAATGGAATTAATTTATAAAGAAAAACACATTCTTTGTAATCAAATACACCGATTAACAAAAATAGTTATCACTATAGTTATATATAATAATTTGATTTCACTCTAAGATACCTAATTAAAATTAAAACCATGAAATCTCCTCAATATGAAATTATTAATATTACTTCAATTCTGAACAACCACTTTCATCTTGTATGTAATCCCTACTTCAATATAAGTGAATTGATCTTTTAATTCCAAGTAAATAAACGAGTTCGAACAAAGAAATTGAACATTGTAACTATTAAAAAAGGATTTGAATGAACTAAAAAGATTTATAATAAATAAATTGAATATATAATAGGTTATGTAATTATTAATTAATAAGCCTAATTTTTTTATTCAGGTTGTTAATAAAAATTGGAGAACACCAACAGATTTAAGGTAAGGGATCCTCCCCTTTTTACTCTTAATCAAGATTGTTCTATATGCTATGACTTTTTGGGTAATACCAAGTGATGTGGTACATTTATACACCTTACCCATACTGCCCTAATGTTTTATAAGTGATTATAAATCCCTTATCTCTCTCATAAATCCCTCTTAGTTACACCCGATACCATACCAATAAACCATGATGGATTCTACCCGAACTTCCTTTATTCCTTCAGGTTGCTCTATCTTTATTTTTACCAAAATGTTATTGTATATTTTTTATGTAGAACTTCAACATTCTGTTTATATGATCAAAAATCATGTTCCAAGATTCATCACTTCTCTAGTTTCGGGGATATACATGCATTTAAATGAATCTCTATTCAATACTTCCCAATACACACACTCATTTTAAAGGAACTTCTTGAACTTTTACCCAATTTCAAGTGCACTCTATGTTATGTTTTAAGACACCATTATCATTGTAAATTCTGTATTTTTATTATGGAAACCTTAATGGTTCATTTCTGGTTTCATATTAAACAATGTCTTCTTTTCTATTTTAAAATATCTATAGTATTTTCCTTAACGCTACAAAAAAATATTTTAATACTAAAGTTTCAAAAATAAATTTCTCATACCTTTTCACTTATATTTGACACCACTTACCATGTTATATGTATATTTTACCCTATGAACGTCCATGTATTTTCAAATTCCCTCCTTACATGGACACTTTCATGATACACCTATTGGTTATGATTGATGTTATGATTGTGGTACCCAATTCTTTCCATGGGTACCCTTATGTTTGTGTATTGTTGATTATGTATGATTGTATATATGGTAAGAATATTTATGTGGAAAGAATATTCATGAAAATGTTGAGTTGGGTGTTCCCAGATAGCGCTCCAATGCATTGGGTAAGGTTAAGTCCCATGAGATGCGATGTGAAATGGGATGGGTGGTTAGCCCTGACCCGTACTAAAATGGGAAACGAGATTGGCTATTAGAATTGACCCGTACTAAGGATATGATTTATAATTCTGCCACATTTATATGATTCCATGTTTATATGATCCCATGCTTATATTAAATGATTTTATGAGTTTCATGCTTTGGATATCATTATGTCATGCTTTCTAACTCATGTGCTTGAGATGTATCTTAATGTTCTTTCCCTTACTTGGCTTTTTAGCTCATCCCTTTGTTAATGTGTTCCCCAGGGTACCCTATGCAGATGTGAGGGAAAAAGGAAATATAAGTTCTTTATAGAGATTAAATAACGAAGTTTTTTTTATCCCCATGTTTTATGTTATATGTACATAGTCTTCCAATACACTATACTTAATGATTCTTGACCTGTAATATGATGATTAATTATGCTTAAAATCATAAACTATTTTATGTAAAAGGATCAGGTCGGTATAGTAATCCACAAGGTAAAGGTTTTTTGGAGAAAACACATGGTATAAGATAAAGCATGGGAGTCTAAAAATGATACAAGGGAACAATACCCTCACTTGTTTAAGATGTAAATAAAATTGTGAGGATGAAATTTCTAGAAGGTGAGGATATTGTAACACCCCAAGTCCTTAAAAATAAATTGAAATTCATGAAACATTTTCAATATATATATTTAAATATATGCTTTAAACATAATATTTCTGCTTATATGTTTTCAATTTTAGGAAATAGTTATCTATAATTGTTTCCAGTAAGTTATTTGAAGTCTAATAGAACCAACTTGATTTCTGGTGAGTAGTAATATACCCTTATGAATAGTAATATGAACCTAATGAATAGTAAATTGTATTATTATTTTATTTTATTATAGATTTAAGATAAAGTCAACATGAGTAATTTTTCAAGGTGATAAAAATGAGTTATAGTTATAAAATTGTTATTTATGAATGAGTAATGATTTGATTCAAAAAATAAATTAATAATACGAAGAAAATTATTTTCAAAAATCGAGTTCATTTTTTAATTCTTACATCAAAAAATGGTTAGGGTGAATTTTTTGTATTTTTCTAAAATTCATGAATTATTTATGAATAATGAAATACGATAAAATACAATATATTCAAATTATCAGTTAAATACACTGTTTATGACATCATAAGTGATGTAAGCCCACATGGTTAGAACTCACTTACCATTATTAGTATTTTGGGTCACATGAATTAAGACAATTCATAGTATGGAGAAAAAAATATTATAATAATGATTAGAATAATGTAAAATCCCTCCTCCCCTCCACTATAAGTACCACCCTTATTTTCCTCCTCCTACCTCACTTCTCATGCCTTTATTATTACCTATTTTATGACCAATAATCATTTCATGAATATTCCCCATGTCCTATAGCATCTGTTCCTTCAAAAATTCCAAAACCAAAGGCCTTAAGAAGGATATAAAGGAGAAGAGATCAAGAGGTAAACAACCTCTTTTGTTTTCATTCTTTTTTTTAATTTTATTTTATCTTCTTATTATTTACTAACATCCATTTATCCAAGAAGACTGAATGATATAGTATCTTAAATATTATGTATTTAATCATTTTTATGTATGATTCACCATTATATTTCTTATTATATCCCACTTATTCTAGAAATTAAAACACCGTTACTGATATATCGATTTACCAACATCATGGATGATGTGATTTCAATTTATTTTAATTCCTTCAAGACTGGCCATGAAACCATTTTTATGTTTGAAATAGATTATAATTTATAGATTATATTATATATATGGTTATTTAATAATTTTTTAAACAGGTAAATAATTTATAAAAAAAAATGAGTTCATTATGATCAAAGAATCACAAAAATGACTTAAACAAGTATCAATAACGTTTTAACTTATGAATAACATCCATGTTAGAATTAAAAATGATAATTAGAATAATTTATTGTTCTATAAATATTTAAATACCATTCAATTATAATTATGGAGTTTCAATTCAAATCCATAAGAATATTTATCATGAACCGATCATGGAAATCATGTAAATTACACACCCAAAAAAATGCATGGAAAAAAATACTAACAATTAAAGGGTGAAATGATGTAATAAAATGAACATATAAGGTATTATAAAGATGAATATGTTTCCTTAATTTATTAATAAAACTATTTTAACCATTATATAAGTGTTTTAAATGATTTTTAAGTAATACAAACCCGAGGTAACATAATTCTTCACCCGATTTCAATTCTTTAGGTTAACCTTCTACTTCATTATTTATGTGGTATGATAATTTATTGTGTGAAGATTTTTCTTTATATTATGTTTAATTATGTTTATTTATTGTGTATATACATATTCTATCCCCTATATTAAGTATAACTTCAATTATATTATTTCAGTATGGGGGTTTTCATTTAAATTATTCTTTTAAAAATTATGTTTTACAATTTTCAAAATAAATGGTTTTTATGAAATTATTCACGTAGTTTGATTATGTTATGGTTTATGGGAATTAATTATGATTAAGGGTGCGAAATATATTTCCTTATAATGAATTGTTTATGTGTAAGTTGAACGTTGGCCATATGATTACTCCATGTGTAACTGCAATTGTTATACAAATTTTAAGGTAGCCACGAGGGTTACAAAATTATATGGTAGCTGAGAGGGTTACATGATTATGTAAGTAATTCCCCAAGATTACTTCATGTTTTTATTTATGTTATAATATTTGTGGGAATCTTATGTAAATATAATGATTCAAAAATTAAGTATATATGGGTGACAATTATGTCATTTGAAAATGATTTCATACATTACAAGTTTTTATTGACAATTGTGTTCTTTCATTATTTTTATATCCCTTACTATGTTTTATGTGCTCATCCCAAGATTTTAAATTATTTTCATAGGTTAGAGGGATGTGTAAGAGAAATAAGTAATACAAGTTAAATGTTTGTAGAATTTTCAAAAAAATCATGTTTTATTTGAAATGTTTTATATATTTGAAAGAAATGAATACTATTTTATGGTATCCACTCTATATTAATGAATAATGTTATGAATTTATTATGTACAATTCTCTAAATATGTAAAATTTATAATATCCTCAATGTGAAAGAAATTAATTTCTTGAAAAAATTCAAGATTATGTAATGTAATAAGGTCAGGTCCTTATAGAAGAGGTGTCCTTTTATAGTTGAGTTTCCTTCCACTTTAGTAATTTTAGAAAAGATTAAAATATATTATGGATATTATAGATTCAAATTATTCAAAATGTACAATAAATTCAAATGGGATGACATTTACGACAATAAGTTCTTCCCTTTGTTATTACTTAATATTTTTTCACTAATTCTCAATAAATATAAAATATATTAATCCCATAAAATATCATTACTTTTAATTTTGATACTATTAATTACTTTGAATTTATAAAACTTCAATACAAAAAGGAAAATTGAAACAAATTTGTATCAAATATATTAAACAAACCATGTTCAGTTAGAGAATTCATTAGTATCCTTTAATATCTAAAATTATAATTATTTTCAATATTATTACTATCATTTATTTTATTTTCCATTTATAGAATAAAAACTACATCAGTATTATGAAAGGTTTTAAAGAAATTATTTATTTTCGAAAATTTTAAAAAAATTAGCATGATGAAAAAAAATTATTTTTGAAATACTATTAATTTTCAAATATATCCTCTAGATAAACACTTAAATATTTTTAATTTTCACAATAAGAGTGGTACATGTTTAACTTTTCATTAAATACAATAATAAAAAGGTTATAATATTATCTAAGTGGCTCCTAAATGTCATAAATTCATCATATGGATTATTATGGTTAATAAATAATTATACAAGATTATTTAGGTAAGTTTTCCAATTATTTAATAGTTGTTATCATTTTTTTACTTTTAAATACTTGATTTATCCTTTACCGTGGTAAAAAAAATTACGAAGGTTACTATTCATATTTTCCAATAAATAAAAGATACTTATTTAATAAATTTAGACCTCCTAATTCAGAATATTGAATCAATTTTTAAAAAATCAAATAATAGAATTTTCAAATTTTAATTTTAAATTAAACTTGAAAAACACAACAAAAAATATTTTCTCAGAAAAATGCCCTTTAAAATATAAATTTTTTATACTAAATTGAAGTTAAAAATATATTTAAAAACCATATGTGAATTATTTAAATTAGAAATAAATAATAAAATTTTTACACTAACAAAAATATAATTTTAATTTTGAAATACATTAAAAGAAAATTAAAATTTTTAACAGAATCATAACTTTTCTACTATTCATTAAAAATAGATCTTTGTAGAAAATTCTCAAAAATTCATCATAAGATAATTTTTCCATGTTTATTCAAAAATGACGTTAATTTTTTGAGATAAATTTTTAAAACAATATATAAATTCATTGTAGTTTTTTATCACAAGAAAAATATTTTTTGGAGATAATTAATTTTTTTAAGAGTCAAAAAACTTTACTAGAAGTTGTCCCATTATTTTTTACTAATTTTCAATAGATTTATATTAAATTATAAAAATTTATTAATTTCATAAATTAGTTAATCATATTTATGCCCTATAATATAATAGATTTTCAATAATGAACATGTACAATTTTTAATAATATTGTGTGGTTCATTTAAACTCATTATTGCATGAAACACAAGCTATAAAAAATCATATTATTTAAAGAGAAATATTTTATGGAAATATTGGGGTATTAAATTTTTCATACCAATTAAGTATTTCCAATAATAGTTAAAATTTAAAAATATCCTAAGTGGATTTATCTCATAGTTATAGAATTATATAACTGACCTTCTAGTGTCAAATGAAGCATACAATGACTCAATTATATGGGTCGTCAGTCACATGTAATGATGGAAAAATCCAATATTAGTTGTTATTGAGACACTTTTTTATGTAAATATAATATAAATAATTAATTATTCCATTCTAGATAATTCATTAAATAAATTGAAACCAATTTTTTATTAAATGAAATTCAGGCAGTTTAAATAAAATGACACAATCATGTTAAATGGAAAACAAAATTTCAGATGACGGAAAAACATTATTTAACTCACTATAATCCAAAATTATAATAAGAAAATTTATCAAATTAACACAAAATATGTGAATATAAGAAGGAAATCAAATAATCATGGTATATAAGTAATCCTGTTAAATAATCACTCCTTTATTATGGTATATAGTTAATAATATTTATGACATATGAATACTCTGTTCATGAATAATGATGCATGAATACACCTCGCCTCATTCCATATTGGGAAAAGAGGTAAATATCATAAATAAATAAGTAATAAGTTTAAATAAAATTATCAATCATGGTGAAATAATATTCAACTGCAATAAAACATAGCATGAACAACAGTCCTATCCCAAGAATCATGATTTTCCACCATGTGTGGGTTGGACTTTTCCAAACATGAGATTTTTACTAAATACAAAGACATTCCTATTTTTTATACCATCCCAAAATAGTATTTCAAATAAAAAAATAAATATCTTATACAATTTTTTCATGTCCCAACTTGGATAACTCTTTAAACGGAAACTGGGTCGATATGCGGCAATGCCTCACATTTTACTACCCATATGATAGAGGCTACCAAACATACATGAGGGTATAAAGGTGGTATTTTGGAGATAATATACCATCCATATCATTTATAAATATATAAAAAACATAAATAAACAAAAGGTAATGAAAGATAATAATAGCTAGATAGTTATAATAAATAGATAAGCAGTCATGTGCCAAATAATCTATCCATGAAAGAACATCATACGTTATAATTACAAGAAAACCAATATATAGTAGACACATACATACAAATTGATAAATAATAAATAATTAAATAAATAAAATACTCAAACTCTCGATTTCCACTTGAGTACATGCCCAACAACTACACCCATGCCACATCATGGCCAAAGTAAAGTATCAACCAAGTGAAAAAAGATAAGTCCTAACATGCTGTCAAGAAATCTATACATGGTCTAATTATTGACCAAAATATTTTATGAGTAAAACTCATTACGCCCCAAACAATTGTTTCTAATACCAATATAAATTGTAAATATAAATTGATTAGAATGTTGGTATAATAAATACGCATCAAGTTAAATAATCCATAAATATATTAGCACAAGATCCCCATGGGAAACCCAGACCATTCTACCAACTTCATCTTATACGAAAACTTATCTGGTCATTTTATAATTTATTTAATTTGACTGAGGACCAAGGTTATATAACACTGGTGTCCATGACCAAATATGATCATATAGGATTTCATATCTAAAAAAGGGCATCATTATGAACATCTAACTAAAGGAATGTAGAGCATAATTTCTAATAATTCCAGATAAAAAATGACAATCCTTATGTACATCAATTCATTAAATAATGATAAGAGAATTATGAAGTAATAGTGATGAGTTCAGCATCGAATAATTTTAATAAATAATTTGGAGAGCCATGTAAACTAATTTAAATAAATAATGATGATCTCTATGAAAAAAAATTTCAATTATTTAATTATGGTAATTGTATCCAATGCAACTTAACCATTAATAATTCATTAAATTTGATGTGCATTAGAAGTTTGTCCACGGAATTATGAATTGGAATCCAAGTTTTTCTCAGGGATTAAAAGTGCTTGTAGGTATGTTACATTTAGTAAATAGATAAAGACTATAAAAAATATCAATTCCAAATTTACCATCCAATCATAACATTAATCATTTCATTTTATCATTCCCAAAAAGACTAAGTGACACGGTCATCCCCAAAAGGGTACCATGATCATGTGAATGGTCTACACTATTTAATATTAATTTAATTAATTTAGTAATGAAACCATTATAAATAATAAAAATTCTTTATTTGGGTGTTGGGTTATATAGAAAATTCATAGTCACATGTATTAATTTCGATCACACGACCTAAGGGGTGGTTGAAGATATGGTCATCGATCTCTGATGGTGTCAAGGGACCCATAATCATGGTCAATGAAATTTTATTGTTGCAGTATCACATATAATTTTTTTTTTCTTTTTTATCTTAGGAAATATATCATTATTTATCATGGGAAAAGTAATTATACAAGACCAATTTTAATTAAATAAACGTATTTTATTTTTATCTAATGAAATCATGTTTAAAGAGGTGACCCAGACACAAGTAATTGATTTTTTGTCAAAAAAAATCAATGAAAAAATAGGGTATATAATGGGACCCAAAGAAATGGGTAATCTAAGTGGAGATTGTATTCCTATAATAACATAACTAGGTATAATAGGGGTCTAGGTCATGGTGTAGACAATTAATTAAAGGGGTTACATAACAACATGAATAATGTATGTCATGTAACACAATGAAAATAATTTTACAAATGATAAAACAATGAGATAAAATTCATATGACACCTTTGGTATACTAAAGAATACTAAATCATCCAATGTTAATGTTTGAGTTTACTTTAAATTATTTAAAATGTAAAACATCATAACACCTTGAAAATAGGGCATATTAGATCTCAAAAAGATAACACTGAAGGTGGAAGGAGGAAATATGAAAGGATTAAAGAGGAATCATAGAGTTACCGAGTGGATTCCAATGTGTTGGATGGTATTCCATTTTCAGATTAGGTGAATGATGGAGACCAAACCACATTTGGTGGAATATGAGAGATTGAGAAGCCTTTTGTGCATGAAAAATAGAGGAGAAAGTGAGAGGATATAAAATTAATGTCTATTGTGAAAATGGAAACATCACCCACTTTAAAGGGGTACACAATTGGTCAGAAATATTTTACACACCATTCACTAACAATGTGACTCTTATTTCCCAAGATCCACACCACTACATAGTTCATATACATGGTTAAAGAAACTATACACTATACTTTCCCTTGGCACTATCTCACAACCCACACCTCATAAGGTTAGAATACATGGTTAGAAAACCATTCGAAAACCATGTGATTACCTCTATTCACCTATAGCATTTCACATGAATTGATGAAACCCCTCATGCTATTTGATAAAATTTCATGGCTATATAATTAAGACATTAGGTATGGGCTACACGGTTGGCACTAGCTATGAAACAACCATACACCATAAGCTGCCTCTCCTAATACTGAATTCGTGAAGACGGATGCTTATGATAATCCATTGGACTGATGAGACACATTATTCTATTTAAAAAGCATCCAATAACATCATTTTTAATATATCCAAATCAGAAAAATTTTCTCTAAATTTCTAATCAAGAATTTCCCCATACAATAAATGAAAATATAAATTCCTTTAAAATTTCACAACTGGTTCAAAACATGGGATATAATAATTGTAGAAATTATGAGAACATTAAGAGATGAATGAAATAGGTGGAATTGGAATGTAATAGAATACTGTTTAGGGGAGGATACCTTTATATTATGTTACTACTGTTTATCTTGAGAAGAATTTGTTAAAGAATTATTTAAAAAATAAATTAATTTTTTACATAAATTGAATTAACCATAAAATTTATTATTATAATAGTATTACCATTTATGAAACATCAAGGGAGTACAAATTGTATCTCAAAAACATATATTATATTACACATGGATTAAACGGGTAATGTAAATATCTTAAAATATATATAAATTACACATATATAAGGATAATTGATCATATTATTTTTAGTATTTATGACAATGTGCAATGTGGTTGTACCCTAGAAAAAATACAAGAAGGCATCTATAATTGGTTATATTAAAAAAAATACAAAAAATAATTACAAAATATTATATATATATATATTAAAAATATATTTAAAATAACTGAAAAAAGAAGGAAAAAATTCATGAGAAATTCATACTACCTTCAAAATAATGTGAGTGATATACAAAAAATACCTTAATACTTTCCCTATCCTTCCTGTGTTCTATGTGAAATTTCATTATTTCCAAATTGACGGGGAAAAGATTATTTTTCACTAATTATCCATTTGTGGGGAGTAAACATTTTTTATTCAGTTTTTTGGCATAAATTGTGATTTTTGTGAACTCAATTACATTTTTAAATTATAAATCCTAAAATTGACCATTTTAAATATTTCAACATAGTTATTGAGGATGAATCAATGTTAAAAAGTATTACACAGTATCATTTTGGTTTTTCCCTCATGTTAAAAAATTATCAAAATACATTGGGTAATTTTTATATTCTGTGGTTATGTATTATCAGAAATAAATAACGGTTCACTAACATGAATGTATACAATATCGAGTCTGTTATGGAATTTATAACCTATAATAAGATCCTGGTGGTTCCCACAATTTTTATTATGAATACAAAGAATCTTAAAAAATGGTAATTTATTATAGAATATTAATTGGTTATATTAATACATAAAATGCGAATTGGTAAAACATAAATGTCATGATCAATGAAAAACACCCATTGAGATTTCTTGAGAAAAGAATTAATCATTAAAAATTTATAAGCTCGATAATGTAGTTTAATGTGGACACCTGGTGAAATGATTATCATAGTTTTTTATAATATCTATTATATGATATTAATGTTTTTCAGTGTCCAATTTATTAAAGATGGGAGTAATAAAATGGTGTTCTACATACCAAAAATGGTTGTAGATATTATTTTTTAAGAAATAACTATATGATGTAGTGTGTCCCTCTAATATTGTATTGATTATTCTATAATGTTTAACTGTCTCGATAGTTTTTGATTTAAATTTGGGTGTGTATAGTTAATCCTTATTTTATTTAGAGATATTTTCTCTGGTGTGCTTTAGTATTAATTAATTATATAGATAATATTATTGATGAAATCTCTAGATATTAGTGATGTGTTTTGATTATTCAAAATACTTTCAATTATTTTGATCATTTTTATTCACCAATTTGTGTATATTTCATTCCAAAATTGATTGTATAGTTTCAGTTCACACTTTTTAGGGATATAAATGTTGAATTTTTGAAATGTAGATTTTAATGCCTGTTTTGATTCATTTCTAACATATATTTAGAATATAAATTTATAACATGATTCATCCATACTCAGGTATACATACATTATAAATTTTTAATATATAATATATATTTTATGTTAATTTATTCATTAAATAATTTTTTAATTATTTCATGATTTATTGGACTAACATATGTCATTATTTATTTTATAAGAAATTAATTTTTCCAATTAATTTAATGACATATAGAGTTGGTTGTCAATGTAAAGATGTGGGATAATTCTATATATTCCAATACCATTTTCATATTGGTGTAAGGAACTTACAATGGTATAATATATTCAACATTACACACTTATATATAATTTAATGCCTATATTCTAAGATACATATTATTTATATATGGCTGAGAGAATTGTCTATGAAAAACACCTTGTATTTCATTAACACAACAACATTGTCCTAGTTTTACACACAACATAACATCAATATATAAATTTTACTTATACATACATATAAGAATCCCACTCTACTCAATGTTGGTGAAAAATTATAGGCAAGATATAAACCCAAGAAAATATATTGGACACTACAATGCTCTATTTTGCGGGAATATAAATTATTTAAATATTCATTTACACTATTATTAATAGAGTTTATATTAAATACAATATCATAATCTAATACCTAATAAAATGTAAATCCCCAAATCTATCCAAATTCGAATGAAAATGCTTTCTATTATCTCAATATATACATAAATAGAAATTCATTAGGGGATGAATTCCCACATATGATACAATCAACAAAGAATTTGGTCTGTTTCACTATGAGTCTTGAATTATCATTTCTATAACCTATGATAAACATTTCACTACAATTTCAACACTATATTCATTAGAAGTACTTGGAAATGTAAAAAAGCCCAAGAGAAATTGAAAGCAGCATCTATTAATGTTATTGAATAATTTATTATATATATATATATATTACATCAGTTTATAAAAATATTCATTATTTTTAATAATAAATGACACCCAAAAACCTAATGGTTTGGTTTAATTAGAGATTAGATACATAATTATTTTTAAAATAATTTCTAATATCTATGATAATTATTCTTCAAATATGATACCCCTTTTTGAAAATTGAACATAATACTCTTCCTGACATCCAAGGGGGTGGAAACTTATAATAGGGAAATATTGGATGATCTATAAGGGTAAACAGAAGAGAAATTAATCAAATATAATAGATGAAAATAAGATAATCATATTAGTATGAGAACAAAATCAAGGTACATGGCCATAAAATATGACAATCATACTCAATGAATCATGGATAATATATAATGAGTCATGGATAAAAATCCATTTGAATAACATCATTAATGGAACGAATACATGTGGAAACATAAGTAATTAATTATGAGTCTTTAAAATAGAACATATGGAAAACAATCCCACACATTAGTATAGAAAAATATTTCCTTTTCCTGGGAAAACAACCATAACTATCATCACATAGTTGATAGAATGAAAAATTTATTTTGGTTCACTACCCATTATAAAAACATAGTAAAAATACTTTATAATGGATTGGGTTCACTCCTTAGTTTTATACATGTAATATCATGATAGCTAAGTAAATACTCAATGCATTGTAATGATATATAATATGTATCCCACCCATAACATAATGAAAAAACAAAAATATAGGTTCAAAATAAATATGAAATTATTATTAGGTACATAAATAATAATTTTCCCATTGGAATGAAATTGATATGAAAAATATTTCCACAAAATGTGATCAAAATCATAACTTGTAAGACCCTGAGATTTTAAAAATAATAGCTTCGTTCGATAACATTTACAACATGGAACAATAAGCCTAAACAATTGATGATATATTTTTATTTAAATACAAATGATATAACCTCACCGTTAAATTGGCAGGTATGAATATGACTAACCTATTTATGAGAAATATATGTTGGATCTACTCAATATAATTTTTTTGATAAATTCATAGAAAATTATAACTCAATTTTTAGAAAATTCATATAAATATTTTAAAATTAATTTTATTCAAAAAAGTTTTTATATCTCTTTGTGTGAAAATAGTAAACATAATTTTTTGAATTTTAGAAATTTAAAATGAAAAACGATATCATTTATAAAATAATCATACCAAAATTACATATTTTTAAAATTTTGATATTTTTATAAATATTATGATTTCTCTATTTATAATTCCAATAATGAATTTATATTTGAATGGATATTATATTTTCTATTATTAAAAAAGAAAAAGTATATTTTATATTATCTTTAAAATTTCAATACTTATTTTTTAATTAATATAAATATAGTTTTAAAATTTATTAAGATTTTTTTACATTAATTCATTTTTAAATGTTTTTATACTTTAAAAGTAATTTTTCTAAAAATCGGGATTTCATCACATGTTGAGGGAGTTATATTAAAATTAATTCTATCACTTATAGAAATTTAATATTGTAAAATTTATTCAATGTTTTGAATGAAGAGGTAATTTTTTTGTAAATAAATCCTTTTTATTTTTAGTCAATAGGAATTGAATGCTTTGAAAATTTTGTTACCATAGTAATGGTAAAATAGTTAATTATGGGTGAAAATAATGTGATAATGACTAAAAAAGTAACAATTAAACTTGAAATAATTTTATTGGATGATTATATACCATCTATATTAATACCATATTTAAATATATAACCTTTTATACTAATTTGGATATGATTTTTACCTTTATGAAATTTTATGTAACGAAAAGTAAAAAAATGCCAATCTTTTTGTTATATAATATTTTAATTTTTTACATATAGAAAAAAGAAGAAGTTATTTTGAATTATAAATGGTTATATTAAATATAAGTTTTTTTATCATGGTTGTTTATTTATAATTCTAGTGGTAAAATAATTACCTTAAATGGTTACACTATGATGAAACCATATTTAAAAATTAATAGAAAAACTAAATAAATGATTTAAAAAAATAAAAAATTATAAAATTTTAACAAATTATTATTTTCCATGAATTTATAGATAAATATAACATTATTGTAATTTTTTAGTTCATTATATTCTAATTAATTTTTAATATTGATCTTATTTATTTTAAAGTAATCTTATATTTCTAAAATTGATAATAATGATATTTTTTTATTAAATAATAGTTTATAAAGTGATATAATATTCCTAAAAAATATATTCTCATCTAATAGATTTATATATGGTCAAGAATATCAATCATGGTCCAATTGTGTGACAAATTTATAGATACTATGACCGGAGTAGCATGGAGGCATTCTCTACTTTATTATATTAGCATAAGATACAAGTGATCACATCTCAAAGTACTGAATAGTTGGGTAATCATGTAAAAATTGATATATAATTGCTACTAAAATTACATTTTAAAACATTAAATAAAAAAATATATTATAATTCTATTTCCCCCATTAGTGTATCTCTTCATATCATTCCCAATAGAGTTCCTTAAATCATGTGGATAACATAAGAAAGGGGTGAGCTCATATGCTTAGTGCGTGTTTTCATAGAACAAAAGCTATGAATAATTAAAGACTAATCAATATTAGAGGTAAAATAAATATATCACATGTAATTTATTCAATAAACTGATCATAATATAGAAAAATAAACAATTATCAAATAATTCCATAAAAATAATCACAAGTGCATGAAACTTAACCATGAGTATTCAAACTAATCAAATAATATCATGTAATATCAATTAATTAATTCATAATGATGTAATGAATTATTATGGATATCTAAAACATACCATTGTGGCCCTTTTTCAAGAAATCTCATTCCACTAGGCCCTTTTTTAAGATATATAATACTATCAAGGATTTATTCCAAGGTATCTATATAAAAGTGTATGGAATCTACCATAACCCAGTCAAGTTTGTCTCATGAGACCTAATGATGCATCATGGTTATATAAATGTCCCCACCCATCACTTAATAAGTGATATTCATTCATAATATTAATGTGTTAGAACATAATCAAAAAATTAATTCCTATTTAAAAACTAACACAAATAATGTTAATACTTTCTCCAATCATTTAACATAATCATAAAACATCCAGAGTAAAATGGTGAATGGTAATAATATTATACATCCTCATTAAAACTAATAAAAACCCATTAAAATAAACCACAAAGATTCTATAATTACATCCTATACCTAGTGGATCATAATTTGAATTAATGGATGATATCATTAAATAGTAGAAATATGATAAAATATCTTTAAAATGTTTTTGATGAAATTATCCTTTTCTATTTGAATATATTTTTGAAACAATAATTAAAATAAATATTTTTAAAACCATTTTAATAAGTAATAACCTTTAAAAAATTTTAAAATAATATTTTGAATGTTGATGGGCCATGACTATGGAAACATATGTTGAATTCGTACATTTAAAATAAGGATTTAAATAACATTTGTGATAAAATCCAAATGGGAATGGTTATGAATATGACTTGAATATTCATTTAAATGCATTTTTATAATATAAAAGGGTTAAAATTTATTTAATAAATCATTATGAAAATGGAAAAAAACATTTTAGAAAACATTTTCAGAAAATATGGGTTTTGATGAAAAACGATTTATGACTCAAGAGAGAAATAAATATGGGTTTTTTTAAATCCATTTTATTAATAATTTAAAGTACCCAAGAGATGAAAATTTTACTATTACATGAAAATGTTCGTGAATAACTAGAGGAGAAGAAAATAAAATTATATTATGGTCAAAATATCAAATATATTCCCCGAGGTATATTTAAAGAAAAAATTCCTAATAATGATGATATTGTGAAATAAAACTTTATCACTTTGGTAACTATTGAATTAGTATCCCCATGAAATAAATAACATTAAATGAAACATTAAATACCATGAATAAAAATGAATTTATGATATAATATAAAAAATTGTTAGTATATATATAATGAAATCCTAGCTTAACCTTCATTAACAGTGCAACATTTTTTGTTTAATACTTAATACATTAAACAAATAAAAGTGAACACTGGTGTCAGTCTAGTTCCTTTGGAAACATGGAAACATAAACACTGGTACATAAGTGAGACATATTATATCCCACTATATTCTCCATGACTAGAACCCGTCTAAGATATAATATACATATTAAATATCTTCATAACCTAGGTAAGGAAAACATAAAAATGGGTTATCTAAGAATCTTAGTATGGGTAAGACATTTATAAAAGTAAGAATAAACATGAGAATAAGTGTATGATAATGAGATCATGATATTTTAAGATAACACACTACATAAAAGATATCATAACCATGAATTATGGAATAAGCATTGGAAATCCACATTATATGATTTGTAAGGTAATATAAAGCATAAACCATAAAATAATAACATACTAATAAGGCATAGAATTTGTGGCAGAAATATAAGAAAATTAAAATTTTCCTCATTATTTAAGGAATCACTAATAAGACCATGTTATTTGTATCAAATCACACCCCATATCATCTTGGTGGTCATGGTTTACTCCCATAACCATCTTAGTAGTCAAGGTTACCACCCAAGCCCACGTTATTAGACATCATCCTTTGTTGAACTAAGTTCAGTCCCTATTTCTACCATGTATATCTCATCAGATAAAAATATTTACCAAATTCATTGGTGGAATATATATGTCTCTCCCATCTCATAATGATTTCATATGTATGTGTGTCACAAGATCATAACCAATCATATCAAAACCCCTAAAATGTAATGGGTATAATAAATATGTAATCATATCATAACCTATTTGAAAATATATAGGTCTCATAATAATTTCATCAATGAATAAACTATGAAAAAATTAGGATTTATAACCTTATAACCCATGAAAGAGACACATGTTTCATAAACATATAAACCATGAAATAGAAATGGGTTTTATAGTGATTATGCCATAAAAACAAAAAGCATTATAATAAATAATATGAATGGAAATTTTAGATCATTTTACCAGAAAGGAAGGAGAAACAAAAATGGAAGTCACCATAGATGAAGAATAATTTGGAAATATCATTTAAAACCATTTCTTGGGGAAAATGTCCCTTATTATTTCAATTTTTTTCAAAACAGAAGAAATTTTAAATAACCTTTATTTGAAACATATTGATAAAAATTAAATACATATTGAAATCATTATTCATTGAAAATAGATTTAGAAACATATAATAAATTTTATAAATCCTTTTCCTTGAAAATGAGCTTTACATATCATTTTAAAAACATTTTTGAAAACATGGGTTTTCAATTAAAAAAATTTATTACCAAAAATATAAATGAGAAAATATTTAATTAAAAAAATTATATTAATTATATAAATCACTGAATGTGTGAAAATGGTAACAATACATGAAATCATTACGAATTACCAATGGAGAAGAAAATTCAGGAGATTTATTGAGAGATGGATCATAATATTCCATAAATAGAATCATAACCATAAACAATCCTGATAAACAATGAGATTATTTCAATGGACTCTTACAAATTGGTAACTTTGAATAATAATACCCTGGTAAGAAAATGAAATTACATGAAGCATAAAATAACATGAAAATGAGTATATTCATGATATTAAATTTCAAGGAGTAGTGTATACACCTCGTAGAGGAAAATATGTTAATATCACGACATGTGTCTCAGTGAAGGCAATTTGAGACAACACCACGTTATCGATTTGATAACTATTGAATAACAATCTTCATAAAAAGGATATGACCAAATGGATATGAAAATACCCATAAATTTAAGTATAATTATAATTTAATACATTCATGTAAAGTATAAACTTTATAAAAAATGAGTGGAGGATAAGCTATAAGTCTCAAAGAAATAAAATTAAAATGAGAAAATCCGAACATTATGTCATGACTATTATTGTACTTGTTATAAACTCATGTATAATTTGTATAAGTGTTTCATAAATATATAACAAATACATATTTGTATATATAATAGAATCCATTATTTACTTATGACTTTATAATATCTTTTCATTAATAACTCTATGCTAAAGTTACGTTTCACGTAGTAACTGCCTTGTTTTTCATAAATGTTTTGACTTATTACTCATGGAACTATTAAATAGATCATGATTTACTTATTTAAAGAATATAAAAAATTATATAAAAATTATATATTTTCATTATATATTTATTTACAATAATCTATAAAATAGATATGTTAAATAAAATACATAATTTATTTAGATGGTAAGTCGTACATATGCATGAAGGTTGATTCCATTTTATTGTCGTATTGAATGAAAGAATATAAATTACATATATATATTGTCATTTTAGTAGTATTATTACTTATTTTATATTAAATAACTTTACTAAACTATCAATAACACGTTCCATGTAAATGTTTTTATGAATCACATCACTTTGACGATGTGGTAGTCCACACGTCCACAAATGAAGTAATAAAATTAATATAATTGTAAAACACGAAGGAATGTATTATATTATAATTATAGAAAATTAAATACTTCATAAATATAATATATATAATATAAAAATAATATTCACATCATTATTTCCTACCATGATATGTGGTAAATGAAAAAACAATATTGTTTTGTGAGGCGGTAGTTCATCGTAAGCCAAAACAGTAAGTTCATTACGTATTATATTGAATTGTGTGTAAGATTACATAGAAAATATATAATTAAAAATAATTACCTTTAAGGTAATTAGGTTATTATATAATCTTGTAATAATATTATTTAAGGAGGTGTAAAATTAAAATAAACCAAATGATCTTGAGGATGTATGTTACCTCATCTTTTGGTAACTCCTTTAGATTTTCCCCAAAGGGATTAATTTTATGGATTTATTCCAAACTATAGGATTATAAGATGAATTTATGATTTATTTATGATATTTAGAATGCATTTTGCGATGTAAAATGGCTTGATAGGTCTGAATAAGTTTCATGGGTGAGTACCTTTTTATAGTGGAAGAGTAAAATTCCTGTAAAAGTTTTAAAATGGAACTCCACCGACGTTTTTACCATGAAGAGTGGATCAAATAGTAGTCAAAAAATATGAAAAATGATTATATGGTATAAATATTACTAGAAAATAGCTTTTTATAATATTTTATATTCCATTTTCCTTAATATTAGGGCATAGACTTTTGTTAAGCTAATCTTTCCCTGAATAACTGCAATTAATTTTAGTCACTTTCACATATATTTTTTTCAAAAAATATGTTTCCCATATTATAAATTAAAAATAACAATGATTCAAAATATATAAACCAATTTTCTAAATTCCATTTAAATTAGTGGATGAAATTAATTTTAAATTAATCCCAGAGACGAGTGAGGACAGCAGGGTTCTAGGTGAAAATGTTAAATATTTTGGAATGATTTTATATCAAATTTCAAAGAGAAATAAGTTAAAATTACATAAATTATAATAGTTTTTTTATAAATAGTCTAATTAATCTTTAAAACAAAATTAGAATATAATTACACTATATAAATAAATTAGTCAAAAAGAAGTTTGGAATAAAAATTTAGTATTTGTAATTATAAATCCAAAATTGAAGTTTTAACAAAAAATACCAAAAATAGCCCTAATAAAATTTTGAAAATTTGAAATTAGAATAGATATTTATTTTATAAAATTCAATTTCTAAATGTTTGTAAAGTTTATTTTATTATTGTTCACATAAGGAGATAAAAATCAGTTATTTTTCAAAAATAGTGTTTTCAAACATATAATGACTTTAGTAAAAATTATATGTCTTATTACAGATATTTTTTATATTAAACCATTATAAATAATATTTAACCAATAGTTATTACAATTAATTTTACTATATTTAACTGCTTGGTTATAACTATCTAACTTAAATAACTATACTAATAAAATATTATTTCATAGATACTTTATATTGTTTTAATGCAAGCCAAGTTAATGTTTTGTGTAGATCAATCTAAAATCATTGTATCATATAGTTAAAGATTAACTTGGTGTGTGTGCAATTTATGAAATTAAATAAAATAATTTAATTGAAAAAAAAGGATCATAAAATATCAGAGTGTTATACTCCACCACCCCTTAAAATGAATTTATCCCTCAAAATTCATCATTTGCATAAAAAATGAAGATAATTATACCTTATCATATCCTTAAGTTCCCACATAGATTCCAATAAATAAGGATTTCTCCACAAAACCTTTACTATGTGATTGGTCTAATTTCATAGAATGTTCTCAATATAATCGAAAATTTAAACTAGATTTTCATAATAAGAGATATCCTAGTCTAGTAGTACATCCTCTTCGTTTAGTAAATTTTAAGGGTCTAGTATTTACTTCCATAGGTTTGATACATGGTAGACATCATGGAATTGAAAGTTATTTTTTGGATGTTCCAAGTGATACTCTATCATCCTAATATGATTATAGATTTGAGAGGGACTGATATACCTATGGCTTAGATTTCCATTCTTCGTGAATCTCCTTACCTTATTCTAATGTGATTTTAATAGAATAACCTTCTAAAAACCTAATATTAAATATCATGTTAATAATTATTAGCATAACTTGTATTTTTATGTTGATCTTCCTTGATATGATGAATAATGGACCTATCATTCTCTACCATTTATGTAGCTATCCCAGGTCCCAATATCATTACTTCTCTAACTTCAACCCAACACAATAATGCTATACAATTTTCCAATATTGGGATTCATAAGGATCCAAATGAATTCATTATTGCAAGATATAGTTTTAATACAACTCAACTAGATGAAGGTGTTGATCCCAAACACCTTTGAAATCCCAAGAAGAAGATCTCAACATATCCTCTTGGTTTTAAATATTCTTTTCAGACTGACCAAACATTTGAGGATTATATGTAGTGAGTTCACTCTATTATGTATCAAGTTCATACTGAATACTTCATAAGAACATTGAGGTAAACCTCATATCCTGATGAGATACAATATAGTGTGGAACTCCATATATGCTTATCACTTTTTTAATGTATATTAGGGAAAGCTAATACATAGAGAAGTATTATCCGATAACAATGATGTGTACTGATGTATTTAGGTGATCGACTACCAACCATATAGAATTAAACCGATTAGTTATTACAGGGAGTCCAATAAAAATGTCCATATTGTTGTTCTCCAATTTCCATTCTAGTATGGGTAATGGATGTAACACCCCTTAGACATTGTTCATTATTCCTTAACTTACTATAATACCAAGCATCAAGATAAAATATCAGTGATATCCCCCTTAATTCACTCCCACCCAATGTATTCTTGGATGTATCGATTCATCTTCATACTTCAAGGATGGATGTAGAATGAATAACTATGTGAATCCTCTAATAGATCCTTTGTCAAAACTAGTATTTACAGAACATATACACAATTTCTGAGTCTTAACATTCTATCATGATCAAGGATAAACTCCAGAATATTTCTAAACTTTTTTTGTACCTCTACATCCCCCTTTTTCACCTCTTTAATGTTCTTTTGGATATAGGGTTAAACATTCAATTGATAAAGGAACTTTTTTCCCATCCATTATGATTTATAGATCTATCCTTTGAAAATCCCAAAATATATGATATTTTGTGATCATCAACATTGATAAGATAGCATGGTCCTTTTGAAATAAAGAATATTCCTCGTTGTTTGGTTTCCTAGGGTGTTATTGTATAAATTATTCATAAACCTTTATTATAAATAGCAGTCTTATCTTGTTCATGTTAAACTCCTTTTATGTTAATATATATTTTAAATTTTTAGTATTGGTATATATATTTCATTTTTTACATAATCATAATGCCTCAATGCCATTAATGAAAACATTACCACAACTAAATCCAAATCATGAGTTTGGAAATTTAACTTATGAATCTTCAACCGTCACAAGGCATAGTATATAACCATGTAATTATACATAAGAACACATCCAAATACATTATTTAATGTGTAACTATAGATTAAAAAGCCTTCCCCACTATAGGATAATGAAATACTAGGTACAATGGCTAACTTTCACTTATGTTCCTTAAACTTTTCATCCCATTTATATGCCCCGTGGAACTTGGTACCCTTCTAAGTTAACACTGATAGAGGATTATATATTTTTGAGAAATTGGATAAAACCATCAATAATATCTAATTGAATAAGAAAACAATGTATCTACATCACCATGGTTGCTCTAGGATAATATTCAATTGACCCAATCATTTATGGATCTATTATAATACAATCTATTGAGATTATGTGACATAAAAAAAATAAAACCTTCTGCTGCAAATATTTATACATTTAAATTTTCCATAGATCTTATCCTTACTTATGGTCTTTAGTAAAATTCCCAATTATTCTCCATTATCTTAATCTCTATTTGAATAGATATGGATATCATCTATAAATACAACTATACACTGATTGTGGTAATCTATAAAGACTCTATTCATCACATACTTGATGATAGAAGGGGAATTTGTTAGACTTGAAGACATCACTATATATTCATAGTTTACATACATTTAATGAAATTAAATTATAAGTATATCCTCTTTCTTGTCCATCAATTGATGATATCAAAAACCAAGGTCGATCATGGAGAAGTATTGAGCTTCCCATATTTGAGAAAAAAGTCATCAATACGAGGAACATAACACATATACTTGATCTTGATATTGTTTAAATCTCAATAATCAATGAAAATTCACATTGATCCATCCTTCTATTTCATGAAAATAATAGCTTCATCTCAATGTGGTAATCATGGATGGATGAATCAATCATTATGGGTTTCTTAGATTTTCTTCTTTAATTCCTACAACTCAATTCGGTCCATTCTATAGAGATTCTTCCAAATTGGTATTAAACTAGGTATGAGCTCTATCAAGAAATAAAATTCCAATTTTGGTGTAATTCCATGAAAATCACCAAGAAATAACTCCCCAAACTCATAAACAATTGGAATATCATATATCTCAATTCCTATTAAATCTTTTGAGATATACAACACTTATAAATGGAAATTAGTACTCATACACTAGATATAATATCCCTAGTATGTTCATACATATCCTCACATTGATATATGATCACATGTTGGTTTGAAATATAAAAAATAAATTCCATTACTATAAAATTGATGTGGTATTTATGAAGATAAATCCAATCCATGCGTAATATTACATAGAATTCAACCAATTGAAGAATGAAATGATATACAGTAAACACATTACCAACAAATTCAACCAGAGTGGAATCATATATTTGTGTTTGAATAATCATAACATTATTCATTTTCAATACAAATTTCATATCTAATTATTTGGGCAAAATCATAATACACTTTGAAAATTATTTAGGTGCGAAAGATAAGGTATATCCATAATCAAATAATACATTAGTAGTTCTAGAGATGATGGTACGAATAAATTTAACCATGTTGCTTCTTCAAAACCTGTTATAGATATTCCTTACATGTGGTTTCCCCATTTCCATTAGTTTAAGAGGTTTTTAATGCTTTCTATCATCACCAAACCTCTGTTTTGGGCACTAGTTACCATATTACCCATTACTCTAACACTTGTTGCACTAAAGATGGAGAGGTTCATTCGTTGCATTTTTGGATCAATTCGTATTGTTAGTAGACCTATTACACTAACTTCAGAAATAATATTCATGATAAACATCATTTTTTCACTTAAAAAAATCATTAGCCCCCCAATAGATTTTCTTATATACTTCTTTCAACACTTAGTGCATGAATGAAATCTCATTTATTCTATTAATGGGTTTTAGATTTTCCATTAAACTCCATCATACATTTATTTCAAAACCATGATATTGATATGTAACTCCAAAATAAATTTTGAAATTGACTTCACAACACACGATATCATTTTAGCTACAAATGTCTCTTATTGAGAATTCCTTTATAAGGATTTTCTATAAGCCACTGAAGAATCGACCATCCATAGTTTCTGATTGGGTGATAATACCAAAAGCAATACTCACATTTATTGTGATATTAGCATCATAGGTACCTAAAGATTCTTCATTAATTTTATTTAACTCAAGGAACTCTTTATCCATATTTTTAATAATAATTATAGAAATGTACATATTGAAAAATATGTTCTTTAACTATTCCAATACATGGGTTCAATTTTATCTTGCATCCTCATATTCTTAATTAGAGTCCGCCATTAGACTGGTCCAACTTGTAAACGATAAAAATACAAAATTAATTTCGCATGTTTTGAACAACGGAGAATGTATAATATCATTCTAGTAGTACTAATCCACTATTCATAAACAACTACATCATAAGACCCACTGGAAGAAGGTGAATGTTGCCTCATGAAGGACTCAACAGAATATTGTTTCATCCTTTTATCATTTTGAATTCCATCATGATTGTTGTCTTGAGAATGCTGAGTGAGCCTAACATCAAGAGTTTTCTTTCCATGTCCCATAGAATTCAAATTCTAATTAAAAAACACTCAGTATAAATGGAATTCCTGCAGTTTTCATCCACATACTAAAACCAAAAATCATAGAGCAGGAAATAACAATCATCATAGGAAACTATATAATAATGAAAAACCACATATAATATGTCAAATTATGAAACTTTATTTAATCTATTACAACATAGGTTTAAAATAGGTTATTCACAGCTAAATACTATTTAAATACTTCATGATGGTTTTTTAGGTGTCTATAAATATCCAACACATATTCCCTAAGAGTGTCAAACTAGGTGTACTGCAAGGCCCATTGTCATGTACCGGGTTATGCTTGAGTAAAGACCGATACACCTTTTTGTATTTTTACCCCTATTAACATCTATCCCAGAGTCCAATCCACTTGTAGTGTCTAGTTAGGTATGAATTTCCTGGAAAATAACAACTATATCCTTTACCAAAATTCCAAAAAATTTTACTATACTATTATATATCCATACACTTATCCATAAACATTTCCTTAGGGTTCTCACTAAGGGTTAATCATCCTAGATTTCAAATGATGACTAAAAGTTTTCACTGATACCAAATATAGAGATGTTATCTTAACATACATAAAAATTCAATCATTTTTTCAGAATACCGGATACATTACAAAAATAGATGGCCAAAGACTGTACTAGTCTATTTCTATTGGAAACATAGAAGCAATAACACTAATATATATGTTAGATACATTATACCTCACAAGTTTATCTATGACTCAGAACCTTATTACCAAAGTCATACATAATACACAGATCTATAACCCATGGAAAAGAAACATAATAAAGGGGTGAGCTCAGATCCTTAGTAAGGGTAAATATAGAAGATATGTAAGAATAAACATGAGCAGAAGGGTATGAGAATGTGATCATGAAATTAGAATATCATACCCTATATAAAAAAGACTATAAATATGAATCATCGAATAAAGATTGGATGTTAATAAGCATTGAATTATAAGGTAATCAAGAGCATAATCCAAGAAATAAAATCATAGAAAAAAGAAAAAAATTTGTGTAATAACATAAGAATATAAAATAATTTCCATATTATTCATGAAATATCTAAAAATTCCATAATATTAGTATTGGTTCAATTCACACATCATCTTGGTAGTAATGGTTTACTCTGTTGACCATATTAGTAGTCAATATTCACTCCCAAGACCATCTTAGCAGAAAAAGTTCATTGTGGGTCCAAGTTCAGTCCCCATTCTAGCCATGAATGTCTCTGGAAATATAAATAATTACAAAATGAATTAGAGGGAGATATAGTTCTCATAAATCTAATAATTATATCATATATACGTGTTCCCGAAGATCATAAACAATCATATCCTGACCCAAAACATGAAATGGGTATCATAAACATGTAATCAAATCACAAACTCTGGAAAAATAGAAAACTTTTATAATCATTTCATCCAAGTATATCCTATAAAAATAAGAGTGTTTAATAATCATATAACCCATAAATGATAAATTGGTTTCAAATATATATAACCAGGGATAAATAAATCGGTTTCAAAAACATCATGCCATAAAAACATAAACAATTTAGAGAAATAACATGAATGAAACATTTGGATAGTTTTATTAGAAAGGAATCAGTAACACCAGAAGATTTCGCATTTGATAAAAAATAAATTTTAAATACCATTTTAAAATAATTGTTTTGAAAAATATCCTTTCTTTTTTTAAAAATCATTTTAAAACATAAATCATTTTGAAAACTTTTTTCATCAGAAACATGTTAAGTAAACAAGAAAACAATTTAAAACTATTTTCATTTTAAATAAATTTTAAAACTCATAAAATATTGTTTTAAATCTTTTCTCATTGAAAATTAAATTTAAATATCTTTTTTAAAATTGATTTTAAAAACGAAAATATTTTTATTTCCAACCAAAATGAGAAATGACATCAAATTTTTATAAAAATATTTTCTTAATTATCGTATGTACCGAAGAGTGGAAAAATGGTACCAATACATTAAAATATCATGGATTAATAAAGGATAATAAAAATAATTACTTTTTATGAGAAATACATTATAATATTTCATTTATGGATGCGTAATCAGAAACGGTCTCGATAAGATATGATATTATTTCAATAGACTCTTAGGAACTGGTAACATTTAATAATAATCCCTATGTAAGAAAATAAAATCACGTGAATAATAAAATATAAGTAAAAGGAGGATATTTGTGATATAATATTTAAAATATCATTTTATACACCTCATAGAATAATATAGATATATATCATGGCATGTGTCTCAAAGATGGAAAATTGAGAGAAATCTAGATTACTGATTTAATAACTTTTCAAAAATAAACCCCATGAAAGATATATAACAAAATTAATATGTAAATATCCATAAATTTAAGTTTAATAATCATATAATTAATTCATGTTAAGTATATACACCACACAAAATACATGAGTGGTGAATAAGGTATAAGTCCCAAAAAAATAAAAGTGATACGAGAAAACTCTTACTTTAGGTATTGACTCTCGTTGTAATCATTTAAACCAACTGTATAACAAGTGTAATTTTATTATAAATAGATGATATTACCATATTAATATATATAATACCATATATTTTTTAGATACTAATGTATAATATCTATTCATTAATAACTCAATGCTAGAGTTACATTTCAGGAGTTAAATATCCTGTTTTTTGTATATGTTTTTATTTGTTTTCTATGTTCTCTTACATAGATCATGATTTAGTTATTTAAAGAATTTATAACATGATATAAATATCATATATATTATTTATAAATTTATTTATAATAATATATAAATTTTTTAAATATATTATGTAATACACTATCCATGGAGACAGTAAGTCGTACGAATGCATGAAAGCCTTTTCCATTTTTTGAAAGTATTGAAAGAAAGAAAGTAAATGGAATATATTTATATATATTATCTTTAAAGTATCATTATTATTTCTTATATATCATATGTGTTTACTAGAAATATCTTTAATATCTTCCATGTAACGTTTGAATGAACCACATTTCTTTGAGGAGGTAGTAGTCCACACATCCACAAACACAGTAATCATATTTACAAAAATAGATAGAATGAAAGTATGTGTTATATTATAATTATAGAAGATTAGATAAATCATAAGTAACATATATATGATATAAAATGGGGTTTCCAATATAATTCCCCACAATTATAGGTTTTAAAAGAAAAAAACAACATCATTTCATGAGGCAGTAGTTCATTGTATGCAAGAAACAAAAGTTTGTTACACATTAGATAGAACTCTGTGTAATTGTATGAAAAATAAATAGAATAAAAAAATATATTTATATTTATAATACTTATGTTATTATATATTCATATTATAAGAAGAGTTTCTATGGTGGAGAATAATAATAAAATATTGGATCTTGAGGATGGGTGCTACCTCTTTTTTGGGTAACTCCTTTTTGATTACCCCAAAGGGCATACCTCGATGGATTTATAAAAAAAGGGAGGATTCAGTAATGAAAGAAGGTATTATAATAGGATATTTAGACATTTTTTCCCTATTAAAATGTTATTTAAAGGTGTGAATATGTGGGCTGTGTGAGTGTTTTTTTATAGTGGAGTAAGAGTGGCATAGATGACAATTTTTTAAAAGGGAAACAACACAAATTTTTTCAGTCCAAGTGGCTCCAATAATGATCTAAAACCAATAAACGAGAGTATAAGGTAGAAATATTTTCATAAAATGTCTTTTTGAAAATATTATATTTTATTTTGGGCTTTATGTTTATAGATTATTCCTTTGATAAGAAAATGTTTATCCAGTCACTATTATTAATTTTTAATCAATTTCACCAATATTTTTTGTCAAAAAATAATATTCCTTTATTAAAAAATAAATATTATTTAGGATATAATTATTTAATATATTTCTTCATATTCAAATCAATGCATTGGAAGAAATTAAATTAAAATTTAGCTCAGAGACATGTCACGATAACAGGTTTTTAAGCGAAAATGTGTAAAAGATTGAAATATTTTTATATTTAATTTCAATGAAAAATTGGTTCAAATGAACTAAATTGGATTAATTTATTTAATAATTATCAAATAAATCATTATGGAAAATTATAATATTATTTAAGTATAAAAATAAATAAGTTGAAAAAGTAGTTTTGCATTAAATATCTGTATTTGTCACTATTCATAAAAATTTATGTTTTATAGAATAGTCCCAAAAATTCACCCTAATATAAATAATAAATTCTGAATTAAAAAATTAATTTTATAATATCAAATTAAATTTATGAAATTCTCTAAAAATAATTTTTTATTTTTCATATTAGGACATAAAATTAGTTCTTTTAAGAAAATGTAATTTTTAAACATATAAGTACATTACTACAAATTGAATGTATTATTATCAATACATTTTATTTATATAAAAAATTTTAAATGATATTTAAAAATTATTTCTTAATTTATTCAAATAAAAATTATTTATTAATTTTAAAAAATAATTAAAAATCTGAATTAAAAAATTAATTTTATATTATCAAATTAACTAAGTGTTTCATATAACACAACCCAAGTCGGTGTTTCATGTAGTGCATGTTTAACTCATTATATTTTATAATGAAATTACAACATGGGGAATCATGAAAAAAAAATTAAAGAAAATTAATTTATTCAGAAAATGGTTCATAAAATCATTTGGTGTTGCAATATACACCATAAAAAATAAATAATTAGTGAATATGTTGTGTGTCTCACAAAAGTAAATGATAGATGGGAAACCCTTACCTTAAGTCTAAATCATAAAGTATGTTCTTCATATTCCGAAATAGGAAACAGATTTTAGTTATTTATTTTTTTAAGAAACTATTTGAATTTTAATATTCCATATATTTCACTTATTACTATTTTATATGTGATTACTCCATTACTTATGTTTATATTTTTTTGTTTCGATGATATCTAACTTGTGTGTCAATAATGAATTTTGTAGGACGAAAATGGTAAAATATTTCTGTTTTTAAACATATATAGAATATTAATCATGAAACAATTATCATATTCATACATAAATTAGAATTTTAAAACCAATCTTGACTGATTTCTATCAAAAATGAAATGTGTAACAATCATAGGGATATTAGGCCTTACGTACGCATGAGTAACATTTCCATTTTTCAATGATCACTATAGAATGACATTAAGTAATATTTTATATTTACAGAATGATCATAATATCATATATACCATATTTGTTTACTAAATACAACTATATATATATCCTTCATGTGGTGTGGTGAGGATAATACTTTCACGTCACTTCTTGAAGATAATGGTCCACACATACATGAAAAATGTTTTATATTTTTTAGGGAAAGAAAGAAAATGAAATAATATTTATTCACAATGAAAAATATGTCATTAATTTTATAATTATTTCAATTTTATAACATATAATCATTAACATTGTCCTCATTTCCATCAATATAAATAGTTAGTTAAATAATAATAACATTACTTTATGGGGTGGTAGTCTGTTGTACACATGAGTGACATTATCATATCCCCTAAGGAATGAAATTAAAAAATGGTAGTTATGATATAATGACTCAATAGGTATAATTATTTTATAATAATAAAATATATACTTTAAATACATCATCATACCCACTCATGGGACTTAGAAATGGAGAAATTAATGACATTGGTTTGCGATGCGGTTGACGGTTGTATAGGTGAATGATGATTTAGAAATGTATTTGATGAATGTGAGTATCATTGTAGATCTAGAAATTTAAATAAAAAGTATTAATTAAATTTAGGATATTAATTTAATTATATCGTAAATTTTTAATAACAATTAAATGAGTTTGGGGAAGAAAAAAATTGAAAATTCTCATTGATGAAAATTACCTCTTCTTCAGGTAACATCCTTAAGTTTGCACAAATATCTTTCTGATGTTGCATTTATAAAAAATAAGGATCCTCAGATGAATTGATGGATGTTTAGAATTTATTTTGTAAGGTATGGGATGAAAAATTATTTTTAGTTGTGATGAATAGAGGAGAGTGGGCACTCTTTTATAAGTGAGGTGAGTGATCCACTTGTAATATTTGGAAATTGTAAAGTGTACCCACATTGTCCACATGAAACAATGGTAAATAATGGTGTATATTGTTTTATACAACATAGGATACAAATATTTCCAAACAACTAATTTTAGACAAGTGTTTTGGACATTTAACCATTATAATTTTCGTTTAACCCCTATAAATCCATTTTTACCTTAAATAAGGTAAATATTTTTAACGTCGATATTGTTAATTATGATTAAAAATATTCTTTAACTTATTAGAGATTAAAAATTATGATGGATCCAAATATATAATCCCTTTTCCAAATTTTATTTTCATAAGTTGAAAATATTAATTTAATATTAATCTTACTAACATGATGTGAATGTGAGTTTTTGAAGAGAAATTGTTCAAAAGAGTACAATGTATTTATATCAAAGATCAATAAAAAATTATTAAAATGATTCAAATTTGATTAAAATGTATATACTTATACTAATTATAAATAAAAAATAATTTACAAAATAATGGACGTTATAACTAATTTATACAAAAATTGACGTGTTCAATTAAAATATTTTATTTTTCACTATTCTTCAAAAAAGTACTATTTTCATAAAAATTTTAAAAATTCACCCTAAGATGATATTAAAATTTTATTTTATAAATGAATTTTATTTTTTCAAATAAACTAATTGAATGTGGTAAAAATTAAATATAAATTATGTGCACAAAGTGCGATGAATCAACCTATTTAAAAAATACAGATTTTCAGGAAACATTATTTATCATTAAAATGGTTTAATTGTGTCTATTATAAATAGGTATCCATTTTATTTATTTTAAAAAAATTTAACCCATTTAATTTTCAAAATTTAGTTATTACGTTTTATACCCACAAATTTAATAGCTTGGTTTTAGTTGTAATGTTTAAAAAATAATATCTTAATAGAGTATCGTGTTTCTTTCAAACTCAGTGTTGGATGCATTTAAGATATTGAAGAGATTTAATTTAATTAAAAATAAATATAAACTAATTATTTAGGTTGTTATATTATGTTTTATTCATGGTGTTTCATGTATTACATGCTATCAAATATTATTTTTATATTTTAATGTCTTGGGGTGTCACATTATACCCCTTTAAATAAATTACATTCTCCAAATTTAATCCCGATCATAGAAATGATGCTTTTGTAATATAAAATCAGCCTTCTAAAAACCCTAAATTTTGATAAGGGATAATAAAAAATACTCTTAATAATATGGAATGGAAATAAAAAGGTCTTATCGAATAACACAAAATAGGTTTCTAAATATGAGAACATTAGTGGAATGTAGAGATATGGCATGGAAGAAAAACATAAATAATTATAAATATTGATAGAGGTCGTTGATCACATGAAATTAAATTATTAATGGAATGTTATGATCATCAAACCCAAAAATCATTGATGATTTAAAATACCATCATTTCAACATAAATAAAGGTATTAATATTGAAATTTTTCAATATCCTAATCCTAATTTTGAGGAATATATTTATTGTCTATGAATGTAATGAAATAAATTTAATTGATGTGTTCCTATTTCATAAAAACAATTTCATCATTTGGTTGTGCATCAATAAATTTATATTTCATCTCTTACACTATGAAAATAAAATAAAAAATGGGTTTTTATGGTTTAAGCCACTAAAATTCAAATTTAATTGATCCTAAAATATACGATATAATGATAAATCATTCCTTAAATATGTACTTATTTTTTATGATTTTTTGGTAAATGTTACCCAATATCACCCAATGTAAAACTTAATCCATTCCATAAATAGTTAATCTGAAAACTCATACAATAGTTTTTTTTGTCTAAATACAATGTAAAATTATTTTGAAGGAGGGTCACTAAATAAAAATTATATTCTATAGTAAATATAAAGTGGATATTAATGTCACATTCCAATAACTGAGAACACCCGAATCAGTGTAATATATTAATGAAATAATTCATTGTTCCAAATATAAAATCATAGGTTGTTAGATATAACCCATAAATCAAAACTTGTAGTAAAATCTAGGAAAGATGACATAACCATCAAAACTCTAACCAATTTAAGGGTCACCATCACTAGACCTTAAAAATGCCATTGTCATCTCAATATCATGAACATATTAAGGTTTATCCCCTATCAATCATGCATTTTC
The DNA here is from genome assembly GCA_963277665.1 of Viscum album. Lineage (NCBI taxonomy): Eukaryota > Viridiplantae > Streptophyta > Magnoliopsida > Santalales > Viscaceae > Viscum > Viscum album. Next base: position 1,059,021,458 of record OY728125.1, read on the forward strand.
AAAGAAATTCAAATTTTCAATGAATCAGTTTTCTTGGTATAATTCATCACATGATTTCTACTCCATAATTTAATTATACTATCATACAAACATTATATGTTTCATAATTCTTATAACTAGAATGTCATTGAAAAAATACTCCTTTAAAATAATTCATGAATATACATAGAATAACGTAAATAATTCCCCTCCATATTTGGTAATCGAATATTCTAAACCAAGATCCAATTTCTTCTTTAGTGGAATATTTACTTGACACAAAGAGAATTGATTGTAATAGTGCCCAATAACCTTAAAATAAAATCTTTTCACATTGGAATATTTTTCATTCCTTAAATTCGACAACATGGTGTCATTTTTCCACACCAATATAAAAATTCTTTTTGTTTTAATAATATACCATGTAGTTTCATTCCATAATTATCACATGTGGGACAGTCCTTCTTTCCCTTCTTGCCTTTATATCCATTTTTTTCTTGCGTGATAATATTTTTCATCCCTTTAATTCCATAATACAATAATAATTATTTCTTTGTTTTATCAACACATGATACTGAGTTCTCAAATGATGATAATTTCATTATGTATTGTTTCCTTTGAGAGATTATATTAATGCTATCAAATGAATAGTTATTCTTACTCTTTGGATTACATTCATTGATTCAGCTCCCATTCCTTATTCTAGGAATTCTTTAAAAAAATATACTAAACTAAATTAGATTGTATCATTATGAAAAATCTATAATCCCCAATATAGTGAAATACATAGCATAAAATAAAATATTTATGCATATATAATCTCATAATCATATACACAGTTTCATTTAGAATATCATTGTTTTCAAATCCTTCATAAGGGATAGTAAATAAAATGAAAATTATTATAAGCATATCCCTAGGGAGCGTGAAAATAGGTGAGATTAAGGCCTGTTTTCATGAACCGTGTGACGATTGGGTCAATACTATTATTCCATTTTAGGAGTTATACCTTTTGGTATATTTATTTAAGAAATATTTTCACTTTCAGTGTCCAAATAAATATCTTTTACTATGAATTCCTATATAATCACTTTCTCACCAAATCATTATTATGTTATTCTATACTTTTTATAAAATTCAATCGTAGGGTTATGTTCCCTAATATATGTTTCCCTAAACCCAATTCCCAATGACTCTACTAATATTCATCAAATACAACATTTAGTGCCCCAACCCCAGTATCCCAAAGTTGGTTTATTATATATTTCATTAGCATTAGAAAAATAAAACGTATCTTGAAGGACCAAATTGTTAATATTATTTGTAATATAGATACATAATTGAAATTCATATTAAATTTTAAAACATAAAATACATAAATTATCTTATTTTTTAATTCCATTATTATCCTTATTGTATCCCTATATATCAATCTCAAAACACTTAATTATATCTTGGGGAAAATATAATATAAGAAAGGGTTGAGATCAGATTCTCATAAAGGGTAAGAATAATATGGATATTTTGAATAAATTAGGCATCATCAATACAGAATGGCAAATAATAAAATATAAGAAATTTAATTAATATCATGATCATAATATGGTAAGAATAAATAATGATCAAATAATTCTATATATATAATCACATAATAATGAAACATTATCATCGATATTCTAACTAATCAAATAATCAAATGAAATATTAATAAATAAATTCATAATGATGGACTAGATAATTATGGAAAACTAAAACATAATGATGACACCTTGTTCCAAGACATATCATATCATTGATGCCTTATACAATGAAATATAATAACATTTAGGGATTTTGTGAATGAATCAATATAAATGGATAAGGGCTCTAGAAAAACCCAATATATTTTCACTTATGAGACCTACTGATGCATCAAGGGGATGTAGCAGGCCCTACCCATCACATAGTAAGTCCAACACTTTCCTAAAATTAATGTTTTAAATCATAAAAAAACATAAAAATTCAAATAGAAAAACTAATATATGAAATGTTAATATTTAGCCCTGTCAATAAATATAAGCATAAACTATCAATAATCAAAAAGGTGAATGGAAATACATTTTAAATCATCCGTAAAACTAATAATAAAACATCCAAATAAAGAGTGAGTATTATATAAATAAAATATATCACTATTGGATCATAATTTCAATAAATAGTTGATTTCGTCGATGAGAAAAAATACCATAATAAATCATTAAAAAATATTTGAGAAAAATACTGTTTTCCATTAGGATTTTTTTCAATTAAAATTTTAAAAAATAGTTGGAAAAGGATTTATTTAAAAATATCATTTTAAAATATATAAAAAAATACTTAAAAAATTTATTAGTCATGATTATGGAAATCTCTATTCATGTTTTACTTATTCAAACAAGGATTTCTTTAACATTTTTTGGTAAAATAAAAATGAGCATTCTTTTTAAAACAATATAAATAATCTATTGGTAAAAATTTTAAATAAATAAAAATAAGCAAAAATCAATTTAAAAAATAAATTTTAAATTAATAATAACATTTGTTAATTTTTTTTTTGAAATATGGGTTTTGATGAAATAGGATTTCCAATCGAAGAGAGAAAGAAAGTTGGGTTTTCTTGAAAAATAATTATAATTATTTCAAAGTACCAATCAGATGGAAAATTAAAATTTTGATTGAAAAAGTTCATGAATAAATTTTGGAGAAAAAATAGATTGATTTTAATATATAAATATCTAATAATTCCACCAATGTAGATGTAAACAAAAAAATCTAAAATATTTATGAGATTGTGAAATAAATCCATACAACTTTGGTAACTTTTGAATCATAAGACCAATGAGAGAAATAACATTAAATGACACATTAAATAACATTAATATAAATGAATTAATGATATAACATACAAAAAATGGGATTATATATACCAAAAAATAAGTTCTGTATATTGCGTTTGTCTCCCGAATGTAAAAGTGAGATGACAAACCATTATCTTGAGTCGGATATGTCTCATTAAATATTTTTATTCGTAAATAACAAAATTCCATAAATTATTTACTTAACTAGTAATTTATTTCATGTTTATTATTCATTTTCTTTTAATTAATAACTTGTTATATATGATTAATTAACCAATAATTTTTAGATCGAATGTTTCAACTATATTTATATAATGTGTCAAAAATGAAATTGGAAGGTTAAGTAAGGTTAAAGTGGTCGTTGTTTAAATATATAAAAAATTATAATCCTGAAATAATTATAATATTTTTACATGAATAATAAAATTTGAAAAACAATCATGAATTATAAATATGAAAAATGAACATTGTTACAATGATAGAGATGGTAGGTCATATGCCCGTATGAGAAAAATTTCACCTTTATAATGGGAATTATGGAATGAAGTTAAGTAATATTTTTTATTTACATAATTATAATAATATATTTTATAATATATTATTTCCTTTAAATATTATTATATGTAACTACTATGTGATATTAATTAATCTTATACTTATTACCTTCCATGTAAAACATTAGTGAATGATGAATCACATCAATTAGTGCGATTGTAGTTAGCCATATACACACGTGGAATTATTATATCCCATATGGAATGGAATGTAATAAACGTAAATATGATATAATTATTCTAGAGGTATAATTACGTTATAAATATCAGACACACACATATATATTTATATATGTATTTTATATCCATATTCATTCCAAAACAATAGAAAATGAAATACAAAAATGAATGACATCATTTTTCAAGGCGGTAGTCTTCCATACAAACGAATGCAGATTTCATAACCAATTTTATGGAAGTGGGGATAATTGTATGTCATACACTTTAAATATAAACATATATGTTTATATAAGATATTGATTTTATCATATCATAATGGTTTAATTATAATTTCAGGAGGTGGTTGCAGAAGTAATATAAATGTCTTCTTTGAAGATCATTACCACTTCTTCAGGTATCCTCTTTAGGTTTTCACCAAATGACATACTAAGATATCTTTATACCAAATAATGGATTCTAGGATAAGAGGATATAATTTTAGATGTGATTTATGTAGTCCATGGATTATCTAAAAGGGTTTTAAGGTGTGTAGAAGAGTTGATAGGGGATAGCTTTTTCTTATTTGGGAAAGTGACCCAATTGTTATTTTAAAAAAAATTATTTCCATGTTTTTCAGACTAAAAAGGGTCTCGAGTGGAGTATTTTAGAGACATTAAAATTATAGTTTCTAAATAACTCCATAGAATGGATTTCAGACAAGGTTTTAGGTCACATTATACCATTTTTTTAGTTTAACCATAAGAAAATAAATTTTTACTTTAACATCTATAAATAATTTATATTATTTTTACAATTAATGATGGTAAAAAATAGGTTAAATTATTATATGATATAAATTAATATTATTAACTATTTGAATTAAAAATTTCTAAATTCCATTTATATAAGTTACAAATTTATTTTAAAATTAATCCCCATACGTGATGAGAAAGTGGGTTTTTAAAGAGAAAATGATCAATCTTTTACAATGTTTTTACACCAAAATTATACAAATAAATTATTCTAATGGAATAAATTGACTTTATAGATATATAATTGAAATAATTTTATTTTAAATATAGTTTATAATACAATTTAACATTACACATATTTAAAAAAAGAAATTTTGAATTAAAAGTTAGCATGTTTCACTATTTCTTAAAAATGAATATTTTAAAAAATAATATCAAAAAATTCACGCAAAGAAAATTTTGACATTTAAATTTAAAAATTTAATTTTTTTATAAAAAATATATTTTATAAAATTGGTTAAAATTAATTATTAATTATGTCTCGAAAACATGACTAAACTACCTTAAAAATATAGTTTTTTAGATAACATTTCTTGTTCTTTCAAATAGTTCTAATTTTATCTCTAACCTATAGATATCGATTGTTTTGGTTTATACATGTGTAAAACGTAAATTTTTTATAATTTATTTATTACTATTCATAACTACCAATTTAAAATCTATATTATATTATTAATGTTCAAATAATAATATTTAAATAGAGTATCATGTTTTTTTAAAAACTGTTGTTGCGTGCGTTGAAAGATATCGAAGAGATTGAATTTTCTAAAAAATAAGCATACCATAAAGTCGGAGGATATTATATTATCTTCTAAAAGTCATGTTTCACGTCATAGAAGGTATGGAATATGATGTTTATATTTAAAAATATCATGGTGTTATAATTTTTCAATATATATTAACTATATTTACCACTAAATAGTAAAAACTATGTTTTCAAAGTAATTTTAAGAAATGGGTAACTAGGGTTAAATAAAATAAATTAGGGTAAAAAATAATCTAATAATGTAAATATAATATTGGATAATTTGTTTCAACCCATACACATCTGATATTGTAATTATATCAGTGTTGTTCCATTTTTCCTTGAAAATTAGTTTATATTAATTAAATATTTGAAGTAATTCCTTATGTCCCCCCCATACATATAAAAGGGAACCTCTCATCCTCATTTTGTCACACATAAAAATAATTTTTCGGACAACCAAGACCTACCCAAGAAAATTCCAATAAACTATCCCCATATTTTATGGGTCTTGGATTAGGCATAATACCAACCTTAAAGAGATTAATGTTTAAAATAAACGAGATTTTCGAACAAAGAGGTTTGACATTTAATTAAATGTTTTCTATTTATATATTATTCCACCTAATTAAAATATTACTAAACCATGTAAATATAACAAAAATACACTTTCCATAAATTATCATGTTAATATGTTATGAAAAAACCTATATACATATCTTTCTTCCATTAAATGGAAATGAAGTCTTCATTTATATGTAAGGCGGACTACATCCTCATGAACCGGTGTAATTATGTTTTTCATCACTTTATGTCATAAAGGATATAATAGTGGATTTAATATATATATATATATATATATTATATTAATTTAATATTTTTATTACATTAAATATAAGACAACATCTACATTATTACTTTTTCAGACTTCGAAAAATGTTAATGTCGTTTGTGCGTATGGGGTAATGACCACCTCCACGAAATGATGTGATTAATTTTTCATCATTACATCATATGGATGATATATATATTTATTTATTTAATGATATAATTTTATATTTATGATATAATTGTCATTATAGAATTTTAAAACAACATTTACCTTATTTATTTTATAATCATTGAAAAATGGATATGTTACTCATGCATTCTTACAACCTACTGTCTCCATGATTGTAACGTAGATAAATTTTCATAATAATATTAATTGATGATATTAATATGTTAATTAAATAAAAAATATGACAATTCTTTTGTCATTAATAGTCTATATAATATTTAATAATACAATATTTGACCATAGTTAACCCACCGAAGTGATTGTGAAAATATGAGACGAATATCGTTAAACCATTAAAAAAATTGATTATGTATGTGATCATGTCATGGTAAAATGAATAATTAAATTCAAAAATGTTTTTATAAATTTCAATAATTAACTTTATTTAAATATTTTGGATGATTAATAAAGAAAGTTATTATTTAGACTAGAGACAAGGCATTTTCTTTTAAAAATAATCTATTAATATTTCCCTTCCAAATCTTTTTTTAAATGTCTATATTTTTAAAAAATATCTTATTAATTTATTTATATAGTTATAAAATAATATTAAATGGTATTATATATCTATTTTTTCTTATTTTTTATGGTTTTCAAAATAAATATTTTTTAAGAATCTTTTTAACTTCTTTACGAAAAATAAAAATGACTTTTATGTTTTAAGGTATACAATATCAATGAATTTTACCGCCACCAAAACCATTATTTTATGTTTGGATTACTTTATAATATTTTATGATTTCCTAAATGAATACACATTTATTCTTTGTTCTTTGGTCTTTAAATTGGGTTTTAAAAATAAAATATATTTTAATATCAGAAAAATGTTTTTCACATGAGATCAAAATAGTTTTTATGCATTTTATGATAAAATAAAATAGCATAAAAATATTTTATTCCTGATATATTACATGTTAATTATAGATGATTATGGGTGATCATAATATATCATAAACAATTAGTGATCTTGAAACCACTTATATGACAATAGAGGTTGATATGGATTGTATGATGGGTGCACCCTGATAGAAAACCAATTTAATGGGTAATGTTCCTTACCATTATATATAAGAAGGAGGAATTTAACAGAGGGGTTTCACCTATGGATTTAATTTATCTCTAGTTATTAATAATAGGGGTTATAAATATAATGCTAAAAGTTCCCAACAAAGGGTTTTTATATTCTTGACAGAGGTTTTAAAGGTTCTATTTAAGAAAAATGTTTGTGTTTTTTATATAAAAATGGTTTATTTCATAAGATTAAATAATATAAAAAGAAATGTTAATATTTTAAGGGTTTTCATTATTTTTATTGTACTAACAATTTTCTTCTTTTTAAATCCCTTACTAAGCATTTTTTCTCTCCCATGTTTTAAAAATACTCTACACTGGGTTTAAGGATGGGTAAAAAATAATAATTCAATTTTAATGTCATGAAGATTTATCATGAAAAGAAAATATATTTCATTTTATTGGGTTTATACATTGGGAATATAGAAACTAATTAGACTTTTATAATATGTATAATGTGGGCTTTCTATGTACTATTTATGTCCTAATTATCTAAAACACTATACCATATAGATCAAAGGGTGTGTAAGAACAATAATTTTATTCTATAGTCACCAGATTATGTAATATTTAACCCGTGGTAATTATAATTTTTATTGGGGAAAATTTATAGAAAATATTGTAGATTTTGATGTTTTCATGTGAGGTTATCTTAAGAGTTATGCATACATACATGAGTTTATTTGTTTAAGATTAATCAAAAGTTCAAAGGCATAAGAACCCCATTCAAGGATTTAATAAATATATTTTTTATGAAATTAATGATATTTTTTGGAGATGTTTTATTTTCATGAATTGTATGTAACCCTTATAATTAACATGAAGGATTAATTTAGAATAATTTTATTACATTTTTAGGGAACCAATTAGAAATTTTTGAGATAAACATTGAGTTAAAACAATCATTAATGTTAAATTTTATTTGGTAATATTTGTGGATTTGAAGGTAAATGTATCATAGAAATTATTTAAGTATTATATTTTAAATATCCATTTTCATTTTAACATGAAATAAATAATTTCATTCCTTAATGAAGCTATTCTCCACATTTTAAATTTTGACATACAATATGAAATGAAAAGTATCTCACACGTCGTTCTTATCCCTTAAAAAATATTTAATCGCCAATATCATTGAAATATCACGTTCAAATTATTTTGAAATATATTTGAATATCCGAATCACCTAGTAGAAAATATGTTTTCTATCCAACGCATTTTCATTTATAATTTTTATTTATATATCTTGGAGTATATTTTATCTAATTACAAAATTATAACTTATACATCTCCTTTGAAAAATGAAATTCCACAAAGGAGATGAATTTATTATTTCTATAGATATTGGATACATGATGAAAGAGAAATGGGTTATACCCAATTAATATATATTTTTATTTTCAAGTGAAACTTTTAAAGGCTAAGTGTGAACACCACAAAATCCAACATAAATCCAAACCAATAAAAATCCATAACTCGCTGCCAGAAAAAACAAAAGAACCACGCCCAATTTTTTTCCTAGTTTTCAAATTTCAAATTTCGAAAAGGAAACACCACTGAACTCGGGACAATATCCAGCCCACTTCACGTGCCCCATCACTACCTACCAACATCCATCAACATCGCTATCAAAGAAAACCACTTCCTGAGAAACTACACAATATTCACAACACTGACCTATTTCATTCACCACCATCACCACAGTCACATTTATCCATCACCATAGAAATCATCATCTTGAGTCAACACTGACAGCCACTTCTCTGATGGTCGCCACCAGCACCGAAAAACATATCCTACTTCGATCCGCTACCACATTGTCATCACTGTATAGACATCCCACAAGAACATAAAACCCCATCTCCATTGTCTCATCATATCACCACAGAACACCAACACCAGAAAGAAAACCACAATCGAGAGCTGGAACCTCTAGTGTGGATGAAAACCAGAAGAACGAAACAGACACTGAATACATCGACCACCCTCAGTAATCTTCCATCAAATCCCTTAATGTCATCAAGAACCATAAAAAACCATCATTGACACCGAGATATGACACTGAAAATATCAGTTTCCACCCGCCGTGAGACATCATCTGATGATGCCTAGAGAAGCCATAATCGTCTCCGTTTTGGCACAGAAGATCGTCATCATCGACGACATCCAAACCATTAAAAAACACCTAGAGATACGAGTGGAAAAAAATAGAAAACAAATTTTATAGCCAATATTAGAAAAAAACAATAAAGAAAGGAGGAAGAAAGAGGGATAGAACTTGACTAAGGATTTGGGATTGAAACCCTAGGGAGAAACCCAAAATAAAGTAATCATATAAGAATATCCCAAAATCCAGAAAACACAAATTAGAAAATATAAAATGGGACAAAACCCAAATAGGAAATGGGATTGAAACCCTAGGAAGAAGGGCTAACTCCAGAAATGCCTGGAGCTCTCTCTTCTACCAAACTGCCAGCCCAAAATCTCTAATTATCCCATTTTTTAAATCCGACCTAGAAAGAATATAACAAATACATGATCAGAGTGAAAATAGGCAGACAAAAAGAAAACCAGAGTGTTGTCATAGAGGAGGGAGATTCATGATATAGAGATAGAAAATTCAATATAGATAATTGTGGAGGAAACATCATCGCCTGAAAAAGCCGAGAGGAGCAGCGCGGTGGAAATATCACCGCTGGGGAAATATGAAATCCTAGGAGACATGAGATAAATGGGTCATCAATTTACCAAAAGTAGATCAGGATGTTAGGATTTATGGTATTAATTACATTATGATGTTCTATAAATAAGTTGATATTGGTTTGATTCTGATGAATCACAAAGAGATATTTTATGTCTCTGGATTGTATGAATAAATTATTATGTAATATAAAAAATTGCATATATAATGTTGTAAAAAGAAAGTTGAAAAATGGATGTGTTTATGTATCATCTTCTCAAAATTATGATGTATTGGTATTTTATCAACGAAATTATGATATATTATACATATTATGATAATACTATACAACGAATGGATTATTCTATAGAAGATTTTTTTTCAACTTTTGGAATCATATGTTTGATGGAATAAATAGTTTTAAATGGTGGTTTAGTGAAAATGTGATATTTTTTGGAGAAATCCATTTAAGGGAAATGAAAAAGAAATATTTAAAACCTTAGGTAATTATGTTCCTGATACTTTGGAAATAATTTTCATCTAATATTATTTGATGTTGTGGAAAAATAATCTCGATAGAAAACTATAGAGGTTAAAAAGTGATTTGATGATTACCCATATTTTGGAGGATTTTCATCATATTTCAACAAAATTTTTAAGAATTATATTAGTATTGATTTAGTAAAATGACAACCCATTGGACATTTGGAATCCCATCAAATCTAGAAAGGTTGTGGGGCTTGAAAATACAATTGAAGGGTGATAAGGGTGAAATTCTCAAACACTAGCCTACATGATATCTAGTTAGAAAAAAATCATGTAAATGAATGGAATAATAATGGTTAATTTGATACTAGGAAAATATTCTTTATCATATAGAAAACCATTGGATTGAATATTTATATAGTGATTATGTGATTGATGTTAATTTAGAAGAAGTTCGTTAATTTTTTTAATGATATAAGATTAAGGAAAATAGAATATTATGTTATTTTTTTGAAGAAAAATGGTTTAATTATCATTTAGAAGCATATATAATTTTAATGGTGATACAAGTTACATATATATATATATATATAATTTTCATATTTATTATATTATATGATTAGGGAATTTTCATTATGGGTATATGATATTATGAGTGACTATTTATGAGTGAAGATAAATATTAAATTTATATATAAAGACAATGTGATAAATTACATATTAATTTTTTGGTTTCATCTTTTTTTGGGAATATTTTGAATAATGTTTCAGATAGATCTCCCTTCAACACTGGGTGTTATTATTGAGGGTTTGGATATTATTGATGTATTCCATCATATAAAGGTGGATTATTTTTTAGAATTCATATTATATTAGGATAAAAATTTTGGTTTTGGTTAATATCTTATGATTGGAGGAATATATTATTATATTTTTTGGATTATGTTATTCATTATTAGTTTATTTTAGTGCTTTAGGAATATAAAAATCATTTTAAATACTGATAATATTCAGAAAAAATATAAAATTATAGTGGAAATTGATTAAGTAATGAAATTTTACTTTCCAAGTAATTATATTTCTCTATGTTCATAGTCTGGATGATAAATTAATTCCTCAAATCTATGAAAATGACCTTGAAATTGTTTTATCATGTTACCTTCAGGTCTTATGAAACACTATTTTTTTCACACATTACTGATTTACATCTGTTAAATTTATCTTGACTATTCACTTTCTAGTGATAAAAGATCACTATTATTTAGAAAATAAATTATTCAAACATTTCAATATTTTCAATTCCCAGTAATTTTCTCCAATTTGCAAACCAATTTTTGTGTTATTCTTGATAACCTTCATATTTACTTTTCCCTATTTTCAGGAATATGTTTTATAAAACCTTTTAATGATGTGGTATTTCAACAAATATATTTTTATATGTAAAACCATATATTTCAAATATCAAGCTTATATTTTGTGGTTTCATTTAAATAAAGAGTTAGACAATTTAAAACCCGAATATTTTAAAAATAAATCCATGTTCGATAGTCTATGCGACACACAAAACCATCACTAAATGATGCTTGAAATATTATTATTTAAATATTTCTATTTTAACCAAGTATCTAAATTGGAGGGTACGAATAAATCAAATGATTTTCAAATATATATAAGTCTTATTCAATATTAATATAAAAATAAATTAATATTAAATTTTGAATTAATTTTTATCAATTTTTTTTTCTTTTTAGAAATGATTACTTATATACTATTTTTTTACTTTTTGGGATAAAATATTATTATTATTTTCATGAACATGTAGATATTTTATTTGATAAAAACAATATAATTTATGAAATTAGAATATTAAAATTTGTTTATGGTGAAATTTTGATATGTTTTTGTGATGTTTGAATTTTCAATGAATAATGAAAATATTGATTTTTTCTTAGAAACAATATTTTCATTTAAAGTACTAAAAAAGTAAAATTATATTTTCGATTAGTTTTAAAATTTAAATATATAATATTTTTCTAATAAGTCCAATTATGGTCTGGATAATGAATTTTATACTTGAATTTATAATAAATACATTTTGTTACTAACAAATCCATTTTTTAAGGAAAATGTTTCATCATATTTTGTATATTTAAATTTAAATTAATTTATTCCAATTAAATGAATTTAATACTTAAAAAATATTCCACATTTTTATTAAACAGGTTAAAATTTTCTAAAAATTTCCTTTTTCTAGTCATTATGGATATTAATTCTAATATGTTTTATCAGCACAATTAAATGTAAAATGGGTTAATTATGGTTAAAAATATTGTGATGAGGAATAAAAAGTATCCCAAAAACTCAAATTAGTTTTATTTTATAATTATATTCCATCCAGAATAATCAAAATTCAAATATATATCACTTTAACATTTTATAATGTTTTTTAATTTTATAATATTTTATATAATGAAAAGTCAAAAATGTTATTCTCGTTGTTCTATTATAATTAAATTTTTGAAATAGGGATAAAAAAATATGTTAGGATATAATTGTTTATAATAATTAAAAAATATTTTCTTTATCCTGGTAATTTATATTTAATTTTTACTGATATAATAGTTACCTTAAATAAATACGCAATACTAATAAATTATTTATTCAATTAATATAGAAATTAAATAACTATCTCATTAATATTTAAAGTATTATATTAATAAATAGTTATTATTTAAAAATATTAATTTTATTAAAAATTACCATGTTACGGGATTTTTAATTTATCATATTTTAATTTATATACTGACATGTATTTATTAAATTTAATGTAAATTAAGAGTTCAAAAATTGACATTAATTATATAATATAATAAATAAAACATTATTAAACTATATAAAAATAATAATAATTATATAATATACAAAGTGATTAGGATATGGTTGAAAATATTATCAAAAATTCATTAATGGGCCAATTTTTATTTTATCATTTCAATATTGACCCCAAAATTGTAGAATCTTTGTTATCGTAGTAATTGTCAGAAAGGGTTAACACATGTTCAAAAAATATTATAAGTGTATAAAAGTAATATAATGTTGTCCAAATTTTATTTTAATATAGTATTTCTACATATACATATACTATATTTTAATTATATCATTTTGGTTCCTTTTTCCAGGAAAAATAATTTATATTAAATTTATATTTTAATTAATTTGAAGAGTTCCCATCCCCTCGATTAAAAAAGGTCACCTATGCTCCTCTTTTCATCAAACTTCAAAATAAATTTTTCCATCATTGATATAACCAAATAACTTCCTATAATACATACTCAGATTATAATTTTCTTTTTTTATTCATAATACATTCTTAGCAAGGCATAAGGTTTAATGAAAATGAGATTGTCCAAGGAAAAGGTCTATAAATTATCTAGATGTTTTAGTTTTATTTATTATTCCGTCTCCATAAAATATTTCCAAAACACTGTGATATAATAAAATTAGTATCTACCATATAATAATATATTATTATGGAAATGTAATAACTTATACCCATATCATTATACCATCAAATAGGTAACAAAACCATTATATGTGTCTACAATAGACTTCTGCCTCATCCACAGATGTAATTCATTTTCCCTCACTACCTCACATGGGTTGATATAATGATATATTTAATTTATATATATATATATATGATATTGATTAAATATTTATAAGTCTTGAAATATAATGTATCATCTAAATTCGTTCCATTCAAATTGTTAAAAATTGAAAATGTTGTTCGTTCACACGTGTGGACTACCACATCCATAAAGTGATGTGATTCATTTTTCCTCACCGCATCATATGAATGATATATAATTTTATTTCAAAATATATTATAATATTTATGATATAATTAGTAATATAAAACAATAAAATAACATTTACATTATTTCAATCATAATTATTGAAAAAGGGAGTCATTACTCATGTGTACGTATGAGATACCCTCTCCATGACTGTAACATAGTACATTTTTATAACCATATTTCATGGTTCATTTAAAATTTATTATTTATTTATAAATATAATAACAAGATAATTATTATTATTCAGTATTTGATGGAATAATGACCTCTTTGAACATTTTCAACCAATAGAAGTCATTTAGCACATATGATCTAATATTTTTTAAAACATCTGTAGTAAACATAAATGATTAAGTAATTGATTATAACATGTTAAAAGAAATAATCAACTTATAAATGGTTTTAAGAAAGTAAATAATTAACTAAATTTTTTATTTATAAATATAGTGAATATATTTGAGGATTTGGACTCATGTTAATTGAATTTCCATTAAAAACAATATTTTAATGTTTCCATTTCAACATCTTTTATTACCTGAACATAATTTTTGAAATATATTAAAAATATATTTATATTCATGAAAAAATAATAATCTAAATTTTATATCTCTTTGTATATTCTTTTAAAGGTTTTTATAAGGAATCCTTTTGTGGAATGTTTTAACTTTCTTTATAAAAGGGGGGAAATGTTTTATTTTAATGAATATAATTATAATGTATTTTCTAGATACAACAACCATTATTTTGGGTTTGGATTTCATTAAAATAGTCCATTATTTATTGAAATTAAATACCTTTGTTCTATGTACTTTATTATTGAAATAGGTTTTCAGAAGGGGAGGGCATTTTGATATCAAGAAATTGTTTTCCAATTGAGCTCAAAAGAGTTTTCAAGGGGTTCATGTAAAAAACCCAAAATTGGAATTTTTTATTCATGATAACTTGTATGATCATTATAGATGATGAAAGGATATAATAATACATCTTATATAATGGTTAAGACTAATATATATTAAATTATAGATGTGGTCAATATATCTTATATGATGGGTGTGCCCAAATAGTGCTCCAACACATTGTGTAATATTCATTGTCATTATAGTAAGGAAGGATGGTTTATTAGGAGATTATATTATGTTTATAACTAAGATATAATAATTTATGACATTTGTTTTGAATACAATTGTATATGTTTCAAAAAAAATGGGTTCTTATATTCTTGTTATATGTTTTAAAAATTTATCTTTGAGAACAAACATTGAGTATTTAAGGTAGGAATGATTTTTTTCATATGTTATGTGAATATTTTGATAAAGGTAAAAATTATATGGGTTTTAATTTTTTCACAAGACTAATTAGTTTCTTGTTTTTAACCTCAATTATCATTTTGTTCTCACCCAAAATTTTTAAATTGTAACCACATTGTTTATGGATGGATAAGATCAAATAAGAATTCATATAAAAAGGAATGAAAATTTTTCATAAAAACAAGACAAGATAATTTTTTAAAGATTTATATTTTGGAAAAAATGGATACTAATCAGTAGTGTGATCTTTAGAAAAATTGGTTTTTCTATGTATGAATTATTTCCTAAGAATATAAAACACTAAACCATAATGATCACAACGTATAATAAAAAGATAAAACTAGTCTTTAGTCACTAGATTATGTAATATTTAAGGTATTTTAATTATAATAAAAAAGGAAAATCTAGATAGTATCAATATATAATATCCCCAATGAACCATAAAAAACATTTAAGTATGTTCAAATAGATAAACACACACTATAATATCATAAAAAATTACTTTAAAAATGATTATAAGTTAGGTTTTATGTATATATTAAATTTTATTTATAAGAAAAAACCCACTTAATAATGAAAATATATATTACAATAAAAAGGGAAATGTGAAAATAAATATTCACTAGAAAAAAAGATTTTTAATACAGGAAAAGGAATTAATATGTTAAATCAGAATGGAATTTTTTTTTACAATTTTTAATGATTTCCAAGGACATTATAAAATTACTAGTATAGAAATTGTAAAAAATATTTCATTCCAAATTTTTTAAAGTATGTATAAATTTAATAAAATTCATTAATAAATCATTAATGTGGGAGAAATGCATTAAAAAAAGAATATAAAGAATACAGACCTATCAGACAAAGAATCTCGATGGTAAATGAGAGTTGAGGTATATCCCAAATTATGAGTAGTTATTTGGTTTGATTGTGAACTAATGAGATGAAAAGTTGTAATAAAACATTTTAACCCTAGGAATAACTATATTATAAGAATATATAATGGTTTTGGAGAGAATAACATATAATTTACATATATGGAAGTTCAAACACAATAATATTTATTTCAAAATGATATTTATAAAAATTACTATACAGATTTGGTATGTTTTGAATAAAATTTCCTCAATGGAGAATCCAATGATATATTTATAAATTAAAATAAATTTATGAAATTTATGATGTAAAATTCCATGGGATTGTATAAAACAAAACAATATAATACATGTGGTGAATATAGAAAATATCTAAATGGATTGAAAATTGAGAATATAATCTCATACCAGTACTCCTGATATTCATGAAGGAGATTAACCTTCAATGTAATTAAACCATAATCATTAATAACAAGTTTTAAACCCTTATTCATATCTATTAAATCTTATACTCTTCATTTATATTCAGTCATTACACATATTTTTTATTGATTTTTTTCATTATTAGATGCTAGTGATTTGGATTATTTCACATAAATTTATGAATGGTGATTTTAGTCCACATTTAATAATACAAATATAATAATAAATATAGTATTCAAGGTATTGGAATCATTGTGTTTCAATTATTTATTTAGTTTCATGTTCATTTTATGGATGGTATGGGTACAGTTTCATGAGAAAAACTCTATAACGAGCACTTTTTGAGGTAATTGATTGATAACAACATGTAACCATATAATGGTCCTTATTTTTTTGAGTCAAACATCTAAAACCATATCCTTAAACAATATTTATCTTTAACATAATATATTTATAGAATTAACATCATGATAATCGTACTAATTGAAATCAATAAAGATAGTATAACATTGTTCAGGATAGTAGTTGGACCAACCCAATCAAGAACATGTTATACTAAGGAATGAGAAATAGTGTAGTGAAATATAATAGATATATAATTCCATTAGAAGAAGAATTAATTAGAAGGTTTGTGATATATGAAAGCCTACTCATATTTTCTTAAAATAAAGGTAGCATGACAGACATTACAATGGGCTTTACAAAGGTGGGTATGAAAATAAATACATGCATCATCTTAAACAAAATATGACTAGAAATTCAGAATCACAATAGACCATCTAGAACTAGTATCCATAAGTTTCCACTTGGAGAGAGAATCAATAACCAGATTTTATTCCTATTAAACATGTGTAACATCTAGTCAGACATAGTTTACAAGATGGGGGAAATAAATCTAGGATGTCATCATTCATGGAACACACTTTAAAAATTATCAATTACAAACATGAGTTAGATTCCATCAATATGAACCACTAACAATGATGGAAAACACACTTTACTGCATTGATCATAAACCAAAATTCAACTTAAACTATTGTATCATTACAAATGAAATAATGAAATACCCCTTAACGAGAGCCCAATGAATATGGATTAAACCAACACAACTCGAGGGATTCTGTGCACCTCATGAATCACCTTAAAATTTAACATTCATCCACCCATATATCATGGAGAGAGATCCAATAGATTAATCCATGAATGGTTTCTTGACCCTGTCACTAAAACATACAAATATCAAGATCGCTATGTTAGAAAATATACTTTTCATTGATAATATTTGGTTTTTAGAGTCAATATTGATTTCTCAATTAATTGTACTAACTCATTCATGAATAGAGGAAAAAATTATCAAATGAAAACCCATTATTTTCCTTCCATATATAATAATTGACAATAGTGGTAGCTATAAATAAAAGGTCCTTAATTTTCTTATTGCAGCCCGCATATTAGATGGAGCTCATCAGCACCTCAAAACTCCCAAGGTCTATATTGAAGCAAAAAATGTTCTACTTGTCCATCCACAACATGTATGTAAACATGCATCTGACAAGAAAATGGTCAACAATATCTACATCTTTCACACAAAGATAACATGTACATGCAAGACATATCCTTGTGAATTAGTTGATTCAATGAAGAGGAACCCAATTCCATTAGATTCTTCATATTAAGGAATTATCTATTGGTTAAATATAGGGATTCTTAAATTTCATTATTATTGAAGGTAGAGTGACTGAGCCATCACAATAGCTCATGTAGCAGTCCAAGGTGGTGAAAAATATTGTAAGATTCAGTGTCCAAATAAGAATATCCCAATCAATGTACTCGTATCTGCTATGCTCCATACTAATATGAGGTTGAAGCATCTCATAAACACTGATTGTAGATTCTTATCAACAATTTAGTCAAATGTAATACCATGTAGATTATTAAAATACTCATTTATTGGACCTAAAATCCATAAAGAACTCCCACAAATTAAAGATGACTTTTTACAAACCATCCACATTGAGCATAGAATTACATCATGATAAGACTAATTCTTAGCTACCCAAACAGAGGAAAGAAAATAATAACAATACCCATTCAATATTTTTTTTAATAAATATCTTGGAAAGGAACTTTAATGATGGTTCATTAGTGTATATAATGCTTTATGTGAGTTTTTAATTAATGTCTCATTGAGAATTCGGAGATCTGTGATTCCCATTCCTCCAATATCGATAGGTCTGAAAATTTTCTTTCAATAAATCATTTCTAAATTCATTTCATGGATCGATCCAGTCAAAATAAAATTACGAATCATAATCCTTAAATATTTAATGAGACTTCTAGGACATCTGTAGAATGATAATTCATGGACAAACATTAAGGTTATCATAGAACTGAAAAAACTACCTTCTTGGCACCTACTAATCCCTTTGCATGTTTCTATTTGATTTATTATATTATAGTGGATAACATAAATATATCAAATTCTCTCCATAAAATGGAAAAGTGGCACCCTAAGGTATATAAATTGAAGGGACCCTATCTTAACACAGTGATCCATATCCATAGTTTTTCATAGAATTTTTAATAGCTTCTCTAAAAAACATAGAGGACTTATTACTATTGATAACCTAACCCAAAAAATGTTCATTTTCCCCAAAAATGACATTGATGATGGAGATGGAAGTTATGTTAGCATGCCTAAATATAATAATTTCATCATCAAATAGAATATTTAAGGGTGAAAAGTATCATATTCCAACCTGTATTTTCTTATAAATACCATTATAAAAAAGTAATTAATGAAAAAACCCAAATAATCCTTAGTAATAACAAAGGTAAGCATAGAAAATTGATCTAATTACCTTAACCCTCTAGAGCATAGAAAGAAACCCCTAAGGGACCCATTAAAAACAATAGAGACACATGTTACTCTTGAGGATATAACTAACCAAAATAATAATGTTAGAAGATAAACTACACATTCTCATAATATATAACATGAAATTAAACATTAATTATTCAATAACATTTTATAAATAATTTTTCAAATCCATATTACCATTCATTACCATTTTTCTCATGAATTTAAGACATTCTTATGTATTATAAAGGTAGTTTTGAATGTTACTATTAGGAAAAGAATGAAATTTTTTAGTAACAGTAAATTCCTCGGAAATATATTCCATTCTTAATGTCATGATTTTACTGATCACTTTTGGAATTTAATCCCCAATACAAATAGGTCTAGTTTCTTTAATATCAACAGTATTATCCTTTTCTAGAATAAAATAAATGATATAGGAATTCATTCTATAAGTAAGATATGCATGATTGAAGAAATATCTCAAAGAATTGACAATATTAAATTTCACAATTCCCTAATTGAAAAAAATAATTTCATAGTAAAAACATCTGGTCCTGTAACACTGCCAATACTGGGAGAGAAAAGGGATTACTTAATTTACTTTTCACTGGGAACCTTAATGATCCACAAGTTCTAAAGATCATCAGTTCTATATTAAATGCTATTGATCAATGTTTTAGTGTTTTCGACCCCTTTTTCCTCAAAAAAGAATTCCAAATAGTTGGTTACAACATTGTAGATTTCATTTTTAGAACTAAAAAATACCCATTAATATTAAGTTTATTGAGCCCTAGACATTACTTCTTCTCCCTATGTATGCAATTAAGCATCATTGAATTATAATCTCGAAACATAATTAACTGGAATTAAATTTATTTCATGAATGATTATCTTTAATGGCTACTAGATCATAATTCATAGAGAAGTCATGCATATCCTCTCCAAAGGGAACTACATGGATCTAATTAATTTATTGACAATGATATATGTAATTTTCAGCCTCTTTGATATCAAGATCAATCTTGGAGGGGTAAAATTTTCTCTTTTATATGATCCTTGATTTATCATTTTTGAGAATTCGTGCAAGAGTTCATAGAGGAATTCTACAAAAATAAACCTTCCAGTAATACATAATAATTTCCCTCTAGTTAGGCAAGAAAATATTAGTGTTAAAGAACTTGAAAGGTAAATGTGATGACCTTGATTTTTTGATATAGATATAAAAAAGAAATGAATTACATACCGTGTTTAATTTGGGTAGAGTGGGTCCAAATGTAACAATATCATCATTTCTATCATCCACATGTGTAAAACATATATCCAATTTGCTGACATGCCTCACATTAAGGGTGTAACTTATCCTTTTGTAATTATCTCCAGAAAGGGGAACCCCAAAAAAAACGCACTTATCAATATAGGGATATAACTCATAAGAATATTTCCTACAAAATTTACATCAAATTATTTATTAAGGTCATAAAATAGAATTATAATCTCCTAATAAGATCCAACTTTGGAACATATTGTTAGAGATGTACTCGAGACATCTCTAAAGTGATATTTTTCTTGTATATAGTTTAAAGCCATAGAAAAAGGACATTGAAGTATTATCACCATTCATTCCAATAGAAATAGTAATGGATAGGTTATCTCTACTATAGGAATTAAGTGTAATGCAATCATAATTTTGAACCCAAAGAGACTGACTAACACCTAAATATAAATTATGAGAAACAATGGAGTAACTTAGGGAATTATATTTCAAATACATCCAACTATAAAATATAATTCTTAGATCAGAAATACCAATATTCATGATATTTTAGTAAAAATTAATTTTATGAAGGGCTGTGACGATGGGAGAGTTCCAAAACCTCTAGAAATTATAGAATATAACCTTCATTCATTGAGGTATCTAAACATCATTTGAGGACTATCTTGTTGTTTCTTCTAAATTTGTTCAATTTTTGAATATATTTTTTCCTACTTCTCTTATTTATTTTAATTTCAACAATTTTTCTATCATCGTAAACTAGAATATCATCATTATTATATTTATCACACGAAGATGAATCCACATCACCTTTATCCCAAGAAACAAAAAATAAAGGGGTATAATTATTAACTAATTAGACAGGTTCATGATAGAAACTGGTTTGAAGATGTCCTCTTTCATTTCTAGATGATGTAATATATAATAATAGATCATATGTTTCAACATGAGGCTCATCACATATAGGGTCATCCACACTCTATCCCATCACATTATCCAGGTTTCTTTCATTTTAAATAGTGCTTTCCAAATTCACAAAAACACAATCATTTACATCACTATACATATTTTTTGATGTAGACATCTTAGTGCCATGTGAATAAGAAAGGCTATGACCAATCATGACTGATAGTGGGGGAATAATATCCTCATGGATAATAAAATGAAAAACCGAAGTAATAACTTTTTAAAATAAAATAATCTGCTCAGATAAAAGGTGAATAGGACCACCCTGATAGACATCACCAAAATAATCCAAGATAGAAAGATCAGTGACCTTCATAGAGCTATCCAAATTATTATCACCTAGAGAATTAATATCCTCATCATAATTTAATGACACACTAGGTTTTATATCCCTATTATAATCATCCACATTTCCTCCCTCAACTAAAATATTGTGTGCACTAATGAAATGGATAATGGTTATAACATCTTCAGTAAGAAGAGTGACTACAAAAAATTAAATGTGAACACAATCACTGAAATCCTTAACCATAATGACATGGGGTCAAGAATGAAAATCATATTGTTCACTGGTATAATTAATAGGAATGAATCCTTTAAAAAAAGTAATAATTCCTACAATCACATCCTTTTATGGTCTAATATCATGATCACAGTACCTAAAACTAGGGAACATATCATTCCCTTTCCTCATTCTAATTTTAGTATCACCATGACCCCTAATATTATGAACATTTCACAATTTTCCTCATTTAAATTATGAAATAATAGGTGAATTTTTTTTCAGTTCAAGTATAAATTTGATTTCCTCTCAGGTTGAACCTCTTAATTGATTATATCATCTTTGGTAGTCAAAAAACCTCTTGAACTAAAGTGTAGAACATATCGACCTCCACAAGTAACCTCACATGATAATAAGGTATGTAATTGTTCTTATTTCTATTCATACTTATAATATTTAAAACAAAGGAGAAAATCTCACAAAGTATTCATGGATTCGAATATAATCAATTCACATTACAAATTCAAATCCATACCTGAGTATCAGTTTTTATAACCATTAAAGGGATAATATATTGGTCCCATTATTGAACCTAGAGAAAACTAGGCATCAAAGAGAATTGACGTAGACTCAAATCCCAAAGATTTCATTTATCTTGGGGAAAGACAACATGGTACTAACAACATCACATAGATATAACCCTCCATTCATCAAAAACCTACATATCTGTAATCCTTTAGATGAGAGGATTGAATTTTTGTAACCTTTGCCCTTTGGGAATCTAGGCTCACGTAATGATGGATTACTTGGAATGGATCATACATTCCTCCATTGTTTCAAGATTGGCTGAAACATTCACTATTCATCTATTTTTTAAAACCCATCTAGGTGGAGGATAGTGGAAATATGAGAAAGAGAGGTTCTTAGATACTTTTACCCAATCCTTAAATCACACATATATCTATGATCCTTATGAGATGAAGGATCCATCATATTTGATTAATTTTCCGCATAAAATAAAAATAGTTCTTCAAGAACAACATGATTAAGACTATCAATAACCTGCACAAAATCATTCGTCTCACAAAAGGATTATGATAGAAACGTCTAGGGTTCATATCACTCACCCTGTAATGATAAACCATATATGATAATATTAGAAGAAGTATTAATTTAATGTTACATGTTTATACTATAGAATATTTTTTGAGAAATAGTGTATATTTAATTGTAATTGGAAAACTAGTGAATAAATATTCACTTACTTTGATTAACTAACTCATTCAATATATGGGTACATTTATAATTATTAGAATAGACTTATTTCATGTAAACAGACTTCTCAAAATGTATAACAACGTTTTACTATAGGGAAATTGTGAATATATTCAAGATAAAATTTATTTTTAGAGGTTTTTGGGAAGGGTATAAGAGGGGTCTTTTATTGTTGGGTTCTAAATGTGAGTTTTAAAAAATATTTATTCCTTAATTAAGAAGGTTGTAATTATAGTATTAAAAAATTATATTAATTGTGAAATAATAGAGATGAGTAATTTATCCTCTAATCCATAAATTTTAGATAAATTATTTACTAGTATTTTAAAACTTTACCATTTACTTTACCCATTTTTATTTAAATTTAATATTATCATGGTTACTCATTTTTTTAATCGATAACTAATTATTACATCTAAAAATTAAATTTTCCTTCATATATAATTTCAGTGCGAAGAATACATATTTTAACTCTATTTAATCTAAATCAATTTTTTAATATGAATAATTCAACTTTTAATTGAAAGTAAAAAATATATATATAATCAATAATTTTTAATAAAAATTTATTTTTAATCATTATGTTGTTTTAATAAGAATATATATTAATTACTAATATACAGAGTGTGAACATAATTTTTATAAATTGAAACCTTAAATTATATTTATCTCTTAAAATAAATCAATTTAATTTATTATGAAATGATCAAAACTAAAAATATATATATATAAAAAAGAAAATTTTAATATTAAATAATTATAACCAGATATTATGAAAAATTATTAGGCATCTTATAAATATTTAATTTTATCTATAAATTGGTTTTAAAATAGTTATTATAATTTTATAAATAAATCAAATAATTATTTAATATTAAAAATAAAAATAATAACTTTATATCCATAAAAACAATTTACATAAATATTATAAATTTTTTTAATTATATTATTATGAATTATATTAATGTTACTAAAAATTAAATAAATTAAATATACATATTGGACAATTTCACAACCCATGACCACATATCCAATGACCGTATTTACGATAACCATATATCCAATAATAATATATATAATGATTATATTGTATTCATATATATAGGCTTATATACATTCAATTAATTTTTTACTCTATGAAAATGACATTTATAGTTATACTTCAGTTCCTTATATCCTAAATTCCAATCATGTTTATGAACATTATGTTAATACAGAACATTAATGATTTCATGTTTGCGGTTATTTTATTTACATGTGGTTTTATTCCCCTTTTAATGTTCATAATGATATTTAATATTTTATTACCTTTATATGTTAAGATTTATCTCACATTAATATAGTTTCTATTTAAAAAAATTATTATCAATAATATGGCTCTGGTATTGGGTTTGAATAAATCTATTCAATGTAATATTAATTAAAAAGAAAATATATGTTAAAATCAGTGTTCTCCACATTCTACCCCCTTCCAAATCACTTTCCTTTGAAAATTAATCAATATGATGAAAATAATTCTGGATGCATCATCCCCAATACATCATTGGGGACCATTGTTTATTGATTATAATTATGTTCCCTTTAAAAAATTAACTATATGTGTGGTCATGATACACAATAATTTATCTCGATGATCTATATTTTCTACTTGATGTCCCATATAAGAAATATCATGTTCCAATTTTGAAAAAATTATATTAATTACATCTGACGGGTCACCTATATACATATTAAAATTGATTCATGGAACACATCATTAACATGGGAGATATCTGAGAGAATTTAAATTAAATAAGATACCTTTCTAACATAATAATGTATTTATAAAGAGGAAATAAATCTGGGGAAATACTGTTCTAATATCCCAAATCTCATAACCCTCTTCCAGAGTGATATTTGAAGGAATAACGTTTCTCAGACTATAGAATCCAAATCTCATCAGTGATTCTCAGCATAGATCATATGTAAAATTAATATAATTTTAATGTGAAAATTAATGGTTTTAATATTTTATATCATTTCATTCATAAGATCTACTACAATCACAATATGCAGGTATACATTATCCCAAACAAATTTAGGTTTTTAGATTTTCCCATAAATAACCTCATATGGTTTCATTTGAATATTAGAATGGAAACATTTTTCATATCATAACTGTAATAGGGAAATTTGAGGATCCCAACCATTTTAAAAATCCATTGAATAAAATCTCAAATATTTCTTGATGGTTTGAATGGTGCTCTCAAATCGAAATTCTATGTAAGGATTCTAGGAAGTGATAAAAATTAACTCCATGTAAAATTCTTGTGGAAGAATTCTTGTGAACATCAAAATAAATAACAGATCATGTTCAAATCTAATTATTTGTGGTACTCCATGTATCTTTAATAATTTTTGTATATATGTCAACATAATTGAATTAAGAAATAATTCTTCTACAACGATCATTTAATGTAATGACTTCATAATGTGGTCAACTGTAGTTTATATGAAATTATAACTCTTAGTAGAATTACAATGACCTATAAAAAATCATTGGTGATGTTATCTATATCCATACATTTATATGTAATGATTGCATGATCCCATTAAAATTATGTCATTATTACTTAACATACTTGTATAAAATGAATTCAGATACATAAATTGAAAGTTCCTCTTCATGTTGTCCATCCAAAAATGATTCCTGAGATCACTAGACATATTTGATCTTCATGTATGGGTAGGGAATTGTGGTCTATTTTTATCATCCAATAGGTCCTTATTGAACACTAATATTGGTAGAACATTTATTTTTTCCTGAATCATATAATTTCAACATTTTCAATGCTAAACTCTAATTTTTTTTTGTTTTCTTATGTATCCCCATATCCTCCTTCTACAAAACCATGATTTTAGCATAGATGTATACATTAAAATTCATATGGAAATGATTTTATTTCCCCATATCCCCGATTATTTCTTGTTATATCCATTGAAAATGCATGGGTATTGAGCCTATTTTAGACATTGTCCTAGATTACAATGCATGATCATTCATTTTTAGAGAATCAGAAACATTTTTTCTTCTTTGTGTGTTAATTTATTGTGTAGTAATACTTCTTGATAATCTATGACCATATACTTTGGGACTTTTTGAGAATATTTTATGTGAATATATATATATATATATATATTAATCACTTAGTATTTTTATATATTTTATACTTATAACCATATGAGATAATTAATCCATATCTGCAGTTCAAATAATAGTGTTACTAAATCTTAATCAAGTTTTATGTAATTATTCTCATGGATTATTAATTGGAATTACTTATAAGATACCGCAAAATTATTCTTCATTATGTCACACTGCAATCTATTTTTTATTTAATCACATTATATAAACACCCCTTATGAACTATAGGGATGTGTGAGTATATGTTTTGTGACCATCCCACTCAAGAGATCCCTGAAATTTTCATCATATAAATCCGTCTATATAAATATTACTCCACTTATAGTTGACATAGTTATTATATTTATAACGACTTATTTATTAATATGAATAAATAATATCTATCCAATCCTTAAAAAGAAAGAATCTATCTTATAATGGTTGGTCTGGTCTATGCTTGAATTACCTTATTATTTGAAGGATGAAATGATACACACTATGTTATAATTAAATGACACGTGAATGATAATTTTTTCATCAATAATTCAGAATTAATAAATTTTTAATACAATTAATTATTTATCTATTTCTATTTCACATAACTCATTTGATATTTATTCTAATCCTCTCTCATGAAATATATGAGAATATTAGATGTAAATACTATGAAAAAATGATTAGAATAAAATACAAAAACCCTATTAACAATATCTATGAATAAAATGAAGGAATCCATGATTCTAAATCGAATAACTATGAATTCATAGAGACTATATCTTTTATAAAAGTATATCGCGGTTACATTCACTATTTTCAAAATTAATTAATCATATATGGATTGAGGGTAATAATTGAGAAGGAATAAGCCCTTCAAACCTGATCAAACTAGTCATTAATATGAAGTATATGATACTTGTTCCTGGTTTTTATTTTATTAAGATCACAATAATCAATACTATTGTATATTGATATACCTTTATTCATTGGATGGTTCACCCCTTTGTAAAAAACATGGGTGTGTAAAAACCTCATTCGAATTCATTAAGAGTTGGTTCTTCAATTACCCAAATTGAATTAGGAAAATTATATAAGGATTCGTTTATTTAGTTACTACCTCTAAATTGATATATATATAAAACCCAAAATTTGATGGAATTATAGAAAAATATTCTATAAATTCACCAATATAATATTTTATGATATATATATTTGATTTATATCAGTTTTTAAAAAGTCATTTTTGGTAAATAGACTTAGGATTGGGTATTAAGACTCATATAAGGGATTTAATTTCAATAGTAGTCCATGCTTATATATTCATAATTAGATAATAATATGTTTATTTGAGACATTGAATGTAAATTCCCATTCCCTATAATTCATATACGATCTATATAGAGATATCGATTTCATGCATAAAGTAATAGTTAATTTCTATAATGGGGGAGTAATATGAAGTATGTTCCCAAAAAATTTTATCAAATAAGAGTTTTAGACATGGGATACAATAATTAAAAAAAAGATATTTTCACTTATAATATAATATCTAGTTCTTTGTTATATGAAATAATATTATTACACACAATTAATGATATTATAGAGTTTATAGATCTATGATGAAATAAAATATTTTCAATAATTTGAGTACTTTTCAGCAGCCAAATATCATTATTTCTTATCTAATAACTTTTTAAAACCAAATTGATTAGAATAATAATAATGTGACAATGATAATATTAAGCAGTCAAATGATAAAGAAACTCAATCCTATATATCCAAAATTATCAAAATTTCATTTAAACCTATGATATTTTAGGATCTTCATAATTACTTTTTGATAGTCATAGGTTATATTATTTTATATCCCTTTATTATGTATATTATAATCAATAATAATAACTAAACCCTACTCTGATTCCAAGTGAGTGACATAATAAATTTATTCATTTATATTTAATAATTTTAAATAAATATTCATTACTTCCGAAAATAAATCATAGCCCATAACCAAAATGTTATTGTATTTTGAAATTAGATACATGAACCAAAAAATTTAAAACATTTTCAACATCTCCCACAAATAGTATTCTAACATGATACCTTTTTACATTTATTATACATAATATACTTATTCATAAAATGGGGAATGAAAATATAAGAAATAGTGAGATCATGTTCTCAATATTTGTAATCATAAAAGATATTAATGAAATTTCGGTAGAGATATTAAGATAAGATTATGGTTCTATGAATACACCAAACGTACATGGTTTTAACCAAAAATATTAATATTGGAATAAATCATAAATCAAGATTCTTTTCATAATGATAATTTAATAACATTGTAAATGAGATGTATAAAACAGGAAACATGAGTCAATAATCACAATCCATGAAATACTATCACCAGAATAAAAATATGGAACATAGATAGACATAAAAAATCATTTTTAATGTTAAGGATCACTTCCAAGATCATTATCACATAGTTTATAGAGTCCCATAGTGTATTAGGTTCACTCCCCACACCTATATACATAGCTTTTAGAGTCCCAAAGTAGAATATTCTCAGTAAAATGTATCATAAATATCACCTCATGGGATTTAAAATTTTACAAAATTAATAAGAAGGATATTTAAATATAATTCTCTAATAACATAATGAGAAACTATACATATGTGTGACATTGAAACATTTAAAAATTATTCATTACATTATATCTCAATTAAATCATATTAATAAAATTTGTTTCATAATTATTTCCAAAAAGAAGGATAATAGCCATCTAAAGAAAGAATGAGGATGTAATAATTAGAGAATAATAATATTTTAGAATAAGGAACATTAAATGATATTGTAATAGACAAAAACACTTTAAAATACATTAGAAAACTAAATTTATAAATAATGAGAAATACACTGTTATTTTTTTAATGATATATTTAAAGGATAGACTCACAAGTGAATTATGAAAGAAAAATATTTTTAAAATTATTAAAAATTTAAAGGAATACTCATTAATATATATATATATACGGTGAAAAAAATTTCATTCTTAAATAGTTAAAAGGATTATGATTCACACATTTTTAACATGGACAAATTATTTTGAAAATTATTCATGTTGAAAATGTAAAAAAAATTTCATTCAAACGATATTTATGTAATTAAAATTATGTATAAAGAGACATTATGGAATCATTAATGTATAGATAAGAATACTTTTAAGACAATATGAAGAATATGTACATCGAGAACAAATATTCCCAACAGAAAAGAATAGTTATGGTCAATCCTCTCTTTTTAGTATTATTTTATCCGATTTGTTAACCAATGGAATGAAAAATGGTAAGAATTTATATAAACACAAGAAACAAAAATAGGAGAAGATAATATATGGGTTTCAAATATAAGAAATTATAATTTCACCTAACTTATTTTAAAACATAAAGAATCTCAATTTCAAATTGATATTGGTAAAGAAACATTTATGGATATGGTTTTTTATTCAAAAGTCCATAAAAGTGGAAACATGGTATAATGTTTTTTAATACCATGAATTTGGTGAAAATTTTGATGGAACACATCAATGGTGGGTTATATAAATCAATTAATATATTAAATATAGAAAATATTACATATTACAATGAATGGAAAATTGATATGGAAAATCCATACCTTTACTACCAACATTAAAAAAAAGAAATAAAACCACCTATATAATTATTATAACCATATTAATCACTTATTTTAGAACAATGTTAATATATAAAACCTTTTATACTAATAAAATATAATATTTAACTACACATACCTTATATATGTGGTTAATTTTTACTATTGAATGTTAGTGGGTTCAATTGATTTTTATATATTTCAGAATAATGATGTTGATCCCCATTCATTCAAACAAAGTTCATCATTATAAAACCATTAAGGTATTGGAATAATTTTTATTAATAAATTATGTTTTTCAATGATTTATTTTTTGAAAGCTATAGGTATGGTTAAATAAAAATGAAACCATGACAAGCATGGTTTGGGTAATTTACCGTTAACAATATAATATATTATAATGAACTATAAATATTTTATGACACACTTATAGAACCATATTCATAAGATAAATTAATCTATAATATTATTTAATTATAATATTATATTCATAATACTCATTTATTTGGAAAATAGTTAATATGTTATATAATATTTCATTTTAGTGGATCAACCAACCCACACAAGATCATGTTAAAAGAATAAATGATTAATAGTTTAGAGTTATATAACATTAAAATTATTTCATCTACAAGTGATGTTAGTATATAATAATAAATGTTATTAATGATATTTATAAATCATGTATATGATATGTAATTTGGAAATGTTTTATAATATTTTGGTACTTGAAATGCTATACCCAATTTGATACCAGTTACATTAAAATGAATGATTTAAGATCTTAGTATGAAATAAGAAGATACAAAATGTATAAGAATGATTTTTTATAGTGAAAATTGGAAGATATTTAAGAGTTAATTGAATAGTATGGGTGGTTTGGTAACGGGTAGATGAGGGGTCCATTTATATGTTTGTTATGAGTCACATTTCCACAAATATTCCTTCCTTAATGTATACAGATTTCATTTTAAAATGGATGTATATAAAAAGTAAAAAATAATTGATATGCATCATGAATTCCCTTATCCACGCAATTTATAGATTCGTTTTATACATATATTACATCTTAAACAATTAGTATACCTCATTTGTTTAATTTTAAATTTATAATGGAAAATCAAAATTTACTTGAATAACTCATTCTTATTCCAAAAAATGAAATTTCTTTTCCTATATAATTTTGACGTGCAGATTAAACATTTGAAATCATTTTAATCATATTTAATTTTTCAATATCATAAATTTAACATAAATTGAAAATATAGTATATTGATATGAAAAATTGTTTTCCGGAAAAATAACATTTTAAAAATTTAGTTTTCTTTGTCTTACATCTAATAAATCAATAATTAAATAATCCTTAAACAATTATTTATAAATTTAATATTTAGGTTAGTTACATTATTTATAATTAATGTAAATAATTAAATCTAAAATACAATATACTTTAAAATATCTTTATGAAAACAATTATTTTTTATAATAATACTTTTAACCACATCCTATTAAAATTAACTATTCATCTTATAACCATTTAAGTTTATAAATACAATATTATAAAAATATAAACTTACAATTTATAAATACATTAAGTCTATATTTAATAATATTAATACTAATAATAAAGTGTTACATGTATTATTTACTATTTTAATAATAAAATATTTTAATTAAAAATTATATTATTATTTTGTTCCAGAATTATAAATTATATTATGATTACTAAAAAAATCAACACATAAACATACATATTAGATAAATTCATACACAATGACTACATATTCAATGATTATATATAAAATGACCATATATCCAATTCCCACATATGTACTGGTTTGGTGTAATTCCTATATATAATTGCACATTCAATTGTAAATATGTTCCTTAAATTTATAATGGGTATCCATAATTATATTTTCTTAATCATGAATATGATCTAAATGTAAAACAAAGATGATGAAGATTTCATGTTCATCGTATTTTTCATTTTTTTGGTTTTATTTTTATTATAATTATCTTAATGATATATTAGATTGTACTCTAATAATTTATTAATTTTTATCGCTAACTGTAATCTTTTTACATAACAAAATGTTTTTTGGATCATTTTACATCAATTTTCTAAGTAAAAGAATCTATTTAAAAATGTATTTATCTAAAGGAAAAATTATGACAACCCATATCTTCAATACACCTTAATTCATTATTCTTTACCAAAAGATACAAATAATACAATACCATAAGTTTATTAGGACTAGTGTATTTGAAAAATTGGGTACATACAACAAAAACAATAACATGGGTCAAATGAAATTATTTAAAAACTGTTATACATGACTCTATATTCCATTGAAATTCTAATAATACACACGATAACATGGGGATGTATACAAAAAAATGTGTTTTCTAAAATCCTAGTAAGGGATTAAAAAATCATAACATGATGAATGTAATACACATTGGTCAAGAGGCATATCAAGGTGACATAAGGGGGTGATAATCACACACATGAAAATATTTGTAGGAAATAAGATGATAACATCATGAAAATATAGGAATGTTGAAAAGTATAAAACAAGACATTGTTAGCATAATTCAAGGATAACCACATTGTAATAACTAAATTGTGTTCTTAGGAAAACTATTTAGGAATAGTACTTGGAATACAATGAGATAAAAATATTACATAATGCATTGAAGGAAAATATAATTCAAGGTCCACCCATCAAATTCATCTCATGTACATGAATTTGTGTGCCAGATAGATTATACGACATAATAACACATTTAATCAATTTTAATACCACAGTTAAGGAGTTTAGGTCACATAAATTGATATACCCTATCAATGAAAGATAATTTCATATAGGATAATACCCTTTATTTGATATTGGGAAGGGGATTCATAATATAAATATTTTTTATAGAAAATAAAATGATAATTTCAGAAGTATAACAGGTGTACATAAAAGTTTACAGAAAGGGTTAGTGAAAGTGAACAGTATTATCACATTACATGATAATGATATGTACAATAAAATGGATGTGTAAAAATTTATTACAACAAAAAATTGAAATCAAATGGATTTGTACAAAGGGGATAATTAAAATTAAAGTAGAAATAAGAGAATCCATTACCTTTATATATAACATCTAAAGGAATGATAAGAATGTCTTAAGAGCATGGGAAAACCATTGGTGGGATTTTAAAATATATGTGTAGACTAAATTAATACTAAATTCGTTTTTACTGAAATGAAGTGGGAGGATGGGTACCTATTTATATCCTATTAATGAGGAATTCTTTATTAATTTCTAAATATAATTTCTCAACTCTATATGACAGAAAAAGACAAACCAAAATAATATCATGGATTGTGCCCATGTTTTCTACAATAGAAGAGTGGTTTTCAATATTTTATACTAAAAATATCTAAAATCATTAGAATATTACACTTCATGATGTTGAAGTGATTCATGTATATATATAATTTATTTCAAAACCATAAAATATAATATAGTTTTTGGAGGATTCATTAAGGGTTTATAAACATAATCAAATAACATCAGAAAATATATTTTGAAGAGGAAATATATATTTTCCATTGTATTCCATATATATAATTTATTACATCAATTTGAAAATTATGATGTTATAATAAAACAATATATTTATATAAAATTTAATTATTAACAAAAAATCTGATAGTCTAAGAAAATTATTATAAATCACAATTAATTAATTATGATGATATAATTTCAAGAATAATATTTATTTTATCAAAATAATTATCTAAATACTAAATTCCCACATTTAAATTGAAGTGCTTATTTACTAAAAAAATATTTTTATGATATTAATTACTTTCTTATCTTAATAAATATTACATTTCCATTCATTAAATTATTTTAATTTTTTTAAATGGTTATTATATAATAGAATTTTTTTTATAAAAATATCATTTTTCTTTTTTTATGCTTTCTTCCTAGGTGTGATCACCCTTGTGTATTGTCGTGCGCTTTGTGCTACATTGTACTCCACGTTACCACTTTCCAACTTCATGTGATAGTTTTCACTCCTTTAGAGATATCAGCTCCCTGATCGAAACAAGATGATGGGATGTCAGTCCATCCTTTTATGGATTCATCCTTGGAATTCATAACATAGCCCATGTCTCCCATATAAATTAAGATGTTTTTTTAGGAAACATATTCCCAATGCAATTTCATTGTGAATTCATGTTAATTATACTAATTCAATATGTACATTTCAAGATCTCCACTCAGGGAAGAAACCATTTGTCAATAGAGTAGTCTTGTTGGACATTATCGGCATGTCTGGATGCTAAAACATTTTTCACCTACATTATTCATTATTAGAGGGATTGTCACGGGAAAAAAACACGAGGCTTCTCACTTTAATTGTAGTGTATCTTATCCCATAAGGATGTATTTAGAAGTTTTCCTCAGGAATACCATGTATAAAATTGGGTGCAAGTATAATGTCCTATAGGGATAAAGAATCACATGTTTATCCTCTTGTAGAGATGACAGGAAATGATAAAAATACTTATGAAGTAATATCAGACCGATAAATCACTAGGAGGGATTTCCTGGAAAGTTTACTCTATGGATAAATTAGAATTCCTTATAAGGATGGACTCCAGAGTTTTGTTCCCATTAAAGGGAAGGTTTTACACTATGAAGGATGATCTAGGCACCGCTGAGGTTGGATAATAGAAGGTGGACCCCAATTTGGGGGGGGGGGGGGTAACCATTGGTTGGGATAAAAACTCATGCAATATTCCTACGTACCCTATTGAGAGGACTAGGATCAAAATACACATAGTTCGTACAGGTGATTTGGGCCTTAAACATTGTAAGATTCCCTTCACTAGAGAAACACTCTTGGGTAGATAGGTATGGGTTGTGTGGGTATTATGCATAGTTAGATTCTCAGAAGTTGGTAGGAGAAGCATTGTGGTAAGGGATCAACACACTAAGACTACCTAGATTGATGGTGTGATCATTGGGATGTAGTGTCCTATGTAAAACTTGGATCAGCTAGAGAGGATTGGACCAAGATGATGGAATGGATGAGATGGCACATACATAAAGATTATGGGCTTAGGATTAAACATTGGGGAGGTTTTCTACATATCTCTATTATCTAGGAATCAATGTCCTTATAGTTTTAAATGGATGAATTGAGACTTACAATCGAGGAGACAACCCAGTCAAAATAGGACATGTGGTTGGGGATTACACAAGATTAACAACCTAGGTGTACCCATAAAAGATGTGACATTCGGGTGGGGCTAGAACCTCTCGATATATAGTGTATAGAGGGAAATATCAGGATGATAATGGATCATATTAGACACAGATATCCAAGAGGTTCACCCCTAGGAGGAGTGCTATAACGACCCATACTTTACATACATTGTTAATACTTCAAAATTGAATCATATTTATTACAACATATAACAAAACCACGAAATGACTGTATAGGTATAGTGTCTTTAGAAACTGGGAAACATAAACAACTGTTTCATTAAGCATCTACATTGTCTCCCATTTATTTCATCATATCTAGAGTCCCTTTTGGCATATCCTACTTAATAACCTTATTCCTGACCTGGGGGAAAGAAAACATAAAAAAGGGTGAGCTCAAATGCTCAGTAAGGTTAAACAAAACAAAAATCAATCACATCATATTCATAAGAACATAACATTTTGGAAATCTTATCCTTCAAAAGAAATCATAATTTCATAACATAGGATAAATCATGGGAGTGAAATGCAATTACAATAATCATAACATAAAACATGAAACTTTGTGGCACACACACATAATCATAGAGAATCATTTCTTATTAGTCAAGACTCATGGCCAAGACTATCTTAGTGGACAATGTCCATTTCTGAACCAAGTTTACTCCTCGTTTCAGTCCTGTTTCACTGAACCGGTTTAACCATCCATTCCAGTCATGTCTATCTCACGAGATATAAAATCATTACCCAATGCATTGGAGGGAGATATAGGTCCCACCCATCTCATAATGATACCATTCTTATGTGTGCCACAAAATCATAAATCATACATCATTGTATAACCCATGTAATAAAAATGGCATTCTTAAACAACATGACTTCATAAAACAATTCATATAAGATAAAGGATTTCATAAAAATAATTCCATCACAACATAATCAAATCAATGTAATAATAGGGATATAAACATAACCCTATATTATCTTTGATGGAAAATAACTTTGATAAAACACTTGAACTTCATTCTTGAGGAAAATATCCTTTCTACTTCAAAAACTTTTCCTTTCTTAACATGTCATACATTTTAAAACTAGAAGAAGTTGATTAAAAATAAACTTGAAAACTTGTAAAGTAAGATTCTTGGAAATAATTTTTTAAAAATCCATTCATGCCGTATAAGTTAAAAAAACATTCTTCCCATACTTTTGTCAGAAAAGTCAAAAAAGTACCTCGTAATGTAAATAGGAGAAAGATTACATACATACCATGTAGTAAAAGTCAAAAATGGGTAAAAAGGACTTTATATATACATGAAAACACTTTTATAAAACATGGACATGATATAAATAGCCCCAGTAAATACTTACGAATAAGCAATCTCGGATAAAAATGAGATTTGAAAAATTATCCCTTACCTTAGGTCCAATTTGCATCGTAAGTGTCCTAAACTCCTGTATAATGATTTAAATAATGTTATTGACTTATTACAGAATTATAATTATTTTTATGATATCATATATGGTCATATTCTTAGCTTCTTATTAGTAATATTTCATTACTACTTGTTATTCGGGTGTTTATTACTTTTTGTTCTTATGCGTGTTTTGTCGAATAAATTCTTATTTTTCTTTTTAGGTTATAGATACCTCATTTAAAGAATGTTATTAGTGTAACATATATCCTATTAATTCATTCAATTCATTTATATATTCATTATGCAATGAAGATCCTGTAGAATGAGTCCCATCACATCGTGGAGACGGTATTCCGTACGTACGCACGAGCGATGATATCATTCCCATGATTGTGGAATTGTATTGGAGTGTATATATACTATTTCAGAATCATTATCAATTTCCAATAA
Source organism: Viscum album (assembly GCA_963277665.1). Lineage (NCBI taxonomy): Eukaryota > Viridiplantae > Streptophyta > Magnoliopsida > Santalales > Viscaceae > Viscum > Viscum album. Next base: position 1,059,059,202 of record OY728125.1, read on the forward strand.
TCATATATAGTCATTATTTACACCCTTATACCCATCCAAGTAAGGTGGAGGTGGATAATAGATTACACCACAACGTGGAGACGGTATTCCGTACGTACGCACGCGCGGTGATTTCATTTTCCGTAGGATGGATAAATGGTGAAATAGGGTTGTTTCATACTTATAATAACATATCCTTATATGAGGGATACTGATGTTATTACTTCATAAAGAAACAACTAAAGACGAAGAAGTGGAAGAAGAAATAAAGATGAAAGAATCGGTAACAGACATTACCTCTTCTTTGAAACGCTTCTTTGAAACCCTCTTTTAAGGCACTAAAATTGGTCTTTGAAGAAGACCAGGAACTCTAGGATGTCTCTAGGGAAGTGGAGAGAAGAAATTGGCAGGGGTTTCATGTTCTTGAAGGCTCTATGTGGTGTGAGGAAGAGAGGGAGAAGGTGCCCTTTTATAAGGGAGGAGAGGGGCACCTTTGGAATAACTAAAAATATTATTTTATTATAAAGACAAATTAGGTTTTAAATAGCTCCAAATTGATTTATTTCGAATATAAGGTAGGGATGGGTAGAAATCCTATCATCCAATAGAATTTAGACAAGTCTAGGTTCCTATTTTAACATTATCATTTAGATTTAACATTAAGTTAAATAATTTTACTTTTACCGTGTCTTCTTGTGTACTTACACTATAAGGTTAATAAACTTACTATAACAAGACAAACGTACCCCAAGTTGTTTATTATTAATATATATAACCTTATCTATGTAATTTGGCCTAACCTTAGCTTTTTAGGAATAAAATAACAATTAATAATATAATATTTGTTTTAAAAACTATTTTATGTCAATTTTGACACTATTTAGTAATTGATTTTTGTGAAACTAATAACAGAATGATTACTTCAAAAACATTTAATTAAATCAATAATATCATGTCATATTAACATATAAAATTATTTTAAGTCATAAAAAGTCTCAAATTACATTTAGTTTGGTATTTATAACATCAATTATATCAATATTTCATTAATAAGATAATTACTGCATCATCATTGTGTCATAAATAAATTAAATTATTTTAAGTAAAAAAATTATAAATAAAATACAATTATGTTGGAAATTTTTTTAGATTTCTAATTAATATTTATAGTCTAATTTATCTTATGTATAAGCCTATATTAAAAATTATTTACTTATTAAACTTTGATTTTAACTATTTTAACCCTTCTTTAAATAAATTAATAATAAATGTCCTAATCTAATACAAGTGGCCCTAAATGGTCATATTTTATTCCTAAGGTTTTTTTGGTCGAATTACACTTATCCAATAGAATTAGGACATGTGTTAGGTTAATAATAATAACACTTTTTCCCTTAATTACCCTATTTACTTTTAACCGTGGTAAAAAAAAGTAAAAAGTTACTATTCGCCAAAAATTATTTTCATCTCATTGAAACACATTTTAGTCCTTGATATTAACCGTGTCTCTCGGATTTTCGAAATTCCACTCACATAAGTGGTAAAATTATGTTTTATGAAAAATTCAGTTTTTTTCACTACCACTTAGTGGTTTCACTATTCATCAAAAAATGAATGTTTTTAGAAAAATACCAAAATTTCACCCTAGGCTAATTTCGATATTCCGAATCCAAAAATGAATTCCATTTTGAAAAATAAAAATTATAAATTTTCAAAAAGTGGTTATTACTATTCATAACGGCTAGTTTTAATAATATTTTAATAGCATATCGTTGTTTAGTGAAACTCGGTATTGCGTATGATGCAAGCTATTGAGGAAGGCCATGGTTGCGTGTAAAGCAAGCCAAGCTAGTGTTGTGTATAGTGAAAGATTCCTTTGATAAAAACAAAATATTTCTCATAAAATTCTCGGGCGTTACATTCTACCCCCCTTAAAATGAATTTCACCCTCGAAATTCGTCACTTTGTAACAAAAAGATGAGGATACCTCTCTCTCTTCATATCCTCAAGCACCCATGTAGCATCTTCTAATTGGTGGTTCCTCCATAAAACTTTCACCAATCGAGTGGTCTTGTTTCGTAGGACTTTTTCGCTATGATCCAGAATCTCTATCGGCTGTTCTTCATAAGAAATATCTTGCTCCATCGGTACAACTTCTAAGCTGAGTACTTGTGATGGATCAGGTATGTACTTTCTCAGGAGAGATACATGGAACACATCGTGAACTTGAGAGAGATTCGGTGGAAGCGCCAATCGGTAAGATACCTTTCCAACACGCTCCAGTATTTCGAAAGGACCGATATATCTAGGGCTCAACTTCCCCTTCTTTCCAAATCTCATGACCCTCTTCCTGGGAGATATTCGTAAGAACACTTTATCACCCACTTCAAACTCTAGGTTTTTTCTTCGGTTGTCGGCATAACTTTTCTGTCGACTCTGAGCTGCACTTATGTGTTGTTGAATAGATCAGACCTTTTCTGCCATCTCATCAACAAGATCAGGTCCTAATAGCTTTCTTTTCCCAACTTCATCCCAGCAATTTGGAGTCCTGCATTTCTTTCCATAGAGAGCTTAATAAGGAGCCATCTGAATACTGGAGTGAAAGCTATTATTATAAGAAAATTACACCAAAGGTAGGTGTTGATCCCAACCACCTTTGAAATCTATAGATCAAACTCTAAACATATATTCTAGAGTTTGAATTGTTCTCTCAGACTGACCGTTTGTCTGAGGATGATAAGCAGTGCTGAAACTCAACTCTGTATCCAAATTATGCTGAAGACTTCGCCAGAACATCGAGGTAAATCTCGGATCCCGATCATATATATAGAAATTGGTACTCCATGCAATCTTACCACTTCTTTTACATATATCCTGGCAAGCTGATCTAGATAGAAATCCTCTCTAATAGCAATGAAGTGTGCATACTTTGTAAGACGATCAACTATGACCCAGATAGCATTATTGCCTTTGGATGTTTTAGTAAGTCCTGTGACAAAGTCCATAGTGATGTTTTACCTTTAACATTCGGGTATGGGTAATGGTTGTAACATCCCCTTAGACTTCTGTCTCTCAGCATTAACTTGCTGACAAACTGAGCATTGAGAGACATATTCAGCAACATCTCTTTTCTTTCCATCCCACCAGAAGTACTCTTTCAGGTCCCTATACATCATCGTGCTTCCAGGATGAATAGAGAATGAATAACTATGAGCCTCATCCAATAGTTCCTTGTTTAATTCTGGGATGGGAGGAACACAAACCCGATTCCTGAAATTTATTATCCAATCACAATCAAGGTTGAATTAAGGAATATTTCTCACCTTCTTTTGTAACTCAACATCTTCTTTCTGTGCCTCTATAATCTTCACATGTATAGATGGTTGAACATTGATTTGAGAAAGATGCGATTTTCCCCCTTCCATTAAAATTCCAAGATCCATCCTTTGTAAATCCATAAATATTGGATCTTTTGTGATCCTCATCATTGATAAGCTAGCATGGTCTTGTCGACTTAATGCATCTTCCACCTTGTTTTCTTTCCCAAGGTGGTAATGAATTAAGCAGTCGTAATCCTTAATCAGCTCTAACCATATTCTTTGGGGCATATTCAGCTCCTTTTGTGTGAAAATATACTTTAAACTTTTATGATCTGTATAAATGTCACACCTTTCTCCATAAAGATAATGCCTCCAAATCATTAATGCAAAGATTACCGCAGCTAACTCCAAATCATGTGTTGGGTAATATTGCTCATGGATTTTCAACTGTGGTGAGGCATAAGCTATCACCATATCATTTTTCCTAAGAACACACCCCAATCCCTTCATGGATGCATCACTATAAATCACAAGCTTTTCTCCACTACAGGTCAGTGTGAGCACAGGTGCACTAGATAACCTTCTTTTCAACTCCTTGAAATTCTCTTCACATTCTTCCGTCCAAACAAACTTAACTCCATTCTGAGTCAACTTGGTGAGTGGATTAGATAATCGTGAGAAATATTTCACAAAACATCGATAATATCCAGCCAAACCAAGAAAACTTCGGATCTCAGTTACTGTTGTTGGTCTCGACCATCTTTCGATAACCTCTGTTATTGCTGGATCCACTGATATCCCCTCTTTTGAGATTATGTGACCCAGAAATGAAACTCTTTGAAGCCAAAATTCACACTTGGTAAATTTGGCATAAAGGTTCTCCTTTCTCAGGGTCTTTAATATAATTCTCAAGTGATCTTCATGTTCTTACTTACTCTTTTAATAGACAAGAATATCATCTATAAATACTACCACAAATTGATCAAGATAGTCTCTAAAGACTCTATTCATCAGATCCATGAAGATAGTAGGGGCATTAGTAAGACCAAATGGCATCACTAAAAATTCATATTGTCCATTCCTTGTACGGAAAGCCGTCTTTGGTATATCCTCCCTTTTTACCATTAATTGATGATACCCTGAATGAAGATCCATCTTGGAAAAGTATTGAGCTCCGCGTAGTTGGTCAAATAAGTCATCAATGCGCGAGAGCGGATATTTGTTCTTGATAGTGATCTTGTTATGTTCTCGATAATCAATGTAGAGTCTCGTTGATCCATCTTTCTTCTTAACAAACTGAACAGGTGCTCCCCAAGGTGATTCACTAGGGTGTATGAATCCCTTATCAAGATTCTCTTGGAGTTGCTCCTTTAATTCCTGCAACTCAATTGGGGCCATTCTATAAGGTGTCTTTTAAATAGGAAAAGTACCTGGTTCGAGTTCTATTGAAAACTCAACTTCACGATTTAGTGGAAGACCTGACAATTCCTCCAGAAAGACATCATCAAACTCCCGTACAATGGGCATATTATTAATCGTGAGTTTCACACCAACCATTTGAGATAAATAACCCTCATTTAGTGGAATCAAGACCCATAAGATGGAAGAAATTTCCACTGGAAGGTTATGTTCATCCTTGCATCGATAGATGATCATAGATTGATCTGGAATATGAAATGTGACTTCCCTTCTTTTGCAATTGATATGAGCTCCATATAAAGAAATCCAATCCATGCCAAGAATCACATCAAATTCCACTATACGAAGGATCACAAGAATTGCAGGAAGCACTTTCCCACAAACTTCAATCGGGGAAGAATTATAAACTTTTGATACGACTGTTGTTCCATTAGGTGTTGTAACAACTAACTCAACATCTAATTGTTGAGGTAATATAGTGATACCCTTAGAAAAATCTTCAGAAATAAAAGAGTGGGTGGATCCAGAATCAAATAAAACATTTGCTACTTTAGAGTGGATGGTAAGTGTACCTTTCACCACATCGTTATCATACTTCACATCGCTGATAGAAATTGCATGTGACTTTTTGTTGTCTTTAGCCTTAAGATTTTGTTGATGTCGATCATCATCAACAACCCTTGGATTAGGGAATTTATTGGCATAATGACCCATCTTCTTGCACTTGAAACATTGAAGTGTAGTAGGTTCATTATGTGTGTCCCTTCCTTTGTTTGCATCATTATACATCTTCTTCCCGTCATTGAGGCATTGAAATGCCCGATGACCTTCCTTTCCACATTTGAAACATTTAATTGTCCCTTTAAGACAACTCCCTCCATGTTTCATTCCCCACTTTGAGCATAAGGGAAAGCTCATCTTTTTTTCAGTGTGCTCTTTAGATTTTCCTTTGAATTCCATTTTCCTCTTCTTATCAAACCCATATGACTGATGGGTTACACCAATCTCCATCTCAACTTTTAGAGCACATTGAACGATTTCCTCATAGCTATTAAAGTCCCTTATGGATAAGGCCCTTCGAAGACTTGGTTTTAATCCACTAAAGAATAGATCGATCTTACTCTCAGGTTGGATAATAATACCAGAAGCGTACCTTGAAAGTCTTGTAAAATTTGCTTCATAGGTACCAACAAATTCATCATCCTTTTTCTTTAGTTCAAGAAACTCTTTCTCCATCTTGGTTCAGAGAAAACGAGGGAAGTACTTATTGAAAAATATGTTCTTGAACTCGTCCCATTCCATGGACTCAATTTCATACCTTTGCCTCGTATTCTTAATAATATTCCACCATTGATCAGCATTTACTTCCAAACGATACACTACTAGGATGAATTTATCATGTTCAGAACATCGAAGAACTGAAAATATCTTTTCAGTAGTATTAATCCATTTTTCAGCAACTAATGGATCAGTAGACCCGCTGAGAGAAGGTGGACGCTGCCTCATGAAGGATTCAACAGAATGTTGCTCCTTCCTTTGCTTGTTTGGAAGTCCTACGTGATTCATAGCTTGAGAAAGTTGTGTGAGCATGGATATATGATTTTGAATTCCAACTCCGATAACGTTTGGTTGCTCAGGGGGACAATCATTGCATTGCTCGTCGCATTCCGCATTAACACAGTTCCTTCAGGTTCCATCCATTGACTAAAACCAAGAAGAATAGTGTGAGCAACACTAATTATAATAGGAAAACTACATAATCAAGAATAAAATTTCACACTTAAGGTCTTATCCTAGGTTATTCATGGTCATTTCTAAAACACTAAGATTGTGTTCTATGCTTAGACTTATCCTTAGGGTTCTTACTAATGCTTTCACATCCTAGTTTCCAAAGGTTGACTATACCTTTCCTCTGATACCAACTATAACGAACCATACATTACATACATTGTTAATACTTCAAAATTGAAGCATAATTATTAAAACATATAACAAAACCACAAAAGGACCGTATAGGTATAGTGTCTTTAGAAACTGGGAAACATAAACAACTGTTTCATAAAGCATCTACATTGTCTCCCATTTATTTCATCATATCTAGAGTCCCTTTTGGCATATCCTACTTAATTACCTTCTTCCTGACCCGGGGGAAAGAAAACATACAAAAGGGTGAGCTCAAATGCTCAGTATGTCTAAACAAAAAAAATCAATCACATCATATTAATAAGAACATAACATTTTGGAAATCCTATCCTGCAAAAGAAATCATAATTTTATAACATGGGATAAATAATGGTAGTGAAATGTAATCACAATAATCATAACTTAAAACATGAAGCTTTGTGGAATAAACACATAATCATAGAGAATCATTTCTTATTAGTCAAAACTCATGGCCAAGACTATCTTAGTGGACAAAGTCATTTTCTGAACCGAGTTCACTCCTTGTTTCAGTCCTGTTTCACTGAATCGGTTTAACCTGTCGTTCCAGCCATGTCTATCTCATGAGATATAAAATCTTTACCCAATGCATTGGAGGGATATATAGTTCCCACCCATCTCATAATGATACCATTCTTATGTGTGCCACAAAATCATAAATCATATATCATTGCATAACCCATGTAATAAAAATGGGATTCTTAAACAAAATGACATCATAAACCAATTCATATAAGATAAAGGATTTCATAAAAATAATTCCACCACAACATAATCAAATCAATGTAATAATAGGGATAGAAACATAACCCTATATTATCTTAGATGGAAAATAATTTTTATAAAACACTTGAACTCCATTATTGAGGAAAATATCCTTTCTACTTCAAAAACATTTTCCGTTCTTAACATGTCATAAAATTTTAAACTAAAATAAGTTGATTAAAAATAAACATGAAAACTTGTAAAGTAAGATTCTTGGAAATAATTTTTTAAAAATCCATTCATGTCATATAAGTTAAAAAAACATTCTTCCCGCACTTTTGTCGGAAAAGTCAAAAAAGTACCTCGTAACGTAAATAAGAGAGAGATTACATACATACCATGTAGTAAAAGTAAAAAATGGGTAAAAAGGACTTTATAAATACATGAAAACACTTTTATAAAACATTGACATGATATAAATAGCCCCAATAAGTACTTACTAATAAGCAATCTCAGATAAAAAAGAGATTTGCAAAATTATCCCTTACCTTAGGTCCAATTTTCATCGTAAGTGTCTGAACCGCCTGTATAATGATTTAAATAATGTTATTGACTTATTCCAAAATCATAATTATTTTTATGATATCATATATGGTGATATTCTTAGCTTCTTATTATTAATATTTCATTACTACTTGTTATTTGGGTGTTTATTACTTTTTGTTCTTATGCGTGTTTTGTCGAATAAATTCTTATTTTTATTTTTAGGTTATATATACCTCATTTACAGAATGGTATTAGGGTAATATATATCATATTCATTCATTCAATTCATTTATATAATCATTATGCAATGAAGATCATGTAGAACGAGTCGCATCACATCGTGGAGACGGTATTCCGTACGTACGCACGAGCGATGATATCATTCCCATGATTGTGGAATTGTATTTGAGTGTATATATACTATTTCAGAATCAATATAAATTTACAATAATCATATATAGTCATTATTTACACCATTATACCCATCCAAGTAAGGTGGTGGTGGAAAATAGATTACACCACGGCGTGGAGACGGTATTCCGTACGTACGCACGCGCGGTGATTTCGTTTTCTGTAGGATGGATAGATGGTGAAATAGGGTTGTTTCATACTTATAATAACATATCAGTACATTAGGGATACTGATGTTATTACTTCATAATGAAACAACTAAAGAAGAAGAAGTGGAAGATGAAATGAAGATGAAAGAATCGGTAACGGACATTACCTCTTCTTTAAAGCGCTTCTTTGAGACCTCTTTTTAGGACACTAAAATTGGTCTTTGAAGAAGACCAGGACGTCTAGGATGTCTCTAGGGAAGTGGAGAGAAGAAATTGGCAGGGTTTGGCCGAGCTTGAAGGCTCAAAGTGGTGTGAGGAAGAGAGGGAGGAGGTGCCCTTTTATAAGGGAGGAGAGGGGTACCTTTGGAATAACTAAATATATTATTTTATTATAAAGACAAATTCGGTTTTAAATAGTTCAAAATTGATTTATTTCGAATCTATGGTGGGTATGGGTCTAAATAATATCATAAAATATAATTTAGTCATGTTTAGGTTCCTATGTTAACCTTATCATTTAGATTTAACATTTTGTTAAATAATTTTACTTTTACCGTGTCTTCTTGTGTTCTTACACTATATGGTTAATAAACTTACTATAAAAAGCCAAACGAACCCCAAGTTGTTTATTATTAATATATATAACCTTATCTAAGTCCTTTTGCCGAACCTTATATTTTTAGGAATAAAATAACAAATAATAATATAATATTTGTTTTAAAAACTAATTTATGTCAATTTTGACACTATTTAGTAATTGATTTTTGTGAAAATTATAACAGAATGATTAGTCCAAACACATTTAATTAAATCCCTAATAACATGACATATTAACATATAAAAATATTGTAATTCAAAAAAATTCTCAAATTACATTTATTTGGGTATTTATAACATCAATGATGTCAATATTTCATTAATAAGATAATTATTGTATCATCATAGTGTCATTAATACATTAAATTATTTTAAGTCTAAAAATTATAAATAAAATACCATTATTTTTGAAATCGTCTTATCTTTCTAATGAATATTTATAGTTGAATTTATCTTATGTATAAACCAATATTAAAAAAGATTTACGAATTAAACTTTGATTTTAACTATTTTATCCCTTCTTTAAATAAATTAATAATAAATGTCCTAATCTAATACAAGTGGGCCTAAATGGTCATATTTTATTTCTAATGTTGTTTTTAGTCGAATTACACTTATACAATAGAATTAGTACATGTGTTAGGGTAATAATAATAACACTTTTACCCATAATTACCCTATTTACTTTTAACTGTGGTAGAAAAAGTACAAAGTTACTATTCACCAAAAATTATTTTCATCTCATTGAACAAAATTTTAGTCCTTGATATTAACCATGTCTCTTGTATTTTTGAAATTCCACTCACAGAGGTGGTAAAATTATGTTTTATGAAATATTCAGTTTTTTTCACTACCACTTAGTGGTTTCACTATTCATCAAAAATTGAATGTTTTCAGAAAAATACCAAAATATCACCCTAGGATAATTTCGATATTCCGAATCCAAAAATGAAGTCCATTTTGAAAAATAAAAATTATAAAATTTCAAAAAGGGGGTTATTACTATTCATAACGGCTAGTTTTAATAATATTTTAATAGCATATCGTTGTTTAGTGAAACTCGGTATTGTGTACGACGCAAGCTATTGAGGAAGGTCGTGGTTGCGTGTAAAGCATGCCAATCAAGTGTTGGGTGTAGTGAATGATTTCTTCGATAAAAACAAAATATGTCTCATAAAAGTCTCGGGCGTTACAAGTGCTCCCTGCTTTTCTGATGGTTGTGATTGAACCTTAGAGAGGATTCCTATATACACTCATTAGAAGATAGGGATCAAAGCCCATGTATTTCAGCAGATCAGGGCTTACACATGTTTAGTGGCCCTTGAAGGTGAATGATGGGGATTAATCTAGGAGGGATTCCCAGAAGAAGGGTTTAACAGTCATTACTAACCTTTAAGACCTTGTGAGTCATGCTCTGTTTGAGAAAAAAGAGGAAGAAATTGACTAAGAGTTCATATTACAAAATATGTATCAGTTAGGGATAGTGAATGACTTATGCATAGGAGTAGCCCAGATAAATGGAGATTAGGTCTTACCCTAGGAGGGATGAATAAAGAGGATATCATTCCTCATGAATAGAATTTTATTCTCTACCAATTGGTTGGGGAAGATCTCACTCCAATAGAGATGAGTGGGTGTGAATAATTCTTGACGTGTGTCACCCCATGAGAATTGAATGGGGTGAGTCTATAGATTAACTTCATTTACTAAGGACAATGGGTCTTGGATGTTTTGAGTCTGACAGCTCAGATGGTGAGGAATTACTCCTCACCTGTGGGACATACATAAATGACACTGTTTAAGACTTGGTGAAGGGAACACTCCCACAATTCGCGATAGAAGTGGGGTGGAGGATTGGACGATAGAGGGGTCCACGTTAGCATAGATATTACTAAAAGAATGATCCATTGGCGTAACTATACCAAAAAGAAATAGACACGGCAACATGATATAAGACACCACATTAGGATCTAGAAAATCGATTCATACAAGCTCATAGGACTACATGGAGGAGGTTCACAAATGATGTGAAAATTGCACATAATAAGGGCTCAATAAATTGTGTTTCTATGTAAAGGCATCCATAGAGTCTAAAGGAAGAGGTTCGTGATATATTGGGAACATTCACACAAAAATACGGTGACTGAGTAAAAGATAGTTGTGAGAAAGGTTTTATGGTGTGCTCTAGAAGGATCTTTTTCATGCACCTTCATTAGGTGATTGATTAATGAAAAATGTGTCATTTACACACACTTGCCTTATGCCAAAAGAAAATGGGAAAAGGGTCAAGCCCTTGTGGGACCACTAGATGGATGACCCATGGGGTCCTGTCACATAAGATCCTATACATTGAAGCCATGACTTGTGCACTATGGTAGAAGGGATCGCCTTGAACGCTCATGATTGACGATTCAAATTCAAGATTTTAACCCCAAAATGGGATGGGTTCCCTTCTATTTATAAACGTATTTCAGGGCATGAGCATGTAATAATACTTTCATGGAAGGGATTTTTTGACATCACATTGGCTGCATAACTGGGTTTCAAATGTTTTTCCTTCTTTTATGCACCAATGATAACACACATGTAGCAAACATAGCAATTTTTGAGTGGCCAGGGTGAGGGATATCCTTTGAAACTACGTTGGGCACTTAAGGACCATTCCATAGGGTTCTTCCTTGTGCGGAGGTCTCCAAACTTATATGCGACTCCCTAGACTTCTCAGAATGGTCAGTTGATTAATATAGAGGCTTTAGTTCTGTCGAAGAAGTTCACATGAGGCCTCAAGAGGAATTTAGTGCCAACGAATTCCCCCTCGGAATATGAGCTGAAAGGGGACCAAAAGGTCATGTTCCGAGGAAAAAATAGAAGATAAAAATGCATTCGGAGAACTGAATGAAAAATCTGGAGACCGGCGCATAAGACGCCTTACCCATGCATAGAAGACCTTATATGTGACTATAAATACATGGGGGGTTACACATAGTACTTTTACATTCTGTACAATAATACATTATTCTCTCATACACGTAAGTTTTTGACAATTACATTAAAAACCAAAATTTAGTTGATGATTTACGCACAATCACTGAATCTTGTGTTCATCTTACATGGCTAGATTTTATGTGAACCACGTTCGATTTTAGGCACAAACATTTTTTATATGTTCCAATCCCCAATATTTCACACCAATCCCTTATTTATATCAAAAATCAATTGACATGGTCGATGAATATTCTGCTACTGAGAGGTAGGAAATCGTCGCTGTATGGAAGGACAAGATGACCAGTAATCCTTAGATACATCATGCCCGAAGGGTTCTGTCATACAATCAGATACTTCTGGACATGATGGAATAGTCTCAGAAGGAATACATTTTATGGTAAAAACTCATACTATGGAAATTTTGGATACCAGATGAAGTGACCATCTTGAGCTTTGAGATTGACTCACCACAGTCATGGGTCATGCGTGAAGACAACATTCAATAGAACATCATCACCATCTATGGACATCATTCTAGGGAGACTCAAGAGATATCTATCTAAATTTTGAATCCAAATACCAGGACCATCATAGGGAGCAATGGGGTGGCTGAAGTATTCCCCACTCACTATGAAAGGACCTCACAGAGTTGGATAACGAATTAATGTGTGGGGTGGAAGCAATATTTGTAAATTATGTGGTGGGGGATCTTTAAAAGTGAATCTTCTTGTGTTTTTAAGGTGTTACCACACATACAAAGAGTTTGGGGAAAATCTTCAAAACATCATTCCATTTGAATCTATATGGACATCACAATTTCACATCTACCTCCAACAAGAACTAGTACCATAGTTGTTCAACCAGTGGTCCCCTAACACAATCGCATTCCACCTCCACCATTTGGAGGTTGATATTAGTCTTGGGGATATCCATTTCATTATGGGATATTATCATGTAGGGGTTTCTATTTGATGAGTTCCTACCAACATAGAATATTTTGGGAGATAGATCATGAAGCCCTATTTTAACATGGTTTCTGATGGACTTGTTAAATGAGAGGCTAGAGATTGAATAAATTCAAAATAAAATGTCATATATAGTGTAGTTCATCCTATTTCTTAAGAGTGATGGGAATGTGAAGATATCGGGCCAATAGAGGTAGTGTTAGACCACATCTCAATAGGGAAATGCTGGATAACACTAGGGGATCCTTTAAGAAGAATAATATCATCAGGGGGATTTAGTGTGAGTGATATCTAGGATTTGAATGTGCACTATTCCACTTTCCATGCTTTATTATGAAGTGGGTGTTTACTTTTGGTGAGGGACACAATGATGGGGGTCTTCCCAGGGACGTTGTTAGTGGTTGGGATCACCAAAACCCACAATATGGTTAACCCTAGGGTGCCTGTATTAGAAATGTTGTACACTAATTTGGGCGATGTATATCAAGTATAGGAAAGACCAAAATAATTTATAGACCAATCCGGACCCGTCATTTCTGGATCACATTTTATGTTGGTAGACATGAATTCCAAAATTCCATATTTTCTACAAGAAATGACCTACGACCATCTCTTTTGATCATTGATAGGGTCTGGCCATTAAAGATCAACGAGGAAGGGATGAATATCTAGATTGTAAATAATGAAAACATAAATTTTCCCCACTTCCACACCATGGTCATCCATAATGTGGATGACCTATGAGGTCCACAAGAGTAGAGGGAATATCTGCTCAGTATCAGCGGTGGTGTGAAAATTGGATAGATTGATGGGATGATATTTTTCAAGCCATAAGCGCGATCATGGTTTCAAATATATTTCAGGTTCCTACAGTGAATGATGAACAATTTTTATATAAGTGTTCATGGGGAGAAACACTATCGTATCCTATGATAGTTGTTATTCGTGAATATTATTGTCAGCTTTCATGAAACAATCACACTGGCTCTATTGATGTTGATGCGGGACTGTCACTAGAATATGTTGATCACTAGGTGGATCCATATTTGAAAGCAATTATAAAAAAGAACATTCATTAGATCAAAGAAGAAATTATGGAATCTGGGAAGAAATAAAGAAAAATATATTCGATTGGGGAAGCAAGACCAAAGGCAATCTAGGAAGTAGGGACAACAAAAGTAGGAGCCTCAGTTGTAGGAACACCACTAGGTGTCACCACACCTTATCCATTTTAAGAGGCGTGGTCTTGAAGTCACCCATGATAACAAGCGAAAAAATCACATAGAAGAAAATAAGTTATCTCATGAAATCAACTACGTACACTATTTAAACAACCTAATAGACCGCCTGGAGGACATTTTAAAAATCACTATCATCCAAGGAACTGTGGAGAATAATAATGCATAATGGACTCAATATACTAGAATTCAGGAACATTCAAATGGAAAACCATGTGGGATTTCATCTTTGTTATGTGTACCTGATGGCTATAGAAACCTATACATGGTATCAAGGGTAATATAAAAAAAACACATCTCCTGGTAAATGTTTTTTTCAATTCCACAATCCAAAAGAGAGGCTACCAATGTATGATGGTGATAATAAAGATGAAGAAGAAGAAGAAAAATAAAATGATGATAAAGAGGTTGAGGAAGAGTAGCAAGAAAAAGAAGAATTAGAATAAGGAGATCCTAGTATAAGGGAAGCATAAGGGACAATGTCTTGTTAAGGGAGTCTATGGGAGAGCGAAAAAATAATAAGTTGTGATGATGAAGTTTACAAACATATCTAATTAATTCACAAACTGTATATCTCTTGGTCCCTCCTCTTTCCTTATCTTCGATCCAACAAACATCCTTCTCCTTATTTTGGAACACATTAGTGATGGTCTGGAATACCCCACAACAATGGGTGATAATGTGTTGATGGATATAGGGGACATGTTCCTGGGCCCACATCTAGGACTGAGTAAGGCAGAGGAACAATTGTGGTGAAAGCAGCTTGAGGTGATCCAGCTAAAGGGATCAAAGTTATGACCTAAGAATCTTGGTTGTTCCCATACTAGTTCTAAAAATCAATGTAACAAGTGATGAAGGGTCTGTAGTGGTGAAATTCCCTACAGTGACGTTGGAACTTGAACCAATTTCACTAATATATTACAAGTGTTTCCCTTCATTGACTCACAAATATCACCTAAATATCTAGTTAACTAATGTGACCATTCCACATAGCTATCATAACACGAAAATAATATAAAATGAATAGTCTAGGAATTCTACGCAGACTCTTCTAATGACTATACCTATCCGTGAGGAGCTTTTTTCTCATTTTGATCTAGCCTTAGAACCCATTGAGTAGAATGTTGATGCCACAGGTGACACTACTACGTGGGATGAGCCCGAAGCTGGTGATAGCAAGGTTTCTGAGGAGTAAATTGGTAATGAGGGTTACCCAAATTTCATAGATCCATGACCCTTAGAGAGGATACTGAATGAAGATCATGTCCCTCATCTTCTAGTCATATTTATGAAGGATGAACCCGCTAACCCTAAGGAGTTGGATGATTCTGATCTGGGCGCAGCTAAAGAGAGACACATGAATCGATGTATGGAAAAAATTGCATCTATCATTTCCCTGATTCCATGTAGGAGTAACAGATAAGATAAATAGGGTAACACCACCCCTGGATATGCTATCTCTATGTCAGAGTGGTGGATGGTCACAATCTACCTGTGCTGGCTTGTGACTATCTTGTTGATAATATCTAGGAAATTAGTTAACAGTTAGACATTTCCTCATGCCTGAAAAAATCTAAAAACATCTATAATCTCCATGTGACCTAAAAGAAGATCCAACACTTAGAAAAATATGTGAACGAGTGTTCTTAATTTTTCACCAATCATTCATAACTCGCCATGAATTTTTATGTCTAACTGAAGGAGGCCCAAGTGCAGTTGATGCAGGTGAGACATCATGTATCTGACCTCTAATCCGAAGATGACTGGGAACATATCAAGGATAATTATATTTTATTTGTGGGATTTTATGATGATAGAAAGATCACAAAGGTGAAATAAACATTGGAAGGGACATGCTAGAAGGTAGTGGTATTGAAGCATGACATTGAATGGGAATATCCATAAGGGTTGTGTTTTGGCCAAAATATTGAATCCAACAATATTTCATTATTTTAAATTTTGAACTAAATTCATAGACACATTTCATTATTGATTTAATTACCACACCTCGATCATATCTATGAAGAAACAAATAATCCATCCCTAAGATCACCTGGGTCATTTTTTTTGTGAGAAACAATGGATGACCACATAATGGTTCACATTATATGAGAGTTCCAACTAATTATCAAATACTCATGATCATGTATGGTTGAATGACCACCCTTAGTGTTTGGGCGAAGAGAGGCTATGACTAGAGAATATGGTTCTCAAAATAGCCATCATTTTTTCCTACCATTCTCTAGTTCATGAGTGGGATAACCATAGGGGAGTTGAAATTAAGATTAAAAATGAAAAAAATGGTATGTGTGAATCATGATTCGATATATTCAGAACATAGGGAGGTTGAAATCATGAAATAAGAGAACCAATGAACATATTCAAAACAAATATTCTATACCACTAACCTGGAATAGAGATATTTAATGAAGGGTTGATCACTGACCATGTTCTCAATATGCGACCTAAGTTTATGTTTCATCAAATACCGATCGTAACATTGGCCTATGATAGTAGGTGAGATGATGCGGCATAGCCCGATAGTTTGGGGGTCCCTTCAGACAAAAAAGAGGAAAAAGATCCACATAAGGGGTATAAAATGCATTGTGTGGAGTGATGTAATGTTTTAAAGGATCCCGGCCCTCTTGAAATTACACCACTATTATTAACACACATTGGTTTAGGTGAATTGGGATAAAGAAAAATCAAACCTATTTTTCTGAAAGGACCACTCTAGGGCAAGCCTAGGGTTCCATATAGTTTTACATAATTCTAGTAAGGATAATTCATATCACAATATAATTTTATGTGATCATGAAACATCTCGTATTTTAATGACATGTGATACTGACATTTCACAATTATTATGTCATATTTACTAGACCCTAGCCAACAGTTTAGAGTCTTGATGCATTGAATATCGAAATGTATATTCCTAGAATATCAATGTGGCATGGGGAGGACTAACCTGACATGAATTAGGACCAAATAGATCCACCCAAATGTCTATGGACATTGGGTAATGAAGAACATGTGATATGGAAGGGGGTAAAATACCATCAAATCTTTTGTTTTATGGTCAGAAAGTTTGGAACATATATAGGGAAAAGGGGACCAAAAATAAGTATGAACCTATGGATTGTCCTAATAAAAAAATGTTTCATAATATCTATACATCCAGTGGGGATGGTAATAAATTCTTACGTTGTTCATAAAGATACCGTATTTGGAGACCATCACTGGTGGGGAAAATCCTCTCTATAAAGGAAGATGGAACGTCTGAAATTATCAAGGAGAATCCTAGACTTTCTCACAGTGTGGTCATATTTTAACTTTGTGCATTGAGGATGGTGGGTTCTTAGTTTAAGGTGGTAGATTTCAAACCATAATCTAGGGTATCTAAAATGGGTATGTGAGGTGTAGTGTTTTGATAAAGCCATCATGAATGAGGCCCAGAGAGGCCCACATACACAAACCATATTCTATAAGAGAACTAGGTCCATCAAATATCATGTTAGGGATATAGAGTTGGGACCATGTAGGTTCTCTAAGAGGAATATACATTATGTGGTGGCATAAAAAACCCAGTGTGAATGAGGATTGAGGAGGCACACACGCACCACATATGCATTCATGAGGATGCTCACACACAGTTCAGATCCATGTGTCTTAGAATATAAGTAGGAATACTCATCCCAAGGGTGAAAAGATGACACAAAATAGTTAATGAGGGATAAGAGATCCCATGCGTCACTTGGATGTCTTAAGAATAACTAAATGTAGTTTGAGGTCGTAGATCTTGGACCATAATGTTTATGACTAGGACCAAATAAAAAAATTTTGGGTGTCACTATGTATATCGTATGTATGGAAATCAAGCAGCACGTAGTTCTTGAATATCATTTAGTTTAATATTATGTGATAAGGACACCATAGGAGGTGTTCTAAGAGGAATTTGTATGGTGCGACTGATGGAAATCAAACATGAGTAGGGATCAAATAAGTCCACACCCTAGGACACACTCTTGAGAAAACCATGGAGGGGTTCCTAGTTTATGTTCCTAGAGTTTGGATCATAGGACTCCTAGTTTAGTGTCATGGAGATTGGATCATAGGGATCCAAGTTTATGGTCACATATTTTGGAACATAGGCCTCCTAGTTTATGGTCAATGTTCATGGAGCATAGGGTTCATAGTTTAAATACATAGAGTTTGGATCATAAATCTTCTAGTTTTAGGTCATTGAGATTAGACCAAAAGGTTTCCCAACTCCTTCCATGTGGATAAAACCCCTACCAAAAAACATAAGACCACATGATCCATGATTGGAGTAGGAAAGAAGGACCGATGTTAGGAATCCCCCATCACATGTAGAATTATAAAACATGGGATATTATCAGTCAATGTGCACAGCTGTATGGAGGAGCAACACCAATGGTGTTAGAGTTCGAATAGAACATAGGAAATTGTAAAGGATGTAAAGCGAAGATTTTGAGACTAGGATTAAAAACAGGGTGAAGGATGAGTTGGATCTGTGTTGACCATATTATCAATATAGGATATAAAAAATTACAAATCAAGGATGAGGATTATATACATACAATATACTATTTATCAAATTCTAAACACATGATTCAATGTTCGTTGCTGATAATATATTAGTGAGTTGGACTAAGATGGGAGTTGAGCCAAAGTGTCATGAAACCATCACCATTAGGGGGTGTTTATGGATATGATATAATGTAAAAATCTAAGCCCAAGAAATCTCAACGAGTGGATACTCGTCCAGTAGAAATTCACATAGAACTCGACACTTTCGGTCTCACATCCTAGCGCATTATGCATGTCTGTGGTAGAAACCCACTGAACCTTGGATAACAAATAGTTTAAGGTTGTATTTATTGGACCATGGATTCCTAGTTTAATTTCATTATTTTTTTATGTATTAGTACAATTTAATGTCATGTGGTAAGGATTAAAATGATATGTAGTTTATCATCATGCGACTAGGACATTAAGGGGAAATAGGCACCCCTGAGAGGGAGTGTTTCGCACAGAAGAATAACCTCGAAGTGCATGAGGACAAAGAGGCTCATAACATGCCACATATTCCTTAATGAACCATGAATATGATATTTTTTCATGGTCATAGTGTTCACACTAATGATTGAGGATCCACTCTATATGCGTAAAAAATATACCAAGACACTTAAGACAACATAAACCATGCTCTTTGTAGGAAACAAGGAATGATGTTAGGAATTCCCCATAGTATGGGTGAACACAATGATATAAAGGATTTTCCATGTTGTAATTTACCAATGAAACTAACATTCGCACTCAATGTGTGTTGATGCATGGAGTGATAACACCAGGTGTGTTGGAGATCCTCTTGAATATAAGAGGGTGGAAAATGTGAATCACTACACCAAATATTTGAAACAAAAT
This sequence comes from Viscum album, assembly GCA_963277665.1. Taxonomy (NCBI): domain Eukaryota; kingdom Viridiplantae; phylum Streptophyta; class Magnoliopsida; order Santalales; family Viscaceae; genus Viscum; species Viscum album. Next base: position 1,059,078,905 of record OY728125.1, read on the forward strand.
GAGGGCGGTGTGATGATGGAGGATAAATATAGAAATTATTCAACAATTAACATCCATATCATGTTATAATGGATCGGGAATGAAAAATTAGTGTTGACTGCTAACCATGTTTGTAACATGGAACCTATCATAAAATTTCTTCCAAAGCCTTCTAGGGTGTTGGTCCAAAATGGTAGGTGAGCCGATGCAACATAGTGATTTCTATTAGGGGGACACTTTAGATGTTAAAGAGTATGGTTAACCAGATAAAGGGTCATGTGAATCATGGAAATGTATTAGGGGAATGTCCTTGTAGAATCCAACACTCCAGGTCTCATACAACTACATATTTAAACATGTCAGTGTGGGTAATCGATAGGAAGGATTAGATATTCCTTTAAGGACTGAGTTTTATGGTTAGGTGTTCAAAATAGTTTAAGGGTCTCGTTTCTCTGACAAGATGATATCAGTTTAAGGTCATAGAGTGTGGAATAAATGTTCCAAGATTAACTTCCTATGCATGGGATGTATTTGTGCAGTTTAACTTCATGTGGTAAGGATGAAAATTTCATGTAGTTTATAATATTATCTCTAAGACATGTGCATCCCAGAGGAGAAGTGTGTGGTGTAAAAAATAATCCAACACGATTCATGACCAAAGAGATCCAGACCACACTACACATTTTCAAATAAAATCCCATTCCAATTGTACAAAAATGAGAATTTTCAATTATGTAGCTGGACCTGGGGATAAGATGTTCGACCATCCCTACGTATCCCACAAGGATTAAAATCAATTCACATGTATTTCATGAAGATCTATGAAGTTTAATATCATGATGTAAGGATGAAAATAGTGGCGGTTATTTGAAAGAAACATGAGTGGTACAACTATTATAACCCAACATGAATGAGGACCATAGAGATTCACACCACACCACACATTCTCATAGAGGGAACCCAGGCCAAGAGGGAAAAACTTGTTCATGATTATATGGATGGTCCTGGGGCCATGTTTATTGGGTGTTTCTACATATCCCATAAGGATGTGATTCAAGATACATATATTTCATGAAGATGGCATGGTAGTGTTCCAATTCCAAAGAGGGGGGTGAAGTTTTTCCAAATGAGAATATCATGGTTGTCAGGTAGTTTATTCTCATGGGATTAGTAAACTAGAAGTATTTGTTTAAGGTCCTAAAATTCAAAAAAATTAAAGAAGAGATGTGATGTATAACACCATGAGGCAACCTGATGTTAATTAGGACCCAATAGGTCTTCACCACACAACACATTCCAAGATGATACCCATGATTAGTGGCTAAATGGGAATTCTTGTGATTCTATGACTAGGATTGGGGCCACGATGTCTAGGCATCACTATATATCACAAAAGGATGGGAATGAAGCCACACACAATTCTTGAAGACGGCTCAAAAGGGTACCAATTCCAAGGGAAAGCTATTACTAGGTGAATACATCATAGCACTATGAAGTTTATCATCATACTTTCTGGATGCATAATACATAGATTAATGTCAATAGGAAAGGACAAGGTCTATTATGCAGTTTACAATCATGAAACAAGGATGTTGGGGATCATAGATTATGGTAGTAGAGTTTGGACCATATGATGGGGATGAAAAAGTAGAAATGTATAGGGTATCATTATAAAGTAACTTGATGTGAATGAGGACCAAATAGATCTACACCACAACACACATTCTTAAGAATTACTCACACAAAGTTTAACATCACGTGTGATGAAGAAAATTGTTTGGGAGATTTTTTGTTTGGGACCAAATATAATGTGACTGGGAATCACTACATATCCCATAAGTATGGTAATCATTCCACACATAGTATGTAAGGATCTATGTTGTTTAATTTAATGTGGTGTGGTAGAATATGGGGACAAGTTTAATATTATATAGGATGGAGTAGTGTTGCATCATGTAGGATAAAGGGGAACATTCCATTTATGTTCATGCAGAAATGACCATAAATGATGTGTGTTTTAAGGTTTTACTATTAGGGTGCAGAAGTTTATTGACTTGTAGGATGATGGAGGTCTTAGTTTATATCCATAAAGCTCGAACCAATGCGGTAATAGTATAGTTTATCATCCAAAAACCAGAATACATACTTTTTTCATAGTTTAACATCATAAAACGCGGAGGAAATAAGAGTATAATGTTATATTGGATAGAGAAACCCAGTTTAACTTCATGTTTCTTAGATGAAAGAGATCACTGTCTTTTGTCATAGATATCATACCATTGAAAACACTATTAATTTTATCTTTATGTAGGAAGAGTGGACCCCATTCATGCAATGTACTCTTTTAGGAACACCACATTAGTGGGAGGAGTAACTCACTCACTATACATGGTGACCAAAGAGTATGAACCATTGGAATAGAATTTGAAAATGATGTAACATCCTTCCAATTTAGGATCCAAATTATTTGGTTTCCTTCTAGGAATCAGTAGTTTCCATATTTCCAGTCCCATGTCACCTTAAAGGAAGGAGAATAGAGGAACTCTCTTTTTTTAAAACTCTAGCTTTATAGTCCTAATTCCTCTCTAGATTATGCAAGGCATGAATCTATTTTTTGTCGACAGATTACAATTTTTCTAGACTTAATTTTTTTACTCTGTACTAACATATATTAATCAAAGAAAATTTTATGGTGTTATGGATTTTGAATCTCAAAGGGGTGGACTAACTCTATTTCATATACTATGGAATATGGAGTCACCTAGTTGTAATTACAAGTCATCATCCGATAAGCCTAGAGAGAATTAGGGAGCATGTTTTGCCAACTTCTCTTATTCAGGCCTATTATTTTCATCAAAATGTTGGAGTGGATCCTATTTAATTCTTTAATATCCCCATCTTTTCTTATTATAGAGAGAAGAATGATTGGATTAGTTTTTTACTTGGAATATAATTTATTCAGCTCATCTACACGAGAATTGGTGCCATTATGGGTTAGAATAGCGTATGGAACTCTAAATCAATGGAGATGTTAGATATAAAAAATTCAAAAATATACTAAGCCATGACTTCCTTTTGATGACTATATTCTTCTCACTTGGAAACATAATCTATTTCATTTTGAAAGCACATGCACTATCAAATTGTTGTTGGTGGCTATGGAATATTGTCTTCTTGAATGTAGTGGACGAGAATTCCATCAAACCCAAGTATGTAGAGAGTCTTATGTAGTCTAGGACCATTATGAAGGGTTAATTGAACTACACAAAGATGAATTTTCTCAGGTTCGGTTATGTCTGTAGGATATTTCCATGCTGGAGGTACTCAACAAAAGGAATAATCTAATCGAAGGTTTCTTCATCTATAGGTAGATTTAGAGGACCTGATGTTGACTAATCCTTGTTAATGTGTTTCACTTATGAGTTTTCATCATCATCCGCACTGGGAAAGGCAATGAACCTTTGATGCATCACTTGAATGAGAAGATATTCTTAGTGAGGCTTTGTGAGAGAAGAGGCTAGACCGGCCAGGGCACTAGATCAACCATTATATGACCAAGGAATATGGGACACCTCTTGATGAGAAGGTAAATAGGCCATCATATGGAAATAATGACCTAGCAATACCATTCTCGGATTTCCTAATAATATATTATATGCTAATCTATTTTATGACTAGCACAGGGCCCCCTTCACATAATGGTTAGAAACATATATCTTGAGAACCAGCTCAAGAATGTTGATGGGATCCCGATACTCTACCTTGTTTTTTGTGTAGCCTTCTTATAATAAGAATTAATAGAGAAAAAATCCTATGTAGGAATGATGCAGAAAATCCCTTGGGATACACTTTTGAGTAAGGGATCATCGATCCTTCTTCTAGTGCGACTACAAAAGGATCCATTGAAGTGAATCTAATATCATGATATAGTCTGATTCATTGATATAATATACTTATACGGAAAATGATAATCCAAGGACTACTCTTTAGTGGATGGATGGGTGGCCAGAAGGACTGAAAGTACATTACCCTTGATATCCTTCTATGGGAAAAATATTATTTCAAAATTCTAAAGGATTACTGCCTACTAATCTAGATGGCCTATCAATATTGGGTAGTTTGTAATATACATTAGCATATCCACATGGGATACTAGTTTTATATCATGATGCTTCAAATAATTATGCCACTTCTTCACCACAAAAGCCACCATGAGGAAGCTCTAATCGATAAGGGAATATATGGTGTTTGTGTAAAAGAACATGTGACTAATATAGTAAAAAAATTTCTCTATTACTTCACTACCATTATGGGTGATAAGGGCATCGAGGGATCATTCTAGGGCTATCACATAAAGGACTAGTGGCTTCTCGATTACAAGTGGAATCAGAACTAGAGGTTGCAGTAGGTACTACATGATTTGCATAAACGTGGTTTGGAACTGTTCAACCCAATCATAAATGATACATTTATTCAAGAGTCTGGAAAATTCATTACACTTTCTAGCCATATTCTCAATGAATTGGAGTATATAGGCTATGTTTCCATGAATTCCTTTAAGTACATTGAGGTTTTTTGGATGATTAATATGACTGATGGACTTAATCGTCTCTAGGTTGATCTTGATGCATCCATATATGAAATCGAAACCAAGGAATTTTCCAGAGGGAACCCTAAAGGCCCACATATAGGGGTTCTTATTTATATGGAATGATTAGTGGAGGAAAACACTTTTTTAAGATCTCTAATATGGACTTGACACTAGTGTGATATGTCCACCAGATCATCAACATAGAATTCGAATAGAATCCTGAGGATTTTTTGGAATATTCGGTGCATGGAATGATGATAGTTTCTCATTCATTCTTCAAATAGATAGGAATTACTTGGCAGAAAAAGCTACCCTGGGGTGTCCTAAAGATAGTGGAATCTTTAAATTTAAGTTCCATTTGGATCCGATTTTTCCATGAATACTCATCCATAAAGGAGAGATCGTAGAACCTAATGGTAGAATCAATCAACAACTATATTATATAAAGGGGAAAATCAACCTTTGTTTATTGGTGATTGAGATATCAAAAATTTGATACATACTATGATCTGTCTGTTCTTCTTCCTAAAAGGAATTATTTTGGCTAACCAACAAGGGTACTGAACTTCCTTAATGATGTTGTATTTAATGAGACTATCATATTTTTTCACAACCATGGTACCATAGGATGAGTGAATCTTCCTAGTATGTTTTTTGAACCTACTATGACTTACCAAGAGACCAAGATAGTGGACAATGACATGAGGGTCTAGTCCTGAATTCTATTCATAACTCTAATAAAATATATCAAAATACTACTATAGGAAATTCACATACTTCTACTCTTCATATATAGGCATTGTTGTTCTCATTAGTGTCATTCTCAGATCTATCTTAGTACCAAGCTTCACTTATCCCAACACATCGACAGTGGTGGATATTCCCTCTTCAAATTCAATAGAAGCATCATCCAAATCCTCTTAAGCATCCGAGGAGAGAGGAATATCAGGAAAAGTTAAATCTTCTGAGTTAAATTACCCTGGAGAAATGAAAGTGTTGACTTGATCAGTAGTGGAATATTCATCCAAAGTCTTCTTCACTATTGGAACCATAGAGAAAAAATCTTTCAAGCTGATTCAATCCATCCTTTAACCGATGGGTCCACGCTTCATTATGTTAAAGTAATGTGGTAGGTCTTTCTGTGTCAAATTATACTATCCCAATTAAAGAAGTAGGTATGGTGTACTACTATTTCTATGGGGTGAACATCCCCAAGACTCAAAAGGTAAGAGGATCATGTATCATTCTATCCTATCATGTATAAGTGTATGAGGAAATCTTCAAACGTTCCTTATACTAGAGAACGAGTGTTCTGCCCATCTTATAGGAAAAAAAAACAATTTTCAGAGGTCTATAATTGTATCCTATAACTGGTGAATTGGTAGGATGAATTCATAATCCTATCATATCTATTGATCGACTACAATATCAGTGTTCTCAAAATCAATTTTTTGAACCAAGTTTTCTTTACACTTTTAATAGTCAGCATCTAGGTAATGGGATTCTAAAGAGGCAGCAGATGATGCATCCTTTTGGAGAATGTCCACTTTTCTGATGAGGGATTACATACAGAATTTTTGATATGAGGGGGGAGTTACGATATGTTGATAGATCTAGGGAAACAATCAGTTAATTGTAGGTGGTATCATGAAAGATAATCATGAATTCATTGCTTGCAATCACATCCACTCAGCCTCAATGAATAACTGGGTAAACATAAAAATTATGCCACATAGACAATGTTTGTTAATGTCACAACACTAAATCTTCAGGTTAGAGAGACTTATATATTCCCCATTCAGTCCATGCTTTTGGAGAATGTGGCTTGGGATGATATTGATCTTGTAACATCTATCAACTGGACAACAGAAAATTTCCACACCATTGAACTAACTAGTGATGTAGAGCTGTCAAATGTTCCCCCATATGGTAGAACCTTCATATTCTATGAAAAATGAGTCGATGTATTGGAATCATTCTAGATAAAATTTTAGGAAATAGAACAAATATATGGATTCTACCTATGGTTCAAACGGGAGGGGGATTTTCAAATCCTCTGTGAGGGATTCACACATCTATTCAGATAGACAAAGGGCCTCAGGATTTGATAGATATTTAGGAATGCTGTAAAGATTATTAAGACCATCGTAATTATGTGTTATTTGAAAATTTCATCCATTAGGAGGATTCCCTTTTGCAAGAGGCATAATGGTTGTTGTTGGTCGAATCATAAGATTCTGGCTGGTTCGGGGGTGTATCATTTCTTACTGAATGAACCATGCCAAATTTCAATTGGATGACTATCAGATGACTATGGCCTAGAACAAAATAGATGTGACTGATCATCACATGGTCACAATAGGTTTTTTCTAGTCGAGTAGCACAAACAGTGGTGGTAGTGAATCTAACAAGATTGGATAACATGGATACACAAGATGAGACCTATGCTGAGCCTAATATATAGTCTCGACATCATGTACAACTTGACTGGATGTGCTTGCCTGATAATTTTGACAATTTACATAACTGAATCTCCATCGATAATGTCATCTACTAGGAACATTCAGAGCATCTTTATGATACTCATTGTCATTGGAAATCATGTAAGGGTCCACCAGAATAACAGTATTCACATAGGCATACACCTGATCATCTCCCAAGGAAGTATTCAATAACAAATGTAATCTGGTGGCGATCCCCATCCCTAGAGGCATGAAATTGCCAAGAGTTAAAGTTGGAATCGGCTCAGATGTGGGTTATTGATTTCCCTTATGCAATTATCATATACTTCTATGAGAAGAAGAAGGTTGAGATATGGATGTAGAATTTGTACCTAAAGGAGGCATGGGAACAATTGAAGGATCAAACTGATTCAAATGGGTATAGATGATTCCATTGGTGATAATAATATCTCTACATGCTGACCAATCATCATACATCCATGACCCATGGCTATGGAACTATTTTCATTAACATTCACAATCACTATTAGGATTTATAGAGATACATGCCACCTGTGTTGGGACATGGTCCAATGTAACCACATTTTTATCAATCATGTCATGGATTCAATCAGCAATCACATATAATTTCTTGATGCTAGGTCCATAGAATCTATGATAATGGAACTTATTAGTTTAATCAATGAGATTATCCTCATGGGGATATCTAAATTCGAGAAACATCAAGATCCCTTGGCCTAGTTTACATTAGAAATAACTAGGAACCTGAACCTCAATGAATGAGTAGACTCAATTCTTAATATCTATAAAAGTAACTATAGGGGATTGAACTTGATGAGGGGATGCATCCGGGTGAGGGGATAAAGATTGATTGTCTCACATAAGTGGTGGTTCTTTATGGGGTGGTGCATACTGATTTAGTGGTGGGAGATGCTTCGCCTGAGGACGGTTCCCCTATTGAGGCTGTGGAGGAAGCTCTATTTGTAAAAATTATAGTGTCTTCGCGGAATACACCAATTCAACAATAGAATTCTTGGCCTTGGCATGTTTTCTTAAAATAGGTGTGGTAGGTAATATGAATTATTATTTTTCTCTCTATAAATATTACCCTAGGAACTGGGTCTCTCTGCGAAATCCAGAAATCCACATTAAAATTATGAGTGATGAGGGAGGGAACTAATTAAATCTTAACATTCCACACATACATCATCAATAGTTGTTCTTGAGTTAGCAGGTTGTCGAGTGAATACATGAGGCCTCTCCACCTAGTGAGAATATATGTGACCCACACATTTGGACATTTTTATCATTGGAAGAGGACATCAATACTAATCATTCATGTGGTGGAGGTAAACTTGTATAAAAAACACCAGTGAAGATCTTCCCAACTAGAAGTGGACCTGATTGGTAACTAGTTACAAAAAGAACATAGGTTATTCCAATGTTTTTACAAAACAATGGAGTTTGAAGGCTTCCTTATGTGATGAAGTTCCCTACATAGGTCCACACCATGAAATAAAGTGGGCCAGATTCTACAGTGGGTCACACATCCCATTGAATTGGGAGAAGTTTGGATTATCCAAATTAGGGAGAACTGACATATCATCCACACACACTTGATATAGATTTCCATCAGGTGGGATCGCCACCTACCATGTCTCAAGGTCCCTAACGTGGTGAAGAAGAGAAAAAAATCAGATATCCCTGGTGAGGATTTCATCAATGGATAAGATTCTGGAGAAATAGTCTGTTGGAAGTCTCTTCAATAATATAGGTAATCTTGATGACTCATCGGGATTCTCGACTGAACTGTGGAGATGATAGAGGAATTTCATGTGGAACTACCGGGGGAACAACCAGAGATGGGTCTATAGGAGCGTTATCATGTTGATCAAGAGGATTGGGTGATAGGTACTGAGGTTTAATTCCATAGGCTATGGCCTCTACCCTATCCAGATTCATAGTATTTTCATGATAAATAGGAGGTAACTATCCTAGAAGGGCATGTGGCTGACCTTGCTACCATAGTATGGTGGTAGGAGGGTATCAAGGATTAATGTAATCTGGGAACCTCTCTTCATAGAATTATACAAGGAGTTCATCAATGAGACACTTCTAATATGAATATTTTTTAATAATGATGGATGTGTTGCGGTCCACATCTGTTCCTGGTGCTACATCAGCTGGATCAGATGGATTGGAAGCCCCGATATGATCATTACCCTTTTTGGTGGTCTTACTAATGGGTAGTGACACAATTTTTTCATAAGGTTGAGTTCCTTCCTTTGCAGGTGAGTGTGAACACCATAGAAGTCTACCAGATACTACACTTCCCTTGTAGGTTGTTCGTCTTCGTAAATGCCTAAACAATGTCCTTTTCCATGACTGTACTAAATGTATCCATATTCACCATGAACATTCCTAGAGGAATGTCTTTGATGACATGCGGAAAAATAGGTTGTTGTAAAATAGGGTTGAAGTGGAGAGCAGCAAACTACCCCTAGTTCGAGATCTAAACATGTGGGGAATCCTTTTTAATAATTCTGAGGAGCATGGTGAAGCACAGTACACATAATTGCTGAATGGTTCAGTGATAGTTGGGTGATTTAGGGTGTTGATCTATGAGGAGAGTAGCTAACTCAACCATGGAACACATCTTTAAAACTTCATCAAGGTTCTCTCATCTCTTTGGGTAAATCAACTAATAGTTTCATAGGTGGAAATTCATCTCCAATAAGGTACAAAAGAAACAAATGACCTCATATCAGGTGAGAGACTCATTAATATAGAAGTCAAAAGTAACAATTGTCCATAATATCTCAGATGTCTGATCTGTGACAACGGTGTCAAACAATCTTCTCTAGTCCGAAGCAAAATCCGAGTCATGGTTGGAACACTATTTGAATGGGGTTGGATGAAGAACTAGAGTCAACAATTATAAGGAACATTGTAGTAGTGGACTACCCATTGGAGAAAATCCTACATTATTCAACTGACTTCCACTCACTAGGTTTCCTCTTGGAGGCAGTACTAACAACATCTTCACATCTCTATAGGAAGGGGTGTTTACCATTGCTTCATGAGAGAGGGATGAAACTATAAATGGAGTGTGTGGTGGGTGATAATCATCTACCATTACCCAAAATAACTCTTCATGATCTAGGGTTGAGGTAGCAAGTAAAACAGGTGATTATAGAAAGTTCTACATGGTAAGACTCTGGAACGGAGCCAAATCTTCTACAATTTCATGTACCTATAGTGGTATTCAAGGATATAGTTCATCTCACCTTCAAGGATGATTAAACTCACACATAAGTTTCATGACCTGAACTATGATGCAGAGAATCAGGGTAAAGGATCAATTATTGAGTGAAATTAATCATTTGAATTTGAAAATAGATTATATTGTAAATAATCTAGAGCTTCTTAGAGTTATTAATTCGATAAAAATGGTTCAACTGTATTCCATGGTATTAGTCGTCAGGGTGGATTAGTTCTTCGTAATGGGGAGGACCTCAATGTAGATTGGTGCTAGGGTAGGGAGGACTTACCCTAGTGTTGGCTGGGATACAAGGAGGTCCTCTATACCCATTGTTGTCAGAGCGGGGAGAGCCTCCACTTTGGTTATTAGAGGTGTGAGGATTATAAGGAAATATGTCAAATGGAACATTGTAGGGACCTCCATATTGATTTTTAGTTGTGTGGGGAGGACCTCCATTGTTGGGAGTGAAGGGGTGGGCATGACCTCAACATTTGCTTGTGAGAAAATGGGGATGACTTCCATCTCGGATTTCTATGGCATAGGGGGGCCTATGTTCCAGTTAGTAATTGTGTCATGATGAGGGAATTTGTACTAGCTGATGTGAAAAATGTGGAGGACCACTGTATTGACAGTCAATAAAGTGGGGAGGACATATGCATTGATTGTTTCTAGAGTGTAGAGTACCACCGCTTCAGTTGATAAGAACATGGTGAAGAACTCCTTGTTTATTGGTGATGGAGTGAGGAGGACCTTCTCTCTGGTCGACGCTACTATTGGGAGGACCTCTTCTTGGGCTAAGAATGGCACGAGGGGAAAACTCATGTTGATGATTTGAAACATGGAGAGGACATTTGTATCTAGAATAATATTCATGGGGAGGACCTCCGTTCTAGATTTCAACAAGATGGGAAGGGGATCCTCTTAAATAGATATTGTTAATATGGGGAGGTCCTCCACAATGGGTGTGAGAGTAAGGAAGAACTCCACTATGACCGACGATGGTATGGGGAGGGCCTTCATGTGGGATCACAATATCCTAGGCCAGTATGCGACAATTGATGAAAATTTCATTGAATGAAAGAGCCAACCCAGTCTACCTATTAGGTATCTAAGGTCTCAATTCCAGTCTTGGATAGCTGAATCCCTAGTCATCATTCACAGTTACCTAGTAGAATGAACCGGTGGTGGTATGGGCCACTAAAGACATAGAAGAGGATTACCCATAAAAACTGTCTTCCCAGGAATGTGCCTGATGTTGGTGTCATTTTATTGGGATCGGGGCTTGTTCATCAGGGGTATAGATGGAATGTTCTTCGACCTGAGGGACTAGTAGATGGTGGTGTTGATGTGGTCAGGTAGGATCCATTCTTGGTGGATCTGAGGTAGTAGTCATATCTTGGATGAATAATATGTACCATACATCATTGTAATAATAGATTGAGTCATATGAATATTCCAGGGAGAGGATCTCGATGTAGTTGGAAGTCAGTGTAGGGAGTAGTGGCTCCCTGTACAGCCCTTGGGGGTGGTGGTGACGTTGATGCACAAAATCCTCCATACCCATGTGATCCATGTAAATTTTAGATCATACCATCATAAGAGAGCATCGATCAATCATTTCTTTGTGGTTTCCAAGGGTGATATGGGGCTTGGGTTCCTGGTAGTCATGGTCAAGGATGAAGTTGTAGTGGATGTGGAATCATACGGTATTTCCATATTATTGTTACTCCAACACTTATGTCATCGAAAGGGGGTTATTGGTTTTCTATTAGTTGGGTCCTCTAAATTAGGAAGACTCAAGCATTAGTAAAGGTAATAAGAATCAAATTTTTAATACCCTTGTATCATTCAATCTTCCATGGATGGAGAGATATCCATGCTATTAACGCCACAGACCAGAATTCCCAATGATTAACTGCCCCAATATCTAGTGACTTCCACACCAGTCCCACTATATTTTTGGTAGGAAATGGTGAAGGATAGATGGATCTAGTGACATGATTTTCTTCTGATTTCTTAGACAATACTAATCCCATATTAAGGAGAGTAGTTCACTTCGGGATCACCTTTTCAATTTTTGATTCTTTTCATTATGGCATTCATACACTCGGGTGTCATTGCATGGTTGGTGTAACATTGTACCCCACATTCTCTCTTTCCAATGTCTAGAAACATTATTCACTTATTCCGAGATAAATATTTCTTGATTGAAACATGATGATGGGATGTCTATCCCTACTATTTTGTATTCTTCCTCATAGTTTATCACCTAGTCCGGGTCTCCCTTATAGATTAAGATGTTGTTCATGAAACTCATTCCTAGAGACATCTCATTACGGACGTGGATTAATTACACTTCTCTTTTTAGGACATTACAGGTGGTCATGTCAGGTATGAAAACATCATTCAGGAGAGTAGTTACAAAAGGAATTAGTGGAATATCGGGACGCTGGAACATTTTCCACCTATATTCATCCTAGTAATATATATTCCCAAGGGAATAGAATCCCAAGGCTTCCCACATAAATTTTAGGGTATTTTATGCGAGAGGAATGAATTTTGAGATTTTCATCAGGCATCACATGATTAACAAATGGCATGACCAAATTTATTGACTTCAGGGATAGAGATTCATGAGTTTAATGTATTCCATAGACATAATGAATTGATCAGAACACTTTTGAAGGAAGGTCATACAAGAACATCCCCAGGAGGGAGAACCTATAATGTTTACTGGATTTATGAAGCATAATTCTCTATGAGGACACACCATAGAGAGTTATGTACCCTAAATAGAAGGTTTCAAACCATTGAGGCTAATCTGGGAACAATTGATTGGGGATTAGAGAAGGTGGACCCCAATTAGGGGGCACAAATGTTCACCGTTGGAAGGGATTTAACCTCATGGAGGCTTTCAAAGAACCTTATTTTAACAATGGGTGGTCAAACCCATGGGTTTCATAGAGGTGGTTGGGATATTACACATGGTTAGAGGCCCTTAACAAGGGGAACACTCTTGGTTTGATGGATATGGGTTGTGTTGGGCTTATTCATGGTAAGCTGCCTGGGGGCTACTCGATGCATCAATGTAATAAATGGTGTATATGCGTTGAGTCAACCCATATCGATGGTGTGATCCTAGAAGGATGTGACCGCCTGGGTAAAATCCTGACGGATTATGGTAGATTGGACCAAGGGTATGGAATGGTTGATATTGAACAAATGTGAAGATGACATTGTTGGGCTTGAACCTAGTAGAGGTGTCCTATTTATCATAGTAGGATGGGTAATCGTGTTCCATATAGTAATGAATGGGGGTTTTGGGACATACAACCAAAGAGGAAACCCAATTAAAATGGGACATGTGGTTGGGGATTATGCATAATTACCCACCTAGGTAAAATGAAGGAGATGTAACCTTCTGGTGGGGAATTACCCTACCAAGATATAGTGGTTCGAGGGAAATATCATGATGGCAATAGATGAAGGTGAACTCTAAGATCTGGGAGGATTACCCCATGGTGGAGGGTATCATGCTTTACTAATGGTTGGGATTAATCCTCTGGGAGGCTTCCTACATACCATGTTTAGATGAAAGTGATCAAAACCCACGTAGTTCGTTGCTTTGGGGAATATACATGTTTAGAAGACCTTGAAGGTGGAATATTGGGCTCACTCTATGAGGGATTCCCAGAATAAGGGTTTCACAGTCACTACAAACCTCTAAGAACAGGTTATTCATAGTCTATGTGGGAAACAAGAGAATGAAATAGACTAGATTGACAAGTAGTAAAATATGCGTCGGAAAGAGATGGTGTGGGTATTATACAATAGATCATCATAGGGAGATGGAGATTGGGGATTACCCCAGGAGGGATGCTCGAAGAGGATATCATTTCAAATGGGAAGGATTTCATTCCCTTCCAGGAGTGCGAGGAAGATATCAGTCCCGTGTAGACGAGTGGGCAAGGGGAATTCCTTAGATGTGACAACACAAGTGCATTACATATGGTGAGGCTATTGTCTAACATCATTTTCTAAGGATAATGGGTCTTGAAAGTTTAGAATCCAGTAGTTCAGATGGTGAGGAATCACTCCTCACTCCTTACCCCTTGGAATTACATAATTGGTACTCTTTAACCCTTCATGAATGGAATAAACCACCAATTCCTATAATGAGTGTGGTGGAGGAGTGGTTTATGGTTATGTCCACATTATACTGGTTATACTGATTAGCAAGATCCATAAGCCTAAATATTCAAAAACTCATGATCTAGGAAAAGTTGATACTGGATACCACCTAAGGAACCAAGAAATCACTACAAACAAGCCTGGGAGGGCGCATGGAGGAGGTGGGCACAAGATGTGGATGTTTCATGAAAGAAGGGATTAGAAATAGTATTTTTGGGTAATTTTTACCCATAGAGACTATGGTAAGTGGTTCATGAATGATTGGGGACTTGTGTGTAAAAAGGATAGGACATGGAAAGAGATGGTTGGGCATAAGAGTATATGGTGCGAAGGAGAGGGATCTTTTTCCTGCACCTGCCTTAGGAGATTGATTCATGTAATAAGGGTATTCTCTGCAAACCGAACATAGCCCAAAATAGAAATGGGTTAGGGTGAAGCCCTTATGGGCCCAACTGAAGGGGGCCCATGGGGGACCTATCATGCAAGATAATATTCCATGAATCCATGACTTGTGTGTGGTCATGGAAGGGGTTGTATTGTAGGAATTGTAGAAAAATTTCGACTTCTAGAGAATTACCTTGAGGGGGGGGGGGGGTTACCTTCTATGTATTGGTTGATTTCTAATCAGTATCATGTAATAAGGCCATTGCGAAAGGAAGTGGTTGAAATCACATTGGGTGAATAATGGTTTTATGCACGGTTTTCTTTATTGTGTGCAGCCTAGAAAACTTATATCTAAATTCCGTGATGATTTTATGTTTTCGGGAAAAAATATATCCATTAACATTGTACTGGCCACATAAGTACCTTGTGCAAGGATTTCTGTATTCAGCGCAAGTCTCCAAACTTATGTGATACATCCTTAGCCTTCTTATAATTTTCCATTTAGTCAAATGGAGGCTTTAGTTTTCTCATATATTCTTACAAGTGGACTTAATTGAATTCAACACAAAAAATTTCAAAAATACTTGAATTTATCTAATTAGTTACTTTTTTGAAACTATATATTTTCCATAAATACAGTTTTGATTAATTCATGTCAAAATATAATTTTCATAAAACTGATTATATAATTTTTGAAAATTACTAGTAATAAAAGATAAATATAAACAATATTTTATTGTTATTAAAATATAAAAATTCATATTAATATGGTCTATATACATAACACTGTATTACACTTGTGTATTCCCTAAGGTTATGGTGTAAAATGAGGACACATTCTTTGCGGTGGATTGGAGAACATGGTTTTGGCCATGATCTTGATAAGATTGAAATTTTATTGTAAACTATTTGACTCATGTTTTAGTTATTGGGTCCATGCTTGGGTTTGTTCATGTTAAAATCCAAGTGATTACATCTACCTTGTAATATCCAATAAATGATATTTAGAGGGTACAATCATACTAGTTAAGGAAACCGATTCTTTCATCTATTTCAATTGGATTTTTAATTATTATTAATATATACTAATCAAAATTGTAACTCTAAAAGGCTATATTATAAATGGATATGATACTTAAAAATCTTTTAAATATGATAAGATATAACTTATAATAGTCCAAAAAATACAGACTAGGTCTTGTGTTTTATATAACATCATTACATAAAAAAGAATTTATTCATTCAAACTAAAAATTATTTTATAATTTTTTTCATCATTGCATTCATCCCCCTTCAGAAGTTTTAACCTCAAAATATTCATTTCATACACTAAAATAAATGAGTATACTTATTTTTTGGTGCTTCTTCCAGATCCCAAGTTACATCCACAAACATGTGGATTCTCCACAACACGTTGACCAGGTGAGTCATTCTGTTTCATAGAACATTATATATAAAATCTATGATCATCATTGGAAGCTAATCATATGAAACATTACTCACTAAAGGTAATAACTCAATATTCAATTCATGTGAGGTTTCAAGTATGAAATTACTAAATAGGGATACATGGAACACATCTAGTACCTGAGATATGTTTGGTGGGAGTGAATGTTCATCGTATGCAACTCCAATGTGATCAATGATCTCAAAGTGGTCTATGTTCTTGGATTAATCATTCCCTTTTTCTCAAATATCATTATTATTTTATCTTGGTTACATTGGAAGGGACACCATATCTTCAACCTCAAACACTATGTATCAAAAATCGTTATCGTTATATCATTAGTTTTGATGTTGATCTTATTTCATATGATGTTGAATGTTGTAAAAATTCTTAATCATATCTAGGATTAGATCAGATCCCATCAGCTTACACTCTCCAAATTCATCCCATCATGTTTTATTATGACACATCTTCACATATAGTGCTTCAAAAGGTTCCATTTGAATGGTATAATAGTATGAATTATTTTATGAGAAATTGAATTTGGGAATGGTTGATCCCAGCATTCATGTAAATCCATTGAACATGATCTTTGTATATCCACTAGAGTTTTATTGGTTCTATTAGATGTACCATCCATCAGAGGGTGATAAAAAATATTGAATATTAGATTTGTATCCAACAGTTGTACATTCCCTTTTCTAACCCTAGAATTAAACCCTGTATCTCGATCAGATACAATGGAGAGTGGCACTACATGCAGTCTTAAAACAACACTTATTTATATCATTGTGAAATGATTAATAGAGACATATTAATTTGTGGAAATTAAATATTATGAGTTTTTATGGTGATTGACTACCACCCAGATGGCATTATTTCCTTTAGATTTCATGCAGAGTCTTATGATCTAATACATGGTTATGTTTTCCCATTTCTATACAAGTATGGGAAACAGTTGAATCATAACCCTAAAATTCAATAATTCATCTTTACTCATTGTAATACCATGTATTGATATTCAAATGATATAATCTCCCATTTCATATTTTCCCACCATTAGTTTTCATTTAGATATATACACATCCAAGTGCTTAATTTATGAATAGATAATGATGATCTATATGCATCATCCTAAATATCACTCTTTAGTTTTGGTTTTAGGGAGGCACATGTCTTGGATATAAACCTCATTACTAAATATTGAGTAAATACAATCTCAATAATATTATCTAACTTTTTCTATAGAACAATATCATATTTTTGGGCCTCCTTGATCCTCAAAATAATCACAGGGTAACCAATTATTTTTTTAATGAAGGATGAAGATCATTTTTTATTCCCATATCCATCCTTCACATTTTGAAAGATTATTTTTCCACAATAAATCATCATCACTGATAGGGTTATAAAATTATTTTTACTCATATCATCTACCAATTTTTTTCATTCCTAGGATGGTAATGGATTTAATAGTAATAATCATTTTTCATCTTTAACAAATTTTTTGGTGCATATTGAGGCCCTTTTTTCTAAATATATACTTGTGGATATTATGACACATATATGTGTCTATTTTCTCCCAATAGTTATAATGTCACCAAATCATCAATTTGAATATTTATATATATACTTACCCTAGCCTTTTACAAAAATTATTACATTATTTTAAGCATAATTAACCATCATATACGAACCATGTATCATAAATCTGAGCATATTTAGGTTATTAGGAATAGAAAATTGGAAAAAATGGGACAAGAATAAAAGAAATTTATATTAATCATTCATAATGGGAACCCAAATTAATTTTAGCTCCTAAATATTCATAGGATAACCTTTGGAATATATGAACAAAGGGATTATTTAAAATTACATATAAGGGAATAAAAATAAGAATATTGCAGATGTGATCGAAGGAATGACAATATGATATCAAAAAGCATGTAAAGTTATCAAAAATAAGAAATATTAACATATAGAACATGTGATCAGGTAATAATAGAATCATAGGAATCTAGAAACAACATATATCATGACATAATCATGATTCAAGACTAACTACCTAGACCAATTCATATGGTGTACAAAGTCCCATAAAGGAATAAATTATACACCTTTTCAAAACATGATGTCTCATGAAACCAAAAATTACCTTATGAATTGGATTTTTATATGGGTTCACCAATAATAAAATTTTCATGAACTTTTGTTCCCTTGGATGAATAATATATAAACATAAGGGCTATCCATTGAAATAAATGTGTTTCATAAACAAATCATTAAGCATAACAAATTTGAATATTATAAAAGTGTCCATGAATGAATGGATTTAAGTAATAAATGTACATTATAAATTTAAAATAGGCATAAATCATGAAAAATAATGTTCTAATTAAGTTAAAATATGTTAAAATAGTATTTAATAATCTTTATAAATGATTATCTTTCGTACAGTTTAATGGAAAATATTAACGAGTGTTTAAAATAGGAAAAGTTATAATTTTTTTCATAATAAAAGAAATGAACATAGGTAGTTTTTCATGATAAAATTTTTTCTTTTATAACAAAATTGGTTCCTTAAAATATATTATGTGATGTACAATAAAATCAATATGAAACTGGGAAGTTCCTTTTAATCGAACTTTCTTATCGAGAGTAATTGAGAAGGGAACCATATAAAACATGTATTTAAACATCAAATAAATAAGAATTGATCTTGGTAAATGTGTTTGTAACATACATATATAATTTATTTGGAGTAAATAATAAGAATTAATAATTAGGTTGGGTTAAATAGAGAGAGTGTCTGACCCAAAGGATAAAATGGGGATTCAATGAAAACCCCCTACCTTATGTACAAATGTGTTATGAACATGTACGTAATGTGTTGGATAATGAAATTAGATTCATTAGTAATATAATTAATAACATATTAAACATGTATTTAATTTATAATAACTTTATTATGTTCATTTATGTCATTTTTATGAGTTAAATATTTAATTTTTTTGTTCGAGAGTGCCAGTTTCCATTGTTTTCACGATTAGTTCACTTATATACATGTTTGAAATATCATGTAAAATATGAATAGTTATACATAATTAAAATTATATTCTATTAATGAACATAAATAATATTAAATTGTCTTATATATCACATTTTTTTAAAATATGAGGATGACTCTTTTTATAAAACTTTAATGATAACCATTAATATTATTTTGGTGTTTTTTCGATAATCAAGAACTACATTTTTTTAATTAATATTATGATTATATACATGTTCTAGAACACTAAATATGTTTAAATATGAATTTTATAATATTTTTAGGCATTTAAATGGTTTTATAACCAGCTTTATTAGCAGTATTAAGAAATGACAAGTCATCATCTATGAAGGTGGTGAATCGACATCTCATAGAGAATGTTTTCTTTTTTAGGACGAAAAGGGAAGATAAGATAATTTATGGTGGATAAAAATTTAACTTAAAAAATTAATATATATATATATATATATATATATATTATTAGATTTATCATGTTACATTGGACATGGGAGGTGAGGGAAGGATAAAGAAATTAAAATAGAAAGAGTGAGAGGGAAGGTTTTACCACTAGAGTATCGTCTCCTTCAGAACCATGTTAAGGGACATGGAAATGGTATTTTTTTTAATACAAACAAGAACATAATATGTGTAAGAGGTTTGAGAGTGGTATTTTAAAGAATATTAGTAATATTAAAGGATTATAAGGTGTGAGGAGAATAGGTGGTATTTATAGTGGTATGAGATGGGTTTTTTTAATAATTTTATTCATTAGTTTATTATTTTGCTTCTAAAATATCAATATTGTTGATTATAGGGAATATATTAAGAAAATAGAGCATATAATTTCAATATATTGTAAAATTAAATCCTCCATGACTCATACTTGACTAAAAAAACTCATGTATTTTGCTAAAATATTAAATACCGCAAATTGCCGCATTTCATTATTTAACAAAAATTCAAATATTTTACAAAATTAAAAAAAATCACATAACCATTTTTTTACATATAGAATCTGGAAATGGAATCTATTTTATGAATATAATTTTTTTAATATGATAAAGTTAAATTTTAACATAAATCATTATCTATTAAAAAAATACCAATTTTAAAATTATAACACTCTTTTAAAACACATTGTAAATTTAATTAAGGTCCTATAAAATAATATGTGAATAATAAGATAAGATGATATAATATTATGATTATATTTTATGAAAATAATTTTTATTTTAAAACCTTAAATTAATTCTAAATTTTAAATAAAAATTTACAATATAAAAAATTCCAATACATAATTAATCATTTTAAAACATTTATATACTTATAAAAACATAATTAAATATCATATTTTAATTTATAACATACAAAAAATTTATTTATTATATCATATGTGATGGTTCTATTCAATTTTCCAATTTATTATTTTTTATGGTTACACTAATTTTCCGAAGGCCATATTAATATTCTATTAGGAATGTTTCAAATCTTCTAAAAATAACTATTATTTCATTAATTATTTTTTTAAAATTTTATTATTATGTTTTCGATGTGATTTTAGGCGATTTATACTATAGTACATAATTATGAGAAGAAAACTTTCATCGATTAAATTATTGGTCTTTATATACATATATCGACTTTGGGAAGACTAGATATAACATTTAGTGGGTTGCAATATTTCTATCATTTCTTAGACCAATTCTAGTCCCAAATGATTTTGTTCACATACTTCATCCCAGCATATTGATGTTCTACATCTTTTACAATAAGGGGATTTATATGGATCCATTTGAATTCTTGAGTAGAAGATATTATTTTAGGCGAACATGACCATAGTTGGATGTTGGTCCCATGCTCCCTTTTATTTTATTAAACATACTCTCAAAATATTTTATAGTGTTTGATTAGTCCACTCAGATTGTCCACCGATTTGTGGATGATAGGACATATTTATGTTCATCTCAGTGTTTAGATCATATTAGAGACTTTTCCAAAAAATGGAGGTAAACATTAGATCTTGATCGAATATTATTGATTGTGGTAATCCATGTCGCCTTACCACTTCAATGATGTATAACCATGTAATTTTATGGAGGGATAAGTCCCCAAAAAATTTAATAACGTGAATTCTATTTGTAAGACGATCCATAATGAAACATATATCATTATTTACTCATTATGTTTTTAGATTCCTGGTAGAAAATACCATCATGATTTTTCCCACTTTCATGTTTGTATGGGTAAAGGTTTCATCATCCCCTTATAATTTTTTCCTTTCAACCTTCACTTGGTGACATACCAGTCACATTGATGTATACTCAGGGATCTCCTTCTTCAGATTGTTTTACCAATAATATTAATGTAGATCTAGATAAATCTTTGTGATTCTTGGGTGAATATAGATGGTTGATCCATGTAGGTCATTAAAAATATCAATCATTATCTCAGGATTGTATAGTATACATATTCATGACCCAAATCATACAACACATTCCTAATCAATATTAAACTCTAATGATTTAACATTTATGATAGAATCCACTTTTTTTCTGAACATCATCTTCATTTCATTGGTAATTCATTATTTTCTCTCTAAGGAATGGTTGAGTAATCATTTGAAAAACGATTGATGACATTATATCCTTAATTATTTTCGTTTACATCCTTTTAAAGTCTTATATGATTGGATCTTTCTTAATTATCATCATTGAAAAATTTTCATAATCCCTTCTCCTTAGAGAATCCACCACCATATTTTCTTTACCATGATGCTAGTGGATAGAGTAGTTATAATCCTTGATGAGCTCTAACCATAATACCTAGTTCATATTTTGCTATTTATTTGAAAATATTTATTTGAGGATCCTATTATAAGTATATATATCACACTTATCCCGATGGAGATAATGATTCAATATTTCCAACATGAATATCATAGCTGCCAACTCCATACCATATATAGGATAGTTTTTCTCATTAATTTTAAACTAAATTCAATAATAAGTTATCAATTTATCAATTTTCATTAGTACATTTCCCGATACCTTCATTAAAGTACCATTGGTATATCACAATGTGTTCCAAACTTGTCGATACTCTGAGTATTAGTGGTGTGGTATGACAATTTCTTAACTCTTTGAGGTAGTCTCCACATTCGATTGTCTATAAAAACATCGTTCCCTTCCAATTAAACTTAGTTAGTTGGTTTTAAAATCATAATAAATTCCTCAATAATTGTAGGTAGTAAACAAAGAGATCAGGGAATCTGTGGATTTCCATTATAGATTTTGGTATGGACCACTCTTTGATTACATTTATCTTTGGTTGATCCACAAATATTACTTTTTTGGTGAAAACATGACCCAAAAATGATACTTCCTCAATCTATATTCCACATTTACTATACTTTGAATACAGTTTCTCCCTTTATAATTTCATTAGAAATGTATTCAAATGCCTATTATTCTCCGCCTTTCGTTTGGAGAGTATCAAAATGACATCGAAAAAGACTATGAAAAATATTTTAAGTTAATATCTATGTAATATATTCATTAATTCCATGAAAAGTTATGGAGTATTAGTGTGTCCAATGGGAATCATTATGAACTCAATGTACCCATACATCATTCAAAAGGAATTCTTAGAAATATCTCCCTTCCTCACCTTTAATTGGGGATATCGTGACTGAAGGTACACCATAAAGAATACATGGACCCATTTAGTTGATCAAAAAAGTTATATATTTGTGAAAAGAGATTCTATTTCAATATTATTATTATTTTGAGCTCATGGAATTCAATTTTAAGACACATCAATCCACCTTATTCTTGCCAAAAAGGAATGAAACACCAAATGGGGAAGCACTCAGGTTTATAAAACCCATGTTCATATTTCTTGTAACTACTTCTTCCATTTCTCCAACTCAATAGTGTTTATTATATTAGGTGTCCTTAATATAGGTTGAGATCCATGAATAAGTTCAATTGAGAACTCAAACTCTCGGTCTAGAGGAAGACTAGGAAATTATTTTTAAAAAATAAATGTGTAGTCCCTCAAAATGGGTATTTCTTCAATCATGATTATCCGCCTTGTCTCAAACATTTGAACTAGATATTCATTATCATAGGGAAATAATATCCACAGTTTAATAACATAAAACTATACTAAATGAGGTTGAATATGATTCTCAATAACTAAATTTCCCTAAATATTAATATACGATACATTAATCCTCAATGTTTTCCCCTAGGAAATAAATTAATTTGGGGTGGTGTCTCTATTTACATTGAAAACAAACAAGATATTATAATATGGAATGGATGAAAGTAAAAAAAATACAATCACAACTTCGGTTTAGATGTTAATTTTACATCATTCATCATGGTACATCTCAGCATAGAGGATTCATCATTCCCATGGTCTATAAGATTATGGGTGCTCATTATTCCTGTAATCCCATTGAATAGAGCATTGGCTTGGATAATTCCAAAATTATAAACATTGATATAGAATCTTATATGGTATCAGTTAGGGTTGGTGTCCGGAGAACCAACTGTTTTGTACTTTGATTACATGAATGTACACTTATTATATATTTTTCATTATTTTACATGACTATAATATAATAATGTCCTAGAATATTTTTTACATTGATAAGGTCATGGGAGATCCCTGATATTATGAGAACCTTGAAATGATATAATAATATTCTTAAATAATGTTCTATGGTTGGATGACATACTATGATAGGACACATAGTATACATACCATCATGTGCGAGTACTCCTAAGAAGATGAGACTCTCTCTCATGGAGTTCGCACTTGGTAATCTCCATGATGCGAGATTATGAGAATAGACCTACCAGTAGTAATTCTGCATGTCTTGGTGTCATCAGATATTATTATCTATGAGCATGTGTAATGGTCCATATACTAGAAGATTATCATTAACTCATTTCAAGACTTGCACACTTAGATTTACTAACAAAAACCATCACGAAGACAGTTGGTGGGAAGTAGGGTACATTGGGTGTGTCACGAATTACATGTTGTTAATGGATAATTCAAATAAGGATTTTCCCTTCCATTTATAGAAGTTGATATCTTGGCCCTTTGATTGAAAAGGAACCGTCGCACAAAATTCCATGGCCAAGGTGAAACGACGAGATTATTTCAGGTAGTTAAAGAATGACAGATCAAGCATATAGGTTTATGACACTACCCTGAAACCTGATTGATTATATATTGAGGCAAATAGATTAAATAACACATTAATAAATTGTATGAGGTGACAGGTCAATGCATCTTCAAATTATTTCTCCAGGGTGCCTTGACGCATTTCTAGACAGTAATCTAGGACTTTAGGCAAGCCTACCTAAAGTCAATGAGAAAGAGGCCTAGATAATCACACACTAATTGTATTCAAGTGTCTCAAGTATAATAAATATTATTCCCGTACGTGGTTTAATAATTACTCAAGGATGCATAAATAGTTTTATTGTTAGAGGAAGAATAAAATTAAAAACAAGTACATGCGGTGTATTAATTATTACATGCCGTGTAATTTTTATTTAGAAAAAAATTACATGCCGTGTATTATTGAATGTACATGCCATGTAGTATTCATTTTGTAAAGTAAATTAATAAATGAAAACAAGATATACACACTGTGTACATTGAATGTACATGCCATGTAGTTTTCCATGAAAAAAAGTACACACCATGTATTTATTATTAAACGACGTGTAGTTTTTCCAGTTAGGATTTCGAGGAAATAATATCATTTTATTACCTAATATTTATTATAATCAGTGTGGGCGCATGTCAAGGAATTAATGACTCAGCATATGGTTTTAAAAAGAGTTAATGATATAAATAAAATATGTAATGCGTTTATTTATTGTCATAACATTACATCCTCAAAACCGATTGTAAATATCCTCACAACCCCAACTCTTTTCCTAAGAGAATCATTGTGCACAACAATTTTAGAGAATTCTCTAAAGGTCGAAAGAGCTCCATCCGCCAAGAACACTCTCAAGATCGATAGAGATCCACCTCCATTGGATCAAGGAAATCTAAGGAGGACAACATAAGCAAAGGCTTCTCCACGCTAGCACCCGGAGATTCTTTTGGCGACGTCTAGAGATATGTGGTGCACGTGTGGATCACCGCTAGGGGGTGTCTACACTTGGCTTCTGCGACGCAATGAAAAATCACATCAGAACGTGATCAAGAATATAAATGAAGAAAGAACCTCCAAAAAGGGACTTCTTGTCAACTAATTAAATTAATTATAATGAACCTATGATGGTCCTCATTTTGGGTTTCAGGACCATCCTACTTCTTTGTCTATTTATGTGATTCGATCCATGGAGACTGGTGTTTATCATCTTATTGATCCTGGATTGATCATTTCTAGTGACAAAAGGCCATGTGGGAACATCCACCCAGAAGCTTCTGATGTTCCCAGAACCTTAAATTGGTATCAAATAGAGGTTACAACTTTGATTATAGATATTTAATTTTTGTTGATAATTTACGCATTTATATTTGATTAAATTCAAGAAAAATCATCTATGAAAGTGAATGAACGAGATCTGTTCTTCCTCCTTCATTTATCGATTCAAATCCCAGAAACATGCTTTTAATTTTAATTTTGATTAAATTAAAAACAAGGAACTCATTAGGAGGAGCCTCTCTTTCTATCTGTACAAGACTAGAATACATGGAGTGTAGTGAAAACTACCCGCCGTGTACTTAGGTTCGACGAACCAATACTGGTCCGCAAAACCACGTAGTGTGAATTGAGTATACCTAAGTGTTTATCAAACCTTGTTGACCAGAATTGAACAACACGTGGAAATTGGAATACACGACATGTATGTTGAATTAACATGCCTTGTATTCTAATCCAGTCCATGTGCAACCGTGTATAAAGAGAAGTTGTGTTCTGCGTACATGGGATTTCCAGGCCGGTAACCATGTAACAAGGAAGTACACAACATGTTAGATTAATCTATACACAGTGTATTACAAAATATCCAAAGTGCAGATAACATGAAAAAGCCTCAGTGGGTACTTTGGATAAAGGGTGAAAATAAACGGCGTGTAGGCTATATTACAAGCCGTGTACTTTTCAGAAATGGAATTTCAACAGGTTTCCTCCAAAAGTACAAATACTTGTAGAAGGGATATAGATGAGTAGAATCTCAAGGGAATTTAGAATGGAATTTAAGACAAATAATTGAATAATTATAAGATTAAAAATTAATTAATTTCAAGCACGAATTATGTTAAATAATTAAACAATTAATAGAATTTGAATTCTAAATATGCATAAATGTCATTTCAAGCTATGGATGATCATGAGCTAGACCAAAAACCATTTATATGTGTGTATTGTTTCATTTAAATTTGTTTAATTTAAATTCATTGGCCTGTGAGCCTTCTTCCAATAAAATGTAGGGCCTACATGCACATGGATTCTTTAATGTAAATCCCATGTAATGGAGGATCTCCCAAGCCATAGGAGAGGGGTCAAAACCAAAAGCTATGGTGAATCCATCCCAAGAATATTCAAAGGTGGATAGATGGGAGCTGCAAAACAGGAACCATTTGTTCAAGGTGTTTATCCCTGGTTTAGGGTTATCTTATCAAAACCTCAAGATAAGCTAACCAATAGAAGCTCTTAATCATGCCATCTTATTTTATTTCTATTTGATTTCATGGTTTATTTATTATGTATGTGTTTTCACGATCACATAATTAATGTAATAAACAAGCATGCAAAGATGGAATAAAATAAAAACTGGACTATCCGTAAACATTATCAGAACATGGTTAATCACTTAAGAAAGAATCACTTAATATGAACAGGTTTGTGACAATGAGAAACTATGCATAAAGAATAAAATCTCTCAAATGCCATATTAATTCATACCAAGACTTCCATTACTTGATTAAGGTCATGAATCAATAAAACTATGTGTTTAAACAACCCTTGTTGGGACACTTACTTATATAAAGGAATATCTTATGAATGTTTCAGGTTGACTTAAAAATTTTAAATTAAGAGGAGTAGCCCTTTCTATACTTGTTGTAAAATAGAGGCATGGGTTGTGGAAATCCAAGTCAGGATTTTAGGATTGTGGAGTCCACTCAACAGATCAAGGAATGGTAAGCTCACAGTTGACAAAGACCCGCCTACCTAAATACCTTCAAATAGCTTGACCAACATTTGTTGGGGTTATGCGAAGGGGAATATGGATCTTTTCCACTAGAATGTCAACGAAAATGGACATTATGAGTTTAATGGTGAGGGCCATTAGGACTTTATAAAATAGTGTAAGACTTAATAAAAATGGATTATTTCTCATAAAATGTAATCGAGAAAGTATTGATAAATATTCTCTTTTAATTTGAAGAATCAAAATGACAAACTCTTCAACCACATTTTCTCTACGATCAATTCTAGATAAAGACAATATCCTCACCATCAGTAACTTTCAAGAATGTTTTAGGCACCTTCGGGTTATCCTATGACATGAACAAAAGTTTTACATGCTGGAGTCCTCAGTTGCTAATTCGCCCGCCCAAGTGGAATGTGATGAAGATTTCTTGGTCTATGATCAACACTTTAACGATGCACTTGATGTTCAATGATTGATGATATCATCAGTGTCTATTGAGCTCATGAAGTCTCATGAAGACATGGATGCCTACAGCATGGTCGAGCACCTTCGTGTACTATGCAAGGATAGAGACAAATAATAACGATTTGAGATATCCAAGGCTCTATTCTAGAGAAATCTTGGAGAGGGTGCCCCAGCTGGGCCTCATGTAATCAAGATCATTGGCTACATTGATCACTTTGAGGTTCTAGGGTTTAAACTCCACAAAGAACTGGGTACTGATATTATTCTTGGATCACTCCCGCAGAGCTTCTCTAACTTTGTTGTAAATTTCAATGTGAACAACATTGAGAGGTCTCTATCTGATGTCATTATCCTCATTCACCAAGTGGACAATGATATGAAGTGTGAAAATCCTTCTGTCTTTATGGTGAATAAATAGAAAGGGAAGGAAAAGAGTTTTAAGCCAAAAGCTTCTTTCAAGGCCTTCACAGAAAATGAAGATCAAAGGGGAGGTAAGACAACATGAGGTTGTTTGTTTCGCTTGTGCAAGAAGGGCCAACAGAAGAAAAACTACACCCAACTAAAGAAGCAAGGGGAAGATTCAGGTGCATTTGTTATCGAATACAATATATCTATTTCTACAAATTCTGTATTAGATTCAACTTTGGTGCTCACATATGTATCCAAATATAGGAACCATGTAGATTCAAGAAGATTGATCGAGGGGAGGTAGATCTCCGAGCAGCCAACGGAGCCAGACTTGTTGATGTAGCTGTCGGGGACTACCACCTCACATTGCAAACTAGAATGATCTTGGTGTTAAAGGGTTGTAATTATGTGCCTTCTGTTACTAAAAACATATTCCAATATCCAGATTAGATATTGATGGATTCATCTTCACG
Organism: Viscum album; assembly: GCA_963277665.1. Taxonomy (NCBI): domain Eukaryota; kingdom Viridiplantae; phylum Streptophyta; class Magnoliopsida; order Santalales; family Viscaceae; genus Viscum; species Viscum album. The sequence continues at coordinate 1,059,107,811 of OY728125.1, forward strand.
TTTGGAAATGAGTTTTGCTACTTTTATAAAGAGAGCATTTGTTTCGGTATGGAACATTTATATAACGACCTTTATGTGCTAGAATACACAAACAAAGTAATGGAAATTTATGATAGAGTAAATTAACATTACTCATACCACACCCATATTTGGCATCACCGGTTAGGTCATGTCAATGAGAAATGTTTGACAAAATTACTTCAATATGGGTATTTATATTCAATCGAACTAAAACCACTTGGTGTAAGTCATGCGTGTCTACAAAGAAAAAATAACCAAATCCCCATTTAGTGGGAAATGTGAAAGAGCTAAAGTTCTTTTAGACTGAGTTCATAAAGATGTGTGTGGACCATTTCCAGTTGAAGCAAGGGGTGGGTTCCTGTACTTCATAACTTTTAATAATGATTTTAGTAGATATGGATATCTTTACTTAATTTGGTATAAGTCGGATTCTTTTGATCTGTTCAAAGAATACAAGAAAGAAGTTGAGAACCATCTTGGTAAGAATATTAAGAAACTCTACTCAGACAGAGGAGGAGAGTATCTTAATAAGGACTTCATGGATTTGTTACGGGAGTTTGGGATTATATCTCCACACACTCCTCCTTACACACCTAAGTGGAATGGTGTAAGTGAAAGGAGGAATCACACCCTGTTGGATATAGTGAGAGCAATGATGAGTCATGTGAGTCTTCCATTATCCTTTTGGGGATATGAATTTCAAACAGCAACACATATACTAAGCCAAGTACCCTCTAAATCGATAAATGGTATTCTATATGAGTTATGGAGTGGATGGAAAGCCATGTTATCTAATTTACATGTGTGGGGTATCGAAGCATTTTTTAAGGCTTACCGAGGTAACAAACTTGCACCATAAGGCCCAAAGTGTATCTTTATAGGATATAACAAAGAAAAAAGGGGATATTACCTATATAAACTCTTATATAAAAAGGTAACAGTGACAAGACAGGTCAAATTCATTGAGATGGATCACATATCCAAAAGAGATAGTGGGAGTGAGATAGAATTTGATAAATTCGAGGCTCAAGATACACAAGAGTTGGTACAAGAACAGATTCCACAAAGCCCTGTAGAAGAACAATCTGTTCCTGAGACACAAGAACTACATAGGAGAACAAGAGAGGTGAGAGAACCAGAACAATATGGTTTTCTTATCACTGAGGATGGTGACTCATTATTGGTTGACAATGATGATCCTCTTACCTACAAGGAAGAAGCTGAAGGCACATATGATGCCAAGTGGAATGAAGCCATGAATTCTGAAATAGATTCCATGTACCAAAACCAAGTCTGGATTTTAGTAGATCCTTTAGTTAATGTAAAGACTATTGGTAATAAAAGGGTATTCTAGAATAAACTGGACATGGAAGGGCAAGTCAGCACTTATAAGGCACGACTGGTTGCAAAATGTTTTAGACAATGTCAAGGAATTGACTAAGATGAAAAATTTTCACCCGTTACGATGCTAAAATCCATAAGAATACTATTAGAAATTTCCTCTTACCATGACTATGAAATTTAGAAAATGGATGTCAAAACAAAATTCCTTAACGGTAACCTCTAGGAAGATGTATACAGGACACAACCTGAAGGGTTTGTGACTCCAAAGGATGTCAACGTGGTATGCAAGTTGCAAAATCCACTTATAGATTAAATAAAGCATTAAGGTCATGGAACATTCATTTTGATGAAGCTGTAATAGAATTTGACTTTATCAACAATGAATGTGAGCCATGTGTCTACAAAAGTTTTAGTGGAAGTGCAATAATTTTCTTTATAGTATATGTTGATGACATATTACTAATTGGAAACGAAGTACTTGTATTACAGTCAGTTAAGGCAAGGTTGGATAAATGCTTCTTCATGAAAGACATGGGAATGAAAAAATATATTCATGGGATCAAGATCCATCATGATAGATACAAGAGAATGCTGGGACTGAGTGAAAGTACATACATTGATAAGATACTGATGAGATTCAGTATGGAAGAGTCCAAGAGGGGATTTTTTCCAGTGTCACATGGCATTTATCTTTCCAAGAAAATTTGTCCTTAGACACATGAGGAATGAAAGAAAATGGAAAGGATCTCTTATGCATCCGTGATTGGGTCAGTCATTTATGCCATGCTATGTACAAGGCAAGATGTTTCTTATGCATTAAGTATGGTAATCAGATATCATGTTGATCTAGGAGACTGCTATTGAATGGTAGTCAAGACTATCCTTAAGTATCTGAGGTGTACTATGGATATGTTTATGGTTTATAGAGGATATGATGAACTTGTCATTATAGCACATGTAGAGGCTAGTTTCTAGACTGATCATGATGACATGAATTCGCAGAATGGATACATCTTCAGTTTGAATAGAGGTGCAATGAGCTGGAAGAGCTCAAAGTAAGGTGTGGTCAGAGATTTTACAGTAGACTCCGAGTATATCACAGCTTCTGAGGCTTATAAAGAAGTAGTATGGATGAAAATCCTCGTCTAAGATACACATGTAATACCTAACAGTAAAGATCCTAGCACACTATATTTTGATAATACTACAGCAGTGGAACTTGAAAAAGAGCCAAGGTCACATCATCGGAAAAAGCACATACTTCGGAAGTATCATCTCTTGAGGGATTTTTCTTAGAGAGGTGAAGTTGTAGTGAGCATTATTTCCATAAAATACAATGTTGTGGACCCCTTGACAAAATCCTTGACTTAGCAGAAACATGATCATCATGTGTGGTCTAGTGGACTAAAATTTGTAGGCGGTTAACTCTAGTCCAAGTGGGAGTTTGTTAGGGTTGGTGTCCCGAGAACAAACGTTTTTGTAATTTGATTAAATGAATGTACACTTATTATATATTTTTCATTGTTCTACATGAAAATAATGTAATAATGTCCTGGAATATTTGTTGCATTGATAAGGTCATGGTAGATCCCCGCTATGATGAGAAAATTGAAATTCTATAACAATATTCTTAAATAAATTTCTTCTGTTGAATGACATACTATGATAGGACACATAGTATACAGACCGTCATGTTGAGTACTAGTAAGAAGATGAGACTCTCTCTCATGGAGTTCGCACTTGGTAATCTTTAAGATGACAGATTATAAGAATAGACCCGCCAGTAGAAATTCCACATGTCTTGGTGTCATCGGACATTACTATCTATGAGCGTGTGTAATGGTCCTTCGACTGGAGTATTATCATTAACTCATGTCATGACTCACACACAAAGATTTATTGATGAAAACCATCACGAAGACAGTTAGTGAGAAGTAGAGTATGTTGGGTGCATCATGAATGACATGTTGTCAATGGAATAGTAGAGAAGGATTTTCCCTTCTATTTATGGAATTTTATATCTCGAAACTTTGATTAAAATGGAACCATCACATGAAATTCCATCACCATGGTGAAACGACAAGTTTATTTTATGTATTAATAGAATGATATATCAAGCATATAGGTTTATGACACTACCATGAAACCTACTTGATGAGATATTGAGACAAAGGGATTAAATTACATAGTAAGCATTCGTATGAGGTGACATGTCAATGTGGTGTCAAATTTATTCTCTTGGGTGCCTTGACCCATTTCTAGAAAGTAGTCTCGGACATTAGGCAATCCCACCTAATGTCAACGAGAAATAGGCCTAGAGGGTCACACACTAAGTGTATTCAATTATCTCAAGTAGAATAAAGATTATTCATATACGTGGTTTAAAAATTATTCAAGGAAGCCTAAATAATATTAATGTTGGAGGAAGAATAAAATGATAAACAGGTACACGACATTTATTTATGATTACATGCCATGTAGTTTTTATTTTGAAAACAAGTACACACTGTGTATTATTGAATGTACACGCTGTGTAGTTTTCATTATGGCAATTAAATGAATAAATGAAAACAAGATATACACTCTTTGTACATTGAATGTACACACCGTGTAGTTATCAATGAAAAAAAGTACACGCCATGTATTTATGATTACACGGCATGTAGTTTTTCCAGTTAGGATTTTTAAAAAATAATATCATTTTATTAAATGATATTTCTTTTATCAGTGTTGGTGCATTTCAAGGAATTAATGACTCAACATAGGGTTTTCAAAAGAGTCAACAAAATAAATAAATCACGTAAAGCCTTTATTTATTTTCATAACTATAGAGACCCAATCTTGACATACATAGACATTACATTAATTTTATGAAATGCTTAATACATAACAAAAACAGACACACAGGGACCGTAATTGTTTAGTGTCTTTGGAAACTCAGAATATAATCTTCTAATAATGGTGAAAGATCTTCAACATCACCCATAAAGATATTCCCATTTTGTTTTCTTACCTAAAACCTTTCTTTAAATCTTGGGGAAATGAAAACATATAAAGGGTGAGCTCAAATACTCAGTAAGGGTAATCATGGAGAAAATAAAACAAACCATATACATTTGAACTTCAAAACATGAAAATAATATTTAAACATCAAAATCGTGAGCAATGAAATAAAACATGGAAGTACATAAGGCATGGATCATAATGGATCATCAATCATGATAAAATAGAATGGGAATAAATCATGTAATTATGGAAACCATTGAACACATGTTATGATTTCCATACTATCCAAGGCATTACTGCTAAGACCATCTTAGTGGACAAAGTCCCTTTCAGAATCGAGTTCACTCCTCGTTCCAGTCCTGTATCACTGAACCAGATTAACTTACCGTTCAAGCCATGTATATCTCACGAGATATAGATATTTACCCAATGCATTGGAGGGAGATATAGGTCCCACCCATCTCATAATCAAATCATTCTTACTTGTTCCACAAAAAAATCCTACATCATTCATCATAACCCAAAGAATAAAATCGGTTTCATAAACATCATCCAATCATAACATAATCTATATAAAACAAATGGATATCATTACATCATAAGAAAAGTGAAACCATGTAAATCACATGGACATTTACTTGAAACATACACATATGAAATAATGTCATCTTAGATGTAAAATTGTTTTGATAAAACACTTGAAATGAATTCTTGAGGAAAATATCCTTTGCTTTTAAAAATTATTTTCTTTTCACAAAATGCCATGAAAATTAAAAAGAAAAGGATTTTGTTGAAAAAAGTCCTGAAATATTGTAGAGTAAGCTTCTTTAAAATAAGGAGTTATAAAACCATAAAAATCCATTCATTCCGTATATGTTAAAAAAACATTCTCCTCATACTTTTAACGGAAAAGTCAAAAAGTTCCTTGTATGGTAAACAAAAGAAATATTCATTCCATAACACAAAGTAAAAGTAAAAGATGGGTAAACATGACACTAAAAATTCAATGAATAATATTAAACACTTTATGAAAAACATTTTATGATCATGGATGAAAAATATAACCCCATTAAATACATACGAATAAGCAATCTCGGATAAAAATGAGATTGCAAAATTATCCCTTACCTTAGGTCCGATATGCTTTGTACACATCTAAACCTCATGTATAATGATTTATATAATGTCATTGACTTATTGAAGAATCATATTCGTTGTTATGATATCATATATGGTTCACTTATGACTTTATATTACCCGTTATTTTGTAAATTCCATGTTAAAGCAGCGTTTTGGGTAAAATCGTTTCATTTATCGTATGTGTTTCAACATGTTGTTCTTGATATTATTACTTATATAGAGATTTAAATTATTCCATAATGTGAAACATGATTTATATATAATATATATTCAGTATATAAATATATGGAATGAAATAGACCGTTCATGGAGACGGTAGGTCGTGCGTACGCATGAATGCCGTTTTCGATTCCTTATTGAATTAAATTTAATTAAGTAAATGAAACATATATGTACATAAATCCTATATCATTATTATGTAATATATTTTATTATTATTTATTATATATACTTTATAATCATACTTGAATGGTTAATCATGGAAAATTAATTTCCTCCTGTTCGTGGAGACGGTAGTCCGTACGTATGCACGAGCAACGATATAATTCCCATGATCGTGGAATTGTATTAAAGTGTATGTACAATATTTCAGAATAAATATAAATTTAAAATAATCATATATAATTATTTATTTACACCATTATACCCATCCATGTAAGGTGGTGGTGGAAAAAATATTACCCCACAGCGTGGAGATGGAATTTTGTACGTACGCACGCGCGATGATTTCGTGTTCCGTAGGATGGATCGAAGATGAATTGGGTTGTTTTATTTTTATAATAACTTATCAATATATGAGTGATACTAATGTTATTAATTTATGATGAAACAAATAAATAAGAAGAACTATAAGAGAAATAAAATTGAAAGAATCAGTAAAGGATATTACCTCTTCTTTGACGCACATCTTCTTAACATCCTCTTAAGGAACTAGGGTTGGTCTTTTAAGGATACCAGAACCTCAATAATGTTCTTATAGAATTTTATAAGGGAAATTTACAGGTTTTGGCCGAGATTTAAGGCTCAAAAGGGTGTGAAGAGAAGAGGGAAGTGGTGCACTTTTTATAAAGGAGGAGAGGGGTACCTTTGGAAAAACATAAAATATTATTTTATAATGAAGTCATATTTTGTTTATAATATCTCCAAATTGATTTATTTAGAAGATAATGTGGGGATGGGTCGAAATCCTCTCAACTAGAAGGTTTTAGACAAGTTTAGGTTACTATTTTAACCTTATCATTTAGATTTAACTCTAAGTTAAATAATTTAACTTTTACCGTGTCCTCTTGTTTTCTTACACTATATGGTTAATAAACTTAATATTAGAATCCAAAATAACCCCAAGTGGTTCATTATTAGTATAAATAACCTTATCTATTTCATTTGGCCGATCCTTAGATTTTTTGGAATATAATAACAATTAATAATAAAATATTGGTTTTAAAAACTATTTTATGTCAATTTTGACACAAGTTTGTAATTGATTTTTGTGAAACTCATAATAGCATGATTAGTTCAAAAAAACTAAATTAAATCAATAATAAAATGTCCTATTAACCTAGAAAATTAGTTTAATTCATAAAATGTCTAAAATTACCTTTATTTAGTTATTTATAACATCAATTATGTTAAACTTTTATTAATAAGGTAATTATTACATCATCATTGTGTCATAAATAAATTAAATTATTTAATATATAAATTTTTTAAATAAAATACCATTATGTAGGTAATCTTTTAATATTTTTAATGAATATTTATAGTTGAATTTATCTTATGTATAACCCTATATTAAAATTGTTTTATTTATTAAACATTGATTTTAACTATTTTAACTTTTCCTTAAATAAAATAATAATAAATGTTCTAATATAATCCAAGTGGACATAAATGATAATATTATATTCCTAAAGTTGTTTTTGGTCGAATTATACTTATCCAATAGAATTATAACATGTGTTAGGGTAATAGTAATATCATTTTTACCCTTAATTACCCTATTTACTTTTAACGGTGGTAAATAAAAGTAAAAAGTTACTATGCACCAACAATTATTTTTATCTTATTGAACCACATTTTACCCCTTGATATTAATCATGTCTCTTGGATTTTCAAAATTCACTCACAGAAGTGGTAAAATTACGTTTTATGTAAATTTTCAAATTCTCCTAGGAGGTGGGTAAAAGACGGTGAAAAGTTCAATAAAATTTTTATATATCTAAATTATTATTAAATGACTCCAATGAATTACATTGAACTTAAATAGGTATTATGTTTCAATTTTTACCACAAATAAATTTAAATAAAATAAATAAATATTGAAATAAAAAGTCAGTTTTTAAATAGTAACCCAGTGTTTTCACTATTCATCAAAAATTGAAAGTCTTCAGAAAAATACCAAAAATTCATCCTATACTAATTTTGATATTCCAAATCCAAAAATGAAGTCCATTTCAAAAGGTAAAATTTCTAGTAGTGGGTATTACTATTCATAAAGGCTAGTTTATATAACATATCATTGTTTAGCGAAACACGGTATTGCGTTCAACACACGCTATCGTGGAAGGTCGTGATTGCGTGTAATGCCAGCCAAGTTAGGGATGTATGTAGTGAAAGATCCATTTGGTATTGCATATAATATAATCAAAACTTATTTCATTTATACATTAAAAAAAATCTATACTTAATGTTGTTTAAAATAATACCCACAAAACGAACTTGAAATTGTGAGTAACACGAGCCAAGAATAGTGTTGCGTATACTGCAAGCTAATACGGTGTTGCGTATAAAACAAGATAATCTTGGTGTAGTGTATAATAGAAGAAGTCAAAGAAATTAAAAATAATATATCTCATAAAATCTCTAGGTGTTACATTCCACCCCACTTAAAATGAATTTCTCCCTCGAAATTCGCCAGGGTTATAAATTCTTTACTACTTGAAAGTTTCGTTCGTAAAAACCCACATTGTAAAAGGAATACTAAAACTTAATACGAAAAAGTAAAGTAAGAAATTTAACAGTTACCCAGATTAACTCATCACTGGGTTTCCATATAGGAGAACATAGGTGGAAATATGGATATGGAAGAGAAACATAACCATCATCTTCTGATGAAGAGTGGTAGGGGACATTGCTATGAAAACTCCAACAATCACAAAGCCATAAATTTTTGATGATCTAAGGTAACATATAATTAATCAGATATAAGTGCACTAGGACAACATTTTTTGGTTTTCAATATCATTTCCCTAAAGTCGAATAAATTGGAATTAGAAGAAATACTTTGTTGATTTTGGTACAATCTCACCATTGGTCGTTCCTCGGACAATTTCCACTTCATCTCTTAAAGAAATGAAGTTGAATTGTTCATTCATGAAGTGTTAGTATATCATGTGATAGAATGATGGGTCATTCCATCAGTCTCAAACAAAGGTTATCAATAGTTATCAAATATACATAAGTCCATCTATAGGGAGAATAATCATATATGGTTCCTAAAATGGACTTATACAACATATATCATACTTCTTAATATAATAAAACAAGTTTCTACTAACCATGGACTTCTTGTAGGCTAGTGGTATGCGATAAAGGCATGTCGCACTTTGGTTGTGGGTTCGATTCCCACAGCCTTGTCCGATGCGACAGGTTGTCGCCCGTCCTATAGGTTGTCCTTTTTCTAAAACTACATTATTATAACATTCCATCAATAATATCGAAAAAAGTTCTATCCTTAAACAATACTGACTTATGTCCAACCTAATCTATTCCAATCTTTAGTCTTATCTAAAATTCTTTTGTCCAACCTCATAGTATAAAGAAAACAATTACTAGAAAGCTCATCTTCCGAGCATGTGAATACCATAATTTATCCCCCATATATCATACAATATATCTTGTTGGTCAAATTAAAAACAATTGAATACCTTAATAATTTTTTCTATTGAAATATTAATACCCATTGAACCTTAGTGAAAACATTAATGCGGTCAAAATTTAACACTTTCTACAATCCAAAATCCCAAAATTTCTATACACTCAAACCATGATATAACTTTGTCCTTATATCAGTCATGAGATAATTTCATTTTTTCTTTATCCCTTAACTTTTCACTTATCATCTTCTTTCCAAAAATACTTCAATCACTTTTCATGGTTAATGGTACCATATAATTATTGAAAACCAATACATAGATATTCCAAAATTCCAAAATTCCATAAATGAGATTCCATGATATTATTTTGAAATCCTATTACATAAACACTTAGTCATTACACAACATCATTTTCGTACTCAACATCACAAATAGTGATCACATGTGACTTCCCTTTATCCTTTTCCTTAAGAGGATGCTCACGTTGATCATCATTAACCAATGGATCAGGGCATTGATTATCATAATGCCTCATTTCCTTCCACATGAAACATTGAAGTGTTGGTGGTGCGTTATCTGTAGTATTTTCTTTATTCTCATAATTAGCAACCCTTTTTCAATTACTTCGACACTCAGCTACTCGATGACCTTATTTTCCACACTTAAAACATTTTATAGTCCCTTTAAGACAATCTCCACCATGCTTCTTTCCACACTTTGAGCATAAAGAAACATTCATCTTCTTTTCACCATTATTATTAGATTTCTTCTTGAACTCCATCTTTCGTTTCTTGTCAAAACCATGATATTGATATGTTACACCAACTTCCAGTTCTACCTTGATATCACAACACAAAATTTCTTCATAGATATTGAAGTCTCTTATAGCTAATTCCCTTCGAAGACTTGGTTTTAAGCCACTGAAGAATCGATCAACTTTACTTTCAGGTTGGATGATAAAGCCAGATGCATACCTTGAAAGTCTTGTAAAATTTGCTTCATATATACCAATAGATTCATCATCCTTATGCATAAGATAAAGTAACGTATTTTCCATATTTTTTAAATGAATACTAGGGAATTTCTTATTGAAAAACTAGTTCTTGAACTCATCCCCTTCCATGGATTCAATTTCATCTTGGGGACCTGTATTCTTAATTAGAGTACACCATTTATCTGCTTCACCTTCTAAACGACAAATAGCCGGAATGAATTTTTAATGTTTTGAATAGTGAAGTATGCAAAATATCTTTTCAATGTTACTGATCCATTTTTCAGCAACAAGTGGACCAGAAGACCCACTGAAAGAATGTGGGCGTTGCCTCGTAAAGGACTCAATAGAATATTGTTCCCTTCTTTGCTCATTCAGAAGTCTAGAATTATTCTTAGCTTCTGTAAGTATGGCAATAATATTTTTCACTCCATCTCACATCACATTTCATTGTTCTGGAGGATAATAACTACATTGTCAATTACATTGACCAACATGGTTCCTTCAGGTTCCACCCATTGTCTAAAACGCAAAAAGAATAGTGTGAGAGGCAAAAATCATGCCAGGAAAACAACATAATAAAGGTGGAGTACCTTCAATATATAGTATCTTAGGTTTAATTCTATGATCGTTACCTTAATTCTAGGACTTTAACCTATACTTATACTTAACCTTATGGACATCCCTAGACATACCTTAGAAATATCTCTAGGAATCTCACTAAAGTTTTCTTATCATAGTTTCCAAAGGTTTACTAAATCTTTCATCTAGTACCAATTGTAGAGACCCAATCATGACGTACATAGAAATTACATTACATTTTCAGAATACTTAATACATAACAAAAACATGCACACAAGGACCGTAATAGTTTAGTGTCTTTGGAAACTTGGAATATAATCTTCTAATCATGGTGACAGATCATCAACATCTCCCATAAAGAACTTCCCCTTTCGTTTTCTTACCTAAAAACTTTCATTAAATCCTAGGGAAAAGAAAACATATAAAGGGTGAGCTCAAATTCTCAGATAGGGTAAGCATGGAGAAAATAAAACAAACCATATACATTTGAACTTCAAAACATGAACATAATATTTAAACATCAAAATCTTGAGCAATGACATAAAACATGGAAGTACGTAAGGCATGGATCATAATGGATCATCAATCATGTTAAAATAGCATGGGAATAAATCATGTAATTGTGGAAACCATTGAGAACATGTTTTGATTTCTATAGTAGCCGAGGCATTACTACCAAGACCATCTTAGTGGACAAAGTCCCTTTCTGAATCGAGTTCACTACTCTTTCCAATCCTGTATCACTGAACCGGATTAACATACCGTTTCAGCCATTTCTATCTCATGATATATAAATATTTACCCAATGTATTGGAGGGAGATAAAGGTCCCACCCATATCATAATTAAATCATTCTTACTTGTTCCACAACACAATCATACAACATTCATCATAACCCAAAGAATAAAATGGGTTTCATAAACATCATCCCATCATAACATAATCCATATAAAACAAATGGATATCATTTCAACATAGGAAAAGTGAAACCAATTAATTACTAGAGACATTATACTTGAAACATACACATATGAAATAATATCATCTTAGATGTAAAATGGTTTTGATAAAACACTTGAAATGAATTCTTGAGGAAAATATCCTTTGCTTTTCAAAATCATTTTATTTTCACAAAATGCCATTCAAATTTAAAATAAAATAATTTTGATTAAAATAGTTATGAAATCTTATAGAGTATGATTCATGAAAATAAGGCGTTATGAAACCGTAAAAATCCATTCATGCCGTATATGTTAAAAAAACATCCTCCTTATACTTTTAACGGAAAATTCAAAAAGTTCCTCGTATGGTAAACAAAAGAAAGATTCCTTCCATAACACAAATTAAAAGTCAAATAGGGGTAAACATGAAATTAAACATTCATAGAATAATATTAAACAATTTATGAAAAACATTTTATGGGCATGGATGAAAAATATAACCCCAGTAAATACTTACAAATAAGAAATCTCTGATAAAAATGAGATTGTAAAATTATCCCTTACCATATGTCCGATATGATCCGTATGTATACGAAACTCCTGTATAATTATTTAGATAATGTCATTGACTTATTACAGAATCATATTAATTGTTATGATATCATATATGGTTCACTTATGACTTTATATTACCCGTTATTTTGTAAATTCCATGTAAAAGCAGCATTTTGGCTAAAATCGTTTCATTTATCGTACGTGTTTCAACATGTTTTTCATGATATTATTTCTTATATACTGATTTACTATATTCCATAATGTAAAACATGATTTATATATAATATATATTCATTATATAAATATATGGAATGAAATACACCATTCATGGAGACGGTAGGTCATGCGTACGCATGAACACTATTTTCATTTCCTTATTGAATTAAATTTAATTAAGTAAATAAAACATATATGTACCAAAATCCAGTATCATTATTATTTAATATTTTTCATGATTATTTATTATATATACTTTATAGTCATACATGAATGGTAATCATGGAAAATGAATCTCAACGCGTTCATGGAGACGGTAGTCCGTACGTACACACGAGCGATGATATCATTCCCATGATCGTGGAATTGTATTCAAATGTATGTATAATATTTAAGAATCAATATCACTTTACAATAATCATATATTGTTATTTATTTACACCATTATACCCATCCAAGTAAGGTGGTGGTGGAAAACAGATTACACCACGACGTGGAGACGGTATTCCGTATGTACGCACGTGAGGTGATTTCATTTTCCGTAGGATAGATAGAAGTTGAAATTGTGTTATTTTATATTTTTAATAACATATAAATATATCAGTGATGCTGATGTTATTAATTTAGGATGAAACAAATAAATAAAAAGAAGTATAAGAATAAATAAATTAGAGAGAATCAGTAAAGGATATTACCTCTTCTTAACCTCATCTTAAGGCACTAGGGTTGGTCTATTGAGGATACCAGAACCTCAATAATGTTTCTAGGGAATATTTGAAGGTAAATGGTCTGGGTTTGGCCGAGCTTTAAGGCCCAAAAGGGTGTGAAGAGAAGAGAAAAGGGGTGCCCTTTTTATAAGGGAGGAGAGGGGCACTTTGGAAAAACATAAAATATTATTTCATAATAAAGTCATATTCAGTTTATAATAGCTCCAAATTGATTTAATTCGAATATAATGTGGGTATGGGTCGAAATCCCCTCAACCAATAGTTTTGAGACATGTTTAGTTTAGTATTTTAACCTTATCATTTAGATTTAACTCTAAGTAAAATAATTTTACTTTTACCGTGTCTTCTTGTTTTCTTACACTATGTGGTTAATAAACGTACTATAAGAAGCAAAAAGAACCCCAAGTGGTTAATTATTAATATATATAACCTTATCTACGTCATTTCGACTATCCTTAGATTTTTAAGAATATAATAACAATTAATAATATAATATTAGTTTTAAAAACTATTTTATTTCAATTTTGACACTATTTGGTAATTGATTTTTGTGAAAATCATAATAGCATGATTAGTTCACACAAGTTAATTAAATCAATAATAACATGTCATATTAACCTATAAATGTAGTGAAATTCCTAAAAAGTCTCAAATTATATTTATTTGGGTATTTATAACATCAATTATGTTAATATTTCATTGATAAGGTAATTACTACAACATCATTGGGTCATAAATAAATTAAATTATTTAATGTCTAAAAATTATAAATAAAATACCATTATGTAGGAAATATTTTTATCTTTCTAATGAATATTTACAGTCAAACGTATCTTATGTATAACCCTATAATAAAATTTTTTAGTTATTAAACATTGATTTTAACTATTTTAACACTTCTATAAATAAAATAATAATAAATGTCCTAATCTAATCCAAGTGGAACTAAATGATAATATTATACTTCTAAGGCTGTTTTTGGTCGAATTATACTTATCCAATAGAATTAGAACATGTGTTAGGGTAATAATAACATCATTTTACCCTTAACTGCCCTATTTACTTTTAACCCTGGTAAATAAAATTAAAAAGTTACTATTCACCAAATATTATTTTTATCTTATTGAATCACGTTTTAATCCTAATATTAACCATGTCTCTTGGATTTTCGAAATTACACTAACATAAGTCGTAAAGTTATGTTTTATGTAAATTTTCAAATTCTCCTAAGAGGTGGTTAAAAGACGGTGAAAAGTTCAATAAAATTTTTATATATCTAAATTATTATAAAATGACTCCAATGAATTACATTGAACTTATATATGTATTATGTATCAATTTTTACCTAAAATAAATTTAAATAAAATAAATAATTATTTAAATAAAATGTCATTTTTTAAATAGTAACCCAGTGTTTTCACTATTCATCAAAAATTGAATGTTTTCAGAAAATTACAAAAAATGTACCCTAGGATAATTTCGATATTCCAAATCCAAAAATGAAGTCCATTTCGAAAGATAAAATCTCTAAAAGTGGGTATTACTATTCATAACGGCTAGTTTGTATAACATATCATTGTTTACCAAAACTCGGTATTGCGTACAACACACGCTATCGTGGAAGGTCGCGATTGCGTGTAATGAAAGCCAAGTTATGGATGCGTGTAGTGAATGCTCCACTTTGTGTTGCGTATAACATAATCAAAACTTATTTAATTAATACATTAAACAAAATCTATACTTAATGTTGTGTAAAATAATTTCCACAAAACGAACTTGAAATTGTGTGTAACACGAGCAAAGAATAGTGTTGCGTATACTGCAAGCTAATATGGTGTTGCTTATAGAAAAAGATAATCTTGGTGTAGTGTATAATATAAGACATTAAGGAAATCAAAAATAATATATCTCATAAAATCTCGTGGTGTTACAATAACTTTACAACCTCAAACCTGATTATAAATATCCTCACAACCCCAACTCCATTCCAAAGAGAGTCATTGTGAACAAGAATTCTAGAGAATTATCTCAAGACCGAAAGAACTTCATCCTCCAAGAACACTCTCAAGAATGAGATATATCCACCTCCATTGGATCAAGGAAATCTAATGCGTACAACGCAAGCAAATTCTTCTCCACGCTAGCACACAGAGATTCCTTTGGCGATCTCCAGAGACACATGGTGCTCATGTGGATCACCGCTAGAGGAAGTCTACACTTGTCTTCTGTGACGCAACGACGAATCATATCTGAACATGATCAAGAATATCAAGGAAGAATGAAAATCCAAAAAGGTACTTCTTTTAAATTAATTAAATTAATTATAATCAACCTGTGATAGTCCTCGTTTGTGGTTCCGAGACTATCCTTCTTCTTTGTCTATTTCTCTAATTTGATATATGGATACTGGCATTTATCATCGTATTGATCCCGGATGGATCATTTCTCATGATAAAAATCCAAATGAGAACATCAACCCATGAGCTTCTTTTGTGCCCAGAACCTTCCGTATCCTAGGTTTAGTTTTATTTCCCTACATATTTTTTCTAGAGATCTTAATTTTCCTTTTGAAATTAGCCTCTATATGACATTGTTTTCCACATTGGAAGCATCTCCCATTCCCATTGATATATCTTTCGAGATGCTTCTTCCCACATATATGGATGGTTGGGAGTTTATTATTATTTTCCTTATCATATTTATTTCATGAGATTATATGAAACATTGTTTCTCTCCTCTATGATGTGTTTGGAAACTCAACTATTTTCCAGTTATTAATTGTAATCATTTCAATCTAGATTAGAATAAACAAAATATTTTTCTCTCCATCTTACATCGGGTTAAGTGTATCCTTAGAGAAATATTGAAATTTACTATCACATTGATTGTTGGAAAGGGTTCTTCCATTTTGTTCCATTAACTAAAAAGGAATATAAAATGATGGGGGTTCAATACATATCTTATAAGAAAATTTAAAAGGAAAATTTGATCATTGAAGGATAATATCATAAAATTAAATTATTTCATATCTTATGATTCCCTATGTTTCTGTCTTAATTATCCATGGGGATATAATTATCCCTATGATTCGTAATAAAATTTTTCTAGTCCTAATCTTAAAAATAACTTTAATGTTCTATGATATCAACTGTAATGATTCTATCCTTGAACACATATTTATTATATTATTTTAAGAAAAATTAACTATCAAATAAAAACTAGGGATCATGATGTCTAGTTTTTTGGGTTGTCGGGTATAAAAAACTGAAAACATGGATCAATAATAAAATAACATTTTATTTATCATCCATAAAGAGATCATAAAATCCTTTGAGATACAACATTTTCATAAGATAACATGGGGACAACATGGACAAAGGGATGAGCTAAAAATAATATTAAGGGAACAAATATAAGAATATTTTATTGACCCTCCCTTTATATACATTAACATTACTTAACTTTTGTTTAATACATAAAAAAAATTACAAATTAGTTCCCAAAAACCATATTAGTTTAGTGTCATTGCAAACATGGAAACATAAACACTGGTACATGAGGGAGATAAATTTTCTCCCACTTGGTTCTCCAAGACTAGAACCTCTCTTAGACATATCATACATGAGATATATCTTCATAACCTAGGAAAGTAAACATAAAAAATGGTTGAACTCAGATTATCAAAAAGGTAAAATTAGGGAGACATGAAAGGATAAACATGAACATTGGCATATGATAACATGATAATAAAATTAGAAGAACAAACCATATATCTAAAATATCCTAAACATGAGTTATGGGATAAATATTAGCAATTAATAAGACATGAATCACAATCAAACAAACATCACATACTATTAAATCATAACTATGAAATTGGAAATGGAATTTTTCACATGCATATAAGAATAAAATTTTTATATTAAAGAAACCTACAAATACCATTATAATATGTTAGGATTAGGCTTCGACCTGCGTACATGCTTCAGGCATTGGATATTAACATGTGTAATCTCTTACATTAAGGCATTAAATACAACCCATATAACATCTTCTTTTCAGGATAGTGCTACTACCCATATACCTTGATGATTTCAAGCTTGGTTTACAAGGTGTGTACTATCTTACTTTTAGGCTTGGGATAAAACTGACGCACCTTATTGTTGTTAGGCTGGGTCTACAACCGATGTACCTTCTTATTTTTGTGCTGGGTCTACAAACTATGTACACTTTGAGCTCATATACAACATATCATTACCCAATGCATTTGAGGGAGATATAGATCCCACCTATCTCATAATAAAATCCTCCACACATATTCCATAAGATAATAAAACCTTCACCTTATCATGACCCATAAAAAGGGATAAGTTTTATAAACATAAAATTGTAACCCATGAAATTAAATGGGTATTAGTAACATTTCATCACATCAAAACCTATGAAAATAGATAGGTTTCATAATAACATTAGGAATGTATAAAATGTGAAAAGAAGCTAGTTTCAAAAGCATTAAACTTGTAGAAGTGAAATGGGTTTCTTAAGCATTTTCCATCAAACAAATATACCAATAAAGAATAAATATGAATGAATCCTTTAAATAAAATCCCATAATGTAATAAGTAACATCAATAAGTGTAATCTTATATAGAAAATAACATGGAAGGGTATTTTGAAAACATTTCCTGAGGTAAATATCCTTTTTTCAGTGAGAATTTATCTTTAAAACATAGAATGTTCCAAAAAAAATTCCTCATAAAATTATAAAATAAGCTTGAAAACCTTTTAAAAAACATTTCATTGAAAATATATTTTTAATAAAAAATCTTAAACATTTTCCTCTTAAACATAAAATGAAATCTTTAAATAATTAATGGTGTGAAAATTTGTAGATGTCATACAATGTAAAAAGAACATTCCTTTTGTATGGTAAATGTAACACCCTATGGTATTGTAAATAAATTTAATATTGAATTCATGAAACACTGAATTTCTACAAACCATTACTTGGTTATATCAAATTCAGTAAACCTAATTGTTCATCCTCTATTATTTTAATTTCTAATAATTGACAGGCACTATTTCGTTTTCTAAGATATTTAGAGTTTGATAGGAGAAATTTAAATTTTTGGTGAATAGTAATGTAACATTATAAATAGTAATGTACTTTTATTAATAGTAATTTGACCCTAAGGATTTATAACCTCTCCCATGAAAGTATAAATATAAATTAGACACCTTATAAATGAAATAGTGTATTTTAGAAATTAATAATTAAGTGTTGGTATTTTTGTGATAAATAAATATGTAATTAAAATTTTAAATTAGTAAATTTATTTAAAATAAAATACCTTTTAATAAAATGTATTATTCAATAAATATTTTTTTTGAACTATGATTTAAGATACTTTTATCAGACCAAAGTTAATTTTTGAAAGTATTATCAAATCAATTTAAAATTTAAAATATGCATTTTCAAGAAAATAATGATTTCATTTAAAAATTATATTTTTTTTTATTTTTATAATTATATCAATAAAATGGAGTTCATTTTTGATTTATACACTTCAAAAAATTTAATGGGTGATGTTTTGGGAATTTTCTGAAAAACAAGAATTTTTGGTAAATAGTAAAATACAGTAACATACAGTATCAACACATTATAAGATAAATACACTATTACTTGAATAATATCTGATGTAACAACACTTGGTCAAACCCACAAGAAATTATTGTTGTTTTGAGTCATAATAATCAACACTATCATTTGTCTTTCACAAAATAATAAAATAATGGTAAAACCTCTTCTCCTTCACTATAAAATCCACCCCTCACTCCCTCTTCTCTTCACTCCTCTCAAGCCTTGTTCCTTGTAAAAATTATACTAAAATCTCCTCCAAATTTTCTCCTCACATCCAACAGCCCTTGGTCTCTTCAAAAGTTGAAATACTATCCCGTAAAGAGGCTATCAAGAATGATAAATTCAATATGTAGATTCCACTTTTCATTTCATTTATTTTCTTTCAAGTTCCTTTATTTCATTTTATTAACTTGCATCCATTCCTTAAAATGTTATGATAACAAAAATAACTTAATATATATTAATTTTGTAAGGATAAAGGAATAATTCATCATTATCCGTACTTTCCCCTCCTTTTATACAGGAAATGAAAACCCCGTCTGAGATGTGTTAATTTACAACATTCAAGGACGACGAGTTTTCAATTTATTTTACCATATTCATTTATAGTCATGGAACCATTTTTATGTTTGAAATAGATCATAATATATGTTATATATCCTATTTAATGTTCAAGAGTCATTTTTTACACATGGTATTAATTTATAAAACAAATTGAGTTCGTGGTAATCGAAATATCACCACATCAATCTAAGTGTTTATCATTAAAACATTATATAATTATTCACCCTCACACAAAGTAACCAAATGAATTATATGATAACTTAAATTTATTAATGAACATTAATAATAGATAACATAAATTCTGTTATTAAATTATTATTTTACATTAACTTCCGTACAAGCGAACCGGTCATGGAAACTAATAAAACGTGCATTGATGAAAGATGATATTGAATCTCTTAACCCATAAAAATTACCATAAATGAACATAATAAAATTATAATAAATAAAATACTTGTAAAAAAAGTTTATAATTATGTTATTAATAAGTATATTTTCATATTCAATGAGTGTAAGTTCAAGAGAAGAACATATTCAAACATATGGAAAGAGTTATCTACCCGATCTTCCATTTTCATTATAGTTACTCTTATTCTATACTTACCTCAGTGAAATTATTATTTATTATTATGTAATACTCATAAATTCTATGTTAATATTCTATATATTTTTAACAATCAGAATATTTCTCTATTTAATTGTGAGTTACATATTTTAAAAGGATCTTTAAATTATTATTTCTTAAAATACAAGCCCGTTTCAAGGGAATTTCTTGAAATCATACCTAATTTCAAGGCCACCATATAATCATTTTTTATAAATATTTATATTTATAATGAAAACGGTTTTTTATGTAATACTATATTAATTCACATTTGTTTTTATACAAATATTGTTTTTAAATAACTCTTCTTTTCAAAGTAAAGAAGTATTTATCTCAAGAATTACTCGATGATTTTATAAGAGTATTTTCACCTATTTAAACGCCCCTATTGACAATTATGTTTAATTGGGATTAATATTTTATGATATTATCTAACTTATTTTATTTAATGTTTTATTATTAGTTTTATTTTGTATGTTTTATCTTGATACCATTCACTGTATTACTCTGAATGGTTAGTGTTCATATTTAATGATTGGGGAAAGTTATTTTCATTTCACATGATAGTTTTAATATGAATGAATATATATTCATTCTTATCCATATTCATATGAGGAATGCATTAAAATTATTTCATGATGGTTGGGGCCCAATATATCCCCTCAATGTATCAGTAGGTCTATGGAAGCAAACTAGAGTCTTGGCACACGAACTTGACAATATAGTTATTTATGGTCTTGCCACAAGGCCTTGGAGGAATGGTTATGATATATGACATTATTCATTCCATCATAATGAAGTAGTGATTGATATTCCATGTAATTATTCTACTATTAGAATATCCATGGTTAGGTTTTATGTAATTATACAATCAGTTCTTATTCCATCCATATTATGCTCATGTATATTTTTAAAGGCATGCATTCTTAGTTACGCATCATGTCTAGTGTTTATGTTTATAATTTCTTCTGATGTACTATTTGACCTTACTATGCATATGATATCACCCCTTTTACATGTTTTATTTTCACCATGTTGTGAAAAAGTATATTATGAATGACTTTTAAGTATAATCTAAGAGATTATGTGTGATTCAAAAGAAGTTGATATATAGTATTTCTTTTCAAGTTGTAATTTTCGACATATGTATGTATCTGGTTTTCCAAAACAACTAAACTATTAATTCATTTAGGTTAATTTTTTTTTGTAATCATGCTTATTTAATCAAATATGGTAGTGTATCTGAGAAATTTTAGGTCGGGTCCTTACAGTTAGTATTAAAATAAGTTTTATAGAAATATTGGAAACTATATTTAGAAAAGATAGATTAGAGAACAAATCACAATATAGTATTTGAGTAAAAACATAAAATAACATCCTAGAATATTAGTAATGAATAGATTGTGTAGATATTTCTATAAAATACATCCCTCTCTAGATACTAAAAGTGGACGTGGTTCTAGAACAGATGTATCTAGGAGTAACAACTCTGACAGAGAGTTTCGGGCTTGACCTAGGGTATCTTAGTACATGCCAAAGAGAATTATTTCACACATGGTCTGGAACTCCCTAGGGACATGCTTAGTATAATTAACATTTTTTTACAAATCATTATTAAGAAATTAAATGTAAAATTTTTCCCTAATAAACCATGATTATGATATTAGCTATGGATTGAAAATCAATTAATGCTATTAATTTTTCTAAGTTGAGATTATAGATTATGATTCATAACAAAATCTATTTTATGAAATTATTTATAAATGGATCCAAGTAGAAGGAATAGAAATAGCTTTAACGCACTGATCCCATATAGGGATTTTCCTCATATGCATGATAATGATGCTTGATCTAGTGCAATGACTTGGGTTGAGAAACCTATATCTATATTTGGATTGTTGACTTAGATTATGAATAATAACCTTACTCATATAGAGCATCCATATCCACATCATGGAGGATCTATGTTGTATCTCTTTATATGACAACATCCTCCATCATTTAGCGGAACTAAAAACCCATTCATATTGGATAAGTGGATTAGTTCTTTATAGAAGAAATTTCTTAATTTGAGATATAATGAAACAGAGAAGTTTGTAATGGAATTTTATCATCTATAAAGAGAGGTAGGTCAATGGTGGTATTTAATTAAAAACAAAAAGGAGGACGAAGAAATAGAATAAATTGAGTGTCGGGATTTTAAGGAAATATGGATAGAAAAATACTTACATCATGAACAAAAATCATATATAGAAAGGAAATTTTTTAATATTTGGGGAAAAAAGATGAGAATGTTACAAATTATGAAGCTAACTTCTCACGGATATAAAGACAAGCCATGGACTAAATACGTAATCCAAGGAGAAATATTGATTGAATCTTTGATGGTTTAAAACTATTCATATGAAGGGAACTACTCTCCCAAAGTTTCTCATCATAAAAATATATAGTCTCATGTGTTATCAAGATAGAAATGGAAGCCTATATGTTTTATTATTTTAAAGGAAATAAATAAAATAAGATGGATTATTAATGTTATGTAAATGTAAATAAGGAAATGGGGAAGAAGGGAAGAGTTGACTTTCCACCCTGTGATAAATATGGGAAGAAAAACTATGGTACTTTCATGAAGGGTATGAGTGCTAGTTATAAGTATGGAGAAAATTGTCAACACTCATGAGATTGCAATGGAAATAAATAAGTTACCAATGTTCTATTATACATTTGAAAGGACATGGTACATTATGAAAGTTGATATAATAAGTGTCACATGAAAATTCCCCAAAGAAGGCCATGGGATCAAGGTTAAGCTTATATTATCAACACTGCTGAGTTTTAAGTTCTTAATAATGATGTGACATGCACTTTAATCATTTCCTCAAACTGAGAAAATGCTTTATTTTATTCTGGATCATCAAATTATTTTATATCATTCCATTTTTTCAAGAGAATTAGATATTTTCAATTTGAAATAATAAAGGATTTTCTAGTCAAACCTCTGAGGGGAAGTATCATTTCAACAAATATGTGTCAGTCAATCCCCATTATAACACATAAACGTGCTTTATATTCTGACCTTATAATAATACCCTTAATGGAAATTTATATAATTATCATTATGAATTGGATTTCAAATTATGATGTGAAAATATATTACAAGAAGAATGAGGTTATATTTTTTTAGAATGGTGTAGAATCACTTATCTTTTGAGAATAAACCTTGCCATATAATTCTTATCTTGATCTATGTTTAGTAGTACTATTGAATTAAATTATTGGAGAGATATAGAACAAAATATATTTGGGTGAGGAAAGGGATGTTCAAATAGAGGACATACCTATTATGAAATAATTTGTTGATGTGTTTTTAGAGGATTTACCTTGACATCCTCTAGAGTATTAGGCCGAGTTCTATATTGATTTAATTCATAGTTCATGATTTATATAAATGTATCATTATAGATTTTCCACTATGGAGTTAGTATAACTGAAGAAACCCCTAGAAAAATTAGGTGATAATGTTTTTTCAACCCTATTATTTCTTCATGGGAAGTCCCTATTATTTTCTTCAAGAAGATGAATGTATCTATGATGTTGTCTATTGACTACATGGATATTCATACGGTTATGATAAAGAAAAATTATCCTTTTCCTCAAATTGATGATTTATTTTATCAACTTAATGGATCCTAATATTTTTTGAAGATTGACCTTCAATTTGGATATTATCAGTTACATGTGAGTAAGGAATACATTCCAAAACTCATTTTGAACTGGGTATGGGCATTATGACATTAGAGTAATTCATTTTGGAATGACTAATGAACCCTATGTTTATATAGATCTAATGAATAAGGTTTTCAAAGAATATCTTGATAAAATATTTTGTGGTATATATTGATGAAATCACGGTATAATCCAAAATCTTCTAAGGTCATGGAAATAAATTGTGAATTATTCTAATAACTCTTAGAAGTAATGAATTAGATGGGAAGTTTAAAAAAATTTATTTTGGATTAAATCAATTAAATTTACTGGCCACATTATTTCTAAGGATGGAATATTTGTTGATCCTACGAAGACAATAGATTTTCAAGAATGGCTGACATCAATGAACATAACTGAGTTACTTAGCTTTATAAGCATAGAAGAATACTTTCAGTGTTTTATTCAGAACATCACCTGATTATCGAACCCTTTATCCATGTTTACTCTAAAACGGTTATGTTCTTATGGACAAAACATTTAAAGGAATGTTTCGATAAATTAAAGAGGGTAATAGTGAATTCTTCGATCCAAACTATACCCTCGTGGAATATAGGGTTTTTGATCTATAGTGATGCATAAAAAAGGGACTGGTATGTTCTCTTATGAAGAATTATAGTGTTATTTCCTATGAATCAAAATGATAAAATTCAGGAAACAAAACTATCATACACATGATATTCTCTTAGCTCTTGTGATATTTTCTCTAAAAATATTGAGACACTAGCTTTATGGTGAAATATGTGAGATACATATGAATCAAAAGAGTCTGAAATATATCTTATCAATTAATTAATTCAAAATGAGGAAATGTATATGGCTCGAACTACTCAAGGATTACGATTGTTCCATACACTACTACCCAGGAAAGTAAAATAAGGTTGTTAATGCACTGAGTAGGAAGAGTCATCGAGTTTTATGAAAAAGTGGATTGAAAGGGGTCCTGTATTCATGGATCTAGTAAGGATAGTTCATCAAACAATCAAAGATGGTAAAAAATCATTAAATTTTCATTTGGATACACAACAATATTTATTAGAATGAATACAATTTTCTTGCACATGATCCTTAGCCAGGTTGGTAAGGACTCCGTAAGTGCATCCAAGCGACCAGGGATCAAATCCAGGTGGAGGCATAATTTCTAGGGTACAGTAGCAGTACGGTAGCAGTATTGTAGCAGTGCTGTAGTGGGGACTGTGTAGTACTGTGGCAGGTACAGTAGCGGTAATGGTAGCAAACACTGTTTAGCACTATAGCAATCGGGAATATGCCCCCGTTTGGGCCTCCATGCCACCGATTTGGTCCCTGAGTCCTGTAAGGCCTTCGGGCCACCCATGCCTTCGGGTCAGTGAGGCCTTTGGGACACCTCAAGGCCTTCGGGCCACCTTAAGTGTAGATTCAAACCAGACAACCTACAAGGAACAAGCTCTACAGGAGGATAAGTAAGGAACTTACACCACAGAAGAAGCTAAACAGATTTCAAGAAAGAGAGGGTATGACACATGCCATCAGGACAAGCATGTTCATGCATGGGAATGCCTAACTGAATATCCATGCGAAGGTGGAGAGCTGATTTCACGATTAAGATGCTGGGGAGGTGCAGTTCCAAGTAGTTAGTCTGGGTTGTACGTAATATTTGAAGCCTATGGGAAAATGAATTCCTCTAAGGCCTACCGGCCATGTAATACATACACCTATTGGCCTTGTAAGGGTTCCACCTCACCCCTTGAAAAGTGGATTATCAAAAATCAATAAAAAATAAAGGCATTCGAGCCATTAGAGGAGGAGTAATACAATGTTATCATCATGATGATGGGAGTCTTCAAAAGAAAATTAATATTGTGAATAATGGGATGTTGCAAAATAATGAATATGAAGATGGAATTTTGAAGTTTGGGAAGATTCTTTGAGATCAAGAAATACTTGGGCTAAAAGGGGAGTTATTGGATGATTCCAATTGATTGAATTTCTCAATACATACTAGTAGCACATAGATGTATAGATATTTGAAGTAACATTTCTGGTGGGATAACATCAAGAGGGAAATTAAGGATTATGTATCAAGATGTTAAGTATGTCAACAAGTAGAGGTTGAATGAAAAAATTCTATAGGATTCATAAAACTTGTGCCTATTTATAAATTGAAATTGGATGATATCACCATGTTTTGTTTCACAGGATTACCCAATACTCTAAGAAATAATGATAAAATATGTGTAATTGATGATTGACTTACAAAATCTGCACATTTTCTCACTATAAGGGATGATTCTACTCTAGAGAGAATTTCACATCTCTATATCAATGATGCTGTAATAAAATATGTAAAAATTATTTAAATAGTGTCTGATCATGATCCCCAATTTACATAGAAATTCTAGAAAAGTATTTAGAATGCTTTGGATACTGAGCTTCGTTTGAGTACTATATGTCACTCACAAACTGTCAAGGAATCAAAATGGTGATCCAAACTTTAGAAGACAAGTTGAGATCAAGATAACTTGATTTTAAAGGTATGAGGGATCAGTATTCGCCATTGGTGGAGTTTTCCTAAAATAATTGTTTCCATTATAACCTTAAAATGGAACCATATGAAGCATTGCATTGAAAGAGATGTCGTACATCAATATGATGGGATGAAGTTGGTAAAAGGATGCTTGTTGGCCTAGTTGTTATGGAGGAAACAACAGAGAAGGTAAATAATTTTCAAACACATATCAAAGTAGCACAAAACATGAAAATTATTTATACTAATAATCAAAGGATGGATTTGGAATTTCCAGTTGGAGATCTTGTTTTCTTAAAATTATCTCTATGGAAGGCTGTTATATGATTTGGGAAGAAAGGGAAACTGAGACCCATATATATTGACCCATTTAAAATTATGTTGAGAATTCGAGCTATGGATTATCATATGGAAATGTCACCTTGCTTATCTAATGTAAAAAATGTGTTCCATGTCTCATTGTTGAAAAAGTGTATGCCATGCCCAATGCATGTCCTCACTTCTAAGGGTATAGAATTAGAACCTGACTTATCTTTCTGTGAAGATCCTATTCAGATTCTAGAAACTAAGGAACAATTATTGAATAATTAGACGACTCAACTGAAATAATATGCTTTAGAAAAATCATAAAATTGATGAAGGGAAATGGGATCCTGAGGAGTATATGAGGAAGAACTACCCAAATATTTTTTTGAGTTCACATTCTGGAAATTCGAGGATGGAATTTTGTGGGGGGGGGGGTGGAATGTTACACCCCAAGGTTTTATAAAACATTTAATATAGAATTTATAAAAAAATGAGTCTCTACAGAAAACCACATTGTTCTAACTAAGCCAGTAAACTTAAATTTTCAGCCAATATTATTTTAATTTCAAAAAACTAATAAACACATTTTTATTCCTTATGATATTTAGAGTCTGATCAGATAAACATACATTTTTGGGGAGTAATAATGTACCCTTATGAATATTAATGCACCCTTATGAATAATGTTATTATCCTTAGGAATATTATCATTTCCCATGAATGTTAAAATAAAATTTAGACACCTTTGAAATGAAATAGAGTATTTTAGAAATTAGTAAATATGTATTCGGATTTTTGTCTGTAATAAATATTTTAATATAATTTTAAATTAATAAATTTATTTAAAATAAAATAAATTTTCAAAAAATGTATTCTATAAAAAATAATTTTCTAACTTATCATTTTAGTATAATTTTATGAGACCTTATATAATTTTTGAAAGTATTATAAAATCAGTTTAAATTTTAAAATATGTATTTTTCATGTAAATAATTATTTTATCTAAAAATTAAAATTACTTTTTTAGAAAATTATTTTAATAAAATAGAGTTAATTTTTGAATTATACACATATAAAAATGGTAAGGGTGATTTTTTGGGGGATTATTATGAAAAACCAGATT
This sequence comes from Viscum album, assembly GCA_963277665.1. Taxonomy (NCBI): domain Eukaryota; kingdom Viridiplantae; phylum Streptophyta; class Magnoliopsida; order Santalales; family Viscaceae; genus Viscum; species Viscum album. Next base: position 1,059,135,719 of record OY728125.1, read on the forward strand.
TTTTTAATAATAAAATATAGTAATTTACTTTATAAATAAATTATAAGATAAATAAAATATTACATGCATCATAGCTGAAGTAAGAACACATGTTTAGAAATAAAAAGAAATTAGTTCAGTTTTGGCCACAAGAATCAACAATATTGGTTGTCTTTGGAAGAATAATAAAATAATGATTAAAATAATGGGAAAACCCTCATCACAACCACTATAAAAACCACCGTCACTCCCAATATCTTCACTCCTCTAAATCCTTATTTCATGTCTAAATTATTCTAAAATATACTCCCAGGCTCCTCCCCATGTCCAGTAGCCCTTTGTATCTTCAATAGACAACATCTTTTCCCCTAAAGAGGCTCTTAAGGAGGATAAATTCAAGAGGTAAATTCATCTTCTAATTTCTTTTACATATTCTTTCATGTTATTTTCATTTCTTTTTATTTCCTCACCACATTTACACCAAATGTTATGATAAATCTAGAACCTAAATTTTTCATGATAATTTAATAATTTATCATTATCTCTCCTTTCCCCTCATTTTATACTATAAATGAAAACACAATCTGAGATGAATTAATTTATCACATTGAAGGACATCAGGTTTTCAAATTATATCACCATCATAGATTATGGTCATGAAACCATTTTTATGATTTAAAAATATAATAATTTATGTTATATATCCTATTTAATTTTCCAGAATATGTTTTTACACATGGAACTAATTTATAAAACAAAATGAGTTCAGGATAATCAAAAAATCACCAAATGAATCCATGTGATTAACATCAAACCTTTATCTAATGGTTCATCCTCAAAAAATTTAACCAAATGGATTATATGATTATTTAAAAGTGTAAATTAACATTAATAACATATAACATCAATTATTGAATTTAGTTCTCATTTTAAATTAACTTCTATAGAAGCAAATAGATCAAGAAAAACGATAAAACGCACACTCGCAAAAGATGACATTGAATCTTCTAACGAATAAAAATGACCATAAAAATAATAATAAAATTATACTAAATTAAATTAAAGTATAATAGTTTCTGAATTAAGTTATAAACATGTATTATTTAATATTCTAGGAGCTTATGTTCAAAAGCAGTACACATTCATACATATGGTAAAGGTTTCCTACACGAACCTCCATTTTCATTTGGGTTACTATTATTATTTACTTACCTCAATGAAATTATGAATTATTATCATGAAAACCTAATAAATTTTTTGTGAATGCTCTACATATGTGTAATAATAAAAACAATTATTTATTTTATGGGTATTTACATATTCCATAAGGATCTTCCCAAATATATTCCCAAAATACAATCCTGATTCAACTAAATTTCTCGAATTCTTACCTATTTTAAAGGTCACTGTATAATATTTTTTTATAAAAATTTATTTTTATAAAATAATTTTTTATCTTGAAAAACTAACATAATTCAATTCTGGTTTTATAAAACAATTTTTCCGAAATAACTATCCTTTTTCAAAGTAGAAGAGTATATATATCAAGAATTACTCAATAATTATATAAGAGTTTTTTCACCTATTTCGACACCCTTGTAGATTATTTTCTTAAATTTGGATTAATCATTTATAATATCATATACCATATTTTATTGGCTGGTTTATGATTAATTTGACCGTGTATGATCTATCTTGTTACCATTTAAAATTTTACTCAGAATGGTTTGTGTTTATATTTATTGATTTGGGAATGTTATTTACATTTTATATGTTAATTTCAATATGAATGTATATGTTGTTATTTTTTCTCCATTCTTATGAGGAACACATTGGACTTATGGCATGATTGTTGGGCCCCGTTATATCCCCTAGATGAATCGGTGGGTCTCCTGAGACAAACTAGTGTCTTGGCCTAGTGCCTTGATAGTGTGGTTATTTATAGTCTTCACATGAGGCCTTCATGGTATGGTTATGATGTCCGGAATTATAAATCCCTTTATTAAGAATCTAGTGATATATATTCCATGTGATTATTCAACTAGTATAATATCCATGGTAATGTTTTATGGAATTATTTAATTAGTCTTTATTCATTCCATATTATTATGAAGTATAAATTTTAATGGAATGCATATTTAGTAATTCATCATGAATTGTATTTAGGTATATAGTTTCCTCTACTACATTATTTTCCCTTACTAAGCATATGAGATCAACCCTTTCACAGGTTTTATTTTCACCAGGTTTTGAATAAGTATTTTATGAATGAATTCCATGGATAATCTAGGATATTATGTGTGATTGAAAAAAAGGTGATATGTTGTATTTCTAATAAAGTTGTAATGATGAACTTATGTATGAATAGGGTGTTACAAAACTACTAAACTGTTAATTTCACTGAGATGTGACTTTCATGTAATCATGGCAATGTAATCAAAAAAGGCATTGGCTCTAGGAAATTGGGGTTGGGTCCTAACTGTAAAAAAGAAAGAAAAATGAATCATTATTAAAGAGACAAGAAGATTACTTTGAAAACATTGGTTAACTAAAAAATGGTAAAATTTATTTTAAATATTGTTGGATAGTATTATGATATTATTTTATACCATTTTTAAAAAATATTCTTTTTAAGGATCACAAATTTTAGACCGAAGTGTGGGTAATGTTGGTATTTCTTAAAAATTGTTTCTTAACTATATTATATACCAATGAGGGTAAAAATGGTACCAATACATGAATATATTATGAATAACTATAGAAGAATATTATTCAAGAGTTTTCTTAAGATATGGAACAAAATATTTCCTGAATGAAAACATAAACATAACTAATCTCGAAAAGTGATGAGATAGTTTGAATAAACTCTTACCCCATGGTAACTCTGGACCACACTCCCTATTTATGAAAATAAAATTTAATGAAGACTAAAACATAATGAAAATAATGATTTCATTATATAAAATTTAAAAGTTAGTATATAAGCCTCTGGAAAAAATATAATTTCATAACATGGAAAGTGACTTAAGGAAGGAAAATTGGGAAAATATTACTTTACCGATTTGGTATTTTTGAAACATAAACCCCTTTAGGGAAAATTATAAAATGTATATAAAAATAAAAAAAATATTTATATGAATAAAAGAATACATTTATGGGAAGAATACACACTTCATAAGATGAATGTATGGTGAGTAAATCATGCATCTCACAAAAATAAAATGTGAGATGAAATTCCCTTACCTTGTGACTTTATACTCTTTGTAGTTTTTCAAAACAAAATTATAATAAATAAAAAATTATTATAAATATTTTCAAGAATAATATTATTATATCTAATACCATATATGTTTTGATTAATACTTTATATTACCCTCTTGTTAACAATCCTATGTTAAGGTTTCAATTCATGTAATATTGTATTTCTACTTCACATGTGTCTAATTTTTTTATATCTGTGGTCCTTATACTTGTAATATGATTTCTATAATTTAAACCATGATATAAATATCTTTTTATTCATTATATGTGTATTATATTAAGAAATATTATCAAGAATTACTAAATGGAGTACATTGTTCATGTAGATAGTAATCCTTATATACGCATGAACGATGTTTCCATTTTAATTATCATATTAAAAGAAATAGAGAAAATGTAATATGTTTATACATGTATATAATATCATTAAAGTATAATTATAATGTCTTATATATCATTTAACTTCACTAAACCCGTCTTTAATAAATTACATGTTGTGTGTGAACGAATCACATCGCTTTGATGGGGAGATAGTCCACAATTTCTCAAATGAAATTATTTTATTTACACCAAATGGATTGTAAAAAGTTATGTTTTGTAAAGGAAATAAAGAATATTAAATAAATAAAAAATATAATATATTAAATATATAAATAGAGATTCTATAATAATGTCCACCTTGGGAGGTGGTAGAGAAAAAAAATGAACAATCAGTGTTTAGTGAGGTGCTAGTTCACCGTAAACATAAATAGTATGTTTGTTACCCATATGATGTATGTGCGTATAAGGGTTAATTTAAACCTTATCATTAAATAATCATAGTATATTTAAGATACTTGTTTTGTTATACAACAATGGAATAAAGATGGTGGATGCGGTGCAGAAAGAAAATAAAATAAAGGAGCTTAAGAGAAGACATTACATCTTAGTCGGGTAACTCCTTTTAGTTTGTGAGAAAATGCTTCCATGGATTTATTTCTATGAATATATAGGATTATTGTAATAAGTTAGGGTGTTTTTTGATATTATTATGTACAGTTTTATTTATCCAATGTGCTTGAGAGGTGTGAGTAAAGGGTAGAGTGCTTTAGTGGAGTAGAACCGACACTCTTATAAATTTCGGGAATGGGAATTCTACCCAAATTTTTCACATGGAAATTGCATCCAATAGTCGTACAAATTAGACACATGTGATGATAGGACCTATATATGGTCATAAAAAGGCTCTTCTACAAGTTTCTAGGTCATTTTGGATCCTAAAAGTAAGGTTTAGTCTATAGTTAAACATAATTTTACCTTAATCGATGTAATTATTTTAAATTAATATCACTAATATGTTTTGTAAAAAATTAATTTTACCTTATAATATATTATAAGTTATTTTTTAAAAAATATTTAATCAACATTTCTAAATTTAAAAAATAAAAGATGAAATAATTAATTTATATTTATGCCCGTAATCAGTGCGACATTACGAGTTTCTAAAGTAAAAGCATTGAAACGTTTTCTTTGTTATTATATCCAATTTCAATTTTAAATTGGGTACAATGAAATAAATTGGATTAATTGGTAAAAATATTATATAATTAAACTTTTAAAAAAATTAATATGTTATTTATCCATATAAATTAATTATATGGAAAAGTAGTTTTGTACTAAAATTATGTATTTTTAAATATTCATTAATAAATGAAACATCTTAGAAAAATAAAAAAATTATCCAATACTAATTTATATGTTTCTCATAAAAATATAATGTTTATTTTAATTTATTAAATTTATAAATGTTTCAAAAATTGAATTTAAAATGGGTTCACCAATAAAAGGTCATAAAAATACCTTTATAAAAATATAGTGGTTTAAGCATAAAATTTGGTTTGATCTTATCTTATATATATAAAATATATTTAATGAAAATCAAAAAAAATATTTTTTATATATAAAATATATATTATCACAATATCACTTACTAATTGTATTTAATTTAAGTTATTAGTGTAAAATAGCTTTGTGAACATAAAAATTATAGTATCTCATTTTATATTCAATCGGTTTTAATATTCATTTATAATTAATTGGTGATGTGTGAATTTATCTTGTATTTTTTTAAACCATATATTTTTATAAATTATTTAATACTATTCATGAAAAGTAATTTAATTTCGAGGTTATTTCTTATTATATTAATTTATAACATTATAATGATATATTATTCTTTAGTAAATCTTGGTCTTGCGGGTTACACAAGCTATCGAGGAAATGCATTTTTTGCATGAATCAAAATCTAACTTCAATTTTTCATGTACAGACAACAAAAATTTCTGTCCTGTGTAGTTCCTGATTAAATTTGTGATTCATATAACTTAAGAAAAATATAATGCTTTAATATAGAATAAATTATTTTTATTGTTACGTGATATGAAAAATATCGTAAAGGTTAAATTAATTATAGAAAAAAACAGTTCAAATAATATTTGGTAGTTATATTCTAGACCCTTTAAAATGAATTTACCCCTCAAAAATCATCTAGTTATGAAAGGTATAATAATTTACTATTTCATTCTTTGAAACTCACATATAAAAAATGAATAATAAAACAACCCTTGAAATTGCTCCAAATCATTTTTCTCACTTTATGAATAAAAAAAACTTTTATGGATGAGTGGAAACCTCACAACCTCCACCATTCCAATGTTTCAAACACCAAAAAAATATAGGCACAAAACATAGTACACTAGCATATTGAAATTCCAAAACCATATTAATGTCAACATATGAAAAATTCATAATGGGCTACATGCCTCCAGGTGATGCACACCATTCATAACAGTCACCATTATCATTAATCCAATCCCATCACCAGAACGTTCCTATCCAAGTCTCAAATTCATGAATTTTTTTGAACCAAGAAAATACTTAATCACAAAACACTATCACTACTGTGAAAAAATGAACCACTAAAGGAGAACCCCTCATGAATTGTCAGCGGTAAATCAAACAGAACCTTCCCAAAATCTCACCAAGCTCCCCCACACAATACTCACCAATCTTGGTGAGAAGAAATTAGAATCCAAAGTAAATTTTGTCAAGGGAAGGCCGGAAATGGGAGGGGAGAGCTCTGAATGGACCATGAAATGTAGAAATCAAAACCACTATCGGCATCACTAAAGAAACACTAATAAAATCCGACCATCCAGAAGAGCCAAGACGAAAATTAGAATAAAAAATACCATCATAAATACATCATGAAACAAAATATTTAGGGATCTTAATAGAGAAGGTAGACTAAGGGTTGGAACCACAACATGAAGAAAATCGTTTCCCCACTACTCCCACTACTAGAATCTCTAACCAATATTAAGAGACCAACACTCCCAACCACGATGGGGTCATGTGTGATGGCCCAGGATGGATGAGTAGGGGTGAATGAGAGTAAAATGGGACCACTCGAGATAGAAAGATAAAAAATGAATGGGAAGAAGTAGGGAATGAATAATCTTAGGGAACACCGCTATGAGATACAGATAAACCCACAAAAAGGAGAGTTAGAGTGAAAAATCCAAGAGAATATAAAAGAATGATAGTTAGAGAGGAAGGAGAATATTTGGAGGCCCATAATTAGGGGAGAGAGGTGGGAGAACCTGAAGGAAGGAAGGTCAGAGTGGTGTGAGAACATGGTGATACCCATTGGTGGGTGAGGAAGGTGGAAGCCCTAGGAGGGGAGAAGAACTACCAAGGTTAGACTAGGAGAGTGGGGTGAAATCCCTTGGAAATGGATAGTTAGAACCATACTGGTTTCCCAATGTAACATATAAACAGGATTCCACATAGGATAACATAGGTGGGATGTTCAAAAACTTATATGAAAGAGGAATCTATCTATCATGTTTTGATAGAGAGTTATAGATATATTGGTCAGGAGAAAATTAAAAACAAAAAATCCATAAATATATAATTATCCAAGGGACCATTTGATTGTTCAGAAATTGAGGTACTAGGGAAAAAAATTTGGTTACAAGATCCATTTTCCAAAATTTGAATTATTTTCATGAAAAGATATAATTTTATGATATCAGAACAACATCACCCTTTGTTGTACATTGATCCACATCACTTATTTTTCATGAAAGGATGGTGGCTTTTTCATTCGTGAAGTACTAACAGATCAAGAGATCCATGATATTCTATCCAATTTTTGATCATTTATCATTAAATCAAATTAGTTTTAACATGCTATATAACATACATAAACCCTCATCTGGATAGATAAGACATTAATTGTACTAACTTAATATGTAGTTTAACATAATCATTCTATAAATGGTTAACCTTAAAACCCATCCAAAAGATGAAAATTATAATATTAAGAAATAATTTCATGAAATTTTTTTAACATTGATACCCCATATTTCACAAAGTTACACTTTTCTTTCCCATTCCAAACATTCGAATACCCTTATCATATATTCTCATGAAACATAGTAACAACCTTGACTTCTATAAATCCTTTTAGAAAACATGAATTCTTTCTCAAACCAAATGATTACTAGATATATTCTGTAAATCCATGAATTTGTAAACTTCATCCTTGTTGACAAAGAACAGTTTTTCAATACTTAGTTATAGGGTAATTTGTACCATCTGATTAACTTATTCGTATCCACCATATCATTATCCAAAAATCATTATCTCAATGTTTGACATTAATTATGGGTTACCTTCACATAATCAATATATCACCTTTCCATGATATCATTTTTATATGTGTTCATCACCATTAAACATCTCCTTTTCAATCCTTAATGAATTCATATACTGAAAATACTCATATATTTCATGATTCATAAGACATAATCTATGAATTACAAAACCTAAATACTTCATTCATCTAAATATACTGTTAAACCATTATATATACATCATTAACATATTCTATAATACCTATTTCCTATAATATAAAATATGAATAATTTAAAAAGGTTCCTCAACCTCCATCCAATCATGCTTCTTAGGATTAATGTAAAAAACACTGGAAGAATATAACATTCCATTAAAATGTCATTTTAGGTCTCTTTATCTTCATAAGTGTAACTAATAATATTACCCCCATTATTCTCTATATGTGATTTTCACTTGGTAAATTCATTCTCAAAATTCCAATACTTTGCACATACAAAACATTAAAATTTATCTATGTTCCTTTGAGTTCTACACATTGATTAAAACTAGAAAGAATAGAGTGAGAATCATTTATCATATTGGGATACCATATAATCCTGAAAAAATACTTATGATGTGGTTAAATCATGGTTCATACTTTTTAAATTTGTGACACATTAGGTTAAAACTAGGTTATTTACAGTCATCCCCTATTTAAAAAATTCACGATGGTTCATAAAGAGTTTTTGAATTCTAAAAGCATTTCCACCGAGATTGCCAACCCACGTCTATATCAAGACCCATTGTCATGTTCCAAATTACCTCTGAGTCTGGACCAAGACATCTTTTTAGAGTTATTACCACTATGAAAATATTTGGTAGAGCCACATCCACTTATATTATCAATACATGGATGTATTTTAAGGAAACTAATCACTCTATCCTTTACAAAATTTCCTAGAATATTTCCAAAATGTTGATTCATCCTTATACATCTCCTTAGAGACATCCCTAAATATATCTTTATAAATATAACTTGGGATATCACTAGTGTTTTCTCATACTTGTTTGAAAAGGGTAACTACACCTTTTCTATGATGCCAAGTATTGAGAACCACACTTTTTATACATTAACATTACAGATATTATTAGGAATACTTCAAAAATATTTATGAATAGACGCCCCTTGACTTCATTAGATTAGTTCCTTTGTAATCATTGAAATCTAAACACTAGTAAATAATCTTCTTACATTTTCTACAACTAGGTTCTACATTACTAACACCTCTCTTAGACATATCATACATGAAATATATAATCATAACCAAGGGAATTAAACATTGAAAGGGGTGACCTCAGATTCATAATAAGTGTTACCAAGGAATCCATGTTAGCATAAACATGAACATAGGGGGTGAGAATGTGACCATAACATTACAATATCATACCTGACAAATCAGAGATCATAAACATCTATTATGGGATAATGTTAAGAATTTAATAGGACATGAATCATAAGGAATTAAAACTCACAATCCATGAAATCATAACTAAGAAATAAGAAGTGGAAGATGGAGGGATCTCAATCGAGACCCTTAGCTCTCACGAATGAATCCTTCAACGTGAACCCTAATCAGGAGTTCGCTGAAGATGATTAAGCTTGGTTTCCTATAATATTCGCAACAATGTCATTTTTATCAGATTCTGGAAAAATACCCTGAGAAGAAAGGCTCTGAAGCGATGAAGGAGAAAGAACATGGAGGAGCCTTTCTGTCTCAAACATCTATTAAGACATCGCAAGGTATTTCTTTCCATGAAGCTCTTAAAGCCCACTTCCCCTCTTCTCATGCAGATCTGAAAAATATCTTGCTAATTAAGCTCTTGGAGGATGTGGGTTTCTCAGTCTAAGCCTATTCGGATGCGATCCTTCAACAATAAAGTCTTTTTAAGTTCTCTATCATGGGTCTTATCTCATATGAAAATGGTGATAAACCATAGTCTTACCCTAAACTGAAACAATTCATTTCAATTCGTTGGGGTATTATAAACTGGAAATCCATTCCCATAAGAAAAGGGTATTTATATATTCTCCTTAACTCACAGGATGATCTAGATAGGTTTTCGAGGATATGAAATTTTCAACTTAAACAAGGATTCCTTCGTATATCATAATGTGATTTTTCATTTAACATGAAAACACATAATAATAACTCTACTGAAGTTAGTGTGAGATTTAACAACCTCAACTGGTTCTTCTGGCACCCGAAAATTTTAAATGGCCTCGCTTCTTGCATTGGAACCCCACATAAGATTGATCAAAGAACTTTGAATGATGAACTAGGTACGTTTTCCAAGTTTCTTATTGTGGTCAATATAGAAACTAAGCCACCATAGTCAATTGCTTTTAGGGAAAATTATTACAAGACTGAGGTTAAGATTTTTTATGAGAAGCTTCCTCCCTTCTGTAACTATTTCAAGATAGTCGTACATTCAATTCATAACTTTAGAGTTGTCCATATAAACTCAAATCAACCGAATTCCTTTTAATGGATAGAAGTTATGTAGTATAGGAATGAAAAATCCATACCCACGACAAAGTAGGGACTTCTAAACAAACATATGAAAAATGGGTTGTTAAATCTGAAGCTAAATCTTATGTCTCATGGGCTGATCAGGTGGAGGAGCTTGAAAATTAAATTGATGAACAAATAATTAAACACAACATAGAGAATGTGGTTCTGATTATTCTCAAACAACCTCAAACTAACTTGGAGACCCCTTATAAATCCAATTTAGAGTCCTCACTTGTTGGGGGTAATGGAAACATTCCTGAGCCTACATCTCTAATCCCTACCTCACAACATGTGCTGGCTATTTATGGGGATATATTGATCTAGAATGTCGATGGATCTGCTTCCTCTACCCCCACCCCCTAACACGACTTTTACAAAAAACCTTGAAACTGTTCACGTGGCTGTCCTTTCTTGCAATCCTCCTCTGAATCTCGGAAAGGAGGATGTGAAATCATGCTTAACAACATCTGAAATTATTCTAGTTTCATCTTTTCCTACTTCCGCGAAGGGCAATTATGATGCTATCATCTACTCTAAACACTCCCCTAAGGGGAATGAACAGTCAAAAACTATGACATGCATCCTCCTTCCATCACTCAGTCTGACACCTCACCGAAGAAAGGGGATCAAGACTATATCTCCCAGAATGATACACAATCAGCCCCTTGTGACTCTGTAATAGGTTCAGAACCTGTAACACTATCCTCCCACAGTCTGGAGACTGACAATAGCCTGCTTCCCCCAATACCGAAGACCAATGTGGGGGATTCTAATCAAGATATTTCTCCTCCTTTAAACAACTTGGAGAAAACTTTCACTCCTTTCAAGGAGATATCTCCTAGAAATAATAGAAGGAAATTTTCTATAAATAAAAAGAAAGGGGATGAAACCCTTAAAATTAAGTCTTAATGCATTTTTATTTTGGAACTGTCAGGGTATTGCAAACCCCAACACCCTTAATGTTTTAGAAACACTTATTAGTGTTCACCACCCTAAAATCCTTGATATTAAAGAACCAAAAGTTAACTTTTATCTCATATTTATGAAACTCTATAATCTTGTATTCTCTTTCTTAGGATCCTATAACAATGATGATGTTGTTGAAACCCTCTGGATATTCCTTCACTCATCTCTTCAAAATGTGGAAATATTGAGTTTTACTGATCAATCTCTAACATGTGACTATTTCTTGGATCACACTAACATTTTCAATACTTTGGCCTATACAATAAATAATTATCAAGATAAAAGACCACTTTGTAATGAACTCTCCCATGTTAACACCAAGATACAGGAACCATGGATTTTGGTTGGGGATTTTAATTCCATTCTTTCCCCTATAGAAAAACATGGTCACTCTTACTCAAAAAATCCTTAAAGAAGTTTAAATCCTCCATAGAAGATAACAATTTTATTGAAGTGAATATCACAGGTTCCAAATTCACTTTATTTAGACATCATTAAAATAGGGTTGTAGCTAGTAAACATGATAGAGCTTTTACCAATGAGGAAACTCTTCATAAAGGGGAACACATTTCGAGTATCTCTCTTCCTAAACTTGCTTCAAACCTCTATTCTATTTTGGTCTGTATCCATCAAGCCCATCAAAGACCTTGTCTTCCTTATAGGTTTAATTTGTCTTGGTCCTCTAACCCTGATTGTTTTTCTCTTATAAAAAAATATTGGGAGAACATGGGGAATTACCATGATTCCCTTTATTTCACCACTAAATTAAAGAATCGTAAACTTATTCTAAAAAATTAGTGTAAAACCAAATCTAATTCAATTGATAAAGAAATTAAACAATTAGAAAAAGATCTTTATCTATTCTAAAATAACAAATCTACCTCTAGATTCAGTTATGATATCCAAAATGAAATTAATATCTCTACTAAACTAATCTCTTTTATCAACTTCAAAGACAGTATCAAAAATAAATTTTTTAATGCCAAATGGATCTATAATGGAGATAGAAACACCAAATTCCCCAACTCCCTTCAATGAGCTAGAAAATATAATAGGAACCTCTCTTGTTTAAGGGAGGATGGAAACCTCATGGACTAGGATGAAGGGAATTCTAATTATGTTGTTTCTTATTTCTGTAACACTTTAAATTGTCCTGATATCAACACAGATCTTTTTCCGAATGTGATTCCGAACATGGTTACAATTGAGGATAACTGTTTACATAACAATATTTTTCTTGATTTTGAAATCAAGGACACTATGTTTGGTCTTAACCCTGATAGTTCCCCCGTACCTGATGGATTTAATAATGGTTTTAATAAAAAACAATGGGATGTCATTCAAAAATATTTCTGTAGTTTGGTTAGAACATTTTTTGACCAAGGTATTCTTCCTCATGTCTTAAACTCTCAGTTCCTTACATTTATTCCAAGAGTTGACAATGCTGATGAAATCCATATATTCAGACCCATTGACCTTTTAAATTTTCTCTTTAAAATCCTTATTATGATTATTACTAATATACTCTTAGCCATTAGTAACATAATTTTCACCTAGAATCAGTTCTGTTTTATCAAAGATAAATCCATACAGGATTGTATTTTTCCTTCCTCTCAATCCACCAATTTGATGAATAGAAACTCTAGAGGATGTAATTTTGTGATAAAACTAGATATCATTAAATATTTTGATACCATTGACTAGAACATTATCTTTAATGTGCTTTCTAGCTTTGGTTTTAATGAATTTTTTTTAATAAAATTAAAACTAATTTTAACGTAGCTCATTTTTATATTCGGGTTAATGGTTCTCCTAGAGGTCACTTTAAATGTAATAAGGGTGTTAGACAAGGTGAACTTCTTTCTTCAATCCTTTTCTCCATTACAAAGGATTATTTGAGCAGATTTATTACTCTAGATGTTGATCTAGGAATGATCAAACCAAATCTTGCCTCCATGAATTTAAATGGCCCATCTCATCTTATTTATGGAGATGATATTATTTTATTTCTGCAGGGTGATAAGAAAAACATTAATAAATTTAAATATATCTTCACACATTTTGAAGATGTGTCTTCCAACATGTCAATTGGAAGAAATCATTTATCTTCTTTGGAAAAAGATTTCCCCTTAATAAAAAAGGTTATATCATTGATAATTTAGGGGTAAAAGAAGGTTCCCTCCCCTTTAATTATCTTGGTGTACAATTCTTATATGGCCGACCTAATTCTTTATATTTCCATCACATTTTTGATCAAATTCATAGACAACTTTCTGAATGGAAGGGAAAAACTTTTTCAATGGATGGAAAATTCTGTCTTGTCAAAACGACCATTGTCTCTAAGATGGTTTACTCTATGATGGTTTACAAATGGCCTAAGGTTCTCTTAAAACATCTGAATATTTCAATAAATAACACAATTTGCAGTGGAATTACTCTTGATAGGAAACTGGTCATGGCCCCCCGGTCTACCTGTTTTAAACATATTAAGCATTGAGGCCTTGGCATTAATAATTTTAAGACTTTTAATGAAGCTCTCCAAGATAGAATCACATAGTCTCTTATAACTAATAAATCTATTTCATTTAGTTTTCTTATGACTCTCTTTATTGTTAAGCTCAAGGCTGGTAAGCTTCATTATATGACTTATTCTATTTGTCCTTCTATCAAATATGCATTTTACTCCATTTTAGCAAATTCTCGATGGATTATCATTAAAGAATCTACTTTAATCATTTGGTTGGACAACTAGACAGGCTCCCCTTTTATTTCTAAGATTCCGAATACTTTCACTTATGTCCCCACTAATTGTAAAATTAGGGACATGATCAATATGCAATGTCTTGACTTACCTGATAATATCAATGAGGTGGTTGATAATTATTTCTTCACAACTAATGATGAAATTATAGTTTGTGAACCTTCTAAAAATGGAATGCTTGATTCTAAGATCTACTATAAACATTGCTTTTCCAATTCTGATGAAAATATTTGTTGTATAAACAACATCAACAAATCTTGGATAAAACCATCTCATTTCAGTCTTATTTGGAGAATAGTGCACAACAAAAAATTCCCACTGATTGTTGTCTTAAATCCTACGGTTTTAATCTTTGATATAAATGTAGAATGTGTAATCAGCATCGTGAAGACATAAATCATATTTTTTTGTCCCGTGAAACTACTACTACTCATTGGCATTATATTTTTGTGTCTTTTTGAGTGCAGATGGATTTTGGATGGTTTCATTTTTTCTCAACTTAAAAGGATGGTAGAGTTCCAGAGATCTATGCGAATTAGAAACTTATTTCTCATTGTTGTTGTAGAGCTTCTCCATGTCTTTTGGTATGGTATAAATTATTATATTTTTAACAATAACTCATTTAGATTAAATGAAGGTAAAACAAGGATTCTTCTTTCCATTAAAGTGGCTGCTTTGATTCAAAAGAATCACTATGACAACACATTCAAAGATCTTTTGACTCTTCGTTGTATTGGAGTTCATGGAATATATCCAACGATAAACTAAACTATTGAAGTTTTTTGTAAACATTATCCTCCTGGCTGGATCAAAGTCAATGTTGACAGAGCCTCAAAGGGAAACCCAGGACTTTCAGGTTGTGGTGGTGTCTTTCGAGATTTTCTTGATCAGATCTTAGGATGTTTCTATGGAAGCTATAGCATTGCATCGGCCTTAGAGGTGGAAATGATGGGTGTCATCCATGCTGTCTCTTTTTCTATGAAATTCTACTGGTGCAACATTTGGATAGAAAGTGACTTGAATAATATCGTGCAGGCCATCTTGAGTGGTGTTACTCACCTTGCGTGGTCCCTGACCTCTAGATGGATGGACTACCTACACTATCTCAGAAGTCTCAATTTCATTTTCATGCACACTTATCCTAAAGCCAACAAGATTTCTGACAATATTTCTAACAAAGGAGTTCCTCATGATTTCATCTGGAATGATGATATTCCTCCTGCTCTACTATCCTTTTTTATTTGAGATACCAAAAAAATGTCTTCTCTTTGTCTTATGTAATCTTGTTATGTACTCTTTCTTGATATAATAAATTTTAGTGTTCTGGTCTTTGAACAGAACACAACCATTAAAAAATAACTAAGGAATAAGAAATAGAATTTGTTGCATACACATATGAATCGAAAATATTATTACAAACTACATACTATGACATTTATAACAAGTTTGTCTTGGGATATGACTCATGTACCTTCTTTGATCATGGTCTAACAACAAATGTACCATATTACCTTTTGACTTGGGCTATAACCCATATACCATAGTGTTTTTTGGATTGGGTTAAAACAGTTTTACCTTCTTGATTTCAGGCTTAGGATACAACCCGTGTACCCTCTTACTTTCAAGCTTGATATACAACCCATGTAGCTTCCGATTTTTAGGATTGGGATAAAACCAATGTAACTTCTTGTTTTATGGATTGGGATACAACCCATGTGTTGACCTCACCTATTTTGATAATCTCAATTATGTTTCAAAAATATAGATAATCCCAAATAATATCTATCTTTATATTAAATTTTTTTCAATCTATGATATCATATAATTAATTTGATAAAATAATCAAAATGATATTTGGAATGTGTAAATCTATGTTTTTCAATGTTTATACTTTTTAAAAAATGGTACTAACTCAATATGGATATGATTTGCATAGAATAGATAAGTATTAAGTGTTGAGTCACTCATACAGACCTACCGATAGAGTAATTCCACGGGTATGCATATGTCCACTGGTATGCACAAGCTACTGATACAAATAGACAGACAAACCACTACCGATATGATGTTCACCGATACTTATATAAAGTCCATCGAAGGAAACAGATACTGATACAAAGGTCACTGATATACACAGCTATTGATAAGGTTATGTACACCGGTACAGAAGTCTACCGATATGGATAAGGTCACCGGTATACAGACAGTTACCATTACACCTATGCTACTGATAATATAAGTCTACCTATAAGAACAACTCGACTGATATAGAATAATCAATACCATTATCAAGTCCACCATTATAAGCACACTGGTATGGGTCATTGATACATATGTTCACCGATACAGAAAGGTCACTGATATGCATAACAGTTACTGATAGAAAGAGATGCTGATACCTAGAGCTACCATTATAAAGAGTAACAACTACTAACAAGAGAAGCTACCGATTTATGCAAACTACCGTTATAAATGTATAACAACTACCGATATAGAAGAGCTACTGATACAAGATCACTAATACTAAGAGATACCGATGGAAATCAGTCACAGTTTCTCTAAACTCTATTTCTATTTGTTTATTTAGCAATGGCCATATTTGATGTTTTTAATGCAACTGCTATTAATTAATGATTGTGTTTGGAATTTTAGGAACCATACCTCTTACATGTAAAAAGGAAATCATTCCTATTTCCAGAGCTAAATCTATAAAAGGGAACCTCGAACTACTAAAGAAAGAGATGAGAATTGATCAGTTTTTCCATGCACATATGAGACAATCTTCTAGATATACACAAGGACTCACATGCATAGAATAAGAAGGAAGAACACATACTGAATCCATAAAACATGATCCCTCAAGGAGTAAAGAGCTTCAACAATTTCACTTGCACTCAAGCTGATCAGACTAATCAACCTGGACCTAGAAGTCAAATACAAAAATGACACTCTGTTTCTTGAAAAAAACCAGAGATGGACTCAAAGAATTATCTGCATCAATCAAATTTTTCCAGAGCTTCACTCAAAACACATAGAGAATTTTAAACTCATCTCTATCTGTTTATCTCTATTGTGTTTCATATATTTAGATTTTGAACAGTTTATGTGATTTGTATTTTTAGACACACACTGTCTCCTATACTGAACTGGAGGATTTCTAAATCCTCAATCAAGATTCCCTTATACTCTTATATCCCACTGTGGATAGTGGTAGGGGTCAAGTGTGACCTGGATAGCCTGTGTGCTATTGCCTTTTTGATTTCCCATGTAGAACTGTGGTAGAGGTCATTAGACCTGGACAATATGAGTATTGTTGTTAACCATGATCCAGGGTGTGGGTCAAAGTTTATATAAAATGTGTGAGGGGACTAAGTCTCGTTTTGAGACTGAACCCCTTGTTTATATCTGTTGTTCTTGTTTATTTTGTTTTAAATTATATTTTATATTCAACTTCAAAGTAATTTAAATATAAATCTGTTTTCAAGTAACTCTGATAGTTAAACTATAAAGTGTTTATAACTTTTGTTAGCCATTATGTTAGTCTCAAAAGTTTATCAATATTCAGATTGAGTTAACTGAGAAATAAACATTCTCTTCAGAAACTAATTTAAAACTTACAATCTTTATAAATTCACTACAGTTTAATTTTTATTTAATTTGTGGGATAATAATAATAAAGTTTTTAATATAAATTTTTATTGGAACTCAATTCACCCCCATCTTGAGTATCCACTCCAACCAACATTTGGTATCAGTGGGTTAAAGGGATTCTTATTAATAAAGGATTTCCAAATAGTTTTTTTTTCAGCTGTGATTTTAGTTGTATCTTAAAGATCGTAAATTTTTTGTTATTTATAAATTTTATCTATATAAATATATTTGATAAAATCTAATTGTGGATAATATACTAGAAGGTGCGGGTACCAACATGTCACCTTTCTTTAATGGTGAAAATTATTCCTAATGGAAATTGAAAATGGAAATATATTTAAAAGTATGGGATTTTACATCTAGACTGCTATAGAGACTTATTATAAGATTCCAAAAACTGAAAGAACTACTTTGGATGAAGCTGTGAAAACTGCTTACAATAATAATTTTAAAGCCATAAATGCATTGTACTATGCTTTAGGAAATGAATAATTTAATCAAATATTTTCTTGTAAGACTGATTATGAAATTTGGTATACCTTGGCTATTTACCATGAAGAAACAACCAATGTAATGGAAATGAGATTGAATACCTATACTATTACGTATGATAATTTTAAAATGAAGAATGATGAACCTATTTCTAACATGTATCTTTGGTTTAATAAAATCGTGAATACAATGAGATCACTTGGAAAAGTTGCTCCTGTAAAAGAGAAAATCATGAGGATACTAAGATGTCTGCTGGAAGGATGGAGAGGCACATCAGTCTCCATATGAGAATAATGTGACATAAGTTCACTGACATTTAAGGAGATAATTGGAAATTTGATGATGTATGAAGAAGAGCTAAAGGTAAACAAGGAAGATGATGATGAACCATGAAAGAAATTAGTAGCCTTCAAGACCTCTTCTTCAAACAAAAAGGATAATGGAAAAATTCAATCTGAAAGTGATAGTTTGTGCAGTAAAGAAAGTGCATCTGATAGTGATGTTGAAATGGATCAGATAGCCAGATGATTTAAGAAGTTTTATAGAAAGAATAAGTTGTTTAGAAAATCCAATTAGAAGGGAAATTATGACAATAAAGGTCATTGTATGAAGGATTGGAAAAGGACTGATAAAATTGATGACATAGTCTACTACGAATGCCATATGAAAGGAAATGTGAAGGCTGAATATCCATAATTAAAATAAAAAAAGAAATATGAGTACAAGGACAACAAATACATGAAAGCTATGAAAGAAACCTGGATTTCTTTATAAGATAGTTCGAGCGATTCTGATTCCACTCAGGATGAAAAATCTCAAAAAGCTAATATGTGATTCATGAAAAACACATCTGAGGTAACATCGGATACTCCTGCTTAAAATTATTATTATTCTGGAGATGATTCTGATTCTAAAAATATGTCTAGTGAAGAGTTATTTGAATACTGTAATATGTATTAAGATACTTGTAATGAGCTGAAGGATAAGTACAAGTCATTAAAGAAACAATATTCTTTAACTAGAACTCTCAAATCTGCATTAGAAGTAGAAAAGGAAAAGAATGCTCAATTGTTAAAGGATAATACTAAACATAAATTTTCTAAAGAGCAACTTAGAAAAGATCTAGAGAAGTTCACTAATGGAAAGAACACTCTAACTCAAATTCTTGTAAAAAAAGTTGCACTAAAGTACACTATTGGTTTAGGCTATCTTCCTGGACAGAGACATCTTGCAAATAATATATTTATACCTAAGTCTAGATAGTATGCTTCTAGTTCTAGTTCTGGAAATTCCTCTGTATTTACTATCTATTTACAAAGTTATAGATCAAATAATGATTAACTTTCAAAATCTATTTAATCTATTGATTATATGAGACCCATTAGACAAATCTGGGTACCAAAAGTTTTACTTTCTAACCGGTCTGGACCCAAGAAAATATGGGTACCAAAATCATTTTCTATTTAAACAAGTTTTGTAGGAAACCCTAGTTAATGAATTCCCATAAGAAGATATGGTACTTGGATAGTGGATATTTAAGACACATGACATAAGATTACTAATGTTTCAAAATATTAATCAATGTTGATGGAGGGCATGTCACCTTTGGTGATAATTCAAAAGGAAAAATCATCGGCTGAGGCCAGATTGGTAACACTGATTCAGTTATAATTTCTAAAGTATAATATTTCTATGGATTAAAATACAATCTATTAAGCATTTCTCATTTATGTTATGATGGATTCAATGTTAAATTTAAAAAAAATTCTTGTAATGTATTTAATTCTAAAAATGTTTTGGTATTTTCTGCCTTAAGAAATGAAAATGCTTATGCTGTAGATTTAAATTCTTTAGCCAAACAAAAGGTTACTTTTTTGAATGCTTTTCATAGAGATTCTTGTCTATGGAACAAGAGATTAGGACACTGCAATGTTCATTCACTTAAGAAACTAACAAAGGAAAAATTAGATAGAGACCTTCCTCAACTAAAATTTCCGTCAGAAAATGTTTGTACTCCCTATCAAAAGGGAAAGCAACATAATGTTTCATTCAAATTAATGAAAGAATATTCAACTTCCCAACCTCTTGAGTTGGTTCACATGGACTTTTTTGGACCTTCTAGTGTTTCTAGTTTAAATGGGAAGCACTATGTCTATGTATTTGTAGATGGCTTTTCTAGATACACATGGGTAAACTATCTTGATCACAAATGTGAAGCTTGTTCTTTCATTATAAAATAATACAAGTCTGTAGAAAACTGTAGTGGACATAAGATCAATACCCTGAGAAGTGATCATGGTCATGAGTTTGAAAATAATGAGTTTGAATCTTACTACTCACACAATGGATATATTCACAATCTTTCTGCCCCTAGGACACCTCAACAGAATGGTGTAGTAGAATGAATGAATAGAATCCTTCAAGAAATTGCAAGAACTAAGCTTATTGAGAATGACCTACCTATTTATTTTTTGGCTGAAGCTGTCAATACCGCCTGATATATTATAAATAGATTCTTGGTCAGATGTGTTATAAAAAATACACCTTATGAACTGTGGAATAATAGGAAGCCTAAAGTTAGTTACTTTATTGTTTTCGATTTCAAAGTCTTTACTCACTATAATAAGGATAATCTTGAAAAATTTTCTTCTAAAAGTGATGAAGGAATATTTCAAGGTTACTCTATAACCTGTATTTCTTATAGAGTCTAAAAAAAGAACCAAATGTGTGGAGGAGTTATTACATATCATATTTGATGAAATTAATCCACATGAACCAAATTCTTCTCTTGAAAATATTGAGGAAGATCTATCTATTTTGGAATTTAATGATAAAATCAGTAAACCTGTTGTAAAGACAACCAGTTTTGGAAATGTTCCAGAATCTGCTTCTGGTGAACCCGAGCATAGAGAAGAACCTGAAATTTCTAGTCCTACCTTTACTAGATCAACTAGGATTATAAAGAATCATATTTTAGATTCTTGTTTTGGTAATCATTATAGAGGGACACGGACTTTAGATTCTCTAAGAAATCGGGTTGAACATCAAGCCTTTATTTCATAGTTAGAACCTAAAAAGATCAATGATGCAATAAATGATGACTGTTGGGTAATGGATAAGCAATAATAATTGAATAAATGTGAAAGAAAAAAAGTCTAGGAATTTGTTGATAAACCTAAGGAAACTTTGACCATAAGCACTAAATGGGTTTTTAGGAACAAAGTTGATGAATCAGGAAACATAGTTATAAACAAAGAAAGGCTAGTTTCATAAGTGTATAGTCATGAGGAAGGAATAGACTATGAGGAAACCTTTGCACCTATATCTATATTAGAAGCTATTAGGATACTACTTCCCTATGCTGCTCATCTGAATTTCATGTTATATCAAATGGATGTTAAAAGTGCTTTTCTAAATGGTATTATAATTGAATATTTTTTTGAACAACTACCTGGATTTACTAATCCTCATTTTCCAAATCGAGTTTTTAATCTTTCTAAAGCTTTATATGGTTTAGAACAAGATCTATGAGCTTGGTATGATAGACTAGGTAATTTTTTAATTTCAAAAGGTTTTTCTATAGGGATTGCTGACCCATCTCTTTTAATTAAAAGAATTTCAAAAAACAATTTGATAGTATAAATCTATGTTGATGATATTATTTTTGGATCTCCTAAAAATTATTTGTGTATTTATTTTTCAAAGAGTATGGAAAATGAATTTAAAATTAATTTAATGGGAGAACTCAAATATTTTCTCGGATTTTAAGTATTTCAAAAAAAAATGGTATTATCTTAAATCAAATTAAATATACAAAGGATCTTTTAAATTTTTTTAGTTTATATGGTATTAAGGAAATTGATACACCTATGAGTACTAGTTGTAAGTTGGTTGCTGATGAAACTGGGAAACCAGTGGATCAATCCAACTACAGAGGTATTATTGGGAGCCTACTCTACCTTACTACAAGTTGACCTGATATTATGTTTAGTGTGTGTATGTGTGAAAGATTTAAAGATAATCCAAAAGAGTCACACTTGGTTGTTGTTAAAAGAATTTTCAAAAAGCTTAAACATACTACTAAATTAGGATTATTTTAGCCAAAAGGACAATCATTCGATTTAAAAAGTTACTCAGATGCTAACTTCTTTGGTTGCAAGTT
Source organism: Viscum album (assembly GCA_963277665.1). NCBI lineage: Eukaryota > Viridiplantae > Streptophyta > Magnoliopsida > Santalales > Viscaceae > Viscum > Viscum album. The sequence continues at coordinate 1,059,158,223 of OY728125.1, forward strand.
AGATAGAAAGAGCACTTCTAAAACATTTCCTATTCTAGGTAATTCCTTAGTATCATGGTGTAGTAAAAATCAGATCTCTATTGCATTATCTACTGCTGAAGCAGAATATATTGCTGCTGGTAGTTTCTATGCACAAATTCATTGGATGAAACATACATTATAGAACTACAGATATCAGTTTATACAAGTATCTATAAATTGTGATAGCACTACTGCGATCAATATCTCTAAGAACCATGTGTCTCACTCTAGGACCAACCACATTGAAGTAAGGCAACACTTTTTGAAAGATCATTACCAAAATGGTGATATTACTCTTGAATTTATAGGTACAGAACAAAAATTTTCTGACATTTTCAACAAAACTTTAAGTTCAGATAGGTTAAGTTACATTAGATAGGAGTTAGGAATGATATAATTTGTAAGTTAGAAACAACATAGTTAGAAACCTCACCCTTAGAAACCTCACCATTTGAAAACTCACCATTAGAAACCTCACTGTTAGAAACCTCGCCGTTTGAAACCTCACCGTTAGAAACCTCCCCATTAGAAACCTCACTATTAGAAACCTCACTGTTAGAAACCTCACCATTAAAAACCTCACTGTTAGTGAACCACACTATTATAAACCTCACTGTTATGCCTCACTATTAGTGGACCTCGCTTTTATACCTCACTGATAGGAATCCTCACCGATATACCTCACCATTAGTTTGCGCTGTTTTGAAACTTCGAATATTTGGCCACCAGAATCTATATTGTTTTTATTATACTTATTATGCTTTATTTATATATTTTATGATTTCTAAATGATAAAAAAAAGGTATGACCTCTCTCATTCCACCTCAAACCCTTTACCATCATGCCTTAGCTCCCAAACCTTTGTTTCTCTCGAACCCTATGCCTCGCGATCCGAAGAATGGTAAGAGTGAAGAGAGATTCAGTCAGTGAAAAGGATGATGAGCCGAATGTCAATAGACTCAAAGGAGTGTCTAGTAGTGGCAGTGAAGTGAAGAAACCTATAAATCTGCACCTCGTTCAATGGAATATAATAGTTAAGAAAGAGTTGTGCACAGACTGGTTGATGACTATAAATTCTTTAGTTCTGGAAGTACTGGAAGATAAGAAATGGGTATAATGCTTCTCAAATAAAAATGGACCTTATTATCAAAAGATGGTAAAATAATTCTATGCGTTTGCTCATTTTGAGAAATAAGAAGTTGTGAAAAAGATGGTATTAGTAGTTAATGGCAGGACAATATCTTTTTTCTTCTATTGAGTGGTCTGAGTGCCTGAATGTTCCACATGAAGGAGAGTTTGGGTATTTCTTAAAATCAGTACCTTCTACTAGTAACATCTTTGAATATAAAACTGCTTTGGAAGAATTAACAGGAGATGACACACCTAGGAAAGTAGTGGCTGTAGAGATGGATGGAGACAATAGATTTCTTTTCATGTTCATCCAACTTGTGCTAAGAACAATAAGAAGGGACTTTACAAATTTGAAGTACCAAGATATTTATTTGTTGCAATTTCTGAGACATGGTGTCAATGTAAATCTTTGTAGACTATTGATGATCCAAATTGAAGATATGACCAGGCCAAAATCAAAAACTAATGCTCTATTCATTGCAAATGTAATTTCTATTATGATCAAAGTGAAGTGAGTATCTGGGTCTCAATATGAGACAGTGGTGGTAAGGAACAACTTTTGCATCACTAGCATGGTTTGTAAATACATGAAGATCAATTGGAATCCATGGAGAAAAGAATGGGTCAGTGACGAAAGGAAGCTGCATGATATGTTTAATCCTATGGAACATTCTTCTTATACTAAGGATGTGAGGGATGCAAGTCTAGGACCTGATGAAGAGGAACCTCAGTATGGTGATGATACTAAAGAGGAGGATACCTCTATTACTGATGGAAGGGATCTAAACATTCCTCCATGTCCTGTTATAGAAGTTGTATCATCTAGAAAGGAAACCGTGTTTAGAGTAAGCAATGAAAAAGCCCCTATTGATGAGGAAGAATAGCTTGCTCTAGAGAATGAGGCAAAATTCCTTGAAAGTGAAGAACATGTTTCTGATATCTCAAATGAGAACACATTTAATTTGAGTCCATTGATTGGAAGTACTGATATGCCTATTGAGGCTGTTCCTGATGAAGTAGACAGACCTGCACCTACTCCTAAGGAGCCTCCTATTGGAGAAATGGAAATGGTTGTGGAGGATTCTTATGAGGATGACCGAGCTGCTAAAGGTTCTATTTCTATACAGGAGAATGCAGAGATTAAGGGGGATCATTGTACTAGACATGGCACTGTTTCAGTTTCTCATGGGATTGAAGACTGGGTTGAAGACTCGGGTTTTGTAGTGTTTTGGTTGGACTATCCTGATTCAGAAGATGATACACCCATCCATAGACCTCTTTTCACTTATAATCTCATTTCTGAAACATTAACTGAGGACACAGTAAGAAAATATGATTTAAACTAGTTGAAGTCTGATATCCAGGCTAGTTTTGTGGAAGAAATGAAAAGGATGGAAACCTCTTTGATATCTTCAATTCAGTATGTGATGAATGAATCTGTATCTGGTGTATTGGATGAAGTCAAGACCTGCCAGAATCATGTTTCAAGCTTGGTAGAGGATTTTGAATCTCTAAAGAAGTCAATTGTCTCTATGGAGTCATATATGAGCTCTAAATCTCTAGAAGACAAACACTTGGCCTTTGTAAAGAGTGTTGTTGGCCAGATGGTATCAGTTTTTGAGGAATTTAAGACTTCCATGGAACATAATATCAACACCCAGGACTCTCTTGTACAAACTATCATAAGTGGGATGACTAAATCCATTAAGGAAATAGTTTCCTTTACTATTTCACCTCTGAGTTCTCTCAGGCCTTCTATGGATATTGATCAGATTCGAGCTGTGATAAGAGAAGAGATTGGATATTCTTCTACCAGTGGCTCTGTAGACTTTGCCACATTGACCCAAGTGGTAACTACCACTAGGGATATAGGGAAAATTGTTCAGAATTTTATGAGAGAGGCCATTGCTTCTCAAAATGATGTCAAAGACAAAGTGGATTTCTATTTTCAAAGTATCTACACTAAGCATCAATTGAACAATAATTTCAAGATTCTATTAAAAACATTGAAAATACCTCTAGTCAATCAAGCTTTCAATGAACAAGTAAGAAAGATCAGGGAATTGACTCCTTATCTAGATAAATTTATGGAGAACAGGGATGACTTCATTTTTTCTATGGAGAGAGGAGGAGGAATCATTATGGACTTTAGGAATCTATTATTACTATTTTTTCATGTGGACAGTACACCTGTCATTGTACATCCGGCTCTTCCTGCCTCTGCTCAATATGCATTCATTCCTAAGATGACTCCAACTCAAGCAATCCGGAGCCTCACTCCTATGATCACCCATCAAGCTACACAGTATAGGCCAGACACTGTATCAGAAGCTCAGCCTCCATTGATCATCTCTAGTGTTCCTAATCCTCCACCTACATCCACCAAGCCTGACTTCTCTTCTGATCCCAAGGGAAAATCATATAATGAGGAGGTGGATTAAACAGTGGCCAGGACATTTGATAGGAATCACTTGTACTCTTTGTTTCACTTGTGTATTTCTCTATTTCTTTTTTCCCCAAGGAATATATATGATCTTACATTCTTTTAACTTCGGTTACTTCTTTCATCATTTGTTTCCTACTTTTTTCTAATCACAAAGGGGCAGAAATATAAGGAAAGGGGGAGAAATATAAGAAATGGGGAGAAATAAGATAAATATGAGAAGTATGAGCATAATATAATTCTACCTCTATTACATTTGTTTATATCTCTAATAAAATTTTTTCATACCTCTAATACATTTATTGTATAATTTTTCCTCTGATACAATTGCATTTAATACTATATCCTCTAATACATTTTTAATTATGTTGGATTATAACATCATAATTTGTGATTATCAAAAAGGGGGAGATTGTTAACCTCACCTGTTTTAATAATCTCAATTATGTTTCAATATTCTTAGATAATCACAAATAATATCTATCTTTATATTAACTATTTTTTCAATCTATGATATCATATTATTAAGATTATAAAATAATCAAAATGGCCTTTGAAATGTGTTAATAATTGGTTATCTATGTTTATACTTGTTTAGAAAGGGTACTAACTCAATCTGGATATGATTTGCAAAGAAGAGATAAGTATTAAGTGTTGAGTCACTAATACAGACCTACCGATAGAGTAAGTCCACTGGTATGCATAAGTCCACCGGTATGCACAAGCTACCGATAAAAACAGATAGACAGACCACTACTAATATGATGTTCACCGATACATATACAAATTTCATTGATACAAACAGCTACTGATACAAAGGTCACTGATATACACAGCTACCGATAAGGCTAAGTACACTGGTACAGAAGTCTACCGATATGGATAAGGTCACTGGTATACAGGCAGTTACCGTTACACCTAAGATATCGATAGAATTAGCCTACCAGTATGCACAAGTTCACTGATATAGAATAATCACTACTATTATGATGTCCACTGTTATAAGCATGCTGGTATGGGTCACTCATACATACGTTCACCGATACAGAAAGGTCACCGATATGCATAAAAGATACCAATAGAAAGTGCTATCGATACATAGAGCTACTATTATAAATAGTAAGAACTACTGATAAGAGAAGCTACCGATTCTTGCGAGCTATTGCTATAAAGGATAATTGATACCAATATAGAAGAGCTACTGATACAAGCTCACTGGTACTAACAGCTACCGATGGAAATCAGTCATAGTTTATCTAAACAGTATTTCTATTTTATTTAGACACTGTCATATTTGATGTTTTTAATGCACCTGATATTAATTAATGGTAGTTATTGGAATTTTAGGAACCATACCTCGTACATGTAAAAAAGTAATCATTCATATTTTCGGAGCTAAATATATAAAAGAAAACCTCAAACTAATGAAGAAAGAGATGAGAATTGATTAGTTTTTTCATCCACATACGAGACAATCTTATGGAGATACACAAGGACTCACATGCATAGAAGAAGAAGAAAGAACCCATACTGAATCCATATAAACTGATCACTCAAGGAGTAAAGAGATTCACCATTTTCACTTGCACTCAAGCTGATCAGACTGATCAACCTAGACCTTGAAGTCAAATACAAGAACGATAATCTATTTCTTGACAAAAACCATAGAAGGACTCAAAGCTTCATCTGCATCAATACAAGGAGTCCAGAGCTTCACTCAAAACACATATAGAATTCTAAACTCATCTATATCAGTTTAGATCTATTGTGTTTAATATATTTACATTTTGAGCAGTGTGTGTGCTCTGAATTTTTAGACACACACCGTCTCCTGTACTGAACTGGAGGATTTCTAAATCCTCACTGAATCTTCCCTTATACTCGTATATCCCACTGTGGATAGTGGTAGAGGTCAACTATGACCTAGATAGCCTGTGTGCTATTGCGTTTTTTTCCCACATAGAACTGTGGTAGAGTTCATAGGACCTGGAAAGTCTGAGTACTGTTGTTAACCCTGATCCAGGGTGTGGATCAAAGTTTGTATAAACTGTTTGAGAGGACTATGTCTCGACATGAGACTGAACCTCTTGGTTATAGATGTTGTGCTTGATTATTTTGTTCTAAACTATAATTTATAATCCGCTTCTAAGTACTTTAAATATAAATCTGTTTTAAAGTAACTCTGATAGTCAAACTAGTAAGTGTTTATAACATTTATTAGCCAGTATGTTAGTCTCAAAAGTTTATCAATCTTCAGATTGAGTTAACTGATAAATAATCAATCTCTTGAGAAACTAATTGAAAACATACAATCTTTATAAATTCACTACAGTTTAATTTTTATTTAATTTGGGGGATATTAATCATAATGTTTTTAACAGAAATTTTTATTGGAACTCAATTCACCCCCCCTTGAATATCCACTCCGACCAACACCATGTACCATTTGAGATCATATACAACTTATCATTACCTAATGAATCAGAGGGAGATATAAATCCCAACCTTTTCATAATAAAATCATTCAAACATATGGAACAAGATAATAACACATGCATCATATCATGACCCATAAAAATAGAAATGTTTTTTAAATATCAAATCATAAACCATGAATTGAACTGGGAATCATTATGATTTCATCACATCATAAATTAGGAAAAGAGATAGGTTTCAGAATCACTTCCTGAATGCATAACCTATGAAAAAAAACTGTATTCAAAATCATAATAATCATGGAAGTGAAACATGTGAATTAAGAATCATTCCAGCAAAACATAAACCATTCAAGAAAAAATATGAATGAAACCATTTTATTATATTATATAAGGGAATGAGTAACATCAATAGATACAAAATTAGATGTAAAATATCTTGTATGTATATATTGAAAACATTTATTTAGGTAAATATTATTTCTTGTTTGAAAAAGGATATTTAAAACATAAAACCTTTTAGAAATAATTTTATTAAAAAAATATTAATGAATATTGAAAATATTGTGAAAATAATTTCCTTGAAAATATATTTTAAGAACATTTTCATTAATATAAACCTTTTAAAAATGAAAATAAATCATGAAAAAATTAAGGCGGGTAAATCTTTATATGTCATACGAGGTAAAAAAGACATTCCTTCTGCATGGTTAAAACATTAAAGAAAATCCTCATTTAGAAAGTTTAAATAAGATTAATTTTAAAATCTTAGAAAAATTAAAATGTATAATACTTACTTTTAAAAAATTTAATAGAATGGTAGAATTTTCTTTTAAACCCTTTTTAGAAAACATTGTTTTTAAGGAAAATATATTTCTGACCGTAGAGAGTGTATTGTTGGACTTTCCTAAAAACACTTTATTAGCTCTATTATGTACTAAATATTAGATAATTAGTTCCAATACATGAATATATAATGAATAAATTGAGAATAGTGAAATTTAGGATTGTTATTAAAATATTTATAATATGATTTCATCAAATCAAGCATTAATATAAACAATCACAAAGAGTGATGACATTGTTTCAACAAACTCTTATCACTTGGTAACTTTGTACCATACTCCATATTTATGAAAATTAAATTACATGAAGCCTAAAATATCATTAAAAATTTATATTCATGATATTAAATTTCTAAAATACTATATATACATATTGAAAAAATATAGTGGTATAAAATGACATATGACTCAAGAAAAACAATTGTGACAAAATTACATTACAGATTTGGTAAAATTTAAAACGTAAAACCCATGAGATAAATATCATAAAATAGATATGAAAATACCCAAAAATTTAATTATAATAATCATATAACATATCCATGTTCATTACACACACCATAAAAAAATAATTGGTGGTGAGTAAAGCATGTATCTCAGGAAAATAAAAAGAGAGTTGAAACTCCATTACCTTGTGTCTTGAATATCATCATATAGTTTTAAACCACCTATTTAACAAATATAAATTTATTATAAATATTTTATATTACATTTTTCGTATATATAATACCAAATAGGTCTTTATTATGACCTTATATTACACTCTTGTTAACAATTCTACCTTACTGTTTCACTTCGGGTAATATTCACTTTATTCTCCGCATGTGTCTTATTTTATTAAATACATGGCCCTTATATTTAGATTATGATTTCAAAATATAAGGCATAGTAAAATATAATTTATATTAATTATATGTGTACTAAATTTACCTATATAATATATAAGTATAAAATGTAATATATCGTTCCAGGATAAGGTAAGTTGTACATAAGCATGAATGTTATTTCCATTTTTATTGTCATGATGAAAGAAAGAGGGTAAATGAAATATATTAATATTTTTATATAATATAATTAAATTAGAATTATAATATTATATATATCATATAATTTTACTAAACCCATCATTAATACAATCCATGTAGTGTGTGAATGATTCACATCCTTTTTAGGGGGTGGTAGTCCACAAATCCTCAAAAAAATTACTGTATTTACACCAAATTGAAATAGAAAAGATATTTATTTTAAAATGAATACAGAATATAGATAATGTAATAAATATAATATATTAAATTTATAAATAGAGTTTCTATCATAATTTCCCCCTTGAGAGGCAGTAGAGAAAACATGAACAATCATCATTTAGTGAGGCAGTAGTATTCCAAACAGATAAACATTGTGTTTGTTACCCATTAGATGGATGTGTATATAAGTATAGGAAAAAACCATAGAAATAAAATATCATAAAATATTTATTATATGTGTGATGTTATAAAATCAAGGTACAAATATAGTGGATGGGGTTGATAAAGAAAATAAAATAATAGAGCTTGAAAGAATACCTTACCTCTTAATCGGGTTGCTCTTTTTGGTTTGTGCCAAAATGATTCCTCACATTTCATTCTTCCAAAATAAAGGATTAATGGAGGAATTGAGGAATTTTTGGGAGATATTTGGGAATATTTCAGTCATGAAAATGTTTCTTAGGGGTGTCAGTATGGGGTAGAGTTCTTTCATTTTTACAGTGGAGGAGTGACACTCCTCAAAATTTTGGGAAAGAGAATTCCAACAGTGTTTTCCAATGGAAAGTAGATCCAATAATAGTAAAAATTAAATAATTTTTATTATGGGGTGTAAATATTTCGATTTAATTTATCCTGAACATGTTTGAAGTTCTTTTTGGGTCTTAAATTTAAGGGTTAGTCCTTAGTTATGATTAATTCTACCTTTATTAATGTTATTAATATTAATTAGCTTCACAAATACATTTGGTAAAAAACTAAGTTGAGTTTATTAGAAACTATAAATTTTGATTATTCAAAATATATAATCCATTTTTCCAAATTAAAATCACATAATTGGTATAAATTAATTTAGATTTAATCTCATATTCGGTTCGATAATGCGAGGTTTTAATGTCAAAACATTCAGAACTTTTCTTCGTTTTTGTATCGAATTTCAGTGTGAAATTTATTCTTATGAACTAAAATAGATTAATAGATAAAAATATTTTCTAATTAAATTTTTAATCCAATTTAAAATTTATTTTAACCATATAAATAAATTATATGAAATACCAATTTTGAAGATAAATTCAGTATTTTCACAATTCATTTAAAAATGAAACATCGAAGAAAAATACCAAATTTTTATCATAACAAAATTTATAGGACTAAATTTCAAATATTTTTTTATTTGGACATATTAAATATATTTATTTTCGAAATTTATATTTAAAATGGGTTTCCCATTAAAAGGTGGTAAAAATAACTTTATAAAAATATATAGTTTTTAATAGAAATTTGGATTATATCTTATATTATATTTATAAAATATATTAAATATATTAAATAAATATCATAAATATCTTATTGAATATATAAAATATATATTAAATTAATATAATTAACTAATTTTATTTAATTTAATTTATTACTGTAAAATATTATTGTACGCATAAAAATAATAATTATTCCTTTTAAATTCTATCAGTTTTCATATTCAATTCTAATTAATTGGTAACCTATGGATTCATTATATATGTCTGAAAACCATATATTTTTATAATTTAGTTAATAATATACATGAACACAAATTTAACAGCTGTGAAATATATTATTATAATAAATAATAAAATTTTAACGATATACTATTGTTTGGTGAAACATGATCCTGTGAGTTACATTAGACATCATAAAAAGTACTCATTGACTGTAATTCAAGCTAAACTTGGTGTCATGTGAAAATAAATCTCATATTAATGTTGCATATTGTGCATGATTTATCTTGTGTTGTGTACAATCAATTCTAAATATATTTATTTAATGTAAAATATAATATTTTATTTGTGTCAGGAATAGGACAATTTCAAAATTGTTAAATTAATTTAAATAATAATAATTCACCAAATATAAAAGAGATACTAATATAGCACATGTGTTAGAAGGTGTGACATGATGATACAAAATGCATGGAAAATGAAAACAAATAATGAAGCATAACATGTAGAACATGAGATCATGTAATCATGGAAACATATAAACATAGATTCAATATAAAACATGATATACGCATGAGTTATTGATAACTTCTAAGACAATTAAACATGGTAAACAAAGTCCCATAATGGAATCACATTTAATCCTTGTCTCAACATGACTTATCATGATACTAAAAATTTATTACTGCATTAGGGAGCTATATGGGTGCACATATCATAACATGTTCATGAATATGTGTTCCAAATAAAGAATAAAACATTAAAACAATGTTTACAAATGGAAACAAAGGGGAATCATATTCATGTCGTAAAGCATAAAAAGGGTATATCAGAAAAGAGTCTGTGAAAGAATAGAATTAAATCATACATGGAAATTATTAAGGTAAACTGCAGATATATAATTAAGAATTATGTTCAAATAATGTTAAAAAATTTAAAAAGATTCTTCGAGAAGCTTTAGAGATGAGCCTCTTTAGCGTATTTTAAGGGAAACTATTAAATATTGTTTAAAGAGGTAAAATGAATAATTGTTTGTATAAAACCAAAAATGAACATATGTAGTTTTCCACGATAAAATGATAGTTTTTTTGAAATAATATTTTTGGATTAAAAAATATTATGTAATTTAAATGAAAATCGATAATAAATTGTTATGTTCCCTTTAATCGGTCTTTCGTACTCAGAGGAATTGAGACGAGAAAATTATAAAAAATTTATTTCCCTATAAAATAGAGAATAATTGAGATAGGTAAATGTGATTAAAACCTAAAAATAAAAAATGTATGAGTACATAAGAATAATTAATAATTACATTGAGGTAAATAGAGAGAGAGATATATTGTATCATATAGAAAAAACGGGGGTTCCAAGAGATTCCATTTCTTTATATACGAATGTTTTCTTCACTGGAACGTAATTTCCTATATAATGAAATTAGATTCATTAATAATTTAATGAAAATCATTTTAAAGGTGTATTTGAAATATTATAATTTTATAACATTTATTTATGTACTTTTTTATAAGTTATAAGATTTAATCTATTCTTTAATGTGTTTTTGTTTTCTTGGATTTGATGATTGGTTCACTAATATAAATGTATGAAAGATTGTGTAAAATGAGAATAGTTATCAATAATTGAAATTATATTTTTTTAATGATATTATATAATATTAAATGGTATTATATATAATTTTATTTCCATATATGAGGATGATTTATTAGATAAAACATTAATGATAACCATTTAGATTATTTAGTCTTTTTTTATCATTACGAACAAGCTTTGAGTTAATAATTAATATTATATGTAAAATCTTGTTCTAGAACACTAAATAAGTTGTAATATAAATTTTATGATATTTTTTTTACAAATATAATGTTTTTTAGACCATCCTTGAATTCATTATTACAAAACAAAAAAATCATCATCCATTAAGGTAGTTAATTGACACCCCATGAACAATGAATAAATTTCATGGGAAAAGGGTAGAGAAGGGAATTGATGGTGGATATTCCATTAAAATAATAATATTACATTATATATATATTATAATGTATTTATCATGTATCATTGTACATGTGAGTTCAATGAACGATAATAAAAGGAAAGAAATTTAAAGAGAGAGAGAGAGAGAGAGAGAGAGAGAAGGTTTTACCTCTAAGCGTAATCTCATTGATAACATTCGTAAGGGAATTAGAAATGGTATTTTGGTGAGAGAAGAAATAATTTAACATGAGAAATAGGGGTGGGAGAGGAATTTAAAGAATATTATCTTACTATAAAGCTTTGAATTATTGATAAGAAGAGGTGGCGATGAGTGATATTTACAGTGGGAGGAGATGGGTGTTTTGATTATTTTATTCTCTATTTTATTATTTTGTCTCAAGACTATAAATAGTGTTGATTTATCACCCTAAATATAGTATATATACCATTTAGGTTTTATATAGTGTCCACTTACATCATCATTGTCTCAATAATGACCCAATAATTTATGTATTTGGCTAAAATGTTAAATATCGTATATTACTATATTTCACTATTTTCTAAAAATTCAAATATTTTAGAAAATACAAATAATTCACCATAACCATTTTTCAATTTTTATAATAAAAAATATAATCCATATTATTAAAATAATATTCTTAATATGAAATATTTAATTTTCAACTAAAATCATCATTTATTTGAAATATATCGATTTTATAATTATAACCGATTTTATGACACTTTTAAAATTTAATTAAGGTCTCATAAAATTTTCTTATATTCATAAGACTAAAAATTATTAATTTAATAGTATATTTTGTTAAAATTATGTCCATTTTAAAACATTATATTAATTATAAAATTTGAAGTAAATATTTATTCCTTACAAAATACTGACACATAATTTTACTTGTTTAATAGAATTATTTACTTATAACAGTATATAAATATATCATATTACAATTTATAAGATTTCAAAATTTTATTTACACTTTTATGTGTGAGGTTATTATTTTATTGGATGGTTTTCTATTCTTATTTTTCATATCATTATTTTAAAGTTCAAGTTACTAGTCAATCGCTAAAGGATCCCAAATTTCAAGAAAGACCTATTATATCATTAATTAATTATTTATTATGTTTTTTTATTTTGATAAATATTTTTATTTTATATTATTTATACAATATAAAATAATAATAATATTGGAAATTTCATTGATAAAATTTAGGGTCGTTACCCATAATCCAATTTAAGATGATGCATTTGGTACTTATACTCATCGATCTTTCATTAGCTGGAGGCATAGGCTGTCACATTGTTATATTTCATGATATCTAAAACACAATATCATTTTGTTTCATCGATATAGATAAAAAATCCTATTTGACTGGTAGGGTAATTTGAGAATATGTGAAACTATTATCAACTTCTATATTTTTTTAATGCTTTCCTCAAATTCATTCTTCCTGGAAAACCCTGTGATCTTCTAAAATAGACTGATTGGAAGTATTGGAAATAATTAATCATTTCCAAAAAAACCAATAATTGTACCCATCTAGTCCCAGGAAATAGTAGATATATATCACATATATTAGTTTGGGATATCCTTTAATTTCCTCTAGTTTTGAAGGTAATATAGATATCTATTTATTGGTGATAATATTTCACCAGAATGTTACTTCCTCCATCCAAATATCTATTTTACTATACTTTAATTTTTTCCATTTTTTATGGACTTCAAAACAATGTTTAAATTCTCCTCTTGTGACTCCTTCCTTTTATAGTAGATAAGAGTATCATCTATAAAGTCAAAAAAAATTTATTAACATAATCCCAAAAACACCATCCATTAACTCCATAGAGATAGCTTGAGAATTTGTGAATCTAAATGGAATATTTCTAAACCAGAAGTGCCTATACATTAATTGAAAATTAATCTTTATAGGTATCCTCTTTCTTTACATTTACATGATAATATCCAAGAAAATATCTACTATAGAGAAGTATTGTGGTTCGTATAAATGATCAAACAAGCCAAAAATTCATTAAAAAGGATAACTTTCCTTTATCATGATCTTTATATGATCATGACAATTAATTTATAGGCACATTGAACTATAATTATTATTAATTAAGAGGATAATTTTATTCCATGGTGAAGGGAATAGGCATTTAAACTATTTATTTATTCTCTAACAGTTTCTTCTTGGACTCTTAATGTTTAGTAGTGGCCATTCGATTTAGATTCCTTGATATTAGAAAATATATGGGTATAGTCTGTATTGATAACTAAACCTCACTACGTAGATAAATAGAATGAAATTAATGCTGAAACACATATTTATATTTCCATATGAATAGTATGTCATCAAGTTCCATCTTTTCTTTATTTTTAATCATTCTATCTATATACAAATGCATATAAAGGAAAAAAATATAAATTCTTAAGATCAAGATACTATATTGTATTTATCCTACTTATTGAAATTTTATATAATTAGAGGGATATTCATGATATATTGAGGCTAATTTTCTTATCTCGAAAATTAATATTGGATTTATGAAAGGAAATTTGATCCATAACCATAATTTCATAGAATTCCACTAAAGGGAGTATCACAAGGTTCTTTGGGAAGTTCACACCATAATTAGGGATTAGGGAGAAGTTATATAATTGGGATTTAAAAATTTATGTATTTTCCATATTCAAATATAGCTCCATTTCCTTGTTTTTAGTTGTCAGTATAAATCCATCCTTAGTGGCTTCATGACCTTTGATCATTTTCTTCAAACACATCATTTTATTTGTTTTTTCCAGATCCATATTCACAAAAATCAATTCTCCATCCATGTGATGCTTTTAAACCCAAAACCCCCCGAGAATAGAATGGGCTCCAATTAGGATGTATAAGATGATGTTCAAATAAAGAAATTGGTCCTATTTTGAACTATTTTTTGGTATATTGGTGGAACTATGAAAGGAGAACTTGCCTATTAAATGGAGGACTCGAATTATTTGTCTTTTACGAGACCTTCAATGAAAACTGGGCTCTTAGTGAAGTTTATACCACCGTTGGTGGTTTGCGTAGCATTATTCTATTGTGGATGAAATTCCCTTGATTTGATACTCACCATCCAAAAATGTTAATTTTTCTAACATGAAAATAGATTAATTCACCCACATAGTTTTTCATGGGGTGGTAACTCTATTGACTGGGCATTACACAGGCTCTACACCAAATGGGTTCAGTGGATTGCTATTTTAGTGCCTCATGGGATGAAAAAAATCAGATTAACCACCTCATAGATGATGTGGCCTGATTTTTCTAAAATTTGATATCCACTATTTTAAATGAATCACAAATTAATTTTTATGTTTTTACAGGGTTAAAATAGTCAGGATTGCACATTAATGACCGTGATTAGAAGAAGAACTGCCATGGATGAGAATATTGAAGGTTATTTTCTCTATCATACCAGCCCATATGAGGGCATTATAAATAACCTCATTTCAATAGAGATTCCAATTACATCCAACTACCACTTTATAACATCATAATTCATTATGATTCTCCAATTCCACCAATTTATCATAATTTTCTCACCGCTTGGTTGGAGATGTCTCACGATCAAGACTAAGTGAATATATTTGATTAAGGGAATATCATTTCTTTGTCAACCCAATAATAATTATTTGTCATGAATGGTTCTATGGTAATTTAAAGAACCAAGAAATTCACGAGCCTTCCAGTCTCAATTAATGATTATTCATCCATTTTCAACATAACATAAGGCAATCCTAATTGAGGTTGGATCTCTAAGTGGGATTTGCAGTCTAGAGGGAGTTTCTCAGATGAATGGGCATGAGAATAATAGGTGCACCAAAATTGAATGAATGTTACCAAAAAAATTGATTTCATTGGCTTATATTTGGTAGTATAGTATTATTAGTTTTCAGTTTATTCACTGAATGAGATATTTTTTGAATTGATCAGTTACTGGTGTTCAATCAGTAACACCTTCCACCTATCCCATAGTGAAGTTGTGGTTAGTTAATGGGATATCAACTGATTAGGGGGAATACAAATTATCATTAATATATATGAAATGTTCATTCCAATATCCAATACCATAGAAAACATGAATAAAGTATCTCCATTAGTGAAGGACCTACTGATCACGGTAGATGAATTGCTTGGTTAACTCCTCTGTACCATCTAAAATATTCCATTAAATGATTGGATAATGTTTTTTTTCTGAAAGATAGTCATACAAGACCAAATTTTTAATGTATCGGGACTTATCCAATTCAATAGTTGTGAGGTATTTAGGATTCATAGTAGGTTACTCTAGATTCAGAACACTATACCACATGGGGCTATAGAACTCGGCTAGAAATATATCAAGACTTCAGGTTAGAAGGTTTTTTCTCCATATTCTTGGGAATATTTCTCTATCTATGTCGCAATGTCTATACATTTGTATGAATCTATACAATAATTCTAGAGACCCAATTGCCATAGGTACAACATAAAAACCATGACGTACCCACCCTTGTTCAAATTTAGGGATTGGTGGGTCATATTCAAGAGGGAAGATACCCATATTTCCTTAGTAGGACATTCAATTCATATATATCTTGGTGACAAAGCACTATTTATTCTATGAGTATCACAATAGCACAATAATCCCTCATTCAACCATTCACCTTGAATAACTCAAAATTACTGGTTTTCAACTAAAATCCATGACATCGATGATGTGGTCGATCTATTAAGTTATTTTTCCCAATTTTATTTACACCTTATCCAGTGCCCTAAAGAAAAATGGTGGATAATGGATGGGGTTCTCTGGAATAATATTCATATATTATTTTATTGTAAGATTGGGGTTATGACCGGTCAAGAGGGTGGTGTATCCATTTCCAAACATAACATTCCTTACTCATTTGTATGAAAATTTGGATACCTACAACTGGTTGAATCTTTACCCATTACCCATATCAAAATGGAATCACACCCATTCATTCTTCATCAATTTTGGATGATGAATATGAATTATGGTTATAGTAGTTAAATTACATCACCACCCACCAGATCATCAAACTAACATATCATAGGTGCACACCCAAATTTGAGCGGAGTACTATCAAAATGGAGTGTTGGGGAGTCACTTTGAAATGTGTATGAACATTTTTTCCACTCTGAGTTCTTTACCTATCAAGCCATCTCTATTCTCTTTAGTAGGAGGATGACGTTTGTGTCATCATTACATGAATTATAAGGGATATTCATCTGCATGTCATCCTTTTTGTGGAGTGAATAGAACCCCATACTTCTGGCCAACACCATTAGTAATTGAACTAAGTCCCAAGAAGTACAATACAAGGAATTCCATATATTAATGCCAACATTGTCATTTTAGTTCCTGAGATTGAACTCGATGTAGAGAAAGAGGGGTTTACCACTGGGATATTTCAATATAGATCAATCATGTATGCTATGAATGTTATCCTGGACTATATCTTAGGGTGATAGATGAAAAATTCCAAATCCCAATACCGATATAAAATATTAGGCTACACAGAAATGGTTGTACACCAAATCTACACTATCATCTTGGAGACCACCTTAGAAAAATTTTCTGGTAATGTGGAAACCCTCCATCAATTTTCTGTTGTATTTGGAATGGGTGTCATTGATTATCGACACATACATAAAATTATCCATTGATTCCTCATTTCTCTAGAAGAATTTATTGCATATGAATGGAGACTTTTTTAATTTAATGCCTCAAATCATCAGGCATAATATCTAAAGGATACTACCACAGATCTTCATAATTTTTTATTGATGAAATTAAATTTTAAATTCATATGATTGAAAAAGAATATAGAGATAAAATAATATGGGGCACACATATCTAGTTTAAATAAATATTTATCATTAAAAAATATAGATCTTAAAGTCTCCAAATAAATAGGTCAATAGATAAAGGCCTCCATTTTAAAACATATACCACTAGAAGAATATAATGTATGTTGAAGAACCAATCTTGGTCAAGATCATGATGGATCGCATCATACACTAGAAAATATACTGAATATATTTGGATGAGTTTCACTATAACCATTGTTGATTTCATAATCCTCTTTTTTAGTAACATCTGGTACATACATTAGGATGTTAATTCTCCTCCCTTGTCATTAAATAAATAAATGAAATATTTTTTTCTACCAATTATTATCCATTATCATATTTAAACATGAAAATTAATCATAACTGGACATGTTTTGAAATATATATTCTTCTAGATATCAATTAAAATTGTAACCTAGGATAGTAAAATTTACATGATCATGTAATGTTTTAATCTTTTATTGAGTCAATTGACTCAGAGATCATAGTTTCAACTATTTATCGGGTTACATGTCACAGTATAAAAAATTTATGTCCATTTTATTAACACATAAATTTTATTTTTATGTAAAAAATGGTGTGGATTAATTTTGAAATATTTTAATTTTACTTAGGCTACCTTTTTAGGGTTTCTACCTAACATGTTTTCTATTTTTTTCATTTCTCAAATTTTCCCAAACCATAATAAACATTGGGTTAGCGAGTTGGAATTGGACATTTTTCCAGGGTTCACCTTGATGATTTTCAATCTGTCGAGTATTATGTCTCTTTTTTCTAAGTAGTTTAGTGTATTTCTAATTATACTAATGCGAATAATGTTTTTAGAAAGATATATTTTACCAAGAATTATGGGTTAATGAACCTAACATGAATGACTATATAAGAATGTAATAATATTTTTTAGACAATAATGGGGGATTTTTTAACAATGTTTTTGTTATTTCTAAACCTGAAGCATGTTGTGGGACACATATGAAAGGATTGAATGTAAAAATAGTTTCTGACATGATGTTTTTAGGGCATAAAATATATATATACAAATCCTCCCCTGAAGATAAATTTTCCATTGGTTGAAAGGTCATTTTTGTGGGTGAATTAGTCTGACCCAACTAGAAAATATTTTTCATAGTAAAAAAAGGTGTCCTTTAGACACTGACCCATAATTTTTTATGTCCATGTAGTATGTGCAAATTATCACTTCTCTAGACCTTGATGTATTGTTTTTCAAGGGAATAATATTTATAAATGATGTGGGAATTTGTATCAGCATTATCCAGGAATGAGAAATCACTCTTACATGAATTTGGATTCTATTATGGACGGTTGGAGCATGGTGTAGTTTTATTTTGACCTATGAGGACATGAAACATGTAATTTAATGTCTAACAAAAAGGTATTTTTAAAGATATCATTTATGGTCATTTAGATTTGACTAGTAGATAAATGATTTTTCATTTTCATGGTAATCTTTCCAATAATATTCCATCATCTTTAGGCTTAACGTGGATATGTTATAAGCTATAATTTGGGGGTATTATAAATCTGAAGTGTGATTTTTGATGAAAACATCGTTGTGGATTTTGGAGATAATAAATGTGACTTTTGAGGATGAATTTGACATTATCTTATATGAATTTTGTGTGGGTGACTTATAATGATCAAATTGGAGCATATTGTGCATACCCAAGAAAAGGAGTATTGAGGACACTGACCCTCCATTTTTGATGGCTAGGGAGGTTTATAAAGATTTATAATTCCCTGAACATAGAGTTTTGTTTTAGAAAGGAATTAACCTAAATATAAAAAGAGTATTTTATGTCTAATATTCATGAGAATGGGTAGAAATATTTCCCTTACATAGTTATGACCCATATATAGGAACAAATGATTTTCTATTTTGGGTTCTTATGATAAAATAGGGCCCAAGATATAAGGTCTGGACATCATTACATATCCCATCAATGTTTAATCAAGACATATGTAGTTCTGGGAAGGTTCCTCACACCATTTTAAATTGTTCTCTAAGAGGGGTCATTTTTATCTTTTTTTGTAGATGGACCCAGGTTTGAAGATCCAAGAATCAATACATATCCTACAATGTATTGAATAAATCCATTCATAGTTATAGGAAGCTCCCCCCCCCCACATCTATTGAGCTATTATGTTGGGAAAGGGGAAACATTCTTTGATTATAGGATCATGAGTGGGTGATACATGTATTGGAACATCCTATAAAGATCCATATCATGTATATGATAGTCGGGTAATAAGTTTTTGTTGTTTTTTAAAGAACTGAACATAAGATCCAAGTGTTCCTACATATCATTTCAAAGTAAGAATCATGACATATGTAGTTCTTATGATGGAAGCATCTTTTATTGGTCTGACCCAAACCCAGTAAATGAAGAGAAATTTGTATTTCATGGATAGAACTAAAATTACATATTCAGGAAGTAATACATAAACCATGATAACAAAATACATGCCACACATAGTTCTTATAAATAATTCAGTTTAGGGTCACGGGACTAGGACCTTAGCAATAGAGATTAACAATATTCATTAAAGATGGCATGGGGTCTTTCATTTTTAGGTCATGCAACTTGGTCCATATTTCATGAAAATGATGAGTAATAAATAGGATCGTCCTTTTGGGATGTTCCCATATTCTATAGATGTGGGGGGGGGAGGAAAATATAAAACACGATTTTGGGTTATCTCAAATAACAAGAATTGATGTAAGACATAAATTCCATTGGTGATTATGGTGGTAAAATTGAACTTTTTTAGGGATGAATTTTACATTGTTTGATAGGGATTTTGTCTAGGAAACTTATAGACATCAAATTGGGGCATATTTTACACATTTAACCAGTGGTTTCCTCAGGACAATGACCTTACATATCCGATGGAAGGTGAATTATTTTGTAAATATTAAATTTATCAGGATATAGAGTGTGATAAATGAAATAAATGAATTTGAGTATTTAAGAATAATCTATACCGTTATTGACTATAGAGTGTGAAGTTCCCTACATCAATCAAATTCATATGTATGGTGAAATTTATGTTTCCACAGTGGATCCCTGAATGATGAACCTAAATTTGATATCTTATTCATAACTTATTGTTTTTAAATAAGAGATACAAATTTCTTTACCCCATGGATGAGACCAGGACAGTATGTTACAACATCACTATGTATCTCATCAAAACAATAATGATGAAACATGTAGTTCTTGAGGAACTATATAGTCTAATTTCATTTTGAAAGAAAGTCAACCATGTAGTTTATCATTTTGGGGAAAGGATGTTGCTCCCTATTATTGAAAAGGGAATATTATGGATGGGGATAATATTTGTGGTTCAGGTATCACAATGTATCCTACAATAGTAGGAATAAATATAAACACAATTCTTGAATTTTCCAAAACCATGTAGTTCAACTCCATTCGTTAAGAAAATATTTCGTGCCTTATAAGTTCTTATAACCATTAACATGTGAATTGATACTTCTTGATCATGTGTGCAATGCCTTACCAAAACTCTTAATCCCACATGAGTTGTGCTTTGTGTGAGAAAAAAGTGGTGTAAGGGGTTACACCATCACACATAGGTAATGAATGTGAAGGATAATAGAATTTTTATATTGGGGTGTTTAGACAAGGATTTGATATTTTGGTTTCACTATGTATCTCTTAGAATGTGAATCAAGATGTACATTGTTCTAGAACTATCTCTATGTGTATGTATGACCCAAACACATGATCGGATAATTCTCCCTTTGATTAATGTGATTATTGAATCTAGATCAGGGATCAGAGACCCAAACATAACTATGTATCCTTTGTGAATAGGAATCATGTCCAAAATAGTTCTAGATGGTAAATCTCTATGTTGCTCTAATTTGTATGTTGTGTGGATAATTTTTCCCATTTTTAATTTTAGTTTTGGGGGCAAGGATCAGGATTGATGAACCGAGTTCCACTACGTATCATGGGTGAATAAGAATCGAGAATCTTGTAGTTATGAATCATGTTTTGTTTAAAATTATACAGTTAATATGTAGGTGACTTGATGTGAAAGATGTTTAATTTTATGGCTTGACCTTGTATTGGAGATCTGGGTAACACTTTGTATCCTGTGACGAAAAGAATCAATCCACATGTAGTTCTGGATGGGAACTCTCTATGCATGTCTGATCCATACTTAGTGGGGGGAATTTTTCCCATATTTCTCACCTAGTACAATTATATAGTTCATAAACTTCGCTACATATTCCATAAGAATTATAATATAGACACATTTATTTTATAATGAATCATGAATTTTAATTCCATGAGGAAGGGATGTGGGCCACCCCACGTCGAAAGAAAGTAGTTTTGTATTTGAGGCCATGATTAGATGTTTGGGAATAACTATGTATCTTGTGATGAAAAAAAATCAATCCACATATAGTTCTTCTGGAAGAGACTCCCTATGTGGATCAATCTCTCACATGGGGAAATGGTAATTTCATCTTTTTTACACATAGATATGGCTCTTGTGTCACGAATCATCATTGATTTAATGATTATTGTGAGGTTTAATGGAGTGAAATAAGCATTTTGATGTCTTTTAGTAATGGGATAGTTGATTTTTTAAAAAACAAGGAATGAAATCATGGTGTGAAAAGACGCCATAAAGACAATGGTTGGTAAAGTCATCTTATGAACATATGGAAATTTTCAGTTGGGTGAAACATGACATGTCTAGTAATCACTACATATCATATGATTATAGGAATCATGCCACACATAGTTCTTGAATATGGAATGGTAGATATCCATTTTTGAGGTTGATTTCCTTTCTTGTGAGGAAAATATCGATTCATTTTTTTCAACACCATAAGAAAAGAAAGTTGGTTTCATGTATTTTATTATGTTATAACATGGAGAAATATTTCATGATTTTTAGGTTTATGTGACAAATATCATCCACATAATTAAATATTTCATGATTTTTAGGTTTATGTGACAAATATCATCCACATAATTAAATATTTCATGATTTTTAGGTTTATGTGACAAATATCATCCACATAATTTAGTGTAACGTAGTTTATATGATTCACTAAGATGTTTAATATCATGATATTAGGACACCATACCATATAGTTTAATGTCATACAATTAAGATGTGTCACCATGAAGTTTAACATCATTCAACCAAGATAATTTTTCATGAATTTTAATTCCAGCGGAATAAAAATATATATCATGTAGTTTAACATCATGAGATCAGGATGATTTTTTGTGTGATTACATGAAATACATCTTCAAGAACATCAAATTAATTATGAAGACATATCCTGTAGTTTACAAAAGACACACTGTTTTGAGAAAACACACACTAAAATAAGTGATCCTCGGAAACAATGCCAAAATTTGACTGGTTTCTCATGAAACATCATATTTATTATATTTTAAATGGTTATTTATAAAATAAGGAAAACCCTGGGTCATTTTTCAATGGAAATTGGTTGTCTACAGTGTGTATTTTTAATAAAAAGACTTAAATGTAGGGGTTGGTTTTGAATATAGTTTTAATAATATTATGACCTAATTACAGGGTTTAATAGTTGACAAGGAATGTTGATTTTTTCAAATTATTAGAGGAGGACATTTCAGGTTTACTAGAAATATTGGATAGATCATCGTTACGAAAAATAGACATGGTTTAATGGAATCTATTGGTTGAGGATATTCATGACCATGATTCCCCTATTTCTTATAAAAACGATCCATTAAGAACCTCCCCTTAACACAAAAAACGTGTTTTCATGGTTTAGACCTCAAGTTTAGAGTGAGGGATGAAAAATAATATTGATATCTCATTTATTTGTGTGACATGGAGGATGCTTGTGTTGTCCAATTGGAATAACATAAGATTCCCACATGAAATATCAACCCAATTGGTATTGAAATGAAAAGTGGTATACAAAAGTTTACCAAGTCAATTCATTCCAAGAAGAAGAAAGTTATGTTAAAACATAAAAAAAAATTAAAACAAAAATTACCCCAAATCATGATAAGGAAATGTTGTAAAACTCATTTGAAAATATTTATAGCTCATATAAAATGTTTTTATACCATTTATCTCACCATCAAGAGGAGGAAGAGGCTCAATTGGAACTTTTCCTTTAACATTGACCACCAAATGAAGATAGGGGCCTAAAGAACATATAGAATACTGAGAGGAATACTATAGGATTCTAAAATCTTAGCACCTTGCCTTCATTTTAAACTAGGAAATGGGGTTCCCAAGGTGCCAATTTATAGGCAATGTGGAAGGTAGTTTTGGGAACCCATATTTAATAAAACCACATGGACCATAGTTTTTAGAATATAGAAATTATTATATAGATTTTAACAAAACATAAAACATGTTTCCAAGACAATTGAATAGGTCCAATGTTTGGTTTTCTTCGTTTTGAGGACCCCAAATCTAGATATAGCCAAAATATAGAACACTGCTTTTGATTAGGATCATTTTCACATTCTTGTATAAACTGACTCTGATGTTTCCCTTAATAGATGAATTAGGATTGTTTGTCTACATAATAGTTGTATCCCAATGAATTTAGTATAATCTCAAAACATTTCAGGCCAATTGGGCACAAAAATTTGTCACGGTGTGTCATTGAGTCCAAATGGGTTCTTGGGATCCTGTGTAGTTTGGGAGGCTTTGCATGAACATCATTCCAGATATTACAATTCACCTCCACCCAAAATTAAATCATCAAAATAAATGACATTTAAAATTTTAATATTGGAAAAATATAACTTAATCCGTAATTAAATTATATTTTTATAATAAATGTAATTTATAATATAATATCTGGTTAACAGAGTTATCTGAAGGTGAAATAAAATAGTGAATCACAGTGCGATCATATTACCCAATAATTTCAATTTATTTATAAATATTAAGTCCTATTTGGTGAGCACTATAGATAAATTGTGAACTTACTTATTGAAAATAGTGGTCTCTTATCCATCAATTCACCTGGGAAGGACGCCATCAAGCCTCCACATAGAGAGGACATTTTTAGGATTTGTGACGTCATATAAAAAAAAGTTAATTTCTCATCTTTCGATTTTCTCTTTCGCAGCTCTATCCTATAGGAGTATTCCATGTTGAAGGTAGTCCACATTGGGTTTTATGAATCTAGTGATATGGCCATATGCATTGGGGATGATACTAATCTCATCAATTTGTCCTGTGTTGGTTTGGAATATTGGTGATACCATCAGGCGATGGGTAATGCTGATAACTGTTTTATCCTTGTCTACATATGATATAGATAGGGGTGTATTTTCCAAGACTTTTTCCTATGAATTTTGTGACCATCTGATGTGAGTTAATGTTAGCTATAATGTAAAGTAGTCTATTTTCCCTGAACATGGTCTAACAAGGGGATTAACTCTTTCTTCTTTATGGAATAATCATTGTTGACATGCTTGATAATAATTTCCTAACTACCAATTATCTTCAAGTTAATAACATTCACTTGATGTAAAATATCTGGACCTTCAATGAAAGCCTTATATTATTCATCATTGTTCATGCACACCTCCGAAATAAAGAAGAAGTATAGTATGACTACCATTGTGGGAGAATAGATTATAAATCCTAAAACCACATTGTTGAGCTTGGGTTCTTCCACCCTCCTCCCTATTGTTCACTTGGATGCTCTATCAAAATGCATATCCCATATCTGGGGGATCTCTTTAATATAAAATTTTTCTTCATTGGGTAAACTAGTATTTAATGAGACCATTTCTTCTGAGGGGTGGTCTAAAAAATCTACAATTTCCTAGCACTTCACTACTTTATAAAAAAGAAAATGAATGTTAAACTATAGCAGGATGTCTTACCACCGTGATAGATTCCCAATCAACATTGGATTTTTGATAATGATTTTGAGTGTATTTCAATGATATACCAACCGGGCTTAGAGATTCTACAGTTAATGCTTCAGTTTGTAGACTACAAAGATTAGTGTTAAATATATCTTCTTAATATTTAAATAATGATTCTCAGTATTTATCATGGTTAATCTGAGGTAATAAAGTATTTTTTTGCTTCCAGATTAATTCTTTTATGTGACTAAGGTGCCTAATTATCTCTCTAATAATGTCACATAAAAAATTTTCCTTCCTTCAACATGCGACATCAGTATTGACGGGCATAAAAGATCTTTCTTGAGGTTGTTTTATAATTCATAATAATCATTAGTGTACTGATTTGTGACCCCATTTTTTTATCAACATGGTAAATGAAATTAATTTTCATATATGGTTTTCTATAATGAAATTATTTTAGTATATGTTTCCTTTAAATACTCTTAGATTTTTGAGGTTGTGAGGAGGTTACATTCAAAGAATGTCCGTCTTCATCTTGACAATGACTTTGACACCCCGATGGCATACCAAGAATCTATAGAATTTACCTGAGGTAATTTTGAAAGAACATTTTACAAAGTTAATTTTTAGGATGTGATGTCATAAATTTTTTATTAATTGATTAGATATCCACCATTTTTTGTTCATTGTGAATATTTAACCACCATATCATAAATTTATTTTTCAACAAAACTTCCCATGAAGGGCTTAAAAATGAAATGCATGAAACGTTGGTACATAAAACAAACATTCTTCAGAAAAAAGAGCACGTCCTGATAGAAAAAAACCCTAGGGCCCTAAAATGTTGTGTATTATTATTCTTCATGGGCTATTAGTGTTTTAATATATCTTATATATCCTTCCATGAAGGAGTGGTCATAGTATTAAGATGTTCCATCAATCCTCAGTTCTATTATTGAGCAAAGGAAATCATCTTTCTGGATGTTCTAGTTGAGATCTATGAAATTTATGTAGACTGTGATTTCCCCTTTTTTCTTCTTAACATGGAAAAAATTACCCCACCATTTTGGATATAGGACCTCTCGATGGAAGTATGATTTTATGATATTGTTAACTTCAACATCAATTCTGGTAGCATTTGTCAGGTGTTTCTTTCTAGCTACCCATTTATACCCTCATTGGTATTCTAGTAAGACCAGGTGATGTGTGGACACCATAGGATTGAGGACCAATATTTATGTGAATTTATAGGAATACACATATTGATAAATCTTCTGGAAGGAGGTATATACTTTTTTTCTTTGGATGATGTGGCTGCACTTATCAAAGTTGGTTATGGGTATTCTTATCTAACTAGATTTATTTATCTAAGTTCATCAATTATTGTAGAGTATACCTCCTAAAATTTTAGAGGGGAATCCCTCAGGTTCTCATCTTCCTCCTCATCCTCCTATTCATATTCATCTTGTTCTATTGGGGGGGAATGTAGTTGGGTAAGATATCCTGATCTAATAGAGGATTTAGTATCTTTACATTCAAATGATGAAGAAACTTCTGATAAACTAGCTAGAAATTTGGGATTTTTATGAATCTTTGTAGAGTATGGAAGCATGTCTTAATCCCCTTTGGGTGATGATCCAACCTCTTAAACCTTAGTAGGTGAGTTTGGGTTTTCCTAGAGCTATAGAGATGTAATGAAAGAATTTCCATATGAGATTTCACTATTGTTTGTCAAGTCAACAGACTTATCAGCACATATGGGCATAAATTTCATGACAACAATCATGAAGAATATTGAATATGAGTTTATTTTTTGACTCATATG
Organism: Viscum album; assembly: GCA_963277665.1. Classification (NCBI taxonomy): domain Eukaryota; kingdom Viridiplantae; phylum Streptophyta; class Magnoliopsida; order Santalales; family Viscaceae; genus Viscum; species Viscum album. The sequence goes on from OY728125.1 coordinate 1,059,185,460, forward strand.
CTTCAACTAATTGATGGTAACACATATTATTCCCTGAGTTGTCTGTAGGGGTTTGATGGGATCATTTTCAAAACGTTCGGTGAAGTTACCCAAGCAATAACATCAACCAGTGGTTGTTTCACTTTCCTATGATAGAATCCTACATCTATATAATAAGACTCATTGAATTTGAATCAGGGTTTATCATCATGAAACTTGAAAATATGTCCATTAATGCGGTATTTGTCTCATTGATCGTATGATGCATGTATTTCCATGCGTTGATAAAACTAGGACCTTATGGGAAACACATTGAATGTTGTGTCCTACTGAACGACCAAAAATTATTATTCATATAAGAGTACTCTTTATTAAGGAATGATCTTGATTTTTTCCTGGGGAATATGATAGTGTGTTCTATATCCCTATAATTTTAGTGTGGAAGTTCTTATGTTATCATCCTCTTAACTGGTTGGAAAAGTTTCCATACTAGGATGATATTAAATCTAGAGGAATTATCAATGAATGATTATCAGACATTGAAACCATTTATCTTTCTAGACACATACATGGGTCTGATGTGTCCCTATGGTTGACACTAGCCATATGAGGGCCAATAATTTCATGAAGTATGAAATACATAAATATGGGTATTATTTTCCCTACAATGAAAAAGAAGAAGAAGGTGGAGAAATACCACATATTTTATGAGTCTTAAAGGGATATGTGATCATGTTACAATCATATGGTCATGTTAATGGAATATTTTATAGTGTATATCCTATAAATGGATCCCATGGAGCACCAATTGGCATTCCCTTTAGCCCCTATGAAGGCGCCTTGGAAAACTAGTGGTCGTGTGGTAGAAACCGAATAAGATATCCTAGGCCATTTTACTTTTCAACCAATGAGTTCAGGAATATCAATCCAAGAATCCTTCAAAAATAGGTGGGGAAATATTCTAAAAGTAGAGGCCTCTTGTGGTAATAATCCTCACTCCATGGATCCCCGATGAGGAGAGTGGTTTTCCTCAACAACAATAACCCGAAATCATAAGACACCAAGAAAATGTAAAATAAAACATAATAAATAGTAGGGTGAGGACTTGGGAGCCTCTTTTAGTTGTAAAAATCACATTACATGCACCTATCCATTTACAAGACACCAGGAGACTGTGATCCATGTCTTCCTCATCTTGTAAAATCCTATCGGTATTTCATCCTCATCATGTGAAGATCCTCGGGTATGTCCAGGAAACCTCATACACTTCCTTTATCTTACTAATAATAATTAGATGTATTTTTCCACAAAATTATCTTACATATACATGGTAGCTTTATTTTGTGTGCGATGCATTATAAATAGGAATAAATTTTATCTTCGACAATAATAAAGTTTCCTTGAAAACTCCATGGCCTTTGAAACATAAACAATGAAAATAATTGTGGAAGTAGGAAGATGACTCATGGGTCATAAAACTCTCCTGACATAGTAAAGATGTCTGTAGCATGGTCTCAGATGACCCCTTTACAATTCGTCATGATCCCATGAAGGCCCCTTGACAAGGCATCCTTTTATCATAGAAATTCATTGGAAAATCACACAAGATCACTTGAATGCTTTCTAGAGGCACCATGATCTCGTAAAGGCCCTTTGACATGGCATTATGACAATATATAAATGATTTCTAATACCTACATAATTCAACATGTACTATAAATTCTAAATAATTTAATAAAATTATTGTTGATAGGAGGGACACACAGTCAATAAGAATTTTAAGATGACCTCAATGAAATACATGGTAGAGACTTGTGTAGATGTGTGACACCAATTATCTTCAATGATTCTGGCCTAGATTTTCATCACACATGATGTTGAAACCAGATAATTATTCAGGAAGAAAGGATAATAAATCCCCCACCCCATTATGAAGAATTCATAACTACTCTTGGTGACCATGACTGCTACTCTTTGGATGATGTGAATTCCTTCTTGCATCCATATACACCATCACAATAGAATATCTCTTGATGTTGAGGAACTCTTTACCGGTGAGTTTTCCATGATGTAAGATACCAATGAACATCTAGATAAATAATGTTACATGCACAAATTACGTTGCATGATCACCCATAGATCATGTGAATGAAATTTAGAAGGACACATGAGGAACATCCTTCACATCTGTTAGATCATACGAGACTTAATACAATCTAAAACTAAAAAAATATAATGAATTTACAATATATTGGAAAGAAAAAAATACTATGTTGGGATACTTACACAAAGGAAATATATGTTGATTATCTTGTGGTTTACAGGAACCATCAAGGACATACGACAACACTAGGTTATATCAACTAGAAATCACGACGTCCCTTCTAAATACTACTTGGATCATGAAAAGTCCTCATAGATATGTTGAGTCATGTTCTATGGAACCCCCAGGGAACACCACCTTAGTCTTTTGAATCCATCCAGTATATCCATCCAAAACATGAGGTGTCCTTTATTTGTGTTTCATAACTCATATAAACTTCCCCCATTAATGTTACTTAGTATCGCAATAGTACATGGGCATGTCAACTAGCTCTCATGATCCCCTCAGGGAAAGCCATCTAGGTCTCACAATGCCTTCTAGAACTATCATCCAAAGGAAAGGGTGAATTGGGGTGATATCATTTTCAGTTTGAAGTTGTTTTTATTTTCCCATGTTGTATTGAACCTATTATATATGTTATTCAAATGAATGAAATGAGATGACACAACGTTTTTACATGGTTCAACGCAAAGGGATACATCCAAGGAGTATAGGCCGATAGTCTATCGGTTTTACCTAAAGCCACTAATCTTCAACATTTGTGGAGTACAAATGTTTTGTCACAGTCACCCACCACCAAACACACTTCCCTTAAAAATGATTAGGTATGGATCCCTGATTCCCTCAGATCACTTCCACTAACACCCCCTAAATCACCACTGTGAGAGAATTATAACAATGTTTATTGACTTGATGGTCACTTCAATATATTGGAATTAATGTTTTTTTCTATGTCCTGCAAGAGAAACTTGTTGCATCAAATAACTGAGTATATGCTCATTGAATTCTCTGACCAATCAACACTGATACTCAAAAAATTCCATCACAAAGCCTCTTCAAAAAGATCAACCTTTCATAGAGCTCACCACCTAATAGAGAACAACCCACCACAGAACTCACTGCCTCATAAAGCACAACCCATCATGGAGATCCCTACCTCGCAGAGTAACCTACTTCACAAACCTCACTGACAAAATGCAGAACACCCCATTTTCACAAATCTCACATAAATTAGAAGAATTAGCCTCATTCAAGACTTTAAATGTATCTTTTCAAAGCTCAATAACACATAGAACAATCTGATTTTTGGATCACACAATTCTTCATGATGTTCAAGAGATCTTGGACTTTATCTCTCAAAATCATACGTAATGAAGTAGGGTGGACCCTTATTTATAGTCATAGTCGAATGCAGAGCTCTGCTTCATCAGGAAAAAAATTGGGATCGTCGAAAAATGTCTTTGTGACATATCTATCTCTTCGCAAATTTCCACAAAAAATCATCCTTCACAATTCTCATCATAACCATAGAGCTCTCCATGAAAACCATTTACACCACCATAATGCACCACTCACAAATCAAGTCTTTTAATCATAGAGCACACTGTCACAATATTCAAGTCTTCATTAAACAAACTTCATGAACCCAATATATGTGAAACTCATTACTCATCCATATTTTCATGAGAAATTTAAAAAACCAATTTTCGCAATGATTTCCATTCCCCAATTTTAGACCCTAAAATTTTTAAAAACATAGGGAAATGACGTCACATTAAAAACTACTTATGGTTTGAACTGTAGGACTATTTTCCTTGAAATATCCCTAATCATACATGAGATTATTGACAACCAACACAAAAGTTTCTCCTTTTTCATCCAAGAACATCTTTGGTTATAATAGAAACATTACGGATCAATCCACTAATCGTAATATTAACTGCCTCCCTACGTGGTAGAAAATCTTGAAGTACATGATTATAGGGATTTGACATACATAATATCTATCCATCACTGAAAAATAGATAAATAACCTCATACACATACATATGTATTTCATAGTTATATCCCTTTTGCTCTATTCATTAATGAGATTCCCATTCTTTTGTATATAAAGGTAATTAAACTATAATTATTTTTAGCGTAACTGGTCCGGTATCAGGATTAGGAATAGATTCAAAAACATATCATAAATCTATAAGAGATTCTTAGAGTAAGAAAACAGTACCCTCAAAATGGTGTGATGAGATTGATATCCCATCCTCTCAAGCAATATGAATACTGAAGGGTTATTGGATCCGAAACACCAATTGGCCACCTTCCTTTAGAATATAGCTATGTGCCCAGTAACGGATAAGGAAACCATTGGGAGTTTTCATTAATAATGAAAATGGATCTATGTTAATGATTGTGGAAGATGTGAAACCCCCCACAATCAACCGATAGGCCCAACAAAACCTGCCTCAAAGAGGGTTCAGACAACCATCTCTTCCCTATTGAAATGGAAATGGTGAACCAAAATTGAATCTCTAAAATAAAAAAATGATTGACTATTATCCACATGGACATTTTTTTTGGACACCATAAACAAATAGAAATGGTGAACCTAATGTGAATCTTTGAAATAAAAAAAATATTGGTTATTATCCATTGATCCATTTTTTTACACCATACGCAAACAGAAGTGGTGGACGCTATGAAAATCTCCCAATTGACCAAACAATCATGGGTCATTCCAAATTATTTAACACACCTACACTAATGGAGATGTAAACTCAACTTGATATTAAGAATAATACCCTATAACTAGGGTGTTTTATGAAATAATTCCATCTTTATTTTGATAAGTCCAAACGAGCAGAATGACCAAATCGAGAATAAAAAGAAAATTACGCTAACTATGAATATGTGATTGAGTACTCATAAAGACTATAATATTTCACTATAAATTAACCTAGTTTTTTTTTTCCATTATGATTTCTGATACAACTCTCATTTTCCACATCCTAATTCAAGATAATGTCTTCTTCATCCAGTGATTTCTCTAGAAAATCGAATACTTCTGCCACCCATATTTGATAGAAAACAATTTCACCTTCTAGATTGCTCAAAATTTAGTTGGTGAACACTATGGTCTAGAAGTTCAACTGACATGGTTCAATATTAGCACAAGAAGACTCCAACAAGATTCTTCAAACAGGAAAATAGGTGAGATGACATCACCTACAGAAATATAAAGCTAATGCAGTGGCCCTGATCACCACAACCAATCAATTTGAGATATTATCCATAGAGTGTGACAAATTCCACCATCAATGTCTAATAAATGTTCACTACGAATCCAATTATGGATATCATCCAATTTATAGGCAAAATAACCTGGTAGTAACCAGTAAAGAAGTTAATCTACCTTCTAACTCATAAAACTTTGGTAGGAATAGTCCCATTGAAGGAATGGTGTAGAAGCATATACATAATCACCATGAATTTAGTCTATCAGAATATTCCAGTGGGACAAGGATGAAAAATTTCGGAATATATTCATGCTTCAATTGGAGACATCTTCTAGTACAGAGTGGAGTCTAAAATTTGGATTCTTATATCCCTAAACAAACCTTTCAAAAATGCTAATATATTTGAACAACATCTGAATAAATCCTCGAGAATATTCTTGAACAATTTCAGATAATGGGATTTGCACATTTTTCTATCCCAGTATCTAGGAAGGCTTAACACTCAGATCATCATGAACAAGTGGCTGTGCTAGAGAAACCACACATTCTCTCTCCAATTTTGGATAAACATCTTCATATTTCAGTAAAGGATGAGGTATCATACAAGGCTCATATCCCCATTCAAATAGGGTCTCTCTAGGTGAGAGAGGACCATTCCACAGTATCAGGGAACATGCTTGTAAAAACATTCTAGTGGCTTATTCCAAAGGCCCATGATCGTGCTTAAATCCTCATTCTGGACACGGATAACCAAGTGAGGGGGAAATTACTTAGGACATGTTCATATTACTATAGAATAAGAGTCGTGGAATACTCAAAAGGTTTAGTATCGTGAATATATCCTCATTATGGATAGGGATAACCAAGTGATAAGGACACAAACCTTAGGAAAGGCTCATATTGTAGTTAATTAATTATCCTAGGATACTGTAGGAAATCAAAGAATCCAGAAGTATATTCTTACTTCTGCGAATAAACAACTTCACTGATATCATTTCAAATAAATATAGGAGGAGGATCATATCTCTTCTCTCATTCTATATTATTTTCAATATATACATATAGGGAATGCATATTCGGATTAGGTTCATGTTATTGTTAAAACCATTACTCACTATGTGGGAGCAGCACATGGCTAGGGGTAGGCCCATATCCATTCTTGGAAGGACTAGCGAAATATCCCAAATTTGGAGGATCAGGATCATACTTCCATCTTGATCGATGTTAATGATGTGATAATGTAACAAGCCTTAGGATAGGATCCTATTATAGTCAATAATGAGACAACATATAAGAATTTTCCAGAAACTTCTAATCAGTGAGATCATACTCCCACATCACAAGACAAATATAATCATGTTATGGAAAATATCATACAATATTCTCATATCCCTACACAATTAGAAAAGGTAGGTTATCATATTTTAACCATGACCTAGAATATGACCAATATTTCTATTCATCTAAATTTCAATGTCCTTGAGGTCATTAGAGACTCATTTTCCACACCTTAAGGGTCTATCAACTCTTCAACTAATGTAGAAGATGATTATTACTGCAATATTCTTCCTCATAGTAATGTGGATATGGATCATATAGACTCTAATCCTAACATCCATCATGTTCAACCTCTTCATAATGATATCTCCAATAGAAAAGGAATTCCTCATCTTTCATATTCACCTTTATAGAGAGTGGTGTTCAAATCTGAATGAACTTCATATAGAGAGGTGTTCATTGCATCGAATCCTTCATATAGAGTGAATCACAATACATTAGGGTAAACAACATAATGTATCCCATAAATATCCAAAAAAATCTACTCCAGTCTGTAGGTGAACCTCATAATGGTCTTCTATGTTCTAACAGGACTGAGACATGCAAGTCCCATGAAGGGAAGGCGAAACTGAAATATGGAGAGAGTTAGTTGTAAACAATATCCACATCTTGTGTTTTACTCTCACCACTTTTGACTATGAGATCCCAGATGAGGTAAAAAATGAGGTCATTCTTAACTACAATAAAATACGTGGGCTACTCATCCTTGACTTAAGGATATACACATTCCTTATCAATGATAAAAGGGTCACCTTCAGACTATCCTGATAGTCTTTTTCATCTAGGCCAATCTTTTATCTTCATGGTTCATGATCCAAAACAAGAAAATCCTAACAAAAATATGCAACATTCTTTTTGAAATTGCTTCACAACCCTTTGGTATCTTATCTCTGAATCCACATCATGCATCCATATTCAAGGGTGGGGACTATATAGTGAGTTAAAATTTTCAAGATTCCTATAATAGAATAACCCCTTAGATATAGTGTCCTATAATTTTATAACCTTTGGTGAACTTAGGAGGTTCAGGTTATGCTCGGGTTGGTTTTTCACAATAATAGAATTACCTCATTTCAATGATGCATAAACATCCCAAAAATAAGAAGAGTATAGAAAAAAAATATCAAACACTTCCCCTCAATGTAATTAGAATAATCATCAGACATGGAGGCTAATGTTGCAATAAACCAGACAACATCCTATAATAAACGATTTTCACCATGGGATTTCATTACACCCAGCTCCGATGTGATCACAAATGTTCCATATAAAATGTTACATGATAGAAACGTTCATGTCAGCCATCTAGGAGCTGGCCTATATCCCCTAACTAAGTGAATATTTACCAACACCACCACCTCTTAGATCATCAATTCCTGAGAGAATCTAGGACATGTACTTGATAGCTTCAAAAAAACCCCATCCCACTAGACTGGGCACAATTTTACCTCAATCACTATCCCCTGGCTCATGATCCTTTAAAAGGTTCATGGGGACATAAAAAAGAGATTCCAAATCACCACAACCCTATTAGGATAGGGTAATTTTTATATAAATATCCATCTACAGAATCATCAAATCCCCTACTATAATCATTATATCTTTAATGACATGACCAATTAATGCCAAATGTGGCCCCTAATAACCCTCAAACTACACGGAAGTAGGAATTATCCTCATAATCATCAATTTAGAGATAATTAGACTTTTCTATCATGTGAGGTATTGATCAATGGTCGAAATCCTACCTGTTCCTCCCTCTATAATATAAACATCTACTAGTCAGGACCCACTAAAAAATCATGATAATAAACTCCATCAAGGTCACTATTCGTTGACCAAGATGGGAGGAACGTGTGATAAATGAAATTAGACCCTTCCAAGTCCACAAGTAAAAATGTCTCAATATGGAAAGGGACCTGAATAAATATCCTAAAGAAGAATGTGTAGAATCGGTCTATGATATTGAATGTAATAGTATGACCATTGTTTCTCAATATGTTTCTATGAATGTCATCATTGCAAATATAGGCGAATTTTTGGATCAAGACACAAATAAATACGGATGCAATATGGAAGAAATAACATGGTAGGAGGGTTATTTGTATGCACAAAGTGAGGATACAAGCACTCTAACAAAAGAAGGCATGAAAATATGGCACATTTCAATACCAAATTTCCACCTCTATGGGGGAACACTACCCATCGAAAGGGAAAAGGGGAGGCTACATAAAAATCACCACTTGTAAGAGTCAAGGTCCCTTCCAAAGAAGAACATTTTTCATAATATGATTGGAAGATACAAACTCTCAGATGACTCAATGAGATACTTCTCCAGGGATATATTCATACTGGTTATCGTCTTCAGGAAAAGATGGATATTCTACCTATTTATAGCCAATATGAAAAATATATCAGTATCTAAGATTCTAATTAGATTATGATCTAGGAATTAATCTATGTAAATTAGGTAGTATAAAATTATCATGAGTTCTCTCCATTGTGAAAAAATACTCTCCATCAATAGGGAAATCATTTTTTATGTATGATTAATTAGGGAATAGCCGGAAAAAAGTCAAGGTCACCTCATCGAGACCCACCCAGTCCATGTAGATGAGATATTTCTGAAACACCAGTGCCCCTAGAGATTCTCAACTTAATCAAGTGACTAGAAAATATATTGGTATCCATGGAAGAGTGATGTGCACCTATGAAGCCTGAGAAGATACCATATCCCAAATGAGTGGATGATACTCAACCTATAACAAATTTCAGCAATACTTTATTATCCACCTTTGACGATATGGGTGACCCCAAACAAAATCTCACACTCTTTGTATCCTGATGTGGGAAGATCGAGAACCACATGATAGAAAAAATATGATGATATTTATATAGAATCTAACAGTTCCATACTTCTATATAGTAAAATATCCTTCCAGTACATTCCGTTGTAATAAGGGAAGACCTTTACCGTCGATTTCCTTATCAATTCAAATCCAAAATGAGTAAAATGACGATCATCGTCCTAAAGAACTATGAAAAATAAAAAGTATTATACGGTTTCTTACATCATATCTAGGTGGTAATGATTAACCTTTTCTCTTAACATCACTCTCTTGTTGGATAAACTGTTAGAAGTCTATTCTAAAAATTTCTAGGATGTGTTGGAGACACAACTAATACCAATGAATTGTCCACATAAGTTCTTTGTGTATGAAATAATAGAACAATGTTACCATAAATCCATTCACCAAACCCAATACAAATTTCAACTCATTCCCATGGCACCTGTGAAAATTAAAAAAAAAAGAAAAAATTTTGGTTTTCACTCTCAATCCAGCAGTAGTGACCATCCATGAACCGAGGTAGGTCTCTAACCACGCAACACCTCATGTTATGCGGTGAGAACCATAGAATCACCCACAATGAGAATCAAGAAGAAATTAGGTTCACCCATGATTTTAAGAATGAATAAAAAAGCATATTCCTTCTAAAAAGATCATTTACTATGTTATTTCTTTGTATCCATGGACAGTAACTTGCACACGCTACAACATGCTAGGAATCCCTTTGGGGAAAACCTCACCGATTTTCTATAATATTTTACTTTCCATATAAGTCTTGGTGACAATATTAAGGACATATTCTTATTCATCAAATACATACGCCAAGGAAATATCAATTAAAGATAAGTGGTGTTAGAAAACTCCCCAGAGATGGTGTCTGGCATAAGCCTTGTGGAATCAGAAGAAGAGGGTGGTTTGAAGAATTTCCCACCCAGGTGTGAGCTAATGATTGAATACTAGATGAATATAAAGGTAATTTATTGAGATCACTCCACATTAATAGAATAAGTGTGAAGACCCGCAATAGATCCACAACCCATGGAGGACACATCAGTTATGCCTCTTAAAAGTATGTGTGACCACTAGATGTAAGAAAGTGTTAAAAAGGAGGAAGAATATTATTATCCAAATAAATCTCTAACACTTGAAGACTTCATACCAATAATAAATGATGTATCAGTGTCACCCCACTAAATGGAATCCTAATGAATCAATAATCTCATCATTGTTTCTCTCAATGTGATACACATGGATGACCACTTCTCTAATGATGAATCTGTATCATAATATGAGTTCCTTACATTTATCTGGGGAAAAGGGAATGAATGCATAAGAACATAAGATACATTGGTCATAAATGGTGTGGTAAGACCCAATATTTTGGTCATGTCCTTAGAGAGAAGATATATATATAGATAATACCCATGGGAAAATAGTCCATCAGTCTCAAAAGATGCAAGGAGGAATCCATGAACCCTCCAGTGGCCATCAACACCCAATTGTATTTCATAACCACCAAGAAGGGGATTGATTATCTCATAAAACCCGGAAATTGTGAAGGCTTCAATGACCTACACCATTGGAAGAAGATAATCCCTCAACCTCGACACAAGAACCAAGCCCATCCAACTCAAATTCCCCATCTTCTGAGCCACTTGTTTAGGAGAAACATCACATCCAGAATCCCCAACCATTGGCACGAATGTAAGATGTTCTGAAATAGTTTGAGGTTTTCCTAGCCAATTTAATAGTATTTAATGTTCTCTCTAATTCAAAATAACTTCATAAGGCACTTTTTGAATCCCTCTTAATCCCATTGAATTTCATGATAGAAGTTTATGCGACTGGGTTTTATCAAGTGGAGACCATGTCCTATGAATTTAATTTCACCATCGCTTTCACCGATCAAGATTATGAAGAGGTATTCCATGGGAACATCATTCCCATATATGTCTGAAAAAAGAATACAATGTTAATGTCTAGAGGGACCTGATTGATAATGGCTTTGGGATAATATTTATCTAGATTTGAACCATTTGATGATTGGGGTATAGATAAGGGGACATATCTCCAAAAAATATGACCATTAAAGGGTATGATATGTGTGAACCAAGACCTATCAAGAAGATGAAACTCAAATATCAGTTTGGGGAGCACACATCTATTTCTGATTTTATGGTTATCTATCAAGATAATGAATATAATTTCATTCTTGGTAGGCAATGGGTCCATAGTCACTTTGTGTTACCTTCAACATTCCCTCAGTTTCTGAAATATATCATCAATGGAAAAGTGTTCACACTATATGGTGATAGTTCCCCCTTCAATACTTGCAGAGCTAAATATACTACAGTGGATTTCTATAAGAATTGATGAAAATATCCAATAGTGTATGACGATACACTGTTTTTTTCCCCATATTTCTTGGTGAATGCACCTTCAATTCCCTAGATTATGCTCCATGGAAACTATATTCTCCCCATAAATATTGATTAGGTGATAAACATGACCCTAGAGGTGTATGAACCTATTATCCATAGTGACTATTTAAAAAATCAATTGAGACATCTCTCTATAATGACTCAAGCAGTATGGGATGAAAAAGTCTCTTCACACGACCTCCCTCACCCTGATAGTACCATAAAAGCCCCCATATTTCCATCCTTATATAAAAATGTCCCAGAAAACTCTAAGATGGAGAAGGATGAGGATGACCTCAAGAACACCACTCTATATTTGATGATGGAATATCGAAAAACATTGATAAGCTCAGGTAGATAAATATGGGAATGGAAGAATAACTGCGACCTACTATGATTAGTCCCTCCATGCCACAAATAGTAAGATATATACATTTCATTTCTAAAGAAGCACCAATATGTTTTCACTTGGAACTATATTGAAATTATTAATTTGAATCCCAATGTGACTATGCCCCATCTCTGACTACCCAATGGGCATTGAGAATTCAAGCAGGTAGTTTGGAGACTGTACTGCTATGATGCCACCATTTTAGAGGTAGAATTTGGAAAATGGATCAAATAAAACTTTTTCCAAGAATTATAATACCCAATATGGATTTAAAACATCGTCCTTATTAATAAAATAAATTGGAAGATTAGGGTCCAAATTGATTTCAGGTACCTTAGTTGAAATTTTCTAAAGGAAAATTTTCCATTACCGATCATAGAAAACTTGATCAACGTAACTGCTGGCTTCCAACACATATCGTTGATGGAAAAGTATTCAGGGTACAACTAAATAATGATGACCTTTAGATATTAAAAATACTCTACCTTTAAATAAACTAAAAGGAATATTTGATATCAGGTAATTCCCTTTTCTTTGAATAATTATATAACCACATATCATTGTTCAAAGTATCATATAATTGAAGAATTAATGGAAAAGATAGCTGGATTTTATGTTGATGACCTTGTTTTCATGTCTCAACAGTGATGTGATCACTTCATGGATCTCAAAATATTAATTGAAATGATATTAAAGAACAACCTAAAGATTATTTCACTAAAATATTCTTTCCAGGTAAGAATAGGGATGTTTATTGGATTTTTGGTACACCATAGTGTCACAAAGGATGACACAAATAAGACTACTATTATTCAAGTGATGTCACCTCTAGAAATATCAAATAACTAATGGGGATAAAAGGTAAAATCTCTTACATTCAGAGTTTCATAGAAAACCAATCCATAAAATCTATCCCCTTTACTTAGATAATGAATAAGGGAATCACCTATCAATAGGACAATGACTTCCAATAATCTTTTGAACATATCAAGTAATATTTACTAAACCCAATGGTCCTGATGAATCTTATTGAAGTAAGACCACTCATATTATATGTATCCACCATGGAACAATAATTAGGTTCCCTCATTTTAGAAAAGAATGATGCAGGTAGACATAACAATCTTTGATACCTTAGATGAACCATGCATGGTATCGAGACTAGAAAATATGATGTTGAGAAGCACATCATTTCACTCATCTTCATGATGAGAAATATGCGGCATTACATACAGGACCATGAAGTCCATCTAGTCTCTCATGTAGACCCACTCAAGTACAAAATGGCCGCTCAATGTTTACTTGGTGATTTTCTTAATGGGTGGTAATTATATTGCAATATGACATTTATTCCATGTCACAAAAATCAACAAAAAAGAATTCCTTGGATAATTTACCCACAACTCATCCTATCCCAAGAAATTCACTGGTGGACACTGATATTTCATATGAGGAGGTATTATATTCCCATGACACTCCTAAGATATGGTATTTATTTTATATGGTGACTTGTAAAGTCATGTTGGTGAAAGGATTGAAAACCTGAGACTCAATTATGTTTTCATAGGGATTGTGTTTGCCTATCAAGAAAAATTAGTTTTCACCAATCCTTCTAACAATGATAAGGATAAAAAAATAATGAGGTATAATACCTAGCCCTCATCACATGGTTGGAAATGGCCCTACTACTGAAAACATCCTACCTGAATATCAAAGGGGACTCAAAGAAAATGATAAAGAAGATCAATGGAGAATATTACATAAAAAAGAATAACTAGACCCTATCACTAGCTATGTTAGGGGACTGGTGGATGAGTTCCCTTTTTATCCCACAATTCATCATATTTCCCAATAAAAAAATTATCACTCAGACACAGTGGCTAATATAGACACCAACCTGAATGACCCTAGTCAAAAGGAAGATATATTCTATATCACATGTGGAATAATGGTATTTTCAATTATAATATGTGATATAGAATATATCCATCTTGTCAAAACAACCCAGGAGTGTGATGAACCAATAACCTCCCATTTATGGATGGATCCTACAATCAGTTATCATCAAAATGGTATTATTCAAACAAAATTATCTTGAATGGAACAATTTTTGTGCCATGAAGCAAATTTTACATACAATATGGAGAAGATAAGAAAAACTAACAGAACAATTTATGCTTTAATTAAATCATCTTTAGATGGATAAAAAAGAGAGATTCATGCCATTATGGAATAAGTCCATATTGGTTCATGAAACGTTCATCTGTCTGGGATTAGGCTCTCCCACCAAATCAGTTATTTTGGATATTACTGGTAAATCATGATATAAGAAAATGTGTAATTCACCAAAAACATTTAGGCATTCTATATCCATGAAAATTTCATCTATCAACCCCCAAGCTTCTACATACATCTAAAAATTTCTAGCTATTTTTCATTTTAGGAATGGATGTTGTGGGGACATATCCCCCAACTATAGCTAAGTAGTTCAAGTATTTCCCTAATGAAAACGACTTATTTTACAAATGGGATAATGAAATACCCCTCAAGTAAGTCAATATGAAGGACATAATTAACTTAATAAATCCCCATATCATCATCATGTTTGGGGTCCCTCACACAATATTGATGGATAGAATCACCAACTTATATTATATATAGTTGAAGAATCTTTATCAAAAGTACAATATGATTTCCAATAACTAATCCTTGTATCATGTAGCATAAAATGGATATATATAGGACTTTAATAAGACCCTATCATATATAATATAGAATATGGAGAACAAGGATAATAAGTTCAAGCCAGACAAGACACTTCATGGATTTATGAGCCTACTGTACGACCCCTTTCACTGATACAAAAGAAATTCAAAACTCCATTGTGTGTGAGACCAAAGTGGTTATTAAAATATATTTTTAGCTACCATTAACCTGAATTTCCATTTGTAGACAACTCTTAAATGATGAGAAATAACAGAAGCCACTCAATTAATTGGAGCCGCACAATGAGAATAAGTTGTATACATTTAAAAACCACAATCTTTATTAGAATCATATCACATGAGCCAACAATAAAAATGTTCACCTATATTAATTTATCCAAGGAGAATGTGTGTGGGTTCTCATAACCATAATGATACCAAGAATGAAGCTTGTAAAGCTAGAACTCAAATGGGAAGGATCTTATATCATACATAAGGTCTATCACAATAGATATTACTCATTGCACAAAATGTTTGGGGAGTGTGTTTCACCCCCACCAATGAATTTTTTCTTGTGAAATATTTTTCAAAGCTTTAATCATAGGGGAATTGACATCATTGTTAGTCCCTCCAAGTCGTTCTGGTCACATGGTGTTACATTTTACTATTTCATCCTTGTAAAATGATGTTAAACTATTCAAATTTTTCCTATTTTCATGATGTTAAACTATACCAATTCATCCTTGTTACATGAAATTAAACTCTATAAGCTTATATTGACCACATGACTTCAAAACCATGCTAATAAGTCCTATAAGATACACTTTAAACTTTATAGTATCTCATGTCCTTAATGCATGAAATTAAACTGCATGGTTTATGTCATTTCAGCATGACATTAAACTACATAGTTCCTCAAGAACTATATATGGATTGATTCATGCTAATCTAGGATATGTATTGACACATGAACCTCCACTTTTGGGCCCTTACATTGTAATCCTTTTCCTTTAAATTGGGTGATCTATGTCCTTACGGACACAAGCTAATCTACATTGATATTGTCTTTTTTTCATGACATTATGGTTCACAAGTTTTCTAGAACAATGAATTTATAGATTCCCACTTTTATTGAGATATGTGGGGATTCATTGATCCAATATCATGGTTCAAAAACCATGTTATGAAAAATACCCATGTTCTATCCTCAATTGCCTCTTCATATTGAACAAAACCTTTTTCATTTCTTTTTTATCACACAGATCATATCTCATATGAGCATATGATTTCCAATAACGGATTCCCTACAAAAACAAGACTCAGAAGCTTATGACTGGATCATAATGGTCTTGGGTGCAAGACAATAAAAGGTAAACCATGATTCCTAGTCATATGATGTCAAACTGCATGGTTGATGTCCCTTTTATGAAATAAAAAAAATCACATTCATATGGACCACACTCTAGAGGTCAACTATTTCTATTTCTTATCTTCTAACACACATTCATTCACGAACAAAATTTTACTTGATTCCTCACATCATGAGATACATGGTGATTCTTGTCTCATCAATCACGGTTCTAGTAATGCTTAATATAAAATCTCCCCTCTCTACGTATAGGCAAAACTTTTGTATGATGATCATTATATAAGAACTACATGGGGCTTGATTATCATTTTTATTAGGCATGTAGTTACACCCACACTTCAATCCTTGGTACAAACCATAACATTTCTATCATCTAACACTGGTTCTTCATCATCCTCACTACATGAAATTAAACTATATGGGATTTAAAGAAAAACATATGCCTTGATTATTATGGTCATTTTAAAAATAGTGACACCTAGATTTCAATAATTAGGTCTATCCATAACTTCAATTTTTACATTGGGAAGCCCACAACCTTTCCACATAATGTCAAACTGTATAGTTTCACAATAATAATTTGTGGGTTGATTCCTTTTATCACAGAATACATAGAGATGTCTATATCTTGAATCTTGGTCCCAACTACAGTGATCAATAGAAAATATACCCACCTCTACATAATGAATAGACTGGAAGAATTTTTCCCATTCAATAAATATTTGTGACTTTATTACTGCCATTGTATGATACAAAGTGAAATATAGATCCCAAATCTTAGGGTCAGGTGTGAAAAACAATAAGAAATAAACCCCAATATATACAGCGATTTGGGTTATTCATTCTCACTATACATATGTATGAGTAATATCAATGCATGACCTACTTGTGCAAATAATTTTCCCTGTACAATTTTTTTAAGAATTTTCTCACATCCTTACCGCATGAAATTAAATTAAATGACAATAAATCCTTACCACATGAAATTAAATATATTGGATAGTGTTTGGGATGCATGAAATTAAAACTGCACAACAATGGTTTCCATTCCACAGGACAATAAACTACATCAAACACATCCTTACTTCATTATGTTAAACTGCATAGAAGTAGGTCCTTACCATATGTTTCCCTCATATTTCGGGGATAACCTCCTTTTGATGAGAGGTTCAAACATTCTGATCAGTTTCTAACGGGTTTGTTCGTAGAACAAGAAACATCCAATGATTCCACATCCATTCAGACCTACTTTCCAATGATAGGTGCTCATTAGTTTATGGACTGATGAGGCTTAATAATTTTCATTGGTCGAGAGGATGGGTGGTCGGACTCCTCACACCTTTTTAGGGGAATTATTGTCTACTCTGGGACTCTCTTATAGATTTATGTTATGTTCGTGAATCCTTATTACATTACCAAATATAAAATGTGTTTTCCTTTAGATCTGACAATAAATGATCGATATGTTAGAAATTTAGAGAATCATTTAAATGTATTCGAGGTTATTCATCGATAGAGAATCATCTATATTTATTAGATATTCTTGGTCAATGGTACCCTTCGACACATTTATATAGAAGTATCTTGGTCATTATGATGACCATGCTGGTTTTAAAGCCACCCAGTGGGGCACTTGAAGTTTATTGTCATTTAGAAGGACATGGATTATTTCAGAGTTGGGATCGAACCCACAGATGGGCTACCTACGTATCCTTTGTTTAGAAAAGGAATCAGAACCCACGTAGTTCGAGTAAGGGAGTATGATGCTTATGATTGATGGCTCAATGAATGATGTCATAATTAGTTTTACACTCTAAGCTCACTTGAGTCATGATCGATGGGAGAAACAAGGGGTTTTGGTAAAAATTAGACAATTGTGCCCGGAATGATGCAATCATAAGAAATAATGTGGGGCTTATGTATCTATGACTGCCCAGATAAATGAAGGTTAGGATTCAATTTAGGGAAGAAATCTAGGAGCAGGGTCCATAAAGGTATATGTGCTTCATGGAGATTTTAAATACTCTAACTTGGGGCTTACTCCTGAAAAGGAGACCCAAATTAAGAGAGGACTTATCATTGGGTTTTACTCCTGAAAAGAAATCCCATATCAAAGTTAAATTAGGACTGGTTAAGAGAAATTAAGACTGGGGCTTACTCTTGAAAAGGAGGCCCAGGTTAAGAGATTTGAAAAATTAAGGGACTTGGGGCTTACTCCTAAAGAGGATGCCCATGTTTGAGACTGGTGCTTACTCCTAAAAAGGAAGCCCGGGTTAAGAGAATTATGGTTGGGGCTTACTCCTAAGGAGGATGCCCAGATTTGAGAATTATGACTGGGGCTTATTCCTGAAAAGGAGGCCCAGATTAAGGGGTTCTCTCATCTTAAAGGATGAGGTTGAATGAATGAAATATCAATTTTTTAGTGACATAAAATGTATAAATCACTAGGTTTTGAGAGATATTCCACAGATTCCCTTTTAGATAAGGAATCAAAATCAATAAATCATGCCATAAATGGCTTTGAATAGTTTCATGAAGATTGAATCCTGAATAGGAGAGGTGTAATGGCTTAAGAGGGGTGAAATGGGCAAGAAGGGCACCCAAAAAGGCAGGGGTGCGCAAGTCCTAGTAGGCGCGCAGGTACTGCGTGGGCGCGCAAGTCATGGTCGCGCAGGTATACCTGCGTGACACATGAGTACTTGCGCGATGGTTAACCAGCAGGGTAATACTTGAGTGAATCTTGATTAAAGCCTTTATAATCCTCTTGAGGTTCTTCCAAAAGAGGGGCGCGCAAGTTCTATTGAAGGAGTAAGGTGGCGCGCAAGTGTGGCCTTTTCCCTTAAGGGATGGGCACTCAGGCGTGCAAGTGTTTATGAGTTTCAACACTTAGGTCTTCCTACCCCTCTTTAGATCTTCCATTCTAGGTAAGAAATTACCTTATAAGTGTTTCGGAAACATTTTGAAGAGACTAGGGCTCCGGGAGCTCAAATCTGAGTTTCTGGAAAAAATCCTCTTCAAATAGGGGGCCCACGGGGTCTATTTATAGGCTGGAGAAGACCATGGGTGGTTATCACTTAGGGCGCAAAAGTTTACTTGTGCGACCATTTTGGCGCGCAAGTGTACTTGCGTGACCATCATAGAACGTGCGTGACCCTTGTGCAACATTCTTCTTATTCCTTCATTCGTCAATTTTATGATATTTTTCCAAAGGTTGAATCACATTGAGCTAAGATATTCCGCTTTTCCAATCTTTAGACTTTGTGACGAAAGGAGTGTCAACAAAAGTCCGCCCTCAGAGTTGGATCTAGAGAGAAAAGAGGATTTGACTCTGAGGAAAAAGGAGAAATCATGGGTCTTTGTGGTTATTGGCAGTTTGAAGTCATGCATATCGGACAAAAGGAGGCTAATGTTTAAGGTCGAAATTGCTTTGACCGAATGAATTATAATTGACTCAATTTCTTGAAAATTCATTTGAAAACATATTACCATACTCAAGTATGAGGGAAAATATGTAAGCTATGACTTAAGAATATTTGAATCTGGGAAATGACATGAAAAAGAGATAAAAGGCATTATAAGAAGTAGTTTCCAAGAATGAAGTTACCATTATTTAACAAACCTGTTAGGGGGTTGAATTATGCAGGGCCACCTAAGGGCATTGGCTGCATAGTCAAATAAATAGTATCTTTTGGATAACAAGTCTGTTATGTATACTGTTTATGCAAGGACGCCTATGGGCACGTGCTGCATATTCAGGCAAAAGAACTCTCAGAAATTTACTTTCCTAGTTCTAAAAGCTAGTGAAAGTTTATGGAGATTCAAATATTCCAAAGTATAGTGTTTGTTGTATGGAAATAGGTACTTGAATATGGAGAAGATATTTCCAAACAAGATTATCGAAGAACTGAATAGATATCACTCCTACGAGGGTCTGACCCAAACTTAGGGAAGGAGATTATAAACCACAGACTTGAATACTATTCAGACCATGAAAAAGGATATGGGACAAATATGTTAAGGATGGATATTTTTGTGGATCCCTATATACAGTCATTTAAGACAAATAAAGAAAAAAGAGACATTCTTCCCATGAATGAAGTCACCACTATCCGACAAACCCGTTAGGGGTTTGAATTATGCGGGGCCACCTAAGGGCATTGGCTGCATAGTCAAATAATAGTATATTTTGGCTAACAAGTCTGTTATGTAGACTGTTTATGCAAGGCCGCCTATGGGCACGTGCTGCATAGTCAGGCAAAAGAAATCTCAGAAGTTTGACATTTTTGTGACTACAAGTCATGAAAAGGGTTATGAAGATCTGAAATATTTAAGGTTAGGATTATGACACATAAATATGGGTATTATACATTGTATACAGAGATACACAGATCAATGCTAACCATAATCATGTTGTGGCGGGGTCCTGAATTGAAATGTTGGACTTCACTACGTATCCCATCAGGATGAGAATCAAGCCATACGTAGTTCTTAAACTACAGTTTAACATCATGTGGGACAAAAGGATTAGAGATCTTAGTTTAGGGTCATAGAGCTTGGACCATTGTAA
Organism: Viscum album; assembly: GCA_963277665.1. Classification (NCBI taxonomy): domain Eukaryota; kingdom Viridiplantae; phylum Streptophyta; class Magnoliopsida; order Santalales; family Viscaceae; genus Viscum; species Viscum album. Next base: position 1,059,206,415 of record OY728125.1, read on the forward strand.
GAAATACACCGTGTGTGTTTTCATGCGGACTTTTCAACCAAGGGACTGAAAGTGGAATTTGGGGTTCGTCCCAAAGACTTGGGGCTGGATTCGAGGGACACTCGAACAATCCTACGTATCCCATAGGGATGGGAATCAAGCCCACGTAGTTTTAGAAATACCCTTTATACAAATTTTATTCGTACATGTGAAGGGTGAAAGGGGACTTTAGTAAAATGATGGTTTAACCCAAGATAAAAGGTTTGGGTGTTGCCATGTATGCACGTAGTCTTTGAAATGAAACATGATTGTAAAATCAATGTAAATAATGGTTCCCTCTCCGGTGAGGGTATCAAATAAAATTGTAGTTTATTGTCATACTGGACAAAAGTGTTGTATAGTTTAACGTCATATAACAAGGAAGAAAGTGAACAAATGTAAAGATATTGATTCTAGGGGTGGTTTCACGAATCAACATTGTATGAGATGGAGGTGAACTGATGTAAAGAGATTGGTTTTGGGCTTCAACCATGGTAGGTTGCCTACATACCCAGACTAGAAGGCAAGGATCAAAGTCTGTGTAGTTCAATTAAAGAATGAATTAACGATCAAGTTGTTTTTGGGGACAATGACCTAAAAAATTATTTTGTTGGGACTTGCACATGGTTAGTGGCCCAAAGAGAGTGTTATGGTTGAGGTTTTCTCTAAGCTCATGTGAGTCTTACTCGGTGTGAGAAACAAGAGGTAACAACAACTTTAACGATGCATAGTTTAATTTCATGTAGAAAATATAAAGGGACTATGTAGTTTAAAGTATTGAAGTTAGGACTATTACTGCTGCACAGTTTACTGACATGTAGCAGGGACAAAATACAGTTTAATGTCATGTAGGACGTATCACGGACTTTCTGTACAGTTTAGCATCATGTTGTTAGGACGTCACAGTTTAACATATTGCTGGACGTATGGGACTTTCAAATAGTTTAGGGTCATATGCATGGACCGTTGATGATGCAGTTTATGGTCATACAGGAGCTAGTTGCAGTTTAAAGTCATATTGGACCATTTTTGAGGCACAATTTAACGTCATGTTGGACAAAGGGGGACACCGTTTAACATCATGTTGGACCGAGTTGCAGTTTAAGGTCATACTGGACCATTGTTGTATTGTTTAATGTCATATAGCAAGGAAAAAATACAGTTTAATGTCATGTAGGATGTATCACGGACTTTCTGTATAGTTTAGCAACATGTAATTAGGACGATGGGGACAATAGAGTTTAACGTCATGTTGGACAAAAGGGGGACTGTGCAATTTAATGTCATGCAGTGCAGACAAAAGGGTACACCATTTAATGTCATGTTGGATGCATTGGGGATTTTTTCCACAGTTTAGCGTCATGTTGGACGAAAGTGAGAATAGTTTAAGGTGATATGCATGGACCGTGGATGGTTCAGTTTATTGTCATGTTGGAAAAAAGTGTAGTTTAAGGTCATACAGGACCTTTGATGATTATGTAGTTTAACGTCATTCTGAACGCAAGGGACTTTTATACAGTTTAGCGTCATGTAGTTAGGACGTCACAGTTTAACATCTTGCTAGATGTAAGGGACTTGAAAATAGTATAGGGTCATATGCATGGACCATTGATGATGTAGTTTAAGGTCATACAAGACCTAGTTGCAGTTTAAGGTCATACTAAACCATTTTGGGAACTTTTTCATAGTTTAACATCGTGTGGGATGAAATTAATACAAATAGTTTAAGGTCATACGTACGGACTGTTGTTGTATAGTTTAACGTCATATAGCAAGGATGAAAGAGGGACTTTTCAGTTTAATGTCATGCAGTGAGGACATCACAGTTTAACGTCTTGCTAGACGTAAGTGACTTTTATATAGTTTAGAGTCATGTTGGACCAAGTTGCAGTTTAACGTCATACTGGACCAAGGGGGAGTTTAAGGTCATACGGGACCATTGCTGTATAGTTTAACGTCATATAGAAAGGAAAAATTAGGGACTTTGAAGTTTATACAAAATACTTCTTAAAAAATATGGCATTGGTTGGAGTAGTGATGAGTTCTCCATCCATAGATATTAATGAATAAGCTCCATTGAAGTAGACCCTATGTATTGAATAATGTCCTTCCCATTTAGGCTCAAGATTGGGAGGTTTATTTCCTGGAATCATTGGAGTTCTGAGAACTAATACCAATTCTCCCTGCGTGAATGAACGAAGACGAACTTTTTTGTTAAAAGCTCATGCTATTCGATTCTGATAGACTTCCAAGTTGTGCAAAGTGCACAATCTTTTCTCATCTAACCATTCCAATTCATTCAATCGCTTTTGTGATTTTTCATCTGTAGATGATTGATCACAAATGGAAACTCTGAGCGAGGGTAGTTTAACTTCAACGGGAAATATGGCTTCCATTACATATACCAATGAATATGGAGTTGACCGAGTTGTAGTGCAGGTGGTAGTATGATAAGCCCATAAAGCATGAAAGAGTTTATCAGGCCATGGCCTCTTACCATTATCCACCATCTTTTTCCGTATATTTGAAAGAGTCTTGTTAAAGGATTCTATCTGGCCGTTGGCCGCTGCATTATACCGAGATGAATGGTTGGATTTGATGTTGTATTCTTGATACAACTTCTTCACCTCGGATGAACAGAAATTGGTGCCATTGTCCGTCAATATGGTATGAGGGACACCAAATCTCGTAATGATGTCAGACTTGATGAAGCTAACAATGCATTTAGAACTGACTTCCTTGAGAGGTATTGCCTATGCCCATTTGTAAAATAAGTCAGTAGTAGTAAGAATGTACTTAAACTACTTTGCCGTAGGCGAAGGGTAAGGTCCCACCACATCCATTCCCCATGTGGAAAATGGCAATGAGTATTTAGCTGTATGAAGCAACTCTGGAGGATGATGAATGAAGTTGTCATGTACTTGGAATGAATGACACTTATTTTTGAAATTGACACAATCTCATATCATTGAAGAACAAAATATCCAAGACTTTGAATCTGATCAGACAGTCTATGTCCAGACTGGTGGGCACCACAGAACCCTGCATGCACTTCTTTCATGACAGCCATTGTCTCTTCAAAATCAATGCATCTGAAGAGAACTCCATCAAAACCACATTTGTAGAGAATATTCTCTAGGTGATATGGACTCTCATAAAGAGTAAAATTAACCACATGTCGCCGGATTTGTTCTTTCTCAGCTCTATCAGGTGGAATTGTTCCATTTTGAAGGTATTCCCTGATAGGTGACATCCATCCTATAGTATGACCATACGGTTCAGGAATGGGACAAATTTCATTAATTTCCACTATTATGATTCGAATATAAGGTGAAATCGCACAATGGTGGGCAATACTAATTGTTGTCTCATCCCGATTTGGATCTGCCAGAGCTGTGGCTATATTAGCCAATGCATTAGCTTGAGCATTTTTTGATCTTGGGACATAAGAAAATGTCGGTTCCAAAGGGAATTCCGCCATTAACTCTTAGATGTAATCATACAAAGGGATTAGTTCTTCTTTTCTGACGGCATAATCCCCATTGACTTGTTTGATTACCAGGTCTGAATCACCTTTCACCTTTAAGTGATTCACTTGTGCTTGAAGTGCTAATTCCAAGCCTACGATGAGAGCTTGGTATTCTACTTCATTATTGGTACCACCTTCCCACAATAAGAAGGAATAAGGTAATACTGCCTTTTCTGGAGAAATGAGCTCAATTCCTAGGCCAACGTTGATGAATTTAGGATTTTCCATTTTCCTCCCCGTTGGACTTCTGGAAGCACCATCGAAATACATTTCCCATGCCTGAGGACTTTCTTGAATAGAGAAGACTTCCTCATCAGGGAGTTCAATATCTGAAGATATATCTTCCACTAAGGGGTGTGCAGCCAGGAAATAAGCCAGAGCATGGCCCTTTATTGCCTTTTGAGACACATACTGAATGTCAAATTGCTGAAAAATAACTTCCCACCTTGCTAGACGTCCTGTAAGCATTGGACGACTAAGGATAAATTTGAGCGAGTTAATGCGAGATACCAATTGGACCTCATGATGTTGCAGGTAGTGTATCAACTTCTGAACTGCAAAGATTAATGCCAGGAAACACTTCTCAATACTTGAATACTGGGTTTCTTCTTCAAGCATGGTTCGACTGAGATAGTAGAGACTGTTTTCATTCCCCCCATCATTCTTTTGAGCAATAAAGGCACCCAATGATCGCTCTAGATCTGTCACGTAGAGGATAAGTGGTATTCCTTCAACAGGTGGCATGAGTACCGGTGGACTCAAGAGGTATTTCTTGAGAATATCGAATGATTCTTGACATTCTTCAGTCCACTGGTAAGTGACTCCCTTCTTCATCAATTTGGTGAAGGGTAATCTTTTGCCTGCCAAATTGGTGATGAAACGCCGAATATAGGCTAAGTTTCCTTGAAGTCCCCTTAATTATTTCAAATTTTGAGGAGGTGACATACCAAGGACTGACTTGGTCTTCTCAGGATCGACTTCAATACCACGATGGCGTACAACAAAGCCAAGAAATTTTCCTCAGGTTACCCCAAAAGCACATTTTAAGGGGGTCATCTTCAAATTATGTTGTTGAAGCTTCCAGAATATGACTTCCAAATCAGCCAAGTGATTAGAATGTTGATTGGATTTAACTACCAAATCATATACATAGCATTCAACAAACTTCTCTAAGAAGGGTTTGAAGAAACGATGCATGGAACGCTGATAAGTTGCACCTGCATTCATTAAGCCAAAGGGCATTACCCGGTAGAAAAACACACCCTGAGGGGCTCTGAAGGATTTAGATTCCTCGTCTTCTAGGGTGATTTGGATCTGATTATATCCGGAATATCCATCCATGAAGGAAAGTGCTTCATAGCCAGCTGTTGCATCAATTTGAATTTCTGTAATCGGAACTGGGAAATCATTTTTAGGAAATTGCCGATTAAGATCTCTGAAATCGATGAAAACTCTAATTTGTCCGTTATTTTTCTTTACAGGGACAATATTAGAAAACCATTTGGGATATTGAACTTCTCTGAAGAAGCTAGCTTTGATAATCTTATCCACTTCAGCTTCAATTTTGGAAGCATAAGTTGGGTGTGTTATTCTCGCAGCTTGCTTAAATCCTCGATGTTCTTCTGGTAAACCCAAATGATGAGTAGAAACAATAGGATCAAGCCCAGGAATATTTGTATAGTTCCAAGAAAATATAACTCTATTTTTCTTTATAAAAGAAATATACATCTCTTTCTCTTCATGAGTCATGGCCGCACTGATTAAAGTGGGGCGTGGATCTCCTTTTGTACCCAGATTCATTTCTCTGAGTTCATCCACAATGGTAGAGATACCCTCTTCAAATGTTGGAGGATCATCTCTGAGATCTTCCTCTTCTTCTTCATCATGTGTTATTTCTTCCGTTTCTACTTTCATAGTATATGATAAAGTGGAATTCTCATGATCCGAATAGATGTCAAAATTTTCATATCTTGAAGAAGAAGCTTCCATTTCCGACCTGATTGATGATGAAGGGTCTTCTTTGGGTAATAAAGAGGAGATGATGGATTGAGAATCGACATCATTGTTCACCTTCGATGTTGCTGTAACTTCTTCTAGCCTAATTGGTGAAGCATAGACTTGTTGGATTTCAGCAGATGAAATGAAGACGTCACCATTTGTGATTTCATCACTGCTTGGTAGATTACCAATTTCTCCCATGTTGTCTGGATTTATTACCATAATTGACATTATGGATCTTTCCATAAGAGTATTTTGATTTGGGTCTATCTTGTCAATTTTACTGATAAAAAACACATAATCTGTACTCACATGTGTAAATGGATTTACTGGAATTTTTTCCAAACCATATGGAGCATTAACTTTGGTAATCTCCTTTGATATGGATTTCTCCCTTTTCTTCATGTGATAGAATTCCGCCTCAATGTATTGACACTCACATGTCTTGAATGGGGCCTTATCACCATACAATGTCTCAAATTCACCATCAAAACAATATTTGAGACATTGATGGTATGATGAAGGGATAACCGCATGTTGATGTAGCCAGGGTCTTCTAAGCAAGATGTTGAAGGCTGAGTCTTGATCAAAAACCATGAAATCTGAATTAGATACAAGATCTCCAAACTGAGTTCTGAGTGTAACTTCACCCAGTGGTTCTTGTTCATTTTTATCATATCCCTATAGCATCATGGTGGAAGGATATAAATCAGATTTCGTGAGGCCCAATCGACAAAGTGTACAAATGGGCATGACTTTGACTCTTGAACCATTGTCAATGAATTCTCTTCGAACATCTACGCCATTGACCTTTCCAGACAAGTACAATGGTCTAATATGTCCATGCACACCATCATCTTCATCTTCATCAGAAAAAGATATTATTGAATAGAATTCTGCAGGATTATTCTCTATGTGATAGACTTCAGCTGCAACAATTTCAGTTTCAAACTTTTGAGGACTTGACAAAGCCTCGATGAGTTCTTCCCGAAGATCTTTTGACAGATTCAGAGCTTCTAGAATTGATAACTTGGCTGGTACGTGGGCCAAGTGTTTCAATATATCATACTTTTGATCCAGAGTTCTGCGTTTACCAATAGGAATATGTGGTTTAGCAGGTACCTTGGAAGAAGATGCTTTGGAAGTTGATGCATCTTGTATTGGGATAGGAGTTGGTAATATTCATGGTTTTGGAATATTGGACCGATTAAATCCATTTACTTGCTGAGAGAAAGAAGATGGAACCTTCAACCGGTCTTCCAAAATAACTATGCCAGGACTGAATTTGCTATTGGTAGAAGAACTTTCTTGTTCTTGCTGAGCTCGTTGAAGGTTTCTACCACGAGTTTCTGTTGAGTATACAGTTCTAGCAGGGGTAGAATTGGAATAGTGGCTTCTGAAAGATCCACGTCTTCCCCTGTATCCTAATCCCCTGGAACTTCCTCTGATTCCTCTGCTTGATATAGGGAATTTGGGCTCATTGAAATAGAAAATGCGATGAGCATATGGATCTATTAATTGAATCATATTAACAGAACCAATGATTAACTCTTCGTCTGCTGAAGAATCTGCCTGATTAGCCTATTTAGGTTGTTCCGTTTGGTGGGGCGGTTCCCGTGGCTTTGATGTAGATGGAATGAAGTCTGCCAAAGTCAAAGACAACTTAGGCTTTGACACATACTCATCTTCTTATGATTCTTTTTCTTTCTTGGAATCATGTCGTTTCTTTGAGGACTTTCCCTCTGACGAAGATTGTTTTGCCACAACATTCATGGCAGAAGAAAAAATTGGTTTCTTTAATTGTGTTCACAAAATATAATGAGTTCGTTTTATTGTCTTTCTGACCATCCAATCATCATACTTCTGTGCATTTTTTCTTTTGACTTCTTGCCATTCACCTTCCTCCTCTAGAATTGTAGCAGTGACACATGCTACTTGGGCTGAGGATCCTTTCAATGTGACTTGTCCCGAGTCGACCATCTTTTGTAGGAGGTCATTGAATTCAAAACACTCCTAGATGGGATTCCCCAACATTTGCTGAAAAGGGCAATAATTAGGATGGTCTTCATCTCCTTTCTTGTTTGGCCTCTTGGGCATTGAAAATTGAACCAAATTGTTTTCCAGAGCTGAAATGAAATAACCAAGAACTTCTTCATTTCGGAAAGAGTATGTTTTGCTCTTCAGATCCTAAATTTTTTTTCATATTTGATCTCTTTGATTTTCTGGATGAAAAGGCCTTTGTTGTTGGCGCTCAGAAGGTGGAGCCCTTCGAGAAGATGAAGGTTTTGAGGTAGAAACAGGTACATGTGCTTGTTTAAGCATAATTGTAGCAGTTTTTTCTTTACCCATTCTCCTTCTTGGATCTGATGGAATTACATGAGATTTAGCCTTAGCCTGTATAAGGGAATATTCAATCTGCTGAGCGATTGAGGTAAGGTCTCGAAACCCTCCTGTGTATTTCACAAGGATTAACGGCGTGCGTAATTCATCACACAGATTTTCCACACAGATTGGAAACAACTCTTTTTGAGGGAGTTCTAAAATCAAGGAATATGTTAATCCCTTCCATCGAGAAATGAAATCAGAGACCCTTTCATTCTCCATTTTCTTACAGTTTGTAAGATAAAAAACTGTTGTCTTTGGAAAAGTTGAGTTGAACTGAAGGAGGAATTTTTTGAAAAGATCCTCCCATCCGGTAATTGACCGGGATTGCAAGCTTGTATACCAAACAAAAGCTGGTCCTTGCAAGGTTCGCACGAAGAATCTGAGTTTCACTGCTTCTTTCTGCTCCGAAGTTCCCATCATAGGATCGCATCAAGACATGTAATGTGTCAAATGCTATTCAGGATCGCCTGATCCATTGATAATAGAGGATACAGGGTTTTGAAAACTGGATGGAAGAGAAATTGAATCTACCCATTTAGGGTAAAATTTCTTTTCTGGTTGAACATGCGCATGTTTCCCTTCCATATTTTCTAACCGATCTGTTAATGACTCAATATTATTTATTAACTTTTGAGAAACATCCGGTTGGACTTGGACTTGGGTAGGTGCAATTACTGGAGCTTGGACAGATGTGGCGATTGGTGCTACAACTGATGGTAGCACTGCCAACTGTTGTTTCACTTGAACTGTAGGATTAGACATGTGAGGGTGTAATGATAGAGGAGGATATTCTTGATCCATCTCAGTAGCTGCAACAAATTCCTTTGGACGATTGACTCCAGCATGATTAAGAAGAAGACTACTCTGAAGTAGTTCTACATTCAACCTTTTTAATTCCTTCATTTCTTCCTCCTATTGTGCAAACCTTTTCTCTACTGAGAGAAATTGACCTTCTCCAGAGGAAGGATATGTAACCTGGTTCATTCCATTACCTTTGTTGGATCCTTTTCAGAGAGGGGGAAGTGGGTTACTCAAAGGATTACCTAGGTTCTGAGTAATCCTTTGACTTCGTGTATGCACACCTTCTTCATTTGTGTCAGTGCGTACTTCTCCTTGAGAAGGAACCTCTTTATCTGAGTCCCCTGAGTGATCCTCATCTGGTGGATCAGCAACAACGACATTGATGACATTGATTGATGCATAACTCATCACATACCTTCTATCATAATTTCTGTGATATTGTCTTCTTCCATTTCTTTGATGAGACATTGCCTTTTGTTGATTTGATCCGTCAGGAACTTCTTGATGAACCGTAATTTGGAGAAAATCTAATGATAATTTGGATCTTCGTTCCACTTTAGGTTTCTTCCCCAATCGATAAAAGACCGACTTTATCTGAGGAGGGGATTGATGATTTCAAAAAGTCCCCAGTCCAGTGGACTGGGGCTATTCCTGCTGTTCTATCTCAACTCCTCGAATCCTATTTTTTGATTCCGATGGTTGGTTTAAAAGAGTCCCCAGTCTGGTGAGCTGGGGTGGTTCTTGACATGTTATGTCTGAGACTCTCTTGAAAGTCCTCCTGATCTTGCGAAAATTAGTCCGGAAATTAGCTGGATGCATTAACATGTATCCGCTTTTATCACCCGGTTGAAAAGATCGTTGGATGATTTTTGACACTTCATTCACTTGGTGATGTGCTTTCTCCAAACGAGAGGCCTGTTTAATATTCTCGTTTTCTTGATGCAACAGTAATTCAACAAATTGTTCTCTGTATTCTTGATTTTGAGAGGAACTAGTTGAAGCCTGTTCTTGGGAAAGCTTTTGATTACAAACAAAGCCCATTGAATGTGGCCGATAATGGGCAATGACATTGCATGAGACCATTTTCGGTGGGATTTTCTGACTGGAGAGCACCATGAAATGCATCGCTCCATGAAAACCCCATCCTCTGACACGAATACCAGATGGGGCATTGGTAATTAACTGACGCAATCTTCTTAGTGCGCCAAGGCATAATCATTGAAGGGCTCTCTGCTACTTTTCATCCTTCGGATATCGAGAGACTGATAGAGACACCAAATCAATATGATGTTGTAACCCTTACATTATCTTAAGATTATTTTCATATTCATCATAAGATAACACTTTCTTTTTCAACTGACAAAGAGTTTTCCACATGTTGAGAAGAATATCATGAATTTCATCTTCCGTCAACATTTCTAGAATATTATACTGAGAGTCATCCAGAGGACAGAACATGACTGGCACTTCAGCTTTCGCCAGTTGTTTTCTCATGTTTAGAATTTCCTCTTTATCATTAGATGAATATTCTTCTACCTGATTTGACAAGATTTGGTGTTTCCTTGTTGATTTAGTGGATTCAATAGGATTGGTAGAGAAATCATTGATCAAACTAGAAGTTGCATGACTTAGGGGTGGTTCAGAGAATGACCTACACCCTGGGCTATCTTCTGATTGAGAAAGTATTTCACCTGCTAGAAATGAAGCTTCAGACATGACTGGTTTCGCATTTTCAAGTGCCTCAAGATAAGAGGTCTTTCTCGGCACTACATTTTCCACTAGAGCATTTTTCGGGCAATGTGCATCACTACTGCGGAGAGGAATTTCGCAGCGAAATTCATCATCATGGGGAGGACCACCATAATGGGTTACAGAAAAAGATGAGATCTCTTTTTCCTTGGTCTTTTGACCACACAGAGGGTTCCAGTGGCTCTCATCTAAAGATGAAACATCGAGATCGACCGAATTTTCATGAAGCAAGCCTTCATGAGGAAGTGTATGTTGAAGACATTCGGAATTAATGTTCACACTATTGCAAAATGAGGGAGTAGAATCTTGAAATTCAATAGATAATTGTCTGAGGGCTTCAATAACTCCAGCATCGAGAAAGGCCTTGTTACAGATTGGCTCTTGATCTTCTGACTGTGCTGGGCAGGTCTTTTTCTTAGACGCCTTCTTACTCGCCTTGGAATCCACTTGTTGACAAATGTGTCTTCTCTGAGCAAGTGTATATGCCTGGTCAGGAATGATGGCCAGGTTAAGCTGACGATCTCTACTCAAATCAGGTGTATGTGCCTGACTTGGTGGGCCGTATGATATGGGGATGTATGCCCCACAACCCTCTTGGACTGGAATAGATGTGTGTGTCTGTTTCGGAGTGAATTGTTGATGTGTCACTCCACTGGTAGGGATATATTTATGTGGCATTCCTTGAGATGCTGCTGAAGTTGTTATAATATCCTGGCAGGCATCCAGAATATGAGCAAGGATTTTCTTCTGCTCTTTCACCATTGATAGAATATGCTTGGTGACTTCAGCTGCCGGAACGATAATATACATCCATTCCGGTCTTGGAGCAGGTGTATGTGCCTGCTCCTGTCCTCCTTTTCCTGTCAGTGAATCCTGACTGTACTCAAGTGTGGGGGCAGAGAGTTGAGTCTGCCTCCTATTTGTTGTTGGGGATTTCTGACTAACTTCTTCGAATGCTACCAAGCGAGACTATTGTTAGGATTGATAAATACTAGCAGGAGTATGAGCCTGCTGATTGCACTTCGCCAAATGTGGTTGATGAGATCCATCATATGTAGTCAGACGAGCCTGATGACTAGCTGTTGATGTATAAAGAGGTGTATGTTCCTTCCTATAGTACTCCCCCAGAATTGCCTGGCGGGATTGGCGTGATGCTGTCAGACGAGTCTGACGGACAACAGAATTAAAACGGTCAGGTGTATGTGCCCGCTCGTTGCATGCCACCAAGTTAGGTTGGTGGACTTCTCCGGAGATGGCAGAGATGAGAACATGCTCACTGTTGACCGGATTCCGCCTCTGGTGGTTCGTCTTTCTTGCTCAGGTTCGAGGAACCAAATATGAAAGCCTAGAGTCGGTACCCTCATCATGTTGAGGGCGCACTACCACATGACTCTGGCGGTGATTGTTGGTGGGAGCCCTCAGGAAGGACTCCTGTCTGTTTGAATTAAGGCCCTGAGGGACCTTCTCATTCACCTCCTCAGAATAAGGGAGCGAATTGTGAATCCATTCCGGGGATAACGACCCGAAACAGTTGGAGACGGTAGTCATCACTTCCTGCTTATTGATCACTGGTCGTCGTTGTCCAGACGACGGATGTGAGTTGTTTACTTGGAGGGCTTGTCGGGAAGCCTCCATAGTTGGGATGGTACCGTGTCGATGGTACTCCTTAACTAGCGGGTTTGATACCCAGCATTGAAGGCGCTGAGTAGGAGATATCATCCTTAGAGAGGACGATGATCTAGCAAGAGTAGCAGCAGTGACATTTTCAGTAGAAGTATTCACAGGTGTGAACATGAGAGCAGCCATTCTAGAAATGCAGAAGATCTTGGAAAAGAGTGCATGTTTGATATAACAGACGTAATCAAGATAACTTTAGCCACTACATCTTTTGGATGAGCACATTTTTCAATGATTGTTTTTTTGGACTTCTCATTGAGTTTTAAATAGGGGACTAACAAATGGATAAAACATTATTTTAACTTGGTTAAGGATTCACGTCGGGTTCACCATTTTTGTTTCCCTCGGATTTTGGGGATGACCCCCTTTTGATGGGAGGTTCAAAAATTGTGATCTGTTTCTAACGGGTTTGTTCATAGAACTGGAAACATCCAATGATTCCACATCCATTCGGACCTACTTTCCAAAGGTAGGTGCTCATTAGTTTATGGACTGTTGAGGCTTAGGAATTTTCATTAGTTGAGAGGATGGGAGGTCGGACTCATCACACATTTTTAGGGGAATTATTGATACTCCGAGACTCTATTTATATATTTAAGTTATGTTCATGAATCCTTATTACATTACCAAATATAAAATGAGTTTTCCTTTAGATCTAGAAATCAATGATCGATATGTAGGAAATTCAGAGAATCTTTTATATGTATTCGAGGTTCTTCATCGATAGAGAATCATCTGTATTTATTAGAGATTCTTGGTCAATGGTACCCTTAAACACATTTATATAGAAGTCTCTTGGTCATTATGATGACCATACTGGTTTTAAAGCCACTCAGTGGGGCACATGAAGTTTATTGTCATTCAGAAGGAAATGGATTATTTCAGAGTTGAGATAGAACCTGTAGACGGGCTACCTACATATCCTTTGTTTATAAAAGGAATCAAAAGCCACATAGTTCGAGTAAGGGAGTATGATGTTTATGATTTATGGCTCAAAGAAGGATGTCATAATTACTTTTACACTCTAAGCTCACGTGAGTCATGCTCGATGTGAGAAACAAGAGGAATTGGTAAAAATGAGACAATTGTTCCATGAAAGATGCAATCATAAGAAATAATGTGGGGCTTATGTATGTATGACTACCCAGATAAATGAAGGTTAGGATTTAATTGAGGGAAGAAATCCAAGAGCAGGGTCCATAAAGGTATATGTGCTTCATGGAGATTTTAAATACTCTAACTTGGTGCTTACTCCTGAAAAGGAGGCCCAAATTAGGAGAGGACTTATCATTGGGTTTTACTCCTGAAATGAAATCCCAGATCAAAGGTAAATTAGGATTGGTTAAGAGAAATTAAGATTGGGCCTTACTCTTGAAAAGGAGGACCAGGTTAAGAGATTTGAAAAATTAAGGGACTTGGGGATTACTCCAAATGAGGATGCCCATGTTTGAGACTAGGGCTTACTTCTGAAAGGGAAGCCCAAGTTAAAGGAATTACGGTTGGGGATTACTCCTAAGGAGGATGCCCATATTTGAGAATTATGATTGGGTCTTATTCCTGAAAAGGAGTCCCAGATTAAGGGGTTGTATCATCATAAAGGATGAGGTTGAATGTATGAGATCTCAATTTTTTAGTGACATAAATATGTATAAATCACTAGGTTTTGAGAGATATTCCACAGAGTTCCTTTCAGATAAGGAATCCAAATCAAGAAATCATGCCATAAATGGCTTTGAAGAGTGTCTTGAAGATTGAATCTTGAATAGGAGAGGCGGAATGGCTTAAGAGGGGTGAAATGGGCAAGAAGGGCACCCAAAAGGGCAGGGGCGTGCAAGTCCTAGTAGGCGCGCATGTACTGTGTGGGAATGCAAGTCCTAGTCGCATAGGTATACCTGCGCGACACATGGGTACGTGCGCGATGGTTAACTAGCAGGGTAATACTTGAGAGACTCTTGATTAAAGCCTTTAGAATCCTCTTGAGGTTTTTCCAGAAGAGGAGCGCACAAGTTCTATTGAAGGAGTAAGGTGGCGCGCAAGTGTGGCCTTTTCCCTTAAGGGCTGGCCACTCAGGCGCGCAAGTGTTTATGAGTTTCAACACTTAGGCATTCCTTCCCCTCTTTAGATCTTCCGTTCTAGGTAAGAAATTACCTTAGAAATGTTTCGGAAGCTTTGAGAAGAGACTAGGGCGCCGGGAGCTCAAATCTGAGTTTCTGGAAAAAAATCATCCTCAAATGGGGGGCCCACATGGTCTATTTATAGGCTGGAGAAGACCCTGGGCAGTTATCACTAAGGGCGCGCAAGTGTACTTGCGCGACCATCGTAGAACGTGCGCGACCCTTGTGCAACATTCTTCTTATTCCTTGCTTTTTCAATTTTCTCATATTTTTCCAAAGGTTGAATCACTTTGAGCTAAGATATTCCCCTTTTCCATTATTTAGACTATGTGACGAAAGGAGTGTCAAAACCATATGAAATTAAAATTCAAGGAGAATTTCTTAGTTGCATGAAATTAAAACTGCATAAAAAATTTCCTTACCACATGATAATAAACTAAAATTAACACATCCTCACCACATGACATTAAACATCATGGAAGTGTGTCCTTACCACATTATTGTAACCTATAAGGAGAACTTCCAGGCCACAATAAATTAGGAATGCACATAAAAAATTTCCTTATCAAATGATAATAAACTGAATGGAAAACATCATCACCACATGATGTTAAAATTAATTGAATAATATCCATACCACATAATGTTAAACTTGAAAGTGAACATCCTGGTCGCATGACATTAAAACTGCACATAACATTGTCTTTACTATATGATGATAAAATAAACAGAACATGTCCTTAACACATGAAATTAAACTACATGGAAAACATCTCAACTACATGATTTTAAATTGTGCAATACATCACCAATTGTTTACCCATTTACGGGACCAGAAGAGAATTATCCTAGACAGTCAATGTACATGGTTCACCCCTCATATTTTAAATAAACTCAATACTTAAGCCACAAATCATGCCTCAGGTGATTTAGTTTTCATAATGCCATCAATGGACCCTATAAAGGGTAATAGGCTTCAATGGGCCCTTTTTGGGACTATGCATTTACATCTATGTCTCTTTTATATGCACCTATTGTCGTCAACCAAATTCATTTCTCTGTAAAAAGAGATTTTTGATACTTGTGAGCCATCACATCACCACGGTAGAACTCAACACCTCAGTGTGATCTGAACTACTCCTAGTATGATTATCCCTTGGCATTACACAAGACCAGATAACCTCGAACCATAATTTACCTTATTTTTATATTTTACTAAATAGGATGTTGTGGAATTCCAAACCCTTTGTATCCAAATTGGTATCCTGTGTATCACCCACCATATTAGGTCCATTTGTGTCACAACCTTAAATGAAAAAAAATTAATTCAATTTTGTATAGGCTTAATAAATATCCAAAAATAGTTGAAATATCAAGACCTTAATCTACAAATTAAAGAGTCACAAAACATTCCTGGAAAAACTCATAGAGGGAGGACTAAGAAAAATTAATGTCTTTGCTCACTAAAATCTTCATATCCTGAGTTTAGGACAAAATTAGGGCACAAATAAAGAAGGAATAAATGTACTAGGGTCTACACTATAACCCTAGTAAAATTCAAGCTATGCTTGCTAGACCCATTGGTCCAGGAAAAAGATAGAGTTGTGATTTTTTACATATCCTCACTATTATAATATGTTTTCTAGGAGGTGATATAAATTTTAGGGTGTTAGATTAAATTTTAGATATGAAATTATCTACAAATCACACATCATGATTTGGGAGTATTGGATTAGTATAAACCTTGAAAAACCCTTTTAATGGATACTCAGTTTCATGAGACCCTTACATTGACTACTCATGTATTCCTATATCACTATCATTTGTGCTTATTGTCGTCAACCAAATGTGTCACTCTGTAAAAAAGAAAATGTTATCCTTATCTTCTCTATCATTTTTTTAATAGAACACAAAACATAAATGTTTTTGAGATACTCCTGCTATGGATGTCTCATATCATCCTCCTAATCCGACCACTTTAGACCATGAATTACAGTCTTGGAACCAATATATCAGAGAAAGATTGAAATACTCGATGTTATGTACTAGTTTTTTAACCCTTTCTCAAGGCTAGAATATGAAACTTCATTCTTAAATTTTTAATGGACTATACTGCAGGAATCATTACCACATAACATAGGGATTGAGCTTCATGATCAAGAGTTAAATTGATAAAAGTTTCCAGAACCTTTCCTGGATAGATTTCTTCCCAAAACCAACCTCATGTGCTAGAAATTTGAGTTTTTTAAATTATTTTCTGGCCCTCAGAAAGGATTGTAGATCATAATTTTCTTGACCATTCTACCAATGCCTAAGGGACAAGACCCACACATATAATTTAATCTACTCGTTTCAAAAAAGGACATTAAATCCTTATGATACTGGGAAACAACACAGTGGAACATGGAATCCTAGAATGTTAGGAGAAAACTCAATTTTTCTACACCATCACATATTTATAGACTCAAATTTTTTTTGTTATGACTTATATAACCCATACTCTAACTATATAGGATAACCTAGTATCCCATGTATTTCTCCCTCAACCGATATTATTTCCATAAATTCTCCATATCCCCTAGAAAAGATACCTTCGATCAAGGACTATTTTCTTGACTAAGAATGTATGCCTAGGGAATCAGCATATACACCTATGGTCATAAACCAAATTCATCACTTAGTACAAATTACTTTATGATCCTTGGGAGCCTCAACAACAACATAGAAGATCCCATTACCTCAATTTGTTCTAGGTCATTTGTGGTGGGTATGAACCATATTCCATGATCATAAATGATGTCCGAATGAATAAAACCTAAACTAAAGTAGTATATTGTTTGAGATAAATGACACTAAACCAAAGAAATATTAGGTCATGGCTAAAGGAACCTAAAATAAAGCAATTTCAGATCAAATATAAAATTCCATAAAATAAATAAATATCTACATTTATCTAAAATACTTATAACTAATGAATTATATATGTTTTGAGATAAAAGACCCTAAAATAGTGAACAATCAGTTTAGATATAAAAGACCCTAAAATAAACAATATTAGGATTGAGCTAAGTGA
Organism: Viscum album; assembly: GCA_963277665.1. Classification (NCBI taxonomy): domain Eukaryota; kingdom Viridiplantae; phylum Streptophyta; class Magnoliopsida; order Santalales; family Viscaceae; genus Viscum; species Viscum album. Next base: position 1,059,223,759 of record OY728125.1, read on the forward strand.
CCCTAAAAAAATTAAATATGAGGTCTAATATAATAATAATTAATCTTAATAAATATCATTAAATTGCTAAAATACCCGAAAAAATAAATAGAAGGTCAGAGATAAATGTAACAAAACAAAAATAATAATAGATTTGGGATAAAATTCCTTAAAAAATAAATAGAATGGTTAAGATAAAAGACCCTAAACAAAATCACAATAGAAATTTATTTTTTAGGAGATTTTAAAGCCCATCATATAACTTTATCATAAATCATGATATGCTCCCCAAGACTATCGACATAGGTTAACGAATGATCACTCTCTCTCCTGGACAAATAATCTACCCAATTATCCTTTTGTGAATCATGTGATATCAAGAATACTATAATAGGTTTATTAATAAGGAATGTACTTTTGGTTGGAATTCATGAGAAATTATTAAAAAATAATGTATGATAATTTAATTTCTCATATCTAGAAATTTAGTTATACTTGATATTATCCCAAGGATGGGTCATGATGATGATTCAAATAATATCAAAAGGATGAAAAGTCATGCACATAATGGATAAATGGGAAACCAAAGACCACATATAATGTTCAAAAAATCTACTAATTGATATAATGAAAAGGGAGGAACATCTACATGTTGGGGTATCTCTATGAATTTCAACAAAATTAATGCAAATTTTATTTTGATAAAATTAAATCTGCCAATATGGAAAAGTCGAAAAGGGTCTAACAGGAAGCATCAATTGAATGTCGGAGTACCCCTCACCCCACCTCTTTAACTTCTACACCCGGAACAATAGCTTCAACCAAAGTAGTGAAATCTTCATCTATATTCTAAATAGTATCTTAGAAGATTTAAGATAATGAAATTACACACCTCATACACCTATCATTTTCTCATGCCTCCATATCTGGGCAGTCCACACATCCATCTATGGTTGTAGTTTATATATTAACTAGATACCCTGCACTAATTCCTTCAACTTCTCCTTCATCTTAAAAAAAAGGGGATACTCAAATACTAGATCATGCAATTCACACTCATTGATGGATGAGTATCACATATTCAAGAAAATTTGCATCATGATGTTGAATAGTTGTTTCTAATCAAAACCACATGATAAAAAGTCTTGAAAGACCTAATGAATGTGGTTTTCATGGTCAATAAATGTTTCCAATGGAGCCTCAGTAATCAGGGGTTGAATTTGATTTCAGATTGGAGTACATTTCATCTGAGCTTTGGTTGATGATGGAGGTGTCATTGGAGAAGGAATAACCAGATGAACTAGTAAGTTTGTAGGAAAAGAATCCCCATATTCTCTTCTCTTGATATGCATATCATCTACAGCCTGCTCTAAGAGACTAACATACTAAATAAATATTTTCTCACCATTGAGGTCATTATAACTGGAATGAGGTTTCTTCCTTGACATCTCACTTAGGCCTTCAATCAATTCCATCATCCCCATAAATAGAGGGGTTGGAAAGTAAAACGGGTGGTCCATATGAAGAACTAACAGCTTAGCACACAATCAGTATAAGATTATACAAATTCATGATCATAATTTTAATTAATTAAATTGGGAGAACTAGTAGTTGAAATTATGATATCAACCTTAGTATCTTCAAATTATAGCATAATCTAAAAATGGAGGATAATCCCAGGATACGACTGTCCTTGTATTCCAACCAATGGAAGGGCGGAACCCCTCGGGTGGAACCAAATTGTTGAGAGAATTGATATGTTGTATCGGGATCAATGATGATTAGATCTTTTAACCTAGATGCAAGAAATTAGTATTGAAGGGATATCATATATGACTTATCATCAATAGAACCACTTCCGTTTTCAATAACTGGCTCAGTCGGTGCATGGTAGGGTGTAAAATCAAAACAATAAAATCAGTTTAACGAATCACTAAACTTTTCAAGTATTAGATACATGATTCCAGCTCTTGATATTACTAGTAGTATGAGATGGTATAAGGCTTCTAGTATTCTAGTTGAATTGTAATATTCATAACAACAAAAATGGTCCCCTATCTAGACAATGAAAAACTAGATAGGACCAATGATCATGTAATGGTTACCTCCTTACTGGATATGTACTATGATTTGATAAAGGAATTCATGGACTAAAACTTCAAAATTGATCCTCTATCCATCTAGAAGATGCACCAGTGTCATCAACATGTTGATGTGGATACATAAAGGTGCTTCCCTATTCCAGAGAAACCATCCCTTAAAAAACATGGCCACAAGGCCAGACATACTATTGCCTAGTGAGACATTATAATTCACTCGATATACCCAAGAGGTATAGTTCCTAGCTTTCATATGGCCCAATACAAGCTAGCACTGTCATAGACTTGCTGAAAAGGGAAACAATGAGGGAATTTGGAAGTTTTCTTGATAGAATTCAAAAACAAAAATATTGATCCAGTCCATGAAATAAATGTGTGAACGCATCCTAAACTCCTTCCTCTATTTATTTTTGAGAATAATATGCATCTTATTTTACAAAACATGAGTCTGTGAAGGATCATCCAAGACATCTGCTACCAAGAAAAATTCATCATACATACTTATGGGAGGGGTAATCCCATGTAGTTGGTAGATTCCCAATAGTCTGATTTCTACTTCACCATTGGAAAATGGAATGTGTTTGTATGAGGTCACCAATGGATGAAAATTTCATAAAGGAGATTAGGATAGTGGTAGATTATGAATAGGGAAATCCACAAGGCTTCAAAAAGATAAACCTTGTATAACTAATCAGAAAATTATATGTAACTTTGCCAGGCTAAGAAGGGTTGTGTCCATTCTTTAGAGAAATTACCACTAGGATGAGGATTCCGTTTTGACATCAATATTCTACCATGATTGTTCATATATGATGAAAGTATACTAATGTAGTTATGAGAAATAGGATCAAGAGTGAAATCATAGCTATCTCATCCAGAAGGATAGTTTTTCAGAATAGAAAGAAAACCCTGATGATGAACTATGACCAGCTAGCCATCCTGAAATTTTTTTGATGCATTAATAAGGGTTCAAAACCTAGTGATAAGGAAGAAATAAATCCAAAGGATGAATGAAAACTGCATCAAATTAAAAAAAATCCATGTATTGTAAGTTGGTGAGGTAGAAGATAATCTCGATGATTGGATGACATGAACGTATTTAGAATCTCATTACCAAAAACACACGTTATCAGGGGTCACCATTGAGATTTCATAAAATCATGGACCTTTGAATACACAAAGTTATTGAACCTTGATGTGAACCAGAAGCTATCCAAAAAAGATTTAGTTTCATATGTAATATAGATTAAATAAGATATTCTCCAAGAAAATACATAAATATAAATAATCATGTTAATCACATGAATTATCAAGGGCCTCATGAATTGGATTAAGAGTTATCAAATCACCTGACCCCCAAAGATATCACGAGTCATATAACCCCATTGGTAGTCATGAAGTCACATGACCCATTGGAGACTCACAATTTTGTGACCCATATGTGATTACGTGATCCATATAATATTCAACCAATCATATGAACAATTCACATGACCCCTTGAAATTTTCAAGACAATAGATATATCTATGTATTAAGTTCAATAAATTACTTAAATATAGTTTATAGTGGGATTGAACAGGATCCTGAGTAGAGGTGATCTTGTGAAATAGTTATAGTGATATCTAGATCATAGATAGGTCTCACGATTAAGTTTTGTGTATGGGTCTCGTGAAGAGGGAGTGTGATATAAAAATTTAGAGATAACTATGAAGGGTGAGTAGTCGGGGGAATTAATGGGTCTTTTCATCCAATATATATGAAATTCTATGGAATTCCAAGCCGTTATATTAGACCAAATGTTTCTTGAGTAACCTATTTGTGAAAATTTCATAGTTTCACGTAGGAATATACATTCTTATGAACCAATACCTTATCCCCATTAACATAGCTTTTGAGGGGGGGGGGCATTTCATGACCCCAGCCAAATGAGCTCCAAAATTTTAATGAAGGAAGAAATAAGTAAATATGTGTATTATTTTCCCTAAAATGAAATGGATGAATAAAGTGGTCTTATCCCAAGGACAATGTGATTATTAAAGGGATATTTCACATCATTACCACCATAATGTAATTATAAACTTGTGTATCAGATAGCTTGCAAATGGATCCTATAGAGCCCCTCTTGACAAGTCTTCTTTTTTTGTGAAGGTCCCCCAGACAACCATTGGTCATGCGATGGTAGCTAGATAAGCTCCCCCAGGCCACGTGTCATGTCTACCAATGTGTAACGACCCAATATTATTGAGTAGTATATTAACTTACTCTTAATGATTTAATAAGATGTTAATGGTTAATGCAGAAAGAGGAGGTGATGGCTTCATCCAGTAGACTTGAACCTTATGAAGCCCACTTATCAGAGCTTGGGAAGGAGGTAGCATCTGTGGGCTTCGCTTTGGACCAAGCACAAGCTGAACTCCAGCGTGTCAAGCTTGAACGGAAATGCCTATGGGAGAAGTTCAAGTTAGTAGAGATTACTACTAGGGCAATGTTATCTGAGCCTCCCTCAGATTCTCTCACCCTAGCACACCTTACACTTAGGTCATATGCCGGTGTTATAAGGGGCTATGTGACGAGACCCTAGCTTCTTTGTGTAATCCTTTGGGACGAATGAATTGAGATTTCTTCCTTTAGTGATGTTTGTGAAATTTCAAATGTCTGGATAATTTTAGAATGTATTTTATTGATGAATTTCGAAAAAAGGATATTTTAAAATATTTATGTAAACACTAAATAACTAATGATGTGTAATGATTTTCAAAAAATGTTCTTCTACAAAAGTGTTCAGTAAGGAATTTGGAGTCTAATAAGATCAACATAATTTTTGATGAATAGTGAATTATGAATAGTGATTTTATGCTTAGGATTAGTAATGTGACCAAATGGATTAGTAATTTCACTCAAAGAATGTTTTAATATAATTTAGGCACCTAGATTAAGTAATGTGATTCAATAAAATGGGTAAATAACGGTTTCATAAATTATTATTCAAGTATTAGTTTTTTCGGATGAATATTGTTTTTTTAATTAAAAATTTAATTAAAAATAATTAGAAAATTATTTTTATAAAAATGACTTTATTTTTGAACTCAGAGCATCGATATTATGTTGTGTTAATTTTTGGGGTTTTTTCTGAAAAAAATGAATTTTCGATGAATAGTGTTTTATTTAAAAATCAAATTAAAAATATTTAGAAAATTATTTTTATAAAATGGATTTCATTTTTGAAATCAGAGCATTGATATTTGGTTAAGGTGAAATTTTGGGATTTTTCTGAGATAGTTGAATTTCCAGTGAATAGTAAAAATACAGTTTTACGGTTTCGGTATGTTTAATGACATCATAACTGTGTCATGATGATGTCATGAGATATTTTAAGGGTTGGCCGGCCAAGGGTGATGAATTATTGTTTTGGGGGCCCCATGTGGCCTAACTCCTTGATAAATGCCAAGGGAGAGCACATGGGTTTGAGAAAAGCACATTTGAGGTGTCCCTTGGCCATTATTGCCTTGTCCCCTCACTTTCCCTATAAATACCCACCCTTTCCTCTTTTAGTTTTCACTCCAAACTCTCCCCCAACGAAGTTCTGGTCTTATTACCTTCCAAGGAGTCCTCCCAAGGTGCCCCCAAGCCCTCAAGGTCCAAAACATTGAGTTTCAAGAGTCACGTTTTAAGGTAAGGGATCCGACCCCTCTCTTTCTTTTCATGTAATCTCTTTTATGTCATTCCTTTTATGCTCCATGTTCTTATATGAGAGGATGTTCTTTTATATTACTCATACTGCCCTTTTCATTCTTATATGATGAGAGATCCCCTCTTACTCTCATCATTTCATTTTATGAATGTTTAAGTGACGCCGTTAGGCTGCCGAATTTTTAAGGGATCCTTTCACCCTTCTCATTTTTCAAATTTGATTTTCGTATCAAGTCTTTCAAGTTCCTTTTTTATTATGTTGGGGTATGATCTCTATATCTATCATACTGATCTCTTATGATCATATGATGAGAGATTCTATTTGATCTTGTCAATTCATTTTTATTGAAGTTTAAGTGACGCCGTTAGGCTGCCGAATTTTCATAAGAGAAATCTAATTTTTGTCTTCATTCCATGTTTTTCATTTCAAATGTTATGTCCTCCAAATTTCATTACCATGTCCATATATCCTTCTTTTTACGTCCCCCTACTGTTTCATGGATCATTTATGAGTGGGTGACCCATGTCCCCTCTCTTTTCAATGTTTTCTAAAACCCCGAAACATAGCCGTTATGCTGCAGGATTTTTGGTCTCAAAATGCCTCTCTCTTTTCTCAAAATTATTTTATGTTATATAGTGAATACTCAAAGCTCTTATTTATACAAGGTTATTCACATATATATCAAAATTTTCTATTTTAAATTCTGGGATTTACATACATGAGACCCACTTTCCCTTTCCGTGGGTTTAAAGTGACGTAAGGATCATGTCTTTAAAGCAGTTTTTTTTAAACGTTATGATTATGAAATGAAACCCATTTATTTTATGCTATATGGGTTATTTATGAAATGTTTGATGATGATATATGTGGCTCACATGATAATAAAGGCAAATTTAAGGGTGCTCCCTGATAGCGCTCCAATGCATTGGGTAATGTTGTAACCACTAGAGATTACATTTTTCACGATACCTTGGTGAATAACCTTGGTAATTTTCAAATAACACCTTGGGGATGGACCTTGGTGATATGTTCATGATTTTCTATGTTAAATGATGTAGCCACATCTTCAAAATATGAAAAAGGTTATTTTTATTATGAAATGCCTCATGATTTCTTTCTCATGCCTTAAAGTTCTTTTCATGTCCTTATTGAAGTATATCAAGTTCACATGTAAAATGTTCCTCTTGTTTCCCTTACTGGGCCTTCTGCTCACCCTTTCTTTTGATGTATGTCCCCAGGTTATGAGATGCAGTAATGAACCTAGAATTAACTTAAGGAGATGCCTTTCAAGTGTTTAAGAAGAATGTTTTATGTTGTTTTCATGTATTATGTTCCTTGTTTCCAAGACACTAGACCTTAAAGATCCTCAGTTTTGTGTAATGTAATGAAAGTTTATGTTATAAAATGGCGGGATGTTATAGTTGGTATCAAAGGATGGTTTAGTTATTTGTGGAAATTAGGATATAAAAACTTTAGGAAGAACCCCATAGAAAAGTTTAAATATAGGAAAACTTCCTGGTATTTTGGTAAGTATTGAGTAAGTGGTTTATCAAACAAATACATCCATGTCTGGATACGAGCAGGTAGAGGCGGCTTTGGCACAGATGTATATAGGGGTAAAACCCAAAAACACCGCTTTGAGCTAGACTCGAACGGGAACTGGGGCACGATAACGGGCCTTGCTGCACTCTTGCTTACGACACTCCCGGGGGATATGTTTGGTTAATCACAAGCTTTTTATGAATCATTATGAAGGAATTATAGAAAAGTGTAATTGTCTAAGCATGAAGTCTTAGTTAAAAGATCCATAAATGAAATAAGTTTCTCACTAAGGTTTTATTCTTTTAGAAAATGGCGGGCAATAGGAGGAACTGTGCCGATGGTGACCGAAATGGACCATGTGCTGACGGCCCTCCGATGGAAGCCGGAATGGAAACATTCATGCGAATGATGAACCAACTAACTCAAGTTATGAGTAATAACTTGAATCAGGCTGAGAGGCCGACCTCACCACGAAGGGAACAACTTTCTGTTGATTCCTTCATGCATCAACGACCACCAACATTCAGTGGATCTACTAACCCATTGGTTGCGGAACAATGGATAAGCTCCATTAAAAAGATCTTTTCTGTACTTCATTGTTCGGAACAAGAAAAAGTCACCCTTGCTGTTTACCGCCTAGAGGGAGAAGCTGATCAGTGGTGGTCACTGATCAAAAACACGAAGCCACGAGGAGAGATGGAAGCTATGGAGTGGGAAGAATTTCGGGGAATTTTCTTTAACAAGTATTTCCCTCATTCCATGAGAACGAAAATGGAGAAAGAGTTTCTCGAGCTGAAGCAGAAGGAGAACGAATCTGTTAGAACCTATGAGATGAACTTCACAATGCTTTCCCGTTATACCTCAAGCTTTGTCATGGACCCTAATGGGAAGGTTGATAGATTCTTGGGCGGACTACGACCTCATCTGCGGAAGAATCTACCCAACAGGGACTACGATAGCTATGAAGAAATAGTTCGAAGTGCTATGAAAGTTGAACTAGAGTTTGGGGAGACACAGTGGTCTCACAAATCTAATGAGAAGAAGAGAACTCTAAAACCAAGCCTGGGAAGAAGTTTTGATCAGGAAAGAGGTGGAAAGCATATGCAACATCCCACATGCAATAAATGTGGAAAGAAGCATTCGGGGAACTGCTTGATCGGAAGTGGTAAGTGTTATAGGTGTGGAAAAGAAGGCCATATTTCTCGGAATTTTCGTAGTGATGTGAAGCCTCAACTTCCCAACACTAACGACAGAGGAAAGATGGTTCTGGCCCTACCCGAAGTCATATGCTTCAAGTGTGGATAGCTTGGGCACTTTTCTAATCAATATCCAAATCCGAGGGCGGTGGAGGGGAATCACCATCAACCTCAGCAGAGGCCAAGGGAGCAAGGTCATGCTTTCGCTATCACAACAGCTGAAGTTGAAGTCCCGAATGATGTGGTAGCATGTTCTCTTGTTGTCCTCTCAAAACTAGCAAGTACTTTATTTGACTATGGTTCTATGCATTCCTTTATTTCCCCCAAGTTTGCAAGGAATATAGAATCAATCCCTGAACTACTAGAGGTAGAGTTGTCAGTCAAGACTCCAAGTGGGATTATCCTTGCATAAAAAGTATTTAGAGACTCTAGTATTTACTTTGGTGAGCACAATCTTATCGCAAATCTATTAGTCATTCCCATGATGGAATTCGACATTATACTAGGGATGGACTGGCTCTCAAAGTATAATGCTAAGATCAAATGCAGAAGTAATGAAATCTCAGTAGTCTTGAATGAACGACCTACAGTTATCTTCCGAGGAGAGATATCCAGAACTGATCCCTATCTAGAAGCACCTCATATAGGTTTCCTTATGGAGTTAATCGGTGATGAGGAAGAAGGGAAAGGGAGCATACAAATTGAAGATGTTCCAATTGTTCAGGAATACATGGATGTATTTCCTGAGGAGTTACCTAGACCTCCCCCAGAAATAGAGGTAGAGTTCTCCATTGAACTCGTACCTGGGTCTCAACCGATATCAAAGACTCCGTATAGAATGGAAAATGTGGAGCTAGAAGAGCTAAAGAAACAACTCCAAGAATTGTTGGAGAAGGGGTTTATCCGACCTAGTGTGTCTCCTTGGGGAGCACCAGTTCTCTTTGTGAAGAATAAGGATGGATCAATATGGCTATGCATTGATTATAGAGAACTAAACGGGATCACAGTGAAGAACAGATATCCTCTTCAAGAATTGATGATTTATTTGACCAACTTCATGGGGCTCAATTCTTCTCTAAGATTGACCTTCGATCTGGTTATCATCAACTGAGGGTGAAGAAGGAAGATATTCCAAAGACTGTCTTCCGATCAAGATATGGGCATTATGAGTTTACTGTTATGCCATTCGGCTTGACTAATGATCCTGCTATTTTCATGGATTTGATGAATAGAGTCTTTAAGGACTACCTTGATAACTTTGTGGTAGTTTTTATTGATGATATTTTGATATATTCAAAAAGTCGTGAGGAACATGAAGATCATCTGAGGGTTATTTTGAAAACTCTACGGAAGGAGAGACTCTTTGGGAAGTTCAGCAAGTGTGAGTTTTGGTTACAACAAGTGGCTTTCTTGGGGAACATCGTAACCAATGAAGGAATCTCAGTTGACCCTGTAAAGACAATGGTTGTGGAGGAGTGGCCTCAACCCACAATAGTAACTGAGATTCGTAGTTTCCTTGGTTTAGCGGGATATTATAGGAGGTTTGTGAAAAAAATTTCATGACTTTCTAATCCACTAACCAAGTTGACTCGAAAAGGGGTTAAGTTCATCTGGACAATGGAATGTGAGGAAAGTTTCCAAGAGCTAAAGAAGAGATTGGTTACTGCACCTGTGTTAACACTACCCTCTATCGGAGAAGGATTCGTTATTTTTAGCGATGCATCTCTGAAAGGGCTTGGGTGCGTCCTCATGAAAAATGACAAAAGTAATTGCTTATGCATCTCGACAGTTGAAGATTCATGAGCAGAATTATCCTACACATGATCTAGAGCTGGCGGCAGTTGTTTTTTCTCTAAAGATATGGAGGCACTATCTTTATGGGGAGAAATGTGATATATACACTGACCACCAAAGTCTAAAGTATATTTTCACTCAGAAAGAATTGAACATGAGACAAAGGAGATGGTTGGAGCTTATTAAAGACTGTGATTGTTCAATTCATTATCACCCTGGAAGAGCAAACAAAGTCGCGGATGCGTTAAGCAGGAAAGATCCTGTTGTTCTGGCAATAATGAGGATCCTGGGAGATCCCTTGATTAAAGATCTAGTAAAACTAGACATGGGAATTATAAGGAAAGGGACATCATCAACTCTATCCCAAATGATTTCTCAACCTTCATTACTATAGAAGATCAAGAAGGCTCAAAAAGAAGATCCTTTGCTGCAGGAGAAGTTGGAGGCTATAAAAGATGGGAAGTTACCTGATTTCAATATTGATCAAAAATGTGTATTGAAATTTCGTACAAGACTATGTGTTCCATCTATTCCGGAGATAAAGAAAGAACTGATGGATGAAGCTCATAGCTATACTTTCTCTATACATCCGGGAAGCACTAAGATGTATAGTGACCTCCGTGATAATTATTGGTGGGATAACATGAAGAGGGAGATTGCCGATTACACTAAAAGGTGCCTGGTGTGTCAGCAAGTAAAGGAAGAATGAAAACTTCCTAAGGGGGTATTACAACCGCTACCCATACCAGTATGGAAGTGGGATAATATCACTATGGACTTTGTAACTGGTCTCCCAAAAACATCCAAAGGAAACAATGCGATATGGGTTATTGTGGACCGTCTCACCAAGACAGCCCATTTTATCTCTATTCAGGAAGATTTCTCTCTGGATCATCTTGCCAAGATATACGTGAAGGAAGTGGTAAGGCTGCATGGGGTACCACTATCCATCGTATCTGATCGTGACCCAAGATTCACATCAAAATTCTGGAGAAGTCTTCAGCATGCTCTGAATACTGAATTGAATTTTAGTACGGCCTATCATCCTCAAACTGATGGCCAATCTGAAAGGACTATTCAGACACTCGAAGACATGTTGAGATTATGCTCAATTGAATTTAAAGGTGGATGGGATCAACACCTCCCACTAGTGGAGTTCTCCAATAACAACAGCTTCCATGCAATTATTCAGATGGAACCCTATGAAGCTCTGTATGGAAAGCGGTGTAGAACTCCTAATTGTTGGGATGAAACTGGTGAGAGGAAGCTTCTTGGGCCTGATCTCGTGCAAGAGATGACGGAACAGGTTCATGCCATCCAACAACACATAAAGGCTGCTCAGAGTCGGCAGAAGAGCTATGCTGACAATCGTCGAAGGGACTTGGAGTTTGGTGTTGGTGACAAAGTCATCCTTCGAATTTCTCCATGGAAGAGAGTCATGCGGTTTGGGAAGAAAGGGAAGCTCAGCCCTAGGTACATTGGCCCCTATGAAATCCTTGATCACATAGGAGAAGTGGCCTATCGTCTAGAACATAAACTGAACCTAGCTCAAGTTCATGATGTCTTCCATGTATCTCTCTTGAGGAAGTACATACCCGACCCTTCGCATGTACTGAACCCAGAGGTGGTACAACTTGAACATGACCTCACTTGTGAGGAGCAGCCAGTGGAGATCTTGGACCGTAGAGACAAGGTTCAACGAAACAAGACTACCTACCTTGTGAAAGTGTTGTGGGGGAATCATAAGTATGAAGAAGCGACTGGGGATCCTGAGGAAACGATGAAGCAAAAGTACCCTCACCTTTTCGACTAGGCCTCAAGTATAAATTTCGGGGATGAAATTTCTTAAGGGGGGAAGAATGTAACGACCCAATCTTTTTGAGTAGTATATTAACTTACTCTTAATGATTTAATAAGATGTTAATGGTTAATGCAGAAAGAGGAGGCGATTGCTTCATCCAGTAGACTTGAACCTTATGAAGCCAACTTATCAGAGCTTGGGAAGGAGGTAGCATCTGTGGGCTTCGCTTTGGACCAAGCCCAAGCAGAACTCCAGCGTGTCAAGCTTGAACGGAAACGCCTATGGGAGAAGTTCAAGTTAGTAGAGATTAATACTAGGGCAATGTTATCTGAGCCTCCCTCAGATTCTCTCACCATAGCACACCTTACACTTAGGTCATATGCCAGTGTTATAAGGGGATATGTGACGAGACCCTAGCTTCTTTGTGTAATCCTTTGGGACGAATGAATTGATATTTCTTCCTTTAGTGATGTTTGTGAAATTTCAAATGTCCGGATAATTTTAGAATGTATTTTATTGATGAATTTCGAAAAAAGGATATTTTAAAATATTTATGTAAACCCTAAATAACTAATTATGTGTAATGATTTTCAAAAAATGGTCTTCTAAAAAAGTGTTCAGTAAGGAATTTGGAGTCTAATAAGATCAAATTAATTTTTGATGAATAGTAAATTATGAATAGTGATTTTACGCTTAGGATTAGTAATGTGACCAAATGGATTAGTAATTTCACTCAAAGAAAGTTTTAATATAATTTAGACACCTAGATTAAGTTATGTGATTCAATAAAATGGGTAAATAACGGTTTCATAAATTATTATTCAAGTATTAGTTTTTTCGGATGAATAGTGTTTTATTTAATTAAAAATTTAATTAAAAATAATTAGAAAATTATTTTTATAAAAATGACTTTATTTTTGAACTCAGAGCATCAATATTATGTTATGGTAATTTTTGGGGTTTTTTCTGAAAAAAATGAATTTTCGATGAATAGTGTTTTATTTAAAAATCAAATTAAAAATATTTATAAAATTATTTTTATAAAATGGATTTTATTTTTGAAATCAGAGCATTGATATTTGGTTAAGGTGAAATTTTGGTATTTTTCTGAGAAAGTTGAATTTCCAGTGAATAGTAAAAAATACAGTTTTAGGGTTTCGGTATGTTTAATGAAATCATAACTGTGTCATGATGATTTCATGAGATCTTTTAAGGGTTTTCCGGACAAGGGTGATGAATTATTGTTTTGGGGGCCCCATGTGGCCTAACTCCTTGATAAATGCCAAGTGAGAGAACATGGGTTTGAGAAAAGCACATGGGTTTGAGAAAAGCACATGTGAGGTGTCCCTTGGCCATTATTGCCTTGTCCCCTCACTTTCCCTATAAATACCCACCCTTTCCTCCTTTAGTTTTTACTCCCGACTATCCCCCAACTAAGTTCTGGTCTTCTTACCTTCCAAGGAGTCCTCCCAAGGTGCCCCCAAGCCCTCAAGGTCCAAAACATTGAGTTTCAAGAGTCACGTTTTATGGCAAGGGATCCGACCCCTCTCTTTCTTTTCATGTAATCTCTTTTATGTCATTCCTTTTATGCTCCATGTTCTTATGTAAGAGGATGTTCTTTTATATTCCTCTTACTGCCCTTTTCATTCTTATATGATGAGAGATCCCCTCTTACTCTCATGATTTCATTTTATGAAAGTTTAAGTGACGCCGTTAGGCTGCCGAATTTTTAATGGATCCTTTCACCCTTCTCATTTTTCAAATTCGATTTTCATATCAAGTCTTTCAAGTTCCTTTTTTATTATGTTGGGGTATGATATCTATATCTATCATACTGATCTCTTATGATCATATGATCAGAGACCCTATTTGATATTTTCAATTCATTTTTATTGAAGTTTAAGTGACGCCGTTAGGCTGCCGAATTTTCATAAGAGAAATCTAATTTTTGTCTTCCTTCCATGTTTTTCATTTCAAATGGTATGTCCTCCAAATTTCATTACCATGTCCATATATCCTTCTTATTACGCCCCCCTACTGTTTTATGGATCATTTATGAGTGGGTGACCCATGTCCCCTCTCTTTTCAATGTTTTCTAAAACCACGCAACATAGCCGTTATGCTGCAGAATTTATGGTCTCAAAATGCCTCTCTCTTTTCTCAATATTATTTTATGTTATAAATTGAATACTCAAAGCTCTTATTTCTACAAGGTTATCCACATATATATCAAAATGTTCTATTTTAAATTCTGGTATTTACATACATGAGACCCGCTTTCCCTTTTCGTGGGTTTAATGTGACGTAAGGATCATGTCTTTAAAGCAGTTTTTTTTAAATGTTATGATTATGAAATGAAACCCATTTATTTTATGCTATATGGGTTATTTATGAAATTTTTGATGATGACATATGTGGCTCACATGATAATAAAGGAAAATTTAAGGGTGCGCCTTGATAGCGCTCCAATGCATTGGGTAATGATGTAACCACTAGAGATTACAATTTTCATGATACCTTGGTGAATAACCTTGGTAATTTTCAAATGACACCTTGGGGATGGAACTTGGTGATATGTTCATGATTGTCTATGTTAAATTATGTAGCCACATCTTCAAGTTATGAAAAATGTGTTTTTTATTATGAAATGCCTCATGATTTCTTTCTCATGCCTTAAAGTTCTTTTTATGTCCTTATTGAAGTATATCAAGTTCACATGTAAAATGTTCCTCTTGTTTCCCTTACTGGGCCTTCTGCTCACCCTTTCTTTTGATGTATGTCCCCAGGTTATGAGATGCAGTAATGAACCAAGAATGAACTTAAGGAGACGCCTTTCAAGTGTTTAAGAAGAATGTTTTATGTTTTTTTCATGTATTATGTTCCTGGTTTCCAAGACACTAGACCTTAAAGATCCTCAGTTTTGTGTAATGTAATGAAAGTTTATGTTATAAAATGGCGGGATGCTATACAATGAGTACATAAAAACCCATAAAAATATTTCAAAAATAGGTGTTGAATTATTCAAAAGTTGTAGGCCTTTTGTAGTCATAAACCTCATGCGCTTTTTCACCAATAAAATGAATGTTTGTCCTCAACAACATTCAATTGAAATAATGAGACCCTGATCTTTTTTAAAATTAAACAATATAAATAAATGTATATAAGTATGGATACATTTATAGTTTTAAAGAGAATGTGACATACCCCTATAGATCCATATGACCCCAAGATACCAAGACAACTTGTCAGCCTCATCTCATGGAAGCCCATCAACATGTCATCTTCATCATGTGAAGAACCTCCCGTATGTATATAGGACCTTTCACACTCCCTTTGGATCTCAAAGAAACAGTGGATGGATTTTTCCACAAAATTATCACTCATAATAACAATACCATTATTGGTCACATGAATAATTAAAAAGAGGTAGAGAATTTTTCATTAATAGTAATCATTCACTATCCTGAACTCCTCAATATTTTTAAAACAGAAAAAAATATAAAGGGGTTGAAGTCTTTCTCAGTCATAAAACCCTCCAGACATTCTGAGGTTGTCCATCAAATTGTCTCACAAGACCTCATGATAATTTGACTAGATCCCATGAAGGCCCCTAAGAAGCCAACCTTGTCTTGTGGAAATTTCATGCCATGCCACATGATAACATGTGAAGGGATGCTAATGGTTCTCTAATCTCCTGATTCCCCTGGGAAATGTTAATTTGAAAACATGGGAGTCCTTTGGAATACCCCAATAATTCAATGAGTCTCCATTAATTGTCAAAATCCAATAAAAGAGGCATTAACAGAAGGTACTTGTTTTCATTGAAAATCATTTATTTCCCTCAAAGTGGACCATGACTGAGAATCATGATGACAAATGAATGTGATACTCTTTATCAAATCTATCCTAGATTCGTGCAATATGTTCACTAAAAACTAGTGAATTATCAGTTTTTCATGACATATAAATCCTCCATCCCATCATTAAAATTTCACAACTACTCTCCGCGACCAAGACCACTACTATCCCGAAGAATATTAGTCCTTCCCGTATCCAGACACACCAGTGCTAGAGTCAATTTTTCAATGTGAAGGATCTTGTGATTGGAATGTTTTTATTTAGGTAATATATACTAAAAAGTGATATTGATCATGCAACATGCATAAAAAACATCATGTGATCACCCATAGATCATGTGATCACCCATAGATCATGTGATGAACCTTTTTTACGACCCATGAGAACCATCCTGCACATCTTCAAGATCATTTGAGACCTAATTAAATCTAACTATGGAGAAATTTATGTAATTAAAACTATAAATCCTAGATGATAAATATGGGTGGAAAACATATGATAAAAAATATACACTAATCCTCATTCAATTCACGTGGACCATCCATGACACATTATATAACTCAGGTATCTCACCCAGAACTCATGATGTCAATTTTAGAATATAACTTGGACCATCAAAAGTCCTCTGGGACATCTTGAAGAAATTCACATGGTTCCCTAAGGGCATACTAACATAGTATTTCAAATCCATCCCGAGTCACCACCCAAAAAAAGGTGTATCGTATAGATGTGTTGCCCTACTCATACAAATGGAACCCATTACTATAAGTTGAGTCTCATGGTAGAACCCAAGAATGTCAAATGGATCTTGTAACACCCTCTAACAAATCCCTCTAGGTATTTTGATATCCTCCAGACATGACATTCAATACTTTCGACACCCTCCAAGGAAAGTCACGTTTACTCTCGCAATGCCCTCCATCTATGTCATCCATCTCTTATGATGACACTTGGGAATTTTTTTTTGATCTTGAGAAACCCTCTAGAGAAATCATATAGGTCATGTGATGGACCCTTGAACCAACCATTCAGGTCTTGTGATATCCTACGGATAAGTTAGCGTAGATCATGCGATAACCTTTTGATATTCCATCTATATTACGAGAAGTCCACATAAAACTCAACTGGAACATTCAATTTCCTTTAGACGTTTAAATTAGAAACTCTCTAACATGTAAATTAAGAAATTATGGAATTCCATGCAAAAAAAATTATATCATGATAGGCATGAAAGTAGGATAGGTAAAGTTGGGACTCACAGGACAGTAACCAATTGTCCACCCTTGGTGTGTATGTTCCAGGCTATGCGGCATCGTTAATTCATGCAGGGCGACCCTAATTTCAAAATTTAAAATAATAAGAAAAAATATAATAATTATAATAATTAGAAAGCCTGAGATTCGAACC
This sequence comes from Viscum album, assembly GCA_963277665.1. Lineage (NCBI taxonomy): Eukaryota > Viridiplantae > Streptophyta > Magnoliopsida > Santalales > Viscaceae > Viscum > Viscum album. The sequence continues at coordinate 1,059,241,127 of OY728125.1, forward strand.
CATATAGATGATCTTTATATTCAAAATTAATTAATGAAATTTCCATTTCAATTGTTTTATTATGTAAAGATGGAATTAAAGTGAAATATTGGTTGGGGTAGAATTTGAGATGATAGTAATGCCACGTTTAGTTATTTTAGGTACATTTTCAAGGGATTCAGGTTGAAATGGGTTTATTTAAGATTGGTGATGGAATTGGATCAATAAGGATCATTTTCCTTTGTATCCTACCCAAATAATGTGATTTCAACTTTGTTATGGTCATATACTATGTAACAATTATAAACTAGGTGACCATAAATCCTATTTAAACATAACTGACATAGATTTCATTATTCTAAAATGAAAACTAAGGTGATTAATTGATGAAAAAAATAGAAAACTCTTTAATTCAGAAAAAAATGTAATGAAATGGAAAAATACATTATTTTAAAGGTGATAAAACTAGTTCCAGTAATCCAAGAAATGAATAATAAATTGAAACAATCCCTATGTAGAACATATGAAAAAATAACATCAACTGTCACCAATAGAACTACTTTCTCATTCTAGGCAAGATGAGAAAGATGATCATGGGTACTTGAGGAAGAATGGAGGTGAAGTTGGGGTCGGGATTGTAACGACCTACTGTTTAATCAATGGAATTCCCTTATTATAATTATGAACTATAGTATAATCATATTATGAATAAAAATTAAATATAATGATACTAAATACTATGTGACCATTAATAATAATTTTTCAAAATCTATGGTTTGAATTTTGAAAATCTGACATACACAGTTTTAATCAGTAAGATGTTTGGGGTCCGATAGGAAAAATGTGATTTTTGGTAAATAGTAACCTATCATTATTAATAGTAACCTACCCTTATGAATAGTTATACAACCATTATGAAAAATAAATCATCCAAAATATGATTAACCTTACCCTTGAATAATTAAATAATATTTAGGTATCTTAGAAAGTAACAATTTGACCGTAGTAAAAGTAATAGTATTTTTTTTAATTCATAAATAAATAATTAGAATTATTTAATTAATTTAAAATATTTAATTATTTTAAAATTTGTTCCTAAATTAACAATTTTATGTCTTCTAGTTTTTACATATTTTTATAAGACCTTACATAATTTTTGAAATCATTATAAAATCTGTTTTAATTTTAAAACTGTATTTTTCATGTAAATTATGATATTAAATTAATTATATTTAGAAACTTATTTTTTAAAAAATTACATCATTTATGGATTCTACATGTCAAAAAATAGTTGGGGAGAATTTTTTATTGATAGTGAACTACTATAATTTAAAAAATAAGCTAAATAAGATAATTATAGATTCATGCACGATGTTCTGCTGATGTAATCCTAATTTGTTCCGGTTCACATGATATAATTACTATTCTAGGTCATGGAAGATCCACAATTACTTGTATTGTGTGGAAATAATAAACTAATGAATTTTATATTGAGAAATCCAATATACCATCCACTATAAATACCACCCTTAAAACCCACCTTTCCTCACACCTCTCAAGCTTCAAACCTTGAAAAAACTCTACCCAATCATCTTCCCTAGCGCCTCCCCCGTGTCCAAGTGCTTATGGTATCATAAAAATACCAAGACAAGGTCTCTTAAAGAGGATCTCAAGAGGATTATTCAAGAGGTAATTTTTCTCCCTCTTTTCCATTTATTTTCTTTCAATTTTATGTTTTCTTTTTATTCTATTTCCACCTATCTTAATCCACATAGTATGGTAACTACAGTATAATACATATAATGGTAATTTTTGATACTTAGGGGATATTATAACATCCAACCACCTTCCCCCTTCATTTTATTTTATAAAAGAAAACATTGTTCATGAGGTTTTATTGTATCACTTTCAAGAATGACATGTTTTATTTTTCAATTTTTACTTTTATATCTGGTCATGAAACCATTTATAAATTTGAATGCGAATATTTTATATGGTTTATGTCCTATTTAATGTTCTAGAACTAACTTTTGTACATATTACTAAATGATTAATCAAAAAAAGTTTGTTGTGATTGAAAAACTGCCCTAATTAACTCAAACAATCATCATTTAATTTTTTTCTAATGAATCATCCACAAGGTATATAATATTATCAATTATAAGATCATCTAAAATTCTGGAAGATTATTAATAATATGTAATATCATTATTGTATGTTTACAGATGTTCTACCCAAACATCAATTTATGAATACAAGTGAACCGCTCACGAAAAACCATAAAAACAAACATCCACATACAATGTTTTTAAACTCTATAACTCATACAAAGGAACATAAAATAAATTAATGAAACCATAATGAAAGATATTCATGTAAAAAAGGTTCTGGAACTGTTAATTAATGATTCTAATGTGTTTTTATATTACATTAAAGAGAAGGAATCATTTAGATATATGATAAGGGGAAAATTTTGAACCCAACTTTCTTTTTTCAGGTTCTCCCTCTTTCACTCCATTTTTGGTATGGTCACCCCTTAAAAATCAACTATTCATCATTATGTTAACCTTTCTATGATATACATTTTTTCAAATAAATTTATGTCAAATAAATGTTTTCCAAAAGAACATTTCTTTAAAAAACAGACCTTTTACTTCTCACTCATGGTTGATGGTTATCGTATCAAGTTTGTTATTCCCACTTAATTTTGGGAACCCAATGTTTATGAATGTGTTATTATGATAAGGAACCAATTACTTTCCATAGTTTAGTTATTTTCATTTTTGATATATGTTCATTGTGTCATGCTAGATAAACAATAATGTTATTTTGAGACAGGTGCACCCAGAATTATATAGCGCAATATGAATGTTTCATTGTAACGAGTGTCCCTAGAATTATACAATTCTCCAATGCATTGGGTAAAGTTATGAATCTCATGAGTTAATGTAAAATTATTTGTGAACAAGATTATAGATTTTTTCAAAATTATGTGTGGTAGTTTACCACTAACAAATGATGTTTCATTTTTATGCATTTCTATATTTCAAGTCTCTTATTAATGATTCCTCTCATGTCCATGATCCTTTTCCTATGTTATGGTTATGCTCACCCATTGTTATAATGTTCTTATATATCCTCTTACTGGGATTTTTTCACAACTCTTTTTATGTATATCCTTAGGTGATGACATGTTCTATGGAGGGTTCCTGTGCCAATAACAAGGTAGTGATGAAAAAATTAAATAAATATATATCTTTGATGTTGTAATTTTTATGTATGGTCCTAGTTTTCCCAAGACACTAAACCTTTGCATCCTATGTGTGTAATACTATTATGTTTTTATCTTTAAAATGATGTAATAGTAATGTAATAAATGGTTGGGTCGCTATAGTTGGTATCCGAGGCAAGGTTTAGTTAATTTCGTAATTAGGATTAGTGAACACTATAGAAAACCTCTAGTAAGAGACTAAGTACAAATATGCATAAAATAAGCTTTACATAGGGATCCCATATTTCATGATTGTAGTATAAATTGAATAAGTTATTTATGACTTGTTGAATTATGTTTTTTTCTATCCTTTTCTCACTACTACAAATTTAGGCTATAGCCACGGTTCTAAACCTTTGCTATAGGCCCAAAAACCGTGTCTATAGGTTATAACCATTGTGTCATGAACCATGTCTATAGGTTATAGCCATGGATTCATGAACTATGGCTGGTATTGGCATGGAGATAGGTCAGAGCCTATAGACACTATTTCAAATTGTGGCTAGAGCCCTATAGCCACGGTTCGAACCGTGGCTATATCCCAAAGCCACGGCTCCAACCGTAGCTATAGCCCTACAACCACAGTTTTCAAACAGTGGCTATAGAGTTATCCCTATAGCCATGCCAATAAAGGCCACAGTTCATAGAAATGTGGATAAAGCCATATAGCCACAGTTTTAAACCGTGGCTATAGGCCTTTCCACTACATAAAAAAACCAGCACAATTCACCGTGCTGGCTGTTGGGAGGACAATACCAACTCCCCCCTCCCCCCACGCATAGCTCCTCCACCATGCACCAGCACCCCCAAGCCCTGCTCCTTCACACCTCCACTACCCCCACCCCAACTTCTCCAATAACATTCAATAAATCTAGCCAATCTGTGCATGCACAAACCCACAAACATTGAAAATCTATAAAATAGTCAATCTGAAAATAATGAATCCAGCTTCTCCTAGCTCTCAGCTTCTCCCACAACAAACAATTTGTAAACCATTCCAACTTCTACCACAACATTCAATTTGAAAACCAGTAACCTAATGAAACTTGTAAACAGAACATGTAACCTAAAATTAATAAAACAATCTATAAACCAATCATGAATACCTTAAAAACAAACATTGAAGCCTTTGAAAACATTGAAAAAATTGAAAACAATCTATAATACCAACAAACATATAATCTTATAACCTAAAAGCAAACTATAAACATGGAAACATATAAAACAATCATGGATACCTTAAAAACAATAATACCTGTAAAACAGTCAGTAAAGCATGAAAAAAATTTAAAAAACAATAATACCTTCATCCTAAAAACAATAATAACTTCATGAAAAACCTGAAATCATATAACCTCTAAAAATACAACATGTAAAACAATCTGTAAAACTATAAAACAATCAAAACCTAGAAACTAAAACCCACAAACCTAAAAACATCAATAATTTGTAAACCTATAAAAAAATTTGTAATCCTGTAAACCAGTAAAACAATCTGTAAACCTGTAAAACAATATGTAAAATGATATGTAATCATGTAATATTATAACCTAAAAACATTGAAATCTATAAACATAGAAACCTTTGAATCTCCATCATGTGTACCTTACAAACAAGAAAACCTTTACCCTATAAACCTAGCAACTAAAACCAATAAACCTAACAACAAAAAAACTAGAAAATTAGTAACATGTAAATGTGTAATTCCCAAACTATCAACTTATAACTTCCAAACCTACTAGCTTACAACCCCTCAAACCAATCTACCTATAAACCTGCAACTAGAAAACTTGAAAAAATGAAATCATTCAAATACAAAAGTAAAAAAAATAATTCTCTTGAAAATAAAAGAAGACAAGACCTATAAAACAAATAAAATAGTAAAAATATGTATATGTGTGGGCAATGAGCATAAAATTAAGTTCATCACTAAAAATAATTACATTAATATATACCATAATATGTTGGGTTAGTGAATATAATGTAAAATAACTAAAATATTAACAATCTATATACAGATAACAAGGGTGGTGCACCAAGTGCTAACAATGTCACAATGATACACAAATAAGCTTCAAAAAATTGGTTGTTTGAAACATTCCTGATAGCATCAGTAAAAGAAAGAAAATATTAAATACATTTCATTATGGATACTCAGAATTCATACAAACTAAAGCAGTGAAATATGATTAATTACATGGTAACAAAAAATATGTAAACTAGAAAGATGTCAATTCAAGTAAGTGTTGTTTAAACATACCATCAACTTACAAATCGTCATGGGGAATGCCAGCAAGGGAATTAATTAGACCAGTGAATTGATTGATCTATAAATAACTGAATAAATCCATAAATAATAGTAAAATAAGTGATATATAATGACTTATTATTATGTATATGTGATCAGTATGTCAACTGTACATGATAAATGATACATGAATCAATAACCAACAATGAACAAAGAATATTTAGATTGATATGTATATCCCAGTAAAAAATTCAATTTCAGTGCATTATACTGCATACAGAAAAAAATTGTTTTGTGCACTAAATATTTTCATGCATAAATCATGAGGGGAAATCCAAAAAATCATAATCCTCAAATAAATGAATTACTTGAATAAGGTGCTGGATTACATCCCGAGCACTTCCAACTTCAATTTCATTGATATTATTTATATAAACACATTTCATTGTATCTTCTCTAATCTCTAACAAGTAAATCACATAAATTTACATCCATTGGATATAAGAAAATGTAAAATGAATGAAAAAATTCTAGAAGTAAATTTAGGAGTCTTGGGAATGGCACTAACATGGTCCAAACTGAAAATGAACTTGATCGATACCTATAAATTTGAGGATAATGGATCAAGGAGATCAAAAATTTGTTCATTGTATATTTCAAAAAATGAACACAAAGAGATAAATTTTAATTATCCCTCTCTTCAAGCTTCCTTTTCATGTCACATTAATAATAACATGAGTATTAAAAATGCAATCAACTACTAATAACATGTATGTGGTTACTTGTCATGTTGATAGACACATACCTTTTGGATTCTTGAAAATAATTATTCAAAGAATCTAGGTGTTATTCCATAGTGTACATTGTATCTTTTGCTTCCTCTCTCAATGTCTCCCAACATTGTGAAAGTCTTACCACTTTCGATCTACGTATTCACATTACACATTAGGGGTCAAAACAAGATAAAACAGAACTAGCACAATAAACTACAAATAAATGAAATCTTTGTGTGCAGTGATGAAAAAGTAAATAACCTCACATTTTTGTGCTCTATAAGCCCATCATCAACAAAATAATGTTTATTATAAGTGATGTGACTTCTATAAATAAATAATTAAGAAAAAGAATATAAATAGAATTTAATAACCTATCCATATGCAAACATGAAACTATTATAGCCTCTCATGCATTTATCCACCATCGGAAAACCAACCACCTGAAATAATTCTCTTGCCAAATTAGTTTCATGAGAGTCTAATATACCATAAATAACAATTACTAATATCTATGAATAAAGAAAAAATATAAAATTTCAGTTTAGTTTTTATAGAAATATATGCCTAACTAAAATGTTCATCATCTAGAGTGACAATGTTGAAATGTGTTTCTGGATGTCATTGAATAGATAATTAAGAGGCACTAAGAGGACATATTCTAATTATGACCTAAAACACACATCCATATGGAGATTGGGTTGTCTTGCATCCCATCCCACCCAGGTGAAATTCTAGAGTAAGGCCACAAGTCTGCGGCATGGAAAGGTGGAATTGTACATAAAATTAGTGCCAAAAACCATCTTGTAGAATAGTGTAAGGCGTATACTGAATAAGAGCTCAAAAAAACTATTCCATATAATGTACCAGTATATCAATATTTTACTAACCTACTTTAACCATTTATAATAACAAGAACAGATACAAATATACCCCTTCTATCTTGCTCATGACATATCAATGATTTATCATGCTTTGAGTATAAATCAAGTATAACAATCAACATTATTATCAACATAAAAATGTGGACATTCATCTCAATGATATACTAGATATCATATCAACATTGCATAAAGCATGAACATTCCCAGAATTCCATAACATTAATTCCAAACAAATATAATATCTACAAGTTAAACATGGAGAGTAATCATTATCAGGGAGTTGCAAATACCAAACATAGTCTATAAATTTTATCATAATTCTATATTCTATTTCACAGTTTCCAAACGATAATATGAGTATATCAATAAGTTTCTATGTTTTCACAAGGGATAACTGTGATACATAATTTATGTTCAACAATGCTCATGCCTTTGAGGAGGGCGTTCCAACATCCTTCATTATGTGAATCCAAATACCTCAAGAGTGATTGTACAATTTTTCTTCAAAAATACTATTGTTAGTTCTCATCATAATAACCAACAAAATCACTATCTCTAGACATGAATCAAAAAATAAAGACAAGAAAACAACACTCATTGATATCATTCAATCTATATGTTTGACCATCATGTTCTTCATGTTGTAGGATTAATTGCTTCACAATCTGATCATGTGGATTTTATTTGTAAAATAATTCCGAATGATCTGAATTTATACACACATTTATAATAAATAACATCAAAACATATCTCAAGGAAGACCAGTGCACAATGAAAAATTTCTAGGAACCAAAAAATAACAAAAACCCTAATTAGAATTGGGATAGAAGAAAAGGAAGATGCAATCCAACCTCAAAATAGTGGTGGGTGATCCAAAATAGTCTGATTTGAATCGAATTTGGTGGAAAATGCTGAAACACACCCTAAGCCGACCCGAGAGACTCATTGCTTTCCCTAACAATGGAAAAAACTCAAAAAAAATCTGGTTAACCAATGAACTAGGGTTCGGCCGAACAAAATTGGGTGATGGGGAGAATAGAAATCGGCCAAAAGAGGAATAATAATGGAAGAGGATAGCTTACCCTGAGACACCGACCAAGAAACCGGAATAAATCTGGTGAAATAACAGGAAGAAGAGGACTTGGAAGAGGGATGGTGGTGCGCGCGGCTAGAGAGGAGAGGGGAGAGATGGTCGTGTGAGACGAGAACATGAGATTTAGTAGGGAGGAGATGACGGGAACTGGAAAATTAGAGGGAGGATGAGAAGGCAAACGGAGAGGGTGGAGGGCTCGATCTCGATCGGGAAGGGATCAGGTGGAGGGGTCAGTCGGGAAGGGGGTGAATGTGTGTGGTTTGTCGCGTTGTTAAATAAAATGGGGCTTATTTCCATGGTTTTGACAAAGTGTGGCTATATATGTGTGCCAATAGGGTATTTTTCTAGTTGTGTCTATTTTTGAAAATTGTGGGAACCAAGAGAAACCAGGAAAAAAACTCATGCCAAGGCCAATGCAAGGATTGCTCGAATGACATCCCCAATGATTTGGGAGGCGGAGTTAAAAAAAACATGGTGATTCTTACCAAATAATAGCAGGTTATGAACAATAACCATAATAATGAGTAACATCCTCCTTCACCAAAGAGGGAGAAACTGACCATCGAATGTTTTATACGGCAAAGACCACCGACGTTTAGTGGATCTTCAGATCCACTAGTTGTGAGACAGTGGGTCATCTCCATGGAGAAGATATTTTGTGTACTCCACTGTTCTAAGATAGAGAAGGTGACACTAGCTATTTATCATCTAAATGGAGAGGCTGATCAATGGAGGTCTTTGTTTAATAATATCATGCCAAGGGAGGTATTTTAAGAGATGGAATGGGAAGAATTTATGATAATGTTTATTAATAAGTATTTCCCAAGAACTCTTCAGATGAATATGGAGAGAGAATTCATAGAGCTCACGAAAAAATAATGATAATCTGTCACAACCTACAAAAAAAATTTCACAAGGCTTTCATGGTACGCTTTGTGTTTTTTATTAATAATGATAGAATAATTGATAGATTATTTAGTGGATTAAAACCACACCTTAGAAAGGCTCTTACAATTAGAGACTTTTGGAGTAATGAATAAGTTTTTCGGTCTACTCTCAATGTGGAGATGGAGTTTGGAGAATTGTCCCATGGTTATTGTGTTATAAAATGAAAGATGAAGTTTGAAGCCAGTGGATCTAATGAAAATGGTGGGAAGAAAACTCAATGACCCAAATGCAAAAAATGTGGGAATTTGTGCCATGGTAAGTTCCTCAAGGGGATGGGGAAGTGCTTCAAGTGTGGGAAAAAAGTACATCATTCTCAATAATGTCGAAAACATATGAATAGTTGGGAGACTATGGTGGAAGACAAGAGAGAACCACCCATGGTTCAATGCTTCAACTATAGGGAGCCAGGAAACTATGCCAGTGACGACACTAAATATTGAGATCTTGAGGGTAATTAGTGCCAGCAGCCACCAAATCCAAAGGAAAAAAGAGAAGTCTTATACCATCACTACTGCAGAAGTAGATAAAGATAATGAAGTCAAAAAAGGTACACTTCTTATTCAATTAATAATGAAAAAATTATTATTTGATTAAAGTTTTATTCATTCATTTATATCTATCAGTTTTTCTAGAACTATAGAATCGAAGCCCAGAAACCTTGAAGTATAGATATCTGTAAAAACACTATGTGGTGCAATCATTTCAACCCATGTGTTTGACTCTTCTCTTATTGGTGTATGTGGGAATATTCTTCTAGAGAATCTTGTAATATGTCCCTTTGGGGAATTTGACGCTATAATGGGAATGGAATGGCTCTCGTTATATGGAGTACTTATCAACTATCATGAAAATAAAATATCTTTTCATATTCCAAACCATCCCATGATCCTATACAAATTTAAGTAATATAATGAATCTCTTTTGAAAAATACATCAATGGTATGGGTGTTGATTCCCTATGAATAAACATACCTCTCCCAAATGGTTGAGTCAAAGGATAGAAAAATCCTTTGGGGAATGACCGTCTTGAGTGAATACGGTACTGCATTTCCAAAAGAGTTACCCAGAATTCCCCCAGATCGTGAGGTAGAGTTATTAATAGAACTCATACTCAGAGCTACTCCTATCTCAATGTGTCCCTATAGGGTGGATCCTATCGAACTAGAGTAGTTAAAGAAGTATCTACAAGATCATTTGGAAAAAGGGTTCATACACCCTAGTGCATCACCTTGGGGTGTGCCTATGCTCTTTGAGAAGAAGAAGGAGGGACCAATGCTGTTGTGTATTGATTATTGGGAACTCAACAAGATTACCATAATGAACAAGTATCTTATTCCAAGGATTGAAGATTTGTTGAATCAATTAATAGGAGCTCAAATAATTATCAAAGGTGGATCTTCGTTCTGGATATCATCGGCTAAAGGTGAAGATTTAAGATATTCAGAAGACTATCTGCCATACAAGATATGGGCACTATGAGTTTCCAGTGATACCCTTCGTACATACTAATTCCATTGTAATATTCATTTATTTTATGAAGAGAGTCTTCATAAATTACCTCAAAAAATTTGTGGTAGTGCTTATTGATGATATTCTCATCTACTCTAAGAGTAATGAGGAACAGGAAGCACATCTATTAATTTTTTTGGGGGAATTGAAAAAGGAGAAGTTGTATGACAAGTTCAGTAAGTGTGACTTTTGGTTGAAACATGTCTTGTTCTTGGGACATGTGATCACAAGTGAGTGAACATCGGTGGACCATTGAAAAAAAAGGTGATTGAGTACTAGACCAGGCCCTCTAGTTTCATAGAAATCCATAGTTTTCATGGATTAACTAGGTACTATCGACTTTTTGTGAGAAATTTTCCACAATTGTCAAGCCTGTTAACTATGTTAACAAGGAAAGGGGTAACGTATGTCTGGATGGAAGAATTTTAGGGAAGCTTCAAGAAGATAAATAGAAGGATGATCACTTCACTTGTACTCAAACTATCGAAAAGTGGATAATGTTTTGGGATATATAATGATTCTTCAAAGAAAGGCTTGGGTTGAGTACTAATGAAAAATGAAAATGTGATAACCCACACCTCACGATAGTTGAAGATCCATGAGCAGAACTACCCGACACATGTTTTAGAGATGGAAACTATGATTTTTTCCTTCAAAATATGACCGAACAACCTTTATGGTGATAAGTGTGACATATACACCGGCCAAAATATCCTAAAGTATATATTCACACAAAATGAGCTCAACATGTGTTAAAAGAGATAGTTAGAGCTAATAAATGATTATGATTTCTCTATTCACCATCATCCTGGAAATGCGAACAAGGTATCTGATGCTCTATGCCGAAAATAACCTACTACTCTATCCATATAGAATATTGAGAATGACTTTATCTTTTTGGATATTCAAATGATGAATTTATAAATCATAAGGGCGGAGGATACATCCTACCTTGCCCAAATTATTGCACAACCATCCATCCAAGAGAAGATTAATGAAACAAAAATGGATGATATGGAGATAAAAAAGAGGGTGAATGCAGTAAAGGAAGGGAATCTGCAAGAGTTCCATATCGAAAGTGATGGTGTGATTTGGTTTGGAATGCGGCTTTGTGTGCCTTCATCCCCCCGAGATAAAGAAGGATCTTTTGGAAAATGAACATTTCTCAAAATTCTCAATCCATCTTGGTAGTACCAAGATGTATCGTGATCTATGGGATAACATAAAGAAAGAGATTGCATAATATATCTCAAGGTTCTTGGTATGTCATCAAGGTAAATTAGTGTGAAAAAAGTCAAAACGGTTTATGCAACCATTACCTATACCTAGGTAGAAATGGGAGAATGTTACCATGGACATTGTCATTGGTCTCCTGAATACATCTAAGTTAAATAATGTTATATGGGCTCTGGTTGTCCAACTCACCAAGACTACCCATTTTATATCTATTTAGGAAGACCTCTCACTTGAACAACATGAAATGATATTTGTGAAGGAAGTAGTGAGACTGTATGGAGTTCCACAATTGATTGTAACTGATCATGATCCAAGGTTCACATCTAAATTCTGGTGGAGTCTTCAATATTCTTTCAGTATTGAATTAAATTTTAGCACGACCTATCACCCCTAAACCAATGGCCAATTTGAAAGGAGTATTCAGATACTTGAAGATATTCTAAGAGCCTGCTCTCTAGAATTCAAAGGTGGATGGGATCAACATCTCTCATTGGTTGAGCTCCCATACAACAATAGATTCCACTAGATTATTTAGATGGCTTTGTATGAAGCTTTTTTAGAAAGTGATGTAGAACTCCAACCTGTTGGGATGCAGTTGGAGAATGAAAACTAATTGGACATGATCTTGCGCAATAGTTGATGGAGAAGGTTCATTTCATCCATAAAAACATCGAAGATACATAGTGTAGGCAATAGAGTTACACTACCATCTGTCGGAGGGACTAGTAGTTTGACGTTGGAGATAAAGTCTTCTTTCAAATATCACTACAGAAGAGAGTCGTGTAGTTTGGAATGAAAGGGATGTTAAGCCCTAGGTACAATTTCCCCTTTAAGATCTTTGACCCCATAGGAGATGTGGTTTATCAGCTTGAAATTACACCAAATATGGATCAAGTTCAGGATGTGTTTCATTTATCACTCCTGATGAAGTACATACCTGATCCCTCGCATGTACTGAAGTTAGAGGTGGTAAAGCTAGAATATGATCAATCCTATGAAGAGCTGCAAATAGTGATTCTAGACTAGAGAGATAAGGTTCTATGAAACAATAAAACTCACCTTGTAAATGTATTATGGAGGAAGAATAAGTTTGAATAATCTTCTTGGGAACTGTAAGAGGCTATGTAGGAGAAGTACCCTCACCTGTTTTTGTAAAATGAAATTTTGAGGGTCAAATTTTATAAGGGGGGAAGAATGAAACGAACAAGTATTTTATCAATGGAATTCCCTTATTATAATTGTTCCATATAGTATAATCAAATTAGGAATCACAATGAAATATCATGATACTAAATACTACGTGACCAATAAACATAATTTTTTTACTTCTACGGTTTGAATTTCGATAATCTAAGATACACGGTTGTGATTAGTAATATGTTTGGAGTCCGATAGGGAAAACATAATTTTTGGTGAATATTAACCTACCCGTATGAATAGTAACATAACTTTATGAATAGTAATATGACCCTTATTAATATTAAATTGTCCAAAATAAGAGTAACCTTACCCATGAATAAATAAATAAAATTTAGGCATCTTCGAAAGTAACAATTTGACCATCGTAAAAGTACTGATATTTTTTTATAATTCATTAATAATTAATTATAATTAATTAATTAATTTAAACTATTTATTTTCTTAAAATGTTTTCATAAATTAAAATTTTCATGTCTTCTAGTTTTTAGATAATTTTATAAGACATTACATAATTTTTGAAAGCATTATAAAATCGGTTTTAATTTTAAAAACTGTATTTTTTATGTAAATTATGATATTAAAATATTCATATTTAAAATATTTTTTTGCAAAATGGACTTCATTTTTGGATTCTAAACCTTGAAAATTGGTTGGGGTGAGTTTTTGTGATTTCTCTGAAAAACATAGAATTTTGTATGAATAAGGAAATACCATTATTTACAAAATAAGATAAATAAGATATTTATAGAGTCATTCATGATGTTTTTCTAATGTATTCCCAATTGGTTCAAGTTCACTTGTTGAAATTAGTATTCTTGGTCATGGAAGGCTCACTATTCCTAGTCTTTTGGGGAAATAATAAACTAATGAATTTTTTATTAAGAAATCCCATCTCTCCTCCACTATAAACACCACCCATCATACCCTCTTTTCCTCACAAATCTGATGCTTAAAGACATGTATAAATTCGGCCCAAGAATATTCCCTATACCCTTACCCACGTTCAAGAGATTTTGGTCTCATCAAAATACCATGCCTAGGTCCCTCAAGGAGGATTCCAAGAGGAGGATTCAAGAGGTAATTTCTCTCCCTCTTTTTCCATTAATTTCTTTTCAATTTAAAGTACATTTATTATTCTATCCCCACCTATCTTTATCAACATGGTATGTAAATTCCAGTATCATAAATAAAATTTAATTGTATAATACTAATGGGTTATTATACCATCCAACCCCCTTCTCCTCTTCCTTTTATTTTATAAAAAAACGTTGTTCGTGAGGTGTTAATATATCACCTTCAAAAATGACATGTTTTCTTTTTTCCATTTCTACTTTCAGATCTATTATGAAAAAATTTTATGTTTGAACCACACTATTTATTAGGAATTATGTTACATTTATAGTTCTGGAACTAAATTATGTACTTATTACTAAATGATTAATCAAAACAAGTTCGTTGTTGTCGGAAAACGACGCAAATTAACTCAAAAAAATCATAATTTAATTATTATCTAATGATTCAACCATGTGGAATAATATATAATAAATTATAAGATCATTTAAACTCCTGGATGATAATTAATAACATATAATATCAGTTATTGATGCTTACTCATGTTCTACCCTAACTTCAATTCATGAATACTAGTGAACCGCTCAAGAAAAACCAAAAAACCAACAATACTGAACAATGTTTTTAAACTCTATAACTCTTCCAAAGGTTAATAGAATAACATAATGAAACCATAATAAACCATATTCATGTAAAACATGTTCCTTAATAGTTAACTAATTAATAAAATGAGGTTATAATGGACATTAAAGACAAGGTAGAGTTCGAATATAAGGTAAGTGAAAAATCTCAAACCCAACTTTCTTTCTTTGGGTTCTCCCACTTTCAGTACATTTTTGGTATGGTCACTCATTAAAAATAATTTTTTCATCATTATATTTCATTTCCTAGGATATACATGTTTTATAATAAAATTTATTTCAAACAAATGTTTTTCAAAATAACTCTTCTTTCAAAGATACACCTTTTACTTCTCACTCAAGTTTGATGGTTATCATATCAACTATGTTATTAGCACTTAATTTTGGGAACCCAATGTTTATGAATATGTTATTATGAGATAAATCATATTCATTTACATGGGTTACTTATTCTCATTTTTTATATATGTTCTTTGTGGCATGTATGATAAAGTATAATGTTAGGATGTGATGGTTGTGCCTGGACCTATATAGCGCAATATGAATGCTTTCAATGCGACAGGTGCGCCCGTAATTATATAGTGCTCTAATTCATTGGTTAAAGTGATTTATCTCACTAGATAATTCCAAATTATGTGTGAACAAGATTCTAGATTTGTTCAGAAGTGTGTGTGGTAGTTATCCACTAAGATATGATGTTTCATTTTTAGGTATTGGAAAATTTCATGTGTCTTGTTAATGCTTCCTATCATGTTCATGATACATTGACAATGTTTTGGTTATGATCACCAATTTTTATATTTATCTTATATATCCTCTTACTGGGATTTTATCTTTCCCCTTTTTATTTATATCCTAAGGTGACTACATGTTCTAAAGAGGGGTCAAATGCCAATAAGAAGCTAGGGAAGAAGGAATTAAATAAATGTTTATGATTGATGTTGTGATTGTTATGTATAGTCCTAGTTTTCCCAAAACACTAATCCTTTTGATCCTCTCTGTGTAATAATAATATTATTTTTATCTTTAAAATGATATAATAGTAATGTATGAAATGGATGGGTCTCTATATGGATCGTCAATTCATGTGTGCATCTCATCGATGAGGAATATATCAATGCTCAATCATGGATCCATCAACACAATAGAAAAATATATATTTTATATTCTTAATAATCAAACCCTATTTTGTGTCATCATAAATTTTTTATCATCGAAAAATACATGATGTGTATTATTTTACATGATGTGTAATCATCAAATTTCTAGTAATTGTGAATTGTGGTGTATCTCTTCCAAAAAACATTCCCAAAAAACTAATGTCATGTAATTGAAAAAACCGACTTGTAAAATCTCCATTAGATTTCAATATCACCACTAAATACAAAAAAATATGATGTCACACCGCTTCTCTTCACTGATGGTGTGAAGTGTCTTTTAGCTCTAAAATTCACCCCTTTTCTCATGGCGTGAAGTGTCTTTTAGTTCCAAAATTGATTCCTTTTTTGTCCTTCTCTAGTGATAGGTTGTATACTACCATAAAACCTAAAATAAGTTAATATATTCTTAAATGGAAATAATTATCAATTATATAAATAATTCACTACATTAAAATACCAAGAATATCGGTATGAAATATAGCTATCAGTAATCCCAAAACAAAGGACAATAATATATTGTAATACCAAATCTAATTAAGTAGTATAGATATAATTCCATTAATAATTTGGATTTGTGGGATTAATTACTAAGGCTCATGCTACATATCAACCCTCTGAAGGGATACTCTAATATGTAAGTCCCTCATCCAAATAGAAATTAGGTCGATCATTTTCTGTCTTGTATTTATCAAACTGAGTATTTATCATCTGAGATCAGGGAGATGAAATGAAAATATCATTTTATTCATATGCTTCTTCCAAATCAAGGGAACCCTCAAGGTGTAATCCCCAATCAGTGGAATAACATTACTTTTACCTAATATAGAAAAATTTTATTTTGTGAGCCGAAATATAATGGACTATTAGAACATTGATTCCAACAATAACCAAGATATGTAAGACACATTCCTAAGGCTCGAGATCAAATAAACATCCATTTTGATGTAATCCATATGTGTTTGACATGTCATCCATCCAAACATATTCATTTCCATGGGATTTTAATTTTACCTTATCCTAGAGTGGATTGATAAATCAACTGAACAATAATGACTCGTATTACTACGATAATAAAGATATGTAGGATGCCTTATTAATGACTGAGATCCATATCAAACCTCTCTAGGGAAGTCCCATCACATAAGCCCCACATCCCTATTCCTACTTTCTATCCCTTTCGACTCACAAAGAGTATATCTCACATGGTCTAAGGGATCCTCAATGAACACCTAATTATCATCAATATTCGCAACCAGCAAGAGAAATCCTAGTATGTAATCCCTGATGAGTGGAAAGATGTATACACCCCCTATGTATATTGGTATCTACATTAGTGATAATTCCAAGGGTGTGATCGAACAATGAGAATAATATTTCAATCCATAACTAACATACATAAGATGTCTACTTGAGATTTGTGACTAAAAATATGGTTCCTACGTTCTCCCACTTATGTCTCCTCTATGTGACGTTAAACTAAATGGGTTTAATGATCTAGGTGGTTTTTTATTCAAATAATAAATAGGATACATAGTATTCTTCATAATTTCCCAATCACCTCCTCATAATATTACCCGCCTACCTACATTGTAAAAAATCCAAATGTACTTCATTATATGGATTCAAAAAATAGAGAAGCAATCCATCACTTGAATATAGTTGAATAATCTTAGACACATACCGATTGATTCTATAATGAAACCCCATATCCTCTTTTTTATTAATGAGATTCCATTAGATTTATATATTATTAAATTTAACCTATAATAAATTTTTATAGTAACTATTCCCTTTTGGGATTAGAAAGATATTTTTGAACATATCATAAATTTATAAGAGATTCAAGGTGTATGAAACAATTCCCCTCAAAAGGGTCTCATGATCCTTACCCCACATCCTCTTGACCAATGTGATTCCTTAAGTGTCATTGGATATGTAACCTAAATTGACCACTTGACATTGGAAAGTAGGTTTGTACCAAGTTAAAACTAAGGGAACTATTGGTAGATTCCATTAATAATGACAATGAACCAATGTTAATGATTGAACAAAAAATAAAACCACCCAATGTCAACCATCATGCCCAACCAGACCTTACTGAGTGAGAGTTACCCACTCATCTCATCCCCTTTAAAAACCTATATAAAGACATGTTCATATTACTTTGTAAAGTTAATAACCTCATGAAATTACACATTGTAATTCTTTGTCTGATAGACCTTAGCAGTATCAACCTCAACTTCTAACTCGAAGGGTCTTAGCAAAGCCTATACAAGTTCTTCCTTTAGGTATTTTGACATACTCTAAGAATCCAAGATTTGTGGATAGGCTAAATCAGAGCTGAGCTATTTTAGGATGAAATACTACAGGTCTAATGGTATATTATTCCTAGTTTGGGGATTCCATTTCACCGGTGATTTAGATGCTGGAGTCAGATCCAACTTGGGCCTCAATTTATATTCTCTTAATGTAATTTCTCACTGCCTTTCTAGTCAGTCGTCATTTTCAAATGGTGGATTTGGTCATTTTTGGGGTTGATGACATTTGTTCTGATTCAACCACAGTATGTTGGGGCATAACCAGTGGTTTTAACTATTCTAGGATAATAACATTAGTTTAGTTGATTGTATTTCGATTAATATAACTATCTAACTTATATTCCCTTATGCTAATAACCTCTTTACAATTATCTCTGTCTCTAGGGGATGTAGTCTAGACGTATTCTACATGTGCAGCTATATTTCAAAACATTAAATCTCAAAAATAAATCATTTCATATAATGTGTATTTAAGAATGAAAAATTATAGAATTGTGTAATCGAACATCCCGTATAAGGGAAAATAATCTGAAAGGTCATAAAGTCCAACTGGGTTGACCTTTTGGACTTTTTAGGTGTACTAAATCGTTGTCCATAGAAGCTATAAAGTATCTACATACATGATCATCTTGTAATGAGTAAAAATTGTTCTTTATCACCTTGAATTGATTCTACATGGGTCCCCACTTATAATCTTAAATAGAAGGGGGTTGTTGTTGATACCCAGGGGGTTCCACATGATATATTGTGGGTTTCAAAGATGGGGCTCGCATAGATCAGGGATTTAGTGTGGTGGAAGCTACCTCCACATTTTTTTCTTTTTACCAAGGACTTATGGAGTTATCTGACACATGACATCAATCCACTATATATAATCCTCCATTATTTTTTGAATGGTTCAAAATCCTGAAACACTGATGTATATTTCAACAGGATAAATAGAATTTTTATCCCATCAAGAAATTTATATATGAAAAGAGAGACAAGGTCTTCATGGGGAAGTGGTATGTTTATTGAGTATTTCTACCCATTCCATCTGGAAATCAAATTTGGGAGTATCTCATTTTCTGATTTATTTTAAATTTGATAGGAAAATGATTGGTGCCTTTTGTAGTGTTCATTTGAACTGAAAGTGGAACTACCAATGGATTTCCTCCCATCCCATGGTTGATCAATCTAGAATACTGGTGCAACATATGAAGGGTGTCCCTTGAAAGGTTCACATTAAGCATCTAAATTTCATTACTTCTTGTTTCATGGGAGTTTCCATCTTGGGGTCAGTGTAGTATGAAAAGTTTGTCAGATGATTTTATGGATCACCAGAACCATTGAATATTGGAAATATAGGACTCCCAAAATTTGTTGGGGATGATTTTTCAATCACCCATTCAGTGTAAAATTTCCAATTTTGTTGTATCGGGGCATGCTACTCTGTCACAACCTTCAATTGAGCAGATTATTAATTGACGATATTGATAAGCCCTTAATTAATGTTTAGTTTAGTAAGTTTTGTAAATTTAAAATAATGTGCGGGACCCAATATGTTAGTTCAACCATTATTTACGGATAATATCCATCTAGGGAAATATTTTAAGGATTTTTATAAATCCATAATCATTGTATCCTAAATGGAGGTAAATATTGATATTAATTCATTATCAGGTCTGTGTAAATCGATGGTCTATGTACTAAGTTGGGTAGATGTCTGAGACTCTATTAATTCAATGGGATGATCCATTATTAATGTGTTACATAGGTTGGAATAATATATCGAGGCTAAACCTATGGATTATATTCAGTATGATTGATACCTCGTAGAAACTCAGTTTGAGTCACCTATACTCTTTCTCTTCTTCATCCTTTTAATAAAATCATTCTTCTATCACGAGGATCACATCATCATCATGTATAAAAGGATGGTTGGATGTAACCATTGTTTTATTCTTCTATTTGGTAGAGATTATCTAAATATAATGTAAGGAATTTTTCAATGGTGAACAGAAATTTAAGGTGATTCTTTGATTTCATGTACACAAACCATTATTTTACTCAGTGTGGATCATGTTTCATATGAGACCACCATCTGTTTTCTCCTATTCATTTGAATAATTATTATATCAGTCTAAAGGATTTATGTACATGACGTTCACAAATGAATAATGTATTGTGGAAATTGTACTATCTTTTGAATGATAAGAGAGATTCTTCCATCCATTTTCTGATCTCTCTCTTCCTCTTTAGGTCATTCTTCAATTTTCATAATCAAATGTGAATATGATGAAACCATTATGAAACCTAGTCATATGCCTCACTTTTGGGTGGAAATGGGTCAAAAGACATTAAAAAATTTGATTCCTCACTTCTTATTTCCCCATGTAGATGGGAAAAATTTAATTTCTATTTATTATGAGGTTGAGGTGAAAATTCCCCCAGATCTATGGGATGGTGTTTTTTATGTTCTATTTTTTGTTGTGCCTCTGGATATACTAAACTTCCATGGTGGAAACATTTGTGATAAAAATTCCATTATACTGGTGGGTTGGGGCTAATCCTATACTGTGGGGGTTGTTGTTATTGGTACTTCTATCAAGATCTCACACATCCTTTTTTGAGCATGATATGAGTACAATACCATGTATTAACAGAAAATTATAACTTCTAAAGACATTAATAGAACATGATTATTGGATACCCTTAAGAAGTAAGAATACTTATTATTTTTGGTTGGTTGGTTCATGAGTTTTTTTATGTCTTTCGCTCATCAATTCTGATGATTCTGAGACTTATTCACGGATGACTATTCTTGAGTGTGCCTTCATTCCTGAGAAGGGGTTATTCTTAAAAACTTCATTAAACTAGACATTATAGGATGAAATTTATAGTGGGTTCCTCTAAATGGTTCGTTGGATGAAGTGAAAAACTTCATGTTCCCCCTATCACCTGATATGAAGACCAAGAAGGGCATCATTAATTATATGACATAACATATGTAATGCATTGAGGCTTTCCATGTTTATTTTTCTTATCTAATCATGTTCATCGTGTAGATTTATGGCATTCCATTATTTTTGGATGAGGAAGCTCTCCCAATATTTTCACATGGTGTTTATAGCCATTGTAGTGAAATAATGTTTCTTTTAGGTGGAATATATTTTTCAAGATATTTAGAAGGATATTTTTTTGCAATATTCAAACAATGATTTTGGAATATCATACTAAGAAGCAGCTGAGGTCCAAGACATAGTTAGTAAATCATCTCTGGATAATTATATTCTCATGATAAACATACCCTTTTGATCTTCTGAAAGACAATCTTTTATATGATCATCCCAACATTAGAACTACATGAATGTTTTTTTGGATGATTTGGGGCTAGTGGAGGTATCACTGGTATAGGAAAGGTTCAGAGGTCACATTAATGATGAGCAATTCCCAATGACATCTTTTTGTTTTGGGAGGATGTTTCTTATCACTACTATGATATCTAACATGTTTTTCCCCACCATTCAAATCCCTTAAAAATATGAGGTATTTTCTCGTGTTTGTATTTAAATTGAGAACAGCATCATGATGAAATTAAATGTCAGTGTACATAGGAACATTGTAGGGAATTACATCATAGAGAGGGCTGACATCATAGCCCACTGTTTGATTGTAGGGTGAATTTTTATATCATCTACCATTAAGAGGACCTACAGGGAGGAAAAAATTTAGGGGAGGGCCTTCCTACCGAAATGAAATGTCTCTGTGGTGAGGACCTTTATAGTGAATTCCATCATGGAACGAAATACCATAATAGATAGATATCTAATGGAAGGGAGAATTTCTATAGTATCTACCATGGAGAGGACCTTTAGGGTATAAAATAGAAATGGGATTTCCATTTTTTATTTGATACTTTTTCCAAGAGGAGGGATTCTAAGATATTCATCAAGATATTGGATATCTTGACCAATGGATTGAATCATAATAAGGAATCCTTCATAGAGGATCCTCTTTGGAGGACCTTTAGATTTGCAGGTAATAATGTCATGGGAATGACCATAAAAACTACTAATACCAGTCCTATAATTAGTTAATAGATTGGAAGGATTATGAACCAAAACTAATATATGTTTTATGTCCTCAAGAACAATAACTTCCAACATATATGGGTTATGAGAATTCTCTTCATTTTCCATTTATCTTTATTTCAATTTGATTTTAGGTGATCTCTTGCAGGTGACTAGGGCCACATTTTTCAAGTGATGACCTTAATTTACATGTTCATATTTGGGTGGATCATGTGGTACTTTAGAAATATGCCATAATTATTTTGGATTTATGGTTGGGATATATAGTTTCCCTAGAGTTTCCATCGAAGTGGACTAGTGTTGCATAGTTTGAATAAGTATTTGTTCTCTATCCTATTGTTCAATTATTAGGTAATATTTTCAATGATCCTCCTCGATAAGATTAATGATGAATGTCTACTATTGGGTGATCATCTCATTGTAAATTTGAGTCACCACTCATGGGGAGGTGGGATCATGGTCCTAAATCCTTTCTATTTATGATGATACGATCACATATTTATTGGCTTGTATAATTTGGTACATTATTAGTGAATGAACAATCATTATTTCAATGATGTCATTTTAATCATCCTTAGAGGGAGGGATAATATACCTTCATTATAGTGTCAGAGAATGTATTTGAGTTTTCCCATGATTTTTAGACAATATATATTGATTATGTTCTCCCATTTCAAAAAAATTACCATGAAATTATTGATGTTTAATATCCTGTATTTTCATCTATTTGTTGATTTCCATTGTATGTTAAAGATGGACTTGGTAAGAATCTGTAAGAATTATCATCTTCTTGTAATTTTATATCATATTTTCATGGTAGTTTTGATGTAAATGATCATAAATTTACATATTCTCATAGTTTTACATTTTATTTTACTCGTGGGATTGATATGAATGATCAAGAATATTCATCTACTTTTAGTTTTCCACATTATGTAACTGAAGAGATTCTTTAGTCAGAATAGGGATGATGAACTATTCTAGATTGTTTTAACATCACCATCTGCAAGCTGTCTTGGGGAACCAAGTACACATGAATTCAGAGAGGGCTAGTGGGGTGGTATCATCTTCATGGTGAGGATACTAGACACCCAACATTGCTTCTAATGATTACTAGTAGGGCCCCTTGGGTGGGACACCTATGCTGCTGGGATAAAGTTTTTGTCGAGAACATCATCAACATCACAATGTTAGGGGATGAACTCATTATAAATTTCCGTTGATAGGCTCCCAAAATAGTTGGAGAGGACTATCAAGGGAATTGTTTTCTTGAAAATCGACAATCATTGGGCACACTTTTGGTGAGGAATAATAAGCTAGAGGGATTACCGAGTTTCCTATAGGGTTGTGAAAGTACTAATATGGAGGGAGTCCTAAACCAATGAATTTGAAATACACCATTCAAGATGTTGTCTGGCTGATGGATTCATATTTTTTGGATGAGGACCCAACCTGTGCAGTGTTTTAGGCTCATGTCTATGATAACCTTTGAGACACCATTGGATTAAAGAGTGTTCTGGTGAAAAGACCCTCCAATATATGTGACAGACACACAAAAGAAGAACCTTCCAATGTAATATCTATAAATATGAACACATGCATCATTAATAAATTTAACCATATTTCATTTTTATACCAAAAGGGGACTGGCATGATGTAACATCACTACACCGGTTAAGGATTCATGTCAGGATCATCGTTTATCTTTTGATAATTGGGAATCATGGTTTCGGCCCATAGGATAGGAAATCTGATGAATGAATCATTGTGTCCCCCATGGTATGACTACTTGGGGGGTGATTATTGCAAAATCATTTTTATGGGGTTCACCATTATTATCTCAGACCCTCTTGTAACAGGTAATTTTTTTATTGTGTATGATCAGGGAACTAGAAACACCCATTGGCAATCCTATATGTGATTACTCATGTACCTATCTTACAAAGGTAGACATTCGTTGGGAAATTTGGACAATGATACTTAATAACCCATATTGCTCTAGAAGATCAGGTGTTAGGGTCATCAAATCCTTTTGGGGGGAACTATTACCTATTTTTGGAATCTATTGTATATTTAAGATATGTCTGTGAACCCTTTGTTTATTTCCATGTATGACATGAATTTCCCAGTATTAACAATTAATTGTAATAATACAAGTGTTCAGAATCATATGAATGGATCCAAGATTATTTATTGATGGGTATATATGAATCTATCCGAGTTTCTCTATAAATGGAAACATTTTCTGAATGAACTACATATTAAGTGGTAGTTTATTAAGAAGATGTTGGTTTTAATCCATGTGATGAAGCTCTCTAGAGTTTACTATCATCGAGGTAGAATGAAGTTGTTTTGATGTCTGGATCATTCCAATAAGATGGACTTATTATGTATCCTTATAAATATAATCATAACCCATGTATTTTAATACCACATAATAATACTCATCACCTTTTAGGGTTATTTGGAAAATACCAAACCATAAAATTCAACTTCATGAGATGAGGAAATCCATGTGAAAGGTTCCTGGCCAATAATGGTGTGGGATATTTGCCAAGGAATCTTGAGTGAACTAGAAGAGATGTGGCATCCCCGGTGGGAGGCATGATATTTCTTGTAATGCAACCAAAAATGGATGTTGAATAAATGAACGTAGTTTGTTTTTCCCTCTTGATTGGATGTGACCCTACCAGAAATGTAGCATGGAGAACATTTGGGGTTTGGGTTTGGACTTCAGAGAGGCTTCTTATGTATCCTAGTTTTTTGGGAATCAAATACCATGTAGTTTTCAATGGTTGGGGATTATATATATGGAGAAGGCCCATTTTTTGGAGTTTGTGGGTTATGTCTATGGAGAATGATGATATGAGTGGATACGATTGGGGATTATAACATATTAAAGGCCTAGAGGGTGTGGGTGTCTATGTATTTCACTGAATATGATGCTAATTTGAATAGAGGTCGGGGATTCCATCAACATAGAACGCCCATTTTAGTAGATATGATTGGGGATTATACCATATAGGAGGCCCACTACTGGTTTGGGTTCCTGTGAATGCCATGATTTCCACAAAAATTTAAACCTATGTGAGGCATGCTCTATCTATGAAACATGATTACGCGGTAGATCTAATTATCACAAGATATAATTTGTCTATTAGTGGATCGATGATGGCTCCCAAAGGGAGAGGGAGTGGGATTTGATCGTGCATGTTTCCACTTTTATTTAGTAAACCTGGATAGTCACATTTAGTGATCCATCTAGCTATGACCCAACCTATAAAAGAGGAGAATGTGTGGGGCCTCCTGCAAGAAAGAATTGAGTATTACACAAGAAGGGATGCCCTTTTGGGTTGTGGGAAAGAAAAGATAAAATTGAAATGTTCCTCAAAGGGAATTAAATGTGTGGTCTCCATTCTCTCATTGTATAATGGGGTGCTCTACACTAGCACCTCCTTTTTTGGGATCCTTGTTACAATCAGAATGTATACTTGAAAACATTGAGAGGATCCTCCTTATCAAGGAAGATACCACCCAAAATCCTCTTACCATAGATATGTACACTTGAGTGGATATGATGTTGTTTCTGATGACTAGATCATAAATTTCATGAGGAATTTGAAAAGTCTTTATCTTTCTATCATCATACTTGTTCACGGAGGAGGAAATGTGTGGCCCAATGGTACGACAGAGGGAAGTGATGGGTGATGGAATGTAGAACACCATATATGCCCCATTCCATAGAGGAGGTTTTTATACTAAATGGGGTTTCCTACACATATAATGATGCTATGTGGGTGAGGGTATTGCCTATATAGCATTATGCTAAATGATCCTGTGTTTCTACTATGTATCGTTTCTCTACCGGGGGATGGGATCCATCATCATATCTTTTTTACTAGGATGGATAGAGTTCCTCCCTCACAATGTTTCTCTAAATGAGGTAGTGAACCCTCCATGATTCTTTTTTTAATGAGAGATGGTGGTCCAAAAAGGGGTAATCTTATTATGGTATTTGATGTGGTGTTAAAAATAAATTCTTGGTTTTTCAGATGACCAGATGAATTTAGTTTCTTTTATACCATTATTCATTGGGTTTACAAGCAGGTAATTGAAAGCTCTCTCCAAATTATCCTACATGTCTTGCCTATTGAGGGTTTCTTTCATCATATCCCCCCAGTTTCCCGTATTTTATTTTATATAAAAATAGAGGAATGATATACTAAGATAGAGGGCCATCTAAAGTGGGAAAATGGCTCTGTTTTAATGTTCCCAAAAAAACCACCGTGACAAATGAATGATTTCCTTTATGGGAGATAGAAAATTCCTCTAGTGACTGTGAATGATTTTTTTCCATGGGGCTGGTCGTTTGCAGCGGATAGAAATCACGGAACAACCCCAAAAATGAATTATTTTTGTTCATGAGCTCTAGTGATACTGTCTCATCATGTGAATTATTTCATTATTAGGGTTCTTCATAGAGAGGGTGAAAAAAATGTGGAGAGGTGTTCTATGAATCCATTTTCACTTAACATGATCTTGCCTTCCAATTTTTCTTTACACTCTTGGAAAAATTTCTTAAAACTATTATTTTGATTTGGTTTTTCTAATTCCAAACACATGGAATTATTTTCTCTTTTCTTGTAATGTTTTCATTACCCAACACCATTTCATGTCAATGATTGTGATGAAGATATTTATCAAAATTATGTTTCTCGAATTAATTCCACTCCATTTTTTAATCATTGCCTTTAGCTATATATTTTTTATCGATATATATCATTGATTAGATTCAACTTCTATATGATAAATATCCATCACAACCTCCAATTTATCATTGAATTATTTTATGAAGAATCCCTTTTCAATGGGGTAAATTCATTTTTTCATGTTTAAGGGATCTGAGGATCCACTAAACGTTTGAGGCCTTTATCCCATAAAGGACTCAATTGTAGATTTCTCATTGTTAGATATACATGGGTATTAAAAATTACTCATAATTTTGGTCATAATATTAGTTAACTGGGAAATTATTATCATAATTTTACTGAACCTTTCTCCCATCTAATTAGGCATCTCATTTGGTAAGCCATTATATTTCCCATCCCAATGGTTGTTGGCCTGGTTCCTCGTATTCTAACTCATTGACTAAAATTATGGAAAATTTAGGTATGATAATTTATAACTGAAAAGACATAATGGGGAAACTAATAATATGGAAGTGATTTATCAAAAATTACATATATTCTATAGCCTAAGAATTTATAGGTTTCAGTCCTGGTAATCCATGATATTGTTTCTAACAAAAAATATAATGTTCATTTTTTCCCTTTATAATGTTCTATATAGATAGAGTGAATTCACCAATACATATCCCTGGGGTGTGTCAAACTAGGTTTACATGATCACCACATGATATTGAAATTTGGGTATGGATAAAAAATTAGCATAGTAACTATGTTTCTGGAAATTTTCCTATTAACAATGGGAAAAAGTTAAGGTTAAACAATGACAATTCAAACATACCAAAACCCATAGTTACCAGATCTGCTGGAAAATATAAAGAAACTGCAGAATATATATTTTCAATATATGAATCATTTGAAGGAGGAGTAACACGAGATTTGGTTAGGTAGTGATAGAAAGTACCAAGTCCTTGTCTTGGCACAGTGGATCAAAAATGTGGTAGGATAGTGGTTCCAGAATATTCATTTGAAAAGTTGTTATTTGAGGCTTCCTAAGAAGATATAAGAAAGGTAATAGTAGTTGAAAAAATAATAACTTGGTGATTCACTTAAACTCCAAAGAAATTTTTTTGGAGGAGTCCTTAAAAATAAAATTTTTAATATAGGAGGAAGATATGATGTTTGAGATGTTTCTTGAAGTTGACCTCACTGATGTGAAAAAACTATGGAATGGAAAACATGATCAGATTATATATCACAAAATTAATGATGGAAAAAATAAATCACAAATAATTAATTCATACTTGGGATAAGATGTCCCATCACATCAAAGGTATCATCATGGATTATCCAATCATATAAGACTCCTTGATTGATTAGAGTTTATAGTGGGTAAAGGATTCATCAACCTTCAATTTTTTTCTAAAATGGAATTGTGATTTTTTATATGGTTCAGTTTCAGGTAGGGTGACCTTTTTTGAGTCCTCATTTACCCCTTATTGTTTTTGGAAAAAAAATTATATAGTAGTACTATTAATCAATTTATGAGGGGATTATTGAGTCAAATGTCGAAGCATTCTTTTTTGGTGTTATTACCCCTAAGTAAAATTATTCCAGAGCCACATCCACTAACATTATCAATTAATGGTTTTGGTTGCTTTGAATATGTATAATCTATAATAAAAAAAATATAGTGTTGACTTTCTATGTTTAATCTTATTCCAAATACGTTCACTATGGTTTTAATATGCTAATTCCCAAAACCACTACACATTCCTCTGATACAAACTATGACATACCATATCTTTAATGCATTATAACTCATGATTTATGACATACATATAAATATAATAAAATGTTATATGATCATGTGTTATAGTGATTTTTTTAAATTATAATCATAGAACAATAACATAGAACATGGGTATAATGAAATTGTTTAAAAATAGAAAAACATTCCACTGTATTCCATTATTATTCTTATATTTGATGGGATAACCAGGGGGATGTATATAAAAAAGGGGTGATCTATAAAGCATAGTAAGGAAACAATAAAAGAATAACATGATAAATGTAAAAAAAATTAGTCCAGAGGAATATGATGTTGACGTGAAGGGGTGATAATAATAAACATGAACTTCTAATAATGATATTAGAAGATAACATCAAGGAAACATCGGAAGGTAGAAACAACCTAAAACATTATATCATAAGCTTTATTAAATTATAACTGTCAACAAATAATAAAATATTGTGCTTATAATAACCCTCCTAGTACAATAAAATTAATATTAATAGATAAAAACATTCCCCAATTCTTTTTATGGGTATATAATTTTAGGCCCACTTGTCACATTCATAACATGTACAAGTATTTGTGTGCCACAAAGAATATAAATAAAGAACATATTTCATCACTTTAAATCTCAATATAAAAGAGTTTATTTCACATATACATAATTAATAAAATAAATTTAGTATAGTTCTATATAGATGAACACCCTTGAGTGGAAATGGGGAATGGGTACTCAAAATATAAATTTTTTGCATAGAAAATCGTGGGATAATTTTAGCATCACAACATGTTTATATAAAAGTTCAAGGAATGGTTTAATGGGAGAGAATGGGTCCCTATCACTACATTAGAATAATAAGTACAATAATAGGGATGTTTAAAAATAAATTCCAACATTAATAATTTGAAATAAAATGTCTTATTAAAAAGAGACTGCTCAAAATAGAAAATAAGTGTAGATGATCCCTTACCATGAGAGGGTGACTCTAAAAATTTTGGATGATATTCTTAAGATCTTGGGAACACATTTTTAAGGATTTATGTATTAATAGGAAGATTAAATTCATGATCAATGGTTTATATGTTATGTGGAATATGATGAAGGGTCAATATTAACTATAAATGGGGGAATCTTTATTAATTTCTAAAATAAGCTTTTGAAATATATATGATAAAATAATAAAAACCTCTAATAAATATACTGTTTTTACACATTATTTCTCCCAAATAATACTAGGATTCAATATATAATATTAATTAGAACTAAAATCTTTAAAATAATATTCTTAGTGATGTCTTAGTGAGACATGTTTACGAAGATTTGAAATTAAAAACCTAATATATAATATAGGTTTCGTATGACTAATTAAGGGTTTATAAAATTAAAAACATAACTTATAAACCCATTATTTAACAATATAAATATATATTTCGTTGTTTATGAATTTTAAAGAATTTATGACATCACTTTTGGTCGATTATGATTTCTTAATATTGACCTTATATTTATACCATACTAAATTTTTACCAAGGAATTAAAATGTCTCAAAAAATTATGAAATATTTATCATTGGATATTTACTGTAGTTCTAGTTAAATAAATAAAATTTATTTCACCAATATAATTTTCTAAATAATTCACTTTCCACATTTAATAATGAAAAACTTATTTAATAAAAATTTAAAATTTTTATTATATTAACAACATTATAATCATTATAAAAATTACATCTGACTTGATGAAACTGTTTTATCATTTATATTTAAATAATAATTTTCAAATACGAATACAGTGTTAAAGTATCATTTATTTCATGTAACATCCCAGGTAAATAAAGAATAAAGAATTTTCATATCTCTTAATATTTATGAATTAAATATTAATTTTACTTGAAAGGGGTTTCTATGTTCGATAACGTGCCCGATACACAACAATGATTTTCTTTGAAATCTTACGTTGCACACTAGTAATAAAATAATATTATTTTAAATGGTAGTTAACACGTAGCCGTTGTATTGGAAGGAATGAATAGAAATAACTAAAATATTATTATATATGTTTGTTAACTGGTTTTATGTTTATCCAATAAAGGATAAAGGCTTTAAATACGAAAAGAATTCAATTTTAGGCATAGATACTCTAATATTCACTAAAAGGTCGAACTATTTCCTTTTGATGGTGAACCCTCTTTAAATATAGTTTTGGTCACTCTTATAAATTATATTGGACCAAATAAAATTCTTCTTTAGAATCGGGACATCAAAATTTACTTTGTTTAAAGTTTTGGTATTTTTCCGATAAAGTTCATTTTTTAATGAATAGTGAAAATGATGTATTTTAATTCAAAACCCCTTTTTAATCTAATTTATTTATATTATTAGATTATCTTTTGAATTTGTTTTAAAGTGAAATTAGAATATATTTTTACCATTTAATCCAATAGTGGTCGTTGGAATTAATTTTACCTTGAAATTAGACTTAAACTAGTGTCAATATTTTGATACATATTGTTTCATAAAAACATGCTATTTGTTTTGACAGCAGGAATTAATTATTAAATTAATTTATGTAACTTATATGTTTTGAATTTTTTAAAATAGACATCATTTTTTAATTCTGAATATCAAATACGGCTTAGGGTGAAGTTTTGGTATTTTTATGAAAAGCTTCAAGTTTTGATGAATAGTGAAACCACTAAGTGGTACTTAAAAAACACATTTTTCATTTAAATGAAATTTTACCACCTCTATGTTTTGAATTTCAAAAATCCGACATACATGGTTTTCATTATGAAGTAAAATTTGGTTCAATGGGATTAAAATAATTTTTTGGTGAATTGTAACTTTTAAGTTTTAATCGCAATTAGAGGTAATTAGTGTAGTTTATGGTAAAAATAATGTTTTAATAATATGAAATGACCTAGACACATGTCCTACCCTTATTTTATGTGTCATGGCCGACCAATAAAATCTATGGTTTGACTTGGGGACCCCATGGAGCCACTTTTGTTGGAAAATGACATTAATAACTTTTTATTTAAAGTTAAAATGAAAATGTCACAAACATGAGTTGTTTTACTAAAAGAATTTTTAAATGGGGTAATACAAGTTATAGTTTTGACTATAAATATTTATTAGAAAGATAAAAATATTTTCTACATCATGATATTTTTTTTATAATTTTTATACATTAAATAAATTAAATTATTTATGACACCAAGATGATGCAGCGATTACCTCATTATTTAACGGTTTAAATAAAATTAAAAGATAATGTAAAATCTAAGACCTACACATGTCAAAAACCTATTTTATGGGTGGATTTCGAACTCTTATCACCTTATCCTAGAAATATATAATTTTGAGACCTTTTAAATCCAAAAATACGTTTATAATAAAGTAACCTTTTATAACTTTCCTAGAGTGTGCCTCCTCTCCTCTTATAAAAATCCCCCACCTCTACCACCTTAACCACACCTCTCAAGCCTTTGGCTCAGCCAATACCTTCCCATTTTGTCTCTACACATCCCTATATTACTCCTAAAAGCCTCAATTTGGGCAGAAGTCTTCCCAAGGAATCCTTTGAGCTCAAATCAAAAAGAGTTACTCGTTTTAAAGGCAGTGATTTATCTTGTGTTCTTATGTTTTATTTTGCTTCTCCAACCCCATAAACTCTTTTTATTCTTTTCATTCGTAACAACACCAGTATATTAAATATACTAGGATGTTTTTATAAGAAGTATTCGGGCTACACTTACACACACCTTCACCTAATGGTTAAATAGCATACTATTTTCGTGCGTGGAGAATTTCTGCCTCACGAAACGAGGATTGTTCAATATTCTTCTAACACCTTCAAAGGTGGCCATTAAGATGAAACTATATTTATATATGATATAAAATATGTTTATTTTTTACTTAAGCTTATGTATTTTTCATTTATGGAATACCTTTATGGTTTCCATTATGGGTAAACACGATATATTCATTTTAGGAAGTGCGGACTACCGCCCCCTCAATGTGATTTGATTCGTTAACCCCATATGTGGTACGTATAAAAGATAAATTTAATGATATTATATAAGATATTATACTGGAATTATGATATACCTTTATATCATTATGATTTCACTCCATTAAGTAACAAATAAAAATGAAAGTAGCGTTCATGCGTACGTACGGCTTACCGTCTCCATTAACGGTGAATTTCATTTCTTACCTCTAAATGATTATGTAATATTATAAATGCATGTATATACTTGATATATATGATATATATGATACCTACATCATGAATATAATTCTTGATATAATGGATATTTTACCACATGAACAACATGTAAGTATAATAGTTTATTTTTGACTCAAGTACCAATGATTGACAAAATGACCATTATTAACTTAAATAATTACATAGTCTTCATAACATGGTAATAAGTGATATAAAAGGAATAATGAAATTGAAAAAGGTTCTTAAGCAAGTATAAATTAACACATGTTTATTATTCAGGACGTTAAAGAACGATCGAGTCAAGTCGGACCCGAGGTATGGGACTTCGTCTCAATCTCCTTTCATTGAGGGATATTTTGTTTTATACATAACCTTCTTTTATACGTTGTATAAACCCCTTTTACTTTTACGTTTATCCAAAATGAATCTTTTTTATACGAAGTGTTTTACTAAATGACAAAAGGGAATGTTTTTGTCATACGTATGCGGTGACAACGAGTTCTTAACCGCCATGACAATTATTTGAGTTTCGGAATCCTCTACAAACCATACCTTTTTTTAAATGAAAATTAAATACCATGTTTTACTTTTTTTTTATTTTGGTATTGAAAATGGTTTTCATAATGTTTGTATTATATCAATGTGTTGTATTGATATCTTGTGATTGAAATGTGGAAATTTTATGTTTCCTTTATGCATGTTTTATGTTATACGGTTATGTTATGGTTCTTGGGAATTGTTATGAAGACTGGTGGTTCCGTGATAAACTAAGGGTGGGTGAGCCCGATATAGCTCTCCAATGCATTGGGTAACGCGAAGGAGTTAAACATTAAGGTTTCTTTGAAGATATTTAGGTAATATATTGTGATGGGTATTCCAAACATAACCAAAAGGGTTACTCCTTACGTAAGAATGTTATGAATGCCTCAAGTTACCTTTATGTCTTATGATTTCTATGATTTATTCATGATTTTATGAGGTATGTTAAAGTGATTATGTTTTATGAGTATAGTATGATTTCATACATGGACTAATGTTTTCATTTCGTACTTTTATATCCCTTACTGACCTTTTTATGCTCATCCCAAGTTTTTGAAATGTTTTTCTCAGGTCAAGGGAAAGGTACATGATGTGATGATAATGTCAATTAAGTGTCAAGAAAGAATCAATGTTTTATTTTAAATATGATTCTGTTGGTGGGAAAAATGAGTACTATCTTTTATGTAACCACTTTGTTTAAATGTGGAATGTAATTCATGTTTTATGATCTAATTCTATTAAACACTAAACCTGAAAAGATCCTCTACATGTATTCTTTATGTAACTCAAGATTAAACGATGTTTAAGGATGGCGCCTTATAGTTGGTATCAGAGGTCAATTTAGATAACTTTAGGAGTTAAAATTCTATTAAATGATTACCCAAAAATATTTTTTTATGGTAAAATCGATATGATATAGAATTTGAAGATTACCATGTTACTTCTCCTAAGTTATTTCTATGTTAAGAATGGTTTTTCATAGAGGAAACAAAACAGCTTTTCTGGGAAGGCATACAGAGGGAAATGGCCTTTCAAATCAGTATCATGAGATGGTCAGAATCAGAACAAAACAGTTTGTTGTTGTGATGGCTCAGTTGACTCAGTTGAAAAATGTCAGTTGTTTTTATTGATGTTATTTTGGTGTTTTTTAAAAGTAAAGAGGGGAATGAAAGTCATTTAAAGGTTATTTTTCAAACCTTAAAGGAAAAGAAATTGTATGGGAAATTCAGAAAGTGTGAGTTTTGGTTGCAACAAATTTATTTCCTTGGTCATATTGTTTCTAAAGATGGGATAACTGTTGATCCTGCAAAAACAAAGGTTGTGGAAGAATGGCCAAGACCCACAAATGTAACTGAGATTCGTAGCTTCCTTGGTTTGGAAGGCTATTACCGAAGGATTGTTAGAAATTTTTCATGGTTGTCTAGTCCAATGACTAAGCTAACTCGGAAGGGTGTTAAGTTTATCTGGAAAAAAGAATGTGATGATTGTTTTCAGGAACTGAAAAGAAGATTGGTGAATGCACCTATTTTGGAACTACCTTCCAATAATGGGGAGTTTTTTATCTACATTGATGCTTCATTGAAAGGACTTGGTTGTGTCTTAATGTAGAATGATCAGGTAATTGCATATGCTTCATGACAGTTGAAAACTCATGAGGTAAATTAACCTACACATGATTTGGAATTACCTGCTGTTTTTTTCGCTTTAATAATTTGGAGGCGTCATTTGTATGGAGTAAAGTGTGAAATATATACCGATCACAAAAGTTTAAAGTATATATTCACTCAAAAATAATTGAACATGAGACTGAGGAGATGGCTAGAATTAATCAAGGATTATGATTTTATAATTCATTACCATCCAGGAAAATAAAATAAAGTGGCTGATGCTTTGAGTCGAAAAAGTAATGATTTATTAACAATATTGCATTTGAAAATTGATCCTTTGGTTAAGGATTTGATGAAATTTGGCATAGAAGTTGTTGGTGTAGGATGTCCTTTTGTTTTGTTTTAGGTATCAGTGAAATCTTCTCTATCAGACAGAATTTAGAAAGCATAGAAGCAAGAAAGTGAGTTGCAGAAAAAGGTATAGCTGGTTCAGAAGGGTAAGTTGCTTGAATTCAGTATTGATAATGATTTTGTTTTGAGATTTGGGAAGATATTGTGTGTTCCTTGTGATCCACAGTTGAAGAGAGAGTTGTTATGTAAAGTTCATAGTTCTTTGTTTTCAGTTCATCCAGGCAGTACTAAGATGTATAGAGATCTTCAGGAGTTTTACTGGTGGGACGGAATGAAAAGAGATATTGCTGATTTTACTGTGAAGTGTTTGACATGTCAACAGGTTAAAGAAGTGCGGTAGTTACCAAAAGGTATGCTTCAGCATTTACGAGTACCAGAATGGAAATGGGAGAATATATCCATGGACTTCGTTGTGGGATTGCCAAAGACACCTCGAGGTAATAATGCAATCTGGGTTATTGTTGATCGCTTGACTAAATCTGCTCATTTCCTTGCTATACGAGATACTTTTTCCCTAGATCAAATTTCCCGTTTGTATCTTAAAGAGATAGTCAGGTTACATGGAGTTCCTCTCTCCATTGTATCTGATCGTGATCCCAGGTTTACTTCTAACTTTTGGAAGGGCCTTCAGAAGTCGTTGGGTACTGAATTAAATTTTAGTACATCTTTTCATCCTCAATCAGATGGGATGTCAGAACAAACGATTCAGACATTGGAAGATATTATACTTGCTTGTTCAATGGATTATCAGGGAAGTTGGGACCAACATATTTCTTTGGCTGAGTTTTCTTATAATAACATATTTCATTCCTGTATACAGATGGCTCCATTTGAGGAATTATATGGTAAACGGTGTCGAACTCCAACTTTTTGGTATAAAGTAAGTGAAAGGAAGTTGATGGGAACAGAATTGGTGGAAGAGATGGCAGAAAAAGTTCAGTTGATTCAGAAACACATGAGAATAACACAGAGTAGGCAGAAGAGTTATGCGGATAACCAGAGGAAGGATCTATCATTCGAGGTAGGTGATCATGTTTTTCTCAATGTTTCACCGTGGAAAAGTGTGATGCGATTTGGTAAAAAAGGAAAGCTGAGTCAAAGGTTCATTGGACGATTTGAAATTCTAGAGAGAGTTGGATCAGTTGCTTACCGAGTGGCTTTACCTCTGAGTTTATCTCAGGTACACGATGTTTTTCATGTTTTGATATTGAGAAAGTATATGCCAGATCCATCTCTTGTTTTGAGCCTAGAGGTAGTTCAGTTGGAAGAGAATCTCTCTTATGAAGAACAACCAGTCCAGATTCTTAACCGTAGAGAGCAAGTGTTGCGGAATAAGGTAATTCACCAGGTAAAGGATTTATGTAAAAACCATATGGTTGAAGAGGCAACATGGAAATCTGAAAATGCTATGAGGGATAAATACCCCCACTTATTTTGAAAGTGAATAAAATTGCGAGGATACAATTCCCAAAAAGGGGGAAAGATGTATCATTCCAGGTAAATAAAGAATAAAGAATTTTCATATTTATTAATATTTACGAATTAAATTTTAATTTTACTTTAAAGGGGTTTCTATGTTCGATAGCGTGCCTGATACGCAACAACGAGTTTCTTTGAAATCTTATGTTGCAAACTGGTAATAAAAAAATAATATTTTAAATGGTAGTTAACACGTAGCCATTGTATTGGCGGGAATGAATAGAAATAACTAAAATATGATTATATATGTTTGTTAACTATTTTTGTGTTTATCTAATAAAGGATAAAAGCCTAAAATACGAAAAGAATTCATTTTTAGGCATAAATACTCTAATATTCACTAAAAGGTCGAACTATCGCCTTTTAATGGAGAACCCTTTTTAAATATAGTTTTGGTCACACTTATACATTCTATTGGACCAAATAAAATTCTTCTTTAGAATCGGGACATCAAAATTTACTTTGTGTACATTTTTGGTATTTTTCTGATAAAGTTCATTTTTTTAATGAATACAGAAAAATGTGGTATTTTAATTCAAAACCTATTTTTAATCTAATTTATTTATATAATTATATTATCTTTTTAATTGGTTTTAAAGTTAAAATAGAATATCTTTTTACCATTTAATCCAATATTTGTCTTTGGAATTAATTTTACCTTGATATTGGACTTAAACTAGTGTCAATCTTTTGATACAGATTGTTTCATAAAAACACACTATTTGTTTTGACAGCGGGAATTAATTATTAAATTAATTAATGTAACTTATATGTTTTGAATTTTGTAAAATAGTCATTATTTCTTAATTCAAAATTTCAAATATATCTTAGGGTGAAGTTTGGGTATTTTTCTGAAAAGCTTCAATTTTTTATGAATAGTGAAACCACTAAGTGGTACTTAAAAAAACTGATTTTTCATTTAAATGAAATTTTACCACCTCTGTGTTTTGAATTTCAAAAATCCGACATACATGGTTTTCATTATGAAGTAAAATGTGTTTCAATGGGATTAAAATAATTTTTTGGTGAATAGTAACTTTTTATGTTTAAATCGCAATTAGAGGTAATTAGTGTAGTTTAAGGTAAAAATAATGTTTTAATAATATGAAATGACCTAGACACATGTCCTAAACATATTGGATGTGTCATGGCCGACCAAAAAAATCCATGGGTCGACTTGGGGACCCCATGGAGCAACTTTGGTAGGAAAATGACATTAATAACTTTTTATTTAAAGTTAAAAAGAAAATGTCTCAAACATGAGTTGTTTTACTAAAACAATTTTTAAATGGGGTTATAAAAGTCATATTTTTGACTATAAATATTAATTAGAAAGATAAAAATATTTCCTACATCATGATATTTTTTTTATAATTTTTAGACATTAAATAAATTCAATTATTTATGACACCATTATGATGCAGCGATTACCTCATTATTTAACGATTTAAATAAAATGAAAATATAATGTAAAATCTAAGACCTAAAGATGTCAAAAACCTATTGGATGGGTCGATTTCAAACTATAATCACCTTATCCTAGAAATATATATTTTTGGGACCTTTTAAATCCGAAAAGAATTTTATAATAAAGTAACCTTTTATAACTTTCCAAGAGTGCCCCTCCTCCCCTCTTATAAAAGGCCCCCACATATACCACTTTACCCACACCTCTCAAGCCTTTGGAACATCCAAAACCTGCCCATTTTGTCTCTCCATATCCCTCTCTTACTCATAGAATCCTAAATTTTTTTAGAAGTCTTCCCAATGAATCCTTTGAGCTCAAATCAAAAAGAGTTACCCGTTTTAAAGGTATGATTTTCTCTTGTGTTATTATGTTTTATTTTTCTTATGCAACCCCCTATACGATGATTGTTCAATATTTTTCTAACACCTTAAAAGGTGGCCATTAAGATGACACTATATTTATATATGATATATGATATGTTTATGTTTTTCTTAAGCTTCTGTATTTTTCATTTATGGCATACCATTATGGTTTCCATTATGGGTAAACGCGATATCTTCATTTTAGGAAGTGCGGACTACCGCCCCCTCAAAGTGATTTGATATGTTAACATCGTATGTGGTACGTATAAAGGATAAATTTAATGATATTATATATGATATTATACTGTAATTATGATATACATTTATATCATTATTATTTCACTCCATTAAGTACGAAATAGAAATGAAATTAGCGTTCATGCGTACGTACGGCTTACCGTCTCCATGAACGGTGCATTTCATTTCTTACCTCTAAATGATTATGTAATATTATAAATGCATGTATATACTGGATATATATGATATATATGATATATACATCATGTATATAATTCTTGATATAATGGATATTTTACCACATGGACAACTTGTAATTATAAAGAGTTTATTTTTGACTCAAGTACCAATGATCGACAAAACAACCATTATTAACTTAAATAATTACATAGTGTTCATAACATGGTAATAAGTGATATAAAAGGAATAATAAACTTGAAAAAGGTTCTTAAGAATGTAGAAATTAACTCAAGTTTATTATTCAGGACATTAAAGAACGATCGAGTCAAGTCAGACCTGAGGTATGGGACTTCGTCTCAATCTCCTTTCATTGAGGCATATTTTGTTTTATAAACAACCTTCTTTTATATGGTGTATAAACCCCTTGAATTTTACGTTTAACCAAAATGAATCTTTTTTATACGAAGCGTTTTACTAAATGAAAAAATGGAATGTTTTTGTCATACGTATGCGGTGACAACAACTTCTCCACCGCCGTGACCATTATTTGAGTTTCAGCTTCCTCTACAAGCCATACCTTTTTTTTAATGAAAAATAAATACCATGTTTTACTTTTATTTTATTTTGGTATTGAAAATGGTTTTCATAATGTTTTTATTATATCAATGTGTTGTATTGATATCTTGTGATTGAAATGTGGAAATGTTATGTTTCCTTTATGCATGTTTTATGTGATACGATTATTTTATGGATCTTGGGTATTTCTATGAAGACGTGTGTTTCTGTGATAAACTAAGGTCAGGTGAGCCCGA
Organism: Viscum album; assembly: GCA_963277665.1. Classification (NCBI taxonomy): domain Eukaryota; kingdom Viridiplantae; phylum Streptophyta; class Magnoliopsida; order Santalales; family Viscaceae; genus Viscum; species Viscum album. The sequence goes on from OY728125.1 coordinate 1,059,281,338, forward strand.
TATAGCTCTCCAATGCATTGGGTAATGCGAAGGAGTTAAACGTTAAGGTTTCTCTGAAGAGATTTAGGGAATATACTATGATGGGTATTCCAAACGTAACCAAGAGGGTTACTCCCTACGTAAGAATGTTTTGAATGCCTTCAAGTTACCTTTATGTCTTATTATTTATATGATTTATTCATGATTTTATGAGGTATGTGAAAGTGATTATGTTTTATGAGTAAAGTATGATTTCATACATAGACTAATGTTTTCATTTCGTACTTTTATATCCCTTACTGATCTTTTTATGCTCATCCCAAGTTTTTGAAATGTGTTTCTCAGGTCAAGGGAAAGGTACATGATGTGATGATAGTGTCAAGGCAGTTTCAAGAAAGAATCCATGTTTTATTTTAAATATGATTCCGTTGATGGGAAAAATGGGTACTATCTTTTATATAACCACTTTGTTTAAATGTGGAATGTAATGCATGTTTTATGATCTAATTCTCTAAAACTCTAAACCTGAAAAGATCCTTAACATGTATTCTTGAAGTAACTCAAGATTAAGTTATGTTTAAGGTTGGGGCCTTATATTTCATAAATCCTCTTATACAATAAAAGTGTGTCTTATTTGAAACTATATATTTTCAAAATATATAATTTTTATTTCTTCGAATCAAAATCAAAATTTTATTAAACATGTTATATAATTGTTAATAAATAATGATAAAATGAGCTAAATATAACCATTATTCTACTAAAATTGACGTATAAAAATTTTTATTACTAGGTTAAATATACATAACCTCTTACTAAACATGTGTTCATACAAAGGGTAATGTGTGTGATGGTGAAACGTTTTGAGGGTGGTTCAACGAACATTGTTTGGGTCATGAATTATAGAAGCATTAACTTCTACCATAAAGGGTTATGATCTTGTTTTAGTGATTCCATATCACCTTGAGACATTTCAAGGTAAGAGCTAAATGATACCAAACCCCTCAGAATCATTGATAAATGGGATTCATAGGGAATAATCCTACTAGTTGCGGCCATCGATTCATCCTTATTTATCAATTGGATTTTATCCTAACCCTTAATATATATTAATAATAATAATCACTATACAATGGATATATTATAAATGGTTATTATTGTTAACATCTTTTTAAATGTGATAGAATATAACATACAATTGTTAAAACATACCAAATTATTTCATGTGTTTTTTATAATTTTATTACGTCATAATGTATTTATTCATTAAAAAGGGTATTTTATTTATAAAAGTTTATATTGTTACATTATCACCCCTACATAAAATTGGAACTAAAAATTTTCATTTCTTGTAATATTGAGGGTAATTTTTATTCATTTCCATATCTAGAACCATAGTTGCTTCTTCAAACATATCATTTTCCATAATTCATTGACCATGTGAGTTTTCTTATTCCATAGAGCGTTGTCTCTATGATCTAATATCATCACTGGCTACTCCTTGTATGAAATATAATTATGAAAAAGTATTACCTCTAGATTTAGTTCATTTTAGGGGTGTAATGACCCAAACAATTTGAATGAAATTCAATTTTGAATGAATAAATTAATTATAATGTAATGGGATTATTGAAAACACATGCACTAATTTGGATATTTGGGATAGTTATAGTCTTTAAAATTTAAAATTTCATTAATCATAAGAAGCATTGGTAATATAACCATTGTAAATTGAGTATTACGATTAGAATATTTTTATGGTTACTCTAAATACATTTTAAACTAATTACAATAGTGATGTCATCGATGAGTATGAGAAGACACTATGAATCCCATTTATGAAATAATCCAAGGGATATTGAATCACTAGTATTTTTGTTGGAAAAGTATCTATATAAGATCTAATAAATGAAACATGAGTGAAACCATTTATTGGACAGGTTCTAGATTATTGAGATCATGATCCAAACCATGTTCTCTAACCCACCACAAGAAAGGGTCACTATCGCACACCTCACCCTAAGGTAATATTTTGTGTAACAAATGGTTATACATTTATACCGTAACATTATGAATTTTTATATTTTTATTTTTTAACAAAATATTTAATATACTTTTCATTTTCATTATTACATTATAAATGATTAAATAATGAGTTTGATAAAAAATATATTTTTATACAATGAAACTCAAATTATATTTCTAGTAAGTGTATTGATTTAATAAAAACTATTTTTGAGGAATTGAATAATTTTTGAAGTAAAATTATTTTAATAAATTATTTTTATTCGATAATATTTATTTAAATATAAATGATAATAAATTCTTATTTTTTACAATATATTTTTTAAAAGGGATAGAAAATTGTTATCGTCATAAAAAATGTATATTTCAACAAATGGGAATTATGAATTAAAAGTATAATTTTTTATTTATATAGAATTATTTTCATAAGTGAAATATAATTTTTCAAATTATCATGTTTAAATTATCCAATGGTTAATTGTGAATAATATTTTAATATTGACAAATTTTTGGGCAAAAAGTAAATATGGTAAAAATATATGGTATGTATTATGAAATCATAAAATAAAAAAAGTGATGTTATAAATAATATAAAGATAATTCATGAATAACGTTTTGTTTAACCTTTAAAAATGTGTTTTTATGTTATTATATTACATTAATATAAAATTAATGAATCCTCCCAAGATTATATTATATTTTAACATTTTAAAACTAATTATTTAATAACATGAGTCACCTCCACATCACCAATAGTATTAATTTATTGAGATATGTTCAATGATTTATAAATTAATGTAACACACTCTTATTTGGACAACAATATGGAATGAAACTGTCATATGGTTGGTGGTTGGTTTAATTTATCACATAGATTCCAAAACCATATGTTTAGAAAATAATAAAATATTCTCTTCTATTTTGTTAAAAAAACGAGACACATACTCTAATTCCTCTTAACTAAAAACCCTTTTATCATGAATGTGATATAAATTTACCTCTTAATATCCCTTAAAAGTTTTATTTATACTCTTTATAAGATTATATAAAGGATTGATAAGTTCTCTTTCAAGGTAAGGGATCCTATCATTCACTTATTTATACATGCATCTTCTTTATATTACTACTTTTGATTTCCAATTCTTCATATTAGAAAATGTGTTTAGACATAACCTTTAGTATATTTAGGATTTACAAGTTATGAAAGAGCCATTTTACTCTCACTAAAAATTCCCACTAATATTTTAGATCCATATTTCTGCTACTGAAATTATCCTATGTTTTTTCATATAGAATATTGATGTAGTGAATATACAGACTAATTTATACTCAAGTGTATTCACCTACATATAGTTATACTTCATTGAGTAGGGACAAAAATATTTGTATCCTACACTCCTTAATCATGGAATTAAAAGTGATCAAATTAATACTAATTATGTTTGATCTATGTGGAACACTTATGAATGTACATGATAGGTGATCTATAATTTTATGACCCTATAATTCATTAGGTAATGTTATTATCTCACGGGATACAATGACTGGTTTTTGGGAGTTTATCCTATGAACACAATTTCATGTTATCTTGGTGGATATCCTTGACTTATGCTAATAATTTCATGTTTTTTTTCTTTCCACATTTCCATGTTTCCTTTATTTAAGAATCATATATGATGCTTTGAAGACCATTTCTATGATGCTCACACCTTTTATCCCACCTTTATATGCTTCTTAACTAATATGTATTTCATTCATCATGTTATCCATTGATTATTACCTTACAAGGTTTTATATCTCAACCCTTTATTATATGTTTCCTCAGTTTAGATCATGTATTTTTAGAAGAGTGAAGGAATTTTATGATAATATTATTGAGTTTTTTAAAACAATTGTGTCATTGTTAAAGTATTATGTATTGAACATAATTTTCGAAAGACATTAGGCCTCATGATCTTCTATAATTTTATTAAGTGTGTTTTTATATAATAAATATTTAATTATGGTATAATAAATATGGATTTTTGTAACAGGTTTTGTATGTACTTCATTATGTGTGATACATGGAAGACATCATGTAATTGAGATAGGTTGTGTGAGAGGGTAAGTCACTAGACCCCAGTTCTGATGTGATCAACAACATCAGTAGAGAAAATGTATATTTTTATAATGATTACCTTCTTCTAAAACCTCGTGACTTTCTTCCATGGTGATATTAAAGTAACATATTATCTCTTACCACAAATTGATATTATCATCTATGATTAGTGGTATAGATTTTCTATAGACTTTATGTGTATTTTATATGATGTTGAATGCTTTGAAACATCACCATAATCCCCTAGATAATATAAGTTCCCATCAACTTTTTCTCTCTATCTTTATCTTAACATGTTGGAGTCTAAAATATATTCCTTTGTAGAGAATCATAAGGCTCCATTGGAATTCTATAATATATGTTGTTGTTTTACGAGAACTCCACTATGGGATGGTGTCTATCCGAACATTTGTGGAAATCCATTTTGCATGATATCAATAAATACTCAATATTTTCAATGGTTATGTTAGATTGATCATCCATATAAGGGAGATAAGTACAACATAAACTCAACTATATATCCCATTCAAAATGAAAGGTTCCCCAAAACCACAAATTGAACCATAGATCTTGATCAGTTACAATAGAGAGTGTCACTCCATGCAGTACTACCATTTGCCTTATGTATATCTTAGCATGTTCATTAAGAGATAAATATTCCTTGATTGAAATGAAATACACAATGTTTTTAAGGTTATACACTGCCACCCATATTTCATTATTTTCTTTATATGTCCTAGGGAGTCATACAATAAAATACATGGTTATGTTTTCCCATTTCTATACTGTTATAGGAAATCGTTGAGTCATACACCTAGACTTCTATCATTCATCCTTATGTTATTGGAATACCAATCTTTGAGATTCAAATTCTACAATCACTTTATTTATATTATCCCACTATATTGTTTTCTTTATAAATTTATACATATTATTGTTTCCTAAATTAAACGATAAGGATTATCTATGTACATCAACAAAAAGACCCCCCCCCCGTTCAATTTATGTATTAATGGGACACATATCCATATTTTAAAAAATATAACTCCATCATTATCAGAGTTGAACAATGGAATATTTTTTATCTTTTCTTGTACCACCATATCTTTTTTTCACCTTGAACCACTCAATAATGGATGGTTTAGAATATATTTCATCCAATGTTTATCCTTTTTATGTACAAGAATAATGGATGACATCAAGTCCCCATTAGGTATTGGGTTATAAGATCATTTCTAATTACAACTACTATAATTGTTTTCACATTAAGTTGACGGTAATGTATTAATATATCATAATCCTTCATTATATTTGACTATCATGGATGATTTATATTGAGATCATTTTTTGTGAATATATACTTGAGATATTTACGATCCATATATATGTCACACATATGCCCATAGTGATAATGTGTCCAAATCATAAATGTGAAGATCACTATTGAAAATTCAAGATCATGTGATGGGTATTTCAACACATGGATTCTTCTTTGGAATGAGGCATATGATTTCACTTTTCATCATCCAGGAGTACACAACTAGATACCTTTTTGGATGTATTATTGTAGATCAACATTCCTTCTCCATTGGTGGGTAATGAGAGAATGGGTTAACATATTAGCCTCTAATTTAAATCTTTTAATAATTTTTCATATTTATTGGTATATAAAAACATCACTCCCTTTTATTTTATCTTAGTTATTTGGATTGAAAATCTTGAGAAGTTTATTACAAAATGATGATAGTACCTAACTAGTCTAATAAAGCTAGAGATCTCTATAGATATTTTTTTAATGGTTTGTCCCGTAGCCTCATTTATTATTAAATCAAAGAAAATACCTCTTTAACTGGGTAGAGGGACACCCATTACATAGCCCGAAGGCCCAGTGAAAATTTATTCCATTCCATGGCCCACAGGACCATTTTTTTGGCCCATGGCCCATTCTGTGAATAGTACTGCTACAATATCTGCACTGCTATAGTTCTGCAAAGTACTAGTCACTGCTCCAGTACCCTACCGCCAGTACAGTAACCTACCTCCGCTATTGTGTCTACCATTTCTACAGTTCCGCCTCTGCTACAGTACACTAAAGTGCTTCTATAATCCCTGCACCCAAGGGGTTTTGAACCCCCATTTTTCATGTAGAATTATGGGGTGCTTACCACTAAGCCAAACCCCAACTACAGATCTCTATCGATGATGTTTCTTTGGTCCATACTATAATTTATTATATTTTTTATATTCCATATATAACCCTTTTATAGTGTTAACATTCCTTATGAATGTTACTTGCTCCATTAAATACTCACATTTACTACACATCACATTAAAAATTTCCTTTTGAATGGTTATCAACAAATTGTTCCAATGCTCCTCATATTCTTCCATTCTATTTGAGTATATAAAAATATCAACTAAAAAAACTATGATGAATTTGTTGAGGTAATACCCAAATAATCTATTTATTTTGTTCATGAAGATATTTTGAGAATTAGTGATTCGAAATGGTATCACTATGACCATGTAACACCCATTCCTTGAACAGAAAAAGAAGTCTCTCAGAAACCCTCCTTCACATTTTCTTGAAAATATGTAGGCTAAATATTATACATAGATAGTTATTTTTCTCCATGTCGTTAATAAAAACAAGTCATATTTATGTGTAAGAGGATAATTTCTATTTATTGTGATCTTTTTGAGCTCAAGATAATTAATGAATAGGTGAATTTTACCAACTTCATCTTAAAAACGAGGACTGGTGTACCATATGGTGATGTACATGGGCATATATACCATTTCCCCAAATTATCAAATATTTTCTTCTTTATATATTCAGATTTAATAAAATTAATTTTATATGCTGTCTTTAATATTAAAAAATATTCATGTATAATCACTAATGTTAAATCAACATCATGATTTGAAGTATGACTATGTAATTCTATGAGAAACACATCAGTGTATTCCCATACAATGATAATGTTATCAATAATTAAATTTTCCCTGGTATTAATCATTTAAGATAGATACACATTCTTATATAGTAATAATATCCATAATTTATATGAATATAACAATGTATATTCATCCTCATATATTGTTTTTATATAATCATAGGGTAAATTGAGATTCAAAGGGTTATTTCCATCAATATTCAATTTTTGTTGGCTATATTTATGAAAATTGAATCCATAACAAAAATTTAATCGAATTACAGAAAAGGTAGTATCACAATGTTTAATGGTATATTCATCCAAAAATTATGGATTTTCAGGAATTTATATAATTAGGATGTGATAATTTCCCAATTTTATATTTTCATAGATAGCTCAACATCAATATTTTGAGGTGGTATTTTAGTTTTTCTCGTTGACCTAATTTATATGAAAAAATTAATAGAACTAGAATCAAATAATTATTTCATATTATTTAATGAATAAGTAGATTACCCATTACTAAAATATTGTCGGTATCCAACTCGATAGTTGGGATAACACAATTTTTACATTACACTCTATGCATTAGAGGAAGTTGGAATTTATTATCATAAGAAAACCTTGTATTAGTGCATTTATTATAATAGTTTATTTTTTTCTTGGTAATGGAAACATTATAAAACTATTTGAGGGTTAATTGGGGAATCCCATTCTTCAATCACACTGGTGTGCTTCTAAAATCATCATTTTCTACTTTTGGGTCTTTCTATCATACACCAACACCATTTTCTTTCCCCTTAAAAAATTTCTAAAATTATTCTTCCCATAAATTTGATAAGTGGTATTTTGTACTTTTTAACCCCATGAGATTTCTTCATCACACCACCAGAATAAAAATCCAATCTCCACTTAATAACTCTATTGTCATGATACCAATGACATTCACTTATCTTTTTTTGACTATGGAGGAACATCATAAAATTTACTCAATCCTTTAAAATTATTTAATCAACACAACTTTTTTAGACTCAACATTACCCACCAAAAATGCGATCAACTTTACATCTAGGGAGATAATAATGGTGGAGGTTAATCTTGAAATTCTTTTGAAAAATTCCTCTTAAGCCCCAATAAAATCATCCTTTTTTCCTTTAGGTAATAAAAATACCTCCCAATTTTATGTTAGTGAGTGTGAGAAATTTTTTTTTCTCAAAAACATTTCAGGACTTATTTCCAATCTATAACATCAATATCTTCCTCATGAATCACGTTTTTTATAATTGTTAACCATAGATCAGCTTCCACTTATACATGAAAAATACCCAGCATGACCTTCTGATTATTTGAGAATTGAAGTCTAGATAATATATATTCAATTGATTTGATCCATTTTTTTTTGATTAAGGGATTATAAGATCCATAGAATGTCAGGCGCCTTTGTTTCATAATGGTCTCAACTGCAATGTTCTCTTTCTTAAGAGCTTTTGGAATTTCCCCCTAAATCGTGTTTTTTTAGAACACAAGATAATTGAGAAATTATTTTCATGATGTTGTCGACTCCTCCTCCCTTAATGTTGGGGATATCATTTGGACACCAATTACATTTCTCATCACATTGGATATTAACTCGGTTCCACTTATTCCCATAAATTGACTAAAATAATGAAAAACTTTGGCTGATAATTTTGATACTACTAAATACTTAAAATGTAAATGATGAGAATTAATGGGCTAACTCATAAATGGCTGATATCCATTAACCTATGAATTATTGTGTTTTAATATATGTTATCCTTGATATATTTTCTATCATAAATTCTTATTGTTATTTTTCCTTGTAATGGTTTTTAAGAAGCATTATAATTTCCCAATGTTTTTCCCTAAGTGTGAAAAACTGGGTTTGCACTATGGAAATTTTTTTGATAATGATGTGTTGATTGAGTAAAATGAAAATGTACACTTTTGGGGTTATTTCCTCTTTTTAAATTTTTTCCAAATCCACATGCCCATGTAGTATCTATAAATGGATTTGGTTACTCTGAAAACACATAATATATATATTACCAAAACGTGGGGATATTACATATGGTTAGGATTATTACTTATTCTTTTAATAATTTTTTATAAAACTAATTTCCAGAACAACTAAACATTCGGACGATATAAACATTGAAAACTTGTATCTTTAATACACGTTAATTCATGATTTATTGCATGGACACACACATAAAAAAATACCAAAATATTAGAAGGCCCTGTTTATTTACAAAATTAGTTACATATAAGAATAACATGGAATATTGATATAGGGTGATTATTTAAAAACTCCAAAAAATTCCACTATGTTCCATAACCCTCCTAATTCTATACTGGATCACATAAGGAATTTCATAAAAAAGGGGTGATATATAAATCCTTGTAGGGAACTAATTAAATATTAACATGATGAATTTAAAACATGTTATTCAAGAAGAATATCATGGTGAAAAAATAGTTGAGAATATTAATACTAAACATCTGTGAATGATATAATATGATAATATCATGGAAACATATGAAATTTGAAACAACATAAAACATGAAATTATATGAATAATTCAAGGATAGCCACAGAGAAATCATAACATAATTTATATAGGATTAATTCCTATTCACCAAATCGAGAATATCATGGGATTAAAACATTACCCAATGCATGGGATGACTATATAATTATGGGCCCACCCATCACATTCACATCATGTACATTTATTTGAGTTCCACATATATCATACAATATAACAATGTATTTCAAAAATATTAATAACATGACTAAGAAGTGACAGTTACATGCATTGAAGTACACAATCAATGAATTATAGTTGCATATATTAAAATACCCTTAAGTGTATGTGTGTATTGGTATTCATAAAAAAAATTAATGTAAAATATTGAGAAATTTTAAATAGAATAACTAGTGTACATAATGGTCCATGGATGGGGTTAATTAAAGTTAAAGGTGTTCTCTAATTTAATTTTAATCCCAAGGAATGTAATCATGATTTGATAAAACCAATAGAAAAAAATGAAAATATGTAAATATAACATAGAAGTATAATGATTTTACTTGAAATAAAAAATATTAAGCAGAGGATCCATTAAATTGAGAGGATGCTTCCAAGACCCTTATAGAAAATTCTTAAGAGAACTAGAACACATTGGGAGAGATTTATATAGTAATAGGGGGAGTAAAATCATTATAAATAGGTTTGGTTAAATAGTAGTGGGGGTTGGGGGATGGTTGGTTATTTATAGAAAAAGATGGGGGAATTCATTATTAATTTATAAACTTTGGTCTTTGACTATATGTGATAAGATAATCAAAACCACAATAAATAACTTTTTTTACCCTTAGTATATTCAAAAGAGGAGATTTTGGAAATATTTTATAATTTCAAGAATCAAAATCATTACAATATTACCATTGGTGATATAGAAGTGAGTCATGTTTATAAAAAATATATTTTAAAGCTTGAAAATATAATATACACAAGGGATTCGTTAAGTTTTTAGAAAATTAATCAAACTGATTAAAAACACATTATTTTAGAGGATATATATATATATATATATATATTCATGGATTCCTTTTACGCCATTTATTGAAACACTTTTTTCAACATTATGATGTCATCATACAGACTGTATATTGATACAATATTTAAATTTTACCCAAAATTTTTATTACCTCATAGAATTATCGAAAGTTTTACGTTGGATAATTTAGATGTGATTATTTCAATAATAATATTTATTTTATGAAAATTGTTTTATAAATACAATAATTCTCTCTTATAAATAAAAATTTTATTTAAAAAATAATAATAATTTTTAGGATATTAACTACCTTTTGACCAATATAAAAATTATAGTGGAAATCATTAAATTATTTTATCATTTATATTAAAAAAATATTATATAATAAGAATATTTTATTAGAATATAATTTATATAAATCTATATTAAATTTTTCTAAAGTGTATCAATGGAAATATAGATTTTATTAATATAAATGTTGAATTTCATTAGGTCAAAATAATATATATTTTTTAAAACAATTAATAATAATTGATAAATTAATGTTTAATAGAGATTAATATAATAATACTTTAATAAAAATCTATAAAAACTAATATTACTAGGGTCTTGATCCAAAATACATCATTACACCATTGTACGCCCAAGGAGTAAGGTGTGTGATGGGGAAAATTTATTAGGGTGTCTGGTAAAAATGGTTTAGGTTCTGATCTCAATAAGAGTAAAGTTTTCTTTTAAAATTTTCCCCATCTTTTAGTGGTCATATGAAATCTTACAATTAGCCAAGAGAAAATCCAAATGATTGATTCTCCCTCAAATTATATGATAAATGAGATTCATAATTCCAAATCCTATTGGTCTAGGCCATCACCACATACATATGTGTAAATTGGCTTTTATCATAATCCTTAATATATACTAATCATAAACATCGCTCTATAGCATAAATATTTTTCAAAGGATGTGATGGATAAATTTTTTTTTGAATTTGATAAGATATAACTTATAATAGTGTAAAATAACCATGGTAGTTCATGTGTTTCGTATAACTTCATTATTAATAAGAAATTTATTAATTAAAAAGTAAATTTCATTTATGAAATCATGATTTGATACAAAAATGCATATTAAAATATTGATTTTTTACAATTATATTACTCACTGATTATATTCATGATATCTAAAAAACAAATTAATAATTCTACTGAACTCCCTATAAAAATTTGGTAGGTATCTATTGAGGTGACAATGGAAAAAATTTCTCAGACGTAGGAGGAATAAAAAGATCATGGGGAAATTTAATTTAAAATAATTAAAATTGGAGAAGGAATCCCTCTATGAAAAATCATGTTCATATTATTTAATAAAATGGAGTGATCCATGTTTCTTAATAGATATATCCCCAGACAATGACCTTATAGAATAGCTGATGAAATAGAAAAAATTACTTTCAGCTCAGCCATAAAGGAATCCAATACTGAAAGAAAACAGAAGAAATAAGAATTATATATCAGAAAAAATTCGATTTAATGGTATGTAATCTAATTTTAGTGTATCACATAAAATGTTAGGATGAGTCATCTAGAGCCATCATTTAATTATTGTCCCCCTTCCTCTCTATTCTTAATTATTTATATAAAATTTATTGATATCTTAGGATATTATTCATATTAATTATGTACTTTGTTTTATTAATTGTATCCATTTTTATTTAATTTTATTGTTTCATATGTGATTGTTATATATATTCTTTTGTTCGATTTAGATGGTAGTCAAAGGATAGATAATGAATTTGAGTGAAGTAGTGAAAGTAGAATCTCACAAGAACCATATAAGTATATATACACTACATCAAGAATTTTTTTTTGAGGTAAGTATAAATGTTGAACCCACTGAGTGTCCATACACAACATATAGATATTATTCTATGAGATTAAGGTGAATTTGATGGTTGAAAACTCACTTCTTATATGTGAAAAATCATTATTGTTCTGTGATAGAGGTGTAGTGGAGTGAAACCCTAAAAATGTATGATTGAAAAAAAAAACTTATGGTCTATTAACCCCAAATAGAAAAAAAAATATAATTAATTTTATTAATGGAATACTTCTCCATGGAAATAAATTTTCATTTATTATTTTATGAATATTATTTAAATCATTTTAAATCAAACACTAATATTAAATAAAATTTGGGGTGACAAGGATGAGTATATATAAGGGGATATTTATAGTATGTATTTTTATTTTAAATAATATTTGAGAGACTTAGATACATTAATTTTATCATGTACTCTAATTTTATTAAAATATAATATATTTTGTTGTAATAGCCATGGTTATCTACTTTCAAAAAGGTTCTTTTCTTTTTTTTTTCAACCTATATTCCATTTTTATACTTGTTTCCATTTTCTAATTTTATGTAACATTTAACAAAAAATACTAAGAAATAAATCCATTCCTTGAGGTTTTACTAGGACTCCTAATATAAAAATTAGTTATTCCGAAAAATTCTGTAAATCAAAAAATTAATCCTTTTTAGTGATTGGATAATGTGATTTAAATAATACTTAATAGAAAATTATAACAAAAGATTCATTATTTATATTTTTTATTTCATTTAAATTTCATGTATCAATTTTTCTTATTCATAGATTAAAAAATTAATTAGTCCTCTAATGTTGTGTAGCCTATCAATCTCTTGATGTGGTGATGATGGGACCAGTTTTCAGAAGAGAAGACTGAAGATCAGACCGTGCTACTAGGAACCATATTACCTAGTTTGAGGCACTTTAATATATTTAAGAAATGTTGGTTAAATCCTTAATATTAATGATATTAGTCACCATTATAGTGAAATTGATATGTTGAAACCATGTATTTTTGAAAAAAAATATGTAAGAGTTGTTTTCTATCATTTCATTCATTAGTTGATTATGAAATATTTTAAATCCATATAGTTGGGAACTAGGGAAAACATCATCATCATCATGGAAGGGGTTATGTATTTATAAAATTATATCAGGCTTATAGAGGAGTCTTTATATATATCCATGTGTAGGGAATGTAGAAAGATAATTATTAATTCCATTTAATGATAGAGATTGATTTTTTTAATTTCATCTAATAAGGAATAATGTAGTTCTATTTAATTTCATGTAACCCTAACCAATGATTTTCCTTATAAGTTTAGGTGGCTAAGAAATTATGTAGTTTAATAAAATTTATAAATTATTACTTTTGGTACTTATTCATAATATTACCTTTCTGACTATTCTAGTTGATTGGTCTTGTGAAGGTATTAATTATTACACTAGGATGGTGTACCATTTATTCATTTCCATCAATCATTGATAAAAAGTTTATGGGGAAGGATGAATACACACAAGGGTAAAATAAAAAAGTAGAAAAATGGTTCATACATCTGGTAGATTGTTTGTCCGTGGAACCCCAATATCATTTTTGGTACATAAAAAGATAATCATATTCTTTAGAGCAATGAGGAATAATTCAGTATATAAAATTTGGTATTCTTTATATCAGAATGTTCCACTAGTTTACTAAGATTAAAAAACCTCAATATTTTTATAATAAATGATAAATATTATTCTGATTACCCTAACTTATTGGGGAAAAACATAGGATATTAAAATTATGAATAGAGTAAATTTTTGAAAGTGGGTATATAGGTTTTCATAATGACCTGGTGATGTAAATTAGGTGGCCAGAGAAGAGGTTAGGATAGGAAATGATTTCTTATATTTTGATCTGGATACAAAGGTTTCATCACGAACTTTGGATTGTTATGGTGAAAGGTTTGAATTGTTCCCAAGTATATTACTATGGAAGATAGTTCCCCAAGGTATAAACTTGATGGTAAGGGGAAACACCACTATTGAGTATCATGAATGTTATTGTTGACAGTGATCAGTGAAATATTATATGATGGTAAAACATTTTATAGAACATTACTTATAATTTGAAAACATATATTTAATATATTATTAAATATATATTCAATTGTATTGGTATATAAGTAGATATAGAGGTTAATGGTTTTCTATAACTTAAGTTTAAAATGGTGGCTACCCCGATGAAAGATTCCTGTAGGATCCATTGTAATGGATGCATATAAACATGGATATCAATGTTTTATATATAGTAAACATGGTTGTGATGCTATTACATGGGTTTCCCAAAATTTTTCAATTTCAATTTAATTTCTACTTATAAAATATCTCACACAAAAGTATCTTATAATGGTTTTGGAAGAAAATTATTTGATTTATCAAAGTACATTACTCAAAATAATCCAATGGGTGGAAAAATATTTCTAGGGACACCTTTTTATTAATAAAATCCGGATTCCCAAAAACTAAATAGATTCTTAACATGTAAATGATTCTTGACAATAATAAATTCCCTTCCCTGACTAGAAAAATGGTGTCCCTATAAATTACTAAGGTGGATTCAAGGATTTTATATTCTCTTACTGGAATGTAATAACGACTCATATGTTATTTGTAACAGAAAACGAGTCTATTACATGATTTTTAATTAAAATAGGATATATAAAATAATATAACCTATAAAATATGTTCATTTCCCTCCCAAAAACAATTGTATCTTGTAAAATTCCTTTACAGTCATATAATTATTATATGTTGCCCCATATTAAATCATCCTAAATACAATTTCAACTCAAAACTACTATAAATATTTATTTGTGAGACCATCATTGATCCATGAGATATCAAATAAATTATTATAAAAACTATTATAGTAATAAATATATTTTTATCAATTATAGGTGTTTTGGACATTTTAATGGATCCATTGAAGATCTAAAAATTAGTTTATGATTTGAAAAACCATTTCTTCAACACATGATGAAATAATTAACCTAAAATTATGAAGTAGTTCTCAACAACATGTCTTCATATTAGGAATAATTGTTTAATAATATATATTCACATGAGTGTGATAAATATTATATAATATAGTGGCCCAATTTGTGTTTTAATCATAGTGTATGTTACCCTATTAGTTTCATGTTGTTCATGCAAATATCATAACTTTTTTAGAAAATTATGAACTTATTTTTATCATCCAATAATTTAATAATAATACAAAAAAATAGGAAAAATTTTATAACTATAAAAATAGAAAAAAAATATTCTAAAAAACCCAAAAGATCTTTATTTTTTTATTCTATTTAAATTTAATTTTCAATTTCACATTGAAATATTAAGTGATATGTCATTTAACATTAAATTAAACCCACTTTTATTATTTCATTTTAATTTATTTTATGTAATATGGGGACACATGTGTTGAATGGTGAATTAGAAGATGTTTTTTTTCATTTTTAGAGATTTTGGACTGTTTTACTGTGTTGTAATGGGTAATGGAATGTGAAAGAAAAATAAATATAAGAAGTGAACAATGGGTCATTGAAACAAGAAAAATAATATATCATGATTATTATTTATTAATTTATTTTTGGATATGGAAAGAGAAAAAAGAGATGTTATAAAATTATAAATTAAGAGAATAGAAAATAAATAGATGGATATAAATTTTAGAGGAATTATCAAGAAATATATATATCATAAAAAGGATATTTTTCATGTGGCATAAGAAAAAAAAATAGAAAAAATAAAGGAAAAGGATTTAAATTTATATAAAACAAGAATTCTTAATATATGTAATTTATAGAGTTAAGAAAAAAAATAATTAATGAAATAAAGGTTATATGTGATGTGGAAATATATTATAAACAACCATGTAAAATTGTGGAGGCAATCCCAACCATTTTACAACTTTATATATACTTTACACAATTCCCCTACATCATGAAGGATGGTAAATTTTTTTGAATTTTTTCTATTCATGCCAATTCATTGGGATAGATGCAACATAAGTGATGGATTTTATTTACAAAGTGCCAATAAATCATACTAATGAATATATTTTTATAAAAAAAACACACTTAACATAAATATATTTATTTGAACCCTGTAATAAATATTCATCATATGGTTATGAAGTGTTCTTCAATAGAGAATGGATGACTTTAGTTACACATAAGAATATATTTGGATGAAACCTAATATTTTTTTGTCAATTTATTTTCATTAATTATTATAATTTTTAAATTATTATATTTTATTTTAATAAAAACCTACTATTTTTTAACCATAACATTTATTTTGATGGAATTTGAGTCCAAATAATAAAAGAAGGAAGGACCCAATTCACTACCAATTGGATGAGCTATAATTTAATGGAGGGGATGATTTTTCATTCTTTTATCTCTTAAACTCTTTTATTACATTCATTTTCATGGTATATATAATTTTCTATACAACCACTAATTGATTTAACTATATATATACATTTTTCAATCAATGTGGTAATTGGTTGTATCTATACACATTTAAATCATGCTTCACTAAATGACCAAAAATATATATCACATAGAATTATATTTAATTAATTATCTTTGATACCGTGTATATTTTGAATCTCTAAATGAAACAAACATTAATTAATTAATAAATTTTCATAATTTTTTTCATTAATAAGTCATAATACAAGTCAGTTAATGACTTCATATTTTTGATTAAATTGTAACTTTTTAACTTAAAAGAATAACAATATTTAACATAACAAGCCTAATTAAATGTTTTGAAACATTATTTGAAAACAATGTGTATATAAAAATTGTATAAATATCTATAAATTTAGGAAACCAAATGAAAAATGGTTGAAAAAAATTTGAGGTTCAGTTACCTGTTATGGTTTCATGCCTTGTCCATCATTTATTGTCCTAAGAGTGTCTATTGTTGGAATTTCTAACATATTGATAATAAAAAAATCAAGGCTGAATAAAAATATATTTCAAAACTATCTATCCAATTTTCTCTTATTATATATTTATTATGGTTAACCTCATGGGTTTCACACTAATTAGAACTGTTTAATTTTAAACATTCTTAATTTAATCATGATAAATTCATCATAATTTTTTAAAAAAATTAAATAACTAATAAGGGTGTATTGTTTTTATAAAATTGAATAAGAGATAAAATATGATTAGGATGATTATTTAATGCATAATGAATTAATTTATTCAAAATCAAATTAATGTTTATGGATACAATTTCAAATAGAGTGACTTTTATTGCATTATATTGACATTATTTGAGGTGATATAGAAAGAAGATTGGTTTTTCTAATTAATATTTTTAAATTATGCAATTTCATCACGTAAATTGTTAAAATTATTATGATTATTAGTCAAATAATGGTCATAATTGTTTTTATAATGATAATATCAATGAGTATGGATAAGTATTATATATGTGTGGGGGTAGTGAATAGTATAATTTAGTTGAAATTTTTCCTATATAATTAATGAATACATTAATTGGAATTCTGGAAAAATAGATTTTATAAATTTAGTTATTAAAATTAAGGGTTTTAATATTGAGTTTTGGAATCATATAATTTAATTATTATTTTGAGTAATTTTTTTAAATTATTTCAGGCATCAATTTTCAATATTCATCTTTCATACTCAAATTAATTTTTTTTTGCTTCAATTTTTCATATTTATTTTATGTTAATAAATTAATAATTTTATGAACATAACTTTCTACGAAAAAATCTATGAAAAATATATACAATCCAATGCTATTTATGTATAAGGATGCAGAATTAACATTACAGAATGATTCATGTGTCACAAAACAAATTGATAATGGGAGGATAATTTTATGAGAAATAATTTTATTCATGATAGAATGTGATATAACTTGTTATAAAGATGGTTTCAACACACAAATTTTATAGAATACTTCAAGAAAATCTTTAAATAGAAACTGAATTGGAGAAAAACTAACCCCCAACATACCTCTCTATACTACAGAGGCCATCAACTACTAGTGAGCATCTAAGGTGTGATTGTGGGTACACAATAACCTCTATAAGAGAATAATGAAATGATAGTTTACGGAATACATATAAAAATTCAAAACAATAATCAATAATATATTTTTTTCAAAGGTTGAGGTCAAAGCCTCATTTATTATGAAATAAAATCAAAGACCTCTTTTAACTGGGTAGAGGGAGACCCATTACATAGCCCGAAGGCCCAGTGGGCATTTAGCCCATTACATGGCCCGTAGGCCCATTTTCATGGCCCAAAGCCCATTTTATGAATAGTACTGCTACAGTACCCTGCACTGCTACAGTACTGCACAGTACCCGCTGCTACAGTACTTCACACAATAATCAATAATATTAAAAATGTAATGAATATATAAAACTACAATTCCATACTAGTCACATAGGATACAACTAGAACAGTCATAGTATGATCACATCAAATTGGTGTAAAATAGAAACATAGAACCCCAATATTACCCCTAATGATCAACCTATTCTAGATCTGAAGATTAAAACCCATATCATGAAACATCTATACCTCCTACCATTAAGATACTCATGTGGATCTCTAAAATTTCATGACCTATGAGATATGAAATATTCATTTATCTATAAGGGCCTCTATTAGGTATGAATATTAACGCATTAACGAACCAATGATGATTTCAATAAAAAATATCCAAACATATATAAGTGTATATAAAGTGAGAAGTAAATTAATTTAATCATCCATCAGGTTCCTCTGTAATATTATTGACCAGAACCGGATGATCCATTACATACTTTGACTCATACCAGAGTTGGGTGTGTAATCTATACTATATTACACCAAAACAATCCTCACACTTCCAACCCAATTCATACCACATGTGTTAAATATGAACCATGAACCACACAACCACTGTTAACCATTCATGATGCCTTATGAAATGCTATCACATCACACCACATGTATCATATATATTTAATCCTTTTACCAGAAGCTTGCTCAAAATTCTTACGAAACCCAAGAAATATAGATACTTAACATTTACCAATTATATCTTGTCACTTACTTGTATCCCATATATATAATGATATTACCTCTCCCAACCAGTGATCTCAATATCCCCTAATATTACATGGACACCATTATTGAAACCCATCATTGAATATGTGATAAAGATCACCCCCCAAGACAGTCACTCAACATTGGATACCACCAAGAACTAGGGGTCAATAAAACCTCATTAGTACTAAATTTTTCTCACACAATCCCAATATTTAAAAAACGATGTTGAGAAATAATCCCCATTAACCTATTACCATGACAAATCTATATGTTCTTCATTGCCTAGACACTATAGTGTGCATAACAAAATGCTTCATATAGACATATATTTTTCTCTCCGTCAACAATGATCTATATCACCCTCATTATATCATTGTATCCTAGACCAATCATATATATACACTACAATAAGAAGAAAAACTACATCACAGTCCCTGATTAATGATTTCCTATTCAAAATCTCAGTACAAAAACCTCTATACAATATCATGTTAAACTATTTCAATCAATTACTACGCATAAAAACTCAATGAGAGCTTTAAAAAACTATTATTTTAATAACATGATTCTTACTAATTATAGTAACACAAAATAATCAACCCATGCCATCATTTTATAAGGCAATCACTTTTATAACTATGGAAATTAATATCCACCATATTTCCAATATTACAAGGATCTACATATAAATTCATGAATTATGTTTAGAAGTAAGGAAACAAGTAATTTGAAAACCTTATAAAATAACATAAAATGAAAAAAAACCCATTATTATGTTAATTAATTAAAAAATAAATTGTGAATAAATATAAAGTAATGTAATCCTCAATTATAGAGAACCACTTTTAGCAATGTACAAATGAATGAGAAAATGACTGGACCAATCCCTTCATGGTAAGGTACATTAGGTGAGAGAGGGATTGACATCTTATCCTCGATTGAAGGTACCCCAATCTTCTCATTAGTAATATTAACTAATTTATTTAAAAATATAAAAAAAATGATGATATCCTCTAGAAATTTAATGATCTTACCACTAAAAAATGTGGTTAACAATGGAACTATACCACTATCAAGGCCACCAAAACTTAGGTGGTCCCTATAAAAAACTCCGCTGGGATTTCATCCCACCCTCCAAAACCATTACCAATGAAAAATATTCTTAAAACATATTCTATGGCCTCCACAGACAATGTGGAACCTAAAAACTATTGATTTTTATACATTTAGACAAGGAATATGCAGATAATACCATAATCACATGCTCAGTTAATTTTAACCAGCCGACTATTTGGAAGATCGACCATGATTTAACTTAGGTTACACACTAACCAACCCCTTATTGAATCCCGATTGACCTATTCCATACATCTATGAATCACTATTTTGATGTCACACACAAATGTCTATTCTCGATCACTATAAATAGAAAGCTAAAATAGGCCAGTTCCGTCCATGAGAACTCCCCATCATAGAAAGTTTCTACCGGATCACACAACAATTGATCTTACTAACATTCTAATGTTACCATAACTGGCCATCATCTCAATTACAACACACATTGGCAACCAAATAATCCATCATGCATCCTAAAAAATGACCCCTTATTGCATGCCAAGTTATTACATTATACACATAGTCATACTATGAAAAAATATCAGTCACCCAAAACCAAAAAAAATATATACATAGAATACCAATAAATTTCAACGAATCTTCAAAATATTCATAAAATGTTGGTTCAAACATTTTAAATTTTCATGAAACCTCAATATATAATATATTACCTACATATATAGAAGTTGTATCTATGATATTCAACCCCCACTACTAGGTATCCTGAATATATAAATGACCTAATAATTCTCATGAATCCTAGCCAATACCACATTAAACTAATCTGTATTTTACCTCGTATAATTGATTCTAACCCAAAAACCTATCTCTAAATAACTAATAGGTCATCCAAAAATACCACTGAAAATGTATAATCTAGAAAAAAGAATGAAAATCCTTCAATGGGAAATCACACTGATCTGAAATTTTTTATACATTCCAAAAATTGAAATGGAAGACCAATATTTCTCATTTTATTTGAAATGCTAATCCTCCACTTTGAACAACCTAATATTTTTCCTCATGTCCATGACTTTTGTTTCCAAAATATAAATTAATTGATTCTCCAAACACCACATCCTATCTTAATATAATCCAATCAGTAAAATTATACGCCATTATCTATGTCAAACTTATATACTACATAAATTATATCAATGAGAATATGTTCACATATAACCTAATGATGTGACTAAGTCCTTCCTCTAATCATCACTCATTGGTTGTACCATCTCCCTCCAATTTCATAAAAACGAAAATGTATTTGGACCTAGAATATTAGTAAATTATCAAAGTACATACTTATAATAGATGTATGAAATCATAGGCTCGATCCACCATCAATGTCTTTATTGACACCCATCCACTCTCAATATACAATTGATAGAGGATAACTCACAAAGAAACATATATACACATCTTATCATGTGAATTTATTTTTACCTACCACACAACTTTGAGATAGATGCACCTCATAGATGCTATTAAACCACATAGTTTTGGAATCAATATGGTGGTTTCCCAGTTCCAATATTATGGTTTCTAGCTGTGTGACCCCATGATACTCACCTATGTAATCTCACATAGTGATAGTGGAACCCTCAAGTTTGGAAACCTAGAGAGAGAACCCTTCAATCACATAACCTTAAATGGTGTGCCCACCATTGTAAAGAAGTCAACTATATGTTTCCTATAAATACCTTATATTCCACTACAAAACATATAGTGGAGATAATAAATTATATATAGGATAAAAATGAGAAAGGATGTCCTAAAATATGTGAGTCTTGTGATGTTTATTCCTAAAAAATCCTCTTTTGTCTAGGATTAATCACTATCCAAATTATCAGGATCTATATTTCATGATATCCCACATATCACATTAATTATCACTTTTCAGTAGAAGGATATCCCTTCTATATGAGGTTACAATAAGTTCCATCCTTCTACACAGTTACGGACTATGTGGGACAAGCCCTCTATGCATCCCTTATGCAAACAATCCCCCATGTCGAACTTACCAAGTGGACCTACATATATAATGGGGTCCCTTGGTGGTTATACCTTCTCAACATGATGATAACATGGCAATGAGTTTCCAATATAGCCCTTCTAGGTAGATCATCCTCCATCGTTCCCATATCATCTTGATCATCCTCTATCATGTTCCTACTTACTCAATGGATTGGACTCCCTATTACAAGAAAACAAAAAAATAACAACCTAATTCAAATTTATATACCAAATATAAACCATTACATATATATATATATATATACTATCTAATCAACCAATGTCCCACTTTTTTTGATGTAACATTGAAATAGATAATCCAAAATTTATTCCAAACCCACCTTATGCATATGATATTGCTATGAGGCATGCCATAGTTTAATTTCTTAGATCATGGATTCACAAGATTAAATGCGTCCCCCACATGACCTTATTAACTGAAAATTCCCTTAAATGTTTGGAATAATTTATTTCCTTGATAATGATGGACCCTATAATATGTAAATATGTGATACCATCTCCTAGCTATGAAACCTAATATAGACCATCCCAACCAAAATATGATAATTCTAGGTGATTGTTGGATGTATAAGAATATTTAATAGTGGAGATAACCAAATCTTGAAAAATACATGAATATACACTTATAGTCTATTGAATAGGAATGAAACTATATCATCCATCATAACCTACGTACATGTTGGATGAGAGGTGATTGGGCTACTCCTAGGTTTATGTCACTATAGATTTTTAGTAAAATGATTGAATTATTCTCCACTATGTGAGCCAAAAATTTACTATAAAGGGTACATATAAATTTTTATGATTTATATAATCCCTTATTGTAACATATTTTATGAAATAGATGTCCCAATAAATTATTTCAAAATATATAGACAGTATCATAGTTTCATGATGTAAAACAACACAACACTATTCCTACCATGTGACACTAAACTGTTTAGAATGATCTTCAAACTAGACTATAAACTATGTCAATATAACCATATGGGATTTGATTTGTATCAAATATGATACATATAATTTCTACCAAATTTTCAAACCCAACACCATCAACACTAAATTTTTCAACTTCAGGGTGTCATATTTTTCATTATGTCACTCAAATCCTTCCATGATAGGTATATTACTTATAAATATGAACTCCCTTACTCTATGGGGAATATTTTACTAGAGGCAATGAATTTTTTCACTATGGATATATAACCACTTGAAAACCTTCCATCAAACCGAGTTTACCCAGTCATGATCCATGTATCAAAGAGACGGGGAGGCGGTGAATCAGTGATAAATTTTTCTTTTATGTTCCCCTTCTTTTTGAAACAACATTCACCACATATTAAATAGTTCTTCCCTACTGAACACACACAAAACCAATAACACATGATTTTCATTGTTCAATACTCAACATGAGTAGATACGTCCTTTGTATGGTATATATTTAATCCAGTACCACACAATCCACTAGAAAAAAATTCATTGATGTTGAATAAAATGAGCAGGATATACCCTTACACTCATGTAGAAATTGGAAAACAATCCCCATGTGTGTGTTCAACCTCTCAGCACAAATAGGGAATTGCATTATTTTAGTTCTTCTTTACCTTTGAACAGGTGTATTATATGAAGTACAAATCGTCACTTTCCTACCCAAAATCCATTTAGAACTACCTTACACACAACTGAATATGTGAAAATAACCCAAATCTTTCGCACACCATTTTAGGTGTCTTTCATGAAAAATTTATTTCATGGGTGCATGATTTGACTTTTGTCACAAAACAACTCTTGCACGCAACTTCAATCCTGCGCAAAACTCTCTTCTTGCATGAAAATATCCTTTTTTGCACGCAACTATTACTTCTTTCGTGAAACTAATTTTTTGTATATTTCTTATGTGATTTAGATATCGAGATTTCTCTAAGTTTCAAGAATCACATTTTTTAGGGGGTTACATCTTATTTGTAGAAATATTAAAACCTTTTGTGTAAAAACCTTGATGTTTCGCACAAGACACTGACGTATTGTGAAAAACCCCCATTTGACATCACATTGTGCATGTAAGGATATTTTATACCAACCTTATCTTTCTATCACTTCATGAATATTTTTCATAGTTCCTTCCATTTCTATTTTTCAAGTTTTTTTCCTCAAATCATGCCTCTTGCACAACATTCCAAACTCTGTTCAATCATGTGCACAAAAACTAATAAATTAAGAAATCCGCTCCATGGCCATATTTTAGTGCTAGGATAGTGGAACTTCCCTTGAATACAACATACCAAGCCATCATCAATCTTACACACATCAACCATTTCCAAAATCACATTTCTCCATCTCCTGATATTCAGTGCCAAAAATTTTGCAAACACTAGGAATCAAAGCCACCTTAAAATCTGTTTCTACCTGAACACCAATGCTGCCTAATTATCCTTTCAAATATTAAACAAACAACTAATTTCATCACAAACCATATCTATCATGATATATACTCTTGGATTGAATAGCTTTAGCAACGTCATATATTTAATGGGAAGTACTGAAACGTCTGTATCTTCTAGCAGCATCATTCTTTCCAATTAGAATTGAATATGACTGGAATCATATTTTCTCCCCCTTTACTTCATAAGGATTTCATCACAAGTTTTCCTAAATTATTATATTTTTGAAATAAAAATCATCAAATAATTGTCAGATTTTCATATCCTTTATGAAGTCAATTGATTTATCTTATTTGACAACAAAAGACAACACTCTATAAAAACTAACTCTTCTTACTTCCTTCTCCATCCCACTTGGTCCCAACACAAACCATATTCTAAATAAAATCATTCCCCTTTCTGCGGTAAACATTATATCTTGGATAACACTATATCATTCTTTGTTTGGATACACTCAGGATGATATCACATCATCCTCATAGGGACACATTATTCATTATTGTAAAATCATTATCTATAGGCTATATTTCCTATATGATCATCCAGAAAGGGGTGTTAATGTATATGTCGAACAAAAACTATCATTATGAATCTTACCCCTAATCCTATTTACCATATAATGTTAATAAATATAGATTAATCATAGATAATTGTCCATAAAAGTTATGATTTATCTTATTAAGTGGTATTAAACTATGTGGGTGATGATTTATTTTATTAGGATAAAAATTAAACCACTATTAATGGAATATTCCCGACAACAAAAAAATACCACTTATATAGATGGTGATATAATATTTAGTTCATAGTGGTGTGTATTTAAACTATAATATAATAAAATTATTAATCATTAATTAGTAATGAAAAAGATGGAAAACCTATAATAGAAAATTATGGTCACATAAATACAAGTTTATGATCAACTTTTGGAAAAGGGGTAACCAATACCTAACTGGTATTTGGGAGAGATTCGTATATATGAAATAAATAAGTAAGATGGTTCATGATTAGATAATAATTCCCTCAAATAGGAGTGACGAGATCTACCTCCCAGGATCTCTACTGGATCACGATTTAGGGTATTACTGATGAATCCCAGGTAATCCCTTCTATAAGAAAGAATTCCTTTTATTAAATTATAAAAATTCAATGTGGAATGAATCATGCATCAAGAGTTTCTAATATGTGTTTTTTATTCATTGTATGACTTGTTAACTATGAAATACCTTCAATACAAATATAATGAATAACCATGATGAAAAAAAAAGATGACTTAACTAATAAAAATATAGCCCCCCATCAAAGAGAAGGGTGATATCACCGACACAGCCTCTCCAAAAACATGTTACTATTTTATTGTTGGGGAAGTACTACCTAAAAAATATCATCACAACCACAATGTTTGTGATTGATTACCTCCTCAACATGTATCGTAACATACAAAATGATGATATGTGAACAATAAAGTGGATCATATTACATATTTGATCCATTTCAGGAGACACTTTATAAAACACTACAACATGTACCTACATTATCTTAGATAGTTTGATCAGAAGGTCAATTATGAACTCAGATAAGCAAAAGAGTATCCTTGTGGGGATCCTATTGGAAACCACTACCATAAATGTCCTATGAATTCAATCCCTCAAAAGTATTCTAAGGATTCTACACAACATTCCCCATCTTCACTCACTCTACCCTGAACATATAGGATATCTCGCTAATAGAATAATACAACTTGTCACATTGAGTGGGACTATATACCTTCATCTACTAATGAATTACACTACCATATGTTGGTTAAAACTAATGAACATGCTCATATACATGTTCATAATCAGTATTCTTTTCAGTGTACAATGGTAGTATTAGAGGAATCATTCCAACATATTCCCATATCAACCAAGGCGAAGTCTCATATTTCACCCCCATGTATGAGTCACAGAAGCATATCCCAATGAAAACTAGAGGATATGAATCAGATTATATCCCCACTATAACTAAAAATTTGGTCCATATTATCATTACCATAATATAATCGTGTCACCATTTACAAGATGTTATCAAAGAAAAAAAATACATTTTTGTACTCATGTCATGATAGATTTTTAAGGTATGTGGGATTGTACAATAGAGGGCCACCATTGGCGTATCCCAGGGGTCAATAGGGGCTATTCACATATTCCCTCCCATGTCAGTAGGGAATCTAATTATAATAATTTGGTATCTCTTTAGGAGTAAGAACATATACATACTAAAATTTAGGAGAATCATCAGTACATTCTAATGACGTATGATAAAATAGACCTGGCATATGTTTGTGACCCAACTAGAGTTCATATTCCCTTTACAATGGCCATTTCAGTATAAGAATATATTATTATAAATTCAATATGTTCCTACCAACATGTTCTTTATGTATCTAAGGAAAAGTATCATCTTCCATTCCTACCCAATGATTGTGTTCTTGATGTATTCACGAATCATTCAATAGTGGCCCATTAATTTATTGATTAATCATCTAATAAAGAAAGTTGCTAAAATTTTAATGTTCCACCCCATAATATTATTTCCATTTTCTTAATATGTCCCCTTAAGAGAAACATCCATTATATTCCTCTACATAAAAGTATCATGATCAATTATTAAAACTATTTTTAGAGTGGGAGCTATGAAAATAATCATTCTATTTTGAAGATCAGTCAACAAGAAGGTCCCACCATCGCTAGAATATCAAACGCCATCCACCCTGACATTCTTCTACAAGGATTATAATTCAAGAATTATCCATGTTGCTAAATATTGAACCATGATGTAATTCATCCCCATAATGGTGTCTTATATAAAGTCAACCCCACCCCACATGGACATTTTACCAAGATTTTAAAGTCCTAAACTTATTAATGAACATTGATAACGACCTAAAATCAAGTACCACTCAAGTGAAAATTTCTAGAAAAACCAAGATCATTAAATTTATTATGACATATCCATTCCCAATTGGAAGACATCCTAAGGTAGAAGTCAATCTTCATTTCTTTTTATATACACTTTCCTTATAATACAATAAAGAATATTCTAATGGATCTCACTCCAATCAATAAATATTTTTGAAATTGGACTCTCTTATAAGAAAAGATATTGGAATGTATCATATAATATGATGATATTATAATGATAATGAAGGAAGAACTGGATATAGACAATATATTGGTAATGTAATAGCATATAAAAATTCTCATTATGACATTTTAAATACATTGACAGAGTAATGCATAAACCATATTCTTTAAAATATGTGGATGAATATTCAACATATGATTTTTAAAATATCACCCATGCATAGAATATGAAAACCAAATCATGGAAATAAGATAGATTCAACATTTGATCGACCCATAATTCCATTATTTTTATTAAAACCCAAAATTGGGAAGGTATTGTCGAGATCTCCAATGTACATTCTATAATTCTATATTTATTATGTATCAATTGATCTCTGACACTCTATTAGATGTCCACATCATAGGACTTTGTGATAATGGGTATTATATTTTACTCGTCTCTATAATTTAAAGAGTATTTGGAGGGGGTCATCATGTAAAATTATCACTTCAGGCTAGGTCCCATAATGACCAAGGCTTAAAATACAAGGATATTAAACCATTTTTATATGAATATTCAGGACATTAAAAAAGTACATGCATGAAGACCATAATATTCAAGTGTCATTCGAAACTAGTAACACATTATTCTAATTTGGTGATATATTTTAAAAACTCATCCATAAATATCATCTCCTTTTGGAACGCCTACATTAAACATTTCGTCATAAACTAGGTAAATGAAATATTAGAATGGGTTGAGTTCATACGCTTAGTGAGGGTAATAATGAAATATATGTAATAATATCATGAGAATAAGTGTATGATAACAAGATAATATCATTATAAGATCCTATCCTACTTATCAAATATCATAATCAACAGTCATAGAGTAAATATTGTAGTTCGTAAGACATGAATCATAAGGAATTCAGAAAGAAAAATTTATGACAATATAAAACATGTATAAGATATAGAATTTTGGAATAATCATCAGCTTATAACATTTTGAACATCATTAAATTGATATATATTCACTCATTTAGTTAAATACATGAAATCAGGGCATTACATAAACTTATGGACATGGAAACAGGTCCAGACATAACATTTTTAACATATAATCAGGTTCACATATAAAATAATAGTCCTTTACTTATAATGGATTAGGTTCCCCTTCTTCCCAGACTGGACCAGGTTTCCCAAAATTCTTATAGTGGATTACATTTCCCTATTTTTCCCATATTGGATCAGGTTTCCCCATCTTCCCATAGGATATCAGGACACACCTGTTACCAATCATTGAACTTGGACACAATTATTTTTCCATAGTGTATCAAGCCTATAGACTTGTTTCCTATCATTATTACCTGAGATATAAATTATTAAACATTTAATTTTAGGGAGATATAGCTCACATATATAAAATAATGATGTCTTATATACATGTTCTATAAGATAATTAAACTTTCATCATATCAAGACCTATAAAAATATTTTTTTTTCATAAACATCATTTAATAACCCATGAAGTAAAATGGGTATCAAAAATATTTTGTCATATAATTTACTATGTAAAAGGGATAGGTTTCATAATAATTTCATCAATGCATAACCCATGAAAATAAGATGGTTACAAAAGCCTACAACCCATGGAATAGAAATAGGTGTCAAAAAAACCATTCTATCAAAACACAAAAAATTCAATAAATATTTCGAATTGTATTCTTGGATCATATCCTCAGTAAAGAATAAAATAAAAAACATTATGTCACATTAGATAGATAAGGATTTTTAACTTCACCTGGAAGAATACATAAGAAAAATAATTTTTATTTAAAAATCATTTTTGTAAAGCTTTTTCAAATATAGTTTTCATATAACGAAATACTTACAATTTAATATAAAATATTTCTTATGTAAAAGAACATTCCTTTTAACAAAATTATTTTAAAAAATAAAGAATTTTTAAATACATATTCTTTGAAAATACATTTAAAAATTAAAATGAAGTCTTCAAATCATTTGGAAGAGCGTTTTCTATAAACTGTATTTGTAATCATATAAATAAATATTGAAATGTTCTTTATCATATTTTTTTAAATAACCTCTTCAGTACATAAAATGGAATTTTTGAAAATCATTTAAAACACGTCAAAACATAAAAAAATTGAAAACATTTTTCTTTGTAAACAACTTAAAAAACAACGAATATCCAAAATATAAGGAAATAAATTCATTAAAAACATAACATATAAAAAATGATTCATGGAAATAATTATTGTAATTGTGGTTATATTTTTACATGTTCAACATTAATTTTTTTCTCCTTAAAATATTTAGAAAGGTACCCTGATCAGAAAATGATAAGAAAATTCATTTATAAAAAATTTAAAATGTAAAATGTTGGAAGGAATTTCTGTAAATGATTATGTAATAACATTAAAACATTTTTTAAAACATTTTTTGGAAAACATGGTTTCGAAGGAACATAGATTTATGACCGAAAGAAGAAATAAAATAAGATTTTCCTAAAAAAATCATAATTATATTAGGTAACTATGATTAAAAAAATGGTACCATTACTTAGGAGTATGATGAATAATAATATAAGAATACATGTCTGGTGAGATCTTGATATATGGATAATAAGATTCAAATAATGGAATTATATTCATACAAAATCTTGATAAATGATGAGATTATAGTATTAAACACTAAAAACCTTTTTATTATTAAATCATGATCCCCAAGAGAGAATAAAAATACATGAATCATATAATATAATTAAAGTAAAAAATTATTGATATAAATGAAAAACATTAGTATATTCACCTCATAAAAGAATATGGGTGTGTGACGTAATATAAGGGTTTCTACTCCGTATCTATTTTTGTGCATTGGGTGGTTTGTCATGGACTCCTTAGGTAACTTGGATGGAGGCGACAAGATCCAGATTGCGGGTGGATTTTATCCAGTGTGCTGGTGATGGCTCTTTGCTCTTATTTTTTTCATTCATTTCACTGTTTGTGATTTTTTATACTACTCATGATGTCGGGTTGTCAACTTGGTTCTCTAGTTCATTTTCACCTTTGATGTTCAATTCTATACATACATATCATCATTTGAAATTTATTTTCATTTAGTTCTTGAAGTTTTTATCTGTGGTTTAAATATGTTCTTGGTTTTTGAAATTAATGATTCATGATATATTTTCTCTGTCGATTGAAGATCTCTTTTCTTGTAATTAGTTTGCATTTTTCCTGATAGAAATTTTTTCTTCTTTGTTGATTACCACACAACAATGTTGTTGGAGATACCTTTTCAGTGAATGCGAATTCTTGACTTCATTTAGCTAGAGATCTGTTTACATTGGATGTTCATAATGGTTTGGGTGATGTTTTATTTGTTATGTTGGATTTCTAGTTTAGGTGGAAACAGAGGTTCTATAGGATGAAGTATTTGGTGGCATGTTTATGTGAAGATGGTGACAATGTTTGGCTGGTGGTGTGATGATGATGTTGAAGCTATTTTTGGAATATAGAATAGGTGTGATTTGAGGTGGAATTTTGGAATTTGGTTTATTTTGTACGTTGTGTGTGAATGAAACCAACAAACTATAAGGATTAGATATAGATAGGTATTATAGTAGTAATCATTCACCAAAGAATTTCCATTTGGATTTGGAAGTTCTAGAGGGTATGGCTCTATCATCATCACTAGTCTTGTAAATCCTTACACGAGACAACTAGCTGAGTGGTCATGCAAATGTGGAGGCTTAACATCTAGATGTAGTCATTGTGGAGGAGAATTTCCTATAGTCTTGAACTGGGTTAACTACTTTTACAGTTTTATTTGGATGTATTGTCTAGAAATAGGTTTCTCTTGTTTTCTTCAAATGTGTTATGATAATAAAAAATATATGGTTCAGTTAAAGAAGGCATCTACTGAAAAAGTCACCTAACTTAATTGGTAACATTTGAACCATAAACCCCATGAAAGGGAGACAATAAAATGGATATTTAAATACCAATAAATTTATTTATATGTATTATATAATACGTTCTTCAGTAGTATATACACTACAGAAAATAAAAGAGTGGTGAACATGCCATTTACCTCATCAATATAAAAATTGAGATGAGAAAAACCTTACCTTAAGTCTTGTATTTCATTATACACATTTAAACCTCTTGTATAATATGTATAAGTTTATTATAAATCAACTGAAGAACCATATTCATATTTATTAAACAATGAATGACTTTATAATGACTTTATATTACCCATTTATT
This sequence comes from Viscum album, assembly GCA_963277665.1. Classification (NCBI taxonomy): domain Eukaryota; kingdom Viridiplantae; phylum Streptophyta; class Magnoliopsida; order Santalales; family Viscaceae; genus Viscum; species Viscum album. Next base: position 1,059,313,951 of record OY728125.1, read on the forward strand.
TACAATTCCATGTTAAGGTTATGTTTTGCGTAATATCCATTTTTTTGTTCATATATGTTTTGACTTTTTATTCATAATCCTCTTACATGGATAAAAAATTTATTTATTTAAAAATGAAAAACAAGTAATTAATATCATATATATTTTTTATGTAAATATTTATAGTATTCTATAAAATATAGAAAAATAAAAAGAAAGACATTGTCCATGGAGATAGTCAGTCGTACGTACAATTGAACGTTCTTTCTGTTACATCTCATATTGAAAGAAAGAAAGATGATTCCAAAACTGTATATGTGTGTGTGGGTGGGTTTTTGTGTGTTTATATTGTTATTATAGTATGATTGTTATGTAATATGTATCATATAAATTCACCAAAACAATCCTTAAAAAATTATATATGATGTGTCAGTGAATCACACCACATTGAGGAAATAGTCCACATGTCCTCAAATGATGTTATTATTTTTCAAAAACTGGAATGTATTAAGGTATGTGTTACATAATAATTTCAAAATAATAAATATCGCTTAAAAATCTCATATATCCTCTACAAATTGTATGAGAATCAGAATTCCCCACCATGATAGGTGGTAAGGGAAAAACAACTAACATCATTTTGTGTGGTGGGATTCTCCTATACACATGAATGGTATGTTTGTTGCCAATTTTATAGAAGTGGGGGTTTTTTTAGGTTGAACCATTAAAATAAAATTCAATATATTTGAGTTCTCCCAATGTTATTATTGTCCCGAAGGGGTTCCAAAAAAACAATTCTAGATCCTTATAGGTGGAATGGCAAAACTATGGCTTTAAAATAATTTTTAGAAAAGTGTAGGGTAATTTTTAAACCTTATTTTCTATGTTTAGTCTTTAATTAATATCTTTTTACCTTAATCATGGTGAATACTATTAATTACCTTTAATAATATTTTTGGTAAAAACCCTATTTGACAATATTATAAATTTTAAATTATAATGATTTCTAATTTGGAATCAATTTTTGAAAATTATAAACATTGAATTGGAATAAATTAAGTAAAAGATAATCATGTAGAAAATATAGGATGACATGTTTTATAATGTAAAAAATTACAATAGTGTGAATTGTTTTTATATCCAATTTCAATGAAAAATTTGATCTAATGACCTAAATTTGATTAATTTATATACAATTGGTATAATTATTCTTTACAAAATAATTAAAATATTATATAACTATATAAAAAAAATTAGACTAAAAGGAAGTTTTGAATTAGAACTCAGTATTTTTCACAATAGATACAAAAATAAAATATTTCAGAAAAATTCCAAAAAATCACTAAAAGTACATTTTTATATTCCTTTATCAAAAACTGAAATTTATTTAGTTAAATTAAAATTATTAAACTATAAAAAATATATATTTAAAATATTCTCACCATTAAAAGGAGGTAAAATTACCTTTTATAAAAATACACATTTTTATTCATAAAATTAGATTCATTCTTATCTTGTGTCTAGAAAACCCATTAGATGAACAATAAATAGATGATTGAATTTAATATATATATATATATATATATATATATATATATATTAGTAAATTCATTTATCAAATTTTTTTCATAAATTAATTATGGTAAAAATCATTCGAATTTTGAAATATATTTTTCCATGAAAATATTTCTGATATTTTCAAAAGTGTTTTACTTTTATTTCAAGGTAAGTTTTTTCCAAGTAATTCTTCTTATATAAATGTGTAAAGTATATTTTGATTATTTAATTAATCTCAATTTTTAATTCCATTATTAAGGATATGTGGAAAAAAATAATAATATCTTAATGAAAATATTAATTTTATATTTTAGTTTGGTATAACTTTACCTTCTGTTTGAGACAATCTATCAAAATAATTCTTCATTGGGTGTAAAATAAGCCAAATTTAGTCTGGTGTTTAAATCAAGATAATATAAATTTTTTGTGCCATGCATGTTTAACTTTTTTTCATGAAATGATGGTAAAACACAATGTTTTCAAACAAAACATGATATATTCAATGTAGTGTGAAGTCAGAAATATCAACAATATTTAATTAATTCATAAAAAAAATATTTCAAAAACTATTATGATGTTCCATTATACCCCCATAAAATTGATTTCACACATGAAATTTGTTACACTTTTTATGTTTTGTATGTAACTTATTTACATAATACCAAATGATAAAACAAAATGAGTTCATTATGATCAATAAACGATGTAATAATATAAATGATTATCACTAAATTTATTATATAATGAATCATTGTCATAATATGTACCCAAATTATTTATATAATGGTTTACATTTTTTTATTCTCACAAAAAAACATATTTAAATTTGGGATAATTATACTAAATTTAAATGACCACGGTTAGTTTTAATTAAGTGGACCGATCATGAAATCGTGGAAATGAACACTCTTGAATGATGGAATTAAATACTATAACTTAACACCAAGGCCATAAATGAACATAATATGCCTATAATGAATAAAATTAATATATATAAGGTTATTCATAAATTAATTAAAGGGTTTAATTTCATTAACCAGGAGGTCAAGGTCATGTGAAGAATATTGTCGGGAATAAGGTAACAGTTTTCTACCTAAACCTAAATATTATTTTTGAGTTACTCATATCATATATTAATCAAAATTAAATGAATTATTATTCTTATGTAATCCTAATAAATTCTATTTTAATTTTATATATATTTTTACCAATCAAAATCATTTTCTATTTTATAGGGAGTTAAATGTTTTATAATGTGCTTTCTCAATTCTTCCTGATAAACAAGCTCGATTCCAGGGAACTTCTCAAATTCTAACCAATATTCATGCACACTATATAATTTGTATTAAGACATTATTATTTATCAAAATAGTGATCTATATGATTCAAAAAATCCATTATTTTAATATAAATGTAATTTCATTCTCTATAATCAGAGAAAAGACTAAATTAAACATCCTTCTTTAAAAAAAACAAGAGCATCCAAGGATAATCACTATTATAAATATAACACTTATAAATAAACTAATTTAAATACTTATTCAACTCCAATAACTCTATGGAATTCATTTGAAAAGGGGGTTTTGAAATTATATTAGATTTGTGAACTAATTTAAATAGGATTTAAAAATCCCCTTTAGAAATAACAAAATGAAAAACATCATGAATAACATTAATATTTTCATTCACAGTGAGCACATATGAAATATTAACAACTTATTTCATTTTAGTAATATGAATAAATTTCAATCCATAATTTAATTAGTTTCTTAGTTTCTTGATATGTTTTCATTGGTATACATTCATTGTTATAATGAAATTCCATATCGAAATGAGAATTGAATATGAATTTCTTATATCTACATTTCATATTAGAATGATTGGTTGAATTCTAATCCATATATAGAATAATATAAAATCTAAATGTGGGAAATAAAACATGATTTGATGGAAATACTACTCAAAATATATTCATAGGAAGATTCATATACGTATTGATTTCATTAATACTTTCACCATGTATTTTAATAAAAAATATTTTTCAAATTCATGATGTAGTATTTTTTATTTCCATAAAACAAGATGTAGATATTAGAATATGTAAACCCCAAATAAAAAAATAAATTAGAATAAAATGAGTAACCATGTATTGTACATATCACCACTTCATTTGATGGTTTATAATTTTATAAGGTACTTCTATGTGGATTTTACACAACCATTTTATCAAAAATATGATGATTCCAGTCATTCAGGTTTTTTTTATACAAGAATCAACATAATGTACCATCAAAATTATTTTAAAACTTCTCTCTACCTACAAATCATATTTTGTTTAAACAGAACCATGAATTTCTATGAAATCGTTTGGAAAATTTATCGACATACAACATCGATAAAATTACAATACTTTATTATACACTCATCAAAATACATCTTACAACACACATCATAAGAAACAAATTTAAATCTCTTAACATGATATCTTTTTGATGGATTCATTCTCATAGCTTTTAGACTAAAGTCATTCATTTATTTGTTTTCATAACACGAATAATATTAATCATGAAATTCAATGAACTATTAAAAATATTTTAATATAATTAAATTTAATGATTGGGAAATAAATTTATAAATATGGTTTTAATGCTATGTAAATTTTTTTAATTTTACTATCATGGTCTAGAATGATATTTGGAACCTAAATATCTAATCTGGTAAATGTTTCTTTATTATGGGAATGAATTAGTCTTCATTTTTCTTTAGTCTGATTTTTTTGTTTAATACAATGTCCAAAACCCATAAGAAAATACTTCTCATGTAATGGATATTTAATACTGACCGTTCCCTAGAATTAATCAGATATTTATCTCTGGAATTCATAATCAGAGACGATCACTGACCATTTTCACGTTTTAATGAAAAAATGGATTGAATTAACTTTTTTTGGTCAAACATATATAAAACGTGAATAATATTTCTAGATAATTAATCTAGAATTCATCGATAACTGGATATTAGGATCCATCACCAGTTAGTGGGGGTCATTTCATGAAATTATCCTCTAGAGACATGGTCCCTTTTGTGAATCCTGGATTCTCTTAGGCTTTGGTACCAGCATTAATAGAAAACATCTGTTGAGTAAATATAGATACCAAATACTATATTATAATTCAAAACATTCCAAGTTATTTATTCCAAAGTATATTATCCTCCAGGTGTATTTTGACTTTATCCACCATATTTTATCTTTTGAAACCCTTTTGGAAAGAGAAATATATTAGATGATGTAATTTGAAAACCCATGATGTTTTTATCATGATAATATAATCCATATATTAATGTTTCTTAACTATACTATATTAATAACATTATATCCTATAATTTTATCTAAACCTTTCTTTGATAATAATTATAAAATATCATACAATTAATTTTTTTTATTGTGATTTTAATAAAAATGATAAAATTTTCCCCAATTCCAATGATCTTATAAGATTAAAAATTTCTTCAGTTACAAAAAACTATTACATAGAAGAACCTTAGAATAAAATTTGACACTTCTAATAAATATCGATTTTTCACAAAAATTGGGTTATTAAATTTAAACTTTTGTTTTACACAAAAAAATTTTCACTTAATTTAAAATAAATCCTTGTAATATAAATATAACCCATTATATTATTACTTATAATCTTGTAGCCATATGAATAATATTTTAAAATTTTTAATGATCACAAAAATAATTTTAAGGGATTCATAAAGAAAAAAACCCATCAGTATATTTGGATAATCATTAAATAGATAGGAAAATTTCATATTTCATAGATAATTAACAATGCACTAAAAAAAATCCTTACTTAAAAATGATATAAACATCAATGCACAAAAATTTTAAAAAAACTTAATAAATAATAAAGAAAAAAAGTAATCATGAGGGTTACGTATGAAAGGATGATAACTTATGAAAAACATTATATTGAAATCATACATCTGACACTTAAATATGGAATAATGATTCCAGTAAACATAATCTCATTATGACAAATTGTGAAATAAAAATACATCCTTGAAAACATATATTCGAAGATAGAAATACCATGTAGGTGCCTTGATAAATCATCTCCAAATAACACTTCTAATTATTCTAATATGAACTATTAGAAATGGAACATTCATTATATTAATTCTAACATATATTCCCTAGAATATAAATTCATTACATAATGAATTGAAGGGGTTTATTAGGATCACCTATTATCTTCAAAAATATACAATTATAAGTAAAACTATAATCATGAACTCCATTCATGTAATATCAAAGATTATACTATTTAACACATATGTGGAAGCACATTCAGCCTTCATGTAAAAATATGGATATAAATTATTTTGTGTAAAATATTAAAATTAAAATTTACATGAAAAAAATTAAACACCATAAAAAATTATAGTGGAAAAATTTTAAAGAAAATATTCATGATAGTAGGAAATTTTACTCATTTTTTGTTTTTTCATAAAAATACTCTTGTAACGTTTTTGAAAAAATGAAAAACATATCGAGTGTGAAAAATTATACAAATAATTATTTTCAAACCTACATAAAGAAAATAAAACTTTTTTTATTAAGAAATTGAAAATTTTTATATATATATAACCTTCCGAAAACATTTTAATTAACATGAATATAGATGAAAAATAAGAAAATTTTTAAACGTTTGAAAAAATGTTTTAATGAAAAATATGTTACCTAAGTTTGATTAACAACATATAAAATATAATTCATATATAATAATTATACAATAATTATATAATTTCTCATGATATTTTTTTGGTTTATTTCCTATTTATTATCCCTTTTTTTTAATAATTATATTATCTTAAATAGTTACAAATCAGTCGAGTCATGTTGGATGTTTTGAGGATGTTATGTTCATAACCCACCAAAACATTTGGTCTATTTACTATGATTAAATGGTCATATTTATATATTCTAAATAATAATAATAATTATATTTATATAATTTTAAAATAATAAATTAGATTTTAGAACCAGAACTGAATGTATTAAATTTAAAACGAGTCAAAATTTTTCATTGTGGTTGAAATCCACACCTATGCACCCTCATTTTTGTCATTTTACAATGAATAAAGGGTAATAAAGTAATTAATGTAATATCTTTATAAAATTATAATAATTCCATTAATATCTCATATATTTGTTAAATCCATTATAAAAACATTACTTGTGATTTTGTGATGAATAATGAAACACCTCACTTCATATATGTTGCAGTCCACATGTACCCGTGGGAAAAATTCACATTTCACCATGGATGTAAAGGGAGATTAAAAAGTATTATTCCTTAAACATAGTAACATTTAATAATATTTAAGACATTAATGATATTATATTTTCAATTATTATAAAAAAAATTGAAGGATGTTGATGATGAAATGAATATAGAAACACCCAATTAAGAGTTATACGTGTTCTTTGAAAACCTCCTTTGGTTTAAACATTATGCCTACTAGGTTTGGATTGTTGGTTAGATTAACACAAAAAAATGTAGGGAGGTATTTTTGGAATGTAATTTCAGTTAATGGTATTGAGAAAGTTGTATGAACTAGGATCTTCCATTCAGGTATGAATCTTATTTTCTGGTGTTTTCGAGAAAAAGACGAGTTTTTGAAAATTTTAGGAGTACATGCCATGTACTTATATGTACACACTGTGTACTCAGTTTCTAAGGGTAGATATGTACTAGTCGTGTAACGAAAAATCACATGGATATGAGGGGTGACCTGGAGACCGCCTACTGTGGGGATTGGTAAAGGAAAGTACACACCCTATACTTTTAAAAGACACATTGTGTACTTTATAGTTATTTCATTATAATGACTAGGGTTGTGTCTAATCATCAGAACACCCATTTCCGTGGTTTGTCTCATTCAGGAGTGTCTTTGGCCAGTGATTCTTCTGTGATCCCCTGACTATCCATAAATTAATTGAATCGACCATCATCGATTTCATTGAACAACCACATTAGGCTCTTCCTTCTTCTAGAGCGTTGTTCCTTGAATCCTCTTCATTCATGAGTTATCTCCTATTGATGTATTTTGACGTTTTTGTAGATGTTATCAGTATAGGGAGATTCAAGGCCTGAGGTTCAAATATGTTGATCATACAATGCTGAGGTAGGTGGTTTGTGACTTTTTGTAGTTATTCATTGAGGTTTATGTGCCAAAGTACCCAATTCTCTTGAACGAGGTATTGCATGATCCTAGTTTTTAGCCCTGTTGTTTAATTTTATGCCTTGTGTTATTGTGTAGAGGATTTATGATTGTAAATAGATTTATTTTACCTTTATATGGATGTGTTGTGCATTTTTTGTGATTTTGACCATTGGTCTAGATTTTCCTGTTAGGCTGCTTTGTTTTCCATGCCAATTATTGTTAGGATTGATTGATTTTATCAGACAAGATTTGAGATACTATAGACTATTTATCTAATAGTTTTTGAGGTTTCATTTAGATTCCATATACCAGGTTTGAACCATTGTTTACATAGGGTTGTGTGAACATGGTGTAGTAGACCATATGGAGAATAGATGCTGAGGGATTCTCCATAGAGTCTGTTTACTTCTTATTGCAGGACTATAGTAGGGATACATATAAGTGCTTCTTTAGAGTATCTGTAGTTCCTCGTTGTGAGACCACATGGGGAATTTGACGTTGAGTACTTCCCCAGAGTGTCTATAGTTACCAATACGAGACCACACGGGGAATTGACGGCGTGGGCATCCTCAGAGTGTCTTTTCTAAAGCTGAACCAGAGGGGTTGGACTGTGAGTACTTCCTAGAGGATTTTTTTTATTTAACCAGAGGGGTTAGGCTGTGAGTACTTTCTATAGGGTTACATATGATTTTAGGTTTCGTAACTAAATAAGTAAAAATGGTTGTAATTTAAACTGTAGTATTGATTACAGAGAGTACTTACTTGTTTATTTATTTAATTTTCATTTTTCCTGCCATATATATTAACTAACTATTAGGCACATATCATTGGGTGGTTACCTAATGGGATTTATGTCACACCCTATGTGGGTCATTCTTTTGGACCCAAAAATATTATATTGTTGTAGGTATAGATAAGGGTATTCACCCTTCTACATCAGGTACATGATTGATGTGGAGCTAAATATCACATGACCAAGATAAGGCATGCAATATTGTTGGAGTTGTTTACTTGTCAATATTTTATACTTTGGTTCATTACTCTATTTCAACATTGTGACATGTTTGTCTTCTTTCCTAGATACTTTTTACATGAATAATTATTGACATAAATATATATATGATGCAGTTGTTTATCTACTTTCAATCTTCAATTTCTTACATATTGTATGGTATTACTGCTTCGGCTAATGTTATATAATTATTTTTGTTGTGTTACTCTACCAATGAGGGAATAGTTTCCCCACTATCACACCCAAGGTTCTCACTACTAGTCAGAAGCCTCTAGAATTCGATGAAATGTACTTGAGTCCATATGACCAACCGGGTACGGGGCACCTATGGGTGGCTTCTAGAACCGGGACATTACAAAGTAGTATCAGAGGATTTATTTTCTTCTTTACTTTTTGTTTGGAGCCTATAACCTGGGATATGAAATAATATGTACATGGTAATAAGTTGGCCTGAGAGTATCTAACACAAGTACATGGAAAATCCGATTTAACTCAAATATTTCTATTTTTTGTTTTGAAATTATTAATTTAGATTTTATTTCACCATTGGGTGATTTACATTTTTTTACTATTATTGTTTATATTATTGAGGTTAAATTTCTGTTTCAACATAATGAGATGAGGGTATTACATCTCATGCATCATATAGACACTTTCTTCATATCCCATGTCTTGTATTCTTTCCATGCCATTTAGGGTACACTACTTATTGCATGATGTTGTGATATATTTTGTGCTAAATATGGATTCTATTGTGATAGATGCCTTGCTAGAATACCTGTTTTTGATTGGGTATTTTTTGTGTATGGTTTTTCATGAATGAACACCAAACTCTAGTTCTTAAGGTCTTTTGGGCCCTCATGGATCAGAATTTGGTGGATTATATCTATGTTATTCCTCATATATAACATGTATAATATTCCACACATTGATTTGCAGGGATTATGGGCCCTCACATAACTGAATTTGGCACTATAATGTTCGTTTCAGTGTTTTTTGGGATCCAAAGTAGTTTCTGAGACTTAATTTATAAAAAAACCCAAAATACATAGCATGTAATGATAAATAAATGTGTTGTGTCTTTATGTTTAGGAAGTAACTATTTTTCTTAAGTATATGTCGTTTAATGTATGTACATTTTGTGTGGTCTCTAACTGTGTCACTAGCTGTGTGGGCAGAGACATGGGGTTGGGAAATATTTGGTGAGACACACTATGTACCGAATGTACACACCATGTTGTGTAGACCATGTGTCCACCCATGTTACTAACGACACGGATGGACACAACATAGGTTATACATGCCATGTCATGCATGAACACACCATGTAGTACAACCAATGTATTCGGTCGTGTAATGAACAACATGGGCAGTTGAAACCTAAGTGGTATATGTCATGCCTAGCACAAACACACTGTGTAGTCCTATCCTAGGAGAAACATGTGGGTTAGTCATATAGAAAAAAATGAGAAGGGAAAAAATCAAGTAAACATTATTTCTCGTGAGAAGAAAATGCTTGTATGGTGTATTATGCCACCAGTTTTGGCAGAATTACATGCCCATGTGAGGTTTAATAGAACATGTCGTGTAAGGGTTATACATTCCGTGTATCTCTCTTTCGAAAAACATGAATTCTATCTTTTTCCTAATCCTTTATTGCACTTCTATGTTTCATTCCTTGAAAATCTTGATCCTAAGGTGTGCGCTAGACCTTGTAGAGTCATGCCACCAAGACATCCTCAATTTGTACGCTAGATACAAGGTAGTAATTAGACACTAGACATGGCTGATCAGGGACTACCATCAGATCCTCCTGTAGTATCATTCATGGCACCAGCCCTCATTCCGGACACAGGTATTGACACATAGTTCCGAGAGGGATTTATGAGGTATATGAAGAACTTCTAGGTAGAACCTTATCAAACCCCGTCAATGGATGTATGGATGTGGGTTTTCTAGCAGCATCATCCGCCCACCTTCCTAGGGGAAGGAGGACCTCAGGCTGTAGAGTCATGGATAGAATCCATGCTTTCAATCTTCGAGCATCTGGAGATGCCTCCATAGATCAAGGTGAATCTCTCTAATTATATTATTTGGGACTCATCCATGATATGTTGGGATGTTATCTCAAATGTGGGACGCCAGCAGGTTATGGCATGGGAGGATTTCTAATGTGCATTATACGACATCTTCTACCTAGATACATTAAGCACCGGTCATTCCTGAGAGTTCATGAGTCTAGAGTAGGTTTCTCTCTCAATCATGGATTTCTCTTCTCATTTCACAGAGTTGCAATGCTTCACACCCATCCCCGGAGGTGATGAATTATTTATGGTAAGGAATTTTGAGGATGGTCTCTGGCACGACATCCAATATTAGGTGAATATATTCATTTTGACTTCCATCACTTATATAGTCAACCAGATGCTGATCACGGAGAACAATATGAAGGATTATAGAGCTATGACCGAGGGCGGCTCGACATCTAGAGTTTCTACCCCTCTTGCTGAAAACAGGAAGCGTCGTAGGGAGACTATGTGCGGGGATCTGAGGAAGTGGGATACATATCTTGCTTTCTAGGTGGTGTGAAACTATTGTAGGAAGAGTGGGCATACAAAGCCTCATATCACAGGACACCCAGTGGAGTGCCGATCTGTTGTAATGATAACACTTCTTCAGAATATCTGTCAGTTTTTCTCACCAGCAGCTAGGGATAGAGGTTATTCTATGAATCCCCATTCAAGAGTAGCACCACTAGATTCTTATCAGTGTGGGAACTGGAGTTCTTCCAGCCGTTCCGGATGAGGTGGAGGTTACGGTCATGGTATCCAGTCTACAGGATTTCAGTGAAAACAATGTGGATCAGCTTAGGGTGGCTAGGCAGGGTCACAAGGCCGTGGTACATGCCAGAAATTTGCAGTGGAGAAAACCCAGCATGAGCAACATCCCAAACCCTCTACAGTTCAAGGTTCAATCCTAGTTTCCTTAGATTTATCTTATATACTTTTCGATATAGGGGCTTCCCATAGTTTCATATCTATTGCTGATATAGAGTGACTTGGGATCGATATCGTTACCTCTGATGATATCTTGATACTAGACACTCCTTTGGGGACTAGAATGACTAGTGTATGTAAGTACAAGGAGTTCCATCTTGAGGTTGGTTGGTGTCACTTATTTATGGGACATCTGTGTCTTAGAGATGATGGGATATGATGTCATTATTTAAATGGATTGGTTTGTTCCCTTCTAGGTAGTCATCGATTATTATCAATGTAGGGTGAGTTTCAAATAACCAGAGGGCAGATCGTTTCATCATAAAGGAAAATGGGATGTCCAGGTGAGTAGAGCAGCACCAAAGCATCATGGGTTGGGAGGAGTTACAGCCCTAATTTCTAGTCTATATCTAGATGTCTAGGGGACATCACTGTTGGACTTTCCTCTAGTGGTGGATCATTTTAGAGATTTCATTCTAGAGGATTTTAGAGGTTTTCCTCCAATCAAAGTGGTGGAATTTTCTATTGATCATGTGAAAGGAGCATCACTAGTGTCTATTCCTCCTTATAGGATGTCAACACCATAGTTACAACTGCTCAAGAAATAGTTAGAGGAGTTACAGGATAAGGGATTTATCCAACCCAATACTTCTCCTTGGGGTTTTGTTCTCCTATTTGTGAAGAAGGTAGATGGTACCCTCAGACATTGTATAGATTATCAAAATCTAAACTAGTTGATAGTCAAGAACTGATATCCATTATTGAGGATTGATGATCACTTTGATGAGCTTTGAGGGGTCCATGTGTTCTCCAAGATTCTCTTGAGATCTGGTTCTCATCAGTTTCACGTTAGACCATCTGATATATATCTTACAAACTTTTGAAGTTGGTATGTTCTATAAGAGAATGTGGTAATGCCATTCGTTCTCAAGAGGTGCCTACAATTTCCATGGCACTGATGAACCATGTTTTCAATCCATACATGGATTCTGTTGTTGTATTTTTTTGTGGATGATATCTTGGTGTACTATCACACTCATCACGACCATTCCACTCATCTTGAGATCGTTTTGAGTACACTAAGAGAGATTTAGTTATATGCTACACTCTCAAAATTCCACTTTTGGATGGACCATATTCACTTTTTGGGCCATGTTATCTTAGAGACATGAGTATCACTAGACCCAGAGAAAGTGAGAGAAGTAGTTTACTAGGAGCATCCAAAGATTGTATTTATGGTGTGGATTTTTCTAGGACTGTCTGGTTACTACAGACATTTCATACATGACTTCTCATGATTGGCAGCATCACTGACGGGCCTGAATAAGAAGGGTGTGATGTACTTTTGGTCAGATTCATACGTGTCAGCCTTTATGAAGATGAAAGGGAGGTTTTCATTAGCACTGATAATCGTATATCCAAAGTAGGGAAAGAGAAATACTTTGTATTGTGATGCATCAGGTATCAGGCTGGGGAGCAGGGCTTATCTGGGGGGGATTCGTTGCGTATGGGTCTCGATTGTTGAGGCCACATGAGAGGAATTACCTGACGCCCAATCTATAGATGGATACAGTTGTTTATTCATTACGATGTTGGAGTCATTATATGTTAAGGAATCATTTGTGGTTTTCAACAACCACAAGAGTCTCAAGTATATCTTCAAAAAATGCAATCTTAATTTTAGACAGCGAAAGTGGGTTGAGTACCTTAAGTCTTTTGAAATTGAGATGGCCTACACAGCGGGGAAAGGAAACGCATTGTCTGATGAGTTTAAAAGAAGTACTCAAATAAACGCAGTTCAAGAGGCTAGTAGTGAGTGGAATCTTATGGATCTATTCTCTGAGATGCATCTGGAGGTGCATGATAGACAGAGACATACATTTCATTCTTCTGTGGTTGTCACCTATACTCTACATGATTGAGTGAGATTGAGGAAGCTATTAGATTCTAAAGGCCTAGTCCTCTGGGAGAGTGTGTCAGGAGAGGACCCTATTCCTAGATGGACAATATGTGAGGATGAGATTATGTGTTTCTGTGGCCGTGTATGGGTGTCAGCAGACATACACGATGAGGTGATGCAGAACATTCATTCCTCAGTTTGGGGAGTTCATCCTGGTGTCACCAAGATGTATCGGGATCTGCACCATTAGCATAGGTGGCCAGTTATGAAGGGAGATGTTGGTGGTTTTGTCATGTGGTGTACCACCTGTCACTAGGTGAAGGTGGAGCATTAGCGACCAACAAGGATTTTTCATCTGTTACCCATTCCCGAGTGGATGTGGAATGATGTCACGATGGACTTTGTGATTGGCTTATTGTGGTCGCCTCGATGGAATTATGTAGTATGGGTTGTCATTGAAAGAATCATGAAGTTTTATCATTTTCTGCAAATCAAAGAGAACATCGGTGTCTATGATAAGGGAAGGATGTACATCTGAGAGATTGTAAATCTACATGGGGTTACACACTCCATTACATCAAACAGGGACACCTGCATTACTTCTCGGGTCTGGTAGGGACTGCAATGGTCTTTGGGTACCTGGGTACTTCTGAGTACAACATACCACCCCCAGATAGATGTCATGTCTGAGTGTACTATTTAGGTACCGTAGGATGTTCATTGAGCATGCATCCTAAAATTTGGAGGTTCTTGAGGGAAACACATACCTCTTGAGTCTTTGTATGGTAGGCCATGCCAATCACCCATACATTGGATAGAGGTAGGATAGGCAGCTATGCTAGTACCTCATCTTTTCCAAGAGACTATAGAGTATGTGGAGTTGATTTAGAACAGGATGGCTAGTTCATAGTCACATCAAAAGTCTAATATCGATTGATGGAGACGACCCCTAGAGTTCGAGGTCAGAGATCATGTTTTTTTACATTTAACACTGATGTTGGGAAACTGGAGGATTAGGAGAGAGAAAAAGATTTCTCCAAAGTACATCGGACCGTTTGATATTTTGGAATGTTTCAGGATAGTTTCTTATCAGTTGTAGTTACCTCCGAGGTACTACTATTTTCATAACATCTTTCATGTTTCTCAACTACAATGTTACTTCTCAGACCGGCCATATGTCTTTCCACCCAAGGAGTTTGAGCTAGAGGTGGAAAAATCATTTGAGTAGCATCGCATCCGGATTGTTGATCATAGTTAGAATGTTCTCCACGGTCGGTATGTTCCTCTGGTATGAGTTCTATGGAATCATGGGAGAGTACGTAATAAGACTTGGGAGAGAGAGGTCGATGTATGATCGTTGTGACCAAAGCTCATTGAGGATTCTTCTTCTACGCTACCTTTCTTAGAAAATACATGGAAAAGTTTCTTTTAGGGGGGTGTTTGATAGAACCCGTATTTTCCTTTCAAGTTTGAATCTTGTTTTCTAGTGTTTTCTAGAAAAAGGGTAGTTTTTTAAAATTTCAGGAGTACATGTTGTGTACTTATAAATACACGGTGTGTACTCTATTTCTGCGGGTAGCCATGTGCTGGCTGAGTAACAGCCAAACACATGGCCATGTGGGGTAACCTGGAGACTGCCTAAAGTGGGGCTCAGTAAGGGCATGTACACACCATGATCTTTTAAATGACACAATGTGTACTTTATTTTTATTTCATTAAACATGCTGAGGTCACATCTAATCGAAAGAACACCCTCTTTATAGGTCTGTCTCATCCAGGAGTGTTTGTGGCTAACGATTCTTATCTGAGCCCCCGACTCACCATTTTTTCATTGAATCAACCATCGTTGATTGTGATAGAATCTCCAGGGTAATATCTTCCCCTCTTCTAGAGCCATGTTCCTTGATTCTACTTCTTTCATGAGTTATCTTCGGTTGAACGTTTTTAATGTTATTGTATATCTATGTCGTTCTAGGGTGATTCAAGGATCGAGGATCTCATTTATCAATCGTAAAATGCCAAGTAGATGGTTTGTGCCTTTCTATCATTATTATTTGAGTATTATGTTCAAAAGTATCCAATACCCTAGAACGGGGTATTACATGATCATGGCTTTTAGCAGTGTTATTGTCTGCTATGCCTTGTGTGCTTTAGTAGAGGATTTATGATTGTAAATAAGGCTATTTTACCTTGATATGGATGTGTTTCCCATTTTTCTTGATTTTGACCATTTTTCTAGAATTGACTTTTCGGATTTTTCGTTTTCCATTCCTAGTATTGTTAGGATAGAGAGACTTTATTTGACATGATGTGAGAAAATGTATAGTGTTTATCCAAGTAGTTGTTGAGGTTTACATGGATTCCATATACCAGTTGTGCACGATTGTTTACATAGGGCTGTGGGAACCTAGTGTTTTAGACCATAGGGAGAATAGATGTTGAGGAATTCTCTAGAGAGTCTGTTTACTTCAGGTTGCGAGACCATAGGGGGGATATATGTAAGTGATCTTTTATAGTGTCTATAGTTCCTTGTTGAGAAACCATAAGGTGAATTGGACATTGTGTGGATCCCTAGAGTGTCTATAGTTACAGATACGAGACTATAGGGGGAATTGAGGGAAAGTTCTTAATCAGAGTGTCTTTGCTAAAGCTAAACCTGGGGTGTTGGAGTGTCAGTACTTCCCCGAGGGTTGTGTAAAGACCAGGAAATTCCGTGTAATTTATTAATTATATGGTAATTTTATGAGTCCACAAAAATTTAAAGTGTATAATTCTAAGGCCTGGTGTGCCCGGAATGAATTTCTGATCTCTTTTTAGGTACGTTCATTAAATGTGCGAGTAGGTTTTTTGTAACTGTTGAATTAGTGCTCGGAATTAAAATATGAGGGTACCGTTGAACTCGCAGTGCCAATAAACTCTTAGGGAGACCTTCACCTTGAACATAGTAGGTCGTGGGTGAAATTTAGTTTTCGTGTCTAATGTGGAAAAAATAAAATAAAATAAAGAACAAGTTTTATTTTATTTTTAATGAAACCTCCAAATTTGATTGTTTAGTGGTGGGGACCACCCGAGCATGGAAACCTCCCTTTTTGAAACAAAAAGGTGGGGACCACATGATGGTGGTCAGGCATTTAGTGCTGGGCAGTAAATGCCCAGTTACAAAAAATGTGTAACCATAATCCATCTTAATTAATAGGATTCATTAATTAAGAATTACTGCATTAACTTCAATGTTTTGGATTCCTATAAATTAATTGTGCCAACATCATGATAATTAATGGAAAACTCTTATGAAATTATTAAAAATTAATTTAATAACTGCGCTTTTTTTTTGGGTGGTATTTTGGAGAAGTGTTGGGAAAATTGAGAAGCTTGGGATAATTGTTGAGAAACTCTTCCTCTCCATTGAAAAATACCTCTCCAACGAAGAACGAGGAACCAAACTCGAGCCCGGATCAGAAGCACCATGCGGAGAAAACGAACGACGAAGTTTTCCAATGACTTCGACATCATACTCATGACATTCTATAATGAACAACAACGTAGGTTTTGTTGTTTTGAATACAACCTTACCTATTTCTTGACATTATTCATGATTCAAGAAATAATAAGCCACTTGCTACTGCTCTAACGTGGAGGGTACGGGCAAAACGAACATGGCCCGACCTCCCTGTAATCCATTTTGGTTTTTGATGTGTTCTTCAAGATGGAGGATGATGGCAACCGGTGCCATCAATTAGCAATGGTGTGACTCGAGAGCAGCGGCCATCATCATGGCCAACCACGAAGATGACAGCTATGCAACCTCACCGTCAAAGAAGAGCTGCGGCCAATCAGCCACGGCAGAGCAAGGGCCGCGGCTGACACTCCAGTAGGCCACACAAAGGGGAGGGTGGTGCGCATCCATGCTGCCCTGTGGAGAAGATCCATGGCCCTGTGCCATGACAACAAGTCAAGGTGTGGCAGGCTCAATACCGGCCGTAGGTGATGGTGCGGTACGCGACCGCGCCGCATGTGGAAGGCTGGCCATCCGGCCAGCCGGGGAGCCGAGCCGTCCACCATAGCGACCCGCACCGCGGGCCACCACACCATGGGCCACCCAGCGGGCCGGCCTAGACCTAGAGGGATGGGTCGAATCCTATGGGCGAGGTCCGGTCCAGGGCCGGACCCGGGTCAGGTCGGACCAGACCCAGACCAACTTTGACATTTTTCTTTCTTTTGACCATATCATGAGCTACGAGCGTCCGTTTAACGAACCGTCTATGGTGCCAGAAACCTTAGATCAAAACGGTAATTTTGGTATACCCCACTAGGTTTTTTGATAATTTTGGGGTAAATCCAGGTTGGATCGAACACGAATTTTACCTAGACCTTGGGACTAAAAGTATAATAACTTACAGACTAAGCATCTGATTGTTGCGCCGTATGTTGCATTGAGACCTAATTTTTGTGGCGGCCCTTTTGGATAATTTTTCATGGGACTTCATGGTAGTTGGAGTATCGACCTATGGCTTGAGGATCTGACCCTCCCGGAATCAAGAGAGCACATTTTGAGAACACTATAGCAAGATGTATCATGAGAAAGGGATCTTATGTGGGTATGTGCTTTGGAATCCATCATGGGTCTGTGTTGCAGAGTCTCACTTGGATTCGATCTAGTAAATCCATGTAGGACTACTCTAGGATCCAATGTGGGCCGACTATAATAGGATCCTTCATGGGTCTGCTATACTGGGATTATTTGGGGGTCTGCTATACTAGGATCCTTTGTGGTTCTGTTATACTAGGATCCCATGGGTATGATGATTTATGATCCTATGCGAGTCTTCCTCTTAACAGAGTAAGATGATTCAGTATTTACATATAATAATCTTTACTACTACACCTAAGTTATACCTAGTGTGAGATGAGTCTTTACCATTGTTGTAATATTCTGTGTGGCGTACAATTGTGGTACTTACCTTCGTGTTGATACATTTGTGGTGATCTTATGTGTGGCGTACCATTGTGGTACTTACATTCATGGTGATACCTTTGTGGTAATCTTCTGTGTGGCGTACCTTTGTGGTACTTACCTTAGTGGTGAAACCTTAGTGGTATTCTTATGTGTTGCATACCTTTGTGGTACTTAACTTCGTGGTATTCCTTCCCTTATGGAACACTTGAGCTTTGGGATTTTGAGTTGGACCCTATGTTTCTTCATGATGAGATGGGTATACTTGATAACATTGGTATATGTGTGGGAATATACCTAAGTATGGTTGAAATTTGTTTTCATGAATTTTGGTTTATCCTTTTTGGATTTTGAGAGACCATCATGGGTCTTGGGGTCCCTACTGAGTATCGTTATACTCACCCCTGCATGGGTTATGCCCCCACCTTGTTGTGTTTGGTGCAGACGATAGAAAACGCCGACTGCGGATGAGGGTACCAGGACTTGAGGTATCTTGGAGGTGGAAATTGGATGAG
This sequence comes from Viscum album, assembly GCA_963277665.1. Classification (NCBI taxonomy): domain Eukaryota; kingdom Viridiplantae; phylum Streptophyta; class Magnoliopsida; order Santalales; family Viscaceae; genus Viscum; species Viscum album. The sequence continues at coordinate 1,059,333,101 of OY728125.1, forward strand.
GAGTACCGTAGAGATGACCATTCGAGAGCTGTACCTACCATTCAGGTCGGATCCTTAGCATGCATTCACATGAGCTGTTTCAGTTTACTTGTACTTTTAGTTTTCTCATACTTTCCAGTTCGGCTTGTATTCTAGCCCTTTTTTCTTACTGTACACATTCTTTTTTACTTTATATTTTACTTGTGTTGGTATCTTGTTGTGTGCCTGGTTGAGTGTGTTTATAGGATATAAAGGCAATGCCTTCCTGGTTTTAGGGAATACGCCTTTCAGTGCTAGTCGCCAGCCCCTGGCCTATGGATGGCGGGCGTGGATTAGTCATAGAACAGACCCTGAGGGATGGGTCATGACAAGTTTCTTGTGTTTGTTTGGTTGAAACATAGGGGTTAGGTTGTGAGTACTTCACAGAGGGTTACCTATGAATGTTGGTTTCTTACCTAATAAATGAAAATGGTTGTAATTTAAATTATCATATTGTTTACTTGGATTACTTTGTTATTTATTTCTTCAGTTTTCATTTTCCCTGCTATATATATTCCCTGACTGTTAGGCACATATCTTTGGATGGTTACCTACTAGGATTCATCTCACAACCAATTTGGGACATTATTTTGGGCCCAAATAGATTATATTGTTTCTGGTGTAGATAAGGGAAAGCACCATTCTACTTCAGGTACATGATTATTGTGGAGTAAGAGAGCATGGGACCAAGAGGAGGCATGCAACGTTTTTGGAGTTGTTTACCTACTTTTTCCTTTTTTTTACTTTAGTTTAGTACTGTATTTAAGCATTATGACTTGTTTGGATGTTTTCCTGGTTACTTGTGACATGCATCATTATTAAAATATATATATGTTGCAAGAGTTTATCTACTTTCAATCTTCATCTATTTACATATGGTATGGTATTACTGCTTGGTCTACTGTAATCTGCTTATATTTAATGTGTTTCTCTGCCAATGAGGGCATATTTTCCCTACTATCACACACAAGGCCCACCCTGCTTTTCGGCAGCCTCTGGAATTCGAGGAAATGCACTTGAGGCCATTTGACCATCTTTTTATAGGGAGCCTCTGGGTAGATTTCGAAATCCGGACGTCAGAAAAATGACTTTGTGGCAAGAATATTAATGGAGAGATGATTCCCTTTTATATGTAAGTGGACTCTAACTGTCATTATTATTCAATGTTTTAATATAATAGTGATTTATATACATTGAAAATTGGATCATAAATAATTATAATTTGTATATAATGTTATATGGGTCAAAATAATATTAATAAATAGGAATTACAATGATATTTTTTACCATATATGTACGATTAAATCTAAATTAACCCATTTAACCCCTTTTCTACGGTGACATCATTTTTAACAAGGTTAATATTCATAAAAAATAAAAAAATATTGAACATTATATTATATATGAAACTAATTAACCTAAGTATGAAATATATTTTTCATGATTAAATTTGTATAAATGGTTAAAATACCATTAATGTAAAAAAATGTTGCGAAAAATAATTATTTTGAAAACATCATTTTTAGCCTAAAATTGAATTTATACCAAAATAAAATATAATTTATTTTTTTATTCCATTGATATGATTCTGTATAATAATATAGAAATCATATTAATTTAAAATAAAATCAAAAATATAATGGGGCCTTTTAATGACTTTATTTAATGAAAAATTGACTATTTTGAAAGGCAACTGTATTTTTACTATTCACATTGAAAATGATATTTTTATATTAATCCAAAAATATCATTGTAATATAAATTTGATATGATGATATTATAAATAAATTTGATTTTAAATATTTTAAATTCTAAAATTTATAAACTTATTTTTTAAATAAAATCACATAATACATGGTGAACACTTTAGTTAGATGAAAACTATTTATTTTTAGTTGAAAAATGTATAAAATTATAATATTGCATATTAATCATTAAATATAATCATTAATATTAATAAGACATGAAATTGATTTATTATTTACATCCCTAAGGATTTTGAATTTAAATAATTGGTTTTTTTCATGATCATTCTTTCTATCCCTTATTCCCATCACGTTTCAAAGGAGATCTACAAAGAACTTGTTGAGAACCTTCAAATCCCTCAAGAATTTGAATTTGAAATTTCTTCCACCAATGTATATCATGAAAATATCCATGAAAAATATTTTTATGTTGTAATCTTCTTCATATATAAAGATAGGGAAACCTCTATATATGGAAACATCAAACCCATGTATGTCTCTATAAATATAGAAAATATTAATGTCTCATCAACCAATTATTGAAAAGGGTTACATAGTGAAAATTATACTATTTTATATGTTCTAAATAATACAATATAGAGATGATTAATTTCAAACATACACCGTAAAATATAAAATTATGAGAATGTTGAGAAAAAATCTATTAGACAAATGAAGCTTAGAGCCCTGTTGGTGGACATCGTCTCTGATTATGAGTTTATTATTGTTTGAAAAGACACAACTTTCTATAATATGGTAGGAATAACATGGTTTAATTGCAATTTTTTTGTTATATTATCATACCCCCAATGTCCCATGTAATTAAAAAATAGATAGGTGAAATTGATTTATGGTGATTGTGCCTATTTTAATCTATATAATCTTAACATATTGATATTGGATTCTATTAAATTGAAGGAAAATAGAGAATGCATTATAGGGTTATTTGGGAAACCATCCCCAATGACCATGAAATGGAAAATTATAGCCATTTATATAAATATTATGTGAATTTTAAATATTTAATATTGCCCAATATGGGGAAATAAATCTAGGGTTGGGAACACTTTCTCCATGATTTCCACTTCACCTATTGAATCCATTTATGAATAATAAGGTTTTTATAGAAGGAATTTTGATGATTTAATTGATGAAAATGATTCAATTTCATTTTCAAATCCTATATAGATCCTTTATTCCCTGTTTTGTTAATATAAAATTCTATATTATGTATAAAAACACACTTATTTTTGAGTTTTTATGTGTAGATGATATTTCAGCTATAAAAATCAATATGGTGGTCTATGTTGAGAACCAATATTTAAATCTATAATCTGAAAATTAAATCATATATGGATGATTTGTTTACCTATATTAAGAAACTAATGTTTATTTGGGTACTTGGGCGATATTTGAGAGCCTATGGATGAGTATCAAGAGTTTTGGGTGGATTCTTCCTAGTGTTCACGTTTTAATGTGCATGGTTTTGGAAAAAACATACAACACCCTTAGCGCTAAGACAATTAAATTATTGTTTCTAATGTAAATGGGTTATTAGAATGTCCATGAAATAGTTTAGGGTTATAAATGTGTGATATTAGAGTAAATTATGTGTTTTTTGTTAGAACTATGGCATGGAACATGTTGGTTTCATAGTCACAGAAAAATTATGTTAAATCTTATATATCAAGGTGGTGCTAATTTTCTTGGTTGGTGCATGGTATTATATACCATAAAAACCATCCATGAAAGAGGATTATATATATATTACCTACTATGAGGTTGCATCTTGTCTGGGTAAATAATGTTTCCAATACCATGTATCTCCTTAAATGTTAAGACTTTTCACCCCCCCCCCCGTGAGTTTAAGAGGGTATCCCAATTACCCATCCTTTGAATCCCCTCATATTTGGAAAATTTTGGGAGTTTTATTATATGATTCATAGTGATTTTCCTCTACTACCTACCTCATTAGATTTACATCATTGGGTTCCATTTATTTCATTTATTCAGTATGGATTTTGGTTCTAATTCAACTATATTATGATGGAATCATCTAATTTTGATGGTATTTTTCCAAGATCATGTAATGTTGGTCTTATAATGGTGTTTAAAATTCATTGCATGGTTATTTAATGTAATTAAATTATCATATAATATTTATAATTTTTTTGGTTGAAATTAAATGAAATTATTTTTTGAATCGATTTTTCCAGTTAATAATTTTCTATAATGAAACTACGAGTACCTCTTTTACCACCTATGTTATTTAGTTATAGATTGAGAGAAACAGAGATGCTCGATGAGTGGTAATAAGTTGTTCCATTTTAATTAAGTTCCAATATATATATATATATATTACATTAAAATATTATTGATTATAAATATTTATTACATTTTTGATGTGATCTATGCTCTAATGGTGTGATATAGGGTGTTGATGATCCTTTACAAAACTGTTGGGAAATGTACATAAAGAGTTTTTATTGTATAATTGAGTTAGATAATACATATTGATATACCCTCAAGTATTAATATTTCAAAATGTAAAAAATTTAATTTTTTATCCATCCACTGAGTTCGGATGAAATTTAATATTAAATATATTATTTAATTATAATTTTATTCATGAAAATAAAATTAAAATGGTGAAATGTAACTGGGGGCCTTTGGAACCATAATTATTTCCCCAATAGTACATGGTAACGGCCTAGATATTACAATTTTCCATGAAACATCCTAATACAATGAGTTATTAAAATAACCTAAATGAATATATGCATCATCGCAAGTGTTCAATTCATTTAGAATCCAATAGGTACAGAGTAGGATATACTATGGGGGTTTCCTTGTTTATTTTTTATGTGATAATCATTAAATATCTTTAATATGTTGGAATAGTAGAGATGAGAATACGGTGAGGGTACTTCCCCCAGTTTTTGGTGGTTACATGGGTTGGTATACCATGAGAGATTTATGGATAGGTATGATATAAGGTATAATATTATATGGACTGAGTGTTGTGAGGGTCTAGGTTCCCTCACCTTGGAGTGATTCTAGTAATGTTTCCCCAGATAGATTAATGAGGCATTGATATTATTAATAAGTGGTTGAGGGACATTATTCCCTCCATGTGGAAGGTGATGATCTATTTGATGAAACTAAGACAAAGGATCCCCTGATGGGTGTATGTGCATATGTGACTAAGGACACACTAATAGGATTTTTTTTATATTTATGGCCTTATGGAGGGAAGTGTAGAAGAGATAAGATACTAGTCAAGTGATTCCATGTAAAATTATGGCTCCATAGTCCTAGTGTAGGAGTTTACTTTATCATGTTATCCTAAGATTTAGAGATATCTCATAAAAAATGTTAAAATAATTTAGTAGTCATGGTAAACTAGATGTGTACATGATTTTGTTGTTACATTATAAATATAAAAAACATAGCATAATAATCAATATTGAATCATTGATAATTATTTTACAATATCTTTCTTCATGTTATAACGATATGAGAACAATCAAAGTATGATGTTAGATTATCAGTGGAGGAATGTTAATGGAAAAAGATACCATATAATAAATGACGCATAATGAATATAGAGAAGTGAATAATTCAACACACATTCCATTTAAGAAAAAAATTGGTCATGATGAATAATATAATTGAAATATAGGATTATAAAATATATCCATATAAATAATCATAGGATATTGAATCTTTTACATTGATATCATAAATATTATAATAATCATATGGATAAAAAATAATAGTTTTATAATGATGGAATGAATAATGGCATACATCATAAACATTCCACAATATCCATGTTTCATGAAATATTACACTAATGGGTATTTAATCATCTAAATACCCAAAGTATTTTTTCTCATGAGACATGAAAACACATCTATGGGATACAATGGGCCACAGACATCCCATATTATGTCTAATGAAATAATTATATAATCGGGGAATAGAAATTGAATACATAATCAATATAAAAATTAATATTGAAAAATGTTAGTATGAAATGTTAATATTTCCCCAATAAAATTCATCACAAACCGTCAAGTGAAATAATGTTGATATTATCAATAAATTATATCCCCAATGGATAATAAGTAAAACACATGGCTATAGTCATTGGTAAATATAAATATAATAAAAATATGATCAAATTACTTTTTGAAGAAAATAATTTTCAACATTTAAAATCACTTTTAAAAACATAAAATTTCTAGAATATTAGGAAAATCCTTTCATGAAAAGAAGCATAGAAAAATGTCATGTATTACTAAAAACATTGAGTGTTCATTATTATTATAAATTTAGTTCATTCCAAACGTGATACAATAATGATTTCTTTCTATTTTTAGAAAATAATAAATCATTACCTCATTCAGACAATGAATAAAAGATCATATAAAACCATTTGGTAAAAATTAATCCCTATGTAAAAATATCTTTAACAAATAATCATATAATTATAAAAATATTTTTTAAAACGTTTTATTGTGTAAATATGCATTGTATAAAAATAATATTGACCAAGAATAAAAAATATCATTTTACATTAAAAATATTATTTAATTAACTAGAGTACTAATAGATAGGAAAATGAAAAAAATATATTTTAATTTCATGAAATAAAAAGTAGAAAGTATAATTTATTTACTTAATTATTTATCACATAATTCCCCAAGCATAGACTTCAACAATTAAATCAGGAATAATAATTAGATTCTAAAGTAAACCCTAACAAATATTTTACTATTAATGTAATAATTAATCAATGATGTTATTATGTGTAACAAATTTAAATCCAAATTATAAAATTCAATATATTAAATAAAATAATCCACTTTCATTACACATGTAATCTTATTATATAAAATACATTGAATATGCAATATAACCCAATGAAACAAAAATGAGTTATAAAACCACTTACCAATTAGTAATTTTCACCTAAACTCCCCTTGGATTAAATAATGTTAATTATGAATCCAAATATCATGAATTTTGAGGTATTCAGAATATAACCTAATAAATTAGTACATATACCATATAAAATAAATTAATTTCATAATTTAAAAAAAATCATTCGAGGTAAATTGAATTGAAATTCCTTATCTTCAATTTCACTCATCACATACGATCTTTTTTATTAAGAATTACAAACATATATTAATTATTTACTTTATTAATAACCTTTTTCATGTTTATTATTAATTTTATTATACTTACTATCATGTTATATATATTTACTTATTTAATTATTTTTATATCATATGTTTTGATGATATTTGGATTATATATTCAAATAAAATTATTAGATTGACTATGGTTAAAGTAGTCATTATTCCATAATATATAGAATAATAAAAATTAAATAATTTTAATATTTATAAATCAATTAAACATTCAAAACCAACCATTAATGTTAGTTATGAATAATGAAATGTGTTTCTATCATAATGATAGTGAGTCAAACGTATGCATGAGTAATATTTCCATTTTTCAACAATCTGGATAAAAATAAGGTAACTATGTTTTTATCATTCCATAATTATGATTATATCATAAATACCATATTATCAATATAAATCAACTTATATATATTATGTAGATTATGTGGTGATGAAAAACAAATCTCATCGCTTCGTGGATGTGGTAGTCCACACGTATGTAAGAACAATGTTATAATTTTTTAATGCATGGATAGGTAATAATGTATAGGATATATTATCTTTTTATTAGGATAAAGATGTTATTAATATCATATTTAAGAATTAAATCCATCATTATATCCGTCTTTTAGACTCAGTGATCGAAAATCAATTACATCAATTTGTGAGGTGGTTATCCACCGTACACATGAAAAATGATTTCATTTCCCATTTGATGGATGATGATATTGATATAGGGTATTACATTAACAAATAAATCTATTTATACGTAATATGAATGTTTTATGGGATTATAATATTTTTAGAAGATTTAATAGAGGTATAAGAAGAAATAAAAAAAATTAATTTTGTTAAAAGTTATACCTCTTCTTCAGACAATCTTCTTTTCTGTACAACTAAATCCCTTTGAGGTTTATCTTTATCAAAAAATAAGACCTCTAGAGTGTGGTGTATGATATTGAAATTTCTAGAGATGCATTGTAATTTTTTCAAGGTAACTTTTATCCTTGTTTTTATAATATTTTTTCATATATTTTCTTGTGTGAGTTTGAGTGAGTTTTAGACAATTTAGGAGGTGCTTTGTTTTGGGCATGGTGGGTACATGGTTTTCCCAAACCATGAACTTATCCATAAGAACAAATTAGATCCCAGATAGAGGGTAATTCTATTTTGGAACACTTCTTTTTAACCCATGCACTACTCAAAAGAAAACATGCACCCATATTGAAGGGGCACATGGTTAAGGCACACTGTTTGGAAAACCATGCAACCCCACCTATGAAACGGTGCATGCTGAATTAAAACCCCATAATTTCATATAAATATTTCAAAAATCCATCATTTATTACCATAATCCTCACAACATTACCTACTATGATAATCTTATATTTTTAGGGTTCTTTAGAGGGTTCCATGGATCCTTGAACATCTCCTTTTGAGAATCAATGATCCAATGGAAGGATAGAACCCTCAATAGTAAGTGATTTTATTACTCCATTGGTTCCCTATTATTATAGTATTTCACTACTATTGGAGATGAATGATATATCCCAAATTTTATATTTTTTAGAACATGGTTTTTAATTTTCTATTTTTTTAAATAATGGTCCCTGGTTTGATTCACGATCTTCCCTCATATTGTGAATTGGTTCATTTCATGTGAAATTGAGCGATATAGATTGGTGAAAATCCATCAATGATATAATTGTAGCTAGTTTAATATTTATTTACCATATTATTGAATTTTACTTATAGGATGTATTCATATGGTTTCTTTCCAATGTTGGGAAATTATAATTTGAATTAAATTAATGAATTTTTTCCATTGAGATTATGAGACCCTTCACAGATCCTATTGGAAACATTGGAGATAATGATATTGGATTAACAAAAACTAATGGGGTGTTTCCAATATCATTTATTGATAATATTGAAATGAAAAAATAGAAATAATGGGTGTATGTATTGAATTTAATCATTGATTCATGTTTTTTAAATGGTTTTATGAATTTAGTTGAATAAAGGAGGTAATGAATGAAAAAATGGGTTATGAATGTCAAAACATCAGATGTATTATATTTAATGGATGTAAAAAATGATTTTCGGGTCAATTTTTTCTTTAAAAAATTAAATTGTGTTTTTATAATACTTCTCTATCCCCACCATGATATATTTTTTTTATTTTCACATGATCATTGAGTTGTGGGTCAGGAACTACTGCTCAAAATACCCATGGGGTGAAAGCATACTACTGTTGGACCCCCAATGCATGATTAAGAAAATTAAATGAAATGAATAATGAAAAGAATGGAATACAGATATTTGAAATTTATATAATGTATGGTTCATACACCAGTTCTTTTCGAAGTATGTTTGATTGGTTCAGGTGTCAGCATCAAACAAGGAGCCTATGTGCTTAATTAAAGACTATTAAATGTGAAAATTGAATACATTTTTTTACAATATTATTTATAATAATCCATTAATTTTTATAGACGAGATATTCATTTAGAAACTACTAGTGGGTGCTAATTATGTTTTGCTATCACCCTACTCAAGCTACAATATTTGAACCTGAATAGACTTCATGATTGCATGACAATATAAGGGAAATAGGCATATATTAGATGGATGATTTGGTATTATAGATGGAGCATGGATGCAAGAACATTAAATTATTTTTACACCAAATTGGGAGATTTATGTTTGTATTTATTATTGTGTTTCATATGAAATTTGAAACTTATATGGCCTAAAACATATACTTCTTTGAATATGGTCATTTGCCATGTTTGAAATTATCATGTTATGTGGGTCTTTATTGATTATGGTATCTTCTTGGTTATTATGTATTATAATTTTTCTATTTTACATTTATTTCCACTGTTGCCTTGTATTGATTTTAGGTTATTGTCTCCACATGTCACAAATTATACCCTCACTGCAAGTCAGATGCCTCTGGAATTCGGGGTGGTTATCCGGATGTCACATGATGAGATGACATGAAGAACCAGTATGTGGCACATGAGTCTTGATGTCAAAAAGTTGTATCATGAATGTTTATTTAATTTTTATTTGTCTTGATATTTGGTAATTCTTAATATGAGAATAAGACAAGTCACAACATGGTCATGAGCTCATTCCTGGAAGTGGTTATCCCATGTGTGGCGGAAAACCCAAGTACCCATGTTGGGATTGTTGTTCTAGATGTTGTTGTTAAAATTGAATGGTATTTCACATTAGGTTATGCACTTGTTATGTCATGTTATTGTTTTCAGATATTTTACTCATGTCTTGGAATGGCATGGAATTTGAGTATACTAGCATCATTCTATGAACTTTGGATTTTATGTGACATGTATCATTTTTATACATGCATAATAATTAATGTCAAGGGTGGGTTTTGAAAAATAAAAATTATATTTTTTATTTGAGTAATTTAATATAAAATAATTCTTAATAAGGAATTGATAATTATAAATGATGATTAATGTCATAAATTTAAATGGGTAAAAAATTATATTGAAAAACATTGAATTATTAATACATTTTACACTATGTTTATATATGACCTAAGTGAGGGTTTGTGGAAGGTAGTGATAGTTCTTTAGTTTCCAAACTGTTGAGAAAATACTAGGGATGAAATGTTATATACTAATTTGAATTCATCTTATGTAAATGGGTAATGATAGTTGTCCTCATATATGTTTCTATAATAGTATAAATGTTTCTCATTCATTAAAATTGTTGACAGAACCACATGGGGGAAGGGATGTAAATGTGCCTCAAGCAGTGGAACCAGAGGCCCTGATAGTTCTGATTGATGGTTCAAAACAGAATATATGTGAGATAATTTCATTATTTGTGTAGTTTATGGAATTATACCCAAGGTGGGATGAGTGGAAAATGTCTGAACATACATGGGTTTTCCAGTTGTAGCACCCTCCAGCCTTCACCGAAGTGTGTAGAGATAAAGGATTTGAGTTCTAGATTGAGTCTATCCAGACAATTCATGACCATTTAGAGACACCTACATAGAAGAGTTTCAAATTTTTTTCTTATATGTTTCATGGATTATTGAATCACTAGTGGGATATTTAGACTTTGGATGAGCATCTAGAGAATGTTAAAAATAAGTAATTTTAGGTTATGTTCATAGTAATAATTTACCCAGAGATTCTTAGGAACGAGAGAGTAGAATATTTTATGCATTTTTCATAGGGGACTTTGTCTAAGATTTAATATAGTTGTTACTTAATATATTTTCATCAACTTATGGAATCGTCGGTAGGATATGAGGCAACTATGGGTAATCATTTTTAGGATGGGAATAAATGAGAGATTAATTCACAAGGTACCATATATTGGTTGAAGAACTTTTTAGAAATGGTGAATCACACTCTCATTTATTAAATAAACCTAAAATAGGATTCCAGTGGGATGTAGGTAGTTTTAGCTGGATGACCAAGAGGTATATATTATAATTATAGGAAGCGTCACTATGAGAATTTCATATAAGGAAATGGAAAATAGAGTGGCCAGGGATAAGGGTTAGATTCTATGAGTAGTAACCAAGTATACTTAAATAAGTGTAATAGTTTGGGTCACATTCATAGATAGTGTGAATGACCACTATTGTAGTGCTATCCTATGAAAATATGGGTAACTTATAGAGGTATTAAAAAAATGCCTTGACTGATGGGTAATGATGGATGAGTATGGAATAATGAGAGTATTGGATGGGGGTTTTCCACCATATTAGTCGGGAAATTGAAGTTCTTCTAGATTTTGTGGTTATGGTGGGGGAAATGGTACTTTAGGTAAAGAGTTCTAGGATTTGAAATGTTCTATAACTTTTATGACTGATACTACAATATAGAAAAGAAGGGCCGGAGAGTTACATGCAGTTCAGCCTTCACTTGTGGATATTGGGCTATGCCATTGATAATCAGAGCTTCTATTCTGGTTTCCTATTTTATTCATAGTGTATTATTAAATAAATGATACTCTCATAAATTTATATTAGATAAAATTTTGAATGGTTTGATCTTAACTAAAGAGTATGTGTATGGGATTCTGATAATTGAAACACAGTTGGAAATACGTTAGAGGGTTTTTTGTTTATATAAGGGGTGTTCTATCGAGGTTGGGAGTATCATTTTTTTTAATTTTAAATTCATGATATTTATGGTTTTAAATTTATTCAAGGTATGGATTAGTTGGTATAGTACCTAGAACAGATAGAATATTCCTATAGTAGATTAACCTTTATTTCTGCTGAGGGTAATAGATTTGTTCATCGTGGAAAGTGTGATATCTAGGGAGGCTGTGTAGGGACAATTCGTTAGAAACTGGGGAATCATACCATCCAGGGTTCAATTATTTTATGAGATTTATAGGGTATAAACCATAATGGATTTCCACATGTATTATAATTTTTTCATGATGTATTTCTTGACGACTTCTCAGGGATTCCACCTATGAGGGATATTACGTTTACTATTGAGATCATTCCCAGAGAAGAACCAGTTTCTATTCCACTTTACAAGATGTAATCAGTAGACCTTCAAGATCATAATATTCTTCTATAAGAGTGAATGTATAATAGATTTTTTCATATGAGTACATCTCCTTGGGGTTTGAAGGTTTTATTTTCTAAAAAGTTTTATAAGAAGATATTATTAGGTGTTTAATGGGATTATAGTGAATAACTCATGTTATCTTCCATGTATTGATGATATCTTAAACTAATTGAGAGAATCTTGTGTTTTCTCAAAGATTTAATAGATATTGGGGTATCGTCAATTGAGAGTTAGAACATATGATATTCTACAAACTGCTTTCATATACAGGTATAGCCTATAAGATTTTATCATGATACTAATTGGTATGACAAATGGTTATTTTGATTCTATGGACATGATAAATAGAATCTTTTATGCCTACCTAGATCAATTTCTGGTTGTTTTTGTAGATGAAATATTTCAATACTCTAGGTATAATGATGATAATACCTAATATCTTGACATTATCCTGAGTATACCAAGAAACAATTAGATACATTCTTATATATATGTTTCATTTATTGATTGAAGCATTAAATTTATTAGGTAACATCAAATATGATGAATTTGATTTAGTTAACCCATATATGGTGAAGGAAATGGTTTCTTGGGATCATCCAAATAATATTTTGACATCCAACTATTTTTGGGGGTTTTGGGATATTATCATAGATTTATCATGAACTTTCCCACTTTTTTCAAACGATTTTGAGCATTAGCAAGAGGTGGTTGAATTATGAATAGTGTGAAGAATGTAAAAATTATTTCCTTATGATGAAGAAGCATTTAAATATCACACCAATTTTGATCCTACTAGATCCATGTGAAGAGCATATCATGTTTTTTGTTGCATTCGAGATTAGAATTAGGGGTGTGTTTATGTAGGGAGACTGGGTTAAATCTTATGGGTCACAAAAATTGAGTAAATGTGAATGGAAAAAACCTACACACAGTCTCAAGTTGAATGTGGTGGTTTATACGTTAATTTATTATCATAATTACTTATTTTTTGAAAAGTTAAATGTGTATACGGATTACAAGATATTAAATTAATTCATCCCACAACAAGATTTTATTCTCTAATAGAAGAGATGTGATGAGTATATGAATTAATTTTAATTTTAGATAACCTATGCAATGGGGAAGGGAAATAATTGTTATGATGTTTTGAGTAGGAAGGCACAAACTCAAGAAGTTGAGGAGTCCATTTCTCTATGAAAGATGACGAACATACTAGCTGAGATGCATATTGAGGTTTCTAATGACCATGCATAGATGAACCTTGTATCCTTATTAGTTAATTCCACATATCTGATATGGATCATGGATTTATAGTATTAGGATCCATTGTGTTTCTACATGGGGGAAATACTTAATGGTGGTGAGTCACCATCTGATTGGACTATAGATGAGGATGAGATCACCTATTTCAAGAAAATTATTATTCTTCTAATCAATATGCATGAGGAGTTTATAGACATGTCTCATGAGTTAAAGTTGGTGTTTCATCATAGGTTGACCAAAATGTATCATGACATACATCGGGAGTAGTGGTGGCCAGAGATGGAAAGAGACATTAGAGGTTTAATAACATGATGCTAAACATTTTAGTAGGTGAAGGAAAAGCAGCAATGTCTTGGTGGTATATTACACTCATTTACCCTTCCATAATAGAAGTGTGATGATGTTACTAGGGACATTGGGGTGGTTCATTAAGTATTCCCTTGTAAAAATGATGTGATTTTCATGATTTTGGAACGGTTGAAAAAGGAATCTCATTTATTTCCTACCCAATAGAAATTTAACATATACCTTTTTTGTCAGATGTATGTTCAGGAGAAGGTATATTTTCATAGTGATCCACAAATTATAGTTTTAGACAAGGATTCACACTTTACATCATACTTCTTACAAGGATTATAGAATCAATTGTGTACCATGGTATTTCTATGTACATATATTCACCCCTAGAAATATGGGAAATCAAGGCACACTAATCATGTAAAAGTGTATATGATGAGAGCATACACCGATGATTTTCATGGGTATTGTGAGAATCACATAGTTTATACTAAGTTCACCTATAACAAAATTTATATGGTTACTATTAATATGGAGCTATATGAAAATATTTTTTGTATTCTATGTACATTAACAATATGTTTGATGGATGTGGGTGAGTCAGTGAGGATGGGACCAAGTCTCATGCATGATACATCAATGTTTATTCAATTTATTAAAAAATGTATGGCAATAGATCAGAGTAAAAATGTATTATGTGGATCATACCATTGAGCCCTTTAGTTCACAGTGGGTGACCATGTATTCTTTGGCATGTTGCTAAGATTGGGTCACCATAGAATCCAAATGTTGGGAAATTTGGTGGACAAGTTTTTTAGACCGTTTTAGATTGTGGAGAGGATCAAAGTATTGGCATACAAGTTTTGTCTTCCAAGATTGTATAGTCATATTCATGATTTGTTCTATGTGTCAAATATTTGGTAATAACACCCCAACCCTTCTTAAATGATCAATGTTGATGATGTTGAGTTTGATATTGATGGGTATTTTTAGAAGCATCTGATTCATATTATTGATCTTAGTGAGAGTGTTTTGTGGGGAAATACCATATTATTGATCATAGTATTATGGAAGCATGGAAGTATTCTTGAAAAAACATGGGAGATAGAACATGATATGCCATATTAGTGGCCCAACCTTCATAACTCAGAATTGTATAGATGCATGGTAGTAAAGTCGAGGATGTGAGGTTATAAGGTGAGGGGATTCTATTATCTTGACCTTTATAGAGATTCCTCATTAATTTTTTCAGGTTCCATTTATCCTTTTATAGATCATATTTTGGGTGGATCGTTTCTCTGATGAGTTTGGGAGATTTTTAAGATCTTTAATTGGGTGTTGGTTAGTGCACTGTTTAAGTAAAGGTTTCGTAAATTGTGCACCTTCATTCAAAAAATAGTGCATCCTAAACATAGCAAAATTTCACTATTACTGCATGGCCTTTTCAAGTGCTGCACCAATTAAGAGAAACCATGCACCCTATAAAGTATCGGCACATGGTTAGGGTGTATATTTTGAAAAACAGTGTGGCCCCTCCTAGGAAACCGGGCACACCGAATTTAATCCCTTGAATTTTTATAAAAAAAATTACTTAAACCCCTTGGTTATTACCCATAATCACCCTGGCTAAACCTATTCCTCAACCAATGATTATTTCCATAATTTATGGAGGTTCCATATAGGGTTCCAAGTCTCCTTTAAAATATTCCATTATAAATCGAAGATCAGCTAGAAGGATAGACCCCCTTTGGTAAGTACTTTTCTTCTTCATTTGGTTTTCTCTCTATCTTGTCTTTCTCTCAAGCTATAGTGGAATGATTTTTCTTATGTTTTCTATGTTTATATCAAGATTTTTATGGATCTAGTTTCTTTGAATTGTGGACATAGGTTTTTATCCTAGATCTCCACCATTACTGTGTATTGGAATGTTCAAAATCTATTTGTGGATTGTAGTTTTTAGAGAATCCATCAATGACATCAAGGTATATGGGATAATTGTTATTTCCCATATTCTGTATCCTAATTCAGATTTTTTTTGTACAATTTATTTATAATGTTTCTAAATTTTAATTTTAATGAATCTAAAGAAATTATTTTTTCCTTGTGATTATGATACCCTTCTTTGATCTTGTTACAACTGTTGGAGATGTTGAGATCTACTTGATTCAAACCCATGGGGTGTGAAAAATATCATTTAATTATAATTTTTAAATGTAAAATGTAAAATAATAGGTGTATATAATTGAATTTAATAATTAATTCTTGGCTGATAATGGGTTCATGAATTTTACAAAACAACATGTTATGAAAGTAGCTGATAAATGGGTTGTGAATATGGAACAATGAGATGTTATATTTGTGAATGATTTCAACATTGAGTTTTGGGTTAGGAACTTATAGATACCTAAGATTTAATTTACATAGAAATTACATTACTTTTTCAGAATACTTAATACATAACAAAACAGACACCAAAGGACCGTAATAGTTTAGTATCTTTGGAAACTTGGAACATAATCTTCTAATCATGGTGAAAGATCTTCAACAGCTCCCATAAAGATCTTCCCTTTTTTTACCTAAAACCAGTCTTTATATCCTAGGGAAAATAAAACATAAAAGGCTGAGCTCAAATGCTCCATAATGGTAAACATAGGGAACATAAAACAATCCCTAATCATTTGAATGAAAAAACATGAACAAAAAAAATCTAATCATCAAAATCTTGAGCAAAGATAAAAATCATGGAAGTATGTAAGGAATATATCATAATGGAACATCAATCATGATATATTAGCATTGGAATAAAACATGTAATTGTGCAAACCATTATGCACATGATATGATTTCCATAGTATCCAAGGCATTGCTGCTAAGACTATCTTTGTGGACAAAGTCCCTTTCTGAATCAAGTTCAGCCCTCCTTCCAGTCCTGTATCATTGAACCAGATTAACTTACCATTCCAGTCATGTCTATCTAATGAGATATAAATCTTTACCCAATGCATTTTAGGGAGACATAAGTCCCACCCATCTCATAATGAAATAATTCTTACTTGTGCCACAAAATAAACTTACATCATTCATAATAACCAAAAGAATAAAATGGGTTTCATAAACATCATCCAATCATAACATAATCCATATAAAAGAAATGGATATCATTTCATCATAAGAAAAATAAAACCATGTAAATTATAGATTCTCTATTCTTGAAACATACACATATGAAATAATGTCATCTTGGATGGAAAATGGTCTTGATAAAACACTTGAAATGAATTCTTGAGGAAAATATCTTTTCTTCTTCAAAATAATTTACTTTTCACAAAATTCCATGAAATTTTTAAAAGAAAAGGTATTTTTTGAAAATAGTCATGAAATCATGTAGATTAATCTTCATGAAAATTAGGCGTTATGAAACCGTAAAAATCCATTCACACCGTATAAGTTAAAAAAACATTATTCTCGTACTTTTGTCGGAAAAGTCAAAAAGTACCTCGTATGGTAATAAAAAGAAAGATTACTTACATACCATGTAGTAAAAGTCAAAATTTGGTAAAACATACTTTAATCATACATGAATCCATTTTTTGAAAACAGGTAAATGGGTAATAAATATAACCCCAGTAAATACATACGAATAAACAATCTTGGATAAAAATGAGATTGGAAAAGTTATCCCTTACCTTATGTCTGATATGCTTCATATGTATCTAAACCTACTGTATAATGATTTAAATAATTCCATTTAATTATTATAAAATCATATTAATTGGTATGATATCATATATGGATCACTTATGACTTTATATTACCCATTCTTTTGTAAATTCCATGTTAAAGCAGTGTGTTGGTAAAATCGTTTCATTTATCGTACGTGTTTCGACTTTTTGTTCTTGATATTATTACTTATATCCTAATTTACTTAATTCCAGAATGCAAAACATAATTTACATATAATATATGTTCAGAATATACATATATATAACAGATCGATAAATGGGATGAAATACACCATTCATGGAGACGGTAGGCCGTATGTACTAATGAATGCAATTTTTAGTTTCCTTGTTGAATTGAATGGAATTAAGTATATGACATACATATATATATATACATAAATTCAGTATCATTATTATGTCATAAATTTCGTGATTAATTATTATATATACTTTATAATCACTCTTGAATTGTTAACATGGAAAATGAATCTCATCACGTCGTGGAGACGACAATCCGTACGTACGCACGAGCGACGATATCATTCCCATATTTATTGAATGGTATTGGAGTGGATGATATAATATCATAGAAATAGTATTATGTTATAATAATTATATATAGTTATTTACACCATTATACCCATCCAAGTAAGGTAGTGGTGGAAAAACAGATTACACCACGGCGTGAAGACGATATTCCATACGTACGCACGTGCGGTGATTTTGTTTTCCATTGGATGGATAGAAGCTAAAATAGGGTTGTTAAATATTTATAATAACATATCAGTATATAATTAATACTCATGTTATTACTTTATAATGAAACAACTAAAGAAGAGTAAGTAGAAGAAGAAAGAAACTTGAAATAGTCGGTAGAAGAGATTACCTCTTCCTCGACGCACCTCATTTAAACTTCTTCTTAGGGCACTGGATTGGGTATTTTGAGAAGACCAGAACCTCTATGATGTAACTAGAGAGGTTTAGAATATTAATTTTCAGGGTTTGGACGATCTTCAAGGATCAAAATGGTGTGAAGAGAAGAGGGAAGGGGTGCCCTTTTTATATAATGGAGGAGAGGGGAACCTTTGAAAAAACATAAAATATTATTTTATAATAAAGTCATATTTGGTTTATAATAGTGACAAATTGATTTATTTCGAAGCTATAGTGGGTATGGGTTAGAAGCCTCTCAGACAATATGTTTTAGAAAAGTTTAAGTTCATATTTTAACCTTATCATCTAGATTTAACTCTAAGTTAAATAATTTAACTTTTACCTTGTCTTCTTGTTTTCTTACACTATATGGTTAATAAACTTACTATAACAAGCCAAAAGAACCAAAAGTGGTTAATTATTAATATATATAACCTTATATAAGTCATTTGGATGAACCATATATTTTTAAGAATATTATATCAAATAATAATATAATATTTTTTTAAAAAACTATTTTATGTCAATTTTGATACTATTTGGTAATTGATTTTTGTGAAAATCACAAAAACATGATTAGTTTGAAAAAAGTTAATTGAATCAATTCTATCAAGTCATATTAACCTATAAAATTAGTGTAATTCATAAAAGTCTCAAATTACATTTATTTGGGTATTTATAACATCAATTATGTTAATATTTCATTAATAAGGTAATTACTACATCATCATTGTTTCATAAATAAATTAAAGTATTTAATGTACAAAAATTATAAATAAAACACCTTTACGTAGGAAATATTCTTATCTCGGTAATGAGTATTATTGTCGAATTTAACTTATGTATAACCCTATATTAAGAATGTTTTAGTTATAAAACTTTGATTTTAACTCTTTTAACTCTTCCTTAAATAAAATAATAATAAATGTCCTAATTTAATCCAAGTGGACCTAAACGGTAATATTTTATACCTAAGGTTGGTTTTGGTCGAATTACACTTATCCAATAGAATTAGGACATGTGTTAGGGTAATAATAATATAATTTTTACACTTAATTAACCTATTTACTTTTAACCGTGGTAAATAAAAGTAAAAAGTTACTATTCACCAAAAATTATTTATATCTTATTGAAAAATATTTTACTCCTAGATATTAACAGTGTCTCTCAGATTTTCTAAATTCCACTCTTAGAAGTGGAAAAATTATGTTTTATGCAAATTATCAAATTCTCCTAGGAGGTGGGTAAAAGACGGTGACAATTTCAATAAAATTTTTATATATCTAAAATTATTATAATATGAATCCAACGAATTACATTGAACTTATATAGGTACTATGTAACAATTTTGACCAAAAATAAATTTAAATAAAATAAATGATTATTTAAATAAAAATTCGGTCTTTTAATAGTAACCCGGTGTTTTCACTGTTCATCAAAAATTGAATGTTTTCAGAAACATACAAAAAATTCCCCCTAGGCTAATTTCGATATTCCGAATACAAAAATGAAGTCCATTTTGAAAAATAAAATTTATAAAATTTCAAAACATGGGTATTAATATTCATAATGACCAGTTCATAATAAAATTTTAATAATATATCGTTTAGTGAAACTCGGTATTGCGTACAACACACGCTATCATGGAAAGTCACGATTGCGTGTAATGCAAGCCAAGTTAGGGTTGCGTGTAGTGTAAGATTCCTTTGTTGTTGTGTATAATAGAATCCAACCATATTTCATTTATATATTGAATATATGTATATATACACTCAATTTTGCGTAGAATAGCTTCTATTAAACAAAATTGAAATTGTGTGTAACACGATCCAAGATTAGTGTTGCATATACTGCAAGATAATACAGTGTTGCGTATAGCGCAAGATAATCTTGGTGTAACGTATAATAGAAGATACAAAAGAAATTAAAAAGTGTATATCTTATAAAATATCTGGGTGTTACATTTTACCCCCCTTAAAATGAATTTCTCCCTCGAGATTCGTTGGGGTTATAAATTTTTTACTACTTGAAAGTTTCCTTAAAAAAACCCACATCATAAAAAGGAATACTAAAGCTTAATTTTAAAAACTAATGTATGAAACGTAATGGTTACCCAAATTAACTCATCATTGGGTTTCCACATTGAAGAACATAGGTGAAAATATGGATATGGAAGAGAAATATAACCATCAAGTTATGATAGAGAGTGGTAGAGAACATAGATATGAAAAATACAACAATCACAAAGCCATAAATTTGTGATGATTTAAGGTACCATCTAATTCATCGGATATAAGGAGATTAGGACAAAATTTTTGGTTTTCAAGATCATTTCCCGAAAGTTGAAGAATTGTTGAATTAAAATAAATACTTACTTGAGTTTGGTACAATCTCACCATTGGTCGTTCCTTGAACAATTTCCACTTCATCACTTAAAGAAATGGAGTTGAATTTTTCATTCGTGAAGTGTTGGCGGATCGTGTGATAGAATGATGGACCATTCCAACTGTCTCAAACGAAAGGTTCGAAAAAGTTATCAAATATACATAAGTCTATCTATGGTGACGTTAATCATATATGATTCCAAAAATGGACTTATACATCATCTATCACAACGCTTAATAAAATAAAACTATTTTCTACAAACCAGGGACTTCCTGTAGGCCTGTGGTAGGTGATAAAGGCCCGTCACACTTTAGTTGTGGTTTCGATTCCATAGCCTTGTCCAACGCGATGAGTTATCGCTCCTCCTATGGGTTTTCCTTTTTCTAAAACTATACCATTATAACATTCCATAAATAATATCTAAAAACAAGTTCTATCCTTAAATAATACTATCTTATGTCCAACATAATCCATTCCAATCATTAGGCTTATCCAAAATACATCTGTACAATCTCATAGTATAAAGAAAATGATTACTAGAGAGGTCATATACCAAGCATGTGAATACCATCATTTATCTCCCATATATCATAAGATATATCTTGTTGGTCATATTCCAAACATGTGAATACCTTAATCATAAATTCTTTTGAAACATGAATTACCATAGAACCTTAGAGAAAACATGAATGCTGTCAAAATTTAACTCATTCCCCGTACCAAAATCCCAAAATTCGGTATACTCAAACCATGATATCAATTTGTCCTTATACGAGTCATGAGGTCATTAATACTATCAAGCATCTCATTATCTATTTATCCTTTCATTTTGCACATATCATCTGACATCCAGAAATATTTGAATAACCATTCATGTTTACCAGTACCATTCATCATATACATTCAAAAACTCAAGGAAAGACAATAGTGTAACAATCCTTAGGTGATTCTTTATTCCATAGTACCATTAACTTACCTATACAACATAACTCTAAATAAGAATACAATCATTCCACTGCCTTCTTAAACCACTGACTGGGCTTCATCATTTCTTTCATCTCATATATCATTTGTAGTCTCTTCATCACCATCCACAAAAATACTACCCATATGACCATGCTAATTCTCTTCATGATATTTTCCCTTAGGGCACTGGTTTTCATAATGCCCATACATTCCACATTTAAAACATTTAATCACTATTGATGTCGTAGCAATACCATTATCCCTCTCCATGCTGTTAACTAAACCTTTTCCTTTGAAATTATGAGATTTGTGTCCTTTTTTTCCACACCCAAAGCATCATCCAGTTCCTTTGAAACATTCTCCTTGATGCCTCTTCCCACGTGATTTACAAGAGGGAAATTGTACTTTCTCTCCTCTATGATCATCATGAAACTCCATCTTTCTCTTATTAGCTGAGTCGAGAAACTTACCAAAGTCGAGATTATTGATCATATTATGAGATTGTAGAATAGGTATAATAACGATATGTGGACTTCAAGATCCAATTTCATTTTGTTTCTCATAAAAAATATCATTCCATTGTCCATCATATCCTCCATTATCATAAATATTCCAGTTTCCATCCATTTTCTAAAACCCAAAAAGAATATTGTGAGAGGAAAAAATCATAGTCAAGGGGGATTACCATCAATATCTAACATCTTAGGTTAAATTCTAAGATCGTTACCGTAATTCAAGTACTATAACCTATATGTATACTTATCCTTAGGGACATCCCTAGACATACCTTAGAAATATCTCTAGGGATTTCACCAAAGTTTTCACATCCTAGCTTCCAACGGTTAAATAAACCTTTCCTATAATACAAACTGTAGAGACCCAAGACATAATGTACATATGCATTACATTAATTTTCCGGAATACTTAATAAATAACAAAACAGACACCAAAGGACCGTAATATTTTAGTGTCTTTGGAAACTCGGAATATAATCTTCTAATCATAGTGAAAGATCTTCAACATCTCCCATAAAGATCTTCTCTCTTTTTTTCTTACCTAAAACCATTATTTATATCTTGGGGAAAATAAAACATAAAAGGGTGAGCTCAAATGCTCAGTAAGGGTAAACCTAGAGAACATAAAACAATCCATAAACATTATAATGAAAAAACTTGACCATAAAATCTAAACATCAAAATCTTGAGGAAAGAAATAAATCATGGAAGAACGTAAGGAATATATCATAAAAGGACATCAATCATGATATAATTTCATTGTAATAAAGCATGTAATTGTGACAAAAATTAAGCACATGATATGATTTCCATAGTAGCCAAGGCATTGCTGCCAAGACCATCTTAGTGGACAAAGTCCCTTTCTGAATCGAGTTCACTCCTCGTTCCAGTCCTGTATCACTGAATCGGATTAACTTACCCATCCAGCCATGACTATCTCATGAGATATAAATCTTTACCGAATTCATTTGAGGGAGATATAGGTCCCACCCATATCTTAATGAAATCATTCTTACTTGTTCCACAAAGTAAACATACATCCTTCATAATAACCCAACGAATGAAATAGGTTTCATAAACATTATCCAATAATAACATAATCAATATAAAAGAAATGGATATCATTTAATCTTAAGAAAAATCAAACCATGTAAATAATAGACACATTATACTTGAAACATACACATATGAAATAATGTCATCTTGGATGTAAAATGGGCTTGATAAAACACTTGAAATGGATTCTGGAGGAAAATATCCTTTCTTCATCAAAATGATTTTCTTTTCCCAAAATGCCATGAAATTTTTAAAAGAAAAGGATTTTTTTTAAAATATTCATGAAATCTTGTAGAGTAATCTTTATGAAAATTAGGAATTATGAATCCTTAAAAATCCATTCACGCCATATAAGTTAAAAATAACATTCTTCCCGTACTTTTTTCAGAAAAGTCAGAAAGTACCTTGTATCGTAATCAAAACAAATATTCCTTACATAAAATGCAGTAAAAGTCAAAAATGGGTAAAAAGGAATTTAAACATACATGAAACCATTTTTAGAAAATAGGCACATGGATAATAAATATAACCCTAGTAAATACTTACGAATAAACAATCTCGAATAAAAACAAGATTGGAAAAGTTATCCCTTACCTTATGTATGATATGCTTCGTATGTATCCGAACCTCCTGTATAATGATTTATATAATGTCATAGACTTATTACAGAATCATATTAATTGTTATGATATCATATAGGGTTCACTTATGACTTTATATTACCCGTTTTTTTTGTAAATTCCATGTTAAAGCAACGTTTTGGTAAAATCGTTTCATTTATCGTACGTGTTTCAACTTGTTGTTCATGATATTATTACTTATATCATGATTTATTTAAATCCAGAATGTAAAAAATGATTTTTATATAATATATATTCAGAATATACATATATATAATAGATCGATAAATGGAATGAAATACACCGTTCATGGAGACGGTTGGACGTACGTACGCATGAACGTTGTTTTTCATTTCCTTATTCAATAGAATGGAATTAAGTAAATGACATAAATATATATATATATATATAAATAAATATAGTAGCGTTATTATTTCATATATTTCATGATTAATTATTATATATACTTCATATTCATTCTTGAATTGTTAACATGGAAAATGAATCTCATCGCGTTGTGGAGATGATAATCTGTACGTACGCATGAGCGATGATATCGTTCCCATATTTATTGATTGATATTGGTGTGGATTATATAATAAAATGTAATTAGAATGATGTTATACTAATTATATATAGTTATTCTTTACAACATTATACCCATCGAAGTAAGGTGGTGGTGGAAAAACTGATTACACCATGGTGTGGAGATGGTATTCGGTACGTACGCATGTGCGGTGATTTCATTTTACATAGGATGGATAGAAGGTGAAATAGGGGTATTTAATATTTATAATAACATATCAGTATATAATTAATACTGATGTTATTACTTTATAATGAAAAAACTAAAGAAGAGGAAGTAGAAGAGGAAGGAAATTTGAAAGAGTCGGTAGAAGAGATTACCTCTTCCTCGACGAACTTCCTTTAGACTTCTTTTCAGGGCACCAGAGTTGGTCTTTTGAGAAGACCAGAACCTCTATGATGTAACTAGAGTGGGTTATAAGAGGAATTTTCAGTTGTTGGCCGAGCTTCAAGGATCAAAAGGGTGTGAAGAGAAGAGGGAAGGGGTGCCCTTTCTATAAGGGAGGAGTGAGCCACCTTTGGAAAAACATAAAATATTATTTTATAATAAAGTCATATTCGGTTAATAATAGATCTAAAATGATTTATTTAGAATCTAAAGTGGGGATGGGTCGAAATAATTTCACCCAATATGTTTTATACAAGTTTAGGTTCATATTTTAAACTTATCATTTATATTTAACTCTAAGTTAAATAATTTAACTTTTACTGTGTCTTCTTGTTTTCTTACACTATATGGTTAATAAAATTACTATAACAATATAAAATAACCCCAAGTGGTTCATTATTAATATATATAATCTTATATAAGTCATTTGGCAGAACCTCATATTTCTAGGAATATAATAACATTTAATAATATAATATTTGTTTTAAAAACTATTTTGTATCAATTTTGACACTATTTGGTAATTGATTTTTGTAAAAATCATAACAACCTGATTAGTTAGAAAAAAAAGATAATTTAATTAATACTAACATGTCATATTACCGTTGAAAATTAGTGTAATTCATAAAAATCCTCAAATTACATTTATTTGGGTATTTATAACGTCAATTATGTTAATATTTCATTAATAAGGTAATTACTGCATCATCATTGTGTCATAAATAAATTAAATTATTTAATGTCTAATAATTATAAATAAAATACCATTATGTTGAAAATATTTTTATCTCTCTAATGAATATTTATAGTCGGATTTATCTTATGTATAACCCTATATTAAAAATGTTTTAGTTATTAAACGTTGATTTTACCTCTTTTAACTCTTCTTTAAATAAAATAATAATAAATGTCATAATCTACTACAAGTGGACCTAAATGGTAATATTTTATCCCTAAGGTTGTTTTTGGTCGAATTACACTTATTTAATCGAATTTGAACATGGGTTATTGTAATAATAATATCATTTTTACCCTTAATTACCCTATTAACTTTTAACCGTGGTAAATAAAAGTTCAAAGTTACTATTCGCAAAAAATTATTTTTATCTTATTGAACCACATTTTACTCCTAGATATTAACCGTGTCTCTCAAATTTTTGAAATTCCACTCACAAAAGCGATAAAATTATGTTTTATGCAAATTAACAAATTCTCATAGGAGGTGGGTAAAATACGGTGAAAAGTTCAATAAAATTTTTATATATCTAAAATTATTATAAAATGACTACAATAAAATAAATTGAGCATATTTAGGTATTATGTATCAATTTTGACCTATAATAATTTTAAATAAAATAATGATTATTTAAAAAAAATTCGGGTTTTAAATAGTAACCTAGTGTTTTCACTATTCATAAAAAATTGAAAGTTTTCAGAAAAATACAAAAAATTCACCCTCGGCTAATTTCGACATTCCGAATCCAAAAATGAATTCCATTTTGAAAAATAAAATTTATAAAATTTCAAAAAGTGGGTATTACTATTTATAACGGCTAGTTCATAATAAATTTATAATAATATCTCGTTTATTGAAACTCCGTATTGCATACAACACATGCTATCGTGGAAATTCACGATTGCATGTAATGCAAGCCAAGTCAGGGTTGTGTGTAGTGCAAGATTCCTTTTTTGTTGTGTATAATAGAATCCAACCATATTTCATTTATATATTGAATATATATATACATATATACACACACTCAGTGTTGCGTAGAATAACATTTGTCAAACAAACTTGAAATTATGTGTAACACGATCCAAGATTAGTTTTTCGTATACTGCAATCTAATAAGATATTCCGTATAGCGCAAGATAATCTTGGTGTAGCATATAACAAAAGATATGAAAGAAATTAAAAATAGTATATCTTATAAAATCTCAGGGTGTTATAGAACTAATACTTCTAATACCCATGCGGTTCCATAATATTTCTCCATCCCCCCAAAGATATATATATATATATATATATATATATTATCAGGTGAACATTATGTTGTGGGGAACAGACTACTACTCCAAATCCGCACATGGATTTTTCACTAGGCCCCCAATTTTTTAATATAGAACTAGAACTGAATGATCACTTAATCATTTGAATGAATTATATATGAAATTATTATAATGTATAGTTCAAACTCTGGTATGATCCAAATCTTGTTTGATTGGTGCGGGTATCACTATGAACCCAGGGGTATATGTGGTTGATTGAAAATATAAAATGTGAAAAATATTTACATTATCATTGTAATTTATTTTTTAGACAAATAGAATAAACATTTATAGAAATTATATTATATTTAAACACCATAAGGGATGGCCTATTGAATTGTACACACCCAACTCGTGTTAGAGGATTGGTACGTGAATAGACTATATGATTTGAGGACAGGATAAAGTTAAGATCCCAATGTTAGACATCTACGTTTGGATTCATTATAGAGAATGTATAAGGGAACCAAACATGAGGTAAAAAAAATCTTTGTAGTTTTTAATTTGTATTTATTATTGGTTTTGACATGAAACATAACAGGTATATCATGAAACATCTACTACTTTGACTATAGCCATTTTACATTTTTGGAATTATCATGTGATGATGGATGTTATTGATTAATGTAATTTATTGGTTAATTTTACTTATCATTGTTTTATTTTACAATTATTTCTGTAGTTTTTCATCTTTGATCTAAGGGTATATTATCCCCACATTTCATATTATACCTTCACTAATAATTGACAATCTTTGTCATATGGGTAAGTGCGTGAGAGTTCATGTGATGAAAATTGATTGGAGAATCACTATATGGAACCCAGTTCTGGATGTCACATGTGGGAGGGATGTTATGATGTTATTTGGGTTGGTATTTTCTGAAAAAAAAAATTTCTTTTTATGTATTATTAAATGAGGATTTTTTGTTTCATTTTATAATGAGGGGAGGGACATTGATAGAATTTATTAATGTACTGAATTAATATAAATTAATTTTATTCTTAAAATGGAACAAAATTTATATAATTATATGAAAATAAGAATATGAGTCAAAATAATCTAACACAATATAAATTTAACAAGATTATATTATGGTTTCATCATTATAGTTATTATTTAACCAATCGTTAACACTTTATTGATTACCACAATTACAATATTTTTTACTCTTATTGGTGATTATAATTACTATAAAAGTATTATTAATCCATATTAATAAAATTTATGATATTTTAAACCATATCATAATCACTTGGAGGAATATTGTTTTGAAACAGTAAATCATTCTATAAAATGTTGTTTTTTTATAAAAAATCATTTTTTCATTTTCAAAAATACGTGAAATATTATAATATAATATGATTATAACATATGTAACATGGGTTAAAATTGAGATGGTTTAGGGAATAAAGATTATATTGCATTGATATGATAATTAAATAAGTAATTTAATGGGGTTGATATGATTTCAAACATTATATTTAAGATTAACCCCTTGTTTATCAAATTTAAACCATAGCCATGATAATGACATTTTGCATATTATATGGTTAAAATTATATTTATATGGTTATAATTGTTTTATAAATTAAAAAGGGGGAAATATAAAAATATTTATCATACGAATTTTCAATTTACAAAAAAATCCAAATCATTTAATAAAATATCATAATTTTCCTTTTTGACACAATTCATTTAATTAGAATTTGAAAATATCATGATATCAAATTAATTCAAAACTAATCCCTTCACACATCACTATCATGTTATATTTATCTAAAAATATAAAAGAATATAATTCAATCAGATTATATTACTTTAAATATTTTTATATTTTTTAATATATTTTTCAGTTAAATGAATAAATATTTGGTCGAAATTGTACAAACATTTTATCTAAGTATTTAATTAGTTAAATTAGGAAGAAATTTCAACGATAAAAAATAATTTATATTTAAAATTACACTTTTTTAAATTAACCAAGCCTTATTTTATGCCTATTTCAAAAAAATAGAGATAATAAATCAAACAGAATGACTTTTTGTACTTTTATTTAATAAAATAATATAAAGATCAAAATTAATTAAATATGGAAAATCGTTTCTATATTTTCAAAACATGTATGTTATGGAAGAACATAACTCATAATATTTGGTAAATTATAGATTTAGGATAATTTTTCATCCATATCATATTATGTTTTTCTATAATTATCAGGTTTACCCTTAATAAGGATATAATTATTTATTATGGTTAATTTTCAAAATACCCAAGAACTAAAGGATCCTATTTTCTAAATACAAAATTAAAAATTAAAAATATAGAATCCAACTAAATGTATTTAATTTCTATATGAGAAATAAATTAATATTATATTTATAATAAATATACAACGAAAAATAATTTTTCATAAAAATGATTTTTCTATAAAATATTTTCTATAAATAATTTATGAAATTAAAATTGATTCCAATGAACATAATTGAAATATTAATAAAATAAAATCACTTAGCCATAATTTAAAATATTTTAAACCAAAATATATATTTTTAAATGGTGGAAAAAAATATTTCATTTAAAATATATATTTTTTAATATTCACTGATAAATCAATATTTTTTTTAAAAATATAAAAATTATTTATAATATATTTTTGAATTGAAGATTAAAATATTATACAAATTTTAGGAAGTTAAATTTCTATTTTTTATAAATTTATTATAATATTTTCCCAAAAAAATAAATAAAACTATTTTTGACGAAAGTGAATGTTTTTCATGATCAATATGAATTTAAAAATAAAAATTGATTAGTTTTTACAAATTAATTAATAAATTTATATTAAATTAGAACATTATATATATATATATGTGTGTGTGTATTTATATATATTTTATAATATGGTTGATACTATTCATATATATTATTCTTCACACTTTTTTATTCTTTCTATATAGTCTCAATTAGGGTTTATTCTTGCAACCAGAAACACCAAATGTTTCCCACATCCATGACAATTCTTAGGTATGCATACTAAAGGAATGTGATATTTGGTTATTTTACAAATTATTCTTTTGAACTCGCTTTTGTCAATAGGATTGGTGGATAAAATCATCACACTCTTTTAGGAGGAATGTTTTCCTAGTCTATGACTCTCTTATAGATTGAAGACATGTTCATAAATCCCCCCCAAATCCCCAAATGTGGTACTTATGAAAATTTTATTGTTAATAACATATTGAAATGTGTTGGTTTTGAACCATCTATATGTATCAATGGTTCTCCAATAGTGTAACCATCTGTTTGTGTATGAGGTTTTCTAAAACAAGTACCATATATATGTGTTAGAGGTTATCAATCCATTGAATCATCTATACGTATCGATGGTCCTACATTTTTTTCTTATCATGTGAGGTATTTTTAAGAGTTTCACTGGGTAACTATGATATTTATCATCTTCCTTGGGAAATATTGTTTTTAGATGTATGGATTAGTCACTTTTGGATGGATTCCAATTTATCCTCGTGAAATGAATCTGAACCAACAAAGTTTGATTCCATTTAACTTTACATGGCCTACATTTTAATGTTGTTTTATAAATTCCAAACCGTGAAGTGTATCTTAATTTAACAAGGATGTCAAGGTGAAAGGTTCCAAGTAAATGTTGGTATGGTACATATGCCCAAGTTTCCTTTTACGGCCGAACCTGTAGGCAACATGGCCCGATGAGATCACACTCACTTATAATTTGGACCGATGTGGATGAGGTGAAAATTACATGGATGAAATATATAGAATCCTTGATGGGAATTTTATTACATGAAATATGGACTAATAATTACAGTGGTGGCTTAAATTTTTTGGTTTTAAACCGTAGCGATACTTTTTATGTATCCCATTTAGTTAGGAATCAAATCCTATGTAGTTCATACAATATTGGGACATAAATCAATAGGGTAGGACCTATATGTTTATTCACTATACTAGTGACATGATTACCGATGGTCCCTTATTGAAAGTGCCAGGTAAAGGTATTGTATCACTGAGAGGGGTAGGGGTGAATCAGTGATAATATTTTTCTTTTATATTTCTTTTGAATTGAAAAAACATTCACTTATTGTTAAGGATTTCAATTCCTTATTGAGAAACAAATCAAAAAACACCCAATGGAACACAAATATTTTAAAGTATCACTATACAATAAGAATAGATACATCCTTGGTATGGTTTGGAAATGATCCAATTCCATACAATCCACTAAAAATCATTCCTTGGATTACAATGAGTAGGATATTCCTTTTCACTTGTGTGTCACTATGAAACAATACAACTAGTGCATGTGCATCCTCTTTTAACACTAAGGTAATAAAACATATGTTACCTACCCATCTATTAAAATCATAAAATGTATTAAAATTTTAATACAATTCATCAATTCCTTACCGAAAAAAGGTAAGAACCACCTAGACATTGTTATGAAACACTGAGTTCAATATTTTTTGCGTTCTATTCTTACAATATAATACTACCAGTCTGCTTTTCTCATAAAAAACAATATAGTACAATCAAAACCACTTCAATTACCAAATAAAATTGTCAAGCCGAATATAAGACAAATGAATCGACATAACCAAAAACAATTTTCAATTTGAATGGAACTGATCTCTTATTCTCTCTAGAAACCCAGATCTTTTCTCTATTATATTGTGAACAGTTCCCACACATAAAGTAAAATGTACTTCTCCTATTATAGTTGACCCGTGAAATCTTCGGTGGGAATCCAAAAATTGATTCCCGCTCACTCAAATTTATCTGAATTTGAATCCCCCCCCCCCAATATTAGGATAAATTTTTTACTTTCTCATCACTTATAAAATATTTACAAATATTTAACAATATTCATCTCTTCTTTTCCATACCTCTATTCAAAATTATAATATGATTATAATTGATGAGAAATAAATGGGTCTGATCATCTGAATCTGATTCTCTAATGCTAATTTATTCAAAACAATTCATGATACTATACCAATTTAATGTGTTTGAGGAAATGCAGTTTTCCAAGTGAGATACAATCACTTTTTTAAATTAAATGACCCCCATTAAAAATCCATTCATAAATACCCACTTTCTTTTCATTTCATTGGATCCACTAGAGAAAACACATCATCACATTAAAAAACACGTGATTGTATCCTGACTACCTTCATGACTTTGAAATCATTGAGGATCAAATTTTGCATCGTCTGAATTCAATTGGAATCTATTGTTACTTTTGATTCATTTATACATCCTTTTTTCATATCAACCCATTAATGACCATTTATGAATATAAATGGCCAGGATATGATCATCTTGAATAAGATAATTTAAAGTTATGAAAATTCGGGTTACTATTTTTCTAGTTACGATCATATACAATCTGAAAACAATGTCCTTTCCCAATATGATACAATAAAATCTGATAAGGATGATCCTCAAGGATATAATACAATACAACATGATAAGGATTATATTCCCAGATACAATACAAAACAATCTGAATGTGATTCATTCTCAATCAATACAATCACATTCCTTTTTTTCTACCCTAATATGATTGTTTTTGAAAAAAATCGGTGTCTCATCTTCTATCGGAATCACCTCTTCCATTGACACCAATTTGATTAGAAACACATTCTATCGACACCACTTTTCCCCTCAACATCTCCCTTTCAATCACCACCTTGTTTTCCTTCATAATTTCCTCCATCGCCACCACCTTTCCATCTATATCACTTTCATCGGAATCACCTTTCCACTGGTACAACATCGATTGTTTTGAAACACAATCCACACTGCCTCATCAATTTGGATGCGATTGGTATATGATTGTTTTGGAAAAAATTTCTTACTTTTTATTTCTCTCTCCCATTCAAATATGGAAAATCTGAATACAATTCTTTTCCAATTGTTTTGAAAAACAATCGACACTGCCTCTTCAATTTGGAAACAATTGTTTTAATATTTTTTTTGAAAAAAAATCGGTACAACTTCATTTTCTTTTACTCATCAATTATTCAATCAAGATTACATCACATGTTCTCACATTAACTCGTGATTTATATAAAATAAAAATCAGCAAATCATTGTCACAATTAAAACCAAAGTTTCACATTAGTTCCAATGTGAAACTGATGAAAATTCACATCCAACATGATACATTATCTTATGAAACTGATTATTTCTAAAATAGATCAATTATTTTATAGAAAACCCAAAACGATTGTTTCCAAAACTGGTTAATGTGATTTATTTTCATGAAAACCAACCTAGACATCCTAACACAACTCCTGAAACATTCATATCCTTTATCATCATCTTGGTCCCAATAATCTACACCTTTGGATTTTATTATCAACCATGTTTCATAAATCACTGGACATTTTAACCTCATGAAAGGAATCACATATCAACAATTATAAGCCTATATTAGCTAAATCATTGTAGAAAATAAGAATCATTAATATCCAAACAATTCTATTCCAAAAAAATTGATCATCAAAAAATCTTTATTTATTCTTTATTTTCTTCATTACCCTTGGAGAACAATTGAATTTGTTTTTCTATAACCACTCCAAAAAATAATTACAATATATCAATCACAAAAAAATTGATGAATTTTTAGCTCACCCACTACTCTATCTTTTGTATAGTAGATTTATAAAACAAAACAATTCTCTCTCTTCACAAAACAATCCAAAGGTAATATAGGAGAGGGGAAAAATACGCATACCTAAACATTGAAGAGAAAAAGGTTTGATACCCATGTTCAACATCATTTTGGAGGATTATTCCTTCGATAAAGGTTTTTTGGAAATATTAGTAACTTGTTACGATGTTGGAATGTAATCCATCTTTAATATATTCTTCTTAACCTGCTCTTTAATGAAATGATATTTGATATCAATATATTTTGAACAATAATGCTATAGTAGATTTATGGTGTGATGTATGGTACTTTGATTTTCACAACCCAAGAGAAAGTGTAACTTGACTTCAACATGTAAATCTTCCAATTGTGTTCTCATACACATAAGTTGACCAGTGGCATGAATAGTAGAAACATACATAGATTCAGCCATACCGAGAGTTACTAAGTTATGTTTCTTTGAATTTCAACTAACACAATTATATCCCAAAAATAATACACTGCCAGATGTGGATCTTCTATCCTCAACTATTCCTACCCAATATGCAACAAAATACCCTAATAAATCTATACTATTCAAGATTCAATACCTGATAACAAATTTTATTATTCCTCTGATGTACCTGGGAATTATTTTTCTAGAAATAATTAGACTATCTTGGAGCACTCTAAAATTTTGCACATAAGGTAACAATATAATCAATATCAGTTCTTGATGCAGTCAAATATAACAGACTTCCAATCAGCTTTTAAAACTCTATCTAATCAACATCTTTCCCATCTATATATTTACCCAACATTTTTCCCACTGAAATGGGTTTGTAAAAAGGTTTTGAATTTTCCATTCCAATCCTCTTGAGAAGCTATTTTGCATAATTTTCATGTGAGGGAAAAATATATTTTTTTCTAGAATAGTAAACCAAGAAAGTGTTTCATTTCTCCCAGAAAGGACATTGCAAATACATTCTTCATTTATTATACAAATCTTTCACATCTACCTTCATAAT
Organism: Viscum album; assembly: GCA_963277665.1. Classification (NCBI taxonomy): domain Eukaryota; kingdom Viridiplantae; phylum Streptophyta; class Magnoliopsida; order Santalales; family Viscaceae; genus Viscum; species Viscum album. The sequence goes on from OY728125.1 coordinate 1,059,368,125, forward strand.
TCCTAGAAAAGATAATATAATCAATAAAAACAATTGAAATTTGGGAATACTCCTGACTTTCTCTGATGTAAATATTGTTATCCACTTTTCATTTGTTAAAATTAATCTGTCTTAAGCATGTATCCAATATTGAATACTATACCCTCAAAGATTTTTTAGTCCATACAATTGTATTTTCAATATGTACACATAAAATTTATCTTTTCCAATAACAAATCCACAAGATTATTCTATATATACCTCTTCATCAAGATCACCATTTAGGAAGGAATATTTAACATCCATTTAAAAGATCATGAAACCTCATTGTACAGAAATAATAAAAAAGATTTTGATTGATTCAAGTCTTTCCACTAGAGAAAAGGTTTCTTCAAAATCAATACCATCAATCTATGAATACCCTTTTTAAACCAATCTGCTTTGTTTCTTATAACATCACTTTTTTCATTCATCTTGTTCCAGAAAACCCATTTTGTGCCAATGATGTTTTTGTTTGTAGGATTGAGTACAAGTTCTCATGTTCTATTTTATTCAATCAAATCCAATTCATCATTAATGGATTAAACCGATTCTGGATGCTTAAAATCTTATTTCACATCATTCGGTTCCACTTTTGAATACAAAAAATTATGTGCAATGGAATTGGGTTTTCTTTTTGTTTGAACCTTCTGATGTTGATCAAAAATTTTATTCCATGCTTCCACATGTTTCCATAGTTGTCAATAAGATTTTAGATTTTATTCCTCATCACTTGAAATATCTATGTTCGATTATTCACCACTATTAGTATAACAGCTGTTAGTGTAATTATTAGAATTATCTTCATCAAATTTCATAACTTCATTGTTCACCTGAACATGTTTCTATTTCTCAGATACTTCAATCAATTCAACATCAATGGAATCAAAAATTATTTTTTTCTTTTTTGAAGCATCTATACCGACTTCATTCCTGAGAATAGAAAAGAAATATTCCATCCTTAACTTTATTCACAAACATTTCATAGTTTCCACATTTTTTTATAATACGTGGACACCCAAAACACTGAAGTTCTTCAGACATGGATTTTTTCCATAAAACAATTCACAGGGAGTCATAACTTATTGAGGCCTATAGAAACAACAGTTCTGAATATAAATACACGTACTCATGAATTTCCACTAAAAGTATAGAGAAAGGTCATGCTCAAGTAACATGGTTCTTCCCATTTCTACTAGGTTTCTATTCTTTCTTTCAGCAACCCCATTTTTTTGGGGAGTGTATGGAGAGATATACTAATACCGAATTCCATGATCCCCAAGATAGTATTCAATATTTTCACATCAATATTCAACAACATTATCATTTCTCAACTTCTTTATAGAATACTCACATTCTTTCTCAGCTTTTCTTCTGAAACATTTAAACATTTTCAAAGAGACTGATTTTTGTTTCAGGTATATAAAACAAGTTATGCGATTAAAATAATAAATAAATTTAATGAAGTACTTATCTCCTTGTTTTTATTATTTGCACATCGGACCACATATACTAGCATAGATTATATCAAAGGGTTTTTTTCAACAAATATCTACCTTCTTATGCACAAAATTTGTAATCTTTCATTTCTAGCAGATAGCGGAACACCAATTTCTTCTTCAAGGAAAATCAGGATTGTCTTTAACACTATCTCTTTTAGATAAATTTCTCATGTTTCTCTGGAAAATATATCAATTCTTTTTATTCCATAACTAATTATTTTAATCCATTCTCATGTAACAATTGTTTTTTGAATCACAAACCTGAAACATATTTCTTTTTGTACATTGTCCTGTTGTGACAATATTTCCATTTTCATCCCTACTTATAAAAAAATATATATTTCAGGAATATAACCTTATTACAGTAATCAAATAATTATTATACACATAGCATGTTTTGTTTTATCCCATTAAAATACAATGTTTTGTTATATGTCCTCTTTTCTTTTCCAATAATGGCTGACCCAACACCTTTGATTTTCAAAAATTCATCAATTCCAAATTTCACTACGCCTTCTTTAAAATCTTTCACATACTTCAAAAATTTCAAGTCTCCTATCATTCAAGAGGAAAACTCACTATTATGTATCCATGTTCGTTATCCTTTCATTCATTCAATTTAGTTTCAACAACAAGTTCCATTTCTCTATTCTTTTCACATTTCACCTTCAGATTTTGAGAATTTATAATCATTTTCATAGATGGTATCAAAACAGGACATCCTATTGTATGGTGTCCATATTGTTCACATATTTTAGGAATATGTTCTATGGGTTGGGATCTATTTTCAATCTTTAATTCATTCTTTTTAGATTTCCTCAAGATAAGATTTTCATTATTCCTTATCTGAGTATATTAAATCCCTCCAAATATATTCCTTCCATAAGTTGAGGGAAAATAAAATGATTTTGATTAAACCATAAAATATTTGATGTGTTTCTGAATCCCCCACAATACCATCAATACCCATAAAAATATTATTTTCCTCTAAAACATCCATACTGATCAAGATTGTGAAAACATTTATCAACCATCTTCTTTTCACATTTAATTGTATTATTCTTCATCTTTTCATCCATGATAAGATCAAAAGTATTTGAATCTATTCTTGATCTAGATAAAACCATTTCAGACTCATGTTGTTTTTTAACTTCTAAATTCTTCACATTGACGACATACATAACTTTCCCAACATTCTTCTTTTCATACACAATTTATTTCTTCTTATCACCCTTTGAAGGTATTTTTTTGAAACTAATCAAGATTCTCATTAGCAGAACATTCACCAAATTCAGTAACAGAGTTTTGGAAACTTAGTCTTTTATATTCATCTTTAGAGACTTTTTGTTAGACTACTTTCAACTCTCTTATTTTGCAATAATCTTCAATTCCAAAAGCAAAATATGATTCTTTTAATCATTAAAAGTATTCCTCAAATCATCAATCTCTTAAACCATATGTTCTTTCTCATAAGAAAAAAATTCCTTTATTATTAATCATTCATCTTGCAACTTTTATATTTATTTTCAAGCCATCTGTTCTTTCCCATACATTCTTTCAACTCTTCTATGAAATACATTTCAAACTTAGTTTTTCATCTTCAGACCTACAACATCCGAATTCCCCATCATTCACAGTTGAAATTGAATTATTTTCATTACCATACTCAATGAATTTTTTAGATTTAGAATCAATCCCTTTTTCTTCTTCATCTTTGGACAAGAAACTTCTTCTTTTTTATTTGAACAAATTCTTTTCCTTTCCTTTTTCTCCCTTTTTCTTCTGTGATGTTCTTGTCTATCATTCTTCAATATCACTATCTTCTTCATTATTTCTTCAAGGACAACTAGCCTCAAAGTGAAGAACACCTCCACATTCCAGAACGTTCATGGGATGTTTTCCTTTTGTATTTTTTTGTACCTATTTTTACATTATTAGAAAAAAAGGATATGATTACAATGATATTTTTACATACCTACTTATTAGAGTCAGAATAACTCGATTCCTCTTCAACAAAAATATTCTATGATGTTTCATTCTTCATAGCCTTGATATACATTTCTCTATCAACTGTTGTTTCTATTTACATAGAATTGTATATTCTCAGTTTATTGGTGATAAGGGTGCTATGTAAATCATGAAGAGATAGTGTTTCTGGATCTTGATCTTCCAATGAAGAATCTTTTTCATCAAATTTGTCAGATAAGATTCTAAGGGGCTTTTTAATAACTATAATGTAATTAAAAATTTCACTAAGACATCTAATAGTACTCACACTATCATTCACCCTAGTAAACAATTCCCTATTAGATTCATGATCATCAATCTTAAAATATTCATACATCAATCTCCATGAATGTAACTTTTCCTTCTTCACTTTTGTATTTCATTCGTATATATTTTTCAATTTATCTCATGTACTTATAGCTGTGGAAACACCTTTCACTCTCAAGAATTCAATTTTAGAAAGTGATTATAATATGACATTCTTGGACCTTCTACCATTCACAAGAAGCATCTTTTTAACAGGTGTAAGTGGAGAACTATCATCAATGGGGGGGGGGACTGACCATTGCAGCATCAAGATCATCATAACTAATAGACATAAGAAATGAAAACATTCTATCTTTCTATATTTGATTGTTCTTTCCACAGAATAACAGAATATATTTACTATTCACACAGTTCACATTCTCCATCAACAAATAACAACGATGGGTACCAACCTCTTATACCAATTGAAAGTTCCCAGTTAGAGTATTGTATCACATAGAGGGGAAGGGGGTGAATCAGTGATTCTTTCTCTTTTATGTTTCTTTCCAATTTAAAGAACCTTCGCCTCTTATTAAGGATTTCAATCCCATACTATGAACTAATCAAAACATATCCAAAGGAACACACATATTTACAAGGTTCACTATTCCATATGAATAGCAACATCCATAGTATGGTTTGTAAATGATCCAATAACCTAAAATCCACTAGAAATAAATCCTTGGATTACAATGAATAGGATGTTTCCTTTCACTCATGTAGCACTAGGAAACAATAAAACTGGTTCATTTACCCTCTCTTAGCACAAAAAGGTAATACAATTGTTTTGCAACAACTCATGTTACCTGCACTTCTATTAATTTCAACAACTGTATTCATATTTTAATATAATTAATCAATTCCTTACCCAGAAGAAAAGTAAGAACCACTTGGACTTTGTTATGAAATAGTGAGTTCAATATTTTCTGAGTTCGATTCCTCCGAGACCAATTCATAAAAAACAATACTCCCAGTTTGATTTTTTAATAGAAAATAATAGAGTTGAATCATCACCACTTCATTTCCCAAATACAATTATCGAGAAGAATAGAATATGAATGAATGGTCACCACCCTCAACAAATTTTAATCTAAACAGAATTTATCTCTTCTTATCTCTAGAAACTCAGAGCTTCCCTCTCTTTTGTTGTGAATTGTCCACATACAGAAAGTACAATGTACTTCTCCCTTTATTATAAACCCATGACACCTTTGGAGGGAATCCAAAAAATTATTCCCGCTCACCCAAATTTATCCAAATTCAATTCCCCCCACCCAAATATCGGGATGAATTTTGACATTTTCAACACTTATCAAAGAATCATGAATCTTTTATATTCTTCATCTCTTCTTTTACAGCCATCCATTTAAAAATTCAATATGATTAAAATTGATGAGCAATAAGTGGGTATAATAATCTGAATATGATTATCTCATGTTTATTTCTTCAAAACAATTCTTGATGTCATACCAATAGAATGTGTTTGAGAAAATTCACTTCTCCACTTGAGATATAATCACTATTTTAAATGAAAGGCTCCCCCTTGAGAATTCATTCATCAATATCTGCTTTCTTTTCTTTTCTCTTTACCCACTTGAGAAAATAACTCATCACATTAAAAAAAAGTTCTTGTGTCATGAATTTCTTCAGGACATTGAAATCATTGAGGAACATAGTAAGAATCACTTGAAATCAATTGAAAATTATTGAAAATTTTCATTCATTCTCACTACTTTATTTTCATCTCAACACATGAATGATATTTTCTGAATACAAGTGGTCTGGATATGATCATCTTGAATATGATCATTTCTGGTTACGTTCATTATAGTTACGATTTTTCTGGTTACGATAAAATTCAATCTGAATACAATGATCTACCCCGATACGATACAATACAATCTTATATGTATGATCTTCATATATATGATACAATGAAATATGATAAGGATGATCTTCACGGATATGATACCAAATAATATTAATGTGATTAATTATCAATCGAAACCATGTTGTTCCTTTTCTTTTACCCGAATATGATTTTTTCAAAAACAATTGGTGGCATCACCTCTTCCATCAGCACCTCTTCGATTGGAACCACTTTTCATTGAAATAACCTTTCCCATCAGCATCACCCTTTTAATCATTACCTAACTTCCTTCAGCCCAAACTTAATCGGCCCCACCATTCCATCAGTGTCACATTCATTGGAACCACCTTTCCATCGGTACCACTCCAAATGTTCTGAAACAAAATCAGAACCACATCTTCAATATGGATACGATTGTTTTCTGATTGTTTTATAAAATAATAAGTGCCACTTATTTATCCCTTCCATCCGAATATGATAAATCTGAATGTGATTTTTTTCTTACTTTTTTAAAAACAATTGACACTGCCACTTCAATATGGATACAATTTTTTCTAATTATTTTAAATACAATGGGTACCATTTATCATCATTTCAATCCCCCTTTCTTCTATCAATATTTCTTCACATGTTCTCACATCAACTCTTTATTTATATGAAATAAAAATTAGAAAATCATCATTATAATTAAAAGAAAATATTCACATTGGTTCTAGTGTGAACCTCATGAAAAGTCACATCCAACATGATACAATATCCTATGAAAATTATTATTCCAAAAACCAATCAATTCTTTTAAAAAAACCAAAACAATAGTTTCTAAAACAAAGTGAAGTGATTTCTTTTCTTAAAAACCAAACTTGACCTCAAAAGACAAATCTTGATACCTTCATCATGTTTATCATCTTCTTGGTCCCAAAACTAATCACACATTACTCATTCTGAGTGTGAGAATCAAAATATAGTATAAAATCATAACATATTCTAATCATGTCTTATAAGGGACATATACATTAATTAAAAGAACAGGGGAAATTTCAACCTTCTCCATTGATATAAAAGTACAAGGATATGGAAGTAATGTGATAATTTATAGGCAAGGATAATGGATTTCTTTTAGAGGGATTCCCCTTTTGGATATATTATCCCTATCTATTACATGATGGGGTTGTGGCTATGATGGGATAATTAGGAAAAAAGAAAGGGCATGGACATTACCTTTTCTTTTCAAACATTTTGAACCATGAGTTTAAAGTTCTTTATCCCATAAATTCATATATACTACAAAATTTAAGTCAAATTTTAGGAAGCATGTAAAAAATGAATTCCAATTCTTTAACATCATCCATCATACAATAGGATAAGATCATTGTTACCTTGATAATGAATGATTGTGGTCATTTTAAGGACTCTAGATGATAAGGAGGTTAAATTCATTATTTTCATTACCATGGGAATTCATGATGGGAGGAAATAATTATTTTACATATCCCAACCATATAGATATAGTGGTCATGGGTGATTCCTTTGATATGAAATTCAAGGATATTTAATCGAGGGTTGCATCATCTAGGTAAATATTAGTTAAGCTGAAGGAGTTCGATAAAGTGGAACTAGGGAGAACATAAGGAGATTCTCCTAGGTAAAACATGGGGGGATGGATTATACTTATCCCATGTGGGAAATGGATAGTTAAAAGGGATATATCCCAATTTATACATGGCTGATTAGATTGATATAGGTGAACTAAATTGGTTGAGGATTTTTCTTGATGGTATTGGGTCTCCTAGGACCCCCTTGAAAGGAAAACATGCATTTTTTATGTTATGTAGGGTTCTTCTCCTCAAATGTTTTTAGAATAATGGGTAACAAGTTCCACACAGTGGTCCTTAGTTTTTTTGGCCACTGGATAATTCTAGTACCTTTCTAAGAGTGTTAATTATCTATTACATAATAGTCTTGGATAACTTCATAAGTGTTTTGGAAACATGGGTAATAGAATTGGGTGAGAAAATCATTGAGATATCTCTACATATTTAGAGATACCCTAACAATGAGAATAATTATTCTATTTATAGGATAATCAAAGATCCTATGGGTAGAAGTTTATTCATGAAAATATTATACTCTAGTGGGTTATGAAAGTATAACTTGCACTAGGGTTTTGATCGTAAAAGGGGTCCACACCAAATTCTTTTGGGTGAAAATTGGGGGCGTGGAGAAGAGTGTTTCTCAAATATTACCCATTTACCCCTTGATATAAAAGACATATTTTCCTATTAATGTTTTATTACTCCTCTAAAAAGGATTTTTAACCAGATTCACACCTTCTGAATTTGATCTGATTTGAAGTGGTGGATCTAATCCTAAGGTAGATAGAAGTTGTCTTCGATTAACCATTATGAAAGGGAATATTTTTCTACTAAATTTTTCATGAATTTTATTTATCATTTTCATGTCTATTTAGTGTAATGGGACCCTGTATATTGGTTATGTATTTGGATTTGTTTAACATTACCATGCTTTACTTTTATGAAAGACCATCATGTAATAGATTGGTGCATGTTATTCATGATGGTTGAGGAACATGTCTCATGATTTCCTATGAAAACTGAATCTTTATTAGTGGCCCCACATTGATTCCCACTATTACACTCACTCTTGTGTTAGGAGTAATCCCCTTTCTCAACTTTTATACACATATTTTTCTTCACATAATTTCATGAACACATCTTTAATTTCATTATCTATGAGATTAATTTTCAAAAACCGACTCTCATGATATGATTTATATGTAGTGTCTTGTGTGAAGTTCCTTGTATAAAGTGGCTAGATTGAGGTAATGTTCATGAAGTAACCTCAATGTCCACCGAGTAAAGTAACCTCATGAGTCACTTGGGTGAAGTGGTTAGTGTGAGTCACTTGGGGGAAGTGGAATGTGTGTTTCACTTGGAGATGTGGGTTACATGTGGCTCTTGGGTGGAATTGTTGTATTTGGAATTTTTTGAAAAAGGATAAGTGACCTATATGGGTGGGTATTGTTCAACCTTCTACACCAGATTAAAATTACTCAAAGATACATTAAGATAATAAATTTAGTAATAACAAAATATTGTATGTATTCTGACAAACATTCAATGGTTGTAAAATTGGTTCTTGTTTCTTACGAACTAGATATTGTTCACTTCAAGGGTATTTTAGGAATTTTTAACCCTGGTTATTATCATCCATGTTATTTGCATAAGTAACTTTCTTATAAATTTCAATATGTAGCATATAAAGTATATTTTCAGTGGGTTTCTTACACTATACAACTATGGGATTTAGAAAGATTTGTTTATCTAGAGAATAGATAAGTATACCCCACAATATTGTACCATTAGATATATACCCCATATGAAATATAATATATTTTAATTGGGATCATACATTAATGAGGGAATTATATCCTTAGTGTTCTTGATGAACTACATCAAGAGATATCTTGACATGAAGACTCTAATCTTTGAGCTAAAGATGTGTTATTCCTATTATGTTTTTCACTAATATTATATTAACTATCAAAAGGGGTTGGAATACAGATTGATATTTCCATTCTAGAGGAAAATTAATATTGGAGTGGATTTGGTCCTGTTGGGTATGTTAGATGTCTCTTCAGTAGAAGAATGATTTGGGGCATTCAACATCTATGAAGTAGTCTAGGTGGCCCAAACATATTCATACAAGCATCCATATATAATCTTGGATGTTCTATAGAGATGTATACTATAAACTAATTAATTTCACATGTCCAATGAAGAATTAAGAATTAATTTAATATAAATCTATAGAATCTCTAGATAAAACATCCTTAGATCCATATATGATGAATTTATCCCATCAAAATTGATTTAGGATAATTCTAAACATACTCTTGTCTTGGCTCATGAGACGATGAAAATAACCCTACCAGTCATAGAGATGGATGATCACCCAAGGGTCGATGTTCAACATGAAGTATGTATGAATGTTTTCCTAGATCCCTAATGATGGGGACTTAGTCGTAAGAATCTAATGAAAAGTACTATAATATATAATTGAGGAATCCTTGGGAATTTCAGGCCTATATTGAAGAAAGTAAAATATAAAATGTGGGGTTATATGATCAATTATGAGATCCTTGACTAGAGTCACCATTCCTGTGTTCTAGTGATGTGGTTAAGTACCTATATACTACCAGTTCCTTAGTATAGTGGTTACATGAGGATGAGAACATCCATGTAATCATTCAAGTTATAAGAGGGAATAATGTTGGGGATTTAAGTATGTATCATTATTAGGATAAATTAGTTATTTATTCAAATCTCTTTCTGGAAGGCCCCTTTTCCCATTTCATTGTTGTTCTGATATTTCAGTGGTGGATAGTGGAAAACATTACATTTTACATCATTCTTAGGGATGTAGGTATTCCTACATGATTAATATAATCTCGTGTCTATGTCATATCTATTAAAAAACCATTAAACATAATTAATGGGTTAACTATTAATATTTGAAGTCTATCTGCAGAGTTTAACTTCTCTCCCTACAAAAAGTATTCCTACTATAACAATTGTTGATAATGGTCTCTCTTATTATGAGTTGGGACTATATATGACGTATTTGAGTGTTTTTGTGATGGAAACATAGATATATTGAGAGATAATTTTTAAGCCCTGTGATCCATATTGATTAGTGAGATAATTAAAGTTCTTAGAGTAATAAACTATATAACTTACCATATATGTCTGTGAATTTAAAATTAGATAGTGGTTGGGAAGCTCGAATTGATAATTTCCCAAGATGTCTCTATGGTATTGTTCATGTTTCCACCATCCATTGAGTCTATAGTATGGACTCCCAGGTAACCTAAATCTTAAATTTCATTATATACATTGAGTTTATTGACAAATAGTGTTCCCAAAGTATTATTTTCCAAAACTATTATATGAGGGAAGCATAATAAGTGTGCTCATCCAAAGGGTGATAGTCAAGAATTTCCATGATCAACTCCATAAACCAGCTATTTGGAAGTTTAATGACATAGAGTGGATAAGTCCAGATATAATGAATATAATCTGAGTAAATTAGGTTTCCATCATAAATAATAGACTAAGTCTCCAGTTTTTCATACTATCATTGGGGAGGAAACACCCAGAAAACCTATAACGTAATGGGATATAAGGTCTTCTCTAATGTTGTCCATGGATTCATCAAATTATGTATTTCCTAAGGAGGTTCAAATTTATTAAGAAAATATTTATGATATTAAGGATTTATAGATTTGTTTGTTTGGTTTTTTTATTTTTCATATCAGGGGAATTTGAGAACACACAATCTTTATATAAGATACTAATCCTTCTATGTTTGAAAAATATATCTTAGAGTTAGATATCCTCATTCATGCCATTGATTTCTAGATCCTCTCTATGAAATGGGTGACTGATATGATATACTAGGGAATCCCCAAATAGGTGGGTGATGAATCCACTAAATAATGGGATGAGTTCATCTATCCCAGGGATGTACTAAAAATTCATTTTATCTCCTCATGTCATACCTTTTATTTTTGAACAAGTGTTTGTTTATAAAGTAAATATTTAATTTTGAAATTCAATGTGATGTAGAATATGAAATGAAATAATAGGTATGACATGAATCATTAGGATTTACCTTAGATATCACCCCTACATGAGTTGGAGGAAGTACTTCTTCTTCATTGGTGGATTTATCCATGGGGAATAGGCTCATGATGGAGGAAATTGTGGGTTAAATTTCCCACAACCCCCCCCCCCCCCCTCCCCCACCCTCGAAACCATATTTGGTGAATCCAGATATACAATCCACTCATCAGAGATAAATTGATGATGAATGGGAAGGTTATTATAAATCTTTATAACCATTTTGGGTAGTTTTTACAACACATTTTCATTTGATTCGTTTGTTATTTTCACATATACAGATTCAAATATTACATAAATGACCTCTCTTTATTCTATTAATGTATTTAGTTCTGATCCCTCAGTGTCTAGGGAGGACATTCTCAATGAAAATGAACCCAAATTGGTGAGTTTTTACCTTCAACAATATGGGTTTCTAGGGAAAATTTCACTCTTATTTATATTACCCTCTATGGTGAAGAAGACCCTGGTAATTGAAATTTTAAATAACACATTTTCAAGAATGGATGTCTAGCCTTCTCATTTTCATTGTTTGTAGATTCACAATACACATTATAATAACTATCGGTGATCACCACTAATGTAGTTGTTATCTCAAAATAGGATGATCAAGAGATCATATCACATAATGTGGGTCATTTGTGGGATTTTGATTCAACTATGGTTGTGAATATGAAAATCATTGATTCTTAGGTTCAATTTTCTATTCTAATCATTATTTCCAATCGATGGCAATTTAAGGATGTCTTATAATGGAATAAATCACTATTTTTAAAAACTATCCCTTCTATGGATTTTGGAATTTCAACCCTTGAGGATCCCATGTCTCTTCCACCCTCTTAATGGGAACCTTCTAGAATTATGGAGGGTGAATTTGTTGAAGGAACATATCTGGTATCTAAACTAGGCATCCATGAAATTATTATCGATTAGCATATGAAAAACCTTTAGGGCACTATTCATTGAATTCGTAGGCATAGAGGTCATTTTTATAGAAATTAATATATTTATATCACTATAGGGTGTCTATTACTTCAATAAGTAGTTGTAAGGATTCCATTTTATTTTAATAAAAATCATAATATATATTTGTGTTAGATATATTTATCAAGTATCTTGACTTCTACATCTTTTTATGTAGAAAATATTTCCAAGGAAAATATATAAATAGAGTTTTGAGGCTCCCCGTGCTCAAATAACAAGGGGAAAGTCCTATCAAGATTCTAGAATGGTATATTATAATTATATTTATGGTCTTGACCATGGAAAAGATCAATATGGGTCTCATATACATGGTTTTTCGGTCTAACTAATGAGGTTGGGAAAGTCAGGGGAGACTTAGACTGAGTGGTTCATCTATCAAGAGGAGATAATTCTCATATTCCTCGATTATCATTATGAATATCCTGTTATTTTTTACAAATTTTGATGAGAAATATCATATTTTATTTGGTGTCATAAGAATCAAGATAATATCATGGGATGTCTTTCTCTATATTGATACAACCAGTGGTGTGTGGCAAGGATTACATCAATCTAGAAAGATTGACACATGATGCTTCTCTGATTGAATCAATTTTAGGGTAAATTTCCATTCCTAAAATAGGTTTTTAGCTAAACCTAGTGGTTGATAATTCCTTCTGTGTCCCCCTGCATTTAATTTTTTAATGCTATATGGAGTCAGGTATCACGAAATCTCTTATAATATTTTCCCCCACAAATTTAATGACTATAAAGCATGCTAAATACAATAGTATATAGGGTGTTTGACATCTATGAGGTAAAATATGTCTCAAAAGAGATCATTATCCTATGTGATCAATATAAAAAGTCATAATATATTCTCCTCAAGGATATTGTTTTCATTAAACATGATGACCTATGATATGTGTTTTCATGGGTAGTGTTTATTATTTAAAAGGAGTTAGAATAATTTTTTGGATGAGTAGATGAGAAAACTTTTCAAAAAATAAATCTCCTATAGTGGTTGGATGTGTTAAATATGGTAAATTTTAGATTCAATTGTATTTGGGGCTGGTTTTATCTAAAGGAGACTATGATATTGCTGCTACAATTGCAAAAAAAATGTATTGCTACAAAATCTAATTCCATAGAGTCATATAAGATTCAGTAATGTTTTGAGGAATCTCAAGTATCCATCTAGAAAAACAAAAAATATGCTGATGGAATGTTGTAATGTAACAACCCATACATTAAATATATTGTTATTACTTCAAAATTTAAACATACTTATTACAACATATAACAAAACCATGAAAGGACCGTATAGGTATAGTGTCTTTAGAAACTGGGAAACATAAACAAATGGTTCAAAAAGCATCTACACTGTCTCACATTTATTTCATCATATCTATAGTCCCTTTTGGAATATCTTACTTAATAAGCTTCTTCATGACCTGGGGAAAGAAAACATTCAAAAGGGTGAGCTCAAATGCTCAGTAAGGGTAAAAAAATAAATATCAATCACATCATATTCATAAGAACATAACATTTTGGAAATCTTAACCTGCAAAAGAGAGCATAATTTTATAACATGGGATAAATCATAGTAGTGAAATGAAATCCCAATAATCATAACATAAAACATAAAACTTTGTGGCATACACACATAATCATAGAGAATCATTTCTTATTAGTCAACACTCATTTCCAAGACTATTTTAGTGGACAAAGTCCATTTCGGAACCGAGTTCACTCCTCGTTTCAGTCTTGTTTCACTGAACCGGTATAACCTTCTGTTCCAGCCATGTCTATCTCATGAGATATAAAATCTTTACCGAATGCATTGGAGGTAGATATAGGTCCCACTCATCTCATAATGATACCATTCTTATGTGTGCCACAAAACCATAAACCATACTTCATAGCATAACCCATGTAATAAAAATGGGAATCTTAAAAATTGTGACATCGTAGAACAATTCATATAAGAAAAAGGAATTAATAAAAATAATTCCATCACAACATAATCAAATCAATGTAATAATAGGTATAGAAATAGAACCCTTTATTATCTTAAATGGAAAATAATTTTGATAAAACACTTGAACTCCATTCTTGAGGAAAATATCCTTTCTACTTCAAAAACACTTTTCCTTTCTTAACATGTCATACAATTCTAAACTAAAAGAAGTTTATTAAAAATAAATTTGAAAAATTGTGAGGGAAGCTTCTTGGAAATAATTTTTTAAAAATCCATTCATGCCGTAGTAGTTAAAAAACATTCTTCTCATACTTTTGTCGAAAAAGTAAAAAAGTACCTCGTACGAAAAACGACAAAAGATTCCTTTCGTGTCTTTTACTAAAAACTCACTGAAAGGGAAAAATTGGATTTAAACAATTTTAGGTGGATGTAAAAATATTACAAATTGAGTAAACATGGATGTGGATGATAAAATACACCCCAGTAAATACCAAAGTATAAACAATCTCGGATAAAATGAGATTGTGATATTTTCCCTTACCTTAGGTTTGATTTGCTTTGTAAGTATCTGAACCTCATGTATAATGATTTAAATAATGTTATTGACTTATTAAAGAATCATACTTATTGTTATGATATCATATATGGTCATATTCTTAGCTTCTTATTAGTAATATCTCATTACTACTTGTTATTCGGGTGTTTATTACTTTTTGTTCTTATGCGTGTTTGTCGAATAAATTCTTTTTCTTCTCTTTAGGTTTTAGATACCTCATTTCCAGAATGGTACTTGTGTAATATATATCATATTCATTCATTCAATTCATTTATATAATCATTATGCAATGAAGATCATGTAGAACGAATCACATCACATCGTGGAGACGGTATTCCGTACGTACTCACGAGCGATGATATCATTCCCATGATCGTGGAATTGTATTGGAGTGTATGTATAATATTTCAGAATCAATACCACTTCACAATAATCATATATATTAATTAATTTCACCCTTATACCCTTCCAAGTAAGGTGGTGGTAGAAAATAGATTACACCACGGCATGGAGACGGTATTCCGTACGTACGCACGTGCGATGATTTCGTTTTCCATAGGATTGATAAGAGGTAAAATAGGGTTGTTTCATATTTGTAATAACATATCAGTATATAATTGATACTTATGTTATTACCTCCTAATGAAACAACTAAAGAAGAGGTAGTAGAAGAAGAATGGAACTTGAAGAAAACGGAAGAAGGTATTACCTCTTTCTCGAAGTGCCTCCTTTAAACTTTCTCTTAAGGCACTAGAGTTGGTCTTTTGATAAGACCAGTACCTCTAGTAGGTTTCTAATGAATTGGGGAAGTTAAATGGGTAGGGGTTTTCCGAGCATGAAGGCTCAAATTGGTGTGAGGAAGAGAGGGAGGAGGTGCCCTTTTATAAGGGAGGGGAGGGGCACCTTTGGAAATATAAGAAATATTAGTTTATATTAAATCCCAACCCCACATAAAAACTTCAAAAATGACTCATATACGAATATTAGATGATAGAGGGTTGTAATATTATGATACAATAAAATTTAGACATGTTAGGAATTAATTTTAAACATTATCAACTTGATTTATCCTTATTCATCAATTTAATTTTATTTGTGGTAATAATATTCTAAATTTTAAATTATTATAAATAATTACATATGTGTTGTGAATTTTCCATAACTTGACACATTATGACATTTTCGACCATATAAATTTTAATTTATAAATTTTAAATATTTTTGTTATTTTTAAACAATTTTATAATATGTTATTTTTATAAAATAACAATACTGACAATTTTGACACTATTCATTTATTTGAATTTAAATAAAATATATACAGAAGATATGTTCGAAATAAAAGCTATAATAGATTAATAAAATGTCATATGTGTCTAAAAAATTAGTGTAGAACATTAAATAGTTCATATAATATTTATTTTAATATTTTTAAAACAGTGTTTTTGATATTTTAATTAATAAAATAATTTCAACATCACTATTGTGTCATAATTAATGATAATTATTTAATCCCTAAAAATTATAAATGAATTCTTATGATGTCGATAATTGTATTATCATTATGGAGACTATTCATGTTCGAAGTTTCATTAAGCTTAACACTAAAATAAAATTATTATACTTATAAGATTTAAGAAAGTGACATGTTGTCACATTCTTTGGTTTTAATAATAATTAAATTATTTTCATAGAAAAAAGTCCACTAAATGAATCTAATCCGACCCTTAGGTGATATGGGTGGACTTTTAGTCATCCAATAGGATTTTTGACGGTGTTAGGATAATTTTATAATCTTATATTTACCCTTAATTACCCGATTTACCTTTAACTATGGTAATAAAATTTACCATAGTTACTATTCATAATTCCCAAAAATAAAAAGTAGTCTATTAACATAATTTGGACCCACTGATTCTGAATATGGAATACATTTTTCAAAATTCAAAACATATAAGTTGCAGTAATTAATTTAAAATAAATCCCGTTGTTAAGAAAACGGGTTTTAGAAGTTAAAACATTGCTAATGATTGAAATGTTTTTGCCTATGAATTCAATGTGAAATTAATGATAATGACATACATTATATTAAATGGTAAAAATATATTCTATTTATACTTTAAAACCATTAAATATTATACTTTATCCATATAAATTATCTCAATGAAAAAAGTTGTTTTTAATTAAAAATTAGCGTAGTTTTACTATTCATCAAAATATGAATGTTATCAGAAAAATATCAAAAATTTATCCAAAGTAAATTCTTATACCCTGATTCAAAAGAAGAATTTTATTTTTTCAAATTTAACTTATAAACATGTCAAAAACTAGATTTAATGTGGGTGCGCCATCAAAAGGTGGCAAAACAGTATTTTTTGAAAAATATTTCTTTTATCCAAAAAAACTGATTTGGATTTTATACCTCATTCTAGAAAATGTATAAGTTGAATTAAAATGTTATGAAATTCAAAATTTCAGTTATTACTATTCATAATGGCTAGTTTTAATAATATTTTAATAGCATATCGTTGTTTAGTGAAACTCGGTATTGCGTACGACGTAAGCTATCGAGGAAGGTCGCGGTTGCCTATAAAGTAAGCCAAGCTTGTGTTGTGTGTAGTGAAAGATTCCTTTGATGATTTATATAACATAAAAACAAAATGTTTCTCATAAAAGTGTCGGGTGTTACATTCTACCCCCCTAAAAATGAATTTCGCCCTCGAAATTCATCACATTGTAACAAACAGATGAGGATACCTCTACCTCATCATAAGCTCAAGCTCCCATGTAACTTCTTCTAATTGGTGGTTCCTCCATAAAACTTTCACCAAGCGAGTGTTCTTATTTCGTAGGACTTTTTCGCTATGATCCAGAATCTCTATCTGCTGTTCTTCATAAGAATGATCTTGCTCCAGTGGTACAACTTCTGAGCTGAGTACATGTGAAGGATTAGGTATGTACTTTATGAGGAGAGATACATGGAACACATCGTGTACTTGAGAGAGATTCGGTGGAAGCGCAAGTTGGTAAGCTACCTTCCCGACACAATCTAGTATTTCGAAAGGACTGATATATCTAGGGCTCAACTTCCCCTTCTTTCCAAATCTGATGACCCTCTTCCAGGGAGATATTCGTAAGAACACTTTATCACCTACTTCAAACTCTAGGTCTTTTCTTCGGTTGTCGGCATAACTTTTCTGTCGACTCTGAGTTTCTCTTATGTGTTGTTGAATAAATTTGACCTTTTCTTTCATTTCATCAATGAGATCAGGTTCTAATAGCTTTCTTTCCCCAACTTCATCCTAGCAAGTTGGAGTCCTGCATTTCTTTCAATAGAGAGCTTCATAAGGAGCCATCTGAATACTGGACTGAAAGCTATTATTATAAGAAAATTCCACCAAAGGTAGGTGTTGATCCTAACCACCTTTGAAATCAATAGAGGAAGATCTCAACATATCTTCTAGAGTTTGAATTGTTCTCTTAGACTGACCGTCTGTCTGAGGATGATAAGCAGTGCTGAAACTCAACTCTGTATCCAGAGTATGCTGAAGACTTCGCCAGAACTTCGAGGTAAATCTCAGATCCCAATCAGATATAATATAAAGTGGTACTCCATGCAATCTTACCACTTCCTTTACATATATCCTAGCAATCTGATACAGAGAGAAATCCTCTCTAATAGAAATGAAGTGTGCAGACTTTGTAAGATGATCATCTATGACCCAGATGGCATTATTTCCTTTGGATGTTTTAGGAAGTCCTGTGACAAAGTCCATAGTGATGTTTTCCCATTTCCATTCGGGTATGGTTAATGGTTGTAACATCCCCTTAGACTTCTATCTCTCAGCTTTATCTTACTGACAAACCAAGCATCGAGAGACATATTCAGCAACATCTCTTTTCATGCCATCCCACCAGAAGTACTCTTTCAGGTCCCTATACATCTTCGTGCTTCCATGATGAATAGAGAATGAAGAACTATGAGCCTCATCCTGCAGCTCCTTCTTTAATTCGGGGATGGGAGGAACACAATCCCAATTCCTGAACTTTATTATCCCATCACAATCAAGGTTTAATTCAGGAACATTTCTCACCTTCTTTTGTAACTCTACATCTTCTTTCTGTGCCTCTTTAATCTTCACAAGTATAGATGGTTGAACATTCATTTGAGAAAGATACGATTTTCCCCCTTCCATTATAATTCCAAGATCCATCCTTTGTAAATCCATAAATATTGGATCTTTTGTGATCCTCATCATGGATAAACTGGCATGGTCTTGTCGACTTAATGCATCTGCCACCTTGTTTGCTTTCCCAGGGTGGTAATGAATTGAGCAGTCATAATCCTTAATCAGCTCCAACCATCTTCTTTGACGCATATTCATCTCCTTTTGTGTGAAAATATACTTTAAACTTTTATGATCAGTATAAATATCACACCTATCACCATAAAGGTAATTCCTCCAAATCTTTAATGCAAAGATTACCGAAACTAACTCCAAATAATGAGTTGGGTAATTTTGCTCAGGGGTTTTCAACTGTCATGAGGCATAAGCTATCACCATATCATTTTGCATGAGAACACATCCTAGTCCCTTCTTGGATGCATCACTATAGATCACAAACCTTTATCCACTACAAGGCAGTGTGAGCACAGGTGCACTGGATAACCTTCTTTTCACCTCCTTTAAATTCTCTTCACATTCCTCCGCCCAAACAAACTTAACTCCTTTCCGAGTCAACTTGGTGGGTGGATTAGATAATCTTGAAAAATCTTTCAAAAAACGTCGATAATATCATGCCAAACCAAGAAAACTTCGGATCTCAGTTACTATTGTTGGACTCGGCCATCTTTCGATAACCTCTATTTTTGCTGGATCCACAAATATCCCCTCTTTTGAGATTATGTGACCCAAAAATGCAACTTTTTGAAGCCAAAATTAATACTTGGTAAATTTGGCATAAAGCTTCTCCTTTCTCAGGGTCTTCAATATAATTCTCAAGTGATCTTAATGTTCTTCCTTTCTCTTCGAATAGAAAAGAATATCATCTCTAAAGACAACCACAAATTGATCAAGGTAGTCTCTAAAGACTCTATTCATCAGATCCATGAAGATAGAAGGGGCATTAGTAAGACCAAACGGCAACACTATAAATTCATAGTGTCCATACCATGTACGGAAAGCCATATTTGGTATATCCTCCCTTTCGACCCTTAATTGATGATACCCTGAACGAAGATCAATCTTGGAAAAGTATTGAGCTCCGTGTAGTTGGTCAAATAGGTCATCAATGCATGGGAGATGATATTTGTTCTTGATAGTGATCTTGATAAGTTCTCAATAATCAATACAGAGTCTAATTGATCCATCTATATTCCTAACAAACAAAACAGGTGCTCCCCAAGGTGACACACTAGGGTGTATGAATCCCTTATCAAGATTCTCTTGGAGTTGCTTCTTCAATTCCTGCAACTCAATTGGGGCCATTCTATAAGGTGTCTTTGAAATAGGCAAAGCACCCGGTACGAGTTCTATTGAAAACTCAACTTCACGATTTGGTGGAAGACCCGGAAATTCCTCTAGAAAGACATCATCAAACTCACGTACAATGGGAATATTATTAATCGTGAGTTTCTAACCAACCATTTGAGATAAATAACCCTCATTTAGTGGAATCAAGACCCATAAGATGGAAGAAATTTCCACTGGAAGGTTATGTTCATCCTTGCATCGATAGACATTCATAGATTGATCTGGAATATGAAATGTGACTTCCCTTCTTTGGAAATTGATATGAGCTCCATATAAAGAAATCCAATCCATGCCAAGAATCACATAAAATTCCACTATAGGAAGGATCACAAGATTTGTAGGAAGCACTTTCCCACAAACTTCAATCAGGGAAGAACTATATACTTTTGATGTGACTGTTGTGCCATTAGGTGTTGTCACAGCTAAATCAACATCTAATTGTTGAGGTAATATGGCGATACCCTTAGAAAAATCTTCAGAAATAAAAGAGTGGGTGGATCCAGAATCAAATAAAACATTTTCTACATTAGAGTGGATGGTAAGTGTGCCTTTCACCACATCGTTATCGTACTCCACATTGCTGATAGAAATTGCATGTGACTTTCCTTTTTCTTTAGCCTTAAGATTATGTTGATGTCTATCATCATCAACAACCCTTGGATTTGGGCATTTATTGTCATAATGCCCCATCTCCTTGCACATGAAACATTGAAGTGTAGTAGGTTCATTATGTGTATCTCTTCCTTTGTTTTCATCATTAGACATCTTCTTCCCATCATTGCGGCATTCAAATGCCCGATGACCTTCCTTTCCACATTTCAAACATTTACTTGTCCCTTTAATACAACTCCTTCCATGTTTCTTTCCACACTTTGAGCATAAGGGAAAGCTCATCTTATTTTTAGTGTGCTCTTTAGATTTTCCTTTGAATTCAATTTTCTCTTCTTATCAAACCCATATGACTGATGGGTTACTCCAATCTCCATCTCGACTTTGAGAGCACATCGAATTATTTCCTCGTAGCTATTGATGTCCCTTATGGCTAACTCCCTTCGAAGACTTGATTTTAAGCCACTAAAGAATTGATCGATCTTACTCTCAGGTTGGATAATAATACCAGAAGTGTACCTTGCAAGTCTTGTAAAATTTGCTTCATAGGTACCAACAGATTCATCATCCTTTTGCTTCAGTTCAAGAAACTCTTTCTCCATATTTTTTCGGAGAATATGAGGGAAGTGCTTATTGAAAAATAAGTTCTTGAACTCGTCCCATTCCATGGACTCAATTTCATCCCTTTGCATCGTATTCTTAATAAGATTCCACCGTTGATCAGCATCTCCTTCCAAACGATACACTGCTAGGATGACTTTATCATGTTCAGAACATTGAAGAACTGAAAATAACTTTTCAGTAGTACTAATCCATTGTTTAGAAACTAATGGATCAGTAGACCCGCTGAAAGAAGGTGGACGCTGCCTCATGAAGGATTCAACATAATTTTTCTCCTTCCTTTTCTCGTTTGGAAGTCCTGCATGATTCATAGCTTGAGAAAATTGTGTGATCATGGCTACAAGATTTTGCATTCCATCTCCCATAACGTTTGGTTTCTCAGGGGGACAATCATTGCATTGCCCGTCGCATTCCGCATTAACATGGTTCCTTTGGGTTCCATCCATTGACTAAAACCAAGAAGAATAGTGTGAGCAACACTAATTATAATAGGAAAACCACACAATCAAGAATAAAATCTCACACTTAAGGTCTTATCCAAGGTTATTCATGGTTATTTCTAAAACACTAAGATTGTGTTCTATGCTTAGAATTTTCCTTGGGTTTCTTACTAAGGCTTTCACATCCTAGTTTCCAAAGGTTGAATATACCTTTCCACTGATACCAACTATAACAACCCATACTTTAAATACAATGTTATTACTTCAAAATTTAAACATACTTATTACAACATATATCAAAACCATGAAATAACCGTATAGGTATAGTGTCTTTAGAAACTGGGAAACATAAACAACTAGTTCATAAAGCATCTACACTGTCTCCCATTTATTTCATCATATCTATAGTCCCTTTTGGAATATCTTACTTAATAAGTTTCTTCCTGACCTGGGGAAAGAAAACATACAAAAGGGTGAGCTAAAATGCTCAGTAAGGGTAAACAAAAGAAATATCAATCACATCATATTCATAAGAACATAAAATTTTGGAAATCTTAACCTGAAAAAGAGAGCATAATTTCATAACATGGGATAAATCATAGTAGTGAAATGAAATCCCAATGATCATAACTTAAAACATGAAACTTTGTGGCATACCCACATAATCATAGAGAATCATTTCTTATTAGTCAAGACTCATTTCCAAGACTATCTTAGTGGAAAAAGTCCATTTCTGAACCGAGTTCACTCCTCGTTTCAGTCCTGTTTCACTGAACCGGTATAACCTGCCATTCCAGCCATGTCTATCTCATGAGATATAAAATATTTACCCAATTAATTGGAGGGAGATATAGGTCCCTCCCATCTCATAATGATACCATTCTTATGTGTTACACAAAATCATAAACCATACATCATAGCATAACCCATGTAATAAAAATGGGAATCTTAAACATCGTGACATCATAAAACAATTCATATAAGATAAAGGAAATCATAAAAATACTTCCATCACAACATAATGAAATCAATGTAATAATAGGGATAGAAACAGATCCCTTTATTATCTTAGATGAAAAATAATTTTGATAAAACACTTGAACTCCATTCTTTAGGAAAATACCCTTTCTACTTCAAAAACACTTTTCCTTTCTTAACATGTCATACAATTCTAAACTAAAAGAAGTTGATTAAAAATAAACTTGAAAAATTTTGAGGGAAGCTTCTTGGAAATAGTGTTTTAAAAATCCATTCATGCCGTATAAGTTAAAAAGACATTATTCTTGTACTTTTGTCAGAAAAGACAAAAAGTACATCACACGAAAAACGACAAAAGATTCCTTTCGTATCTTTTACTAAAAACTCACCGAAGGGTAAAATTGGATTTAAAAAATTGTAGGTGGATGGAAAAATATTACATATTGAGGAAACATGGATGTGGATGATAAAATACACCCCAGTAAATACCAAAGTATAAACAATCTCGGATAAAATGAGATTGTGATATTTTCCCTTACTTTAGGTCTGATTTGCTTCGTCAGTATCCGAACCACCTGTACAATGATTTAAATAATGTTTTTTACTTACTAAAGAATCATACCTATGGTTATGGTATCATATATGGTCATATTCTTAGCTTCTTATTAGTAATATTTCATTACTACTTGTTATTCGGGTGTTTATTACTTTTTGTTCTTATGCATGTTTGTCGAATAAATTCTTATTCTTATCTTTAGGTTATAGATACCTCATTTACAGAATGTTATTAGTGTAATATATATCATATTAATTCATTAAATTCATTTATATAATCATTATTCAATGAAGATCATGTAGAACGAATCACATCACATCGTGGAGACGGTATTTCATACGTACACACGAGTAATGATATCGTTCCCATGACCGTGGAATTGTATTGGAGTGTATGTATACTATTTCAGAATCAATAAAACTTCACAATAATCATATATTTTCATTACATTCACACTTATACCCATCCAAGTAAGGTGGTGGTGGAAAATAGATTACACCACGGCGTGGAGACGGTATTCCGTACGTATGCACGCGCGGTGATTTCGTTTTCCGTAGGGTGGATAAGCGGTGAAATAGGGTTGTTTCATATTTATAATAGAATATCAGTATATAATTGATACTGATGTTATTACCTCATAATTAAACAACTAAAGAAGAGGTATTAGAAGAAGAATGGGACTTGAAGAAATTGGTAGAAGGTATTACCTCGTTCTCGAAGTGCCTCCTTTAAACTTTCACTTAAGCCACTAGAGTTGGTCTTTTGATAAGACCAGTACCTATATTAGGTTTCTAAGGAAGTGGGGAAGTGAAATGGGCAGGGTTTGGACGAGATTGAAGGCTCAAATTGTTGTGAGGAAGAGAGGGAGGAGGTGCCCTTTTATAAGGGAGGGGAGGGGCACCTTTTGAAATATAAGAAATATTAGTTTATAATAAATCCCAACCCCACTTAAAAACATCCAAAATGACTCATATCCAATGATTAGATGAGATAGGGTTTTAATCCCATCAAAAAATAAAATTTAGACATGTTAGAAATTTATTTTAAACATTATCAACTTGATTTATCCTTATTTATCAATTTAATTTTATTTGTGGTAATAATATTCTAAATTTTAAATTATTATAAATAATTACATATGGGTTGTGAATTTTCCATAATTTTACACTTTATGACATTTTCGACCATATAAATTTTAATTTATAATTTTTAAATATTTTTGTGATTTTTAAACAATTTTATAATATGTTATTTTTATAAAATAACAATATTGTCAATTTTGACACTATTCATTTATTTGAATTTAAATAAAATATATACAGAAGATATGTTCGAAATAAAAGCTTTAATAGATTCATAAAATGTCATATGTTTCTAGAAAAATAGTGTAGCACATTAAATAGTTCATATATTATTTATTTTAATATGATTAAACAGTTTATTTGATATTTTAATTAATAAAATAATTTCAACATCACTATTGTGTCATAATTAATGATACTTATTTAATCACTAAAAATTCTAAATAAATTCCTATGATGTAGATAATTGTATTAGATTTCTTGAGACTATTCATGATTGATGTTTCATTAAGTTTATCACTAAATTAAAATTATTATACTTATAAGATTTAAGAAAGTGACATGTTGTCACATTCTTTGGTTTTAATAATAATTAAATTATTTTCATGGAAAGAAGTCCATTAAATGAATCTAATCCGATCCTTAGGTGATATGGGTCGACTTTTAGTCATCCAATAGGATTTTGGCAGGTGTTAGGGTAATTTTATAATCTTATATTTACCCTTAATTACCCGATTTACCTTTAACTATGGTAAATAAAATTTACCGTAGTTACTATTCATAATGCCCAAAAATAAAAAGTAGTCTATTAACACAATTTAGACCCACTGATTCTGAATATGGAATCCATTTTTAAAAATTCAGAACATATAAGTTGCAGTAATTAATTTAGAATAAATCCCATTGTTAAGAAAACTGGTTTTAGAAGTTAAAACATTGCCAAAGATTGAAATGTTTTTACCTATGAATTCAATGTTAAATTATTGATAATGACATACATTATATTAAATGGTAAAAATATATTCTATTTATACATTAAAACCATTCAATATTATAATTTATCCATATAAATTATCTCAATGAAAAAAGTTGTTTTTAATTAAAAATTAGCGTATTTTTACTATTCATCAAAATATGACAGTTATCAGAAAAATATCAAAAATGTATCCAAAGTAAATTTTTATACCATTATTCAAAAAAAGAATTTTATTTTTTCAAATTGAACTTATAAACATGTCAAAAACTAGATTTAATGTGGGTGCGCCATCAAAAGGCGGAAAAACTGTATTTTTTGAAAAATATTTCCTTTATCCAAAAAACTGATTTTTCTTTTATACCTCATTCTAGAAAATGTTTAAGTTGAATTAAAATGTTATAATATTCAAAATTCATTTAGTACTATTCATAATGGCTAGTTTTGATAATATTTTAATAGGATATCATTGTTTAGTGAAACTCGTTATTGCGTTTGACGCAAGCTATCGAGGAAGGTCGCGGTTGCATGTAAAGCAAGCCAAGCTAGTGTTGTGTGTAGTGAAAGATTCCTTTGATGATTTATATAACATAAAAAAAATTCTCATAAAAGTCTCGGGTGTTACATGTAATTCATGGTTATAGTTAAGGGAGACTACAATTTGTGTAATATCCCTCATTTTTACCAATGAATAGAAATAGTTATGTTCTTTCTGGTTATATTCCTTCTTCCTGCTATTATTTTATGAATAACTATGAATTTTTATGTTAGTTGAGACATAATGGGAAAGATATACATTCATAGGAAGTATGAACAGACATGATGGGTTTGCTTCCCATAGATATTGTAACATTATATGTGAGGATAAAAATCATTGTGGGGGGAGGTCATTTGAAACCAATCAAATGGGAGGTGTTCAATTAGTTTAAGGAAATACTATTCCAACCCATGAAATGGGGGTAATGACCCAATGAATACCTTGCTAGTGAGGATTCTTCTACTAACGGTTGAGTGTGGAGAATAAAAATATTATATAATTTCTCAAGGTTCTTGAATATGAGATAGTGATATTGGAAAAGTACATTTGGTGTGGTCACATTTGAATGGTGGGTTTAGTTGTGATGATTTCATGGAATATAGATACATGATATCATTCTTTAGAGAACAAGGATACCTCTGATTGATAGGTCATATTTGTGGTGTATTATGCAAATCTATACAAGGGGATAGTAGGAATAGCCAAAGAAAACATGTCCTTAGAATATATATGATATTTTTTTAATATGAAAGGATGGCTTTGAGTATCTAAGTTTCTCAAAACAATGAAGTGTTATTAATGAAAATAGGATGTTTGGGTATCTATATAAATGTTTGTAGACTTTTGAATTCAATAATGGTGTATCTATAGTCTCATTGGGATATTAAGACCAAATTTCAAATGGATATTATAAAAATTTCTTTCCATATATGTAGATAATTTTAAATCTAAATGGTCATTTTCTTTTCATTATGGACCAGATAGTATATGGAATTTTAGTATCACTATGTATCCTGTAAAAGAATGAATCTGGCCACACATAGTTCTTGAAAATAAAGCTAGTGCGGTTATATACTGAAACTAAGAATATGTGCCCTTTCAAGAGAGAGACAAAGTATTATGCAGTTTTCTATCATGTGATGGAGATGTAGGCAAAGTATTTTGACATATAATAGTGTGAATATTTTCATATAGATTTAATTTATGTGACTATGATGAAGTGTCGTACTATTTAACATCTTTTTACTGGGATGAATTATTTCCTATCACTTTTTGGGGAATCAGTATAAACACACAAAATAAAAGAATTTTCAGAAATATCTATTATCTTGTCATCCATGCTCAATGTGATAAATAATAGGGAGTTAGATTTTAATCCATGTTGTACTAAAATTACAGTCAAGTATTGTCTCTGATGAACACCACACAATTTGGAATCCTATGATGGGGACTTTTCCTCACTATTTAATGTCGAATGACTAAGATGGATGGTTGTAGTAGTCAATGGTATTCTAAATTATACTGAATGGTAATGGGGGAAAATTAATGATATATGGATAATCAGGAAAAGATTAATCTATAATGTTCTATACATGATGAGGGGTGTTGTAAACCTTTATTTGGGGGTTCATGAATATGAATAAATGACATGGGATAAGTACATAAGTGGGGATATTGGAACATTTTTCTGGAGACATACAATTTTATGATGTTTTCATAGCATTAAAATATAAAATACCTTTTTTCCTAAGGCTAATGATTCATCTGTTTGAGAAAATACATTGGGGTATATTATGTAGAGCCATATTGCGGAGTTGATTGCATGGAATTTTTTTTCTTTCAGAGTGAAATTTTACTATCACCAATAGTCGAAGAAGGATTATTATTATATTAGTTTCTACAGAAATATATCATGATTTACAAAACGAATTTATCTAATTATAATGGAATCATTTATATTTTCATTTCCCATGGATGAGGAATTACATTCTTCAATGTGGGAATATGTGTTTGAATCTACCATATGGGTCGGTGTCATATGAAGGAGACAAGGGAATTTATTTTTTATGTTTAGGACAATAATGAGGTATCCAGGCAGCAATACATATCCTAATGGAATGGGAATCAAGCTATTATTAGTTATTAGTGGAGAAATAACCACACATTTATCGAATTGTAATATAGGGAGATGGAATTTTTAATAAGGGTTTATGAATGAAAAGGAAACCATTATAAGACTCTTCGATGAAAATGAATCTCATGTGTAAGAGAGTGGGGATATTTTCATTGTTTTGGTTGGGATATAGTTAAGGAATCCATGAATAACTATATATCATATATAGATTGTATTCGAGACACATGTTGCACTAGTAATTTTTAATGTGGATCTGGTTCACATGAAATAATAACATGCCATGTGAGTGAGGAAACTCTAAAAGTTTAGCATCATTTAGGTTGGATAAATTTCTCTTTAACTAATAGTGATGTAAAAAAACATAAATTGTAATATTAGCCTGAAACATATATAGTCATATGAGACATGATTAGTGTGTGAAAAAAATATGAAATTTCAGTAAAATAAAAATTGCATTGAAACCCCAGTTTAACATTTTGTGAAAGAGATAAATGGTGGGTCCACTCAATGGATATATAGTTTTTACCACTAATTATGGGAATATTGCTCCAAATATGTGACATAATCTAGGGATACTCTAAATACCCTTGATATTGAGGAGCTAAAATGTAACTAATTTCCATTCTAATTATTTTTATATCATAGTAGAATGGGACTTTCTTATAAACAATGATCATAGACCATGTTACAATTTAAATTTCCCATTATGATGTTGTTAAGGTGTTTGGAGAAAAAAGGTTTTTATTGAGGAAAATGATGAATCTGACTGATGGGTCATCAGAGGAATGTTATGTAGAGCTAATATTGGGTGTAATATACATAGTAAAAATACATGTATCATTGGATCATATTTTCTGATAACTTAGAGCCATAGTATTTTTTTCATTTATCTATATTTTCCATGATATGAAGTGTCTTTTATTAAATGATGTTAGATTAAAGGTATGAAATAAATGTTTATACATGAAACTACCACAATTTAGTGATTTTTATCCCTATTGGGACACTTATAAAACATAACATATATCTTATAAAAGAGGATTTTCTAACCTAGTTGTAGTTTAAATCCTCAAAAAATGGTTATTTCTATCCCTTCGATTATGATTGGAAGTAGGAAAATGAATTTCTTCATCACTATTTTTCCCACCAAAACAAGAATAAACCAACACATATTTGTAGAAATAAATATTGGTTTGTGTAGTATGAGACTAATAATAAGAACAAGAATTAACTTGGATGAGGTTCAATGAATTGTAGAAAAATATTTTTTTTAGATTGGGATGAGAACTATCAAGTTTGATTTCATACAATGGTGTCCTTTTGTAGTGATTGTTTCTGATGCTTTCATCGGGGCACAGACATCCGTCTGTGAGGACGCATTGATGTTTCCCCAAATTCCATTTTTCCAAAGGCATGCTACATCTGTTCCTTATTCAGGGATGTTTAATCGTTGATCGAAACAGGATGATGGGATGTCGGTTCTTCCTTCCATGGATTCCACCTTAGAACTCATCACCTAGTCCGGGTCCCCCTTATATATTATTTCATGGTTCATTAATCTCGTTATCAATTCTATATCTTTGTGGATGCCAATTAATTACACTACTTCCGTCATGACATTCCATGGGTCTTGACATGGAAGAAACCTTTTGTAGGAGTAGACAGTGACATCAGGCATGTCGGGGCATCTTTGGATGCGTGGACATTGGGGAACATGTATTCCTCCTCGTAAAAGGGAATATCAAGGTCACAAAACCCAAGACATCCAATGTCAGTCGTGGAGTATTATATTCCTGAGGCATGTTTCTAAGGTTTTCCTCAGCTTCCCATGTTTATCACAGTGTATCGCACAGGTTCAACATCTTGCGGAGATGGATACACTAAAGGCATGTCTTCCGAGGTTTTCCTCAGGCATCTCATGTTTAACACGAGGAAGGCTGTGAGTTTAACATCTTGATGATATCGAATGAGTGTGATTAGAACATACCATAGAGATGTATCAATGTTACATCCCTAAGAGGGAACACCTAGACAGTTTACTGGGTGGATGGATCAGAACACTCGATAAGAGCATTCCCAAGATGGTGTGTCACATAAAGGGAAGAAGTCACACTATGAAGGCTGATCTGGACACCACTGAGGGAAGATCAGGGAGTGTACACCCCATAATATGGGAACACCATAGATGACCATTGGATGGGATTGAACCTCAGTGAGGTTTCCTACGTACCTTGTGTAGACAACAGGGATCAAACCCCATATAGTTTGAAGAGGTGTTGGATTGGGGTTTACACAAAGGACAATGACCTAGAGACATGATGGGTTTTATGTGTGGATAGCGGCTCAGGTACATCTAGGATTAGTGAAAAAAATGGATGACATGATCCCACTAGTATTTGGCGGCCCAGGGAAAAATCAGGATGGATGATGGAGAGTTTAATGAAGTGGATGGAGAATGAGATGGAATCGACGTGAGGATAATGGTGATGTTGGTCTTGAGCCTAGAAAAAACTACCTATGTATCCCCGTGGCAGGGAATCAATGTCCGTGTAGTTTGGTGGGATGATGAAACACCTAAGGAGATGGCCCGTGAGAATGGATGTATGGATGGGACCTGGAGGAAGTTGAACCTCCGGGTTGGGGCATGATCTTCCCCGAACACATGGGATCAAGGGATAGATTAGGATGAGACATGGGTTCTAGTCTTGAACCTCATGGAGGCATCCTACATATTCTTGTGGCAGGGAATCAAAGTCTTTGTAGTTCATCTGACAATGGATTACCATCGATTGGGGTCGTCAATGGCTTAATGCCAAATGAGTTTGACAACGGCTTGCTGCTGAATGGGGGCACAATGGCTTACTGCTGAATGAGGTCAAGAGCTTAATGTCATGCAGGACGGGGGTGAACTGATGTGAAAGAGGACCTGTGGCCAAGATAGATGGTGGTCCTGAACCTTAGAGATGCTTCCTATGTACCCTTCCTTGCCATGTATCAAAAACCACGTAGTTCAGGTGGTGGGAATAGATGTGAAGGTGGTCGGAACCAATGGTGTGTTGGGCTTCAACACTAGGGAGGATTCCTACATACCCTGCTATGTAAGGGATCAAAGACCACGCAATTCAGGTGGGTCAATGAACCAATATGAATATGGTCAGGACCAATGGGTGTTGCTCTTGAACCTTAGGGAGGATTCCTACATACGCTCCATTGGCATGGATCAATGAACTCGTCGTTCAGGTAGGGGTCTGGGGATTATACTCTAGGCTTCCCATGCTGTTGGGAACCGACATGATGATGGTTGGGAACAATGGGTGTTGGTCTTGAACCTTAGGGACGCTACCTATATACCCTATCTTGGCAAGGATCAAAGACCTCATAGTTCAGGTGGGTCGGTGAACCTGCGTGAAGATAGTTGGCACCAATGGGTGTTGGGATTGAACCTCAGAGAGGCTTCCTATGTACCCTGCCTTGGCAGGGATCAAAGTCCACATAGTTCTGGTTATCAATAGGTGTAGGTATTAGACTCTAGTCTACCCATGGTGTTGGTGAACTAATGTGAAGATGGTCAGGACCAAGTTGGAGTTGGTCTTGAACCTCAGGGAGACTTCTTACATACCTCCCCTTAGTAAGGATCAATGTCTGTGTAGTTCGGGATGGGGTGTGGGGCTTACACTCTAGATTTTACATGGTGTTGGTGAACCGACGTGAAGATGGTTGGGACCAAATAGAAGTTGGGCTTGAACCTCAGGGAGGCTTCCTATGTACCTCTCCTTGGCAAGGATCAATGTCCACATAGTTCAGGATGGTGTGTGGGGCTTACACACTAGGCTGCCCATGGTGTTTGTGAAAAGATGTGATGATGGTCGGGACCAAGTAAGAGTTGGCCATGAACCTCAGGGAGGCTTCCCACATACCTCGCCTTGGAAAAGATCAAATTCCATGTAGTTCGGGATGGGGTGTGGGACTTACACACTAGGATTCCCAAGGTGTATGTTATAGTCGGTGCTTGCTCTAATCCCAGGTGAGTAATGCTTGGTGTGAGAAACAAGTGAAAACAAAGAACTAACGATCACGTCGCGAAATGTGTGTCCATGGGAAATGGAGTGGGGATTACACGTGATCACAACCAAAAGAGGAAACATGGGTTTATGTGTGGTTAGAATATCGAAGAGGTTGGGACTTACACTAGGATGGAGGCCCGGGTGCCGCTTTGGAACGATAATGGTGGGTGGGGGGCTTTTGAAAGGGAGCTTCCCTAGTGCCTCTATGGAGACTAAATAGTGAATGGGGCTTACACAAGAAAGCTACCTGTAATTTATTCCTCTTGTCTGGACATGAGGGCTTCCCAACCCACTAGTGGGTTGAGGCCTTCGCATATGCGCTGTTGAATATGAGGGATAATGCCAAGGTTGTTGGCATTAGTCTGAACAAAGGGAGATGAAATGTGTGAATAACTTTCATGACATTTGGAATGCAGTGAGGGTAGAATGGTGATGGGGGACAATTGTTGACTATGTGCAAAACATAGCATCCATATCACGTTGGCCCGAAATGGGGAAAAACAAATAAGGGTCAATTGCTGACTGTGTTTGAAGCATAGGACCTGACTCGAAGTGTTGTTCAAAGACATATTGGGTGTTGGCCCAGGATGGTAGTTGAGCCGATGCGGCATGGGACTAGGCTATTAGGGGGGTTCGTTCACAGATGGAAGTGGATGATGATCCGAATGAAGGAAACACATAGCATGAGGTGGAGTGATGGAATGTTTGAACGGATTCCAATGCTCTTGAAATTACACCACTGTAGTCATGGAATTAGGCATCTTATGCTTGGATCATAAGATATCTTTTGTTTGGAGCCAGAGGCATCCTATTTTTGGCACATAGGGTGTACTAAAGTTTATAGACATGTAGATAATACTGTTGGCATCTCATGCTTGGGGAATATGGAATCTATTGTTTGAACAAGTGGCATCCTACGTTTGGAAAATAGGGTGTACTAATGTTTATAGTCGTGTATATAGGACTGTTGGCATCTCATACTTGGTGAATAAGGCATCTCTTATATTGAGTAAGAGGCATCCTATGTTTGGAACACATGGTGTGATAAATTTTATAGTCATGTAGAGAGGAATATTATCATCTTATTCTTAGAGCATAAGGCATCTATCGTATAGAGCAAGAAGCATCCTATGTTTTGCACATAAGGTGTACTACAGTTTATAGTAATGTAGAGAGTTCTATTGGAATATTATGCTTGGGGAACAAGGAATCCCATATATTAGGTAAAAGTCATCTTATATTTGTCATATAAGGTTCACTATAGTTTAAGTTCATATAGATAAGACTATTAGGCACAAGGGGCCTATCAATGGTTGGTGTTGGGACTTATGCAAGGGCGGCCCTTTCTGGTTCAACCTAGCATTAGAGCCATGTCATTGGGTTTGGATGAGTTACTTAAGGAATGGTTCGACTCAAGGCACTCAAGGGATGTAATGATGAGAATCTCAACTCACGACATGGGAAACAAACCAAGAGGAATATGTCGACTCAAGGTGTTTAATGATGTGTGGAGGAGTATCTCAAATCATGGTATTGCATAGGTGGAAGGTGGGTGTGAATAAGGGTGCAATAGAAAATATCGGCATCCCTGTCAGAAAATTTCGTGGTGTGACTCTCTAATTTTCAATGGGTGAGTGACAGTAGTGAAGAGACCATCCCTGAGGGTAGGGAACGCTGCCCGGCAGTGACCCCAAGCGGGTGTATAGGGGTGCAGCCCCTACAATATGGAAAGATGGGCACAGAGGTAGGATCCTCTCAAATGATAGGTCTTCATGAAGTAGCTTTGAGGATAAAATGGGGGATTGCAGAGCATGGACTCGCGGAGCAAAGGAGGCATGTAGAGAAAATGTCTCCTGTGGAGACAAGGGATCTCATGGAGCAGAGGGTGCTCGCATTGCATGGACTTGCAGAGAAGCATCGCAAAGGAAGATACTCACGGAACATGGACTCATGGAGCAGCAATGCGAAGGAAGATTCTCGCGAAGCATGTGCTCACGAAGCTTTTTCACGAAGGAAATTGGATCTCCACGAACCGGAATATCAGCCGCCCAAGGGGTGGAGTGGCCTTCCGTGAAGGGGGTGAGATGGGTATTTATAGGGGAGAAGTGCCAAAAAACAGAGCACTCTCGACATGAAGATGGAGTTTTCTCTGGGGTAAGTTATGAACGTCAAAGGGGTTTGTGGAGCATCCTGCCACCTTGCTCCGCGGCGGGCTCCCAAAAGTTAAATTTGTTTGCGGAGCATCCTGCCTCCTTACTCTGCGGTGGGATCAAGAATGTAAAAGGGGTTCGCGGAGCATCCCGCCTCTCTACACTATGGAGGTGCTCCACGATCGTGGAAGGAGTTTCATGAATGGGCTTCACGAACCAGTTTTCTAGCCCAACTTCAAATGCCCATAACTCCTAATCTGTAACTTCGTTCGGGCTCTACGACCTATCAAATCAAATCTTTCAAAGTAGGATATGCTCATGGTTAATTTATGGGAGCATTTGGAAAATTTTGGGGATGGGTTTTATAATTTAAAAAATTATGTTTAGCATAATAAGACATTGGTTTTGTTCTATAGTTTAATTTCATGAAACCAATACATTTTGTTTTTATAATTTATGGTCTTATTGGATTGACCACACACTACAACAGTTTCAAGTAAAATATATTTTGAAAAAAGTTGTTATTGAGGCAATGTAAATGTCAAGGGGAATGAGAAACACTGATTTAAATAACGTACATGATTCTAATATAGAACATCTAATAGATATGTATGCTTATTTTTAATGTTATAGTGCACAGAGCAGGGGGTTACAAGAGTTTAAAGTCACACAACATTGACCAATGGCATGACTTCATAGATTGATCAACCAATACTATGAATTCAATTTAATTACATTTTAAAAGAACCATTGGAGTGTTACTCGGTAATAAGAAATATGTTTTGAGAATCCTCTCATCGGTAGGGGGTTATGGGATTTATTTTTTAAGAACTCATGTTTTTCTGGACTGAAGTTCTGAGCAGAAATTTGAATTTTTGCCATTGGATGCTAATGAGGGATAAAATGGTCATTTTACCCTACATTCTGATCTCAGATAATTTTTCTGACAACTCTTTTGGTCCTAGAATAGGGTGTTTACCCTAGGACATGAGTTTGGAGGTATTCTAACATGTTCGAATTTTGGCGGAATATTTAATATTTAATATTATTAAATTAAATATTATTTTATTCATGCACCTTCTTTTAGTGATAACATTTAAACAGAGTGTCGTATTGAGATTCCTTCTAGGCCGTTGAGTCCGAAATGGGTAGGTTAGCCTAGGGAAGGCATAAACTCATGTCGGGCACTGGGGCCAGCCCGTGCCCCTTTTTCTTCCTTTTCTTTTCTTCTTTTCTTCTTTTATTTTCTTTTATCTCTATTCCTCCCTACTCTTTCTTGTGTTCACATAATGTGTGGCTTCTCCTTGGCCATGTAACATGGGAGAATTGGGAGATTGAGAAAACGGGAGAGAAGGAAGGCAAGAGAGGTACCGATTCAAATCCCTCGACGCACTGATTCCGTGAACGGCAACCGGGAGCCATGAAATCAACCGAAGCATCGGCGGTTTCCGCCCAAAGGTAGGGCCATTTATGTTTTTGACATGGATTTCCTTAAAACAAGTTGTCTTATGTTTTTAAAGTCTTATATTTTTTTCTTGTATGCCCATGGGGCTCGATCTGTTGTTTCGGGGGCGAAAACAGGCGAATCAGGCATTTTTAGGGATTTCCCATCTGAAAACCCAGTATACACGACGTGTGTTCCAGGGGAACATGCCGTGTGTTCTTCCCATTTGGGGAATATGAGTTTTATTTTATGTACATGTCATGTACTTTGTGTACACGCCATGTAGTGGTGGTCGTGTGACCGTCCATGTGAAATAGAACACTGTTATAGTGGTTTTTTTGAAGTACATGCCGTGTACAGTAAAGTACACGCCGTGTAGTGGTACAGGGGCATGTGTTCTGGTGAAAACGAACATGGTGTAACTTTTTTGGGAATAGTAAATGTCGTGTATAGTAAATTACATGCCGTGTACTATTACATAGGCAGGCCCAATGGGCTCTGGCCATGTACTCTGGCCATGTACTGATCAAGTTTAGTAATTTGGGGTTATCTTGTGCCTCGGAAGTCAGAATTGGTCATGTGAGTAGACGATTCAGAGTGTTTTTTCATGTAGATCAAATTGGTGGACTCATTTTTACATTTATAGGTCTTATAAATTGGGTTTGGGGGGTTTTACTTAAATTTATGTGGTTTATTTCTCCCTTTATCGAGCCCAGTCGTCACCTGAGGGTGAGACTTGGCGAGGTTGCTAGGTTGGGTGTTCAAACCAACTTAGTAGACAACTTTAATATGAGATGATCTATGAGCTATCTCCTGAAACCTTTCTTTAGAGGACGTTTCCCTTTTGAGACGTGCCCTTATGGCCTAACAGGCCGTGAGACCATATGCTTTTAAGGGTCCCCTAAGGGATGTCTTTCTTGTGTGCTGAACTAGGGAGTCCTTGTAGGAACTCTCTCTTGTTTTGTTTGAGAGGACCCCTCTTATGGGTTGCCTCTTTTTTTATTCATTCAAGGATCCCATGTATGATTCCTCTTTGCTAAGGATCCCATGTAGGATTCCTTCTCTCTAGATATCTGGAGGATCCCGAGTAGGATGACTCCTTGGTGTTTGACTTGTCGGACCCGGCGGGTGCCCGTTGATTGACCGACCAGATTTTTTACTTCGGGTTTTGGTAGAGAAGGTGTTCGGGTGTCATCTAGAACCCGTTCCAAACTAGTAATCCTGTAGGGATAATTTTTAGTGTTGGGTTGGGCGTTCGGGCCACCCGCACTATTTGTTTATATATGACTTGGTTTTGCTGATGCTGTAGTGGTTACCAGAGGTGCTACCTGGTTGGTCGCTGTTGAGCCTGACGCGAGGCATCTTCTTGTTTTTTGGGATTCCTACTTTGCCTTGTGGGCCTGAGTAGTAGGTGGTCTGGTGTTTAAACTCAAACGGCTGTGCGTTTTTTTGTACTTTTGAGCTACGAACCCATGTTTGGTGTGTCGTATGGATGAAGCCTTTGCTGAAAAGATATCTAGAATTGTGTAGATAATCTAATGATAAGTTTAAACTGATTTTTGGGATCACCGCTTGGATCCAGGACCACCACAAGGGTGCATTCCTCTGTTTAGCTGTTTGGCCAGGATACCCGAGGGTATTCCATGATTATGTTATGCATTGAAATTTCTTGAGAGAAAGATTATATAAGTGCTTGTTTGTATGTTGCGCTCGGCCTGGTTACTTGATTTCATATGGAATTCCTGAGGGAAATATTTTATTTAGCCTGAGGGTAGTGTTTTGTTTTTCCTGAGGGAAATGTTTCGTATGCCTAAGTGTAGTAGCTTCCGTGCCTGAGGTCAATATTCGGTATGCCTAAGGGCGTGATTCTAATTAGCCTACGAGAGTGGTTATATTAGCTTGAGGGAAAGTGTTCGTTTAGACTGAGGGAAACGTTTCGTATTCCTGATAGCAGTAGCTTCTGTGCATGGGGGAAAGATTCTTATACGCCTGAGGGCACTATTCATTATGCCTGAGGACAGTCACCAGAGAGTTTCATTTTTGTTCACCTGAGGGTGATGATTCATATGTCTGAGGACATTGGTTGCTTGTTTTGGATAGCTTTTTCAGGGGTAGATTTCCGGCATTAGTCGAAGCAGGTACATGTTGATGTGATTACGGACCCAGAGATCGACTTAATGATACACGGCTTGAGTGGCACGACGTCCAGCTCAATGCCCTTGCACAGGATGTCCAGGAGATCGGGCTTATGGTCCCAAGGATCGAATGTTGATGTGGTTTCTGGTTATTTGAATCACTTAATAATGAATATTCTTATTTTAGTATATGTGTATAGGTATGTGACTATACATGTGTACATATATAGATATGGAAATCCATGGTGGAACTTGCCCAGTCGACAGATATTACATAACCTGAGTTCAACTATGGTAGCACTTTTGGTTTACTTCTTTTGTTGTGTTCCAGCTAGGCTTACCACATTGTTATTTCATACACTATTAGCAGCATAATTATAGGTTGCTTTTCGGAGTGCCCTACTGAGATTATTTCTCACCCCTTCACGTGCACCTCGGTGTACATGTAGACCTTATGTCTACTTCTCAAGTTGAGCACGATTTGCATGGTGGATAGGGTTGAGGCCTAGTGTTTCATGGTCGAGCAGAGCTGCTCGAGTGATTCTACTGATCGGGCTACTGTAGTTCGATAGTGTATAGAGATCAGGTACGTGGATTGGATCAGAGTTAGTAGTAGAGCCATGTACTTTTACATTCAGTTTCTTTTGTACTTGTATCTGTATGGTCGTCCAGTGGGTGACCAGTGTTGTATTGTATTGCATAGATGTTCGGGATTTTACAACATTTTTCTATTGCAGCTAGTTCTATTTCATAAGTTTACTACTTCTACACTCTATTTACTTTATACGGTGTATTATAATTAGTTATTTCTGCTGTTTTCTTACTCTGGTATAAGGGCATAGTCTCCAATCTATCACACCCTAGGCCCTCTCTGCTAGTCAGAAGCCTCTGGCATACGAGGAGGCACACTTGAGGCCTTGTGTCGAACTGGCTCGGGGCACCAGTTTAGTGGCTTCCAGGTCGGGATGTTACAAAGTGGTATCAGAGGAGTTTTATTCTCTCCATTTACTATTTGGGATATGGTAGACAAGAGTATTAGGAATGTGTCAGAACCTGTGATTGATATCATGCTGGTGCATCGAGAACACTTATTTCGGTAAGAATTCCTGGTTTCCAGGGTTTGGGATTGCTGTTCTGATTTTTTGAAGTTATAGTTGTCTATGATTTTCACCTTGAGCGACACACATGTTGTGTGGTGTTTTGATTTACTATGGATCTCTGGATCTTGGCCATTGGTAAGATGCCAGGGATGGATTTTGACTCTTGGCCAGAAAAGGCCAGAGGCATCTCATGCATCATACTAGTCATGTATGATTCACAACATATAGTCCTGCTAGTGTGTGTTTTTATTGACGACTGAGACCTTTGGGTATGCTTGTACATACTTTTAACTCTGATGGCAGGTTGTGTGGATCAACTTTGAGGTGTTTTTGTTGATTCTAATGACACAGTCCACATGCACAGGTGGTGTAGTGACCCCGTTGGTCTATGTGGCATGTG
This sequence comes from Viscum album, assembly GCA_963277665.1. Lineage (NCBI taxonomy): Eukaryota > Viridiplantae > Streptophyta > Magnoliopsida > Santalales > Viscaceae > Viscum > Viscum album. The sequence goes on from OY728125.1 coordinate 1,059,407,785, forward strand.
ATGCCTTTCTGTTTAACATATATTGGGTGTTGTTTCTCAGTTCTGTGGATATCTAGTCGGATCATTGAGAACGATTTCGATAGATACCAAGGATTTTCTGGTGAACTAGACCTCCTTGGGGTATTCCCGTATACGGATACCTGATAAGTGTCAGTTCAGTTTCTCTTGTGCTTGGGTTGTGAACTCCAGGGAGTAGTTCCTTCTAAGGATGCTCGGAGAGGATTTGGGCCCTTGTAGGTTGTGTTTTGGTTTTCACTTTTTGGTCGTTGTGATCTCTACCGTCTTCTGAGAGGTTTCGGATCTTTTGGGCCAAGTGGATAGACCTTGTGACCCATTTGGGAGGCTTTTTCTATAGGGATAGGTGGAAGACCTAGGGACCCTCGGTTTTGACTCAAACCATTGTAGTTCAATGCCTTTTTTTGTTCTGGGGAAACCTGTTTGAGGGTGGTTGACCTCTTCTTGAATCCTGGTCAGGTTTTGGCAGGATGCTAGTGTGGCTCGGAGGGAGCTGGACACACCTTTAGAGAAATCTCAGTGTACTCTTGTTAGAGATGATCATGCGCTATCTTGATTCTTCTTGAGTATGCTGAGAGAGCTTCTACCTTCATCGAGATCTTTTTTCTTTCCTAAGGTTCATCCCTGTTGAGGATAGAACCTTTTCTGGTTGCACTCTCATAGTGGTTAAAGGAAATCATATGTTGGGGAGTGCATCATTAGCCCTTTGAGGTGGTTTTCCTTGTTTAGGTTAAACTTCAGTGTTTTCCAGGAGCTTTTGAGCTCAAGGTTTTCTTTTAAGATGATGATAAGGGTATTCCTATGGTGGGGAGTACCAGATCGGCCGTAGTTGAATTTCTTCTGTGTAGAAGTGGTTTTTAATGCTATAAGGCCAGTCGTTGGACAGTCTAGATAGATTGTTTGTGAAGATGCTCGGGTTATGAGTATGGCTGCTAGTTCTTTCACAGGGATTATTGGGGACGACAAGGTTTATGGTGGGGATTTTGTAAGAACCCGTGTTTTTCCGAACTGCAGTTCTGAGCCGAAATTGGAATTTTTACTATTGGATGCTCGTGAGGGGTAAAATGGTTATTTTCCCATACCAGCTTATCTTATATAATTTTTCTGAAAACTCTATTGGTCCCAGAATAGGGTGTTTAACCTAGGACATGAGTTTGGAGGAATTCTGAGCTGTTCGAATTTTGGCAGAATATTTAATATTTAATATTATTAAATTAAATATAATTTTATTCACACAAGTTTTTTTAGTGATAAATTTTAAACGGAGGATCAGATTGAGATTATGTCTACGCCGTTGAGATCAGAATGGGGAGGATAGAATAGGGAAGTCATAAACTCATATCGGGCGCTGGGGCCGATCCATGCCCCGTTTTCTTCCATTTCTTTTCTTCTTTTCTTTTCTTTTCTCTCTCTTCCTCCCTCCTCCTTGCGCACGCACCATTTCTGGATTCTCCTTGTCCTTGTCCCATGGGAGAATTTGGAGATTGAGAAAACAAGAGAGAAGGAAGGCAATAGTGGTACTGATTCGAAGCACTTGACATGCTGATTCCGCAACGGGCAACTGGGAGATGTGAAATCAATAGAAGCTTCAGCGGTTCCCGCCCAAAGGTAGGGATTTTTATGTTTTTCCCACTGATTTCCTTAAAAAAAGTTTTTTTAAGTTTTTAGTGCCATATATTTTTGCTGGTATGCCCATGGGGCTCGATCTGTTGTTTCAGGGGAAAAAACGGGGGAATCACTCATTTTTAGGGATTTCCCGTCAGAAAACCCAGTAAACACGGCATGTGTTCCAGGGGAACACACCGCGTGTTCTTCCTATTCAAGGAGGATGAGTTTTTTGAAGTACACATCATGTACTTTGAGTACACGCCATGTAGTGGTGGCCGTGTGACCGATCGTGTGAAATAGAACACAGTTATATTGGTTTTTTTGAAGTACACGCCGTGTACAGTAAAGTACACACCGTGTAGTGGTAGAGGGGCATGTGTTCTGGAGAAAAAGGACACGGGGTGACTTTTTTTGAATATTACACGCTGTTTATAGTAAATTACACACCATGTAATATTACACAGGCAGGGCCAATGGGCTCTGGCCATGTACTCTGGCCATGTACTGCTCCAGTTTAGTAATTTGGGGTTATCTTGTGCCTTAGAAGTCATAATTGGGTGTGTGAGTAGTCGATTTAGAGAGTTTTTCCATGTAGATCGCAATGGTGGACTCATTTTGACATTTAAAGGTAATATAAATTGGTTTTTGGGGGTTTTACATAAATGGATAGGGTTTCGTTTTCCCTTTATCGAGCCCTGTCGTCACCTGAGTGTGAGGCTTGGTGAGGTTGCTAGGGTGGGTGTTCAGACCAACTTAGTAGACAACTTTAATATGAGATGATCTATGATCTATCTCATGTAACCTTTCATTAGAGGATGTTTCCCTTGTGAGACGTGCCCTTCTGGCCTAAGAGGCCATGAGATCAGATGCTTATAAGGGTTCCCTAAGGGATGCCTTGGTTGTGTGCTGAACAAGGGAGTCCTTGTAGGAACTCTATCTTGTATTGTTTGAGAGCACCTCTGTTATGGGTTTCCTCTTTTGTTATTAATTCGAGGATCCCAGGTAGGATTCCTCTTTGCTAAGGATCCTGTGTAGGATTCCTTCTCTCTAGTTATCCGGAGGATCCTAGGTAGGATGACTCCTTGGTGTTTGACTTGGGGGACCCGATGGGTGCCCGTTGTTTGACCGACCTGAGTTGTTACGTTGGGATTGGGTAGATAAGGTGTTCAGGTGTCATCTAGAACCTGTAGCAAACTAGTAATCCCGTGGGGTTATCTTTTAGTGTTGGGTTGGGCGTTTGGGCCACCCGCACTGTTTGTTTATATCTGACTTGGTTTTGTTGATACTGTAGTGGTTACCAGAGGTGCTTCCTGGTTGGTGGCTATTGAGCCTAACGCGAGGCGTCTTCTTGTTTGTTGGGATTCCTACTCTTCCTTTTGTGCCTGAGTAGTAGGTGGTCTGGTGTTTAAATTCCAACTGCTGTGCGGTTTTGTGTATTATTGAGCTATGAACCCAAGTTTGGGGTGTCATATGGATGAGGCCTTTGCTGAAAGGATATCTAGAATTGTATCGATAATCTAATGATAAGTTAAAACTGCTGTTTTGGATCACTGCTTGGATCCAATACCACCCCAAGTGTGCGTTACTCTGTTTAGCTGTTTGGCCAGGATACCCAAGGGTATGCCATGATTATGTTATGCAATGAAATTTCTGGAGATAAATTTTATATAAATGCTTGTTTGTATGTTGGGCTCGGCCCGATTACTTGATTTCATATGGAATGCCTGAGACCAATATTTTATTTATCCTGAGGGTAGTGTTTTGTTTTTCCTGAGGGAAACATTTCGTATGCCTAAGGGCAGTAGCTTCCATGCCTGAGGGTGTGATTATGATTAGCCTATGGGCATTGTTATATTAGCCTGAGGGCATGTGTTTGTTTAGCCTGAGGGCAACATTTCGTATGCCTGAGGTCATTAGCTTCCGTGCCTGGGGGCAAGATTCTTGTACACCTGAGGGCACTATTCATTATGCCTGGGGGCAGTCACTGGAGGGTTTCATTTCTGTTCACGTGAGGGTGATGATTCATATGTCTAAGGACATTGGTTTCTTGTTTTGGGTAGCTTGTTCAGAGGAAGATTTCTGGCGTTGGCCGAAGAAGGTACATGTTGATGGGATTACGAACCCATAGATCGACTTAATGATACACAACTTGAGTGGAACGACGTCTAGCTCAACGCCCTTGCACAGGATGTCCAGGAGATCGGTCTTATGGTCCCAAGGATCGACTACTGATGTGGTTTCATGTTATTTGAATCACATAATCATGAATATTCATATTTATGTATATGTTTATAGGTATGGGACTATACATGTGTACGCAAATAGATATGGAAATCCATGGTGTAACTTTCCCAGTCGACAGGGATTTCATACCCTAAGTTCAAATGTGGATGCACGTTTGGTTTAGTTCCTTTGTTGTGTTCCAGCAAGGCTGAGCATGTTGTTGTTGCATACACTATTAGCAGCACAGTTATAGGTTGCTTGTCGGGATGCCCTACCGAGATTATTTATCACCCCTACACGTGCACCTAGGTGTACATGTAGACCTTATGTCTGCTTTTCAGGTTGAGAATGAGTTGAATGGTGGATAGGCATGAGGCCCAATGTTTCATGGTTGAGCAGAGCTGCTTGAGTGATTCTACTGATCGGGCTACTGTAGTTTGACAGTGTCTGGATATCGGGTATGTGGATTGGTTCAGAGTTAGTAGCAGAGCCCTGTACTTTTACTTTCATTTTCTTTTGAACATGTATCTTTATGGTCGGCTAGTGGGTGACCAGTGTTGTATTGTATTACATAGTTGTTCGGGCTTTTATAGCATTTTACTATTGCAGCTAGTTCTATTTCAGTTGTTTACTGCTACCACAGTCTATTTACATTCGGCTGTGTATGATACTTAGTTATTTATGCTATTTTTTTACTATGGTATGAGGGCATAGTCTCCCCTCTATCACACAATACGCCCTCACTACTAGTCGACAGCCTCTAGCATATGGGGAGGCACGCTTGGGGCCCTGTGGAGAACCGGCTTGGGGCACCAGTTTAGTGGCTTCCGGGTCGTGACGTTACATCTTTTAATTTTAATTAGTTAATATGTTAAATTGGAGTACACCTCATGGATGAGAAAATTCCCCCTTATTTTGGATCCTGATGTGTTGGTTTCTTCTATGGTCTCATTGAGGTCCTGAGGACCAAAACTACTTCTCCTTGGACAAATGAATGGAGTTCAAAATTCTTCTTAAAATTTAATGTTATTCATTTTTTGGATAACATATAAATAATCGAACGTAATTATTATTACATCATAGAGTCTTTCCAATTATTCTAATTGGTTTTGGTATTTCTTATCTACATATATCTAATCAAATATAATGACATATAGTGAAAGTAATTTGAACTGTATGGGAATTTATACTTTATTCACACACACACACATATATATATATATATATATGTGAATATGAGGTCACTAATGTGACAGTATGAGTTATATTATTGTAAGACTATAAGTCATGAATGATCTTATTATGAAAATATTCCACATCTTTTTAAAAAAAATTATATTTTATTTTTTATAGATTTTAATTAAGATCTTCTATATATCCATTCACCACTACACGATAGTTAGAACAGTGGTGAGACACAATATTGTAATCCAAGTATAACCTTTTCAATTTAAAAGAAGATAAATTGGTAATTTTTGTTTAAAAATTTCTTAATAGCTTCAAAATAAGGTGATGATGTTATAAATCATGATATTAAAGATGATATTTGTCCAAAATTCCTTTAGAGTTATTGCCTCGACCATTTTATAAATGAATTTGGTAGAAGTCGGGATGTACTTATACTAGTAAACTTTAGTAGGAGGGTATGGCTCCACAAAATCAATCCCCCATATTAAAAATCTACCTATGTATTTGGTTGTGCCAAAAACATCTTGTTTTGAGCTATAAAGTTGCAATGTATTTTAATGGGGTGGCATATCATGAAAAATTTTATATAATCCTAAATCATTGATGGTCTAAAATTCCTATGATATTAGATTTGATGAGAAATTTTGATCCATGGATAATGGGAACCAAATGAATTAATATTCACTTCTTATATAAAAAAATTGTATCCCCTAGATCAATAAACCAATGAAAGACTTTTTTAAATCCTCTTTTATAGAGGATCTTGTATTGATTAATGTTTCCATTATGTGTAAACTTAACCAAATGTCGTCATATATTATCATTTCTTGTTCTGTCTAACAGAATAAATCTATTTACGAGATAGTATAGTATGTGAATCATCAAAAAACTTGTGGTAACATCTATTTTAGGAATGGAATTCATCTCGTTGATCTATTCCATGATATCAAGAAAAAATGGAAATACTATTTTGTGGTATACAGTGCTGATGATTTTTTTCTTACTCTAGATCAACCAATGCTATAGCCAAATTTTTTATCTTCCTAGGAATTTTGGGAGTCTAGGATGTTTTTTAATGTTGTTTATGAATGTAACTCAACTCTAAAGATCTTCCCATAGTTAATTGATGGGATCTACTCTTCCTTTATGGTATCAAAATAGCCATTGATCTTTTCATTAACCGACCATGAAATAACTATGACCATATAGTGGACCAATGGAATTTTCAGTGCTATTTTTAGACAAATAATGAGGGTTTGGTACTATGCCTCATTATTGATAAAACATTTCAAAAATTTTAAGGAATAACATTGAACAACCTCTACTAGATAGATGAGAATGAAACATTACCGGAATTTATTTTTTTTAGGGTTTTTCATTCTATTTTCTATTGGGATTCAAGATTCACCACCAAAATACATTCCCCATGAATAAAAATCACATTGAAATGTGAAAATATTATCATCAAAAAATTTGGTATTTTACTGCATTGTTTTTATAGAGGTATATTCTACAAGGAAACCCATTACCACCTATCTTTTTTATCACTTACATTTGTAAAAAGTGAATTTAAAACACGTACAATTTGACCTCCCATCTTACCAATAACCCAGTCAGAATAGGGTAGTAGAGGATTTAATTGAGTGGGTTATAATGGGATGGAAAATAGAACTCGTTATATTGTATGTAGTGGTTGTGTTTTCGAAATGATAATATTACTATGAAGAAAACTGTTATCAATGTCGAAATATTGATTCTTTGTATTGATCTTTGTTCTATTGAGATAATAGAGGTTGTTATCACATTTAGTAATATTCATCTCTATGAGGATACCTCAATGTAATCTTTCTATGTTTTTCAATTGCAAGATGATTGGATTTATTTTGATAAGGGGAATAAAAAATGGGGGAATCAAAAGATACATCCTGATACTATTAAAGGAGTATTAACCATTATTTTCCATTAATAAGTGACTCCTTTATTAATAATTATGATGAAAATTAGTCATTTTCCTTCAAGATATACTATAAAACATCGAATATAGGTTAGGTTCCCCCGAAATCCTCTAAACTCATTGAATATTTGAGGAGGTGAAATTTTTAAGATATACTCAGTCATATCAGGGTCAACATTGATATCACAATATAATATTATGAATCTTAAATAACTATCTAAATGTCACAAAAAATGAAAACATCAATGGATTAATTTTAATTATATAGTATCATAGATTATTTAAAATGTTCTTGAGGTTAGTGAGATGATCAGAATGCTAACAGGACTTCACCGTTAAATTGTAAGTGTAACTCTCAATGGATATTCCTAGGAATGGATTAAAAATATGATCCATGGAATGTTGGTATGTGGAACTAGTTTCTATAAATTAAAAGGTATTACCCAATTATACTAGATCGCTTGAGATTCCCTAAATTATAGGGAATATTTTTATTTAGGGTCCATTTAGATTTGGTTATGCATAGAATAATAATCCATGAAGGAGAGGGTTTAATATCTTGCTATTGCATCAATGAGAAGTAATGTGATGGGAATGGGAAATAAAATTTTATAAAATACTAGTTAAGATCCCAAAAATTGATGAAAACTCTAATTTCTTTACTCTATATCATGACCATGACAATATTGGGGATCCATATTGGGTAATTGAAATCCAGAATTACATTTTCCATGATTAGTTTTTCAACATAAGCTTCATCTTTTGAACCATGTGTTTCATGGGTTCTTACAAAATCCTTCTTGTAATAATGATTATCTTCTGAAAGACCTAGTTCATGTGTGAATACATCAAAATCAATACACTAAAATTCCATTCACTTATAAGAGAATTATCATGGTGTTATTTCATAAAATAATTGACAACCCATTCTAGTAAAAATACATCACCTCACTAGTCAATATAGTTCAATGATCCACCTTTATACTATGTTTTATCATATAGTTTCCATCGACATAAGTTTTTATGCATTCCTAGAATATAAGAGGGGTGCCTTTGAGGTCCCACTATTCTTATTCTTCTTTGTCTATTCCAACCTCATGAGTAATGGGTAATTAAAGGGAATCATCAATGTTACAAGAAAGGTCAGTATTCTATCATCAAGAAGGTGAAGTTGGAATATTCCACATTTAATTGTTGATATGATGATTATTTCTTATTCAAATAACAAGGTACGAGTCTACTAAAGATCTAGGAATGAAATTTGGAAAGTATCACTTAAGAAATAATTATTATTTTGAGTATCCAGGATATCTTGAATATTATATGGTTCAGTTCTCATGAATGATATCATGAGTGTTGATGAGTATGTACACAAATCTAAAATCTTGTCTTCGATCTAATTTACGTGTAGTACATGTACATATATAATATATTTGACATGGTTAGTTAAGGCCATCTATAGAACATTTTGGGTAGTTACTCAAGAAACATTATCAACCATGGGTTATTTTCCCTCTACCTGATAATATTATACATCGATGTTTTGAGATTCACATGGCTGAAAAGTAAATTTTTCACTATTAAATGTTTTAATCACCATTAGCATACTATTTTAGATACTGGTGGAATCGTGAAGGGATTGATATATGTTGATTTAATAAATGAATTTTTACTAAGACATTAAATGTTGTATCCCACCTAGATACAAGAAATTTATAGTCAGTTATGAGGTTCCTTAATTATGTTTTGAACTTGATCAAACATAAGAGATTTTTTATCTGATCACATACTTGTAGTCTCAGTATAAGAGGGTATAAATTAGACTCATTGAAACCCAATTGATGATACATTTTGGACTAAAATGAGTTTTAAAATTGATCCATAATAAATTAAATATCATCAAATGTAAATTATTTCTATATTTACAAACACATATTAGGTTCTCCAGTTCCCCAGTATAACAACATCATTGTCCTATTCTAGGAAATATATAATAATGTGGAATCCCCTTGGATCAATCTTGGTGCGATACAATTCAACAGTGGTAACCTCAAAATTTAACTCTTGAGGGATTATCGAGGCCTCAGTTATGGGTTATGGGTTGTATTTTGATAAATTGAGTGAATCTGTGATTCAAACCATTATTGGAATCAATAAAAACTACCTCATTATTTTATAGTTTTGAGCCAAATCTCTATGCATTCCATTTTTGGGATACACCCTGGTATATGTTTTAGGAGTTGAAGTAGTTGAGGTAGGTAGTTCATACCCATTATTAGAGGTGGAAGGCACCCCCTTAACTGATAAATTCAGAAGAATTAATCAAATTACCTTTCTATGATAATGTGACTAGTTCTCATTTCTATGATATTTACAAATCTATAAGCTAAAGATAAATCTTAGTGAATTTTGGTGCATTTAACATCACTTCCAATTCTTCTTGAATGTATTTACCATGATTATTGATAGTATAAATTTCTTTGGAAAGGATTTCATTGGAAGAATTTGTTTGGACATGACTTTTTCATCGCATTCACCCCAAGACATTGTAACCTTTTACCCTAGTTCCCAAATCATACATAGGAAACATAAGCTCATTTTCATACTTACTGAAATTTGTTTTTATATTTAAAAAATTCACATTGTGGGTAATTTAGAACCAAACAAGTAATGGAAACCATAAGTAGGCCAGGCTTGGAACCATACCCAAGTCCAAGCCTGCCAAAAGAGAAAATGACAATAGAAAACTGCAAAAAACATAAATGGGCTGGTAAGGGAATCGTGTCCAGGACCGACCCTGCCAAAAATAACACAACAGGACCCTGGAAATCATATCTCCTTACACTTATAGAAGTGTCTCCCACCTTTTCCAATCCACCGTCACCACAAACCAGATCACCTCAACAGCCTTCAAGTTGTGACCCCAACACACCTCTGTCTAACCAACATCAATGGTAGGAAACTGTTACAGGAGTAAAGAACCATTGCAGAAAAATATTGCAGATTCGTACAAAAAAGGAAAATAAAAAGAATATCACCAAACCACACAATATTCTAGTGGATCGCTTCCCTACGAGGCCTTCGTTGGACTAGAAACTGGGTTTATTAAAACTCAACAAGCCACCAAGAGATTAAAGAGAGGAAGGGGACTTCATCAGCACCGAGCATTCTAGGGGACGCCACCTATGACCACATACTGAACCGTGGGGAGATGAAGAACCTTTGAAACCCAATCCAAAAGTGGGGGCATAAGAGAGCTCAGTGAGGTCATCACGGATGTGGGAGAGGAACCTACAAATATGAATTGTCAGGGTAGGTTGAATGATTCACTCCATCGACAGAGCTCCATAAGCCTTTACAGTCTATCAAACCAGAGATTGGTTGACCAACACTGCCATGGACAACCCAACCCCTAACCACACCAAGCCTAAGGAGGAGAAGGTAGGAAGGGGTGGGGGAGGGAGTAAATGATAAGGTAGCCCATGGAAACCCTAGTTGATGGGATATTCCATTCGACACCCCTTACGGCCTCATCTGTGTTCATTTCCAAACTCATTGCCAAAGAAGGGGTCAATTAGATTAATATCATTAATGGATCTAAAGAACAATTCTTCTTCTAATGAGGATTTCATATCATGGTGTCAGTGCTTGTGCTGGAAGAACAAGTTTCATGATTTCCAAAAGGGTTATCATTTTCTTTGGTGATATCATAGGTTTATATTCATCTTATTTCACTTTATATTGACATTTATTTCATCATTTAGAAGTTCCCACATTCGAGTAATGAGGTGTAGATGAGGTTGGTACTGATATAGAAGTACAGAGTGGAGGTACAATTAGATTTATTAAATATTACCTAATGATAACACGAGTCATATTCATCATCATTCTATTCATCCAATAATTGATGTTCTACACACCCTTCCTGGTACCTATTTCTTTTCACCTTCTTCCATGTTGTATATATTAGAAACAAATGCCACATTAATTGGTGTGTTTCCTAATTCTACCTTCACATAATCAACCATTTTCTAGAGAATTTTTTAGAAGAAAAAAATCTAGAATAGTGTCACCCAAAATTTGAGGGAAGTGGATATAATTTGTTAAGATACTGAGGCCAATCGAATCTAGGATATTGGACTCTAGAAATGTTAATAATTTGTTCTTTATATATACTATAATGTACTCATGGAATTTTTCTTCTCAAATGGAAATAATATTCTTTCATTCCTCAAACTGGTTTCATTAATGCCCATTTCAATCAACATGATAATGATAGTGTTGTTTCTATTTCCATTATGGAGTAGGTGTTGAATGGTATGGTGCATGCTTTAGATCTGATTCTATATTAAGAGTTATGGTTTTAGTTTTAGTTTTACACATTATATTCCCTTTTAACTAGTAATGAAAACAAAGACACTCTTGTTCTCTTAATATTTTCAATTTGAAAGGTCCAAGATCATTGCCTTTTACAACATTGAGTTGAATTGAAAGAAAAATTAATGATATAGATCTTCTCAAACATTTTAATGGGATTCTAGAAAAGTAAAAAATATGAAGGATGGTCCTTCCAAGGTCTGTATGATGTACATGATCCTATCCAATGATTTATTTTCATGGATCCCCATCATGAGACCATTGGAGGATACAAAATACACCAGATATTATCCTGGATCCCCGAAACCATTGAAAGTTGAAAACGTGGGATTTCCGAAGTTAGGTTATAACATTAACATCTAATTATTAATATTTAATATTTTATTTATGCTTAGTTTTTTGTGTCTTATATACTATCAAACATAGTTTTATTTTGAAATATTGGGATATTACGCACCCCTAATAAATTTCATTCTCACAATTTCAACATGATATTGATAATTAAGGGTTTTATATTAGAAAATACCTTTTTCGAAATATGAAATCATGAAAAAATAATAATTTCCCTTGAAAATTGGGAAAATGGAAATAAAAGGCCAACTAGGATAATGCATAACTAGTTTTCCCAATAATAGATCAATAGTGGGATGTGAAAATAATGACTTGTATGAAATGGTATTGTGCATATAATTAAATATATAGACATAAAACATTATTCATAATAAATTTAATGATAGTAAATAATTTAATGATCAATAAAATATAAATTAATGAGGTTCGAAAAATAAAAATGGGTTATAGGAAATTGAGATATTACAATAATAGTTTTCATCAAGATCCTTTTCCTAGATTTGTGGAATTTTTAAACCATAAAGACTAAGAACGATAAGAAACTTAATTAAATGATTTTTATCAAACATCTAAATGAAATTTCATCATTTGGTTGTGTGTATCAAAAAAATTAACCTTTATTATGTATTTTTTCCAAATGATGAGTTGGAAAATCTAATAACTAAGGAATTATAATCAAATTTTGATTGACCTTGACATATATAAATGGATGAAAATATTTTCTTTCAATAATTACTAATAGAAATGGGTTTTGGACATTATAATATGATACCCAAAATAGATAATCCATATTATAAATAATGAATAAAATAATCTCAAAATATTAATTAACAAAACAAAATACTGAACGTAGATCATTCCATAAATAAATAACCCTACATCCCAATGTACATCAACAACCCCAACAGTAAATATTTTTTTGCCTCAATGATTATATCAAAACCATCATCTTATATCTCTAAAATTTGAATATAATTGTTATTTAATAATCCACTATGATAAACCAATGGGTTATATAAAATTCAACAAGATAAAACAACTCCCAAAATATGTTTAATTACCTAAAAATATAATTTCATAAAATAATAAAATTGGATTCCATGACAATAAACATATCATAACATTACAATTTATAAACTTATGATGGTATCCATAACTATTACATTAGAATCACATAAAATCATCTTAAACTGAAAAGTTTTCTAAAAACTACTCTAATACAAACTATAACATTAAAGACCATATTGTCCTAGATCCAGTGATAAAAAAATTAATCATTAAATATTTGGATTTGATAAAAAAAATGTGACCCAATTTCACCCATCCATATCATATAACATCAAAAGGAAATATTAGATCACTTAAATTCTGAAGAAATTATTACGTTCAGTGTTTTATAAGTGTTAAAAAAACATGTACATAACAACTTGGATACATAAACAACTATTTCAAAACAATATGCATGACCTCTCACTATGTTATTCACATATAGAAACCTTCTTATTCATAACAAAATTAAACAAATTCTACACAACATGGTGAAATGGGATCATTACAAGGGTGAACTCAAATTCCATGTGTAGGTAAATATAAGAATTAAAAATTGAATGTCCTTAGTGAGAATAAGATGAAAATAATGGAATGATGAAATAATCAATGTAAATGACCATAATATAATAAGATCTAATATTTTTATATGTATGAACCTCTTGAGTATTGTTTGAACAACAAATGTTCTTTTCTCATATTTAAACCACATTGGTTGTGATTTGAGGGTGGGGGAGATATTTAACTAAGGAAAAGGACCTAATTTTTAGGGATGTATGTTTTTATGAATTAGTGGTGTCAAGGTATAAATGTGGAAAAGGGATTATGAGAGTTCTCCATTGGTTTGAAAATCATCAGAGGTGGTTTGAGTTTTTTCTGGAAGAGATTCTCTAAAAGATTTCAAGTGGACACTTTCACATCATGAACATGTTACACGACATTAACTTATTACCATTAACATGTGGTGAACTATTTTAGAGTGTACAAGCTTATATTTTTTGAAACTGGTTCTGGAAATGGAACTATCTATTGAGGTTATGTTAACCCAAGGTGATAAATTTTTAGTGTATCTTATAGATAGAGAAATTCATGTTATGAAGGTGGTTCACATCATGAATATATTGGGGCCAATGGTTTTAAGCTACACTATGCATATGATTTTTTTTCATTCATCATACATCATCCTCTATAGATCCCTGAGGTTAATCAATATGATTAAGGAGTGATTCCTTCCCTTATTTAAGTCTTATTCAATAATTTAATATCTACTAAGTTCATTCTCTTTTATATTCCCCATTTCTTCTGTTATCCTCCATTATAATGGTATGATCTCTTTACTAGTGTGGAATTGGGTTTTTATCTTGATGTTTGTGTGATATATATTTTCAATGTGACAATAATTACATTCATTAATTTTTTCGTAATCAATTGAATTCTTTCCATTGATCACCAGATAATGGATGGCGATCTAAAAAAAGTTCATTACACTTTACATAATTGTTATATTTTGTGCTATATTATATGAGTGAACCAAAAAAACATGTGCATTAACTAATAGAATAATGGGTTATGATAGTCACATGTTTTGACTATTTGTTGGATCCCTTTGGATCTGATACTATTGAGATTAGGCTAGTGGCCACATGTAGGGTTATCCAACCATTGAACAATAATCAATTGCCTAAATAATTAAAAATATGTTTTTTCGTGGCATGAAACCATATGGGATTTAATTTCATATGATCACTTTATAAAATAGCATAATATTTTATTTGGAATGATTGGAGATACATTGATATGATATATTATTTTACACTGGCATGTTAATGGGAAAATTCATAACATGATGAATGATAGTGCACTGAAAAGGAAAAAGGTAATTGGTTGAATTGACCATTTTGGATTATGATTTATAATGTGTTATTATTATTACATTTTGAATTCAATTCTTATTCATGCTAAAATGATTATATAGAGTGGTCTGGATATTCTATAATTCAAATTGGCCTTGTCCAATTTATTATGTAATGATTATATAGAAGGATGTTTCTATATTCATGCCAAAATGAGTATATATAGATCTTAGAATAAGTGTGCAAAAAATACTATACAGGTAGTCCCACCCAGTTGCATACTATTACTATTATATAAAGAGCTTATGTTGGTATGCTATAATTTTTTTAGGGCTTTAATCATTTGTGATAAAATATTTTTACAATGTGATTGTTACAGGTTATGTTATTATACAATGGACTTGGTGTTGTAGTTGGCATGGTATGCTACAATTTTAGGTATATCGTAACTTAGTGGCAATGAAGGTTGATTATTTTATATTATTAACTGATTAATTAAAACACCTATTTATTAAATTATTTCGTGAAATTATTATTTGAATGGTTTTTTTATGCATGTTAGTGTTTACCTACTGAGTTTTACTCACACCTTATTTTATGTGTCATTTGGTACATGACCCGATTATATGTAGGTTTCGACATGTGCAACACACATTGTTGTTAATTGTTGCTTATTGGATGAGTTGGAGCTTAGATATGGGACTAACCAAGTAATTGGGATTAGATTATTTTGAATTTAATTTCATCAACTTGTTATTTTATTTGAATGACATCCATGTGGTAATTTAGTTATATTCCTTAAAAAAACTACATGGTTTATTATCCTTTCATTTAATAGGTTCATCGTTTATCGTCAATTTGTATGTGGTATTGTTTCTATGATTTTTAAAACTTTGATATTTTATTATTTCCATTTTATTGTAACTTTATACTAGTGGTATTGTTTTCATACTATTTTATCTACACCCCCACAATTATTCGAAGGCCACTAACATACACAGAGGCATTCATGAGGTTGAGTAACCAATGTTATTTTTCCACATTAGAGGCTTCCATATCAGGATATGTTAAAAATAATTTTCATTGGAGAGATTTATATTCTATTTCATTACTATTTTGAAATGGTACATACGGGTGAAGGATGTATCGATAATTTTTAATGAGCTTCCCATGGGAATATCTAACCCATGTACATGAGAGAATCCGAGGGTCCTGAGATCTGATTATTGTTCATGATGTTAACATATTATGGTTGATATTATTTCTCCTTGGATGATTCACATGTTGTGTGATGTAAATGTTTCTTTTGATTTATACTAATGGTTTGTTGTTGTTTGATATGATTATTCATGCATATTATGAAAACATTGGTATATATGTTAAAATGCAGTGATCATAATTGGGACATATTTATTGTGTGTGACATATTTTTCTGTATGAACTCTAATATGATATCCCTCTTATACATAAATAAAATAAGACTAAATGAACTATTATTTTTTCCCAAATCATTTGTTACGATATTTTAAGAGATTACATGATCTATTTTTCTATGTTTTTGCCACTTGTTGAGGGTGGACATGTTTTTATCCACTATTTCAATGAGTAATGTATTCTTGTATATAAAATTCCTCCTCATCATCTTAGAATCAATTTTTAAGGGAGAGGATATCAGATTTCTCCTAATGAAGTTGAATCTGTGCATCCTACAACTTCGAAGGATATAATGGATATTTATCGTCACAACAGCTTCCTGAGGGCAATTTCATCCATAGAAAATTAGAATGTCCACACCATACGTTCATTGTCTGACTTGACGAGAGTGTTTCAGCTACAACACCTACATATGATTACTATGTAAGAGGACCCCATGTATCTAAGTTCTAGATTATTTATATCCATATAATCATCATGAAATCTTGATAAACCCATAGAAGAGTGGTTTAAACATGCTACATACATGCTTTGTGGACCAGCCATGTGTTGGTGGGACACTATAGTTCACATTGGTCAAAAAGAGCAGTTATCCTAGAAGGAACTTGGGCTAATATTTTTAAATAAATTATATCCAAATACATTGATGGATGAGATGGATCACTAGTTCATGCAATTGAATTATGAGGGAATCTCGGTGAGAGAATTTTATAGATATCTCAATATCTTATAGTTAGATACCTCATATTTAAAATTTGATGAGATTTATAGGGTAAGGATTTTATAGGGAAAGATTCAGTATGATATTAAGTCTTAAGTATACATTTCTAGCATGATTATAAATTTAAAAATGATGAATCAGTATATAATCATGAAGGGATCCTAAGTGAGGCCCCATGAAGTAGCCAAACTATTTAATCTAGGAAAAGCAAGATCTATTCATCTAGTGGAAAGAAACATTGTTGTGATAGTTATTATTATAAATATAATGGGATGAGAACTAATGGTATTGCTAAACCTTCTGAGGACCTTTTTTCAATTGTAGTGCTATCAGTGTGGTATGTTTGGCCAAAAGGGGCCTTAGGGTCTATATGCTTCATTATTGTGTTATGATTTTGGTAGGTTGGGTCACTTGTAGAGGTTTTGTATGGGAATATAGTTGCAGAGGAGTAGTAGATACTTAGGATATGTACCCTAGTATAGGAATTACTTATCTACCCCTCAGTGAACATGTTTCAATAGTTCCCATAGATTCATAGGTTGAGTAATGGGATGTGGTAATTATGTGTAGGACTTGTAGTACCATCTTAAGTGAGTATCCCAAGGGAGTCAGACTAATTCCCAAGGAAAATAAATAAGTTAGATGCACTATATGTTGTCTATTATATAAATATGGATGCAATACCATCTAACAATAGAGTTAGGAATCATATATATTCTACCCTTATGCTTGTTTTTATATTAGACCATCACATTATTTTATATCTGCAATTTTAATGGGATTGGTGTTGGTTCCAAAATTAGGGAAGTACAAGAACAAACAGAAAGCATTAGAAGCTGCCTCACAGTTCCTGTTTGCGGAACCCACTTAGCACCAACGCCGGTGCAAAGCTCCCCCTTAAGAAAGACACCACAGAGAAAAGTGATAGGATTCTTCTCAAACCCATTTGACTTTTGTGAAGCTGTCACGGAGCAAGGAGGCAGGATGCTCCACGAACCAATTTGACGTTCGCAAAGCCGTCGCGTAGTTACGGCTACATGCCACGTGTATTTTCAACTTGCGATCTCTACTTTGTGGTGCCCCTTTCCTATAAATACGAGAATCACTTTGATCCCAAAGGATGGATCCACCACCCTTTCACCTTCATAGCTCCCGAATCGTGAAGTAATTTATACTCTGCGAACCATGATCTTTTAAAGGTACATTTTCATCGTGAAGTGCCTCCCACCTTGCATGAATTTAACCCCAATTCAATGTGGGATGCCTTTCGTAGAGCCCATGGGCCTCCTCAAAGGAAGGAGATCATCAAAGGGACTTGGGTATTCATGGAGCACTAATGCTTCAGGAATTACCCTCCACACACATGGAACCCACCCACTAAACCTGCGTAACTATGCTTCATGAAGCTCACTACCTTACAATGATACGCTTCCCAAGTCACCCTTTCTTCATGAAGCACTACTCTGTGGATGCCTTTCCCCTATGCAAAGAACCTTCCAAATGAACCTATGCCATATGCCTAGGCTAGGCCACATTACTTTCTGAAGCACACCCCTTTGCGAAGCCCCTCTACATCATGAAGCACCAGAGGTTCATGAGGATTCTACCTATGAACCCCTTTTCTCCATAATTCATTTTTCTGTCCGACCCACTAGGTTATCATGAAGTGATTTAAAAGTCCCTTGGGCAGTGCCTCCCATTGCGTTGCTTCGCCTCTTGCTTCATTGCAAAGGCATGCTAACAAGTAATTATTATTCTCATAGCCACACTAATGTGGACCCCTCAATGGATCACTCCATAACACCCTCTCAATACGACATTGGTGATGCATTCCATACCTCAGGGGGGGGAGGTATCAGTTATGTAAGTCCTAAGGGGTGCAGAGTGAACCCCCACTGTCGAAGCTACAAGATGTGAAACTACCAAGCACCATCATCTTCAGCACATGACATTAAACTGTGACCTCTCCCCATGCGTTGTACGTGGGATTCCCTTACCTTGGAAATTCTGGACTCCCACTAGTCTCCACTGGAGTGAAATCATTCCTCACATGGAATGAGATCCTCTTTATTGGAGCATTTTCTATCTGTGGGGAAAGGGAAACCACCTTGGTGTAAGCCCCTAGCCTTTCTTGCAGGTGGCAGCACCCCTGCTCCTCCAATATTATTCCTGGCTGAAGACCATAGGGGGGATGGGAAATGGAGCCCTCTTTTCTTTGGTGTTGAATTAGTCTCCCTTTTGGGTTTCTCTCTAATGGGCCTCCATCCTGGACTAAGTCCCAATATCCCTCTTCCTGGGATCCTAACCACGTGTAATCCCCTATTTCCTCTTTGGGTTGCTAACCACGTATAATCCCCATTCCACTACCCACAGACTCACCTTCCACGACATGATTGTTAGGCCTTTGATGCCTCTTGTTTATCACATAGTGTATGACTCAAGTGGTGTTAGAGTAAGCATCGACCATGAAATCCTCTCTGGGCAGCCTAGAGTGTAAGCACCAAACACCACCGAACTGCGCAGACTTTGATTCCCTGCTACGGGGATACGTAGAAAGCCTCCCTGAGGTTCAATACCACCATCAATTACTCCCAACTCCCTTCACGTCAGCTCAAATACACCCACCTTACATTAAATACATTGATTCCCTATCACGATGATACATTGGAATCCTCCCTGAGGTTCAATACCATCATCGATTAGTCTATATTCCCTTCACGTCGGCTCACCAACCCCTAACGAACTAAATGTACTTTGACTCCCTGCCACAGGGATCCATAGGATTCCTCCCTGAGGTTCAAGACTCCATCCATTGGTCTCAATTCTCTTTAGGTCTACTCACCAACCCTTTCCTAACTACATGGACTTTGATACATACCAAGGAAAGGTACGTAGTAAGCCTATCGGAGCTTCCATCCCAACAACCATTGGTCCTAATCCCCTTCATTCTGGTTCATCCCCAAACTATATGACGTTAAACTGAACATCCCTTTTGTCCCACATGATATTAAATTGTACCCTCTCGAACAACGTGGGATTTTATCCCTGTCTTCTAGACAGGGCGTGTTGGAAGCCTCCATGAGGTTCAACCCCATCCAGCAGTAAGCCATTATGACCCCATCCAGTGGAAAGCCTTTGTGACCCCATCTAGTGGTAAGACATTGATACCCCATCCAGTGGTAATCCTTTGTGACCCCATCCAGTGGTAATCTGTTGTGACCCCATCCAACGGTAATCTATTGTGATCCCATCTAGTGGTAAGCTGTTCTGACCCCATCTGGCGGTTAGGAATTGTGACCCCATATAGCAGTAATTCATTGTCAATCCCAACCCGCAGTAATACATTTTAGTCCCCTTTGTTTGGACATGCATTCTTGGTCCTCCCTCAGGTGTTAGACCAAACCAAGATTCTAACCATGTGTAAGACCCTGTATATCATCAAGTCGTTGTCCTCTTTACACACCCCAATTTGAGGCCCCCATCCTGAACAATGTGGCCTTTGATCCTTGCAAAGGAAAGATACATAGGAAGACTCCATGAGGTTCATGATCACCACCTAGGTCTCATCCTTTAATTTTCCTTGATCCTATGGGATCTAGGAATGTCATGTCCCTAACTCGGAGGTTTGACTTCCTCCAGATCCCATCTATGTGTCCATTCCCATTGGTCACCTCCTCAGTTGTCCCTTTTCCCAACCAAACTACACAGACATTGATACTCTACCAAAGAGATACGTAGGAAGTCTCTTCGGGCCTTAAAACCAACATCACTATCACCCTCAAGTAGACTCCATCTCAGTCTCCATTCACTTCACTTAACTATCCATCACCCATCCTGATGTTTACCCAGGCCACCACATCCCGGTGAGATCAGTCCAATTCACCTCTTCACATCTCCTAGCAGTAACTAGGTAACTAACCATGTATTAGCCTCGACATTAGTGTTCCCTCTAGGATTTGTACCCATATGATCCACTATAGTCAATGTTCTGATCAGTCAAATCCATCTCCAATAAACGTTAAACTCGTAGCATACCCTGTGATAAACATGGAAAGATGAGAAAAACCCCAGAGAGATCCCTATGGGATAAAATTCCCTTCATTTGACATGGGATGCCTTAGGATTGTATGCCCTCGAGAAGCCCTATAATAAGGGGAAGAAACCCAGACGCTCATGTGTTTCAGTGTCCAAACATGCCAACGATGTCCAACATGACTACTCCCCTGATCGAAGGTTTCTGCCCTGATCAGACCCATTGGAATTATCTGACAGAAGAACTGTAATTAACCAGCATCCATGAAGATATGGAACTGGGAAGAGTTTCATGAAAAATGGATTAATCATTAAGGGAGACCTATACTAGGTGACGAGTTCCAAGTAGGAATCCAGTAAAAGAGGAACCAACATTCCATCATCCCATTTCAATCTAGGAGAAAAAGTAACTGAATAAATTGCAGATGTTTCCCACCTTTGGAAATCGGTAATGAGGGGAGACAACCAGTGCGTCCTCATCGTCATCCAAACAAAAATATTCTCTTACCCTTGAAAAAGAATCAGAAATAGAAATGGTGAACCTGGTGTGGAGTTCTTCTCCTCAATGTAGATATTAGTAGCATTGGAGACATCAATGGATTAGCATGCCACCAGATCTAGTTATCCAGCACTGGGTCCCACCAAATAAATTGTGATCCTGACATGAAACTAACCAGAAGATGGGACAGTCAAAACGTTGGACATCCTGGTCCGTGACATTGTCAGCATGGATCCTTCTTACCAGCCATGGGAGATGGAATAGTGTTGGATAAAGAGATGTTGGTATCTTTAATTCAGCACTAATGGTTTAATCTCCCTGCTTTCAGCAACCAACCAACTACACAAGTAATCAAATCGCCCACCACCCACTTACGTAGGTGTAGGGGAAATGCCAATACGACAATCCTGTATGGCTCAATCGCTTTTGTGATAACTTCCACACCCACAACTTCTAGGCACCCACACCCCTTCTACCATTATTAATTCATTCAATGAAGGGTGATAAGCGATCTCATACGCATATATGAGGAGGAGAGGATTATCCCGACTTGGGATATGGACCTCTAGGATATAGGGGAATATATTCCTCATCGCCAGCCCCCAAGGGCTATGCAGGGAGCCACTACTCCCCTCCCCCATATACAATCATTTCCAGAGCCTCTCCTCAGAACATCTTGAATACTCCCTCCCCTTTGACGACGAGGTAGGGGATGTCTTGGCCAGCTTGACGGGGATCCATTTCTTGGGACCCCATGGAGGGACCCCACTAGGGTGCACTAGCGCCAACACCCTATCCCACGGGCTGAAGAGCCGGCTAGCAATGTACATGAACCACTAGCCCCTATACAGCTGACCTGATTCCAGCATCAGGTACTGTTCGAGGAGTATTCCTGCCAAGCGGCGTCGATGTCAGCAACTACTGTGGTGTGGGCCACTTTGGATGTGTATCATCAGCTTTATATGCACACTGAGTAGGGGAGAATATTTTCCCAGCCTAGATAGAGGCCCTAACTACCCCACGAGCAGGCTGGGACGACTCTATCGGTCACCGGTGTAGGGAGAATCCTCCACGGGATGACCTATAGAAGAAAAACCCAGTACATAGTTCCTCCTAGTACCGCCACCATGGAGAATGCATGACCTCCTCACTTCTAATATCTGCATGGAGGTCCACCCCATGCTACCTTTAATTAAAATGAAGGTCCTCCCCATGGTAGTGACACTTAGTACAAAAGCCTCTCCTACACTCATTATGTTGGGTAAGGGGTCATTCATTATTCCACGGACCACCAATATATAGATATAATGCTTCTAATAATTCTCTAGATAGGGGGGCTTCCCCATGTCCTTATATCAGCTAGAGAATATCCTCGTCACCTTAGAAATCAGAGGAGTGAAGGTCAACATTGCTTCACCAGCACCCAGCACAGAGGTCCTACCATTGTTAATATTGACTAGTACAAGGACCCTCCTCGCACTAATAATACCAGGGGAAAAAGAATGGAGGTCCTACGTATGCTCCGATTAGCTCTAGAGGAGGATCAACCCGCTCCATCATTTCTCATGGAGATTCCCTCCGTACATCAGTCAGTGTGAACTTTGGTCCTCCCTGTGTTCCCTTTGATATTTGTCCAGGTTCTCCTCGCAACCCATCTCTCTCAGGTGGAAATCTGCCCTGCCCCAACACCAGTACAACCGAAGGTCCTCCTTGTACCAAAAATATACACTGTCACGAAGAACAATCCTAGGGAAGGAGGTCAATTTTTCACCTCCATGAAAAGAATGTTGAGAAGATTACGACCAAGATCAAACTAGTATACTTATCAGATTCTGAGGAAAAATAAGATTCATCGATGGAACCCTTACCCAGATCCTCCGTGTCAAGGTTCGGGGTAGGAACAAGGAACATCAGCCTCATACTTCCATAATGTGAGGTCCATTGGATTCCCATATCCCTCCATAGGTATATCTTGGAGGAAAACATTTGGCAACCCCATAGGTTTTAGTCGTGAAATTTCCACAATCATCACCATAAGCACTCTATACCTCGTTAAAAGATCACATATAGCTATTCTGGGGACCAATGATGGACACGAAACATTGTAACCCATCTCTAGTATCCATAGTCCCAATTCCAGAAACTTGGGTCGCCAACTCATCTTACCGCTATGTGGTGAATAATTCATTATACTCTTTGAAGGATATCTCGACATTCGGTGGATTGTCATCTCTCTCGTCATATTCCTCATTGGATAGACTGCAATCTCAACAGTCTTCATTAGTACCACTACCGGTTCCCCAGCAACCTCCAGTAGCTTTGAGGTGAAATGAAGGGGTAGACCCTGAATCTAGACTAAGGAGCTTGTGGGATATTCTTGCGGTGGACCATTTTCAATAGATGTTCTATCCAGTTGCAATAAAAAAATTTATAACACTTGAATCACTCACCCAAGAGTAGGTTGGGTGATTTTGCTAGACCTTATGGGAAACTCATTTATTACTTCGAGATCGATGAGTGGACTACCCTAAAAGTCAAGAGCATTTCGAAGATATCAACAAACAATGTCATTTGGTTGATTTGGCTGAACTCCATGTACCCAACGACCTGAGTCACTAGGATGCCATAAGACTCTCCAACAATGTTGCATCTAGGGCTCTAAAGTTCATTATAGGATAATCAAGGAGGCTTCACCCCATGTTCAAATCTATTTTTGTGGATCATACGCGGCCCTCTATTTCTGTTCCATCTCATGCCAGCTCGATTTTCCAGGTGACACAGAGGATATGCCTCTAGGTAGTGTCAAGGTTAACATGGTTTTACTATAAGAGGGAGAGAATGGGATAAAGATCCTTGATGGGGAATTTCCCCCTGTGGGAGTTCCGCAGCTATTGGGCATGTTTGAAAGGGTCACTCACTAGAAGAGAAATCTACTAGGCCTTCCTTTTCCCACCGAGGCACTAGTACTCAGCCGAAAATCAAACAAGGGAAAGGAAATAATTAGAGCCGTCAAACCCTCTGACCAATCAGTATCAGTGCAGCAGGTGGAAGATGATCCCAAAAAATACACATTGCATCAGAAAATCATAGAACATAACAAGATGGTCCACGACCACCTTGCTAAACTCATAGTAGAGAGATAACCAGACTATGGTGATCCTCGACCAGGGCGGTAGGGGTAGGAACAACTTCCCCTTGGGAAACTACCCCCATGTGACCCTGACCGTCCTACCCATGTAAAAACGTTTGAGGCTGGAACTTATTTCAAGAGGGCGTGGTATGTGTCACCAAAGCTTTCTGAATGGCATGACAATCCTCGAGACCTGGCTCGAGTTCCCGTAGCTACCCCAAAGGTCATTCCACTAGCTGCTCCAATAGCGGCTGGGCTAGCTTATAGTGTTGAAGAACCCACCATCATGCTACTGGATAGGGATCCCATCAAGATTGGAATCCCCTCCCAGATGATCCAATGGAGGAACTCATCACCCACCTTGAAGATTTAGAGACTCGACAGGTGGAAATCCCGCCTTATGGCAAGCCATATCCGGCATGGGTGGATGACGTACCAGCACCCTCAGGTTTTGGAAATCCCTCCTTCTCTCCCTTCAACAGGACAGGGGACCCACTACAGCAACTGGACTAGTATATCTCAAGGTGTGGACCCTTGTTAGGTACTCCAACGTAGTAGGAAGCAGCCAAACTCCAGTGTTTTGTACAAACATTGGAGGGGTCAGCGTTAGTCTAGTACAGTGGGCTCCGCATCGGATCGATTGTCGGCTTGAAAGACCTCCGTAGTCAATTATTTTACCAGTTCAATTCCACCACATCGGAGATGAGTATTTCATACCTCTTCAAGTGAAATCAGAGGCCTAATGAGTGCGTTTCAGAATTTATCCCTTGGTGGAATGGGCTCTCATACTCTCTTGACTTGTCGATGACCCAGGAGAAATTGTTGAGGATCTGTTTATGGAATTTCATGATTGAACTAGTCCCATCATTGATCACCAAGAACTACCCCATGGGATTATGAGGCTTCTCTAATAAGGCCTAGAGTCTATAAGAAACCTTGAAACATGCTATCCATGCACACCCATTGTCTATTGCAATTCCGGTGAGAAGGGCCGCCAGGGCCAAGCCTGCCATAGTGGATCAAATTGAGGCCCCTATGAAACTACAGTTGTTACCAGTGGAGCCGCCTATATAGCCTCACAGAGGCCCTCCACCTCAGGTGCAGCCTCTGACCTAGTAGTTCCCACATCATAATCGGTATGTGCCCCGTGCAATGCACCGCCAGCGCCCAGGAAAGATAAATAGGCTGCACCTCCTCGACAGGCTCCTCCAGCCCCTGGTCAGGGTTAGGTTCCAAGGGCCCCCTTCCCTGACAGGAGGAACTAGACATACTCGATTAACAAAGCTTAGGTCTAGGGTTATTTTTTAAGTTCCCTAGGGAAAGGGATTGTATGATTTTCTAATTGTAGGAGGCCAGAAGAGGTGACCCTCACCAATCGCCCAAATTATTTCCCATATCACTGGATCCTTGGGAACACCATCAAATGGTTATATGTGTTTAATGACTAGCTTCAAGACTGGGTGGATAAAAACATAGTCTAGTTAATTCCATCTTCTGCATAGGTGGCTTGTGTCCCCGTGAGGCAAGACAGGGGAAGTGACTACGAAGGTGAGTGGCATCAGGTTTCTAGATTCATGTCCTAGAGGTATGATGATTGGATGACTCTTAAAGAAGCCACTTGCATACATGGTGTTATTAGTGCATGCCTAAATCAACCAGACCCTTCACAAGCTACTTCTACTACTTCTGCACCATCATCTCAGTATTGCCTTTCTCAGGAGAGAAAACGCAGGCAGTGTAACAAAAAACTATGTCCCCCACCAATGCTGCCTTCATCTCATACTCCTATAAATTTTATTCCCTCGGAGATGGAGATTCCCTCCTAAATCTTTCCATTAGTGGATGACTCTTCATGTGATAGTTCAGGGTACACCTAAGTTAATACCGTAGATCTAGTAAACCCCTAAAGTATCCTTGACGATGAGGAGAACAAGGTTGGTCCTCCAAACGTCCCCAGTTGTCACCAGCATCGAAGAAGTCATGGATATATGGGTTGTCGGAGTGCCTCTATTAGTGATTCCATCCAGGCTGTGATTTCTACCAAAACCAGGCTGTAGGCCTAATAGAGAGGTAAAAACCTGTAGCTTTATCATCTGGTGACATCAATCCGCCTTCACCACTGTTTGTGTTGTCGGATCAGTAAGATCCACCTCGATTGCATCATGATCAGCCACACTTTTCTCTAGACTAGCCTCATTCATCATGACATCATATGGTAGTCACTCTTTAGGCCCCAACTTGTGGGCAGTGGGATATTCCTAGCACCAGTCTGCCGTCAACCTAGCCTGAAGGGCCTACCATACCTCATATCATAGAGTGACCTCTTGTATGTATAATTTCATGCCTTCCACATATGTATAATGTCCTCAATAATCTTTCAAACATTCTAGAAAATCTCTCTATCATTGTGGACCTTTTCCTATCCTTGGATATGCTTGAATCCCTCGTCGTGGATTTAAGAATCCTCCATTCAGTTTTAGATGGAGGTAGGAGCCGCAAAATTATTCCATGTTGAGGTAGTTGAGAATGCTAAATGCTAGGTCATCATCTCGTTCATTGGAGGAGATGAAGGATATCACATAAAGGGGCACATTATCCCACTGTAAATCACCATCATATTTAATGGTGTGGAGTTTCACTACTGTCTTGTCGACATAGGCTCCAAGATCAAACTAATCCTAACTCAGACCCTGCAAAAATTGGGATTGTTCAATGATGATCTGAGTCCCTCTGACCTAAGAATCCAAGGTTATGATAGGACATAGTAGACACTAGTATGCATGATCCTTTTGAAGATCGAGTTCAGTGGTCTAATTTCCAACACTATGTTTATGGTTATCTCCCAGTACATCGCCTACAATTTGTTTATGGGTAGGATGTGGCTCCACCTGCATGCAGAGGTTCTTTCATCATATCACTAGTGCCTTATGTAATCCCTTAATGGTTGAGTGGGCATGATACAAGGTGATTTATCCCCCCTTTCCTCTTGTGAAGCCTACTCTCTGGATTCTAACTATTACAAGATCAAGGAAATGTAGATTAAGGCAAACAAGGTCAAGAATGATACGGCTGCAACTGACATGTGGGAAGATGTAGATGATTCCTACGTCTTTCCAA
This sequence comes from Viscum album, assembly GCA_963277665.1. Taxonomy (NCBI): domain Eukaryota; kingdom Viridiplantae; phylum Streptophyta; class Magnoliopsida; order Santalales; family Viscaceae; genus Viscum; species Viscum album. The sequence goes on from OY728125.1 coordinate 1,059,435,334, forward strand.
TCCACCGATTGGAGGATACAAACCTGTACATGGGACAATGCTTCGTTATTTCTGGAATGATGGGGGAACACATTCCTTGGTCTAGGTGATGGTGAAGGATCACCTCGTACTCCTATACAAATCAATCTCAGGTGATCATGGTGCCTCCCACTCCCATATGGTATCAGGATTTCCGCCCCATGGAAATAGAAATACGTCATACATTCTTATTCCACCGGGCTAGAATAAACTATCCCAATCCTACACACAACTATTTATTAGATATCATCTAGCATGGCCCCTTAGGCAAAAGACCAAATGGGATCAGATCAATAGCATTCATCGCTATGGTTTCGACAGCACATGAGTCCCCAAAGGCAGTGTCCACTACCAATAGGCTAGTACTAGCCTCCCATTTGGATCTATTGGCTCAAAAGAGACTCCTCCTACTAAGGATCCCTCCTACATAAGTGAATAAGAATATTTATAGGATGCTCCAATACATTTTAAGAGGGTTCCTCCACCATGGTCAATGAATTGGTAAAGGTGAACCTCAATAGCGAGGTAGACCCAAAACCCCCACTAATCAGTGATGTTATGCCCCATCAGGAGAGAAAATAGTACATAGACTTCCTTAAACAACACTGTGATGTATTCTCCTAGAGTTATGATGAGATTCCAAGACTATATCCTATGGTATCCATCCACCACCTCGGTCTCCCAGAAAATCACTGTGGGTTTATGAAATCTCCCAGGAAGATGCAACCTTCTCACGGTGCCATGGTTGAGGTATAAGTTTATAAGATCATCCGATCCAATTTTTTTTAAGGAATTCCAGTGCTCCAAATGTATATCCAACATTGTACCAGTCTGGAAGAAGAACAGATAGATCGGGGTCTGCATCAACATCCGGGATCTCAACTGTCAGTGTTCGAAGGATGATTTTCCCCTTCCTATGACGGAATTGTTGATTGATGCTAAAGATAGTTTCCAAGACCTATCCTTCATATATGGGTACTCTGAGAAAAAACCATATCTAAATGGCCCATGAGGATGAGGACTTTATTGCCTTTATTGAACCATACGGTACTTTTTGTTACCAGGTCATGACATTCAGTTTAAAGAATGTAGGTGTCACCTATCAACGGGGAATGAAATACATATTTAAGATTTTCCTCGAAACATCTGTGGAATGTTACGTGGATTACATGGTGGAAAAATATCTCTAGTGTCAGGAACATCTTAGAGACTTTGAAAATGTGTTCATCTTCCTCTATTCTCGTCACCTAACAATGAACCCATTGAAGTGTGCCTTCGGGGTCACCTCTAGAAAGTTTCTTGGATTTGTCATTAGATAAAGGGGCATTCAGATTGACCCTGATAAGATCAATGGAATTAGATAGATATATTCTTTGAGAAACATTTGAGAGCTTCGAGGATTCCAAAGCTGCCTAGCCTACATATTCCGATTCATCTCGAATATGGCCAACATGTGTAAGCCCTTTTTCAGCTCCCGAATAAAGGCACCTTCTATGAGTGGGAATAATAGTGTCAGAATTATTTTGAGGAAGCCAAGAAGTATCTTTTCCAACCTCTGGTCATAATTCCACCCATCTCTGGAAAGCCGTTGGTCATTTATGTGACCCCCTGGAGTGATCTCTCAGCACCCTTCTTACCCAAAAGAATAACGAGGGAACAAAGAATATCCTCTACTAACTCAGCTTCATACTCCTTGATAGGGAGACTAGATAATCCCATATAATGAAAAGATACTTTGCCCTAGTATTCAAAGTACCGAAATTGGGACATTACTTGTAGCACCATGAGGTATAGTTGGTATCCCGAGTAGATCAGCTAAAGTACTTTCTAAACCGCCCCATGTTGGCAGGCCTTCTTTCTCGGTGGGTGGTAATCCTTTAGCTGTTCAACATCATGTTTTTCCCTTAGAATGATATTAAGCGGTAGGTTATGGTATATTTCATCTCCTCTCATCCAACTCTCATGGACTAGTCTCTAGATATTTACTTTCTATATGAGGCAATCCTATTTTTTGACTGAGCCATCCCATGATGAAAAATGCACTTTGTTGGTGATTCCTGGAGCCCCACGTGTAGAAGGATGAATGACCCCTGTCTCACTAGAGTGGGCCTAGGCATTGTCTTCATTACCCCAACACAATTTGTTCTTCAATATTTATTTCTATTTTCAGAAGGATACACCAAAAATGAATAACAGTATCAGGCTCTCATTACTAGCCTTGAGCTGGCCCTCGAGATAGACGCTCCCCATTTTCATGTGAATGGGGACTCTGAAATTGTCATCAAGGAGATCAACAGAGAATATGTCGTCAAAATCCAGAGCTTGTACCATTGTTAACTTTCGCTCTCCAGCTAATGGACTAGTTCCTATCTCATCCATAAGTTACTCATATCCTTGGATCTCAGAATGGTCGAGCTGACGCCCTGGCCGGCCTAGCTACGTCACTTGTAGATCCCGAACAAGACGATCTGATTATCCACGTGGCACACAAGAGAATCATCACTCTTGTCACTCTAGATGACAATGACAGACTACAGGTAAGCCACTTTGACATCGAAACCTCCACGTTAGGACCCCCAGGTCCCCAGGATATAGTGATTCAAGTGACTCCCGACATGGAGAACCTTCTTTGTGGAGTATCTCCAAAATGGTAATCTCCCAATAGATTGGTCCGAGCATGATGAAATCCAATGTTGCGCGCTACAATTCTCCCTCCTGGAAGGCCCTGGTCATGATCAAATCCTTTAAAAGAATGTGTTTGATGGGGTCCTCCCCCATTGCATTCTTAGAGATGAGATTTCCCATGTCATGAAGGAGGTTCATGCCAGTTCCTGTAGGGATCATCAAACTGGGATAATGCTATCTCACCAGATCCATAGACTGGGGTACTTTTAGACCATTATGATCCATGACTACACTGAGTTCTAAAAAAGGTTCCATGTATGCCAAATTCATGCAAACTTCATGCATTTTCCATCAGAGCCTCTCCAATCCACCAAGTACTCTTGGCCATTTGCAGTATAGAGACTCAGTGTCCTAGGACCAAATCCACCAGCGACAACTCGCCAATTTATGTTCATCCAAACCACTACAGATTTCATTTCCTAGTGGAAAGAGGCAGTTCTGCTCAAGGTGGTCAAGGCTCATTCCATTTTTGACTTTGTGAGTTCCAACATCATCTACTGATTTGGAGTCCCTAACTCCATCCTCATTTATAATGGCATAAACATCATGGCAGCTGAGCTAAAGAAACTGTACGCTAAATACAACATCTATTCTAACCATACCTCCCATTACCATGAAAAAGAAAATTGATAGAACAAGGAGTTCAACAAAACCATCTCCATTATTCGGTAGAAAATGGTTGGTTAGAATTTGAAAAGTTGGCCAGAAAAGCTCCCCAATTCCCTTTGGGATTATCGGAAGATGACTCATAATTCAACCTAGGTGACCCCATATTACTTGGTGTACTCAACAGAGGCCGTCCAGCACATTGAAATTCAATTTCCCTCATTTCACACAACTATATATGATTATAAAGAACTATATAAAGTAGTTGAAATCTGTCTGGTAGAGTTAGAAGCGCTCGACGAGAACAAGATTCGTTCCCCACACAATCTAGAAAGGCAATAGAACAAGATAGCTAATGCTATCAACAAGAAAGTTCACCTATACTCCTTCTTGCATGGTGAATTGGTGTTGGCCCTGAGGGAAACAATGATACCTGGAAGGAAACTACCCAAAATTGGATCCCAAATGTGAAGGACCTTACATCATTCTCATGGTTTACTCCAATGGTTCATACTCACTAGATACCATGTACGGTGAGGGTATAACTCCTCCCACAAATGTGAAGTTCCTTATGCAATAATTTTCTTGAGTCCCTATCATCCTGCATGACCTTAAACTGTATGGTACCACATGACCACAAACTGTGTTGTGGTCCTACATGACCTGAAACTGTTGGTTCCTACATGACCTTAAACTGTCAGGTCCAACATGACCTGAAACTGTCCGGTACTACATGACCTTAAACTGTCTGGTCCTACATGACCTCAAACTGTTCAGTCCTACATTTTATTAAATGGTAAAATGTCTCGTGGGACGTTAAACTATAGGTTGTCATGCATGATGCTAAACCCTATGTCGTCCCACATGATGTTAAACGACATGTCATCCCCCATGACGTTAAACTGTATGTCGTCTGATGTGACTTTAAATTGTATGCCTTACCGCATGATGTTAAATGGTATGTCATCCCACATGATGTTAAACTGTACGTCATCCTGAAAGATGTTAAACCCCATGAACTATGTATGGCCTGATTCACATCCTCCTGATATACGTAGAAATGCTCAAACGCTTCATCTCGAGTCCAACCCCAAGGTCCTCATTGACTATCCCATGGGTATAGTCCTTTTGGAAGATCCCTCATCGTGCTATGTAGAATTATTTATCTCCACTCATGTCAGGATTACAATGATTCCCCCATGTTCCCTCCCCCATTATTTTCTCCTTCCACATTCTCAACACACAATGTTAAACTGCATGGCCTTCATAACTATGTATGACTTCATTATCATCATTATAGGATACATAGGACCACTCGAACATGTATTTCATAGGACCATCCCCAAAAATCAGGATATCCCATTGGGACAAAACACATGGTGTGGTGTAAAATGTTTCCCTCATTCACAGCGAGTTCATCGTGACCGTACCATGTCTCCCACCTCCCTGAAGATCCCCACATGTTCTACCACTCTACTTGACTTCAAGTTTCACGAGCACATGTATGATCAGAACCCTCCATCATTTGGAGTTTCCATTATCTTCCACATCTGAAAGGGACTATGAACAGTATGGGTACTTAGCCTAATGACTCTCTAATCATTTTGGGACAACTCCCTTGAGGGCCTCGAACGAAAAATTGATACAAGTCCTGCATTGCGAGTATGTTCAGCAATCGACACTCATTTGTTTTCCTCATTTCAGGTCACACGATGTGGATGTTCTATTTTGAATTTGGTCAACAACTTTCCTTTGTCGATGTCATCACCCCCATATGTCCCAAAAAAGAGAGTGTAGTGGATCATTCTGATCTGATGTCTCTTCAAGCTTCGGTCTGTCTCGGGCAGGAGTGTGATTCAAGCTATCAGACCCATATGTGATGGGAAGAGCCTAGTACTACTTCTTGATTCCCACACTGACCATTTCTTACTTGGGATTCAGAGATGAGGTAAGGTAATACCTACTTGGGGGATCATATGGATAAAGTTGGCATGGATGCCCAACCTTAGGTCCCCCGACCATTTTAGCACCTTGGGCGGAGTTCTCATTTAAGAATTTGTGGTGTGGAATGGGATTATATCCACATTCACATCAGGATATTTTTCCATGTCGCACATACCCCTTCGAGACATCCCTCCATTTATCATCCCTTTCACGAGAACATTCCCCAGCATGCATCATGATCCATATCATTTGATGTTTTTGTCATCTTCTATATCCAAATGGACCCCTGAACAACATAGGTGCTAGGCCCAAGGGCCCTCCTACCAATTCGGGCAAACGTCCCCATGGATATTGACAGAAAAATTGATTCAAGTCCTATATTTTGAATACAGTCAACAGTCGATGCTCAATTGTTTTCCCCCAAACACTGGTCACACAAGGGAAAATATTGTGTTGTGAAGCTGGTCAACAGTGTTCATCTACCATCGTTTCCACTTTGTGGTCTTCCACAGGAATGATCATTCACCATATCCACTCAAAGGTCCCATGTATATGACATTAAACTAGGCATCTACAGTCTGAGCCCAATGACCTTAAACTAAGAGCAACAATGTCCTCACCGCATGATTTCAAACTGCATGGCCTTGAGAACTATGAGTGTCTTGATTCCCATTCTTATGGGATACGTAGGACCGCTCGAATTCCTAGTATTCGGGTCCAGCCCCATCTCATATATACCTCCCTATCATCTTGGACCCTTGGCATGTGTTCATCCAGGAGAGTTGTATATGATGTGGTATGGTCTTATGTCCCCATTCACGTCAGGTTAATAACAACCACGCCACGTACCTCTCTCTCATGAGTAACCTTCATTCAATTTCTTTACAATCATCATTTCGAGTCAGTTACTCTTAAGTTTAATCCCTCGACCCCCTTCAGTGATTCACCAGTGTGCCCAGAATTACTATGGTTCAGAGTTTGGTGTGTCGGTTTTTTCCTGGACAAGCTTTCAAAAATTGTCAGGGTTTATGTTCCCTTTAATTTTAGCTTTCATTATCTTTCACATCCAAAGGGATCCCCAAATGGAATGGATGCTCAGTCCAAGGTCTCCCATAACATTATGGGACAATGCCCTCAGGGGTTTCGAACAACAATTTGATACATGTCCCATGTTGTGAATATAGTCAGCCGTCGAAACTCATTTGTTGTCCTCATTTCAGGTAATACGATATAGATGCATTGTTTCAAACATTGTTAACAGTTATCATCCATTATCACAAAAAGCCCCTAAATCTTTGAATGTTTGCTACATTATTCACATCATTGTCTTCCCCATCATATCCATGTGATATTTCGGCACTTCTGGCACTATACCTTAGTGAGCATTTGAATTCTAGGAGGACAAAGACGTGATAAGGCATCATTCGAGGCTCTGCATCGACTTCCCCTTGGCATGTATTCTAGGTATTTCAAAAACCTCTTCCACCCTTGTTTCCCACATAGAATTTGACTCACATTGGATTAGTAATTGGATTGAGGGCTATGACTACATGGAGGAGTTCCACTTCTGTGTGATCCAAGATCTAAGACCTTAAACTAAGATCTCTTTATTCATCCCCTTTTGAGAACTACGTATGGATTGATTCCCATCCTCATGAGATAAGTAGGAATGCCCAGACATCTTGTCATTAGTTCTAACATGATTTCAACAAATTTATCTCTTCTGTTCTCCCTTTTAGGAAACAACTCTTATAGGACTGCATTATGTGGTGTGTGTGGAATTATGCCTTCTTTCATGTTGGGTTTACAATTTTCACACCATGTAGTCCCCTTTAAAGAGATAGTGCCTCCTACCTCCAGTCCCATATGAAAAAAAACTATATATCTTCCTGAAAGACGTTAAACTATAATAACTACGTATGGAATGATTCCCATTCTTATTGGATATATAAGAAAGCCCGCACACTCTACTTCGGGGCTAGCCTAACATTCGTTTTCAGTCCCTCAACCTAAAACCACCCCCAAGAAACACATGATGATCCGGACTCCGTTTCCTCATTCACATCAGATTTTATAATTACCTAACCATGTGTCTCCCGCATTCCCAACCATCTCCAATCAGAGCTCTATGACCATAAACTAAGATCATTATGTGTCTTTGCCACAAGATATCAAACTGCATGATACCTCCTAAATCTACATGTGGATTGCTTCCCATCTTTATGGGATATGTAGAAATGGCCGGACATAACATCTCCAGGTCCAGCCCAAAGAATCTAGAATCATGTCCTCTCTCTTTTGGCCCCTAGGCCTGAACCCCTTTATGGAACATGTGGTGTGGTGAGTACCTCATGGGTTCTCATTCACATAGGGTTTTTCAATACCCACAACATGTTCCTCTAATGTATTTTCCAAACCTGGTGCAAGTTATATAACACTAAACTAATATATTTCAATGGGAAATATGTAGCAGGTTTAGCTACTTCGTCTGCATGTGCACAATATATTAATCAACCCCCCCTAATGGCCCATCCTATGACTATTATGTTGGAAGTGTGCAACCTTATGACCCTTATCATTGGAGGGGGATTCGACCCTATCTATATGATACATCTTATTGGAATACTCAGATGTGTTGTGGTAGTGCCCAAAATGTAGAATTTTCCAAGGGACATTCACTCGTTCCATGTCCAAGATTTATGAGACCTTCATTTGGATCCTCATTCTCTTCCATGTCTAAAGGGACCCCTTTACTGCCTGGTCTCATGCCACATTGGCTTACCTACCGTCTTGGGACAACATCCCTGAGGACCTCAGATGACATTTGTGACATGTCTCCTGTTTCGAACATGGTCATCAGTCGACCCTCATTTGTCTTTCCCCATTTTAGGCTAACACGAAATGGATACTATGTTTCAAACCGGGTCAACAGTTATCCCCTATCATCATACCACCATCATTGTGGTCCAGATCTCATGATTCTCATATTTCCACTTCCTTATGTTCTAGTGGAGTTCCAACATACCTATCTTTACTCCTTCGTGCATCTAGGTGCATTATATAGGCAAGTTATCATCATTGGGACATCATTTAAATAGTGTCCCATTACACCTAACATTTTTCATCCTGTGTAAAGAATGTACCATCACTACTTCTTATTTCCCATATCAAACATGACTCACGTGGGATAAGTAGTTTGGGTAGGACGTGTACTAGCACAGCCAGGCCACACATGCTTTGCGTCATCCTGCATGACGTTAAATTGCACTCTAGAACTATGTGTGGCTTAATTCCCAACCTCGCGGGATACATATAAATGCTTGAATGCTTTACATTGGTCCCAACCTAACTTTCACTTTTGGTCCCTTGATCTAAAGAACTTCCTCTAGGGATACGTGGTGTGCTGTAGACATCTTATGTCTTCATTCACATCAGGTTTATAGCTACTGCACCGCATCATCCCTTTCTAGGATATTCCCTTTCATTTTTGGTCCTATCATATGACGTTAACCTGCACAAGCCCATGTGTCCTTGACACATGACACTAAACTACGGTTCTACCATGAACTAGTTCAAGATTCCCCATGCTGTTCACAGGATGCACTAGATCCCTTGTCAGAAATGATTTCCCCTATCAGTGTTGGCCTTCGGCCACACCATGCTTAAGAACTACATATGACGTGATTCCCATATTTATGAGATACATAGAGATACCAAATATTTTTCCATGGGCCCAAACTCAGGGTCGTTAACCTTCCGGGACCCTTAGGCCCAATCCCGATCCAGGAAGTATGAACTTTAGTCTATGTGAATCGTTTTCACCGTATGATGTTTTAACTATGCATCTATAGTCCTTATTGGTATGACATAAAACTACAGATCCTTCCCGATCATTACCAGAGACGTCCTATTCAGAAGTATGTTTGATCCCTGATCAGACAGATACATCCACCTAATGTGTTTCCACCACAGTGGCATGATTTTAAGAGTGTTGGACTATATTCGAACAACCCATCACTCCACACTATATGCTTTGCATGCCCTTTATTTGGACCCTCATCCTCTTTCAAGTAAAAGAACCCCCTTAATAGTATGGATGCTCGTCATGTGGCTTGTATACTATCCTTGGACAATGTTCTGGAAGACTAATGGATGAAATTTCGAGTCAGGCCTCGTGTTTTGAACATGGTCAGCGGTCAACCCACATTTGATATCCTCATTTCAGGCTAACACAATAATGATACTATGTTTCGAACACAATCAATAGTTATTCTTAATTTTCATTCCATCCCTATGGTGTTATGAATTTTGGGTATGGTGATTCACACCTTCCACTCCCCTATGTTCGTATTAATTCCAACACCCCTGGCATTAACCCACTCGTGCACTATAGCACACTGGGGAAGAAATGATTCAACTATTCTGAAAGATTCATCCTCCAATCGGGCCTCTCCCTTTCTACTCATAAATCTGGATTGGTTGTTCAAACCATGAATTCCTAGAGCATGGTTTGCACACATACATTTGGGTGGGATGACAAGGTGGTCATCCCTTGTTTCTTGCATCATGCCCGACCCACATGAGCTTAGGGACTGATCGCCGGATGTTCTATGAATATAACAAAAATGAAATATACCGAAAATTAATAACAGAACTCATGCATTAATTTAACATAAATAGTCAAAGAATGAATGTGTGTTCAAAAGTTACATGCATCACAGTACCCAAGGATCGACCCCTTCCATGGATGGGTTGACCCCATCAAAATAGTATTGCAACTCTACCACCCTCAGGATTGTGGAATCCAGGAATCACTGTCACATGTTTAGCTCCTACACCTCTTTAGAAGAGAGGGGTTGTAGTTTGTCTGCTACGATCGGGGCCTGCTCCTCATTGGGTCAGATAACGGTCATCTCCTCAGAGGCTTCCCTCATGCGCACTTCGGCCTCCACCAGTTGTGACTTCAGCTACGATATAATATCTGACTGTGTGTTGTGGGAAATAGAATGTTCATCTTCCCAGATGTGGAGCCGCTGAATCTCATTTTCAGCCCCCTGACAGCCTCATGGTGAGCCATTATGTTTTCAATTTTTGGATGTGTTTTTTCTTTCTGGATCATGAAGCTATTTCATGGGGCTTGTTCGTGGAGCCTGTTTGCAAAGGCATTTCACGGATCCATACCCCGACCTTCATACAAAAGTCACTGAGTGCACTGACATGAAGTCAAAGACTCGCTCTGCACCACGATATAGAAGACTCGATTCGTGAAGAGCAATCGCAGAGTATGCGGAGCTTCGCAAATCGAGAGCACTAAATTCCTAAAACACGGAGAAGAGAAAAGAAAAAAGAGTGTTCATATCCCCTATTTATAAGCGAGGACCCCTGCAGCTTCACGGAACATCGAACCACAGTGAGCTTCGTGGTGCGCTCAGCCCACCCATCCCCACTCCGCTTCATGAACCACCTCTGTGAATGAGCTTCGTGATTGGATAAAGGTTTTTGGTGATTGACCCTCAGACATTTAACCTCACTTTATCCTTGGATCCTAGTCTGAGAGGAGGCATTTTTTGCCCCAAAATTCTGGATGAACAAGAATAAACAGAAAGCATTTGGAACTAACTCACAAAGCCTATTCACGGAGTCTCTGTGGCTCTGTTGCCAACCCAAAGCTCCCCCTTCGTGAAGCTGCCACAGAGGAAAGAGGAAGGATGTTCCACGAACCCATTTGAAATTCACGAAACTGCCGTAGAACAAGGGGACGGGTTGCTCCATGAACCAATTTAACCTTCGCGAAGCCTCCACAGAGAAAGGAGACGGGATGCCCCACAAACTGATTTGATGTTTTCAAAGTCGCCGCACAGATACGAAAACATACCATGTGTCTTCGCGCCGAGAAAGCTCTGCTTTACGGAACCCTTAGCCTAAAAATACTGGGATCCCCTTGATCCCAAAGCATGTATCTTCTGACCTTTCTTCTTATTAGCTTCTGAACCATTAAGCAATTTTTTTTCTACGAACCATGAGATTTTCAAGTTAATTTTTCATCGCAATGTGCCTTCTATTTTGCATGAATTCAGCCCCTCTTCAAAGAGAGATTCCATTTATGATACCCACAAGCCTCTACGAAGGAAAAAGTTCCCCAAAAGGGACTCAGGTCTTCACAGAGAACTTATGCTTTGGGAATTACCCTCCATGCACATGGGACCCATATGGTAAGGCAGGGTCACAGTGCTTCCTAAAGCACATTGCTTCGTAATGATAAACTTCACTAGGCACCATTGTTTTATGAAGCACTACTCCGCGATTTACTTTCCACTTTGTGAAGGACCTTACATATACACCTTATCTCTAAACCTAGGCTATGAAAATTCACATAAAAAAGCACACCCCTTCACCCTCCACTTCATGAAGCACCAGAGCTTCATGAGGCTTCTACCTATGAACCCATTTTCTCCACAACTCCTTTTCCAATGAGACCCTCCAGGTTTTCATGAAGTGATTTCAAAGTCCCATTGGGAGGTGCTTCATATTGAATTTATTTGCCTCATTATTCTTCAAATCAGCATCGTAACAACTATTTCTTTTTCACATATCCACGCTAACATGGACCCCTCAATGGATCACTCTGTACCAACCCATCAATACAGCATTGCTAATGTATTCCCTCCATCAAGAGGCGGAGGTATCTGTTATGTAAGTCCTAAGGGGTGTGAAGTGAGCCCACCTTGTTTGAGATGCAGGATGTTAAACTGCCAAGCACCATCGTCCTCAGCACAAGAGGTTAAACTGTGACCTCAAACCATCTGTATTTTGTGGGGTTCCCCCACCTTGGACATTATACAAGCCCACTGGTCTCCACAGGATTGAAATCATTCCGCATATAGAATGATATCCTCTTTATTGGAGTGACCTCAATCCGCAGGGAAAGGGAAACCACCATGGTGCAAGCCCCAATCCATTCTTGCAGGAGGCATCACCCATGTCCTTCTATCTTCTTCCTGGATGAAGACTAGATGGGGGGAGGGCAATAGAGTCATCATTTCTTTGGTGGAAAATCCATCTCCCTTTGGGATTTTTCACAAATAGGCCTACATCATTTAGTAAGTCCCGGTCTTCATCTCCTTGGGATACTAACCACACGTAATCCCCAATTTCCTCTGTGGGCCACTAACCACGTGTAAGCCCCATTCCACTTCCCACAGACGCATCTTCCATGACGTGATTGCCATGCTGTTTCTGCCTCTTGTTTCTCACACCGAGCATGACTCACAAGGGCTAGAGTAAGCATCGACCATGACATCCTTTTTCGTAAGCATAGAGTGTAATCCCCAAACACCACTGAATTACGTAGACATTGATTTCCTTCCATGGGGATATGTTGGAAGCCTCTCTATGGTTAAAGACCACCATCCATTAGTCCTGACTCCCTTCACATCGACTCACAAACCCCAACCAAACTACACAGAGATTGATTCCCTTCCGCGGGGATATGTAGTAAGCCTCATTGAGCTTCAATCCCACCATAAATTGGTTCTGAATCTATTCACTTTGGCTCACCAACCCCTACCTAAAAATGTAGACTTTTATTCCCTGTGACGGGGATACGTAGGATACCTCCCTGAGGTTCAAGACCACCATCCATTGGTCCAGATTTGCTTCACTTTATCTCACCAACCCTTTCAAAACTACATGGTCTTTGATCCTTGCTAAGGCAATGTACATATGAATCCTCTTGTAGGTTCAAGCCAAACAACCCTTGGTCCCAATCCCCTTCACTTTGGTCCATACGAGTCATGCATGACATTAAACTGTACACCACATTTCGTCCAACACAACGTTAAACTGTATCCACTTGAACTACATGGGATTTGATCCCTGTATCCTAGACGTGGCACATAGGAATCCTCAATGAGGTTCAACCCCATATAGAAGTAAGCCGTTGTGACTCCATATAGTGGTAAGCCGTTGTGACCCCATCCAGTGGTAAGACTTTGGGACCCCATCTAGTGGTAGGTCATTGTGACCCAATCCAGCGGCAGTCCATTGTCACCCCATCCAGGGGTACGCCATTGTGACCCCATCAAGCTGCAAGCCTTTGTGACCCCATCTTGGGGTAATCCATTATGAACCCATCCAATGGTAAGCCGTTGTGACCCCATTTAATGGTAAGCCGTTGTGAGCCCATCCAGTGGTAAGCCGTTGTCAACCCCAACCAGCGGAAAGTCATTGTATCCTTTTTGTTGGGACCCACAACTTTGGTCCACCCTTAGGTATTAGAAAAACCCAAATTACTAACCACATGTAAGACCCAGTATATCATTTGGTCTTTTTCCTCTTCACACACCCCAGTTCTATGCCCCCATCCAGAATTATGTGTACATTGAACCTAGACAAGGCATGACACCTAGCAAGCCTCCATGAGGTTCAATCCCATCACCCAGGTCTCATCCTGGTCTTTTCCTCGAGCATATGTGCTTTGATAAGATCATTCCTCCAACATAGAGGTTCCACTTCCTCTGGATCCCATCCATGCGTCCATTCCCATGGGCCGCCTCTTGAGGTGTCCCATCGCCCCACCTAATTATGCGGACTTTGATTCCCTACCACGGGGATACATTGGAAGTCTCGTCAAGGGTAAATCACATCATCATCATATCCCTTGAGTCGACTACATCTCATTCTTCATCCACTTCACTTAACCATCCCTCACCCATCCTGATTCTCACCCGAACCACCACATCTCGGTGAGATCAGGTCGATTCACCTCTTCACTGCTCCTAGTAGTAATCGGGTAACTAACCCCATATTTGATCCAGCATCAGTGTTCCCTATAGGGTTTTCACCCATCTGACCCACTCTAGTCAGTGTCCTGATCAGTCTGATCCATCTCTTCTAGATGTTAAACTCACGGTATACACTCTGCTAAATAAGTTAAGATGAAGAAAACCTCAGAGACATGCCTATAAAATATAATTTCCCACATTTGATGTGGGATGCCTTGGGCTTCCACACCCTCGAGAAGCCCTATAATAAAGTGAAGAAACCCAGATGCACTACTATTTCAGTGTCCAGACACACCAGTGATATCCAATGTGACTACTCCCCCGATCGAAGGTTTTTTCTCTAACGAGACCCATTAGAATGTTCTAGTAGAAGCAGTGTAACTAACAGCCAGCCATGAAGATATGGAACTAGGAAGAGATTCACAAACAACGACTAAATATTTAAGGGAATCCCAGACTAGGTGATGAGTTCCTAGGAGGAATACATGGAAGTAGGTACCTACATTACATCATCTTGTTTCGATCACGGAGAAAATGTCCTTGAATAAGAGATAGATGTCACCCTCCATTAGAAAGAGGGAATGTGGGGCAACAGCCAGTGCATCCTCATTGACTTCAAAATGGATTGAATCATGTTCCCCGGTGAAATCATGGGAAACAATTGGTTATGGAAATCTTTTATGGTGTTTTAACTATAGATGCATCGTTGGGATTTCAATCAAAGAATACTAATTGTTACAAGTTGTGGCCTTTAGAAATTAGTTTTAAAAATTTCATTTTGGGAATGTTTCTTCAAAAAATGATACGATTCAACATTATTATTTCAATTGATTAGATATTTAAATATTAGGCTCATAACTACTACTACTAGAGGTGAGATTCCATTATATCTCTAGATGGATGCATCTATTTTCAGGAGGGTGATTGAGAACATCAAGATAGTCATATAGGGACAATTCAATTTATATTGGATTTTCTAATAGAACATATAGAAAATATTACTCTAGATAATAGTGGAGGTAAACCAGATTCGTTTCCTCTAATGGTACACCATTTTCGGGGTGTATTTCTTATGGAGTTCTACAACTTACCACCCAAGGAGGGGATTTACTTAAATGATCGAGTTGGTGTTCGGATGACAACCAGTTTCTATTCCATCTTATAGGATGACACTAGTTTAATTTAATGAGTTGATAGTTCAATTGTTTGTTTTTGAATATATGGATTTCATATGGCCTCATAAATCTCTACATTTGGTTCCCTATTTATTTTCACTATGAATTCTTTTGAGACCACACACATGTGTTAGGACTATCAGATATTGGACTAGATGACATTAAATAAATGGAAGCCCATTTCATGTATTGATTATCTATTTGATTAGATGACATGATCTAGAAATTTCACTAATTTTTACTTGAGATCAGTGTATCATCAGTTGATAGTGACACCATCATTCATTCCTCAGACTCATTTTATGAGTATGTGTGGCTTGTAATCATTCACAGTTATGCCCTTTGATTTAAAAAACAGACAAGATATATTCATGGAATTGATGAATTTTTTATTTCATCCTTTCCCAGATCAGTTTTTGTTGGTTATCATCAAAATATCTTACTGTACTTCAAGTATGAATACTATCATGACCAATGTATTGACATTGTATTGGGTACAAAGAGAGAAAAGTAGCATTACACCGAGCTAATTAATTTTAGTTTTAGGATTTATAAACATCACTTCATGGGTTATGTCATCTCATAAGATCACGTGTTAGTAGACCAATATAAGGTTTAATACATGGTATTTTACAAGAATCTAAAGGATGTCTTAAAAATTTAGAGATTTCATGTTTTGGTAGGTTATTCTTATAACATAATCTAGGACTTCCCCCATTTGGTTGCCCCCATATATGGTATAACCAAGAAAGGGGTAAAGTATGTTTGGTCAGATGATTTTTAGGTGATTTTTCAGGGGATTAATTGAAGTTTTACCTCTACATTGATCCACAATTTACTTGTGATAGGTTAGGAATATTCCATGTTCTGTGATTCATCTGGAGAAGGTCATGAGGTTGTGGTGATGTAGGATGACCAAGTTATTGCTTATGATCCAAACATCTAGTAATGTATTTGAGGAATTGTACAACTCATGATATAGAGTTAGTTTCAGTGGTACATTCCCTCGGATTATAGAGACACTATCTTTTTGGGGAGAGGTATGTGATGTAAATGGACCACAAGAGACTCAGGTACAAATTTTCTCAAGAGGACGTGAACATTTAGCAGTGGAGGTAGGTCAAGTATCTATAGTGTTTCGAAATTGATATGTCATATACACAATGAAATATTAGATTAATTTAATATTATTATGTTGGAAGATGTAGATAGAGGTAGTGTGTGAGTCTTGTGATGAATAGTGGATGATAGTACTTTTTACAAACGTGCATTTAGATGATAAGAAGTCTTAGGGGTGAGTGGATTTGTATTCAACATCCATTATACCCATGATTCTTCAATGGATCAGGATAAATAAATAATTTAAATCACTGGTCATAATTTAGATAAACATATTTTAGGGTTTGGATCAACCACTAGGATTATCTCCTGGCAGGGGAAATTCTCTTCTTTTTTATGACCAATAATGGGTTCTTATGGGAATTTTTGGGGAGTTGAGAAGAGTCGTTCATATTTATATATGTGTGGTACATCCATGTCTAAAAAATATGATTAGTGATATTTGGAGAATGTAATTGTTTCCATGAAATATGTTTGATGTAATAGGAGTTATGGTGAGATGATTCAACTTTCAGTAGGTGAAGGTTGTGCATCGAAGACCTATTGGGTTATTCTAGCCTCTTCACATTCCAGAGTGGAAATTGGTTAATGTCACTATGTATTTTTTAATAGGATTTACTAGAATACCTTTCATGTAATTTTTAGTGTGGATGATCATGGTTCAGGTGATCAAGGTAGTATACTTCATGACTAATAGGTATACCTTCATTGTTGATGATTTGTATAGTCTCTAGATTTAGAAAATATGTTTGATTGAATAGTGTTATAATGAATTTCATTGATGATAGAGATCCATGTTTCACGTCATGGTTCTGAAAGGGTGTTCATAAGGCACATTGATAATAGGTTCTTTTATGTATGTCCAATCATCCAAATACTGGTGACGAATCTTATCAGACTATTCATATTTAGGAGGATATGTTATGACCATTTGTTTTCAAGGCTTTGTATGACATTCTTTGTGGATCACCTATTTTTCTGATTAGAGGTATGTAATTTAGTGATTATTGGACCTAGTATCATGAAGGATATGCCTTAGTAGGTCTAGTTGAATAGGAATTGGTTGGTGTCTCTATATAGAAAGAAGAAATATTTTGATGGATAGTAGAGATAGCCTATATATTTTGAATGGGGTCACCATGTTTCCATTTATTTGTCCCTTATTATGGGGAAATGTTATTTCTAGAAACATGGAAATCCATCCCCTATGTTTTTTAGGACTTTTGAAATAGTGGAGATGTTCTTCCTAGTTGTGTATTTAGTGGTCCTTTCAAAGAGAAATAGTTCTATGTATAATGTATTTCATGTATTATTTCTTTAGAGATATAATCCATACCCTTCTCATGTGTTATAATTAGATTACTTGATGATTGGGGTAGATGCGTCCTTTTAGTAACATCATATAAAGATTAAGGATGATAGTGAGATGTATCACTTGGAAAATATTATACCTCTAGTCTGAGTGCAGTGGAAACATGGGAAATTTCAAGATAATAATTTGAAGAAGGAAACTGGAAATACATATTCATTGATACACAACAGTGACTCTTGGAAGAGTTTTGGGATGAACTTTAATATCATGGGGAGTCACCAAGATCATGCCAATTTCTTTGTACATCCTTCTTGATTATTATTTGAACCTAATTAGTTTGGTTTTATTTTCATCCTTAAACCATTGTGGATGAGAAACTTTATGGGTTTGAAGATATTTTTCTAGGATGAATGAACTAATTTTTGGTGATGTATGTTTTTGAATTAATTGAGTGTGGGTATAATTGTTTCTAAGGGATTATGATATTTCACAAAGGGTTTGTAATTCTATGGAGAGATGGTCTAAAATCTGTCTACATGAAAATTTCCTATCTTGAACGTGTTACAAAATGTGAAACTATTTTTGGGAAGATGTTGTGAATTGGTTCAGAGGATGAAAATTATACATTTCTTGAAACTTGTTCATTCCATTAAATGGTCAATCAAGGTGATTTTTAACTGATTTTCTCTTTTTTCAGTGTATCTTGTAAATTGAGAAATTCGGGTCATAAATATCTCGAGACTAGTGGTTTCAAACCACACTATGAATATGATTTTATTTCATATTCCATGCAACATCCTCTCTCAAACCCATGGGTGAATCTAGGATATTTTTTAGAGATTCCTTCCATTTCTGATGTCTAGGTCTAGAAATTAATCTTAGGTGACTTCCTCCACTATGTTTTTCCCTTTCTTACACAATATTCCATTATAATGGTGTGATATTTTGACCTCTATTAAGTTATGTTGTTGTCTTCATCTTTGTGTGATCTAGGATTTCTTTATAACAACCATATCTTTCATTATTTTTGGCATTACCTATTGGAATCATTTCTATGATTTCCATATAATGTTAGGTGGTATAAAATAAATACCTTCTGTGTTTTTCTATTTTTTTGTACATGAAATATTATGAAATTGTGCAGATAGAATTTCCTCATTATCGAAAAGAATAATGGGTGATGAAAACCATGTTTTGGGACTATTACATGGATTCATTTGGATCTGATAGTGTTGATAACTTGTTTTTGGATACCCCTAGGATATGCATATAATTGAGAAATAAATATGTGTTTAATGGCTTTAATATATTTTTTTAGCACGATGTGAGTCCAAAAGTGATTTCTTCTTACTGGAAAAATTTTTAAATGAATAACTTTTTTATTTCAAATGAATGGTTATATTTTTCATGATATGGTTGGGAATACTGGCATGTTAATGGGTCATGTCAAACCATGGTTAATGAAAGGGAATTGAAAAGAACAAAGTTAATTAGATGAACTAACCTTTGTAGACTATGATGTAAGTTATGTTAATATTTACAATATGAATTGTGTTGTGATTCATGTTGAAATGAAAATATAAAGGGTGTGTCATAGTAATATCTCAATTCTTATAGGTCTTCGAATATGTATGTGGTAATGTTTATATAATGTTATTCACCCAGTTTCATGTTGAAATGATTATATATAGGTATCGACCTGATTATTCTATAATTATTTTATAGAGGACTGAATGAGTTCCAAGATGAAATACCTATATAGGTGACTTGTACTGGTTTTTCTGTAATGCTTATTGGGATCAACCCAGTTATGCTAAAATTCTTATACATAAAGATTTTACCCATTTATGTTATTATTCTATTTACATGTTGTTATGTTTTCCTGGTAATTCTCTATGCTTTGAGATATTCTTACGTAGCACTAAAGTAGGTTGATTATTTTATAGTATTAATTTCCTAATTAATTCACCCATTTATCTCTTTATTTGATAAAACTATTATTAGGCTAGTTTTTTAGAAATTGTTGTTTCCTCTTATGTAGTTTTATTAACACAATATTCAGGTCACTGTTTGGTACTCAAGCAGATTACATGAATGTAGGTTTGGAAAAGGGAAGGGTAACTATTTTTTTATTGTTTATTTCTAGATTAGTTGGAGCTTATCAGCTAAAAAACTAGAGATTTTGTATTAGACTCATTATAGTTGATTTTTTCTAGATTTGTATTTCATCTATATGAATCCCAACATGTAATTTAGTTACATTCTATCCTGACATTACATTAATCATTATTGTTTTTCTTACACTTTTCATCCATTATCTTCCTATTGTATGATGTATTCATTTCACAATTTCCATTACTCTAGTATTTTCTTTATTTATGATATATTTAAACTCACAAACATGGGTTATATTTATCCCACTATGTTCTCTGCACCCCTAATTCTAATCATCATGATCTTGTTTGTGGGGCGGTTCTCTTGGGGTTGAGTAACCAACCAGATCTGCCCACTTCAGAGTGTCAAATTGGGCAATGTTAAAATATTCATACCGATCAAAAATTGATCCTAAATCACGATACATTGAAAAATTCTTTGACATAACATAAGAGTCATATAATTTATCAATCATGAGAGATGTGAAAAAAATCCTTGAATAAAGGATCCTTTCAAACTCTTAAAAATCATAGAACAACAATGTAGTTATATTGGAATATCTGATATTAGTCCAAGAATTATGTAACCATATATTTTTCATATCTATTAGTTTTAACATATAATGAATAAATTCTACCATATATAAGGATTAACATAACATTTCCATCTTATAGGAGTAACTATCATCGAATTATCTCTATCTAAGTACACAATGCATTAGAGGTCTATAATAGAACCACTTATCATTGGTTTATAACATAACAACTCATACTAAGCATATATTGGATTAAACCATATATGTTTTATAACGTATCGAACCATACTCATAAAATATGTTCTTAGAATCAAAACATGAATAAAGTAGATATATATTTCAATTCATCATAAAACTCCTCAAAACAACCATTATTCCTTTCATAGTATGATTAATCTGTGGAAAATAATTGGGATGTAAAATAATAACTTTTGAAAATTCATAATCCATATTTATAAATTATTAGGATGGTAAAATTTCAAAATATCCCTAATGAATCATAAGTAAGAAAAAAGGTGGGTTTTCATTGATTAATAGAAATACCATTACAATACTATTAAAAACCTTCCTATGGAAAATAACCTATCCACTTTGAAAAAAAATTAAAAGTAAAAATTCATAAAATATAATGAAGTTAATTTTCATTCAATGCATCCCTGAGAAATAAAATTTTAATATCAACTGAAAATATCAATCACTATGATTGGAAAATCCATTCATGTTTTAATTGTTAAAAATAAACATTCTTTTCAAATGTTTTATAAATAGGGTAACACACAACCCAAAAAAAAAATTTAAAATATTTACTTTTTGAACATATGAAAATATAGGTAAATATCATATTAAATAAAATTATCAAATATTTTATGTTCCCAAAACAAATTCTTGGGAAAAAATTTGAAAAAATGGATATTGATGTGAAATATTACCAATGTAAAAGAGCATTCAAGACCAGTATCACGTAAAAACATCTATCTTGTAGTTTATTTAATTAATATGTGAGAAATTAAAATTAAACATGTGATATAATTCATTAATAAAGAAAAACAAAATACATATTTCTTAATTAAATAATATGATATGAATTCATCCAATAGAACACTGAACGATAAGAATCTCAAAAAGAAAAGTTACTAAAAAATAATGCATGTATCGATTTCATAATTTTTTAATTCAAATTAATTAAATGGTTGAGTATGATATGGATCAATAAATTCTGTTAATTTCATGAATGATTATTCAAAATATAATTCATGAGGAAATAAGTACACCATAGATAGAAATCATGGGGAATAAAATGAATCACATCTTAAGAAAATGAGAATGATACAAAATAAAACACTTGCAACGATCCTCACTTTTGAGGTGATAATTAATCTATTTTGTAATTAAGTGAAAAAATATAATTAAAAAATTAAATATAGAATAAAAAAAATTAGATATCAATTCAATAATATTATTTTCATAACAAAATCGATAAAGAATAGTAATAACCCAATAAAAACAAATTGTTTTAAGAAAATTCTTATCACATTGAAGTGAAATCCACATGGATGAAATAATTATTATTGACACATTAAATACTATGATGTATGAAATATTAATTTGATAAAATTTATAAAAAGGAATCAAATTTCCTATATAAATGAAATTTGGTAGATAACATTACAATATGCTTCCATGAACATGCATTGGGATGAAATCTCCTACCTCGAGTACAAGTATTTTATGTGTGTCCCATAAGTCCTGTATAATAAACATCAATAATTTATTTATTTATTTACTAACCATTTTCAGGTTTATGTAATTATTATTAAATTAATTGGTTCATTTTTAATGATATTTTTATTTTCTTAAACTGTTTATGTCCACATTTATGGTTTTGTGAATGTTTAATTCATATTTTAGAACAGCTTTGGTATATTGATCAGGATCAAATAGGTTATTATTCCAAAATATATATATTAATAATAATGAAATAATTATCTTTTTTATATATTAATTATATTTCAAAAACTATACATGAATTAATTTTAAGAAAAATGAACTAAATTACAATCATAGACTTTGCAGGTCGAACGTATTCATGGGTAACATTTCCACTTATCAATGAACATGAGAGAAAAAAGTTATATATATATTTATATCTCAATAATTTTGATTATATAATTAATATTAAATTTACTCTTTTTATACATTATATATACCGTCCATGTAATACACTGGTGAAATAAAGTGTCACATCACTTCATGATGGTGGTAATCTATAAGGATGCATGAATGAAATTATTATTTTACAATGGAGGTAATGGTAAGAAAAATATGATTTATTATTTCTCTACAATTATAATCATGATATAAAAAATTTATATAAATGTATACATTTAATACATCATTATAACAATCCATGAGTGTTAGTGACGTAAAATGAATTACCTTGTCACATGTTAAGGTAGTTCGCTGTACACATGAACGATGGATTAAATTCACATTTAATGAAATAAGAAGATGTATAAATGATATGAAATTAACAAAAGAATATCTTTTTATGTAGAAGTTATTCATTTCATTTTTTTTAAATTATTAATAAAATTTTATTGGGTTAGAAGAATAAATATACTGAAACATTTTGTTAAAATATATACCTCTTCAATAGAAAACCTCTATGGGTTTAAACATTAATCCATTTAACGTTGTTATTTTACAGAATATAAAATGATTAAGATGTGGGTATGGTTTTTAAGATGGTATTTTATAGGTATTTTCTGGTGTAGAGTTCTCAAAAGATGTGATTGAGAGATAAGAGGTCGTTCCATTTTATAAGTTAGGGGTTGGTTATTCTTAATATTTCATAACGTATTTAATTAATATTTATTAATTTTCATGTTCATTTGGATCCAAATTAGGATGGGTTTCACTATACATTCTCTCATATAATATAATTTTGATAGTTTTATATTATATTTTCACTCTTATCTCTTTGTGTTAACCACTCATTGTCCTTTTTAACAATTACAATGTTATCAATGTGTTTTTCTCCATGGGGGAAAATAGTAACAATAAAAGAAAAAGTGAACAATAAAGGAACATGGTTGATATTGTAAACCATATATAATTCACATTGATTAATATATCAATTTAATGAAATTTAAATCATTTAATATTATTTTATTATATAATATAATTAATTCCATTTTTTGATACATTAAATATAATAATATAATATATTTCTAAGCCAATTACAATGGTTCAAAAATAAAAGTTATAAAATTATAAGGAGGATATGGTTTTAATTCAATTATCCAATATTATTTATAATATTTTATTTGAGAAACACTCGCTTTTTAGAAATAGACATAAATCATTTTTGTTGAATACATAATACATTACACAAACACACACCCAAAGACTTTATTACTTTATTAACCTTGGAAGCATGAAAATATTAAAACTAGTACATATATGATCAAAATTATATACCACTATGTTCTCCGTGACTATAAACTTCTTATATGCATCATAGATAATACATATATTCATCACCTGGGGAAATGAAACATAAGAAAGTGTGATCTTAGATGATCAATATGGGTAAATAAGAGAGAAATATAGGCATAATAATGAGAATAATGGTATGAGAGTTTGATTATAACATTATAGGAACATAACATGCATATCAAAGATCATAATTAGGACACGTGGTATAAATATTGGTAGGTCATATGTCATGAATCATAATAGAATCAGGATCAATATCCATGAAAACATAATAAAGGAATAGAACATGGAATTATGGCAGACACATAAGAGTATAAAAATTATTTCTACATTAGTCAACGATTGTTCCCAATGCCAAATTACTTTAATGGGTTCACATCCAAAACCATCTTAGTAGTAATGCATCAATCTCAAGACCATCTTAGTTAAAAAATTTCATTACAAAACTGAGTTCACTATCAGATCCTTCCATTTCTATCTCATGAGATCTAAATATTTAACTAGTGATTTGAGGGGAGATATTTGTCCCACCCATCTCATAATTAAATCATACATATGTGATAAAAAAAGATACTAAAAAATCATATCATAACCCATAAAATGAAATGTGTATCATAAAAATGTCATCATATAATAACCTATGAAAAAAAGATAGGTTTCATAATCATTTATTTAAAGATAAACCCATGAAATTAAGGAAGTTTCATATGAATATAACATGTGAATGTGAAATGATTTTCATAAACACATAACTCGTGAAAGAGAAACGAGTTTCAGAATCATCATTCCATAAGAAAAACATTTCAATTAAAAATATGAATGAAACCCATAGATTGTATCCCAAAAAAGATTTTTTTAACTACAGAAAATATTATCTTAAAAGGATAGTGATTCTGATATATATTAATAAAATATTTAATTAGAAAATATTGTTTATTCATTTATATTTTATACTAAAACTTAAAATCTTTTGAAAATTATTTTCTTTGAAAATAACCATTTATACTTATAACAGAAGCTTGATATTTTTCAAAAATATATTTCCTTGAAAATTTATAAAGGAATATTCCAATAAATAAAAACTTTTTCTCTGAAAACATATAAAGGAATGTTGGGAATTTTTTAAAACCTATTTCTTTGATAACATATAAAGAATTCTTGAAAATATTTTTGGGATAATTTTCATTTAAAATAAAACTGAAATATTATAAACATATATTTAAAACATTTGAAAGCAAGTTTTATTTTAAAATAACGTTTAAAAATTATAATGGAATCATGAAAATAACTTCAAAACGTTTTTATTTTAAAACATATAAAGGATTATTGAAAATATTTCAGAAAACAAATTTAAACCTAAAATATTATTAAAAATATTTTTCTTTTAAAATCACAATAAAAAATATATTTACATATTATTAGAGAAAAAAACCTTAGAAAAAACCTTACAGACTTGAAAAGAAAGATACAAAGTGATGATGGTCATGACAATGGATAAATACATATATGTTGAACTTTTCTTTTTCACCGTAAAAGTTTAGAAAACTACCTCGATCGCAGAATGAAGAGAAGATTATATTTTTAAGAAAATGTAATTAGAAAAAAGATGGATAAAATTGTATTTTAATGGTAATTTTAGAATAGAAGAACAATTTTGTAGACATTTATGTTAAACATCTATTTGAAATAACATAGTTTTCCAACTAAAGAGAGATATAATGTCCGATTTTCATAAAATTATTTTCTTAATTAACTTATGTAAAAGATATAAAATGGACCCAATACATGAATAAAAAATTAATTAATTTTGGATAAAATAATTTCAAGGACTCGTTGAGATATGGATCATCATATTTCATCAAAAGAAGCATAATCTTAAATAATCCCAATAACGATGAGATTGTGGAAGAAAACTATTACCACATCGATAACATTAGAACAAGTCCCCATGAAATAATTACATTAAATGAAGCCTATAATATCATTAAAATAATTATATTATTGATATATATTTTCTAATTGTTGGTTATACCCATCAATAATGAATAAAGGTTCATAATAAAACATTTGTCTCAAATAATGAAAATTGAGTGCAAATTTTCATATTATTTTGTTATATTTTAAAACATATAACACCATGAAAAAAAAGATAATATAATGGATATGTAAATAAACATATATTTAAATATAATAATCAGAAAAAAAAAATTTATTGTTTTTATTTAAACAACAACCACAAAAAGTTGTTGTATGGTCCTGAAAAGTCTTCTAAGATGAGAAAATCCTCCCAGAATCTCTTTGAAAAATCATACAAGTGCTTGTACAAGTATTTTAAGGTGAAAGGACTCAAATTTAGTTGCAATTATTTTAAGTAACTTGATGGAATTGACGTATTCAAGGTTTTTATGTGGATCGCGTACCATCACCAGGAAAGGTACGCATAGTAGATGGATTGTGAAATGCCATGTATGCGAGATGATCTGTGAACCGCCAGGTATGCGAGACGATCCACAATCCACTACGTATGCAAAACGATGGCCAGAAAGCAAGGAAAACCACAAACCGTGTTGCCGACGGGAGTTGTGTGTGTAAATATAGTCTTCATACCATACCTCACACACATCCCTTCACATATGAAGTGAACAAGTAGGGTTTCATGAACCATTATCGAAAACCAAATCATTTGTAAAACCCGGTTGACCGAGTATTTTACGGGTTATGATATTGCTTCAATGGGCCACTGCAAATGGGTTCACGTGCCCAATACATATCATCAATAAAATTCTCAATAAAAGGATCACATTATAAGTACAGAGAAACACAGAGAGAGGGACAGATATAGAGAAGGGTGAATGTTGAAATCTTGAGGGAGACATAGAGGTTTCACTCTGACTTACGTCTTGTTTCAGCTATGAATTATGAACCGCGAACCACTCCTCCAAAGGTAAAACCGACCATGAATTATAAAATGAGTAATTGAATAAAAATAATAGATCCATGAACGTAACTAGTGAAATGTGAACCAAATACATCTCCTGGATGAAATCCCCATGGATTATGATCCCCCAAACCCTCCTCCAGTATGGTGATCCATATAGCATAACACTATGCAGACTAACCCCAGTGTCGTGTACCAAATTGGTTCATGGTGGATGATACCCATGCCCACGTAACGTAGAGGTATGTGGAAGGCCCCTCTACCCACCTACAACTCTAGTATGAAGATCCTCCCCCATCTCGCACAAAAAACCAGTATGCAGAACACGATGTTATTGGGTATTGTTCCTACATGTTCCAACCTCACCCCTCCACTGTCGTCCAGTCCTCTATGGTCCCTCCACTAACCAGTACTATAGCATTAGGCGAAATCCTCATCCAAATCCACCTTACCCATATGATCATACCATCTGGTGCACCAATGTGCTTCATTGATTCTACATTCCCACAGTAATAGGAATCATGACTGCCCTCCACAGAAAGGTGTAGGATTTGGGAATTCTTATGAGGATACATTCACACTATAACCTGGAGCCCAACCTTGGGACACCTATGTGAATCTATCCATTCTTGGGATTAAGTGTGATAACTTTAATTTCCAATTAAATGAGGGATATTTATCAGTCGAAGGGGTTATGTTCGCTCCCCCTTTTGATGAAGATGGAACTCCTCTCTATCCCAAAATGTGCTCTGGAGCCCTCCCACTGTGGTATGTCCACAATAATCTGAGTATGGGCCACATGACCATTAATTCCATCTCAAATGGAAAGGGTCATTACTCTGCTCCCATTCCCACCATCGCACCGACCTATTCCACCGCGGGCTCTCCCACCACCACAAATAGGGGAGGAGGCATGTGTATTGTTGAATATTTCAAATCCATTTATTTCTCACACCAAGCATGACTAACTTGGGATTATATGTTTGTGAAGATTACAACATCTAACCCATTTGAACTAAGAAAACTCTAATTAATCATCAAAACAGGATAGGTAAGATGCCTACCAGAAGGCACAATCTCAAATGGGTTCCCATCTATAAAGTGTCCACCCAACCATGCCCCCTAAAATGGAAAGATTCTATCCATAAGACCCACACATTACGAACTACGTGAGTTCTGATTCCTCTCCTGAGGATATGAAGGACAGCCTCATTGTGGGACTTATCCGAATTTCAATTCACCATTCACCCCCCCTAGATGACGATAAATTCCAAAGCTCCTTATAATATATCTCAAGTTATCCTCCCCTTCATTACATCAAATATATGCATACTTACGATGATTTTGCAAACCGTGGGTATCTCATGGACACACACTTTTAGAATGAAACAAAGATTCCAAAATATATGAGCATGAATTAAATCTACAATTGTGTCCCGTAACTGGAAACAATCCTACACCGGAAGGGTGCGGTGAGACAGACCTCCCATCCTCTCGAATAATAGAGTCCTATAGGCTCATTGGCAAAATTGTCAGCCGAGGAGTACCTCCCTTTGGGAAGAAGGTCCATGAATCATGTACACCAGGGCCGTTGAGGATTCTTGGCTCCATGAATAAACTCATTGATGGCCATTTGAGGATGTCGCATCCATGAATGACTAATTTCATGATTGCTGGACCCCCATGCAATCGCCCACTAGGACCAACAGTTCTCACATGGGTAATTCGACCTTCTTTAAAGAATAATGATGTTGAACAGGTTGGAACAAAGAAATGGTAAATTCGACGAGAGCCCATCTCAATAGAAAAAGGAATGTGCGACGATCCTCGTCAACCATTTCCAGACCACCTGTAAATGCACCACCTTGGAGGCAGAACAAAAATGGTGAACCTGACATGAATCCTTAGCCAAGGTGGTGGTATCATCCCACTCTGGCCCCTTGGCCCCGTA
The DNA here is from genome assembly GCA_963277665.1 of Viscum album. Taxonomy (NCBI): domain Eukaryota; kingdom Viridiplantae; phylum Streptophyta; class Magnoliopsida; order Santalales; family Viscaceae; genus Viscum; species Viscum album. The sequence goes on from OY728125.1 coordinate 1,059,464,052, forward strand.
GAAAAAGAAAAGGGGAAAGGGGGAAATTTGAATATCTAAATATTCATATATTTAAAGAAATTATACATTGACAATGTTTTTTGTTCTTTATTTCATATATGTATATTGAAGGTTCCAACATAGAAACCTTTGATCCAAATGACATCCCAACGACCCATCAAGACATGCACATAAGTGATCCCACACGTGGCGGAGGTCTCAACGAAGCGCATGACCCCTTCGCCTACCCAGAGTCTTCAATTCTAGGTATCCAATACGTTGATCAAACAGTACATCCAAAATGGTACTCTACCCATGATGGAGGCTGCAAGAAAATCCCTATAGTTTTCAGGGGTCCTCTAGCTTCCTCTTCAACCACTACAAATACCCCAGTGCAATGCAGCCCCGATGGTCATCTAAAACTGTTTTAGGAGCCTGTTCTCAAAACATGACAACGAGTACCTCCCTTACATCTGGGAGGCAGATCGAGTCAATGCTAACGAATTCATCTCAACATCACAGGGTTCCTACGCATGGGCCCCCATCAGTGAGCCTAGACCCCGACATGGGATGAACAGGCCTCCTCCTACAGAGGAGGACCTTATACCAAGGGAACCTACAAAATTCCAATAGACCCGGGCCCCTCAGGTTTCCCACCATGGGTGGAAAACATATGACAAAAAACAAACCATCACTCTTGTTCCTGAGGAGAAGCTACACCGCACTATTGTGGCAGGGTTCAACAGGCAGACACACAACTCTGCCCTCTCCACTCAAGCCCACCATAGAAATAGGTTGGCACAATATGAGCAAACACACTCTCCTGCTAGTGCTCACCGGTCCCACTGTGCAGAAAGAGGATCAAGAAATAGGAATATGAATATATATTCCAACGCAGAACAAGCCCTCCATCAAAATAGGTCGAAAGCTAGCTATATGTAGGAACAAAAACCTAATGATGCTCCAAAATCTCGTCAATCAAATAGTGCGGAACTCATCTATAAGAAATCACAAACACCTGCTGATGCATTCCAAGCCTGCCATCTAAATAGGGCGGCAACTGAATATGGGTAGAGGCAAATTATTGCGGATGCATAAAAAGCATGATGGAAAAATTCAACATCAAGTGAGAAGATGAAAATCCCCACTCATGAATATGAAGACCACCAGTCAAATATGGTGGCAGTAGGAGAAGATAACTGACGAGAAACTCCTTTTGTCCCAGCACTAGAGAATTTCCAATATCTACTAGAAACCTAGGGAGGACTAGAGCAGGAACAAAATCTTACCCAAACATTTGAATGGGCCTTCATACCCCTTCCAGCCAAATATGCATCTTAGCACATCTGAGAAATAATGGATGATCAGACATTGATTCTAGACCATATCATCTAAACATGCCAATATATCATTTCATCGGTGGAAAAAGTGAGAAATTGGGCCCACCACCCAGTTCCCTCGAACGGAATGACTCACCTATAGAATGAGTTATTCACTTCAGAGAAGTTATGCATCCCAACTCTTGTCCAAGAGGGTTGACAGCAATATCCCATGAAATACAGACAACCATATCGAGAACCAATACATGTTCTAACTGGGTGATGCTAGTCCAATGTGGTGGCCTCTCTAGGGCAGACATATATCCCCTCCAAAACACAAGATTTATATCAGCGTATCATGATGAAATAATGTGACATAACAAGAATGGGACCTGTATATGAAGGCCAATACCTATAGAAGATGTCCCTAGTTACCAGAAAGAGAGTAACAAAAAATTATAGGCTCCAGAGGAAACAAGAAAATGAAGAGTACATACAAGACCCTACTCTGGTGGAAGATTGTATTCATGATTCCCTCAAACATATATCCATAAAGGTTAAATCCCCTATCATTCCATTACCAAATTATAAAATTGGACTTAGAAGTTGTGAAGGTACTCCCTGTAATGTCGCTACCAATAGCTATGAAGGTGTCAAGTCATGATGGTAGTCCTCTCTATGATGATAGTCATTGTGAAGGACCTCCACACAATGATAGTTGTTGTGAAGGTCCTCCCAGGAGTGAAATGAAGTATAAATAAGGTCCTACCCTTTCAACATCCCTCCCTAGAGGTCCTTACAAGGGTATACACTGGAAAGGAATTCCTACTGTGGGGAATCAAGTTGCAATAGTATTCCTCTCCATGCCAGCCCCAATTGTGAAGGTCCACCCCACAGTCAAAATTAATATTGACAAGAATTTCCTCCCCTTTTTGGAACAAATATGAGAAATACCTCTTATGTTGAGGCAATTGGAAAGTATTCACACACATCAGGCACTCTATCTATAATTAGTGACATTTTTTCTAGACTAGAGGATGACCCGATGCCACACTCATCTTTAGAGCCACCTCCGCAGTGTCTACAAATCTATAAGGATTCCAAAATCTCAGTTACATGGAATGAAATTATTAAGAAGTAGTCGAGCTTGGCATATCAAGTAGAGGAGCCTCTAAAAGAACCACAACATGACATATTGATTGTGAGAAGAAAACTGGATAGGGATAATATAACATTGATGTATTAGTGTATGGCCACTTCTCACTTCAACAAACTAGAAGAATTGTCGAGGGAATGCACACATGACATTCGCCTCAACATATGAACGAATCTTTGAAAGATGAATGAAAAATTACTACCATACGAAGGGAATGCGGACCGTGTCAGTACAATAGGGGAGCATTTCCATCTAATTGACCTAGAAGCACTCTCATCTACAAGGCATACAAAATCCATAAGGGTAAAGAAAAACCTTAAAATGGAATTCCTACATGCACTACATTAATTGCATCCCCTCATTGGAAATGCCCCACCTGGGGTTTACATTCATGGATGGGGAGAACATAGAGATTTGCACATCACCCCACATCCCTTTCCGTATGCCCCATCGGAAATGACATCCTGCAATATCATCACCCATAGGAAACAATCAAGTGAAACCCTTTCTCAGATAATATATGATACTCAATAAAAACCAGATCGGAGTAAGTCTCAGAAGTGTTAGGGCCAAAGGGATCAATCCATCAAAAATCTTCTGGGTCAGGAGACTAGGAACATCCAGTTGGCTTCCCGGCTTAGGGAATCCAACCAGTAAGTAATTCCCATGACTTCCAAAGGTCATAGACTCTGTTCATGCCCAATTACATACTCGGCTCATAGCAGTGATGGAGTATGTGGAATTGAAAGGGAGGAAATAGTGGCGGTTATGACCACAATATGGGAACGACCCCATCCCCAAGGGTCGGGGGCATTTATAAATCAAAATTACCATATAAGGCTAGAAAATCCAGGCCATAGTGCACCAATAGGAGAATGGGAACAACCCAAAACCATAGGGCTAGGGGGAATTTTTACCTCGAATCCTTGTACAACGGACATATGTCTTCCACCGTCTAGGAAGAAAGATGGACATGAGAGTTACCCATTCCACCCTTTCTCGTGGTTTGCACCCTCTGAGACAAATGTTCATTACAAAGTCATACTAGGGCTCCCTTCGGGACAATCTTCACCAAGAAACACAAATAATAACAGAGAATGGAAGTAGAAAGTCTAGAAAATGGAACATAAATTCTTTCTACCATTCGACACCAGGTATACCACCCGCAATGCGGTATTCCTTAGTAAACATGGGAAACATCAACGACACATATCTCATAAGAAATGATGCAATGGGAGGAGACAACGAGGAAGATGGTTCCCTCCTAGAGGCATCCCACACCAAGCCTGATGGAGTGCGTACCCAGAACCAGAGGGCAGTCCTAAATCTCAGTGCCCCCTTTGTTAACCAGTTGTAACCTCCCCCGCAAAACTTCAATAATGAGAAAAATAAATCCAAAATCTTCTATAAAATGCCTCCTCCCTATGAGAATGTGTCCCTCACCCTCATGGAATGTTTCTCCAAGTAGAAGAACGAAATGAATGATCTCTCGAGAATTAATGTCGAGCTACGTCGAGGAGTTACCTCACCGAATGTGTTCCCCCTACGAAATTTTAGTTAGTGCTCCCAGAAGAGGTTCCCATGCCACAAGCACTCATTCTGGTGAATGAATCCAATCTCATAGGACCATTCAACCCTACCCCGAAATAAAACCATGACTTCCCCCACTATTAAGGGAGCATGAATATTTCTACATAAACCCTCAAATGATACCTCCGACTGGGTATCAATTGCAAATTCCAGTAGCACCAACATGCCCAGTCATGGCCCCTTCTGCACCAGCTCAAGCTCAAATCTGACAGGATATGAATCAAGGGATCTTAAACACTGTCAATCAGCTAACAACTCAACTAGAGGCCATAGAGGGGTGGAACACTCTGATAAAACTAGAGCACAAGCCCTACCCCGAATGGGTGAGCAATTTTCTTCCACCGCTAGACATTGGGATCCTGATATTCCAATATTTAATGACTCAGGGGAACCAGAATAGTATTTGATGAACTATTCCTCTTACTGTGATCCCATGATGGGCACCCCAGAGCAGTAGGAAACAATAAAACATATGTTCTTTGTACAAACCCAATAGGGATCAGCTTTTATATGGTATATTAGCATGCTATCCAATTCAATTATAAAATGGGAGGACCTTCAGCGATAGTTTCTATTACAGTAAATTTCAACACTGTCCAAGGAAACAATTATTGATCTCATGAATTGCATGCAGCGAGAGAAAAAAAGAGTCTTAGACTTAATTTCCATATAGAAGGCCCTGAAATATTCCTTGAACAAGCCACTCCCCTTGGATGAGATGTTCACTATGCTCATTGATAACCAATGGGATGAGTTGAGAACATCGCTCATCCTGGTGAAGTAAACCATTGGATTTAGAGACTTCAATTTCATTTCTCAATGGATATAACACTTCTTACAAGGGACCAACATTAATTCACGAGTGGCCCTATTATCCCTAGCGAATCAAACAAGAAACGCTGAAGTGGCTTCTGTCACACTTAAGCCACTGTAACGACCCGAAATTTTTAAATAAATTTTGTTTCCTAATTTTATGTGTTATTGTTATACTCAACAAAAATGTTTTATTTGATAAACATGATTATAATTAAAATGAGATCAGTGGGTTTTGACTATTATATAACCATCGGTCAACATGACCGCTGTGAACAAAATGTTTTGATTATTGTCTCTAAATATAAGTAATCTTGGTTAATTATTATAGAAAGAAGATTCGATGGCCTCACCTAGTAGTCTTGGACCGACCGAAGCCCATCTAACAGAGCTTGGGAAGGAGGTAGCACCACTGGGCTTTGCTCTGGATCAAATCCAAGCTGAACTTCATCATGTGAAGCTGGAACAAAATCGCCTTCGTGAGAAGTTCAAACTGATAGAAATTACTACTCGGGCAATGTTGACTGAGCCACCCCAAGCTTCTATCACCCTAGCACACCTTACTCTTAGGTCCTATGCTGGTATTATAAGGGGTTATGTAACGAGACCGTAACTACCTTGTGTAATCCTTGTTTTAAATAAAAATTGGGATTTCTACTTATGATGAAGTTTATGAATTTTGAAATGACCGGATAAATATAGTATGCATATTTTTGATGAATTTTAGAAAAATGATATTTTAAATATGTTTATGTAAACCCTAAATAATTAAAAATGTGTAATGATTTTCAAAAAATGGTCTTCTGCAATTATGTTCAGTACAAAATTTAGAGTCTAATAAGATTAACTTGTTTTTTGATGAATAGTAAATTATGAATAGTTATTTTATGATTAGGATTAGTAATATGACCAAATGGATTAGTAATCTCACTTAAAGAAAGTTTTAAAATAATATAGGCACCTTGATTAAGTAATGTGATTCAATAAAATAGTTAAATAACGGTTTCATTAATTATTATTCAAGTATTAGTTTTTTCGGGTGAATAGTGTTTTTTAATTAAAAATTTAATTAAAAATAATTAGAAAATTATTTTTATAAAAATGACTTTATTTTTGAACTCAGAGCATCGATATTATGTTATGGTAATTTTTGGGGTTTTTTCTGAAAAAAATGAATTTTCGATGAATAGTGTTTTTATTTAAAAATTAAATTAAAAATATTTAGAAAATTATTTTTATAAAATGGATTTCATTTTTGAAATCAGAGCATTGATATTTGGTTAATGTGAAATTTTGGGATTTTTCTGAGAAAGTTGAATTTTCAGTGAATAGTAAAAATACAGTTTTAGGGTTTCGGTATGTTTAATGACATCATAACGGAGTCATGATGATGTCATGAGATATTTTGAGGGTTGGCCGGCCAAGGGTGATAAATTATTGTTTTGGGGGCCCCATGTGGCCTAACTTGATGATAAATGACAGGGAGAGCACATGGGTTTGAGAAAAGCACATGTGAGGTGTCCCTTGGCCATTAATGCCTTGTCCCCTCACTTTCCCTATAAATACCAAGCCCTCCTCTCATCCATTCGACTCCCCACTCATTCCCAACGAATTTCTGGTCTCATTACCTCCCAAGGAGTCCTCCCAAGGTGCCCTCAAGCCCTCAAGGTCCCAACCTTTGAGGTTTAAGAGTTACATTTTAAGGTAAGGGATCCGACCTCTCTCTTTCATTTCAAGTAATCTCTTTTATGTCATTCCTTTTATGCTCCATGTTCTTATGTTTGAGGATGTTCTCTTATACTCCTACTACTGACCTTTTCATGTTAATATAATGAGATATCTCCTCTTACTCTCATTATTTCGTTTTATGAAGTTTTAAGTGGCGCCGTTAGGCTGCCGAAATTTTTGTAACAGATTCTTCTCCCTTCTCATTTTTCAAGATCTATTTTCATGTAAAGTATTTCATGTTCCTTTTTTTTATTATGTTGGGGTATGATCTCTAAATTTATCATACTGATCTTTTATGATCATATGATGAGAGACCCTATTTGATCGCTTCAATTCAGTATTTTGATGTTTTAAGTGGCGCCGTTAGGCTGCCGAATTTTTATGTGGTTCTTCACCATTCTCGTTTTGAAGTTCTACTTTCATGTCAATTCTTTAAAGTTCCTTTCTATTATGTTGGGGTATGATCTCTATATCTATCATACTGGAATATTATGTTCATATGATGAGAGACCCTATTTGACCTTGTCAATTCAATTTTGTTGAAGTTTAAGTGGCACCGTTAGGCTGCCGAAATTTTAAGTGGTTCTTCACCATTCTCGTTTTGAAGTTCTACTTTCATGTCAATTCTTTCAAGTTCATTTCTATTATGTTGGGGTATGATCTCTATATCTATCATACTGGACTCTTATGTTCATATGATGAGAGACCCTATTTGACCTTGTCAATTCAATTTTGTTGAAGTTTAAGTGGCGCCGTTAGGCTGCCGAATTTTTAAGTGGTTCTTCACCATTCTCGTTTTGAAGTTCTACTTTCACGTCAATTATTTCAAGTTCCTTTCTATTATGTTGGGGTATGATCTCTATATATATCATACTGTACTCTTATGTTCATATGATGAGAGACCCTATTTGACCTTGTCAATTCAATTTTTTTGAAGTTTAAGTGGCGCCGTTAAGCTGCCGAATTTTTAAGGGATTCTTTCACCTTCCTCGTTTTCAAGTTCTATTTTCATTCAAGTCTTTCATGTTCCTTTTTATTATGTTTGGGTATGATCTATAAATTATCATACTGATATTTTATGATCATATGATGAGAGACCCCATTTGATCTCTTCAATTCAGTATTTTGATGTTTTAAGTGGCGCCGTTAGGCTGCCGAATTTTTAAGTGGTTCTTCACCCTTATCGTTTTGAAGTTCTACTTTCATGTCAATTCTTTCAAGTTCATTTTTGTTATGTTGGGGAATTATCTCTATATCTATCATACTGAACTCTAATTATCACAATATGAGAGATCCTATTTGATCTTTTCAAATCATTTTTGTTGATGTTTAAGTAACGCTGTTAGGCTGCCGAACTTTCATAAGAGAAATCTAATTTTTTTTTCTTCCTTCCATGTTTTTCATTTCAAATGGTATGTCCTTTAAATTTCATTACCATGATCATGTATCCTTCTTATTATGTCCATGTACTATTTTATGGGTCATGTATGAATTTTTGACCCATTTTACCTATCTTTTAATGTCTTCTAAAACCTCGGAACATTTCCGTTATGCTGCAGAATTTCTGTCTCAAAATGTCTATCTCTTTTTCTAAAGTCCTTTTCTTTTATTAAGTGAATGCTCAATGTAGAGACCCGAAGCTTGACGTACATTGACATTACATTACTTTTGCGGAATACTTAGTACATAATAAAAACACACACACAAGGACCGTAATAGTTTAGTGTCTTTGGAAACTCGAAATAAAATCTTCTAATCGTGGAGAAAGATCTTCAACATCTCCCATAAAGATCTTCTTTTTTTTCTACCTAAAACCTTTCTTTATATCCTGGGGAAAAGGAAACATAAAAGGGTGAGCTCAAATGCTCAGTAAGGGTAAACAAAAGAAATATCAATCACATAATTTTCATAAGAACATAACATTTTTTGGAAATCTTAACCTGCAAAAGAGAGCATAATTTCATAACATGGGATAAATCATAGTAGTGAAATGAAATCATAACTTAAAACATTACTCATTGTGGCATACACACATAATCATATAGAATCATTTCTTGTTAGTCAAGACTCATTTCCAAGACTATCTTAGTGGACAAAGTCCCTTTCTGAATCGAGTAATCCTCGTTTTAGTCCTGTTTCACTGAACCGGTATAACCTACCATTCCAGCCATGTCTATCTCATGAGATATAAAATCTTTACCCAATGGATTGTAGGGAGATATAGGTCCCACCCATCTCATAATGATACCATTCTTATGTGTTCCACACAAAATCTTAAAACAGACATCATTGCATAACCCATTTAATAAAAATGGGATTCTTAAACATCGTGACATCATAAAACAATTCATATAAGATAAAGGAATTCATAAGAAATATTTCCATCACAACATAATCAAATACATGTAATAATAGGGATAAAAACAGAACCCTTTTATTATCTTATATGGAAAATAATTTTGATAAAATACTTGAACTTCATTCTTGAGGAAAATATCCTTTCTACTTCAAAAACATTTTTTTCCCTTTCATAACATGTCATACAACTTTAAAATAAAAGAAGTTGATTAAAAATAAACTTGAAAACTTGTAAAGGATGCTTCTTGGAAATAATGTTTTAAAACTCCATTCATGCCGTATAAGTTAAAAAAAACATTCTTCGTACTTTTGTCGGAAAAGTCAAAAAGTACCTCGTACGAAAAACGACAAAAGATTCCTTTCATATCTTTTACTAAAAACTCACCGAAGGGTAAAATTGGATATAAACTGTTGTATAAGGATGGAAATAATATTACATATTGAGGGAACATGGATTTGGATGATAAAATACACACCGGTAATTACCAAAGTAAAAACAATCTCGGATAAAAGTGAGATTGTGATATTTTCCCTTACCTTAGGTCCGACTTGCTTGTACGTGTCCGAACCTCCTGTATAATGATTTAAATCATGTTATTGACTTATTACAGAATCATATTCATTGTTATGATATCATATATGGTTAACTTATGACATTATATTACCCGTTCTTTTGTAAATTCCATGTTAAAGAAGCGTTTTGGGTAAAATCGTTTCATTTGTCGTAGGTGTTTTGACTTGTTGTTCTTGACATCATTATTACTTATATCATGATTTACTCACTTCCAGAATATAAAATATGATTTATATATCATATATATTCAGTATATATATATATATAATAGGTAGATAAATAAAATGAAAAACACCGTTCATGGAGACGGTAGTCCGTACGTACGCATGAACGCTGTTTTCCTTTCCTTATTGTCTTGAAATGGAAGTAAGTAGATGACATACATATGTATATATATACATAAATCCAGTAGCTTTATAATGTCATATATTTCATTATTATTTCTTATATATACATTATAATCATTCTTAAATGGTTAACATGGAGAATGAATCTCACCGCGTCGTGGAGACGGTAGTCCGTACGTACGCACGAGCGATGATATCATTTCTATAAATATTGAATTGAATTGGAGTGGATTATAAAATATATCAGAATAAATATGATGTTGTAATAAATATGTATAGTTATTCTTTACACCATTATACCCATCCATGTAAGGTGGTGGTGGAAAATAGATTACACCACGGCGTGGAGACGGTATTCCGTACGTACGCACGCGCGGTGATTTCTTTTTCCGTAGGATGGATAGATGGTGAAATAGGGTTTTTTCATACTTATAATAACATATCAGTATATGAGTGATACTGATGTTATTACTTTATAATGAAACAACCTAAGAAGAAGAAGTGGAAGAAGAAATAAAGATGAAATAATTGGTAACGATAATTACCTCTTCTTTGAAGCGCCTTTTGGAGACCTCCTCTTAGGGAACTAAAATTGGTCTTTGAGGAAGACCAGAACCTCTAGGATGTTGCTAGGGAAGTGGAGAAGAGATTTTGGCAGGGGTTGGCCGAGATTGAGTGCTCAAATTGGTGTGAGGAGGAGGGGGAGGAGGTGTCCTTTTATAAGGGAGGAGAGGGGCACCTTAGGAATATCTCAAAATATTATTTTATATTAAAGTCAAAATCGGTTTATAATGGTTCCAAAGGGTCTTATTTAGAAGATAAGGTGGGGAGGGGTCGCAATCCTATCAACCAATAGAATTTAGACAAGTTTAGGATATTATTTTAACCTTATCAATTAAATTTAACTCTAAGTTAAATAATTTAACTTTTACCATGTCTTTTTGTTTTCTTTCACTATATGGTTAATAAACTTACTATAACATTCCAAACGAACCCCAAATTGTTTATTATTAATATATATATCCTTATATAAGTCATTTGGACGAACCTTATATTTTTAGGAATACAATAACAATTAATAATATAATATTTGATTTAAAAACTATTTTGTGTCAATTTTGACACTATTTGATATATGATTTTTGTGAAAGTCATAACAGAATTATATGTTCGAACCAAGTTGATTAAATCAACATTAATATATCATAGTAACCTAGAAAATTAGTGGAATTCATAAAAAGTCTCAAATTACATTTATTTTGGTGTTTATAACATCAATTATGTCAATATTTCATTAACAAGATAATTACTGTATCATCTTTGTGTCATAAATAAATTAAATTATTTGATGTCTAAAAATTACAAATAAAATACCATAATGTAGTAAATCTTTTTAGCTTTCTAATGAATATTTACAATCGAATTTATCTTATGTATAACCCCATATTAGAAATGATTTACTTATTAAACTTTGATTTTAACTATTTTAACCCTTCTTTAAATAAATTAATAATAAATGTCCTAATCTAATCCAGGTGGGCCTAAATGGTCATATTTTATTCCTAAGTTTGTTTTTGGTCGAATTACACTTGTCTAATAGAATTAGGACATGTGTTAGGGTAATATTAATATCATATTTACCCTTAGTTACCCTATTTACTATTAACCGTGGTAAAAAAAGTAAAAAGTTACTATTCACCAAAAATTATTTTCATCTCATTGAACCACATTTTAGTCCTTGATATTAACCGTGTCTCTTGGATTTTCGAAATTCCATTCACAGAAGCGGTAAATTAAGTTTTATTCAAAATTCAGTTTTTAACCTACCACTTAGTAGTTTCACTATTCATAAAAAATTGATGTTTTTCAGAACAATGCCAAAATTTCATCCCAAGCTATATTTCATATTCCGAATTCAAAAATGAAGTCTATTTTACCAAATTCATAACATAAAAGTTGCATTAATTAATTTTATAATTAAATCCCGCTGTTAAAACAAATAGCGTGTTTTTAAGAAACAATATCTATCAAAAGATTGACACTTGTTTATGTCTAGTTTAAATGTAAAATTACATCCAATGACCAACATTGTATTAAATTCTAAAAATATATTCTAAATATACTTTAAAACCACTCAAATTAATGATTTATCACTATTAATTATTTCGATTAAAAAAGTTGTTTTTAATTATAATTTAGTAATTTTCACTATTCATCAGAATATGAAAGTTATCCGAAATGTACCAAAATTTCACCTTAGGCTAAATTCGATACTCCGAATCCAAAAATGAAGATCATTTTGAAAAATAAGATTTACAGAATTTTAAAAAGTGATTATTACTATTCATACCGGCTAGTTTTAATAATATTTTAATAGCATATCGTTGTTTAGTGAAACTCGGTATTGCGTATTACACACGCTATCGAGGAAGGTCGCGATTGCGTGTAACACAAGGCAAGTCAAAGATGCGTGTTGTGCAAGCTCATTTTGGTGTAGCATACAACACAAGACTTTAATAAAATTAAAAAGAATATTTTTTTATAAAATCTTGGGCTGTTACATTCTACCCCCCTTAAAATGAATTTCGCCCTCGAAATTCGTCGGGGTTATAAATGGTTTACTATTCGAAAGTTTCTTTAATAGAAACCCACATCGTAAAAAGGAATATCAAAACCAATCTTTAAAAACAAAAGTATGAAACGTAACGGTTACCCAAATAAACTAATAATTGGGTTTCCACATAGGTGAAAATGTGGATATGGAAGAGAAATCTAACCATCATGTTCTGATGGAGAGTGGTAGAGAACATGGCTATGGAAAATCCAGTAATCACAAAGCCATAAATTTGTGACGATCTAAGGTACCATATGATTCATCAGATATAAGATCACTAGGACAACATTTTTGGTTTTCAAGATCGTTTCCCTAAAGTTAAATAATAAATACTTACTTTATGTTGGTACAACCTCACTGTTGTTCGTGCCTTTAACAATTTCCACTTCATCTCTTAAATAAATGAAGTTGAATTTGTTATTCGTGAAGTGTTAGCAGATCATGTGATAGAATGACGGGTCATTCCATCTGTCTCAAACAAAAGGTTAGCAAAAATTATATACATAATTCGATCTATAGTGAGATTAATCACATATGGTTCCTAAAATGGACTTATACTTCATATATCATACTGCTTAATATAATAAAACTAGTTTCTACTAAACAGGGACTTTCTGTAGGCCAGTGGTAGGCGATAAAGGCGAGTCGCACTTCGGTTGTGGGTTCGATTCCTACAGCCTTGTCCGAAGCGATGGGCTGTCGCCCGTCCTGCAGGTTGTCCCTTTTTCTAAAACTACGTTACTATAACATCCCATCTTCTATCCTTAAACAATACTAACTTATGTCCAACATAATCCAGTCTAATCTTTAGGCTTATACATAATACTGCAGTCCACTCTCATAATATAGTGACATCGATTACCAGAGATTTAATACTGTCGTTGATCCCCACATATCATAAGATATGTCTTGTTGGTCACATTCCAAACATTCAAAGTCCTTAATCGTGTATTCTCTTGAATACCTTAGTGAAAACATGAGTGCAGTTAAAAGTTAACACTTTACACATACCAAAATCCTCAAAATTATTTATACTCAAACCATGATATCACTTAGTCCTTATATCAATCATGAGCTCATGAATACTATCAAACATTTAATTTTCTCCTTATCCCTTCATTATGCGCATATCATCTACATTCCAAAAATATCTGAATAACCTTTCATGGATACTGGTAACATTAATCATACACTTTCAAAACACAAGAAAAGACAACAGTGTAACAATCCATAGATGTCTCTTTATTCCAAAATTACACATGATAAACATGTAATCATTCCACTACATTCTCAAACCATTGACCGAGCTTCAAAAATTCTTTCATCTCACATATCATTTGTAGTCTCTTCATCATCATCCACATAAATACTACCCATATGACCATATTGATTCTCTTCATGAGTCTTTCCCTTAGGGCATTTGTTTGCATAATGCCCATACATTCCACATTTAAAACACTTAACCATTTTTGATGTCGTAGCATTACCATTATCCTCATCCATGGTGTTAACCGACCCTTTTCCTTTGCACTTACTTGCTTTGTGTCCTTCTTTTCCACACCCAAAGCATCTTCCAGTTCCCTTGAAACATTCTCCTTGATTCCTCTTCCCACATGATCTACATTGGGGAAATTGAACTTTCTTTCCTCTATGATCATCATGGAACTCCATCTTTCTCTTATTAGTCGAGTCAGGAAACTTACCAAATTTTACTTTATTGATCATATTATGAGATTGCTGATTCGACATAATAATTATGTTTGGACTTCCAAATCCCATTTCATTATGAATAATATCATTCCATTGTCCATCATATCCTCCATTATCGTGAATCATATTGTTTCCATCCATTTTCTAAAACCCAAAAAGAATAGTGTTAGAGGAAAAAATCACAATAAAGGGGGAGTAACTTCAATATCTAACATCTTAGGTTTAATCTAATATCGTTACCATAGTTCTAGGACTATATCCTATACGTATACTTATCCTTAGGGACATCCCTAGACATACCTTAGAAATATCTCTTGGGATCTCACTAACGTTTTCGCATCCTAGTTTCCAAAGGTTGACTAAACCTTTCCTTTGATACCAACTATAGAGACCCGAAGCTTGACGTACATTGACATTACATTACTTTTGCGGAATACTCAGTACATAACAAAAACACACACACAAGGACCGTAATAGTTTAGTGCCTTTGGAAACTCGGAATAAAATCTTCTAATCGTGGAGAAAGATCTTCAACATCTCCCATAAAGATCTTCTTTTTTTTCTACCTAAAACCTTTCTTTATATCCTGGGGAAAAGGAAACATAAAAGGGTGAGCTCAAATGCTCAGTAAGGGTAAACAAAAGAAATATCAATCACATAATTTTCATAAGAACATAACATTTTTTGGAAATCTTAACCTGCAAAAGAGAGCATAATTTCATAACATGGGATAAATCATAGTAGTGAAATGAAATCATAACTTAAAACATTACTCATTGTGGCATACACACATAATCATAGAGAATCATTTCTTGTTAGTCAAGACTCATTGCCAAGACTATCTTAGTGGACAAAGTCCCTTTCTGAATCGAGTAATCCTCGTTTTAGTCCTGTTTCACTGAACCGGTATAACCTACCATTCCAGCCATGTCTATCTCATGAGATATAAAATCTTTACCCAATGCACTGGAGGGAGATATAGGTCCCACCCATCTCATAATGATACCATTCTTATGTGTGCCACACAAAATCTTAAAACATACATCATTGCATAACCCATGTAATAAAAATGGGATTCTTAAACATCGTGACATCATAAAACAATTCATATAAGATAAAGGAATTCATAAGAAATATTTCCATCACAACATAATCAAATCCATGTAATAATAGGGATAAAAACAGAACCCTTTTATTATCTTAGATGGAAAATAATTTTGATAAAATACTTGAACTTCATTCTTGAGGAAAATTTCCTTTCTACTTCAAAAACATTTTTTTCCTTTCATAACATGTCATACAACTTTAAAATAAAAGAAGTTGATTAAAAATAAACTTGAAAACTTGTAAAGGAAGCTTCTTGGAAATAATGTTTTAAAACTCCATTCATGCCGTATAAGTTAAAAAAAACATTCTTCGTACTTTTGTCGGGAAAGTCAAAAAGTACCTCGTACGAAAAACGACAAAAGATTCCTTTCGTATCTTTTACTAAAAACTCACCGAAAGGGAAAAATTGGATATAAACTATTGTAGAAGGATGGAAATAATATTACATATTGAGGGAACATGGATGTGGATGATAAAATACACACCGGTAATTACCAAAGTAAAAACAATCTCGGATAAAAGTGAGATTGTGATATTTTCCCTTACCTTAGGTCCGACTTGCTTGTACGTGTCCGAACCTCCTGTATAATGATTTAAATCATGTTATTGAATTATTACAGAATCATATTCATTGTTATGATATCATATATGGTTCACTTATGACATTATATTACCCGTTATTTTGTAAATTCCATGTTAAAGAAGCATTTGGGGTAAAATCGTTTCATTTATCGTAGGTATTTTGACTTGTTGTTCTTGACATCATTATTACTTATATCATGATTTACTCACTTCCAGAATATAAAATATGATTTATATATCATATATATTCAGTATATATATATATATATATATATAATAGGTAGATAAATAAAATGAAAAACACCGTTCATGGAGACGGTAGTCCGTACGTACGCATGAACGCTGTTTTCCTTTCCTTATTGTCTTGAAATGGAAGTAAGTAGATGACATACATATGTATATATATACATAAATCCAGTAGCTTTATAATGTCATATATTTCATTATTATTTCTTATATATACATTATAATCATTCTTAAATGGTTAACATGGAGAATGAATCTCACCGCGTCGTGGAGACGGTAGTCCGTACGTACGCACGAGCGATGGTATCATTTCTATAAATATTGAATTGAATTGGAGTGGATTATACAATATATCAGAATCAATATGATGTTTTAATAACTATTTATAGTTATTCTTTACACCATTATACCCATCCATGTAAGGTGGTGGTGGAAAATAGATTACACCACGGCGTGGAGACGGTATTCCATACGTACGCACGCGCGGTGATTTCTTTTTCCGTAGGATGGATAGATGGTGAAATAGGGTTGTTTCATACTTATAATAACATATCAGTATATGAGTGATACTGATGTTATTACTTTATAATGAAAAAACCTAAGAAGAAGAAGTGGAAGAAGAAATAAAGATGAAAGAATTGGTAACGATAATTACCTCTTCTTTGAAGCGCCTTTTGGAAACCTCCTCTTAGGGAACTAAAATTGGTCTTTGAGGAGGACTAGAACCTCTAGGATGTTTCTAGGGAAGTGGAGAAGAGATTTTGGCAGGGTTAGGCCGAGCTTGAGTGCTCAAATTGGTGTGAGGAGGAGGGGGAAGAGGTGTCCTTTTATAAGGGAGGAGAGGGGCACCTTAGGAATATCTCAAAATATTATTTTATATTAAAGTCAAAATCGGTTTATAATGGTTCCAAAGGGTCTTATTTCGAAGATAAGGTGGGGAGGGGTAGAAATCCTATCAACAAATAGAATTTAGACAAGTTTAGGATATTATTTTAACCTTATCAATTAAATTTAACTCTAAGTTAAATAATTTAACTTTTACCATGTCTTTTTGTTTTCTTTCACTATATGGTTAATAAACTTACTATAACATGCCAAAAGAACCCCCAATTGTTTATTATTAATATATATATCCTTATCTAAGTCATTTGGCCGAACCTTAGATTTTTAGGAATACAATAACAATTAATAATATAATATTTGATTTAAAAACTATTTTGTGTCAATTTTGACACTATTTGATATATGATTTTTGTGAAAGTCATAACAAAATTATATGTTCTAACCAAGTTGATTACATAAACATTAATATATCATAGTAACCTAGAAAATTAGTGTAATTCATAAAAAGTCTCAAATTAAATTTATTTTGGTGTTTATAACATCAATTATGTCAATATTTCATTAACAAGATAATTACTGCATCATCTTTGTGTCATAAATAAATTAAATTATTTGATGTCTAAAAATTACAAATAAAATACCATAATGTAGTAAATCTTTTTAGCTTTCTAATGAATATTTACAATCTAATTTATCTTATGTACAACCCCATATTAGAAATGATTTACTTATTAAACTTTGATTTTAACTATTTTAACCCTTCTTTAAATAAATTAATAATAAATGTCCTAATCTAATCCAAGTGGGCCTAAATGGTCATATTTTATTCCTAAGTTTGTTTTTGGTCGAATTACACTTGTCCAATAGAATTAGGACATGTGTTAGGGTAATATTAATATCATATTTACCCTTAGTTACCCTATTTACTATTAACCGTGGTAAAAAAAGTAAAAAGTTACTATTCACCAAAAATTATTTTCATCTCATTGAACCACATTTTAGTCCTTGATATTAACCGTGTCTCTCGGATTTTCGAAATTCCATTCACAGAAGCGGTAAAATTAAGTTTTATTCAAAATTCAGTTTTTAACCTACCACTTAGTAGTTTCACTATTCATAAAAAATTAATGTTTTCCAGAACAATGCCAAAATTTCTTCCCAAGCTATATTTCATATTCCGAATTCAAAAATGAAGTCTATTTTACCAAATTCATAACATAAAAGTTGCATTAATTAATTTTATAATTAAATCCTGCTGTTAAAACAAATAGCGTGTTTTTAAGAAACAATATCTATCAAAAGATTGACACTTGTTTATGTCTAGTTTAAATGTGAAATTACATCCAATGACCAACATTGTATTAAATTGTAAAAATATATTCTAAATATACTTTAAAACCACTCAAATTAATGATTTATCACTATTAATTATTTCGATTAAAAAAGTTGTTTTTAATTATAATTTAGTAATTTTCACTATTCATCAGAATATGAAAGTTATCCGAAATGTACCAAAATTTCACCTTAGGCTAAATTCGATACTCCGAATCCAAAAATGAAGATCATTTTGAAAAATAAGATTTACAGAATTTTAAAAAGTGATTATTACTATTCATACCGGCTAGTTTTAATAATATTTTAATAGCATATCGTTGTTTAGTGAAACTCGGTATTGCGTATTACACACGCTATCGAGGAAGGTCGCGATTGCGTGTAATACAAGGCAAGTCAAAGATGCGTGTTGTGCAAGCTCATTTTGGTGTAGCGTACAACACAAGACTTTAATAAAATTAAAAAGAATATTTTTTATAAAATCTTGGGCTGTTACACTCAAAGCTCTTTCTTCTAAAGGGGTATTCACATATATACCAAAATTTTCTATTTTAAATTCTGGGATTTACATACATGAGACCCACCTTCCTTTTCTGTGGGTTTTAAAGTGATATAAAGATCATGTCTTTAAAGCAGTTTTTAAAACGTTATGATTATGAAATGAAACCCATTTATTTTATGTTATGTGGGTTATTTATGAAATGTTTGATGATGATATATGTGGATCACATGATAATAAAGGAAAATTTAAGGGTGCGCCCTAATAGCGCTCCAATGCATTGGGTAATGATGTAACCACTAGAGATTACAATTTTCATGATACCTTGGTGAATAACCTTGGTAATTTTCAAATGACACCTTGGGGATGGTCCTTGGTGATATGTTCATGATTGTCTATGTTAAATGATGTAGCCACATCTTCAAGTTATGAAAAAGTTTTATTTTTATTATGATATGCCTCATGATTTCATTTTCATGCATTAAAGTTCTTTTCATGACTTTATTGATGTATCTCAAGTTCATATGTAAAATGTTTCACTTGTTTCCCTTGCTGGGCCTTCTGCTCACCCTTCCTTTTGATGTATGTCCCCAGGTTATGAGATGCAGTAATGAGCCTAGGGTGAACATGAGGAGAAGCCTTTCAAGTGTTTAAGAAGGATGTTTTTTTTGTTTCATGTTTTATGTTCCTTGTTTCCAAGACACTGAACCTTAAAGATCCTCAGTTCTGTGTAATGGAATGAAAAGTTATGTTATAAAATGGCGGGATGCTATAGTTGGTATCAAAGGATGGTTTAGTTATTTGTGGAAATTAGGATATGAAAACTCTAGGAGGAACCCTATAGAAAAGTTTAATATAGGAAATCTTCCTGGTATTTTGGTGAGTATTGAGTAAGGGGTTGCCAAGCAAATACATCCCTGTCTGGATACCAGCAGGTAGAGGTTGCTCTGGCACAGATGTACATAGGGGTAAAACCCGAAAACACCGCTTTGAGCTAGACTCGAACGGGAACTGGTACACGACAACGGGCCTTGCTGCACTCTTGGTTACGACACTCCCGGGGGATACGCTTTGGTAAATTCATAAGCTTGGTATGAACCATTGTTAAAGGAACAAAGATAAAATAAAATAAAGGTTCACATAAGAATATATGATCATTCATAACCTAGATGGGAACCTAGGAGATCACAAGTTAGGGTATACCTTTCATATACAAGTTATCCTTATATGCTTTCAGTTCCTTTTCATGATTATTAGCTAAGTACTTAAGCCCCTAATTATGATTTCTCTTCTTAGTTAATGGTGGGAAATGGAAGAACATGTTCCGACAACCAATGTGATAGAGAATGCGATGATTTTCGTATTAATATGACAGGGATGATTAGGGGATTAAAATATGATTATTATTTTGGAAGACGTTCATTATTTTGGGAACCATATTTGATCGAGATAAATAGATTACTACGGTATTTTCATTGAGGAGTAAGGTTGACTTATATTTTGAAGAATCGATAAATTTAAGGTGAACTTATAGTAATTTAGGTTACTTATGGGAATGACTAACCTATCTTGGGTAAAATATGTTTAGGTTAGCTACTTTTTTATAAGATGTTAGGAGTGGTTGATGTTGTCTGGAGATGAACAATGAAGTTGTTTTGGAAGACTATGTTATCAAATCCTTATTGTATTTGGGTTTCAATCTTAGTTTGGTTTGTTTTGAGGAATTTTAAGGACCGTTATTTATGGAATGGTCTATGATGAACATTGGGTAGTACCGTGGAACTTTGATGATTTAAAAGTAGTTTCCATTCCTATGGGATTCTTTCTTTTGGAAGAGTTGTTTTACCTTAACCTTTCTGTTTTTGGGATAATGTTTAAAGATAGAAGAAATAGATAGTTAATCTTTTGTAGATTATGTGATTCTAAAGAAGATGATTCTTGTGCTTTTATGAGACCAAGTGTTTTTGAATTCTCATCATTTAGTGAAAAGATTAGTGTTGGTAGGTACTTGTTAAAGGATGAAACTCTACTTGAAGGTAGGTATATTTTCTTATGTTTTTGTTCTATGTAGTAAATGAAATCCTCAAAATTATGAAAAGAAACGTAAAATAAAAATGTTGTTGGTTTACGTTTCCTACTAGGTAATCAAAGACCGTTTACACACATCATAATTTTGGGATTTTCTCATAGTTAACTTTCTCCTAATCATGTTCTCTATCACTCTCCCTCAGAACTTGACCCTTTGTTTTTTCCTCCATGTCCATGTTTTCCTACATGGAACCCTAGTGTGGGTTAACTCGGGTGACCATTGTACTTCCCTTTCTTTATTTTAAAGTAATAGTTTTACTGACTCCTTTTCCGATGTGGGACTTTCAATGAAATTTAAAAACCCAATTTTAAAACTGCGAGGACGCAATTTCTTAAGGGGGGAAGATTGTAACGACCCGAAATTTTTAAATAAATTTTGTTTCCTAATTTTATGTGTTATTGTTATACTCAAAAAAAAATGTTTTATTTGATAAACATGATTATAATTAAAATGAGATCAGTGGGTTTTGACTATTATATAACCATCGGTCAACATGACCGCTGTGAACAAAATGTTTTGATTATTGTGTCTAAATATAAGTAATCTTGGTTAATTATTATAGAAAGAAGATTCGATGGACTCACCTAGTAGTCTTGGACCGACCGAAGCCCATCTAACGGAGCTTGGGAAGGAGGTAGCACCACTGGGCTTGGCTCTGGATCAAATCCAAGCCTAACTTCATCATGTGAAGCTGGAACAAAATCACCTTCGTGAGAAGTTCAAACTGATAGAAATTACTACTCGGGCAATGTTGACTGAGCCGCCCCAAGCTTCTATCACCCTAGCACACCTTACTCTTAGGTCCTATGCTGGTATTATAAGGGGTTATGTAACGAGACCGTAACTACCTTGTGTAATCCTTGTTTTAAATAAAAATTGGGATTTCTTCTTATGATGAAGTTTATGAATTTTGAAATGACCGGATAAATATAGTATGCATATTTTTGATGAATTTTAGAAAAATGATATTTTAAATATGTTTATGTAAACCCTAAATAATTAAAAATGTGTAATGATTTTCAAAAAAATAGTCTTCTGCAATTATGTTCAGTACTAAATTTAGAGTCTAATAAGATTAACTTGATTTTTGATGAATAGTAAATTATGAATAGTGATTTTATGATTAGGATTAGTAATATGACCAAATGGATTAGTAATCTCACTTAAAGAAAGTTTTAAAATAATATAGGCACCTAGATTAAGTAATGTGATTCAATAAAATAGTTAAATAACGGTTTCATTAATTATTATTCAAGTATTAGTTTTTTCGGGTGAATAGTGTTTTTTAATTAAAAATTTAATTAAAAATAATTAGAAAATTATTTTTATAAAAATGACTTTATTTTTGAACTCAGAGCATCGATATTATGTTATGGTAATTTTTGGGGTTTTTTATGAAGAAAATGAATTTTCGATGAATAGTGTTTTTAGTTAAAAATTAAATTAAAAATATTTAGAAAATTATTTTTATAAAATGGATTTCATTTTTGAAATCAGAGCATTGATATTTGGTTAATGTGAAATTTTGGGATTTTTCTGAGAATGTTGAATTTTCAGTGAATAGTAAAAATACAGTTTTAGGGTTTCGGTATGTTTAATGACATCATAACGGTGTCATGATGATGTCATGAAATCTTTTTAGGGTTGGCCGGTCAAGGGTGATGAATTATTGTTTTGGGGGCCCCATGTGGCCTAACTTCATGATAAATGACAACGGAGATCACATGGGTTTGAGAAAAGCACATGTGAGGTGTCCCTTGGCCATTAATGCCTTGTCCCCTCACTTTCCCTATAAATACCAAGACCTCCTCTCATCCATTCGACTCCCCACTCATTCCCAACGAATTTATGGTCTCATTACCTCCCAAGGAGTCCTCCCAAGGTGCCCCCAAGCCCTCAAGGTCCCAACCTTTGAGGTTTAAGAGTTACATTTTAAGGTAAGGGATCCGACCTCTCTCTTTCATTTCAAGTAATCTCTTTTATGTCATTCCTTTTATGCTCCATGTTCTTATGTTTGAGGATGTTCTCTTATACTCCTACTACTGCCCTTTTAATGTTAATATAATGAGATATCTCCTCTTACTCTCATTATTTCGTTTTATGAAGTTTTAAGTGGCGCCGTTAGGCTGCCGAAATTTTTGTAACAGATTCTTCTCCCTTCTCATTTTTCAAGATCTATTTTCATGTAAAGTATTTCATGTTCCTTTTTTTATTATGTTGGGGTATGATCTCTAAATTTATCATACTGATCTTTTATGATCATATGATGAGAGACCCTATTTTATCGCTTCAATTCAGTATTTTGAAGTTTTAAGTGGCGCCGTTAGGCTGCCGAATTTTTAAGTGGTTCTTCACCATTCTCGTTTTGATGTTCTACTTTCATGTCAATTATTTCAAGTTCCTTTCTATTATGTTGGGGTATGATCTCTATATCTATCATACTGTACTCTTATGTTAATATGATGAGAGACCCTATTTGACCTTGTCAATTCAATTTTTTTGAAGTTTAAGTGGCGCCGTTAGGCTGCCGAAATTTTAAGTGGTTCTTCACCATTCTTGTTTTGAAGTTCTACTTTCATGTCAATTCTTTCAAGTTCCTTTATATTATGTTGGGGTATTATCTCTATATCTATCATACTGTACTCTTATGTTCATATTATGAGAGACCCTATTTGACCTTGTCAATTCAATTTTGTTGAAGTTTAAGTGGCGCCGTTAGGCTGCCGAATTTTTAAGTGGTTCTTCACCATTCTCGTTTTGAAGTTCTACTTTCACGTCAATTCTTTCAAGTTCCTTTCTATTATGTTGGGGTATGATATCTATATCTATCATACTGGACTCTTATTTTCATATGATGAGAGACCCTATTTGACCGTGTCAATTCAATTTTTTTGAAGTTTATGTGGCGCCGTTAGGCTGCCGAATTTTTAAGGGATTCTTTCACCTTCCTCGTTTTCAAGTTCTATTTTCATTCAAGTCTTTCATGTTCCTTTTTATTATGTTGGGGTATGATCTCTAAATTATCATACTGATATTTTATGATCATATGATGAGAGACCCCATTTGATCTCTTCAATTCAGTATTTTGATGTTTTAAGTGGCGCCGTTAGGCTGCCGAATTTTTAAGTGGTTCTTCACCCTTATCGTTTTGAAGTTCTACTTTCATGTCAATTCTTTCAAGTTCCTTTTTGTTATGTTGGGGAATTATCTCTATATCTATCATACTGAACTCTTATTATCACATGATGAGAGATCCTATTTTATCTTTTCAAATCATTTTTGTTGATGTTTAAGTTACGTCGTTAGGCTGCCGAACTTTCATAAGGGAAATCTAATTTTTTTTCTTCCTTCCATGTTTTTCATTTCAAATGGTATGTCCTTTAAATTTCATTACCATGATCATGTATCCTTCTTATTCTTTCCATGTACTATTTTATGGGTCATTTATGAATGTTTGACCCATTTTACCTATCTTTTAATGTCTTCTAAAACCTCGGAACATTGCCGTTATGCTGCAGAATTTCTGTCTCAAAATGTCTATCTCTTTTTCTAAAGTCCTTTTATTTTATTAAGTGAATACTCAAAGATATTTCTTCTAAAGGGGTATTCACATATATACCAAAATTTTCTATTTTAAATTCTGGTATTTACATACATGAGACCCACCTTCCTTTTCTGTGGGTTTTAAAGTGATATAAAGATCATGTCTTTAAAGCAGTTTTTAAAACGTTATGATTATGAAATGAAACCCATTTATTTTATGTTATGTGGGTTATTTATGAAATGTTTGATTATGATATATGTGGCTCACATGATAATAAAGGAAAATTTAAGGGTGCGCCCTAATAGCGCTCCAATGCATTGGGTAATGATGTAACCACTAGAGATTACAATTTTCATGATACCTTGGTGAATAACCTTGGTAATTTTCAAATGACACCTTGGGGATGGACCTTGGTGATATGTTCATGATTGTCTATGCTAAATGATGTAGCCACATCTTCAAGTTATGAAAAAGTTTTATTTTTATTATGATATGCCTCATGATTTCATTTTCATGCATTAAAGTTCTTTTCATGACTTTATTGATGTATCTCAAGTTCATATGTAAAATGTTTCACTTGTTTCCCTTGCTGGGCCTTCTGCTCACCCTTCCTTTTGATGTATGTCCCCAGGTTATGAGATGTAGTAATGAGCCTAGGGTGAACATGAGGAGAAGCCTTTCAAGTGTTTAAGAAGAATTTTTTTTTGTTTCATGTTTTATGTTCCTTGTTTCCAAGACACTAAACCTTAAAGATCCTCAGTTCCGTGTAATGTAATGAAAAGTTATGTTATAAAATGGCGGGATGCTATAGCCACCCCCTTCACTAGCTCCATTTGTGTGGCACTCGCCAAACTATGCGGGACCCCATGGACTCCAAAAACCACCCCCACCTCAACAAGAAGAGTGACGAGGTGCTAAAATAAATCAGTTCAAAGAACGAATAAATAATGTTTATTTGTTTTAAGAATACTAGGTTTGTGGCTACTTCATAGCCACCAGGAATTTCAATTTGCTCCAACTACCAAATCCAAAGCGATTCGATGAAGTTGGTCTCAGCAACCATCCAAATTATTTTCTGTATCACTGAGTATGAGTACATACCACACAAGAGTTCTTTAAATCAAGGATATCTTGAAAAGGATGATGGATTCTTGGATAGTCATGTTGGGTCCACTGCCAGCACATGTGGTATATGTTTCCACCTCCATCTCAAGATAGGAATAGGAGAGGAATGTAGTCACCAATAAGAATGATAAAAAGTTTGACAACTTGATGACTCATAAGACCATCAATCATGTCCATGGAATCCACATGGCATAGTGGAAACAAACAAAATTTACCCAAAAATATCTTAATACATCCGAACCATCCTCATTGTCCCTGCAGTCCTCTATATGCCAAAAGGGAATAAAGAAAGATCCTAAAGATGAGATGACACCGAAGTCGAAGTCATTGTTGACACTTTTGTAAATCATTCCAATGGTCTAGGAACAATGGGAACCTCCCCAAAAATTAGTACAACAGGTTCCACCCCACCAAATGGTTCAACAGGCACCGCCCCGCCTAATGGTACAATGGAAATCGTCCAGTCAAATGGCACCATCTGAAGGAGGCAGTCAAACAGAAATGGTTTAAGACCAAGAACTGAGATTTTACTCCATTAACGTCATTCAATTAATGGACCCCTTTTCTGATTATGATAATGACCACAAACCCAAATTACATGCGCCCAATTAGAGATCCGGAGGAAGAGGCCATAGAGGCTAGAGGTTTCTTGGAAGGATTGATCCTGACAGGAGTCAAATCCCTGGCCATGCCACAATTCAAACCATTGACATCGTAGAAACCCATGGAAGGACCCTCCGACAAAAACAACAAGAACCAGAATGCTCCTTTTCCCCCATTAGAAAAAATAAAAACCCAGTTATCTTTGAATATCCATCAGGGGAAGAACAAATACTGAACCACCCAATGTATATAGGCAGACCAGTTTGGCCAGACCCAGAAAATGCCACAACACCCCCGAATCGAGTCATATAAGTTGAACCAACTAATTTCAAAGCATGAACCCCTAAAGTGTTTGTGAAAGGGAATCCCAAAGCTGGGAAGAGCCTAACTTTAGAGTTGAAATATGATATTTGGAATCACCGAAATTTAGTACCCGCAAAGCTATCAATCTTGGAAGCGTTGAGCCAGTCTGCAGATCTTAAGGAGGTAATCATCATAGATTTATTAAGTCCGCAGGGGTTCAAGGCTGATGTAGTAGTGGACAAAGACTACCATAAGTAATCTAGTCCCAAATAATGCCACAATATCATCTCCTTCATATAAAGGGATGAAGAATCCATCATGTAAGGGAATCTAAAACCCTTATATGTGTTTGGAAAGATAAATGGAAATGATGTTTAGAATATCATCATCAATATCATCTCTAGAGTTAACCTCCTCCTACTAAGAATGCTTCGTCGGCTGGGATATGATGAAAACAACTTGACACCCTATACAACAACTCTTCTGGGATAGGAAAAAAGTGAGCAGAAACCATTGGGGTGACTCAAGATTAAAACATGTCTTGGGGACTGAATTTCAGATTTTGAGTTCCTGGTGGTGCAATAATTTACGGATTTCAACATCCTATTAGGGAGGCCTTGGCAGCATCAGCACACTGAAATTCTTTCCTTATACCATTAGTGCATCAGGAACTGCACTAATTGAAAAAAATAGGACATTTCACGCTGATAAATCCATGTTTGAGTTCTATAAGTTGAAATATAATGACGATGGGTTCTATGATCCAGAAGAAAAATATCATTCGGCCGATGACATTAATTAGATCAATATCCCAAATGGTTTGGAGATGGATCTCACCAACTCCCTCCAACAACTTGGGAAAGAGTATGTACTACCCATTAACCAAGTTGAATGTGTATGTATAAGTCTGGATACAGACTCAGTTGTCTATGTGGTCTATATTA
Organism: Viscum album; assembly: GCA_963277665.1. NCBI lineage: Eukaryota > Viridiplantae > Streptophyta > Magnoliopsida > Santalales > Viscaceae > Viscum > Viscum album. The sequence goes on from OY728125.1 coordinate 1,059,491,457, forward strand.
TGACCACCAAGTCCAAAGACACAAAAAAGCGGGATGACTCCCACAATGACAAGAAATGTCCTATCAAAGATGCTCCCGACCCATCCTCAGGACATCAAACTACCCTTTCCTCACACACCAAGGAAAAATATGATTTCTATACCAACATCAGAGAGTTTGTACCAAGAATAATCTCTACATAAAAAGTGGAAGATGAGGAATAGGATTAAGAAAAAGAAGAAGAAGAATAAGACCTCGAAGATTCCCCTTCTACAATCAAAGAATGTGTCTCCACCAAAATCGATGAACTTAGGAAGATAAATATGGGCACCGAAAATGACCCACCACCCACTCTAATCTATGTGGCCATTCCTATTAAGGAATATAAGGAATATAACTCCTTCCTAAATAAAAATAAATATGTGTTTTCTTAGAATTACATAGAGATTTCGGGCCGCAATCCTGAAGTCACAACCCATCATCTGGGCTTACCAGAATATCACTAGGGCTATAAGCAGGTAGTCATAAGGACCCACCCGACACATTCTTCCAAAATAGAGGCTAATTTTAATAAGGTAATCAAGTAAAACCTCATACAAGGGGTCCAATATCTAAACTGGAGGGAATAAATAGTCCCTGTTAAAAATAATAATTGAACAATTAGAATCTGCATTTACTTTAGGGAATGTAATAGGCATTGCCCAAAATACGAATTTGTTATCCCAATAATAGAATTGTTGATAACTACAATAACAAGATATGAATCCCTCTTTCATGGAAGGCTATTATGGATACAATCAAATCCATATGGCCCAATGATATGAAGAATCTACCACTTTTAGGGCCCCTCAAGAGTGTTTTGTTATAATGTGATTTCCTTTGGTTTAAAGAATGTAGACACCATATATCAGTGCACAATGCATCACATGTTAATGCCCTTATTATAAAAATTCATCAAGTGTTATGTTGAAAACCTGGTGGCCAAATAATGAAAATTCTGAAACCACCTGACTGATCTCGAAATTGTCTTCAGAAAATTTCAACTACACAGTTTAAAGAAGAATCCCCTAAACTACGCCATTGGAGTTACCTTGGGAAAGTTCCTCAAATTCATTATACTCCATTGCAGTATCAAAGTCAACCTAGAGAAGAAAACTTCGATACTTATCAGGTCCCCACCTAGAAACCTCACCGATTTGATAGGTATCTAGGGGCACCTAGCCTACATTCGCCACTTCATATCCAAACTAGAAGGTAAATGGTTACCTTTCACTAAGCTTATGAAGAAAGGGGTTATGTTTGGGTGGGTTAATAATTATCATGAAGCGTTCAAAAAACATAAAATATATCTCTAAATCCCACCCGTTCTCATGACACCAGTTGAGGGGAGACCACTCATTTTGTACGTAACCTCCCTGGAACAGTCATTAGGTTCTTTCCTTGTGTAGAAGAATGATGTCGACAGTGAGAATAACCTCAAATACCTCATCTGAACAATATTCAATGCCAAAACATAGTTTTATAAGATTAAAAATAACTAACTATCCCTAATCACCACAATTCAGAAGCTTAGGCATTACCTGCGGCATAATTAGGTCCACCTAGTATCCTGTTGCATCCCGCTCAAATATATCCTCAATAGTCCCATGTCTAACGGTCTCCTATCACGATGGGCGGCCATCCTACAACAGTTTGACATACGTTACATGCCCTAGAAGTCCGTCAAAGTCCATACTTTAGAAGACTTCCTGGTTGAGAACCCATCGGAAGAAAAAACAACACTGGATGCTGAACTTCCGGATGAAGAGTCGTTTTTTTCTGGGTGGACCCCCAGGCCTGGGAAATGTACTTTAGTGGTGCTTCTAAAGGCCTAAAAAGTAAAATTATGGAGGATACCAAGATCAACAATGTAGGTCTTGGAGCTATACTCATATCTCCCTAAAATTACATCTTTCCTTACACTTTCCTCCTTTTGGAAGGATGTACGGACAATGTAGCGGATTATCAGGCCCTCACTGCAGGCTTAGAATTGGTACTCCAAGTGGAATCCAAACAATAAAAAATAATGGGTGATTCAGAGCTAGTGATTAAAAAGGTCAATAGTGACTACGCTATCATGGAAGAAGTATTTGCTCCATTGTTGAACCATGTTCGAGCACTGATGGAAGAATTACCATCAAAACCAACATTGACTTATGTTCCCCTATCACAAAATGATCATGCAGTCACACTCACAAATGTAGCAATAATCTTGGCTGATCCCGAACGAAATGAAAAAATCATTATAATTTCTCACTGTCGGATGGTCTTTTCATTCATCCAGAGAAATACTGAGGAAATTGATGAAATTAGTTCTGTTCTAGACCCATTTGGCCATACTACTAGTTTGATGATACCCATTGAAAATTACCTTCGTAATGGGGAACTCCCATGAGATAGGGCAGAAAGGGATCATGTCCAAAGAAAGGCAGTCAAATTTGTCATATACAACAGGATAAACCAAAAAATATCCTCTATAAATGAGGCCTTGACCGAGTCATTCTAACACGCATTGATGGAGAAGAAACAACTTCTATCATGAAAAAAATACACACTGGAGCTTGTAGAGAACACTAATTAGCAACCAAGCTCTCTTACCAGATCCAAAGGCTTGGGTATTACTAGACCTCCATGATACAAGATTTTTCCATATTTACTAATAAGTTCCATTCCTACCTAGATCATGATAATTTCATACACTGGACCCAGGAGTTACATCATACAACTATGTGCTCATGACCATTCATGGCCTAGGGGATGGATGTTGTGGGACCATATCCTCTCGCCACAACCAACCAATACAAGTTCATACCAATGATAGCCGACTTCTATTACAAATGGGACGAAGATGTAACCCTTGGGAAACTCAGGGTGAAACGCATCATCATCTTTGTGAAGGCCAACATTATAACCAGATTTGGTGTCCCCCACACAATACTGAAAGGCAACGACACAAACATCTACTCTGATGAGCTGGAAAAGTTGTACCAGGAGTATGGAATCAAAGTGAATCATTTGTCCCATTACCATGTGAGGTCCAATGGTCAGATAGAGGCTTCCAATAAGACACTTTCTTAAATAATTAAAAATTTGGAATATAAGGATTAAAAATAATGGCCAAACAATCTTTATCAAGCATTATGGGCTTACCTGACCATTTCCCATATTTCCACACTGGAAACCCCATACTCACTAGTATATTGGGACGATACCGGGTTACCTATAGAAATCCATGTTACATCACTCAGTGTGGCCATTTGCGATCATCTTTCCATGGAAGAGAAACCCTAGAGAATGTTTGATAATTTGGAATATCTAGATGAGAAAAGTCTGAATATTCTGCACCATTTGAAAATCTATCAAAATCGGATTTCATGAGCCTTCAAAAAATAGGTTCACCTTTTATCTTTCCTCGAAGGAGAAATTGTGTTAGTCCTCAGAACCCCGACGATACTCAAGAAGAATCCACAAAATCTTGAACCTAAGTGGGAAGGGACATACGTTATACATAGGGTCTATTCCGATGGATCATATGCTCTGATATCTATGGATGAACAACTCATCACAACTAATAAAAATGCGAAGTTCTTGAGGAAATACTTCACATAACAATCTTTTTATGGTCCAAACTCTATGACCCTAAACTAGGAGTCATAAAAATTCTCTGATGATATGGTATAAACTCTATGACCCTAAACTATGAGTCATAAAAATGACTCCATGTTATGGTCTAAACTCTATGACCCTAAACTATGAGTCATAAAAATTCCCCCCATGTTATGGTCCAATCTCTATATCCCGAAACTATGAGTAACAAAAATGCTCCCATGTTATGGTACAAAATCTAAGACCCAAAACAATGAGTCATAAAAATTCTCCCCATGTTATGGTCTAAGCTCTATGACCCTAAACTATGATTCATAAAAATGCCTCCATGTTATGATCTAAACTCTACAACCCTAATCTACGAGTCATGAAAATACCCAAATGCTACATTCCAAGATTTACGACCCAAAAATATGAGTAAAAATGCCCCCAAATTCTATGGTTTGATCTCTATTACCCTAAATTATTAGTAAAAATTTCCTCCATTTCCATAGTCCAAACTCTAAGACCTTAAACAATGAGTCAAAAATGATCCTATATCATAGTCCAAACTCCAAGACCTTAAAATATGAGTCATCAGCCTTTCCTAACATGTTAAATTTTAAGGAACTCATCCCTGAAACATGGTGTTAAACTATGACGCATGTCCTCACCATAAGACGTTAAACTACATAGTATAATATATCCAAATCGCAAGGAAAAAAACTCCAGGATCTATCACAGAACTATGTGTGTCTTGATTCCTGCACTTGTAGGATATGTAGTGACACCTCGATCCTCAATCCTAGCATACTCCCTATCAAAAAAAAGTGTCCATCACGCTCCCTATCTACCCATATTCATAGAGGAAACCCCTATCACTCATTTTTTCTCACATTGAGTATAACTCCCATCAGCATAGGATTAGTGGTAGTGATTCTCTTACGAATGTCAACTATGGGGTAACGTGGTAGACCAAGTAACTGTGATGCTTAGAATGAAATTTCTCCTAACCTTTGGGTTGAGCCAAATCTATATAGATAACTCACTGAACTAAGTGTGACTTGATTCCTTCCTTCACATGATACATAGTGATTCTCGGATTCAGAATCAGGGCCCAACCACCAAAAAAAAAGAAAATTCCCCTATCATATTATCTAACTCCTTGTACTTACGAAGGAATCTACGACCACTCCCTATTTATCACACCGATTATAACTCAAGTGAGCTTAGGCTTAGTGGTGAGGATTCTCTTACACAACTAAATTATAGGGGAATATGATATGCCTAGCACCCATACCACGAGAAACCAAAATTCCCTCAAAAGTCCTCATACTTGGATCAAGATAAATCAATACATGAAAATAATAGAACTACATGTAGCTTGATTCCTACCCTCATAGGATACATATTGATGCCTTGATCTTCAATCCTAGACCATCCATCATCATCATCAAAAAATGCCCTCAAGTGTCCCTAACACATCAAGAAAATGCTTTTAAGGAACATTCAGAACTATGTGTTGCTTGATTCCTTCTTTTGTAGGAAATGTAGTGATTCATGGATTCAAAATCATGGTCCGTCCACCAATAAAAAATTCTCCTTTCCTCAATGTGTAGGTAAAACTTTTACGAGAAGTCCATGAAAGGTCCTATCACAGGAAAATAAAATTGTGACATTCTTCGAGAGTATTTTGTGGCTCAGTACTCAGTATTATGAGGTTCCTCACATGACTCCGAGTCCTGAGAAGTCAAAATATCATGCTTCTCCCATGTATTATCACATTCCCAGGCACATAGTTCCCATTTATCACACAACATACCTTGGGAAAACTTGGATCCTCATAATCATTCAAGGCCATCTAGGGTGGAATTCCAGTGTCCCGTAGACAGCTTTCTTGACTATGCACATAATGCCCCGGTGGCTCTACATATGATTCCCTAAAAAATGGATTTCAATAATAGGAAACTTCATCCTCAGGAGAGTCCACTCATATCCCAGTATGCACAATGGCTTCCATGACCCACGTCATCACTCCTATTTGAAGTCTCCCTCAGGACTATGGGTTACACCATATATCATCACTTACGTCTAAGGAACGCTTGAAAATCCTGATTCAGATTAACATGAAACTATTGAAGATATTTTTGACCATAAAATCATTATCACTGCATGACTCTAAACTGCACAGAGAAATCATCCTCACTGCACGATGTTAAAATGAAAGGCCAAAATCGTCCTTGATGTATGATGTTAAAACAACATAAGAGTGGTTTAAACCCAAAAGTGATTTCTAATTATGATTTTTATATTCTTCATAAATGAACCATATCCTTAAAATACCTTGTTTCTCACAACAAGCCTGGATCACGTGATCTTGGAGATTTTAGCGACAAATCTACCATGGTGTTATTAAAAAACAGTCCAGAAATTTGGTCCTACCATCAGGACCCTAAAAGGCAGGTCACGATTCCCTCCCATTGGGAGGAACATTATTTCCTGGCCATGTGATGTTAAATAACTACGTAACCTAAAGGTGAAATGAATGCCTTACCCTTCATACGAGTAAAATTTGTTGAAGGGACACCCGATTCCATGTGTAAATAGCTGCCCAAATATCCCCAATATGATGAGATACACTCCTTCCATATTCCAAACTTTGTGCTTTGAGTGATATTGAATCTTCATAACCCTCTAAGTCTTTCTGGGATGGAAGGACAATGTCCAACAGACACCTTTAATTAATTTTTCACATCATTCCCCAATTTCTCTAAAACAATTTAACCACAAAAATGCTCATTAATAAAATGAAAATTCATTGATAGGAGATTAATCTCATATCTTGATATTCCTAATGGCTTCCAAGACTTTCCCCATTCATCCTGATTCAAGGGCCCAAAAAGTAATGATTTACAAGTTCCACTTTACAAATATCTAAGATATATTTTATCATATGGGCCGGATTCATCTCTGGTCTCTTTGGAGGATTCTAAATATATCCCATCCATATGGGTGAAGATGATCTGCATACAAAAGTAGAGTGCCCGAATCATTTATAGGATTCCCAAAAGAATATCAGTTAAAAAAACCTTTTTTGATGCTCAGACGCACCCCCCATTGAAGGTCACATTCTGTGTTTAGAAAGATCCCAATACCCCTAATTTTCAATAGCCTTTTCAAATGAAAGGTCAATGTCATGTGAACACATTTTCTTGACTATGCATATCACATCCCGGTGTCTCTACATACGTCACCCACCAAAATGGTTGTCAATCAAAGAAAATATTTTCCCTAGGAGAATCCTTTCTAGACTCCGTATGCTTAAATGACATTATTTTCTTCTCACACCCCCAGATTTGGGAGACTCCTGGATGACAGAATATGTACCTCTTTCATCCAAAGTGCCCCTGACCTAACAAAAGACTTTCAATTGACTTGATAATTCAACAGCTCTCCCTCATGCAGGAATGAAACATTTGGTAATAGTTCCCCATTCAATGATGACATGAATGTCCCTAATGTCTTCAGACACCACTACTCAGGCCAACCACCCATTGTGGCTCTTGGTTTCAAAATTAAGTGAAATTTTTTCAAATTGCATCAGGCCATCATAAATAGAAGTCCATTATCCAGAAGACACGTTTTCAAGACTATGAATATCATTCCCCAGGGGATATGTATACATATCCCACAATAAGGGCCATTAATCAAAGGTAAATTCATCCCTAGGAGAGTCCTTTACTACCTTTGTATATCTAAAGTGGCTCCTTAGCCTCATGCATGTCCATAATCCACAAATTAAGGGTCACGAAAATCCATAATCTATGTTTGAAGGATATTAGAACATTCTTGATTAATAGTCCCGAGTCAGTGCCCTACCTCGTTAAGTATGGTCAAGCTGTTTGATAGAAAACATCAGTAATAAGTTTGTGTGGCAGGACAATGAACTGCCAGAAAAAAAGATGCCTTATTTTCCAGAGGAGAAGTCTACAAAAGGGAAAATATGGGAATAATTCATGTATTTTTCCATTGAAAAATGAGGGAATCATTGAGCCATAATAAAAGGCGTAAATCTTGTTAGGTCAAAAACCTGCAAAGGGAGACCTAAGAAAAAGTAAACCTATACCCGGTAAACCCATGTGAGATAGGATTTGGAAAAAATTAGGGTTATAATGAAAAATGAATAAATTTTCATGAGTAATTCTATAAAACATCAACAATAGTTGAACTACACTCGCTAAGTCCCACGTCTTAGGAAAAAGTTTAATCCCAATTCGGTTGTTTCAGTTTACTGATTTCAAGTCATGGTTTAAAATCAATGTCTGATTGAAATGGAATTGACATAGGAGGAAATGTCAAATAAATAAGATCCCAAGGAAAACTGGTTCTATCATATTCCATATGTTATATATGGTGGGCATCCAGAGCCTGGAGAATATTTTCGAAAGAAAAAAAATGATATTTACCTAAGACGCTCGATAGGATCACAATGTTTCACCAACAATCAGTGCAGATCCTCAACCTCTTGGTTGATCTTCAATAAATTTGTAGTCTCAATCACCGCACTCTCCCGAAGTGCCTCTACCTCCCTAATAGCTTATAGACCATTCCTCTCTCCCTATTGGAATTTACAATACCCTCCTCAATAGCGGTTGCGGCCCAGGATCGCTCCTTCTTGAGCAAGTCACGTTTTTGTCTTTCTCAATCCACATATTGGTCAAGTTTTTCCATCAAGGACTCTTTCTTTATAAGTTAATGCTGCAACCTTGCAACCATTCCAACATGGGTGGTAGCTTCATTAACAAGTATTTTCCATGTACCAGCATGATATGCTGCCAACTCCACCTCAGAAAGTTGAGATTCATGCATACCATTTGACTCTCGTGCAATAACCTTCTGCCTTGCTATGTCATAAATGGATTGATAGTTAAACCCACCAAAGCCGAGAATAGAAAACAGGAGGTTTAACAAGGTAATTTTCACTGTTATCATAGCCAATGGAGTCTGAGAGATTAATATTTTTATATTTCTCCACTCCTTTTTTCTGAGTGTGATGAAAATTGACCAGAACTTCTTGATCGGCCTTAGAATCACTACCTGAGGATTAAATTCATCCATGAATGAACATTACCATAGGGGTACTTGATTTTGAAGCAACAGCATGACTACGACCAGCGGCAGCCTCGTCTCAAGTAAATGTAATAGATGAAAAAGCACGGGTATCTACCACTATTTTGAAGGCTTGTGGTTGTAATCCCGTGGATAATGAAAAGACGATAGTACCCCTATGTAACAATTGGGCCCCAATGATATCATGAACACCTCACCTTTAACTTGGTCATCGGGTCCTGGCCAGCCAGGTACCACCAGTTGCACTGCAGACATGTGGTCCCCACCCAAGGGTTCACCCACATGCCTGAACGGGTAATCAGACTAATTACAATCCCCACAGGAAAACACATGTCCTTTCTAGTGTTCTTTTTCCTCACTCACACAAACTCTAAGAAACATTCTAGAAGGTCACCCATCTTGATCACTACTCCAGGCCAAGCACACATATAAGTGGAGTTCTAATCAGGTAGGCTCTCAAAAAATAAGGTGCACATTTTTGACATGAGACATATCATTTATTCATTTGACACATTATTATTTCGGGGTGTTACATTCAACCCCCCACTTTAGAGCACAACATCCTCGTTTTGGGCCCTACATCTCAACCCAGGCAGTGCACCACACTTAAGGTTGGGTACCACCTTATATACCAAATGTAACAACTAGGCCCCTATGACAGCACAAACACCCCACCTTCAAAATGGTCGTCGGGTCCTGGCCCACCAGGTCCAACCAGTTGCCCCGTAGATATGTGGTCCCCACCCAAGGGTCCACCCACATGCCTGAATGGGTCAACAGACTAATGACAGTCCCCACAGGCCAACAAATGTCCTTTCCAGTGTTCTTTGCCCTCACTCACACACACATCTCCTTTAACATGGTTGTAATCCCGAAGATAATGAGGAGATGACAATACCACCATGTAACAACTGGGCCCTGGTGATAGCACAAACACCCCACCTTTAACATGGTCGTAAGTTCCTAGCCCGCCAGGTACCACCAGTTGGCCCGCAGACATGTGGTCCCCACCCAAGGGTCCACCCACATGCCTGAACGAGTCATCAGACTAATGACAGTCCCCATAGGCCAACACATGTCCTTTATAGAGTGTTTTTTCCTCACTCACACACACCTTGGGAAACTTCCCAAAAGGTCACCAATCCTAATCACTACTCCAGGACAAACAAACTTAACTATGGAGTTCTAATCAAGTAGGCTCCCGAAAAGTATGGTTTACCTTGTTGACATGAGCCTTATCATTTAGTCATTTGACACTTTATCATTTGGGGGTGTTACATTCAGCCCCCCCTTTAGATAACAAAATCCCCATTGTGGGCCCTACATCTCAACCCAGGTAGTGCACCACACTTAAGGCTAAGTACAACCTTTGATACCAAATTTAACAATTGGGACTCAGTGACAGCACAAGAACCCCTCCTTTAACATGGCCATCATGTCCTGGACCGCCAGGTCCGTCTAGTTGCCCCACAGACATGTGGTCCCCACCCAAGTGTCCACCCACATGCCTAAACAGGTCATCAGAGTAATGACAATCCCCATAGGAAAACACATGTCTTTTCCAGGGGGCTTTGTCCTTACTCACACTCATGCTGGGAAACTTCCGAGAAGGTCACCCATCCTGATCACTACACCAGGCCAAGCACACTTAACTATGTAGTTCTAATCAGGTAGGCTCCCAAAAAGGAAGGTGCACCTTGTTGACACAAGTCCTATCATTTAGTCATTTAACCCGTATATCATTTGGGGGTGTTAGAGCCCACTCCCACAGTAGTACCACTATAAAAAATTGGCAGCACTACCTCTTTAAGCATCAGCCGAACTCTATGGATATGCGAGAGTACTGAGGACCTGTGGCCATGATCGGCCAAAACATTAGTTCTCAAGATGGACCTTATAAGGACACTGGTTAATATAAGACTTGTGAGGATATTCATTGTAGATAGGGATATTGGTCTTGGAATACTGGGGGAAGAAAACCTAACCCTTTTAGAACTAGAAGAAATGGCACGATAGCCCACTGTTGAAATTTTGGGGACGAAACATTAGCCTCCATAACTGTGACATCCCTTGAGCCACCATGATTAGGCAGATTATCAGCTTCTGAATCAATTCACTCTGTAGGTAAAAAAGCCTCTAGGTCAAGATTTATTGGTGAAACTATATTTGAATCCCCTCCAAGATCTAGAAAAACGTCGTGCTCATCACCAGACTCATTCCCCACCACAAAAACCACCTTTCCCCTCTCTTTGAGTGTAGGCACAACACAATCAAGTGGGCCCTCAACTTCTGGATGACATACCATTGTTGGGGTATAATTTGTTTAAGCAGGAGTAGACACACTTGAAAATTCAACCCCCCTTTAGATTCCCATGTATTCCTACCATGGAGTACCATAGTAGATGGAAAACCATCCTCTACCCTAAGAGAGACAGGAGCTATAGATGCCTAAGTAATTGACATTTGGTTACTAATAGGCCCTACACCAAAACAAAAATACGTAATAGTGAGTCAATAAGGAAAGAAAATTTGGTTCAATCACTGTATGATCGGAAACTTACATGTGACCCCCATAAAATAGACATCTATAGCTAGGAGGGTTTCTTTCATTTCTTTTACTATTGGGATGATGGCTCCTGAAAAAGACCACTAAGAGGTGATGGAGTAGTGAACACCCTTTAATGGTTTGTAATCAATACGTCCATATATTATTAGGCTTCGGGAGATCCTTTCGTAGTACCCCCTACCGGTGAGGGGGCATACTCCCTAGCTATAGTACATCTAGGAGAATAAATCGCAGAAAAAAACCATCTCCTGAGACCCGTAAGTTCACTAAACAATAAGAAGGAAAGGGAAAATCATTAAGCATCTTTGTAGTAAATTATTTTATGGCCAAAGTTTGGAGATAAGACCTCTCCCATTAGATATCGAAATACATCTGTCAGCGCCATGTGGTCTGACATGTAGTTATTGTTTGCAAGAGTGTGAAGACACCAATCTATTTTTGTCATGTAAGCTACCACCTCCTCAAGTTATTCATCGACTGAAATACAACTACGAGAAATGGCTCCCCAAAACCTAGAAGATAGAAGCATTGCCTCTGAAGAAGCCTCCATATATCTTCATCTGAGGAACTAACCCTCAATACCTCCTAAACTCTCCAGGATTCTGGAAATTCAACCGTAATTGGTATGGCTAGTGCTGGAGGATTTATATAAGGATGTGGGGGTAGGCTTCGACAACTTTCAACATTTCTGAGATGTCCCTGCAATCTCATGACCTCAAAAAGAGGAACGTTTATGAAATTATTGAGGCAAACAGAAATCCTTTTTCTGGGTGGCCACCATATGTAATCCAATGACATTTTCATCCCCATCGGCATTTTTTGGACGCAAAATGAAAAATACCCGATGTGAGTACTTGCAGCGACCAATTTGGGAATGGATAAGTGTTTCAAGGTCCATAAGGTAGCAGCCCATCTCATCTAGATCCTCATCAAAATAAATGTCTGTCGGTTCTAACATAAAACCTATAACAATAAGGGAATCTTCCCTAGTTTAGAGAAGTCTCCATAAATTTCAAGAGGAACAACCATGGGAAGATGGTTGAGCTTTCAAAAGGTCCCATTTCCTCCAAGACATCAGAAAATTGGCCACATAAGGAATGGATGATGGACTCTTGGTATCTGATCCATCAACTTGTTTGGATTCCCATGATGTCATAACCCCATCTTTCACATCATTCTCAGGGAGGTTGTGATGAGACCATAGAAGAACATTTCTAGGTCGAGGGTGTTCATAAACTTCTTGTTTCTTCCCCTTTCCATTTTCCTTAGATTCCTTGGAAGTTTCCACAAAGGGAACCATGTTGGATAATTGGCCATCAAGGTAGGATTTAACCTAGGCCTCATAATAGTTCTTGGTATGTAAGGTCATGGAATCCCCAGGATCCAAAATCTTGGCATGGCTCTGGGTGTTTTCATGGGTAATAAACATCCACAATTGATGAGCTTTCATCAAATGTTTCTCCTAGAGAGCACTATTAAGAGCAGGAGGGCACAACTTATGAATGCAGTTGAACTTTCGAGTAAACCTGTAGGGTTAATAAACCTTTCAGATAATTTCACCTATGATAAGAGCAACTCGGATGCCTTCAAACAAAGAAAATATGTAACCTCGGTTAATGAAGTCTTCAGATGAATTATTTTTAATGGTTCCAGTGGTGGAATCATATGAGTGGTAATATAAATGATCATAAACATTGAGGTAAGGCATTAATTCATGCTTATTCCTTTTGCTTTATTCCCTTTATTATTCTATGAGGCCCAAGAAACTGGCATGAATACACTGGTGCTCTGATGATATGGTTAGAATGTCACATTTGGGATTTGTAAGGAATTGATTACGGAATAACCCCCTCTGTGGGCACCAATCCATCCCTAAAAAATCTAAAATGGGTCAACTGTCTGTTATGGTGACCAACCTTTACAGATTTTGACTAGTAGGCGGTATATCATGACCAACAAGGGGATACCAAATGGATGAATTTTCGGAGGCCAAATGAGCAGCCATGATAAAGGTTGAGACTCTTACACCACCATATTCTAGTACTGGTAAAATCCAGCCACTCAAGATCATGGCCAAGAAATTCTCCAACCAAAATAACTGATCAACATCAAGGATGATCCACCATCCCCATATCCAAAAATCCAACTCTTCTAAGGTGGGCCAGTATGTACCCACTCGCAGTCAGGTGGCTATGGTGGTACAATCCCTGGTTCATTGCGGACCAGGATTGAGACCAATATGATTTTTGAAAGCACCAAACTAGTGTGCAAACGAAACGTCCTGCATTGGGAATGGATCAATTTTCTTTAGGGGTGTCTTTCCCAGGATAAAGAGTTTCCTGGCCAGGGGGGGTATTCCTCATCATCCCAATTAGTGGGGGAGGAAGGAATTCTTCATACATGTCCCCAATTGTTGTGAATCTCAAAATCATATGGATGTCTTAAAGGATGATTCTAATCTCCCAGTGGGTCAGATGGATATTGTTGATATTTGGACTCGCCATTCATAAGAGCTGTGAAATAAGGGCAGTATGGAAATTGATTTATTTATGAGAAACCCAAACAGCCTCATACAGTCCAAAACCTATAACTCAGCTTGTAATTCTTAACAAATATGGTGAACCCTAAAAGGCTACCCCCAGTATAAGCCAAAAAATCATCCAAAACGAAGGTCTTGTCTAGATGACCAACCTCGCTGCTTATTTGTTATAGCCATCCTCGTGATTCTCTGGTAAAAATGGGCTATCTGATCAGGCTTCCACTATACCCTGTCTAATGTTTGATGTGCGTTGTGCAGGAATGTTCTGGAGGTAGTGTCTCTTTGAAGGTACCTCCCATTTGAAGAAATTGAAGACTTCAGAATGGAATTGTTAATTTTCTAGGAATTAGGATGATCAATATATCCTGGCACTGAGATCGTTGTGTTAGAAAAAAAATCCAAAGCCTTAAGAAGGAAGCTCATCTGAGAGCAGGTACTCCCATTGACCCACTGTTAGAAGAATTGTAAGGGATTGGTGAAATAGAAAGACTAGGGTTTTGTCATCCACCAAAGCTACCATATCATTGAATATTTCATTAGAAGTAGAAAGAGAAGAAAATATAATATGCTTGGAAGAATCATAGAATTTAGATATGGCCTGTGAATCAAATATTGTAGCCCATACAAGAGGATCTTGAAGCTGATGATAATTCAGTCCAATAATAATTGTTGGAAAAGGCTTTGGAACAAATTGATAAAGGACTTAAAACATGACCACAGAAGGCTCTGCATACTGTTCTTATAAATGGCAAGTGGAAGGATCATTCAATGTATAGCATGAAACCTGGACGATAATACACCTACAACAATGGTATACTGATGCAGTTCACCACGTACAACCATGGTATGTGAACGAACCATGAGGCGTAGGCCCGCATACCATTTTCCTACGAACAAAATAGTTTTTGGAATGAATAATCTGTGAACTTAGGCATGGGTTGAGATCATGTTCAGAAGTTGTGGATTAAATTTTAAGCCTATATTAATTGTTTTTGATGATCAGTTTGCTGATCCAAGTATGGTATACAGACAACCTATCCCCATAGAATTCATCCATGAGGAATCCATATTTCAAGTCTTAAAATTCCACAGTCCCATTTGCGGAATCTAAAATATGGTATGAATACAAAGAAATGGAATGGAAATTGGTCTGTGGAATGTACAGAGCAGTTCGTGAAAAAGATTTTCTCAAGAATCGAGGTACATGAGAGCAATGGAGGCCAAGAAAACTGGGAGTGCTATTTACTGCACGAAACGGTAAAAGAAAAATGACATGGGCCCATATATATAGGTGTTGTACTCTTCTACTGGGTTTATATTTTCTACCATGGACCATTTTAGTTTAGGACCGCTTCAATATCAGAATACTCCACTTTTTATTCTAAATGGACACCATTCCAATGGGGGAATTTGTAGGTTCCTAAAAATTTGGCCAAGAGGAGAACATCTCCCCACAGTCACTTTGTAAAAGGAAGCATGCACTTATACAAGTTTATCAAGGCAAAAAGACTCAAATTGAGTTGAAATTATCTAAATTGTGTTGAAGGAATTGAAGTTTTCAAGGTTTTTACGTATACCCTGTACTATCATCTGTAATAGAATGTCGAACATAAGGATCATGAACCACTAGGTATGCGAGATGATCTATGAACCACTAGGTATGTGATGCGATGGACAGTGAGGAAGTAAAACTGAAAAATGCATCACTAACATGAGTTGTTCATTGATGAAGTAAACATAGATGGTTCTGTGACCATTATCATAAAAAAGCCTATAAAAACCCCGGTTGACCAAGTATTCCATGGGTAAGGATATTTCTTCAATGGGACTCCACAAATGGTTCCACGTTCACAATAGATATGATCGCTCTGATACACTATAAAAGGAGTAAAGTAGAAGTATGGAGACACATAGAGAGGAGGACGGATAGAGATAAGGATTGATGATGAAATAAAGAGGGATGCTCAGAGGTTTCACTCCGTATTCTGTCTTTATTTATCAGTGAATAATGAACCACAAACCAGTCCTCCATAGTTACAACCAACCGCAAAATATAAAACATGGGATTTAAATAATAATAAAAGAACCACAAGCCTAACTGGTGAACCATGAAAAAAAGACATATCATAAATTAAATCCCCGAAAATGATGATCCCCCAAACCCTCCTCCAGTATGGTGCTCCATGTAGCGTATCTCTACATGGATTGAACCTGACACCATAAACCAAATTGGTATGAGGATAAAACCCAAAGTGGCACAGTGAGCTATGTGCCACATTGATACATAGTGGACGATACCCATGCCCGAGTACCGCATCGATACATGGATAGCCCCTCTTCCCACTTACCACTATTGTATGCGGATCCTCCCCCATCCCGCATGAAAAACCACTACACAGAATGGGGTGTTTTTTATTATTTTTCTCACTGGTTCAAACTTCACCCTCAACTTCGGTCCAGTCCTCCATGGTCCCTCCGGTAACTAGCCCACCAGCATTAGGCCAAAGCCTCCTACAAAGCCACCATACCCATATGATCAGACCATCGGGTGCATTAGTGTGACCCATTATGTCTACTTACCCACTCTAAGAAGATTCACAAAGGCCCTCCCCACAAAGGTGTAGGCTTCCGTAATGCATGTGAGTCTACATTCCCATAGTAACTCATAGCCCAACCTTGGGAAACTGACCTGAACCTCCCTGTTATCAGGTTTAAGGGTTATTAATTGATTTTCCATTAAATTAAGGATAAGGATTAGTCAAAGAAGTTATGTTAGCTCCCCCTTTTGATGAGGAAATAACTCCTCCCATTCCTAGAACGTGCTTTAGGGACCTCCCACTATTGAAAGTCCCAATATTCCAAGGACGGGCTGCATTACCTTGAATTCCATCACACATGGAAAGGTCCATTGCTCTACTCCATCACCCATTATCACCCCAGCCTATTCCACTGTGATATCTCCCTACCCCACCAATAGGGAAGGGGCGTGTGCATTGTTGAATATTTGGAATCCTCTTATTCCTCACACTGAGCAAGACTCACATGGGTTTAGAGGTTTTTGAAGATTACAATATCCACACCATCTATAATAAAAGAACTATGATTCCTAATCAAAACATGATATTTATGATGCCTTTGAGAATGACTGATCTCAAATGGGTGCTCATCAATAAAGGGTTCACCCATCCATGCCCCCTCAAATGGGTAGCTTCTATGTATAATCCCTACACATTCCGAACTATGTGGGTTCTGATTCATCCTCCAAGGATTCGTAGGATACCCTCCTTGTGGTTCCAATACCAACATCATATCTTTTTCTATCACCCATGTATGATGATAAACTCCATAACACCTTATAATATCGATTAGGTGACCATCACCTTTGTAGAATGAATTATATACATGCTTACGATGATTTTAAAAACCAAGCGTATCCCATGGACATACTCTTCAAGAAAGAACCACGTATTCACAAACATATGAACAAAAATTATATATATATATAAGGGAGTCCCATAACATGCAACATTCTTCCCCTGGAAGGGCGTAGGGACCCTGACCTCCCATCCTCTCAACCAATAGAGTCTTTAAGATTCGTTGGACAAATCATCAGTTGACCAACACCTTCATTTGGAAAGAATGTCCATGAATCATGGATACCAGGTCCATTGGGTGTTCATGGATCCACGAATAAACCCATTTGATACCATTCTAGGAAGTCACATCCAAGAAGGACTGACTACAAGAGTTCTTTACCCCCACGGAATCGCCCGATGGGACTAACAGTTCCCGCAAGGTTAATTCAACCCTCTTTAGAAGATAACGATGTTGAACGTGTAGAAAAAAAGGAATATTAAATTAAACGAGAACATGTTTCTATAGAAAAAGGGATGGGTGAAAATCCTCCTTGACCATTTCCACACCGCCCATAAACACACCACCATGGAGGTGGAATAATTGATTATAAGGCATATGTCTCGTAGAAATAAAAGTGAGACTAGAAATCCCTTTACTAATCGAGTAACATTTTTATCATGATACCTGAAAAAAATAACATAAATTGAAATATTTAATAACATCAACTAAATTAAATTCATAATATAAAATAAAATAGGTCATAAAAGTTGTCTCAGAGAAATAAATATGGGATGAGAAAAACCTTATCTTATGTCTTGACTCTTATCATACTAATTAAAATATATTGTATAAAAAAATATAAGATTGTTATAAATCTATTAAAGAAACATTTTTTATATAATTTCATATATTATTAATTTATTCCTTAATATTACCAGTTTATTAAAAATTCCTCGTTAAATTTATGTTTTGGGTGATAGTAGCACTGTTTTTTGTACATGTTTTCATTTATTATTCATATTTCTCTTACTTAGATCATTATTTATATACATATAGAATCTAGAACATGTTATAAATATCATATATTATCATTATATTTGTAATTATAATAATCTATAAAATATTTAAAATGAAAATATAGTACACCATTCCTGGAGACAATCGGTCGTACGTACGCATGAATGTTGTCTCAAATTTTATATCATATTTTAAAAAGAAAATTAAAAGATACACATTTATTTATTATAATTGATTTGGTATTATAGTTTCATATATAACACATATTTTTACTAAACACATCTTAAATACATTTCATATAATCTGTGAAATAACCACATCTCTTTAAGGAGGTGGTAGTCCACAAGTCTATAAATGAAGTTATCAAAATTCCACAATATGGAAAGCTTGAAAGAATGTGTTATATAATAATTAAACAAGAATAAATAATAAATTAATAATATATATCTATATATATTTTATAAAAAAATTATTTCAATCATTATTCATATCTTTTAAAGGATGTAGTGGAAGAATAAACAACATCAGTTCGTGAGGCGGCAATCCTCTATACACAGCATAGATGATTGTGTATTCTATTTGATAAAAGTGTGTGTAAGTTTATTAAAAAACTTTATAATAGAAAATTATAAGTATATTATGGATAGTTAGTTTTTTATATAATATTTTAATAAAACTAATTTAGTGGTGTTGAAAGAAATAAAACAAAATTTCTTGTTGAGTGATGCTACCTCTCCCTTTGGTAACTGCTTTTAGAAAACCCTGAAGGGATTCATTGGAAATATTTATTCTATAATTTTAGCCTCTAGTATTATAGGAGGAATTTTTAAAGGTTATTTTTTTGGTTTCTAAAGGCAAAGGGATTCACATGTGTGAAAAAGTGAGGGAGTGGTGAATTCCCTTTTGTTGTGGAGGAGAAGTGGCATTTCTGTAAATATAGAAAAGTAAGCATTGTTAGGAGGGATACCTTAAAAAATGTGCTCCAATAATATTTAATTATATATAAATTTGAGTATATGGTTGATATATTACCAGAATGGTTTTTGGAAATTTTTCTCAGATATTTTCCCACTAAAGTTAATGTTTAACCACTATGTAAACTCTATTTTTCCTGAATGGTTGTAATTAATTTAAATTAAAATCACTATTATTTTTTGTAAAAACTAAGTTTATTGAATAAAAGGATAAATTATTCTAATTCCAAATATGGAATATATTTTTCATTATTCTTATCACATTAGTTATATAAAGTAATATAAAATTTCTCCCATAGACGGGACAAAAAGAGTGTTTTTAAAGTGGAAAGCATCAAAATATCAAAACATCAAAAGGTATTAATATCCAATTTCAAAGTGAAATAGATTATAGTGACCTAAATTTTATTATTATTTGAATAATTTATTTAAATTTAATTTAAAGCCAATTTAAAATATAATTCTTCAATATTAAAATATTATAATAAACTATGGTTTACAGTTAAAATTTATTTTTTCTTCGGTATTCATAAAAAATGAAACTTCTCCGATTAAAATTACCCAACATAAATTTTGATATAAATCATTAAAAAATAAATTTCATTTTGTAAAAAATGATTGTAAAAGGATCATAAAATATATTTAAAAAAGGTGAACCATTAAAATGCGGTAACATCACCATTATATATATATATATATATCTTTATTATTAAAATTGGAATTTATCATATAACTTTTTTATAAACCATATAAGATAATCATTAAATAGTTGAATGAATATAATATGTGTATATCATTAAATTATTTTATCAAAAGTCTATTAATTAATATATTGAGGAAAAATGTATTTGACTTCATTAATTTTTTTTCTAGCAAAATATTTTCTATATTTTTAAAAGGGTTTTATTATTATTATGTTTAATTGTTCACCAAATAAATCCTTTTATATACATGATTAAACACTATTTTCATAATTTAATTAAAATTATTGATAACCACCCTTCCATAAAAATGTGAAAATGATAATAAAAATTTAATAATATAATTAATATTGTATTGTAGTTTGGTAAAACTTTTTCTTGTTTGTCCCAAAAATTTATTTATGGAAATCAAAATTTTGTGTAACATAAGAAAAAAATCACGTTGAATGCTTTTCAAGCTAATATATGTGTTTGGGGTAGTGTTAGATTGACATGGTGTTGCGTACAAAGCTAGAATAACTTTGTGATTTCTTATAACACAAGATATATTCAGTGTTGCATGAAATGAAAAATATCACAAATATTAAATTAAATTGATATAAAATAATTCATAAATTAATGGGGTGTTATATTTAGATAATATTTCAAACCTTTCCTCTTGGTTTAACAACATAGTTTTCTAGTTTTAACCTAATCTATTTTAATGGTTTTTCTATTTTAAAGTGTTATATTTTCATTTATATGGTTTAAATTTCATCCTAAATATAAATAATGATAATTTAGACCATATATCCTCCTAATTGTACTATATCAATATTTTTATTATTTATAAAATATTTATAAAGAAATAATTTAACATAAAATATCATTAATGTCATTTTTACACTATTACATAGTTTAAATTTAAACACAATAATAGAGTAATGGATTTTGAATATAAATTATTAAAATATCAAATAATATTTTATTTTTGTCTTTAAATTTTTTGGACACTATAAAAAACCAAAAACAAATATTAATTTTTGAGTTTTAAATTCATTTACATAATTTTCTTCCACTTTATAAAGAAATTTGTTAGTGTTGTGAAATAATTTATGGTAATTATTCCATCAATAAAAAATAAAAATATAATAACATGATAAATAAAAATAATTTATATATTTTTTAAAAATATTCATACCCAAACATAGGTCATTTTTATCACTCCAGAAAATATTATATACATTTAGAGAAAGATGATGACAATTTTGGAAATTATATTTAATTGAAATAATATTAATTTTATAATCAGTGGAAAGTGGCATTTAATTTTCCTAAATTCTACGTTTTCGGGATTATAGGTAAAATATACACACAAAACGAACTATAACAAAGTGTT
Source organism: Viscum album (assembly GCA_963277665.1). Lineage (NCBI taxonomy): Eukaryota > Viridiplantae > Streptophyta > Magnoliopsida > Santalales > Viscaceae > Viscum > Viscum album. The sequence goes on from OY728125.1 coordinate 1,059,512,722, forward strand.
GTGTTGATTTTGAGAGCTTATCTTGTTATTTTTTACAATAATTACCTAATTTACCTTAACTTTTGAAAAAAAAAATTACTTTGGTTACTATTAAAAATGAAAAAATAAAAGTGAGTAATTTAACAAATTTAAACCTCCTTGTTTAACACATGAGGTCTATATTATGTTATTCAATTCTTTTAAGAGGTAGAAGTTAATTTAAGATAATAACATAAAAATAAATGAAAAACCGTTTTTAGAAATATGTTGATTTAAAATAATAATAAACATATAATAAAATTATGTATTAAGATAACTTTTTTGTAATTAATTATATTTTTTATTAAAAAAACAAATATGTTTCTTTCTAATGAAATTCAGATCAAAAATTTTCTTTTTAGAGAAAAATAAAACTATTCCTAAAATTCATAAAATTTCACACAATTCTAAATTTGATTGGATAATTTAAAATTTTATATAATTTTTATAACATATAATTTATAAAGAATCACGAAATTAATTGTAACATTGACCAATAAAAAATAATAAAAAACAATTCTTATGAAAACATATTTTTAAAGTCTAAAATGACTTCACTAAAAAATTAAGTGTTTATTTTTTATGAATTTATATATGAATTTTTATTTAGTAGAACAATTATATATAGTTTTTAACGTGGTTATCCTATTTATACTCACCAATTTAATAGTTGGGTTATTAATATAACATTTAAATAATTATATTTCATCATTTTTAAGCACGATGTTGCATGATTTATATGTTATCAAACATAGTGTTATTTTAAAATCCAAGGATATTAAACATGGATTGTCAGATAGTACTCTATAATCCCAGAAGTATCATAAAATTCCGGATATTGGGATGTTTTCATCTATAATGGTAGATAAGGGATGATCCTATTCTCTTAGTTGTAGAGTAGATTAATAATTTTCTATGGAAAAAATCAAGATGATATGGAATGACGAATTAGTAAATCTATATAAATAATTGAATTACAAAAACCCAAATACATTGACTATATTACCTAGAATAAATGATTTCATATAGTATCTAACAACTTATCAGTGTTTAAATATGATATATGTATATACAATACATTTGATAAATAAAATGAAACATGAATACATTGTGATAACATAATTATCTATTATATTTTTTGTGTCACGAACCAGATCTAGTCGACATCAACACCAGCACCAAACCTAGCCTGTGACAAGGTCAATAGGGCATTCTCTATCCTCATGGTCTGGAAAAAGTTCCTAGGTATCATAAAATGAATACTGGGAACAATTTACCTGACTTTCTAAATATACAACAACAAACAAATCTAATAAAGCAAATCTGGTTTTTTCAAACCAAACTATACTTTACAAAAATTCAGAATTGAGTTACAAAATTTTAAGAAAATGTTCAAATACCATTACCAAGGTACAAAACCAAAATATATACCCCAAGAATATCCTCATGGCTGGAGTCACTGCCCTCAAGCCATCTCTACAATACTTCATCATGATGTACAACTGAAAACCCAAACTGTTGGCAGAGAAGTTGTACCCAAACCCACGACAATAAAAATAAAGAAGTCTACTTACACCCAAATGTGTGATTAGGGTGTGAGAAAAATCCTATTAGGATACCACCACTAATATATTCTATGTGATATACATTCAAAGTCTAAAAGATTAAAAGCTTTCATAAACATTGGATGCTATTAAGAACATTAAAGAGATGAAACATAAAATAAAAATAGTTTTCATGTGGGATATATTAGTGAATAAACATTTTTAAATAAAATAACAAAGATACTGATTTTTTCATCCAAACATACCATATGTATACGGTAAGCGTTAATCATCTAGCGGGAATAAGCAACTTGAAATAACCCCTATGTACTAGCTCACTGTGGGTCCCATGTACCTCGTATCTAGGTAAAAGTAACCATCATAATGTATATTGTCATGCACATGAGCCACTAGTAGGGGTCATACCCATAACCTGTTGGTCCCCCAAAATCATCATCATCATCATAATCATAGTTTATTTATCATTTACATCGTCTAACTTGCTACATGAAACTGTGTCCAAACCCCACGGGATCACTAGCATACTAGTACACATCCAACCACATTAGAAAACCAGGCATTCCCAATTACGCTCAAACATGTTGAAAAAGACATGAAATAAAATTTACACATGAAAATACCACTTAGAAATCACACATTTACCAAACATACCACATTTAAATCACAAAAGTAAAATAATATCCCTTTTAATTCAAATTCATTTTGAAATCATACTCACACCAAAACAGCCCACTACACATTTTCCATGTCTTTCACACGTCAAAAAATCAATTTAACAATTTTATAAAACCTTTAAAAGATATTACAATTCACATAACATCCCAAACACATTTTACATAATACCCTTTTTACCTTAAATTTAATTTTATCATAAATCTAACACACAAAAATCCACAAACATGTTTTTCACCCACATCACAATTTAATAAATCATCTCAACCAATTATAAAACAATATAAAAACGTTTAACATCACAAATAACCATTTTATCTTCAAAATACTCATTTTAAGAACATTCATCCACAAAAAATGTACATAAACATCCTTTACACCATTTTTGTAACTCATTAAACCATTTAGAATTTTTATATAACACTTTCAAGGATCATGACAAGGTTTTCAACCTAAAACCCACTAAAAACCACCGTTTTAAACCCTAAAGCACACCAAGACCCTACCAAACCAGAATTTGAAACCCCAAACAACATTTATTAAACCAATTTCATATGTAATAAATTACACCAAAATATTACCACAAGAGTTACATGTGGAAAACAACCAATATGAAACAAAAGTGAAATGATAAAATTAACCACTTAACAAAATCTATCAAAAATGGTTTTCACACATTGAAAAATATATAAGGAATATTAAAAACAATTAAATAAATCATTCTAACTCATTAAGAGATTATTACACATGGAATCACCTACTGAAAGTGTCGAAACCATCAAATTTTAGGGCAAAACATCAACTGAACCACCACCACTACTCAAGGAAGTGAAAAGTGACCTAACACCTCAAAATTAGACTGATAAATTCAATGAAAACCCCTAGGTACGAACCCTAGATTTTGGAAATTTTTAACATCATGAAATAGTGAAAGGAACACCATGTAAATGGATGAAATCAAAGAGAGAAAGACATAATTGCATGATTATGAAGTTTCACCCATAAAATCTCCCTTCAAAAATAAGTTCTAATAGAGGCAGAGAGAGATTTGTGTCTGATCGTGGAGCAAAGGACGAAATGGGGAAACAATGGGTAGATTTTTGTTTATTCCAGAAGGAAAAATGTTAATAACAAAAATATTTTTAATAACCTGGACCCCCTTTCAGGGTTTGGCAGTATGGTTTAGTAAACCGTGCATCCAAACCATGCGTCTTGTTCTAGCCAACCAAAACCTTTCCATTCCCCTCCAATGTTTTGGTGGTCCAAGGGGAAATACTTTGGAAAAAGATAGACCAATGATAGGGGTGGAACATTCCTAGAGAAAAGTGACATTTTCACCCCAAAACTCATCCAAATCATGGGTACAATCCACCACAACAACTTACCCCACAAGTGGTGCCACAAGGAGTGCCACTAATCCAACTCTAAAACACCACAACCTCAAACCATCCCTTGGAAAAAAGAAGAGTCCAATTACCATCCATGACCCCAAATACTATGGTCATAGATCAATAATAAATGAGGCACTAGAATTTCGAACCTAGAACACCTGGAAACCAAGAGAAAGCTAAGAACTAAGAGTGGATTTGAATTAAAGCATAGAATTGAAAATCTGGGTGTGAAAATTCTCTACACCATAAAGCTATCATTCCCTAGAAAACCATAGCAGGAACAAAATAAAAAACAAAACAAATCCGATAATCTATGATGTACTCATTTTCTAAGACTCGACCCCTAAAGGAAAAAACCTCCAGTGATCAATAAAGGATTGTATACTCTCACAAACCAAACATACACTAATTTCCTAAAATGATCAAGAACATTCAGACCTCATACCAAAAGGAAACTATTCAAATAATATCCAAACAAGTCTCAAGAATCTTATTCCAATGAACAACAATATTGAAAAAGGTTACACTTACCTTACTTTAACTAAACTGTTGGGCACTCTCCCATCCCAACATTTACAAATGGAAGATGTTGGTAGTTAGATATCTCTAAATGTGACTACCTAAAACAAAGCCAAGACCAAGGAATAATATGTGTTACTAGTATGGGGAGACACAAATGGTCTCCCCACAATAAGACACAATTTATTTTTTCCTGAGACTGAATCAGGACTCTAATAGGGGGAGGCCAGAATGGACTACCAAGTACAAGGGGTAGACTTACATTACAAATTTCAAAAAAAAATTATACATGAGACTCATTGAGGGTCTCCCCGCCATTAGAACCAACCATCATAACCAACCATCATGTGCCAACACAAGATAACCTAAAAATTTAATGATTTGTGATGACTACATTGTTAGTCCGCACAGTTTAGGAAAACGTGCACTAACCATGGTGATCCTTCTATCTGCATTTTTTTCTAGGGCATGATTACTACTATCCTTGAAAACACCATGCGCTCAACCTATCTATCCAAATTTAAAACCTTTCTCCATAAACTCAATGTAAACCACATGGGGGAAAGAATTAAATTTGGTGATAACATGGGCATGAGTCCCTCCACTACTTTCCACTGAACGAGCAAAACAGAAGCAATATGACGACACCAGAGGATTAAAATTTTCCGATAATTCATACTAAGGACATGACATTGTAAAAGGGTTTGAACATCCCTTAGATTTCCCATGATTTCGTGCCATATTTTCTCTGGGACCTATGGCTATAGATCAAATGATTGAAGCATCTTCAGCCTTGTAGTTAGGATTTTGAAACTCCCAATTGGAACTTATTTTTCCGGTTCAACACATAACTACACCAAAATCTTATATGGGTTCAGCAAGAACCAACACATTCCAAACTCAATTTACCCTAACCAAAAAAATAACTAGAACAAGTGCTTAGAATATGAACAAACCACACCCTTTTTTACTTCAAATGAGAAATAAAAGGATAAATTTTATATAAAAACTCCTTCCTCTAAAAAAGGATGTTGAGTGTTACGTCCCGGACCTGGTTGTCCCTCAACCCGAGCCTCGAGCCTGGTTGGCTGCCTAACCCCTGGCTTGTCTCCCCATAGGCTAGGGGCTACCGACTAGCAGCAGGGGTGTAAAGGTAAGTCAGTGGGGTTATTGTACCCCCATGCCAGAGTACACAGCAGAATAGAATCAAAGTAATAGAAATAGCGGAAGAAAATTGTTTCGGACGCTTTCCACCAGGGCGCGCGCGCTTCTGTCCGTCTGCGGGGGAGGAATCGCGACAATTTTGCCCCGCATTCCTGCTTTCCAAAGGTGGGCGGCATTCGCTCCTTATTTAGGGATGTCTGCTCCTTGATCGAAACAGGATGATGGGATGTCAGTTCTTCCTTTTGTGGATTCCTCCTCGGAACTCATCACCTAGTCTGGGTCTCCCTCATAGATTTAATATATTGTTCATGAAACTCTTCTCAGTTCCATGTTTCTATGGACTTCGGTTAATTGAACTGCTTTTGTCGGGACATTCCAAAGGGTCCGGTCAAAGCATCAAACTTCAGTCGGCGGAGTAGTCACGTTGAGGCTTCAGTAGCGTGTCTGGATGCTGGGGAACTGGCTTGTCTATCTTTTATCCCTTGTCATAGGGATTCTCGAGGGCGTGGAAACCTGAGGCATCCCACATCGAGCGCGGGGAATTATATGCCATATACATATATCTGAGGTTTTCCTCAGCCTCCTGTGTTTTAACACAGGGTATGCCGCAGGTTTAACGTCCAGCGGAGACGGATCAGCCCGATCAGAGCATTAGCTAGAGTGGATCAGATTGAGGAACTTCCCTTGAAGGGGTTCCTATACCGAGACCAGCCCATGGGCGGCTGCAAAGAGGAGCGGAATGGCATGATCTCGCCGGGATATGGTAGTCCAGGTGAAAATCAGGATGGGTGATGGATGGATGAATGAAGTGGAGGGGGAGTGAAATGGGACCATCACAGGGGAGACGGTGAAGTTGGGATTGAGCCTCGAAGAGACCTCCTACATATCCCTGTGGCAGGGAATCAAAGTCCTCATAGTTTGGGATGCTGCCAGCGAGCCGACGTGAAGGTGGACCTTGGCCCATTGGATGTTGGGCTTGAACCTCGTGAGGTTTCCTACATACCATGCCATGACATGGATCAACATCCTCGTAGTTCGGGATGGTGCCGACGAGCCGATGTGAATGGGGACCTTGGTTCGATGGGTGTCGTCAGTGAACCGACGTGAATGTTGACCTTGGTCTGATGGACATCGTCAGTGAACCGACATGAATTTAGACCCGGGGGTCCACTGGTGGTGGGCTTCAACCTTGTGAGGATTCCTACGTACCATGCCTTGACATGGATCAAAGTCCACATAGTTCATATTGGACTTCGTCGGAGAACCGATGTGAAGGTGGACCTTGGTCCAGATGATGTGGGGCTTACACACTAGGTGGCCCGGGTGCTGGTGACCTAACGTGAATAAGGTCGGGATGACCAACAGGTGGTGGGCTTGAACCTCTGGGAGGCTTCCTACATACCATGCCTTAGCACGGATCAAAGACCACATAGTTCAGGTTGGACACTGGAAGGCCGACGTGAATGAGGAGGAACAGTGGGGTCCTAGTGGTGGTGGGATTGAACCTCGTGAAGGCTTCCTAGGCACAATCCCTTGACATGGATCAAAGACCTTGTACTTCAGGTGTGGATGCTGGAAGGTCGACGTGAGGAAGGGACCTTGGTCCGATTGGAGATGGGATTGAACCTCAGGGAGGCTTCCTACGTACCATGTCTTGACATGGATCAAAGACCTCGTAGTTCAAAGGGGGCTTCATCAGTGAACCGACGTGGAGGTGGACCTTGGTCCGATGGTGGGTGTTGGTGAACCGACGTGAAGAAGGGACCATGGTCCGATTGGAGATGGGCTGGAACCTCAGGGAGGCTTCCTATGTACCGTGCCTTGACATGGACCAAAGTCCTCATAGTTTGGGTTGGTCACGATGGCTTGCCGTCGGACTGGAATGCAGTTTAATGTCGTGCGGGACGAAGACAAACCCTGACATGAATGAGTGATGGGTGTGCTTGATCCTCGGGGAGGCTTCCTACGTACCATGTCGTGACATGGATCAAAGACCTCATAGTTCAAATGATGGAAGTCGTCAGCGAACCGACGTGAATGTGGACCTTGGTCCAATGGGTGGTGGGCTTTAACCTCGTGAAGGCTTCCTACGTACCATGCCTTGACATGGATCAACGTCCTCATAGATTGGGTTGGGAAAAATGGCTTACCGCTGGGCCGAAATGCAGTTTAACGTCATGCGGGATGAGGAGTGAACCCTGATGTGAATAAACGACAGGTGGTGGGCTTGGACCTCGTGGAGGCTTCCTACGTACCATGCCTTGACATGGATCAAAGGCTGTGTAGTTCATAATGGGTGTGCAGTTTAATGTCAGGCGGGACAAGGTCATACAGTTTAACGTCATGCTGGATGAGGGTGGGACTCAACGTGAATAGAAGACTGAGTGGTGGGCTTGAACCTCATAGATGCTTCCTATGTACCATGTCGTGACATGGATCAAAGTCCTCGTAGTTCGGTTAGGGTGGGGGTCAGGGTCGGTTCTCACTCTAATCCCACGTGAGCCATGCTCGGTGTGGGAAACAAGAGGTTGAAGGGACCTGATGATCACGTTGCAAAGGATGCATCCGTAAGAAGCGAAGAGGGGCTTACGCGTTAGCCAGCCCATGGTGCTGGGACTTACTCCAGGATGGAGGCCCGAAGTGCGGCAAAGCGTGGTGAGAGAGGGAATTGGGACCAATGAAGGGAAGTGCCTCGTTCCCTATCATTCCCTCCACTGACCTTGGTAGTGGGGAAGTACGGAGATGCAGGGGTGCAACCTTCCGCAAGAGGGGCTAGGGGCTTACACCAAGGTGGTTTCCATTCTCCCATGGACAAACGCTAATCCGAGAAGGAGGATATCATCCCTTCTGGAGGGGGTGACCCCGTCTCTGTGGAGACGGGTGGCGTAAAAAATGTCTGAGCTGGGGGGACCCTGCGTGCGAAGAATTGTGCCGGATCACAGTTTAACATCATGCGTTGAGGACAAGGTGCTTGGCGGTTTAACGTCCTGCAGCTCGGAAGAGGTGGGTTTACTCCGCACCCCTAGGAATTACATGACCGACACCCTTTTCTCCTTGGGGGAGGGAAGGTACCAGTAAGTCCGTAGTCAAGGGGGGTCGTAGAGTGAACCATCGAGGGTTCCACGTTAGCATGGCTATGCGAAGAAGAAATAGCCGTTAGCGTGCCTAGGCGAAGATGAATTAGGCGAAGCAACGCTACAAGTGTTGTTGTCCGTGGGACGTTGAAATCACATTGTGAAAACCTAGAGGGTCGCATAGGAAGAGGAATTTCCAAGAATAGGAGTGTGCTTCGCGAAGTGGAGTGCCTTGGCCTTAGCATGGGGAAGAGGTGTGGATGGGGGGTGCTTCGTGAAGTGGAATAGTATTTGCGGAGCACTGCCTCGTGAAGCAGAGGTTCCTTGCGAAGCAAGGTTCCGCGAGGTAGTGTTCTTCACGACGTGTAGTGCCTTGGCCTTAGCATGGGGATCACTAGTAAAAGATGGGTGTTTCGTGAAGCATAAATGCTCCGCGGCTGCCTTGGTTCCCTTGGGAATCCCCCTCCTTCGCGAATGCCCTTGAGCTTCACGAAGGCATCCCTCTCGGAAGAGGGGCTCAAAACGAGACAAAGCGAAGGCGTCACACGAAGTAGAAGTACCTCACAGAGCTCACGATTCCCGGGGCGAAGGGTGCTTCGCGATTCGGGAGAGTAGAAACTGAAAGGTCAGACTATTCGTCCTCTAGGCTCAGGGGGAACCCAGTATTTATAGGCAAGGGGCACCACGAAGCGGAACTCACGCGGCGCGAAGGGGCGGTGGTTGCTTCGCGGAGGGCTCGTGAATGCCAGGCCGGTCGCGGAGAGTTACTGCCTCCAGTGCTTCGCGGTGGGCTCGCGAAATTCAGTCCGCTCGCAGAGAGGTACCGCCTCTGGTGCTTCGCGGTGGGCTCGCGAACGTCAGGCCGTTCGTGGAGAGGTACTTCCTCCAGTGCTTCGCGGAGGGCTCGCAAACGTTAGGCCGCTCGCAGAGAGGTACTGCCTCTGGTGCTTCGTAGTGGGCTCGCGAACGTCAGGCCGCTCGCAGAGAGGTACCGCCTCCGGTGCTTCGAGGAGGGCTTTCGAATTTCGGTCCATTCGCGGAGAGGTACCACCTCCGGTGCTTCGCAGCGGGCTCGCGAACGTCAGGCCGTTCGTGGAGAGGTAATGCCTCCGGTGCTTCACGGCGGGCTCATGAACGTCAGGTCATTCGCAGAGAGGTACCGCCTCTGGTGCTTCGCGGTGGGCTCGCGAACGACAGGTAGTTCTCGGAGAGGTACTGCCTCCAGTGCTTCGCGGGACCTCGGTGCTCGGGGTTGCTTCACGTCGGCGCTTCATGAGGCAGCGTGTGGGGATTCTTTTTCGCTCCTTCCTTTCGTGAAATATTTTGGCGCCAACAAATTCCCCCCCTCAGACATGGAGCTGCGGAGGGATGAAGGGTCAAAGTCTAAGGGAAAATCACCAAAATTTTCAGCGGTTCGCGATGCGACTTCGTGAAGGGGCAAGCGGTGATGACCGCGGCCACGGGATCCGGACGCGCCGAGATGCTCTACGCGGGCGGGGTGCGTCGCAACGCTCTGGGGCCGCCACCTATAAATAGGGGGCCGACCACTTTTGTCCTCACGTGACTTTCTTGCCCTTTTTTCTCTCAATTTCGCGAAGCACCGCGTACTCCGTGCCTGCTCTCCGCGAATCGAGCTTCGCGGCGAACTGCGAGTCTCCGACTCTGCGACCGCGCCAAGCGAACTCCTGTTTTCCGGCCTAGGTCCGACTCCGCGGCTTGGTTTTTCAATCAACTTTCGCGAGAGATATTCGCGAGCTGGCTTCACATCACAGCTTCACGATCCTTTCTGAAAAATTCTTTTCTGAGTGTCGGAACCAAAATGGCCCATTGAGAAGCTGTGTTGGGGGTGATTGTCGATGCCACCTAGAGGGATGAAATGGCCAACTGTCTGGGCCTTGGGGAGATGGTCCGAAGCCACTCGGATCACATTTCTTTGACAGAGCTGTTATCGGAGGGTCAGAAGAATTATCCGCAGTGCAAGAAGCTGCCATTGTACGACTTTTGGTTGAGGGATGACATCTTCATCCCTGAGGCGAGTAGGAACGAACTAGCTTGCTGGTTTAGGAGCACACCATGTCAGCACCAATGGTTCAGGGAGGCCGATGGTCATGCACAGGAGGAATTCACACCCGTCACCGCCGACTATCTCTACAACCATGTGAACAATATAGATGGGAAGCCACTACAACCAGAGACGTCCCCTCCTCTCCACCATACCATAATGAAGGCGTCTTTGTAGGATTCGAAGAAAGGGTGGTCCGATGAGTGGGACCTACGCCAGGGCGGAAACTTTACTGATGACTGGGATTGGGCCTACTAGGTAGGTTCCTCATGCGAGGAGTTTGGGGCCGAGCTGAGAAGAGTGGGTTTATATGAGGCAGCATGGGCCTCCCAATTCCACATTTACCAACTGAAACAACTGATGCCGGAATTGCTGAGCAGATGGTCGTCTAGGACCAATACCTTTCACCTGCACCACGAGGAGGTGGGCATCAGCCTGTGGGATGTCCACCAGATTTAGGGGGTTCTGATCTTGGGGGCCATGTATGATGATTTCCTCCCCGTCATGAGAACGTGGGAGGATACAGAGCAAATTCCGCGATAGGCGTCGGTGCTGATGGCACTCGTCCCTGGAGAGGACAAGGAGTCAGTGAGGGATGTCCATTTTAAAAAGTGGTTCAAGTGCTTCCTGAATTTCCCAGAAAATCAAGAGTTCCCTCCGAGGCCTCGAAATTGTCCGAGGGTGGCCCAATAGGGTATGTAGAACTTGTATTGGCGGGTCTTGGAGGACAGACAATGGAAGACTTGGGGTTTTAGTGTCAGCACTGAACAATAGCCGATAGTCAGGCTGGCAGCGCTCATTGCGGCTCTCATCTGCGGTTGGATCGTACCAGTGAGGGATACTAGCATGGGGGTGCGATCCGGCTCTTTTATCATGGCGTCCATGCTGGCCATGGGGCAGCGGGTCAATCTAAGGATTCCCATGCTCGCCAAGCTGTACAAAATGTTGTGGCACATTACCGAGGGTAAGAAGCCGCCAAGGATATGTGGGCCCTTCCACCTCCTGTATGGGTGGGTTGCGGCACACATCAGGGGGATCTATGAATATCCAAACCCTATCTCACCACCGGGATCAAACTTACGCCCCTCCATCCTGAATGCGGTGGGGAGATTCCCGTTCAAACTAACCGTGCTGATGGTGCTGAACCGGGTATGGAGGGTGGATGAGTTTAATTTCCACCCCTTCCCATTGCCGATGGGGATACTCACTGACGACGGTCAGGGAACAGAAGAGCACCGAGCTTACCTCCTGGCCTTTCGAGGCAGAGTTTTGGTGGCACGAGTGGATCGTGATCCGCTCTGCGAGCCGTAAACCAAGCATCGGTTTGCGAGGCAGTTTCAGTGCCTCCTGCGGCTGACCCCGCAGGTCTAATGGGAGGTACGTCACGAAGAGTGCCCATGTGTGATTAGGCAGTTGTGGCTCATGTTCACACGAGAAGATGGGAAGATGCGAATTACATTTCCTCCATCCACCACCGCTTTCGGATTGGTGAGAGAGTATGCCATTAACTGGGAGGCTGCTTACCCGGGGGAGATGCTGAAGCAGCCAACTGTTCGGGTTGGCGACGGTGGGCCTCCTCTATCCTGAGGTCAGAGTCAGAGGGCAGCTGGGGACTCTCGCGGTGGCGGGGCTACCGTGGCGGCGAGACCCGCACCGACTGAGGGTGTGGCAGCAGCGGAGGATCCGATGATTCCGGAAGAGAAGGGCCATCCGGAGGGGAGACCACCGAGGGGATTTTGTAGGATATCCACTCAGGCTCCGGGGAAGCGGTTTCATCATATCGACATGGCAGAGGATGCCGTCTTCCCGGGGGCCAGGGACATTTGGGACATCAACTGGCAATTCCTCAGTCCACCCGAGATATGGGCACACTTGAATCACCTCGGGATGGAATTACCGGGCATAGGCCCAGTCCGAGTTGGTTTCATGGCGTCTCCGGCAGAGGCAGAGAAATACTTGGACGAGCTGGAGGATTACATTCACTCAAGTGGTGTCCCTCCCCCAATGACAGACCGGGTGAGGGTACTGGTGGATCGAATGGTCCCCCCAGAGTTGTCAGCTGCCGATCTGATGGAGCGCTTCCCCCTACTAGAAGAATTAGAGGACTCCTCTCAGGAGGATGAGGCTGGAGGAGGGAGCACGTTGGAGGAGGGCAAGGTCGGAGATCAAGGCTCAGATTCCGGCGATTTCACAGAGGCTCTTGAGGTAGAATTCTGAACTTTTTTTTTCATGGTCCATTCTTGGGCCATTATGGACTTCTCACCGATGTTTGAGCCATGCAGGAGGAACTTGTACGCAGGCCTCGTTCTCGCCCCTCGGCGGGTGATGATGAAGGACCTTCAGAACCCGCGCCTATGGCTGCGTCCAATTCTACATCTGGTGGGACCAGAGCACCCGAGGTGGCTCCTCAAGAATCTACAGACCTTCCAACAGTATACGGAGGGCCTCGCCTCAGAGTCCCGTCAGTATCGGCTCAAGAGCATCACTAGGAGGTCGATCTCTACAAGTTTCCTCTACCGGTTTCCTTGTCATCATATGTAGAATATGCCAAATAATGTTTATGTCCCTCTATGTTGTACAGTTCTCCAACTGGTGTGGCCTGCTACGGTAAGGCTAGTCGGGATGTTTGGTGGCATCCCTCCTAGGGGCACGCCGGTGATGGTGGCGATAGTCCCCCCATCTCCCCGAGCTGCAACAAACATCATCACTGGCGGGGCCACCAGCAGGGTTGTACCCGAGGTCATTGCGGTAGACTCCGATGAAGAGGATCGACCAGCCGGTCCTAGTCCTGTCGCGCCAGCTTCGGCGCTAGATGCCGCGCTAGATTCGACGCCAGATGCAGATCCTGCCGAGGACTTTCTACGGGCGTATCCTATGTACGAGCCTGCCAATCGTGTAGACCGGGACGAAACGACCTCTAATGAGGAAGACAACATCATAGTCCGCCGCCGATCGTGGAAGCTGATCACATACTTCATGAAGGACACCCCCAAGCGATATGGCTGGATGAAATTGACAGACTTCGCTCGTGGTTGCGCGAACTGTGTGCTGAGGGAGTGGATGCCCAACGTCCTTACGCGCTCGTCTTAGATCTTATTGCCGAGAAGATCCGAGAGCATGATCATGGACTCAGCATGGGCTGGCAGCGGAGGAAGGTGACAAACATCAAGAAGATCTAGGAGGCTGAAAGTGAAGTTCAATAGCTGCAGACCTAGGCAGATGAGCACTCAGTCTCTCTTAATGCACAATCTGAGCTGATCTCACAGTTGAAGGCCCAGCTGGCAGAGGCATAGGAGCATATGAGGCAGGCTTCTGGAAATATGGCTGCTATTCAGGCTGGGGGAGAGAGGGCCAGAGCCAAAGCTGACGAACTGCACCCCAACGCTACTGAGGGGAGCGGGAGCTGAGTCAGCGGCAACAAGTCTTGGATGCCACAAGGCGAAGGGTGGCAGAGCTGCAACGCTCTTTTGACGGGGTCAACCCATCCATGGGGGGAGTCGACCCCCGGGTACTGTAACAAACTAAAAACTTTTATTGGTACTCTTGTGCTTCAATTTATTCCTTCTTTGTTTTGAATGTCGTAGTATGCACGATTTCTACTATTTTAATGAGTTCGTTACATCACTACAATGTTTGCGGGATGTTCAGCGATAATTCCCCAAGCTCACGTGGGTCAAGCCCGATGTGAGAAACATGAGATATTTTCTTCATCGTCCCACCTAACATTGGAGTTGAGACCAAGCTTCGGGCATCAGGGGTTTGGATAACCCGTCCAGATTTCCAGATGATGGGAGAGACCTGGCTGGGGAAGGAGGTTCTCAACATAGTTGAAATACCGTTTCTTTAGTGTTCTCTTATGCACGAATGGTGTAACGCCAGGGGAATTGAAATCAGTCCGAATAGATGTAAATGGGAAGTGTGAATTACGATGCCCAAGATTCAGAACACTGTGGGGATGGCGTGAAAATAAAGGACACTCGTTAACCATGGAGGATAAGCGGTATCCTTACTACATTAGCCTGAAATGGGGACAAAAAATGAGGGTCTACCGTTGACCATGTTCGAAACACGGGACCATGTCACAAATGTTGTCGGTCAATCCATCGGGACGTTGGGAAAGGATAGTTGGTGGACCCTAGGTCGAGCATCCATACTGTTAGGGGGTCCTCCCAAACACGACCAGTCTTCCAAAACATTGGCCCAGGATGGTAGGTGATCTGATGTGGCATGGGACCAGGCCGTTAGGGGGTTCCTTTAGAAATGAAAGGGGACGAGGGTCCGAATAAGGGGTACACAAAGCGTGGAATATGGAGTGATGGTTTTTCTGAACAGAATCCAACACTCATGTAATTACATCACCGTGGATGGAACACGCCAGATGGGCACGTCGGTTTGGTTATGGATCATTCCTTCTTTGGGACAGGGTCTCTCAAGCGAGGGGTCCGGCCAAGGGGGCCGAAAAGGGGAAGGATATGATCAATGATTCCTATGGGCTGGGCCCTAGGAAAAATACCAGGGTGTCTCTACGTATCCCATGAGGATGGGAATCAAGCTGTACGTAGTTCTGGAAACATAGTGTAGTCATAGACCAACACTGACAGGTGAAATCCTCTCTGGCAGAGGCTCTAGTGCATCCCATGATTAACATGTGGCATCCTGAACTTGTTCAGGGTAGAACCACAGTTTAGTGTCATGCGTTGAGGACATATGGACTCCTGTAGTTTGACGTCATACGATAGGAAGTGGAGTGAAAGAGAAGAGCCCAAGGATCATATGGTGTGGTAGATATAAATCCGACATGAATGAGGACTTGGAGTCCAAATCACACCACGTACCCCCGGAGGAAACTCTTCAGGTCAAGGGACCAAGAGTGAGGATTAGGCTGGGCCCGAAGCAGAGTGGTCGGGAGTTCCTATGTACCCCATGAGGATGGGAATCAAGCCATACGTAGTTCTGAAAGCGCAGTTTAACGTCATGCGAGATGATGAGAAGCCCGGATGTATTGGTACACATCCTGCCAAAACTACTAAGCCCACGTGAGTTGTGCTCGGTGTGGGAAACAAGAAGTAGTGGTGGGACATTCCCGACACAGAAGGGGGGCAGGTTAGGGTGATGGGATGCCTGGTGAATACCGGCCTGATGACACTAACACAATCATGTGGTGCACCAAGATGCGCGAAGAGAAAGAGCCGAGTATGATGGAATTCCACATGAACATGAGGAAGTGGAAATGTGTGAATCATGGGGCTCGAGATTCAGATCACAATGATGGAGGCGTGATGATGGAGGATAACAGTTGACCGTGGCGGAAACCCAGCATCCATATCGCGTTAGCCTAGAATGGGGACAAACAAATGAGGGTCGACGGTTGACCATGTTCGAAACATGGGACCATGTCACAAATGTTGTTAGATATCTGTACGGACGTTGGCCCGAAACGATTGGAGGGACCTTAGGTCCATCATCCATGGAAAGCCCTTAAGCCTAGCATCCAAGTTTTCCTATAGTCCTTTTGGGTGTGGAAGAGGATGATGATCCAAATAGAGAGCTCATGAAGCTTGGTCATGGAACGAGGGGAATGTCCCTATGAAAATCCACACACTTCGGGCTCTTTGTCTAAACACATCTGAATGTGACAATGAGACGTATTAGATAGGGGGAGCAGAGTCCTTTCCCATATGGAGATATTAGTTTAGGGTCGTAGAATTTGGACCATGGATGGGAGGAAACATAAGAGGCACATGGTGGAGTAACTCAAACACCTGGCGTGAATGGGAATAGGGGGTGTGTACGGTGCGGTGGACAACCCGATGGGAATGATGACATAATCCCATATCACACCACACGACCCCCTTGGGAGATGTTTTAGGTCAAGGGACCGAAAGCGAAAGTTAGGCTAGGCCCGTGGGGAAGTGCCAGGGCGTTCCTACGTATCTCATAAGGATGAGAATCGATCCTCACATAGTTCTTGAAAGTGTCTTAGTTTAAGTTCTTAGAGCATGGACCGTGAATGGGTAAGGGGAGAAAGGGACAGATGGCAAGGCGGTTAAAAGACTCAACGTGAATGAGGACCTAAGCCCTACATACCATGTGTTATTTTTGGAAATGCTCGAGTCGAGGGACCGAACACGAAGGTTGAGTTGGGCCTGCGGGTAAGTGCCCAGGCGCACCTACGTATCTCATAAGGATGAGAATCAAGCCTCACGTAGTTCTAAAGGGTGGCATGGTAAGGTACCAGTGCCAGGGAAAAAGAGGAGTGAAGGTGTGGCCCTTGCACCAAAAGAAGCGGAATTTGATAAATCTTGTTTGTCCTTTAAGGTGAGTGGTTTTTTTTTGTGAAGCGACAAACCCAGTGTTGAAATCACTGGTGTCACCACAATAATCAAGCTGTGATATGCATTGACAAATGGCATGGCACATGACCAATACCCAACGCGATGTCCTCTACAATGAGGTCATCAAAATGTAGTGCCTTTTTTCGTCGTGCGGCTAGGACGATAATGTCACAGTTTTAGGGTCGTATGATAGGTCCAAATATGCATTTTAACGTCCTGTAGCGCAAATGTAGCAGAGGAGATGCTAGGCAAGGAATTTGTGCAGTGTTATGAAACACAGTTGATGGAGACATGATCCCACATCACATTGTACGCCACTCGAAGAGGGAGACCTTAGGCCGAGGGGCCTATATAGAGGTATGAGGTGAAACAGGGGGGGAGAGACTAGCTCCCTAAATGGGCTGAACCCGAAGACAAGGTGTCCGGGTGGTCCTACGTATCCCATGAGGATAAGAATCAAGCTGAACGTAGTTCTAGATGGATCTTAGTTTATTTCCTCAGTGTTCAGACCATGAATGGCGACAAATTCCCGAGTAAGCGCAAATTTCAACTCGATCCCTAATACCACATGAGTTAAACTCGGTGTGGGAAACAAGGGGGGTATTTTTATCACAATAATTGGGGTTCCCATCAAAGGGGAGTTGGCAGAGATCCCCGAAGGACACCTTTGATGCGGCTTGTTCCACCAACGTGCAGACATGCACAGAGGAATAGTACTAAGAGTTCCAAGACTCTTCTTGGACAGGATGAGAATGGAGAAGGATGTGAATCGTGTAACTGACATTTTGGGATTAATGGCCTTGGCGTGGCGATAGAGGAAAACAGTTAACCATGGCAGAAAAAACAGTCTCCATATCACGTTATCCTGAGGTGGGAACAACAAATGAGCATCGACCGCTGACCATATTCGCAATGCGGGATTTTATCGATTTGTTGTTTGAAACCCTCGGGGGCACTGGCCCATAACGGTAGGAGAGAGCTTGGGTGTAGTATCCAGGGCATTCTTGGGGATCCCTTCGGGTGTGAAAGATGAAGGAAGCCCTGATGAAGGGGTACGCAAAGCCTGGAAGGCGGGTGCGGACGTGTCTGAGTAAAGTCTGGAATTCCATGTAATAAACCAGAGTACCCTTAGGCACATTGGTGAACCGCTGAAAAGGGTCGACAGAACAGATCGAGACATAGAAGTACATGGCGCAGTCATTAAAAGACCGACGTGAACAAGGACATAATCCCACATCACACCATATAATCCCCTCATGGAGGAAGGGTAGTCCAAGGAGCCAAGATGGGATGGAGATTCCCGAGAGATGGGGCTGGACCCGAATCCTAGATATTCAGGTGATCCTACGTATCCCATGAGGATGGAAATCAAGCCACACGTAGTTCTCTAGATGCATTTTAACGTCATGTGGGATAAGGAGGAAAGTAATATACTCCCAAACAAGGGAGGTGTATGGTACGAAGAATAAAATGACGTGAATGAGGACATAATCCCACACCACACCATACACTCTTATAAGAGGGGACCTGGGGCGGGGGGGCCTGAAAAGGCCAAGGGGCCTGATGGTTAGGCATCAGTCAGGAAGGCCTGAACTGCTTTCAATTTAACGTCTTGCAGTCAGGACGAGGGCCAGGGGCCCAAGGAGGCCAAGGGGCTTGAGGCTGGGCCTTGGTCAGGAAGGCCTGACCTGCTTGCAGTTTAACATCTTGTAGTAAGGCCGAGGGCCAGGGACCCAAGGAGGAAAAGGGGCCTGAGGCTGGGCCTCGGTCAGGAAGGCCTGACCTGCTTTCATTTTAACGTCTTGTAGTAAGGATGAGGGCCAGGGGCCCAAGGAGGCCACAGGGCCTGAGGCTGGGCCTCGGTGAGGGAGGCATGAGGCTGAGCCTCGGTCAGGACAGCCTGACTAACTTGTAGTTTATCGTCTTGCAGCAAGGACTGGGAAAGGGATAACCGTATCTCGTCTGGGGATGTTTATGGCATGACATGTAACCTGGCATGAAAGAGGATGTAATCCTACACCACACCATACACTCCTATAAGTGAATCGGGGCCGTGGGCCCAACCGCTGGAACCACCCGGAGGGATGTTTGGGCCATCTCGGGGTGGACCTGAGGATCCAGGACACTGTTGACCATGTTTGAAACACAACGTTCCTATGGTGACCTGATATGGGAGTAACAAATGAGTCTCGACAGTTGACAAAATTCACAACGCGGGACTTGTATCAGCTTGTTTCTTGGAAACACTCGGGGGCATTGGCCCGTATCGGTTGGAGAGCCCTTGGGCATAGTATCCAAGCCGTTCTTGTTGGTCCCCCTGGGTGTGAAAAATGATGGAATCCCAGCCAAGGAGTGAGTGAAGTATAGCTGTATCCATCCACAAAAGAGGCAAACATCTCCAAGGGGTGACGTGCTACCGGGTCGAGGCTTTCTCGATGTGAGTTGGGGAAAAAGTGTGCACCCTGCCATATGTCTTGACCCGAGGAGAAGATTTTGGCTTTTGGGCTGGGCCGACGGACGAAATGTCCAGGCGTTCCTACGTATCCCATTAGGATGGGAATCAATCCATACGTAGTTCTTGAAGTCCATGCAGTTTAACATCATGCGGTGAGGACGAGGGAGGATAGAATAACGGGAGTGGGCACATAGGTAAACCCTTACAATCCTTGTATGACCGGGGCTGTATGAGCGGGGCTAAGAAAGCCTACTCCTCGCTATGCACGGAACCTCCAAGGAAACTATTACCAGGGGATAGTGGGAGAGAAGTGCTTGGGGCTGGGCTCAAGACGAGGCGTATGAGCGTTCCTACGTATCCCATTAAGATGGGAATCAAGCCGCACGTAGTTCTTGAAGCACAGTTTAACATTGTCCTGGATGAGAAATGTGTCTCAACTGGGTATATGTATGGTACGGGTGGTAACCTGACGTGAATGAGGATGTAATCCCACACCACACTTTACAATCCCATAAGAGAGTCCGAGTCAACGAAGGGCAAGGGGCCCGAGGCTACGCATGGGTCAGGAAGTCCTGAATGGCTTGCAGTTTAACGTCATGCAGCAAGGACGGGGGTCAGGGGCCCGAGGAGGCCAAGGGGCCTGAGGCTGAGCCTCGGTCAGGAAGGCCTGACCTGCTTGCAGTTTAATGTATTGCAGTAAGGACGAGGGGAGATCTTAGTTTAAGGTCATAGAGCTCAGACCATTTTGCAGTTTATCGTCCTGCAGGACGGTGATGCAGTTTAAGGTTGTGCAGTTCCATACAGTTTAAGGTCTTATTGGACATTGAAAAAGGACCAGGCGAAGTACTGCTTGAGGAACCTGGAATTGGTGGGAGGATTTATGCGCTCACCATCCGTGGTCACCAAGGAGTACGCCCCGTTGGGATAAACCTTATGGATGATATAAGGCCCTTCTCATTTGGGTTCTAGATTGGGTGGTTTCCTACCAGGGATCATTGGCGCTCGAAGGGCCAGCACTATGTCGCCCTGTAGAAAATAACGGAGGTGAACCTTTATGTTGAAGGCCCTCGCTATCTTATTCTGATGCCTTTCCAGATTGTGCAGGGAACGAAGTCGGTTCTCGTCCAGTGCTTCTAATTCAGGTAGACAGATTTCAACCACCTCATCTGGCGCCTACTGGTCATAGACTGCAGTGCACAGCGATGGCAGCTGGATCTCAATGGGTAGGATGGCCTCAACCCCATACACCAGGGAATATGGGGTCACCTGGGTAGAGTTACGAGTCATCGTCCGATAAGCCCAGAGGGTGTTGGAGAGCTTGTCCAACCAACTTTTCTTGTTCTGACCAACCATCTTCTGCAGAATGTTAAAGAGGGTTTTGTTGAACGCCTCGATCTGTCCGTTTACCTGCGCGTAATAGTAGGAGGTATGGTTCGAACGGATTTCGTACGTGGCGTAAAATTTCTTCAGCTCATCCACTCGGATGTTGGTTCCTTTATCGGTGAGGACGGCACGAGGGACCCCGAACCGGTGGATAATATTGGAGCTCACAATGTCAACGATGGAATGGTCCTTGACCTCTTTGGTGGATCTGCCTCTTCCCACTTGGAAAAGAAATCAGTAGCAGTCAGGATGAAACTACACTGGCGAGCTATCGCTGGTGGATATGGTCCCACTACATCAAGTCCCCATACCGCAAATGGCCAAGAGTACTTGGTGGGGTGGAGAGGCTCCAACGGCCGATGCCGGAAGACAGTGTGAACTTGGAACGTGTGGCATCTCTTGGCATACCCGATACAATCATGGATCATAGAGGGACAGAAGTACCCCAACCTTCGGATTTGATGGGACAGCTTCGGCCCGGCATGATGGGCACCACAGGATCCGTCTTGAACCTCTTGCACAACTTGAGGGATCTCTACTCCTTGAATTCAACGGAGGAGAACTCCATCAAAGCTCCTCCTATAAAGGATCTGTTCAAGACTGGGGCCACTCTGGAGGGTAAATTGCAGCGCACGGCGTCGGGTTCGCTCGCGCTCAGCCCGGTCATCCGGGAGGCGACCATTTTGGAGATACTTGAAAAAAGGTGCCCTCCAGTCGGGAGTGGCTTCAACCACTAAGTCTAACGAACCCGGGACCCCTGACGTAGAGGGCCCAGCGGTGAGATGACTTACCCACATGCCATCATTTTCCTCTTGGGTGACGGGGGAAATGACTCTCCAGTGTGCCACATGTATGATCAAATCATCTTGCTCGGGTTCTGCGAGTGACGCAGCTAAGCCGGCCAAAGCGTCAGCTCGACCATTCTGTTACTGAGGGACATGGGTGAACTCTAGCCAAGAGGGGAACTGGGCCATTAGGCGGAGGGTACACTCCAGCAACGGTACAAGCTCTGGCTTCCTGATGACATAGTTGCATTTGACATGTTTGATTACCAGATCGGAATCTCCTTTCACATGTAGATGGGGCATGTCGATCTCAAGGGCCAACTCGAGGCCGGTGATGAGAGCCTGATACTCTGCCTCGTTGTTGGTGCAGCCTTCTGACAACAGGAATGAGTGTGGTAGGACGGCTTGCGCCGGGGTAATGAAGACGATACACAGGCCCACTCTATTGAGCTTAGGATCGTTGACCCTCCTACCGGTGGGGCTCTGGGAGGCATCGTCGATGTGCATTTGCCAACATGGGATGACACGATCTACTGAGAGGATCGTTTCATCAGGAAAATCCAGGTCCAGGGATTGATCCGTGGAGGTTGGTTGGGAAACTAAAAAGTCTGCCAATGCATGTCCTTTAATGGCCTTATGAGGTACGAAACTGATTTGAGGTATGAACCTGGTATCAAACTGTTGGAAAATCACTTCCCACCATGATTTTCGGCCAGTCAACCAGGGGTGGTTCAGGATGTACTTTAGTCGGTCTACCCGGGAGACCAATTGTACCTCATGGTGCTGCAGGTAATGTCGCAGCTTCTGTCCGGAAAGGATGAGAGCAAGGAATCTCTTTTCGATAGGGGAGTATCTGACCTCCAAATCGAGAAGCATGCAGCTTAGGTAGTAGAGACTATTCTCAGTACCCTTGTTATTCTTCTGGGTGATATGTGCACCGAGGGACCGTTCTAGGGCAGTCACGTAAAAGACTAGTGTATTTTCGGAGACGGGTGGCATCAAAACTGGAGGTTGGAGCAGATATTGCTTGATTTCCTCGAAGGCGGTCTGACACTCCTCATCCCATTCATAGGCAGCACCCTTCTTCATGATCCGGGAAAAGGGCTTACATTTACCGGCCAGATTTGCGATGAATCGGCGTATATAGGCTAAGTGGCCTTGGAGACCTCGAAGTTTCCGAATATTGCTCGGGGGAGGCATTTGGATGATAGCCTTGATCTTCTCTGGGTTGATCCCAATGCCTCGATATCTAGCAACAAATCCTAGAAACTTCCCAGAGGTGACCCTGAAGGCACACTTCAACGGGTTCATCTTCAGGTGACAGGAACAGAGGAAACCGAACACTTTCTCAAGGTCTTTGATATGGTCCTGGTGCTGGCATGATTTGACCACTAGGTCTTCTACGTAGCATTCCACCAGCGTCCCTAAAATCGGCTTGAATATGCGATTCATGGCCCTCTGATAAGTGGAACCGACATTTTTCAAGCCGAAGGGCATAACCTGGTAGCAAAATGTACCTTGGGGATCCCTGAAGGTAGTGGACTCTTCATCCTCGGGGGCCATCCGGATCTGGTTGTACACGGAATACCCATCCATGAAAGAGAGATCTTGGAACCTGGTCGTGGTGTCAATCAATAACTCAGTCACCGGGAGTGGGAATTCATCCTTTGGGCAGTGACGATTAAGGTCGTGAAAGTCAATGCAGACTCTGATCTGCCCATTCTTCTTCCTAACTGGCACAATGTTGGAAAGCCACTTGGGGTACTAGACTTCCTTAACGAAGTTGGCTTTGATAAGCTTGTCAACTTCGTCCTCAACCATAGCACCATGAGAAGGGTGCGTCTTCCTGGGAGGCTGCTTAAACCCACGATGGTTTGCCGGGAGGCCCAGACTGTGAACGGCTACCTGGGGATCTAGTCCTGGCATCTCGTTGTAACTCCAGGCAAACATATCACAATGTTGTTTGAGAAAGTCTATGTACCTCTATCACTCCTCGGGGGAAATGGCTGCACTGATCAATGTGGTTCTCGGATCTGCCTCGCTACCAAGGTTCACCTGTGCCATTTCATCAACCGTGGTAGAGACGCCTTCCTCAAAGGCGGGGGTGCGTCCTCCAGGTCTTCCTCTCCACCCGTGGGGGGATTTCCCGCAACAGGAGATATTTATGGGCTATCAAAACCTGAGGGGAAGCTGGTGCTATCTTGGGAGCAGTGGTCATTATATCAGGAGACTCACCCGCCATTGAGAACATAGCAATGAAGGCAGTCGACCCTATCCCATCTGGCCTTCGGCCTAAGGGGCCACGTTTGATGATATCAAAGCAGTGGTGATGTGTCCGCCTGAGTTGGTTGATTCCATCCTGGCGGACGTGCTGCCATTGTCATAAGCTTGACATCCCAGTACCGCACAGCGGTAGGAGGCTCTGGGATCACCTGAGCCTGGTTGGTGTAGGGGTACGAGGTGATTTCCTGCCATCTCTTGGACATGGGAACATGCCTTCCTTTCATACTTGAAACAACAAAACATTTCCCCATGTCGGGGGCCGTGGCCTCCAATCGGTGGATCGGGAGGATGTAGGCGTCATCCATTCTTGCCCAGGGATCACTTGTGACCAGGTCTGGTTCATCCTCGATTACTAGGATTTGCTAATCATTACTCTTGTAATAATCAGCATCCAGATAGCGGGCCTCACAAGAGGAAAAAGGAGACACATCTCCTTGGAGCATGCCTACTCGACCCTTGAGGGTGTATTTGAGGAACTGGTGATATGACGAAGGGACTGCTGCGTGCAGATGGAGCCATGGCCTACCCATCAACGCCTTGTAGGCAGTGTCCTGTGAAACGACCATGAAATCAGTGCTGGAAATTAGGCCACCAAACTGAGTCTTCAGGCCGATCTTGCTGACTGGGGTTTGCTTGGTCCTATCGTATCCCTAGATTCTTAGGTCAGAAGGAGTTAAATCATATTCAGACAGACCCAGCTTTCACAGTGTCCGAGTAGGAATTAGGTTGATTCTGGAACTCGTGTCAACGAGGCAGAAGCGGACTTCCACACCATTGAAGTTGCCAGGGATGTACAGCAGGCGAATATTACCATGTATAAGAGGGTCCTCATCTTCACCGTAGAATGACATAACCGCCTGTAACTCGGAGTTCTTAATTTCCTCGGCATGGAAGGATTCTTGTGGCCGCCACCTCTTTCTCAAACTAGAGGTGGCTCCTTAGGGCCTCAAAAAGTGCTTCGTGCATTTCAGACGATAGGAGAAGGGCCTCAAGGATTAAAATCCTTGATGGAATGTCTTCCAAGTACTTCAGGACATCATACTTTCGTTCCAAATGCGAGCCTCTGCTTACAGGAGGTCGTTCTGCAGTTGGAGGCATATCGGGCCCTGCCGGTTGAACCAGCGGTTCGCTAGTGCTGGGCACATCCCGTTGCCTACAAGTTGAAGCCTGGAGAGTAGTTGCCGGACTAGGATCGGACAGCAGATATTGTCCCTTAGTTGGGCAATACTGACTGTGATACGAATGAGGCAGCTCTTCCTGATCTACTAGCACAATCGACAGTGGAGGTAGAGCTGAGGGCGTCAGATGGGGTTGTGCGTGCTGAGATCTGCGCTGAGCCCGCTGTCTGGTCTCAGTAGCATGCACGGACTGGCTGAAAGTGCCTGCTAATGTGCCTCAACGACTTGCTTGGTTGCGGTTCTGCTGACGTTGACGTTGGCTGGAAACGATAGGGGGGTTCTCCTGGCGTTCCTCCTCGTCGGGGGCCATATAGGGCTTTACCAGCTCCACGGTGTTAACCGAAGCGTACCCCTTGTTGTCGCTCGACAAGTCATCCACTATCGGGAAGATTCTGGGAGGAATCCCCATTTCATGGTAGAACCGCAGTTTAGTGTCATGCGTTGAGGACATATGGACTCATGTATTTTGACGTCATACGATAGGAAGTGGAGTGAAAGAGAAGAGCCCAAGGATCATATGGTGTGGTAGATATAAATCTGACATGAATGAGGACTTGGAGTCCAAATCACACCATATACCCCCGGAGGAAACTCTTCAGGTCGAGAGACCAAGAGTGAGGATTAGGCTGGGCCCGAAGTAGAGTGGTCGGGCGTTCCTACGTACCCCATGAGGATGGGAATCAAGCCATACATAGTTCTGAAAGCAAAGTTTAACGTCATGCGGGATGATGAGAAGCCCAGATGTGTTGGTACACATCCTGCCAAAACTACTAAGCCCACGTGAGTCGTGCTCGGTGTTGGAAACAAGAAGTAGTGGTGGGACATTCCCGACACAGAAGGGGGGCAAGTTAGGGTGAAGGGATTCCTGGTGAATACCGGCCTGATGACACTAACACAATCATGTGGCGCACCTAGATGCGCGAAGAGAAAGAGCCGAGTATGATGGAATTCTACATGAACATGAGGAAGTGGAAATGTGTGAATCATGGCGCTCGGGATTCAGATCACGATGATGGTAGTGTGACGATGGAGGATAATTGTTGACCGTGGTGGAAACCCAGCATCCATATCGCGTTAGCCTAGAATGGGGACAAACAAATGAGGGTCGACCGTTGACCATGTTCGAAACATGGGACTATGTCACAAATGTTGTCAGAGATCCGTAGGGACGTTGTCCCGAAACGATTGGAGGTCCCTTAGGTCCAGCATCCATGGAGAGCCCTTAATCCTAGCATCCATGTTGTCTGAGGGCCCTTTTGGGTGTGGAAAAGGATGAGGATCCAAATAGCGATCTCATGAAGCTTGGTCATGGAACGAGGGGAATGTCCCTATGAAAATCTGCACACTTCGGGCACTTTGTCTAAACACATATGAATGTGACAATGAGACGTATTAGATAGGGGGAGCAGAGTCCTTTCCCATAGGGAGATCTTGGTTTAGGGTCGTAGAATTCAGACCATGGATGGGAGGAAACATAAGAGGCACATGGTGGAGTAACTCAAACACATGGCGTGAATGGGAATAGAAGGTGTGTATGGTGCGGTGAACAACCCGACGAGAATGATGACATAATCCCATATCACACCGCACGACCCCCTTGGGAGATGTTTTAGGTCAAGGGACCGAAAGAGAAATTTAGGCTAGGCCCGTGGGGAAGTTCCCGGGCGTTCCTACGTATCTCTTAAGGATGAGAATCAATCCTCACGTAGTTCTTGAAAGTGTCTAAGTTTAAGGTCTTAGAGCATGGATCGTGAATGGGTAAGGGGAGCAAGGGACACATGGCAAGGCGGTTAAAAAACTCAACATGAATGAGGACCCAAGCCAAACTTACCATGTGTTATTTGAGGAAATGCTCGAGTCGAGGGACCAAACACGAAGGTTGGGTTGGGCCTGCGGGGAAGTGCCCGGGTGCACCTACGTATCTCATAAGGATGAGAATCAAGACTCATGTAGTTCTAAAGGGTGGCATGGTAAGGTACCAGTGCTAGGGAAAAAGAGGAGTGTAGGCGTGGACCTTGCACCAAAAGAAGCGGAATTTGAAAAATCATGTTTGTCCAATAAGGTGAGTGGTATTTCTTATGAAGCGACAAACCCAGTGTTGAAATCCCTGGTGTCGCCAAAATAATCAAGCCGTGATAGGCATTGACAAATGGCATGGCATGTGACCAATACCCAATGCGATGTCCTCTACAATGAGGTCATCACAATGCAGTGCCTTTTTTCGTCGTGCGACTAGGACGATAATGTCATAGTTTTAGGGTCGTATGATAGGTCCAAACACGCATTTTAACGTTATCCAGCGCAGATGTAGCAGAGGAGATGCTAGACATGGAATTTGTGCAGTGTTATGAAACACAGTTGTTGGAGACATGATCCCACATCACATTGTACGCCACTCGGAGAGGGAGACCTTGGGCCGAGGGGCCTATATAGAGGTAAGAGGTGAAATAGGGGGGGGGAGACTAGCTCCCTAAATGGGCTGATCCCGAAGACAAGGCGTCCGGGCGGTCCTACGTATCCCATGAGGATAGGAATCAAGCTAAACGTAGTTATAGATGGATCTTAGTTTATGGACTTAGTGTTCAGACCATGAATGGCGACAACTTCCTGAGTAATCGCAAATGTCAACCCGATCCCTAAGCCCACATGAGTAAAACTCAGTGTGGGAAACAAGGGGGGGTATCCTTATCGCAATACTTGGGGTGCCCTTCAAAGGGGAGTCGACAGAGATCCCCGAAGGACACCTTTGATGCGGCTTGTTCCACCAACGTGCAGACGTGCATGGAGGAATAGTACCAAGAGTTCCGAGACTCTACTTAGACATGATGATAATGGAGAAGGATGTGAATCATGCAACCGAAATTTTGGGATTAATGGCATTGGTGTGGCGATAGAGGAAAACAGTTAACCGTGGCGGAAAAAACAGTCTCCATATTGTGTTAGCCTGAGGTGGGAAAAACCAATGAGCATCGACCGCTGACCATATTCGCAATGCGGGATTTTATTGATTTTTTGTTTCTAAACCCTCGGGGGCATTGGCCCATAATGGTAGGAGAGCCCTTGGGTGTAGTATCCAGGCCATTCTTGGGGGTCCCTCCGGGTGTGAAAGATGACGGAAGCCCTGATGAAGGGGTACGCAAAGCCTGGAAGGCGGGTGCGGACGTGTCCGAGTAATGTCTGGCATTCCATGTAATAAACCGGAGTACCCTTAGGCACATTGGTGAACCGCTGAAAAGGGTCGACGGAACAGCTCGGGACGGAGAGGAACATGGCGCTGTCATTACAAGACCGGCGTTAACGAGGACATAATCCCACATCACACCATATAATCCCCTCATGGAGGAAGGGTAGGCCAAGGAGCCAAGATGGGATGGAGATTCCCGAGAGATGGGGCTGGACCCGAATCCTAGATATTCAGGTGATCCTACGTATCCCATGAGGATGCAAATCAAGCCACATGTAGTTCTCTAGATGCAGTTTAACGTCATGTGGGATGAGGAGGGGAGTAATATACTCCCAAACAAGGGAGGTGTATGGTACGGCGAATAAACTAACGTGAATGAGGACATAATCCCACACCACACCATACACTCCTATAAGAGAGGACCTGGGGCGGGGGCCCAAAAAGGCCAAGGGGCATGATGGTTAGGCATCAGTCAGGAAGGCCTGACCTTCTTGCAGTTTAACGTCTTGCAGTAAGGACGAGGACCAGGGGCCCAAGGAGGCCAAGGGGCCTGAGGCTGGGCCTTGGTCAGGAGGGCCTGACCTGCTTGCAGTTTAACGTCTTGCAGTAAGGACGAGGGATAGGGACCCAAGGAGGCCAAGGGGCCTGAGGCTGGGCCTCGGTCAGGAAGGTCTGACCTGCTTTCAGTTTAACGTCTAGTACTAAGGACGAGGGCCAGGGGCCCAAGGAGGTCACGGGTCCTGAGGCTGGGCCTCGGTGAGGAAGGCATGAGGCTGGGCCTCGGTCAGGACAACCTGACTAACTTGCAGTTTAACGTCTTGCAGCAAGGATGGGGAAAGAGATAACTGTATCTCGTCCGGGGATTTGTACGGCATGACAAGTAACCTAACGTGAAAGAGGATGTAATCCTACACCACACCATACACTCCTATAAGTGAATCGAGGCCGTGGGCCCGACCGCTGGCACCACCCGGAGGGATGTTTTTCGCTTCAGGATGGGGAGGAACGAGTTACCGCACTCGATGTTTGGGCCATCTCGGGGTGGACCCGAGGATCCAGGACACTGTTGACCATGTTCGAAACACAACGTTCCTATGGTGACCTGATATGGGAGTAAAAAATGAGTGTCGACTGTTGATAAAATTCACAACACGGGACTTGTATCGGCTTGTTTCTTTGAAACCCTCTGGGGCGTTGGCCCATATCGGTTGGAGAGCCCTTGGGCATAGTATCCAGGCCGTTCTTATGGGTCCCTCCGGGTGTGAAAAATGATGGAATCCCAGTCAAGAAGTGAGTGAAGCATAGCTGTATCCATCCACGAAAGAGGAAAACATCTCCAAGGGGTGACGTGCAGCCGGGTCGAGGCTTGCTAGATGTGAGTTGGGGAAAAAGTGTGCACTCTTCCATATGTCTTGACCCGAGGAGAGGATTTTGGCTTTTGGGTTGGGCTGATGGACGAAATGTCCGGGCGTTCCTACGTATCCCATTAGGATGGGAATCAATCCATACGTAGTCCTTGAAGGCCATGCAGTTTAACATCATGCGGTGAGGACGAGGGAGGATAGAAAAACGGGAGTGGGCACATAGGAAAACCCTTACAATCCTTGTATGAGCGGGGCTGTATGAGCGGGGATAAGAAAGCCTACTCCTCGCTACGCAAGGACCCTCCAAGGAAACTATTAACAGGGGTATAGTGGGAGAGAAGAGCTTGGGGTTGGGCTCAAGACGAGGCGTCCGAGCGTTCCTACGTATCCCATTAAGATGGGAATCAAGCCGCACGTAGTTCTTGAAGCGCAGTTTAACATTGTCCTGGATGAGAAATGTGTCTCAACTGGGTATATGTGTGGTACGGCTAGTAACCTGACGTGGCTGAGGATGTAATCCCACACCACACTTTACAATCCTATAAGAGAGTCCTAGTCAACGAAGGCCACGGGGCCCAAGGCTACGCATGGGTCAGGAAGTCCTGACTGGCTTGCAGTTTAATGTCTTGCAGCAAGGACGGGGGTCGGGGCCCGAGGAGGCCAAGGGGCCTGAGGATGAGCCTCGGTCAGGAAGGCCTGACCTGCTTGCAGTTTAACGTATTGCAGTAAGGACGAGGGGAGATCTTAGTTTAAGGTCATAGTGCTCAGACCATTTTGATGTTTATCATCCTGCAGGATGGCGATGCAGTTTAAGTTCGTGCAGGACCATACAGTTTAAGGTCATGTTGGACATTGAAAAAGGACCAGGTGAAGTACTGCTTGAGGAACCTGGCATTGGTGGGAGGAGTTACGCGCTCACCATCCGTGGTTACCAAGGAGTACGCCCCGTTGGGATAAACCTTATGGATGATATAAGGCCCTTCCCATTTGGGTTCTAGCTTGGGTGGATTCGTACCAGGGATCATTGGCGATCGAAGGGCCAGCACTAGGTCGCCATGTAGAAAAGAACGGAGGTGAACCTTCTTGTTGAAGGCCCTCGCTATCTTATTCTGATGCCTTTACAGATTGTGTAGGGCACGAATTCGGTTCTCGTCCAGTGCTTCTAATTCAGCTAGACGGATTTCAACCACCTCATCTGGCGCCTGCTGGTCATAGACTACAGTGCACAGCGATGGCAGCTGGATCTCAATGGGTAGGACGGCCTCAACCCCATACACCAGGGAATATGGGGTCAGCTGGTTAGAGTTGCGAGTCATCGTCCGATAAGCCCGGAGGGCGTTGGAGAGCTTGTCCGACCAACTTTTCTTGTTTTGACCAACAATCTTATGTAGAATGTTAAAGAGGGTTTTGTTGAACACCTAGATCTGTCCGTTTACCTGCGCGTGATAGCGGGAGGTATGGTTCGAATGGATTTCGTACGTGGCCTACAATTTCATCAACTCAGCCACTCGTAAGTTGGTGGTGTTATCGGTGAGGACGATACGAGGGACCCCGAACCGATGGATAATATTGGAGCTCACAAAGTCAACGATGGAACGGGCCTTGACCTCTTTGGTGGATCTGCCTCTTCCCACTTGGAAAAGAAATCTGTGTCAGTCAGGATGAACCTACACTGGCGAGCTGTTGCCGGTGGATATGGTCCCAATACATCAAGTCCCTGTACCGCAAATGGCAAAGAGTACTTGGTGGGGTGGAGAGGCTCCGGCGGCCGATGCAGGAAGATGGTGTGAACATGGCATGTGTGGCATCTCTTGGCATACCCGATACAATCATGGATCATAGAGGGCCAGAAGTACCCCATCCTTTGGATTTGATGGGACAGCTTCGGCCCGGCTTGATGGGCACCACAGGAACAGGAATGAACCTCTTGCATAACTTGAGGGATCTCTACTCCTTGAATGCAACGGAGGAGAATTCCATCAAAGCTCCTCTTATAAAGGATCTGTTCAAGACTGGGGCCACTCTGGAGAGTAAATTGCAGCGCGCGGCATCGGGTTCGCTCGCGCTCAGCCTGGTCGTCCGGGAGGTGACCATTTTGGAGATACATGACAAAAGGTTCCCTCCAGTCGGGAGTGGCTTCAACCACTGTGTCTAACAAACCCGGGACCCCTGACGTAGAGGGCCCAGCGGTGAGATGACTTACCCGCAGGCCATCATTTTCCTCTTGGGTGACGGGGGAAATGACTCTCTGGTGTGCCACATGTATGATCAAATCATCTTTCTTGGGTTCTGCGAGTGACGCAGCTAAGCCAGCCAAAGCGTCAGCTCGACCATTCTGTGACCAAGGGACATGGGTGAACTCTGGCCGAGAGGGGAACTGGGCCATTAGGCGGAGGGTACACTCCAGCAATAGTACAAGATCCGACTTCCTGACAACATAGTTTCCATTGACCTGTTTGATTACCAGATCAGAATCTCCTTTCACATGTAGATGGGGCACGTCGATCTCAAGGTCCAACTCGAGGCTGGTGATGAGAGCCTGGTAATCTGCCTCGTTGTTGGTATAGTCTTCTGGCAACAGGAATGAGTATGGTAGGACGGCTTGCGCCGGGGTAATGAAGATGATACCCAGGCCCACTCTGTTGAGCTTAGGATCGTTAAGCCTCCTACCGGTGGGGCTCTGGGAGGCACCGTCGAAGTGCATTTGCCAACATGGGGCGACACGATTGACTGAGAGGATCGTTTCATCAGAAAAATCCAGGTCCTGGGATTGATCCATGGAGGTTGGTTGGGGAACTAAAAAGCCTGCCAACGCCTGTCCTTTAATGGCCTTCTGATGTACGAACCTGATATCAAACTGCGGGAGAATCACTGCCCACCATGATAGTCGGCCAGTCAACATGGGGCGGTTCAGGATGTACTTCAGTCGGTCTACCCGGGAGACCAATTGTACCTCATGGTGCTGCAGGTAATGCCGCAGCTTCCGTATGGAAAAGATGAGCGCAAGACAGCTCTTTTCGATAGGAGAGTATCTGACCTCCGTATCAAGAAGCATGCGGCTGAGGTAGTAGAGACTGTTCTCAGTACCCTCATTATTCTTCTGGGCGAGAAGTGCACCGAGGGACCGTTCTAGGGCAGTCACGTAAAAGACTAGTGTATTTCCGGAGATGGGTGGCATCATAACCGGAGGTTGGAGCAGATACTGCTTGATTTCCTTGAAGGCGGTCTGACACTCCTCATCCCATTCATAGGCGGCACCCTTCTTCATGAGCCGGGAAAAGGGCTTACACTTACCGGCGAGATTCGCGATGAATCGGCGTATATAGGCTATGTGGCCTTGGAGACCTTGAAGTTCCCCAATATTGCTCGGGGGAGGCATTTGGATGATAGCCTTGATCTTCTCTGGGTTGATCTCAATGCCTCAATATCTAACAACAAATCCTAGAAACTTCCCAGAGGTGACCCCGAAGGCACACTTCAACGGGTTCATCTTCAGGTGACTGGAACAAAGGAAACCGAACACTTTCTCAAGGTCTTTGAGATGGTCCTGGAACTGGCATGATTTGGCCACTAGGTCATCTACATAGCATTCCACAAGCATCCCAAGAATCAGCTTAAATATGCGATGCATGGCCCTATGATAAGTGGCACCCACAGTTTTCAAGCCGAAGGGCATAACCTGGTAGCAAAAGGTACCTTGGGGATCCTTGAAGGCAGTGGACTCCTCATCCTCGGGGGCCATCCGGATCTGTTTGTACACGGAATACCCATCCACGAAAGAGAGAGCTTGGAACCCGGTCGTGGTGTCAATCAATAACTCAGTCACCGGGAGTGGGAAGTCGTCCTTTGGGCAATGGCGATTAAGGTCACGAAAGTCGATGCAGACTCTGATCTGCCCATTCTTCTTCCTGACTGGCACAATGTTGGAAAGCCACTTGGGGTACTGGACTTCCTTAATGAATTTGTCTTTGATAAGCTTGTCAACTTCGTCCTCAACCATAGCATCATGGGAAGGGTGCATCTTCCTGGGAGGCTGCTTAAACCCACGATGGTTTTCCAGGAGGCCCAGATGGTGAACGACTACCTGGGGATCTTGTCCTGGCATCTCATTGTAACTCTAGGAAAATATATCACGGTGTTGTTTGAGAAATTATATGTACCGCTGTCGCTCCTCGGGTGAAATGGATACACTGATCAATGTGGGTCTTATATCTGCCTGGCTAGCAAGGTTCACCTGTACTAGTTCATCAACCGTGGTAGAGACGCCTTCCTCAAAGGCAGGGGTGCATCCTCCAGGTCATCCTCTCCACCCGTGGGGGGATTTCCCGCAATAGGAGATATTTCTGGGCTATCAAAACCTGAGGGGATGCTGGTGCTAGCTTGGGAGCAGTGGTCATTATATCCGGAGACTCACTCAACATTGAGAACATAGCAATGAAGGCAGTCGGCCCAATACCATCTGGCCTTCAGCCTAAGGGGCCATGTTGGATGATATCAAAGTAGTGGTGACACGTCCACCTGAGTTGGTTGATTCCATCTCGGAAGAAGAGACACGTATGACATACTGCTGTTGTCATAAGCTTGACATTCCCGGTACCACACAGGGGTAAGAGGCTTTGGGATCGCCTGAGCCTGGTTGGTGTAGGGGTACGAGGTGATTTCCCGCCATCTCTTGGACATGGGAACATGCCTTCCTTTCATACATGAAACAACAAAACATTTCCCCATGTCAGGGGTCGTGGCCTCCAATCGGTGGACCGGGAGGATGTAGGTGTCATCCATACTTGCCCAGGGATCACCTGTGACTAGGGCTAGTTCATCCTCGCTTACTAGGATTTGCTAAACATTACTCTTGTAATAATCAGCATCCAGATAGCGGGCCTCACAAGAGGAGAAAGGAGACACATCTCCTTGGATCATGCCTACTCGACCCTTGAGGGAGTATTTGATGCACTGGTGATACGACGAAGGGACTGCTGTGTGCAGATGGAGCCCTGGCCTACCCATCAACGCCTTGTTGGTGGTGTCCTGAGAGACGACCATGAATTGGGTGCTGGAAATTAGGCCACCAAACTGAGTCTTCAGGCGGATCTTGCCGACTGGGGTTTGCTCAGTCCTATCATATCCCTGGATTCTTAGGTCATAAAGTGTTAAATCATATTCAGACAGACCCAGATTTCGTAGTGTCTGATTTGGAATTAGGTTGATTCTGGAACCCGTGTCAACGAGGCAGCAGCAGACTTCCACACCATTGAAGTGGCTAGTGATGTACAGCGGGCGAATATTCACCTGTATAGGAGGGTCCTCATCTTCACCGGAGAATGACATAACCACCTGACACTCGGCGTTCTCAATTTCCTCGGCATGGAAGGATTCTTGTGACCACCACCTCCGTCTCAAACTAGAGGGGGCTCCTTAGGGCCTCAAAAAGTGCATCGCGCATTTCAGACGATAGGCTAAGGGCCTCAAGGATTAAAATCCTTGCTATAATGTCGTCCAGGTGCTTCAAGACATCATACTTTCATTCCAAACGTGAGCCTCTGCTTACAAGAGGTCGTTCTGCAGTTGGAGGCATAGCGGGTCCTGCCGGTTGAACCAGCGGTTCGCTAGTGCTGGTCACATCCTGTTGCCTACAAGTTGAATCCTGGAGAGTAGTTGCCGGACTAGGATCGGATAGCAGAGATTGGCCCTTAGCTGGGCAAGACTAACTGTGATACGAATGAGGCAGCTCTTTCTGATCTAGTACCACAAACGACAGTGGAGGTAGAGCTGAGGGCGTCAGATGGGGTTGCGTGTGCTGAGCTCTGTGCTGAGCCTGCTATCTAGTCTCAATAGCATGCACGGACTGGCTGACAGTGCCTGCTAATGTGCCTCGACGACTAGCTTGGTTGCGGTTCCGCTGACGTTGACGTTGACTGGAAATGTTAGGGGGGTTCTCCTGGCGTTCCTCCTCGTTGGGGGCCATATAGGGCTTTACCAGCTCCAAGGTGTTAACCTAAGTGTACCCCTTGCTGTCGCTCGACGAGTCATCCACTATCGGGCAGATTCTGGGAGGAATCCCCATTTCAGGGGTCATAAATTTGCCAAGAGTGCGGGGCGATGACGACACCGGCGGAGCGCGTTGTTTCTTCTTTTGTCGTCGCTGCTTGCCCTTTTGGGAAGAGGTCGACTATGAAGGCGATGTAGATATACTGGCTACTTCTTCTGAAGGTTTCGGCTGCTTCAAACGTGGCCAAATGATACCATGGGCACAGACAAGGGTTTTTTGATCCATCCAGTCATTGTGTCTCTAGGACCCACGACTGGGAACCTGCTACCAGTCGCCTTCGCTATCACTACCGATCTCTGACCCTGTAAAGACACCCGCCACTGGTGTCAGTGTCGGGCCAAACATGACTATGTTGTTGTTGACCTGGTCTTGAATCCAGTCTTTAAACACAAATAATTTCTTGAGGGTGTGCCCCAGAATCTGATGATAAGGACAGTAGTTGGGGTGATCAGTGAGATTTGCCTCTTCCCGCCTTCTGCACTCGGGCAGGCGCACAATCCCTTGCTCTAGAGCACTTCAGAAGTAGCCAGGGACCTGATTTTCGTTGAATGAATAGGTCTGGTGCCTTCTTTACGGATAGGGGGCCCCGAGGGCCTGGCCCTGACGATGGGATGAAGGGGCCTGCCGAGGAGGCTTCTCTTGATTGTCTCGCCTAAGTGGAGGTGGAACATTGCGCGGGGGATCCTGTCGATTCTGAGGCAGTCGCTGCTGGGCAGGATCCAGCATTTGAGGTGGAGGACCTCTACGAGGTTGCATGGCTGGTGCCGATGGAAGTAATTCCAGCTGCCTGGGGGCTTCTATTTGGGCCACCGTGGCGGGTTCGGCTCTAGCAGTCCTCCTGGCAGGGATCATATGGGGCAACGAACGTGCCTGACTAGCCTGTTGTAGAGCCTCCTCAAGGCACTGAGCCTTATCTGAGAAATCTTGGAACCCTCCAGGGTAGTTCTAGGTAATCAGGGAAGTTACCAGCTCTGTTTTAACATTACCTACAGACATCGTCAATAATTTCTCTTGAGTCAGTGGCATATCGAGGGAGTATGTAAGTCCCTTCCACCGGGCGATGAAATCTGTGAATCATTCATCAGGCCTTTGGTTCCACTTGAAGAGGTCTGAAATGTTGTTCTTCCGCATGGTGGAGCTGAACGGGTATAGGAACTGCCTCCAGAGATCCTCCCAAATGGTCACCGATCCGATAGGGAGCTAGCTATACCAGACGAATGCGGGACCTTCCAATGTCTGCACGAAACATCGGAGCTTGGCGGCTTCTTGCTGGGTCGGAGTCCCCGGCATGGGGCTACACCTGGAAGAAAAATGATCCAAGTGCTACAGCGGGTCCTCTGTCCCATTGAAGGGCGAGAAAGTGGGATTCCCAAAACCTGGGGGTGCGGGCATATCATCCACCCACGCGGGATACAACTTGACATCCGGTGGGACTGCCACCAGCCACGTTTCCAACGCTTTGAGGCGGGCGATGAGTGCCACTATAAGATCATCTGGATGGGGGTCCTTGTATTGAAGGGGATCCCTAACCACAAGTGCATTTCCAGGTTCGTCGACACGATTGATGGCTTCAGCGGCTCATGGAGCGACTGGCAGAACGGTCTGTGGGGCGACTGGGGGATCTCGGACTGGATTCTTCAGATTGCCCCATCATTCAGGAGGGTTTGGCGAGACGTATCGCACCCTCTTGCCATAAGTTCCGGCTTCTGCTCTTTCTGCAGAAGCAGCATGATCAGGGTTGCTCGGAGGCATCTCACCGGGGGGAATTGTTCCTGCCCCTGCTGCCCTGGCTTGGGGTTACCATAGTCGGGTCGCCGCTCTACAGCGCGCTCGGCCAAGAGTTCTTCAACCAGCCTCTTCTGCTCAGCAAGCTGCTGGCGTAACGCGGCCTTCTCGGGATCTTCGTCCGTCTTTTGTACAGAGGTGGATGGGTCGGAGTGCTTGATAGTTCCGACGTGCTCATTACCCTTACCGGCATTTCGACTGAGTACCAGCGACTCGGTGGGTACGGGGAGGCCTAGAAGGTTCCTCTGCTGATGGGTAACCCTCCCTGATGGGTCCAGTAGTGGCCGTACACTCTCGGGGGGTAAGTCTCCATCGAGAAATTCATGCTCTCCTTCCTTGTCCATTACGTCAGCCATGTGGACCGTGACCCCTCTCGAGGGCATGTCCTCAATGTCGCATAACGAATCGGGTTGTCATCAGATAGGGTTAAAGAGGAGAGCAGCATAGTGTCCCCAGCCATGGACATGCACATGGGGGGTAGCTTCCCTGATGACTCTGCGGAGTACATTGAAACTATGAACGCATTTCCTTTGAAGGGTGCTCTGACGGCCTGGTGACTCAGGGTGCTGGGCCACATGGAGTGCGGCAAATCGATCAAGCGGCATTGCTCACTGATTTCTTCAAAGTGCTCTCAACTTTTGGGGTACATCACCCTCTCGTAACAAAGGCGGAAGTGTGTCGCCCATAGGGTTTGGAAAAAGCACCCCACTTCTTCTGGGGTAAGGGACTCTGGTGCCCAAAAGTTCGGCGCTGCCGTCGGCCAGAACTTCTCTAGGAAGTGATCCGCTGCAAGAATGCTCCAGAAGCTTCTGGGTTTGGATTCAGGGTTTGGCCCTATATTGCCCCACACGTCAACTGGGGGCGGCTAAGGGACCGGTAGCGGTGCTGAGTTGGACTGCTGGGATAGTAAACTTGGCGGTGGAGAATATGGCGAACGAGTTGACTGGCCGACGAATTCTGGGCCATCCTCTAAAGAGTGAGGTGACCTGACCACGATATCACTATACGATGGGATGATAGCCACAGCCTCAGGCACATGATTCGTGGTCATCAGCGATGGGTTACGCCTTTTCTCTGCCGTCGTTGGTCCCCAAAACAGCTCCACGTGATCTCTGGTAGAGGTAGAGTGCGCTTTTGGTGACGACGGTGGTGATTGCACAGTCGGGACCTGCGGAACTTCCACGATTTCTTCCTCCTGGATGTACCTGTGGAGGGAGGCGAGAATCTGATGGACCTCAAATTCTGGGAGAATGAGGCTGATGCGCCTGGTCCCTGCCCCAGTTCTTGACGCGGCGGAGCGGGGAGAAGGTTCCCTCGCTGAGTTGCATTCCACTTCAGAATCCGAGAAATGGGTAGGTCTGATCTCCACCCGGGCCTTCCCAGGACTCTTCTTGTGGTGACGACGACCTACACTTATACCCCGGGGTGGCTCCTCGGGACAAGGTTGATTCCCAATATGTAGTCTTGGGGCGGTTCTGGCGTCGTGGCGGAGAGGGCTCCCGCTCGAGGTGGCCAGGGTACGAGGGGAACCAGGGAAAATTTCTAAGGGTACACGGGGAGGACCTCCATGGACAGCACCCATGTGGGCGGAGCTTCTATTGGAATCGGCAGGAGCATGGGGAGGACCTCCATGGTCGATCCGGGCGGAGTGAGGCTGACCTTCACTCCTCGAGTTATTGGGGCGAGGAGGACCTTTGGCCATTGCAGAGAGGACATAGGGAGAACCCCCATGTTGGAGAAGGACCAGATGGATAGTGCCTTCAGATCGGCGGTCGGGGGCAGGAGGAGGCACTCCATACCCTGTATAGTGGGCACGGGAGCGGTTTCTGCGCCGAGCGTCATTATCGCGGGGTGGGTCTTCCTTCGGGGCAGGGGTAGCACGAGGCATAACTCCGTGACGAGCTTAGGAACGAGGAAAGCCCACGCTCTGTGGAATGGTTGTACGGGGAGGACCTCCATATGGAGTGATGTTACCGCAGATTGGTTCGCGGCAATCATCGCTCAGGCCTGTGACCCCGAGAGTCAACCCAACCTGCCCGTGGGGCAGCTGAGGTCTCAATCCCGGTCGGGTGAAGGAGTTCCCCTACTTAGTGTATGCAGGAACTCCATGATGTACATCGGCAGTGGCTTGGGCCACAGTAGTTGTTGACGTCGACGTATCTTGGTGAGCGTCCTCAGCCCGGGCCCGGCGCTGACGTCGGGTCAGACGAGCAAGCACAAGTGGTTCAGGGGCATATCCTACCTTCTCTTCATGCGGAGTCGGACAGCGGGGTTGACACAGACGAATGGGAGCCCTTACCTGGAGCCCTTGGATCGGGACTCTGAGCGGGCCGAGCTGGACATCACCCGTCTCATCAGCATAAGGTGAGGAGTCATCGAGGCGTTCCAGGGATAGGCTCCCGGAACGATTGAACGTTGATGTGGGGAGAAGGGGCTCCCTGGGTGGCCTGTTAGGGTGGCGTTGACGGCGGGGCCTGGATGCCTCCAGGTCTAGGTGGGCCATATCCCAATTTGGGATGACCCCTTCCTCCTCATACCTGCGTACAAGGTTGATGATCACCCTTCGCTGGATGATCTCAGACGGGGGGAGGGGACGTGGCTGCCCCGTATTCACAGATGTAGAGGCCGTCATGGTGGTAGGGAAGCCACGCGGGGCAGCTGTTCCGGTATTTCCCCTGCCCCTACGTAGGCGAGCGGGTGGTGATCGTGTCTCCATAGCACCAACCTGGTTCTTGGGAAACAGAGAGATCAACTCATCAGCACTGCGAGGAAAAAGGGTTGACAACCAGTGCCCCAGCGTCATTCCATTCTCCATGTCTGTAAGAAGGATCCATGCTAACACGTTGCAGAACAGAACGCCCCACGTTCTACTGCCCTGATTTCCGGTGAGTTTCACGCCAGGCCCAGAATTTTCTTAGCGGGACCCGGAGCCAGATATCTGGATACGGTGACACATCAGGATACTAGTGTCTCGAACGCTACTAATCTCCACATAGAGGAGAATAATTTCACGTCGGGTTCACCATTTCTGTTTCTGACGCTTTCCGCCGGGGCACGCGCGCATCCGTCCGTCTGCGGGGGAGGATGTGTGGCATTGTTTCCCCACATTCCCGCTTTCCAAAGGCGGGCAGCAATCGCTTTTTATTCAGGGAATTCTACTCGTTCATCAAAATGGGATGATGGGATGTCGGTTCTTCCTTCCATGGATTCCTCCTCGGAACTCATCACCTAGTCCGAGTCTCCCTCATAGATTTAATACGTTGTCCGTGAAACTCTTCCCAGTGCCATGATTCCATGGACTTCGGTTGATTACACTACTTCTATCGGGACATTCCAAAGGGTCCGGTTAGAGAAACAAACTTCAGTCGGGGGAGTAGTCACGTCGAGGCATCAGTAGCGTGTCTGGATGTTGGGGAACTGGCATGTCTGTCTTTTATCCCTTGTCATTGGGCTTCTCGAGGGCGTGGAAACCCAAGGCTTCCCACATCAAGCACAGATAATTATATTCCATAGACATATATCTGAGGTTTTCCTCAGCCTCTTGTGTTTTAACACAGGGTATGCCGCAGGTTTAACATCCAGTGGAGATGGATCAGCCCGATCAGAGCATTAGCTGGAATGGATTGGATTGAGTAACATCCCTTGAAGGGGTTCCGATACCGGGACCAGACCATGGGCGGCTGCGAAGAGGAGTGGAATAGAATGATCTCACTGGGATATGGCAGTCCGGGTGAAAATCAGGATGGGTGATGGATGGATGGATGAAGTGGAGGGGGAGTGAAATGGGACCATCGCAGGGGTGACGGTGAGGTTGGTCTTGAGCCTCGAAGAGACCTCCTACGTATCCCCGCGGTAGGGAATCAAAGTTCTCATAGTTCGGGGTGGTGCCGGTGAACCGACGTGAAGGTGGACCTTTGCCCGATGGATTTTGGGATTGAACCTCGTGAGGTTTCATACGTACCATGGCTTGACATGGATCAAAGTCCTCATAGTTCGAGATGGTGCCGGTGAGCCGACATGAATGGGGACCTTGGTCCGATGGGTGTCGCCAGCGAACCGACGTGAATATGGACCTTGGTCCGATGGACATCTTCAGTGAACTGACGCGAATGTAGACCTTGGGGTCCACTGGTGGTGGGCGTGAACCTCGTGAGGCTTCCTACGTACCATGCCTTGACATGGATCAATGTACCCATAGTTCAGATTGGACTTCGTTGGAGAACCGACGTGAATGTGGACCTTGGTCCAGATGATGTGGGGCTTACACAATAGGTTGCCCGGGTGCTGGTGACCTGA
Source organism: Viscum album (assembly GCA_963277665.1). NCBI lineage: Eukaryota > Viridiplantae > Streptophyta > Magnoliopsida > Santalales > Viscaceae > Viscum > Viscum album. The sequence continues at coordinate 1,059,554,284 of OY728125.1, forward strand.
TGTGAATAAGGTCGGGATGACCAATAGTTGGTGGGATTGAACCTCTAGGAGGATTTCTACGTACCATGCCTTAGCACGGATCAAATACCACGTAGTTCAGGTTGGACGCCGGAAGGCCGACGTGAATGAGGAGGACCAGGGGGTCTTAGTGGTGGTGGGCTTGAACCTAATGAAGGCTTCATACGTACCATGCCATGACATGGATCAAAGACCTCATAGTTCAGGTGTGGACGCCGGAAGGCCGATGTGAGGAAGGGATCATGGTCCGATGTGAGATGGTCTTGAACTATAGGGAGGCTTCCTACGTACCATGTCTTGACATGGATCAAATACCTCGTAGTTCAAATGGGGTATCGTTAGCGAACTGATGTAGAGGTGGACCTTGGTCGGATGGTGGGTGTCGGTGAACCGACGTGAAGAAGGGAACATGGTCCGATTGGAGATGGGCTTGAACCTCAGGGAGGCTTCCTACATACCGTGCCTTGACATGGATCAAAGTCCTCGTAGTACGGGATGGTCACGACGGATTTCCGTCAGACTGGAATGTAGTTTAACCTCATGCAGGACGAAGATGAACCCTGACGTGAATGAATGATGGGTCGGCTTGACCCTCGGGGAGGCTTCCTACATACCATGTCGTGACATGGATCAAAGACCTCGTAGTTCAAATGATGGAAGTCATCAGCGAACCGACATGAAGGTGGACCTTGGTCCAATGGGTGGTGGGCTTGAACCTCGTGAAGGCTTCCTACGTACCATGCCTTGACATGGATCAAAGTCCTCGTAGTTTGGGTTGGTCACAACGGCTTACCGCTGGGCCGAAATGCAGTTTAACGTCATGCGGGATGAGGAGTGAACCCTGACGTGAATAAACGATGGGCAGTGGGCTTGGACCTCGTAGAGGCTTCCTACGTACCATGCCTTGACATGGATCAAAGGCCACATAGTTCATAATGGGTTTGCAGTTTAATGTCATGCGGGACAAGGGAATTCAGTTTAATGTCATGATAGACGAGGGTGGGACTCGACGTGAATAGATGACCGAGTGGTGGGCTTGAACCTCGTAGAGGCTTCATACGTACCATGTTAGGACATGGATCAAAGTCCTCATAGTTTGGTTAGGGTGAGGGTCAGGGTCGATGCTCACACTAAGCACATGTGAGACATGCTCAGTGTGAGAAACAAGAGGTTGCATGGACATGACGATCACGTCGCGAAGGATGCATCTATGAGAAGCGAATATGGGCTTATGTGTTAGGTGGCCCATGATGCGGGGACTTACTCCAGGATGGAGGCCCGAAGTGTGGCTCACCCCCTTCACTGACCTTGGTAGTGGGGAAGTACAGAGATGCAGGGGTGAAACCTTCCGTAAGAAGGGATAAGGGCTTACACCAAGGTGGTTTCCCTTCTCCCATGGACATATGCTACTCCGAGAAGGAGGATATCATCCCTTGTGGAGTGGGTGACCCCGTCTCTGTGGAGACGGGTGGCTTAAAAAATGTCCGAGCTGGGGGGACCCTGCGTGCGAAGCACATTGCCAGATCACAGTTTAACGTCATGTGTTGAGGACGAGGTGCTTGGTAGTTTAACGTCCCACAGCTCGGACGAGGTGGGTTTACTCTGCACCCCTATGACTTACATGACTGACACCCTTTTCTCCTTGGGGGAGGGAAGGTACTAGTAAGGCCGTAGTCAAGGGGGGTCGTAGAGCGAACCATTGAGGGGTCCACGTTAGCATGGCTATGCGAACAAGAAGTTGCCGTTAGCATGCCTATTTGAAGAAGCATTAGGCGAAGCAACGCTACGAGTGGTGTTGCCCGTGGGACTTTGAAATCACATCGTGCAAACCTGGAGGGTCGCACGGGAAGAGGAATTTCCAAGCAGAGGAGTGTGCTTCGCGAAGTGGAGTGCCTTGGCCTTAGCATGGGGCAGAGGTGTGGATGGGGGGTGCTTCGCGAAGTGGAATAGTATTCGCGGAGCCCTGCTTTGTGAAGCAGAGGTGCCTCGCGAAGTAAGGTGCCGCGAGGTAGTGCGCTTCGCGATGTGTAGTGCCTTGTTCATAGCATGGGGATCACTAGTACAAGATGGGTGTTTCGAGAAGCATAAATGCCCCACAGCTACCCGGGTTCCCTTGGGAATCCCCCTCATTCGCGAATGCCCTTGAGCTTTGCGAAGGTCATTCCTCTCGGAAGAGGGGCTCAAAACGAGACAAAGCGAAGGCGTCACGCGAAGTAGAATTACCTCGCGGAGCTCATGATTCTCGGGGCGAAGGGTGCTTTGCGATTCGGGAGAGGAGAAGCCGAAAGTTTGGATTGTCCGTTCTCTGGGCTCAGGGGGAACCCAGTATTTATAGGCAAGGGGAGCCGTGAAGCGGAACTCACGCGGTGCGAAGGGGCGGTGGTTGCTTCACGGCAGGCTCGCGAACATCAGGTTGGTCGCGGAGAGGTACTGCCTCCGGTGCTTCGTGGTGGGCTCGGGAACGTCAGGCCGCTCGCGGAGAGGTACCGCCTTCGGTGCTTCGCGGCAGGCTCGGGAACGTCAGGCCGGTCACGGAGAGGTACCGCCTCCGGTGCTTTGCGACAGGCTCGTGAACGTCAGGCCGCTCACGGAGAGGTACCACCTCCCGGGCTTCGCGGAGGGCTCGCGAACGTCAGGCCATTCGCGGAGAGGGACCGCCTCCGGTGCTTCGCGGTGGGCTCGCGAACGTCAGACCGTTCTCGGAGAGGTACCGCCTCCGGTGCTTCACGGCGGGCTCGTGAATGTTAGGCCGTTCGCGGAGAGGTACCGCCTCCAGTGCTTCACGGGACCGCGATGCTCGGGGGTGCTTCGCGTCGGCGCTTCGCGAGGCAGTGTGCGAGGCTTCTTTTTCGCTCCTTCCTTTCGTGCAATATTTTGGCACCAACACAAATCCAATGGATAAACATGGGAAAAGGGGAAAAAATACAACCATACAACATAATTAAGGAAACCCTGATAAATATACCAAATCAACATAGGTAGTGTCTGATACATAATAGATGCATGGAATGCTAGTACAATGGAAATAAAAATCAAGAATTCTATACAATAAAACAAAAAGAACAAAATTAGCCCACGAGAATCTCTAGCCATGCTTTATCCTTTGCTCAAGATCTCCAACTAGAACATACATGTATCAACAACCTGAAGCTGAGACTTTTCCCCTACTATTACCTGCAGTAGTAAAGTCTACACGGGTGCCCAAGAGGCTGCCCAGGTAGGGTGTGTGACAAGTCTCAGTAGGCCACCACCAATGATGTCTACGTGTAATCCAAATAGGTGATCACAAGAAAAGTGAGTAATATAATGCAAGTAAGTAAACCAAAGTAAATAAACAACCCTCCTGCTCAGGTTCTGAAAGGACACATGGCAGGTCTACCTACTTCATCTCACGGATGGTAAACTGAATGATCACCCAAGTTATAAGTACATAGATATAGGTTATCACTGGCACGAGGTTAACATGCCTATCATACATTCTTATCACATAAATACAAGTATCATTGGCCCGAGGTATGAATTCCTCTTGTCCATAAGAACTGTAACCGGTGTGGGGTAGAAATGCCTCCCACCCACAAGGGTTATATGGGAACGAGGTATAAATGCCTTTCATCCTCAATCATTATAGCTGGCGTGGGGTAGAAATGCCTCCCATCTATAAAGGTTATAGGGGAACGAGGTATAAATGCCTCTCATCCTCAATCACTGAGATTTATTTGGCATGGGGTAAGAATGCCTCCCACCCAACACATGTGTTATCACAAGCTTGTCAACACAGTAAAGCATAACCATTCACATCACAATATATAAGGAAAACCATCATATATCATATCACATTAGCAAAGAAAGGCATATCCATCTTATAATATCACATAAGGAAAGCATGGAATACATGAATTTCAATTCATTAAAGGTTTTTAGGCTCTCTCATCCTAGCCAACCTCTAACCAAGTCATCTCATTTTCTTATCATGTCAAATGCCCTTTCAAGACATTTCATTAACGTTCAAAGGTAAAAAGGGTCCATTTCTCAAGGCATAACACCTATGTTTGACCACTCCCGGTCTATAACAAATCCAAACACCCTAACAAGGTTGGATTCATCATTCTTATACCACACATGTCATTTAGATATGGAGCAGTCATTATAAATACGGGGTTTGGCAAAAGACAAACCATGGAATGACAACAATAACTAAAAAAGGCCAAAACCCAAAAATGGAAACCACCTGAACACCTACCTTAGAGTTGTAGGCATAGGCTCACTTGACATCGACCACAAATTTTCAGTAGATTGGAAGTGATCTGAGTTCCAGTACAATGACCTTAAAATAGGGCATATGAGCCTACATCAAAATAATAAGATGGAAGGCGGGATTTGCCAATGAAGGAACGGTGTGTGAGGTTAGCCTTACTTTGGCCCTTCCAACGATTCCGACAGATCAAGAATCGGGCTCCGGACGAAGGCTCCACCAAGAGAAGAGTGAGAGGAGGGTTTGGAACTCAAAAAAGAGTTATCCTCTTGTTCATTCCGCTGGAGGAAGAAGTAAAGGCTCATAAGCCTTATAAATTAATTAAGGGAAAAGGTAAATTTACCTAGAGCTAGGTCGCACGGTTTTGGTGCACAGTTTACAAAACCATGCACAAACCGTTAGCACCTCCCTGCCTCCAGAAAAAGGGCCATATAGGTTAGGCGCACAGTTTACCCAAATCATGCACAAATCGTGCGCACCTCCCTACATTCAGACCAAAGGCAGCATGATTTACCTAAACCGTGCGCAAGCCGTGCACAAGTCGTGCGCCCCTGTCTGCAAGTCCATTTCTCAAAATCCCGGGCTCCGAACCAACCCCAAAAACTCCCTGAACCTTCCTTAGGATGTTACCCACATTGCACAAGCTTAAAGGAAAGATTTGAAATAAAAAACAAACGATCTATACCTTTTCCAAAGAGTCGGGTCGTTACGAACTACCCTCCTTAAAACAACTCATCCCTGAGTTGGCCTTCTGAGGTTACTAAGGTGTCATCAAAAAAATGTTCCGACCACTGAGAACGTATATTAGCCTCCCACTCCCAGGTATCATCCTGTACCCGGCCGTGTTGCCACAACACCCGTACAAGAAGAATAGACCTGCACAGAGTGTCTTCATGCTCCAGTCAACAATTTGCAGCAGATATTCCTCGAAGGAGGCATCTATATCCAGTTCAACCTCACCAGGCTAAAAAACATTGTGCATGGCCTGGTATCTGTAAGCTAGTAGGCTACTGTCCTGATCCACTTAATCACCTCAAAGGGTCCTACGAACCTCGGTGAGATCTTACCCTGCTTCTGTATACGTCTCTTCCCCAACCTAGGTGAGACCCTCAAGAAAACCTAGTCCCCAACCTCGAACTCAAGAGGTCGTCGGTGCTTGTTAGCAGAGTACTGATGTCTAGACTGAGCTCTCTGCATATGCTTTTAATAAGCTGTATCTTCTTTGTAGTCGACTACATAAGATGTGGTCCTAGAACAGCTTCATCCCCGGCTTAAATCCAACACAAAGGAGAGCAATAAGGCCTACCATATAAGGATTAATTGGGAGTCATCTCAATGGTATCCTGGAAGCTATTGTTATAACTGAACTCGAAAAAAGGAATGTGTTTCTCCCATGAAGCAACAAAATAGAGAACATAGGGACGTAACATATCCCTTAGTACCTATATAGTCCACTCTGTCTCTCCGTTAGTGTTCGGGTGATAGGCCATGCTCAAAAGTACCTACGTACCCAAGGCCTTTTGTAAACCCTACCAGAACCGAGATGTAAAACGAGGATCTCTTTCTGAGACAACCGAACAGGTTTCTCCATGAAGGAGCACTATTTCATTGACACAAAGTCTTCCCAAGTCGTCAACCGTGAAGGTCTCCCACATAGGTAATAAATGCGCGACCTTCGTCAGACGGTCGATGACAACCCATAATGCATCATTGCCACGTGGTGACCTAGGTAAACCGGTTACAAAGTCCATAGAAACATCATCCCATTTACACTCTTGAATGGACAACTATTATAACAGCCCTATTAGACACTGATGCTACACCTTCACCTGCTGAAAGGTTGAACAACGTGTGATAAAACCAGATATCTCCTGCTTCACGTTAGGCCACCGGTACTAGCATGGAAAATCACGATACATTTTGGTGATGCCTGGGTGAACTGCCCATGATGAGGCATGAAAATACCTCATAAGCTCCTCTCTAATGTCTTCTGGGACCCATACACACCCACAGAACAATAATGTATCACCTTTATTCACGGTCCATATTGTAGAGGCATCATCAGCAACACTTTCTCGTAGAACAAGGCCTTCCAGATCTGATAACTTTCTATTCCTGAACCGTTCCAAAAGAGTAGATGTCACCGCTAAGGCTGAGAGAATAGTCTGATCCCGACCCTCCTGAACCTCAACGTGCATCTCTCAAAATAGATCCATCAGCTTCCACTCCTCATTAGACTCCCAAAACACTTGTGACTGAGTTTTCTAACTCAGCGCATTGGCTACTGAATTTCCATTACCATGAGTGTAGGCCAGTTCAAAATCAAAGGATTGCAGGTACTCGAACCACCTTCATTTCTTGGGATTTAGATCCTGCGGAGTGATGATATATTTGAGGATTTTGTGGTCAGTGTATACCAAAAATTTCTCTCCCAAAAAATAGTGTCTCCAACAGTTTAAGGCATGCACAACTGCTGCAAACTCGAGGTCATGCGTCGGATAATTCCGTTCATGAGGATTTAACTTATGAGAAGCATACGCACTGACTCGCTCATCCTGCATCAAGACAGCTCCACATCTGATACCTTATGTATCACAAAAGTCCATATAAGCTCTTCCTGGATCTGACAAGATCAGTATCGTTGCTGATGTTAGCCTACCCTTCATTTCCTGAAAAGCTACTTCACAAGGTTCTGACCAATCGAATCTCACTCCTTTTTTGTCAAAGCTGTAATCGGTGCTTATAGGTGTGAAAAGTCCTGAATGAACCTCCTATAATAACCAGCAAGACCAAGAAAACTCCGGATATCAAATACATTCTTGGGCTACTCCCAAGAAATTATATCACTCACCTTCTCAGGGTCAACTAAAACTCCAGACTCAAAAATAATGTGACCCAAGAATTGAAACTTATTTATCCAAATGTGGCATTTACTTTTCTTAGCATAAAGCCGATGCTCTCTTAGTGTATTCAGCATTATCCCAAGATTGGTTGCATGGTCGTGTTTCGAGCGTGAATAGACTAAGATATACGCCACAAATAAAACCATTAAAGAATCAAGGTAAAGGTGAAAAATTCGATTCATAAGAGCCATACACACTGTGGGTGCATTTGTAATCCCAAACGGCATGACTAGGTACGCATAGAGACCATACATGCTTATGAATGTCGTGCGAGGTATGTCTGAAGTCCAAACATGCACCTGGTGATAGCCCAACCTCAAATATATCTTTGAAAAAACCTTCACTCCTCGAAGCTGATTGAAGAGGTCATCAATTCGATGTAAAGGATACCGATTATTAATAGTGAGATGACTCAACTTATGATAATCCACGTAAAGATGAAGGGTACCATCTACCATCATGGAAAAAAGAACCAGTGATCCCCAAGGAGAAGTACTGGGACGTATAAATCCTCTTTCTTCCAGGTATTCCAATAGACTCTTAAGCTCTAGAAGTTCCTTAGGTGACATCCTATAAGGGGGAATGATCACTGGTGCAGCTCCTGGTATAAGCTCAATAGTAAACTCCACCTATCGCACCAGAGGTAGACCAGAGAAATCATCAGCAAAGACATCACTGAAATGCTCCACCACGGGATGTAACACCCCAAGATTTTTTGAGATATATTATTTTTAATTTCTTTGATCTTCTATTATACACTACACCAATATTATCTTGTACTATACGCAACACTACATTAGCTTGTAGTATACACAACACTAATTTTGGATCGTGTTACACAAAATTTCATGTATGTTTGATAGTAGTTATTCTACGCAACATTGAGTATATATATATATATATATATTCAATGTATTTTGTTATACGCAACAACAAAGGAGTATTTCACTACACGCAACCCTGACTTGGCTTGAATTACACGCAATCACGACTTTCCTCGATAGCGTGTGTTGTACACAATACCGGGTTTTACTAAACAACGATATATTATTATAATATTATTATGAACTAGCAGTTATGAATAGTATTAACTAAATTTTGAATTTTATAACATTATTATTCAGCTTACACATTTTCTAGAACATGGTATATAAACAAAATAAATTTTTCGGGTAAAATAAGTATTTTTCAAAAAATGCACTTTTGCCGCCTTTTTTATGGCGCACCCACATTAAATCAAGTTTTTGACATTTTTATAAGTTCAATTTTACAAAATAAAATTATTTTTTGGAATAAGGATATAAAATTTTACCTTGTATAAAATTTTCATAATATTCTGATAACTTTCATATTTTAATGAATAATAAAAACACGCTATATTTTAATGAAAAACAACTTTTTTCATCGTAATAATTTATGTGGTTAAATTATAATATTGAATTGTTTTAAAGTATAAATAGAATATATAATTACCATTTAATATAATTTATATAACAACCCTGCTTTTTATTACAACTTAAACATGCTTTATTACATAAAACTTCACTTGATACAACAAAGAAGATCGAGAGGTTTAGTGTCTTTGGGGCTTAGGATCATTACATAAAAACTTTAAACTTTCAATACAACATCCTTATTGAAAACTTCCTTTACATGACCACTACATTCCTTCGTACTTAGCATTGCATGGGATAACCTGAGGACATGCATAAGAAAAGGGTGAGCTATAAAGCCCAGTAAGGGAGTACACAATGAATAACATGAGGAGTACAAAACATGTTAGGCAATAGGCATATCAATAGAGCATAAGAGAGACATGAACATAAAGGCATGATAAAGCATGATAATCATAACATGGAAATGTGGCAACAACACTTAACATTGAATTAGCATGAGCCAAGGCTCATTGCACATGGAGCATGAGTAAACCCTCATTGCACTTGAAGCACGAGTAAACCCTCGTTGCACTTGAATTAGCATGAGTCAACACTCATTGCACATGATGTATCATGATACTATACTTTACCCAATGCATTGGAGCGCTATCAGGGCGCACCCTTCTTAAACATTTCTTTTCATGCATAAGTGTGCCACATGGATCATAAAACATGGATTCATAAAACATAATCATTTATTCCACGATAAAGGAATGTGGAATTCATACATGAAACTTTACAATCAATAAGTAAATGTGCATAAAGGTGAATACCCTTGATGGAGAAATGGGCATGGTATTCACTACACAATGATATTGGCTTAGAAAATCGGTGTGATTTCGGCAGCGTAACGGCGTGACATAAGAATTCATAAAAAAGGCTGATGAGAGAGAAAGGGTTCCTCATCATATTTACATGTAATGGATAGTAAGAAGGTAATATAGATACATGTCCCAACAATTGAAAAGGAATTTAGATTCATGATACAAAAGTACTGCATGAATATAAAAGAAGAGAAAAAAAGGTTCCTTTCGGAATTTCGGCATAGTAACGGGTGTACATGGGAGGAATTTAATGAGAGAGAAAGGGGTCTCCGTCATTCAAACAATAAGAGGGAAGTGTGGGAGAGGTGCGAAACCATACCCCAACATTCATAAATGAAATTAAAAGGGCAATATAACTTAAAGAAAATTGACAAAAATGAGAAAGGAAGAAAAACCCTTACTTGGAAGTGTGCTTCCAAAGGCTAGAGAGAGGCTTGTGAGAGGCTTCTTGGGAGCTTGGGGCACCTTGAGAGGATTCTAGAGAGAGTAGGGCAGAGGTTGGACGAACTTCAAGGGCTTTGAGTGAGGAGGAAGTGGGATCTTGGGTGGGTTTATATAGGAAAGGTGAGAGAATTCTTTATTATTTAGGTTTGGGACCCCTTATATTAAAATAATCCAAACCACAAACCATCCCATGGTATTAGCCCATGGTTTCTGGAAAAGGAAAGAGGAAAACAATATTTTACAAGGCCAAGGTCCGAACTTATTAAAAAATTAGGGTTGCTTATGTGGAGGTGAGTCACACTCCCATGGAAATTAATTTAAAAAGGCAAAGTGTTGAATAAGTCTTGAGGGCTCCATTAATGCTTTGAAAAGTGATTCAAACAAACCCAAAACCTCATTATTTTAATGATAAAACACATATTAGCCGAACATAGGGATTATGGTATTTTATTACATCACCATTGGGTCATTATGATGTCATAAAACACATTATATATTTAAATGGTACTTAATTTTTACCCAAAAATTTGACTGTCTCAGAAAATTATGAAAAATTCACCGTTGGATAATTTCGACGTCCTGATTCCAAAAATAAAATTTATTTTATCTAAATAATTTTCTAAATATGTGAATTTTCACTTTTAAAATAAAAACCGACATTTATAAAAATTTCACGGGTTTTGACAGAAATGGCTTTCAAACCTTAATAAAAATTTTAATTGCATTCATAAAATTATAAGATCATTTATATTTAATAAAAATTAATTTAATAATAATAATAATATTTTATTAAAATATTATTTAATTCAAAAATCCTTTAATTTAATAAAATATAATTCTTAATTAAGTAATAACTAAAAACACCGTTTGTACTTTAAAAACTAATTACAATGTATCAAAAATGACTAGAAATTATATTCATTATTATATACAAAAATAATGTACATGAACATGGTGCTACTTATTTGTTACATAACCCCTTAAAATAGCCGCATAAGACCTAAGGGTAAGGTGTGCGATGGTGACAGACTCTTGGGGTTGCTCGGATAACATCGCTCGAGTGGTGATCTCTATCAACATCCATTTTTCCCGTAGACGATCACATTCGAGCTTGACTTGATGAAGCTCAGCTTGGGCTTGGTCAAGGGAAAAGCCCAAAGACGCCACCTCCTTTCCGAGCTCCGACAAATGGGCTTCGTAAGGGGCAATTCTACTGGATGAGGTCATCGCTTCCTTTGTCTGAGTAGAAAATTGGTTCGTTAAAGCCTTATATTTAAACTACCCAGATGATCACTGTTGAACGGCTATAAAAGTAACGGTCACAAATCTTAACGTAAAACTTAAAGAAGTTGACATCTTATAAAAAAAAATTTCATAAAGAAACATTTAACTGGATCAAGAGGGATTTTCCATTAATGAAATTTTGGGTCGTTACAACATTCCCCCCTTAAGAAATTTCGCCCTCGAAATTTTCCTTTTCCCACACTAAAACAAATGTGGGTAACTTAGCATCATCATATCATCCGACTCCCAAGTTGCTTCTTCAAACTTGTGGTTTCTCCACAACACCTTGACGAGGGGCATTGTATTATTTCGTAGAACTTTTTCTCTACGATCTAAGATCATCACTGGTTGCTCCTCATAAGAAAGATCGTCTTCTAATTGTACCACCTCAGAAGAGAGTACATGTGAAGGGTCTGGTATGTACTTCCTTAAGAGGGATACATGAAAGACATCATGCACCTTGGCCATAGTAGGTGGAAGTGCTAGTCGATAGGCCACAGCCCCAACACGATCAAGAATCTCGAATGGGCCGATGTACCTTGGACTTAACTTCCCTTTCTTTCCAAACCTCATGACCTTCTTCCACAGAGATATGCGTAAAAACACCTTGTCTCCGACTTTAAACTCAAGGTCTCATCGACGATTATCTGCATAACTCTTCTGTCGACTTTGGGCTGCCTTGATATGCTGCTGAATGGTTTTCACCTTCTCCACCATTTCTTCGACCATTTCTGGTCCAAGCAGCTTACGTTCACCGACCTCATCCCAACATGCTGGTGTTCTGCAGCTTTTCCCATATAGGGCTTCATATGGTGCCATTTGGATGCTCGAGTGGAAACTGTTATTATAAGAGAACTCAACTAGAGGAAGATGTTGATCCCATCCTCCTTTAAAGTCCATTGAGCATATCCTCAAGTGTTTGGATAGTCCACTCAGATTGGCCATCAGTTTGAGGATGATAGGCCGTACTGAAATTCAGTTCAGTATTCAGAGCATGTTGAAGACTCTTCCAAAACTTAGAGGTAAATCTTGGATCTCGGTCAGACACAATAGATAGTGGTACTCCATGCAACCGTACCACTTCCCTGATATATATCCGTGCCAGTTGATCCAAATAGAAATCCTCTCGAATAGCAATGAAGTGTGCAGTCTTTGTAAGATGATCCACAATAACCCAGATTGCATTGTTGCTTTTGGATGTCCTTGGAAGTCCAGTGATGAAGTCCATGGTGATGTTCTCCCATTTCCATTCTGGTATGGGAAATGGTTGCATCATCCCCTTAGACTTCTGCCTCTCTGCCTTCACTTGCTGACACACCAGGCACTTTGATGTATATTCGGCGATCTCCTTCTTCATATTATCCCACCAAAAGGTTTCTCGGAGATCTCGATACATCTTTGTGCTCCCTGGGTGAATAGAGAAATTTGAACTATGTGCATCATCCAAAAGTTCCTTCTTTAGCTCCGAACTTTATGGGACACATAGTCTTTTCCCAAACCGCACAATTCCTTCTTCATTAACATTAAAATCTGAGGATTTTCCATTTTTGATAGCTTCCACTTTTTCTTGGATTCTCGCATCATCCTTTTGAGCATCCTTTAACCTTTCCAAAAGAGATGGTTGAGCAATCATTTGTGAAAGGATTGATGATGTTCCCTTCTTTATGATTCCCACGTCCATCTTCATCAAGTCTAAGAAGATTGGATCCTTCTCAATTCTCATCATTGATAGAATTGCTGGATCCTTTCTACTTAGGGCATCCGCCACCTTGTTCGCCTTCCCAGGGTGGTAATGTATTGAACAGTCATAATCCTTTATGAGCTCTATCCATCTTCTCTGGCGCATATTAAGCTCTTTCTATGTGAATATATATTTAAGACTCTTGTCGTCAGTATATATCTCACATTTCTCTCCATAGAGATAATGCCGCCAGATTTTCAAGGCAAAGATCACCGCCGCCAACTCCAGATCATGCATTGGATAGTTTCGCTCATGGATTTTCAACTGTCTTGAGGCATAGGATATCACTTTATCATTCTGCATCAGCACACATCCTAAGCCCTTCTTCGAAGCATCACTGAATACCACAAAAAGCTCCCCACTTGTGGGTAAAGTGAGCACAGGTGCAGTGATAAGCCTCCTTTTCAACTCCTTGAATCTTTCTTCGCATTCATCACTCCATGAAAACTTTACTCCCTTTCGAGTTAGCTTGGTAAGAGGGTTGGACAATCGTGAGAAGTTTCTCACAAATCGTTGATAATATCCAGCTAACCCCAAGAAGCTACGGATATCAGTTACCGATGTTGGCCTCGACCATCCCTCAATTGCATCTGTTTTGGAGGGGTCCACAGAAATCCCATTGCTTGTGATGATATGGCCCAAGAATGAGACCTCCTTCAACCAGAACTCACACTTGCTGTACTTGGCATAGAGCTTCTCCTTGTGCAAAGTCTCCAGTACAGTTCTTAAATGCTCCTCATGGTCCTCCTTGGTTTTGGAGTATATTAGAATATCATCTATAAAGACTACCACAAATTTATCTAGGTAATCTCTAAAGACTCTATTCATCAAGTCCATGAATATTTCTGGCGCATTGGTGAGTCCAAAAGGTATTACTATGAATTCATAGTGCCTGTACCTTGTAGGAAAAGCAGTCTTGGGGATATCTTCCTTCTTCACCCTTACTTGATAATATCCTGACCGCAAGTCGACCTTGGAGAAGTATTGAGCTCCACGCAGCTGATCAAACAAGTCATCAATTCTTGGGAGAGGATACTTGTTCTTTATCGTGATTTTGTTAAGTTCACGATAATCGATGCAAAGCCGCATTGACCCATCCTTCTTCTTGACGAAGAGGACTGGTGCACCCCATGGTGATGCACTTGGGCGTATAAACCCTTTATCCAGATTCTCCTATAGTTGTTTCTTCAGTTCTTCAAGCTCAACCACATCCATTCTATATGGAGTCTTGGATATTGGTAGCGCCCCAGGTATAAATTCAATTGAGAACTCAACATCTCTTCTTGGAGGAAGACCAGGAAGTTCCTCGGGAAATACTTCAGCGAATTCCCTCATAATAGGAATTTCTTCAAGGGTGGTTTCTTCCTTGGACTCAATCATCTGAGCCAGATATGCGTGCTCATAAGGCAGTAATATCCATGCTTGAGATGATGGAGCTAAAGGAGATTCATCTTCCTCCTGACACTTGTAAAGAATCGGGGGTCGATTCTCCATATGGAGTGTGATTTCCCTCTCCCGACAATTTATGTTGGCTCTATATAAATAAAGCCAATCCATGCCAAGAATTGCATCAAATTCCACAATAGGGAGTATGACGAGGTTCACCGGGAAATTCAATCCACAGATTATAACAGGGGAGGATTTATACTCATGGGATGCAATGATTGCCCCATTTGCCGTACTCACCGACATCTTTACTTCCATGATTTGTGGTGGTGCAGGGATTGTTCTACTAAACTTTTGAGATATAAAAGAATGCGTAGAACCTGAATCAAAAAGTACATTCGCTATTCTTGAATGAATAACTAGCGTACATGTCACCACTTCGTTGTCGGGGTTCACTTCGGAAGAAGTGATGGCAAAAGCTCTTCCTTGCTGTCTTGGAGGTTGTTGATTGCCTCCGATAACCCTTGGATTAGGGCACTGATTCGCAAAATGACCCGGTTCTTTGCATTTGAAGCATTGAACAACGCGTTGAGGTTCGAACGGAGCGTTCCTCCCCTCCGTCGTAGCCGCGGGTCCTTCTTGCTGACAGTTAACAGCTAGGTGCCCTTCTCTTCCACACTTGAAGCATTTTCTTGTCCCCCTAAGGAAATTTCCAGGGTGCTTCTTTCCACACTTTTGGCAAGTGGGGTGCTGGAATTTCTTAGCGCCGTTGGATTTATCCATCGGACCACCAGCATTGAAGTCCACCTTCCGCTTCTTGTCCCCATGATACCCCTGTGATTCTCCGATCTCCATTTCAACCTTGAGGGCACATCGGACAATTTCCTCATAGCTGTCGAAGTCACGGATCGCTAATGCTTTCTGCAAGCTAGGCTTCAGCCCACCAAAGAAGCGGTCAACCTTGCATTCGGGGGTAACGACAAAGCCGGAAGCGTATCATGCAAGCCTTGTGAAGTTTGCCTCGTACGCTCCCACAGATTCCTCATCTTTCTGCTTGAGGGAAAGGAAGTCCCTTTCCATCTTAAGACGGAGGGTGCGTGGAAAATATTTATCGAAAAACATCTTCCGGAATACCTTCCATTCCAAAGCCTCGATCTCCTCCTCAGGCTTCGTATTTTTGATCAACGTCCACCATTGATCAGCTTCACCCTCCATACGATAAGCTGCCAGGAGAACCTTCTCTTTTTCAGAGCATTGGAGGATGGAGAATATCTTTTCAATGGAGTTGATCCATTGTTCAGCAATCGTGGGATCGGATGATCCACTAAAAGTAGGAGGCCTTTGTCTCATGAAGCTTTCAATAGCGACTTGTTCTTTCTTAGGGGGGGGGGGGGGGTTGAACGTTCCTCTTGACCAGTGTTTCTATTCAAAACTTGAGTTAGCTGAGAGAGAAGCGTGACAAAGTTCGCGATTCCCGCTCCCATTGGATTGGGCATCACATAAGTACAGTCATCACACTGATCTTCACAACGGTTGTTAGCCCGAGTTCTCCTATTACAGGCCATTGGATGGAATAAAAGGAAAGTTAGGGGTAACACATAAAGGGTAATCCAAAGACAAAAGTTGATGACTTATAAATAAACTTTAATCTCTTTAGCTCATGAGTCTATAGGATTCAATCCAGGCTTTTCATGATCTTCCTTCTAACATATATTCTTAGGGGCATTTTTCCCTTAATAAGGGTTCATACTAAGATTGTGAATTTATCAAAACATATCCCCCGGGAGTGTCGTAACCAAGAGTGCAGCAAGGCCCGTTGTCGTGCACCAGTTCCCGTTCGAGTCTAGCTCAAAGCGGTGTTTTCGGGTTTTACCCCTAGGATACATCTGTGCCAGAGCCGCCTCTACCTGCTCGTATCCAGACATGGATGTATTTGTTTGATACAACACTTAATTAGTATTTACCAAAACTTAGGGATGTTTTTTATTATGCTTAGTCTTGTATCTAAGGCTTTACTAGGGTTTCCTAATCCCAAAAATAACTAAACCTCCCTTTGATACCAACTATAACAACCCTGCTTTTTATTACAACTTAAACATGCTTTATTACATAAAAATTCACATGATACAACAAAGAAGATCGAGAGGTTTAGTGTCTTTGGGGCTTAGGATCATTACATAAAAACTTTAAACTTGCAATACAACATCCTTATTGAAAACTTCCTTTACATGACCACTACATTCCTTCGTACTTAGCATTGCATGGGATAACCTGAGGACATGCATAAGAAAAGGGTGAGCTATAAAGCCCAGTAAGGGAGTACACAATGAATAACATGAGGAGTACAAAACATGTTAGGAAATAGGCATATCAATATAGCATAAGAGAGACATGAACATAAAGGCATGATAAAGCATGATAATCATAACATGGAAATGTGGCAACAACACTTAACATTGAATTAGCATGAGCCAAGGCTCATTGCACATGGAGCATGAGTAAACCCTCATTGCACTTGAAGCACGAGTAAACCCTCGTTGCACTTGAATTAGCATGAGTCAACACTCATTGCACATGACGTATCATGATACTATACTTTACCCAATGCATTGGAGCGCTATCAGGGCGCACCCTTCTTAAACATTTCATTTCATGCATAAGTATGCCACATGGATCATAAAACATGGATTCATAAAACATAATCATTTATTCCATGATAAAGGAATGTGGAATTCATACATGAAACTTTACAATCAATAAGTAAATGTGCATAAAGGTGAATACCCTTGATGGAGAAATGGGCATGGTATTCACTACACAATGATATTGGCTTAGAAAATCGGTGTGATTTCGGCAGCGTAACGGCGTGACATAAGAATTCATAAAAAAGGCTGATGAGAGAGAAAGGGTTCCTCATCATATTTACATGTAATGGATAGTAAGAAGGTCATATAGATACATGTCCCACCAATTGAAAAGGAATTTAGATTCATGATACAAAATTATTGCTTGAATATAAAAGAGGAGAAAAAAAGGTTCCTTTCGGAATTTCGGCATAGTAACGGGTGTACATGGGAGGCATTTAATGAGAGAGAAAGGGGTATACATCATTAAAACAATAAGAGGGCAGTATGGGAGAGGTGCGAAACCATACCCCAACATTCATAAATGAAATTAAAAGGGCAATACAACTTAAAGAAAATTGACAAAAATGAGAAAGGAAGAAAAACCCTTACTTGGAAGTGTGCTTCCAAAGGCTAGAGAGAGGCTTGTGAGAGGCTTCTTGGGAGCTTGGGGCACCTTGAGAGGATTCTAGAGAGAGTAGGGCAGAGGTTGGACGAACTGAAAGGGCTTTGAGTGAGGAGGAAGTGGGAGCTTGGGTGGGTTTATATAGGAAAAGTGAGAGAATTCTTTATTATTTAGGTTTGGGACCCCTTATATTAAAATAATCAAAACCACAAACCATCCCATGGTATTAGCCCATGGTTTCTGGAAAAGGAAATAGGAAAACAATATTTTACAAGGCCAAGGTCCGAACTTATTAAAAAATTAGGGTTGCTTATGTGGAGGTGAGTCACACTCCCATGGAAATTAATTTAAAAAGGCAAAGTGTTGAATAAGTCTTGAGGGCTCCATTAATGCTTTGAAAAGTGATTCAAACAAACCCAAAACCTCATTATTTTAATGATAAAGCACATATTGGCCGAACATAGGGATTATGGTATTTTATTACATCACCATTGGGTCATTATGATGTCATAAAACACATTATATATTTAAATGGTATTTAATTTTTACCCAAAAATTTGGCTGTCTTAGAAAATTATGAAAAATTCACCGTTGGATAATTTCGACGTCCTGATTCCAAAAATAAAATTTATTTTATCTAAATAATTTTCTAAATATGTGAATTTTCACTTTTAAAATAAAAATCGACATTTATAAAAATTTCACGGGTTTTGACAGAAATGGCTTTCAAACCTTAATAAAAATTTTAATTGCATTCATAAAATTATAAGATTATTTATATTTAATAAAAATTAATTTAATATTAATAATAATATTTTATTAAAATAATATTTAATTCAAAAATCCTTTAATTTAATAAAATATAATTCTTAATTAAGTAATAACTAAAAACACCGTTTGTACTTTAAAAACTAATTACAATGTATCAAAAATGACTAGAAATTATATTCATTATTATATACAAAAATAATGTACATGAACATGGTGCTACTTATTTGTTACATAACCCCTTAAAATAGCCGCATAAGACCTAAGGGTAAGGTGTGCGATGGTGACAGACTCTTGGGGTTGCTCGGATAACGTCGCTCGAGTGGTGATCTCTATCAACTTCCATTTTTCCCGTAGACAATCACGTTCGAGCTTGACTTGATGAAGCTCAGCTTGGGCTTGGTCAAGGGAAAAGCCCAAAGACGCCACCTCCTTTCCGAGCTCCGACAAATGGGCTTCGTAAGGGGCAATTCTACAGGATGAGGCCATGGCTTCCTTTGTCTGAGTAGAAAATTGGTTCGTTAAAGCCTTATATTTAAACTACCCAGATGATCACTGTTCAACGGCTATAAAAGTAACGGTCACAAATCTTAACGTAAAACTTAAAGAAGTTGACATCTTATAAAAACATTTTTCATAAATAAACATTTAACTGGATCAAGAGGGATTTTCCATTAATGAAATTTTGGGTCGTTACAATTTATGTCATTATCATTGATTTTACCTTGAATTCGTAGGTTAAATAAATTCAATCTTTTGCAATGTTTTAAACAAAAACCTATTTTCTTTCGACAACGAGATTAATTTTAATTTAATTTTTGAAACTTTTGTGTATTGAATTTAGAAAAATGGATTCCATATTTGGAATTAGTGGGTCCAAATTATGTTAATAATTTACTTTTTATTTTTGGGCATTATGAATAGTAACTACGGTAAATTTTATTTACCCTTGTAAAAGGTAAATCGGGTAATTAATGTAAATATAATATTACAAAATTACCCTTACACTTGTATTAATATAACTGGATGCTTATATTTAGTCCTAAGGAAAATTTGGGTTGAAATCGAATCCATTGGAACCCACATGGAGGTGATTAAGACCTTTAGTTTATTTTATTTAAAGGAAAGTGAAATATGTCTCACTCAACTTTAATAATTAATGTATTTTTAATATAAGTCTATACAGAATATACATTCTGTTGTAAATACTCATTTGAAAGATAAAATGTTTTTCGTTATCATGGTAATTTATTTGTAATTTTTAAGAGTTATTTAATTACCTTATAATCTTATACATTAATGTTGCAGAAATTATTTATTTAGTGAAAAATCAATAATATAGTTTTCATTGAAATAGTAATACAAATCAAAAGGCCCAAAAATCTGCACAATACATATTAGTAGTGTATATATAAACCCTAATAATCCACTGGAAGAATTTGTGACCATTTGGATCCTTATTAAGGCGATTTTGACACTTATAATATTTTATTTTAAATGATTCCAAAGTTGTCAGCTTCATAATTTAATAAAGATAACAATTTACATGTTGTTATTTTAAGATAATAAATTCAATTAAAATTATTATTATGAAATATTTTATATTTATCTTAATCAAATAATTGTATTTTTAATTTTTATTCAAAAATAAGTATATTAAATAATTATACAAAAATGTTGTAATAATTATTTTATTAAGAGATATACCAAATAAATGGTTTTAAAAATATTAAAATAAATATTATATGAACTATTTAATGTACTCCACAAATTTTCTAGATTACTATGACATGTTAGGAACCTATTAAATATTTTATTTTGAATATATCCTTTGTGTGGATTTAATTTAAATTCAAATAAAAGAATAGTTTCAAAATTGACACTATTGTTATTTTATAAAAATAACATATTATTAAATTGTTTAAAAATCAAAAAAATATTTCAAAATTATAAATTGAAATTTATATAGTCTAAAATTTCATATTTAATCTAATTATGGATAATTCACAGCAAATAAGTAATTATTTATAACAATTTAAAATTTAGAATCTTATTACCACAAATAAAATTTAATAGATTAAATAACGATAAATCAAGTTGATAATGTTTAAAATAAATAACCTACATGTCTAAATTTTATTGGTTGATGATATTACAACCCTATCTCATCTAATATTTGAATTGAGTCATTTTTGGAGGTTTTTATGTGGGATTTGAATTTATATTAAACTAATATTTTTTTAGGATTCCAAAGGTGCCCCTCTCCTCCCATATAAAAGGGAACCTCCTCCCTTTCTTCCTCACACCTCTTTGAGCCTTCATGCTCGGCCAAAACCGGAATATTTATTCTTCTGCACTTACCTAGAATCATCCTAGAGGTTCTGGACTTCTACAAAGACCAATCTTAGTGCCCTAAGAGGAGGTTTAAAAAAGGCGTGTCGAAAGAAGAGGTAATATCCGTTACCGATTCTTTCAACATTATTTCTTCATCTACTTCTTCTTTTTTAGTTGTTTAATTATGAAGAAATAAAATCAGTATCACTCATATACTTATATGTTATTATAAGCATGAAACAACCCTATTTCACCTTTTATGCATCCTACGGAAAACGAAATCATCGTGCGTGCATACGTACAGAATACCGTCTCCACGCCGTGGTGTAATATGTTTTCGACCACCACCTTACTTGGATGGGTATAGTGGTGTAAATAAATAACTATATATTATTATTTCAAAGTGATATTGATTATTAAATATTATACATACACTTTAATGCAATTCCACGATCATGGGAATGATATCATCACTCATGCGTACGTACGGACTTCCGTCACCACGACGCGATGAGATTTATTTTCCATGTTAACCATTCTTGAATGATTATAAATTATATATAATAAGTAATCATGAAATATATGAAATAATAATGATACTGGATTTATGTATATATATATATATGTATGTCATCTACTTAAATCCATTCAATTCAATAAGGAAACAAAAACAGCGTTCATGCGTACGTACAGCCTACCGTCTCCATGAACGGTGTATTTCAATCCATTTATCGATATATCATATATATATATGTTTATGATGAATATATATTACATATAAATAATTTTTTACATTCTGGAATTATGTAAATCATGATATAAGTAATAATATCAAGAACAACAAGTCAAAACATGTACGATAAATGAAACGATTTTACCCAAAATGCTCTTTAACATGTAATTTACAAAAGAACGGGTAATATAAAGTCATAAGTGAACCATATATGATATCATAACAATGAATATGATTCTGAAATAAGTCAATGACATTATTTAAATAATTATTCAGGAGGTTCGAATCGATACGAAGCAAAACGGACCTACGGTAATTGATAATTTTCTAAATCTCATTTTTATCTGTGATTGCTTATTTGTAAGTATTTACTGGGGTTATTTCTATCATCCATGTCCATGTTTTATAAAAGTGTTTTAATGTATGTTTAAAGTACTTTTTACCCATTTTTGACTTTTACTACATGGTATGTAAGGAACCTTTCTTTTTTTTACGTTACGAGGTACTTTTTTGACTTTTCCGTCAAAAGTACGAGAAGAATGTTTTTTTAAATTATACGGAACGAACGGATTTTTACGGTCTTATAAAGTCTTATTTTCATGAAGTTTCCTCCAAAATATTTCATAACTATTTTCAACAAAATCTTTTTCTTTTAAAATTGCATGATGTTTTGTGAAAAGAAATTGATTTTGAAAAAGAAAGGATATTTTCCTCAAGAATTAATTTCAAGTGTTTTATCAATACCATTTTCCATATAAGATGACATTATTTCATATGTGTATGTTTCATGTGTAATGTCTCTATGATTTACACGGTTTCACTTTTCTTATTATGAAATGATATCAATTTATTTTATATGGATTATTTGATGATGGGATAATATTTATGAAACCCATTTTATTCGTTGGGTTATTATGAGTGATGTATGTTTATTTTTTGGCACAAGTAAGAATGATTTAATTATGAGATGGGTGTGACCTATATCTCCCTACAATTAATTGGGTAAAGATTTATATCTCATGAGATAGACATGGATGGATAGATATGTTAATCTGGTTCAATGTTACAGGACTGAAACGAGGAGTGAACTCGATTCAGAAAGGGACTTTGTCCACTAAGATGGTCTTGGCGGCAATGCCTTGGCTACTATGGAAATCATAACATGTGATGAATGGTTTCCAAAATTACATGTTTTATCCCCATTATATTTTATCATGGTTGATGTTCCATTATGTTATGTCTTACGTACTTCCACGATTTAGGTCTTTGCTCATGATTTTGATGTTTAAATTTCATGTACATGTTTTTGCTTTCAAATGTTTATGGATTGTTTTATGTTCTCTATGTTTTCCATTACTAAGAATTTGAGCTCACTGTTTTTATTTTTTATTTTCGCCAGGAAATAAGGAATGGTTTTAGGTAAGGAAACAAAAAGGGGAAGATCGTTATGGGAGTTGTTGAAGATCTTTCCATAGGATTAGAAGATTATATTCCGAGTTTCCAAAGACACTAAACTATTACGGTCCTTGTGTGTTTGTGTTTGTTTTGTATTAATTATTCCACAAAAGTAATGTATTGTCCATGTACGTCAAGCATTGGGTCTCTACCGTTGGTATCAAAGGAATGGTTTAGTCAACCTTTGGAAACTAGGATGCGAAAATGTTAGTGAGATCCCTAGAGATATTGCTATGGTATGTCTAGGGATGCCCTTAAGGGTAAGTATACGTATAGGTTATAGTCCTAGAATTGTGCTAACAATATTATAATAAAACCTAAGATGTTAGATATTGAAGGTACTCCCCCTTTATTATGTTGTTTTCCCTAGCGTGATTTTTTTTCTCTCACACTATGGTTTTTGGGTTTTAGATGATGGCTGGAACCCGAAGGAACCATGTTGATAAATGTAACGGACAATGCAATGATTGTCCTCCTAAACAAACCAATGTTATGGGAGATGGAGTGCAAAATCTTATTTCTATACTTACATAAGCTATGAATCATTCTGGACTTCCATATGAGCAGAGAGGGGAACAATATTCTATTAAGTCCTTCATGAGGCAACATCCACCTTCTTTCAGTGGGTATTCTGATCCACTTGTTTCTGAACAATAGATTAGTACCACTGAAAAGATATTTTCATTTCTTAAATGTTCTAAACATGATAAATTCATCTTAGCAGTATATCGTTTGGAAGGTGAAGATGATCAATGGTGGAATCTTATCAAGAATATGAGGCCAAGAGATGAAATTGACTCCATGGAATGGGATGACTTCAAGAACTTATTTTTCAACAAGTACATCCCTCATATTCTTCGAACAAATATGGTGACAAAGTTTCATGATCTAAAGAAAAAGGATGATGAATCTGTTGGTATATACGAAGAAAATTTTACAAGGCTTACAAGGTATGCATCTGGCTTTATCATCTAACCTGAAAGTAAAGTTGATCGATTCTTCAGTGGCTTAAAACCAAATATTTGAAGGGAATTAGCTATAAGAGACTTCAGTAGCTATGAATAAATTGTGTGTTGTGCTATCAAGGTAGAACTATAAGTTGGTGTAACATATCCATCTCATGATTTTGACAAGAAATGAAAGATGGAGTTCAAGGAGAAATCTCAGAACAATGGTGAAAAGAAGATTAATGATTCTTTATGCTCAAAGTGTGGAAGGAAGCATGGTTGAGATTGACTAAAAGGTATAAGAAAATTCTTTATGTGTGCAAAAGAAGGTCATCGAGTAGTTTATTGTCGAAGTAATTAGAAAAAGGTATCTAATGATGTGAATAGAGAAAAGACTACAGAGAACTCTCCACCAACACTCCAATGCTTCAAGTGCAAGGAAATGGGTAATTATGCTTATAAATGCCCTAATCCATGGGTTAATGATGATCAAAGTGAGCAACCTCTTAAAGAAAAGGATAAAGGGAAGTCTCATGCGATCACTATTTGTGATGTTGAGTATGAAAATGATGTTTTGTAATGATTAAGTGTTTATGTAATGGGATTTCAAAATAATATCATGGAATCTCATTTATGGTATTGTGGAATTTTGGAATATCTATGTATTGGTTTTCAATTATTATATGGTACTGGTAACCATGAAAAAGTGATTGAAATATTTTTGGAAAGCTGATGAAATGTGCATATTGAACGGATAAGGAGAAAATAATATGATAGTAATCATGAGCTCATGACTGAAATAAGGACAATGTGATATCATGGTTTGAGTATATAGAAATTTTGGGATTTTGGTATGTGTAAATAGTTAAATTTTAACATCATTCATGTTTTCACTAAGGTTAAATGGTTATTAATTTTTCAAGAGAATACATGATTAAGGTATTCACATGATTGGAATGTGATCAACAAGAAATATCGGGGATAGATGATGGTATTCACATTCTCGGTAGATGAAATTTCTAGTAATTGTTTTCTTTATACTATAAGCATGGACAGAAGTATTTTGGATAAGCCTAAAGATTTGAAATGGATTATGTTGAACATAAGTTAGTTTACGGCTAGAACTGTTTTAGATATTATCGATGGAATGTCATAATGATGTAATTTTAGAAAAAGGACAACCTGCAGGACGGGTGACAACCCGTCGCGTCAGACAAGGCTGTGGGAATCAAACCCACAACCGAAGTGTGACTGGCCTTTATCGCATACCACTGGCCTACTTGAAGTCCCTGGTTAGTAGAAATTAGTTTTATTTTATTATGCGGTATGACATATGAAGTATAAGTTCATTTTTGGAATCGTATATGATTAATCTCACCATAGATGGACTTATTTATATTAGATAACTTTTGATAACATTTTGTTTGAAACAGATGGAATGACCCACCATTCTATCACATGATCTGTTAACACTTCACGAATAACAAATTCAACTTCATTTCTTTAAGAGATGAAGTGGAAATTGTTCAAAGCATGAACAATAGTGATATTGTACCAAAATAAAGAAAGTATTTCTTCTAATTCAAATTTTTTAACTTTATGGAAGTGATATTGAAAACCAAAAATGATGTCCTAGTTCTCTTATATCTGATAAATCAGATGGTACATTAGATCATCACAAATTTATGGCTTTGTGATTGATGGCTTTTTCATAGCCATGTTCTCTACCACTCTTCATCAGAATATGATGGTTAGATTTTTCTTCTATATCCATATTTTCACCTATGTTCTCCTATATGGAAACCCAGTGATGAGTTACTTTGGGTAATCATTACATTTCTTACTTTAGTTTTTAAAATTAAGTTTTAGTAATCTTTTTTACGATGTGGGTTTCTATAAATAGTAAACAATTTATAACCCCGAAGAATTTCGAGGATGAAATTCATTTAAGGGGGGTAGAATGTAACACCCCAAGATTTTATGAGATATTTTTTTTAATTTCTGTGATCTTCTATTATACACTACACCATGATTAGCTTGTACTATACGCAACATCGCATTAGCTTGTAGTATACGCAACACTAATCTTGGATCGTGTTACACACAATTTCATGTTTGTTTGATAGTAGTTATTCTATGAATCATTGGGTATATATATATATATTCAATTTATTTTGTTATACGCAACAACAAAGGACTATTTCACTACACGCAACCCTGCGTGCATTACACCTAATCGTGACCTTCCTCGATAGCATGTGTTGTACGCAATACCGGGTTTTACTAAACAATGATATATTATTATAATATTATTATGAACTAGCCGTTATGAATAGTATTAACTAAATTTTGAATTTTATAACATTATTATTCAGCATACACATTTTCTAGAACATGTTATATGAATAAAATAAAATTTTCGGGTAAAATAAGTATTTTTAAAAAAATGCAGTTTTGCCGTCTTTTGATGGTGCACCCACTTTAAATCTAGATTTTGGAATGTTTATATGTTCAATTTTACAAAATAAAATTATTCTTAAGAATAAGGATAAATTTTTTTACCTTGGATAAAATTTTCATATTATTCTAATAACTTTCATATTTTAATTAATAGTAAAAACATGGTATATTTTAATTAAAACCAACTTCTTTCATCGTAATAATATATGTGGTAAAATTATAATATTTAATGGTTTTAAAGTATAAATTAAATATATTTATACCATTTAAAATAATTTATGTCATTATCACTGATTTTACATTGAATTCGTAGGTTAAATAAATTCAATTTTTTGCAATGTTTTAAACAAAAACCCATTTCTTTCGACAACGTGATTAATTTTAATTTAATTTCTGAAAAGTTTGTATATTGAATTTAGAAAAATGGATTCTATATTTGGAATCAGTGGGTCCAAAAAATGTTAATAAGATACTTTTTATTTTTGGGCATTATGAATAGTAACCACAGTAAATTTTATTTACCTTAGTAAAAGGTAAGTCGGGTAATTAAGGGTACATATAATATTATAAAATTACCCTAACACTTGTATTAATATAATTGGATGCTTCTATTTTGTCCTAAGACATATTTGGGTTGAAATAGAATCCATTGGAACCCACTTGGAGGTGATTAAGACCTTTAGTTTAATTTATTTAAAGGAAAGTGAAATATGTCTCACTCAACTTTAATAATTAAAGTATTTTTAATACAAGTCTATACAGAATATAAATTCGGTTATAAATACTCATATGAAAGATAAATTTTTTTTCTTTATCATGGTAATTTATTTTTAATTTTTAAGAGTAATTTAATTACCTTATTATCTTATACATTAATGATGCAGAAATTATTTATTTAGTGAAAAATCAATAATATAGTTTTTATTGAAATTTTAATACATATCAAAAGGCCCAACAATCTTCACAAAAATTATTATTAGTGTATATATATAAACCCTAATCATCCAATGTCCTAATTTGTGACCATTTCGATCCTTATTAAGGCGATTATGAGACATATAATATTTTATATTAAATGATTCCAATGTTATCACCTTCATAATTTAATAGAGATAACAAATTACATGTTGTTATTTTAAGATGATATATTCGAGTAAAATTATTATTATAAAATATTTTATATTTATCTTCATCAAAGGATTTTATTTTTAATTGTTTTGAAAAAAATAAGAATATTAAATAATTATACAAAAATTTTGTACTAATTATTTTATTAAGAGATATACCAAATAAATGGATTTAAAAAAATTAAAATAAATATTATATGAACTATTTAATGTACTCCACTAATTTTCTATATTACTATGACATGTTAGGAACCTATTAAATATTTTATTTTGAATATATCCTTTGTGTGGATTTAATTTAAATTCAAATAAATAAATAGTGTCAAAATAGACACTATTGTTATTTTATAAAAATAACACATTATTAAATAGTTTAAAAATCAAAAAAATATTTAAAAATTATAAATTGAAAATTATATAGTCTAAAATGTCATAAATTATTTAATTATGGATAATTCTCAGAACATAAGTAATTATTTATAACAATTTAAAATTTAGAATCTTATTACCACAAATACAATTTAATAGATTAAATAAGGATATATCGAGTTGATAATGTTTAAAATGAATTCACTACATATATAAATTTTATTAATTGATGATATTACAACCCTATATCATCTAATATTATAAATGAGTAATTTTTGGAGGTTTTTATGTGGGGTTTTAATTTATATTAAACTAATATTGTTGAGGATTCCAAAGGTGACCCTCTCCTCCCTTATAAAAGGGCACATCCTCCCTCTCTTCCTCACACCACATTGAGCCTTCATGCTCGGCCAAAACCTGCCAATTTATATTATCCACTTCTTTAGAAACATCCTAGAGATTCTGGTCTTCTTCAAAGACAAATCGAAGTGCCCTAAGAGGAGGTTTCAAAAAGGCATGTCGAAAGAAGAGGTAATATCTGTTACCGATTCTTTCAACATTACTTCTTCTTCTACTTCTTCTTATTTAGTTGTTTCATTATGAAGTAATAAAATCAGTATCACTCATATACTAATATGTTATTATAAGTATTAAACAACCCTATTTCACCATCTATCCATCCTATGGAAAACAAAATCATCGCGCGTACGTACGTAAGGAATACCGTCTCCACGTCGTGGTGTAATATGTTTTCGACCACCACCTTACTTGGATGGGTATAATGGTGTAAATAAATAACTATATATGATTATTGAAAAGTTATATTGATTCTGGAATATTATACATACACTTCAATGCAATTCCACGATCATGGGAATGATATCATCGCTCGTACGTATGTATAGACTACCATCTCCACGATGCGATGAGATTCATTTTCCATGTTAACCATTCATGAATGATTATAAAGTATAGAAAATAAGTAATAATGAAATATATGAAATAATAATGATACTGGATTTATGTATATATATATATATATGTATGTCATCTACATAATTCTATTCAATTCAATAAGGAAACAAAAAACAGCGTTCATGCGTACCTATGACCTATTGTCTCCATGAATGATGTATTTCATTCCATTTATCAATCTATCATATATATATATATGTATATGATGAATATATATTACATATAATTCATGTTTTACATTCTAGAATTAAGTAAATCAGGATATAATTAATATTATCAAGAATAACAAGTCTAAACATGTACGATAAATGAAACGATTTTACCCAAAATGCTCTTTAACATGGAATTTACAAAAGAACGGGTAATATAAAGGCATTTAGTGAACCATATATGATATCATAACAATTAATTTGATTATGTAATAAGTCAATGTCATTATTTAAATCATTATAAAGGAGTTTTGAATCCATACAAAGCATATCGGACCTAAGGTAAGGGATAATTTTTCAAATCTCATTTTTATTTGAGATTGCTTATTCGTAAGTATTTACTGGGGTTATTTCTATCATCCATTTCCATGTTTTATAAAAGTATTTTCATGTATGTTTAAAGTCCTTTTTACCCATTTTTGAATTTTACTACATGGTATTTAAAGAATATTTTTTTTACGTTACGAGGTACTTTTTTTACTTTTCCGGCAAAAGTACGAGAAGAATGTTTTTTTAACTTATATGGAACGAACAAATTTTTACGGTTTTATAAAGCCTTATTTTCATGAAGCATCCTCCAAAATATTTCATGACTATTTTCAACAAAATATTTTTCTTTTAAAATTTCATGATGTTTTGTGAAAATAAATTGATTTTGAAGAAGAAATGATATTTTCCTCAAGAATTCATTTCTAGTGTTTTATCAAAACCATTTTCCATCTAAGATGACTCTATTTCATATGTGTATGTTTCAAGTGTAAGGTATCTATGATTTACATGGTTTAATTTTTTTTTATTATGAAATGATATCCATTATTTTTTTATGGATTATGTGATGGTGGGATGATGTTTATGAAACCCATTTTATTCATTGGGTTATTATGAATGATGTTTATTTATATTGTGGCACAAGTAAGAATGATTTCATTATGAGATGGGTGGGACCTATATATCCTTCCAATGCATTGGGTAAAGATTTATATCTCATGAGATAGACATGGATGGAATGGTAAGTTAATCTGGTTCAGTGTTACAGGACTGAAACGAGGAGTGAACTCGATTCAGAAAGGGACTTTGTCCACTAAGATGGTCTTGGCAGCAATGCCTTGGCTACTATGGAAATCATAACATGTGATGAATGTTTGCCACAATTACATGTTTTATTCACATTATAATTTATCATGTTTGATGTTCCATTATGATATATGCCTTACGTACTTCCACGATTTATGTCTTTGCTCTAGATTTTGATGTTTAAATTTCATGTTCAAGTTTTTGCTTTCAAATGTTTATGGATTGTTTTATGTTCTATATGTTTGATCTTACTGTGAATTTGAGCTCACCCTTTTTATGTTTTATTTTCCCCAGGAAATAAATAAAGGTTTTAGGTAAGGAAACAAAAAGGGGAAGATCGTTATGGGAGTTGTTGAAGATCTTTCAATAGGATTAGAAGATTATATTCCGAGTATCTAAAGACACTAAACTATTACAGTCCTTGTGTGTATGTTTTTGTTATGTATTAAGTTTTCCGCAAAAGTAATGTATTTTCCATGTACGTCAAGCTTTGGGTCTCTACATGGGAGGATAAACAAGGGGTTGTAACCCTTGGTCATTAAGATAAAGACTGGAAAACTATACCGTGACACCACCTAAACTCTGGTGTTTCTATCCTGCTCGTGCCTCACTAAGATCCCATTCCCCCTTATGCATATTCATGTCTCCCTATGGTGACGTAAATGCCACCTTATGATGATAGCAGTCAATACGGGCTCAATAGGGAACTAAAAAGTCCATCATGATTATTACATGAAAACCTATCATATCTAGAACATACAGGTTCCACACGAAAATGTAATCACCCACATCGAGGAGACAATTCTGACAACAAAAATTCCCTCTGAATGGATACCTAATGGGGTATCTAACGTGATCATGCCATGATATGACTCAACGTAGAGGCCCAAACTTCCAATAATCACCTCATATATAAAAGAGTGAGAACCGCATGTGTCAAACAAAGCAGATACTAACGTAGAGGAAACTAGAATCATACCTCGTACAGTAGATGGTCTGGTGTACTACTCCTACGGCGTAAGCTAGACTGTATAAAACTAGCCAACACCACGGCCTTGAGTCACAGCCTGGATACCTTGAGCAAACCCGACCTGCTAGTGCTGAGATTCATATGCCTGATTACCTCTGCCTCAACTACTGCCGCGACCTGATCGGCCGGCGGTATTCCAGCTGCCTGACTGACGTGATCCTGCCGATCCACTGCTAGATCGTGGAGTAAGTAAAGATCCCTGCTCACTAGACCCTGGATGAAAAGTCCTGCAGAAGCGGTGGAGATGACCCAACCTACCACAACCTCTTCACTACACTGGGTTTCGTGTACATTTCCTCTTCCAATGTCTTGGCACCCCACATTGGTGATAGATAGGAGTACCACATTAGAAAAGGGTCTAAACACCACTAACACCACAAGAGTCCTCAAAACGATGCTTCTTCCCAGATGCAGATCCACTAAAACCCTTTTGTGTCGAACCTCCCAAGTTTGCAATGTCTGCTTCTCTCATGTTCCTCTCTGTGATCAGCACCTGATTGACAATATCTAAAATGGTCGTCATCCTGAACACGTGAACCAGTGATCGGATGGAATAACACAGCCCATCCTCAAAACGCCTAGCGGCAGTGAGATCATCAGCATCTAGTGTAGGAGAAAAAGATATAACTCAGTGAAACGAGATGAATATTACATGACAGTCAGGGTCCCTTGTTGAATATTCATAAACTCCCTAGCTTTGTCATCCATAAATGTTTGGGGAAATAAAAAAATCATAGAAGTTGGTTTGGAAATCAGTCCCTATCATATCTCTCTGTTGTCCTGACTAGGTGATGACATTCCACCACCTCCAGGCTGAACCACATAGCATATAAGCTACGAGCTTGAAACTATGCTCTGGAGGAGTCTCAAAGTTCTTTAATATGGTCAGAATAGATTCCAACCAGGACTCTGAAGAGAGTGGTATGCCATCCCCCGTAAATGTAAGAGGATGTTGTGACTGAAACCCACAGGTCAACTCTACCATACTTGGGGTAGGTCTCACTCCACCTTGCATACTCGGCATCATATGCAATAAGTTCTCACGAAACTAGGCATCTACGCCCATATCAGGAATAGAAAGAGGTGCCACAGGTGGCTTGACAGGAAGTTCAACTGGCGGCTCTGGGCCTGCCACCTCAGGAATGTGATCTTCTCCACCTTCAGCACATGTGACTCGAGGACGTCTCGGAGGAATAATGATATAATGAAAAACAATGTCTCAAAAGATGGAACCATCAAAATTAAAGGCTGAACTTTAGAAGTTAGGACAAGTACTAAGCCTTCCTACACCTAAGATCACCTATCCACACCCATAAGAATTCTTAGCAAGGCCTGAAACTTTTCCAATTTATCTTAATCTAGTGAAATGATATTTCCTAAGTCAAAAGGGACCATACTCCTTAAGAACTGAAAGATGACAGACACTTGGATTTCATTTCTCATTTACATGTGCTAATCAAGTATTTGAATTTCCTTTAAAGAAAAAGATTAGTTTAGTTAGAATTTCATTTTCCGATCCATAAGGGGACATACACCTTATGAACCAAAGAGTGACACCCACTAAAACCACATCATTCCTCAATAGAAAACAAGCATGGAGGACTAACACAAAGGAACACATATTAACAAGGCATGGAAATAAACAATAGAAAATAATTGCAGAAAATTTTAAACGTGGCATGGAAATATGCGTGGCCTAATCATATTGTTCCTATCGGGATGCATGTTCTCTTGCATAACCCCCATTTCATCGGGTCGAACCATTAAATCCAAATTCCAACATTTCAAATTTCAATAACATCACAATACATGTGAAGCACCCAACGGTGAAACGATAACAATAGTAAATAGTAGAATTAATAACAACATAAAAATAGGTAACTTGGTCTTTTCCCATTACATGGGTTCGCAATGCCCAAGCATGGATCATGGATATGTCAATAAGAATTCCCATTCTCCAAGTCTATTTTTTCCAAACAGTAAAGCAATAAATAATGAAAAACCCTCTAATACCACTTTGTGACGTCCCAGACCCAACTGCCCCTCAACCCGTGCCCTGAGCCCGGTTGGCCACATGACCCCTTGCTCGTCTCCCCGTAGGCCAGGGGCTGCCTACTAGCAACGGGGGTGTAATGATAAGTCAGTGGGGAGACTGTACATCCATGATAGAGTACACAGTGTAATAACATCCAAGTAATAGAAATATCAGAAGCACAACCATTGGATAAACATGAGTAAGGGGGAAACATACAACCAAACAACCGAAGTAAGGAAACCCTGTTAAATATACAAAAGCCACATAGGCAGTGTCTGATAAAAAATGGATGCATGACATGATAGTACCATGGAAATTGAAGACATACATGCTATACAATAAAAAAAAAAAATTAGTCCACAAGAATCTCTATCCAATCTCGATCCTCTGCTATGGATCTCTAGCTAGAACATACATGTATCAACAACCTGAAGTTGGGCCTTTTCCACTACTAGTACCTGCAGCAGTAAAGTCTACACGGGTGCCCAAGAGGCCTCCCAGGTTGGGTGTGAGACAAGTCTCACTAGGACACCACCAACAATGTCTATGTGTAATCCAAATAGGTGTTCACAAGAAAAGTGAGTAATAAACTTCAATTATGTAAAACAAAGTAAATAAACAACCCTCCTCCTCAGGTTCTGGAAGGACACCTGGCGGGTCTACCTTCTTTAGCTCATGGCTAGTAAACTGAATGATCAGCAGAGGTATAAGTACATAGATGTAGGTTATCACTGGCACAAGGTAATCATGCCTCTCGCACATGCATTTCAAATACGTACAAGTATCACTGGACTGAGGTATGAATGCCTCTCATCCACAAGCAGTGTAACCGGAGCGAGGTAGAAATTCCTCCCACCCACAAGGGTTATATGGGAATGAAGTAAAAATTCCTCTCATCGTCAATCACTGTAGCTGGCATGGGGTAGAAATTCCTCCCACCCATAAAGGTTATAGGGGCATGATGTATAAATGCATCTCACCCTCAATCACTGATATTTAACCGCCATAGGGTAAGAATGCCTCCTGTCCAACACATGGGTTATCACAAGCATGTCAACACAGCAATTCATAACCATTCACATCACATTATATAAGGAAAACCATCATATATCATATAACATTAGTGATGTAAGGAATAGCCTTCTTATAATATCTCATATGAAAAGAATGGCATACATGTATTTCAATTCACTAAAGGGTTTCATGATCTCTCCTCTTAGCCAACCACTAACCATGTCATCTCATTTTCCTAACATGGAAAATGCCCTTTCAATACATTTCATTAAGGTTAAAAGGTAAAAAGGGGAAAATTATCAAGTCATAACACCGTTGGTTGACCACTCCTAGTCCATAACAAATCTATACACCCTAATAAGGTTGGATTCATCACTCTTATACCACACGGGTCATTTAGATATGAAGCAGTCATTATAAATACAGGGTTTTGAGAAATACAAACCATGGCATGACAACAATAACTAAAAAAAGGAGAAAACCCAAAAATGGAAACCAGGGGACCACCTTCCTTATAGCTGTAGGCGTAGGCTCGCTTGATATCGACCTCAGATTCGCAGTAGATTGGAAGAGATCTGAATTCCAGTCCAATGCCCTGAAAATAAGGCATATGAACCTCCATCAAAATAACAATATGGAAGGAAAGATTTGCTGATGAAGGAAGGGTGCGTGAGCTTACCCTTACCTTGGCCCTTTCAATGCTTCTGACGGATCAAGAATCAGACTCTGGACGAAGGTTCCACCAAGGGAAGAGTGAGAGGAGGGTTTGGAACTCAAAGAGGAGTTCTCCTCTAGTTTTGTCCGCTGGTGGAAGTAGGAAAGGCTTATAATCCATATAAATTAATTAAGGGAAAAAGGTAAATTTACCCAGATTTGGGTCGCACTGTTTAGGCTCACAATTTACCAAACCGTGTGTAAATCGTGTGCACCTCCCTGCATCCAGAAAAAGTGTAGGATGGGTTAGGTGAGTGGTTTACCCAAACCGTGCGCACCTCCCTGCTTCTAGACCAAAGGACGCACAGTTTACGCAAACCATGTGCAAGTCGTGCGCAGTCCGTGCGCCCCTGTATGCAATTCCATTTCTCAAACTCCCAGTCTCTGAACCAACCCCAGAAACTCCTTGGACCTTCCTTAGGATGCTACCCACATTACACAAGCGTAAAGGAAGGATTTGAAAGCAAAAGTAACAATACGTACCTTTTCCAAAGACTCGGGTCGTTACATTGATATTTTATGAAAGTAGAAACACTTATGACAAAACAAATACTCATAAAATATTACACAACATCACCTTTACATTCAAATGATCATAATACATCACAAGGTGTAACTGAACTCGAAAACAGCGAATTATAGAAACAATAAATGGAGAGGGATCTTATGCAACAACCCCAAACATGACACGATTTCAAAAAGTGTCTACAATATCCTTTCATGACCATTTTCCCACACTGATGGTTAAACATGAACACCTTCATCAAATAGACAATGAAGGACCAAGGGGCCCTGTTACTGACCATCTAGATACTCATCCACAATAGAAACCATAGACCACATCTATCTTTGACAAATTTGGTAACTTAAGAATCTAAGGTCTATTTTAACCTTCGACAAGAACTCTATCATTACAAGAAGATCTAGAAAACCAATAAATTAAATGGTGTATACTAAATCGCTAAATCTTGAGAAAATGATTCCTTAAATTGATAAACAAGAGGGTATTACAATTGTGAAACAATCTGGGATGCACTTCAGTTGTGCACTAGCCCTTAATGGGGGCATATCATACCTAATAAAACATTTAAATGACCTAAACAAGATGGTAAATTGGTCAAAAAGTGCCACAAACTATATCCAAACATAATAAGGGAACCACATTAAAGGCATCCTGAAACATTTCTCATCAGTATAACACTAACCAGTCCTTCAACTAGACATATCAAAGAAACACAAACCCAAAACACCCTTAAAAAAAGAGGTGTTCTTGGAATCCAAACATCCCACAAAAACAACATTTCCAAAAAAATATATGAAAAACCATCCAAAAAATTCATCAAAACCACATGTTTTCTTTTAAAAATCATCCATTTAAAAAATAGGGTTCAACACTTAGCATTTCCAGAAATTTTACCCCATGGGCCCCACACATGCATGTTTCCATGCCACACCAGGAACCCTCGTCATATCCATCCTAAAACTCATCCAGTCATTCCATTAACCATCCATCATCCCATATTACCCCATACATGCAGTTTCTAAATAAAATACTAATGGTTAAAAAACATTCTTTCCATATTTCAAAACCAAAATAGTCAATGAGTACATCATTTTACTCATGACCTCTAATCACGAAATCAAACCCCATTGACATCTTGAAAAACCATTCAGGAAGGCACAATAATTCAAATGAAAACTCAAATTCAATTTATTCACATAAATTTCAAAACATTTCAACCCCATTCAATGCACTTATGATTTTATGAAAAACACCATTTCATAAATCCCTTTTAAATCTGGAACTCAACAATTCCAATTTTAAAACAAGATTCAAAAATTTCATAAAACTTTTCAATTGATCTCTATTTACCATGTCATGTCGAAATACATTTCTAGAATACAAACATTACATCTAAAACATCACATACCATTAAATCACCATTCAATAGTTCAGAGGCTCTATTAGAAAAACTTTTTCAAAACCAACTCTAACATAATTTAGACTTTCAAAAGATTTGTAAACAAAACATTTTCAATTAAAAAACAATTCTGAATATATAGTTCTACAAATTCAAAATTCAAACCATTCTCTATTTACAAGAAAATCGCTTCACAAAAACATTATGCTTCTAAAATCCATGCAATTTTTTCCTTAAAACAAAACTTCCAAGAATTCAATACTGAAGGACACACGACATTTGGAGAGGAAACTAGTTTTGGTTGGTGATAAGGACTTATGGGTGGTGGAAATACGCCAATCCCATCACCATCACAGATAGTGTGTTAGGGAAATATCCTCGACTCAAAATGGCTTGCCTGGCCCTGCAAGCTCATTGAGACCATTAACCCAACCTTGTTTTCATTTCCCCTAATCAACATCAAACCAAGAAAACAAAAGGGCTTCGATAAAACCTGATTTACCCTAGCGACTTGTATCACGTAATGAAGTGTTCTAGACAAGAAAACTACCCATAACAAAAATGCCATGTACCAAAAATCCTAAATCCATACTATCTTGATTGTTCCCCAAATAACATGGCCCAATGAGTTAACCTAATCCTCCTTTGATACCATTTTTTCTCAAACCATTTTGGGTAACCATAAAAATCGCACCAAACCCAGCCTATGACAAGTCTCAAAGGTAATTTCCCATCCCCACAGGTTGGCACAAGTGCCTGGTTATCATAAAATTAATGTTGGGAACGATTTACCTAAGTTTATAAATATACAACAATAATCAAATTCAATAAACCAAATCTGGATTTCTCAAACTAAACCATCATTTAAAAAATATCATAATAGAGTTACAAACCTTAAACCAATGTTCCATGACCATTACAAAGGTAAAATACCAGAAAGGACATCCCAATAAATTCATCATGGCAAGAGTCACCACCCTCATGCCATCTTCACAACACTTCATCGTGAAGGACCTCTAAAAATCCTAACCATTGGCACAAAATCTGTACCCAAACCTGCGAAAACAAAATAGCCAAGTCTACATACACCGAAAGGTTTTATTAGAGTGTGATTCAAATACCATTAGGATACCACCACTATGATATTCCATTTGATAAACATTATAAGAAAAAAATATTGAATATTTTCATAAACATGAGATGCTATTAAGAACATTAAAATGATGGAAATTAAATTAAAAATAGTTTTCTAGTGGGCTATTTTAATAAATAGACACTTTTAAATAAAATAACAAATCTATTGAATTTTCCAATGAAGCATACCATATGAAAACATTAAGGATAAATCATCCAAATAGCACAAGCAATGGGAAATAACCCCTAGGAACTAGCTCGCTCTAGGTCCTTTGTACCTCATATATCGGTGAAAGTAACCATCACAATATCAATTCTCATGCACATGAGCCACTATTAGGGATTATACCCATAAACTAGTGGTCTCCCATCATCATCATCATCATAATAATAATCATAGTTTAGTTATTTTTTTTTCATATTCAAACATGATATGTGAAACTAGGGCCAAACCCCATGGGATCACTAGCATACTAGTACACATCTACCAACCAAGATACCCGGGTGTTACTTATTTTTATTAAAAAAGTTCAAATAGATATGAAATATAATTTACAAATTAAAATACCACTTCCAAATCACACATTCACCAAACATCCCACATGTACATCACACAATTCACACAATCCCCTTTTTCATTCAAATTCATTTTGAAATCATACTTCCACCAAAAGAGCACACCACACTTTTTTCATGTCGTTAAAACATAAAAAAATCCCTTAAAATCTTTATAAAACATTTTTAAGATAATAAAAATCACATAACATCCCACAAATATTTCACATAATAGCCTTTTTTCATTATAATTCACTTTATCATCAAACTCACACAAAACAACCGACAAACATGTTTCTCACCCACATCCCAATTTTATAAATTATCTAGAACAATTTAAAAACATTTTCAGAACGTTTGAAATCATAGATAACCATTTTATCTTTCAAAAACACATTTTTATGAAAACCTGTCCACCAAAATTGTACATAAACATATTTTTCACCCAATTTGTAACTAATTAGGTTATTTCGAATTTTAATAGAACACTTTCAAGAAGAATGACAAGTTTTTGCACCTAAAAACCATTAAAAATTTCCCTTTTAAACCCAAAATCACACCAAGACCCTACAAAAGAAAAATTGGTAGCCCAAAACAACATTTAGTAATCCAATTTCATATGTTAAAAAATTACACCAAAATATTACCACAAGAGTTACACATGGAAAACACCCAATTTGAAAAGAAAGTGAAACTAAAAATTAACTGCTTTAAAAACTCCCTAAAAAATGGTTTCCCACATTTAAAAACATATAAGTAACATTCAAAAAAATTAAATAAAGCATGATAAATCATAAATAAATCTTTACACATGGAATCACCTACAAAAATTGTCGAAACCCTCAAATCATGGTGTGAAACATCAACCGCACCACCGTCGCACCTCAAAGAAGTAAAAAATAAACATAAAACCTCAATATTAAACCAAGAAACTCAAAGAAAGACAGTAGGTATGAACCATGGATTCTGGAAATTTTATAACATCATGAAAGGGTGAATGGAACCATAAGGAAATGAATGAAATAAAAGAGAAAAATACTTACTTGCATGAATTTAAATTTTCCCACATCAAATATCCCTTCAAAATTGAGTTCCAAGGGAGTGAGGGAGATCATTGAGGATGTCCATGGAGGTAGGGAATGAAATGGGGAAGAATTGGGCGGATTTGGGATTATTCTAGTAGGTAAAAATGGGAATTACAAAAGATTTTTAATGACTTGGACACCCATGCATGGTTTGTCTGAACGATTTAGTAAATTGTGTGGCTAAACTGTGCACACTATTTTGTTGACCCAAAACCATTCCATTCTACTCTAATTTTAGGGGTGTCCATAAGGAAAACTTATATGGAATGATTGGCCAAGGATAAGGTATTGAACATCCCAAAACAAAGCACTCTTTGCACCCCAAAAATCATCAAACTCATGGGTAGAAACCACCTCAACAACATGCCACACAAGTGGTGAAAATAAGAAGGCCACTAATGCAACTCTAAAACACCACACCCTCACACCATTCCTTTGATAAAAGATAAATCTAATTAACATCCAAGACCCCCAAGACTAAGATAATAGATTAATAACACCAGATGCACCAAATTATTAATCTCGGATCACCCAAAAACCAAGAGAAAGCTAAGATACAAGAGTGGATTCGAAAAAAAGCATGGAATCAAATATTTGGGTGTGAAAATAGGGATGTAAATTACATATAGTTCATATCTAGGTATCTCAGGCAAAGGAAAAAAATAATATTTAATTCTGATTCTCTATATGGACAAATATAAAATTGAATATATCATAACATACACATGGACCAAGAGATATGGAAGGAAAATATAAATAGCTTAAATCAATAATTCACTAAAACTAACAGAATATTGTAGACAATAAATTATGTTCACATGTGGATAATACGAATAATTGACTCATAATTACGTAATTCATAATATTTAACAAAAAACATGCTATCAAGGACTTGTTCCAAAACACTATACTAATTTGCAGTTAGGTATATATTAGGCCATATATTTTTCACCTCATTAGTATCATTAATTCATAGAGGGGATATATATTCCCATACCCCGCACATCTTTTGATTATGATCAATTAATTCACCATAATATTTAACAAGACATTTCATATAATTCCCTATGTATCCTATATTTGAACAAAAACATGGATATTTGAATAATGAAAAAAATATAAAAAATAATGATCGCATGTTTAGTGGAATACTAAGGATGTATAAAAAATATCATTATATCTTCATTGAATCTTTTGGTTATAGTTAATGTAATTGGATGATTCATTATAAAAGAAATATAGTGGTGATGGATTTTTAATTTTTTTTATCCATGTAATATATTGATTTGTTTTAAATGATTTCATTGGTAGATGACTAGGATATAGTAAGAATGTACCTTTTTTAAACCATATTCCCAAGAGTGTATATCCATGTGTGTTGTATTAGGCACACTCATCATTCTGCAATGATATGATTGAGTTAATTGTCAACCAAAAATGCTTATGTTTATGTACTCTAGATTATTTTTTGACACATACACATCCAATTTTTATTATCCCCATAAATATGAATTTTAAAAGAATCTTTAGAAACATTCACAATACCCAATCATAGAATGCGTTTTCCACCATTGAAAATATTGATTTTACAAATGTTTTGGTAACTCTTAAATTAAAAGAATATGTTTTTGGGATAAAAATATAGATTTGAAAATTTCGTTAAATTCATGATAAATATGGTAAAAATTATCCTATGTAAATTTATTAAACAAACAAAAGGTTATAAGATGATAATGTAGAATGAGTCCCAATGAATGAAAATTTATATGAAAAAACAAATTTATAGAATTGGTATAAAATCAAACCAAACATCTTGAAATATAGAGATTCAAATTTATCATTAAAAAATATATAGAATATTAATTTCCTGACATAAAATTTAAAATATTTTTTTCATGCAACTCATAATTAAATTAACTACCTAATACAATGAATTTCATAATGGGATGAATTTTTTATGGAAAATGTTTACCTTTAATAAATCTTAGATGAATGTGCATGAAACTTATACAAAAAAAACTATCTGAATAATCAATTTCAGAACCTAATTCATACCTATTATTTTTTAACTCCAATTTTAATTGTTATCTACTTATATACCAGATGGTTATCACTAAAACATTAATAGATTTTTGCGACGGGGTTTTAGCAGTGATTTACTAAACCGCCACTAATTATTTAATAAATTATTTAGTGGCGGTTTTTAATAAACCACATATAAACCTTTTTTTCAATCCCAACACTCCCCCAATCTCACCCTAACCCCTATGATACCCCCTAGATACCCTTTAATCCCTAGCCCCTCATCACATCTCAGCCTCGCCGACTCGCCGACATTATGGTAGGATGGAATTGAGTTAAATATTCTTTATTACATTTTTGGTATCATACTTGTGTTACGAATTTTTTGAATTATCACCTAAAATATAGATGGACATGACTGGTATTCTCTTATATATTAGTATACTGGAATGAATATAGCTTAGTTTCAATTCTGATAATTCCTTAATCTAATTATGTACAATTGTGAGAATTGGTATTTGGGGAAAAATTGATACTTTAATGATCAATTTGTAATGAG
Source organism: Viscum album (assembly GCA_963277665.1). Lineage (NCBI taxonomy): Eukaryota > Viridiplantae > Streptophyta > Magnoliopsida > Santalales > Viscaceae > Viscum > Viscum album. Next base: position 1,059,596,342 of record OY728125.1, read on the forward strand.
GAAGTTTTTATGAGTTCTTATATGTTCGTTGATGATTTTTGGGATCTGAAAATTTATTCCCTCTACATATTATTTAGTATATTATTCTTGGTTACATGAAACTACAAATAATTTTTGCTTCCCCTAATTTTCTGGTGGATTTTTATTGTACTTGGGCCCCATTACTATAAATAAATGAATCAAGTATGTCATTGGTATTTTTAAAACATTTCAGCTATCAAATAAATATCAATGTTTACTTAAAATAGGTATAATCAATCCTTCATTAAGTTTTCAATTTTATTAATTAACCCCATACCGAGAAATATCATACAATCCTTTACATTTATATTCTATGAAATGAATATACCTTCTAATATCCACATCAATATTATTCTGTGAAAAAGGAATTTTATTAATATTTCATTTTAGAGGACTCCTCAATGATTCCTTAATGTATAAAAGTATTAAATTCTTATTTATTATTAATACCAATTCATTGACATAAATATAAGAAAAACATATACCAACTTTTTTGTTTCATGTGATAAGGGGAATTCTTGAAACCTTGTTCCATTATATTAGTGGAAATATATGTGTACCAGGGAGAGAGTACAATTTCCGACCTTATAATTGTTTTTTATTAATTTAATTTTTTTATCCATTTACATAATCATTATTTAGATTCTTTAGATACTGTTCTTAATTAAAATTGATTTAATATTTAATAGATAAAATTTCAATTGGATGTTAGTTTCAAGTAGTATGTTCTTTTAGATGGTATCTATTATAAAAAATGACTAAAATACCTCAAGATAATATTTGAAGCATTATTTAATGATATATGAAATCAAAAAACGTTTCATATATTGAAATGAGATGATTTTAAAGTAAAGGCATGAGTTTTTGATAAAAACCGTTTGATATTGTTTTTGGAAATGAAAGGAATGTTTTAAAACATTACCTTGGGGAAAATTTATTTGATTGATTGAATTATGATTGTTTAGAATGATATCCCATGTTATGACTAATTTCATTGAGGTACATGGGATTAAAGATAGTTAAGTGAAAGTATAGTTGTGCTAGGTAAATTTATATCTTACGTTGACTTGATGAGGAAAATGAAACAAAACTACTTGAGGGAAGGTAGTTCATTCTTCAGGTTGTTATCATATTCCCCCAAAGCTTGTGGATCTAAGGAGTGTGTGTACAAATATAGGAATATTTTATTGAGATTTTTTGAATCCTTGTGATAGGTACTAACTATAGATGTTATCAACATGGTTCCATTATTTAAAATAATGTAAAATGATTCATATATTCGAATTATTGATTGAAATGATTTAATCATGTCTGTTTTGTTAGAAATGCTTAATCAATATTATTTTTAAATTGATGCTTATGTATCCCTAATTTTATAGAAATTCACATTGAAATATGTTTTAACATAGAAATTTAATTTTTTTGACAAGTATGTTTTTATTCAAAGTGAAAAAATATGTCCTTTCTAAATTTTATATAAAAAATGATAAATTTTGGTTTATTTTTTATAGATTGATTATGATATTCTTGTTGATATCCAATAGATATTTTTTATCACACCCTACATATTCCTTAAGTAATTTATATATTTTTTTATTCATGGTCCATGTATATGGAAAGAGGCCCTCAATTGTTAATAGGTAAATATATATTCCTTCTAATGTGACTGTTATTTGATTTATAGGTTAAAATTAATAAATTGTGGGATGCCAATTTTGCGCAGTACTACTCATTCTCCCAGTATGACCTTGTTGGTAAAGTCCATGGGAAGGAGCATCCTGGTAGAGTGTGTGGGATGGGTTTGGGACCCATACCATCAGAGGTCTTTGGTAGGCCACTAGAGATTGCAGCTTCATCTACTCCTGGTTATAGTTAGTCGATACCTCGAGATTCTCAGAGAGAGATTGTTTCTATACAAAACAAAGTTCAAGACCATGGGGCTAGAATATGTAGTTAGCAGGAAGTATTGATTGATTTATATCAGAAGAAGACTAGATCTACCCTTGGTGGTATTACATTGACTAGAGGTGAGTGGGTAAATCGAAAAAATTCAAAATCATTTAGTTTGAAAACATTTATTGGTTTTAGGTTTAAATATAAATATATAAAAATATTTATTTTTGAATATATTGTTTATTTTGGTGGTAGTAGGAAATAGAGATGAATTTTGAGAGGTTGACGAGCTGTGTTCATCATCACACCATAATTAGTAGTTTTGTTGATATTTATGACAAATTTGGTAATAGTCGGTTTGTATATGTATCATGTGTGGAACATAGTTTCCACCAAACATATTCATGACCAAAAATATTCTTCATTTCTCATTTTTCCTTTTATTTATTTTATTGATCTATATTGTTTCCTTTTATGCCTTGATTTCTTGAGTCTATTATGCACCATATATGTCGATTATTTATTGTCATGAATCATTTTTTATGATTCATTTTTCCTAAATTTATTTGGATTGTTACCCAAGGATGAACGATTAAAAACATATCCTATATTAACAGGAATCAATCCATTCATAGATCTTGGAAGAGGTCCTCTATAAAAAAATTTCTCTTGTATAAAATGAGAAGGATGAGATGTATTTGAACTATTATATGAGAAAGAAATAATAAAATTGATGTGAATGAGGAAGGAACTCTCATTTAGGGTATAACCAGTGTGAATATAATTTTCACTAAGGACAATTATGGACATCCCAACATCATTACATATATTGAAACATCATGAATAAATCCACATATAGTTCTTATTTAATACTCTTATTAATATTAGTCTCTTTCCAAGGGTAAGAGTCATTTTTTCATAACATATGATTATGGATAAAGAACCACATTCTAAGGATCCCTCTAAAGATTTAGATAATATGTAGAGAAAGACATGTCTTACTAGGTATACTGTGCTAAGAAGATTCAAGACTTATAACATGGACAATAATTCACATAGTTTAATATCATGTGAAAAGAATTAAAATAATGTACAGTTTAAGATCATATGAAAAATACCTTATTATATGAGTTTTTATGTAGTTTAAACCAATGTTTGAAATAAAATGAACTTGTCTTGATGGAAACCCTATGGATAGAAAACCAAAGTGAATGAAGAAACCCAATCACTAAGATAAATTGGGGGATTTGATATTAGTTTTTTGGTTGGGGTTGAGAGATGAGATTTAGGAATCACTATGTATCCCTGGAAAATAGGAATCAATCCATATATAGTTCTTATAATTTGGGGGAAAATATGATCACCTTGACTTTTAATTGAGAAATAATAGGTAACCCAAAATAAATACAATGGGTTTAATGATACATACCCTTTATGAACATCCCTTTTTCAAGTATCACATCTTGGAGATGTTTAGGGAGATGTTTGTGGTGATTTTGAGGTTTGAGGTTGTGTTTTATCCTTTTGAAGGCCACCATAGCTTGTGCAATGACTTGTCTCGATATAAAGGAGGTAGTTTTGTGTTTGGTATTCTAATTTTTAAAATGGTATATATAACCATTACATGGGAATCACATGGTGATATCTGTGTTGTACTAGTGGTTTTCCTATGGCCTATGAGAATCTTGTAATGACCTTGGGTGAGCATGGAATCTTTGAGGACCACTTGTCCAAAATAGGAAGCCCAAGCTCACCACATTGTAGCCTTGGTCGTATTATGGTTAAAATGGTTAGGAATTGGGAACTTGATCATGTATTCTATATATCTAAGAATATAGAAGAACCATTTTTTCATAGACCACTCCTTGTTCTAAGAATTTTGGGAGGCCAAATTCCATTTTAAAATGGAAAAAAAGATAAAATGACAATGAGGGTTATAGATCACAATTTTTTGAAAACCACCACATCAGTTTTGGATATTAACCATTTTTGGTAGAGTCCAGTGTGATTCATATATAAATTAGAGTTTTATTAACTCATTGTTTTGAATTTTAGAATTTCCCTAAATTTTTGTTTGACCCTTACTCATCCTCCCCTTCCCCAGTCACCTCCCATGGAGTTCCAAACCACTTGGATAATATTGGATCATTTAGATTAATGTTATTTGATTAATGGTATCCCTATATTTCTCTATTACTCCTTTATTATCTTTATATTATATTTAAGAGTTCATTATGGTGGTAATTATCCTCTTTTTTGGGTGATTTTTATGTATTAATATTATTAATTAGATTTATTATTGATTCACTTGAGATAAATGGTAGTTTATCCTTAGTTCTTGTTCATTTCTACCTGAATATTCAGTCAAGGTTTGGGGTAATCATATCCCCTTATATATATGTAAATTTGGAAATATCATGGTATTTTACTTATTTTGTTAAATTGTCCATATAATCTTAATAGAGATAATGAACAAGATTAATTGAATCTTAAGGGGATGGGATAAATCACATGATTTTTACTCATTCTTGTTATTTATTCTTATATAGACACACTTACTTGGTTTTCCAATTATAACTTATTTTGAAATAGTGTTTTGTTTTGGTTTTTATAAAACTTTCTATATATATTTGTATAACCTCGACACATATGATATAGATTAAGAATATATATCAAACTATTAAATTGGTTTCCAATGCAATATTGTATTTCTCTGTGAATACCCTTCATAATAATTTATTAATTATGATAAAAACCCTTATTGAAACTAAATTATGCATGGTGGTTGTGATGTGTATTGGTTATGATGTGTGGTAGTAGTGATGTGGGGGTGTTTATGATGTGGGGTGGTTGCAATGTGTGGTGGTTCTGATGTGTAATGGTGGTGATGTGTAGTTGTTGTGAAGTGATTTTTTTTGTAATAGATTGATGGTTTATTGCATGTTTTATTATGCAGTTTCTTGATAACTATAGAAAAATATCATAATGTTAACATGGGTAATGATGTATAATGGGATGGAATGATTAATGAACTCATATAATTAATGTAAGAAGTTTTGTTAAATTTATCATATATAAACAATTAATGAATGTTATTGTTGAATGGATATTTTTGGTAATTATAAAATCTATAAATTGGTTGGATTGAAAAAAAGATGAAATGTGGCTTGTGGGAGTGTTTGGTTATGCGTTGTAGTGATTTTATAGGTGGAAATTATAATAGAGGTAATTATGATTGTTTTTTTAATTGTGAATGGTTTTTTTAGGGTATTGGTAATGGGCCTGCTGTACCAGCTACATTTTTTTGTAAATCTCGATTTAGAGGTGGTTTTAACCACTAAAAAAATATAATATAATTAGTGGAAATTTTAATCGCTGCTACAATTATGATATTTTCCTATATTTGGTGATTAAAACCTTGGATAAAAAAATAATTTAGCAGCAGTTTGAACCGCCGCTACACAGTTTTCAAATTCCTTTATTTTTTGCTGTGTTGAAATTGGTTTTAGTGGTGGTTTTTTTGGGCGTAACTGATTTATTAGCGGCGGTTATAACCACTGATAAATTAGGGAAACCACCGCGTATTGTATGATGACACACAATTTATTAGTTTTTTTTTAAAAAACCATAGAATCATATGGAAGTGGTTTAGACTGTCACCATATCCCAAAAAACCACCTCAAAATTATCTTTTTATTGTAGTGTATTATCTATTTTCATTATTGAGGATGAGTAATCATTATTGTTTTGAACAAGTTTTGTAATAGCGGTATTATTATTAATTATTTCCAAAACTTTACTCATTAATAATGTAAATAAGGTTTTAGTATAGATAAAATATATTTTTTATATATCTATTATTTTATTATAATAGTTTTTAAATATTTTATCAGAATGTGGAATCAATTTCGACATATTTCTATGGTTTTACCCATCAAATCTGCTATTTTAAATATAATTTAGATAAATAATATATTCACTCTAGAATAATAATAAATTAAATATTTTCTCATTTTATTTTAATTATATTTTATTAAATCTCTCATATTCATCAATTATATTGTTTTATAGTATCCTTCTATTAGGTTGTTAGACAGATACAAATATGGAAATACTATAATAAATGGACGATTTTGATTAAGAAAGTGAATTATTTTGGACATAATACCAATATTATAGGATAATAAGGATATTATTTTTATATATTTTTTTGTGATTTTTATTAAAATAATTATTAATGAATAATAAATAAACTATATGAAAATGTATAAATGTTACTTCGTGGAAATGCCAGTCCATACAACACGTGATTGATAGTTTCATTTATCAATGGATGATTGGAAACAAAGGTGTATGATAATTTGAAATTTTATAATCATATATATATATTAATTATTTAATTTTAATTCATATTTACCATAATTAAAACCAACCATGAGATTCTATATAAAAAAATTGAAGATATCGATTCTTAGAGGCAGTAGTCTGGTGATATAAAGTAATGAAGATTTTTTTGTAATGGGTTGAAATGAAAAAATTATGGTTGTTTCACTAATTTAATAATAATGACTCATTATAATAATTATACCAATTTAAATATATATTTATGGGTATATTCAGACTATAAGATGAAGATTCATAAGAGAAGATTAAGTGGATGGTAACAGTTACGCCCCGAGATTGAGTTTCTTATTAGAAATATCACTATAAATGGGGTACATAAGATAAATAATTATAAAAAATGCTTAATGTACTGGGAGGGGGTTATATAAAGAACAAAATGGTATATTTTTATAAAAAAAATATATGGTATAATTTTACTATGATTGGAAGGAATTATATCCATTTTATAAGTGAAGAAAATATAACATTGGTTAATACCATTAATTTTCCAATGGTATCAAAGCCCTGTTCAGGGGTAAATAAATATAATTTATTGATATATTTGATAATTTGATATCCTTGGGTTCAAAAATCATCAAATTATATTTTTCAAAAAAATTTATAACATTTTTATATTTACTTACTACTATATTTTTATATATGTTATCTTTTTTTTGTTTTAACAATATACTATGTTTTCAACAGGGTAATTTATATTTTATCATAAGGATAAGGTATCTTCTATTTACAAAATCTAGTTTAAATAACCTAAAATTTTAATCTATTTAATCCAATAAATTTTTTATTTATGATAAAATTTATATTTAATTTAAATCATATAATTTATATAAATAAGGTGTTCTGTTAAAAAATGATTCTTTCCCAATTAAGTATTCCTAATAAATTTTTTAATTGGTTACTAAATGAATGAGTGTTAGTATTTTTATATATAAGTTAAAAGTATATTATAATGATTATAAATATCTTGTAAAATTGTGTTATTACATAAAAATTACACAATATTAATAAAATATTACTTGATAAAAATAGTTATTCCATTATCCATAGTGTTATCATTAATCCTTGTAATGGTATTTTTATAACGAAAACTGGAATTTATAGAATTACCTAATAAATAAATTATTATCTTATATATTAAATTAAGTATGTTAAATTATATTCAAATAAGTGACATAAAATAATTTCTAATATAGGCATTTGAAATGGTTGTTTTTGGAGGGAAATACTAGTTATGCTTTCAAAATGATAATCACATGTTTTATAAATATAATATTATTTTTATGATTTATTTATTTTACATTATATAAATATATCATATTGAAAATTTTTTTTAATGAAATTTATTTAATTAATGTATTGTGATGATGTTCTAAAAGTGACTGTTCTTTCAGAATCAATATTATTTTATTATCTAGGTAAAAAATAATTATATTAGAAAATTACAAAAATAAATCTCAAGATAATGATTATATTTTAAATTAAAAAATTAACTTAATTCTGTTAAAATAAAATCCTAAAATATATATTTTAAGTATATTCATGCATAAGGTCACTGTAGAGTGTGTATTGTGAAATAGTTTTGTGATGCTACGATTATTACTATAGTTGGGTCTCAGGTATTAAATCCCCATTGAAATAATTTCATCCAAAAAATTCGATACATGTCACATAAAAATTTTTTTTTGCATTACCTCCTCTTTACTTATTAAATCACCCATGTTGGTGCCTTTATTGTGTTCCTTCTCTACAATACTTTTTCCAGATGAGTTTCTTGATTTAGTAACACTTGTTCTGTAGTCTTAAAAACATACCCGAAACTTCATCATAAGAAATGTTTGGACAAATATATTATATTATATTTGATTATATTTGTTAACATAATTTATTTCCTCAATATTGAAACATTCATGATATCATGTATTTTAGAATGGATTGGAAACATAGCTAATCGGTAATCTATAGATCCAATTCATTCTTATATTTAAAAAGAGATAATGTAATTACTGGGTAATTTCACCTTATAAAAAAATAATGAAACACTATTCCATTTACAAAAATTTAGAAATACTTTATCCCACCATTAAATTCTTTGCGACTCCTTCGATTATCAACCTATCTCAATATTCAACACTAGGATGCTTTGTAAAGATCATGATTTTTCTGTACATTAACAACCATTTCCACAAAAGATTTTGAAAAACAAGATTTATTTATTTAAATTATTTCCAATGGGTTGGTGTATGAAACCTATTCCAATATAATTATTCATATGGTAGAATATGAATACCTAAAATGGAGATATTATTTTATGTAAATTCCAAAAAAAAGATTTGTATTAATCCTTCATACCTTGGATGTCAAGAAAAAAATTTCAATATGTCTTATGATAAATAGATTTTCCTTTAAGAAATTAAATCCATAAATTTAATATATATATATAAATCACATCTTATAAGATTAACCTGTATTATATAATATCATAAACCACTTCAGAGTCAAATATGTATTATTCCATTGTAAACTTCAATACAAAAAAAAACTAGTTAATAAGTGAACTACATAGTTTCCCACTGTGTTTGTTATTACTATTTCAATTATTAGAAATATAAAAAATAATTCATTTATTTTTAACCTATGTAAAGGAAACATAATAAAGGGCGAGATCAAATTCTATGGTTGGAAAAATAAGGGAGACAACAATCATTATTTAAAAAACATGAGAATATCACTTGAAAACTATACCAGCCATATCATAGATAATAATACTGTGTCATGGAATAAATATTGGAATTTAATAATACATGATAAATAATATAATCAAAGAACATGATCCATGAGTGTAAAACATTGGCATAATACATGTGTTTTTGGAATACATATAAGTATATAAAATTATTTCTTTACATGTCAAATATTAAAACCACGAATATAATAATGGATTGGGTTAATTACCCAAAAATTTGTAGCAATCACTTTTTACTCCCAATAATATCATATTCTATAGATTCACATACTGAATTGAGTTTACTCCTCATTCCATTCAAATTTATCTCATGAGATATCTAAATTTACCTATTGACTTCGAGGGATATATAATTCTAGGCCCACTAATAACATAACGAAAATCATATAGATGTGTTCTATAAGATCATAAAACATTCATCATATTTTAAACGGTTTAATAGATATGAGTTTCATAAATATGCTTTCATGGAATAACTAATGGAAAATAAATGTATTTGATAAATATAATATCAATTCATCATAGAATAACCAGTAGAAAAGGAATGGGTTTCATGAAAATATTTTAAACATAATTAAAATAATATGTATTGTAACATTGGATCATATCCCAATTAAAGAAAAATTATTATCAAAGGATATCATCATGAGTGAAAATGTCCTTTAAAGATCAATTGGAATATATATAGGGAAAAATACCAATTTCAAATTTAAATAACATCTTTAAAATATTAAAATCCATAAAATATTATAGAGAAACATTTCATTGAAAATTAAATTTAAAACATATTAAGTAATCTCTGATCTATTTAGTGTTCATGATGGTGGAAAATTCAATTACTTTTATATAAGTTAAAATTACACATTCCCTTCACACTTTTGTAAAAAATAAAAAATTAACTCATTTTGAAAATTATATGAAAATTCCTATTAATTTTTTTTAAAAGTAAAAATTTTGTAGAAATGAATTTTTTAAAACATATTTCTGTATTAAAATAATATTTTAAATAGTTTCTAGAAAAAAATGGATATATAAGAAAATGGGTTTTCATCCGAAGAAAGAAATATTGTCATCCTTCCTTGAAAATGAATCATTAAGTGTATTTTTTTAATGACAATAAAATGAATGGAAACATTTAGTATTTATTAATGACTAGATAATAAGAATTTGTTTTGAGTTTCAAGACATTTTGATCATTAAATATCATCATAAAAAACTAATCATATACAATATCAATAAATAATGAGATTGTAACATAAAATCATTTCCTTTAGTTCCACATGTTTTGAATGTTACCTATAATCCGTTATAATGAAATTTAAATTTATTATGATTACATAATAAAAGAATTTACAAACATTTAATATATAATATTATACATTTATAATATTTTGACACCCATTTATTAAAAATCCCTTATAAAAACATTGTTTTCAATTGTTAAATGTACAATTTCTTTATAACATTTTATTTTGGTGGATCTGGTCCTTATAATTTCATAAGAGTTCCATTATCTCTAGGAAATAAGTATTATTATAAAAATAATATATATTTGATAAATCTATACTTATATTCATCTAAAAAATTTCATGTAAGAAAAAGGAAATACACTGATCAGGGTAAAGGTAGGTTTTATGTATGCATGAACAATGAAGATTGGATCAAATGAAATGTAAATAATAATTGAGAATAAATTAATGATTATAATATCATATAAATCATATATACTCATCCAATCTATTCTTATTACATTTTTATTAAGGTGGAAATTAAAAACGAACCACATCGCTTCTTAGAGATGGTAGTCTATACGTATGCATGTGAAAAGTATTTATTTTCCAATAGATGACAAGGTAAGAATGTGGAATTTATATTATTATTCCATAATAATAAATATTTCATAAATATCATATATAAATATATATATATATATACATTAACCCTTTCATAATACCCATCCATAAAATATACTGATAAAAATGAATTATGTCCCTATTGAGGATGGTATGTCATACGTATGCACGAATGAAATATTCACTTCACTTTTCAGGGAAAATATGGTATATAATGGTGGTTTATTAATCATAATAACATTTAATTATATTTATTATACAATATTTTATTATTTTATGAAAAATAAAATTGATTTATTGGTGGTAATATAATAAGTAAAAAATGAATGGGATTGATTGGGGATATTACCTCTTCTTTGAAAAACTTCATTAGATATCCTCTTAAGGGTCCTAGGGTTTGTATTTTGGGAATAAAATCCACTATATAATATATATAATTATTTTTAATATATATTTTGGTAGTTTTTGGTCATGCAATACGACTCAATGTGGTATAAATAAGAGAATGGTGGTTGACCTTTTATAAATTAGGGGAGGGGAACTCAAGAAATTTCATAAAAGATTAAAATATAAAAAATCTTTCTCTATCCAAATTCATAAAAATGTATAGGGAGTAAAATAAGGGGTTTGGTTTAGTTTAAATCTCATAAAATTAAAACATTTGGGTATGTTTGATTGGTGTTTTAAACATTATCATTTTGTTGAACCACTTAGATGATAAATTTTAACCTAAATAGAGGTTACATATTTTTCACTCTCAAGGGTTATAAACATACTTATAACGTGAAAATTGGATCATAAATGGATTGGGAATCTTTTTTACTGTATCTTATTCAAATTATTTTTTATGGATTTTTATTATTTTGAAACAATTTAATAAAATATTATTTTCATTAAATATCAATATTTTCATTTTTATAGTATTCATTTAATTTAAAAGTAATGATTGTAGGAAAAAGGTGAAATTTTAATTTATTCTATTTAAAAAACAATACTATGTTATATTAATTTATATAATATCTGAAACATTATAAATCACTAAAATTATATTCCTTTTATTAATTTTAATGTCAATTTTACAATTTTTTATATTAATAGAAGAATTTGTTTCCAATGTTGCGTGATTATTTAAAGAAATATTTAGTTTCTAAAATTTATTAATAAGTTATCATCAAGAAAAAAAATTCATTATGATAAAAAATAACTAATATTCATTCCCAACTATTGTTCTTCCCGATGTAGAATCATCAGAGATATTTACTAGTAAGAGGGTGAAATTTTTTTATTTAAATTTTTTATAGGTCATTTTCATGGAAACTTAGCACTTAAATAACTAAAAGTCAATACCTAGGTTATATGTTTATAGTTAAAATAAACCAAAAATAATTAAGATAAAATATATTGACCTTAATATTTAGCTTTAACCTAGGTTAACTCGATTCAACCTTTATAGAAGTGATTAATTTTACCATGGTTATTGTTCGTAATGCATAAAAATAAAAGGGGCCTATTTTCCAAATTGAAACCTCATTATTACTATTACAGAATCCATGTTTCAAAATTTATTTTCTGTAAGACACCTAAATTCAAATTAAATAGTTGTGAAAAACATGATGAAAACTATTTTTTAGAAAAATTGTTTTTTAATTATGAAACTATGTTTATTCCTATCCCATGCTTGGAAAGAAAATTTGATGAATTTTAAATCATTTTGAAATATATAATGTACAAAATTTCAGTAAATTAATTCAAATATACTTATTAATTAAATTCTTTTGAAAATAAATACACATTTCATACAAAAAAAGTTTTCATTAAAACATCTACTTTATTGTAAAATGATTATTTCATATCTTATTAATTAATATCCAATTTATTCATGTAATCTATATATATTTCTTAATTTTTTTATTCTCATTCATAACTTCTAATAAAAATGTAATAATTTGGCCCCATATTAAGAACAGGAACCCCACCCTCACTTAACATGGTCGTCTAGTCATGACCTTCTTAGAACCACCAATTTCCCCACACAAAAGTGATCTCATTCCTAGGGACTTCCCACAAGACCAAATGGGTCATCAGAATAATGATTATATACACAGTCCAACACATGTTCTTTGTAGGTTACTTTGTTCTCACTTTCACACTCGTGTGAAATATTTCAGGAGGTCTCTAATCCTGATCGGTACTCAAAGATAATCCTACTTAACCATAGAGTTATAATAAACCAGGATTCCAAAAAGAAAGGTTCACCTTGTTGATATTAGAAATATCATTTATACTCTCAAACCTCTATCATTTAAGTGTTTTAAATTCATCCCACATTAAATAACAACATCCCAATTGTGGAGACTATATCTAAACCTTTGAAATTCTACCACACATAAGGCGGAGGTCCTACTCTAATGCCAATGAAACAACTAAGCCTTATAGACAATACAGTCACCCCACCTTAATAAGGTAATTGGGTCCTAGCCTACCACTCACCTATACATTCACCACAAACATTTGTTCCTAGCCCTAGGACCTATCCACATGCCTAAATGTTCCATTAGACTAATGAATATCACCACAAGTCAACACAGGTTCTTCCTAGTGTGTATTTTCCATACTCACAGATAGCCTTGGAAAAATCCATAGGGTTCACTCATCCGGATCACCGCTACAGGATATGAATTCTTAATTATGTTGTTTTAATAATATAGGCTCCAAAAAACAAAGTTGAACCTTATTGACATGATTTATATTATTAATTCTTGTAACCCTTTATCATTTAGGGGATATACGTAATGGTTATGTCATAAAATTCTAATTAAATAAGAACATTTGATTAATATATCATGGTTTGTTTAAACATATTATTGTGTGTAAATAATGATATAAAAGAAATAAAATTTTAATAATAAGATATACCATAAAATATCATATAGTAACCTTTAGGAATCTCATTAGTTTAGGGAATTATGTGTTACCCAAATTCTTCTTAGTGTTGAAATTCTATTAAAAACTCTACAAAAACATCAATATAAACTAAGGAAAATGATAACATAAAATCGATTTAGGTTCCCCATAAATCATATTTCATTGTATAGAGATGATATAGGTGAAAAGGGGGAATACATTTTCTTATCATCATGAAACGAGTAATCTTAATAAGGTGATATAAAATAACCCTTAGAGGAATGTTCTTACCTAGAGACTTTGGAATTTCAATCACAATGTCTATTGTAATATTTTCCCAATTTTTTAAAGGAATAGGAATAGGTTATATGGATCCCTTAAGATGTTTTATATCATACATTATATATATAAGCTCTAATCATCTATTCAAATAGTCGAAAATTTCACACATCATATACCTAACTAGAAATGTTCTCTTAAATCAACTTGCATTGTTTTTCTTCTATAGTGAATAGATAAATTTGATCTATGTTCTTCATATAAAAGGATTCTATTCAGATATAATGTATATTTAACATATAACCACATTCCAATAAAATAATATCTATCTATATATATAAATTATATAAATTTATAATCATTAATGACTAAATCATCCTTTGTAAGACGCTATTTCTATACTATGAGTTCTCTAAATTTTCTACTATGTATGGTTTTTCAATTTCTTGGAAATTTATTGATAGATCACCATTCTTAAAAATCACCATATCTATATTTACTGTATCATTTTACATATGATTTTGATAATCATCATTAGGTTAAAAATTATTGGTTCCCTCCTCCTCAATGCATTATCGACCTTGTTTTCCTTCCAAGGATGGTATTGTATTAAGAAATCACAGTCCATGTGTAGTTCCAAAAATAATCTCTTCCTCATGTAGAGATCCTTATGTTACAAGATATATATAACACTCGTATGGTCTGTTATAAATTTCTTGTCATTCACTATAACGTTAGATTCATCATATTATTAAATCAAATATTTTGTAATCTAGATCAATAATAAGATATGGATATCTCTATTTATGGATTTTTAATTTACTTGATGGATAATAAACAACACTATCAATCAGTTCAAAGAGACACCCAAGTCCTTTATTTAATGCATCACCAATAATAAAAATCCTTCATTATAATATGGTAAATTTGATACAGGTCCATTATTCAATATCCACTTCATCTCCTCAAAACCTTCGTCTCATTTTCATAACCTAGTGAATTTAACCCCTTTATGTGTTAACTTAGTTAATTGGTTAGAAAACTAGGTTAAATAATAAATGAACCATTCATAGTAATCTATTAGACCTATGAGATGTCATATATCAGTAATTTTTATTTATGTAGGCCATTATTTGAATAAATATATCTTTTAGGGGTTAACATATATTTTTTCCTTATAGAAAATTTGTTTAATAAAATAAAATTCATTGAGATAAGATTCACACATACAATATTTCCCATATAATACATATTTTCTGAGGGCCTATGGATTTATTTGTATATACGTATCAATCAAGTCATATATGTTATATTATAAGAATATATAGTCAATGAATATACCAACATGTTATCAGGGAAATATGTGAATTATCAATGCATCAGAAACATAATCATAGAAGGTAAAATAGTCAATCTAAATGTAATTTTCATAAAATAATAATATTTATAATTTTTTCAACATTTAATTTTCTATAAATCAACCTTCTTCACCCTTATAATTTCATAACAATGGAAAATATCAATCTTTAAATTTGTATTATGATTAATAAAGTTTATCAAATAATTTATTACTGTGTGTAAAAGGATAATTATTATTTTTAGTTAAGGAATTTATCTCCCAATACTATATATATAATATCAAATTCCCATTATTTTCTTTCATGAATAAAACAAGGGCTCCCTACTACGAAAAACTAGGGTTTATAAACCACTTATCTCAAAAATCATGTCGTAGTTTCTTCAACTTCACATAGTTAATGAGTTCCATTCTATAGAGTGTTTTAGATGTAGGTCTTGAATCATGAATGAGTTTAGGGAGAAGTCAACTTACCTCTTTGTTGGATGACTGTGTAATTATTCTTGAAAAACATAGATTATTTTTTTACAATAATTAAATCATCTATTATTAGGAAATATTCCACATAAATTGATCACACCAGATCTTGTTCTATTACATGAATTTAATTATTGAGATCTACCAGGGGATGATCTTGACCTAATTTTCAAAATGAATCATCTCTTTTAAATACATTATATTCCATCTATCATTCACAAATCATAATATTTTTTCATATAGAAATATGTTTTGTAATTATATATTATGAGATTCCAAACCATGGATCCTATCAAAGTCAACCATTATTACAATATACAAGTATTAAAGTTGGTTTTGACCATGAATCTTAGTTGAAAATGACTGATACATCGTGTCTACAATAATATTTCCCCTCGATGTCTTAATTGAAAACTCCCTTACTGGGGTGCTATGGAAATATTTTTGGTTTTTTAAAAAATTAAAGACCTAAAAGAGTAAAAATATCCAAAATAAAAAAATAGTTTTCATTGATGCTATAATAATATTATATTCCAACACGTCATTGGTAACTTCATCTACAATTGTAGTAATTTTATAAGCATATCTATCTCTCTTAGTATTTTCTAATGTAAATTCACTTGAAATTTGTGGAATTATTATACATAATGTCCTTTATAAATATATTTAAATTATTTAAAATTATTATATTCTATATTTCCTTTTCATTCAAGAGAGATAGGGTATTTTTCTATTCACTTTTAACAATCTAGTTTTACTTTATTTCATTCCCTAAAGTGTTTCCTTCCATAGTTATCTCATGCAAGAAATCACATCCTTTATTTATTCTTCTATTCCATGATATTTTTACCATGATACTTAGAAAACCTCTTAGACTCTTCATTTTCTATGAATACTATGTTTGAGATAAAAAATATTTTTTCTCTTGATGAATCTTGATAGTATATAATGATATAAAGAACATTTCAGATATACCAACTATCTTTTAAGGATCACCATTAACCCATAAAAGAAATGATCAATCTTTTTTTTATCTATTGGCAGAGTATGCATCATTTCTAGATAACCATGTATATTTATCTGCATACTCAACAACATTTTCCTCTTCATTTTTACAAATATTGTGTTACATCTTTACCATTTCTTCTCTTTTCTCACAAAAAGATTATTGTTTATAAAATTCTAGTATAAAAGTTCTTTATTATTGGAATTTAATCTCATATCCCCCTTTAATAATTTGTATTATTGACCATAATTAATTTATATCTCATTTTAGTTTATAGAAAACCTAAATGAACTTTTTTCCTTTCACTAATTCCCAATGTGAGAATGATCTTCTATAGGCACGTGATCCACTATTCATCTACAAAAAGGTTTGATGGTTTCACAAAATACTGGAGGGTTTTTCACATGAAGTGATCCAAAATAGTTACACTTTATTAGGGACCATCATGTTTCTCAATGAAGGAAGGATTATTATTCATAAACTGTGTCAAATTCCCTAATATATTTTTTATCTAATTATCCTCATTTAAAGATTCATTAAGTTAACCAGGGGAATATTCCAACATTTAAAACATGTGTTTACACCGTTTCCATTCATAATATTAGTCATTATCTCTCTCCAATGGCATTTAAATAATTATATCATGATATTAAATTGTAAAATATAATTCAAATTGTTTTTTATAGAATCCTCATTATAAATTTTGAGTCTTTTACATACTAATTGTGATATCTTACTAGAGTCATCTAAATTTAGTCCCCATGGTTCCTACTAATCTTTCTTGGATACCAAAATTTAAAAAACATAATTATAGAATCACATAGATATTAATTATATTGAATTATTTTTAAATAATAAAATATTTTTCATAGGATATAATGTCCTAGTATTCTTAGAATACTAGGAACATATAGAAATTATATTTGAAATCATTAGATACAATAAAAACACATTATGAGAATATTATTATCAATTCAATCATATACCAAAACCTTACACATTTTTATCCTTTAGGATTACAAGGGAAACAATACAGGTGATCTTACATTCTCATTAATGTGAATAATATAGTTGAATCTATCATAATAAAATCATGGGATAAGTGATCTGAAGGGAATAAGTTAAAAAAATGAATGTATAATTAACTAAAACTGAATAAATTCTATTTTAATTAAAACAAATAAATATATAGGAAACATTAATCATTGATATAATATTGATAAAATGCATAAGTTTGTACATAAAAGTTTCTATCAATACCTTAATTCAAGAAACTATACTGATATGGGGATAGGTATACACAAAACACAATCTGTTTTTCTCATGGTAATATCCAATGTATCGAGGGGCTATATAATTATATTCCCCACTCATCACATGATAAACTATAATTCATACACTATATGTTTCAATGATACACCTCATACAATTCCTAAAAGAATATCTACATGAATAAAAACATGGCTATCCACATAATGAAATATGCAGAATAAAATAATTCCACATTTGATTGAATAAATTTCATATCTATAATAACATCCCTTAATCAACATAGATGATTTGGGACATAATCAATATAATAGGAAGAATCATTATCAAAGAAATATATTTGTGAGTGTATTTTCATGTGGTGGGTTATCTATGGAATATAGTAATTTTATTAAATTGTTTTAATTGGTAGAATACTTTTTAAATTGATGAAAAATAATAATTAATATTTGTTAATAAAGAGGATGTGAATTTTATAAAGAACATCCCTTGAGAATTTCTAGCTAGGTGTATTGTCTTAGTATAAGGCTTTATACTTAAACATTACAGAATCTTGAGTTAAGTCATTAATTCAAATTGAGGATCTTTTCAGGAAAAAATCTTTATAGAATTAGGCCATTACAATAATATAAAAAACCATCAAAATTCAGCGTGGACACTTCCAATAATATCAATTTCTTTCATAACATAAGATTTTTTTTAAAAGAAACATGGTTTCATTTTTGTTTAATCATCATAAAACATCCATGATTCCATCCATGACAATATTCTCCTTTAAATACTGTGAAAAAACAATTAAATACATGGGATGAGAAAAAAAGATCTGTAAAAGACATAAATAATGTAAATTATTAGTCTAGTGAACACATTAAAACCAATTAAAAAAATTTCATCAAAATTATTAGCAAGAATAGAAAATAATATTGGTTCCTAGAGAAATCATTACCATATCACCCATAAAATAAACATTATAAATGTAATAACCATACGGTCGACATAAAACTTTATAATACTCCAGGAATTAGAGATCAATAATGGGGATCAACCTTCATATAATCTATAGGGGATCACCCATATTTCCTGAACTTTAATGTGGCTCAACCCTTCATATAAGCTATTTCAAGGTCACCCATAGATATAATGGGGATCAACCCTTCATATAAGCTATAATGGGATCAAATAAAATATTTCCAAGTAATTATACATATAAGTTTACAATTTTCTGCTAGTCACTCATAAAATTTATATTTCATTCATAAGATAACCAATTCATTTTAAGAAAACCAATTTGTAACATTTATAAAATTTTCCCATACCACTTCGAGTCTCTTGAAATAATATTATATAATTAAAATTTTAAAACATTTATGTCTATATAATTAAATACATGAAACAATTTTGAAAACAATGACATAAATGAGAATTATTTAGTGCAAAACATATTTAAAACTGTTAAAAATATTTTTTAGTTTAAGAGTCCCACACCACACTGAACGTTTAAATTTTAACCCACATGAATGTATAAAAATTTAAAAAACATTAACAAAAATACATATATGGAAATTCAAATGGTCTATATATACACTTTATAAATGATTGACGGTGCAAATCATCAACAAATGTCTCCATGAAAGGAGATTGAGACAGAATCTCTTATCTTTATTCTAAAACATCATGTAAATTTTTTATCATCCTAAATAATATATTTCGTTTAATTATAAAATTTATTAATAACCATTATAATGAAAATTCTTACTTTTATATGACTATTATCACATAATAATAATTAATAAATTGTTTATGTTCACATCAGGTGTTTTGTTGATATTCGGTATTCGAGTCAAAAATGAACTTGGTGGGATTTTAATAATTCATGAAGTCATAAGTCCATATTATCCATAACTATATTAATGAAATAATAATAATTTTTTATGTAAATTATTTCTTCAAATCCATTCACTATATATGGAATGAAAAAAGAACAATGTTACAATCATGGAGACAGTATGTCGTATGTAAGCATGAGAAACATCTTCATTTTTCATTGATCGCTATGGAAATAATATAAGCATTGTTTTATCATACCATAATTATCATCGCATAATTAATCCATATTAATCATTTAAATATACTTATATATGTCATATAATATATGTAGTTAATAATAAGGAATCACATCGCTTCGTGGATGTGATAGTTCACACGTACACATGAATTACATTATCATTTTTATATTCAAGGAATGTGAGAAAACAATATATATATTATAATATTATATTATTAATATATCAAGAAATCACACGTGAATGTTAATTCCAACAGTATAATTTGTCATTAAAGGGGTTGATAAAAAATGATCTATATTGGTTCTCATGGCGGTAGTCTGTCGTACACACAAACAAAAAGTTCATTTCCCATTTCATGGAATTGGTGATTTATTTAGGTTATGATATTAAAATAATAAAATATCAGTTTATTGATGATACATGAGTTATTATTTGATCAATTATGGAGGGTATTTGATGGGTGTATGAGAATAAATAAAATATAATTAATTATTGACAACGATACCTCTTGTTCGGTTAATGACCCTTGAAAAACCCCTTAACACCTCTATGGAGGTTGTTTTACCTAATATAAAGACTCAAGAATATGGGTAGGTATTATTGGCAGGGAATGGGGAAAATCGTGGCAGAGCCAAATGGTTTTGGATGTGTGATTAATAGAGCTGAATGGGTTCCTTTTTATAGGAGTGGGGAAGGACACCCTTGGAATTATTAAAATTATTAAATAAATATAAATTCACATTCAATTCCAAATGGGTCCAAAATCATTTTTTCCAAATTAGTATGATTATGGATTGAAATTTAACTATAAAATGAATATTAGATAAGTTTTAGTATTTTTTAATCCTTGTCGTTGTTTTAACCCCTTTAAACTCTTACCATTTTATCAAGCAATTTACAATTTGAGGGTTAAAATAATTTCCAAATAACGCGAGGCATCCAATTAATGAGTCATTAATGAAATTTTTAGATTTATCTCAAATTTTTGGATGAATAATATATTTTTATAAATTTTATATCATATATTTAAATATTTATTATATTAAAAAATGAATTAGGTCAATTTTGAAACTACTCATTACATGAGTTTTTTAAAATACCAAAACAACATGATAAATTCCAGAAAAATACATTAAATAAATTCTGACATGACATATTCATCTAGAAAATTTGTGTATATCATAAAATATTTGAAATTAATTTTATTTAAATATTATTAATATGATTTATTTTACTTTTTCTTAAATAATGTTATTACTTCATCATCTTTGTGTCATAATTAAAATAAATTATTTAATTCCTAAAAATTTTAAATAAATTGACATGTCCATAGATAATATTATTATATTTTTATTTTATATTATATATATATAATATATCACTTATATAACCCCATATTAAAATCGATTTAGTAAGATGAGACATATTTATGACATATTTTCTTTTACTTTAAATTAAATGTTATAAATTTCATAATAACACCTAAGTGGATTCCATTGGTAAAAATTTAAGATAAACGATGTTTATGGTCTATAATAAGTCATAAAATAGGATTAGGACATGTGTTATGTTAATTTGATAATATTTTAATATTAATTTTACATTTAATTACCCAGTTTATCTTCAACTACGATAAATAAAATACTAAAGTTACTATTCAACAAAAATTATTTTGATCTTTTGAGGGAAAATTTTTCATAGTTAATAGAAACATGTATGCTAGTTTTTGATATTCCACTCATTGAATTGGTTAATGTAGTAATAATAGTTATCCCATTGAGGGATCAAGAAAACGAGTTTTTAAGTAAACTGTTGAAATTGCATCTAATGAACGACATCAAATTAAATGATAAAACATTCACCTAATTATACTTTAAAACCATATGACTAGATAATCTAAAAGTATGAATATATTGTATGAAGAGGCAGTTTTGAATAAAAATGAAATATTTTTCAATATTCACTAAAATATGAATTTTATTAAAAAACTCCAAAAATTCAACCAAGATAAATTTTTATGTCCCTATTTTAATGAAGTTGGTTATTTTTTTAAAATATATCATATAAAAGTGAATATAACGAAATTTGAAATGGGTTTTATATCAAATGGTGGTAAAACTAATTTTTTTTGAAAAATACTTATTTTATTCATAAAATTAGATTTTTTCTTATATTAGGACTAGAAAATGCATAAGATGAAAATTAAAAAATTAATTAAATATTTTTAATATATGTTTCATTATTATAATCAAACAATGTTGATTTGATTATTTTTATAAACACTATGATTCTCTCTTAAATAGTTTTTTATAAAACACATCCTTCATATTCAATTGGTTTATATTTTAATTTCAAATTAATTTGATAAAGAATGAATATTTATATAAACTTGTGTAAACTCTATTTTAATAATTCAGTTAACACATTTCATTCCCCCCATTCTAATTAATATGTCATAATAAAAAATTAAAATGTTAATATTTAATTGTTCATTCAATCTAGATGTGTAATATCATGTACTCTATCGAAACGTAGTATTTTTTTTGAACGTAGGATGATAAATTCTCCCCCCATTTGGAAATTTCATCATTTTAATTTTGAATTTAGTGTTAGTAAATACAATATGAATGTTCAAAATACCTTTAATAATAAAAAACATCCGAAAAAAGATTAATAGAAATTCAACATTAAATGAAATAATGGAATGTTATAAGTCAACATGAAATAACAAATACTATGATTCCATGTAGAAAAAAATGAATATGGAATAAAAACTAACCACCATGTTTTGATAGAGAGTTATAGAAAATATTTTTTGTAAAAAGATAATAATCACAAAGCTATAAATTTATAATCGGTTAAACTGTATATAACTTCATTATAGTAAATGTAAACCTAAAATGTTTTTGTTTTTAGATCATTTTTATAATGATGAGGAATAATGTTACTTAATTGTATAAGAAAATATGTTATCTTACTTACTTGAAAAGTCTAGTTTCATCATTTAATAAATTTCAACTTTAATACAAAATTTCAAAATAGATCATTCAAAAATTAACTATACTTAAAATTGTATAAAAATATGATAACTATGATTAAATCACAAAATACAGAATGTTTTAAACAAATAATCTTCCAAGATCTAATATTTATCCCTAAATAATAACATTCCATCGTATCATCTCATACCAAAAATTAATTAACCAAATCATATATTCCCCATGATAGGATAATTATTTCCCTAAATAACATAATTCCCCCTAAATCCATAAATGAAATCATAGATTGTTTCAAAATAAAATTCAACCACTACTCCTTAATTAAAATCACGTTGTTTTCTATTTAACATAATCTTATAAAGTTCAAAAAAATATTGAACATCTTCTAAAATAATATTTATCACTTAATCACCAAATCATTTTCCAAAACCAATGATATCAATTTGATTAAACATAAGTTCCCCAAATAAAATAATTATTATTTCATCAATTTTTTTAACTAAAAATAAATAGTCGTACTAAGTGGGGACATCACATAGGAATATAATAGGAATTAAATTCAGGTCGGACATTAGTTGTGAGTTAGATTCTCATGGCCTTGTTCGATATGATGGGTTGTCACGTGGTTGGCAGGATTTCCTTTTTCCAAAAATAAATAATTATATAATATTACAAATATATAATGGACCTAAAAAATAACAATACATTTTTTAACCTCAACGGTTGGTTCATACCGATCATTTTACATCCAGAAAGGTAACAACCCATAATTTCCTCAATGGTGAATGTCTCCAAAAATAAAATTAGCCAACTTAAAATTTCATAATCCTTAAAAGAGATTGTATGATACTAA
Organism: Viscum album; assembly: GCA_963277665.1. Taxonomy (NCBI): domain Eukaryota; kingdom Viridiplantae; phylum Streptophyta; class Magnoliopsida; order Santalales; family Viscaceae; genus Viscum; species Viscum album. The sequence continues at coordinate 1,059,620,466 of OY728125.1, forward strand.
AATTATAATCAACCTTAAAATTATAAACCCATGATGGTATCTCTAACTCATGAGAAATTATCCTACTCTTTAAAGTTGTATCAACTATCCTATCATACCAACTATAAGGACCCCGCCTTACACATGTCATATTCTAGTGTTTTTAACAAGAATTCATGATCTTTTTTGTTTATATTATTAGAGAATCAAGACAAAAAACACTAACATAGTAAACCAATAATTTAGAAGTGGATAATTATTCTTATAATCCATTTTCTAACAAAATTATACCATTTTAAATTAAAGCATGTTTTATTTTCAAGACACGTAAACAATAGTTTGATCAAGGAACATTATTTTTCATTAAAAATATGAAGACATTTGAAAAAGTTATAAAAACTTGGAGGAGAAAAAAATCTCAGAAAGGGACATAAATAATGTAAATAATTAGTACGATGATAACATGAAAATAAATTAAAACATTTACTTATAAATTATTCTCAAGCATATAAAATCATACAGGTTCCTTGGAACATAATTACCATATCACTCTTACAATCACCCTTATAAATGGAATAACCATATGGTATACTTCCACCTTTGAAATTCCCAAATGCATTTGATAACTATAATGGGGATCACCCTTCATATATGATATATCATTATCACCCATATTTCATGAGCTATAATGGGGATTAACCCTTGTATAATCTATATCTGGATCACACATTAAATTTCCAAGTACCGACACATATAATCTTTAAATTTTAAACATTTCGCTCCAAAATTTTCATTTTCATTCATAAAATAATAAATCTATTTAACAAACCAATTTAAAACATTTATAAATGATTTTTTTGAATCAAAGTATCCCATCCCACTATGAAGCTTTTAAAAGAATATTCTCTAATTATCATTTTAAAAACATTATGTCCAGGTATATAAATAAATAAAATCATTTTAAAAACATGGATATGGATGAAAAATATTGAGACGAAAAAATTATTAAAACACTTAAAACATTGTTTTAGTTAAACATTCCCATTCCAATTTTAAAGTTTAAATCATACTAAACATGATAGTATAAAATTATAAAAAAACAATAAAAAAATATAGATATAAAAATTAAAAGGGCCTATAAATACAATTTATAAAATAATAAAGGTGTACGTCATCATGAAATGATTCAATGAAAGAAGATTGAGATGAAACCCCTTACCTTAAGTCTGACTCATCACATAAATTATTTTTCTTCTTGAATGATAAAATTTTGTTAATTTTTTAATTTTTTAAGAAACCTTATACATATTATTATTCAAATTCTATTACTATTATCATGTCCTAATAATTATTTTATTATTTTTGTTTATATTGGGTGTTTTGTTAATATTCATTACTATAGTCGAAAATGAACTTGGTAGGATGGAAATAGTCTATGAGGTCATAAGTCCATCATCTCCATAATAATATTCAATAGATGATAATAATTTTTTTATTACAATTATACCTTTAAATCCATTAATTAAGTATGGATATGAAAAATTTAACAATGTTACAATCCTGGAGACGGTAAGTTGTACGTACGCATGATTAATGTCTTTATTTTTCATTGATTATTATGGAAAGAATGTAAGTACTGTTATATTTTTCCATAAAGATCATAAAATTATTAATTTCATAATAATGATCTTAATTTACTTATATATATATATATCATACAAGTGATTTAGTGAGCAAAAAACAACCACATCGCTTCGTGGAGGTGAGAGTTCACACGAACGCATGAATATTGCTCGCATTTTTATGTTCATGGAATGTAAAAATAATTGATAGATTACTATATTATAGCCATAAATGCGTCATTATTATCACATATAAACATTAATTCCATAATCATAACTGGTCTTTATATACATAGATAGAAAAAAACTATATCATTTCATGAGGTTGTAGTCTGTCGTACACCCGAACCAAAATTTCAATTCCCATTTGATGAAATTGGAGGTGGATTCAAGTGATGATATTAAGATTATACCATATATGTATATTGACAACACCATATTAACTATTTTACCATGGCTTTAGGAGATTTTAAGGAATTGGATAAAGATATAATATAGAAAATTCTAAAGAAAATGATACCTTTTTTTGGTTGATCACCTTTAAAGAACACATTAACACCACAAAGAGAGGTACTCTAAAAAAAATAATTCATAAATAATGTAGGGATGGATTATAGTAAGTGTTTAGGGAAGATATTGGTTGATCAAAAAGGGTTTTAAATTGTGATAAATAAAGAATAATGTGTGCCTTTTTATAGAAGATGAGAGGGGAACCCTTGGAATTATTAAAAATATTAAATCAATATAAACTCAATTTTGATTCCAAATGGATCCAAACACATTTAGTTAGAATATACGATTATTATGTGTCAAAATATAATCATCATATGAAAATTATACAGGTTTTTTTATTTTATTAATCCATATTTTTTTATTTTAACAACTTTTAACTCATAACATTTTATCATGTCATTTAAAATTAGAGGGTTAAAATAATAACCAAATAATAAAGAAATTCCAATTAATGGGTCATTAATGAAATATTTGGATTTTTCTCAAAATTTAATCTGAATATTAGATTTTTATAAATTTAATATCATTTAATGAAATATTTTATATTTTAAAATACAAATTATGTCTATCTTGACTCTATTTAATACATAATTTTTTAAATATCATAAAAACATTATTACTTATAAAAAAATACATTAAAAAAATAAAATAAAAATTTCATCCATAAAATTTGTGTATGTAAAAAATATTTAAATTTATATTTATTTTAATATTATAAATATCATTTGTTTGATTCTTTCTTTTCAAAATTTATTACTGCATTATTTTTTTTGTCAAATTTAATTTAATTATTTAATTTATGAAAATTAAAACTAAATTAACATGTTGGATTTAATATTAATTTATTTTTATGGGCTAATAATAGTTTAAGATATCACTTACATAAACCTATATTAAAATTGTTTTTGTTAGAAAATACATATTTATGACATATTTTCCTTTACTTTAAATTAAATGTTATAAATGTCCTAATCACATCTATGTGGCTTCCAAAAGAAAAATGTTTCTTCCGAAGGATGGTCATCATCGATAATAACTCATATAATAATTTTACTACAACTGTTAGGGTAATTTTATAATATTATAATATTATTTTTACATTTAATTATTGTATATTACTTTAATTGTGGTAATTAAAATACTCAAGTAACAATTCACCAAAAATTATTTTGATCTCATTGGACCAAAATTTTCACAATAATTATAACTATGTATTTTTTTTGGGAAAACTCAATTCACTTATGTGGTCAAATTAGTTTTAACTCTAATCCTAGTTGCGGATCAAGAATATGGGTTTTTAAGTAAAACATTCAAAAGATCACATTATATTTCAATTTAATTTCAATTTGAAATTGAATATAATAAACTACATTGGAAAAAATGATTAAAAATTCCTCTAATTATAGTTTAAAACCATTTAAAAAGATAATATAATTACATAAATAAATTTTATGAATTGGTAATATTGAATTAAAATTCTGTATTTTCAACTATTCATTAGAAGAAGAATTTTATCAAAAAAAATTAAAGCAATAAAAATTTTGATGCCCATATTCTATATAAGAAATTTATTTTTCAATTAAAACATATTAAATTGATGAAAAAAAATTTAAAATTGCTTCACCATTAAAATGTGTTTAAACTATGTTTATGAAAAATACTCTTTTTATTCCTAAAACCATATTTGTTCTTATATTAGGACTAGAAAATACAAGAAGATGAATTTTACAATTTTTATTAAACACATTTCATATATGTTTCATTAATATAATAAAACATAAGTAATTGGATTATTTTATTATAATAATTATTCAAATATAAATATTTTTTCACAAAAGACATCCTTTATATTCAATTGGTTTTTACTTTAATTTCTAATTAATTTTACAACTAATTAATTATTATATAAAAAAGTGTAAACCCTAATTTTATGTATAAATTAATAATATTCAGTCGACCCATTATAATGAATATGTTTTAGAGGAAACATTTAAATAATAATATTTAATTATAAATTTAAAATTGGTTTGTCATATCACGTACTCTATCAAACATAGTCTTTTTTTAACATAGGATGTTACACATAGCCCTCCCAGAATGCATCAGAGTGATGATTGAGTCAATTATGAACCAATAATTTTAGGTGTGATTCTCATAGTTGAATAAATTCCATAACAGTATTCATATTCCAATATATAGAAAATTATTTATTTATCTGTAAACAACACACACTTTTACTTTACCAAAAAATTGGTTGATTTTTACACTGTATATATTATTTATTTTTATAATGGTTTTGGTAACTATTGAATGAAAATAATATTATATAGAGATAATATATATATATATATACATACTTTTAAATTCAAAAGGAATGTGTAAAATATTACTCCATAAAAATGTTGAACCACTCAAAAAGAAATAATTAGTGAATATAGAAGGAGTCCCAAAGAATCAAAATTGATATTAAAAATCCACTTATAGATAGGGTATAAACATAATAAAAAAATATTTAAGGATAGGAAAAAAAATTATATTCAAATAACACGAATAAATGTATATTCATGATTTAATATCTCATATAAGCAGTATACAACTAATTGGATATTAGCTGCATAATACTGAACATGTCTCAAAGAGAAAAACATTAGACGGAAAACTACTAATTTTAATCCCTCTTGGTTGAATTTATATAAAACCTCATGTATAAAAACTATAATTATGGCAATAACTAATTTAAAATATTCATTCATACTTATAATCTTTTTTCAATTTCAATTTTAAATAGTGTCTTTTTGTATATTAGTTAGTTATTATTATTTTTGAATATTTGGTGTGAGTAATTTTGAACATTTCAAATTACATTCATAGAGAAGTGTTTTTAATTATTATTTTTAAATAGTTCATCATAAATTGATAATATAAGTTACTATAATAGATGAAGTTTATTTATTTATAATTATCGTATCTCATTAATTTAGTGTTTTACTAATGCTGAGTAAAAGTGGAATCAAGTTGGCTTACTTGGGTAATTTTGTGATCACTGATGATATTTTATTAACTAGTTAAATAATAAATATTACCTTTCTATATGAATTTCATAATAAATATTTTATGATTAAATTATATTAATATTAGTAATAATGTTCCCATATTCATCAATGATAGAGTTTATAGCATCATTAAGGTAGATTATTTGACAAATCCAAACAATAACATACTACAATTAATAGATGATTATGATTTTGAATGAAGTTTAGTTAGAACATAATATAATAATTATAGGTTAATAATGATATATTTTTTTGATAATTATATTGAGTTTAGTTATATGTAAATAGAATATAGTAAATAAAAATGAAATGATACCATAAATGAGATCTGTTACTTATTGGAAGTGGTAGTCCAAAAAATGCAGGCTTAATATTTTTATTTCTAAAACAATTTGATGAAATCCTGGTATATGATTATTTTTTATTTCATAATCATTTTTATATTATAGATACCTTATTTAATCATCAATCACATCATTAAAATAAACTATGACAGGTGGTACAAATAGTGGAATACATCGATTCGTGGAGGCGGGACTCTGGAAACTCTCTCTCTCACACACACACACATTAAAGACGCTTTTGTTTTTTTCATAATAGATTGATGGGAAGGAACAATGGTTGTACAATTAATATAAAAACATATATATGTAATAATTATATCAATTTCATAATATTGGAATGAATATATAGTGTGCGAAAATTGTTGATTACCAAAAAATGATTAAGAAAAATGTTATTCTTATGTCCTGAGATTGAGTTTTCTCTTTGATTATTTTTTGTAAATAGAGGAATAAATATAAATAATTATTAATAAATCAATATGTTATTAATTTCATGATACCATTATTTTTGGTAAATCAATGTTTCTAATTTCTTAACCAATTAAAAAACATGTTCATTTAAATGTCTAACTTTCCATAAATGGATATTTACTTCTTAACCTTGAGGGTCACTTGTTAGGTTATTTTAATAGATATTCCTTACGTTTGTTGATTTTTTTGTGCAAATGAATTAAGTAAATATGAAAAAATATACTTGTTTAAACTAAACTATGATACCACTAGGAACATTCAATGATGAGGTTCCATGTTAAAAATAACTATAAATCTTACTTGTCATCACATAAATCACTCCACTTAATATGGTTTAGGGACGATTCACTACTTCTACAGAGTTTCCCCATAAAAAATTCCTTCCCATGATCCATGTTTATGGAAAGGATCATCTCAACCCATTTTATGTTTGCAAAAGTCCCATATACAACAACACATTCTTGGAATGAATCTTCAAGAATTTGTAGATTCTCTATTGTAGTCAAGTTGGAATACCCCTTCAAAACATTGAATATATCCTCACAAAACATATTCATATATCTAGATTACATTTTAATAACTGATACCCTGAATAGTAGTGATCCCTTATTATTTTTGAAAATATATTCAATTGAAATATCCAATGTGTTCCAATAGTGTATGTCTATTTTCAATCGATATATAAACTTGAAATATAATGGAAATTCACCCAATCATTTGGACACTAATCAACATAATTATAATATAAGAAATCAAAAAATATATAACCATTCACTTCCTATAGTATTTCCTCTATAATTTAATTCAACATAACTATTTTTTTCCACCCTTTATTTTTTTTCTAAAACAGAATGAATTAAATATTAATTCACCATATGAATATGAAAGAACCACTTCTAATCATGCATGGATCATAGAATAAATTTAAAACAGATGATTTATTAATTAATAAATAAATTTTCAACCATAACCATAATTATTTATCCTAAAATCATCATGTCACTCATCGAAACTCCCCTTAACAAAACATGGTGAAATTCTATTTCTGGTTTGGACTCCAAAACATTGGTTTCAATGGCTTAGTCAACTTTTCGATGTTTTTTTTCCTTTCATCAATAACTAATGAACCTGTCCACTAGAATATTCCCCCAAACCCATAATTGGATTCCCCATGTCGTATTTGTATCCATCTTGACCTCAAAATCATTCTCTTTGATGCGGTCTATCATGTTTTAGAAATTTTGATCATTAGGTTTGCAACATAGTACAACCTATCGACCATGGTCTTCACTATGACCATATTATCATTGAAAAATTTTCATAGGTTCTATGGAATTCCATAATGGGGTCCACTATAGTGTTATATTTTAATCTAATCCCATGATTGAAAATACCTACTCAACACCCACTATGCTATGGGTGTTGATGAATTTAGTTAATCCATCACCTTCACCACACCAACTAGCTAAACATAAATGTACCATGACTTGTGAAAAAGAATGGTTCTCCTCTACCTTCAGCACACAAACTGTCTAAGTATAGTATTTTACATATTTTGAAACATGAAACACCACACGTTGTTATAAATAATGGTCGTCATCTTCCTTCTCCATGATGTTTTGGGACTTTCTCTTGAGAATATAGGCTCATTGTTGAATACCTTCATGCTTATTCATTTGCACTAAAAATCCTTATTTTCATTATGTGGATAGTTTATTCAAGACTATGACCGTCAAGATTATTTCCTAACAAATCCAATCATCATGGAATCATGATCATTGTTAGAGATCCATCAAATGTCAGCATGACCACAAAAATTGTCAAAAAAATGCAAATGAATTCTATTGGGTTCCTAACAATCTGATCCATTTGTTTTTTTAAATTAAATACATGTTACACTAATTGGATATATAAATCAATGGATACTAACTATTTTATAATATTTGGGGTAATCTTCTATTGATCAATAACCCCTTTCAATTTTTTCATCTCTTTTTCTTTTCAAAATGTTCTCCCCCATTAATGTATGGGATGAAAATTCATGACATCTCAACTACCCATTTGTCATATTATTATAAGAGGGATTTATTATGTGATTCCACTTAACCATTATGGATAGGGATGAAATAATCATCCAATTTCATATAACCATTATATTATTTCTTCATAAATTTTCTTCAACAACTTATTTATTATCTAAATCCTCTAAATCCAATCAATTTTTTTATTAGAATTTCAGACTCTAGAATCTTTTATAATCTTGTCTCTAAAATAGCTTTAATCATTAATAAATATATTCATTGAGACTATAACATAGTATTTGTCTTATTAACAAATTATCTAAGCCTTCTGATCAAGGGATTGGTGTAGGAAACCGGATTTAATTAAAACTTCTTCAATTTTTTCTTTGGAACTCTTAAAAAACAAGCAATTATCAAGGTTACTTGGATCCTTAACTTCTAAATAAAAATGTCCTATCTCTATATCACATCACACCAAACCATTATTATAAAAATATTTAATCGTTTTATGTGAGGATCATATAGTTTGTTCAAACTGATACTAATTGTGAAATAAATATTGGGTCTAATAAAAACTTATTCTGCACTAAATTGTATATAGCTGACATAAAATTTTAGATAATAATACAGAACCTTGTAATTTTAATCATTGTTTTACTTAAGACATTTTCTACTCACAATTTTTGAAGGTATTCTATTTTGGGACCCCATTTTCAGTAGTTTTATCATAACACTAATTAGGTCCCTAACATGTTCTTTTCTAGCGCCATAACCCTACGGATTATATTTCACACTAAATTATGCACCTATTCACAAATAATTATTAAAAATAATTAAATATACATAATTTTACCTCAAGGATCTTCAAGTATAGGGATGAGGGTTGTTAGGATGGACCAAACCGTTGACTTCCATTATTTGTATTCCCTTTCAACCTTTTAGTAATGGAATCACACCATCTCTCCAACCACATCACAGTCAACATTTCTTGTAACTAGAATCTTATACTCCATACAAAATACTTTCCTGTGTTTGAAACCTCTAATATATTTATCTTTATTAATGTGTTCATTTACATCCTTGATTAGGGGTTTTCCACAATAATGAATTCTATCAAACTTGAGCAATAACATCTTTAGTTTCATTTGTATTGTATATCACCTTCATATTAATTTTAAATATTATCCCTATAATTTTCCTTTTTGTGATTTATGTGGATACACTTTGGTTGAAAATGTCCTTGATGGAAAAGTGTTTCATCTTGGAATACATCATCAGCATCATTGGATTCTCCATTTCTTATTCTTCCACCTATATCATTATTGGTAGAACCACCTATTTCTGCTTCAATATTTTCTTTATTTTCTTAAAATATTGATTTTTGATCATTATAATCATTATTCATGATACATAATTCATTAAGCCTGTTTATCTAGAATATTGAAACTATTTTATGGTTTACTCAGTCTATTCTTGGATCATAATTTTCATTGTCTGTCATAGGTTAGGAGTTCTTATGTATAGCTTCTTTACTCTTCCTTGCATTCCCTAAATTAAAATAATTTTTTATATAATCAATTTTATAACAAATAAAACATAAAACATGATAATTATACCTTATTTGGCCTCTATTTGATTAATATGTTGGACATGATAGAGTTTTTCTCACATCATTAGGATTATTGGATCTGCAACATCCACTATTGAAGATCCCAATTCATCAATAATTGCATCACTTCCAGAAATCCTTTATTTGTGGATTACCTCTTTCCTAATTTCTAGGGGAAATAAATTTTATTCTAGTTTTCGAAAATTGACTCATTCTTACTTTTAGAGGTATTTTCATATCCAATATGAGGTGTTTTTCCTCCCATTGAGTTCACTAATAATTTAAAATTGGTTAATCAATTATGAATCAATTTCTATCAAACATGATATAATATCCATTATAGTTTTTCATCATTTATCGTGTCGGATTTTGATTGAAATGAATCTTACCATAAAATCCTTCTATATGGATATTTGTTTCCAAATTTTATAGAAAAGTTCATGATTGAGGTCACGTTATGGATTTATCATTGTTACAATTTTCATTATATTAAGAAAATAATTAATACTCTTTTCTTTTGTCCTATTGTTTTCTATGAAAAATATTTTATCAATTCAAACATAACTGCTCGCTTATATTCTATTGTTCTACCTTTTCTTATAGTATTGTTATCTCTTATTGGACATTTCATGAACACTATATTATTTGAAAACATCATGATATTTACACTTCTTCGTCACAACATATTTTCAACTATTTCATACAGTTGGAAATTCCACATCAATTTTTCATTATAGACTTTGAATCTTATATGAATTTACAATTAAAATTTTTTACCAAGGTAAGATAACACAATTAAATATGACTTCCTAATTTTCCATTTATTATAACCATTATAAAGTTTACTCTCTTAATTATTATTAAAATGGAGTTTATATGATTTAATTCATGTATATTTCGAGAAAAATATGTGTCCAATATCCTTATAGACATAATATCTGAGGTCAAACATTAATTCCTTTTTCATTAAGTTGTCAATATCAATGTTTCTTTGATCTCTTTCAAATGTAAAGTTAAGGCTTCATAATAGAAAAATTCCTTCCTCCATAAATTCTCATAGAAATATTAGAGAATGTTTAATATATATAATGAATTTTTTCCATTAATTGAAAAAAATTTCATCAATAACTAGATCATTAATTATGGATTACATTACTATTAAACATCATCATATCATCATAGGTAAACAAAATAACCAAGAAAAATAAATTAACTCATCCCATTAATTCCATCTATTATTCTCTCAGAAGGGATTATGTGTGTGATTACCTTGAGAGAGGGATAAATATGGGTATGAAAATTAGAAACCAAATTAAAAACATGGTCATTTAATTGTATATGTTTCAAAAAATGGTTTTTAAACTCTCATTATTTTGGGTAACTTGTTACACACTCTAACTAGTAATTCCATTAGTTTCTTGAACTATGTTGTTTTACATGAATAAAGTAAATATTTCATAGTTAATATTATTTTTCAACATAAATGGGATAATCCAAGGACCGTGAAATGAAATTATTTCATGCTCAACATCACTATAAATATTATTACACTTGACATGGGTCACTCACCTTATAATGGTTTCGGTCTAACTCACTTATTCCCAAGGGTTTCTCCTAAAAAATCCCTTTTCAATGTTCGCTACTAGTGTAAAGAACCATAACAACACAATTTATCAATATGAAGGTACATTATTATATATAACATGAAAGTAATGCTTCTTTTAAAATAGGTAGATACTCAATTGTTGTTTCATAGGGATGTTCCTTCACAGTCTATGAACATATACACACGACACTTCTTTTTTTTTTCTTCAAATTATATATGTTATAATGCCATAATTTTAAAACATTTTCCTTTATTATCCTAAAAATTTTATTCAATGGTTTTCATATTCTTTTTATTCATTCAAATCCATTTCTAATAACTCCACTTTTATATATAGAATCAAATATGAAATTGTTTCTTATGTTCTGCCTCATTTTTAGTCGATATACCCTCTTGAAATAAGGGGGATGTGCACCAAGAAATTTTGACACATGTCAATATCATTATGGTCTATGGAAATTCCCAATAAAACATCATGATATTACTCTACTATTTCTATGATTATAATAGTAAAAATAACTACTTTATGGTCAAAATATATAAATTTTACAACATGAATTAATTCTCAATTAATTCAAATGGTGAATGTTGTAAAATCCATTTGAATCAGGTTTCAATCATTGGTTATATTTTACAATTTTAATGTATGAATATATTAACAACAATTTCAGAATCACCAAAATCATTTATTATAAAATATGTGTGTCACCACTCAATATTTACATTATCATAGTGTGTTGAAAACCCATTTCTCGGTTTGACTCCCAAACATTGGGCACTATGGTATGGTCACCATCCATTGGTCATTTTGAATTTCATCTCCAAATGAAGATCATAGACTCCAAGATACACCACCAAGAAAAAATAGTCTTCCCTCTGTGGTATTGGGATCCACATCAACCACTATTCATTTCCTTAAGGCATAGTCCATCATGTGTTGGATATTTTTAATTGTTTGTCTTAATCGTAGCACAACCCCTTGGCCATAGCCTTCCCCATAAACATATTTTCAATGATATATTTTTTAATTTGGATCTATAATTTCACCACATATACCAATATGTTGTGGTACTAATCTATTTTCCCATGTTGGAAAATTTATTTTAACCCACCCTTTGATATGGGAAATGTCGCTTGTGGTTCCTCATTCACCATCAAAATCCCTCTAAACAAGGTGGGGTCTTTCCCAACACGGGAAAATTCAACACACCATGGAATGTGCTAACACATGTTCATCCATTACCTTTACAACACCCACTATCCAGTGTGTGCCCATCCATGTTTGGTTAATATCAACACTTATTGCCTTCTTCTATTGCATGGTTCTCTTATTCCTTCTCTAAGACGACTATGGACCTTATCCTAACCATATAATATTTTTAAAGAGTACATTTATACTCATATATTTAAATTATAAATACTTACATTATTTATGTTGATAAAATATCGAACAAAAAAACCTTACATGTTCATTGTCCACAAATCCAATAATCATGAAATCACAATCATTATTAATTATCCTTCACACATCACCATAACCTCACATGTTGTCATGAAATCCAAATCAGTCATTTTGGATTACTTATAGTAATGGTTTCCAAAACCCCATCATATTGATCCACCTAAATGTAGTATCAATTTTATCCAAATTAATTCATAAATATGTTGTACTTTTCTTTTAAATTAAAACATGTAATATATAAAAATATTTTTTGTAGAAAAATAATGTTCTCCCAATTAAGTGTTCATAGTCATATTTATTATCAATTACTAAATAAATGTTAGTTAGTAAATTAATATATAGATATAAAAATTAAACAATAATAATTATATATAAGTAATTATTTTTTTTATTCAATAAAAATTACCTAATATTATTAAAACAATTCCTTAATAGAAACCGTTTTACCATTATCAAAGTAATTAACCATATACCTAGTAATATAAATTCTATGAATAAAAATTAAAATTAAATAAATAATTATAAGATGATTTGATATTAAATATTATATAAATTATATTAAATTATATACCTAGATGTAAAAAAAATTTGTTCTAATATAAGTCCATAAAAACCATTTTTATAGAAAAATATACTTATGTTAATAAGATGCTAAAAATGAGTTCTATAAATAAAAATTAGTAGTTTTAAATGATATATTTTATATTATTTATATACATTTATTTAATGTAAAAATTATTTAAAAAAATAATATATTCCATTATTATTATAATATTCAAAAATGATGTTCTAAAAAAATAAGTTTTTAATCCATCTACCTCAAAAATAGTTGTTTCAAAAATAAAAGTTTAAAAAATATTATTATAAAAATTTTAATATGTGGAATTTAAAATTGAAATTATGTTTTTCAAGTTAAAAACGACAAATATATCATTTAAGAAATTAATTTATAAAGGATTTTTATAATGTGAATTGTTCAATAATTTTGGGATTCGATGTTTACCTTCTATAATAGGGTATTGGGTATTAAAATCTCACATGGAAAATTATTTTCTAGTTAAATAAAGAAAAATTGTGACCTTAAAACATTTTTTTTAATTTTAAAAACTTTTAGGGAATCATGGGTTGCAATTCATTGCTAATTCCTCAATCAATATAATAATTCATGATATAAGAATAAAAATCAATAGATATTTTCAAAGATTTTATTCGGGTTTAGACATAGTACCAGAAACATCTCATTATTTGATAGTAGTAGAAATATAAATATGTCTTATGTCAGGAGAAATGTTAATAACATTGTATACACTACGAGATTCCACTTATATAGGTACCCACATGGGATGTACAACAGTTTCATACCCCTAAAAACCTTGTGCCTCCAGGTCTGTAGAGATCAAAATTATATCATAATAAGTTAGTGTATTATTAAGGAATCAAACCCTAAAGGCATTTTTGAAAATTTAGAAGTAACTTCTACAATAAAATCATTTTATGGAAGAATGTAACACCCCATGATTTCATAGTATATTATCTCATTAATTTAATTCAATTTCTTGCGATACACACAACACCGCGTTCGAGCACAGCACAACTTACTAAACTATCCTTTCAAAAAACTGTTATAAATAGTATTAATGGAGTTCTGAATATTATATACTCTATATAATTTTTTAATTAATATTATGTGTTTTTTAGACAGAATATAAGAACAAATATATTTTTTCAGATAAAAGAAGTGTTTTCATTAAAAAATGCAATTTTACAGTGTTTTAATGGGGAACTGTTTTAAAATACAATATTTGAAACATTTAAATATTCAATTTGAAAAAAATAAAATTATTCTTCCGAATAGGGACATAATAATTTAGTTTTAATAAATATTTTGTGTTTTTCTGATAACTTTCATATTTGGGTGTATAGTGAAAATACTATATTTTAACTGAAAACAACCTTTTTAATCAAAATAATTTTTAATGATAAATTATAATTTTTAATGGTTTGGATGTATAAATAGATTATATTTTTACCATTTAATCCAATTTTATTCATTGGAAATAATTTTACATTGAAATTAAACATAAACAAGTATCAATCTTTTGTTAAGTATTATTTCTTAAAAACACACTTTTTGGTTTTTACATTGGGAATTAATTTTAAATTAATAAATGAAACTTCTATTTTATGAATTTGGTAAAATAGAAATATTTTTTAATTCATAATATTAAAATTATCTTAGGGTGAAATATTGGTATTTTTATGAAAACATTCAATTTATTTGATGAATACTGAAAACACTACGTTATAGCATAAAACCAATTTTTTTAAATAATAAATTATTTTATTCAATTTTATTTTAGGTAAAAATAGATACATAATACCTATATATGTTAAATGTAATTCATTGGAGTCATTTTTTAATAAAATTATATATATAAATTTTTATTGAACTTTTCACTGTCTTTTACCCACCTCCTAGGAGCATTTACAAATTTATATAAAACATAATTTTTCCGCTTTTGTGAGTTGAATTTAAAAATTCCGAGAGTCATAGTTGATATAATAAAGTAGAATTTGATTCAATAATATGAAAATATTTTTTTGGTGAATATTAATTTTGTACTTTTATTTACCACGATTAAAAGTAAATAGGGTAATAAAGGGTAAAAATGATATTATTATTATCCTAACACATGTACTAATTTTATTGGATAAATATAATTAGACCAAAAAAAATATTTCAAATAATAGGTCAACCTCTTTGGTCCAGTTGGATTAGATTAAGACATTTATTATTATTCAATTCAAAGAAGAGTTAAAAGTCATAAATTAAATGTTTAATAACTAAACCATTATTAATATAGGGCTATACATAAGATAAATTCAACTATAAATATTAATTATAAAGATAAATAAAATTTCTACATAATAGTATTTTATTTAATATTTTTAGACATTAAATATTTAAATTTATTTATGACACAATGATGATGCAGTAATTACCCTATTAATGAAAGATTAAAATAGTTGATATTATAAATATCCAAATAAATGATCTTTGAGAGTTTTTAAAAATTAAACTAATTTTCTAGATAAATATGACATGTTATGGTTGGATAGATGAATTGTTTTCTAATTAATAATGTGGTTATGAATTTATAAAAAAAACAAAATACCAAATAGTGTCAAAATTGACATAAAAGTGTTTTTAAAACAAATAATATATTATTAATTGATATTATATTCTTAAAAATCTATGGTTCAGCCAAAAGGCGTATATAATGATAGGTGTATCATTAATAAACCACTTTTGGTTCTCTTGGAAGTATATATTATGTTTATTAGCCATATAATATAACAATACAAAAAGACAAGGTAAATGCCAAACTATTTAACTAAGAGATAAATTTAAAAGATAAAGTTAGTATAGTGACCCAAACCAACCTAAAACCTATTCGTTTAGGGGTATTTTACCCAACCCAACTTATCCTATAAATAATTTATTTTGGATCCATTAGAAACCGAAAATGATTTAATTATAAAATAATTTTTCTAGCTTTTTCTAAGGTGCCCCTCACCCCTCTTAGAAAAGGGCACTCCCCCTTCTCTGTAATTCACACCTTCAAAGCCATTTGACTTAGCAAAAATCTGTCCAAATACCCTTTAAACTGTCCTACCTTCATCCTATAGGACTTACTTTAGTCATAAAGGCAACCTATGGAGCCCTTTTCATCAAATCAAAAGGATGAACCCGAAGAAGAGGTAAATATTGAATCACAACTTTCATGTTCCTTTCTTCTTCCACTTCCTATTTCATTGTTGTTTCTATTATAAAATTATAACTCCATTATCTTCTATATACATTGATGTTATTATAAATATGTTACAACCATATTCATTATTCTATCCATCCTTTGAATGACATTTCATAATACGTGCGTACGTACGACTTACCGTCACCACGTCGTGGTGTAATTGTTATTCGTAACATTAATATTTGAATGGGTATAATAATGATTTGTAATTGATGTAAATAATAATTATAACATGATAATTATTCTATATATATTATATACCATCCAATTATGTATTATTTTAATATCAAAGGAATGATATTGTTGCTCGTGCGTACGTATGGATTACCATCTCCATGAACGTGATGAGATTAATTTCCACATTCACTATTCAAAGATGATTATAAAATATATATCATTAATAAGTATGTAATATATGACATAATAATTCTAATATATATACATATATATCTACATATGTACTTATATATATCTTATTCACTCAGTTTCATTCAATACGATATCAAAACTGAAACAACGTTTATGCGTATGTACGGACTACCATCTCCATAAATGGTGTTTTCCATTTCATATATATGTATATTATAAATATATATATTATAAATATATACGATATATATAAATCATGTAATATATTCTAGAATAATTTAAATATTGATTTATGTGATACTATCAAGAGTAAAAAGTTAAAACACAAACGATAAAGAAAATGATTATTACCCGAAATGTTTATTTAACAATAAAAATATTATTATATGGGTAGTATAAAGTCATAAATTAATCATGTATGATATAATAAATATTAATATGGTTCTAGTATAATTTAATAAAATACTACAGTCATCATACAAGAGGTTAAACATACCCTCGACTAATGGAAAGTGCATGGTAAGGGTTAATTTCACAATCTCTTTATTATCCGATGTTGTTTTTACCTAAGTTCCTTCTGAGACATATATATTATCCATGTCAATGATTCATAAAATAGTTTTCAATGGGACTTTTTTTAAGGGACATTTCACTAAAACATCATTTTAATTTTTTTAAAGATTCATTCTTCTAAACCAGTCTAATTAATGTACATGTTTTCAAAATGGTTTTATGGATTTATTTAAATGGACATGAATATTTTAAAATGATAATTCCATTTAAAAGTTTCAATGTGTTATGAGACAGTTTCATTCAAAAATATCTTTAAATTTATTCCTTTCTAAATTGTGTGACTTTTAACTATTTTCATGAAAAAGTGATATTTCTCTCAAATATTTTTACAATTCATTTCGATCTATGTCAAAATTAATTAATGGATTTTAAACTTGTTTGATGATGATTTATTATGATACAAATATTAAATATTTTATTTAAGGTTTTGTGATATGTTTGATTATGGATGTATAATTTTTATACCATTCATGGATTATAGATAAAGTATTGACATTTTGTATGCGAGTTTCAATACAAATGTTTATGTTATGTTTAAACCTTTTTATATGAGGAATGCATTTGTCTTAGAATGTGAAGAGTTGTGCCTGCTATATTTCCTTGATGCATCGGTAGGTCTCATGAGACAAACTAGTGTATTGGCACATGGACTTGACAAAATCTTATTTGTAGTCTTGGCACAAGACCTTGACTATGTGGTTATGAAGTCTGGAATTATGCATTCCATCATTATGAATGTGACTATTGATATTGCATGTGCTTATTCGAATAGTAGAATATCCATGTGAATAAGTAAATGGCATTATTTTATTGTATCTTTTCTATATTATGCTGAGGTTTAAGTTTAAAATTCTTTTGTTTTAGTCTTATTCATGAACTTAAATGTTTATGATTATTTATGAATGTTTCTACTATATTTGTATCCTTACTGACCATCTAAGATCACCCCTTTCTTTGTATTAATTTTCTCAATATTACAAGAAGTGTATTATGATTGATAAGAGGGGTTATGATATGGTATTAATGGTGTTATCAAAGGATAACTTATGTTGTGTTTTATTTTCTAATGTGTAATGTAATGTTCACGTATGTAATCTATTTTCCAAGACTGCTAAACTGATTGGTCTTTCGAGAATTGATTCCTTGTAATCATGCAAATGTATTAAAATAATGCATCGAATCTGGGCTTCCGGGGTCGGGGCGTTACAATTATTTCCAGATAAGTTTAGCAAAAACCATGCAAGTAGATTTTGTTAAACGTTGATTAGAGAAAATTACCCTAAGAAAGACATTGAGTATTAGTGTAGAATAAATTCCTAGAATTTTCGTACTATAGAGATTTTCTGAGTTTTCCAAGCAATACATCCCATTTATGGATACAAGCAGGTAGAGGCGGCTCTAGAATAGATGTATCTAGGGGTAAAATACGAAAACACCGCTTTGTAATGGACTCGAATGGGAAGTGGTGCACGACAACGGGCCTTGCTGCACTCTTGGTTACGGCACTCCCTGGGGATATGATTAGGATAATTCAAATTTTAATTACAAGACATTATAAAGGATTTAGGAGTAAATACTTTCTCAATGAATACATTTTATGATTATAGATTATATGCATAATCATTTCAATTTAGTTAGGTATTCTACAAGTTTGAAATTATGCATTGAGATTCATAAACTAACCTAGTGTATGCCATTTTTTAGAAATGGAGCCTAGTATAAGTAATGATACCTCGAGCAATACGCATGATCCAAAGAGTAAGAAGGATCATATCTTTCATTGTATTAAGCTAAAATTTAGAAAGGAAATAGTCTCCAACATATACTCATCATATGAATAAATAATATCATGTGTTAATAAGAGATGTAATGAATTATCTGAGTCCTATGGATTTTAAAAGAATATAGGGATGAAAAGGATGGTAGAAAGAACGATGGATAAAGGGAATAATGGAAAGAAGGATTTTCCCATATGTCATAACTCTGTAAAGAATCATCTTGGTAAATGCTTGAAGGGAATGCGAGTTTTTTATAAGTGTGGAGAAAAAGGACACCATGTACGTGATTTTAAAAGTAAGAAAAAAGTTTCAAATATATAATACTTCACCTACAAAGAGTTGGGACACTACGAAAATCAATGTCCAATGCATAAGAGTATACCTCAAATGATACTATTGGATAATAATCAAGTTATGATACTAACTATGATAATGAGGAATGATTAAGAGTTCTTATGTTATTATTAAAGTATTGTTTCATTTGTGTATTGTATTAATGATGTACATGTTATAAGAATTATACATTGTATAAGGATTTTTCTCTAGTACAGTTTCATTAAGGACTTGAGATTGTATGGAACAAAGAAAAGTGACTCAATGGCAAGTTAAACATTTTTTAAAAAACATGGTTGAAGGGAAGAAAAAACTTTAATATGGCCAGGAAACTAAAGTATTGATTTTGGAATAAGAGATGATTGATTTGGATCAATTTTACAGGATATTCTTAACTACCTTGAAACTATTTAATGATTTGTATATTACATCATTGTATGAGTTTACAACATTTTTGGATACAAATATTATATCCAGTATTCGATAAGGAATAAGGGAGCCTGAATGTAATCAATAAGGTTTTATAGTAATTCAGGGTGTTACTATGCTTTAAAAGAACACATGATAAATGTTTTCACAAGTTATTATGTGGAAAAAAGGATCTCCATTGTGTTTACCTTCGTTATAAATTTTTTATTGTGAGTTTGGACAGAAATATTTTGGATAAGTCTACTTTGAGATTATTTTTGGATTTCCATAAAAATGGAAAACCAGAGGTCGCGCGGCAACCCATAACATCCGGCAAGGCCACGAGACATGAACCCGTAACCAAAGGGAGGCAAGGGTGTATCACCTACCACTAGACAACGTGATGTCCTATATTGAATAATGTAGTTTTTTAAAAGGTTTGGTATAGGAATTATAAAATCATTTCTTTTGCAACCCAGTATTAATAGGTTAAATATAATATATTTTATGTTCTACTATCATTTAGAGTGAAAGATGAGTTTGTGGTAGAAATTATTTAAAGGATGGAACTCTACTTGTCAAGTATATATTTTTTTCTTTCTCTTCTTATTATATGAAGAAATTAATTATTAAACATTAGGTAAGGGGTCTTTAAACTAAAAATGTGTAATTCGTTTACCTTATGTTTTTTTCAACCGATGATATTTTAAAACAGCATAGATAGATGGATTTAAGGCCCTCAATTCTATATTTTTTTGTCACTGATTACCTCAATAACTTCCTATAAATATTTACATTTTTCCTAAAATTATGTGTCTCTAATTTCTCCCAATGTTCTTTTAAATGATATCATAATTTGGTGGTAACATTTTCATTCCCCGTTCCCTATTATTAAGACTAAATATTTTTATCCCAATTTCCGATGTGGATTTTCCAGAAAGGTATTTTTTGTTTTAAACCATTTATTTCAAAGAACAATTTCAAATTATGAGGAAACAATTTATTTAAGGAGGGGAGAATGTAACAACCCAATATTTCATAGTAAATTATCTCATTAAAGTAATTCAATAGCTTGTGCTACACGCAACACTGCGTTCAAGCACACCACAACTTTCTAAAGTAACCGTTCAAAAAGCGGTTACGAATAGTATTAACATCATTTTGATTATCATATACTCTATATAATTGTAACATTCATATTATGTGTTTATTTGTCATAATATAATAAAAAATTAATTTTCTTCGATAAAAGAAGTAATTTTTTTAAAAAAATGCTATTTTACCGCCTTTTAATGGTGAACCCTTTTAAAGTCCAATATTTGAATATTTTATATATTAAATTTGTCAAAATATAATTCTTATTTAGAATTGATATATAAAAATTTAGTTTAAATAATTTTTTTGGTGTTTTTCTGATAACTTTCGTTTTTGGGTAAATAGTGAAAAATACAATATTTTAACTGGAAACATCTTTTTTAATCAAAATAATTTTTAGTGTTAAATTACACATTTTAATTGTTTTTAAGTATAAATAGATTATATTTTTACCATTTAATCCAATTTTATTAATTGGAAATAATTTCACTTTGAAATTGAACATAAACAAGTATCAATCTTTTTTTAGTTATTATTTCTTAAAAACATGCTTTTTGGTTTTGACAGTGGGAATTAATTTTAAATTAATAAATGAAACTTATATGTTTTGAATTTGTTAAAATAGACATAATTTTTGAATTTAGAATATCAAAATCATCTTAAGATGAAATTTGGGTATTTTTCTAAAAACAATCAATTTTTGATGAATAGTAAAAAACACTTAGTTACAGTTTAAAAATAATAATTTATTTAAATGATAAATAATTTTATTTAAATTTATTTTAGGTCAAAATAGATACATAATACCTATATGTGTTCAATGTAATTCATTTGAGTCATTTTTTTAATTATATTCGATATATGAAATTTTATTGAACTTATCACCGTATTTTACCCACCTCTTAGGAGCATTTGCAAATTTACTTAAAACATAATTTTACCTCTTCTGTGAGCATAATTTCAAAAATCCGAGAGACACGGTTGATGTCAGTAAGTAATATGTTGTTCAATAAGATGAAAATAATTTATGGTGAATAGTAACATTTTACTTTTATTTACCACAGTTAAAAGTATATTGGGTAATTAAGGGTAAAAATGATATTATTATTACCCTAACACATGTCCAAATTCTATTAGATAAGTGAAATTCCACAAAACAACCTTATGTATAAAATATTAACCTTTTTTGTCCACTTTTATTAGATTAGGACACTTATTAATATTTAATTCAAAGAAGAGTTAAAAGTGTTAAATTCAATGTTTAATAACTAAACCGTTTTTAATATAGGGTTATACATTAGATAAATTAGACAATAAATATTAATTATAAATATAAAATTATTTCCTATATAATGGTATTTTATTTATAATTTTTAGACAATGTATAATTATGTTTATTTATGACACAACGATGATGCATTAATTACCGTATTAATGAAAGATTAAAATAATTGATCTTATAAATATCCAAATAAATATAATTTGAGACTTTTTATGAAGTCAAATAATTTTATAGGTTAATATGACATGTTAGGGTTGGTTATATGAATTGTTTTCGAATTAATAATGTTGTTATGAATTTAACAAAAACAAAATACCAAATAGTTTTAGAATTGAGATAAAAGTGTTTTTTTAAAATATTATATTATTAATTGATATTCTATTCATAAAAATCTATGGTTAGACCAAAAGACTTATATAATGATAGGTGTATCATTGATAAACCCCTTGGGGTTCGCATAGAAGTATATATTATGATTCTTAACCATATAATATAAAAATACAAAGAGGCAAGAAAAATGTCAAACTATTAAACTAAGAGTTAAATAAAAAAGATACAGATAATATATTGACCCAGAACTTTCTAAAACCTATTTTATTAGTGGGTTTCAACCCATACACACCTTATCCTATAAATAATTCATTTTCGAGCCATTATAAACTGAAAATTATTTCATTATAAAATAATATTTCTTGCTTTTCCTAAGGTGCCCCTCACCCCTCTTATAAAAGGAAACTGACCCTTATCTCTAATTCACACCTTCAAAGCCATTTGGATCGGCCAAAATATTCCCAAATACCCTATCAACTGTTCTCCTTTCATCCTAGAGGCCTTAATTTAGTACGAAAGTCAACCTATGGAGCTCTTTTGATCAAATCAAAAGGAAGAACCCGAAGAAGAGGTAAATAGTTTATCACCTCTTTCAGGATCCTTTCTTCATCCACTTCCTCTTTCTTTGTTGTTTCCATTATAAAATAATAACTCCAATAACTTATATATACTTTAACGTTATTATAAATACAGTACAACCATATTCATTATTCTATCCATACATTGAATGACATGTCACCATACCTGTGTACGTACGACTTACCGTCTCCACGTCGTGGTTTAATTGTTATTCAATACATTATTATTTGGATTGGTATAATAATGATGTATAGTTGGTGTAAATAATAAATATAACATGATAATGATTCTGTATATAAGATATACCATCCAATTATATATTATTTTAATATTAATATAATGATATTGTCGCTCGTGCATACGTACGGATTACCGTCTCCACGAACATGATGAGATTTATTTCCACATTCACCATTCAACGATGATTTTAAAATATATATCATTAATAAGTATATAATATATGAAATAATAATTCTAAAAGAGATATATATAAATATATATATGTGTGTGTACTTACATATATCTTATTCAATAATTTCTGTTCAATACGATATGAAAACGGAAAGAACATTTATGTGTACGTACGGACTACCGTCTCCATAAATGGTGTTTTTCATTTCATATATATTTTTATCATAAATTTTATTTTATAAATATATATAATATATGTAAATCATTTTTTATATTCTGGTATTATTTAAATATTTATCTAAGGGATACAATCAAGAGAAACAAGTTAAAACACGTACGATAAAGAAAGCGATTATCACCCGAAATTTTAATTTAACATGGAAATTATTATTAAATATGTAGTATAAAGTCATCAATAAATCATTTATGATATCCTAAATATCATTATGGTTCCGGTATAATTTAATAACATACTACGGTCTTCATACAGGAGGTTAAACATACCCTCAACTAAAGTAAAGTGCTAGGTAAGGGTTAATTTCAAAATCCCTTTATTATCCGAGGCTGTTTTTACGTAACTATCTACTATGAAATATTTATTATCCATGTCCATGTATCATAGAATAACTTTCAAAGGGATTGTTTTTTAATTAATTGTTACAAAAAAATAATTTAATTTTTTTTAATATTTATTCCTCTAAACCATTCTCATTAATGTCCGTGTTTTCAAAATGGTTTTAAATGTTTATTTAAATGGACATGAATGTTTTAAAATGTTAATTCCATTCAAAAATTTCAAAGTGTTATGGGACACTTTGATTAAAAAAGGTCTTTAAATGTCTTCCTTTCTAAATTTTTTGACTTTTAAATGTTTTCATTAAAAAGTGATATTTCCCTCAAATATTTTTACAAATCATTTTCTTCTATATAAAAATCATTTAATAGATTTTAAACTTGTTTGATGTTGATTTATTATGATACAAGTATTCAATATTTTATTGATGTTTTTGTGATATGGTTGACAGTGGATGTTCTATTTTTATACCATTCATGGATTATGGATAAAGTATTGTAATTTCATAAGCCAGTTTTAATACGAATGTTTATGTTATGTTTAAACCATTTCATATGAGGAATGCATTGGACATAGAATGTAATGGGTGGATCCCACTATAGCTCCTAGATACACCTGTAGGTCTCATGAGACAAACTAGTGTCTTGGAAAAAGTCTTTGACAAAATCTTATTTGTATTCTCTACACAAAGACTTGACTATGTGGTTATGAAGTCTAGCATTATGCATTACAACATTATGAATGTGGCTTTTGATATTTCATGTGATTATTTGACTAGTAGAATATCCATGTGACTAAGTAAATTGTATTATTTTATTTTATCTCTTCCATGTTATGCTGAAGATTAAGTTTAAAAGGATTTTGTTTTAGTCTTATTCACTCCCTTAAACGTTTATGCCTATTTTTGAAAGTTTCCGATATATTGTTATCTTTACTGAGCATTTGAGCTAAACCCTTTCTATGTTTTAATTTTCTTAGGATTATAAGAAGTGTATTATTATTAACAATAAGGGTCATGCTAGGGGATTAATGGAGTTCTCAAAGGATCATTTATGTTGTGTTTTATTCTCTAATGTGTAATGTAACATTCATGTATGTAATCTATTTTCCAAGAATGCTAAACTAATCGGTCTTTTGGGACATAATTCCTTCTAATCATGCCAATTTATTAAAATAATGCACCGACTCTGGGATTCTGTGATCGGGGAATTATAAAGAAGATATCAAAATACGTCATCAAATTCATCTTGTGAATATCCTCACCCATCAAACCCTAAAAATGAGAATCTAGTGGAACAATCCAAAATAAATTATGTGGGATATAGATTACTTCCCACATGTGATCTTCTATAATAAGAGATCCCATTATTAAAGAATCGATGGAATATAAAAGAGTGAACAATACATCCATGGAATCTCCAGGGGTGTATATTGGGGACTTTATGGGAGGTGAAACTTCATTCCACTATTAGAGAAGTAAAATAAACATTAGAGGACCTGAATAATTCAATGTTAGAACGACATATTGAAATAGTAATATACTACATTCCTTTTCCGAACATGATTTTGGATTATAATCTATATCCTCATATATAATATCAAGTTATAATAGTTTTTAATTTAATTCTAAATGACTTTTATTATTCTCTTTCAAATGTAATATGTCCTCTAGATATTTAATACATGTTTAGTACTCTTTTAGGTCATAATCATAGGAGGAACCAAGGAGGATTGAGATCTAGAAAAAATATTTATAATAATTACATATGATGATTCAAATTCAGTACATATTTGGCATAATAATTATTCTCACAGTTATTCCACTACCTCCAGGAATCCAGATATTTATAATTAGTAGGAATGATGGGAGTGATGATCTCTTTTCTCTATAATGAAACCTTGATTTCTTATTCGGAATTTGGAATGATTATGACTCCTTAAATGTATCCTTCATGTTTTGTTTTCACCCACCATATGGTTGTTGAAGAATCCTATTCCTAGTAATTTCCATCTTTATAGTTGGATCTAGATATTCTTCACATTTGGTTGTTGATAGAACCTTTAATGTTTCCTCTAGATTACATAATTTTGCATCAACATAACATGTGGATCTTTGTTTTAGTATAATCAAACAGATGAAAACTTATTTTTTTACTTGGGGTAATACATACCAATAATATTTAACACCTATCCATCAATATTAACCATAAATTTGAACTTTTATTGGATTCATTTCAATCCATACACTGGAAGGAGTTCTAATAAAATTTTCCAAATCATTTTTTGACTACCTTCCAAACCCATAGGGAACAAATCACTCATAGATTACCTTTATATTGATCATAGATACTATGATTCCACTCACAAGGATATATAAAAATCACATACCTCTAGATTCCCTGTTTCATTATCATTAATGAATTTGATGTGGTTTAGATATAGTGGATATATATATTTCCCTTTTTGATTTGTATTTTTCCTTCACATCCCTTTCATTTTGTAATATTTCTCTTAACCAACATATACTGATGATATATGTTATGAATTCATCCTCAGTGATCTAATAAGAATTGATAAATTTACACCCACTAATTTAAGATTTTATCCACCCCCAATGCACTTATAATGTTCTGATGATAGAGAATGGGTGTTTCCCCTTGAATATATTCCCAGTTTTTTATTTTAATTTTTCCACCTCCCATAAAAAAAATTATTGGTATCACTATAAAATAAAATAGTCTTAACCAATGTCCTAATTCTAGTGTTAGAATTTAAATCGATCGCCATTAGAACATAGAAATTAATATAAATCACCATAAATGAATCATGATATACAGTTATTTCTACTATGATGATAACTTCCAAGATCTACTTATATAATTTCACATCCTCTAGAGATAGAAAAAAGATCTAGTGTGTCCGAATTTTTGATAGGTTGGGTATAATAAGGGACAAATATGTTTGGGATCTGACATAATAATCTAGATTAATATATTCATACATAATCTAAAAGGAAAATAATCCTTTGAATAAATTTTGTCTATGACCCTTTCTATATCTAATTCAAGAACCCCATGTTAAGTTGCAGGGTCATTTTAGCATTCATCGATGTAGATAATTCCTTAAACATTTAATCATACTTTTCCCACAAGATGAGAGGTCCAATTATACTAAGAACATCTTATAGTTACATTCCACTATCACTATATAGAAAATGGATGGAATTGTTTTCTCGACTCCACCAACTAAA
Source organism: Viscum album (assembly GCA_963277665.1). Classification (NCBI taxonomy): domain Eukaryota; kingdom Viridiplantae; phylum Streptophyta; class Magnoliopsida; order Santalales; family Viscaceae; genus Viscum; species Viscum album. The sequence continues at coordinate 1,059,647,943 of OY728125.1, forward strand.
TATTTTTCAAATAAGGTCCAACTTAGGATGGGGGAAATTTTTGGAACCTAGATAACTTCATAAAATCCTATTTAGCTTATCTACCATTTATATTCATTATACCAGAACATAACCCAAAATGGTAATCCCCCAATCATTGTTAACCCCCAATTTAAATCCCCCAATCAGCTTAAAACCCCCAGTGGAGAGAAGATCGAAGCTTCAAGACTAAATATGTTTTTAATTGGTTGTCAAATTCTGGATGATTGATCCATAACTATCTATGTTAATATAAATTGTGCATGGTTTCCCATACAATTTCATTGAATTATACCCCCATACATACCAATAATGATGGTAAATCCTTTTAATGATATCTCCAGCCTTTGATATATTAGTTATAGGATTCCCCTGATAGTTTTTTATCCTAAAAAGTGGTAGACTCTGACCTAAAAAGCCGGAATTAATGCATTGTTAAGGAGAAAAAAACCCCATCATCCATAAAATTAACTAATTATTTCGTTTAATCATATAATTATATCAACCATCAATTATTTTGATTATTTCCATACATCTTCGAGACAAACCATAAGAATTTTTCCATTATTCAGAGATTAATCTCTATAAATGGGTATTAAAAGAGAGTGATTCTTGAAATAAAAATCCAAAAATGAAAATTTATAAAATAATCACACAATGTGGGTATCACACAATGATGACACAAAAACAGTAATACTTCCTTATAAATATTGGATATATATAGTACTAGATTTTATGGTGACCATGCGGCTAATTGAAAATTTCATATTAACATTGTAGATTGGACAATAGCCACATAGAGGTGAAAATATACCCACTAGGACCATGAAGGACATCTATTCTAGAGTGGTATTTGGGTAGTAAACCATGAAAATATTATTTCAATCCAGTAGAATACAAATCTCAAATAATGAAAAGAATTAAAAGTGGTTCCATCTCCATCCAATGGCCTAAAGGGATTCATTTATTTATTTATTTTGATAATCCACCTTTCAAAGGGTGATGTGGAACCCTTACAAGGCCAGTAGGTGAAAGTATTACAATGCCCATAGGCCTAAAGGAATTCATTTACCTGTTGGATTCAAACATTACATACAAGCCAGACTAACTACTTGGATCTCCTCCCCAACATCTTCATCATGAAATCAGTTCTCCACCTTCACATGGAAATTAGGCTAGGCATTCTCGTGCATGCACATGATTTCCCCGATGGCAGGTCCCATACCCTCTCATTCATGCAATCCATTTAGTATCTACTGTGGTGAAAGCTCCTAGCTCATCCTCCATGTAGAGCTTGTTCCTCGTAGGTCATCCGGTTTGCATCTGCACTTAAGGTGGCCCAAAGGCCTTGAGGTGGCCCGAAGGACTTACTAACCCGATGGCCTGGGTGGCACAAAGGCCATAAAGGACTCAAGGACCAAATCGGGGGCCCGAAGGCCCAAATAGGGCCATTTTTCCAGCTGCTACAGTTCCAAACAGTACCTGCTACAGTTACTGCTACTGTACCTGCTACAATACATCACAGTTCAACTACAGTACCTGCTACAGTACTACTACACTCCCTGGAAATAATGTCTCTTCCTGGATTTGATCCAGGGTCTCCCGGATTCACTTACGGTGTCCTTACCAACCAGGGTAAAGCTCTTGTGCTAAAAGTTGTTCTCTCTCAATATAAAAGTATCATTTTAACCTTTTTACTACCGAACAAGCACCCTCGGTGCGAGATGTGCACCTAAAAACATAGAGAGGGGGATGGTTAAGAGACCATGTTATAGTCCACATGGGATTTGATTTTAATTACTCAAAATGAATCCCATTTCTTATATGATCAAACTATTTTATAAGGGTACAATTTTTTTATTCCTATATACTCTCCATATACATAGGAGATGGATTAACACCCTGAATTTTCATACTACATGGCCCATAAAATACTTGTCTATGTTCCATCCATGTGACATTGATAAAGATACACCAAGTTATAGTCAACCATGATTAAAATATATACATATTATATTGATTATATGTTTTATATGAAACATATCACAAACATTTCCACAACTCATGGTCCTACAAGTTTTGTATCTTAGATAATAGATAAATAAATAATTTTTTTTATAACAATTGTTTACATTTCTCCATAAATTTAATTCACTATACACTCTTCTATATATATCAAATGATATAGTCATCTTTATAACCTAGGGAATGGAAACATAAGAAATGGGTGATTTAATATTCTAATTAAGAGAAACTTATCAACCAATCACAACTGTTTGATCATAAACATGAGAGTAAACATATGTAATTGAGAAATATTATTCAATAAGATTATGTGATAATAATATAAAATTATAACACATGATTTAGCTATATGGACTATGGAATAGAAACTTTAGACCTAATAAAATCCATGAAAAAAATGGATCAAGGGTATATATTGAGAATAAAAATAAATAAAATATCATAACCTATGAAAGTGGAATATCATTTAAAAATGAAAAAAGCCTAAACATTTGGAATAGCTAGTAATTAAAGGATTTCAGTAGAAAAGAAATTTCCCAAACATGAGAATATATAAACATAACACAATAGAGTATGATTCACCATCCAATTCCCATATTAATGAAGGAATCACTGCCTCATTCCCATAGTGGACAAGGAATCACTACCATATTCCCATAGTAGATCATGATTCACTACATGATTCATATAGTGGAGCTGACACTAATACTTAATTCCCATAGAAGAGATGAAATCACACCTTGTTCTTATAGTGGAGTGGGCATTCCTTTCTCATTTCCCATATTAGAGAGAGAATTTCTTACATGATTCATATAGTAATATATTTATATATAAAACCTAATCCGATTAAATGGAGTCAGATATAGAAGCCCACCTATCATCATATATATTTATATATAAATATATATGATTTCCACATAAAATAAAATCATTCATATTATCATAAATACCACTTGTAATGAAAATGGGGTTCATAAATTAACCAAATGGCATCACATAAAAAACATAATTATTTGAAACCATAAACTTTCTCAACCTAAATGAGTATATAAAAAGAGAAAATATATGGATATTTATGAAAAATTAATTTATTGTACAAGAATCCTTTTAAAATAGAAGTAGAAGCAACAAAGTGATTTTTTTAAATTGACATTTCTTAATATAATATTAATAAAATTTGAATTTCAAGTCAATTTCGATAAAACATATGTTTAATATTAAAAGAATAATATATAATACATTACTTCAGAAAAAAATAAATTAAATATTCCTTCAAAAAAATAAAACATTTGTTAGAATGCTCTGTTGACAGGAAGAATATGATATCATGAGAGGAAAACAAATTATATTTTAAAACTCCAAAATTTAAAATGCAAATCAATAAAATGATAAATACGCATTATTTATTATGAATTAAAGGGAATATAAGGATTACTGGAGATGAACACAAATTGAGTTTCAAGTAGGTAAAATATAATATTTTAAGGAATAAAAAAATATACATGGAATAAACATACTTTAAAAGTAATGGAAAATTTTCGTAACAGAATTATATTTTTATGAAAAATTGATTCATCAAGGAAGATGATTTTTTCATGAAAAATGAATTACAAAAAAATGAATGTGAGACTAAAATATAAAATCATTAATGGTTTGGATAAATCAATATTGAAATATTATAATATATATGGAGTTATTACAACTTAATATAAATATTAGTGTTAATAAAACCCTATTGAACTTGAGGAGAACATTAATAAAATACCCATAAATTATAGTTATTAAAATTAAAATTCAATTAAAATTAAAAAATTTAATTCATGATATAATTTCTCAAAAATTTATCACATAAACCACATAAATTTAATTAGGTGAATATTTTAAAACACATCTCAAGGAGATAAATTTGTGATGAAAACCCTTACGGATTATGAAACCTTCAAATACCCCCTTGAAAGCGTGAGTCTTTGAATATGAAATTAAAATACCATGAATAAAGATAATACATGGTATTTTATATCAAAAATTAATTACAATATCAATTTAACTAGAGTTAAGTGCATAAAATAAAAGGTTTCTTGAAGAAATAACATTTGAGATGAAACCCTTACCATATTTTAGATTCATTCAACACAGGTGCTCGACATATTTTATAATAAAATTATGTTTATTGGATACCTTCAAAATATCCTTATTAATAAATATTTAATTTAATATGGATACTTTATTATCATGTAATATTTTTTTGTTATTTTTTTCTTCCTTCTGTTTACAAGGAAATTAATTAGTGTAGACTTATTTTGGTAATTTTAGTAATAAATTTAGATATCTAATTAAAAAGATAAAAAAATGATAAAAAATATATTGAATTTCATACTATATTATAATAATATTATTATTAAAGTTCCCATATACATCCATGATAAAGTTTTACATAATTTAATAAATTTGGTTTTTAAAAAAACCTAATCATGCACATGCCATATCTCAAGGAGGGAGTGTGGTTAAGGAAGTGTATAATATCATTAAAATTGAATAATAATGATATTATTTTTAATTTTTTTATTTTCTATCTTATTTAATTTCTTTATAAATAGAAAAATGTAAAATACAAAATGTTACTTTGTTGAGGCGGTAGTCTACACAGTGCTAGGTTAGCGTTCTTCTGTTTGTCAAAGTCAAATGAAAGGATTAAATAATTGGCTTAAAATTAATATAATTAAATTTATGTTTAATAATGATAGTTATTTCATTATATTAAAAAATTTAGATAATATATATTAATTAATAGAGTATAAAAACAGTAGGCTAAAGTAATACTCGTGTTGTGAGATTGAGTTTTCTCATGAATACCATTTTAGAAATAAATCCCTAATGAAACATAAAGGTTCTTAGAAGAATATGGATGTGATATATTGTTCTAGGAGGATAAATTTTACATAATTACATGTATGAATTTTATGGGATGGTGATTCTTAATGTGTTGGGGCTGTTTCCCTTTTATAGATGATTGGAAGCATAGTTTTGGGAGTAACCCTTACATTATCAATAGTGGTGGGTCGTAATTCAAAGATAAAAGGATCAAAAAGTTGAAAAATATGTGTTTTGAACCAATATTAGATAAAAAATCCTATCATAAATTTTCATTTATAAATGGGGACTGTTATTTAAGGATTTTATTTTTACTTTTAACCTTTTACCAAAATTAACATTTAAAATGGTAACTCGTTTCAAACTATGAAATTTTATATATCATTAAATAAAAAGTTAAATACATATTAAATAAATTTTATTTTATAAAAATAAATTTAATCTCCATATAATTAAATTAAATTTATAAATGGGATAAAATTAACTATTAAATTAAAATAGATTTTATAAAAAAAATAATGGTTAAACAATGTTTATTTCACAATTAAAAGATCTTAATATTATTTAGTTTTAAATATCCATTAAAATAGTGATAATATATTTATATATAATTTAAATCATAATATTATATTTATTATCATAATAAATTTATATAATTTATTAGATAAAAATTAACTATCTTTGTTAAAATAATTCCAATGTTACATTGTATCCATTAAAATGGTGATTAAAATTAACTTTGGTAATGTAATTTTTATGCCAGAAAAAATAGATTACATAATAAATAATATTAGTATGATCATATCAAAAATTATATTCATTTTCATAAAATTAAATGTTCTTACGTATAAAAAATTAATCTTAATATTAGTGCATGAAATGGTTTAAAACAAGTTTTTATAAATAGAATGTTTTTAAGCATAAGGTTTTTATAAATGAAACTATTTAAATATTATTGAATATAATAATATTAATAATATTAGTTTTGTTTAGATAATATTACTGTCAAATTAACATAAATCATAAACTTAATTTCACCACATGTCAATTTAAATAGAGAAAAATAAGAAAATTTTATTTCATAAAAAATATTACCTGATTTTCAAAATTGATATTCATAGGTTTCATAAACTAATCATAAATATTAAAATGAGTTATATAAATTTATCAATATATATATTTTATATTAAAAAGGATTTAAAAAATATAATTCGTATAAAAGTGACGATATTAGTAAAATCATTATTTTTGACTATTTGCCTAAAAAATAATAATTTTAGAAAATTCATAATAATTAATTATGGATTTATTTATGTAGAATTAAAAAATGAACTTTATTTTATAAAATTATAATTTTAAAAAATTAAAATTTAACTTATAAAACCAATTGGGAAATTTAAATAATTTTTTTAATAACACATTTCAATATTAAATAATAATAATCATTTCCCCACTAAACGTGTAAATTTTTTAATTGATTACTATAATAATGGTTTTAATAGAGTTTCAAAAATATATGGCGATTACATTCGATCAGTTTAAATAAATTCCAACCTACCAATTTTAATTATCATTTAGTTGCCCAAATAGTTGGAGGAGGTGAAAAAATTGAGCTACCATATTATATTTTCTATCATGAGATATGAACCCCAATATCATAGGGCCTAATAAAAAACTCATTCACTATAACAATTTCTAGGAAATATATATCAGGATTATGTATCAAGACACATGATAAGGATTATTTTGTAAGATAATAAATAGTTTACCTTTCACTTGTAGATGGTCATAGTTTATTTAGAATGTCTCTTTCCCAACTAGTGTGGATTCCATGGGTAGATAAACATTCTAATTAAAAATAAAATCACTTATTCATGAAGATATTATGATATGAACAATGTTTATTTCTATAAATAAGATTATCATACCACTAATTCCTTTTCTTTTAAACATAAATAACTTATAGTGGTGACATAATGTTTGTAAGAACATTCTCGAAACAATAGGTTTTATAGAACAATAATATATCCAATTAATTTTGGTGGAAAAAAGTGAATCCTAATTAAAACTGACATATTTATATATAGTCATTGCATAAATTATTCCCTGGTCCATGGGTTTAGGAGGTTTTGGATTCCAATCATCCTCAACACTCCATCAATTGGGGAATTACAATGGATAATTTTTATGTTATCCACACATAAGATATTAAATTTATAGCGATTGACTAGGATGTTTCCTTTCTACTTTATACATTTTAATATGAAAATTTTTCTCTACTCAAATGTTTGATGCTCGAAGTCCCACTTTACCACATGTAAAGAATATTACACTCCTCTTGTGGTAAACCATTTGATTCTTCTTTATAAATTTATATCATTTAGAAAATTGGACACATTTTATTCTTCATATTCTTCACTAAATCATTCATGAGAATCCATCGTTATTATATCTGTTCTGTATAGTACTTCAACTATATGTACATCCCTAATCATATTTCATGATTGATAGTATGTTTTGATCAATGTTTTCTCACTCCAACACTACAATGATGGGGTTCTCATCGAGATAATCCCTATATTGCCCCTAAAAACAATGGTTCCTTATAGTTTTGGAAATTACATAAATTTTATTATTATTTAACACTATCATTTTATTCCATAATTCATTTAGTTCAACAAATTACATTCTGGGTTAAACATTACTCTGGGTTTTCTAATAATTATTAATCTAATCCCTATATGTATCCTAAAAATAAATCATTAATAATGGTTCATAAAGTGAGTGAGATCAAACACATAATATCCTCTAACACTGTCAAAATAATTCTGTTGTTATAAATCTTTTATTGACCAGGATAGTTTAGAATTAATACCCAACATGAACCTTTGGGGTTTTCATCCTTAGGTATATTTATGTGAGAGATTTCATCAACATGTAGTATCCAAAAAGGCAGTAATTCCTAGGAGACATTATAAATGACCACTTTACTAAACATTAGGTTTCTATCTTATACAAATACACATACTTTATATTATTCAATAGTTTTTTCAATTATGTTCTCTATAAAGTCTCCCATATAAATTGACCTCCATTTAATACCCACCATGATGCACAAAAAAACATCATAGATATTCAATTAATTTGGTTATTTAGATAATAAATATCAGGAACACTATCAAAACATAAGGATAAATGGGTTTTATTTCATGGATACTAGTTATATAAACATGTAATTTTACATTACTTATTGAAATTTATCTTTAATCATTCTTCCCTAGATGTTATTTTAAACAGATCATATTATATAGTCATCTTTATAACCTGGGGAATGGAAACATAATAAGGGGATGAGATTGAATTCATAGTGTGGAAAACTAATCAACAATTCCTAATAGTTTTATCATGAACATGAGGTAATATTTGAGTAATGTAGAAATATAATATAAGAAGATTCTATGATCATAAGTAAAAAATAATAGAACACAATTTTTTGATATGGTCCATCGTATAGAAACATAATACCCATGAATGGCCATAAATCACAAGCTTTTGATAATATAATGAAAAAAATAAAACACGAAATAATAACATAATAAAGTGGAATATCATAAGAAAATAGAAAATCACGGACATTTACCATATCATCTATATAATGTATATCCAATGAAAAATAAGTGAAAAAAAAAACATTAGCATAGATAAACATAACATAGTGGAGCTTGCATCACCACTTAATTCCCAAAGTGAAGTATGAATAACTACCTTATTCCCATAGTGGATCAGGTATCACTATATAATTACCATATTAGAGTAAGGATCACTACATTTTTTTCATTGTATAGAGGCAATCCCTACCAGATTCACATAGTAGAGTATGCATCACTACCTAATTCCCATAATGAGGTGAGTATTCCTTCCTCGATCCCATAGTTATAGAAGGATTCCATAATAGATTACAATAGTTATATCCAATGATAAAAGACATAACCAATGATTTTTTAGGAGATATAGGACCCCACCCATCATCATCCAAATATATTACTATATATAAAATAAATCCATTCATCATATCATAAATAACCCATGGAAAAATGATTTTCATAACTTTTCCAATGGGTATCACATAAAAAAACAAGATCTTTTGATAAACAAAAAATGATCTATGAAAATGATTATTTTAAAAGAACATATATAGGGTGATTTATAGAACACTAAATCATTAGATAATAATCCTTTTAAATTGGAATAGTAATAAAATTGGGTTTTTCTAAAAATGTGTTGCTTAAGATCACCTGAGAAAGGTATTTGTTTCATGTCACATTCTAAAAACAATTTTTTTTCATATGAATAGAAAAATGATTCAAAAATTTCATTAAAAAATACATTATAGGTAACTTGAAAATAAAAAAATCATATGTAAAAATGTGAAGTATATCATATGAATAAATAATTACATAATAGAAATATATTCGAATATTTCAAAAAATATTTATTGAAAACCTACATCATTAATAGGGTAATGAAATGTTTATTTTATAAAAAATTAAGGTGAATATAAGTATCATTTTAGATAAACCCCATTATAGTTCCCATAAGTACTTGGAAACATTAATGGTATATAAAATATATAAATAGATGAAAATCCATTAATAGTGATGGAAATTATTCTTACCAAAATTACATTTTTTATGAATCATTTGATTCATCAAGTAAAAATACTTCACTGTGAAACATTAATACCATATAAGCTAATATGGTAATGTAATATAAAATCATTATAGGTCTAGGTAATTTAGTATTTCAATATTATAATCAAAGTTGAATTAATAAATCTCAAGAATAAGATTTTAGTTATGAAATCCCCCTACAACATGAGGGGAATTAAAATAAAATCCTTCTAAAAGAGGGTGATTCAAATTGATGTTTAAAAAAAATTAATATAAAAATTATTCAATGATATAATGTCTCTAGTCATTAATATATACACCACATAAATGGAATTGGGTTAAAAATACAAAGCATGTCTTAATGAAATATATTTAATATAAATAGCCTTATGGATTTTGAAATGTTGTAGTAAAAAAATTAAAAGAGATTGATCTTGGATATGATGTTCAAATACCAAGAACAACGTTTTTTTGAATATATTATATATCAAATAGAATGTAAATACATATTTTAAAATAAAATAGGTGCATGAAAGAAAAATTATCTCAATGAAGAAATATTTGAGATGAAACCCTTATATTATTTCAAATTCATAAATGGATGTTTTAAAATTACTAAATAATAAAATCATGTTTATTAGATACCTTCTTAAGGTACTTACCATTGTATATTTAATTGAATATAGACAATTTGTTATCTTATTCAATTTAATTATTATATAGTTTTTCAATGTGTTTGAATTGAAATTTAATCAGTGTTTCCATATTTGTAAAATGTTACTAATTGAATATGATATTTTAATATATAGTCTACTATATAAGAAACCATGGAACCCAATGCAAGAAAAAAACTATCGTCGAAATGCATGTCAAGGGACTTATCTTTATGGAATTCCATTAAAACCAAAAACTAGAAACCATAATACCAAATCTAAAAACAAAAAACATTATTTTGTTTTATTAAAACATAATAATAATTTTATTTTAGTTGTTATATTCGACAATGATAGGGTTTTATAGCATTTACTCATATAAGTTATTAATCTAACCCTAACATTAACACACTACATATTAATGGGTGATTATTTTTAAGTATGTATATAATATTTTTATAATAGATGAATAATGATATCATTTAGTAGTTTTTATGTTGTGGAATTATATTTTATGTTGTTTTTATGGAAATAAAAAATAATGAAAAATGAAAAAACGTTACATTAGTGAGGTGGTAGTCCCCACAATGAAGGTTGACGTTCAATTATTTTTATCAGTGGATATAAAAAAGTAAATAATAGTTGTTTAATTAATATAATGAAATTTTAGTATATTGAAAATAAATATTTCAGTATATTAATATGTTTATATATTATTAATATGGAGTATTCTAAAATAAAATTTTAAATTAATGTAACAATCACGTTAAAAGATAGTCTTTTCTAATTGAAATCTGATAGGAAATGAATTCTTTTAGAACAGTAAAGGTAACAGAATGTATAGAGAAGTGGGAGAGGATTATAGTAATATTAATTTGGTATATTTTTTAGTAAAAATTTGAAGGTAAGGATATTCATGAATTGATGGGGATGTTACACTGTTATAAGTGAACATAAGGTTGGTTATGGGAGAAACCCTTACATATTCAATAATGTGGAATCCCTATTCAAGGGTAAATGGATCTAAAATTTGAAAAATAGGGTTATGAAACAATATATGTCTGAAAATCCTATCATTTAATCATTTTGATTCACGATAAGACTAATTTAAGGCTTTTTTTTCTTTTAACATTTTCCCTTAATTAAATTTAACTATAGTATCTAGTTTTTAACTATGAAACTTTCTATCTTATTAAATATAAAACCAAACCCTAGTAAATAAAATTTATGTTATGAACTGAAAGTAACCTTTATTTAATCAATTTAAATTTATAAATTATATAAAATTGACTTTTAAGTATAAATAGTAGAAAATTGTCTTCATAGGAAAATGTTGTTTTCAATATTAAATATTATTAATATTATTTAGTGTTCATTAACCATTAATTTATTGTTAATATGTTTATTTATATTTATATATATTTATAAACAATTTTATATCCATTATTTATGAAAATATGTTTTTAGATTATTAGATAATAATTACGCATCATTATTAAAACATCCAAGATGTAAACTTATAACCTTTATCATGGAAATTAACATTAATCATTGAAATCTAATTTTTATACCAAAAAATGATATTTTGTATATTAAATATTACTAAAAATTAGATGTCATATATAATATTCAATTTTTATCAATAAATTTCTTTTTGCAGGGAACATTATTTTAATGCCAGATCAGGTAACATGTATAAAATCATCTATTAAAATTTTATTTTTAATAAAAATTGTTACCTTATAAACAAATTATTAATTTTATTGATTTTAATGATATTAGAAATATTATTATTTATAAATATAATATATGAGACATTAAAATAAATCATAAAAATAAAATTTCTCCATGAAAAAATCTAATTAACAAAACAGAATTTTTTTTTAAAATAAAATATAGAACTTGATTCATAAAAATGATATGAATAGGTTTTATAAATCAAACATTTTATTTTTCAATTATTTATTTTAAATTTTTTTTTTAAAATTGTCCAATTACTATAAAAATGATTATATTATAAAAATAATAATTTCCACAATTAACATAAAAGTTTATTATTATAAAAATGTTGTAATAATTCATCATTATCTAATTTTTCTATAAAAAATTTAAAAATGAAGTTTATTTGAAATATTTAAATGCATTAAATTTTAAATTTATCTTTTAAAATAATTTTTTTTAAAAACATTCATTTCTTATAAATAAATAATTTCAAAATTAAATCATATTAATCATGTACCCTTTCAGGGTAAGATTTTTGTAATTTATTACTATCATAGAGTAATAAAAATAGTTTTATTAATAATGATCATCTAATATATTGAGGCATATTTATGTAGGTTTTTATCTGTAACAAATGTTTTATAACATTGAATAGTTTTTAAAGGATTTAAAATTTTGGGTCGTTACTACCAAGGGTGTCTATCAACCACATTGTCATCTATCAGTCTGAAGGATTACCATTTTTTTTGTAGCAATTTAAAATAATGAAAACTCGAAATAGTTACCTCCACAGTATCCAAATCAGTTAATGGAACTCACATTCAAAAAACCTTGAGAAAGAATCTCAAAATCACATAACCATCAACCATAGGTCTATCTATATTATAATGATGCTACCAATGTATTTCTTATAATACATCAGTTTCCACATAAAAAGAATAGGGGATAATGATTGAAGAGAGTTAGGGGAAATCATGGACAATTAATTCTTCATAAGCTATTTCCCAAAAGTCACGAGTCATGAGAAATTATTTTTATTGGGAAGAATATTCTCAGAGAGATTGATCACTATCATAGTGCACGTTTCATTTTCCTCCCAGGTACAATATTGATCTCTTTATTTCATGCATTTCATAATAAAATTTTCCCATCCCAGTGGGGTTACCAATTGGTTCCAAATTCGACACACCTACCCAAAAAATGGGAAAGACGTTTTCATGTCCCCTTGGTGAACCAACCACCTTCATGAGATTACCAAGTTGATTGGAGTCCTTCATAATGTCTCCATGTTAGACTACATAACATATCCCATGATACCTGATAGACCAGTTTCCCCAATGGGTTTCCCAGGATAATTATCCTTTACTACATGACTAGATTTTTTGATTTCTTCCTCCACAAACAAATACACAACACCTATCATCTTCCCTATCACAAGATAACAATATGTACCTTTGTATATTTGGTGTTTGAACCCTCTAACCACTATTAATTTTTTATAGTGTATATGATCAATCTATTTCCAACTTCTTCCATGGGAACCCCAAGAAGGATAGGCTATGAATTTTCTAAATCCCCCTGATGCTTATGATTAGTCTTCTAGGCACAACAGAGTGCCACTCCTTTGATCTTGAATTCAGATGATAAAATATGCCACCCTATTTCCATTATTAACTAATAGGAACATTATGAAATTTTAAAATCATTAATTACTAGGATAATTAGGGTCCTTTTCAAAAGGAAATCTATTATAAAATCCAAAGGCTTCAAAACTAAACATGGAATATATAACAACCCAAAATTTTATCAATTGAATATATCCTTTCTTATAGTAATTTCGTTTTGTATAAATTACATAAATATTCATAGAGACCACAAAAAACAGTTTTGAACTTAAAAATAAATGAAATTGGATGTATTTCTAGTTGTTAGTGAACCTATATCGATGATATAGTAACATGACCTTAGGAATAGTAATATGGTTCTAATGATAAGTAAACCTTCCCAATAAATATTGAAATCACTTATTAAAGTATAAATAAAATTTATTCAACTTATAAATCAATGTATGGTATAATTATATCACAGTCTAAGTAAATAAATGTTTTAAATATTATTAATTAAGTGTTGGTATTTTTTTAATTCATAAATATTTGACTATAATTTATAATTAATTTAATAATTCAAAAGATAACATATTTTCAGACAACGTATCCATAAATTAATATTTTTATTTCATATGATTGTATGAAAAGTTTATTGAGACCTTATGTAATTTTTCAATGTGATATAATATTACCTATAATGTTAAAATTGATATTTTACAAGAAAATGACGATTCTAATTAAGAAATAACTTACTCATATTTAGAAAAATATTTTCTAAAAATATATTCCATTTTTAAATTATTCACATCAAAAAATGGTTAGTATTAAATTTTTTTTCTAAAATAAATTAATTTTTGAGTAATCATAAAAATGAGAATTTGCAATAAAAGTTGAATACTTGACTTAGGGAGTCATAGATTATGTAAGGCTGATGTTAGACATAAATATTTAAATATCATTCACTATTTTAATATATATAAAAATAATTTCTAAACTATATATATTCTTTATCTAAAATAGTAAACTAATGATTACAATAATGAGAAAACACCTTTCCCCACTACTATAAATACCACTTCTCAACCCCCTCTTCTCCTCACACCTCTAAAGATTTTATCCTTGACAAATTTATTCCAATAAACTTCCCTAGTACCTTCCCCAATTCCAAGAGATATTTGTCTCACCAAAATAACAAAAAAAATTCCTAAAGGGATTATCAAGTAGGATATTTCAAAGAGGTAAATGCCTCTTTCTTTTTCTTACAATTTCCTTTTAATTTCAAATCTATTCGTCTCTTATACTGACATATTCAGATAAAAATGGAATTATAACTCAAGAATGTTTTATGTAATAAAATTATATCATGTTAATTTAATATCAATCATTAAAATATTACCTCTATCTCTTCTATAGTAAAAATTAATTTTTTTCCAGGTATATGTAAATTTACTAACGTCATGGATGATGCACTTAAATAATACCTTAACACCTTCATGGATGTTAATAAAACCATTATAATGATCATAACATATTTTATAATGAGTTTTACAACCATATTTAAGTTCTTTAGATAATATATATACATAATACAAAATGATAAAATAAAACAAATTCATTGTGATTGAAAAACAGCCAAGAGTAACGTAAAATGATCCTCAATAACTTTTATGTAATTATTCATAATAAAACCATATAACTGATTTCATTACAATATAATTAAAAATTATGAATTATAATTAGTCACATATAAATGAATTCTAGATATTTATCCTCATTTTACATGAACATTCATTCATGTATACAAGTTTTCCAATCAAGAAAAATAGGAAAACAAACACTCATAAACGATAATGTTAAACTATATAACTCATCTATAACACCATAATTGTAAATAATAAATCTATAATGAATAAAATTAATTCATAAAATTTTGTTTATTTGTTAATTAATTAATCTAATCTCATTATAGAAGATATTAAAGTGATGAAATAATTCAAAAATAAGGTAAGGGGAATTCTCAAACCTAACACACTCTAAGTTTTCCCTAATTCACCCCATTTTCAGTGTTGATATTCCAAAAACAAAATATATTCAGAATTATCTTAACTTTTTAGGGATATAAATTTCAATACATGTGTTTATTAAAATCACAATGTTTTACAAAATAATTATTATTTTAAAAATAGAGAGTTTAATTCTTAATATTCATTCTTATTTACTGAACTTTGATGATTATTATATAAATTATGATATTAAATATTTCATTTGGGGAGCCAATGTTTTTGAATTTATTCTTTACAAAATGAAACCCATACATACCATGTTTTTTATGTTGATGGTTTATTTATGATCTAGGTGGAATACATTATAACGTAAATGTTATGGAGGGACGGGTGTGACCTAAATTATAAAACACAACGTAAACGATATGATGTGATGGCTGCGCTTGAAATTATATAGAGCTCAAATGAATTGTCTAATGTGATTTATATCATGAGAATACAGAAATATGTGTGAAAATGATTCTATCCCTTTTCAAAACTATGTGTGGTATTTTGATATCACGACTTTATGTTTCAGTTTCATGCATTTCCACATTCCATGCCTCTATCTAATGCTTCCTATCTTGATTATGATTTTGATATTATGTTCATATGATGATGATTAATTTTTTGAAGAAGAATATAACATTAATGAAAAAGACCAGCAGAAGTACATACACAAATCCATGAAGGGAAATTGTCCAGCCAGAGCTGGTTACTGGGATTTATTCTCACCCCTTTTTTGATGTATATCCTCATGGGATTTATTTTACTAAGGAGAACCCAACAACCACTAAGAAGCTAGAGAAGAAAGAATTAAATAAATGTTTAAATTTTATTTTTTAAAATTTTATTTAAAATTTTAATTTACCAATGTTTGTAATACTTTAAATCCAATATGTCTAATGATTCTATTTTTTTCATTAAAATGATGTAATAGTAACGTACGGAAAACCAGTGTTGTTATAGCTAGTATCAGAGCATGGTTTAAATAATATGGGAATTTGGATTAGAGAACCTTAGTGAAAACACATTTTCTGAGATTATGTTTATGTAATAAAAAACTATATTTTCTAAACATAGGTATCCCATAAGACATTCCTTTAGAACTAATTTCACAGAGGGATAAATTTTTGAATAATTATTTGATTATTTTGATGACCTTTTCAATTTTATAAATTAGTTAGAACCATGAGAAAGTAGTCCAATAACTAATGTGATAGATAATGTAATGATTTTCTGAATCACATCCCAAATTCAATGAGATGTGGAGTTCAAAATTTTATAGTGATTTGTACCCAGTTATCTCAGGTTATGAAAAATAACCTAAAAATTTTAGAACTTTTTTCTTAACCTAAGAAGGAATAATTTGATTCTGAATGTTTTCTACCCTTATAATAATCGGCATTTAGTGGATATTCTAATCCACTAGTTTTAGAATACTGGTCAACACAATGAAGAATATCTTTTATTTACATTGCTATTTTTAGACTTAAAAGATGACTCTTACAATTTATCATCTAGATTGAGAGGCTGACAAATGTTGGGTGTTGATTAAGAGCACCAATATAAATGATGAAATTGAAGAGAGACAGTGGGAAGAGATTAAAATAGAATTTATTAATAAATATTTCACTATAAATATTCTTAAAAATGTGGATAGATAATTCATAGAGCTAATAAAAAATTAAGGAAAATCTTTCACGACCTATAAGGAAAATTTCACAAGGCAATCAAGGCATGATTCGTTTTTTATCAATAATGAAAAAATTGATACTATACATAGTTGATTAAAATTAAACCATTGAAATGATTTTGATATTTGAGACTTTAGGTGTTATAATTTTTTTTATTTTCACTCAATTTGGGGATGGATTTTTGAGAATGGTCCCATTTCCATGTTGATAAGAAATTAAAGATGAAATTTTATGCTGAAGGATATACGGAGAAAGGTGAGAAAACACTCAATCACACACATTTCAAACATGTGGGATGAAACATCGTGGTAGCTACCTGAATGAGATGGGGAAATGCTTCAAGTGTTTGATTAAATGGATCTAAGATCATGAATATAAAAATGGCATGAGTAATTATGACAATGTGGTTGAGGAAAGGATATAACCACACAAGTTCCAATGCAACCACTGAAGGGAGATCGATCACTATGAAATCCTTTTCAATAAACCTTGTGTCATTAAGGGTAATCATCATCATCAGCCACCAAATCCCAAGGATAAAGGTAGGACTCATGCAATCACTATTGCAGTAATGGGGTAAGAAAACAAAATCATACAATGAATACATCATATTAACCCAAGAAAGGAAAAAAGTAATATTTGTGTCCAGATATACACATTTATTTATATCTTGCATAATTGCATGAAATAATGAATAGATTCCCTAAACTCTTGATTTATAAATATTTTTAAAAACACATAGTTTTGAAATCATTGGAACTAAAGTGTTGGACTCTTATATGGTTTGAATACGTGGGAAGACTCTTCTAGTTAATCTCATAATACTTCCCTTGGTGTAATTTTATGATATTTTGAAAATAGATTAGATCTTGATATAAAGAGGGAATATAAACATTCAATAAAATGAAACATATTTTCATATTCTGAACTATACAGTGCTCTTGTAAAAAATCATGGAAGATCATGAATATCCTTTGAAAAATATTTCAACCGTGTGGCTGTATATTCCTTATGAAGAATCATACATAACTCAAATGGTTGAGTCAAAGGAATGTATTAACCTATGGGAAATTCCCATTACAAGGGAATATAATGATGTATTTTTTTGAAGATTTTCCCAAACTTCCCTGTGATCATGTGGAATATTTCTCAATCTAACTCAAACAAAAATCTACACCTATCTCAAATTATCAATATAGTATGGCTCCTATCGAACTGGAAAAATTAATGAAGAAACTTCAAGAGCATTTAAAAAAATGGTCCATTTACCCTAATATATAACTTTGGGGTGCCCCTGTTCTCTTTTTCAACAAGTAGGATGAATCAATACATTTGTGTATCGATTATCAGTAACTCAACAAGATAAATATAATGAAAAATTTAACTCTTACAAGGATTTTGGAATTTCTTGATTAGATTTAGAGAGATCAGTACTTCTCAAAGGTGGATCTCTAATCTGGATATCATTAGCTAAAGGTGAAGAATGAAGATATTTAGAATACTACCTATTTTATGAGCTATGAGAACTACAAATATTATGTTTATGCACTTTGGAATTACTAATTCCAATAAAATTCTTTTGGATTTGATGAATATATTCTTTATAAATTACCTCAATAAATTTTTAGTAGTGTTTATCATTGATATTCGCATCTAATTTATGAATAAATAAGGAACATGAATAACATTTATGTCTTGTTTTAAATGAATTAATGAATGAGAATTTATATTCCAAGTACAAAAAATGTGATTTTTGATGGATCAAGTCACATTATTGGGATATGTGATTATTGGTGGGGTAATTTTTGGGGACCCCTAAAAAAAAGAAGATAAAATATCATCCTGGCCATCTAGTGTCATAGAAATCCATAGTTTTTTTAGATTATCTGGAAACTATCAATGTTTTTTGAGAAATTTCTCATGATTGTAAAGACTGATATCTATGTTAACAAGGAAAGGGGTAAATTATGTCTGGACGAAATAATGTGATGGAAGCTTCAAAGAGCTAAATAAAAGGTCCATCAATGCACTTGTACTGACATTACCAAAATGTGGGGAATGTTTTGTGATATAAATTGATGAGTCAAATAAATGATTGTGTTGTGAACTCATGAAAAATGATAATGTGATTTTATATGCCTCACGATAGTTGAATATAAATGATCATAACCTCTTGACATGTGATCTAGAGTTAAAAACAATGTTATTTCCCATCATAATATTGTGTCCCTACCTCTATAGTGAGAAGTGTGAGATATATAATTATCCTAGTAGCCAAAAGTATATATTCACACAGAATTATCTTAACATGAATCAAATTATATGGGTATAGCTAATCAAAGAATTTTATTTATCTATTCACTACCATCCTATAAAGTATAAAAGGGTAATTTATTATTTTAGTATAAAATAACCTGCTACTATAACAATGTTGTGGATTTAGAAATACCATATCTTATAGGTCATGAAATTGATTGATTTCGAAATCATAACATTGGAGAATAAATCCTACCTTTCCCACACAATTTTCTGACTAGCTATCTAAGAGAATATTAATTAGGCACAAAGTGTTGTTCCTAATATAAAAAAGAAGGTGAATGCAATAAAGGAATAGAAGTTACAAGAGTTACATATTGATGAGGATGGTGTGATTAAGTTTGGAACAAGGATTTATGTTCTTTAATCACTTGGGATAAGGAAGTAGCTATTTTAAAATACACATAGCTCAAATTTATCTATACATATCAGGAGTACCAATATGAAACATGATATCTGAGAATAATTCTGGTGATACAACATGAAAAAGGATATTTTCAAGTATATCTCCATGTTCTTGATATTTTAGGAAGATAAAGATTAGAAAAATAAGTCCAAATGGATGAAAAACAATTTCCTATACCCATGTGGATATGGGAGAATATCACTATGGGCATTTTCATGGGCCTTCCAAAGGTATCCAATAGAAATAATGTAATATGGGTTGTGGCAGACTAACTGGCCAAGGCTTCCCAATTTATCACATTTGAAGAATATACCCCACATGAACAACCTGAAATGATATATATGAAATAAGTGGTTATATGGGATGAGGTTCCACTCTTCATTGTCTTTAATCATGATCCCAAATTGACATCAAAATTTTGGGGGAGCGTCCAACATTCCTTTGAGTACTAAATTGAATTTCATCATAACACATTACTCCCAAACTGATGGAAAATCTGAAAAAATATTTTGAAACTCAATGATATGAAATTATCCCACTCATTAGAATTAAAAGGTAGATGAGATCACCATCTCTTATTGGTTGAGTTCTCTTACAACAATAGCTTCCACTTAGCTATTCATATTGCTCCAAATGAGTTTATGTATGGAAATAGATTTAGAAATCCATTCTGTTGGGATAAATTTGGTGAAAGAATTCTTGTTGGACCTAATCCTGTACATGAGATGACAAAAAAAACTCAAGACATCTAGAAACATATCAATGCTTCTTAGAGTCGTAAAAATTGTTATGCTGACAACCATCGAAGGGACTTAGAGTTCTACATATGAGATAATGTCTTCCCATAAATATCCCCATGGACGAGATTCATGCATTTTGAAACGAATGAGAAGCTAATCCTAATGGAAATTATACCCTTTGAGATAGTTGATCCCATTGAATCCATGGCCAATCAGCTTTATCTTAAACCAAGTATGGATCAATATCATTATGTGTTCCACATTTCACTCCTAAGGAAGTACAAATTGGATCCCGCACATGTACTGAATTTAAAGGTGGTACAACGAGAAGATGAGCTCTCTTATGAGGAGAACCAAGTAAAGATTATAGACCAGAGAGATAAGGTTCTACAAAAAACGACCAACACCCTTGGAAAAGTATTATATAGGATCTATATTTATGAATAATAAATTTGGGAACTAAAGGTGGTGATAAAGGTAATGTTCCCTCACCAATTTATGTAAAATGAAATATCATGGGATAAATTTTAAAAGGGGGGGGGGGGGGAACAATGTCATGACCAAAACATTTATCAATGGATTAATCGATTTTTATAGTAATTTAAAAAATAATAAATAACATAAAATTACATAGATGCCATAAAAAATATCTTTTAAAAAAAGAATAAAATAAATAAGAAGTATTTATAGAAGTTAAAGAACCTTACCCATGAAATAATAAATTGTCTTTATGAATAGTAATATGAACCTTATAAACAGTAAACTAGATAAATGTATAGTATCATAACCCATAGAATTATAATCCAAATTTTGGAATCTTATAAATTAAATTATATTACAATCTATATAAATAAATATCTTAAAAATTATTAATTAAGTGATGATATTTTTTAAAATCATAAATATTTAATTCCAATTTTATGATTAATATATTAAATTTAAAAAAATATTTTCATAAAATGGATCCATTAATTAATTTTTTTATGTCTTATTATTTTTAGCTTATTTTATGAGACCTTATGAATATTTTCAAAGTGTTATAAAATTAGTTATAATTTTTTAATCTATATTTTATAAGTAAATGATGATTTGAATAAAAAATTAAGTAACTTATATTTAGAAAATTATTTCCATAAAATGGAGTTGATTTTTTTATTATAAATGTTAAAAAATGGTTACTGTGAAATTTTGTAATTTTTCTAAAATGCATGAATTTTTAATGAATTGTAAGTATGGTAATTTATAATAAAAGATAAATACATTAATTATGGAGTTATAAATTATGTAAGGATCATATAATAAAAAAAATAGAAATACATTTCATTATTTTAATTTATTTTTACATTATTTTCAATCAATTCATAGTCTTGGTTCAAAATAATAAACTAATGAATATAATAATGAGAAAACACCCCTCTCCTCCACTATAAATACCACTCCTCACCCCCCGCTTCTCATCACACCTCTCAAACATTGATACATGCAATAATTCTTATTAATAATATTTTTTAGCCCCATCCCCACGTCCATGATCTCTTGGTCTCATCAAAAGACCAAAACCTTTTCCCTAAAGAGGTTTCCAAGGAGGACAAATCCACAGAGAAAATTCCTCTTCCTTTTTCTTTTAATTTACATTCAATTTCATTTATATTATTATATTACCCTCGCCATATTTTATCCAAATGTAATGATAAGTATAGTATATTTTATATAAAATAATTATATAATTTTAATACAATATCCATCATTAAACTTCTCCCTCTATCTCTTTTATTCATACAACAAAATTGTTGCCCTTGTTGTGTCAATTTCCCATCATCATGGGTGATGAACATTCATTTTCTTTTAACACCTCCAGGTATTTTAATAAAAACATTATAATGGATGAAACTTATTTTATTTTTTCTAACCATATTTATGTTCTGAAACTAATATATATACATAATAGTAAATGATAAAAAATGAATTCATTATGATCGAAAAACTGTCCAAATTAACCTAAAACGATCATCACTAGCTTTTATATAATGATCAATAATAAAAAACATATAATAAATTTCTTTATAAGATCATTTGAAATTACATAATATCATAAATAACATATAATTAAAATTCTGTATGTTTATCCTCATTTTACATGAACTTCTATAAATGTATACATGTAAGTCAGTCAAGAAAACTGAGAAATCAAATACTCTCGAATGGTGAAATTAAACTATATAACTCATCTAAAGGACCTAAATGAAAAAAATAAAAATGTAATGAAAAAAATAATGTAGAAATGGTTATTTATTTGTAAATTATTAAATCCAATGTGATTATATTGGATATTAATGTGATGAAATTGTTCAGGCATAAGTAATTGGAATTCTCAAACCCAACTCTATTTCTTTGGGTTTTCCCTATTTCGCCCTATTTTCAGTGTGGATATTCCTAGAATACCATTTATTCATCATTTTATTTCCTTTTTTGGGGATATAAATTAATTCTGATTTAGTTTTTTAAAAACAAAATGTTTTCTAAAAGAACTCTTATTTCAAAAAACGCACACCATTAACTTCTCAATATAGTTTCTTCTTCAATAAAGGTTGATCATCCTTATATCAGTTATTTTATTCCACATTTCTTATGTGAACATAATATTTATGTCTGTATGATTTATGAAATTAATCTCATTCCATTCCATGGATTAGTTATGTCTACTATTGATATACATTCTATGTGGCATACATGACATTGTAAATGTTATTATGTGATGGTTGCACCTGGAATTATATAGAAAAATGTAAGATTGGTGCACCTTAAATTTTATAGAACTCCATTACATTGGGTAATGTGATTTATCTTCTTATAAAACTAAAATATGTTTCAACATGGTGCTATATTTTTCACAAATATGTATTGTATTTGACGACTAAGATATTTTGTTTCATTTAAATGTAATACCACTTTCCATGCCTCTGTCTAGTGGTTGGTCTCATCATTAAGATGTTGATTCAATAATTATGTTATGATGATGATGATATTATAACCAATGTTATATTTACATCTGAAATTATATATCATCTTACTATGATTTTAGCTTACACATTTAATAATGATTTTCCTCAACTGATGTCATGTACTATGAACATAGGGGTCACTAAGAAGATAAAGATGAAGGAATTAGATAAATGTTTATGTTTTATTTTTTAATTTTTATGTATTGTCCTAATTTTCCCAAGACACTGAGAATTTTTATATAGGTAATGTAATTATTTTTTTTATCATTAAAATGATGTAAGTGTAATGTACGAAAAAGTAAGGTCGCTATATAAAATATCTATATAAATTTGATTGGCCTGGGTAGTTGGTGAATATTGGATCCCATTCGGAAAGGGAAATAAATAATGCTTTTGTAAACACTAAATCCACCATTCCATTCCCATTTTTCGGTGTGTTCCTAATTCATATATCCCACAAAAATAAAGAAAGAAAAACAATTGAATGGGATTCCTTTTAATTGTAATTCATAATTGAATAATAACTCAATGATGGATTTATTCCTTAATAGTATGAGACCTTATGTAACAAAAAGTGAATACATATATATATAACATTAAGAATCATATTTTTCACATCTTTCACAAAATTGATTTTCTTATACAATTATGTTAATATATGTGTCCAATTTCCTATTCGAAAAACATAAAACTGTATTACAATGTTACCACCTTATGACATCAAACTGCATTGTACATTACTGACATATGATATTTTACAATCCACTCAAAATATGTGTTCTTTCATTCAAATAAAATATTATAAATTATATTTCCCTCCTACCTTCAAACCCAATATCATAAACCCTTAAATTTCATCCTCATGGTTTTATATTCCTCGTGAAGACACTTACATTCTTCTTTAATCAGCTATATCCTCCATGAATCTAGACATCCATACTACATGGGACATATGCCCTCTAAGAACACTATTTAATACCCAAGGGCTATATTCCCTATGGTTTTCCCTCCACCAAACAATGTTCAAGACAAAAACATTCCCTATAATGGTTGTCACAATCCTCTTAGGTGACCACCATATTTCCCTAATGTAAGAATTATTCTAGATGAATTCATATCTACCTTAAAAGTTTATACTTATCACGATATAAATCTAAATCCGGATAGGAAATTGTACATATAAGGTCAAAAAAATTAGATAACTAATATGTATAGACAAGAACAACCATCAGAAAGAACCATCCTTCAAACCATACTAACTAAATAATCTTAAATTGAATGGATCAGTCCTACTCACATGACTTTGAAAGGTATGAAATGTCCAATTATATGGTTCCAATTTACATGGGTTTGATTCCTTTCTTGGGGATACATAGGAAGATCCATTAAAAGACCATATCCAACACTACCACCTCCTACCACTTCCCTAAATGAATATAATTTCAAAAATTCTTGGTTATTTTCATTAAACTTGAGTATCAAAAAATTATGTATCACATATTTTTAATGTACAATGATGGAGAACATATAAAATGTATATATTTAAACAATGCTATATTTTATTGATCAACCACTTTCATTGGGGTAACGAGTCAAAAATTATAATTTGTTATGGATTCCAATATATATGAATTAAATATATAAGAGAATCTATGTAAAGGCATGAATCCCCATAAAAATGTGTAATGAGACTAAAACCCCACACTCTAGACTGATGATCCTTATATAATATCACAAATAAAGTCATCGTGAACACATTATATTGAAATAAGCTCCAACATAACTCATAACTATAACACCCTATGAAATGAATCATTTATAGGTAGTTTACATTGGAAGATATCTCTAAGAATAAATTATCAGTGAAACACTCATCAAAATCCATCAATGTCATCATATCATTCCTACCATCCTATACATGAAAATGCCACTATTGTCTCTTTCGTACATTGAGAATATATTTTATTAACATTACGCTCTACACAATTTGAATTTATATTTAAACAAAAATAAAATATTCTGAATCAAAATTGTACTAATATTCAAGGTTTACACCCACTCACTCTATATATAATAAGGGTAGATGTTGGGAGTGATACTCCTATGTCAGATATACCAAATATGGATCGACCCCCTGAGTTTCCCAATTGATGATCTACATAACCTACCATAGACTCAGCCTAAATTGATCATGATACCATTATCCCAGCTCTTATATCCTATATGGATATCCTCTCTACATCATTAGATATACATTAGAGTTAGGCTGTCCTCCACCCATAGTGGACTCTACCCACTCATGCCTTGATAGAAGTATATATCATCCATCCAGATGCACTAAAAAATGTTTAAAATATTTCATCACAGTAAAATAAAAAAATATCTATATTGATATATAAGTCCAAATATCTCAGATGGGTCAAGCTATAATAGGCGAAACATCATACATAACATTACATTTTCCTACCTACACCCAAGTCACATATTATCCATCACCATAACACTACAAATCCATTCATAAGTCAGTTACCACACACACTAAATACATATTGGATATACATAAATGATAACACCAGTAATGACATACTGATTTTGTAGATTATAATTCAATTTTTATACTATATATAAAAACACCATATTGTTTATTTATTCATTAAAAAACAAAATAATTTATTATTCTGGATAAAAAACTAAATTGTCTTCTAAAATTTAGTACATGCATGTCACATGATTCCTATATACCTATCATGAAGCATGAGTACCTAATATTTCCACTTGGGGAAGTGTGTTAATATAAATAAATAACATCATATTCTAAATTTATCCAATTAAAATAAACCAAATATAACTATAGAAAAAAATATATAAATCTCAGTTCCCCATGAGATTTAGACTTCCACACATACATATTCACGACATGCACAAATCACATTGTTCATCCCAAGTCCCAACAGATTACTAGGACTATATCTACCACATACTATATAAATAACAAAAACCTCTCTTAATTTTTTCTTCACATGCCCAAATTCCAATTTTTACTCTCCCTAACCGAAATCACTCAAATGACACTAGATCCAGAGACTCATTGACTCAATATATGCCTCCCCATAACCCAAAATCTACTGACTATTAGAAAGTGTATAAGGGCTTATAGTGGGGATAGTGGGGATACTGCAATCTTTATAAATAAATGAAAAAATGAAAGTGAAAGAAATAAAAACTAATAAATCATTATATAACATACATATGATTAAAGTATCCTATGATATAAAAAAATATAGTCAGACAAGACATAAATATATAAAAAATAGTTTGATCCAAAAAAATTGATCCAAAGAAACTAAATGAAACCAGAAACCTGGCACTAAAGATCATCTGGTCCATCTACAATCATCGACATATTTCTCATGAAATTGGTACACTACCCACCAAAAAACTATTTAACCTTAATCTTACCATTTCATTTATCATTATATATAATGTGAATAGGAATCCCACAAGGCCCATGAAAATAGTGAGTATAAATATAGTACACCTCCAATGTTGGTGAACCTATAGAATATTCACAAATTTACAAATTTCTAAAAATTTAAATGGACCCTAATCTAATAAACAATCTGTTGACACTCTACCCATTCATCACTATCAATGAGTGGACCTTTACCAAAATTTGATAGTGAATGAGTGGGAAAAGTTACCCAAAGTAAATCATATTATAATAGATATCATACTTCCAACCTCATTTGTATCTCAATTTGTTACATGGAAATAATAACCGATAATACCATAACTAACAAATTCACAATGTCGTACACATTTTCCCCTATCAAAGCACAAGTTCGACTATTATATGACCCCAACAACCATTCATTATCTCAACATCCCAATGAAACTCAATCCATTATCACACACATCCTATACCAATATTATCCCATCATCCCCAACGTGTTCCAATTACATGAAGAGAAACATGATCCATATTTGTGATCTAAATCAACCCTAATAAGATATATCCATGTATGATGTATCCCTCCAAAAAAATTGATTTTCAACACCACCCCTATGTATATAAACCTATAGAGGATACGACTTAAAAAAAGTGTTCAATATCACCTCATGGGCCATATAATTTGTGCATAATATCCCAACAACCTCAACCCCATGATGATCAAAAATAATTATAAAACTATTTATATAATAGATTTGATGAATCTATGTTTCCCAAATAGTGGTATTCATAATAACTACCTGCATCATTTTTTTGAACCTCTATATTCCAATTAATATTAATCTATGTCACCAAAATTATAACAGCATATCCCACACCATACATATCAACACACCACATCAAAAACACCTTAAAAAATCCCATTTAAGTCCCTCAAAGGTGACTCCCCTTTAAAACCATCAGTCCAGTGACAGTTAAATGAAATTATTTTAACCTATGTCCTAAAAAATACACAAATAATATGCATAGATCATCCAATGAAAATTATTGAGTACAATATTTTTTTATGAATGGTTCTAATTTTCAGAAAACACTGGACACTACCCACGATCACATTTCACATGGTGCATAAACACAATTATAACATGTGAAATATCAAGGACACACCGAACATAAAATTTTAGGGCTCCCCAATCCAAATGTGATGACATGATTCAACATATAGATAAAGAAACCAAAGAACCAATGAAAAATAACAAAATTGGAAATATTATATGAACCTCACCGTTAGGGTAATAATTGACGAATTTGGAGAAGATTTACATTAGTGTAAGTTAAGCCTCACTTGTGGTGAAAACCTATTATATAGTGAATAAAAAATGGACATTTGATCTAGAATATCACTAATTTTGAAGGGTAGATATGTGAGATATGGAGGGGAAACCATTCACAAATTGAAGGTACCACTATTTTTTGATATAATCGTAATTGATAATTTTCAAATTTTCAAAATAAACCCCTTTGAAACCACTAATACAATAATTAAACCCTGTTAAACTCTTGTTGGTTAAATTGTTTTTTTCCTATTTCAAGACATGCTATACTCTAGTGTCCCCATATAATAACTCTTCTATGACACTTTCTGAAGAATAAAAACATTCAATAATGACTCATCTTCCTGAGAATCAATATCAAGCCTTCGCTCGCTACACTGAAACCTCATGACCATATAATTACAATTTTTTAGGATGGTAATTTTCTGAAAATACATCACTTGAGACATACTTCATCATTAACACTATCATGTTCTTATAAATAACTCACTATAGATATAAATATTCTATTTTTATTTTTTATTATCATTGTGAATCCACTCAACATGGGTTGTGAATTCCACACACAAAGAAAAGTCAATCAAACATGTTGAGGGTTATGATGCTCTATATTGGGGGAACCTCAATCATTATAAGGATTATTTTTACCATGGCCAATATATCTAGTGATACTAATAGAGTAATGATCATCTAGAAAATGTTTATGGGAATCACCATCACATTTCAAATTCAAATGGAAAAAATATTATTTGATCTCAATGTAGACATTGAAAAAAATATTAAGGAATCTGTATCTATGATTAATTTAGTATCAAACAAAAACAATATTTGTGTTATATAGATCAAGTAATTAAGGTTTACATCACCTCAGGGAACTATATCTCTATATTTCTTCTATCATATATATGTTATATTAAATGAATGATAGAGAATATAAAAAACATAAATAAATACCATCTAATGTACATGTGTTTTAAAATAATGATGGAAAATGAATTTTGATACAAAAAATCCTTACAATAGAATGACTAACACTGATGATATGGGCATGTAAAAAAAATATTTGCGAGAGGAATAATAATAAGATAATGGATAATATGTAGTAAAATTAATCCATGACCAATAGAAAAACTCATTATCAGTGTGGAATCAACAATTCCATAATATATATCTCATAAAAGAGAGCCATGCATGCCCATGATTGAATTTTGAGTGGATTAATTTATATATATAATGTATAAACAGATAAGTTGATATTACTATAATAAAAAAATAGAACAAATAAAGATAGTGAGTCATGGATAGATGGAGGATTAAGATAAAAAATGGAAACATCAAGGGGAGAGCCAAATTTGGAGCAGTGAATTAACATTTAGGAGAATTTAAGAAGAGTTATCATGTGATTACTAAGCTCAATTATTTACATTTCCCCGTTTCATACATTATAGTAATGTTATACTTAAGATGTTATTCATGAATACTTTTTGATTAGTTTTAATTTATGTTTTCTTTTGATAAAATATTTAATTGATTCCTTTTTTATTCTCTCTTATTTTCTTAATTCTAATTTAAATTTTAGAGGTTGGATACAAAATATGTGATTATTAAGTAGTGAATGTCTAATATCACTAAACCCATCAATTATTCATTTACTACTATTAGATATTATAATATTACCGCATGTAAAATATTAAATTTAACCTTCCACTAATCACATAAATCAAATCATTTCATCTTGCTGAGTTTATTTGAGTGTAATGATAATTTAGACATATTTATTTAGAAACAACACAAAATAAAACTAATAAAACCTAAATAAACATTTGAAATATCATGATAATGGAAGACCACACCACCATAGAACTAAATTTTTTTCTTATATTTAGGATAGTGAGATTACCATATAATTACATACATATTCATTATAAAGGATTATTTGTAACCAAGACATGTTCATAAATAAGAATAATAATCATTTCTCATTATCATGTATATAATGGTAGATATATATAAGTATATTTTTTATATTTATATAACCCCAATATGTAATATCCATTTTCTGTGGAAGTGAACTCCATAGTTACCAAACCATGGGTCTGTTTTCTATTTTTAACCAATTTTCTATTATAAATCTCATTTATATTAACGGTGTATGTTAATAAAATATCATGGAATACAAGTAACATAAAACTATCCTTGTATTTTGACCATGAAACCCCCAATAAATATAATTTATTCTATATATTATTGTGATTCGTAATTGTACTAGATTTATTTCTCTTACAGAACATGAAAAGGGAACACATTTGTGTCTCATTGATAGTGTGATTTTCACTTAAGTGTAATGTTAAATGATTTTATGATAGTTTATTAATATTTCATAATAATATATTATTATGAATGAAAAACCTCAAAATTTGAATTTCTCAATCTTAGGATGTACTGTTTGGACGTTTTACACACCCTAATTGTTTTACATGTGTAATGAAATTGATTATATTATAGAACATGTGGATCTGATAAAAGGTGAATAATGTGTTCAAGGTGTTGATTTTCTGATATTTTTGAGGGGATTCAATTGTGGTCATAAAAATTGACTTAGAGGAGCAGTATGAATAATTTTATTGAGATTTTTCACTAGTTTATTTATTTCATGGTTATGTATTTCATATATTATATAGTAATGTTGTGTTTTACATTGATTATGTATTGTTTTCTACATATGAATGGTATGATATTTACAAATATATTAGTAAATTATAGTTTATAGAATTTTATATTCTATGAGTATTGGTTATTTATATTCATAGGTTCATAGTTGAAGGAATCAAATTTTGCGTGTTATCCACCTTGGTAGTAATCATCGACCCCTTGATTTGTGGAGCGAACGTTAGTGATGTAAAATTTTCTATTTAATTGAATATACCAAGGGTATGGTAGGATTATGATATCCCAGAACGTTGTTAGTCTATATTATTGATTAAAATAGAGAAATAATATAACTTTAATAAATAAAAAACACATTTGTGAAGGTTTTTTTTGGGTTTTTTCACAAATCTCTTTTGGTAGAGAATATTTAGTTTATGTTATTTATATATTATGTAAAAATGAGGCTGTATCCACCTAAAATTGTATTATTATGCCTTTAATGATTATTTTCAAAAACATTTTAATATTTCTATATATATTTTACCTACATGAAATGAGGAACCTATAATGATTTACTTTGAATTGAGAATGACATAGATTGTGATCATTTTTGGGATCATTTTTGGATTCCATCAGAATTTTTAGGTATCAAATTTATTAAATTAAATTTTTGAGTAATTTAATTATTCTAAAAGGGATGTTTGGATCAAGAAAAAAATATTTTTTATTTATTTTTATATGTTGAAGGAACCATAGAAGGTAAGTGAAATTATCTCACAAAAGAGGACATTATATTAAAACACTTTAGTTATAGTATCTATAATATCATAGTGTTTCTTTTATTGTTGAAATTATTTAAATATAAGTTTTTTTTATAATGGGATTCTTTTTCAAATATTTTATCTAATTATCTAGCATAATACTCATTTATATCCATGTTAAGGAAACATATTTATAGGATTCAAAAAAGGATCTTGTTTCTCTTGAGAAGAAATAATCATTTATCCCTTTTATCAAATTTCATAGGTGTTTTAATAATTGATTTAATTTTTTTATTATATAGGTATTCTAATAATTTACAATTTTTTAAGTAATAACATCTATCAGTCAACATTTGATTCTACTATCACAGTGTAAAGGTTGAGACATTAAAATTCATGACAAATATAGACTAAGTCATGACAATGTAATATCAACCATGAACCTCACTACCCCTATGCCTCCAATTTCAAAAAGTTAAATAAATAAAGGAAGAATATTTCAGTGATCAGATTCCTTTTTAGGTAAATTTAAATCTTTTTTCCTTTTATAATGATTGAATCATTGATTTATACATTATTCATTAAGGTGGGTCTATAAATTATCAAAATTATTTTTGAACATTTCAATTGAAGACTAAGATTTATAGTGGATAAATGTAAGGGTGGTCAGTGAACCAAAATTATTTAAGATATATGTTTTCTATTATAGTGATAAAACTTATGGGAAATCAACTATTCGATCCAATATAAAAAGAATATAGTGTTATGATAATAGAATCCATAGTGATTAAAAAAAATCTTGAAATGGGATAAAATGGGAAAATATAATTACTATATGAACACAATATTGTACTAGAGTGGTTACATTAAGATATTCAAAATTTGAATACATAACAGAGAATCCATATTATAATATATATTTTTCCTTTTCATCAATAAATATGTATAATTATTAAATAAATTAATATATACTTTCCTCCGATCCAATTTATTTTGACTTCCCTTATCAAATTGTTTTCATCCATGAAAATTTATTATAAATATTTATGTCAATCTCTATATCAGATCATGAATCTATAATAATATATTAATCTCTAAACAATTATATCATAATCCATGTCATATAGAATGGTATCTTTTGAATTCAATGATCTAATAGATTTCCACTACTCACCTTGACTAAGTGAGTGTAATGGATCGATTTATTTTCCATTTTTTAATTAATTAGGAATATTCTATGACAAAGAGTTAAGAAGACATGAAATTCTAAGGTCAGGTGTTATAGAAATGGTTTGGTGAATAATGTTATGTTTTTAATAGTATGTGTATGTCATTTTCCTGAAAAAGTATTCTAATATCTAAGCATGTGCCCGAATAAACTGTCTGAGGTCACCATTCCATTTAGAATGGTGGGATAACCCTAGACAGGACTTGATTTTAGCAGTTGTGGGTCTTTAGTGTGAAAAATCAAAAATTAACTAAATTTAAATAAAATAATTAAAAAATTGTTTTATTTTAAAATCATAATAACTCAAGAACGGTGACATGGATTTGAAATCTAAGAACCCCGTTGACTTCTTAATGTTCTATTTTACTTCGGCAGGGCCGAACACTGATCGGCATGGGTCGACTACAAAATATAATTTTTGGACTATTAAAAGTAGAAGAAAGTAAACCTAAAATGATATTTTTATTTGTTTTTAATGTTTCACAGTAATAGAACAACGCAACAACACCACAATTTGGCATCCCATTTTCTTTCATAAATGAAACAGTGTTGCAAAACTACAACACAGTGACAAGAAAATGATGAAATATGTATTCTTCAAAAAATAACATGACTGGGATATATGATTAGATTAAAAATACTAATTAAATTCCCTAGTATCTTTAGAGAAGAAAAGTGTAGGTGAATCCTCTCATTGGATATTGATGAACAATGATGAGATAATGGATTGAGATCGCTTGTGGTTCGATTTTCAATTATGATGAATGTTTTTTAGCAATCGATCCAATCCCATGTAGGGTGTGGGTATTATTTTTATCTTCCTCCCATATTCTATATCCATACAATGAGAACAGTCTAGTGAAAGAACACGCTAATCCATGAATAAATAATTACACTGGGTGGGCTAATTATGTTGCAGGGTTTGACTATATATTTATCCATGTTTAGAATATATTTATTTTCACCCTACATTCGAAAATAATAATATTGATGGATTAAGTCCAACACAAACAAAGTATACATCATCCCATTTTGGGGGTTCATTTCTTTCCCCATCGCCCCACATTCTTCATTCATCCCATTTTTTTGATTTGAGAAGATGAACATGAAGTTGTGATAGCACATTCTGGCGGCAGCTTGAGGTGGAGGTCGGAGGCAGATATTTCAACTACTTAGGTGGGCCACGTTGTTGTAAGGCCTCTGACGAGGTGCCTACCGGTGGAGGTAGCATTAGCCTGAGGACACGATTGGCATAGGAGGACCCAGTTGGTAGGGTACGCATCAGCAGTGTAGTGGATGCAGTCCAGTAGAATACATCAGAGTGAGAACCCTTGGCTCTACCTTGGTTGTGTGCAGGTCACATGGACCAAAAATGTGAAACACAAACCATCCATGTTGATAGAGGTGCAACCTGACCCATTTTTTGGTAACCAAGCAGCCCAACATGAAATCTTGGACTGGTCCTAACCAAATTGGGTTAGGGTGGGTTGGGTCAGACCTAGACCCAACCAGGAACTTTTTACAGAAAAGGTCATAACATTGAATAAAATGTCATCTTGATGATCCATCTACAACATTGGGACATATGAGATGAAATAGTTATTTTGAGATGGCTTGGGGGTTTTTAGAATGGACCAGTGTAGGTTGGAATTTTTCCTTGGTTATTTCCTCTAGGGTTCATTGTGCCATTACTTTCACAACACGAGATATCAATACCCTCTCGAGGGTATTTTAGGGATAGAGTTGAAAGACTGGGGAGAACCTCTATCACCCCTGATGGAGTTTTTTTGAATTTATGTGAACGTCGAGTGCAGGGAATTAATTATCAATCTAATGGGCCATATCGGAAGAGTTCTCAGTATTATCGATGGAGAATCCCCTATGTTACTAGAGACATCAGCTAGGTTGTTAGTATTCACAGAGAATAATACCTTATCATGTGGATTAATACATATTAGTTTTTTATTATTATCTGGGAAGAATCCCCTTCCATAATAGAATGACCTTGCCAGTGTATTCTCTTTGGGAATAGGCCAAATTAACGAGACCTATTTTAAGAGTTCTTGATTATATCCTATTTTGAGGAGTGGGTTCTCCCGGACCGAGTATGCCTCAAGCAAAATTAGGGGGCTGATGATTGGTTGTAACTTACCTTCATTAAATAGTGGATGTTAATGAGTATATGTGGATGATATTTGTATGTGTATTATAAGAAAATACCTATGTGGATATGTCCATGAATTCCATTGTGGTTTTTTCATTGAGGTTTCAGGGTGTCATGAAGAGTATTGTTTCAATCACAATTCATGGTATTTTCCCACTCGTATGGTGTTTAGTACAGAAAAAAGCCTCTATGAAGAAGTCTAGGGTGAACCCAGACTAGGTGGTATCCAGTGAGATCAGACAGAAAAGGATTACACCTAAGGCTTTAGGTAACTTTCATTAACCTACCCTTGAGGTAGGGATTCCTGTATATGAGTTTTAGGAGCTTTTGTTTTCACTTATTTTCAATATTTCTTTTGGTGGGCTTATATTTTGTCCCTGTTCAACTCCTTGTACATTATTTTATTGTTTTAATATGGGTTTGTTTTATATCTAGTGGACTTTATTAATGGTTTACTTAGTGTTTTTACATTTCAACATTTGTGGTCTTGGAGATGTGTGCGTGTGTACAAGTACTTAATAAAATGCCTCCCATTTGAGGGATACCCCTAGTAGGTGATAGTTTTGAGCCCCTGTAATATCAAAGGTGGTCTTTGGGTAGTCATGGAGTGGGCCTCTCATTGATGGGTCATGACCAAGTTGTATTAGAGCAGGTCAGTTCCACATTGGTGTTGGGAGTCTGTTAGATTGGTTTAGGGAAACAATGTTAAATTTTTGAGTTCAGATTTCAGGATACGGGATACAGTGTTAATGCGACAACTGAAATTTCCGTACACCATGAATCTGGGAACCTGTTTCTTGACTTATTACATGAAAACACTAGTTTAATGGAAATTAATGGTATGTGAATAATATTGGAATGGGTTATGTTTTCGATTTCCTTCCTGAGTCATCTCTCTAGATATACTCTGTTAACCATTGTTCATCTTGATTTGTTTCAGGATTCCTCCATATAGATTTCAAGAAAGTATTCTATTTCATGACCACAAGGAAGGTATGCCAAGTGACGAGGCATTTTTATAGTGAATTGTACTGGAGATTATCCATGCACATGAGATAACACATCTGGTTGGTGCAAGAGTGATACTACCACCCTTCAATCAGAAGTTACTACCAGTGCTGATAGTTGAGGTTGCTCATAGGATAAATTAATTACATGAGTTCCAGAGGATAAAACTGCCCAGTATTAGGGGGGAGAGATACCCCCTTGTTTCTAAGGATTGTCTGGAGATAGTAAATCATGTCATCCGTCTAGTGTTGATGCATGATTACAAGATGGAGATCCTAGACGTGAGCCTTATTTAGTGATCAGTGTGGAGATGGTGGAGCTTAGTGACCCAGACACCTGATGAGGTTACACTTAAGTGGGAAAAAATTTTAAGAGACACTTTGTGGAGGAGTTATTTACATCAACGTTGTGCTTAATCTGTATCTAAGAGCTCTTGCATCTACAATATGGCAGTTAGACGATAGTGGAGTACTCCAAAAGGATCATCGACCTGTCTCACTAGTCCAGTGATATAATGTAGGACCTTTTCATTAGGGATGTGGTCTTTGAGAATGGGATAATCTATGAGATCAGTTCATTGAATATATTCCTTATCATTCCAACTTATGTTGGTGTACTAGTGCGAGCTTTGCTCATAGAGACTTTTTTAGTGGAGAAGGCGCCCGCAGTGGGAGCTATCAGCAAGCACTAGGTAGCTAAATCTTCAGTAGTAGGTATCTAAAAATGGTAATAGGGGACAAAGAGGTCAAGGTGATTTTGTATATGACCCCAAGATATCGAGTCAATAGTGTAGGGCTCCTAGGCTATCTCAAGTCATCCTAGTGATAGATGGTGTTACACATGTGATGGTTAGGGGAATCTTGCATGATATTTCCCGACCTGATGTTCTGTGGATTGGGGTATAGTCAAAGGATGGCTGAAGCAGTGAAAAATGATATATTAGTGTTGTCTATAAGGATATGGACTTGGTATGGGAGTAGGTAGAGTAGAAAGTGGTGGGTGGAGTTTCAGAGTACTACCAGCACGACCACTAGGTGTTCCACCATGAGCTCAAGGAACTAGTGGACATGGATGGGGCCAGCATCAGGAGATAGCGGCCTAAGATAGTAGTTCTCTAGATACTCATAGAGGTAAAATTTGTGCCTTTTCCACCCTTGTTATAGTTTTGATAGACACATGGTATATTAACTCTTTTCGTACCATGGACATTGTTCCGGGATAACAGATTCCGGTGGATATGTTGGCTCCAACCTTTCAATTAGAAACCCAAATTGGAGGGTATTGGATGATCACAAACTCATGGCGATAGTGTGATATTACTCTTGGAGTAGATATACTCATCTTCAATCTTCTAGTAGAAGCTTCGAGGTCTTACATCATTAGTTAGGGTATCTACTCATTATCCATATTCCTTTCTCAGATTAACTAATTTAGATTTAGAGGTAGGTGTGTCTGTGGAGATGGGACCAGGTTTTCCATTACAAGAAAAAAAAGGAAAAACACAGAGTGCATGATAGATTTTATCAGAAGTGCTTGCATCCAATTACTCATCAGTTGGCTAGCCTGACCCTTAGTGTTGTATATGATGAGACTCCTTAGTTCCTTGTAGTGGTGGAGGAGGATGAGGACATCATTCCTGATAATTTACCTAGATTACATCTCTAAAAATCAGTAGACTTCTTCCTTGATCTATACCATAGGTTGGCATTTATATCTACTCCCGCATATCGAATGGCTACCATAGAGCTTCATGAGTTGAGGGTATATTCTGAGGATTTTCGGAATAAGGGATTCATGATTCCCATTATTTCACCATGGGCAGCCTTATTTTTTATTGAAGAGAATGATTAAGTAATGTTGATGATATGTGTGGTCTTTTGGTGCATACCTCAGGTGATTGTAAAAAGTAAATATCCACTAATATAAATTGATGACCTCTTCAATCGTCTAAAATTAGAAAGGCAATTCTTGAATATATACATTAGGTCTGGCTACTGTCAATATCATGTTTGCGATGAGGATGTGTTGAAGACATTCTCTAGATGTCATTATGGCCACTATGAGTACATGGTGATGTCGTTGGGAACAACCAATTCCTTAACCGTGTTCATGAAACTCATGAATAGGATCGTATAGACTTATCCAGACCGGTTCATCATAATATTCATTAATTATATCCTAGTGTACTTGGCATCTGACGAGGAACATGCTTTACACTTGATGATGGTCATCAATACACTTTGAGAGAACAAGACTTGTGGAAAGATATCAAAGTGTCAGTTCTAGATTCAAAAGGACCAATTTCTTAGGAATTTTATTTTTGAGGCTGGAGTTCCATTGGATCCATAAATGATAGAGGAAGTGCTTTCATGCGATCCACCCAAGAGTATGACCGAGCTGAAGAGTTTCTTGGGTTTGGTTGGGTACTATAATAGGTTTGTTCCCAGCCTTTCTAGTGTATCATCACCCTTGAAAGATTTTCCATGGAATGTAAAACCCTTCATGTGGATGGAGAAGTTCCAATAGTGTTTTAAAGAGTGGAGGAAGAGGATGAAAATCTCCCCCATTATGAGACATCGAGAGGATGGTGTTGGGTATATAGTGTTATACAATGCATAAAGGTCCTGATTGGGTTGTGTCTTAATTTAGGGGAAAGTGGTGATTTCCTGTGGTTCCTGAAAATATAAAAAACATGTGAAGAACTATGCGACCCATGATCTTGAGCTATCACCAGTGGTATTCTCATTGCAAATGTGGTTACATTACTTGATGGGGGGGGGATTTTCATCTACTATGGACACAAGATCCTCAAGTATATATTTTCTCAAAGGGGCATGAACTTGAGATAGAGCTATTGGGTGGAGTGCCTCAAGAAATATGACTACAACATTTTCTATAGTCCTTGGAAAGGGAATGCGGTGGCAGACACACTCAGTAAGAGATCCATCTTGCAGTTTCTGAGTGAGGCGTCAGAGTAGTTGGCCAAACTATTGATATCCTCTGTGGATGGTGATGGGGTATATTACCTTCATTCAATGGTTGTCACCCCTACACTCTTGTAGAATGTCAGGAAGGAACAAATTAGGGATGTTGAATGGAAGACCATATGTGTTTATTTTTTCATAATTTAGGTCTTAATGGATATTTGATAGGCGGGGAGAACTTTTTTATCTTTATAGAGTGAATAGTTGTTCCGGTGGAGTTGTGAGAGGATATTTTGAGGGATTTTCACACATCCCCATTTTTAGTAAATCTAGCTATGGAAAAGATGTACCAGGATCATCGATGTCAGTTTTGGTGGACAAAGATGAAAAATAATGTGGTAGAGTTTGTTTCCCGATGCCTCACATGTCAACATGTTTAGGAGGAGAATCATGTTTCAAAAGGCATGAATCATCCACTCAAGGTTCTAGAGTTTAAATGGGTTGTAATATCAATTGACATTGTGATGGTTTTACCATGCACGTCCAGGGGACACAATACCATATGGAAGATCCTTGACTGAATCAAGATGTTGGCCCACATACTACCTATTCGAGGGAAGATATCAATAGAGGGATTGGAACTCCTCTACATTCTAGATATAGTTCAACTTCATGGAGTACCCTCGACAATATTTTCAGACCCAAATGCTAATTTTAATTCCCAGCTATGGACGGTACTACAGGTGGAATTCGGGACTATATTTCATTTGAGATCGTCATTTCATCCCAAGATGGAAGGCCAAAAAAATCAAACCGTACATGGTTCATAGAAAATGCTATGTTCATGCATCCAAGACTTTTGTCGTAGTTGGGTGAATCAACTACCTCTAGTGGAGTTTCTTTTTTAACAATAGCTATCACTCCACAAATGGTATTGTAACGACCCAAAAATTCATTGATGGAAAAACCTCTTGATATAATTAAATATATCTTTATGTAAAATGTTTATATAAAATGTCAAATTGTTTCGTTTTATGTTATGAATTGTAACCATTGCTAATATAGTCATTGAATAGTGATCACATGATTAGTATAAATATAGGGCTTTAACAAATCCAATTTACACCGACAAAGAAAGC
Source organism: Viscum album (assembly GCA_963277665.1). Taxonomy (NCBI): domain Eukaryota; kingdom Viridiplantae; phylum Streptophyta; class Magnoliopsida; order Santalales; family Viscaceae; genus Viscum; species Viscum album. Next base: position 1,059,688,370 of record OY728125.1, read on the forward strand.
GATGGTTTCATCCAGTAGACCTTCCCTAAATAAATCCCATTTGTTAGAGAAAGGAAAGGAGGAGGAATCATTGGGCTTTACACTTGAGCAAGCTCAGGCTGAGCTTGAACATGTTAAGCTTGAGCGGAACCACCTATGGGAGAGGTGGATGTTGATAGAGATTACCACCCGAGTGATGTTATCCAAGCCACCTTAAGAGTCTGTCACCATCGCAGACCTCACCCTTTAGTCATATGAGGGTGTTTTAAGGGGTTATATAACAAGACCCAAGTACTATGGTTATGTAAATTATTTTAGTATATAATAATGAATATAATTTCCTTTTATTATTGTTACCTTGTAAATAGTTTTTAAAGAAAAAATAGTATTTTTAGTTAATGTTCAACTAAGAAATCTATTTTGATGAATTAATAGATTTTTTAATTAAATAATATTTTAATAAAATATTATTATTATTATTATATTAATTTGTTTTAAATATAAATGATCGTATAATTTTATGAATATAATTGTAATTTTTATTATGGTTTGGAAAGCCATTTTTTTCAACACCATAAAATTTCAACAAATGTCGGTTTTTATTTTAAAATTGAAGATTAACATATTTAGAAATTATTTAGATAAAATTAATATTATTTCTGGAATCAGGGTATCCAAATTATCCAACAGTTAATGTTTCCTAATTTTCTAAGACAGTAAAATTTTTGGGTAAAAAATAATTACTGTTTAAATATATAATGTGTATTATGACATCATAATGACCCAATAATGATTTAATAAAATAAAATAAACTTTTTTTTGGCCAATATATGTTTTACTATTAATATAATGTGATTTTCTGTTTGTTTGATTTATTTTACAAAGCTTTAGTGGACCTTTCAAGACTTATTAAACATTTGGTCTTTTTAAATTATTTTCCTTGGGAGTGTGAATGACATCCACATAATAAACCACATTATTTTAAAATGTTCAGACTTTGGCATTATAAAATATTGTTTTCAACTCATTTTTTCCCAAAACCATGGACAAAAACCATGGTCTGGTTTGTGGTTATGATTAGTTCAATGTGAGGTGTCCCGAACCTAAATAATAAACAATTCCCTCTCCATTCCTATATAATCCCACCCAAGATCCCACTTCCTCCCCACTAAAAGACATTGGAGTTCTTCCAAACTCTACCCTACACTCACTATAATCATCCCAAGGTGACCCATGCTTCCAATAAGCATCTCTCAATCCTTTGGAATCACACTTCCAAGTAAGGGTTTTTCTTCCTTTCTCATTTTTGTCCAATATTATTTAAATTGTTATTCCCTTTAAATTTAAATTATAAATGATGGGATATGGTTTGTGACCTTACTCATAATTCTCTCTTTATTGTTGAATGATAGTAGACCACTTTCTCTCTCATTAAATTCCTCCCATGTACACCCATTACTATGCTAAAATTTCGAATGGAATTTCTCTCTCTTCATTTACATTCAAGAAATTCTTTTGTATCATGAATATAAATTCCAATAAATTTGTTGGGAAATGCATCTATATGAACCACATACTTTCCATGTCATGTAAATATTATGATATTCCCCTTTCACTTACATCAATCATTTTTTTGAGTTCTTATGTCCCGTCGTTATGCTGCTGAAATTGCACTACGCTTTTCCAAGCCAAAGTCATTATGATGTGAATACCATTCCCATTTCTCTGTCAAGGTTATTCACCATTATTAACATTTACTTATTGTTTAATGTGTTTCATGTATGTATTCCACATTCTTTTACCATGTAATAAATGATTATGTTGAATGATTCAATGTTTTATGATCCTTGTGGGACACTTATGCATGAAGTGAAATGTTTAAGAAGGGTGTGCCCTGATAGTGCTCCAATGCATTGGGTAAAGTATATTATCATGATACTTCATGTGAAATGGGTGTTTAAACATACTAATTCAAGTGAAATAAGGGTTTACTTGTGCTTCATGTGCAATGAGGGTTTACTCATGCTCCATGTGCAATGATCCATGCCTCATGCCAATTCCATATTAAGTGTTTTTGCAACATATCCATGTTATGATTATCATGATTTATCATTTCTATAGAATTATACTTATATTGTGATCAATTTATATTCTTATTTACTAACATTTATTGTATTCCTCATGTTATTCCATGATTATTTCCTTACTGGGCTTTATTGCTCACCATTTTCTTATGAATGTCCTCAGGTTATCTCATGTAATGTAATGTACAAGGGAATGTAGTGGACATTTAAAGGATGTTTTCAATAAATATGTTGTATTTCATGTTTTAAGATGTTATGTAATTATCATAATCCCCCAAGACACTATACATATTGATATTCAATGTTGTATCATGTGAAGTTTATGTAACAAATTATGTTTTATTTTGTAATAAAAAACAGGGTTTTCATAGTTTGTATTAGAATATAGGTTTAGTTATTTGAATATTATGATTACAAAACCCTAGTAAATCCTTAGAGACAATAATATGTATAATAAAAATATCCCTAAGATTTTTTGAGTGCTAATTATCTGTTTTATCAAGAAAATATATCCATGTCTCGATACGAGCGGGTAGAGGCGGCTCTGGCACAGATGTATCTTAGGGGTAAAATCCAAAAAAACCACATTGAACTAGACTCGAACAAGAAATAGTGAATGACAATGGGCCTTAATGCACACTTTGTTTATGACACTCCCAAGGGATATGATTTATTAAAATCACAATCTTAGTATGAACCATTATTAATGGACTAAAAAAATTCCCAAAAATATATGTTAGAAAGTAGATCATGGAAAACATAGAATGAAGACAATAGATTCATATGTTAAAGAAATAAATGTTATTTATATGTCATTAATTTTTTCCTTGTATTACGCTTTATGTGTTCCCCCTAAATTTCCTTTTATTTGATCCAATGACCGGTAATTGGAGTACTCGGGCTATCAACCGATGTGAAGATCAATGTGATATTTGTCCTAATGAGATGCCCAATCCAATGGGAGCGAGACTCATGAACTTTGTCATGATTATCTCCCATATAACACAAGAATTTAATATAAACATGGGTCAAGTGGAACGTTCCACCCCCCATATAAAGAACAAGTCACTATCGAGAGATTTTCAAACAAAGACCTCTTACTTTTAATGGATCATCTGATCTCTCAATCGCTGAAAAATAGATCAACTCCATTGAAAAGATATTCTCCATCCTTAAATGTTTTGAACTGGAGAGTGTTATCGTGGATGCTTATTTTATAGAGGGTGAAGTTGGTTATTGGTGGAAGTTGATAAAAAATATGAATCCCGAGGAGGATATTGAGGCGTTGGAATGGAAGTATTTCCTAAAGATTTTTATCGATAAATATTTTCCACGAACCCCCTAACTTAGGATGGAAAGGGACTTCCTTGCCCCCAAGAAAAAAGATGACGAATCTATTGGAAAATATGTGGAAAATTTCACAAGGCTTGCACGATATGCTTATGGATTTGTCATTTCCCCCGAATGCATGGTTGACCACTTCTTTGGTGGGATGAAACCAAACCAGTGGAAAGCGCTGCCGATCTTTGACTTCAACAGCTACAAGGAAATAGTCCGATGTGCCCCCATGGTTGAAATAGAGTTCAAATAATCTCAGGGGTATCACAGGGATAAGAAGCATAAGGTGGAATTCAATGTTTGTGGTTTAATGGATAAATCCAATGATGCTAAGAAGATCTAGCAACCCACTTTCTAAAGGTGCAGGAAAAAGCACCATGGAAATTTCCTAATGGGGATGAATAAATGATTTATGTGTGGAAGAGAACGACACATGGCTATTAAATGTCAGTAAGAAAGACCCACGGCTGTGACATAGGAGAGGAACGCTCCATTCAAACCTCAACACGTGGTTCATTTCTACAACTCCAAAGAACCCGTGAATCTTGAAAATCAGTGCCCTATGCCAAGGGTTTTCAAGGGAAACAAACAACCTCCCAGGCAGAAAGGGTGAGATTTTCCATCACTATTGCTGAAGGGAACCCCAAAAATGAAGTGGTGATAGGTACACTAGTTATTCATTAAATAATAGAAACCATACTTTTTGATTTAGGTTCTATGAATTGTTTTATATCTAGAATGTTTAGTAGAATAATCCCTGCACCACCACAAATCATGGAACATAAGATTTTAGTGAGTAAAGAAAATGAGGCAATCATTGCATCCCATGAATATAACTTTTTCCCTATCATAATATGTGGATTAAACTTCCTGGAGAACCTCTTCATACTCCTAATGGTAGAATTTTATGCGATTCTTGGCATGGATTGGATTTTTTTAATATAGAGAAAACATAAATTTCCGAGATAGGTAAATATCTCTCCATGTTGATAATAGACCCCCGATTATATACAAGTGAAAGGAGGAAGATGAATTTTTTTATCTCCATCATCTCAAGCGTGTATATTACTGCCCTATGAGCATGCGTATCTAGCTCAGATGATTGAGTCCAAGGATGCAGCCATCCTTGAATACATACATATTGTGAGGGAATTAGCTAAAGTGTTACTTGAGAAATATGCTGGTCGTACTTCTAGAAGATATGTTGAATTCTCAATTGATCTTATACCTAAGGGATTTCCAAAATCAAAGACTCCATATAGAATGGCTATTGTGGAGCATGAGGTGTAACACTCTGACCCCTCTAGGTTAGAGACAGTTCATAACATGTGATATCGGAATGGTTAGTGGGAATGAAAAACCCTGAAGGAATGATCAGTTTAGTAGTCTTGAAGAAACTAGATACAAAGATGTTACTCAGATTACATTGGAAAAGTTTACAAAATACAATATATAATGAAAATTAAAAACTGCATCCACGTGAACACAATAAATGATCTCCTCTTTGTCTCATGTTGAAAGTAAAAAATGAATGGGTTGATCTCTAATGCTCAGTAAGGGTTACAAATAGCGGAATCATGAGTACAATAATAAGTGAATCGTAGTCAATTTGACATAATAAATATAGCACAATGGATAAATGAAAAACTAATGACATTAATAAACTAAGAATGAAACTGCATCCATAGATTTTGTCATAGTGAAAACCTCATGGATAATAATAATAAATGATAATGAATAAATAGAATTCTTATTAATTGGATGTCATGTTTCTGGAACATGAAACCATAATACCCTTAAAATGGTTTAATTCTATGAGTAAAAACCTGTCTAATTTTTGGAAACTTACTCAAAGAGTTTGTCGCCAACTGATTCGTCTCATGAGACCAACAGATGAATCGAGGGTCTATAGTGGGCTACACCCTCCACATCATGTACAAATCATTCTTTATTTATTCATTCAATGTAAGAAAAATATTCCTTTTCAATATCCGTATAGAGTAGAGTATACGAATTCATCAGTATTTTCATAATTAAAATAACTTTCTGAATAAACATCGTATGTAAAATGGTATATGGTTTAGAAAAAAAACATATCCCTAATATGATATTATGGATATTTAATATAAATATATTTTCAAATGAAACATGATCTCAAATTGGTAGTAGGTACACCACATAAGGATTATTAGGTTCACAATAGAAATTTAGTCACAACAAAATAGTAGTTGAGACAAAGTCTCTTACCACAATGTAATTGGTCAAATCATATGACCAGAACATAATAACACTCAAATTAATCATTTAATAACATTAATATAAATATAAAAATGTTATTATATATCAAATGGAATTACACATATACAACATCTAAGAATTAAGTGGCGAACAATGAAACTCTCACAGAAATGAAAGTGAGATGAGGAACCGCTTACAAACAATTTGGCATGGTAACAAGTGTTATTTCTAGGGCTTAATGAGAGGTAAAGGGTTATTTCATTATTTATATGTCACAAGTAAATTATGGGGGAGGTGAAAAAACAAACCCCCTCATTATGAATTAAAAATAAAATGGCACAACATTGGGGAGATTCTTGAACAAAAGTGAGAGAGAGGACCCCTTACCTTACGATCGAAGGTGATCTTGTTTGTTCTTAACGACCTTAATAATAAAATTTAACTTCATTAATTAATAATTAAATAACCACATGAACATTTAATTTATATGGTATAACCTTATTATGTTAATTAAAAAAATATTTATGGGTTTAAGAGATTCAATTTTATAGTTTTGGAATCATTTTTTACTTGGTTTCATGATTTTTTTACTTGTATTTATTAATGGAAGTTCATTTGAAACATGGTTAAACATCCATAATTTTTAATATACATTATTAGTGACATTAAAAATATATAAATTATCATATAATTTTTCGGGTTATATACCATGAGGATGACTTATTCGATGAGTTAAAATAATCGCTTGGATTTGGCTTGCAAGTTTTGTACACAATAAACTTATTTTGTATTATTATTCTATAGTATAAATGTGTAAAGATTAAAGAAAATTAATAAAGATAAAATACATATATAATGACTTGGTTCAGCCATTGAAAATGATTTATGGCCTATATTGAAGATATTAATTCCAATTCAAAACTCGTTTTCCTTGAGTGTGATAAATTTACACATCTCGAATAGTATTTACATTTATTTTTTAAAAGGAGCGGAAAATAGAAATTATGATGAAATATTAAACTATAAAAATGAGAATAAAGTAATTTTAAGGTACTGGAATTATCAGCGAATTTTTATTAAGGGAGGTGATATGGGAGAACAAAATAATAGAACATTGTAAAAGAAATTGAAAGAAAAGGGAAGAAAGGTTCACCTCTTGAGTACTCCTCCTTGAGAATCACGTTAAGGCATTTCATTCTGTCCTTTTGGTGATACCAGTAGGTCTTGGACGTGGGGGGAATTTAGGCCAGTATTGAAGCTTGATTGGTGTGGGAGGATGAGGGGGTAAGGGGTTGTTTATATAGTGGAGGGGAGAGAAGTTTTCTTAATATTATAATCCTTAATTTAGTATTTCCTTTCAAGACCACAAATAGTGGGTATTCCATGACCATGAACAGTAATATATGCATTTTACTTCGAACCAATTTGACTTACAAAATAATATCATCATCAATGACTCAATTAATCCATTATTTAGCATTTATTGTGAATTATTGGATTTTACTATTCATCAAAAATTCAATTATTTCAGAAAAATCCCAAAAATTCAACAAAACAATTTTATAATGTGTATAGTCCAAAAAATATGTCCATTTTAAAAAAATAATTGTCTAAATATGATTAATTAAATATTTATTTAAAATCATTATTTAATCTAAAAATATAAACACCTAAAATTTTCATCTTCATTTTAAAGGTTCCTAAATTCATTTATTCACTCAATAGTATAGATACCATTCATAAGAGTAATATTAATATTCATAAGGGTAAGTTACTATTTATAAGGGTAGGTTACTATTCATACAGGTAGGTTACAATTCACAGAAAATTAAGTTAATCCTATCAGACTCTAAATTTCAAATTTAAGTTTAATGGATAGGTTATGGATATCTTCAATAAGTAACCATGTTTTTTCCATATAGGCTCAGGGATTAATGAAATTTTGGCAATAACTGGATTTTTTTTAAGAGAAACATACCATGAAGTGTTTGGGGTGATACATTATTCCCTCCATCAAAAATTTCGTCCTTGAAAGTTTAGGTATAAAGCCCACCAAAAAGATGTGGGTGTTTGTTAGTCATGAAATCCTCTCGTTCCCATGTTTATTCCTCCATATTTTGGTTCCTCCGAAGATCCTTTACTTGAGGAGTTGTCCATTTTTTCAATACCTGCTCCCTTGTGTCATGAATCCCAATAGTCTTTTCATAGTATGAAAAATGAGGTTCCAGTTAAATTTTTTCATAGGTGAGTACATGCGTTGGATCTGGCATGTATTCCTTCAACAATGAAACATGGAACACGTCATGGAATTTGGATAGATTTGGAGGCAATGCTAATTAATAATCTAGTGCTCTGATTCTTTCCATAATTTCAAATGATCTGATATACCTTGTGCTCAGTTTCCCGTTCTTACCGAACCTTAACACACCCTTCCATAGAGATAATTTTAGAAAAACATGATCTCCCATTTGGAATTACAAATCATTTCTCTAATTATTAGCATAACTCTTCTGCCAATTTTGGGCTGCTTTAATATGTGCTTGTATTTTCTTAAAATTTGTCGTGGTCTCGTCAATTAGTTCTGGCCCTATAAGTTTCATATCACCAACTTTGTCCCAACAAGTGGGAGTTGGACATCTCTTTGTAAATAATGTTTCATATGGATCCATTTGAATACTAGAATGGAAACTATTGTTGTAGGAAAAGTCCACAAAAGTCAAGTATTTGTCCCACATACATTGGAAGTCAAGAGAGCATGACATTATCATGTCTTCTAGAGTTTGAATAGTCCTTTTAGAATATCCATCAGTTTGAGGATGATAAGCAGTACTTATATGAAGCTCAGTATTCAAATAATTTTGGAGACTTTTCATGAATTTTGTGGTAAATCATGGATCTCGATCAGAAAAAATCAATAAAGGTGCACCATGAAGTCTTAAAACATCATTAATATAATTTCTAGCCAAGAGCTCTAGTAGAAAATCCTCTATAATAAGAAGGAAATGTTCTGATTTTGTGATCCGATCATCAATTACCCATATTGCATCATTCCTTCTGGGTGTCCTCGGTAGTCCGGTGAAAAAAAATCCATCGTATTGTTATCCCACATCCACATAATAATAGGTAGAGGTTTCATCACTCCTTTTGGATGTTGTCTATCTACCTTCACATGTTCAAAAACTAGACATCTTTCCACGTAGTCAGCAATTCCCCGATTCATATTATCCCACAAGAAATATTCCTTCAGATTTCTATACATCTTGGTGATACCTGTGAGTATAGAGAAATTTGAGCTATGAGCATCATCTAATATTTCTGTTTTTAGCTCATGACTTGATGAAACACATAACCTCTTCCCAAATATCAGAACATTTTCTTCAAACACGAAGTCATCTAGTCTCCCATCCTTAACTGCATTAATTTTTAAGTGCAAATTCACATCATCAGATTGATGGCTTTTTATCTTCTCTAGTAAATATAGTTTAGAAATCATTTTAAAGAGGAGCGATGTTTCCCCTTCATTAACAATTCCCATATCCATATTTAGTAGATCCAAAAATATAGTATCTGTCTCAATTCTCAATTGAGTCAGAAGTCCAATATATTTCATGCTAAATGCATCTTCTACCTTATTCGCCTTTCCCATGTGGTAGTGTTTTGAACAATTGTAATCTTTGAGTAGCTCATGCCATATCCTTCGCCTCATGTTGAGTTCTTTTTGTGAGAAAATGTATTTCAAACTCTTTTGGTCTGTATAAATCTCACATCTCTCTCTGTAGAGATAATGCCTCCATATTTTTAGAGAAAATATTATGGATGGTAACTCAAGATCATGAGTTGGATAATTTTTCTCACGAGTCTTCAACATTCATGATGCATAAGAAATAACTTTATAGTTTTGCATAAGGAAGAAACCCATTCCATTCATTGATCCATCACTGTATATTTCAAATCCACCACTTTTAGATGGAAGAGTTAAAATTGGAGCATTGACCAATCTTATATTCAATTCTTTGAGGAATTATATACATTCTTTGGTCCACACAAAATAACTTCTTTACGTGTGAGTTTGGTTAGTGAGTTAGCCAGTCGGGAAAAATCAGAACAAAACACCGATAGTAACCTTATAAGCCAATAAAACTACGTACCTCAGTTATGTTTGTTAGCATGAGACAATATTGGATTGCCTTTGTCTTTGTAGGATCAACTATGACTCCATCCATATAGATAATATGGCCTAGAAAAGAAATATATTGAAGCCATAATTCTCATTTTCTAAACATGCCATATAATCTATTTCTTCTAAGAGTTTCTAGAATGACCCACATGTGATTCCCATGGTATTTATAAATTTTTGAGTATATGAGGATATGATTGATGAATACAACAAAAAATTTATCATGATATTCTTAGAAAAATCTATTCATTAAATCCATGAAATCAGAGGATACATGTTTCATTCCATAAGGCATTACTGTAAACTCATAATGCCCATAACTGGTCTGAAATGATGTCATACGAATATCTTTCTTCCTTACACACAAATGATGATATCCAGATCGATGATCAATATTCGAAATGTATTGAGCTCCATGACGTTGATCAAATAAATCATCAATCCAAGGAGAGGATACATATTCTTTATTATAATAGCATTGATTTCCCTATTATCATTGAAAATCCTCATTGATCCATCTTTCTTCTTGACAAAGAGGACATGGGATCTCTATAGAGAAACACTAGGTAAAATAAATCATTTTTCACTAAAATCCTCTAGTTGTTTCTTTAGCAATACTAATTCCATAGTATCCATTCTATAGAAATTCTTTGATATAGTTCTTGAATCAGGAATTAAATCAATAGAGAACTCAATTTTCCGCTTTGGAGGATGTCCAAGTAAATCCTCTGGGAATACATCAATGTATTCTCACACTCTATTCACATATTCAATTTTATGATTTCTTTATTTCCCATAGATAATTTTTTTTATTCCTCTCCAAGTATTTCATTCAGTAGAGCTTCTGGGGGTGTTTCTAGATAAGAATCAGGTGGTCGAATTTCTACCCTAAAGACAAGGGATTATAAACCATTTTAAAAAATTGTATCTTCCATCTTCTTATAATAAAACTTCACATCATAATTTGATAGACAACACATACCAAGAATTATATCAAATTCAGTCATTGGTTGATTATAAGGTTAGAAACTAAACCACGTTTTGGTGTCTAGAGGGGGGCTATTTGAAAAGCCTTTGTTGCAATGATACATCCCCTGGGAGTTTTGACTGAAACTCCTTTATTAAATAAAAGTGGAAATATCTAATTTTCATGTAAAATAGGGAAGATATTAATGAATACAATGACCCATAATAAGATAAAGTGTTGGGTATGATCAAGGAAACAATTAAAGTACCTTCCACCACATCATTTTCAACTTCACCCTCCACGTTTGTAATTTCATAGGCTCTCCCTTGTTCTCTTGGATTTTTCTGAGGCGTGTTTCCTTGGAGCTTAGGACACTCATTTGCATAGTGTCCCATCTCTCTACAATTGTAGCATTTAATATCATGGAATTGTTTCTTCCCATTGCATTTATCTGATCGATGATTCCTTTCTCCAAAGTTATAGCAGACTCCCATGCCTTTCAAGCATTTCTTGAGATGATTATTTCCACAGTTCTCACATAATGGGAATAGCTTTGTTACCTTTCCCTTATTTGGTGATTCTCCTTTTACATTGTTATTAGAGTACCGCTTCTTATATTTGATTCATTTGAAAATATTTGATCTAGAAAATTACCTCTCTGTTTTGATGGAACTTGATACAATTTCATCATATGATGCAAATGATTGATAATCTAGGGACCTTCGAATACAAGGCTTAAGACCTTCAAAGAAATGTTCAATCTTGTCTGCCGAGTCATGTATATAATTTATGACATACCTAGATAGCTTTGTAAAAGTAGCCTCATACTCTGCAATATTGTCTTCTTCCCTTTGTTTTATGCTAAGGAATCTACTCTTCATTTTAGTTCATTTCTCACGAGGGAAATATTTTTTGAAGAATATTTCCTTAAATTTATTCCATTCCATATCATCTATTTCATCTTCCTCTATGGTATTCTTAATCAAGGACCACCGTTGATCAGCATCACTCTTAAGACAATATACTTCCAGTATTACCTTTTTATTTTTATTTCATCTTAATGGCATGAAAATATTTTCAAGGGACTTGATCCATTGCTCACCAACCACTGGGTTAGTAGTCCCACTAAAAAATTGGGGATTAATCCATAGAAAATGATCCAACACAAGTGTGGAATGGTTATTTGTTACAACATAAGTATGTTGTCCCAATATGGTCATGATCTGATCTGCTCCAACGTTGACTTTGTTGACATTCTTAGTAGGGATATCCCTACCTTTCCCACAATTATTGATTAACCATATTCAATTAGACACCATTTCTAAATAAGGGGATACACTAGATTAGTTTATGAATCTTAAATAGAAAAGCACTCAACATAGATTTAAATTCTATGAATAGCTATTCTTAAAAACATTTTTTCTCTTAGGAAAAATATACATTAAACTCTTTCATAATGGCTTGTGATGAAAATGTGAATTATCCTAATAATATCCCCTAGGAGTGTCATAATCAAGAGTGTAGAAAGGCCCATTTTTGTGCACCAGTTCCCGTTCGAGTCTACCTCAAAGCGGTGTTTTCAGGTTTTACCCCTAGATTCATCTGTGCCAGAGCTGGCTCTAGCTGCTCGTATCTAGAAAGGGATTTATTTCTTAAAATAACCATAAAATCTATTCCTTACCAAAATACCAGGATGTTATTTTACATTTATCCTCAAATACTACCATAGGGCTTTGATCCCTACTATATATTTCCAAATCTAGTTTCCTTGTTTTCTACTAAACTTATCTGATACCAACTATGACACCCCAACCCCTCTAGGATGGAGCCGATGCATTACTTGTGATATTGGAATTGTTAGAAGGAATGAAAAATCTTGAAGGAATGATAAGTTTATTAGTCTTTAAAAAACTAGATACATAGATATTATTCAAATTACATTGGAAATTTATACAAAATACAATAAATAACGAAAAATAAAAACTTCATCTGCAAGAACTCAATAAATTATATCCTCTATTTCACCTATTGAATGTAAACAATGGATGTTGTGATCTCAAACACCTATTAAGGGATAAAAATAGTAGAATCCTGAGTAAAATAATAAGTGAATCATAATCAACATGACATAATAAATATGGCATAGTGAATAAATAAAAACTAATGCGATTAATAAACTGAGAATGAAACTACATCCATTGATTTTGTCATATTGAAAACCTCATGGATAATAATAATAAATGATACTGAATAATGATAATTCTTATTAATTTGATGTCATGTATCTGTCACATGAAACCATAATACCGTAAAAACGTTTTAGTTCTATGGGTAGAAATCTGTCTGATTTTTGGAAACAAACATGAAGGGTTTGTCACCAACTGATCGGTCTCATTAGACCTACCGATGCATAAAGGGGATATAGAGAGACCCACCATCCACTGTATTTCCAAAAAATTTCTTATACATTGATTCAATACAAGATATATATGTCTTTTCAATATTTGTATAGAGTAGAGTATACAGATTAATCAATATTTCTTTAATTAAAATTACTTTCCAAAAAACAATGTATGTAAAATGGTATACGGTTTAGACCGAAAACATATCAATGATATAAGATTATGGATAATTAATATAAATATAATTCCAAATTAAAATTGATATCAAATGGGTAGTAGTTACATCACATAATGATATTAGGTGCATAATACAAAGTTAGTCACAACAAAATAGTAGTTGAGACAAAGTCTGTTACCACAATGTAATTAGTCGAATAATATGACCAGAACATAATAAACCTCAAATGAATCATTTAATAACATGTATATAAAAATAATTATGTTATTATATAACAAATGTCATTACACATATACCACATACATGAAATATGTGTCAAATAGTGAAAGTCTCACATAAATGAAAGTGAGATGAGAAACCCCTTAAAAACGTTTCGGCATGGTAACGAGTGTTATTACAAGGGATTAATGATAGGTAAAGTGGTATTCCATTATTTAAATGTCACAAGGTAAGTATGGGGGAGGTGAAAAAACATACCTCATTATTAGGAATTAAAAATAAAAGGTCACAAAGTTGGGGAGATTCTTTAACAAAAGTGAGAGAAATGACCCCTTAGCTTACGATCGAAGGTTCTCTTATTTGTTCATAATCAGCTGAATAATAAAATTTATCATAATTAATTAATAATTAAATAACATAATAAACATGTAATTGATATGTTATAACATTATTATGTTTGTTTAATGGCCTTGTTGACGGGTTTAAGAGATTTAATTTTATTGTTTTGGAAGAATTTTCTTACTTGATTTCGTGATTTTCATACTTGTATTTATTAATGAAAGTTCATTTGAAATGTGGTTAGACAACCCGAATTGTTAATGTAAATTATTAGTGACCTTAAAAAGAAATAAATTATCTTATAATGACTCTTCTTATATTCCATGAGGATGACTCGTTCGATGAGTTAAAATAGACACTTGGATTTGGCTTAACAGTTTTGTGCACAATAAACGTTTTTTATTATTATTCCATATTATGAATGTGTGAAGATTCCAGAACATTAATAAAGAAAAATAAATATATTATGACATGTTCCAACAATTGAATAGTCTTTTTGACCAGTATTGGAGATAGTAATTAAAATTGAAAACTCGTCTTCTTTGAGTGTGATAAATTTACACATCTCAGAGGGTGTTTTCTTTTATTGTATAAAAGGATGGGAAAAAGAGATATTATGATGAAATATTCCCTTAGAAATATGAAATTACAGTACATTTAAGGTAATGTAATTATCATGGATTTTTTATAAGGGTATTTGAGATGGGAAAACAATAGAATAGAACATTGTAAAAGAAATTGAATGAAAAGGGAAGGAGGGTTCACATATTGAGTACTCCTCCAAGAGAATCTCATTAAGGCATTTGTTTTTGGACTTTTGGTGAGACCAGATAGTCTTGGACGTGGTGAGAGGGACTGGGAAGAGTATTTTGTAGAATTTAGGCAATCCTTGAAGCTTCGGTGCTGTGGGAGGAAGAGGGGGTGAGGGGTGGTTTTTATAGTGGATGTGAGACGAGTTTTCTTAATATTATAATCATTAATTTATTATTTCCTCTCAAGACAAACAATAGTGAGTATTAAATGAACAATAATAGTAATATATACATGTAACTTAGAACTAATTGGGATTACATCATCATATTATCATCAATGAAGTGTTTGGGGTGCTACATGAGGAGCTGAAAAAACAACTACATGAGAATCTGGATAAAAGGTTTATACGCCCAAGTGATTCACCATGGGGTGCACCTATTCTCTTCATCAAGAAGAAGGATGGGTCAATGAACCTTTGCATTAATTATCATGATCTCAATAAAATCACGATAAAGAACATGTATCCTCTCCCACGAATTGATGACTTGTTCGATCAGCTGCGTGGAGCACAGTACTTATCCAAGGTGGATTTGAGGGTATGATATTATCATGTAATGGTGAAGAAGGAAGATATCCCCAAGACTTCTTTTTGTACAAGATACGAGCACTATGAATTCATTATAAGTCCTTTTAGACTGACTAATTCTCTAAAAATCTTCATGGACTTGATGAATATTTTCTTTAGAGATTACCTCAACAAATTCATCAATGTATTTATAGATGTTATTATGATATACTTTAAAACCAAGGATGATCATGAGGAGCATATAAATACTGTACTAGAGACCTTTCAGAAAGAGAATATCTACGAAAAGTATAGAAAGTGTGAGTTTTAGTTGAAGCAGGTCTCATTATTGGGCCATATCATCACAAGTAATGAAATATCTGTGGATCCCTCCAAAATAGATGCAATTGAGTGATGGTTGAGGCCAACATCAGTAAGATATATCTGTATCTTTCTGGTGTTAGATGGATATTATTGACGATTTGTGAGGAATTTTTCATGATTGTCCATCCCTCTTACCATGATAACTCAGAAAATAGTAATGTATTCTTGGAGTGTTGATTGTGAAGAATGCTTCAAGTTTTTGAAAAGGAGGCTTATCACTATGCTTGTGTTCACTTTAACCAAAAGTGGAGAACTTTTATGGAATTTAGTGATTCTTCAAAGAAGGTCCTGGGGTGTTTTTTGATGCAAATTGACAATTTCATTTCCTATGCTTCATGAAAATTGAATTTTCATGAATAGAACAATCCAACACATGAGGTCGATTTGTCTGAAGTGATCTTCAATTTAAAAATTTGGTGGCATTATCTATTTGGGGAGAAGAGTGAAATATATACGGACCACAAAATCTTCAAGTATATTTTCACACAAAAAGAGTAGAACATGTCCCAACGAAGATGGTTAGAGCTAATCAAAGTCTATGACAGCCCATTCCCTTACCACCCTAGGAAAGCGAACAAGGCGGAAAATGCACTGAGTAGAAAAGACCCATTGATTATATCATTGATGAGAATTGAAAAGGATCCAATCTTCATAGATTTTATGAAGATGGATATGAGAATAATAATGTAGGGAAAATCATCAATCCATTAACAAATTATTTCTCAACCATTACTTTTGGAAAGGATAAAAGATGCTAAAAAGGATGATGTGGGAATTCAAGAAAAAGTGGAACAAGTTGGAATAGGGAAATCCTTAGAGTTTAATGTTAATGAAGAAAGAATTGTGATATTTGGGAAAAGAAAATGTGTTCCATAAAGTCCGGAACTGAAGAAGGATCTTTTGGATGATGCACATAGTTCAAATTTCATTATTCACCAAGGAAACACAATGATGTATCGAGATCTCTGAGAGCATTGTTAGTGGGATAATATGAATAATGAGATCACCGAATATACATCAAAGTGGCTGATTTGTTAGTAAGTGATGGCATAGAGGAAAAAGTCTAAGGGGAAGATGAAACCATTGGACATACCAGAATGGAAATGGGAGAACATCACCATTGATTTTTTCACTAGACATCTGAAGACATCCAAATGCAACAATACAATATGGGTTGTTGTGGATCATCTTAAAAAGGAATCACACTTAATTGGTATTCAGGAGGATTTCTCATTGGATAAATTGGGATGAATATATATCAGCGATGTGGTAGGGCTGCATGGAGTACCACTATCTATTGTGTCCGATCGAGATCCAAGATTCACCTCTATGTCCTGGAAGATTCATCAACATTATGTAAATAATGAATTGAACTTTAGTACAACCTATCATCCTCAAACTGGTGGAAAATATGAGTGGACTATCAAAACACTTTAGGAAATGTTGATAGCATTCTCAATGGACTTTAAATAATGACGGGTTCAACATCTTCCTCTGGTTGAGTTCTCTTATAACAACAGCTTTTACTCGAGCATCCAAATGGCACTATATAAATACCTTTAGGGGAAAAGGTTCAGAACACTGACTTGTTGGGATGAGGTCGGTGAGCATAAGCTGCATGGACTAGAAATGGTCAAATAAATGGTGGAGTAGGTGAAAACCATTCAACATCAAATCAAGGCAACCTAGAGTCGACATAAGAGTTATGCAAATAACCGTCGACGAGACCTTGTGTTTAAAGTTGGAGACATGGTATTTATATGCATATCTCTAAGGAAGAAGGTCATGAGGTTTGGAAAGAAAGAGAAGTCTAGACCAAGGTACATAGGCCCTTTCGGGATTATTGATCGTATTGGGGATGTGGCCTATCAACTAGAACTTCCACCTACTATGGCCAAAGTACATGATTTCATTCATGTATCCCTATTAAGGAAGTACATACCAGACCCTTCATATGTACTCTCTTCAGAGGTGGTACAGTTAGAGGATGATCTTTCTTATGAGGATCAACTAGTGAAAATATTACATTGTAGAGAAAAAGGTTTATAAAATAAGACAATACCCCTCATCAAGGTGTTGTGGATAAACCACAAGTTTGAAGATGTGAAATGGGAAATGGAAGAAATGATGAAGCAAAGTTACCCAAATCTGTTTTAGTATGGGAAAAGGAAATTTTGAGGTTGAAATTTGTTTAGGGGGAGATTGTAATGACACAAACATTATCTAATGGAAATCCCTCTTGATATAATTAAATGTATCTTTATATAAAATGTCTATATAAAATGTCAAATTCTATGGTTTTATGTTAAGTATTGTGGTCGTTGAAAATATTTTCATTGAACAGTGATCACATGATTAGTTTAAATATAGGGCTTTAACAAATACAATTTACTCAGAAAAAGGATGTGATGGCCTCATCCACTAGACGTGCCCCTTACGAAGCCCATTTTTTAGAGCTCAGAAAGTAGGTGGAATCCTTGGGCTTTGCTCTGGACCAAGCTCAAGCCGAGATCAAACACGTTATGCTTGAGGGGAACTTCCTATGGGAGAAGTGGAAGATGATTGAGATTACCACTCGAGCGATGTTATCCGTGCCACCCCAAGAGTCTTTCACCGTCGCACGCCTCACCCTTAAAGTCTTATGTGGGTATTTTAAGGGGTTATTTAACAATATACGATTACTATGGTTATGTACATTATTTTTTTATATAATAATGAATATACATTCATTTTATTATTATTACCTTATAAATAGTTTTTAAAGAACAAATAATATTTGTAGTTAATGTTCAAATGAGAAATCTATTTTGATAAATTAATGGATTTTTGAATTAAATAATATTTTAATAAAATAGTATTATTATTAAATTATTTTTTATTAAATATAAATGATAGTATAATTTTATGAATAAAATTGCAATTTTTATTAAGGTTTGGAAAGCCATTTTTGTCAAAACCCATAACTTTTTTATAAATGTCGTTTTTTATTTTAAAATTAAAAATTAACCTATTTAGAAAATTATTTAGATAAAGTGAATATTATTTATTGAATCAGGAAGTCAAAATTATCCAATGGTGAATTTTTCATAATATTACTAGTTAGTCAAATTTTTGGGTAAAAATTAAATACCGTTTAAATATATAACGTGTTTTATGACATCATAATAACCCAATAGTGATGTAATAAAATACTATAAACATTATGTTCGGACAATATATGTTTTATCATTAAAATAATGTGATTTTTGGTTTGTTTGATTTTTTTTACAAAGATTTAGTGTACCCTTCAAAACTTATTAAACATTTTGTCTTTTTAAATTGTTTTCCTTGGGTGTGTGACTCACCTCCACATAAGGAACACCATTATTTTAAAATTTTCAGAATTTGGCCATATAAAATATTTTTTTCCACTCTAATTTGGAAAATAACCATTGGAAAAAACCATGTGTTGTTTTGTGGTTTTGATTAGTTTAATGAGAGGTGTCCCAAACAAAAATAATAAACAATTCCATCTCCTTTCTTATATAAACCCACCCAAGATCCCACTTCCTCCTCACTCAAAGCCTTTTATGTTCGTCCAAAATCATTCCTCCTCTCTCTAGAATCCTCCCAAGGTTCCCCAAGCTCCCATTAATCCTCTCTCAAGAATCTCAAGCCTTTGGAAGCACACTTCCAAGTGAGGGTTTTTCTTCCTTTCTCATTTTTTCCAATATTCTTTAAATTGTTATTCACTTTTAATTTCAATTATAAAAGTTGGTTTATGGTTATTAACCACCACCATAATTCCCTCTTAATGTTTTAATTATGGTATACCCCTTTCTCTCTCATTAAATGCCTTCAATGTACACCCGTTACTATTTCTAAATTATAAAAAGAATTTCTCTCTCCTTATATACATTCAAGCAATTATTTTGTCTCATGAATATAAATTAAATTAAATTTGTTTCGAAATGTTTCTATATGACCCCTTACTTTCCATGTCATTTAAATATGATGATACACCCCTTTCTCTCTCATTAACCATTTTTATGAGTTCTTATGTCATGTCGTTACGCTGTCGAAATTGCATCTCGCTTTTCCAAGCCAAAGCCATTGTTTAGTGAATACCATGTCCATTTCCCTTCAAGGGTATTCACCTTTATGCACATTTAATTATTGTTTATAGAGTTTCATGTATGTATTCCACATTATTTTATCATGTAATAAATTATTATTATGAATGATTCAATGTTTTATGATTCATGTGGCACACTTATGCATTAAGTAAAATGTTTATGAAGGGCGAACCCTGATAGCGCTCCAATGCATTGGGTAAAGTATAGTGTCATGATACATCATATTGTAATGGGTGTTTACTAATTCTAATTAATGTTCAATGAGGGTTTAATTGTGCTTCATGCGCAATAAAGGTTTACTAATTCTTCATGTGCAATTTTCCTTGGCTCATGCTAATTCCATGTTATGTGTTGTTTCCACATTTAAATGTTATGATTCTCAGGATTTATCATGAATTTATGTTTATGATTCTCTTATTCTCTAATAATATTTCTATTTTCTATCATGTATTGTAATCCTAATTTTATTCCATGATTAGTCCCTTACTGGGCTTTATAGCTCACCATTTCCTTATGCACGTTCTCAGGTTATCCCATAAAATGCAAATTATGAGGGAATGTTGTTGTCACGTAAAGGAAGTTTTCAATAATGATGTTGTATTTCATGTTTTACGTTTTTATGTAATGATCCTAAGCCTCAATTACTCTAGACCTATCGATCTTATTTGTTGTATCAAGGAAAGTTTATGTAATAAATAATGTTTAATTGTGTAATAAAAAGCAGTGTTTTCATAGGTATGGAACTATATGGGTCCCTGTACAAGAGACGTTGTATATCAACACTATGCTAGATAGACCCACGGGAGTCTGTACTCATGTGTCCAAAGTTAGTACAGACTACTATAGGGAAGGTGCATATCATCCAGGAGAAGATTAGGGATTCATAAAGAAATATAAATTAAATATTGATAGGAGAATGTGGACCTTTGAGTTTGACGAGGGAGACAATGTTTATTTTCGGGTCTCACCTCGATTGGGATTGTGAAGATTTGGCTAGGGTGGAATGTTATCTCAAAGATATGTCATCCCTTTCCAGATTCTGATACGAGATGGGGACGTGGCGTACCGCCTAGATCTGCCCCCACAGATGCATCTTGTGCGTGACTTCATTCAAGTTTCGTAGCTAAAGAGGTATGTGAACGGTCTATCACATGTTATCATTTGGGCCGAGATGGGCATTGAAAATGGGGAAATGTTTGTGGAGTACCTAGTGGATATAGAAGACTAATAAGAGCATATCCTTTATGGGTGATCGATTCATCTAGAGTGCATTTTTTTGAAGCATGAAAATCTCTAGGAGAGTACATGGAAGAAATAGGCTCTGATTCGTGCTCAGTACCCTCAAATTGTTGTTGAGTTGCCTTTTATTGTTTTTTGGGATGTAAATACTAATGTTTGGGAGAATGTAAAGGCTCATATTGTTATATAGATTATTTTCATAAATTAATTGGTTAAATTACATGACCAGACGATAAGATGGTGTGTGATTCTGAGGCATAGTGTTCCCAGAACAGATTGAAGAAAACTGATATGTTTTTAATAGTGCGCATTATTGGATTTCCTAAAAAAGTGGAATAAGAAATAAATAGGTTTATTGATAAGAAATCCAAGGGCACTATTTGATTCAAAATGGCAGTTTTACCCAAGTAATGAATTAAATTTATATGTTGCATTTTTTCAGTTAGAAAACCTGAAAAGGACATAACTGTAATTAAAATTATTAAATAAAATTAATTTATTTTAAAATCCTAATGACATATTAATGGTGAATGACATTAGATATATGAGACCAATACTGAGTTCATTATGTGGCATTTTAATTAGGTAGGCCCTATCATCGACCGTCATAGGTCGACTATGAAAGATAATTTTGCGATGTTTTAAAGGATAATAAAATACACAAAAAATGTTTATTTCATTACATCCTATAGTGATGCATCGATGCTGAGATGCCACGATAGGGTATACCAATTTCATTATTAAATAAAACAATATAGAAATGTTGCAACATAACAACATGACAACACTGAAACTTTTTTTCTACATTTAATTTCACGGTAGAGATGCGTGATTAGATTCGAATTCCTGGAGAAATTACTTAAAATATCTGGAGAATAAAAGAATTAGAGAATCCTCTCATTGGTGAGTGACTAACAATTATGAGATAATATATCTAGATCACTCATGGATTGATTGATGATGATAATGAATTTTTTTAGCAATCGATCCAATCCTAGGAATGGTATGCCTTTTATTTTGATCTCATTCCCACATTATTTATCACTATGATGAGTGTCGATAAGTCAATGAACATGATAATCAAAAAATCATACATTATGAGGGTTGGATGATTATGTTTCAGGGTTTTTTATTTTTAATCCATGTATATAATTTATTTATTTTCACCCTCTACTATTCAATTCAACCATGGGTGGGCTGAGGCTGATAAGAACAAGGCCTAGATCCACCCATTTTGGGTGTTCATTGCTTTACCCCCTTTCCCCATGTTCTTGGTTCCTTGTGTTTTGTGATCTAATATGATGAGCATGAATATTTAAAGACGCATAGAAGTTGAAGAATGAGGCGGAGGCTAGAGGAAAAGACTTCGTACCTTCAGGTGGGTCTTGGAGAGGCAAGGATGCCAGCGGCATACGCAACATCGGCCTGGTAGCATGACCGAGCCAGGTGGAACATACAAGGAGGGTGCCGACAGGGTGGTCAGTTCTGACGGCCTCTAGTGGTATTGGAGGGATAGCAGCTATGGGATGTCATGTGGTGTTTAAGCCTTGGAGAGATGTAGACAAGGCCACTGATAGGGAAACTTATGGTTGTGCGGCGGACACGGTCCATTAGACCGTGCTGGGGGGACATGTGGCTATACCACAAGTGTGTTTTGGTCACACGGACCAACTTCATTAACCAGGGAGCTTCCTGGCCCCTGGTCTGGTGACTGTGCTAGCTTGGGACAGGCACGACAAGGCATTCCATGTCCGATTGAGATGATTCGGCCCACACTATATGCACAGGGCTGGAGAAATAAGGCCACCCTGGGTGCCCCGGTGGGCTAGACCACATGAAACAATGGGATGTGATTGAGCATACCTCGTAGGCCGGTTTAGACTGACTAAGACCAAACCTATTCAGGTCAGGTTAGCCAAACTAGGCCGGGCTGGGTTATTCCCTAAAACATCTATGCCCATTTTATAGAAAGTATCATATCATTCAATATAAAGATATGTTTGATGAGCCGTCAACAGTGTTGGGACCATTGTGATGAGAAAATACTTTGGGATTGGCTTGGTGGTTTTTTATATAGACCAATTTATATGTGGAGTTTACCTAGGTTCTTTCCTCAAGGTATCAGTTTGGAATTACCTCCACAACAATGGACACAAATAGTCTCTAGATTCCATGTCCCGGATATATTTGATTCATCCCTCCTGGGAGTGAAGCATTTCCCTATTACCCTTGATATCGTTTTGTGGGAATTGACATAACCCTCGAGTGTAGGGTGTTAATCCTCTATAAATTAGGCACCATAGTTATAGTTCTCAATATCCTCAGTGGATAATCCCTATGTTAGGATCCACATCATTAGTTTTTCTGTATTCACAGAGAATAATCCCCTATGTGGTGGATTAATACTGATTGAGTTTTCGGTTTTCTGTGAGACGGATCCCCTATCTGTACATCATGACATTAACAAATGTATTGTATTTTTTTAGTCACAAAATTAGCGGATCCCCTCTAAGAGTCCCTAAAAAATCATGGCTGAAGGAGTGAGTTCTCCTGGAATGAGAATTCCTCAAGCAGAATCATGTCGCTGACTATTGTATGTAAATTAGATTCAATACCTTATGGCTGGTAATGATTATATATGTATATTTTTTGTATATGTTTTATAGTTAATTACCTGTGTAGAGCTAACCGTGAAATCTTTTATGTTTTTTCCTCTATGGTTTTGGGATATTCCATTGAGTATGGGTTTAATCACCCCTGCACAGGATTTTCCCACACGTGTCATGTCAATTATATATGATCAGTGTTTTGATGGAGTCTTGGGTGGACCATAACCCAATGATTCTTAGTGAGATCTAAAAGACAAGGCATACTCCTATGGATTCAAGCAGTTTTCCTTCACCTACACTTCAGGTAGGGTTTCCATGTGATGAGTTTCAGGAGAGTTTGTTTTCACTTGTTTTATGTCTTTATTTTGGTGGGCTTGTATTATGGCCCAATTCACCTCCTTGTACATTACATTCTAGTAACACTTTGGTTGTGGTTTATATCTATTTTTTTCCCATACATGGTTTACTTAGAATTTTTACATTTCAGCATTTGTGTGCTTGGAGATGTGTGTGTGTGCATAAATGTACTTAGTAAAATTCCTCCCATTTGTGGGATATTCTTACTCTGTGCTAATAGAATGCACCTGTCCTATATGAGGCAGGATTGGGGTAGTCATGGCATGGGTCCCACTAGGATGGTTCATGATACTAAGTTCATGTAATCACGTGGATACCGGAGAAGAGATGTATTGAGAGTCACTAATCGCACCAACAATATTTCATATCTATTCACATAAAATATCATGTAATCAATGTGTAATAGTAGATTATAAGACACATACAACCCTAATTTTTAAATGATTCTAACTAACTATATCTTATTTCTAGCTTAACTATTATAGATGAATGAACTCATTATATCCCTCATAATGATTTTATAAGTCAATTTCATATCTTCACACGAATCATCACATTGAAATTTCATCTAAAATATATAATGAATCTATCAATATAATAGAATTCCACCAAAACCAATAATTATCTGAATAAAAAAATATAACCAATACGATAAATATTATTGAATAATATAATCAATATAAAAATAAAATAATTTTAAATCAAATAGGGTACTACAATAAATAGTTGATCCTCTATAAATAATAAAATAATATAGAGAGTCAAATAGTTCTAAAGTAAGTAACTAATACATGAAAAATAATAACATGATAAAATAAATTGGAAAAATAAATGACGTATAATCACATGTAACAATAGTGATATCTTATATTATTATATTTTCCATCTCATATCACTTTTTTATGGAAGCTTTATTCAAAAATTCTCTTAGAGATGATTTTGTTCAAGCCGTTGTCTCTTATTCTATCACAATAGTAGAATCCCACTAAGTGATATTTCCCATAGAGATTCCTAGAGGTTGGAAAACATTATCCGAGTAATTTTTGATCTCATTATCTACTTCTTCCACACTTATAACATATATTAAAACATGTCGCATCACCACATCCATTAATTAATAAGAAAGAGAAACCATAAGTAATGAATTTTAATAAAATTTCTTTATCCTAATTTATAATTATGGTTTAAAGATGAAAATAGTTCGCTCGTTATATGATATAGAATTTAACATGTATGTTCACCTTATTCAACACATCCCCAGCCAGATTTTATTTTTATAAATAAGATCATCCAAAAGATTCCTTTATTACTGTGGCCCATCAAGATGCCTCTCTTCCAAGAAGGATACATTCTCAATACAATTTTATCACATAAAAGAAATATAAAATCACCATAAATGGAAACATCATCACTCTTATCCTATGATCATATACACATGAATTTTTATAAAGAACACATAGACTATATCCCAACATAGTTTTAGGCATGATTCAAAAAAATTATAGTTTAACCCCTAACATCGTTATAACTAACCCAAATTTTGAAGGGGGTTATTTTCACCATATCACATGATATCCCATTTCAAATTCTTAAATTTTATCCAATAACATAAATAACCCTTACATGTGACCTTCCACAAAGTCTTAATAAGATCCCAAAAATCAGCTATATGTAGATAAGAAACCCCTGAGTCTAATTTTATTTTTCAGTCCCAATGTTAGCTCAAAAGGATAGAAAAATATATATTTATAATTCATCTTCATGAAACATGAGAACTCATAAGATGAATCAAAAAATAAAGAGATAATAAAAACACATATTCTTTTAAAATAGTTTAGCTATCCTCTCATGAATAATCAAGGATACCATTATTCAAATTATTAACCTTTTTATATTTTAAAAAAGTTAATAACCACATTTAAATATGACATTTTAATGGTTATCTCGATATAAAATTTCATACATAAGTTAATTATAAGATATCTATTAAAAAATATCATTTAATACAATTGTAATTTAATTTAAAATACCATTTTAAAAACATTCAATGAAAAACATCGACCAACATTTTAGAAAACTATTTCAAAATTTTCATTCCTTTGAAATACTTTTTTTGAATTTATACCATTTCATTCATTAAAAATAGTACAGGATCCAAATCAAGGGTGCCACAAAAGATTCTTGATATTTAATTAACATTATTTTAATTAGTACCTTAGCAAACAAACCATTCAGTATAGTAATACAATCCTTTAGTTAATATTACGATAACACAAGGCTATACCATTATATAGAGTAGTATAATTTCATTCAATTTTACTATTCTATATAATAACTATAACAAATAAATTTAATAAAAATAATACAAAAAATATATTAATAAATTATTATTATTATACTTAATTAGTAAGGTATAGATACCTCATTTTCTATCTCAGGTATTCATTCCTTCTTTTTCCTATCTTACATCATGCCCATGTGAACCGATATTACCAAATTGGAAAACATTAAAAATTACTAAATAATATTAATAAAATATATATTTTTTATAAACCATTGAGAGCTCAAATCGTCTTTAAATTACATTTAAAACTATAAAAATACATTATATACAATACGAGATAGACTCCAAAGACTCTTATAAGAAAAATATTCAATTCCATAAATATATGAACCTATATATTTTACTAAATGTTTCAAAATAGAATAATTAATCAATCGGAAACATTTTGAACTCTATATAGTATGAAAAAAATTTCATTACTTCATATCCAATATCATATAGAAACTAAAAAGTATATCCCAGGCTATAAGAGTCATTCGTCCTTAAAATAGTGAATTCACTTTAAAATACCTATTGTGAATAATTCAAAATAATATTTTAATAAAGTGAGTGAATAAAGAGAAAATATACAAATGATATTAACTTGATATAATAAATTAAAAGACTCCCAAATAACCATGGATCATTATAAGATAAGGAAGGATGGAGATTGAGGATATATGAAGCTCCACCACATCTCTCAAAATATCTGATCCTCTATCTTTTAAAGAGGATTTTAAAAAAAATCCGATAAAATAAAATTTCTCACTATATATTGTGGGGGTAAGGATACAAAACCAGAATTAAAGTGGAACTAACTGGAATATAAATGTATTAAAACCATGCTTATATAAATAGGGGCATTGTGATAAAATCACTATATGTCCCACTAATGTTTTAATGGTATACCAATATAGATTATGTGGTTTCTATAGTAGTCTACTGAAATTTGATCTATCCACTTCATGATAACATCTCTCTATACAGAATTTCTATAACTCAAACAA
This sequence comes from Viscum album, assembly GCA_963277665.1. Taxonomy (NCBI): domain Eukaryota; kingdom Viridiplantae; phylum Streptophyta; class Magnoliopsida; order Santalales; family Viscaceae; genus Viscum; species Viscum album. The sequence goes on from OY728125.1 coordinate 1,059,715,643, forward strand.
TGACCAATACCACTATTTAAAATCATTAAATTCATTTATAGAAAATACCATTTAGTCAAAATTAAAATTTTAAACAATTTATGCATTTTACTATACTGACTTCAAGGTCTGTACAAATTCCAAAAATATCTGTCAATTGAGGGAATTGAAATATACACAATAAAATTATATTCATCCTAAAAACACAAATAATTAATTTACCTAAGAATATACAAATGTTCAAATTTATGATTGGATTCCATCTCATAAAATTCTATACCAAAAATACAAACACTTGTGAACACTCTTCAAAATTACAAAAGGCCACATCATGATGTTATGTTGATGAAAATCTATTCCCAATTATTAATGTCATATACAATCCTAGTATTGTGGAAAACAAAAATAAAAACAAAAAAATTAAATATTCAATTCAATTAAAAATTATCACCACTATATGAATCCCACAAATAAACAAGTATCATGTGGTCAAAACCATTAAACTACAAATTAGATTATTTTCCCCTTGAGCCTTTATCAAATGACTACTCCACATCCATAAATAGTTCGAATCACTCAAAATTATTTTTTAATGCATGAAACATGAATCACCAATCCTAGTATCTAAAAAATATTTCATACACATGAATCTTTCATAGTAATTTGTTAAAAATTGGTTAACCTATCCACACATAGATTGGTTCCTCATTTGGAAAAGTATATGAATCATCTTACATAAGCAAAGAAAATTTTATTTTTTTTTCCAAAATTGATATCTTAATTGACACCCATATTATTTTGATCTAATTTATAAATAATATATCATTATATTCAATGGAAATATAATAAAATATATCTTCTATTATTTACAAGAAACATAAATTTTATAAAATCAATTTTTTTTGGAAGAAAACTATTTTAATAGCCATATCAAGTGAAAAAATTATTTAAAATCATTTTATTAATATTTTGACTAATATAAATCCATCTTAAAGAAATCCTTTAAAAACAATACGTCAATTAAAACGTCGTATATTGTCTGATCGATCATTATTAACCAGCAACATTAAACAAGAAAAATCTCTAATCTAAATTATTTATGTCATAGAACGAATTTATAAAATCGTGGAGTATATTATAGGATTCAGTTTACTATTTCTGATCAATGTAGTAGTATTATTTTAATAAAAAACATTTTTACACACATAACATGACTATGATATTCCTAAATTAGGATTAAAAAAATACATTAATCACACAATTTTCAATATTTACAATTTACAACTAATATTACTTATTCCATACAAATATTTCATATAAAAAACCTCACACAAACCTATTGAACCTACTCCAAACATAAGACATTGCCAAGAAATTTAGGTTTTAACGGAATCCATTAATGATAGTAATGATGGTGATCAACATTCCATTCCCAAAAATATAATTTCCACTTATAATTGGCACCGTACCCTAACCAAAAAGGTTATAAAATCATCTTTTGATATTCTATAATAGTTACTAATTTTTATTACATAATTCTATGGGACCTCAAACACACCTCCCCTTATGATAATGTGTGTCAAATTATAGGGGGGGGGGGGCTAATTTAAATATCATGATATTATTCCCCCAAGTAAAACCATAATGTTAATTAGAAAATCTACAAAAGAAATTAAATGAAACATACATAATTATTAAATAACCAAAGCTTATGAAAAGAAAATAGGAATAAAAAAGTGGTATCTCTTACTATGGTATATAAAATAAAATAATTTACATGATGAATAAAAAAAATTAGTATTATATATATACATAATAGTTCGTCAATAGATCAATAAATATTCCATATTTATTGAAGAAGAATATACAATATCATTAAATAAAAATTTTATGAATGAGCCTCACAAAACTCATTATGATATCTCATATCGATTGATCAACCTCCAAAAAAATGTTATTCCCAATAAATAAAAACCAAAAAATATTGGTACCTGAATATATATATATATATATATATTATGAATGTATAACCATGTATAAACAAACCCAAGTCATATATATCTGTATGGGAAATCCTGAGTTCTCATTGAGATTACTCGACGCAATTAGAATGACTATAAGTTAGTGATCAAGTGAATTTATGTTAAGGTATGCATTTATTGTCATATAAAACATAAAAAATATCCCATTCATATATGAAAATATATACTTACTTGTATACCTTTGTTTTTAATAAAATAAACATATACACATGAGGGTACAAACAATCATTACCTAACTATATTTATTTTAAAATATTCATTTTAATGAACTTTTATATATACAACTACAGTATTTTGATACAAAAAAAATGAATCCCATTTTCTAAACATATCATCATCAAAAGATCTCATATAACTTTCTTAATTAATATCTCATTAGAATTGTTTCATCTCAAAAAAAGGGAATATTTCAAACCGTTGAATGAATTTTCATCAAGATCCAATGTGTTATGGGAAAAAAACTTTCACAGTGATTCTTAGAGATATAAAAACCACTTACAAATTTGGACTTTCCCCCATAGATAGCTAATTCATTTGTCTATATTATACACAAAGTCACTATTATATTATATCCAATTACTAATGGAATACTATATTGTTATGGGAGACATAATCATCAAGTGAGAGTATAATATATCATGTGTGTTGCAAAAATTTTTCTTATACAGCTTTATGTTGAACAGGAGGTAATAATTAATATCATCATACCATTTAGGTCATATATGTTTATCTTAGTTAATCATAAACATCATCCTTATATGAACGTCCTATTAAAAAACATCACTGTATAAAATTCTATATTGATAAACACAAAGTATTGTAAATCCTACAATTCGAGTGATAGAACATACTATACTCCATTCCAATGTCATTGAAAAAAATTATCAATAAAAAATTTAGTGGTATTATTACCTAACTCAACTTATAATATGAATCAAATACATAATGGGTCTAACATGAAATATATATTTCACTAATCATGAGGTTAATGGTGAACTTTTTTATATTATATAAAGTTATCCTATATTGTGTCACATATTAATGAAGGTTTTAAAATTACCCAAGAAACAAAAAATAGTGATAACATACAATGTTTTACTAAGATACTAAGACCATGCTATAAAAATTCATTGATTATTAGGGTTTTATCCACTGTTTCAATCCCATGATTATCTCATTGGTTCCCATGACCATAAATTTATCATTTATCATAATAAAAAAATAGAAACCATATAATGTGGTAACTTATAAAGAGATAAATAAATCCTATATTCTTTGAATATAATGTCATCATTCTAATTTTATAAATAAAAAAAATTCCTATGAAATTTTGAAATTTAATTTCTATATAATGTGAATAAAAAACATAATTTTTATATAATTTTCATAATTTATCATATGATATAATTACGAACACAAATCCCTTTACAAATTATTTTGAAAATATTATTTTAATACATTTATATTTTCAATTAAAATTTTATTTTAGAAAATTCTTTAAAACTAATTTTTTTATTTTTAAAATTATATTTTAAATGAATAGAATTATATATAAATATTATTATTTTTTGTAGAATTTATTTCAATAAAAATTTTCAATAAAACTATTCATGAATCATATAAAATCCCCACAATAGGTCACTTAGACTCATAAAATAATGGTACCATAAAATGAATAGTTTATCATACAAATTATTTTTATTTGTGGATATAAATATTACTTGAGGACATCCCATTTTATGAGGTCACATGGTATCGTAAATTCATATAAATAAAAATAATAATAAATATATTTAATAATAAATTACCCAAATGAATGCAATCAAAGTGGGAAATTTTTTGTAAATAAACTAAATATAGGCCACCAAAAACATTACACATCACATTTATTCATCTACACTCATCCCAAAAATCCTTGATTCAAAAATTAACCAATATTTTTCAAAATAATAATTATTTCATTACTTGAAACCTATAATTAAATCCCTAATCAAAATAATAAAAAAATAATTTTCTTGTATATAAATTAAAAAACCATGAGAAATTCCGTATAGGTTATCCAAAATGGTTATTCAGTGAAACTTTGATAAAACTCTGAAGTTTCTTACAATTATACATATTTTAATTTTATCCAATATAAAAAAAATTGACAAAACCCCATAGGAAAACATATTTTTCTCCAAATAGTTAGGGTTATTGGTCTTCATCCATTTCAGGATGATATTAGGAATAGTTGAGGTTCCCCAAACCCTCACTCTCGATTTCAGTTCTTAAAACATAAAAATTTACATATTAACAACAATAACATGTGTGGGGATAATATATAATCATTATGAAGCTTCAAATTAGTATTACATCTAACTATAATTTCATATAACTTAGAGAACCTTCTGATTTAGTGTTTTTGAGGACTGGATGCATAAAAATAGTTATTTCACAAAACTAGTGATCATTTATCCATAGTCAAACATATCAGGACATTGTTATAGTCTTCCCAAAAGTAATATATATATTCGTAGTATTGGGAATGTAAACATAGTAAAATGATGAGTTTAAACAATCAGTATGGGAAAATGTATCAATAATTAATCATTGTTTAAATATTAAGAATATGAGGAAATTTGGTTAGGGGATTATTTTCTTATTAAAAGGTACATGGAACAATAATTGTATTTTAAAATCATGATAATGAACAAGTTTTCTAAAATTAAGGAACAAATATCAGGGGAAAATAGTATGGAATCATTATATTATAAACAAGAGCCATGAATTATAATCATTGGAATATACCATATAAAAATACAAATATCATGAAATATAAAATTAAAAAGGCATTTTGAGAAGACATTAGAATATTGAAATTATAAAATTATGAAAAAAAACATTCGAAAGTTATATTATGAATAAAAAATTATTTGTCAATCCTTTTCTGAAAAACAAATCACATGAATAACATCAATATCACAAGGGATTTAAATCCTTAACCAAATCATTGGATTTAATTAAACGAACCAAACTGTCTTTTGGATTTATCGCACAAAAACTACCCTTAGATTTATTAGAGACAACCCATCTCAGGTATTAATTTAACCCAAAATTTATCTGGGTTTTGTTATAAAAAAACAATAATTAAGATTTATTGGAGCCATAAAATTTCAGGGATTAATTAGACCCAAAATATATCGAAACGTATCATACCCAGACCATATAATAATGAAAACCCAAACACATGTGTACCATTCTGAAAGAAACCGACATAATTACCTAAAAACCCTTTGAATAAAAATGGGTTTCATGTCATTTTTGAATTTGTTCACAAAAATTTACCTCAAGAATGTAAATGGTTGATACACAAAAATGAATCAACAAGAAATTTTATTTTATAATTAAATATTGAGGGTGATTCATGAAAAATAATATAAAAGGAAACAATTCAATTAGAGATAAATATGAAATAGTAGTGAAATCATAAAAGAGTGTCTTTTCAAAGAAACCAATTTCATTAAAATAATAAATAATGTTACATCCACTTTAAAAATTAATTTTTCAAAAGGTGGAATGATTTTGTTAATCATTTATTTTAAAAGAAAATATTAAAAATTGTTCTCTTATAAAGATAAAATGTTTTCGAAATGGTGAAGTAATTTTTTTTTGAAATTATTTACATTTAAAAATAATGTTCAATTATAAATATTGGAAAATACATAACGGTTATCAAAAAGGAACATGGATTGGAAGATAAAACATTTTATTTTAAAAGGATATGAAACATTATGAATATTTGTAAATAAAATTATTGAAAAACTACATCACAAAATCATATAGTTAAAATTGTTTTTAAATGAGGAGAATGAAAATATGAAGATCACATGTGTAAACACATAGTTTGGGTTTCAAAAAAATAATGGAATTTATTTTGGTAATAATGAACTTGGAAATGAAGGAAAACCCATATGTAGAGTAGATGATAATTATTTCATAAAATGTGTCAATTATATGATAAATTAATTCATATATAATTATTATTTTTGTGAAAAAATGTACTTTTCATTGATATAAAAGGGAATGTTTCTTCTTAAATAATAAAGAAAGTAAATTTATTTGTCATAGAATATGTATGCTAAAGGAAGGCCATTTAAATTCAAATAATGGAAAATTGAGTTATAAAAATTACTTATTAATAAACCAATTCATGAACAATGTGATATTTATAAAGTATTTTATGTGGAATATATATAATTGAAAGTAATAAAATTGATAAGATATTCCATAATAAAATCAAATAGTATAATTTTATATTCTTATAGAGAATATTTTCACGAAGAACCATCATAACTCAATAGAGTATAGTTGTGTTTCCAAAAAAAACTTATACATATTATTTCATAATAATAAGGGGATTACCATGAAATAGACATTAAAATATCACAAAATTAAATATATTAATTATATTATAAGGAAATAGTGTCATTAATACACTATATAGAGGAATAATGTGGTGAAATATCAAAATTGTCTTGTGTAATTTAAATTGAGGCAATAAAACCCTTATAATAATTCCTAAATTATAATAAAAAACATGAATATCCTATTTTAAAAATAATAATCATAAATAAAATTAAAAAAACATATTTATATTTATAAATATTTTATAATTGATTTATACTTATACTAAATATGTATATTAGATGGTTTTTATATATTTTCAATATCATGTGTGAGTTATCTTGATCGTTATGAACCAGTTTTGTAATTGCAGGGTTGTTCATCAATATTCTCGAAGATTTTATCATTCCAAGATCATTTAATTCCAAAAAAAATTATATTTATTTTAAAATATCCCGTCTCATTCCATTATTTTCATTGTTATTCTATGTGAAAATTGAATATGTATCCACTTATTTTAGTAGTTTTATTAATTAAAAATAATACTTCAATAATAAGTTAAATAATTAATATAAAAATTAGATAAAAACAAACTGATATTGGTATTATTATTAAATTATTTTATTATTAGTAACTAATTTCCTATAATTATACATGATATATTTTTATGTAATTGTTTAAGTAAGTAGACAACCAAACTTAAATAAGAAAAAAACAAAATTAATGGAGGATTACGGTTCTAAAAGTTGTTTCCATGGGAATAATATCATTACTATTAAAAAATAATGATATAATTTAGATATATTTGTGTTTTTGAATCATATTATAATTATGTTAAAAATTAATGATAATAAATATAAAAAAAAAGTTATTTCGTGGAGGGGTAGCCTAGACAATTCAACGTCAATATTTTTATGTTATTTTGAAATAATATATAATGGGTGTTCTATTAATATAAATAAAATTAAGTATAATAAAGATACTACAGTCAATATATTACAAGGTTTTCTATTGTTCTTCATGATAATGTTTTAGAAGAAAATGATGATGATTAAATACTACTCTATTAGGGACCTAAAACAAGTTCTTGAGATTATCTATGGAAATGAATGTATCAGGACAATTAATTGAGACTAAAGGATTATGAAAATTACAAATTTTTCTAGATTTTGAAATTTTTTCGATTTCATTAATAATGTTGACATAAAGGGCGTGGGGTGAAGGAGTGGAAGTGTCACGTCTTTAAGAGAATAAAAGGTAAATCTTTGGGAAAATACGTTATTTTTCAATAATAGAATGACACTATTCATGGGTAAAAAGATCCAAAAAACTATATCTAATGGTTTTTGTGGTACATAATGAATATGAAGCCCCTAAATACAATATATACTCATTTTAATCATTTTTTGAGTCATTTTACATTAGTTTGTTTGACATTTTACAAATTTCATTTTTATCATGGTAACTAGTTTCTAACAATGTAATATATGTTTTCTGAAAATATAAAATGACCTCTCATACATAATGTTTCTGACATAAACCATAATATATCATCCATTTAATCCAAATCAATTACTTCTAAGTTGAAAATTATATTTTATATTAAAAAATTTAACACTGACATATATATATAATTTTCCAGAAAAATATTATTAATAACATTAAGTGTTCTTAATAATATTTAGTATTGATTACCAACTGACCGAGAGATAATATATATACATGTAGTTCTAAAACCTATATTAACTTATTTTCAGAGATTCTTTACTTATTTTCTTATAAAAAATTAAACTATATTAATAAAACAAAATTTTCACACTAATGTTTTTGTCATTAACATTAATATTCTTAAAGATAACATTATTCACAAAAAAATATATTAACTTCATTACAAAATATTGTCATTTTTTTCTAAAATATGTAATATATGATTTTATATATAATTTTTATAATTGACAAAAACTAATTTTTAATATAAAAATAGTTTCCAGCATAAAATAATAATAATGTTTTTAAAATAAATCATATGGGTTTAATAAATTCATCATAGAATTTTTAACTGATATGTTTTAAATTATAAATAATATTTTCACATATAAATTTTTAAATAAACTACAAACTCATTATTGAGTTTTGATAATTTCATAAAAGTGATGGTATTACCAAAATTTGTTTTTTTAACAATTCACCAAAAACAAAATAATTTATAAAAATATCAAAAAATAAGCATAAGATAATTTTTTTGGGAGGGATTATAAAATAATAATAATTTTTTCAAAGAAAAAATTTTAAAATTTTAAAATTTATCTTATATATAAAAACATATATAAAGAAAAATGATAATGCTGAAAAATTCCATTTTAAAACACTACATATTTTTAATCCTATTTCTTATGCATTAAACATTTAATAAAATATTTTTATCTACTATATGTTTTATTCTTGTTATAATTTTGTTATTTAATATTTATTGAATTTTTTAGTTTGGTTTTGTTGTATAAAAAAATTAACAACTAATTATTAATTCTAAAATAAAATATATACCAAAATATTGGGTCATTTCATTCTAACCCCTTAAAATGAATTGTCTACTTCAAAATTTAATTATTATTCACACAGGGATGAATATATGGGATCTATAAGAAACTAAAGAGAAACTTTCTACTAAGATATCCCCTTCGTTGTCCTTGGTAATATAAGGAAACTATATATCTAGAATATGATTCTTAGGAGTTCTATGGGACATGCTTTGCATTGATTTATTTTAATGATCTTTTTCAAAAAAAATATTAAAACCAAAAATTATATAATAATTTCTAATAAAAGCCGAGTAAATGATAATATGAATATTAAAATAAATTCTTATAATGTCTTATTATATGAAATATCCATTTCTACTTATGATATATTTTATCTAAAAAATAGTGCAATTATTCCAAATAATCACTCATTAAAATTAACCAAGGTTTCCTATAGATGTTTTTTTATCTGGTCATACATAATAACTCATCATATGATTCCAATACATGTAAATAATTTATATTTATTTGTAAATATAATGTGAAAGACTGATGTATATCACTCTTATGTTTTTAACAGGTGGTATATCTTTGTCACACTCATCATACCAGATAGGATCCACCATGGATTGGGATCCATGACGCCAAAATTTATTAAATAATAAGTAAAGGTACAAAAAAACGAGGAAGAAATGTTCAAGAGGTGACAAAAACATAGTATTAAGATTACAAAATGTTCAGTATATACAGTAATTCTCACCACTTCCTAGGCCGACCCCGACATTGATTTCCACCCCGAGGCACTAAGTGAAGCCCTCTTTACCATTGAATTGGCTGAAAATATGATGCCTCATCTGGTGTCCCTTCTATTTGATTTAAACCAAATCATTTGAAACATTCCTTTGGTCATCCTGAACATCATGTTCATCTTGGACCGCCACCTCCTCCTGAAACAGGATAGCTTCTTTATCAGCACCCTGTTATGGTACACTTTGGACAACCTCCATCTACTGCTGCTATGTACCCTGAATTTCATCATGCAGAACCTATTGTATTGTGGGTATACTGTTAGTGGATACATTAGAAACACCTTTATCGGGGGTCAATATCTTTACTGGAACCTTTCCAACAGTAGAATGCAATAAATGACCATGTTTTCGATTACTATAATCTACACTCTAAAGACCCAAAAATATTGAGAAAGTCAAATTCAGGTGTGTTAATATAATATGACATAGAAAAAAAATTAAAACCGCTTTGTCCAGCCCTAGTGACAATTTTGTTGAGGATTTAAGTGAGATATCCTTTGAAGCGCCATCAAATTTATGCAATCCGGATGCTGAATTAGTATATACATCAGCATGGAAATTAGGTTGTGCATTAATCTTGATGGAATTTGGTACCTCATCATAGAGAATATGAGTTGGACCATCCTGAGCAGAAGTTTCATAGGGTGCAATCTTGGAGCCCGTTTTTCAAAAATCAGGAACAACATGCTCAGAAAACCATGTAGTGGTCCTAATGCTCACAAGTGTAGACCCAACATCCTTGGCCACTGGCTCCCCTTCAGTCCGATCAAAAAATGGAGATCACGACTTTCTAGACATCGCCAACTCAAATCCATCAGTATCATGCTGTTTCAACATGCCTTACGTCTAACAAAAGCCACCACTGTTTGGCCCATCTCAATATCAACCTTTTCTTGAATGAATGCCTCTCAATTAGAATCATTGTTAGCCAATTTGGCCCAGGATTTTCTTGTATCAATTGGTCCCCTAACATAATCATCAGTAACGTTCAGGGAAGCATCACCACAACTAACCACAACATTAACATGTTGTGGTGAATCTATTATACATCTGGAACCTCTTTTCAGTATCAAAATATGGTTGTACTACTACTTTAACAACAAAATAGAGACATTATAAAAAAAATTTATCCTATTTTCCTATATTTAGACTAATCTCCTAGACATTTCCATATGTTACTCACTAAACATATATTATAATTATCTATAAAAATAAGAAAACTAATATAAAATAAACTAAATACTCATTTTTCACCAATGTGGAACCCCAAACCTATACACATGGGTCGAGTGAAAAAAATATATTCTTTGAGAAATTAATTATGATAAAATATGAGATGATCAAAGCTATACATGTTAAAATGTCACATTAGTATTACATATCAAAAAAATTACACACGATATTGATAAAATATTGTATTATTATGTTTGATAACTAGAAATATAATAAATTTATTTAATAACACATATGATCAATTCATTATTATCAAACTCATATAGAATCACCTAAAAACCCAAAAATTTATATTTTCCTAAAAAACGAGGGGAAAGGAATCATAAGATAGGTTTTATCCAAAATGATCATATAGGGAATTATGATCATTATTTTCATCAATGGTTAGATCATATATATCTTATGAAATATTAGTGGGGAGAATGTTTTTTATAAAAAAAAAATATATTTTCCTATACATCAAGATATAATGAAATGTATTCTCAAATGAACACACATATACCATGGAAGAAGAGTGAAAAATTTCGATCTAATAAACAAGATACATCAAGTATAATCATAGTCGTATAAAATTTAAATAGACCATGAACATGAATCAGATAATAAAAAATAACTTAAGAACAAACATTAGTATATAGAAATTATAAAATTACGAACAACCAAATGTCTCGGTTTCATGTTGTATAAAATTTTTTCACAGTAATTATTGTCAAAAAGTAAAAATTTCATGGATAAAATCCTTATATCAAGAGATTTAAATCATTAATCATTATTTAAATGGATTTAATAATACCCAAAAAATCTTAAGACTTTATCAAACGAAAATTATGTTAGGGATTTTTTAAATCCAAATCATCTGAGATTTTTTTCATACCCACAAAATCATAGTGTTTTATCAGACCTAAAACAAATCAGAGAATTATTGAATCTAAATCATCTCAATGTTTAATAAAAGTCAAACTATTAAAAGGTTTTATTAGAACAGACTATTTTTATAATGGTAATTTATACACATGTGCTTCATACAAAAAATAAATCCACTATATAAACATTAATAACCCATGGGGGGAAATGGAATTGATATATTTTAAAAATAATATAACAATAATTTAAATTATAAAAATAAATATTTAATACCAAAAAATAACTTTCCAAAAAAATTAAAAAATATATATATTGTGTAATTCTAGAAATATTTTTTAATGGAAATAGGGACTTTATAGGTGACGAAGATATGGTAATTAAATCATAAAAGATATTTTAAAAAAACTATTATCTTTTTTTGGAAATATGAATATATAGTTACTATGAGATGATTTTTTTAAAAAATATAAGGGAAAAAATATTGAAGAATATTTAATTTTAGAAGGAACATTTAATAGTGGATGATTGAAAAAGATATCAGGCCTTCCAAAAGTCTTAGTGAAGAAAATAAAAAAATTTACTTTTAAAATAGAATCCTCAATATCAGATTTTTAAAAATGAATAATGGTTATTACAATGAAACATGGAGTGGAAGACTGAGCATTTTATTTTTAAATCTTGGGAAATATTTTTAAAATTTGAAATAAATTTATTAAAAACCCATATCATTAAATGATGTAGTAAAAATTAATTTTCAATAAAGAAAAGAAAAATATGAAGTTTACATGAGTAAAAACATATTTAGGATTCAAAATATGAAATGGACACGTTTTTGGGAATAATGAACATGGAAATGGGAAACACATCTATAAATTAGATGATAATTCTTTCTTAGAAACATTACACTTTTATGAAAAATATATTCATTTTGTAGTAATCATTGAGTTAAAAAAACATTTTACAATGAGAAATAATATTAAATTACATATGGAATAATAAATAGAAGAATTTTTCAATCCCAGATGTATGAAGCTCATGGAATAAAATCCTAACTCAATGAAAGGGAATTTTAGTTCAACAAATTACTTATAGATACAGTCATTCCTAAATCATGAGAAACATATAGAGAGTTTTATATGGTATAAATGTATATAAATAGGATGAAATAAACAATAAAAAATAACAATATAAATGATCATAATGATCCAACAATATCTAAAATAAGTTTAAAAGAAATAATCATAACACAATGGAGAAGAGTTGAGTTTCTAAAACCATTTATGGAAGTGGTAACAAAAGAATAAGAGGGTTACGATGAAACTGAAATTATAATATCATGAAATGAATGATATTAAATATATTTTAAGAAAATATGGTTGTGAATACACTAGATATATTAAATAATGGTGTATAAAATCAAAGTTCTCTCATGTATTTGAAAAAAGATAAAGAAATGCACTAATTCATGAATTCTAATAAATGAATTGAATATCTTGTATAAAAAAATAAATATCTTAATAAACTATTTCATAACCTTATTTATATATATAACCTTTCATAATATTCATTTAAAATTATTTTTCTACATATATATTAATTAGTTATTATCTATTTTAGCTATCTTGTGTGGGTAATATTGTTCATTTTGATCTTGTTTCACACTTTTTAGACAATTAATCCACTCTTCCAAAAAAATTCATCATTACATGATTATTTATATTATCATTTTATATAATGTTTTCATATTTAAAAAAATATTATTTTTTTCCATGATTGTTCATGTCATGTTGTGTGAAAATGGAATCGGTGTTAGTGTTAATGGGTAATTTTAGGGATTGATGGTGATGGTTTAATAATTAGTTCAATACATAATATGACCATTAAAACCCATAAAAAATAATAACATTCGAACTTACTTACAATAATATTACTAATTAATTTCACATATTCTTCCTTAATAATCATCTATATAATTTTTCATGTTTGTGGATAGACCGACCCGAACATGGACATACCACAATCAATGGATGATTGTCCTTAAAAAAGATGTTTACTTAAAAATAATATCATAATTAAACAATAATATTTATATAATTTAGTTTTACTTAAGGTTTGGAATAGTATTTTATTATTTTTTATAAATAATGGAAAATACGATGAAAATGTAACAAATTTTTTTTTGTGATGGTGTAATTTGAAAAATGCACAATTGATATTAATATTTTTTCTAAGTAGGTGGTACGAAACAAAAAATGATTGTTACATTTATATATTTATATTCAATATATTAATGATAAAGAAATCATTATATTACAATTTTTAATGTATTTATGGTAGAAAATTAATAAAAATAAAATAATAATGATTAAATAATACTAACATTAGACCCTGACCTTTCTCTTGATATTTTCCATCGAAATGAATGACATGCGATAATTTAATGGAAACAAAAAGATTATGAAAATAATATTGGATTATAATGTGATAGGAATAACATGTTCAAATAATAAATTCAAGGGAATTGGTGTGTCATGAATGGGTGGATGTTTTATCTTATATAAGTGAAAAAATGTCACTTTTATAAACATGCATTATTTTTCAATAATGGATTGACACAAATAATGGTCAAAAGATTGAAAAATAGGAAATAAGTGAGTTTGGGTTAGGATAAAATATATAAATACTCAACCTATCATTTTATCATATGTTTTCAACATAATTCATACATTCTACTATTATTATTTTTTATGTTTTAAAAGTTTCATTTTTTACCTCAATTAAAATATTTAACTATGTAATATATATTTTAAAAAAATATAATCGAACCCCTCTTACTAAATATCTCTTAGGTGAACCTAAACTAAACAATTATTTAATCAAATTTTTCTTATATATAATATTTAATTAACCATAAAAATAAAAAAAATTAATATATAGAAAAACAGTTTGTTAGAAAATGTTACTTCTAACATTAGGTGTTATAAATCATATTTACTACTGATTTCTAGTTGAATGAGTGGTAAAATATTTAGATATTATAAAAATCATATTAATTACATTTTTTTAGAATATATTAATTTATTTTATTATTAAAAAATACATATAATTAGTAAATAATTTTTTTGATAATAACAGTTTTACTTTTATAATGTTCATTGAAATTAATCATAATAATCATAATTTTAAGAATAAAAAAAATTAATTAAAAATTTTACTTAATTTAGTACTTTTCGTATAATTATTGATATAAATTGTGAAAATTTTAATTTCTATATCTGAGAAAAATGAATTTAAATATATAAATTGATTTTAGGGGAAAATATTACTTATGTTTCTAGATCATTACAAAAAGGATAAATATATTCAAAATAGTATTTCTAAATGATCTATTTTTAATTTTCTATATATAAGGTTTCATAAACATTGAATTCATTATTTTATTGTGATAATTATATTAGGGGAATAATATCAAGGAAATCATATTTTTTTTAACTATTCATCTAAAAAGCAATTAATTTTGAAAATTCTAGAAATCACTAAATGGTAATTTTTTTATGTATAATTCATAAATGACATTGATTTTTTTGGAATTTTTAATTCTAAAATTTATATATTAAAATTTTAATAAAAAAATAATTAAAATAAGTATTTATTATTTAAACATTATTTTTAGGAAATTTAGTTTTATTAATCCTTTTTTGTTTTTATTTATAACTATTTAAAATATTTTTATGTACCATATGTTTTGTTATTATAATAATTTTGATATCAAATATACCATCGATTATTTTTTTTCTCGGTTTCTAATGAAACAATCTATCAAAAAAATATTTGTTCAGTTAAAATATTTATTCTAATATCTCGAGTTGTTACAATAATACAATAAATTCGTATCATTGTGGAGTTATATAAAAAAATTTAGGGAATAAACTGTAATCCCATGCCCAAATAAATTCAAATACTATAATTATTAATGGAATGATTATATAAGGAAGTGTAAGAAGTGAATACCTCAATCTATGAACAAGAACATGCCAAACCAACATAGATCAAGGTCCCCATACCACCATGAGTGTCACTATATACCTAAAACAATAATGTTGGATTAATAAAATATAACCCCCAAAAGAAAAATGAAATACTACCCAATATTCATTTCCAATTACACCATTAGTCTATTTGGCCCTCACAAAAATCATGGTGGCCTATATAGATCATTGTTTCAATTTATTAGGATTTTGGATGAAAAATATTTAGAAGAATAAAATTCTTAACATATTGAAGACTTAATTGGCTTCCATTGGGAATTTAGAGTTTTATACCACTGCTATAATAATGGTATTTTTTCTAAACCATAGTTAATTATATCTTTTATGGTTTTCTTTGAATCTTACAATATCCAAAATAACAATTTGAACAATAAAAAATAATTTAGTAAAACTAAGTGTGAATATGAATCAAAAAATTCAAACACTCTAATATTTTTCATCAATTAATTATTTCTCATTTTTAATTCCAAAAATTCTCAGAAATATGTTGCATCACAATTAAATAATGTTATTACTTCAAGAATAATTAATTTAAAATGTTGTGGAACAGGAATTTCATTATTCTATGAAAATAGAATTTAAGAGGCCATAATAATACAAAAAACCATCTTTGAAATTATCCCATAAAGCATAACATGGTGGAATAATACCATATGTTTCTATAGTATAACACTTTTTTAGTTTTACAAGATCACTATAATATACTTTATTGTAGTCCATGATGTTATAGTACTTATTATAAATTAATTATATTATATTATATACTATAATTCAATACATTCCACTATGGTTTACCCTAGATATAATATATATATCATAGTCAAACATTACATCAATATATATATTTTATGGTTAACCCCTAAAAAATACCTTCAAATTATTAGTAATAATTTGTCTCAAAAAATTTATTTTTTATGTGTGATTATCCTACCTGCCTGGGGTTTCCCTGTAGGTGGTAGGGTAGCCACTGTAATAACTCACCCCCTCTATATGGGGAAGGAAACATCCCTCCCCTACTGAATTCTACACAATAGACTTTCAAACCCTTCAAAAACACAAAATTATGCTCATCCTTATTGATATATGTCTCTTCCCAAAATTCCTTTTGTTGGATAATGATGATATCAATAATTGGACCACATCACTGATTTTTATTTATGATTTTACTTTCAGGAACAACCATGTTTATCTCAATTAAGTCACTATAAAAAATGACTGACTTCTTAGATATATTCCTCATTGGATCTTGGGGTTTGAAGGATAAAACATATATTAATACGATATATCACCGTTATTTTTTTCACATGTAAGAATGATCCAATCATAAACTAGTCCAGATATTTTCATTAAATTTAATGTTTTTATTCTACCTATTCTCTTAGGAATACATTATTTATATGTAATAGTATCCCCAACATTATAGATCAAGCGGTGCCTCCCAAGCTTACCCCTTTCATTATAAAACCCAATGATTCTTAAATATCTTGGGAATATAGTGGTTCAGCACATGTGTTTAGATAGTAAGATTAGGTATTGCATTCATCCTATACCACCTTAATTATGTGTGGATTTATAAATATCCAAACCTCCATCATATTCAATATTGACTGAAATTAAATAATCTCATCTTTGGATGAAACTAGTGTTGTTAAAATAGTTGGTGAACCATTACATTAACTTTAATCATCTAGGTTACTCTCTATTCAAAATTGTAACCAGCCCTTTGTTTTGATGAATGTTTACCTTATGAATGAAATGGCATATTTTTTTCCTATTTAAATCCCCTATCAAAAATTTATTACCAAAATACTTGTTTGAGGATAAATCTCTTCATCAGGGTGGAATTTACAGGGATAATATTAGCCAAGATAATGATTATTTCAAGATTTAAGATCGAGTCATATGTGGTTCTTCTCTCTGATATCCCTAATAGTGATATTTATCCCAGGTTATATTACCTAACATGTCAATATAAGAAATTATCCTGATGTTTAATGTGTCAAATATTCTTCATGGGATTATAATTAATCTAGGATTATTCCTTATCCTTTTTTCTCTTATAATTTGGAATCTACATTTTATAATTTGGGAATTGGGGAAATCTCAATTGATTAACATATTCATTTAGAGAGCGTGGAATCATACTACTATATAATTCCATTTTTGATTCAAGATTTTAAGATCACCTATGAACTATAGAGACACATTAGGTTGGAAGTTCACCTAGGATGATTACACCCATTTAATTG
The DNA here is from genome assembly GCA_963277665.1 of Viscum album. Taxonomy (NCBI): domain Eukaryota; kingdom Viridiplantae; phylum Streptophyta; class Magnoliopsida; order Santalales; family Viscaceae; genus Viscum; species Viscum album. The sequence continues at coordinate 1,059,733,773 of OY728125.1, forward strand.
TTTAGGAATATTCACATATCAAAAATCCACCAATACGATCCTAAAAATGTTGGTATATTTAGTAGAGTCCAATTATAGAACTTATTCTATAGTTTATGAGATTGGATGAAATGTATTTAATAGTATGTGGGCTCTCATAAGGAAAGTACCATGAGGGAAAATTGATTTCGGTTATTATCAGGTAGATAAATCTTTTTAGTATAGAGATTTCTGCAGTTTCTCAGTTATTTTTTAGAGATTGTAGAGAAAGTGAATAATTAAAATCTCTATAAATTATTAATGAATAATGTAATTAAAATTTCATTTTAATTACATGAATATATGGTTTCTAATGAAATTAAAACTAGTCCTTATAGAGACAACAATAATATATTTAAATGAATAAAAACGTGATCAATGTATAATAGAGTTAGATCCAAAAAACTTCATTAAACAACAGAAAAGGTACCTGAGAGGGATATGGAGACCATAATTGACCACTGTAATGAAGCTACTACTCATCTGGTTATTTTGACACCATTAGTTTGTAATTATTTCACAAAAATCTCGAACATAGAGTATGAATTTATTTATAGTTTAAAGAGGGAATTTTTAAGAACATGATGCCTTTGTAAACTAGAGTAAATTAATGAGTTAGTTTTGTATAGAAATTTATTTCATGGAATAAATAAAAATACAAACCTTATTTTATTTGGTTATGTATTTTATGGAATAATTATAAGAAATAGTGGATTATTCCAATGGTAAGAGAAAAAACCACATGGAGTGAAATTCAATGAGAAATTTAGTATCATATGAATATTTTTCCACATTGACTGGAATTTTTTATATGATTTAATGTTTCAATATATTTTTTAAAAAATAAAATTGATATAAAAGTTATTCTAAATAAAGAGGATTATGTTAATGAAAATGAATTATTACCACGTGATCTCAGTAAGGACATGATTATGTGTATTTTATTGAAATGTATTTATACCTTTGTGAATTTTGATCTTGATTTTTAACTACTTTAATATTTAATTTTATTTATGGAATACATATTCAATTACAATTAAGTGAACCTTTTGTTTTATTTAAAGCATAAATTATAGGATCCTCTAGGAAATTATCATTGAGGGGCCGCAGAAAGGTGCATAGAGAATGGTTTTGTGATTTGATCCACAGTGATTCTAGGGATATCACATAAACTATCCAAGATTTAAATTTAAGTGAAGTTTGATTAAATTTATTAAATGGTCTAGTTTGTTATCATTATATAATTTTTCAATTTTGTCTAGTTTTCTTTAATAGGGTTTATGTGGTTGTTTTGTATTTATCTTTTCTATTTTACATTATTCCCACTAAAACATAATGTGGTTTTTGTTTAAAAAATATAAAATTTGAGTGTCATTGACAACATTAATTGGTTCTATAGTGTGTATCTCATATTCCATGTCTTAGGATTCATTCATTAGTTATGTCTAATAGATATAAAATAGTTCATATCTCTTCTTCTTCATATCAGGTATATTATTTTTTCCCCAAATATATATTAAATTTCATTATACTCTTACTTATCTATCCCATAATGAAATATTCTTCTATCTATATATTCATCAAATTTTTAAGAAACATTACTTACATAACAATATGATTTTCACTTTTTGTATCATAATAGAATAAAAAAATTTCTTGCCTTTTTTGTCTCATCCAATAATTTCATTAACCAGACTATCTCATTTTTATCATGTGCTAGGAAAGTATACATTAAATAAATGTAAGATAGTTTCCCTACCATCTAAAACCAAAATAAAAAACACAAGATAATCCATCTGTTTGAAATTAAATAACCTTTGGCACTCCGTCTAACGTTGAAAATACCTCAAAATTCATAATTTTGATTCCCTAATATATAATTTCAGTGGAATGAAATATAAGGATACTTCATTATTTCCATATTCTTATATCATAATCCAATTCATTTCTTCAAAATGGTTTTATCATAGGATATCCATATACCTATCACAACTCCCACTTTATAGGTAACATAATTCATATAAAAACAATTAAATACATTAAACATACCATAACTTATACTAATATATAGGTATGTTCACTATGTACTATAAAAATTCCTCTCTCATTATAGCTAACTTCTTAGAGAGATTAAAATGATATACTAAAGGAATAATAACTAAAAATTGTTTTAGAAATTTTAAAAAAATTACATTAAAAATATATTATGATAAAATCATGATTTAGAGGATATTTTCTTCAGGTAAAATAATCCATAAATTCATCTAACCTTATCTAAATAATTAAATATCTATAAATTCATTCATTTAATATTTTATCTCAAGGATATTTTTCATAAATGAGCCTCCAATAGTTATATCATCCATCGAAAAAATAAATATGATTTCCCTTAAAAAACACCTTTAATTATAACAATTAATTAGTATAACACCATTATTATTAATTATTACACATAAATAAAACATTTTACTATAATATTTGAATTTATAATTTAATCAATACAAAATTTAAGAGTTTTCACAACATTTCATTGTTTATTTGATAAATAAATCCATATATCCACTCCAAATATATTTACCCTAAAATATCATTAAGAAGTAATTTCATCCTCATTAAAAACATATACATATACAAATTTTATGAATAAATAAATATTAGGAACCCATTAATGGTGGTCAACATTAATTCCTGTTATAAATGTTCAATTAAATCCATACATTCCTTCTTTTTAAAAAATTTCTAAAATATTTTATCCACATTAATCATTCTTCCATCATATTGTACATATAAATTTTATACGAATTTGTTCAAAAATTCATTATTATCATGTGTAATTGAATTTAGATCCCATGTTTATCAATAATTAAATGAGGTGATTTTACCATTCATTTCCAACTTCCACTTGTTCGACAAATGTTTCGACATTTATTCTTAAAAGAAATTATCTCTATAATCATTCACTAGAAAATACTATATATATGACGAATACCTATATATGTGTCTCCTCACCATGTTAGATCTCCACAACATTGCATGATATTTAGGGACAATGGGGTTATTACACATAATATATACCCATGCATTCTAAAAAGTTCACATTAAAATATGTTTTTTCTTTCTCAATATCTTATTCACCTATATAATACTCTTTATATATCATTAATACATTAAATATCACATGTTGATATATTATTTTCTTTTAATTATTATCATCTACAATGAAATATAAAAAAATCAACATCCCATATTTTCAGTATATAATTTTTATAGATTTCCCCCCTTAACTAAAATATGTGTGAAATTAAATTTATGATTTTTATGTAAATATATATATAGGTTATAGAAAAATATAAATTAACCCCTTAATTATTTTTATTATATTTATAAATAAAAAATTTCTTTATAAAATTAAATTATAAGTATATAATATAAAGTAGTCACATGTAACACACGATATAAGAAAATTTATTTTTTTTATATCCTAAATAATATTACAAAACAAATAATAATTAATTTGACAATATTAGAATTATTAAAAATTATAAATAAAAAAATTAGATTAGTAAAATATGAGAATCCATAGGGTCGTTTTATTCAAGAACATCACAGACACGAACACCATCTTATGAAGTATGGAAATTATTAAAAATATTTTTTCTTTTTCGAAATGGATAAAAATAATCATAATACATAGGGATAAAAAATGTAACAGTTGAAATAGTGAACTTACCATTATGTAAAGTACCTTATCCATTTGGAATTGTATCATGTTCACTATAATAGTAATTTTACTATTACAATAGTAACATAAAAAATAATATTACAAGTAAATAATATTATTCATGAATAAATTTTCTAAATAAAAATATTATAAATTCGACAAATAATAAATTAAAATTTGAAACATAGGGAATATATATGTTTATTTTTTAAAAAGTGTATTTTTATATATATTGTAAAATAATTATTATAATATTATATATTATAATTTAAAAACCCAGTAAATTATATCATGAAATTGAATTTCATATTTTTAATTAACATAACAAAATTTTCTATGTGGTATTATTTAATAATTCTCTCGAAATGAACAATTTTTCGATGATTATTAAAAAAATACTTCTTAAAATAATAATGTTTTATGATGTAGTGTTGATGTAATAATGAACAAATAAATTAAAAATAGGTTTTATAAAAACAAAATTATCTTAATAAGAAACATTATTCATTTAAAAATATTAATCATAAATTTCAAACCAAAAAATGAAATATCCATACTCAAAAAAATGAAATTATACAATCAGAAAAATAGTTGTTATTTTCACTTTTATATTAATAAAAAAATTTGTTAATTTTGGGGTATCGAAATTTTCATAAAAACTGTAAAAAATTGGATAATATATTTAATTATGTCAATGAAGTATATTATTGAATGTTTTACATTTGAAATAATATTTTGTACATTATTTTTACCAAAAAAGATTCATCCCCTAAACTAAAAGTATTCCATGAATCTCCAGTGGGAATATAACATCTGAGATACCTCTCATCCCCATGTTATACATAAATCATTTTATGCGATCCTTTGTAAATTCAATGGTATTTTATAGTATCATCCAAATCTATACATCCAAAGCATTAATTTCTAAGAGAAGGAGAATCTTAAAAGATAATGTAACACTTCCCACTTATTTCGGTCTACATCTTCCATTCATCATTTATTTATCTACCCCATCAATAAAACAATTTAAAACTATTTAATGAGTGTATAAACATTATAAAAATATTTTATAGAACATATATCTTATTATATAGTCTTTATAATAATTCAATTCTCTACCTACCACTATCTGACAACATCCCATTAATGTACAATTTACTACCATCACGAAAAATGTTATATCATTGTGTTTCACCCCTAGATACCTTTTTGTTCTAGTTTATATATCTATATATTTTATTTCATTACAATAAATATATTATAAACTATTTATTATTAATATAAAAAATATCATTTTAAATTTTATACACCATGTTAACATTTTATTATCCACGTATTAGAAAATTTTCAATTCTTTATATATGATCATTGAAAAGTTAATTATAGAACCATGTTTATATTATATAAAAATTTAATTTTTTATTTTTAACCTTATATATATAATTTTTATGTAAATAATATATTGATTTTAAACTATGAAATTAGAAAAATATTATATAATTATAATATATGTGATCAATCCATTTCACATTTATAAATATGATTATAAGATAATTTTTAATTCATATTTTTGATCAAAATTAAGATAAATAAATAAATTTAAATTTTTTTATTCGTTTTTTAATAAAAATTTGTTAGTTATACTCGTTGTTTAAAAATATTGAATCAAAAAATGAAAGGAAATGTGATCACATAAAAACGTTATTTTTAAGACATTTTATATTTGTTAATACATTATCAAAATTATTTATGGGAATTTTATTCTTAAAAACCTTATTATTTTTATGAATTTAAATTTCCATATATTTTAATTATCATTAATTTTTTATGTCAAATATCAATGATTATGTAATACATTAAAATTTCTACATACAGATTCTCTATTGATCCATTAATTTTGATTCATTATCTATGAACAATATTTTTTCAAAAATAAATATATTTATTTTTTACTCCATCTCTAATATTTATTATCTAATAAAAATTTTAATTGAGATTTTCATGTCTATCTTTTTTATCATAATTATAAATTCCAAAAGTTAATCCTTATAAATTCCATTTAAGGACTTTAAAACCTGCATATTTATTTTAACCTTTTCTTTCTTTATCTATATTTTCACTAAATTTCATCGTATAAACTCTTATTAATATCAAATATTAACATTAAAATTTTCCTTATGAAGAATATTTATGTTTTTATTTTAGTAGATATATTTTTATCCATTTTCTATATAATTGATATTGAATTTATACTCCAAATCATTCATTTATTCTTATTATCATTTTCATTTCACCTTCATGATTTATGATCATCTTTTTTGGATTGAAGTACTAAATATGGGGTGAATTGAGTATCCAATAAAAGTTTTTGATTATGATAATATATAATAAATTTCCCAATTTTTAAATCTAACAGATTAACTAATTCTCTAGGTATATCTAATTCAATTATTTGAAATACCCTCTTTGAAGTTTGATCAATGATCAATTATATTAATATTAATATTGTCATTATCATTTTTAAATACTCTAATTATATTAACTAGTAGAAAAATCACATATGAAAGGTACTTAATAATAGTATTTATTTTAAATGGAGTTTTTAAAGAAATAAATGGATATCTAAAACAAATTAGGACAAAAAATTAACACAATGTAGAAATAAATAGATGAGATTTAATCTCATACCAAGAAATAATCCTCTCCAATTAATTGTCACACACAATCAATCATTTTTATTAATTAATAAAAATATCCATATCATGGATTGGGTATTATAGAAACAACTTCTCAAAAGGCAGTCCAATCTAGACAAAACCTCTTCCTTAGTAATACATGGTAATGGAGATATGATAGATGTTTGAACAGATTATAAATTTACTATATAATAATTTATAAAAGTTCTTGAAATTGATTTAAAAAAAATTAAACCTAACATGAATGTAAGTAAACTCGATAATTATAATGTAAAATATTGAATTTCTTGTGTATTTCCCATTATCAGATATAATTGATATGATCTATAGTTATCACATTCTTTTATTGGATTTTAATTAAATATATATTTTAAATAACTTCAAATATACTAGGAATGGTTTTGGTTTTGCATAAAAATAGTGTATTTTATACAAAATTGACAATACAGATTCTTTCTATGGGAACAAATAAGAAGGAACATTCATTTATCACACTAACCCCCTACAAGAGAGTATGATGTTTATCCTTTGTGCATGAGGGTATCCTCAGATTTATAGATTTCATAAATCTCCAATTATCTATTATAGGATAAGAATAATGTAAATCCATTTTCTAAGAAGTATATCCTAAAATAATAACTTTGTCCTTAATACACTTCTGTATCCATTTTATGAATAATAATATTTAATTCACTATATGTACCAAATATCAAGAAAAAAAATTAAATTTTATAAACTGGACAATGGATTTAAATTTAAATAATAATTCTAGTGGAGAATGGTATCAATGACTTCTATAGATGAAAATTCATACTAGTGGTTGTTGAACTAAACAGGAAGTACAATATTTAGACTAGTGTAAGTAGAACAGAGGTGGTGGCAAGCATATTTATACATGTTCTAGAAAAACCCTTAGGTGGTAGTATTACTTGACTTAGTAGATTTAGAAATTTATTAAAATTGAAATATATAACCGATATGGTCATATATAAATTAGTGATAGTAAAACTATTCTATTAGTAGTCGGTTTAGACTAGCTTTACTAGAGTCCTTTTGATGTTTAAATGATTCAAATAATTGGTATAAGAATTGAATTAGTGGTGGAAGAATATTTCTGACAGTTGAAATGGTCCACCAGCTATAGAAAATGAATACCAGTGATATGATGAGTAATTCTAAAAGAATCACAGTTTTTTTATAGAAATTTTATGTAATAACCCTAAGAATTAAGAATCTATTATTTAATTCATAAACTTTTAAAAAAGTAAACATTCTTTGTGTGCATAAAATCAATAAATTTGTGGGCATAACCAATAATCACCACGTTTATTTTGATAAAAAATTGTGGTTGAAATGAAATTCAAAATAATATTTTCAATTATATTTTATTGTATAATTGGTTAAAAGATAAAAAATAAAATCTGTTCCCCATAATTGGTAAAATAATAAGAATAAAATATAAACAAGCTTATAACATACATTTTATCCCCCTTTGGAAATTATCCAAATGGAATAAATTAAAATAATAATATAGAATAAAACATTAATTCAAGTAAAGAGGAAGGATGAAAGAGTCTTTAGGTCCCATTAAAATCAATAGGTATGGGATTATATCATGAAACTTCAGAAGAATAAGAAGCCTATCAGATCCTAATTTGAGTTTGAATCATCATCCTCATCAATAGAGGAAGAGAGAAGATATTACTTTTCTTTTCACCAAATGTAGAAGGAGGGGGATAGATGTAGATGGTTGTTATGTGGCCTAAAGACAGTGTTAGAGGAAACAGGCATGAGATGCTTCATGGTCCCAAATTAAGTATAAAAAATAGGTTTAACATCTATAGAGGGGGTCCAAAATGTACGTGAAAGAGGATATGAAAAACTCATAATCAGATGCACAATTGTTGATAAATAATAATTATCTCAATAATTTAGAATAAATAATCCATTTCCTTGAAAAATTTATGTGTTGACTCTAACACAATGCTCCCTCTCTTGAATGAAATCCTCCTTCTCTTCCCCAAATAGAATCAATAAGGGAGATAACTATTTCAACTAACATTCCTACTATTTGAAGGCCCTAGTAGCATGAGGAATCTTTAGACACTTATCTAAAAACATGAAAATATAATTTACCTCATTTTACATATTTATCATAGAAAGATATCATTTAATAAAGCTGGTAATAGTTTCCCTATAACTAATATCCTAATTAATACATTTTATAATAAGATTATAAATATGGTCATTGTGATATGTGATCTAATAAAAGTCATCCTATTAGGAAGAAGAATAATCACTCCACATATTCTAAAACAATTCTCCAAAAATATAATTGACTAAATCAACATCAATATTAGAAGGAACACTAGGAGGAGGATATCTAGAATAGGAAGAATTGTAAGAAGAAGGTTGAGACTCCAACCTTCCGTGAATAGAATTATTTCAATGATTCAGGTCTATTATCATTCTACCCATGGTAGAGTGAATACCCTTAATATTATTTACCAACATCATATTCGACACTTAAAAATCAACAATAATTAGAAACATTTGGGATTTGAGTTTTCGACAACAAAAGATATTATCAAATAGCTATTTTCTTAACATGGATGCCTATACAGATAGGTCAACCGCTTAGTAAACCTTGAAAAAGAACCCATATTATATTTCTTAAAAATCCATTTTAGATTGGGTCAAAAGATAAGAATTTGAATGAGGTATAGGTGAGTAACACTTCATTAATCTTGACGGTTCAATATAGGCACAAGGAGATCCCTAACCTACATCCTCAATGTTAACAACATAATCATGTACTATAGCTACAATCTCTACAACGTCGACTCAACCATGAACTACTAAAGGGAAGGCCTCAAGAATCTCATCTTGAACAATTATATCCACCAGACATACCTTAGGACCCCCATAATCGTCTAATATTTTTGTTTCACCACACATACGTGGACCACCCCAATAATCATTACCATTATGAGAATATGAATCTAAGTAGACATGGCTAGGATTAGTGGACCCTAGGGACCCCCCCATAATCATTTCATCTATTATATTATATATCATTATGCTTAAAATATATTAGATAACTACAATCATTATGAGATACAATCCCAATCATCACTAATACTCATATCAGAATCAGAAATAGTTATAAAAAGATTTTTTTTCTTCATCATCATATTCACCATCTAAATATAATATAGAGTCATCACATAATACTATGAAAAAATATAATATTTATAATGAAAATACTCCAAATATAAAAGTATTAAAATCATCGGTATCTGAAACCTCAGCAACATTCAAATACGATTTCACTATAAGGAAAACATATAACATAATTACATTAAACATAAGATATTTATTACATATCACTATATTAGTGTCACTCCATTTTCAATAGATATTGAAATTATCCATTCTACATCCTTAACCATAGTTTCTTATTCTTCCTCATTGAAACCACTAGCAACAATAGTAGCTTATGACACATCTTCATTGTGGGAATAGTATATAACTTCATTTGGATCAAACCTAGGGTTTACCAAAACCCATTGGAATTTTGGGGTACTATATTTGATTCAATATTTTATGTTGTTCAATATAAACGAACAATTTTGTAAATTAGGGATTTTAATTTACTTTAATCATTTTCAATGCAGCTTATCCTTTAATAAATCTAAAAAATTAAACGAAATTATTATCTATTTTTTGGACTAAGCCTTTTTCATCTAATACTACAATTATCATTTAGGGATAAACAACATAGTTTGATCTTGATGTAGGCTTACATAGTTCCATCATGTAAACTATAATATATCTACAAATACAAATCTTGGAAAAAAAATCAGATGTTATATGATAAAGGTATCATGGAATCTAAAAAAATTGATTTCTCTCTTCCTAGTATATAACATTTTTAATATAAATTTATATAGAAGCTTGCAATTTATATTGAGTTCTACTACAATCAGTCCTATAGGGATGCATCCCCATATAATCTCTTGAATATGATACTCAAAAACTAATTTAGTGTTGCTGATTGGATAGAAACCCTAATAGTATTCAAAAACTATTTAATGAAGAACACAAAAATAGTTTCCATATTTTTTATAAATAAAAGATGTTCTTTCCTATATGATCCATCCTTTTCTAGGAGTGCAAAAGTATTATGTGGTGTGTTATGGATGAAGAACAAATGCACATTATAGACCAAATTAATGACATGAATTGTTTTGGGTAGACCCTGTGAATTTAATTCATGAAGTGAATTAGGTAAAAAATTTGAAAATTTACACCCCATGTTACTAGTTTCCTCTCTGTTTTAAAACATCACAAAAGTAGAATAAAACCCCAATAACATTATTTCACCACATATAGACATGCCAAAAAAATTATTTCACCACATTTAATTAGATTTCAACTTGTTTATGATTTCACCACATGTAATTAGACTTCACCATGTGTAATATTTTACCAAGTGTAATTAGATTTGGACATTTGTAAGATTTCACCATGTGTAGTTGGATTTAACCACGTGTAATATTAAATTTTTTTATGGTTTTTATGGTATGTAATTAGGTAAAATGGTATTTCAATTACAAATAATTATGTGACATAAAATGAGGATTCACATCGTATAATTATCATGACTAGATTTTCTAAAATACATCTTCAGTGTAGTGTAAACACCTAGACTCACCTCTCCTCCATTATAGGGCCTTAGAACCCTATATGTTTTTTCCACATAAGCCATGTAAACCTATTACATGGACTAAATATCCTTCAAATATCCTTATAATTGTACTAGAACTCCTCATCACATCCCCTTCTTGGACCAAAACTCCTCTATTCACCACCATCTTCGTTCAAATACCCTTCGTGCACCTCTTGAGTATGGGGGTTCTTTTATTCAGGATCTATCTCTCTTTTACTAGTCTTCTCAGATAAAAAGGTATGTCTATACGATTTTCGATCTAGATCTAATGTTAACATATCTTATTTATTAATCATGGATTTAATTTTCAAATCTTGATTGTGGTCTTCGTTGTGTTCTTGAAATATCTACTTCAAATTGGGTATTTCTAATCGCAAGTGTTCGTCATCATTCTTGAGGTTGGTGGTCTAGAATTAAAAAATCATAATAATGATTTTTAATTATATATATAAAAGTTTTATAATTTATAGATCTATTTAGTAATGGATTTTCTAATATAATAAATTAATTTTGTGAATTAAATAATTAGGGAATTTTTATATTAAAAAAAAATTAGGGATTGTTTAATGAGATAATTATTTGGATGATTAATTATGAATTTTTTTGATTTTTTTTATTTTGATATTTAAATGTTTGAATTCATTAGGGAGTTATTGAGATGATTAAACATAATTAATTAGTAGTAAATTAATTAATGGGAATGGTTGGGATTATGAAACTATTATTTTGGATAAATAATTCATGAATTTATTTTTACAACATAGAGATAAATGGGATTGAATAATTAACGGAAAATTTAATTCTTATTATTATATTGAGGGTTTTGAATGGGGATAATTAAATATATATAAATAATTATTAGAGCTTTAATGCTTATTAAATAGATTGACATGGGAAAATTAATTGTGTAAATAATTGGGGTTACTCATTTAATTAAGATATAACAATTAGTTGAACAATTAATTGAAGATATTGAATTGATTAATATATGTAAATTAATTGAATAATTAATTGGGGATACTGATTTGATAATGTTGGATTAAATAATTAATTAATTAATTTTGAGGGTTTTTGTGATTGTGGGTTTGAATTAATTAATCATCCGATTAATTAATATAATCCATGAGACTTATTAATTTGTTTAGTTAAATAAAGGGATTAATTAGTTATAAAATTATTTAATGTGAGTAATTCCACTGTTTAATTATGCAATTTAATAAAAGTATAAAATATTTTGGAATTAATTAATGGAATGTGACATGAAAATCTAATAGGAGAATTAGTTAAAAGAACTAAATATAAATAATTCATTATGAATTAATTAATGGGATCTGTAATAGAAAATTAGTTAGAAAATTAATAAATTTGAGTGAATGGGATTAAATAATTATGAATTAATTAATGGGGTGATCTTGTTAAATTAATTGGAAAATTAGTCGAAGGATTTTTATATGACAATTAATTATATAATTAATTAATGAAAATGTGTTAGATTATTAATTGGTTAATTAATTAATGGGGTTTATTGTGTTAATAATATTGATTGAGTTATATTAATCTATTGGATAATTAATTATTCCAGATTTTTTTTGATGATTTAATTGATTGAATTGGATTAATTAATTGGAGAATTAATTAAAATAGATCGTTTGGATAATTAGTTATTGATTTGATATAATTAACTGTACAACTAATCAAGTGATATTGAGTTGTTGATTCGAGATGCTTAATTGTAGAATTAATCATGTGATATTGAGTTATAAATTTATGATAATTGTAGAACTAATATTGTGATATTGGAATACTGATTTCAGAAAATTATTTATTGAATTAATTATGTGATATTAATATTAATGATTCAAGATAATTAATTGTATAATTAATTAAGAGTTACTGAGAACATGTGTGAGATAATTAATTGTGGAATTAATAATGGTATTTTGAGTTTGTGGATGTTGATTAATTAAATAAATAATTAATTAATGGGATTGACATGCTTACTTAATTAGGAAAATTAATTAAAGGTATTTATGAGACAAACAAATTGTTAAATTTGTGATGTAATTGATGAATTCAGTTGAATGTTTAATTGACTAATAGAAATAATGTAATAAATTAATTGTTTAATTAATTAATGCATTCCTTGTGATTAATTAATTATTTAGTTAATTAATATTATTTATGTGATTATTTAATTGTTCCATTAACTATAGGAGTTGATGTGATTAATATATTATGGAATTAACTAATGTAATTAATGTTATTATTTAATAGATGAATTAACTAGAGAAAATAAGTGATTAATTAACATTTGGGTTATTTAAAGAAATATATGTGATTAAATAATTAGTTAATTGATTAAGGGATTTCATGTAAAGACTAATTTTTGAATTAGAAACAAGGATGAGATTATTAATTAGGTGATAAATTAATAAATTTGATATTGGTGTAAGATGATTAATTTGGTTAATCTTTCAGGATGTGATGATGTGCTACATAGGATATCGTTGTTAATATTAATTAACCTTGATAAATGAAATACATTTGATATGTGTTAAATAGTGGATGATTGCATGATCATTCATAAGACTATTATTAATGGTAACATGATCCTTAAATTATGTGTTATTAAATAGTGAATGGTAAAATGGTCATTCAACACTTAATAAGGATGGTAACATGGTCATCCAAACTGTCTGAATTATTGAATGGTTACATGGTTATTCATTTTTGAAATAAGGATGGTAACTTGGTCATCCAAAATTTTTTCATTTAATGAATGATAACAATGCCATTAATTGTTAGACAAGGATAGTAACATGGTCATCTAAATAAAATGATTTAATGAATAATAACATGGTCATAAATTTTGAAATATTAATTTTAATAATTGCACTAGGAGATATGACCACACATGAGATTAATTTAATCTCTGATATGAGTTGAATCATGTATTGAGATATCATATCACCTTTGAATACATAGAGCTCCTGTATGAGTCAAATAAGGTATTATGATTTGATATTACCTAGGGATTTTTTTGGGATCCAGCATGTACTGAATTTTGTAATAATATATGGGCATCCTTAAGAATAGTTAAGTTAATATAAATGAATAAAGAATAAATGATAATTGGAAAATATTTAATTATTTATTGTTCTTATATCTCTATAAAACATCATTCACTATGTGATTATATAATTTTAGACACCATTGGTGGTGGCTTACTGAGTTGTACTCGCACCCTACTCAGGCTACCTGATCTATACACAAATAGTTATTTTCATTTGGATTGTTTAAGGGATTAGGTCCTTTATTAGATGGTTGAGTTAGAATGGAGTGTGGTGAGGGAACCAAGCATTGTGATAGGACCCACATAGAGGATTTTTCATTGCCTATTTTTTGGGGTTTTCATAATGACACTTGGCAGTTACTTAACATGGAATATCTATTATATTTTTTTGATTGTGTATTTCTATTCTTGAACTTATTGTAAATTTGGTACTTTTATGGTTCTAAATATTCTTACACTATTTTTATTTAATTTTTTGTTGTATTAATCTACTAAAAGAGGGTGTATTCTCTCTATCAATGACTTACCAGAACCTCATTATTAGTTGGAAGCATCTAGCGCATGGGGAGGTGTGTTAGAGGTCATTTGACATGCTAGATCGAGAAACTGATGCATGGTACTTGAGAAGGGATGTTACAATTTCCATCAAATATTTATTAACTAAATCATTATTCTTCTAAAACTCAAACTCATCATAAAGATAAAAATCACAAAATATATCAGAAAGAATGGTCATTCATTCATGGAGATACAACACATCCAAACATACTTTATAACAATATTATATACAAACATCTTTCTCAACTTCAACCAATATAAATCTATTTCCTTTTCAATGATAACTAATTGAAATAAAATAAGTGAATTTGGTAGCTCAAATTATTGACATGAAACCTCTCTTGATTCATTAGGAGATTGCAGCTTATTCAGAGAACCAAAGAATGTTTCATCTTCCCCAATTTAGTATAAATGTAGATTTCACTAGTGAAAAAACACAATTTAATGTCGGTTTTTTTATTTTTGACATTGGTTCTTAACTGACAAATATAAAGGAAATGTAGAAAATTGTATTTTTGGCATCGATTTTCTAAAAACCGATGCCAAAATTCATTTTCTTTGAGCGTATCAGCATCATGTTATTAAATAAACCGACACCGAAAACAGATTTTGGACATCATTTTTACCTAAAACTTACACCTAATACCAATCTAACACTTGTTTTCAGCATCCATTTTTTATAAAAATGATGCCGAAAACTTTTTTACTAAATTTTAATTATAAAAAACTCATGCCGAAAACCATTTTTTTAAATCTGTGTTGGTTTTTAAAATAACTAATGCCACACATTAATTTTTTTTAGAAAAATCAAGAAAACTACAATTATAATTAAATTGAAACCCCTATAATAAACACAATGTACTCAACAATCAAATAGTATTTATCATTCAATAAAAATATAAAACATACATAATTTTATCTAGTTAATTAGAAAAGTATGTATGCATTTGTATTATAAAGAAGAAAATACATTTGAGTCACTGATAATATTTACATGGATTTTAGTTAAATACCAATGCACCAATAAATCATAAAAAAAATCGATAAATATATTGCAGATGAACTTGAGAGAACTCAATGAATTCTATTGTAGAATTTTGGAAGAATATGTTGCTGTAGGCAATGTGGCATCAGTGGTTAAGGTTGAATGGGATGTTTTGATGGTAAACTGTGCTACAATGGCTAATTAGATAAAGTAGGATGAGAATGAGATGTCTAATGAATATACTCAGGGGAAGATCTTCATTTATCATTTCAAATTGGTGTTTTTTATTCCTTTTATGTGTGTGTTAATATCCCAATATGGTTGAGTGTATGTACATTTCTTATAATATATGAATACTAGGATGTATACACAGTGGTGTGTGTGTGTGTGTGGCATTAAGAGATGTTTTCTGATATGGTAACAAATGTGGATGTGTAGAACATGAAACCATATTGGATGATTGATTCCCTAAGTATTCTTATATAAATTGTTTCCATTTTCATCATTGTGGCCTCACTCAATAGTCATTTCATTAAAGATACCATATAATATGTTTAATGCACTTTTGGATTGTTTTTGGTCAGTTCTAATGCTTTTTATCCTTTTGGCATGGAGTTGTAGCAGGAACTATATGTGTTCATGTCATCTTTTATAATACATAGACTCTCATCACATGGTTGATTGATTATTTATTCTTTCAAATACTATGCATAAACAAAAAAACCTATGCTGAAAGTAACAATTTTTTTTTCTGAAAATTCAGAATTTTACAATTTCAAAATAATGTAGAATTAAAATACACGTACCTGAAATTTACAGCATGCTCATAATTTGTTATTGTTGAAGTATTAATTATATTAATAGTAGGTTTAATTACCTAATATATCAAAAGAGTTTGTTTTTTAAACATATATGTAATATTATTTATAAATATTAGAATATACATACCTCAAATAATAATCAGACTTCAAAAAGAGTTCCCAAAATTAGATTGAAAATGGGTAATATCAGATTTTGAATAAGACTATGAATCATTGTATTCCTACAATAACATTGAATGATATTGAGATAAAAAAATAGAATAATATGGAAGAAATTATAAAAAAAATTAATACAACTATCCTTATCAAAATGATTAGTTCTCCCAGTTTTGATTATCTCATACATGAATCATAAAATATAATAACCACGTTCAAAATTTCCTTATTTATGATGAAACTATAGTTATAATACAGTAAGCTGTTAATAAAAATTAATATATAAAAATTATAACAAATTATAATATAAAATCAAATTACATGTACTTTCACATATTGGATTTTATTTGGTGTCTTTATCAACTTGTATTCGTTGTTAAATATTTTCTATAAACTGCAATTTCATATACATGAACTAATAATACGTATCTAAACAATTATATGTACACATAATGAGCTTATAAAAAATCATACCTTTCTAATAATGTGGAAATTATTTTATGAACATTCTCTAATGAAGGGAAAAACCAATATATGGTGCAATTCACTTGGTCGCAATACTCCTAACATCCAATTCCCCCTACAATAAAAAAAGTTCACCATTAATTACATTATAATGATCATTAGTTCATAATTATTTTTCTATTCTTACTTATCACGAAATGGTAGAAACCAGCACTGAATATTTGTATGTGATAATCTATCAGAGATATATGAAACTATATCCGGATTCTTCACATATTCCACTTCTATGGAAAAGAATTCTGGAACTATAAAACTGTAAATGTTTGTACATTAATTTTATAAAAGAACTGTGTGTAGATACCTAATTGAAAAAGAAAATATAGTTAGTCAATTTAAAACCATATTTCATTAATAATAAAAAAAATCAAATGTCAATTTACATACATGGTAAAAAACTACACCACATTCAGGCTGATCTCTTCAAAATTTACTAGATGCATGATATCTTCTTTGAGTAATCTCAATGGATATTCTCTTCCGCATATATCAGTCATCATCCAAAACTCATTATTAAAATTAAATAAAAAATATTCCTAAGATAATATTTTTATTCCATAAGAAATGTCTGAAGTATCTACTGTGGATTGTTCCTGAAAATTTTGTTTCATTTGTGAAGATTCTTTTTCATTTAGATAATCATATATATGTTATATGTCAGGAAAAATTATAATTAAATTTGAATCATTCGTAATTAATATTTAAAAAAACACATACCTCTTTATAAAACATAACTAAGAAAACTAGTTGTCCAAAGTAAAAAATGACTAACACAATCCCCAATGCTGGTAATCTCTGCGGTATGAAATGGTAGTAGAGAATTAGGATCTATGATTTCAAGTACTGATACTCTATCCTGACACATCTGTACAGGATGGTGGTGTACAGAAACCCCAAAAAATTCAGGATTCCTAATGCAATAATATTTATGTGGGGATCTCCAGCAAACAACTCACAAAAAAATTTTGGTCCGAGTAATGTGGAGGAGAATCAAAGTAAGAAGATAGGGAAGGGTAGTCTGGGTGAGTAGGCTGGGAAGGCTAAAAAATGAAAAAGATATATTAGTTTTTCTAATTTATAAAATAGAAATATTGATGAAAAATAAATAATATACCTAGGAAGGCTTCTCATACGGGGTAGGGTAAGTAGCTGGGGTAGTGTAGTCTGGGTGAGTAGGCTTGGAAGGATGAAAAATGAAAAATTTATATTACTGCTTATAATTTATAAAATAGAAAAATTGATAAAAATAAATAATATACATGGGAAGGCTGCTCATACGGGGCATGGTAGTTAGATGGGGCAGGGTAGTCCGGGTGAGCCGGCTGAGAAGGCTGAAAAATGAAAAAGTTATATTAGTGATTATAATTTATAAAATAGTAAAAATGATGAAAAATAAATAATATACCTGGGAAGGCTGCTCATATGGGGCAGGGTAGGCAGATGGGGTAGGGTGGTCCGGGTGAGCATACATAAGAGGTTGAGAAATGAAAAAGTTTTATTACTGTTTATAATTTATAAAATAAAAAATTTGATGAAGAATAAATAATATACATGTAAAGGTTGCACAAAATGTGACTGTTTTTCCATGTGTTTTAACAAATCCTTATACATTGCTGCTTGAATTTGATCACCCATTGTCTGTTTAATATATTTCAACTCTACTGTTAAGGAGTCTATTTCTGGGTCTCTTGATCGCTTACTCTTACCAAAAATCTTCTAAATACTAACACCCACCCGATATCCTCTAACACAGATGGTGGGTTCTGTCTTTCCCAAAGTAGTGGCTTGGATGTCCATCTAACACTCGGAGATAAAATAACCATGTGTCTTCTGATCCTGATGTTCATATGGAAATAATAAATAAAATAGATATATTATTTTTTATAAATTATAAAATAATTATATTGATAAAAAATAAAAAATATTTACTTACAGTTTTATCAGTTACTTGCTTAACTTCCCCTTTAAGGTACTATTCATTTTTTCTTCATCTTGCTCATTTAAATTTTTCATGTCGTGTGGGAGTAGATGGAGGACCATACCTATCCTCTTCTGAACCACTACTAGATCAAGCTCTTATTGATTCATATATTTCTTCAATATTTTTCTTCTCCAAATATAGGTACCCTCTATGTGATAAAGTATGAGGGTATACATTTTGCAACTAGATCTCCTTATGAGATCTTCTGGAGGCCTGTTATATAAAAATAAACAACATATTAATAAGAAAATTATATAATAAATTTTACAATATTAAATAATTATCATACCTGAAATTTTTCTTCATTACTAATGTCAAAAAATCGCTTCCAGGTATCTTCATCTATATACAGATACTTGAGGCAAGGGGTTTCAAATCATCTCTTTTCCAAAACATAATTTTTTTTAGTTTTGTTTTAAAATATATCAATAGAACCACTGCTAAAGAGAGATGCCTTATATTAATTTCTTTGATTTCCTCAAAATTGAATGTCATCTATAATTGAAAAAATTAAATATGTCATTTAAAATATATAAAAAAATATGAGACAAAAGAAATCGATTTATATATTTTACTATCATGGCCTCCTAAAGCTGTTGCACTACCATTCCTTCCACTGACTTCCAACCAGGATATAAAATTCTAATCATACAATGGCTCTACATCACTATATAACTAACAAAAAAAACAATATTTGGGATAATTTCATTATTTTAATCATCAAACTGAATGTATACTCTGTCATCATCCTGAGAATGTGATAGTTTTGGTAATTGTGTAATACCACGTTTACCAACTTGAGAACTTTGTTTTTTAGTAGTAATAGGAGAAGTCTTCTCTCCCAAGGATGCATCAGTAGTCCTGTAATTTTTTTAATGTAACTATTTTATTTCATTAAATAAGTATATTACTAAATAATTAATAGTATGTAAAAAATGATATACCTATGTAACTCTCCTCTCTATCTGTATGTGAAATTGCTACAAGAAAGTGTAATGAAATTTTTTGTACTTTCATATCCTTAGAAAACCAGATATTTAGATATAAGGAATACATAATATAAGTAAGTAAAAAAAGAGGAATTCATTTTCATGTTTATAAAAATTTACCAAATATAAAAATTTACCATAAAAATTAGGGGACTAATTAAATGTTTTCCCACATCTCTTCATCATGATAATTACGTACTACATGCACTATATTTGTCCTGTAGTCATTGTAATCATTCAGAAGTAGCATAATAGATGAATAAGGCTTATATAAGTTAGATACATCATCGACATCATCCTCATCACCCAATTGGTATATTTTTCCTTGGAAAACAACTGACCACTGATCATTTTATGGATAGATGATATAAAATTCTTTTTTTTTCATGCGTGTCCATGATAAATGGTTCCTTATTGTAATTAAATCTTTCAAAATTGACTAGTTTAAACCCATATTAGTCATGATTAACACCAATATTACCATCAATCCAATTATACATAAAAATGTTGAGTCGAAATTTAATATATTAAATTTCCCATATGCCTTCTATAACTCCAAAATATGGCATTGATGAAAAAATTGGGGTTTTATCTTGGAACTAGAAAAATGCACGACTTAAGAAAAAACCATCACACCACTATTCAGAACGGTACTCTTGATCATATAGGTTTTTTTTGTAAAATGTGTATCCATTGATATCAAAACAGGTCCATGTGATCACATTAAGAGATGTCCCCCTACTAACCACTTCAATGTTTTTGATGAAGATATATCTGAGGTGAATTTCTCTTTAAACCATGGAACAAATGTCTTCTTATTTTCAATCATCAAACACTTTTAATTTCTTTTTTGATATCATAAATTATATTTAGAAATATTTGAGGATATATACAATTTTACGTCATATGTGCTATTTAGAATGTATAAATGTTCTTGAATCACTTCATTGTGTGGAATGAACTTTATCTTTAAACCTCGAACCCATCTACCTTCACTATCAAATGTCATATGTCGAGATATAGGGAGACCGATATGCTCCACCTCATACAAATAATCAATACATAACTCAATCAACTCTTCTGATATATATTTTTGAAAAATAAAGTCCGCTATTCAATAAGGATTTTTAACATATCCCTTCAATATTTACATATATCATTGAAAAGGATACATCCATATTAAATAAATAGGCCCACATATTTTTATCTCACGCACCAAATGAATTCGCAGATGAACCATTATATCAAAAAAATGTAGGTGGGAAATACATTTCTAGTTGAAAAAGAAGAAGAGTTTCTTCATTCTGAAACACATCTAACAAATTTGGATCAATGAATTTTCTAAAAATAGATTAGAAAAAATTACCTAATCTGACGATAATATTTCTAACTGCTATCGACAATATACCACACACTACTACTAGTAGAAGTTGTTTCATCAACACATGGAAATCATGATATTTAATACCTAGTAATTTAAAATCCTTCAATGAAACCAAAGTATTCACATTCGATGAAAAACAACTATGTATGTTAATACCATGAAAACACTGATAGAAATTCATCTTTTCAATCTTGCTTAATGTCTGACAAGCCTGAGGTAAATCTATTCTATTTCCTTTCATAGTGGGAGATAACTCCAAATTTATTTACATTAATATCATTTCCAATCTAACATACAATCCATCTTTTGTCTTTCCTTTTATTTCTAACAATGTTCCGATCAAACTGTCACATATGTTTTTTTAACATGCTTAACATCGATGTTATGTTTTATATCTAAAAAGTTCCAATAAGGGAGTTCAAAAAAATAGACTACTTCTTCCAAATATTACTTAGAATACCAGAACATCATTTCATTCCAAATGTTAAATCAAAATCTTTCACCCTGTCTTAATATTCATCATCTGGCAATGGTGGAGGGGGAAAGTTGTTTTCTGGAAATTTGTCAAATGCTTTATTCAATCTATCATAAGGATGATCGATTCACAAAAATCTTCAATGTCCCATGTACACATTCTTTCTTCCATTCTTAAATTGATAATATGATGTCTATTATTCCCAAATTGGACATGATTTACATCCCTTAACAATATATCCAGGTAAATTTCCATATTCAGGAAAGTCATTTATAGTGTACGTGATGATAGCACGCAAAAGAAAATACTCTTTATTTAATGCATCGAAAACATTATCACATTTCTCCCATAGAAATTTCAAATCATCAATCAATAGTGAAAGATACACATCAATATCACTTCCGAGTTATTTTGGTCTAGAAATCATCAAGCTCATCATAACATATTTTTTCTTCAAATATAGATGTTGGGAAATGTTGTAAACTACCAGAAAAATAGGCCTTGAAATATATTGGCTACAGAGGATCCAATACCGATTCAATCCATCAGTACACATTCCCATTCTGATATTTCAAACTTCACTCCCTAAATCATGAATTTCTTAATCAAAACTCTTCTATTATGGGCAATCGGTAGGGTGACGTATGGTACCATCAAAGATGTGCTCAAGTAACATCCCAAGTAAGTAATAAATAATAGACATTTTTATCTATGTCTATTAATGAATTAGATAGTGTTTTATAGGTTTAAAATGAAAATAAATCCAATCTTAAGCATGGAATACACTAATATTTTTTAAAGGATTATTTTACTGCCTTTTGATGGAAAACCATTATTAAATATACTTTTTGACAATTTTATAATCTATGTTTGTCAAAATAAACTTATTCTTTATGATTGGGACATCAAAATTTACTTTGTGTGAATTTTTGGTATTTTTCTGACAATGTTGTTTTGTTATGAATAGTGAAAAATAATTTATTTTACATCAAAACTGATTTTAATATACTTTATTTAAATGATTAGATTATATTTTGAATTGGTTTTAAAGTTAAATTAGAATATATTTTTACCATTTAATCCAATGGTGGTCATTAGGATTAATTTCACTATGTAATTGGGCATAAGCTAATGCCAAACTTTTCATAGATATTGTTTCAAAAAAACCCCGCTATTTGTTTTGACAACGAGAATTATTTTTAAATCAATTATTACAATTTCTGTGTTTGTAATTTGGTAAAATGGATTAAATATTTGGAATCAGAAGGTCCAAATTATGTAATCAATACTCTTTTGTTTTTGGACATTATGAATAGTAATGAGGGTAATTATCAATAATTATCTTGATTAAGGAGTAATCAGGTAGTTAAGGATTATAAAATGATATCATAATAATACAAAAAGACCACAACATGTGTCCTAAGGCTACTTGTTGTCTCATGTCCGACCATGGTATGTCTTGTGCCAAACTTGGGGGGCCCATGGAATCACTTTTGTGAGAAAGTGACTTTTTATCTTTTTATTTTTAAAGAATGTTAAATGTGACAAAGAATGTATCACCTAAATAAAATATTTTTAATTTTGTCTAAATAAATGATCTTTTGGACTATAAATATTCATTAGAAATCTAAAACGATTTTCTACATCATGATATTTTTTTTATAATTTTTACAAATGAAATTTATTAAATTATTTATGACATCATGATGATGGAGCGATTACCTCATTAATAAAGGATTTAAATAAAATGAAATGATAATGTGAAATCTATAACATACACATGTCCAAAACCTATTTTATGGGTGGAATTTGAACCCTAATCACCTAAACCTCGAATTATATCAATGTGGTACATTTTGAATCCGAAAATCATTTTCAAATAAGGTAACATTTCTTTACTTTCCAAGAGTTCCCCTCCTCTCCTCTTATAAAAGGCCCCCACCTCTACCTCCTTACCCACAGTCCCAAAGCCTTTGTATCGGCCAACCCCTACCAATTTTGTCTCTCCACATCCCTCCCTTACTTCTTGAAGCCTCATTTTGGGCAGAAGTCTTCCCAAGGAAGCCTCTGAGCTCAAACCAAAGGGAGTTACCCGATTTTAGGGTAATGTCTTCACTTGAGTCCTTTTGTTTTATTTTTCTTCTCCAACCCCCTAAACTCTTTTTATTCATTTCTTTTGTAACAACTCCAGTATCTTCAATATAGTAGGATGTTTTTATAAGAAGTATTCGATCTACACTTAAACACACCTACATCTAATGGTTAAAGGACATACTGTTTCCGTGGATGGTGAATTTATGCCTCCCGAAACGATGATTGTTCAACATTCTTTTAACACCTTCAAAGGTGGCCATTAATATGTAACTATATTTATATATGATATATATTATGTTTATGTTTTCCTTAAGCTTCTGTATTTTTTATTTTGTGCATACCTTTATGGTTTCCATTATGGGTAAACGCGATATCTTCATTTAAGGAAGTGCGGACTACCGCCCCCTCAATGTGATTTGATTCGTTAAATACCATATGTGAGACGTATAAAGGATGGAACTATGATATTATATATGATATTATACTGGAATTATAATATATCTTTATCTCATTATGATTCCATTCTATAAAATATGAAATAGAAATGAAAGTAGCGTTCATGCGTACGTACGGCTTACTGTGTCCATGAACTGTGCATATCATTTCTTACCTCTAAATGATTATGTAATATTATAAATGCATGTATATACTGGATATATATGATATATACATCATTATTATAATTATGGATATAATGGATACATGAACAAATTGTAATTATAAAGGGTTTATTTTTGACTCAAGTACCAATGATCGTTAAAACGACCGTTATTAACTTAAATAATTACATAGTGTTCATGACATGAAAAGAAGTGATATAAAAGGAATAATGAACTTGAAAAAGGTTCTCAAGCAAGTATAAATTAACTCCAATTTATTATTCGAGACATTAAAGAACGATTGAGTCAAGTCGGACCCGAGGTATGGGACTTCGTCTCAATCTCCTTTCATTGAGGAATATTTTGTTTTATACACAACCTTCTTTTATACGGTGTATAAACCCATTTGACTTTTACGTTTATCCAAAAGGAATCTTTTTTATACATAGCATTTTACTAAATGACAAAAGGGAATGTTTTTGTCCTACGTATGCAGCGACAACGACTTCTCCGCCGCCTTGACCATTATTTGAGTTTCGGTTTCCTCTACAAGCCATACCTTTTTTAAAAAAGAAAAAAATAAATACCATGTTTTACTTTTCTTTTATTTTGGTATTGAAAATGGTTTTCATAATGTTTTTATATCAATGTGTTGTATTGATATCTTGTGATTGAAAGGTAGAAATGTTATGTTTCCTTTATGCATGTTTTATGTGATACGATTATGTTGTGGTTCTTGGGAATTATTATGAAAACTGGTGGTTCCATGATAAACTAAGGGCGGGTGAGCCCTATATAGCTCTCCAATGCATTGGGTAACGTGAAGGAGTGAAACTTTAAGGTTTCTCTGAAGAGATTTAGGTAATATACTGTGATGGGTATTCCAAACGTAACAAAGAGGGTTACTCCCTACGTAAAAATGTTATGAATGCCTCAAGATACCTTTATGTCTTATGATTTCTATGATTTATTCATGATTTGATGAGGTATGTTAAAGTGCTTATGTTTTATGGGTAATGTATGATTTCATTCTTATGTATATTTGTACCCATGTTTCCTTTCCATATTTTTATATCCCTTACTGAGCTTTTTATGCTCATCCAATTTTTTTTGAAATTTTTTTCACAAGTCAAGGGAAAGGTACATGATATGATGATAATGTCAAGGATGTATCAAGAATGAATCCATGTTTTATTTTAAATATGTTTCCATTGATGGGAAAGAAGAGTACTATCTTTATGTAACCGCTTTGTTTATATGTGGAATGTAATGCATGTTTTATGATCTAATTCTCTAAAACTCTAAACCCAAAAAGATCATCAATGTGTAATAATGTAATAACTCAAGATTAAGTAAGGTTTAAGGCTGGGGACTTATAGTTGGTATCAGAGGTTGGTTTAGATAACTTTCAGAGTTAGAATTCTATTAAATGATTATCCAAAAATATTTTTTTTATGGTCAAATTTAAGTGACGTAGTATTTGAAGATTACCATGTTGCTTCATCTAAGACATGTTTGTTCAGAATGGGTTTCCGCAGAGGAAACAGGGAAGCAGTGCTAGGAAGGCATGCAGAAGGAAATAACCTTCCAAATCAGCATCCTGAGATGGTCGGAATTGGAACTGAACAGTTTGTTGCAGTAATGGTGCAGTTGACTCAAGCGATAAATGGTGGTGGTATCCATGAATGAGATCAGCCAAATCAACCGCAGAGGAACATGTCAGTGGTGGAACATTTCATGAGGCAACATCCCCCATCATTCAGAGGATCATCTAAACCTGTGATAGCTGAAGGGTGGATTAAAGCACTGGAGAATATTTTCGATGTCATGGGGTGTTCAGAAAATCAAAAGGTTAGTCTTGATATTTACCGTTTGGAGGGTGAAGCAGATCAGTAGTGGTCGATGGTTAAAAATATCAGGGACGCTGATGAGATTGATGCTCTCGACTGGGATGAATTCAAAGGTATGTTTCTTGAAATTTTTTTCCTAAGGATGTTCGACTTAGGATGGAAAAACAATTCTTGGAATTGAGGAAAGAGGAAGACTCAGTGGCTACCTATGAAGAAAGGTTCACTCGATTGGCAAGGTATGCTCCAAATTTTATCCGAGACCTTGATAGTAAAATCAATCGTTTTTACTCAGGATTAAATCCAAAATATCGAAGTGAATTAGCTTCTCGTGAGTTTAAAAGTTATGAAAAGATTGTTCGATGTCCTGAGAAGGTGTAAATGGAGTGTGCCGATGATCAAGTGTTCTATAACAACCAGCAGAAGAAGAGACTAAGGTGGCAGGATAAAGGGAAGAATTCTTCAAAAAAGTCTGATGGTATGAAATCTAAGTTTCCATTTTGTGATAAATGTGGAAAAAGGCATGCTGGGGAATGTCTTCTGAATTCTAGAAAGTGCTACTGATGTGTTAATATGGGACATAAGGCTCGTGATTGCACTGAAAAAGATCAAGGTGAAGGTAAGACCAAATTTGATTTACAGTTAGTGAAATTTTTTAAGTGCAATGAGATGGGTCACTATGCAAACAAGTGTCCGACAAAGAGCCTGAGTGATGGGAAGCAGTTATACTACTGGCAGAAAGGGGTGGTGAAATCCTTTGAAACTACTTCAGCAGATGTCGGGCCATCAAATGAAGTTGTATCAGGTACTTTGTTTGTTTTTTCAGATTAGGCCAGTGTGTTGTTTGATTCGGGGTCCACACATTCTTTCATCTCTGAAACCTTTTCTAGTAAAATGGGAATACCATCTCAAGAAATGACTCCTGAACTTTTGGTAAAAACACCTGGGGGAAATTTTGAGGCAAAAAGAATTTATAAGAATCTTCATATCCTTATATGTGGAAAGAACCTAGTTGCAAACCTTATTGTTCTACCTCTAGTAGAGTTTCATGTTATCCTAGGTATGGATTGGCTCTCTATTTTCCATGCTAAATTGACTGTAGAGCTAAAGAAGTTTATTTTCAGAAAGACTTTCAGTTTGTGTACAAGAATGAACCCTTACTGTTGATAACTTATCAAGAGGCCAAGAAACTTGTAAAAGATGGAAATGAATGTTACCTTGCACACATTGTTGAAAACAAGGGAACTATTTATATTAATGATGTGCCAGTGGTAAATGAGTATCCTGATGTTGTTCCTGATGAGTTACCTGGAATAATACCAGATCGGGAAGTTGAGTTTATTGTTGACTTTGTTCCGGATGCTAATCCAATTTCAAAACCGCCTTATCGAATGGCTCAAATTGAACTTTTAGAGTTGAAGGAGCAATTGGAAGATTTATTAGAGAAACGTTTCATTTGACCTAGCACATCACCATGGGGTGCTCCTGTTTTTTTTTGATAAAAAAAGATGGTTCAATGAGACTTTTCATTGATTATAGAGCCTTGAATAACATCACTGTTATGAAAAAATATCCTTTTCCTCATATCGATGATTTGTTTGATCATCTCCAGAGAGCTCAGTATTTTTCAAAGATTGACTTGAGGTCGGGGTACCATCAGCTGATGGTAAAGGAAGCAGATGTTCCGAAGACTGTGTTCCGTACAAGATATGGCCATTATGAATTTTTAGTAATGCCTTTTGGGCTAACCTATGCACCTGCTGTATTCATGGGCTTAATGAATATAATTTCCCATGAGTTCTTGGATATGTTTTTGGTGGTTTTCATTGATTATATTTTGGTGTTTTCTAAAAGTAAAGAGGAGAATGAAAGACATTTAAGAGTTATCATGCAAACCATAAAACAAAACAAACTGTATGGAAAATTCAACAATTGTGAGTTTTGGTTGAAACAAATTTCTTTCCTTGGTCACATTGTTTCTAAAGATGGGATAACTGTTGATCCTGCAAAAACAAAAGTTGTGGAAGACTGGCCAAGACCCACAAATGTAACTGAGATTCGTAGCTTCCTTGGTTTGGCAGGCTATTACCGAAGGTTTGTTAGAAATTTTTCACTGTTATCTAGTCCAATGACTAAGCAAACTCGGAAGGGTGTTAAGTTTATCTGGACAAAGGAATGTGATGATTGTTTTCAAGAATTGAAAAGAAGATTGGTGAATGCTCCAGTTTTGGCACTACCTTCCAAGAATGGTGAGTTTGTTATCTACAGTGATGCTTAATTGAAAGGACTTGGTTTCATCCTAATGCATAATGATCAGGTAATTTCTTATGCTTCACGACAGTTGAAAACTCATGAGGTAAATTACCCTACACATGATTTGGAATTAGCTGTTGTTGTTTTTGCTTTAAAAATTTGGAGGCATCATTTGTATGGAGTAAAGTGTGAAATATATACTAATCACAAAAGTTTAAAGTATATATTCACTCAGAAAGAGTTAAACATGAGACAGATGAGATGGCTGGAATTAATCAAGGATTATGATTGTACATTTCATTACCATCCGGGAAAACCAAATAAAGTGGCTGATGCTTTGAGTCAAAAAAGTAATGCTTCATTAGCAATGGTGAATTTGGAACATGATCCTTTGGTTAAGGATTTTATGAACTTTGGAATAGAAGTTGTTGGTGTAGGAAGTTCTTTTGTTTTGTTTCTAGTATCAGTGAGATCATCTCTATCAGACAGAATCAAGCAAGCACAGAATCAAGACAGTGAGTTGCAGAAAAAGGTAGAGTTGGTTCAGAAGGATAAGTTGCCTGAATTCAACATTGATAATGATTGAGTTTTGAGATTTGGGAAGAGATTGTGTGTGCCTTGTGATTCATAGTTGAAGAGAGAGTTGTTATGTGAAGCTCATAGTTCTCCGTTTTCAGTTCATCTTGGCAGTACTAAGATGTACAGAGATCTTCGGGAGTATTATTGGTGGGACGGAATGAAAAGAGATATTGCTGATTTTACTGTGAAGTGTTTGACATGTCAACAGGTTAAAGCAGAGCGGAAGTTACCGAAAGGGATGCTTCAGCCTTTACCAGTGCCACAGTGGAAATGTGAGAATATACCCATGGACTTTGTTGTGGGATTACCGAAGACATCTCGAGGTAATAATGCAATCTGGGTTATTGTTGATCGCTTGACTAAATATGCTCATTTCCTTGATATACGAGATAACTTTTCCCTAGATTAACTTTCCCATTTGTATATTAAAGAGATAGTCTGGTTACATGGAGTTCCCCTCTCCATTGTATCTGATCATGATCCCAGGTTCATTTCTAACTTTTGGAAAGGCTTTCAGAAGTCATTGGGTACTGAATTAAATTTTAGTACAACATTTCATCCTCAATCAGATGGGCAGTCAGAATGAACAATTCAGACCTTGGAAGATATGCTACGAGCTTGTTCGATGGATTATCAGGGATGTTGGTACCAACATCTTTCTTTGGTTGAATTTTCATATAATAACAGTTTTCATTCCGGTATACAGATGGCACCATTTCAGGCATTATATGGGAAGCGGTGTCGAACTCCATATTTTTGGGATGAAGTGGGTGAAAGGAAGTTGATGGGACCATAATTGGTGGAAGGGATGGAAGAAAATGTTCAGCTGATTCAGAAACACATGAGAACAGCTCAGAGTAGGTAGAAGAGTTATGCAGACAACAGGAGGAAGGATCTAATTTTTGAGGTAGGTGATCATGTTTTTCTCAAAGTCTCACCATGGAAAAGTGTGATGAGATTTGGTAAGAAAGGAAAGCTGAGTCCATGGTTCATTAGACAATATGAAATTCTGGAGAGAGTTGAATCAGTTGCATATCGGGTGGCTTTACCTTTGAGTTTATCTCAGGTACACAATGTTTTTCACGTTTCGATGTTGAGAAAGTATATGCCAGATCCATCTCATGTTTTGAGTCCAGAGGTAGTTCAGATAGAAGAGAACCTATCTTATGAGGAACAACCGGTCCAGATTCTTGACAACAGGGATAAAGTGTTACAAAATAAGGAGATTAATTAGGTAAAGGTTTTGTGGAAAATCCGCACGATGGAAGAGGCAACATGGGAATCTGAAAATGCAATGAGGGATAAGTACCCCCATTTATTCGATAAGAAAATAAATTGCGGGGATACAATTTTCTAAAGGGGGGAAGGATGTAACATCCCATGTAAGTAATGAATAATATATATTTTTATCTATGTCAATTAATGAATTAGATAGTGTTTTAGAGTCTTAAAATCGAAAATAAATCCAATCTTAATCATGGAATACACTAAGATTTTTTAAAGGATTGTTTTACTACCTTTTGATAGAAAACCATTTTTAAATCTATCTTTTGACAATTTTATAAGCTATTTTTGTCAAAATAAACTTATTCTTTATGATTGGGACATCAAAATTTACTTTGTGTGAATTTTTGGTATTTTTCTGACAATGTTCATTTTTTTATAAATAGTGAAAAATACTGTATTTTAAATCAAAACTGATTTTTAATCTACTTTATTTATATGATTAGATATCATTTGAATTTGTTTTAAAGTTAAATTAAAATAAATTTTTACCATCTAATCCAATGGTGGTCATTAGGATTAATTTCACTTTGGAATTGGGCATAAACTATGCCAAACTTTTCATAGATATTGTTTCAAAAAAACCCGCTATTTGTTTTGACAATGTGAATTATTTTTAAATCAATTATTGAAATTTCTGTGTTTGGAATTTGTTAAAATGGATTACATATTTGGAATCAGAAGGTCCAAATTATGTAATCAAGATTCTTTTGTTTTTGGACATTATGAATAGTAACAACGGTAATTATCTTTAATTATCTTGATTAATGAGTAATCAGGTAGTTAAGGATAATAAAATGATATCATAATAATAGAAAAAGACCACAAAATTTGTCCTAAGGATACTTGTTGTCTCATGAACGACCATGGGATGCCTTGTGCCAAACTTGGGGGCCCATGGAATCACTTTTGTGAGAAAGTGACTTTTTATCTTTTTATTTTTAAAGAATGTTAAATATGACAAAGAATGTATCACCTAATTAAAATATTTTTCATTTTGTCTACATAAATGATCTATTGGACTATAAATATTCATTAAAAATCTAAAACGATTTCCTACATCATGATATTTTGTTTATAATTTTTAGAAATTAAATTTATTAAATTATTTATGACATCATGATGATGCAGCAATTACCTCATTAATAAAGGATTTAAATAAAATGAAATGATAATGTGATATCTATAACATACACATGTCAAAAACCTATTTTATGGGTGGATTTTGAACCCTTATCACCTTAACCTCGAATTATATCAATGTGGGACCTTTTTAATCCATAAATCATTTTCAAATAAAGTAACATTTCTTTACTTTCCAAGAGTGCCCCTCCTCTCCTCTTATAAAAGGCCCCCACCTCAACCTCCTTACCCACACTCCCAAAGCCTTTGGATCGGCCAACCCCTACCCATTTTGTCTCTCCACACCCCTTCCTTACTTCTTGAAGCCTCATTTGGGGCAGAAGTCTTCTCAAGAAAGCCTCTGAGCTCAAACCAAAGGGTGTTACCCGATTCTAGGGTAATGTCTTCACTTGAGTCCTTTTGTTTTATTTTTCTTCTCCAACCCCCTAAACTCTTTTTATTAATTTATTTTGTAACAACTCCAGTATCTTCAATATAGTATAATGTTTTATAAGAAGTATTCGAGCTACACTTAAACACACCTACATCTAATGGTTAAAGGACATACTGTTTCCGTGGATGGTGAATTTATACCTCCCGAAACGATGATTGTTCAACATTCTTTTAACACCTTCAAAGGTGGACATTAATATGTCACTATATTTATATATGATATATAATATGTTTATGTTTTCCTTAAGCTTCTTTATTTTTCATTTTGGTCATACCTTTATGGTTTCCATTATGGGTAAACACGATATCTTCATTTAAGGAAGTGCGGACTACCGCCCCCTCAAAGTGATTTGATTCGTTAAATACCATATGTGAGACGTATAAAGGATGGAACTATGATATTATATATGATATTATACTGGAATTATAATATACCTTTATCTCATTATGATTCCATTCTATAAAATATGAAATAGAAATGAAAGTAGCGTTCATGCGTACGTACGGCTTAGTGTCTCCATGAACGGTGCATATCATTTCTTACCTCTAAATGATTATGTAATATTATAAATGCATGTATATACTGGATATATATGATATATACATCATGATTATAATTCTGGATATAATGGATACATGAACAACTTGTAATTATAAAGGGTTTATTTTTTACTCAAGTACCAATGATCGTAAAAACGACCGTTATTAACTTAAATAATTACATAGTGTTCATGACATGGAAATAAGTGATATAAAAGGAATAATGAACTTGAAAAAGGTTCTTAAGCAAGTAGAAATTAACTCATGTTTATTATTCAGGAAATTAAAGAATGATCAAGTCATGTCGGACCTGAGGTATGGGACTTCTCTCAATCTCCTTTCATTGAGGCATATTTTGTTTTATACACAACCTTATTTTATACGGTGTATAAACCCCTTTTAATTTTAGGTTTATCCAAAAGGAATATTTTTTATACGTAGCGTTTCACTAAATAACAAAAGGGATTGTTTTTGTCGTACGTATGTAGCGAAAACGACTTCTTCGCCGACGTGACCATTATTTGAGTTTCAGCTTCCTCTACAAGCCATACCTTTTTTAAAAAAGAAAAAATAAATACCATGTTTTACTTTTCTTTTATTTTCGTATTGAAAATGGTTTTCATAATGTTTTTATATCAATGTGTTTTATTGATATCTTGTGATTGAAAGGTGGAAATGTTATGTTTCCTTTATGCATGTTTATGTGATACGATTATGTTGTGGTTCTTGGGCATTATTACGAAGACGGGTGGTTCCGTGATAAACTAAGGGAAGGTGAGACCGATATAGCTCTCCAATGCATTGGGTAACGCGAAGGAGTGAAACGTTAAGGTTTCTCCAAAGAGATTTATGGAATATACTGTGATGGGTATTCCAAACGTAACCAAGAGGGTTACTCCCTATGTAAGAATGTTATGAATGCCTCAAGTTACCTTTATGTTTTATGATTTCTATGATTTATTCATGATTTGATGAGGTATGTTAAAGTGCTTATGTTTTATGGGTAAAGTATGATTTCATTCTTATGTATATATGTACCCATGTTTCCTTTCCATATTTTTATATCCCTTACTGAGATTTTTATGCTCATCCCAAGTTTTTTGAAATGTTTTTCACAGGTCAAGGGAAAGGTACATGATATGATGATAGTGTCTAGGAAGTGTCAAGAAAGAATCCATGTTTTATTTTAAATATGCTTCCATTGATGGGAAAGAAGAATACTATCTTTATGTAACCACTTTGTTTATATGTGGAATGTAATGCAAGTTTTATGATCTAATTCTCTAAAACTCTAAACCCGAAAAGATCCTCAATGTGTAATCTTGTAAAAACTCAAGATTATGTAAGGTTTTAGGGTGGGGCCTTATAGCTCAACTGAATGCCATCATAACATTTTTGCGTCATTTTAATTTCCAAATAGAAGCATCAAATGAAGAATTATTGGAAGGTTACAAATTTCTTTATCAGGATTTTTGATTCTAGTACCTAAAAATGAATCACAAATGAAATATTAGAATTGTATACAAAAAAATGGATGATATCATCAGAAAGTACAAAATTGATTTTTCATGACATTAAATGACATCACCTGAGAAGGAATCTGAGTTGACATTCCCATCTATCTTATAGCGTGATTTACCACATGTAGTATAACATGATAAATATTCATTTTGTTTCCTATATAGTACACAATGATTGGGGAAATAATGTATATTTTTATACCCCAATTCCATTGGGCATAACATTTTAGTCACCACATAATTGGTATCTGGAAGCCCAATGAATTTTGAAAGTAGCTCTTTTAAAAGCTCATGTATGCTTGAGAAACGTTTATCACTCCACCCATTTCTTGATTTTATGTTAACTAATCAGAACAAAACTGATAACAATGTATATTTGAAGCAACATGAGAATAATGGTTTCTTATAATCTCCTTAAAATTGTTCAACAATTTCGATTTTTTTTGTTTCAACACCTAAATCATGTATCAATTCTTTAGTATGATCCTCGGCCTCATTATTAATATTTTCATCAACATTGGATGTTTAATTTTTATTTCTTTTACCATGGCAGATAGAAAGTTTATAATTATGGATAAAACCATAACAAATGATATGGTCTTTGATTTATTTAGAGTTAATCTTTCCTTATATATAAACACGTGTCACATGGAAATAAAAACAAATCAATGTTTTGAAGTTTTTTTTTGCAAATTCCAAGAATTAATCAACTCTTTTTACATATTCAATAGTGGTGATTTGTAAATGTATCCAATTAAGATCACATCAATATCTTATATTACAAAAATAATTGGTGAATATATAAAAACATATAAACATTTAAATATATAAATATATATACAGATAAATTGTAAACAGCAAAACATTTAATAAAAACAACTGATAATCAGATATGAAACATCATATATGAAACCAATTTACAAATAGTAAACATTTTATTTTAATATTATATAAATGTGTTATATTTATATTATAATTAAATTATAATATCAATCTTCTAAAATTTATTAGTTCATTTTACATAGTTGTAGCATTATTTCGATGTTTCCTGTATCAAAATTATTAATAATTGCATTAATTTAAAGGTTGAAAAATTAGTTATTATTAGTAATATGAAATAATAATTACCGTAAATGTTCATATTATAAGTGAAATCAATCCTAATAATCCCAAAATTATGACAGATGAAATTAAATTCAAAACTAAATTGATATATCTTACAACACATTTGGGTGAGAGAATAATTGAATCGTTTGAGGAATAATAATTTGTTGTGTATCCATTTCATTTTCTGATGTATATATATATAGATTATCTAAAACAATTGTCTAGTAGAATGAACCAACAAAATCAACCAATATAATAATCCAATGGAATAAAAATACTATATAAACTGAATGATAACACACACACTAGTAGAAAATCTAGATGTTATCAAGCCTACAGTATTATATAACTCGGGACTTAACTCAACTCTATTTATAAAATTTTTGGGAATAAAGGATAATGATAAATATATCAAACCTAAATCATGTATAATATAGCACAATCTATCAATATTAAATGTCAATAAAAAGATAAAAGAGAGATAATTTTTTCTACTAATGAATTCTAGAATTATGTCACCCTTTTGAATAAGATATCTCCAAAATTGATGTATTATATCAATGTTATTTTTCCTAGAATGATACATTAGATATTTAGAAATATTAATATCACTTTTATAGTTTTTTATAGATACATATCTAAATAGATATCCAGAGTATAGTAACTTGTGTTTTATCGATATAATTATTCAATAATAATTTCTTAAAGCAATGTACTCATCTTCAAAAGTAGATAATTCTATATTATTATGATTTTTTACTACCCTATAAAGCTAGATACTTGTTCGATAAGTGACATATACCATAGGATATTTTTCTATCTAACATACATCCACTAAAATACATATATATTTTCCTATTTCAATCAAAATATTGTCCTCCAAGGTAGAATAATATTAAACTGGTTGTACTTTTTTGGTATTTTAAAACATTTTCATGAAAATATAAACGAGACTCCATAATTTTTTTATTGAAACCAAAAATATATACATAGAAAAAATATAATGTTTTCCATCTATATATCAAAAAAATTAAACTCCCAATCATACCTTAATAAAAGTTTTGATTAACTAGTTTCATTGTTTCATCGAGATCCAATTTACTAGTGGTTCTCACTAGAGTATCACTTCCTTTTGAGATATCTAGGCCAAAACATTTTAATGGATATTTATTATACATACATTGGATTAATATAATTACATGATTATTTTGAACTATACTAAATCCAAAAAAACATATTTTTTCTCCTATAAAACCCATAACAAATTATGTTTTAATTAATTTTTAAATTTTATTACATAAAAAATTTAATAGATAACCAAAGATAACACCATAAATATATATTTGTAAAAAAATATCTATTGATGTTCTTTTTATGTATATGGTAGTGTTATGGAAACCTTTTGTAAAACTATTTGAAATAAGAAAAGTGTCGATCTTGACATACTAAGATCGATGTGTTTGAATTAATCCATAAAATCCTTTTTCCAATTTAGATAGTTGATTTGGAAAATAAGGATTTTATCACCATGGGGTTTTTTCAATAAATAAATCCACAAAAAATCATACCATTTATAATAAAACACTTAACAACCATTTTATAAAAATTAAAAATTAGGTGTTCTACAAAAAAATAAATAACCTAATAGATTCAAGTCTAGATAAAAGAGAACACGTTCTTCATAGTTAATACATTATTTATGACTATAATTTTATTCCAGAAACATATATTTATTTATAATTTATTTTTCAGATTAATCAACCTTTCTTCTATATACACATTTAGTGCCAATAGTCAAGGAGTATTTAGGTTTCTCAACTAGTTGTGAGACCCATTAACCTTCAAACTGATTAAACTCTTCTTGCATGGTCATTACCGAATGATTAACACTAATTGAATCATTAATATTATTAGGTTCAACCATTGAACAAAATTCATGATGTTCATTTTAGTTTCTGATTTTACATTTGGTAAGAGTTCCTTTATTTTTATCTTAAATAATGGAATCTAAAGGATGGTCTCTATGGGATCGAATGGTTCAGGGTGCACTGTATTCCTCTAGGTTTTTTTCAAGCTCTGGTTCATCTAATTGTATTTTACAAGATATTTTCACGTAAATAATTAGTATTCTTATTACTATTTGAGGATTCATTGATATTTAAATTAGACATATCATCCTCCATATTTTATACAGATTCTTTAGATACATATAGATTTGTCTTACCATATATGACATGAATAGGGTATTCCACCATATTTTTTCTTTTATTTAATACTTTATTGGATTTTTTGGATATAGAATAGATATGGAATTTTCCCAAGTTACACATACATGAAAACATTTCCATTTAATACTTTTTATTTAGAATATAAACTTTTCATCCAAAATATTTGAAATAAATTTACCTAGGATTTGTACCATTCTATAATTCATAGGGAAAATTCTTTAAAATGGT
Organism: Viscum album; assembly: GCA_963277665.1. Taxonomy (NCBI): domain Eukaryota; kingdom Viridiplantae; phylum Streptophyta; class Magnoliopsida; order Santalales; family Viscaceae; genus Viscum; species Viscum album. The sequence continues at coordinate 1,059,771,738 of OY728125.1, forward strand.
CTTATTAAGACTCTATTAATTATATAACATGTTTTATTCACTTTTTTACACCAAAAATATACTTGGAATTCATATTTACTGATCATGGTTTAGGATATTGATTGAAGGATCATATTTCTTCTTCCAAGAACCCCATTATTTTGAGGTATTAAAGTTGTAAATAAGTTATGATTATAGCCATTTTTTAAACATAATGATTCATAATATTTATTTTTGAACATTAGTTTATTACATCTTCTCACACACTTAATGGTAAGTCTATTAAGGTTCTCTGTGTATTTTATATACTTTGAAAAACATCTACAAGCCTTGCCTTTGTGATTTGGGAAATATACCCATGTTTTCTAGAATATTTATTAATAATTACATAAGAATAATTTTTTATATCTAACTTTGAAACATTAGTTGACCCAAAAAATCCTTCTAAACTATTTATAGTATTTTAGTGGTTCAAAAATAATTTTTTGTCTTAAATAAACAATGTGTACTTCATTTCTGTTATGAATAACACACATTATATTTTTAGAAATCCTATTTAGGTGGATATATAACTAAACCCTTTTTGGATAAATTTATAATAGATTATAAATTATAGTGTCATAATATCCTTTGAAACAACCATGGTTTGTGATGAAATTCTTTTAAAAAATAAATTATTTTGATAAAATAATTACATTAAATCAACTATAGAAACATCATCATTCATGAAAATATGAAATAATAAATTAAATTTAGAATCATAAATAATATATGAAATGTTCTAAAACATAACAAAGACACCGTCATCACATAACTGTGAAACTATTAGTAGATTATACTTTAATCCACAAAAAGAAGACATTATAAATTATATATGTTTTAGAATTACTTATATGAATATAGACAATACTTTTTTATTTTTTAATTGTCACCAAAAGTCTCATGCCCACAATCCATTATAATCAAAATCTAGAAACATGAGAATTATCATTCCAGGTTTTTTAAATACCCATTATCCAAATACCATAGCTTCTTAAAGGATCATTTAAAATAATGTTCCTATTGTCATTTAAATACAAAATTATTTTGGTAACTAGATCTATTTTGTCCAATATAGTTTAGTAATTAATTATATCGGATTTCATATTAGTTTAAAACATTTATTAACAATTTAATATAATGAATTATATAAATAATATATGTCCTAATCTAGATTCATTAGATTTATATATTCTTGCTACACAGTTTACAATATATTTCTTCATAGAAATTGAACTTAGAGTGAAATGTTTTTTATAGAGTTTGTTTTTTATCTAGGATGATAACAAAAACAACTCTAGGTTTCTGTACAACATGAATTACTATAATTTTATTGATTTTATTATTTCTTATAAAAAACATCAACATATTTTTTTTGTTATTAATTTTTAAATATTTTGTAATTTATCTCTTCGAGAATCAGTTGGTTATTTTTCATTTCAACAATAATATATATTATAACAGTAATCGATAATGGATTTGGTTTCTTTAAATTCATATATTTATCTTTTATATTATTTTAGGTATTTTCAGACATATTAAAATATTCAAATAGTTCTTCAGAGGACATAACATTTTCATCATGATTTTATTTTCCATATAGATCATAATTAACACCAGTAACCTCTAGTGTAATTACCACAAATCATAGATTGGACTTCTGAGGAGAATCTTCTATGGATGAGTTAAAATATCCTAGACAATCCCCAAAATAACTCTATGTTTATCTCATGACTATGTTGGGATTAATACCTTGATACATAATTTCTTTATTTACATTAATCAAGATAAAATAATATTTGATATTCCATTTTCTCTCACACTCATTGTAGGAAACTTATTTAAATATTGAATCCTTATTCAAGTTTCAATTTCTACCATACGTTCCCCTGAAATTTAATTTTCTAAATAACTTGTTATTCTTGTAATAATTCACAAATATTCCTTCCTAATGTCTCAGTTAAACCTAGATTTAAGAGTCGCCATCAATTTTACTAGTTCTCTCCTCATTGATTGACTTTGTAGATTTTGTTTGATCTTCTTTGAAATCATTTTTTTTTGTTTAAGGAAATTCAGCATTTAAATTAATTTTCACCTCATACATCATTAGTTATCTAATAAACTCCCTCATTAGTAACATAAATATATCACATCATGCTCGAATGAATATGGAAGTGCAATCCATCTATTTTGTAAGAATATTAATATCCTCACCACTTAAGACTTATCATAAATACTCTTTACCAGTTATTGAATTATATTTTTTATTTTTATTTAATGTGAGATACCTATTAAAAATAGACATTAGAGGATTCATCATGAATGAATCAAATTTAATACTATATTATTTTAAATAATTTCATTGAAATTAGATATTACTTCATGATACATAGACAAAGTATTTAAAATTTCAAAGTAACTATAATATATTATATTCATATTCATATTCTCTTAGTGCACTGTATAAATAATTAATTTTATGTAGTTAAAATAATAAACATCATTAGTATCATCACTCAAGTTATCTCTAGAAATTTTGGTTTTTTATATTTATCTTTAATTACATTCCACATTTAAAAACCCACAATTTCAAGATTTATTTTCATCTTATTCCTCCATTAATCATAGTTAATACCATTAAAACATGGTGGTTGTTTATAATTATTTTACTCAAGTATAATATTTTCAATAAAGTTGTAAATTTATAATTAAATTATATATATATATATTTGATAGGAACTTAATTGCAATTAAATCTAGACAAATAAAAATAAGAATGAAATAAAACCATTGATACCAAATTTCGGTCAGAGTGGAGTACTCATGATGGGGGTGAATTGTTTATTGAATAAAAAAATTTCTTCCATTTTTTTAAGAAATCTCACAGTTTTTGAAATTATCATTATTAACTAATATTCTGGGTATATCTAATTTAATTCATTGGAATTACCTCTTATAGGTTTGATAAAAAATTAGTTTGAATAATCATAATATTATCCAAATATTTTGAGATTAGTCTACTTATATTTAACAATATAAATATCACATGTAAATGATAGTTATCAGAGTAATGATTCAAAAATGTGTTTTTTAATAAATACACAGACATCCAAAAGAATAAGTAAGAAATTACACATAATAAATATACAAAAAAATGGTTTGGTCTCAAGTAAATACATAATACTCACCACTTCATAGTTACCTTCGAATACTCATTTTTGTTAATTAATTAATATATTCACAACCTGGATCTCATTTTAAAATTAAAAACACTTATATGGAAGTTAAATATAAAAACAATATCTTCTATAGTTATATATTGGATTGAAGATGTAAAATAATTGTGAAGATTCTATCATATTACTATCCAATATAGTAAAAAAGACTGTGAAAAAGATTTAAATAGATAATATAATTATAAATCTAAATTAAGAAAATAGATAAGAAAATAGAAATAATATAGAAGTTATTATTTATTTGTCTTTCAATGACCATATTTATATTCTCATAAATTAGATTATTATTCTTATTTATTTTCATTATATCTTTCCTTCAATACTATTTGAAAGAACTATGAAAAGTTTATTTCCAAAAAAATTATCATATACAATATAGAAAACCAACATTCATTCCAAAAACACACTTATAATGGAATACTAACTTATCACATTAACCACCTGTAATCAAACAATAAAACAATATATTATGAAAAAGGGGATACAAAAAATTACAGATTTAAAAAATAATATTATCTATTAGAAAATAATTATAAAAAAAGTCATCATACAGTACAACATATTTACAAAGTCTGACATTGTATTTAATTAACATGAGTAGTTTTTTTATGAATAATAATTATTTAATCATCATACATAACAAATATCTAACTTCAATTTAAATTAATAATATTTACATAAGATTATAAATTTAATTTTAATTATATAATGTAATGAGGTCAGAGACTTCAATGAATAAATATTCATTCTAGTGGGTGAAATACTTGACTAGAAGTATAATAATCAGACTGTTGGTGGAAAAACTAGACATGATTTATAATTTTAAGACTCCTAGAATATAAACATTATAGAGGTTTCATCCTTTGACATTGTTTTAAAAGAATCATATAGTGGTATAAAAGGATAACAGATGAGGGTAGATTCCTTCTGAAGATAGTAAAAGTGGCCTATTAGTAGAAGGTTTAGCCTTGTGGGAGATAAAAAAATTTTATAGTAGCGGGCTTTAACTGATTGAAGAATGATTTTACATGACAGTAGTATAATCATGTTTTTTAGTGGAAAATGTCCACTAGAGGTAGAATAAGTATAATAGTGGTAGAACAAGTATACAGGTTGATAGAGGATTTATTTTATTGAAAGTGAATGTTTTCATTAATAACATCTATGTAATAGTCATAATTATAATGTTTCAATCATTTTAGATATAAATAGTTTGTAAAAAAAATAAATAGGAGTTTTGAGAATTAAAATAAGGAATATCTAGATTGAGTCAAGTGATAATTTAATTGTAAATAAAACATTTTAATCACCAAATTAAGGGTTTTATTCCTATTTTGGTAACCTAAGTTTTAACATATTCATATGTTTCTTATGAAATTATGAAAAAAAAATTTCTAATGTTTTTATATAATTTTTAGGATTTATAAATATTACCTTTCTACATGTCATTTTTTATTATGAGATTATAGGATGTAATGGGTGGGTCTAAAATTATATTTACCATTAATGTATTAGGTTATTTGGTATATCTCATGATAATATGAATGTTAACCATAAAAATGATTCTAAATTTTTTATATTCTATTTAATAATATTTCTATATATTTGTTATGTGAAAACAGGAAGCTATCATTGTTCACATTCAATGTGTGTGTGTGTTGTCCATATTTTTATAATATTTTTTGGAAAATTCATATGGTTAACATATCTAAATTTGATTTTATTTTATTTTAACACATGTTTTTTTGACATCATTAGATTGTATTGATGACCACATTTTATTCCCCATTGGTTTTTTATGTAATACCTTGACATTAAACTATGTAAATCATGGGATTATATATTGATAACTTTAAATCTTAAATTGATTATGTTTCTAATGATTCCATTTTATTCCATTTACGATGACTATAGATATCGCTTTCACTAATGAATTTCCTATGGTGATTTCAAGTATTATAATGTGATCAATAAACATATAATATTTTAACTATAAAATATTTGTGTAATTATACAAGATTATGTTTTAATATTTATCTAGTTACCAAATATTCTAAACAAAAGATTCTATAATGGATATTGTAATCAATTATAATGTAATTTATGAAAATTATATAAGTGATTCACTAGAACAAAATGTGTGGTTCAAGGGGATTACCATTTTTATCAAATCAAAGATTGGTTCTTTCTCGTAATTAGGATATTGAGACATTTAGGATTATTTCTATTGGTATAAGATAGATTTAACTAATTAATTAGTTCGTGTATAAATATTATGAACAAATAGGTTCCAATTTTGATCACTACTCATGTTGAATTATATGATCAACTTATAATTACTTTAGTGTTACTATTTTTCTTAAAAAACATATAATAAATATTAACAAAATTAAGTAAGTGAGAAAAATTATGATGATCCAATTTCATTATGGGGGTAAAATATTATATGCCATATTTTAAATATTAAAAATTTAAATATTTTGTCTATTAACTAATTTGTGTGTAAAATTTAAATTTAACATTAATATTTTATCTTATGTAAATTTAATTTTTTACCATTTATTTATTTCTATGAATTGATTAAATGTATAATTTCCATATGAAATAATATTAAAATTATATACAATAAACAAACCACATTATCTAGGAAATATAAATTCATGTTGTTTTAATTAATAAATATATGAAAATTACATTATTTATACAAATAAATTGCATAAACTGCATAATATTAATAATATTATAAAAGTGAAATAAAAAAAATCATCAGTAAAATTTAAAACAAATAGGTACGTGATCTCCCAAAAAAACTACAGTCAGGAAGAATATCAAAATAAGAAATAAAATGTTTAAAAATATCATATTATTACTAAGAATTAAATATAATAAACCATGAGGAAAAATATGTTTGTCTAATTCCCATAATTTAGGGTCATACCTAGGAATGTAAATTATGTCTATTGGAATAGTAAATTTACTACTAAAGTAGTAATCTTACTCATAAAATAGTAATATAATAAAAAAATAATAAAAATGATATGTAAATTCTACTTAGCATTATGTAATTAATAAATATAAATATAATATTTTTAGGAAATAAATATTCAAATTATATAACAAATAATAGTATTCAGGAATTTTTATGAATACAAATTTTAATCTATTATGATACACATTAATTTTTATGTTCATTTTTTATAAAAAAAGATCCATAAATTTATTTAAATAAAATTGGTTTCATATTAGAATTCTTTACATAGAAATTCTATATGGAATATGTTATTTTAATATTCTAAAAACATCAATTTTTTAGTGAATTTAAACATTATTTTTGAAATTTAAATGATTTATGATGTTACACTTATTAAATAATGAGATAATAATTTAAAAACAAATATGGAACCAAAATGATATAAATAAGATAATTTATTCATTAAATAAAAAATTAAATTAAATTTAAACCTAAAAAAATCAATGTAAAAATGATAATGTATATTATTAAAATATTTTTTTCCAATTTTTCTACCCTTTTTCTACCAAATATTGAATTTTGATTTAGAATGGTTCAAAATCCAGAAAACAAGTAATTTTAATATAATATAATTCATTATGGGAAGGAAGAAAACTTCTTCATGTTATAATTTTATTATAATATTGTAATAAATATTTTTAAATAAAATTATCATCTCCTCAAGTATAAATACACCATATCCCTCCCCTTAGTAAGCCCTCTTCCAAACACTTTACATTACCCAAAATTTAATTAAAAACAAAACTTTATGACCTTTTAAAAATCTAGGGATATCATGGACTCATAAAACCCAAAAACATTACGGAAATATAGCCTCATAATATGATAATTATTAGAGATGAGGTAACACTTCCCACTTTTTGTTTTCACTCTATAACTGCCATATTTTAATCCATCCACTAGCTCTTTTAAAAAGATATTACAAGAAAATATTAATGATTATATAAAAATTATATAAACTTTATTATAGTGCTAGATACATATTCAGACATATTTGTAATAAGTATACTACCACTAGATATCTATAACAAATTTCGATTTTTAATTAGTTTTTCACGTATAAGGAAAATATTTCATTATATATCATAGATTATATGGATGGTTAGTCTTGAATATATACCTATAATTATTTCTTTACCCCCTTAAACATATTATAAAATTTTCATCATATATATTTATTACATTCATTTCCCTCTTTTGACGCTCCTTGTTAGTGGACGATTAACCAACTATGAGGAACATTGTTATTAATTAATCATCATCACCATCAGGGAATAATAAAAATAACTTATTTATAATTTTTAAATATTTAATTTCATGAATTTTGATCATCTTGATGTTAAGTTGAATAATAATTTTTTTGGTTCAAACCAAGATATCAATTAATGGCGATATAATTTAATGAATCATATCATAAAACCATTACATATTTATAAAATTAATATAAAATAAAATATAATGATTAAAATAGGTCAATAATATAATTAATTATTAAAATTAAATAATTTATTCATGTATCAATTATAATATTATGGTTAATAAATTGAAGTAATACTAATGAAGAAAAAATAATATTAGGAAAGAATATATCTCATGACTAATATTTATTGGATTCATTAACCTTATATAATCATGTTTCAAAATGTTTTATCTATTTTCTATTCACCAATAAATTTTTTAATTTTATTTAATTTTTTTTCTATGTTTGTAAATATTTTATTTATTTTTATTAATTATATATATAATTAATTCATACCATACAAATCTCATAAAGTGATTGTGTTCTAAAATTTATCATTATATCCACTCTCTTTAACAAATAATATTTTAAAAATATTCTTGTTATTTTATAATCCACCCCCATATTTATTTTATAATTAGACATTTACTAAGGATTTACATCTCTATTTTTCAAATATAACTGATTTATAAAAAAGTAAAACCATATAATTTTAGTATGTATACTCTCAAACCCAACATAGAATTTTTGGATTCTAATTCATTCCCTGTTATTTCTTAGTTTTCCGATAAAAATTAATCTAAATTAATTCTATTTTGAACTCCTTTTTTCTAGGGGATATGCATTTTTATACTTATTGAGATGATTTCTTAGTCATCATTATGATTATCATCTCATTGAATTTTATTAGGCTCATTATTATCTTATTCATGAACTGTGATATTTATTTTTTAAATTAAATCATTAAATATCCAAAATGAAAATTTCCCTTCCGATTTTAGTATCCCCTTATATTTATTGATTTTCATTTTTCCTATGACATCATAATGAAGTATATAATTTTCTCATATGGTTATTAAATAGTTATGATTCATATATGTTTTCTTTCTATATAAAATGAATGGTTAATGAAATATTATAGTCACTAACCAGCCAAAGTTATCCCTAAATAGAACACCCAATCCAGCCATGGTAAGTCCCAAAGGGTGTTCCTAATCCCGATGATCCCGAGAAAAGATTATAGTAATTAGTAGGCACCTATTGGGAATGTTTTCACCTAAAAATGATGAATATAAAATTATAGTTCCTAGAAATATAATCCAAAAAATGCATAATCAAATAAATCCAATAATGATGGAAATAATAGAAAATACCACAAACCTGAAGAGTAGAGTTAATGACTAATAGAACTTACAATAAGGGATAATATACAACATGCCAACATTTTCTCTGTATGCGAGTAAGATATCACCACATGAACCTCCAAAAAATACAGACCCATAAATAACGGAATAATCATTTAAGTTAATAAATATTCTAAAAATTAAATATATAGACATGAATTAATTAAAATCCTAGTAGGTTTTTACCAATAAACCCAAATCCTAACACATTAAAGGAAAAACTAGTTCATGAAAGTTTGAAAATAAGGATATAAAAATAGATTTTCTAGATATCTTTCTTTTAGAAAACATCTATCAAATATATTCCCCTAAAAACAATATAATTTCAAAAATCTATGTTTTTTAAAGTAAAATCACAATTTATATTATTTTAAAAAAGATCATGTGAAGATTAAATATTAAATTGATTTATGGAAACTCTTGATGGAAATCATAAAATAATATCACAGAATGATTTGGAAAATATACATATATCATTATCATGGGATCCTAGCTGATAGTGGAAAACTTTCTAGACAAAACACATCATACTCATTAAATATGAAATGTTTTAATAATGGAAAATAACTACACATTAATAAGCACACCCCAAACACACAATACAGTCTTCCTAACATAACTAAACGATAAAATATTATAGGTTTCTCTATATCCCACCTAGTGCCACCAACTAAAGAATAATTATAAATTAGTGGTCATGTAGATACCAACATATTACCTATCCACCTAGGTATTCACATGACTTATAAAAATTATTCTATTATTTTAAATTATAATAATACCATATGATCATTTCAGAAAACAAACATTCATTTGTTAATCTCACTCACACATAAAAATACCCACATGGTAACATCCCCTTTATTTAAGTATAAAAATCCAAGTAATCTTCCCTCTAAAGGTGAATTTCAATCCATGCAATAAAAAATACATTATTTTGAAAAAATACAAAAGAGTGTGTTCTATTGGTTTTAATTTTCCAAACAAAACATTAAAAATGAAAAACATACCATAAAATCATTATTTATTGGTAAATACCATAAAATAACTTTATAAAACTAAAAAACAATTAAAAAGATAAAAAATCAATAGATATAATCATTCAAGGATTTTATATGTAATTTAAAAGAAAACTAATCTTTAAAAAACTAGATTTCACATCATTTTGGAAGTCATCATAATAATCATTTTCAAGGGAAATTCCTACAATTCAGCTATGAAATGCCATTTCCAAAATGAAGGATTATTCTATTTAAACAATTTTTTTATGAAACCATATTATAGAACCCATTTCCTACCCTTTTATAAAAATATCAAGAAAACATTATTATTTTATATAGCTAATAGATATAAGAAGAAAACCTTATAATACATTGGAAACTCATGGTGAAACAAGATGTATTGTAAAATCATAATGTGACTAAAGAAAAAGTGTGTTAGGAACAAGAAAATGTAAAAACTAAACCAATAATCCGATTTCATAAAACCCCAAATAAAAAACATGGTTTAATTGATCCAAATTTTTAACAATTATAATAAAATCCGTCGATTTTTCATACAATGATCAAATGATTGGTTGATCTATACCCCTCCAAATGATTTTTCTAATAGAAATATTGTTAAATCATAAAATTAACATTCGAGATAGAAAAAAAAACTCGAATATAATATTTAATCAACGTAATATAGAAGAGTTCTAGGGAAATTAAGAAAAATTATGATGAAAAGATCTATATATTGGTTTTCCAAGATCTAGTTCCCTTAGATCCGAAGGAAATTCTATTTAAATGGAATGTAAAATACAAATTCTTTTAGGGTTAGCCTTATGTTTGAGATCCTAAGACATAAGAGTAAAAATAATATAATAATATGAATTCAATGGTTTAAAATAAATGTTCTGATTACTTTGTATTCTTCACATGATAAGGCCATATTGTTTGGTAAACTATACTTTGACGATGCATATAGTCTTTGAAACTTTGTTGAGTTACATGGTTTAGTAACATTATTTTACTAAATGTGCTCCAACTCTGTGAAATACTTTTATCCCTTGTTTGTATGATTCCTAGAGATTGATTCACAATTATCTTTAACCATGTTCTATCCTCGTATCCATTATTAAGACCCCAAAACAACTTGCATAATTTATGGGAGATGGACTATGGTTTTCCCTAACAATTAAAAAATCATTCTCCATAAAAAAACTATAATTCAAATAAATGTCACTTTGATGTAGTGGAAAATATGAAATACTGAAAAATATATTAAAAATAGATTTATTCAAGAATAGGTTATGAAAATTCTCCCCACTATAAAGATTTATTCATCCATAATATCAGAGGGATGATAGTTAATCAATATTAAAGGGAAATTAATAACCTTAGAGGCAAATGAAAACCATGGTAATATTGTGTAACAAAGTTACCAAAGTGACACTAAAAGTTAAAATCACTTATACGTAAATATAAAACTATTGTAACGTACTCCAATCACAAAATCTAGAATAGTTGATAATAACTCTAAAATCCTAATCAATGAGTCTATAATTCCAATGAAAACAAATGAATGGGTACATGCCAGAATGAGAAACTCTATAATTAAAATTTGACATGTGATATTTATTAATAAAATTGATGATAAATCATATACTACTTAATCGACAGTGAATACAGTCATTCATTTTTTTTGGAAAACTCCAAATCACTTGAATCTGTAATAAATATTCCATAAACTAAAAAAGAGTTTAAAAATTATTCCACCTCAAGGAAAATAGAAAACAATGATCATGATAGAAAATGAAGGTATTCAATTAGAAATTTATCTTCAAAAATAATTCCTCAACCAGAATGAGATATACTATAATTATTTCAAGTATGGGTAATTGGGGATCCTGATTCTAAAACACCAAATCCTAGTAAATCATCCAAGCATCAAATAAAAAATAGCACTACCTTTTGATTACCCCAACACCTAACAAATATTTCACATTTACAATAAATCAAAAGAAATTTCCCAAAAAAATTTCCCATAAATTTAAATGAAAATAAATAAAAATCCTCAAGGAATGAGCATTCAAAATACAACCAATATCCCATAGTGGACAAGTCATGAAACCTTTTTAAAAAACAAAGACACACAAATTTTTTTTAAATATTTAGTATATAATTAATTAAATATCTTATAATATCCCATAATGAAAAACAAATCACACATCAATTCGAGAAAATAAATACCTTTAAAATTGAAAGAGGATGAGATAGTAGTCTCCCCATTTTATTTTTCTTCTATTAATATCAATCCCTTTTCCAAGAGGCTTGACGATAGGGAACCAAAAATAAAGCAGGAAATAAATGGCCAGATGAGAAATTGATAGTCAATTATTTTTTATTGTGATGTAGATACTGCAATTAAATGATTTCATGTTTGGTTCACCACTTTTGGTCCATATGAAATATGTGGCTTGCCTGACTTGATGGTTTGATTGTAGTGGGTGTACAATGTCTTTATATAATCTTTCAATTTTTTCTTACCATTTTTTTACAAATAGGGAGTCCCATTGGAAACCACATATATATCTAGGCGTGGACGTACATTAAAATGTTAGGGGGTTCATTGGGGTTTCAGATACAATGACACTTAAAAACTCATATTAGTCTATAGGATGGGAGGTCCTACTCACTAGACCCTTTTGGGGAGAATTGTTTCCTATATCGAGACTCTCATATAGATTTATGTTAGGTTTGGGAATCTCTTCATATTCCTAATCTGGTTTAAGTTCCCTAAAAATGATCATAGGATATATTCTTTTTTCTGAAAGATGGATGATCTTATTTGTAATTCTATATATATTCTTCCATGTTTTTTCAACCATTTATATTTTGTGGGAAGCTTCTTAAATGTTCAATAAGTAAAACTAGGAACTCCAAAATCTACTATCATATAAGGAGGAGTATTATAATTCATGGATGGTATTGAACCATTATGATGAATGATACATTTCATGTTTTATACCAAGAATAAAAATCTACATAATTTCTTATACTAGTGTTGTTTAACATCATATTTAAATTAAAAATACGGGGGTACTGAGAAAACTGATATTGGAGTTTGAACGTTGAGGAGGAATACTAGATTTTATGATTATGGTAGGAATCAGAATTATTTAAATTCAATAATTAATTTGGAACTCACCCCATGAAATTTATCCCCGCATAATGGGTAGTTATATCATACCACTTATCAAGAATTACACACCAAGGATTCCATAGATGATTGGGATTTATGATTAAAATGATGTGATTATTGAAATTCCCTAAGCCCAAGTAACTTATACTCCCTGTGAGAAACAATTGATAGCATGTAATTAGTCTCACTACTTATTGATAGAGGTCTTACACACTGAGAAAATCCATTAGATTCTTAATATATAGATCAAGACTAAAGAGTGAATTCTACATATCATGGTTATGGTAAGAATCTGATTCATTGTAGTTTTATTGATTTCTCAATTTGATGGTAGATAAAGAAGGATGATCAACCAATGATATATATTGTGTCTTGGTAGTTGAAATGTTGAATACAAGGCATGGATTACACTGATGTGGTTTCTTATTTGAGTTTGGGTCTTTTGGATGGCATAAAAATGGATATTAAAGGAATCAAAGTTCTCATTGTTCAGTTTGATAGGGGCATACACTCTAAGGCTTCCCTTTAATGTGGGACATATCATATTATGTCGCTGATCAGAGCATTCACAATAAGGCTTCCCTTATATTGTAGGCATACAATAATATGACATTGATCAATAATTACACACATATTTTTACCTATCTTGGTATAGGTCTATGACATGAATGATATGATCATTATATCCCCCTAATCACACATGAGTTATTCTAACTTTTCGAAATAAGGGATCACAAGTAATAGATATTACTACTTATGTATGTGGGACTTAGGTGCTGGGAAACCCTTTTTAATGTTTAATAAGGAGATAAAATCATAATAAGAAGTTATATATATCCCTATTATAGTAACAATCAAATTCATTATATTTAAATTATTTTGTGTCTTACACATAAATGCTACCCTTGAATCATGGGAATATCATATTATGTCGTTGATAGGGCCATACACAAAATTTTTATCCTTGTATTATGGGAATATCATATTATTCTATTGATCAAGGCTTACACACTATGGTTTTCACTAAATTATGTGAATGTTATATCATGATGTGGATTAGGTATTACACACTGAGGTTGCACTTTTATTTTGGTTATATCATATTAAGTCGCTAATCAGGTATTACACAATATGGCTTTCCCAATATTATGGTCATATCATATTATTCTCATGATTAGGGCATACAAACGATGACTTCCCTTGTACTAAAAGTATATCATTATAGGTTTTTGACTTGTGATTACACACTTAGGATTCTTTTGTAATGTTGGAATATCAAATTATTCAAAAGATCATGGTTTACACATTAAGGCTTACCTTGTATCATGGGCATATCATAATATTCCACTGATCAGTGTTTACACACTAGGGTGGCCAATGGATTGTGTTAATATCAAATAATTTCATTGATCGGGTCATACACACTAAGGATTCCCTTTTATTGTTGGAATATCACATTAGTCCACTTATTTGAGCTTAAAAATGGATTCCATTGTATGCCCATTGGATGAGGAAATAATTTCATGATACCTCTACATGACATTGGCTAGTCATCTTCCTGACATATCTAGTTTTCTACCTGACATGTCTGGTTGTCTTCCTGAGATGCATTTAGTTAAATTTCATGATTTATGTTGACATGACCAGAGGATCTTGTGATACCTGGATGAGGATGTTTAGGAATAATCAAATTAAATGAGTCAATAAGTCCATACGACATTATAAGACCTAGATGACTTGTCCTGGAGTCCATTGCATTACCTCGACTAACTATTCGAGTGAAAACACATAATATTTTCATTATTTACTAGAGGAAATAACGTGATCAACATTTTTATCTCCTACTATAAGCTCATGATCTTGGTGGTGAGCCTGTAGGTATTCGGGAGACTCATGTGATATGTACAAAGGAAATCACCTAACCTAGATGACATGTTAAGAAAGTACCATGGGTTCTGGATGGTATCTTATAGGTCTCTGTAAGACCTCGCTGACATGCACTGGTGTTACCATATAATATCAGAGACATGTATAGTTGACATTGAAAAATATAGATGCAGATCTTGGAGTGTGTTTCAATAAGTTATTGACATAATTGGAGGAATCACATGACATTATTGATGTTTCCAGAGGATAACACATGATCAAAATGTTATGCCTATGAGACATCACATGTCTTGAGTGACATGACCACGTATAGTAACATAATCCGAATGAGTCACAAAAATCACATGAGGATCAAAAAATATATATTAATGTAATTCTTCTTTATTCTGTCTTCATTCCAATTATTTATTACATTAGTTCTTAGATTTGTAATGTTTTATCTTGTTTATGTCTCACGTGATCCATTAGATATGTGGGATGTTCATTGCATAACCCACAATAGGTCCTCGACATGATATCAAGTGATCATTTATAGGGACCATGTCTGAATCTTGATTACTGATGTTGTTCATTGGATTTTACCTACCTAAAAACCACAACAACCGAAATATTTGACGCTCTGAATAGTCCTCTCCAATTTTGGGTTTCATTGGTACACGGATCCATAGTTGTAAAGATTAATTTCTTTATGTGGGGTTTGGGATTTATAGAACTTTCTAACATAACTATTCTCTATTTTTTGTGTTATGTATCATGTAAATCCATGCTGGAGTCAGTTTAGGGATTCAGTGTTACGTGCTCCGTAAAATCATGTCGTGGGTGTCACATGATTTTCAACAACTGCAAGACCATCCCTTCATCAAACTATTTATTGGATATTGGAAAATTAAATGGTACCTAACTAATCATGATGTCATTAAAAGGGTATTTAAATATATTAGCTTGACATTTCCTAGGACATTTGCGAGATCAAGAAACATGTTGATAGGCATTCTCAGGGTATGACATGTTTGTTAAGGAAATTCTGCGAGATAAAGGTGGATTTCCAAGGGTCTTCATGAGATAAGTTTGGATTTTTATTGGTGGCCTTTCATGATCAAGGATGATTGTCTAGGTAATATTTTCTCATTTTCATAATATCATCATAAAAACCCCCAGCATGAAGCTCTAATTATTTCCCGTTTTTTTTATATTCATTTTACAAGGTAGAGGGATCTTGTGAGTTTGTACGAGTGGTGTAAAAGACAATCACACTCCCTGTTGATGATGTTTCATGTGAATAATAAAGGGTCATGTTGTTATGAAAATGCAATATCATGGAAAGCAACTTATGTTTCTTTGGAGCCAGAGAGGGAGTGAAATGAGGCATGGGCATCTTCAAGGCCCTTCACATGATGGGGGGTGACATGCCAGTTGGCTCTTTCATGACATGGTGGGCATGTCACTGCGTCTTAAATAGTGTCTTATGAACCATATGGGTGTATTACAATATATCTAAAATTTTGAAAGGATATGATATTTTTGAGTATTTTATTCTTTTTTACAATTTTGTTTGGATAGATTTCCAAGTGTCAGCTGATTAATATGCCATGTGATCCATAGGAACTCATCTTGAAGTTATAGAATGATCAATAGTTTTCTTTATATTCCTTTACTATATTAAATAGTATATGTCAATGGATATTCATATTAACTTCCAATAGGGTATTTACTACATAGATCTCCATCACATGGTCTTCTGAAGGTCTTAAGATCGTCTGTCCTTTAGAGGGTAACAAAATCCAAGGGTTATGGCCACCTTTTTCTTCATTTTCATTCCATAGAAAATAATTCAATATTCTGGTATTCATTCCTTTTTCTATTTTCCCCTAGTCATTTGGTGAGCATTAACAAATTCACCTTACCCTCATGAACAACATCTATAGGGATAAGTGATCGCTTCTGAGAATAGTAAATGTCTAATTTTGGCTTAGGTGTTTTCACCAATCGACTTTTTGGGAAACACTTGGTCTTTCAAGATGAATTTGGTATTCTTTGGAATTCCCTTTATATAGTGGATCATAAAGACATACATTCACTAACTACACAAATCATAGTGATCTTGCACCCTACCATCATCACATAATCGTTTCGAAATACCTTCCTGCAACACCCGATCACAAGATCTATTTGAGAGAGCATTATGTGAGAACTCCTTCACAGGACCTCTTTACCTATCACTTGTTTGATCCAACCAAAAATATATTTTTAGTAATTGGTTGACCCATGGTAATACATAATCATATATTTGTAGGATGTTTCATAGGATTTTTTTTCTTGATTTCATGATCCTTCTACTATTATTCAGATCTTGTAACCATGTCAAGGTCACATGATCACAAGTACAATGATTGTTTGAGTGGTTATGATATGTCATGTTGGATTCTGAGGTCTATTAGATCTTTATAATCAATGAATTTTGTTGGTACTTTATGTGATTCTTGAATTCCTTTGACAATTCATGGGATGCACGCGATCCTCCAAAAAAATTTCCTTTATCTTTAGAAATATTTTTTATTCATTTTTTTTGAAAAATGACAATTATTATTGTTCATAAGGCTTTTGGATCTTATCATAAATCATCATACATAGCTATCTAGAAGGATTTAATTGCGATGAATCATAATTATGACCATCGATATCATGTGTGATCTAAAAATGAGGTCCTGAAAAGGCTTCATCCATCGAAGCTCCAAAATTAGGCTTTATCCCACATACTTCCTCTTTATGGGTTAGTTTTGTTGGATGAAGTTTCCCTTCCATCTCAAATCATCAACCTTTAATCCTTATAGGAGTCAATTTATCAGTAATTATTTCATAAAATGGTTTATTAGGATGGATGATTGGTTGTAGGATGATCCCAATAAATCTCTTATATGTTTTATAATTCTTTAATAGGTCGAGATGGATGTGATTTTTTTCACCAACCAATAGATTGAAATTATTGAAGTCTATTTTCCCCTTAGAACTACTTAAGTGATGGATATTGATCAAAATGGGATATTCAACTTCATTAAAACTTGTTTGGAAAATAGGTGTGTCCATTCTATCAAATATAGAGTCTCATATTGTATAATGATCGGCTACACGATGTCCATATTTAGGAAGCAGTATAGGTTACCTAGTTTGTGGTTTATCATAATAATATTATTATTAACTATAATTTTAGTCATTTTTTCCTCGAATAAACTCATTAAATTTTTCCCATAGTGAGGTATTAATAAGTCTCTAGGATATCTATCAACAATGTCTCATTCCCACTCTTGGAGAAGTAAAACTTCTTCCTTCCTACCATTGATGTGTGGGATTAACCTTTGATCAATCCAGTAATGGTGTGGAACACAATCAACATCAAGTTTTAAAATTTAGGAAAGGATCTAACTATGAATTATGTCATCTATTTCAAAGATTGGATCAACATTTTCCTTTACTATATTGGAGTTGAGATTAATTCTATATTCCCCCAACGGTGAACCACCATGAATATATGTCACAAAAGTGGTTCATGTTGGGCCATTGCTTTGAAACTAGGGATCATACCTCATGGGGATAATGATTGAATACATAGATATCACCTAGCCATATGTGGTAATGCTTCATGGAATCATTCTTTAATGGGTGTATTTTCTCATATGGGGACATTCACTTAGGAATTCAGGGTAGTATACATATGATGGTAGTAGAGCTTGAAGAGGGACGATACCTCAATCTTTCAAGATCATATCTTGAACACATATATCAACTCCCATGCCAAATTTATTAACGAAACACCCCTATATTATTAATGGTCCTTTATAATATTTATTTTGTCAAATATGGGATACTTTCATCATTTACAAACACTACAATTTTGAACGGATCCCTAATTCCTTATATCATCCCAGTATGTTAAAATACCCAGGTTTGAGACCATTTCATTAGAACCTAATGAAGTTCCTAATGTGATGAGTAGACCCGGATGCTTCAATTTCATGCCTTATCCTGCACTAATTGGGATAGTCACGGATAATGTTTCTGGATCTTTTAATAAAAGGTCATACAAGATCTGTCTTTGAGATGGGGTTCTTACAGCCATGATTAATGAGTTGACTCTCAGTGATCCCAATACACATTGTAATTTTTGTCACATGATCATGTATTCCAAAAATGTATCCCATCTAACGTTTTTCAGTGTTCATGGAGAGTGACACCCTAATATTATTCAGTAATTTTTGTTGATATTGATTTGTGAATATACCAGTGAATATATTATCCTTCAGTCTATCAGTTCTTCTTCTATTCTATCATGTGAATATACATAGTATTTGGTGAAGTTTTACCTAGGCTATATTCTGAATAGAATGGTTCTCCATGTGAAAAAAACATTTTCCTCCCTGACACCATCTCTATAGAAATGATATAATCGATTTAAGACCCTAGTTGATATTTTTGGAAGCATCCTCATCTTCAAAACAACCATCCTAATAACAGTTCAGATTTGGTCAATGAAATCATCCCTCATTCTAATGCAATGATAGATGTGCCTATTGAGAGAAGAATATATGGGGATCCCCCTCCATATTCTCCATCATCTCAATAGGTTTTTCCTACTTCTATTGAACAAATTCCAGAGGCCATATAATCAGAAAAAAATAAAAGGTTGTTTTGGAATTGGATTCATACCCTGACTATATAGACTCCATAAGGAACATTGTGTGACACATAGAATCATATTCGTCAGTTATTTATTGACTTGTGGTACGAAGTGTTCACAATCAGTCATTTTATGAAATAATATGATAAGTTATCCTGATTTAGGAGTAATTACATATGATTGAGGGAGACCTGTCTATCCTTGATGAATGGAATTTCCCATCCAAGTTGAGTAAGGAAGCTTTATATGTGTGGGATTAGAGTCATCAGTTTATTTCAAATATGTAGGACTGAAGGAATATTTTTACTATATAGGAATGGTGATGTTAGGAGATCCTCAAATTCTCAATGTTTGACCTCTCATCATCATCATCCTCATTGGAAATGACATGGAAGAGAGGTTAAGAGATTTCATCTTTTATTGATTCCATTTTTATGGGTAGGATGGGGAATAAGAATGGAAAGTGACACTTCAACGTTCAATTGAACCTTCTGACCAACTCTTGCTAATCTGGCCAGCTCAGCTAATCAAATGTTATTGTGGTTTAGTCATTGATATTTATTTTTTTGGAGTTCATAGATGGATTCTAAAATATTGAGATTCATCCTTCTATATTCTGTCAATAAAGGGATTTATCAAATTTTATATGTTATTTTCTAGTTTTCATTCTTTCTTGATGTGTGTGATATTTCATTGGTATAATATTTCATGAATAGTAAATTATTCCCATCCTTTTCATAATATCATGTATATCTGAATGATTGGATTTAAATACTTGAATTGTAAAGGATTCTTCTTAAGAAATACATATGAATTCCCAAAATGATGATAATATTTTTTCAAATATTTTACCTGGTTATCATGACATTGAAATATTCCCAAAAGGGTAATTTTTTTATAACATACACCTATTTGGGAGGTTCCAATATCTTTTTTTTATTTCATGGGATCCGTGAAAATATCATGATTTTTTATGAGGCTATATGGTGGACCTCCAAGAATTTGTATCTTTTCCATTCCTTTATAATAAATTATTCGTGTGCTATAATTTTGGGTCATATAGCTCAGAACTTCTATTGATATATTTTATGTTCTTTTAGTTTGGACCTTCTATATTTATTGTTTATGGTCTTTTACCTAAAAACATTCATTAATTTAGTATAACTTCTTTTATCTCAGACTTTGTATTATAGTGGTTTAAGGTATTTAGATCATAACATATATCTATGTTGTCTAACGTCATTTATCTCGGACCATCTACTGTAGTAATTTTTATTCTTTAATGTCATACATTATATAACTATATTTTCAGGGTCTTTTATCTTTTAGCATTTATTTATACAGTTTATAGTATTTTATCTTAGACCTTCTATCTCTATAGATTATGGTCTTTTGATCATAACTTCAGTTTTTGGAATATAGAATATAGGATAAAAATTCCATGGATGACCCATGACACCATATGGTTTTGTGTTCCAGAGTGGTGTTTTAGGGTTTATGAGGAATATATTTAATTTCCTCCAGGGAGGAGACACTATGGATTGATAGGTTTAATATAATTTGAATTGATAGCATGGTCAAATAGGGGTATCCCCAATCTTCTCCAATTTCCATGGAATAGTTTATGGGGTGATATTTTTTGAGTGAGAAATAATATGGATGTCAAGTATACCTATATAGTTGGACTATGTTTGAATTTATTCATCACACAAATGTTTGAGTTAGTTAGTATGGGATGGGGATGGAATGATAGATATGACCCATAACACCATGATGTGTTGGTTTCTTCCATGATGCTACCTGGGCTCAAATGTATTGGGTTTGTTCTATTGTAATGAGGGGATGTTGCTGAATGGTTTGTCAAATCCCATATGTGTTGATATCAAATATAGATATAGATTTCACCACCTTTTCAAAAATTAATGAATGATTTATGAAGCCTCAATTGTCTGTAAGGTTATATTGGGTATGGATGGAAATCCACTAGAAAGGGTTCTAAAACCCTTTAGATGTTTAGATCTTAGTTTTAATTCTCAGCCCCTATTCCATGTGGTTTTGAATAGTGTGATATAGAACACTAGAAGGTTCGAAATTGGAGTATTGAAAACCTTATTTAAAAAATGGTACAAAACAGGGTTATGTATCTTCAAGGATGTCGACTTATCTTGAATAGTCTAGTTATGAGAATTTTAATTCATTGTTCAAAGTTATTATGTCACAGGGATGGTATTAAAAATTAATATTTGAAATGGCCAAGAACACAATGAGGTTCTGAGATCCATCATGGTGAAATAAGGAATCCCACGGATCAGAAATCCCTTTTTACATAGTGATACATTTGTATAATGGACATATGTGTATATATAGGATCTGTATGCATACATAAAAATTTAAAAAAATGGCCCCTTGAAGATGGTATATTTTTCTGAGGTCCCTGACAGTTTTACTATGATATGAGGCACCCCAATAATGAAGTATGATTTTGAAAAAAAAAATGTAGTTTCCAAGAAGGGTTCGAGCACCCTATAAGTTCTTTCCTCACCTAGAGAACATTTTCACAAAATGATAAGATATGATAAATCATTACAAAAATAGTTCATGGACCAAGGGGTCATGATATCATAGATTGACTTGTAATTGAGCTATAAATTAAGACATAGGATATTTATTCCTAATTTATGTATGCAATAATTGTTTTACTAGACTCCAGAGATGAAGAGTTTAGAGAGAAAAGTCTTGAATTCTTATCAGGCTGCTTTTTTAGGTTTTCAACCTACCATATTTTGTGTCCTTTTCACTATGATTTTAAGATCATGTGATATTGACCATCAATTTATAGAGTATAATATCATATAACTATGACCAAAGTGTATTAAGTTTATGTTCAAGATGAAAATGGACCAAATAAGATGAGAGTGTTACACAAGAGGCTAGTTTGGATACCCATGGTCAAGATAAATCCAACACCCTTCTAAGAGAGATATGAAAATGTTGTCAATCATTGCTATAGGTTTTTAGGTCTTGAGTAATGATATGATACAATCATACATGTGATTTCTTAGAACACCCTCAATCAAAAAGATCCACCATAGAGATGTTGGGATCAGAAGGATGATATATCCCTCCTTACAGAGCCAATATATCTCTAGTTGGGATGGATGAGCCCTTATGCATCAATATCATGGTCATACAAAGGGATCTATTTTCATTTCCAAGGTCCATGAATGGTTTTTTGAAACCCTAGGTGATCAATAATATATGTGTTATTTTTGAACTGTGCTTCATAGAAATTATAGAGAAACAATAATCATTGGTTGATTGGGTTCTATCACTCATGGTCAATTGATAAGGGAAGATAATGGGTGGTTTCTTGTACATTTTAACGTCATCTTGTGGGGACGTATTAATTTTTAATTTTTAATGTCATTCGGCTAAAAAATTTTACATATAGATTAACATCCTATTATAAGAATGTATCTTTTTCCATTCATTTTAAAATCACACGGCAAGGATATGGAAACCAATGGAAAATTTTTTACAAGGTATTTAAAATGTGCCGATGAAAGCCATATGAAAATCAGATACATACATAGGAAGAAATGAGCTTGTATGACCTTGATGTAATTTTTTGGGTGGTGAAACATTTCACTGGTTTTTGTTTCTAGACATAAGATTGGATATTTTTTCATCACTACATATACTACAATTGAATGGAATCAATCCACATATAGTTCTTTGAATGGGAAAATCTCTATGCAGGTCTAACCCATACACATAGGTGGGAATTGTTTCCATTAATTGTTATTATCGGGCCAATATTTAGGATCCAAGTGTGACTATGTATCCAATGATGATAAGTGTAAAAAAACATAGTTCTTTATTTATATTCCAATACAAGTCTAAAAAATACAGATGGAGGGAAAATTTTAAAGCTATTTTTTGTGACAATACTCGAGATTGGAGATCCAAGATCACTATATACACTTTGGTGACATGAATCATGTCACATTTATTTTCAGAATAGAGGTGTCTTTGGAAACCATTATATGTAATATTGGTCCTATTAGGCGATGTCAACTATACTATGTAGTTTTATGTCATTCAAGATATATCAATAAAACTTTTTAACATCAAATAAAAAGGACTCATGGTGGACATTTTATGGTCATTTATTCAGGACCGTGATAACCACATAGTGATCATATATTCCTTGTTCATGTGTTGAATCCCTTACAGAAGTAATAATATAAATATGGGTATTATCTATGTGGGAAACAAGCAATACCAAGGGTAACTATTTCCATGTAGAGGAAATTAAATATTATGACTTGGGAATTTTTATCAAGCAGTGGATGGACCATGATATAGGATTTATGTTTCCCCAGACATCTCATTAGAATGAGAATAAATATGTCTGTAGTTTTGGAAAGTTTGATGTCTAGTTTCCAGAAACAAAGACATAATCCACCCATGTTAAGATCATGTAGTAAGGATGTAGGTGACTTGATGTGAAAGAGGAGTAATGTTGTACTGGTCCCAATAATGGATATTAGGGAGTTTCTACGTACCTAGTTCTCATATAACGAGATTATCTATGTGAAATTAAATCTCAAATAGGGATGAGGGATTTCATACTTCATTTACAAGGATCTAGAAAAAATGTGGTGAATCGTTGTTGAGACAATGATTCCCATTTAGGTTAACATCTTGTAGTGAGGACACATTCCATGTAGTTTAATTTCACGTGGTGATCAAATGATCTGTATAGTTTAACATCATGTGGGAAGGATGAGGGTGACCTAATGTGAATGATGATAAATCATTAGGGGATCTATTGAGTGTAATGTCATTTAGCGAAGAAGTGATTTGATCATTTTAACATCAAGTGGTCATAAATATGTCCATACAGGTTAACATCGTATGGTATGGAAAAGAGATAGTGTGAAATTTAATATATTTCTTCAAGGATAAGAGATTATATGACGTTTAATTTCTTACTTCTAGGATATATTTTTTCCGTTTAACTTCATGTACCAATTAATAGAGATTATGTGATGTTTAGAGTCTTGTAAAATTTAATTTCCTCATAATATTTAACTGTATGTGGTGAAGACATTCTCTATATAGTTTAACGTAATGGGGAAAATACATGAGGTTCTTGATGTCACCTATGAAAAGTACTTCTTACAACAAAATTCATATTATGGGGAATGACATGAATTGTATACCTTTTGGTCCAGAAGTATGATTTGTTTGATAGAACTCATTCATTATATAAGGCCCTACACATTTGGGTGCCATCATTAAAGGCTTTGTCTATTATATCATCAAACATATGAGATCTAACACTAGTTATAATGGAAGAAATTAATAATGGAAACCCTCTTTATAGAATTCACATGTGATGCAATTTTGAAAGACATCAAGGGTGTGCAGTGTACAATACTTCTACTCATCGAGCCACTACAAATAAACCATTATCTTCTATGATTTAAAATATTCTGAGAGTTTTTTGAAAATTATTATTATAAAAAATGTAAACTAGAAATATAAGGGAAATGCTAATTAGGTCCCATAAACCAAGGAATATGGATTTTCATTTGTAGTAGTATGTGTGCTCGTAATTAAGGACTTAAAAAACGATGAGCTTATCTGATTGGGGTGTCCAATATTTATTCACCAAATTCTATGTTAAGTTTGAAAATGTCTTATTGAAGGCCTATATTTGTTAATTTCCTACTGTGTTATATCAAGATGAGTGATTGGACACAATTATTTACACCTTCTATAATTTCATCAACTCTGTTGATGACAAACTAGTGTCGTAGTCCAATAATATTATGTGAGGGACCGAAAACCTAGTGATTAATTATGACTTCTATAAGCATTAATATATTATTAGTCCATAATTACATAAAGTTTATCTACTCGTCCCATTTTAAAGGATGTTGTTTGTACTATGGATGTTCGAAAATAGCATTGTTCTGTCTAGGGGAAATGTCCCCACAACATCCATTCCTCATATAGAAAATAACCAAGAATATGTACTTGTATGTAGCAATTCTTGATGTTAATGGATAAATTATTCATGGATATAGAAAGAATGAAATTTCTTATTAAGATACATATATTCCTTTAACATGGTTTTCTAGAAGTAACCCAACTTCCTCATTTTGTTGGATATCATAGTTCCAGACTCATGTTTGGTATAGGATACAGCATGGACTTCTTTTATTATGGTGGTAATATCACTTTTTTTACTTTGAATCTAAGTAGGATTTGGTCAAAGACTCACATGTAGAGAAATATTTTCTCATTTGGACCATCCTATGGGGTAAATTTTCCTTCTCAACACCAAATATATCCCCTTATATATTGATCATTTGGGAGAGTCCAATTTTGAAGATAATTGATCATTAGATCCATCTATCTATGGGTGGATAATAGTTTATAATTTTAAAGGGATCTGTTGGTCTGATTGATTAATTTCATATCGTAGATGATAATTGATGAGACCATTATTCTATGCAAGATATGATATATTTCTTCCTCAAAATCTTCTTCTTCAAGGACTATGGTTGCATTATCCAATGCATTGTATGGAGTATTCTGAGATCCGGGAACATGATTCAATATTGTCTCAAAAGGTAATTCTTCCATTAGTCCCCAAATATATCCATTGATAGGCTATAATTCATCCATTTTAATGGAATATTTCTCATTGATATGATTTATCACTAGTTATCAGTCCCATTTTATATTCAGTTAGGATATCCACAATTGTAGGTCCAATTATAACACATTGATGATGGGTTGGTATTTTTCCTCATTATTCTTACATCCATCAAATAGTGATATATTTTAGGGAAAATTTAAATTTTTTAGATAAAAATATCTAATCCCTAATACAACCTTATTGAGTGTTATCATTTCTATCATTTTTTCCGATAGGATGTCAGGATGCACAAATTAAATGAATCTTCCATGTCCAGGGAGTGGCATGTGTGTACAAAACCTCTTCAAATGGATTTTTGGTGTCTACTACTTTACTTTACATGTTCCGATATGCCACGAGTAAATAATCCATGGCCTCCCCATTCAGTACCTTCTATGACACAAATGGGATGTCATATTTTTTTAGAGTGACCTCCCATTAGTTCAGACATCCATTCCTTATGGGAAGGCCAAGGATGTACATAAATGAAGGAATATGATAGAGTATGTATACTTCATTGTCCTGCTAGAAATTCCCCTAGTTCTACACTATAATGATGAGTGTGAGGAAACTCTTCTCGAAACCTGATTGTTGGGTATTAGTGGAAAAAAATACAAAAAAAGATAATAATTTGTTATTTATTAGAATTATTGTATGAAATAGTTAAATTCATTATAAATATGTTTAATTATTATTAAAATAAATAGTTTTATTAAATTAATTTATTAATTTAATATATTTAATAGTTATATTTTAAAATTATATTAGTTTAGTTTGATAATACTTATTTCACTTTTTTAATCTATATATCAATATTAGTTTATGGTTATTTGTTGATAATTTTTTGAGAATGTTAAAAAACGTAATAGTAAAAAGATAGTTTTTTTATAAAAAACACTATATTTTGGAAAATCATTAATAAATAATTATGATATAATTTTTTTGAAATTATTTAATGAAAAAATTATTATATTAAAATAAGAAAATTGTACAAAAAATAATTTATAACATGTAAATTATAATTTCATTCATGATAAAAAAAATGAACTCTTAAACAGTGCATGTACGTTTTCGGAAAACTAAAAATTATTGCAATACATATAATAATTGATGGATGAAAATTATATTTTGATTTTTTATAAAATATTCCCTATTCATGATGATCATTTATAGTTTCTAATTCTAAGGTTATATATCATGAATCATATTCAAATGACTTTCCAATGCTTGTAGAAGGAAAGAAAGACCAATAAAAAATTAAAGATGTTTTTTGGACATGGATATGATTAAATATGCATAATAAATGAATATAAAGTATTATCATCGAAATAAGTAATTTATTTTTAGGATTGTAATTTTTTAAATTTTTCTATATAAAAAAATGATTATTAACACATATGAAACAACAACGTACTGCATGCGCAAGGAGAATAAAAACCAATATAATGATTATAATTGAAATTATAAGAACCAATAAATAATAAAAATTTATAAATATTAATTGATGATTTTTCTTTGACCAAAATGATTTCGTCTAATTTAGGACCTATTTTAATCAACTTGTTTTACATTAAGTCAGTTATAATATTTTATTTAAAAGAATGTTAAAATTACCACACTATGGCATATAATAATAATAATTTTTTAATATATAGTTTTTTAAAAGATATATTTGACATTAAATATTATATATAAAGATAAAATATTTATCTTATAAATGGTAATTTATTTTTATTTTTAAGTTAAAAAATAATTGCGTTATATTCATCCACAACAATGATGTAGTAATTATTTAATTTATGGAAAAATAAAGTAAATTATGATAAGAATATAAAAATAAATTTAATATGAGGTAATAAAAATGATAAATTATTGATATAGATAACTAAGATATTTATAGGATATAACAAAACAGTTCATTCTAAATTTAAACTTTTTATTATTTTTTAAATTTCATAGTAATAAACAATATTAAATTTGAAAAAAAATGAATTTTCATGGTTATAATATATCATTAAAATATTTAGAATAATAAAAAAACTAAATAAGTAAAAATGAAAAAAATATATTTTTTTAAAATTTCATCCACTTTTCTTTATAGGCAATTTGGATGTCTTTTCCCCAAGAAGGGCCTTATTATATTTTAATATTTGAATAAATTCCAAATATTCACCTCTCATAAACTATGAGAGGACACTCCTTCCATCACTTAATTTCACCACCTTGGTCCTTGTATAAATAATATAGTCTAAAAACTTATCTTATTTTCATCCACAGTCACATTATAGTGTTTCTGGTCTCACCAAACCACCAATTGCATTCCACTTAAGGAGTTCTCATGGAGACGATATTCAAAATGTACATTACACCGCCTTTCTTTGTTAAATTATTTCTACATTATTCTTTATCTCCTCACCCTATCAAAAGTTTCATGATATCTCTAATATCATATATATATATTATGAATTTATTTTTTAATATAATAGCCATCATAAAACCTCTTCTAATTTTAAATGGAAATCCATAAAGATCTAAACATGAATCCCTAAAACAAACACACCCAAAATAATGAAAATAATTAAATATTATTAATAAAAGGACAAAAAGATGTTATAAAAACATCATATAAGGCATTATATATATTATATAGTTCATGAATAAATTATAAAAATTCTTTAAACCATTACAGAAAAGGTTTTAACACATTTTATGAAAGTTAAACTTGCGGTAAGGGACATTCTATTAAATTTCTTCTTTTAACGTGTCTTTGTAAAAAAATCAAAAAGAAATTTTCAACTTAAGAAGATAATTTACCTGTTTCATGTCAAAATAATACCTTAATGGTTACCTTACATGTATTTATAATAAAATTTGATTAAAATATCTTATATTGTACGTGTGATGTTTTTAAAAATGAGTTATTTTAAAAACTAAATGTTCATTTTATCCAAGGTTAGATTTATAATGCAAGATTTTATAATTCCTATTCATGTTATGGTTCTTGGTAATCCTTTTTGATGATAGGATTTTCCATTTTAAAACAATGATGGGTGGTTCTCTGATAAAAAATTTCTTTGTGGTTACATAACAAATGAATGACGATTGGTTCTATGATAAAAAAATGACGACTGGTTATATTATAACCTCTAATGCATTGGTTACTCCAAAATTGGAGGTTTGAAATTTTGGTTACTTTATTTTTATGATTTATAAGGAAAATGATGTATCATGTTACCTACTTATTTATTTTATTCTTTATTAGGATATTTAATGAAAGAAATTTTTTTAGGATAATAGATAATGATATTTTTGAAAAGGTGATTCCATTTACGATGTAAAAAGTATTATTTAATATAAAATTATTTTATTTATTTCCACTATAATAATAGTTTAACTTATTTATGTACCATATTGATCATTTATTCCCATCCCATGATATAAAAGTTTTTCATTGAATATAAGGGAGACTATATTTAATTATGAAATCAAGGGAAAATTCTGAAGGTATTTGATAATGAGACAACATGTTTTATTTTAAAGACATTTATTTTATACATGAAATGGATATTGTGCATATGTTTTCACTAAAAACATATGAGTTTAAAATTAATTATTTAGTTCTATCTCTCTAAAAGTCTAATCCTAATATATCCTTGTGATTTTATTAATGTGAATTCAAGTTCGAAATCACTAGAAAGTATAATATTTATGGTTGCGTCCTTATAGTTTGTATGAGAGTACGGTGTAGATAACATCTAGGGTTAGGATAATGTTAGTTGAATAACCATAAATGAATTTAATTTATTATTAAATAATATATATTTTTATGATTACCGTGTTTATTTTCTATGATATTTCTATTCAAAATGTTTTTCCACATAGGAAATTGGGCAGCTATGGTGGTAAGGTATTGAGAGAAAAACATTCTTCAAATTAACATTCTATGATAGTGGGACTCAGAAGAGAATAATTTGTTACAGTAATGGATCAAATTTCACAAGCTATAAATAGTGGTCGTATCCATGAAAGGGAGCAGCTAGATCAACTACATAGGAATATGTCAGTAATGGAGCATTTTATGAGGAAACAACCTCCAATATTCAGGGGAACCATATATGTTATGGCAGATAATTTCACAAAAAAGGCTTATTTTAAAGGAAAATTTCATTTAATTTCCATTCATCCTTAGTTTTGGGGTTTCTCATGCTTTTATGGTGGAATGGGTGAGTTTTCATGAATTGGGCCAAACCGTGAGCCCAATTCCATATTTAAAAAAAATCATTCCTTTATCACCCTTTCATTTTTCAAAATTTATCATCCTATACAATTCATACTTGTCATCCCCTGACCTATTAACACCACCATATTAATTTGTTCCATTTATAAATCCATAATACTGGTAGATATGGGTTTTTATTTAAGGGATTGGGCCTTCCCGGAAGCCCATTTCCTTCATTAAAAATATTTTTTAAGTCTTTAATATATCATTTAATATTTACATTTTTCGGTGATTACAACTCTTCCCCTTTCCCACATAACCAGGGTGCACCTCCACGCTCTCCACCCCTTTCTTTAGAGCTCGGTTTCATCGTGAATTGGGATGAAATATCTATGAATTTTTCAAATCTCCCAGATTTAAAGAGGTAAATATATTATTTGAAAACTCCTTAATTTCTCATTCTAGTCCCCCCATTCACGTTTCAAAATGATCTCTTCAACTTTTTTTTGAATATACAATAAATGTTTGGCTGTTTGAAAATTTAGATATTGGTGTATTTGTGGTGATTTCTTCAATATTTTTCAAGGTAAGTGATTCCTTCTTGTTTTCTTCATTTTCCCTTAGGGTTCCGTCCCTCTTTCACTGTGTTCTAAAATGTCCAGATGTTAGGATTTGAACCTAGGGTTTTCATTGGTTTATTTTTGGTCAAATATTGTGGTCTAGGGCTGGATTTATATTCCTTGTGGTGTGGTGGTGGCGCGGTTGATGTTTTGCACCATGTTTTGAAGGATTCAACACTTTCAGTAGGTGATTCTATTGTTAACCATTCCTTGATGAGTTATTTTACTTGTTTAACTAGTTTTTTATATTCCCTATATGCTTTTTGTGGTGTGAAAACTATTTTTGATGGATTTGGTTATGCATTTAATTATATAATTTCTTTTTTGTTGAAGTTGTGAACATTTCTAATGTAACACATGTGGTATTTTTTTGGTATATTTATAAAATATGAAATTGATTTATTAGTTGTTTAAAGGGGATGAAAATTATGTTCTGTTAATTCTTTAGTGTCATTTGGGCCTTGGAGGAGGGGATTTGGTATAGATTTGTTGTGTAAAAGTTCATTATACTTCTTGAGAGCATTTTATAAAAATGGGTGTTTTTATTTGTATCTTTCGTGGTATTATCCAAGGTGATTTTACAACACTTGAAAGTGGATTTATATATTCCTCTAGGGATGAAAATTATAATTTGGTGGTATTTTGGCGTGGTTGTTTCCATGAAATATGGTTTTGAATTGGGTTTTACGAGAAAAGATTGGGTATACTCTTTGGAATTGTTTTATGAAAGATTTGAATGATTTAATGAATTATTTAAGTGGTGAACCCATTTTTGAAAACTGTTTTGGAGTGTGTATATTTTGAAATGGTAAATATTAAATATTAAAGGGGATTTTTTTTGATTTTTTTCATCATAGAAATGTTTTATAAAAATGTTTTATGAATTTACTAATGTGTATAAGAGATATGAATGTGATGTGGGATGTTTTGTGTCAGTGTGATGCAAAAATGGATTTTGGTTATAAAAGGGTATTATGTAACATATAAGTGGGATGTTATGTGAGATTGAATGTCTTGTATTGGTTTTATAATTTTTTTTAATGGATATGTGGAACTGGAAAAGAAATATGAAAATTGTTGTAGGCTATTTTGTTGTGAGTCGGATTTCAGAATCAATTTGAATGAAAAGTAGACTTTTGTTACTTGTGTGGAATACATATGTGATTTTCAGTGAATTTTTGATGTGGAAATGATCATTTCATATGAAATTATGTTTCTTGACTTCCGAAACTTTTTTGACCACAAGGGAAAACATGGGTATCGAGGTGGGTGGACGTGTACTAGTATACTAGTGAATCTGTGGGGTTTGGCCTCAGTTTCACTTAGAAATATTGAATCTTACAACTCTAACTAAACTATGATGGTGATGATTGGGGACAAATAGGTTATGGGTATGTTCCCAACTAGTGGATTTTGCACAAGGATGAATATTTTTTATGGTTACTCTCACCGAGATACGAGGTACCTGGGGCCCACATCTAGCTAGTGCCAAGGGGTTATTTCCTATTGCTTATGTTCATTAGATCCTTTATACTCACCATAGATATACGGTATATTTGGATGGAAAATTCTGTAGCATTTGAATTTATTAAAATTGTTTATTCTTTAAATTAACCCACATGAAAACTTAATTTTTGTAAGTTTCATCTTTTAGAAATTATAACTAGAAATTACATGTTTTTGAAAACATGCATGATTTCCGTCTTTGATTGTTTATTTCATGGAATCTATTATTTGTGGTATCCTAATGGGATTTTTATTAGAGCCTAATTACACCTTTGGGTGTAAGTATACTACGTTATTTTTTTGTTGCAGGTTTGGGTACAACTTTTGTGCCAATAGTACAAGTTTTTTCTGGTCCTTCGCGATGCAGTGTTATGGAGATGGTGAAGGGTGGTGCCTCTTTCCATTTGGAGGTTCATTGGGTATACTTATTTTGTATCATAATTTTTTAATGGTATTTGAACATATGTTTAATTTATTTCATTCAGTTCTGAAATTTTACAAAATATACTTTTAGCTGAAAAATACAGATTTGTGTTATTGAGTTTGTTTGTTGTTTAATGTTTATAAACTCGGGTAAATCATTCCCAAACATCATTTTATGATACCATGGCACTTGTACCATCCCATGGGTATTGGGAACGCCCTTTGGGCCTTGTCATTGGCTGGGTTTGGTGCCAGTTTTGGTCGAGACCAGATCTGACTTGTGATAGATAAAGGGCCAATCAATGCTCAGGAAATGATATTTGAAGCCATGAGATATCTAGAACACTAAAAGGTAACCCAATATGAATTTCATTATGAAGGTGTAGTCGATCGATAGTGTATCTTGTTAAGAAAAATAGAGAGAAATATCACATATATGTTATGGAATGGGATGATTTTAATACCATTTTCATGAATTTTTTTTTCCAAAGACTGTTCGACTCAAAATGTAAAAACAATTTCTGGATCTAAGGAAAAATGTAAAATATTTTGTAGTAGAATATGATGCTATTTTTTCATGTTTGGCTAGGTATGTACTATATTTCTTGAGATATTGGTTGTAAAATCAATTTATTTTACTCTAGTTGGAATCAAATTCTAATAATATAATTTGACTCATAAGAGTTTAACAGTTTTGAGAAACAATTTCATTATTATGGAAAAGTTGAGATTGATTTTCTAACACTTATATACCTTATTATCTCAAGAATAACAAGTGGTCTTGTATTTAGGCATTGGAAAGAGTTCTTTAAACGTATGTTAGAGGTAATAATGTTAAATTCCCTGCTTTTGGATTTTTTTAAGAAGAACCATAGGGGA
The DNA here is from genome assembly GCA_963277665.1 of Viscum album. Taxonomy (NCBI): domain Eukaryota; kingdom Viridiplantae; phylum Streptophyta; class Magnoliopsida; order Santalales; family Viscaceae; genus Viscum; species Viscum album. Next base: position 1,059,805,772 of record OY728125.1, read on the forward strand.
TTTATTTCAAAAACTAGGAAAGTCTATCTATGTGGAATGATTCGTCACATAGCTCATGGATGTATAGAAAATGAGATGAAAAATAATGAAAAATTGATGCTAGAGTGCTTTAATTTCAATGGGTTAGTATATTATTCTAATGCGTGTCCTATGTTAGTCACTCATGCAAGAAATAAAAATCATTTGAAAGATAAGGGTATGGAAAAATATTTTTCTACTAATATGGTTGATGTTGGGCCATCAAATGAATCAGTGGTATGTATGTTACTTCTGTATGAAATTACTGATACCCTATTTGATAATTATTATTACAATTATTTAATTTATATGAAATTTCGCAAAATAATAGTAATATAACATCTTAAAAGTATTATATTACAATTGTTGAAGACTCGAGTGGGAATTATTAATGAAACCAAGACTTATGGGATCCATCCTATCATTACCAATGTAATGGACTTTACTCTGAATATTTCTTAACTACCAATGCTAAAGTTTTAATTTTATTTTAGTTACGTATTGGATATTATTTTATCGTGGTATGATATATATGAGAGTTAAGAATATATTGTACATTGATTTCATACCATTAATAACTTAACAAGACGTTGATAAATTGATTAGAAATGTTCGTGAAATTAACTTACTACATTCCACTTAATATATTGAAATTGATCAGATTAATGAATTTTTAGTAGTGAAGAAATACATGGATGTTTTCTTAATTATTTCATTGTGTCACTCATATTTGGTAGGTTGAGTTTACTATTGAATTTTTTTCCGGATTCATTACCAATTTCAAAACCTCTTTTTCAAATGGCTCAAGTGGAACTTCTAGAATTAAAAATGATGTTCCATGAGTTTATTAAAAATGTTTTTATTTAACATATAATTTTATAATGGGATTCTCATATATTTTTATTAGAAATGGATATGGTTCCTTGAGAATTATATTGATTATAGAGCTTTGAATAATAACACTATTAAGAATAAGTTTTCATTTTCTAATGTTGATGACTCGTTTGATCAACTATAGTGAGTTAAATATTTTTACTATATTTAATATGGATATATACATCATTTGATGAAGTTGATCGATGATGAAATTATGAAAACAAAATTCTGTACTAGATATGGGAATTATATGTTTTCATTTATTCTATCAGGGTTGAAAAGTTCCCCAGCTTATTTATTCACCTTATGAATAGAGTATTCTATGAATATTTTGATAATTTTATGGTTATTTAAATTAATGAAAATTTTCATTATTTAAAAAAGATATATTGATTTTTAAAAACATCCAGCTATTCTACTACAAACTATTTGTGAAAACAATTTTTATGGAAAATCATGAAAATATGATTTTTTGTTACAAAAAATTTCTTTCAATGGGAACACTGAAAAAAATATGATATAAACATTGATCCTATAAAAATGTCATTGATGAATGGAAATCACCTACAAATGATACTAATATTTGATGGTTCCATGGATTAATATGCTATTACCTAATATTTGTTAAAACATTTCATGGTTGTCTATCCTCCTGACTACTTTATCTCAAAAAAATTAAATTAACATAGAAAAAATAATGTATAGATTTGTTCATGAACATAAAATAATATTAGTGAATCCTCCTTTTTTGAAATTTCCATGATAAATATTTATTTTTTCATCTATTGTGTTGTTTTGTTAAAGAGACTTAGTTGAGTTCTAATGTATAATTAATATGTAATTTTATTTATTCATTGATACTAAAAAATATTGATTTAAATTATCCTACCAATTTTTTTTGAGTTAGTTACTGTTGTTTTTTTCTTTGAAAAAATAGAGGCATAATTTATATAACGGCAAGTAAGAAGTATATGCAAATTGTAAAATTTAAAATTTTAACTTTACCTAGAAAAAAAGATGAAAATGTAGTATAAAAGATAGATTAAACTCATTAATGATATGATTATATGATTTGATACCATAATGTAAAAGAAAATAAATATGATAATGATTTGAGTTTGAATTTTAATGCTTCATTTATTATGTTACATGTTGAAGATACACCTTTGATAATTGAATGGATGAATTTTTTCTAGGATGTTGTGTCTGTATGAAATTAAACTAGTTCTTTTTTCAATATTCAGTGAAAACATAACTATCTTAAAGAATTAAAAAATATCAAAAAAATATAGTTTGTTATAAAAAAAGGTAGAACTCATGAATAAAGGTATGTTATTAGAATTTAATGATGATAAAGAAGGTATTTTTATAGTTGGTGAGATATTTTCTATGTCTCGTGATTCCCAATTGATGAAAGAATAATTTTTGAAGCTCATAGCTCCCAATTTTCTATTTATCCTAGAAGTATTAAGATGTAGAGAGACAATCATGGGTATTACTAATGGGATTTAAATGAATATAAATATTTCTGACTTAACTATAAAAAGATTAACTTTTCAATAGGATAATTAATAAAGAAATTTATTAATTAGGATAGTTTATCCTTTTCACGTTCTATAGATAAAATGAGAAAATATATCAATGGATTTCATGGTGGGATTACCAAAATGTTTTCAAGGTAACAACTTCGTTTGGGTTATTGCTGATTGTATGACTAAATATAAACAATTTTATTTTATTCACAATACAATTTATTTATGTTAAATTTATCAGTTGTATGCAGAATATATATTCATGTTAAATAGAGTTCTAATTTTAATTTTACATGACAATGATCATAGGTTGAATTCTAACTTTTTTAAAGTCCTTTAGAAGTTGTTGGGAACTGAATTACATTTCACCATTTATTTCATCCTCAAACTGATAGAGAGACCTTGAAAAAAATTTAGACATTGGAGTACACTCTTAGACTGTCTTTAATGGATTATCAGGTATTTTGGGATTAACATCTTTCTTTATTTTTGTTTTAATCTATTAAAAATTTTCATTCCAGCATATAGATGGTCTCTTTTGACGAATAATATGGAAATAAGTGTAAAAATATAGAATTCTGGGGTGAAATAGGACAAGGAAAGTCTATGGGACTAGAAATAATATATTAAATTATTTGAGGATGTAAAAATTATTCAGCAAAATTTGAGGAAAGCTTAGAACTGGTAGAAAAATAATATAGATAACAAGAGGAAATATCTTTCATTCGAGTCAGGTGATAATGTTTTCTATAAAATATATCAATGGAAAAGTGCTAGAATTTTTTTTAATAAAGTAATGTTAAATGCACGTTTTATTAGACCTTACGAAATTCTAGAAATAATTATAAAAGTTTCTTATTGAGTGGATACACCTATGATTTTATCCTGGGTACACAAAGGTAATTATGTTTTGATATAAGGAAGTATGTTTCGTATTAATATCTTGTTTTGAAATGTGATGCAGTTTCGTTTAAAGATTACCATAACTATGAGTAAAACCCTATTCATACACTTCAATACAAAAATAAATTATTTTAGGGAAATGAAATTCATCATGTTAATGCTTTTTTGGATTAACTATATGGTAGAAAAGAAACATGGGAATCTGAAAATTCTATAAATAAAGGTATCATAATTTGTCCCATAAATGAATAAAATTATTAGGATGTAATTTCAAGATATGGGGATAATGTAACAACCCATGTAGTGAATGAATCATACTTTTCCATATTTAGTAGTATTCCTTAATTAAATAGTTAAATTCATTTTTATTATGTTATGTGATTCTTGGAACAAATAATTTTATTTTACTAATACCATTTATGACTATATTTATAATAATAATTTTCGAAATAAATAATTTAAATTAAAAAATTAATATTTATTTTTGAAATATGATGTTCAAAATTAGTATTTAGTTAATTTTTTTGAATTTTCTATAAATGATTATTTTTTAAAAAAATAAAATGTTTAGTTTTTATAAAAAATTATATTCTATGATATCATGCATAAATATTCATGATATAAAATTTATTAAACTTTTGGAAGGACTAATGTTTGATATTATTATATTAATATTGTACATAAAAAATTTAGGATATGTAAATTATAATTTATTTCATGATAAATATAAAAAAAAGTTAATTCTGATGTAGGGACTACACAACATTGAAAAAGACAAAATTGTACCCTTCTAGACAAAAAATGGGTGATAAGAAGAATTTTAATGACTTTATTATTATTATTTCTTATTTATGATTATTTTTTCTTATAGTTTTTAATTTCACCATTATATACGATTAATTTCCTCTAAATTATTTTGTAATGTTTTTGCAGGGAATAAAATTCCATATTAACAAATTAATTAATTTTCCAACGTAATGACATGAGTAAAAAATAATAATTAATGAATATAAATTTCTGTTTTGAAAAAAAGATGATTTATTTTTATTGTATTAATTTATTTTTAAAATTTATATATGAAATATTTACATTTAATGATACAAATGACTAATATAGTGCCTATAGAAATAGAAAAAAAAATCAATAAATTGATTTTCATTAAAATTAAATGTACTATTAAATGACCCAAATATTTTCTTAAATCATAATGAGCTAGTATTTTTCAACCAAAAGGATCCTTTTGTAGAACATATAACCTCCTGGACACCACATGTTTGACACTAAGTCCCTTATAATATTTTAATTAAAGGGATGTCAAACTATTTACACTATAGTTTTTAATAATTATTAATTTTTAATATATAGTTTTATAGAAGATATAGTTGACTATAAATATTATTCATAAATATAAAATAATTATCATCTTCAAGGAAATTTATTTTTAAATTTTATAAAATCAATATGTAACATAAATTCTTTCCCAATGGTGATTTAGTAATTAATAAATTATTGAAAAAAATCAAATAAATGATAATAAAATTATTTAAATAAAAAAACTTAGGTAATATTGTTTATCCATCAATTATATATATAAATAAGTAATTTATACGATGTAATAATTTCATTAGATCGAATTTTAAAATTTTATTGATGTATTAGGTCACTATAATGAAAAAATTAAATTTGAAAATAATCAATACTTATGAATATAATAATTTATTAATTTTTTTAAAAATCATAAAATATTTAATAATTCCAATGGTGATAATGTATTATCCAAAATTCCATACCATATGCTTTATTGGATGTCTAGTAGTATTTACCCTTATAATATATTTATTATATGTTAATATTTTAAAAAATTCCAAAAATACCTCTCACATAAATTATAAAAGGGAACCCCTTTCTTCAATTAATTTTACCCCCATGGTCCATCTAGATCGAATATACTCTAAATAAAATCCATTCTACTCGTCTCTAGACACATTTTCGAGTTTTTTGTCTCACCAAAAAACAAATTCTATATTCCTTAATGAAGTTCTCAAGTATATGATATTCAAGAGGTAAATCTGTTCATCTTTCTCTATTAATTTCATTTACTCATATAAATTATCATCACCCACTAAATTATGTATCAGGATTACTTTAGTATCATATGTAAAATATTATTGTATCATTATAACATAATGTCAATAATTAAATATATTCTCTTCTATTTTTATTCTTAAACATGTAAACATCATCCATGGTATATCGATTCATCGCATTCATGGATGGTTTGTTTCATTTCCCATTACCGAATTCATGGAATATTTAAATTCAAATTTAATTTATTTAAATGACTGAAATGAATATTCTTTCAAACATAGGGATTAAAATATCCATTTGACAATAAAATATATAATGAACTGACCCTAATACCATTATAATTGAACCTAAAATAGTTATAATAATGAAATATTATTAATAATCTATTATAAATATGTTATAAAAAATAATATAAGGTATTTCTAATAAGGTAGTTCCTCAGTCAAAGACCAAGACACAAGTTATTTAAAATAAAGAAAAAAACTACATGAGTCTGAAATAAGGAATCTTATTACAATCTATATCATAATGACGGTGAAGATAAACATGAAATTCATCTAGCCAGGTTATTCCACAATTAATATAGTTCTGGAATAAATTAATAACACTCTTTAAAATATTATGAAAAATGTTCGAAAACATATTAAGAAATTGAAAATTGAGGTAGGGGCGTTCTTTTAAAAGTTCTCTTATAATGTTTGTTTTTGAAAAATTTAAAAAAAATATTTTAAATTTTTAAATGAGATTTACTACATTCATGTCATTTTAATATTTTTAGGATGACTTTAATAGTATTCATGGTTACTTTATATAAAACAATTTTCCATTATATGTGAATAGTTTTTCAAAATGTGTGATTATTAAAATTAAATGTTTATATTTTTCAAAGTCTATTTTATGATGCAATCATTCATGATTTATGTTGATGTTATAGTTCATGGAAATCAATTATAATAAATTCATGTTCCATTATATACTAATTATGGGTAATTACATGATAAACTAATGACGGGTGGTTATGTGATAAACTAATGATAGGTGGTTCCATGATAAACCATTGATTGGTGGTTACATTATAACCTCCAAGGCATTGAGTACTCTGGAGTTGATAGTTGGCCATTTTGGTTACTCCATTTGTGAATTTCATATGGAAAAATTTTCCCAACATTAATGAAATATATTATATAATATTTCTTATAAGTACTCAAGATTTTTTTAAAGAGGTCAAATAAGGATGAATAAGAAAAAAAATGCTTTTTTTGAGGTAAAAATGTACGTTTGATAAAAAAATATTTATTTTCACTAGGTTAATATTTTCATTTATTTTTCCCTTACTAAGCATCTATTGTCATCCCATGATTTAAACATTTTCAATGGGATTTATGGGGGAATAGAGCCAAGAATTAAATCAATGAAATTTTTCATGATTTTCCATGAAGAGAAAAAAAGTTTCATTTTAAATACACATTTTTTATTAAAAAATGGATATCGGGTACATGTGTGCACCTATAATGTATTTATTTAAAATGAATTAGTTATTCATAATTCTATAAAACTAAAAAATGAAAATATCATCAGCATTTTTAAGAATGTGAATTCTAGTTTAAAATCCCTAGAATATGTAATGTTTACGACTGAGTGCTTATACAAAGTACTTGGAATCAGTCAGTGAGTTAGGGGAGAAAATTATCAATATATACATCTTTATTATGTTAAAAGAGTGTTCCATGTGAGTGTTCTATGTAGGAAATATATTATAAGGGTTTATTTCCCTCTAACAGCAATATTAAGACCATTGGTTGCAGCGAATACTACATCAGACAATGAAAGGATTCATTGAAGTCCTCATCCCATTTATAGTAGATTCCCTTATTCATTAGTCTGGTTAAAGGGAGATATTTTCTATCCATGTTGGCTATGAACCATTGAATTTAAGTGAGATTCTCTATGATTCAACTAATGTATTTGATATTTTATGGGTGAAATTGCTAAAATAACACTATACTTATTTGTTTCAACCCCAATGCCCGGATTTCATAGCATAATATATATGTGACATTCTGGTTGTTACTTCAAATGTGAATTTTATAGGACTAATATTCCGACTTCTCTCGCACAACATGTTTAAGACTCTTTGATGATCCATGAAGGGATCGCCTCACTTTTAGGATTTTCCACTAGGTCATTGAAATAACAGTCATCTCGTATTCTAAAAAATAGATTTAATATATGACACTTGGAATATTGATTTGTGGTACCAACATTGCTTAATCCATATGAAAATATAGGATCATAGAATATCTATTATGTGTAATGAAGGTAGTGTATTATTCATATTTAGGGGAAATCATTATCTGATGGTCCCTTAATACTCATCCATTGACAAAATATCTTGCATTGAAGTAGTTGAATCAATAAAGAATTATGTGTTGAACAATGGAAAATCATCCATTAAAAAATGTTGATTAACGTCTCTAAAATTAATGAAACCCCTAATCTATTAATTTTTATTAATGATGATGATATTTTCAATCCATCTTAGGTATTTAACCTCTTTTAAAAAATTGTATTTGATCAATTTATAAACTCCCTTCTCAAAATTGGTTTCATGATAGGGGTGTTTCATCGTAGATGCCTACATGAAGACTCTTTGGTCAATTAATAAAATGAGATGGTTCACAACCATAACTGGATTCAGTCTGGTAATTTATGTACAATTCCAAGAGATCATATATTAGTGTTTCATTATTAATGTGATTTAAATATGTTTCTTATCTAGATCCATGGAGGTAATAACTAGTATAATCTGTTGGTATTCTTCTATTAAGAGATTTTCCTTCATGAGATTATCAATGGTGGTAGAGATAGTTCCTCAAATTCCGTAGGGGTGTTCTTATGTTTATCCTCTTCCTCTTCAACCTATGAGTCTATAGAAGAATTTTTAGATGAAAATAAAAATATTTGGGAAACTATATCACTATTGATGGGAGAAAGACCCAGAAAAAATTAATCATCATCCACTACCATTAAAGTCATTGTAGATAGATTCCAAAGATGGATATCTTTTACACTATCCAAGGGAACTAAAGGGGCTCGGACCACTTGGATTCGGTCTACTGTCTCAACTAGATTTATTGGGAGTACATTGTAATTGTCAAGCATATGCTAGTAATTTACAAGGTATATCCCAAATCCACTTGGGGCTTCATCCTATATATTATTATCCACCATTGCTTATTTCCCTTACCTTTTTAAGATACATGATTAGGAAAATGTGGCATCAGTATTCTGGAAGGGGATATAATCACATTGTAGTATTGTAACATTTCCATTGATGTGGAATTTCAAACACTGATTGAATGTAAAGGGTACATCCGAATAGCTATAGAGACATGCCTTTCGAGAAAGGAATTGTATGTGGTTTCTTGTTGGATAATGATAAACTCAATGCCATATGAGAGATCCTTAAACTAATATTTGAGATTGATCATCCTGAGACATATTTTCTCATGCTTATCATAAACATGAATGGCTTTTTTGTGGGATAAAAATCTCCATATCTATACACTAAATATCAAATGTTTTGAATAAAGATGAGATTTATCCATGAACCATTATCGATATGTTCTATTTGGATTCCAACATTATCATGTCTATCCCAAATATTTAGGGGTATGATTTGTATTTGGATGAATTCTTCCTGATCTTGATCTGTGAATGAGATGGAGAGATAAGATTATCGTAGAATTGTCTTCAATTAATAGAGCTCAGCTACAGATAATTCTCTCTCGAACTCTTGCATGCTCTGTAGGGAATCAAAGAGTGACTCTATGGGTTTCATTGAAAGATTCAGTGCATCCATGATTGAGATCATGGTTGGGACAACCACCATCTATTTTCTGAAAGATGTATTTTTGAGCTAGAAGTTAGTGATTCCCTGGGTGCAGTTGCTCCTTGTTATCTAGATCAAGAGGAGAGTAATTTGAGGTTGAAAAGACAAGTTCTTGTGTAATTTTTAGGAGTGAATCTTATTCTAGTGGTGCTGGTTTAACTAACCTTCCCCATACCTCGAGACTATCAGAAAATCGCACCCCACCAAGAGGTAATGAAATAGAACTATGAATGGAAGACCATTATAGGGTTCCGAGACACCTCCATGACACATTTGGGATATCTGGATAACATTGTAATGTGTATTAGTTGTATATATGTCATGTGTGGGGACATGACAATAATATTGGCTCCAACAATGCCTATTATACCCCACATATCCATGGTTCCTTTGAATGAGGCCTCATGTTCCCCGGTTTTCTACAAGGAACTTATACTCGGAGACATATTCATTATATAGAAGGTGGTTTCTATGTAAATAACATTTATAGAACTAAAGATGATTTTGTGGTTAGATGAGAGTTCCATTTGGTGGGGAAGTTCCCATTCTTTGGATGTTGTTTGCAAGAAATCTAAAAGAGTCATAGTGAACTTTAGAGTAGGATATGATTCTTTTGTTCTATAACTTCCATTATCTAATGGCAATTTCTTATAATTACCATATTCTTCTGACTAAGAAACAGTAATTCCTGAAACATACTCTAATGATTTATATAACAAAACATCACAAAAATAAACCATTAATTGAATAAAATCATTAAAAATGATGTAATTAGGAATATTATGCCTCAACCACGAATAGAAAGGGATTTAGTTGGGATGATCAGTGAGGTTGACATAATTGGGATTCTTGAGATGTGGTGGTTTTAAAAGGATTTATTCCATGGTTGCAAGGAAATAACTAATGAAGTTTTCATCTAGGAATGAGTGGGAATCATTAATTTATTCCTCAAATATAACACATCCTTGATTTATCTTTGGTTTTGGCAGAGGATGATTTTTTTTGTGGTTTCTTCTCAGCAGAATGTGTTGGGTGGTTCAGGAGAATTCATGGTTCTTGAATGGGAACTGCTTTTGGTTTTAGGATAACAGTGACATATTCTGTATTTTCGATCATGTTTCCCTATAATAATGTCATGGGATGAGATTTATCTCATGTTTATAGAATGGTGTATTTTAATTATTTTTCTATTTCTGTGATATCATAAATCCGACAAGGATAATCCATTGAGATCAAAGGTGTCTATAACTTGTTGTTTTGGTTTTCCTTGGAACACATATTCTAGTTTTAAGAATCACCTCTTCTATGAATTTTCCATTGGAATTATTCATGGAACCTTAAACATCTTACAATTATTTATCCAAAGGGGATCCTCTTTCTAAAGGCATGTTTTCGTTACGATTTAACATTATGATATTGAGGAACTTATATTGGATGAGAGGATGGGAGGTCGGACTCATCACACCCTTTTGGGGAAAATTATTGTCTACTCCGAGACCTTATTTGTAATTTAAGATATTTTCATAAATCCTTATAAATTCACCAAATATATCATAAGTACCCCTTGGGATATTCAATCTATTATTTAACATGTGAAATGATTAAAATCATCCATATGTATTAGAGTTTCCTCATTAATGGAGATATCTATATGTATTCAAGGTTCTCCCTCATTGGTATCCTCTGATATACTACATAGAAACTCTTTTAATCATCATTATGATGATACTGGTTTTTAAGCAACATAGTGGGGCACTATAGAATTTATTGTCAACTAGTGAGACGATGGTTTGGTTTGATCTTGGGATCATGCCCATAAAATGGGCTACCTGTGTATCTTTATGAAAGGAATCATAATCCTCATAGTTCAGTGCCATTGATTGGGACACCTCATACCATTTATGGTCATGTGATAAGGACCTATCCATATAGTTTTAATGTCTTTTGGTATGGAAATATAATAAGAATGTTCTCAGTCAAAACATATTGTGGGACTTATACTAAAGCATCCCAAGGAACACAGAGGATATGGGATTCCAAGTAAGATCTGACCCTGTTTGGAATATGGACCAAGGAGAACATCATTGATTTAAGGTATTGGGTTTGAACCTCAAGAAGGATTCTTAAAAATCCCATATAGATGGGAACCAAAGCCCACGTAGTTCAATAATTCCCATTGGAGAGTATAGTTCTTTGAGAGAATTGAGTTTGGGATTAAATAATATAAAGGATGAATTGGTGATTTTAGGGTTTAATTTGTGTATTATTCTTAAAGAGGATTCCCAGATTAATGGGATTAGGGTTATTTTCATAAATAGGATATCTAGTGAGCTCAGATCTTGAGAAGGGTTCCTATGTATCCAAATTATGGAGGGAATTAGAGTTCTCATATTCTATTCAATTGTGCAAATATTTTTACCATGATAAAACTACAATCCCATGTGATTCATTCTCGATGTGAGAAATAAAGGAATGTCAAATATTAAACAATGGAAATTTGAAATATTTCATCATCCGCTAGTGGAAGAGGGTGAGACAATGAGATTTCCCTCTATTGTATTTACATTGGACAAGTGTCCAATATATGGAGGAAGAGATGATGGTTGGGGGCTTACACTAGGATGGCTGCCCATGGTGACAAAGACCAACAGGAGATGGAAAGGGTAAAATGAGCCCATGTGCCCATCTCCCCCTAGTCTTTGGCACTGAAGAATAGAGGAGGAGAAATGATTCTACCTCCTACAAGAAATAATAGGGGCTTACGCCAAGATAGATTCTCTTTTGAGATTGGTTGGGGCATACTCCTATGGAGGATTCCCATTTTAGGGTTGGATGAGGATTATTTTGAAGTAGTATGTAATTTTAAGGTTTTGTTGTTGATTACTCTTATAGAGGATTCCCATTTATGGATTGGATAGGGCTTATTCTTAAGTATGATTCCCATTTGAGATTTCATGGGGATTACTCTAAATAAGGACTCCCATTTTAGGATTAACCTGACATAGGAGGCAGGTGATGAGGTTTGAGGAGTTTCTTGAGGAGTGTATCGACTCAAGGTACTTGAGGAATCCATAATGAAATCCCAAAATCATAACATGGTAATGGAAAAAAGACAAGTATGTCAATTGAAGAGGGTTCAGTTAGTGTGAAGGATTATCCTAAACCTTGGTATTCCAAGTTTGGAAGTTGGGTCTTATAAAGGGAAAAATGGAAAGTGTCGTTGACTAGATCTGAGAAGTTCACGGTGCAGCTCTACATTTTTCATTTGTGTTAGTGATGGAAGGAATGGTGCTCCACCAAGGTGCATCACATAGGTGCTTCTCATATCTCCCCCAACTATGTACTCCACACTGGTGCTCCGCGTAGCTCCCCCACATAGGTACTCTACGCTGGTTCCCTGCGCAGGTGCTCCATGTAGGTGCTCCACATAGGTTCTCCACGTAGGTGTGTCGTAAAGGCTATTTGCACATTTCATGTGTTTTAGACTTTTATGGGACTTTGAATTGTGTTTTCCCATTTAATTTTCTTTTCTCTCATGTTTTAGAGAGAAACCTTGGAACAATTGGGTGATCATGGCGAAAGAGCTACACAATTAGAGCTTCAGAATATCTTCCAACTTTTTTTATCCATAAAATGGGGATCCCAAGGACTTTATTTAAAGGCATGTATGGGGCCTTGTCAAAGAGAAGTTTTCCATGTATGTCCTCCGCATTGGTATTCACTTAGGTATTCCATGTTGGGGTTTAAAATAACATTTTCTACATAAGTCCTCTATGTTGGTCTTCCACAATGGTTTCTGCCTAGTTCCCTTTGTTAAATTTAGCCATATTCCAAGTTCCATGACTTTTGATCTGTAAGTGTATTTTGGATCCGTGACGAGTCAAATTGAATGTCTTGAAGATATCTAAACTTCTTGAGATGGTAAAAACACCATGTCTTCTCGAAAGACACTCAGAAATTGAATTAAAGTGTCAAATCCTTTTTATCATTGATCTTGTTAATCCACTGCTTACTCTTTGATGGGGGAATCCTTCCACTTATCCATCAGTGTAGAGTAGTATTTTGGCACATAAAAATCAAACTTGCACATTCTTTATTCATGTTGAATTAATATTTACTCATACTTGAAATTTTTTATCTATTTGTGAAATATATCTTCACCCTATGAAAAAGTGAAACAGAAAACATTTCATGACGTTTACACAGTCCATTATATTTTCAAAAAGGATCTTAACCAATTGTTGTTTTGTGTGAAGGAAAATGGGGAAAAATTTTAAACCCTTCCATCTATCTATTAATTCATACACCCTATCATTTTGATATTTCTTGTAGTTCATCAAGTCAATATTTATCATTTTTTTTATCATAGGGATGAACTGGTAATAGAATTGATGAAAATGGTCTTCCCATCATGAAACTAATCCTATTAGATGTCTGTTGCACATAACAAAGTCCATCCAAAATATAGTCTATAGAAAAAAATTTGTCATGTCCTACTTATCTTGAGGGACCATCATCAGACTGCATCAGGATACAATGTGAGTGATATGATATTTGGGGTCTCATATTCCATCAATGGAACGGAAGTTATGATTTTTAAAATTATGTTGGGGAAAAGATGGATCCAATAACTTAGGATTTGTCTTCTTCTCAAGCTACAAAGGATTTATTCCCCCTTTCATAAATTCAAATCGAGTATAAGGGGGAACAATTGCATTAGGAAATTTTAGAAGCACTTTGATTTGATTCACCTCCCATATACAGGGATTGGGTGTAGCCTCAAGAGTGATCCCTATTTTTATCCCCTATTTATTATCAATTTTTTGATGAATAAATGATTTCCCTTGTGAGGGAGAGGTTTTCACAATAATGGGGGTACGCCAAAATCAGTTTCAGCTTTATCATTTTTTTCAATTGACTTCCTGGGTGCAGGGATGGTCTAATTCATATATACAGATCTTGTAGTTGGATCATCTGTTATTATATATATGGGATGAGGTATATTCTCCTCTATATTTATATTATAATTAGTAGGAATGATTCCCCTAAGTAGCTCTTCATTGAGATGTTTGAGATTTTGAATCTCGTTCTCAAATTATACAATTCATTCTTTCATGGAAAGAACATCGAATCCTAATGCCGGTGATTGGGAGGTATCCAACCCATTCCATTTATATTTTGGAGAATTTTTCTATAGAGTTGGAACATTAATTTTACAATACGCTATGTTCTGGATCATCCCCTAGTTCTGGATAGTTATTGTCTTAGTGGTTGCTTCCAGATCATCCTATCAGGGCATGTTTTCATAATTATGTCCCTCTGTATATGAATCATGATCCACATTATTTATTGTGATGATGGTGATGAAATTTACAAAGGTATATCCAGAAATGGTTGGTTTCCACTATTAGTCAACATAACTGGATGATTTTACAATGTATGTGTTAGCTTCATTTCTCAAACCATTGGCTATAAAGGGACGTTTTGGCTTGTGACCATAGGGGGTTTAATTTACTTTTTCGTACAGTCCTCCTATATCAACCGGTGTTTTGGGGCCTTCAGAGGGTTTATGGTCATGATTATAGAAAGGGACGAAAATATAAGAGGGTTTTCTTGTGGGGGAATGATTGGATGGGATGCCTGCATCGGTATTTACCTCTCAACCCTGAGAATTCATATTCTTTATATGGTGATCATTATAATGAAAACTAATCCATCCCTACTAGATGTGGGAAATATATGTCTAGAATTGGAATTAATTTATCCATTTGTTTAGGATATGATGCTTCTGGTCATGGGTTTGATGATTCCTCAAAATGGCATTAAGATATAAATTCCCCTAATAAAGTGGGATGAGATTGATCTAGAAAAGTTTTTGATTTCCTATAGACCATCAAGAGGATGATGAACATCGTGATTGAGATTGAGATATAAATACCTCTAACCTCATGTTATGGGGTTTTTTAGAACATGAGACCACAATATATAGAATTCTGTTGGGAATTTATGATCTTAATGGTGAAGGAGGTGGTAGGTATTCCCCTAAATTAGCAGAATGGGTTCACTTGGGGATAACTGTTATTGATGTTTCCACGAAGGCATTTTTAAAGTGGTATAGTTGTGGTCTATTATGATCTAGGTGTAATGGTAGTCATGAATGGATTTTGTTTCTATGGAATACCATGGGGTTGATTGAAACATCTACTTCCATGTCTAAAATGAATTCTCATTTCCTTGATGGGCCCAGTTCATAGCTCTTTAGGTTGTCATCATTATTTATTCGTGATGTCCTGTCACTGTTGAAGTGGGTACATTTTGTTGTAGTAATTAACTAGCCCATGCATTTCCCGGTCCTCTAATTTCAATGGAGGTTATATGATTTCATGGTGTTTTATCTAGATAGAATATTCCATTCTAGGGATATATTGATGTGAAATGCTATACATTTCTCCCCTCCTCGAATAATTACATTATTGATGCTCTAGATATTAGTGGGTGGAGATTTTTCATGAAGAAATGAAAAACATTGAATAGGTTTTTTTATTAGCCTCTTATCATGGGTTCTAGGATACGAAAAAGGAGGACATATCTAGATGAAAATATAGTGTACTGATGATCTAATAGTAATACAAATATTCTAGATATTTGAGATGTCTAGCCTTTAATCACTTATGTGTAGACTAATTCTTTTTAATATATTATAATTAACTCCTTTTCGAGCTCAAATAGGAAATCCCATTTTATTATGAAAATGTTCAAGAGCATGGTGGGGAGGTTGTTTTTATCAAACTCTCACCATATTCCAATGTCTAGATCTTATTCATCAGAAAACCATTCCTTTATCTAATTAGACCTCTAAAAGTGATTCATGGGGTTCACTTGTGACTAAAGAGGATTTCTTCCAGATATTAATGGGGAACTATATATAGTTGACCTCAATTTTTCATAAACCTCTTTATACGAAGTATTTTTAGTTTTAAACAACTCTTTATATTGTGGTATTTGAGAAATGGTAGGATTTCCTTGTCTTTGGGAGATATCCAATAGTGGAGGCTGATCATAGAGAATTTCAAGAGTAGATTCTCTGTAATCCATAACCAAAGTATCATGAGGAATACTATCACAATAATTATCATATTATTATTTTTTTGATGAGTTGAATAACCCTTGGGGTGTTGAGAATGTGTCTCTAATAACCTCAAGGACACTAGAATTAAACAAAATAGGGATATGAGGCATATTCTGTATCATGGTCGTAATATACAACCACCCTTAAATATTTTTTCCTAGAAATGGGATTTTATATTATTGATTCAAGAATATTTTTATAATATTTTGGTGTCGTAAGAGTATGGGTTCACTGTTGGGAAGTTTCTGGAAAATTCCAATGGTCATATTTACTATTGATTTGAATATGAGCATGTACCGAGGCATGCGTAATTCTCATTTAGTAAGCCTAATTTATAAAGGGGATATGTGCCTGGTCCTGAGTCTTTTAATTATTCTCATGCTCTATTATGATTGGAATATGAGACTCTCATAATGCCTATGTCATACACACTTGGTGATCCCCAGATGGAATGGGAATATAATGTTGGTTTGAATATGAATTTACCATAGGAAATTGTCGAAAGACCTCTATAATTGGTGATGGGATATAAATATACTCATATATGGAATCAATATTAATATGAAATAGTTGTTCATTATAGGAAGTAAGGATAATTGTATTGATTCTATGATCAATAAGAACATTCTACATAGATTCATTGACAGAAATATAAACATTTCCTAAGGCTTGTTTCTTTCTCACAGGGTGATCCCTATCTATAAGGGGGATATGAGTTCGATCAAGGGCCTCTGTATTATGTTTTTTGTGTATTCTTTGACAATTATATGATCATGTCCCAATGCTTGTGCTTCTCTTATATGGTGAGCCCCAACTATAATGGTAATATGATTCCGATCCTAGGCCTTCAGAATATGACACAAGGATCTTCTGATTAGAAAATGAATATATCTGGAGGCATGTTCTTCTCTCACATGGTGATCCCAAGTTGTATTGGGAATTTGATTTCAGTCTGGACCCTATTCCTTTACTGGAATATGACAGTAATAATCTTGTACTGAATCCAGAATATACTCTTTCTTTGGATAAACCACTTGATCATAATGATCAAAGTGATGAGCATCCATAGCTATCGGTATAGGAATATGTTCATTAACTTATATCAGTAACAATTCTAGTGTATGTTTTTTTAGATTTCTTTAGATGTTTCTAAGATTTAATGTATTTTTAGAATGGTTTATGGAGGAATATGTTTAGAAAAAATCCATCAAGGAATCCTCTCATTGTGTTTTTAGTGTTATTTTGTTTGTTGAAAAAGCCAGATGACTGCAAATGAGAATTGTTGGTGTTTGTTGAAGATATGTTTTTAAGGTAGTGCAGTTTCCCAAAGTTTTCCAAAGTTTTGGGCTTCAAAATTGAGAGTATGATGTTTTAAAAGGATGGATTTCTTCATAGAAGTGAATTTTATGAATAATATTAAAGCAAATCAGCAAAGGGTGAGAACATTGTAACATAATTCATGGGTGATGTACAATATTCCAGGAATGGTACGCAGCGCGGCAAGAACAATACAAGGATGCGGTTCAAGAAATTAAAAATGGTCCTTGGTTTGAGGTGATGTGGTATGTAGAAGGTGTGAAATCGAAAGGGGATATTGGCCACGTAAGAGTGAAGGAAGTATAGGGAGCGCGTATGAGAAAATGGATCGCGGATGGTTTGTGTTTCACGGTGGAAGAATGATCAGTATGCAGTGAAGACTAGATTGAGGATTTGGTAAATTATTAATTTACTATTTTGGCAGATATCTTTTCCTATATAATAATTTCCATTCCCATGGATTACTATGGAAATCTAATATCATTAGAACATCTTTTGGATCTAGGATTTCTGTGACGTTCGAAAGTTGTTCACAAGGGATAATTCTACTATGGCTGACGTGGATTGCTCGGAAGCTATTCCACTTAAGGGTTTAAGTGGAAAGATGTTTTTTCATAAGACTCGGTACATGGAGAATTAATCTCTAATACATGATATAGTTAATTCCGTAAGCCGTACGTGGAGGGAGAGATTTGGTACACAAAAGTGAAGGGAGTATGTGAACAAAAAACAATTCGCAAATAAAGGGTGATTCATAGAGGATATTCATGGAATTGGCATGTGGTAGCA
Organism: Viscum album; assembly: GCA_963277665.1. Lineage (NCBI taxonomy): Eukaryota > Viridiplantae > Streptophyta > Magnoliopsida > Santalales > Viscaceae > Viscum > Viscum album. The sequence continues at coordinate 1,059,824,316 of OY728125.1, forward strand.
CTAAGCGATCATGATGGTGGATGCAGTCCGTGGATGAAGGGAGGTTCTGAGCGGAAACAGTAGTACGCGGAAGAGGTGACCACATACCAAACCTGCTACACTGTATGCGGTGGAACTAGGTGGTTCTCGATTTAGGCTAGGAAGCTTGAAACAACTTCAAATCAGTTTGCGAAATTATTTTCCGGTACCTAGAAGCACTCAGGAAAGTGGACTTCCTCTACAGGGAAAAAGGGAATTTCAACATATCATATACCTATAGTTGAGGATGGAAGAATTTATGCAAATTAAGTGACCTACATGTCCAAAAAAAATATGTTTGACCAACGAGTCCATAAAATGTGAGTGAATTCAATACCAAGAGTAATGAGTGGGGGAAGAGGAAGACAATGACCCTTTCCACCAGTAGTGAGCCAGAGAAAGAGGCATACCGAGTGACCCATTAGAATGTAGTGAGTAGACCCTAAATCATGTAATGTCAGTGATCATGGGAAAAAAAGATCTAGCTCGAGCTTCGTACTCATTATTTGTTGTTATCCTTAGTGAATTTGGAATATAGGCACATTGTCGATGTATTCTCCTTGGACGTAGCCACGTGAGGGTGAACCAAATAAAAATCATTGTGTGATGCACATAATTTCATATCTATTCTTATATTTCTATGAGAGGAAGAGAGATTTGAGTTATGTCTAACAACAAAAGTACATCTGAATGAGAAAAAATTTATAATATGTCACACCCGGATTAATCCCCCCCCCCCTCAGGGTATTCGATCTAGTGGACCTAAATGAATATAAGAATATAATTGTTTTTCCTCCACTATATACTAGAATATATATTTTATTGAAGTGGGGATATGATTCCAGTTTTATCCCCTTTATGTCAGGAAATATTCTAATGCAATTAATGAGCAGGTTTAGGGATATGAATATACCCCATTCCATCTATATGAATATTTCTTGCACACATTTTCCGAGTATGCTGGGATATGGGCCTTCTTACTGGTAACATCCATAATATTCCAGTGAACATAATTAGAGGGAAAGGGTATATGATTCCATTCATGATTATCCTGAGTCATATGTACCAAATGTGTCACCCTTATTATCTATTCATGGGGATTACTAGCGGCACTGTGGTTGGTGACACCATCAGTAGGTGACCGAAGGGCATTAGTTGGATGGTGTTTCCGATGGTAGTTGAAAATATCCATCATCAGAATCCCCTAAAACTGATGGGATCTATAGTTGGATCCTTGGTCCACATTTATCATATACTGAATGTAGTGATTGTCATGCTCTAGTGATAATATTCAGAAGTAGTTGGTTAAGGAATCGAGGAGTATTGACTTTTTGGCATATTTTCTGAGATGATGTCAACTTGTTAGTTTTAGCTTATGAAGAACAATGTGTGTAGTGTTAATGGTTGGGATTGTACCATGATGATTGAATTTATGAACTATTTCATCTGACATTGTATAATAGAAATTTCAGAAGGGGGAGGTTGTTATATAACCCAAAGAGAATCTTCCATAACTAATTTTCCTCAATGGTACATGGATGATGACTTGGTTGATCAGGGTTTTATCTTCAAGAGTAGTGTCTTCACTAATGAAGAATAGAATGGACACGGTCACTGATTAGATAATCATTTCCAGAATGACATGTTCCCAATAAGATATTTATGGGTAACACAATTTTAATTCTATCCCAATCAAGACACTATACTCATGTGGACTCATCAAATAAAGGATGTAAATATTTCATGAGAACCTTGATTACATAGAATCAACCATAATATTTATTTCAGGGTCAAAAAATCAATTATTTTATTTATGATATTCATGTGAGGTCCTATATTTTTATTTCTCACGGGTGTGATGTTAAGGAACCACCCTTGTGGATAGAACTAAATGGTCAGACAAGAACTGGGAAGTATATCAATTTATATTGTGAAGAAGATACCGTAATTAAATGATTTCTCATTCGAGTCACCAAATTGTTTTCATCAAAATAATTGGCTGGCCTGACTGGAAGGTTTGATTGTAGTGGGAGTTTGTTTTCATTGTAAAATTAACTAAGAAACCCAATGACTTCCACATCTATAACTAGGTACAGTCCTGCATTCAAAAGGTAGGTGGTCCTTTTGGGTTTCAGTCCAAATGACACATATGAGCTCACATTAGTCAAGATGATGGGAGGTCAGGCTCGTCGTACCCTTTTAAGGTGAATTGTTTCCTACTCATGAACACTCTTATAAATTTATGATATGTTCAATAATATCATCCTAATTTCAGTACATGAATAGATACCCTAACCAAATGACCACATGCCAATTCATTTTATATGTAAAAGGTATGATATTATTGGTGAATCCATCTATATGTATCTAAGGTTCTTCATCTATTTCTTATTGGTTGAAACTACTTATTTGTTGAAGTCAGGCAACCAGTCCCTCTAGAGTTTGTTTTGATCCATGAAGGAAGTTAATGTTCTATTGATGGGATTGATCCATTATGAGACACCCCATATATCTTATTTGATAACAAGAAGCAAACCCCACATAGTTTTTTAAATTCGTATAGTTTAATGTCATATATAAATGATATATATGGGGTTTTTTTGAACTAGATATTTGAGACTGAACCTTAGAGAGGCATCCTACATATACAAGTTATAGAAGGAATCAGAGTTATCATAGTTCATTCACACCTATAGGACTATCCCATTTGAAGATACCCTTGTACGATGGTTAGCAATATCATTACACTGATCGGGGATTACATATTGAGGTTTCCCTAGATGGTGGGGATTAATGATGGAAATGATATGATCATTGCCCCTCCCTATGACTATGTGAGATAAGAACTATATGAAAAACAATGGATATAAAGTATTCAGTATGAATTCATATGGATACAGGGATAAAATGTTAATGCCTGGAATTGGATAAATAATATTGAGTTCAGTCCATAAGAAGTCATGCTATGTTTCATTCTTGTTGTATGAAATAGAGTCATTGTAGATCATTTTAATAATCAATCCACGGGTGGATGGGTATGGATGATCATCCTATAGGTGTGATTGGGACCTGGTAGTCAGAGTTTAAGAGATATGGTATGGTTTACACTGAGGAGGTTGTCTGTTTGAGCTTAGGAATTTAGGAATTCATCCTATATATCCTAGTTATGAAATGAATTAGAGTTTTTTTAGTTCAGTTTGATAGGGGATTAAGCTATGATACATACCTTGTTTGTATGAAGTATCATCTTATTTAATTTATCGGGGCTTAGACTCTAAGGTATCCCTTTTATAGTGGGAATATATTTTTAATAAACTAATTGAGGCTTACGCACTAATGTTTCCCTGTCATTGTAAAGGCTTGTGACAAGAATGTTATGATCACTACAACTCCCTAAGCCCATGTGAGCTATTCTTGGTGTCAGAAAAAGGGGATAAGAAATAATCGGTGTCACTGCATATGAATGGGTTATGTATGTGCCATGACATCACTTTTGAATGTTAAATATAGAGCTCATACCATAATAAGGAATCTTAAATATGTTTTTTTATAAAAAGAACAAGATTCATCATAATTCAATTTGATTAAAGATATCAAACTAACATTTCCCTTTTATTTAGGGAATATCAAATTATGTCATTGATGGATAATTACACACTAAGGCTACCATTATATTGTGGTAATAACATGTTATGAAACAGATTGAAGAATTTCCACTATAGATTCCAATGTATTGAGGTAATATCACATTATTTTATTGATCAAGGATTACACACTGAGGCTACCATTGGATTGTAGGCATATCAAATTATGTTATTAATCAGGGATTACACACTATGGCTTCCCCGTATATTGTGGGAATATTAGATCATTCAACTACTGAAGGATTACTATTTGAGGCATCCCTTTTATCATGTTAACATATTATCATTCCATTGATTGAGGCTTAGACACTATGGATTCCCTTGAATTTTGGGAATATAATATTATGACACTAATGAGGGATTACCCACTAATGCCTCCATTATATTGTTGGAATGTCATGTCATTCTGTAGATCTAGTCATACACACTATGGTTTCCCTTGTATTTTGTAATATCATATTATTCACTAGATCAAGACTTATACACTGAGGATTCCCTTTTATTGTAGGGATATTATACTATTTCACTAATTGAGGCTTACACAATGAGTTATCCCTATATTATGGGAATATCAAATTATTTCATAGGTAGGGGAATACAAAGTGATGCATCCCCTGTATCGTGGCCATATCATATTATGCTGCAGATTATGGATTAAACATTGAGGATTCCATTGTATTCCCACTGTAAAAGGATGTAATGTCCAAATAAATATTCTTAACATGTCTCGGTTTTCGTCCTCACATTTCTGGTTGTCTTCCTGACATGTTGTTTTGTCTACATATCATGTCTGGTTGGATGGATAACATTTCCTAGTGACAATTCCATTATCATGGTAGATATGTATAGTGGAGTTTGCAAGACTTGGATGATGATATTTGGGGAAAATAACATGATCACAATTTTCATCTTCAGAGGACATCATAATTTTTGGACGACTTATCATAGAGGAAATAACATGACCTCAAATGACTTATTAAGAGGACACTACATGATCTTGGATTGCACCTCCATAGGACATCACCAGATCTGCATTTTCTTGCATTGTATTCATCATGAGATCTTGGTGGTGATCTTAGAGGGAATCACAAGACTTATTTGGCCTATCTATAAGGAATTATTCCACCTAGCTGACACATATAGAGGGTGCCATGAGATAGAGATGGTATGGCCATAGGTATCAATGAGACCTAGAATACATACACTAGTTTCACCACATTATTTATGTGATATGTAGATAGGACATCGTAATATCTAGATTGAGATCTAAGAGGGATACAAGAGACATGGGTGACATGAAATATAAGGTATCACGCAACTTACTTGTTGTGTATAGTGGACCTCACATGATTCAAATTATATGTCAAAAAGTTGTTGTATGACTTGAGTGACATGCCCTTGTGTTTTCACATGATCAGAATGAGTCATGTGTATTGCATGAGGGTAATAAAATCAATCTTCATGAATGTATTCTTTCTTTAGTCATTTTTTAGTTATTTATTACATATATTCCATATATTTTTAATGTGTTAGATTGATTATGTATCATTCCATCATTAAGATATGTGGGATGTTCTCTGTAAAAAATTATAAGGTACTTCATATGATCACAAGTTATCACTCATAGGGCCCATGGATTCTTCATGATCAATTTGTGTTTTTCCCAAATCTTACATAGTGAACACCTTTATGATTGCTGGATTATAAACTCTAAAAATACTTCTCTGATTTTTTAGTGTACCGGTGTGATGATCCTAATATGAAAAGAATAATTTTTTAATATTTTGGTTGGATTTTATAGGCCTCTCCACCACAATAATAGATTGATTTTTCGGAACATATCTCACAATTTCAAGATAGAGTTTGTGGAGGGATTTTGTGTTACACACTCCACAAAATACTATTTTGGTTGTTTCATGATTTAATGAAATTATAAGAACCTCCCATAAAATCCATATTTACTATATTTTGAAAATTTATTTGGGTATTCCTTAGTCATGAGGATATTCCATGCGGATTTTACAATTTTAGGCTAACTTGTCTAGAAAATTTTATGAGAATGGGAGACCTGTAGAAAGTCCTTCACATGATCCATGATGTTTTTTCCAGATAGACCATGAAGAAAAAGGTTTATTTATAGGTGTATTAGTGGTAATATTAAGTATTTCCAAAGTAGGACTAACCATGTCAAGGATGATTATTTGGGTAATTTTACCAAATTTCAAGAAGATCAACATATCTTCTCCTCACAAGAGAATCCCATCATTTCCATTTCTATTTCCTTATTCATTGTACATTGTTTGAGAATCTCATAATTTTGAATGAGTGTTGCCAAAGATAATCAGTCTCCCCAATGGTGGGGCATCATGTGACCGATAAAGGGTTATGTGTTCTTGAGAAATAATTATCACGGAAAACCCTTTTATTTTTATTTAGAGGTAGAGAGGGGGTGAATGGCTTCCTGGACATGGTCGAGGCCATTCGTGTGATGGGGGTGACATTCCAGCTGCCTCTTGCATGACTAGAAATACATGTCATAGGGGATTCTATGGTGTATTTCAAACTGTATGGGTGAATCAAAAGAAATTTATAAATTTGAAAGGTTCCTATATTTTGGGTATTTTTCTCATTATTTTCCAATGATATTTGGATTTATTATCATGAATCCACCAATAGAAAACTCATGTGATATATAGGAACTCACACAGAAGATTTTACATGATCAAAGATTATATTTGGAAACCTTCACAAAAAAGGAGACATTGTCAAATAGGGTATATGGGTTTCTTACAGTAGGATATGCACTGTGCTAGTTTCATTTTCATGATCTTATAAAGGTATCATGATCACATATCCTTTCAAGGGTTATGTGATAAAGAATATCTAGTAACATTATTCTTCCTTTCCTTTATAGGAAAAGTAATACCCATATTAAGTTATTTCATCATATTAGGATTTTCCAAAACTCATTTGGATAGCTTGACAACTCTTCCAAATATATTCATCAAAAATTGGAATTAAAGACATGAAAAATATCACAATAAATTAAATTTATATTTAATTATTTTATCACCATGATAGAAACCAACAAAGAGACTAAAAATTTAAAATAATCACCATATAAATTATTATATAACCAAGAAGAACTAATTATAAAATAATGTGGTAAAAAAGAGAGAATAATTAATTTATAGAAAACTCATATGGTTTTCACATAGGTATTGGGATCACTAAGTTAAACTTGAGGGCCCTCAAAATGGTTACGATTTACTCAAACTTTGTTACAAAAATGTCATCTATCGAACCTTTTCAAATGAAAAAGATGATCACTAGATTCATGATTCCTCTGACATGTTGGTTTATTATGTTCTATTTTTTCACACTAATCACAGTATAATATGTTATTTTTAGATAAAACTAGAGCTAAAAAACAAGATGGTATTTTTATTACACTACTCTCATTTTCTTACTTTGTCTGTTTCCTTTTTTATAGATCCTCCCCCATCAAATTTGAGGATATTAGAAAACTCTAATGACTCTAGTTCACTTTAAAACCCTTCATCAACTCAGATAGTAGGATTAATTACTTTTCTATAGGTGTTAATGAAGATAGAAAACATAGAACATTATAGATATAGTCAGAAACCCTACAAAAAACACTAAACCATCTTAAAACAATCTGTTACAATATGCTTAATATACGACCCCAATCATAAACAATGACATATATACTATAACATTATTTTTGATAATTTATGGATAAAGAAACCAAATATAAATATGGCCTAATTAACACATTAAGCTCACTATTTGAACAATGTATCATAAAAACAATCAGAAAACCCAAAGAGAAAATAATTTAGTGTCTTAAAAATTATGTAAATAAAAATATTATTTTACTAAACTTGTGAATATTTTTTTCATAACTAATCTCATCTTGATTCTTTCTAAATATATTACAAGATAAAATCATCTTTAAAACATGTATATAGAAATATAATAAATGGGGGATATAAAATAATTGGAAAGGGATATATAAAAAAGGTCCAAATGGATAGCTGACAATCATATGGAAATTAATGAATAAATATATATATCTATTTTAAAAAACATAAATAATTAAGTTTTAAGCACAATAATAACCTCTAAAATGATAGTAATTTTATAATAGATTGATAAACTGACCCCAAAATAATATAACATGGTTGATGGAACATAATAAAGAATATAAAAAATCTGAAAAAAATGATTTCCATCATCATAACCATGGATACATGCTTATCTGTTCACTTCTAAAATTGTGAGTCGAGTAAAATTCCACCACAATGGCCATTTTTGATCCATGATACTTGTTAACACAGTCACTTATCATTTATATCTTGTTATATATAATTCCTTTAACCTTAAATTGGATAAAAATTTAGGTCTCAACAATATAATAATTCATATATTTTGGCACCACATAGATATCTTTCAATTCACACATCATAAAGATGACATTGAAATAAAATAGGTTTCATAAAAACACAAAATAAAAATCTAAAATTTTATTAAATAACCTATCAAAATAAAATGTATTTAATAAAATATAAAAAATGCATAAAATCATATCATGAACAAAATCATTTGTTAACAAAAACATTATCACCCAAAACATTCACAAAAGATCAATAATATGTGGTATAATATGATACATAACTCCATTAATGATAGAATATAATTAAAACCAATTCCTGAATATATATATTTTTTTCAAATTATTCAATATTGTAAAATTCATAGCCATGAGTATATATCCAAAAATTCCATTTTGTTTTTAAAGAAATTAAAATAAAACCATTAACAAATATTTATTTGGTTTGAAACTCTTTTTTACCATAAATAAAAAGATAATGTGTAAACTTTTAATAAAATTATTTTTTAAAAAATAATTCATAACGGAAACATGAAAAAAACATAATGTTTTTGAAAAAGAGGAATTCAAAATAAACTGAATTTTCTTTCATATAAATATTATTTAACATGAAAAAAATTAAAAAATGTATGGGTTGTCAAAAAATGTAGATTGGATGATACAAATTCATTAATTTTATTAGATAGAAAAATCCTTGGTCATTTTAGAATAGATTTTTTTAAAACCCCACATAATTACGATAATAATGAAACATGTTTTTTAAATGAATTAATGGGAACAAAAGGATCGAAACAGATAATAGATTTGAGTTTCCACTAAGGAAAGGGGATGAATTTTTGGGATATAAAAATATAGACATGGGGGAAAATTCATTTAATGAAATGGGAATTATTATTTATAAAAATTCATTTTAAGGAATCATTAAAATCATTGAGAAATATAATTTTTATGTGAAAAATGAAATCCCAAATAAATAAAGGGTTAAAAATACAAGAAATATCACTGGTTATAAAAGAACAGTCATGAAAGGAAATAGAGAAATATGATTGATTGTGACCCAATGTAATGAATTGAGTAACAGAAACCCCTTACAGTCTTCGTATATTTTGAGTAAAAACACAATGAGATGAATAAAATTTAAATATAACATTATATATGATTATGTGTAAGAGTATCATGACAAAAAATTAAAAAAATATACATATTTACACTGTTTAAAAGAAACATTTGGTATAGCATAATAATGTCTCACTCGATTCATGTATGATATAAATTAAATCAAAATTTATTTAAAATTTGAAAATCTTCTGATTATATAAATCCCATTGATTAAATATTGTATTATTTCAAAATACAATCTTCAGTATTATATAAAATATAGAAATAATAAATTCATAAATAACATTAAAACATGTCTCAATGGAGATAAGTTTAGAAAAAACCTTATACATCTAAGGAAACATTATATAAATAATACCATAAAAAACTATTCTTTTGGATAAATATTAAATACCATTAATATAATAATAAATAACAATAAATATTTAATAGTCATTATATACAGTAATAATAATAAATATAGTTTTTAAAATGACTTGTCTCTCAAAGAAGAAAGTTTTGAGATGTAACCCTTACTTAGTTTCCTTCTTTAATATTACTATAACATCCTATAAAACACACTGAAGTACCATAATAATCTATTTAAAACCCATATTAATATATTTTACCTTATATATTGAACATTTAAAATTATTTATTATGAATATATGTGGTAGATATGTCTCATTTTAATAATTAGGTTCTAATATCATTAACCATTATTCAAATTTTATAATGTTTACTAATTAACCCTTCACTTTTCCAAAATTTCCACATTAATATTGAATTTATGATAATATAAAATATTTATTTTACTGATTAATAAATCTCTTATGTCATCAATAATAATTTTAGTTTTTCTATATGAAACTGGAATTGGTGTGGCTTAATTTAGTGATTTTATTGAATGAAAAAATACATTAATAATAATTTAAACACATTATATAATATTTTCATACTAATAAATATATAATTATATTATTATTATATTATAGTAATATTTTATTCATTTTAATATAGTCATACAAAATTCTATTTTTAATTATTTTTCAGAAAGGTTGTAAAATCAACCCAAACATGAACACAGTTTAACTCGATTGGTGAGTATTGTTAAGGAGGTGTTTCTTTTTTTTTAAATTTCATTATAATATAAGAATAATACTTTTATTTATTTATTTTTTCTGTTTTTGATACATATTTTAATATTTTTATATAATATATGGAAATCTAAATGAAAAATGTGAAATGTTTCATTATGTAGGTAGTAATCAACACATACACCAGATTAGCATTCATGTTTGTTAATGTGCGATAGGGGAAATACTTGATATTAAATTAAAATTATATAATAATAATTATTATATGATATATAACATCTTTATCCATCATTTACACCATTAATACCATAAATAAATGGACGTAATGAAAGAAGTGATCTCTCTTCATGGAGGTGGTAGTCTGTGCAATGCACTGACGATGTTATTTTGTTTTTTATAATAGTATAGAAATGAATAACTGTGTTTTATAGCATTAATATTACCAAATATATTATAATAATGATAAATAATTCATAATATAATTATAGTTTTATTATATTTTTAAAAGTACGATTAAGAAGAGGATATTTAGTGGGATATTATACTTACATTGAAGACAAGACTTTCTTTACAATTTCCAATGATATTGAATGTATTAGGTTAACACTGAGTAACCAAGGTATTATTTTTAGGGGATAAAGTTATATGTATGGTAAAATAGTTTTTTTGAATTATTAATTATATGTTAATTTGTATCATTTAAATGGTTTATGTAATATCATTTTTTAATAGGAGGAAATGTAACTTTTGGAAACACTCACCTTTTTCAATAATCCCATAACACTATTAAAGGGTAAAAGGCTCAAAAGTGGAAGGAGTATATTTTGGGAAAATATAATGTCTAATATTATCTGATCCAATTATTTTAAAACATTTTTTGAACATTTGGTTCCTATTTCAACTTAGTAAAAACTCTTTATACCATTTTTTCTTTTTATCTGGGCAACTATTTTTTTAATCTTTATAATTAACTTTGTTAACATAAATTAAAATATATTTTTTACGTACAGTGAAAGGTATTATTTTAAAATTGTGAATCTATTTTCTTTTGAAATTTCTTTATTTGTGAATAGATAATTTTTTATTAAACACCATTAATCATGCCAAACAATTTTTTATAAAATTTATGTTTTTCAGTGTCAAATTTATGTATATGATAAGAAATCATTATTACTAATTTAAATAATAAAAAATTGATATATTAAATATTCAATTAATGTTATAAATATTCAATGAAAATTCAAAGATCAATATAACCATGAAGATAACTCTTTCAAAGAGATCATTGATAGGTTTTTTTATTAAATTAATATTTTTATTTAGTTATAAAAATGTTGGATTTTGTATTTATAAGATCATATAATATATTAAAATGAATAATTATATTACTTAAATTATATTTTGTTACTAAATTGTTTTTAAATTTTTGCATATTCTTACACTGGGATAAAATAAGAAAAATTATACGTTTATAAAAATAATAATATTTTTGACATAAAATCAAACATTTGAGAAAATAAAAAATTTATAATAAGTAAATTTTTATAATATGAGGTAAATATAAAGTTTATTATTTGAAATTTACATTTGAGAAGTTTTAATTTAAATTTTTTAATTAATTTAAAAGATAAATAAATTTACTATTGTTATAACCTTTTTCAAAATTAAAACATATTAATTATGTATCCACTAAAGGGGATAACAATTATAGGTTTACTATATTATTATTTACTATAATTTTTAACAATGTATTCCCAATATGTTGATATTTTTTCAAATTAGGTGTTGTATGTGGCACACATTATGAGATTTAATTTTAATTTTTAAAGAACTAAAATCTCATGTCATTGCAACATACCACCTAATATAAATTGTGTTCTCTCAATTTAATTATAAATAATTTTACCAAAATAGAAATAGGTTTTCAAAATATTTATGCGCCTACAGATATTATATCTAAAGAGAAATATCCTCAATATCATATGGAATATTATAAAAAACATATGTTATCCTTAAAAATATCAAGTAAATGTATCTCATAACTAGGTATTAAGACCCATGTAAAGGGTTATGTTTTCTTCATAGATAATTCATACTTGCTCACACATAAATTTATGGTCATGGATGATTTATAATTTGTGATCAATTTTATATAAATTAATTTAGATTCAATTTTAATATATAATTTTTTTTAAAAAAATGAATCATTTTTTAAGGAGTATATTCTTATTTTAATAAAATGTATTTCCATAAAAATAATAAACATACCACTAAAAGTTTTCTTTAATATATCTATCATTGAGTTGGTGAATTTGTTTTCTTATAAAACACCCCAAATACAAATCGGATGACATAATTAGAATACATCAACTAATTCAGGGTTGAAGGTAAGTGAAAACTAATTTCAACTATCTACCTCATCAACATTAATTTTATAGGATTGAACTTAATCCCATAATCTAGGAGGTTATTGGTTTCTATTTTTATCTTAATACCATGGATTGGTGAAATGGTTCTCATAGTACCCAAATTCATCAAATCTAAAAAAACCATAAACTAGTGGATCCTCTGGAAGAACACTATTTTACTCCATTATGTTAATTGAACTCTTCGTTTCCCTTCACAATTTTGACACTCAATATCCTATTTAACAACAAATAAATCATATTCTAGTTCCTTTTAGACATTTCACTAGCTATATCTTAATAAAATTTGACACAAATGGAATTGAATAATTTTTCATTCACCATGTTCCTCACATGATCTACCATTAAACACTATACTTCTTTTTTGTTGGTGGTTCCAAATGATTGTCAAATCTCTAGTTGTTAAACAGAAAATCATATATTTTTTGAGAATAAAAAATTGATTTTCGTCACCTGATTCTATCCCATTTTTTCCATTAGTAAAATTATTATTTATTCTTCCACTTCCAATATTAACATGGTTCCTCTAGGCTTGACCAATTCCTAAAACTATGAAGGTGGACATGAGTGATTAAAAATTTACAATAATGGATTCTTATCATAATCATAAAATAAATTCAACCTTAAAACATCTTTCCATTTCACATTATTACATTATCCTATAGTTTCATTACATCATCTTATATAAATCATAGTTTATACTAGGTTACATTATGATGTTTTAGCTTATACCTCCCTACCTAATAGCTCAATGTAACTAGGACGTCATTCCATTATAATGGATTGTATTGAAAAAATCATTTACTATAGTTTTTCAATTGATATTGTTAAACTATGTTCTTAAAATGAGTTCATTCAATTTGTACCATAATTATGGATATGATATTATAGAAAATGTCCTTCAAGGATTATTACCATTATATGCATCTATTCAGTGTCACATCCACTTCTAGAATCCAAATAGTGATATATGTCTAGGAAAACCATATACTCATGACTTTACCAATATTTTAGGATATCACACTATACATAGACTCATATTTAGTGTTTTCACAAAATTTATATAACTATGATACCAATAGTAACTAAAATAATATCTAAAAAATAGCAATCTAATATCTAAAATAGCTAAACTTGACTCTGATAAGAACTGAATTGACCCATGTTAAACATGAATTATTTAATGAATTAATATCATTATTTAAATAATTCAACTCACAAATTGACTCACAACTCAAAGACTCAAAGGATTAGTATCATGGGGATTAGATATTTAAAAAAATTAATAACAATTTAAAACATTTCTTCTAAACATAATACTCTTGAACCCTTATTGACATCTCATATGATACAGTCATATTCATAACCTATGGATAAGAACATATTAATTAGATAATATCAAATACTTAAGAAGGGATAATATAATAACGGATATTATTTTTAGATCATAATCATATAAAAAACCTAAAAAATAAAAAATAATATTTCTAATGGAAATAAACCATCAATGTTCAACAACAATTGTAACATATCAAATGATAAAAATTATCAAGGGATCATAAAATTAAATGGTAATCTTATAACATGATTCATGAAATATTAAATAAATGTTCATAATAATTAAAATATAATTTTATATCATTATGAACCTAGCTACCCAATAACCCATTCACTATTAGAGTTGTGAGTAAATCTAAACACCATCATGATAACCCTTTACGAACGTAACAACCTAAAAACCTATTTACATGATGTTTCTACATCATGAGATATAATACTTTATCTACTGAATTCTTGGAGAATATAGGTCACACACATATCATAACCAATACTTTTTTGAACCAAAAAAATTCATTCACTTTTAATATCATAAATATCCAATGGAAAAAAGGGTTTCATATAAAAATAAAATGTAAATATGTTAATTTTTATAATTAACCCATGGAAATGAAATGGATTTCATAAAACAACCACAAGATATGGAATAATATCATGACGTAAAATATTTAATAAAAAAACATGATCACCCAATATAATAAGATAATAAAACTATAATATATTGTAAAACATGAAAAATAATTCCATTAGAGATAGGTAAAAATAATATCCAATTAATGGACATAACATTTTAGAAAAATGTATTTACTATACATTGAAAAAACCTTATTAATGATTTTCTTTTAAAAGAATCATAATTCAATATGAAAAAGGAAACAAAAACATTTACAAAAATGGATTTTGTTCAAAAACATTTTCCCCCAAAATGAAGAAGTGAAATTTTAAATTATTTGAAAAATTATACATTTAAAATTAATAATTAATATTGGTAAATTAAGAAATTAATAATGTTTTCAAAAAAAGGGAAGTAAAAATTCCTTGAAAACATTTACTTTTAAAAATATTATTTAACAATGTATCATTGAAAATTACATAATGGTTAAAAATGAACATTTTTATTGGATTATAAAAACTCATTATTTTGACATGACAGAAAAACAATTTGAACATATTTAAATTTACTCTATCAACTAGAACAACAGTAATCGAGATATGGTGTCTATATTATTACTATTAAATAAAAAAAGTGGTCCAAATCCCAAATGACTGATTAGTTTATTAGTTTTCGAGAACAATATACATACATGATACACATTTTAAATTGCGAATATAAAATAAAGCATACTATATATAAAATTTTAAATTCATCTTTGAAAACTAATTTAATGATTTATTCTTTATTTCTTGTAGAAAGGAGACACAATAAGGGAGATCTCAAATTCTATATAAGGGTAATGTATATTAGAATCTATCATGAATCAATAAAAATATTCAATATTTAAAGGCAGATAACTGAACCCACATTCCATTACATTAAAAACATCACTATCATAATTAGATAAGGAATATAAAATATGAAAGATAAATAATTGAACACTCATTCCATTTAATCATTTACTTGGTTATCATTATTAGATAAGGAATAATGAATATATAAGTGTAAATAATTTAACACATGTTCTATTTAATAAATAACATTTCAATCATAATTAGATAAAGGAAAATCAATATGTAAATGTAAATAACTGAACAAACTTTCATTTAATCAATTATATTAGTGTTAAATATATCCATATAAAATATCATTGTGAAAATACTAGGGATAAAGAAAAAAATTATTATTAATTAAATAAATTCTTAATTATTGGAAATTATAATCTCATGCAAATTAAAAATGATAAGATCAATACCATTAAAAAAATGGATTAAATCTATAGGCAGAAACCCATTTAAATTTTTCAACTAATTGTCCTCATGAGACCAATTGATGCATCAAGTGACTATATCATTCGGGGTCCACCCATAATTGCACATAAAAATAATTTCACATATATTTAATAATAGATTTAATTCATGAATAATAAGTCTTATTACTAATTATTAGGATTTATTAAAGAACAAATTTTTATCAAAATTTCTTCAGTTACTCATATAACTTTAAAAGTAAACAACATATGTAAGAATTGATTACAATATAGTAAATATTCATATCTATTATACAAATAATTTTCAAAAACTACAATTTAAAATTAAATATTATAAATAAATGGGTATTTATGTTAAATACATCAACGAGGTAGTATATATTCCACCTGAAATTGAACATGTGCATATTCACAAATATGACTCAATGAAATTGGAATTTGAGACAAAATCCATTACAATGACCATAATATTTAGGTTTGAAAAATTCATTCAATGGATTATTTGAATCTATTTTTTATAAAAATTAAACTAGTGAAAATATAAAATAATTTCACAAAAAGTTAATATACATATAATCATAGAAAATATATGGAAATTAAAACATAATATATCCTAATAAAGAGAAATTGAGTTATGGAATTTATTATCACTTGTAAACCTTACTTTAAAATCAACATGGATTAGATAATTAGAATTAAAATGTAAAATATTTTGAATTATGAATTATTCAGGCTATTAAATGTAAAATGGGTAGTATTCACACCATATAAAACAAATTTGGAGCACAGAAATAAAATATTTCTCAATGATGGGAAATTGAGATGACATCCCCTAACCTATGATTTCCTTCAGTAAAACCTGATTTAAACTAATTTATAATTTTTTTTGATAATTTTTTTAATTTATATTAGATCCATATTAAATCTAATATTATAATACATAATACAATTATTAATTTTACTATGGGTTTGTTAATAATATTTCATTATATTCATTGTTCAAGATGTTAATTTTCTTTTTTATTAGGCACCTTTAATCATGACCACTCTAATTCTTCTAAAGAGTATATATATATAAATATTTAATGAATAATATTAATGTTTTTAATATCGTATTTAATAAATATATTCATTTTTATAACAATTTATTACAGTTGTATAGGGATAATGAATTTCATCACCTAGTGGGGATGGTAGAACATACTTACAAATTAGCAAAGATATTATTCACATGATAATCGATATAGAAATATATTTTCTTATATATTATTTACCTGGATTTGATATCATATTATATAAATCCCACATATTCATGAATTTTATCCTTATTATTTTTTATGTCAAATGTTTGTGAAAAATGAATCACCTCACTTCGCGAGGCGGTAGTTCCCTGCACACACGAGCAACAATATCAAATTTATAATGGGATAAAAAAATGTATATGTGACATTAAAATAAATTTAGTATATAAATATAATAAATATAATATAAATGTGAAAAATACACCATCTTATCCATCCTTTAAAATAGGTGACAGAATAAATATTTAAATTTGTTCACGAGTTGGTAGTATGTCGTACTCATGATCGACATCATAGTTTTCCAATTGATGGAAAAAGTGATAGCTATAGGTCATGAAATTAACATAACGACATAAAATTATATAATATTTAATGGTATTACTATACAATCCTGATAAATAATATTTTAAGGAGGTAGAAGAAGAAATTAAATACAAAAACTCATTCAGGAATGTTAACTCTTCTTCTAATTACAACCTCATGTTTAAACCAAAACCCTTAATAAGATATAGTTACGATAAAAAAAATTATTGTACTATGATTTTATGTAATTATATAATTCATTTTTTAGGGATATTCTAAACAAAATGTATTATTAAATTTAAATAGGGGAGGATAGTGGGTGATCCTTTATATGTCTATGAGAGTACACTCATTTATTTATTTTAAGAAATAATTACACTCATGTTTTCATAATTCCACAATCTAAAAAATGTGCCATCATCTGATATTATAGGTGATGTGGTCTTAATATGTCCATAAAAATTGTTTTTAAATTTGTTTTTAGTTCATTTCAAACCTTATCATCTTAGGTCAACCCCCACATTTAATCATTTTTACACTAACTGAGGTAATTAAAATTTGATTCTTTTCAAATTCATAATGGTCAAAAATTATGATGAATAAATTAGGAAATATAAATTATGATGATTAAAAATATTTTTAAATTTTTATGAAGTCAATTATTTAAATTAGATGAAAATAATTTATAATTAATCACAGATAAGAAATAAAAATATGATTTTCGAATATCAAATTCTTAGAAGTAGATAAATTGTTTATAAGTAATCTAGAGGTGATGAAACAATTTTCATTTAAAAAATAGAGTTAATGAAAAAAAAAATTATTTTACGGTAAGATGAATCTTATCTTTATTTATAATTAATAGATAACCAATAATAATTTTTAAAATTTTTGTATTATCATGATTTAGTGAGTTATATTCTAAACCTCCAACCTAACAACTATGTTGTAATTAACATGTTTAAATAATAATTTAATGGAGTATTTTGTTTTTTTAAACTCATTGTTTTATGAATCACATGTCATAAATGTGATTAAATTTAAATAAAAGGAAATAAATTATAATGTATTAGGGTGTTACATTCATCTCTATTACAAAGAATAATTCCTAAAAATTTCATTGATATTACCTTCTAAATAAATGAGGGGACTTATTCTTCATAATATACACTACTTCACAGATTTCATACTCTATATTTTTATTTCTATAAAGTAACATTACCATTATAGTAATCTGATTCCTCAATACACTGTCTATTGTATTATGGATCTGGATGCGTTCTTCATAGAAAGAAAGATCAAGTTATAATTCTATTTCATAAGATGTGAGAATATGCATTAGATATGGCATGTACATTCTTAATAATGATATATGGAAGATATCATTTACTATTGAGAGGCTTGGTGTAATTTAATAATTATAATACAAAACTCTAATTATTTTTACAATTTCAAAGGGGTTGATGTAGCTGGTGCTCAGTTTTTCTTTCTTAATGAACCTTATTTCACTATTCCATAATGATAATTTTATGAAAAATGATCCCTCAAATATAATTCCAAATCCTTCCTCTGATTTTAACTCATTTTCCTACACTAATCTTATTTAATGTGATCCCAAATATTCTTTTCCCTTTCTCTCTTCAAAATAACCTAGTCCTATATGTTTTTGTTTGTCATCTTCAACTAAATAAGTGGGAGTATGACATCTCATTCCATAAAACTCTTTATATAGAGCCATCTCAATAATTGATTGGAAACTATTTTTTTATGAAAATAAAAATAATATTTAATATTTACCCACATAACATGATAATAAAGTTAACACAAACTTACATTGTCTTATATTTTTTTAATAGTCTTTTTAGATTATCCATATGTTTTAGGATGTTAGGAGGTGCTCAAATGAATATCACTTTGAAAATGATTCTCAATACTCTTCTAGAATTTTGATGTAATAATGGGATCATGATCATACCCAAATGAAATTAGTTCACCATGAATTCTTACATCATCTCTAATATTTATCATCACGAGGCACTCAATAGGTATATATACTCTCATTGTAAGGAAATGTGAATATTTATTCATGCGATCAGTAATAACCCATATTACATCCTTATTTCTATATGTATTTGTTATTTCTGTAACAAAGTCCATTGCATAATTATCTCATTTCCAAATAGGGATGCGAGTAGTTTTCATGTATCCTCAAAGATATTTTATCTTATCCAATACATATTAAAAAATCAGTCATCTTCATACATAGTCCTCAATTTCCCACTTCATTTTATCCCACCCAAAATGTTCTCCCAAATCATTATACATCATAGAGATACCAAGGTGTATAAGGAATTTTGAGCTATAAAAATCATCATAAAACATGTTTTTTCTGCTTACATGTGAATGGAATGCATATTCTCTTTCTCATATTTTAATATTACATGATCAAAAATATTATTCCATCATCACATCTTTCATAATAATAATTTTCTTTAGAAAATTCTCATCATCATATTAAAAAGTTTTTAACTTTTCTAATAAAGATGGAATTTCAATCATTTGAAAAATTATTGATGAATCCCCATCCTTAATAATTCCCATATAAATATTTTATAGACCCATAATCATATTAACCCTTAAAATCCTTATTGTGGTAAGAAATCGATGATCTTTTCAACACAATTAATCTGATACCATATTTTCTATTCCTGGGTAGTATTGTATTGATATGTAATAATCCTAGAGTAGCTGAAGTCATTATATTTTTTTCTCATGTTTATCTCTTTATATGAAAAATGTGTTTTAGTGTTTTAAGGTCTTTGTATATATTATATCTTTCAGAAAAGTGATAATGTATAAATACATCAATGAAAGGATTACAAAGACCGACTCAAGATCATGGGTTGGATCGTTTTGTTCATGATCCTTTAACTTCCATGATTTATATGAAATAACATTATAGTTTTTTTATAAGGAAAAAACCTAGTAAATTATTCAATGTGTCACTATATATAACAAACCAATCATTTCCTATTGGTAAATTCAAAATTAGAGCGTCGACTAAACTTGACTTAAATTAATTAAAACATTTTTAATTTTCCATTCTCCAAAGAACATAACCAATTTATTTGATAGCATTGTAAAAGGTTTAGCCAATATAGAAAAATTTAAAAATTAATCACTAATAGTAACAAGACAAACCAAAGAAACTAAATACTTCAGTTGTTTTCATTAACAGTGGCCATTATGTAACAATGTTTATATTTGAGGGATCAACTGATATTCCATCCTTTTAGATAATATATCCATTAAAATAATCTCTTAAAGCCAAAAATTACAGTTACTAAATTTCCAAAAAAAACACATTTTTCATGGAATATAAAGAATGATAAGTATGATATTATAATAGTCCTCATAGATTTTACAATATACAAAAATATCACCAATGAATAGAAAATAATCATCATAATTTTCCATTAATACACTATTTATTAGACTCATTAAAAGATAGATCAGATTCTCAATATAAACTGAATTACTATAAACATGAAATCTCCATACATTATTCTGAAAGCTATATTTTGAATGTATTACATCATCACTAGAAATTTATGGTACCCATATAAGAGGTCAATCATTGAAAAATTAATATGTTCATGAAGTTGATTTAATAAGTAGTCAATAGGAGGTAGTGGACACTTTTTCTTTACCCTAATATCATTGATTTCATAATAATCAATGAATAGACTCATTGATCCCTCATTCTTATTAATGAAGTGAATTTCAGATCCCCATGGTGAAACTATAGGGTGTATAAATCACAAATCACACAAATAACCTAGTTGTTTATTCAACTCTACTAACATCACAATGGCCTTTCTAGACATGATATTTGATATTGGCCTTGTATTAAAGACTAATCAATGGAAAACTCAACATCTAACACTTTTGGATGTTTATGTAATTACTTAATAATTAAATCAATTTATTCTTGTACAATAATTAATTACTATATTTTAAGATTTCCTTATCTACACACGATTTTTTTTATTCTTCACAACAAATTTCATTCATAATAGATTCTTGGTTTGGATCAAAACATGACTCTAATGATAAATTCTATACTTTAAAGATAAATATTCCCACAACTTCATCAGGAATAGAAATTTCCATCACCTTGAAATAAATTTTATCATTATATTTTGAAATACATTCCTCACCATGGATTATATCTATGTCAAACATTCTTATAGTAAACAATATTTTAAATAGATAATGTTTTTCTATCATAATGGGGACTCTTAGAAACAACCTTATTTCCATGATACTTTCCCTAGAATGTTTACTGCTAACTCCATTCTTAAATTAAAAAGAAAACTGTCTAATTATCCTATAAAAATAATTATAAATAAAAGAATGTTCAGATCCATAATCAAATAATTTATTATATAAATTTAAATATATGATTAATTTACCTGATGCCACTATATTAGTTCCTTCCACCTCCTCTCTATAGACCACGTAATCCAGGCCTTCTCACCTTGAATTCTTAAATGGTAGATTCCCTTGATTCCAAAGAGATTGGTGTGACTAATTACACATTTTTATACAAAAAAAAATCATTGTAAATCATTAACATGTTTTTCCTCCACCTTTATGAGATATAGGACTATTATCTCTTCACTTATTATAATATCACATTCCCTTCAAGAATTTCAAAGGATGATTATTTCCATAGTTTCCACAACAAGGAAATTTTTATATTCTCTTCTTCTTGTCTAATCTATTCCTATATTCCTAGTTTTTGGATGAACTCTTCTTCCACTTATTTCACATTAAAATAAAATATATGGATAATTATTTTTCTTCTTTTTATGTCACATAGAACTATTTAATCATATGATGAAAACTATTGAGAGAGAAATACCCCTAGAATAATTGGATAAATCCCTTAAAATAAGTTGTAAATCATGAAATGTTTTTTGTTAATGTGATATATAACACACTTATATAAAATTTTAATACTATCCTCATACTCAATAACACATTATTATGTTTTTTATTTATAATTATGAAATTTTCTTCATTTTAGGTTTTTTTACAAAGGGATTTTTTTTTCCAAAATTATTCTCATAATGTATTTCTATTCCATTACTTTTATTTCCTCTTCCTCCCTTTTATTCTAGATCAGTGACCTTCATTTTCCATCATTTTTTTTAGAATATATACTAAAAGTGTAACCTACAAACACCTTTATTTTTCATACATTATTATTACATCATTTTAAATATTATCAACACATAATAATTATAAAATTCAGATCATAAGGTTTAGTGTATTAGGAAAATTAAGACCATAAAAAACATTTACAAACTGAAACCACAACATTCTTTTAATTAATTCTTTTCTTTGTTTGTCTTGGCCCTTGAATTCTCCTTAGTATGTATAATTACCTAGGATATACATCAAAATGTGGAAACTAAAAAGCCTAGTGAAAGTAAACATAATAAAATGAAACAATATAACATGGGGGGATAGTATTAACAAAACATCATCATCATAACATAATCATGCTATCATAAACATAATAGGATGTCAATAAGTTAAGGCTTGGAATTTGAAAATGAATAATAATTAAACATCATGTCATAGTGGTCAAATAACACACATAGTTTTGAACAAGGATAGAATCATGTTCATGAATATTTCACTTTTCTCATGAGATACATAAAATTGAGTAATTCAATGCAGAACTATATAATTCTGGGTTCACCCATCACATCATAACATTTACATTCTACTATATAATTCCGACTGCATATGTCGTATCATGATATTTCATTGTCATGCTTAACACATAAAACATATATTATTATTAGACATAAAAAAATCCCATTGAAATGAATGGGGTTCATATCACAATAAAACATTAATAAAACTTTGGTTAATGAAATAGGTAATAACATCTTTGAGTCATCTTCCTTGAGTGCAGAAGGCACAAACTCAAGAAGTAAATAGGGCATTTTTTTGAATGATTTGTTCTTTTAGAAAACTTGATTTGTCATAAACTCAAGTATAAAAAATTTATTTCAGATAAAAGGTAATATAATGAACAATAAATGTCATTTATGTGATATCCATAATAAAAATGGGGTGATGGATGGAAAACCCATAAAAAGAGAGTTGGGTTTGAGAATTCACATTACCGCTTGTCTGAATTCTTTCGTTACCTTAATGTCTATTGTAGTCACATTATATTCATAAATTAATAATTCAATAACATTTTATAAATTAATATTAATAATTATGGTTTTATTATGTTCATTAATAAGCCTTTAGATGAGCTATAGAGTTTTGATTACATTATTTTGGAGCATTTGTTTTCTTAGTTCTCATGAACGATTCACTTGTATTCATGAATTGAAGTACATTTAAAATGAGGATAACTATCAATAATTATTACTATATTTTATTATTTATATTCATGAATTTTAAATTATATTTTAATCAATTTCTTTATATACTATGATAATGAATTATTAGATAAAAGATAATGAAGATAATTTTAGATTAATTTGGTCTATTTTTTGATCACAACAAACTCATATTTTCTATATCATTTATTATTATGTATAAATGTTAGTTTTAGAACATAAATAGGGTTGTATTATACACATTAAAATCTATTTTAATCTATTTAACGATTTTATTATCATCCTTTATGTTGTTTAAGAAAAACGAATGTGCATCCCCCACTATGTCAGTAAATTGACACATCACATATGATGATTTCATTTTTATAATAAAAGAGTTATAAAGAGGATTTTAGATATAGATCATCAATTAACATGATATAATTCTAGTATATGTAAGGTACTATAGATTTTATGACATTTGGATAAAGGGAGGTGGGTAGAGAATAATAAATGAAATGAAATTAAAAGAAAAAGATTGAGGAGTTACCTCTTGAATTATCTTCATGAGATCCTCCTAAAGGAAGGTAGGATTGGTATTTTGATGATAACAAGAGATCCTATACATGGGGGAGGGTATCAATAATATTGTTAGGAAATTTTTTGGAAAGGATCATATATTGATAGGTGTGATGAGAAGAGGGTTTGAGGGATGCTATTTATATTGGAGGACATGGGTGTTTTCCAATTACCACGTAGATCTAGTTTCTAGAAAATCCGACCCTAAACATATTAAATAAAACCTAAATTTACAATTGGTTAGTCATTACAAGGAATAGTACAAGAGTGTTTGTGTGTCAAAATTGACATGTCATCATACACCATGCTGAAAAAAATGAGGTACCCTGAAAGGCCACATGTTACTCATATTCACAATTTCCCTCATTGATAGAACATCAGTGACTTGATTAGCTTCCCTTTAAACATGTGAAACCAATATTTGGGGGCATCTGGCAGGATTGAGACATGAAATCCAATATGGAAGGATCCTTTATTGCACATCTATGGTTTTTTCTTTAAATACATTCATAGCATGCTATTAGTCTGATTTAATCCATAACGGTGTCTAATTGTCGTGGGAATCATGCTTGATTTTATAAATCATAGATCAAATATAAACATCCAAATAAGTAACCTAGAAAATGATGTGGTGTAATTAGCCTATGATAAAACCCTGGTAGGTGTGGAAAACACCCCCTCAACTGATGGTCCAGGAAAGCCAGCAACTGTTCCATTAATATTAACTTTAATACAAGGGGAGATTGGTGGAATCCATCGGACAAACATGAACTCAATAGGCCACATAGGTTTCCCTACAATTCCAAGAATCCTATGAGTAAGCAGGTAATCAAATTACTTCTTCATTGTTTGGGATTAAACCGTATAAGCATCATGTATATCCTTTTTAATGTGTATAGAAACTACATGAATACATGTATTTTGATTTCATAAAATATCTTGATTTTTATGGACAAGATAACATGGATGGACAATGAAGAAACCAAACGTGGAAGATTGTGAAATTGGGCACTCTTCCCACTCTCACTGATGTGTGACAAGTGTTCATCAAGATGCTTGCATTATTGAACTTCGAAACAGAACAGAAATCTAATATATTTCCATATATCGGACATATAAACACAGTACAGATATAAATGTGGTGCACATTCCATATATCTGATACATAGGTGAAAATCATAGGCATATTTTTTCCTGATTTCCTTAATTGTTCATGTGTTTAAAGATAGTTCCTCCATAACCAAAAAATATTAATAAACCTTGATTGTTGACAAAATGGATCCTTAAATTGAGTTAACCATTTTGGTTGTCTATGATATCTATCACACTACAGTATATAACACTCTTTGGCATTGAAGTGGCCATTTGTATTGGGATTTTATATTACGGTATCCTTATCCATACAAGAATTGTTATGTATTTATATAACATATTTATGGTATATGATGATAGTAATATCAAAATTCTGATTCATGGCATCATCCATAGTCATATGAGTCGTGTTTGAAGGTAATGTCGTGATATGAATTGGACTGTCTAGCCATGGGGTATGTCAACAATTATGATTTGTATCTATACTAACTATCCAATTAGAGTGTTTCATGATATAATTAAAATATATATAGAGGGAGGGATATACATATTAATTGAGGTAGTGTGAATATCCACATAAAAGAATCTTTTTTAACCACCGTGACAAAAAGTCTGTCAAGTTATCATTGGAGGACAATAGATTCCATTTGAACTTTTTAATCAATCCAGCATTGAATGTTTTGAGATCCTTATCACCAAGACCTAATAAATCAAAATTAATAGTAAAACACCTCCAATAAATAGTTATTATCTTCCTTTCATGCATTGACCCTAACCATAATAGGTTTCTAATCATACATTGATGGTCATTCCTCTACTGTTTGGCAACCTGTAGAGAGAAAAGGAAAACACAAACATATAAGTGATAACTGAGTTGATGAGGAAAACCCTTCTAGCTTTTTACATGGTCATTCCCTTCCACCCAACAATATAATTTATAATTATAGATTATATATTCTCCAGACAATGGTGTCAAGACTTTTTCCAAAAAACAATGGAACACCGAGGTAAGTGAAAGAGAGTGATCCCTCTATCACATGAAGTGTTCTAGTAATTCTATGTTATTTTCTAACCAGAAGCCCATTTCCAAAAATGATTATCAATTTACCCCAAAAAATGTCCTGATAAACCTCCTCTTCAAAGTGATTGAAGAAATATTTCATTTCACTAATGATGTTCTTTAATGGTTATCCAAATTGAATGATATTTTTTGCATAGAGAAAATGAGTGGGTTGTGAGTATTCTGAAGAGATTTAATTTGTTTATAAATCTCATTATTGGGGATCTCATTAAAACATATACCCAGGTAATTCCCATAAACAACAAACAAGAGCCCTGAAAGGGGGGTCCCCTTGAATAACACCATTAGTACATGATAAGTACCTCCCAAGGTTCCACTGACCAAAATGGATAGTTGTGTTGAGTTAATAATGGTGTAAATAAATTTGATAAATTCATTGGACAATCCATAAAATCAAAAGAATTCAAAAATAAATCTCCATTTGATAGTATCAAAAACCTCGGAAATGTTAACCTTGAAAAAACACTATTAATTTAAGAATAATTTCATCATGATGATACTTTATGAAGTGGTGAATTAGAAATTTTAAATTCTACTACCATGAAAAAACCAATAATGATTTGGGGGTAATTTCTTCTTTAATAATCCCTCCAAATCCAGTCATTATGACATTGCTAATAACTTTTGGGATGGGGTTCCCAATAAAATATATCTTGAAGTCCTTGATGTTGATTTCATTTTCCTTCTCAGGTATATGTGCAATGAAGTTAGAGTTGTATACATGGAGAAGGGAGGCTTTTCTAAAGAAATCCTTAACTATAGAAACCTTGTCATCTTGAATAAACACTCTATAAAACATAAAATATTTAATGGTAAACCCATTTGGGCCACCAAAACTCTCCATGTTAAGAGTGAAATTCACTTCTTTAATCACCTCCTTCAATGGGGCCATAGTGAGGAGATGATTAAAATGTACTTATATACGAATGGAAATGATCTCAACAACCTTATTAGTGTTGTCAATCCCATCATAAGAATAGATATCCTCAATGTAAGAAACCACTACACATGATATTTCACTTTATAAGGGATGAGGACACACATTTAAATTGATACCTTTCATCCCTAACTATACATTATATTCATCATGCATTTTGTGAAAAAACATTGAGTTTCTGTTTCTCTTTTTCAGACATCGAACATTTATTTGACCGTAGAGTAGCGTTTATTTTTTATTTATAAGGTCTTCAATCCTTGAAAGAGATTATATTTCTTCCCTACAGGGGATATAAGGGTTCTATTTTCTGATTTGGGGTTATTATGTTTATTCTTATGCATTCTTGATCTCACTATACATATTAGAAAAATATTTCCAACTCCATTATCTTATAAGTATATTAAAATTCCACAGTTTCTCATCAAATATATAAATTGGGATTCCAATAAATTCCATATTCTAGGCCTACACAAAATTTCTCTAGACCATTGAATGGTGATCCATCCAATGTTAAAGGGAAGTGGTAAAGGAGATGACTTTGCAGTGTGAGTGTAAATTTATAAAAATATTCAGTTATAGTCAGAGTGATCTTTAGGCAAAGTGTGACATGATATTCCATTAACTTCATTCATATCATCCATGTAAATAAACCATCTATCATTTTTTCTAGTATATCTTTCATTTAACGTATACATTTTCCTTGTGAGAGTAGTACATTCATGTGGAACATAAAAAGATAAAATTGATCAAAGAAAGGAAAAAATTCAACTAAGACAACTATGTTGAGGTTCATTCTAGTTTTTTATCATGATTTAAAATAGTATTGAAGTCACACAAGAGAATATATTTATGGAATAGAGTTCCATATATATATATCTTGGATCATCCCATAACACCATAAGTTTGTTGTATGATGTTGATGTAAATAGAAAATTAATCATGGGATAGGATCTCAAAGCATCAAGAGAAACCGAGAAGCATTTTTTGTTGGCATAAACTAATGATATAGAGAAACTGTCAGGATAATAGTCACAAAGATGGTCCATGTGGATGGTGAGGAGGTTTTGGTAGAAAACAAATATATCTAAGAGAGGCCCAATTAAACCCTCTACATCTAATAAACTTTCATTTTGTGTTCCAAAATGAAAATGAGAATTGGTTTTTGGGCCATGAAAAAGTTTCTACGACCTTTGGCCATTAGGGGATTCTGAAGCCTCTAAAAATCCGAATAGAGTATCTTCATTGTGGGAGAGGATTACACTGTGTCTGTAGCCCTCCACCTTGTTCCACATCCCCGTGGGATTTTCCTTTTCCCCCTTTACCCTTATTCTCCCCTGAGCATTCATTTTATTCATTCACTATTGATTTATCCATTTTGACTTGTGAAGCAATTTCAAGACTAATTTTTCCTTTCTTTTGACTTGAATTTTTTTTGCACCTGTTCAGTGTTCTTCACATCATTAGATTCATCTAACCTATATTTTCCATTAAGAGGTGTGAACATATTGTTATCTTGAAGGTGCTTAGATATTCCCTCTGAATGGGGGACTTTTTGGGCATCTTTGGAATGGGGAAAAAGTCAGGTATTTTTTTGATGCTAGAGTTAATTACAATGATATATCCATCCATTCCATAATTTTTGGCATTCCAGTAGGGGGGGACGATGTAATCATAAGAGAGTCCTTCTCAGCGTCCAGATTGAGCTCATTTTTGTCATCACCCCGCACATTCCCAGTTTAAACAATAAGCAATGATATACCCTTCTCTGGAACTCATGTGCTGATCACAACAAGTTGGATATTACCATCAGACTATTTCCCTTTTCAAGTAGACAATGAATAAATAGTATGATCCAAAAAAGATTTTATGCCTATTTTGGGTTCCTTTATATGTTCAGGGTTTGATCCAATATTAACAATTCTTAATATAGGCTCATGTGTGTCATCAGGCAGGTCCAGACTCTGCCCAGAATGCCCTGAAATGAAAGTAGCTAGTTGGGATCTACCCTCTAATTCTGTTCATGTGCCAGAATGCTAAGGGAATTAATAGAGAGTATCATAGGGCTCTGAAAGGGTGGTAACCAATGGGTCCCTAGTTATAATGACACCATTATTAGGTTTCTCCCTAAAGATTATAGATTTATTTGAAATAGGTTCCAACACCTCAATTATTGTCCATTTTGATGTTGCTAAGGATGATCAGAATTACCATTCTTCTTCAAGGATCCCGGTATTGTAGCCTCCTCCTTCATCCTTTGACATGTAGCATCTTCAATTCCTTTAGCCATGAAAAAATTGAACTCTTTAACTCTGTTACAATCATTAAAAATACTTCCAATGTATATAATATATTATAAGAACTTAGGACTCCTTTAATAATGCATATGATGCCACATTCTATCATCTCTTTTTCCATGAAAACTTCATTAACCAAGGATGTATACATATCAACCTATACAAATACTCTCGAATAATTCCCAAACTGTGATTTATCTATTTTTTATCCATCCTGTTTAGGTTTCCCATAAAATATGAATTATCCTATTGGATACTGGGAAGCTAGTACAACCCATTAATCTTATAGATATGTATCCAAATATTTTTAAGCTTTTTCTATACATCAGTGGGATGAAAATTTCTACACCATTCTAGTATGCAGAAGAATCCATGTTTTAGATACATTAACCCCATGATCAATGTAAAATTAATGAATTTATTTGAAGGAAAGACTACATGATAATATCCTATTCCAATTGATTTCAACCTCCACTCATCATATCCCCATACATATAAAATTAATTTGGTTAGATCATTTCATTCCAATAATTTCACACCTATTTAGGTTAGGACACATGCAATGATTAAACATTTTCATAAATTGATACATTATTGAAATATATCATTATATGCTAATACATGAGACACTTTCCCTTTATAGATCACAAATCTAATAGGAGGTTAATGAAAATCAGAAAAGTAAGGGACAACTATAGCCTTTTCTACTTCCTTAAGATTTTTTTTCTGACCCACAGAATAGAATGCATTGTCACCTTTTCTCTCTTACTCTAATGGGAGAAGAGTTATTTCTTCACCAGATGCACATTATAAGGATGAGATTACCCCTCTCCACTATGATTTGAATAAGAAGATTTCTTCTCACTAATCCTTTGGTCACATGGTTTACAGTTTTCCCCTTCCTCCCCCTATGCCACCATCATCCCCATAACAGTTCAGGGGTCTTTCCTTATTATTTAATTCTTTTGTTAATTATTTTCCTTAATAAATGAAATAAGGTTGATTTCAGAGACTAAATATAGTAATTAAATCATTTCAGTTTGAACCAATGGTGCAAGCATCAGTGATGACTATATGAATATTATATTTATATCATAATGTATATATATCATAAATTATTGTATTTTACTATTCACCAAAAAATCAAGTAATTCAAAAACTTCGCAAAAATTCACCTGAATTTTTTGTTGTTGTTTATAATTAGAAAATGAAATCAATGTTATGAAAATAATTGTCAAAATCTTTTTAATTTAATTTATAATAAGAATCATCATTGACATGGAAAATATATATTTTAAAGATATAACTGAATTTATAAGACATTGAAGAATTACATAAGGTATAATAAAATTATATTAAAATAATAAGAAATAAAAATATTATTCTATAAGTAAATTTAAATAATATAATTTTTTTAAAATTATAAAATTAATCAGAAAATTGTAATTAAAAATTTCGGACTTATAAAAATAACAAAAAATATTTTTTAAATTTTAAAAAAATTGTTTACTTAGACTATGATATTATTATATCATAATTTTTTATAATATGCCTATATTTTACTTATAAATTCATGGTTGTGTTTACTATTTATTTAGTATGTTTACTTTTCATAAGGGTCGTATCACTATTTCTAATGTCAAGTAATTATATCATCAGTATTAGTTCCATAAATTCTATAAATACTTCTTATTTTTTTATTCATCATTTATAATGTTTTTATTATGGTCTCTATGTGATTTCATGTGATTTATATTGTGTGAAAGTAGTATAAAGGGAGAAATTCCATTGATAAAATATTGCGTTATTTCATTCTTCTCCCCTTTTGAAATTTCACCCTCAAAATTTTGATTTACATAAACATGTGAGGGTACATCGACTTCATCGCCTCCTCTAGTTCCCAAGATGCATTATAAAACATATGGTTGCTCCACAACACTTTTAAAAGGTGGTTTTTTATTATTGTGTATAACCCTATCTCTCCGATCTGGAATATTTTCTAGATGCTCCTCATAAGAGAGAAGATATTCCTGTTATTACACATCTCAGTTTAATATATTGGAGGGATTTGGTATGTAATTCCTCAAGAGAGATTGGTGGAACACATCATGAGATTTAGCTATATTTAGTGAAAGTACAAGCCCATAGGCCACAAATCCTATGCAATAAATGATCTAAAAGGGGATAATGTACATTGGGCATAACATCCCTTTCTTACAAAACTGCATGACCCTCTTCCATATTTATATTCTAAGGAAGAATTTATCTCCAATGTCAAACTCCAAGTCCCTTAGATGGTTTTCATCCAAGCTCTTTTTTTTGACTCTAGGCATCTTTGATATGTTTTTGGATGGAGTGAACCTTCTACGTCATCTCTTGCATAAGATCGAGTCCACGTAGATTTCTTTCACCAACTTCATCTCAATAGGTTGGAGTTATACATCACATTACATATATATAGTCATCTGTATCCATCTAAATAATTGAGTGGAATATACTGTAGTATGAGAACTCAACCAATGAGACATGCTGATCACATCCAACTTTGAATTATACAGATAATGATCTTAGAATATTTTTGAGGTGTCTGAATAGTCCTTTCAGAATGGACATGCATTTTGGGGTGATAGGCCATGGTGAAATTTAATTTATTACTCAAAGAAGGTTGAATAATATTCATGAATATTGATGTAAACCAAGGATCACGTTTAGAGATAATCGAGAGTGGAACTCCATGCAGTCTCAACAATTCCTTCACATATATCTTTACAAGATTTCAACTTCTCTAAAAGAGATAAATTTGGAAATCTTGGTGAGTTTTTCCACCACAACCCATACCTCTTTATTTAATTTGTTTGCCTTTAAGAGACTAATGACAGTCTATAATGACATTCTCCCATTTCCAAAAAGGGTATATGAAATGGTTGAATTATACCTTTGGATTTATGTCACTAGAAATTAACTTTCTGACATATCAATAACCTTGAGATATAATCATAAATCTACTTTATCATTTAGTCCCACCAGAAGTGTTCCTAGGGATCACGGTATATCTTTGTACTCATAGGATGGATAGAGAAAGCTAAGCTAAGTAAATTTTCCAATATATCCTTATTTATCCCAGGTGATGAAGGCACATAGATCCCCATTAAAAACTGAATCACACCCTCATCCTCAATATAGAACTCTTGCATCTTCCCATCTATTACTACATTCACATTCTTCTGTGAATCTAGATAATTTCTTTGTGCCTCTATAATATTATCTTAGATTGGTGGTTGGGAAATAATTTGAGAAGGTATGATTTATTCCCTGCCATTATGATTTCCAAATCCATCCATTGAATATTAATTAAAATAGGGTATTTCAAAATCGACAACATGGATTGAATAATAGGATAATTTCTTATAAGATAATAAACTACCTTCATTACATTTACATGATGATCATTAATAGAGAAATTATATTCATTAATTAGCTCCAACCATCTCCTTTGAAGCATGTTGAGCACCTTTTGTGTGAATTTAGAGGAAATGCTATTGGGATTGGTATATATGTCCTATTTCTCACCATAGAGGTTTTTATTAGATTTTCAAGTCACAAATCACATCAACTTGCTTTAGTTAGAAGAAATCGGGTCCGGTTGCACCGTACCCATAAAATATAAATAAAAAAGTAGAAGTACAAATTCAAGAGGAGCAAGGGGTTTTACAAGTTTCAGAGTAAGACACTCCCCTCAAATCAGCTTCTACCAAGGGTGTACAAAAATTAGTAACTCAAAGGACCACATGGTTGTCATATCTATGACTTCCCTCTTGGACAAGGCATCATACACTTTATTGGACTCTCGGTAGACATGAGATATCAATAACTTGAGAAGCTTTTCCTGATTAAGACATCCAATCCAGTGAGGAAAATACTCCACGGAACATCCCTAGTTTACCTCTTGAGAGAATGTACCACATGTTCAGGGTCTGATTCATGTTTTAGTATAACATGATGGAAATGAATAATGTTAGAAAATAAATTTTATTCATGTTTTAGTATAATGTGATGGAAATGAATAATCTTAAAAATGGTTTGATATTAATTAAATACTAAAAAAGAAACTATGGATTTCATTTTTTCTTGTGTGGGTTTTTGAATTCAGTATTAATAGTAGACATGTCAGACCTTGTGAGTTTTTTTGGTGATCTTTTTATAAACCCATATGTGAGGATTTTGTGGATTCATATATATTTATGTATACATCGTATTTTCCAAGACATTTAAAAACATAACCCACCCATATTGAGCACTATGTGTCAAAACTAGTATAGTCACACGAGGGGTGTATTTCCTAAACATCATGTTGGAATAATGGATGGATATCCCCCCTCTCTTCCATGCTCCCTCTTCTAGGTGATAATGGCCTATTTTTATTTTGGTGAGTTGTGATGTGTGGTACCAGGTGTCTTTAGGATGAGCTGTGTTGTGATGTACCAGGTGTCTCGGTGATGATACATGTAGTGTTGTACCAAATGTATTTGATATGATATGTGTTATGATTTAATAGGTTTGTGTGGGATGGATGAGATGTTTTGTGATGGACATGCGGTGTTCTGGTGGGATGTGTTGGGATGTGTGCTCTAGGTGTGTAGAGATAAGATGTTATGTGATAAATTCAGAAGATATGGGAGGTCTGTGAAGTTATTCATTGGGGTGTGAGTGTGTCTAATCAATGGGAATGTGGTGTGGGGTACTCTATCATTAATGTGATTTATATTATATCATATTATTTGGATTCATTATTTAGTGAGACCACCTTGGTGAGGTTGGGTTCAGGTTTATTCTACATATTATGTGCTCTTTGGTTCTATTTTGTTCTCCCTGGTGCATTGGTATGCTCCTTCCACAATGGGATGAGAGACATTGGTTTTCCTCCTAGGCATACTACTATGAAAACCCTATTTATATAATTTTTTTTTGTTTTCTAGGATTATTATGTGGACCATGTTGGGAATTACTATCTTAAACCATTGGATAGTTGTTTTGTTGATGCTCCAATTTTGTTTTTTGGTATTTACTTTGGGGACATTTATTTTTGTTAGTTTTATTTACACATACATTTTGGGGAAGTTTATATATATATATATTCCATGGGGTTGGTTATTGTTCATACAACCTATCTCATAATAGTTATTCCTCATAAATAGAAATTCCTTCCACACTATGAGATTTTTGCACCTTTGGTGATAATATCAATCCATGGGCCTACTAGGGGCAGGACTCGGTGGGTCACTATCCCTATCACGACATTATAGTATACTTATTTGGAGGGGTCTTGATATAGTGGTAATAATGGTGATGGTTGATATATAGGGTGGATTTTGGAATTATGCATAATGAAGAATGTTTGGGTTTGTATGAAAATAGTGTCTGTTAACCTTGGTTAATTACATAGGATAGAGAGACTGGCTAGGACACTATATTTTAATGCCCCCATGATTCAGTGCACAAACTCTGATCTTATTTAACACCCAAGTGAGATGGTATTTCTTTCATGGTAGATATAATGGAATGGTAAATGCATTATGATTACATTTTTTCGTGTATGAATTTTCCTTGTTTGGGATGTCAGAATTGATTAAATGAATTAGACTGATTAAATTTAAATAAAATACATCATAATGAGAATTAATACTATCAGGATTAGGAAATACGTGTTTCTCTGTTTACTTTGGCTCCTGGTGATCATCTGCATATGGATCAGGCATTAAAGGTTCAACATGATGACCCATTTGATTGAAAAAGGGTTGACTAGGTTGAGGATGATGATCAGTGGAATAAGATGCTATGATCTATTCAACAGAATTATTTGGATAATTAGGAGGGGATCATTTATGATATGGAAATAGTGAGTTGGCTAGAGGATTCATAAATCACATTCAGTTAGATCCAATCCCCGTATGAGTAAATGATCCCTATTGAGGAAAGTAAAAATTGATGAGTAGCACATTAGTGGTGGATGTTGTACCTTGGTGACAAGAGGGAGGAACAAGTTTCTTGGGTAGACATACAGAAGGAGTTTCCGAAAGATTTCATATCATCAACCATGAATTATGATAAGAGGCATCAGATACGATCCCTTCATCTAAGGAGTATGTATGTGCGAGAGATTTGGATTAAGTTCAAGGGATTTTTTCACTTCTCCCCATATCATTTTCTAAATGAGGAGTCCCAAGCGAGGCATCTTGATGAGGCACTCCATCCTTCAATCTAGTATAAGGCTTCTCCTTTTATATTTGTAGTTTACATGGAGGTTTAGAATAATGTTGATGTGAACAAAAAGATTCACCCCTGAATTGGATTTTCATGAGAGGGTAACCAACAGGGTTTCATTAGGATCATAGTTTTTAATAGAAATCCTGATGTGTTGGGGCCTTCAAGGATTCAACCCTTCGAGAGATGAACATAGAAGATTCACTTCGAACTTATTGTTTTCATGCCTTTATTTTAATATTTGGGATTATGTGGTTATTATATAGGGTTCATAGAATTTTTAGGACCAGTACCTAGTGTCTTCTTAATCTTAGTTTAGTCGATGCGTACAGGTTCAACATTATCATCGAAAGTGGTTTCCAGCAATGTCATTCTAAAAGTAGGGGATGTATTCTTATGGTCTAGACAGGGTTGATGATGTATCTATAATCTATTCTAAAGATGTTCCTCAATATCAAGGATGTTTAATTGAGTGTTTTCATGGAGGTGTATATCAGTATAGATTTAAAAAAGTTGGGCATTTTCAATTGCGTGCAATGGATGAAGAAGTACCAGATATTCCATAGATAAATACAGGTTTTACAATTTTATCATTTACACCTATCTATGATTTCATGATTTATTATCTTTGCACTCCTTCTTTGATAAATCATTATTCAACACTCTAGGAATAACTATATAAGGTATTTCTATTCCCCTGGTGTTGTCTATGCCAATCGGTGGCCATACCAACTAGCTTGATGTTTTTCAGGGTTGTACACTGGTGATGGGGAAACATCAGTCATGTGTTGACCTTATCTTTATTTAGATGATTCCATATTAAGTAATCCTTGGAATAAAAATTTTCTATTCAATGAATTCTATTATTGAATTTATTCAGAGGATAATCACATTCTCATAAATGTTGGGGAGAAGATTTGTTGACTAGGAAAAAGTTAATTGGGGACCCTTACATTATTGGTTCTGAGTTGTTTTATAAAACAATAAACATGGCGACTAAGTAGGCTACTATTATTTTCATTGAATTACAAGATGTTTTCCCCAAAGAGGTTATTACATTACCTCCATAACAAGACATAGATTTTGGGATAGACTTGTAGCCTTGTGATTCTCTGATTTGGATGTCTCTTTATCGAATGGAAAATTTTATGTTATAGATTTTGAGGATTCAAAAAGATGATCTAATGTAGAAGGGTTTCATCTATCCTAGTGCGTCACAATAGAGTTCCTTAGTTTTTTTCTCCAGGAAGGTGTATTGTATTCTGTGTTGTTTATAGACTTCTGAAGGTTCAATTAGGAAAATGTCAAAAACTATTACCCTATCTTAAGGATAGATGATCTTCTTGACCAATTGAGAGGTGTGAGTTTGTTTTATAAGAAGGATATGTGGTCAGATATCACCAGTTGAGGGAGAGGGAAGTTTATATCTAGAATACAACCTTAATATGTAGATATGGAAACTTTTAGTTTGTACTCATGTCATTTGGTGTTATGAACAAATCAGTCTTGTTCATGGAGTTCCTGAACTCTGTGTTTCAGGAATTCCTAAACTAGTTTTTTTAAAAAATAAGATGAATCCATTAATGATGGAGATCAGCAGAAATACAGTCGCATAACCACGATGGAAAATGATTAAACCAGAGAAAATCCTCGTAATGAGGGCCAATGGCTTCCATCTTGTGAGCAGCTTCATTCGCTTCCCTTTTAATAAATGAGAAATTGCAGGATGTGAAGCCTTGTCTCGGAGAGTGAATACACCGAGTAATGGAGCCGAAAGGTTGATTCCCGCCGTCCGTGAGATTGATGGCATTGATTACGGTGAGACAATCAGATTCGATGTGAATGGAATCCCAACCACGGTCTTTTGCGATGTTTAACCCAGCAAGGATGGCAGTGGCCTCCGCGACTGAGGACTCCCAAAGTGCGTAGCGTGCTTCGTATTTGGCTGCGATAAGATTTCCCTGGTTGTCTCGGGCCAGCAAACCCAGTCCAACTGGGCCACCCTTAGGGAGAGAGGCATCCACATTGATACTAATAATCCCCTCTGGTGGGGGGCACCAATGTTGGGAATGATGAGAGGGGGTGAAAAGTCTTTGCTGCTCAGGGTGGTTCTGCCAAACCGCAATCCATGATGATGCCCAGTCAATCCAAAATCTGGGGGGCCTCCAAAAAAGATTGAAAATGGCCTCGTTCCTCCTATCCCAGATAATCCAAGTCAGAATGCACAGGGCGCCTTCTTTAGCCGGTGAAAAGGAGGAGCACCATCGCATCAGGAGAGAGGTAAGATCTGAGGCGACGTCCAGGGACAGCTCCGTAGTAGATCCCCAGCCATTCCAAACCTCCTGAGCCCCGGGGCATTGAATGAGAGCATGAAGAAGGGATTCAGGCACAAAAGGGCAGAAGGGGAATGAGTTGTCGTTTGAAAAGTGTCTGTAGGCTAGGAGGCTCTTAGTAGGAAGGATACCGGTGCACACCTGCCACCAGAAAAAGCGGACTTTAGGGGGAACATTAAGCTTCCAAATTGATGTCCAGGGCCTCGCATCTCCTTCTGTAATTCGAGCAGTGAGAGATCACCGGTAGCCAGATTTCACCGTGTACTCTCCGGAGGTGTCGTTTGTCCAGTAGAGATGATCTGGCCCTGCTTCTGGCACATAGGGGATACTCAGAATAATTCTCCAGTCCCTCTCATTAAATAACGAATAGTGTTTTTCCAGACACCATCCTGCCCCTTGATTATCAAATAAACAACAGACTGTGGCGTGTTCGGAGCCTGGATAAATAAGGGATGATTCCTTCATGCCTGCCTGATCAATAAGCCAGGGATCAGTCCAAATCTTGACCGTTAAACCATTCCCAATCCTCCAGCCTAGTCCTTTCCTCAGAAGATTGCGAGCACCCCAAATGCTTCTCTAGAGAAAACTGGGTCGATAGCCAAGATGGGAATCCAAGAAATCCTTATGTGGGAAATATTTATCCCGGAGAACTCGCGTGCATAGGGATGATGGGTTATTAATCATACGCCAACCTTGTTTAGCCAGCAAAGAATCATTAAAAAGAGAAAGGTCCCGGAAGCCCATTCCGCCTTCATATTTTGGTTGGTAGAGAGCAGACCAGGTGATCCAATGGACTTTATTTTTGTCGTCCTTTTGACCCCACCAGAAGATAAATGTGCTGGATTGAATCTATGAAAGCACCACGTCAGGAAGTTTAAAAATAGACATCAAATATCTGGGGATAGATTGAAGTGCCGCCTTGATGAGGGTTTCCTTCCCGGCCTTGGAGATTTTTTTGGGGGTCCAACCTTGTATTTTTCTTTCAATTAGATCCACAATAGCTGAACAGATTTCTTTCTTTGACCGTCCAACCACTGTCGGGATCCCAATATACTTCTGGTGCTTATCGACCCCAGGGATGCTTTCTATAGAGAAGAGTTCTTCATCAATGATATTTTGATCTACTCAAAATTAGAAGAGAAGTTTGTAGACAATCTCTATGTTTTCATTGAGGATCTTCATTGCTAGAAACTCTATGGAATGTTTTTCATGTGTAGCTTTTGGACATGAGGGGTACATTTACTCGAGAAAATGGTATCTCAGAAGGGTGTGGTATTTGACCAAAAAGGGAGAGGAGATATTTTCTTAGGAATTTCCCAATAATGTGTCATAGCTTTGTAGATTTCAGTGTCTCATAGGCTATTATCCAGTTTTTGTTCACAATTTCTCTTGAGTTGCATCCCCATTGGTAGTATTGACAAGGATATTCCAAGATTTTTTGTGGACCAATAAATGTGATGACACATTTGGTTACCTAAAGGGGATTTGTGTTAGTTTACTAGGGAATAATCTATCGGATGAGGGTGTGTTGTTTGATTTTTTTTGGGACACATCATGTTTGGTTTTATAGTGCGTCTTGATTCTTAAAAAGGAATTGATATATTATGGGTTTAGGAAGTTACACCATTATGAATGTAACTATGCCACCCATGATATAGAGCGAGTGGTTGTTTTGTTTAAGAAGAAATTGTGGTGGAATTTCTTCACTGGTAAGATATTTTTCATCTTAATAGATCACAATATTTTTTGGTATATCTTTTCCTATCCTTACCTGAATCTATGAATATAGAGGATGATAAGGTTCCTTTAGGAAAATGATATTGTGATCTAAAAAAACTCAAGAAAAGTGGGATTTTGTGGTCAATGAATTGAGAAGAAATTCATTAATGGATGGTGTTAGGGAGTATTAATATTCTTAGAGAGTGATGGGGGAGTTAGTCGCCCTACACATATAAGTAAGGGTGGATGGTGGAAGATGTAGTTTGATTCAGATGATAGTTTAGTCTTCTCTAATGCATAAGGTGGATGATTCTTAGTGGGAAGACTCATTGGTAGGGGATTTGTGTGATCGTGTCTTCCCTAGTGATGCTCTAGAAGGGTGTTTAAAGGATGATGAGAATAATATGATGATTTAGAGGAGGATTTTTATTTCAATAGCGATGAATGATGGATTTTTTCATGATTTTCATATCCCACATTTCTCATTACCCTTAGAGATTTATGGTATGTACTATGGATTTAGACTACATTTTTTTTGGCCCAGGATGAAGAGGGAATTGGTGGAGTTTTTTTCTAGGTTCTTTTTTTTCAAAAATTAATGGAATAGTATTGTGTTCTCAATGTTTTGTTAAAATAATTATATATACCTAAGTGGAAATGGGATGACATATCAATGGATTTAGTCATAGGGTTACCCAGCGTTCAGGGAGTTTGTGATGTTATCTAGGTGATCATGGATCATTTAACGAAATCATCCCACTATTTAAGGATCAATGAGTCAATAATAATGAATTATTTTGATAATTTTCACATAGATATTATAGTGTTGTTCCATGGTGTTATAAGGACCACTGTATCTGATCAAAATTATTGTTTTATTGTATGAGTTTGAAGGGGATATTGGTACCCTTTTGGCACCCAGTTGTGCCTCACCACTGATTTCCACCCTTTGACTGATGGGAAGATCACTCTAGTTATTCATATGTTGGACTATATGTTTCACAATTTTGTCATAGACTTCGGTTGATCATGGTCACTACACCTAACCTTGGTCGATTCCTCTTATAATAATTGTGATCACTTTTCCATTGGCATGGTATCATTTGAGGCTTTTTATTGTCAAAAATTTTATCCTCTATTATGTTGGACTATGGTTGTGCAGGCAACAGTTATTGGTCCTAGGGTGATGTAGAGAACATCCTAGATAGTTCAGTTGTCTTGAGAGAGGTTGAAATCAACACATGACTGGAAGAAGTATTTTTTTTATGATGGGAGGATTCCACTAGAGTTTCAAGTTGGATACCATGTGTTTTAGATGGTTTCCACACAATGTGAGACATACACATTCCAAAAGGGATTTAATCTCTCTCCCCTTATTTTTTGAACTTTATAGTTGTTGGGGTGAGTTTATGAGGTGGAATATCAGTGGGAGTTTCCACCACACCTGGTAAGGGTCAATGATTTCATCCACATATCTCATCTTCATTGGTATATTCATGATGACTACCATGTTATTTAATAGGGGGAGTTGGATATTGGGAATGATGAAACCTCCATGTATCATCCAGTGGAGATCTTGGACCGTTGTGAGATGGTGTTGTGATGATGAACCATTCCCTAGTTCGGGTGCTATAAAGGGAAAAATGTCTTAGAAGAGAGTACTTGGGATTGTGAGATGCATATTAAAGCCCAGTAATGAGAGTGGTTTTATATTATCCCTTATCATTCGTTTCCTTGAGATGTGATCTTAATACCTTTTTGATTTATGAAATAATATTTCCCTTGATTTGATGTGTTCTACGTGATGTGTTATGATGTTATGAATTGTTTTTAAGGGATGAATTAGTTCTAAATCAAGACTCATTTTACTACGATGTGATTAAACCCATGGGGGTGAGTTTGTGCTACCCGAAGAAGAGAATATATTGACATAGGGGATGGGATCCTCATATATTTATTTTTAGGGTAGTACAATATTTTTAATTATTATATGATTTAGGGTTAGTAGGTTTGGTTGATGGAATTATTTCTACTGTAATGATATCATCGAGAGGTATCATAGGGGATGGTTTGCAGAGACTTCCACCTTTTCATATGGGAAGGTTTTGAATTATTAGGGGAGAGAGTAGTTTGATAGGTTTCAATAGTATTTTCATGGACCTTCCAGACCATTAATTTTTCGAAAATCTAATGTTTGAGCTATCCAGGGGTTGTTTGGGGTGTTTATGGAACACATAAGTCATTCTAATGTTGACTCATTTTATCATGTTTCTAAATTTTCTTTTTTTCAATGGTGACTCATCTTTTCTGTGAATCATTCTTGTAGTGACTCATCTTAGAGGGGACTCATCCTATCATTGACATGTCTTATTGGTGACTTATCTGGTGTTAGCTCATCCTATCTACGAATTATTTGGTGTTGGATAATTGGCAGTTACTCACTAGTGGTGAGACATTCGGGAGATGACTCATCCTAGAAGTGACTTATCTGAGTAGTGACTCATCATGTAGTATCTCATTCTAGCGGTGGATCATCTTGAAGTGACTCGCTAGAGGTTACTCGTGGGTAGTGTCTTTTTTAGTAGTGACTTATTGGTGTGGAATCATCAATTCATTTCTCATCATGATTTTTCTCCATTTTTTAAATACTTTTCTCATTCTCCTAGTATTTTCATGTTTCCCATGAGAGTTTCCTGGTGTATGCGAACCCTATTTTTAGTAAAAGACAACACTTTTGATCATATTTCTTCTATTAAAGATTTCATTCACCTTTATTGACTATGTATCATTTTAGATGCCTATATAAGTGTTTATCCTTGTATATATATTTGATTCCGAGTATTGAAAAATAATATAATTTATCTAAAATAAATACACAGGTGAAGGGGAACATGTTGTTCATTCTTACTGATTTAATGAAATTTGTTGATGTTTTGAATTGTTTAGACTATGTTACACCCTAAAAGTATTGTTATTTGGTGGTAATTGAGTGAGCTTATGTACTGTTATCTATGAAATTCATGTTGTGTGGTTAATGAAAACCATGTAATATGTAATTGGATAATAAGGTATAATTGTTTAATAAAATGTATTCGCCAAGATCATACAATTTCTATTATAACCTTAATTAACAAAGTGGAATTGAATATGAGATCCCTTGATAGATTTGAATGTATGTTTTGTTATGGTGTGTTATATAACATATCTGGGGGGAAGTGGATGAGATGTGGTTGTTTAGTGTGGTTGTTGTGGAAGGTATATTTGGATTGGGCTGTTGGGCTTCTGTTTCATTGTACTGCTTATTTTATTTTTTGTTGTGTTAGTTTTCCGATTGGTATGGATAATGATAACCATAATAATATAAAATAAATTTGACCATGTTTTAGTGGAATTAGTTCTTAACATAGAATATGGAAATTATCTTAATATTAATATAAGAGTGAAAATGAACTGTTTAGTTCTTTCTTCTTATGCAGGGTTACACATTCAATGTTAGTAGTGGACATGGGGGACCTTGTGAGTTGGTCAGTGTTCTTCTCACAAACCTATACGGGGATGTTGTGTGTCTTCATATATATGTATGTATACATTTTATTTTCCTTTTTATTTCTATATTCACACCACACATGTCGATCACTATGTGCAGAAACCCGCATAGTTACATGGGTTTTGATTCCCAAACAGCCCAATGGGAGGATGATTTGCTAGTTACTCGCCCTTACATGATCAATTTTCTAGTGTATAAAGGACCAGGTGACTTAGGGGTTGTTTTGATGTGTGGTGTAAGGTGTATTTGGAATGAGTTTTCATGTGTTTTATCCGCTGTCTTCAGGGTGACATGTGTTGTGTTTTCCCATGTGTCATCAGGACAAGATGTTTTATGATGGAAAAAGGGTGTGTGGATAGGATGAGATGTGTGGTGATGGTCTAGCTGTGTGCAAGTGGGATGTGTTGTGAAGTGTTTCCTAGGAGTGTGTGTGAGGGATGTGATGTGATATATTAGGAATAGGTGGGAGCAGCAGGACATTTTCTATTGGCGTGTGAGGGAAATTAATCAAAGGGAAT
Source organism: Viscum album (assembly GCA_963277665.1). NCBI lineage: Eukaryota > Viridiplantae > Streptophyta > Magnoliopsida > Santalales > Viscaceae > Viscum > Viscum album. The sequence continues at coordinate 1,059,868,654 of OY728125.1, forward strand.
TTGGGGTGGGGTACCCTATCATTAATGTTTTTTAGATTATATGATATTAATTGGATGTATTATTTGGTGAGTGAGCCTTATTGATGTTGGGTTCATGCTTCGTATACCTAAAAGTGGCTCTTTGGATCTAATAATTTCTCATAGGTTCATTAGTGTGCTCCTTCCTATTGTGCACATGAGACATTGGTTTTCCTACTGAGTATACTTTTATGACCACCCTATGTATATAAAAATCGTATTTAGGTTTCAAATAGGATTATATAGACTTTTTTAGGTGTTACTAGCTCATACCATTGAATATCTTTTGTGATGCTTATCCAGTTTTAATTTTGGGTATTTACTTTGGAGACTTTTATTTTTATTAGTTTTATTTACCTATGCATTGTGGGATGGTTTTTAGTTTTTCGAATATATATTCCATATAGTTTATTATGTATGATACATCTTATCTCTAGTTATTTTTTCCTTATAAGGGTCGTTACATTATATATTGTGTGATTTTTTCAGCTTTTGTGGTAGTCGCCAACCTGGGAACGACTGGAGGTGGGATTCAGGGGTTATTAACTCTCTCCCCTTATTGTGGTATATTTTGGGGGAGGGGGTTGTGAAATTCCAATCCTTTATTGATATTTATCTTTCCCCTTCCAAATTTTCAAAAACAATTCATTGGGATTAAGGGTTAGTGTGAACAATTGCATGGACTATCTTTCGTTATCATTATCAGTCCAATAAAATGTTAATACATTTTGAATGAAACCTATGATTAAATATAAGAACCATATATTTTTTTTAATAAAATAGTCATTGAGTATAAGTGTCAACTATTTATTTTTTGTGTCTAATTTATAGGAATGTTTCTTAATTTCTTAAAACTCTAAATTGATATTTCCCTTGAAATGTATGAAATTGGACACCTTATTATAAACCAGGTAATTATGGGATGATGAAGTTATGGGGGTGTGACATCAATGTTCTATTTCATTATCATATAATTTATGATATGTATTTAAGAGTATCAATATATTTTTATTTCTATGTATATGGAATTATCATAACATTTATTGTGTACTTTCCTTATTTTGGAGGAATTATGATATCAAGACATTTCTATATAAATTCATTTTTATATAGATTTAGTTTTATTGAACAATTCCATTTATAAATAGTGTAATAAAATAAGTTGAACATTTCAACACAATTAATGGTGAATCATATCATTAACTGAGAATTAATTTAGAATAAATATTCTGTAGTAAAACAAAGTGAAAACATTAATATATGTGTATCAATTCGTAAAATTATAAGGAAACAATTTCATTATGGGTGTATAATGTAGAATATGAGATATTCAATATGTCATTTTTATGTTTTCCCAAACTCAACTGATTAACGTATAAAGTTTTTTTATAAAATATTTGTTATCATCCAAGAAGTTATGTAAATATATTTCTTTACCTATTGTTTATTTTCATTAAATTATAAATATATAATTTTCTTATGAAACTATATTATATGTATATAGTATAAATAAGTCACATGAACTACATAATATAAATAACTAATATTTTATTTCATCAATATAAGATCATTAACATCACTATGAAAATAGATTCTGTGAGTTTAAAAAAAATATAAATGAAAACAAAAATAATTGAATAAAAAATGCATAGGGTTATTTTCTACCAAAAACTGCACAATCGCTAACAAAATTATAGGAAGAATGAATATAATTATAAATAAATTATGCATAATAGGAATGAAATATATAAAACAATGAGATAAAATATATGTATTTAATGAATATAGTTAAGGGGTATATATATAGGATAATAGTATGGCTACTGTAATAATGACCCGACATTTAGAAATTTTGTATTAGCCATTGGAAAAAGTAATAGACCATTACAATACAAGTATGAATGTCAGAATATTAACCTAACCCATAAAAGAGTAATATTTTACTTGGAAACAATATGTAAATATAACAATTTATTTTGGAAAAATATATAAATATTATAAACGTAGAAAATGTAATTGTGCATTTTAAATAAAATTTATTTTAACATGAATTAAATAATTTAATTATTTCATTAATATTGAAAATTATCAAATTTGAAAAATTATTTTTACATGATAAATTTCATATTTATAAATAGAACATATAAATATTAAATGAGTTTTTTTTATAATTTTTCATTAAAATTTTCTTTTTAGGTGAATAGTAGAAATATAGCTTATAAAACACAGATGTTTTATAATATAAATTTTTTTTCATAATGAACTAATGAAATATAAAATTATTACATAAAACCAAAAAAATTAATAATATTGATTGTTAATTTAAAAAATGTACATAAATTCAAAACCAAAAATGAAATTTCAAAAAAAAAATTCTAATGTAGACCATTACAAAGGTATTTTTAACATTTTCATCCTTTCTTTTTTTTATAAATTACAAAATTTTATTTGAGGGTTATACAAAAGATACAAAAACTTATATTTTAATAAAATATAATTCAAAAGTTCCATAGTGTTTAGTATTAAACATTTTACTTATGAAATAATATTGGGTTTATTATTTTGACATAAGGACCCCTCCCTCAAGTAAAAACAAACCCCCTCAATCACATTTGGCAATAATATCCAAAAAACATGGTTTTAATAATAAAATGGATGTTCCAATATTATAAAACAATATGTATTCACGACATCAAGTCCTTTATAATGGAGAATGTTCACAGAATACGTAACTCTTCTAACTTTTACATTCTACACTACTTATTATATGTATAAATTAATCCACCCATGTACAAAATAAAATCAATATTAGTTAATTAACGAGTATATTAGAAGTATATAAATTTTATTATGGTAATAGAGACTAAATATAATCTATTTTTAATAATTATATTCTCATTATCCCACTCTTTATCAATGTTTATATATTTATTATTATTATTATTATTCTACCGTAAAATTATTATTGACTAATTATAACATATATGTATTACCACTCTTTTCCTATTTTTACATGCCCTATTAATGGTATATTAACAACCTATGTAGACATTATCATTGATTAAATTTTTATCTCCTTCCTAGATGGCTATAAAACCATATATATAATTTATGGATATTTAATTTCATGTTTTTTTTAATATTCTATATGTAAATTTACAAAAAATAGTTAATAATATTTAGAGAATATGAAATAAACATAATTATTTCAAAGAAACATGTCATCAAACCATTTAATCTATAATAGAAATGCAATCAAGTAAATTTTAATGTTCATAATTGGTCAAGTGTAACATAAATTAAATAAATTCTATTAACTATTAATTTTTTTTGTAAACATAAATAGGATATACATTAGGTATAAATGTAATGAAACTAAATTGAACCAAAATATGGGGTATCCCTCTCAACCATTCTTTTCAGAGTTTAGTCACTTTTTCTAACCTTATTTTATAACAATTCCAGTTTATTTTCTTCTTAATCAAATTATTTATTTTATTATTTTGAATTTATATGGTTTTATGTATTCCATTTATTGAGATATCAAATCTCAATTATTAAGATGTAAATTGAAATTTATTAAAGGGGATTCTCTCTTTAGCCGTCATTTTGGACTTAGTCACATTTAATAGTCCCCATTTTAGATTTTTTACACCATCACTCAAATTTATTTTCAATTAATTTTATTTATATTTTCATAACAATTATTTTTATTATAAAATATATATTCCAATTGAAAACATATAATGTTGATAATCGGATATTCAAACCCGACATAATCTTTCAGTATTATCAATTATTCCTCTATCACTTCGTTATGTTTCATCTATAAATCTTTCTATATTTTATATATTTAAATTTAAAAATTTCTTCCCGAGGGATATACAAGATTATACTCTATTTTTCATTATTTTAAATTATAAATAATGTTTATATGGATTTTATCCTCAAAATATATAATTGACTCATATTATTTTTAGTCTTATACTCATCATCAATTATGAACGTTGATTTTTAAATTAATGATTTAAAAATGGAATTAGTGTTTTCTTTTTTTTCATTTGGGACATCCATGCTTATAGATAGATATGTTCTGTGTGATGATATTATAAAACACAATCTGTTATAATTGTTTTATTTCGTGTCTATAATTGATATTAATATACCCTTTCAATGTGAAATGTATTTTTGATAGAATAGTGTAATGTGAAGAGTGTATATGAAAATATATATACCATTATGTAATTGCGTAACATAATATATCTGATGTGATTATAAAATTTAATAATTTACATATATGTTATCCTCGTTCGCATTTTATGAGTGATCATTGTGGTCATATTCTACCTATGAAAATGAATCTAGATTTATTCATAACATGTGTGTGAGAGTTTTCAAAAAATCAAGTCATTTAATAATTATGTATGTACCATAATTTTTTTATTAATATATATGTTTTTCATTATCCTATTACTATAACTTCTATTTCTTTACTGACTATATGATTTACATGATAAAATCATTGTATTTGTTATTCCTTTGAAAATTAATTTCTATTGATTATCCACAATGATTTCAAGGATTACTTATTTACATCATAATCTATTTAATTTATTATCTTTCCAATTATTTGCTTTATCTCCCCTTACTATGAATTTATCTCACCCTTACTTTAATCTATGTCCCCAGGTGATCACAAGTATTAATATCGATATATTTATCTTCAAGCGGGTCAAATGTAAAGTATTTCAAAAAATTATTATTGTATTATGTAGTTTGAAATTGTAATATGCACCTCTTTACCAAAGACATTAAACATTGGATTTTTGGAATGAGTTTTAAAATTATTTCATAAGGATATTATGAAAAATATGTGAGTATTTCATCGTATTTTTAAATTTGGATGTGGGTGTATATCTTTTATTATCATTTATAATTTAAGTTATTTGTGTGAAATAGTATATGAAGACATGGGGGTGTAAATACAAAGTATGTTAAACAATATTTATATAGAATTTTTTAATATTTAGTTTATTAAAATGAAGGGATTTGAAATTTTAACACATAATATATTAATCCAAATCAAGAACTTATAATTATAAAAGGGTAATAATTTTGGTTAGAAACCACAGAGTAAAAATTAATTGGGGTTTATAAATGAGTAAAATAATAGGTCAAATTTTCATTATGTGGGAAGAATTTAACATCATCATATTAATACAACTAACCAAGGACTCACCCAAGCCAACAGTAAGTGGAATTTGCCACCCAAGGCTCTCCAAAAATAGGTTCAAGGCTAGAAACCAACACCAATAAGGAATATCACATGGTTTTTTAGGACTAACCCATCAAAAACCAATAAAACATATCAATAATGAAAAAATGACCATAAAACCCTCATTCTATATAAATAAATAATCAATGGAACTATATCAAATTAATACATGAGATAATGAGTAAATGTATATCTCATAATGTAAATACATGGAAAAATAAAAAAACACTAAAAACATTAAGTACTATGAATCTCATCCACACTACACATTTTCCTATACCATTCTCTAACTACAGAATTCATTTTTTCCATCACTAAAAACCATTCTCTATAAATCATTTCCAGGAATCATTATACAGCCACTATTAAATATCTTTACTAACACCTCATATATAATGATTATATTTGAAAATGTGTATAATATTCATAGACACAATAAATGTGGGAAAAATCTCATGAAGGGGTGATTGTAATCATACCTAGTTGGACACAACAAAAAATCACAATTAAAATATAAACAAATAAGTCAGTTCAACACAATGTGTGGGAATCCTCCAGAATAATTATGGAGAGGATAAACTAAAACACTCATTTTCTAATCTATAATGGTAATAAAGAGTAACTATTTGAATGAAATATTATATATTCAAGATATTATATATATAATTAATACTAAATGACATATGAAATTCTTGTATCATATTTATTGTAACATAGTATAATTATATTACAGAACAAAACCTAGAAACTCAGAATACTAAATGGATCATTATGTCTCAAGTTAATCACCTATAGTGTAACAAAGCTATAAATAATCCCTTATGAGGTTATGGAATCCCATATCCCATAAAAGTATATACCTCATAGAATTCCAACAACCACACCATCACAAGAGTCTACAAATAATTTCCCACACAACATTATATCATTATTGCTAAAAGTGGGATCATAACAACTTCTAATTCATCCAAACCACGCCATTTGATATCTCAAATGAACTACATATGACCAATAAATAGTATAATTTCATAATACCTTTAGTGTATGTTATTTCACCATTTATAGGTAGTGGAAGTAAAAACTTTAGTGGTGAATCATATGCCCTCTCTGAGCTCTTTAGATAGTGGGAATACCGACTTCATGGGTAGATGATTGATTGTCATTATAAGTATATCATATAATTGGTGGTGAATTTCGGGTCATATCCTTAACATAATTGAATATTAATTATTTTTATGGTTTACATTTGACCTCAAAAAATTTATATTGTATTTTTTTATCAATTAAAATCATGCTCTCACAATTGACAAATCATTTGACATCATGTGTTTTTTTGTTAAATGTTCAATTCATTTCCTATTTTATTTTATTTTAAAACCCAATTCATATATCTTATTATGTGAATTTTATTATCTCATTTATTCAGAATAAATAATTGAATAAGGTGATAATTTTATTAATTACTAAGAAAAACACTCTTTCATGGTTGGTGTCTTCATCATAAAAACTTTTTATATTTGAAAAGGTTTAGAAATTGTATAACACAATAATATTTATACCTCTCAAATTCATTTCTCGTCCATTTAAATTTTTACAAATCCTTATTTATAGAGCGTATGGGAGGGATTGGTTTCAAGTCTTTACAAATGTAAATGGAAAATTCATCCTAATATTTTTAACAAACATTCACTAAATATTGGCCAGCAAAACAAATGAACCATATTTACTTATAAAAGAATTAATTTTTCCTAATTTGTTAATTAATATATACATTATGAATTTGAAAAAAATAAAACTTTGGATTATGAATATATGGTTCAAATGGTCAAGTGGAGTCCAATCTAGAGAGTCCTGTACAGATTTGAATATTTGTCCAATTTACTCATTCAAAATTCTGGATCCAAATCAAATGATCTAAGGAATTTTTTTAAAAATTATGTTCTTTAAAATAATAAAATAATAATAATTTCAAATAATATATAGATTAATATTTATGACTAAAGTAGAAAATTTTACATTAAAATGTCGAAAATGGAATTTTCATCAATTATTCAAATGAATTATCTAATCCCAAATATTATATAAAAAAATATTAAATACTATGATTAAATCATGATATTTATTATAAATAAAATTTTCAAAAAAATTCTGATCAGGTACCCCATACTTACCATTTATAACTCTTAGGAAATGTCACATATCATGTATTTCATAGAATTGTGACATGATTTATCTCTTCATATTTCTCAATCCACAATTGAATAATTGTTAAAGTAATAATAACAATAAGAATTTGATCTCAATTAATTTAAAATTAATTATCTCAAAAATCACACCAACAAAAAATACAATGATATTAATGCAACGAATCATAGAGAAACATGTTATAGATATACCATGCTATTAATTCACCACATGTGTGTGTGACGAACATTCCAATCTCATATACCCACCATTTATTCAATATATTCAAGGTCAAGTAACAAAATTATTATTTTCATGTTTAATTATGCCAAACCTATGCTATATTCCATTGAAATCAATTTTCAAAACCCACTACCTAAAGGATTCCCAATGTCAAACCATAAGCTCCCGAATAATATATCCATACCAATTATACAATAAATCACTTCCCTCTTTATTAAGATGATAAAAATATTTTTCATTTATGTGTTTTTATATTTAACTATTTTAAGGGGGTACAACTATAGAATACTAGGTACACACACAATGTTCAATCCATTATAGTAATGAAATCGATTAGAAGATAAATTAAGAAATAAATCAACAATTGATTTAGGATATTTTTTAACAAATATTCACATATACCTTAAATTGATTTTGAAAAAAATCATTTGTAATGGTTGTGTAAGGTAGTTTTATTGAAAAATAAATATCTCAATTTACCATGAACAAAAATAAAAAATAATGACGTCAAAATCCAAAAAAATAAATGACACAACCAATAATATAATTGACAACTTTCCATAAATAAAAAGAAACATGTAATAATGAAATATATTTTATCCTCATAATGCTACCAATGAATTTTGAAAATATTAATTTTTCATATTTTCTACATTTAAATGATCATTTTAAATGTTTTTTAAATTTTCCCAACACACACACAAACATGGAACTGAAAACCCTAAAAAAGCTGCCCCAAAATGTTGTACCCTCTCAAACACTTAAATTTTTAAATTATCCTCATTATGAACCTATGATATCACTAATATACATGAAATGTATAATTATTAATAAGAAAAAATATATAAAGTTATAAGGGTTAGGGACACACTGATATTCTAAAGTGAATATGGGGTAATGTTGTATGAAAAAATCAACTACATGGGTCTGAAATCCCTTAATTTATTTCTTAAGACATTACCCATTTATTATAAAGATCATTTATTTTTCTTATTGTGTGATCTCAACTAGAACATATTGAAAAACAGTAGATAAAACATAAGTACCTGATCATCTATAATGAAACTTACTAGGAATTAGCTTTATTCGTGAACTATACATGAATTTTTCACCCTAATGAAACACTCTCTTATGCATCATCTTGACATGTGTCGATTTTTTTCTCTCATAATTGATATTTGAGTTATATTATAATGATAATATAATCAACTCAATTTCTTGACGTTGTAGTTTTTTTTGATACCGTGCTTAGGAAAAATACATATTCACTTCTTTATCACCCGAAATGGCTTATGCTCAACATCCATAAAGAGATGGAAGTATTTCGCAAAAATAAAATATGGGGACATACCAATGGGAGTATTTTATTCTATCTTATAATCCCAAATCACATCAACCATGTTATTGATCCAACCCTTTATATTCATCAACATGGTTTTCATCAAGAAAATCTAATCTATATTTGAAACATCTTCTTGTACATTTCATTTGTGGTGTTATAGATTATATGTTTTATGCGTCTCCCCAAATGTATGAATTAGTGAATCAAAATTCAAATTAAAAATTATTGATCTTTGGTAACTGATGATGTCCTCTAATACACCTAACCATCAAAAATTTATTCCTTAAAAAATACACTACAACTATGATTCATCAATTCTGATGGACTTAGCCGCCATTCATTTTATAATATAATCAAAATAATGTAAAATTAAACACAACAAATGATCTTATAATATTATCCATAAAAGAAATGTCAAATAGATTAAAAATCATGTAGAATAATATGTGATATTTTGGTATCTCATATCTCTTATAAATATTATTAGTGTGTTGAATTATAAAAAACATTAGCATTATGGAACAATCATGGCCAATAAAATAGCGTCTAAGACATTAAAAGATGTATATTGGGTTCTAATGTGTCCTCCACAAGAAGGTTTATGACATAAATGAAGAACTTACACAAACTAATGATAAGGAACACATCTATTAATAACATTATCTTTACACATATGTCAGGTGTAGGGATCACCCCCTACATAAATCCCAGACACACTCTATAGTATTTGGACTTGATGTCTCTTAAAATTTAAAATATTTTCAATGGTGATAAGGTCATTACCAAAAATAATCTAACTAATATGTGTACAGAAGAGTGTAAAAATATATTTATTTAGAAATTTGTCCTGAAGTAGTATATGGGCCATGGTTTCATCCACTAGTGTGTGATTATTCTAACTAATTTGGCTACCCACCAAGTTATCTGGTCTATTCGTGTCTTTTATCTCAATATTGAATTCATAAAGAAGGAGCATCCAATGGATATAATAGTTTATTTCATCAGGCCTCTTCAAGAGGTACCTCATAGCAACATGGTTATAAAATCAAATAATTTAGAGCCTTATAAATATGAATGAAAATTATATAATGTAAATATGATAGTAGTAAACATATTTTCCATGGTTGTGTATTTATATTTTTCTAAATCCAATATCATTGAAGAATAATAATTTACAGGTGAACACCCCTCTACCAAATATGATCCGCCATCTCAAAATGAAAATCTAGAGGCATCACGCTTAAGATTGAATAGAAGCTTCCACTATGGGCTATATGTAATATGTGGAGTGTTTAGAAATTTTTTTCACATAAAAATATGCCATTCATGAATCATCAAAAAACTATTCAATATATTTTTTATGATATGGTTAGAGGGAAATTACTAAAATGTAAGATAAAGCGTTAATAAAACCAACATGTCCAAGGAATGTTCAAACGTCACACAATGGTGTAGGATATGTGAAGGATGAAATAATTTCTACATTAGATCCATAAATTCCAATTCAATGATGTGACACAAAAAATACTAGGACAATTCACTTCCCTATAATGAAATGAAATTTCATAAATTTTGAAACTAGATTTTTCTCAATGTATGAATTCACCACATCACCAACCTCATGAAAAACTATAAAATCATTAATAAATACCTCTATTAATGTCTCATGTAAATCGTAAAAGATACATTTTAGGAATCTCTTGAACGTTCCTAGAGATTTATAATGTCTAAATGGCATTGTTTGGTAATAAAATTCACTAAATGGGAAGGTTAAAGTCTTATTATCTCAATAATATAATGCAGCCAGAACAAAATAATAGCAAAAAATCCCCTACAATAAGAAATATTGTGTCCTACTTACATGTATCTCATGAGTCTAGTCAGTGAATAGATGTCGGAAATGGTCCTTATGAGAGGATTGATTCAGTTTCATAACATATGTTCACACTTGTCATTTATTTTGTATTCTCTTGTCAAATAAATCATCATTATCATTCTATATAATAGTGAAATTAGTTTTATTTTGTAAAACACGGACTGGGATGAGCAACTGAGAGTGAAATGGAAGAGATAATGTATATTGTGTCTTCTAAGTGTCACCCAATTTTTATAATATTCATGCCTAAAATATTTAAATGTTTTATTTCATAGTCATGTATGATATTATTAACAACGATTACATGTAATTTTTCTTCATTAAAAAGGTATGAATATTTCAGGTTTAGTGGAAATGGGTTAATTTCCAATTTGTGTGGGTTCTGTATTGATAGATATGATGTAGCAACTAATATGTGTGTAAAATTATTATCGGGGATGAAATATTCATCCTCAAAATCATTGAATAATGAATCAAAACCATCTAAAAAATTACTATACATGTTATAATTATAAACAATATTCCAATAATTATAATATAAATCCATATCAAAATCATAAATGAGTGTGGTTTGATACTTAGTAATATTTGTGACAATATTTTTGGGTTCTTAGTAGCAGTATAATAACAAACCAAGGTCACCTTATTAGGAGGAATTACCTAATGCAACATCATAAATGTATTTTGATAATAAAATAAAATATTCTTAAAATATTCATAAAATGATGGGTGTTGTTTAACATTTATATAACATCAATATGTATGTTTAAAGAATATTGTATTTTTTCATTTTTAAATTTGAATGATAAGACCCAAGGTGATGATTTTTTTAGAAATTATATTTTTGAATGTGTAATCAATAAAACTATACCTGATCATTTCATTCATAAATTTTTTTAATTGTATTAACATTCACTAAATTATGATCCCCGAATTTTTAACCCATGAACCCTTTGATAATTTATCATAACAATAAAGTTGAAATTAATTAAACATTATTCTAGTTTCAAAACATGATATCATATCACCCAACAATGATTTCCATTCAAATGATATCTTATATTTAGTGACAATTAGGGATCATATCAATACTATAATTGTGTATTAATTGTGTTTATAGATAATATTTCAACAATAAAAAATTGGTCATCTATTTTTTTATTTTACTAATTAAGATCATGCTCTCTTAATTCACACATAACTCAATCTCATGTGTTATGAGTTAATTTTTACATTAGATTCCATGTTTATTTTAATTTTAAAAATAAATTCATCTATAATATTATTTAAATTAAATTCTGTCATTTATTTCAAAAAAATATGTGATGAAGCTGAGAATCAGATCAACTATAATGAAAAAATACTATTTTATGGCTGGTGTCATCGTTATAGAATCATTTTTTATTTGTAATGGTTTTGAAAGGGTATAAGTCAATCATGTTTCAACTCTTATGTTACAGACTATGAAATTAAATTAATAAATAATTAAATTGAAAATAACATAATAAATGGAAGACAAATGAAGATAATATTTCAAGAAAAACAATGTTACAACAAAGAAGATGAATCAATGAATATTTTGGAGGATATCATATATTGAGAGATTAAATCCTCTAATGGTGTATTTAAATGTAAATTCACTGATTATATTCTATTAAATTCCCTATAATACACATCACACACCCTCCAAATGATATAAAACATATATTTATAGATCGGAAGGGGATACTTGTGTTTAAATACATTACATGTGTGAATTGGATATTCATCCAAATAAGTTAATGTGAATTTCAACAACATGTTGACCTACAAAAAGAATAAACCATCTTTCCTAGATGAAGGATTATTTGTTTTTAATTTGTTTCACTATCTGTGTTTCTATTTTGATTTTAATTTAAGCCCATATGAAAAATATATTTCCAAAATTGTGATGTATTTTCTAATCTAGAAAGTCTAGTCCACCATTGATTACCTAGAATATTTACATTAATAAAATTCATGATCAAGATTTAATAATCTCATTGAAGGTTGTATCTATTTATGTGAATAAATATAATACAAAATTCCATGTTCTAATAATATGGAGAAAAATATTTATGAATAAATTGCAATTGTGCGCTATAAAGGGTCAAAACAAGATTTTTCATCAAATTTCAAAAAGAATGATATGATGGAAAATATTCTATAAAAACATATTTGACAGAGTCTAAATAAATTATGTCATTTATTGTAAATAAAATATATAACAATAATATTTTTATAATGTATACCATGCCCCATGTTTGTGGGTGAAACATAGAATTTTAGATCTGACGATAGATAATCTTGTGTCCCTATAGAAGACACCTATATAAGGGAGAATACTTACTCAACCTGAGGATAAAAAATTCAGTAATCATCAATATTGAACCATATCATCAAACATGTGATGCTAAATAAAAAATAAATATATTTCATCAGGAAAATGTCATCAGATGGCCTAACAAAACCTTCAATTATGATCTATATGGAAATATACTTAAAATGGGATATTTATTTATTAAACACATAAATTAAATGACAAAATATATTTCATCTTATTAAAAAGTAAAATTCAACATGTCGGGACCTATGGATCACACTAAAACATGGAATTATATAACATATACTTGTATCAAGTGATTAGTGACATTTAATAGGTAAAAAAAATTTAGATAGAACTTCAAACTAACATCTTCAAAAAAAGATGTACTCGAAAATGTGTTTCATTATTCACCATCATAATTATAATTTTATTTTTTTTATTATTATTATAAAATATTTTATAAATTTATATATTTATTGGGTTGAGATTCATACCTCCCCCTCCTTCACCAGAATGCAGAAAGGAAGCCCCTACCATCTCATGATAACTATATTAATATTATTATTGTTATTATTATTTTATTATACTTTTATTTTATTCACAATCTACACTAGGAGTGAAATAAACCGTAATTGCTTCCTCCTTCTATAAATACAGTGGTGACCCATAGGCAGTTTCCACCATCCCACGAATTGTCATCAAACTAGAAACTTTCTATTGTAGTCTTCACATAAACAAAAAACTAGTTTAACCTACTCAAACTCAATTCAAATACATGCCGTATATTTTTCATCATATCTACATTCCCACATGGAACACTTAGTGACTGAACCGGTCCTTATACAACTGAAACTATGCCGATGGAACCCATACCATTAACCTACCATGTTGAGTTAATAAAATAATCTTGAGCTATCTCACGTCATTGCTTCGTGACCCATATAAATGAATGGAGGAGAATATATATATATATATTGGATAATTAAAAATAAAAAATCTATGGATCTTGATTTATTATTTCATTTTTTTGCAGAAAAACTCATTTCATCATTGAGAAAAATTCTAGGGAAATAGAAATAGCTTCAATCTAATAGAAATAAGAGATTTAATAATTCCACAAAATTATAAATTGAAATATTCACAAGGAAATTTTTTATAATAATTAAACATGAAAATATTATTAAAATAAAATTATAGATGATAATTTGATTGTTCCATTATTAGATTCAATATATTATTCAAAGACATCATGTTAACAATTTAAAAAAAATATTAAAAAATAGATAATTCCAAATCATTAGTTTTTAAAAAAATTCACAAATATGGTAGAGAATCAAAATTCCATAAATATATAAAAATATAAATTACATTAAAAATGTTATATAATATTTCATGAAGTTGTACCTTATAATGAATCATTGACACATCTATATATCATTTTTTTACAATTAAAATCACCATCAGGGCACAATTTTATTGATGATTGCATTTCAATTTCATTAATAGATTCATGGCTCCACTAGTTCCTTTTGAACTTCCTCATCCTAATCCACCCTTCATCAGTATCCACCCCAAAATAAGTTTATAAATATTGACCCTAGAATAATAGTCAATAGAATATTTTATAGTGAGTATTAGGTTTTTATATAAAAAATATATATGAATTTATTATTTTATTAATATATTTGAATTAATTAATTTATTCAAACCTAGTGGAAAACACCCAAGGGTCATCATGTAAACAAAGGATAAACCATCCTTGGATTAAAATACTCATTCTGGAAACAACAATGGTGTCCTTTTTTCAAATAATTTCTCCATTCAAGAGATATAAGTGTTTCACCACAATACATTTGAGGATGTTAAAAGAATATTTTTATAATTAATATATTTACTTCAAGGACCAATCATGCATGAAATTCTATGTCGACATAGCCTATTTGTAAATCCCACACTACAAAGTTATAAAAATCATCATAAGAATTTTATCATGTTATATTCTAGGTTACATTTACCATTTTACCTTAATATTTCCCCTAAAATATGTCATTCAAAATTGAGTTATGCCTCTTTCAGGAAACCCAATTTATTTATATCCTTTCCACCTAAAATACTTTTTATCTCTGAAAAGTAAAAAAATAATATCTATTAAATAGTGATTCTCTTGAGAAATCTTATTATAAGAAATAACACACCATCACACGAACTTACTTTATCTATATTGGTCCAAGATCCAAACCGTCCTAGAATACAATATCCTAGAAATAGAACATCTACATTCATCCAAAGACATATTTTATTCAACTATATTGAAATAAGAGCTTTGAAGAGTGTCTTATAAATTTTTTTTAATGTATTCTCATGTATCAACACCCAAATCCTTTCTCATATGATGTCCTTAACGCCACATGGAAAAAAAATAGCCATGTATAATCTAGGATCATCCCAACATGATCCATCAATAATGTTATCACTACTAGAGGGCCTATTTTTTCCATATTTTAAGTGGATTAAATATGGTTATGGTTTGAGGACTACATAACCATGCCAGAAACATATATAAGATATTAAAAAATCTATATTGTCATTTGAAGGGTTGCAAAGAAGAAAACTAATATGGTCCCGCGTAAAAAAATTTGACATCTTCTGCTTGCATAGTCAAGTTCCCAATATTGTGATCATGAGAAAAAATATGATATTGGTATTTTCATCTAAAATATACATCCATAGGAATCCCTAATCCAAATGATGATACAAACTATGTTCTATATTCCTAGTAAATATATCATGATGGTCTTTCCACTTCTCTCTCAAAAAAATCTACAAAATAACTAATCAGACATTACACAAATCTCATCTATCAACTTAATAGTTCACCACTCCCCATCTGGTGGATCATTCCATCATAAATCAAATAATACATTATTGAACATTGTTATTCCCCTACTCATTCAATGATAAAACCCAAAACAACACCTTCTTAAGAAACCTAAATCCACAATCACCCCAGAAATCATATTCCTCTAGTAACAATAAAAAGTATTCATTTAATGGTTACAACCACATTGTTCCTATAGTCATTAAAAATAGTGGGTCACATTTCACAAGGGAGGCCCCCACTCAATATTAGCATCTTTATAGTCACCATGAAAAAAACATAAGAATTGTTTTTCACATGGTAAAATCCACGGTGTTCTCCCCACCATCATTAAAACATTACGGTCTACCACCTGAGAATTCTCTATCAAATATGGATTCTAAATTGACATATCCACACATCCCCAATATCCCTATTGTTACATTTGTCTCCTATGTTTCAACATAAATAATGAAATAATTTCTCCAATGAATTAAGACTAAAAGATACATGGTTTTACTCTATATATGAATCTCTCATAGAATGAAAAGGGAAGAACCTAAGACCCCCGACATGATCCTCCATAAAATAATCAAAAGAAGGGTTTTGTATACATTCCTAAAAATGTTATAAGGGTTCTCATGAACCCTCTAAAAAGAAATTTAAAATCATCCTTTAAATAAAATAATATGCATAAATTATAAAATTTTTGATCATGGGTAAAAAATTAAATTAATTCTTGCATTTATCCAATCTAATGTATTGTGAATTATCATTCACAAAGAAGAAACATATTATGATCCATGTCGTTATGCGTGGAAGTTCCATGGGGAATTTTGTTTACCGTTGTTTGGAGCCATAAACATTTGAAATAAGTGTTGTGGTATTATGAGGTGTTTTTTAGTGTTTTGATGAACATTTTAAATGTTTTTGGTTAGTGCATAATTTTCCCAAACAATGATAATCATATAAAAATTGGTTTCATAGTAAACTTTGCTCTTGTGGTGGGGTACAACAAAGGTGTATGGTTTATCAATCCGTGAGACCTCACTTAAAAAACTCTGAAATTTATTTCATTGATGAGAAAATATTTTTAAATAGTATGAAAAATAATATGATAAAACCATGTGCGTTTTCAAATAGATACAGTAGAATTTAATTGTTGTCTCATGGTTTTTAAATCAAAATGTGATAGAACTATGTGGAGGTGTTTATAGTGATCGAAAACCCTGTTAAATGAACATAAAACCTTTAAATTCATCATTTTTTCTTCCTATAACATATGCATCTCGAATTTATGGAACCAAAATTCTTCCCAAGTAAACTCCACCACATCCAAATGTGTTGTTCATGAATCTTGAGGGACTGGATATTAGGATTTCAAGGAATGTGCTTGTTTTTTATCTATTACTCATGTTATTTATACATACTCTATTCTTCCATAAAATGGATCCTTACACTCCGGGTATGATTGTTGTATAAGATTAAATATTATCAGTTTGGAACAGAATATTCTCCTAATATAGGGTGGTGGAGGTTTTTCCTTAATGTTTTCTAGATCTTGGTCCATTGGAAAATATTAGAGGGATCTTCTACTCTTAATTGATCATAAAATCCTTTTTCCTTTTGTGGTTGTGGATCATCCTATTGTTTATCATATATTATCCTCTTGGAATGTTTTATCCTTTATAATACTTTAATATATCAATTCTCATTGAATCATATTCCCTTCAAGATCATCATATATATATATATATGATTCTTATAGTAATATTAACAGGACAATATATGAAAATTCCATCAGTTCTTAATGGAATTGTCTAAGAATGATGGGTATTTGGATAAAAATTCCCAGAATAAGTCCCATGATGGTAAAAAAGTGTCTTTTATAGGTGGTTCATTAATGGTTTTCCCCTACTGATTTCTTCTAGTATTGTTGGTAAATTTCAGTTAAGTTGTAGAATTTATTTTGGTCTTATGATAGGTGTTTTTCAATAAATAATGTTAGAAGTGTGAGATAAACATTCAATTGATGGTCAGTCATGGTAATGGATAGGTCGTGGCACCCGGTATGTCCTTAAAAAACTTTCCCTTTTTAATTTGGTTTTAAGATTCATATAATCATAAAAATAATTATAATTTACTTATAATTAATTATTTGGAATTCCTGTTCATCAGAAAATCCTTGTGACAATCTATGGGATTCATATAGAATTAGATGAATTAGAAAAAACATCCATAATTTTCTTTAATGGTATTTAACTGTATTTTTTGGTAGGTTATCCTATTCACATAATTATATTGTGTTCTTCATAGTTTATTATAATGTGATACAAGGTTTTCCAATTAAGGTGTATAGTTCATATTTCAAATTTATAAAATGAACATCATTGAATTTAAAATTATCATATGATATGTTAGTTTTATATAATTAAAGGAACCATGAATAATGTAATTGGAAAAAGTTCTCATGGTTATAATAGGTCCTTTCACACTAGATTGACATCATTTCCCAGTGGCCATTGTTGACCATGTGTGTGTGTCTATTAATTTAACCTTGAGACCACATTTAATTTTTAAATCACATGGGGCCTACATGTGTAGCCCAATGATATCTATGTTTTATTAATTGATCACATGAGGTGTTTTTGTGTGTGTGTCCCCATGAGATATATGCTTTATTTTTTTCTCACATGTGGATTTTTATTGTTAATAATCTTATTTGACATAATGTGATTTTTTTCATCTACTATATAGGCATTGTATGTGTTGTTCCTATATCATAATGTTGAGTCTATTAATTGATTTTATTGAAATATTCACCATGTGGCATGTGTCAGACAAATGGTCTGCATGTGTATGGGTTTTACGTTAATTGGTGATGTTTCAAACATGTTTTTAGAATATCCCATGAAGGGGGATATGTCAGGAGTCTGGTTGAAATTTATTCCAACATGGCATAGAAGCTGGTAGTGTTGAGGTCTGTGGAATTGCAATGTGTTCATGACTGTTTGGAAAATGGTTTTTTTTACATATGAAATAGTTATTATTTGTTATGATTTCATAGTTTATGTATTTTCATTATATTTTGGTGTTTGATCTAATTAAATGAATGTTCATTGTATTTATTAGTTAGGTACTTCACCACATTTATGATTCCATATGAAATTGTACTCACAGGTGGCTCTAGTGTCTAGGGATATTGGGTACAAGAGGAGACCCCACATATTACAGGTACATGTTGGGATAATTTTTTACTATGATCATTTAGTGTGATAGCTCACAATAATTCTGGAGACTAGGATTAGAAGATAATAGGTGTTGTAGAGCATATTTTTTACTTTTTTTCTCCCCCTATCTTGAAATTCTGATTAACATGATGGGTGATCAATATATTGTGTTTAGTAGCACCTATTGAGTCTTTTATTTCCTTATTCACTCATTATAGATGTCATGTTATTTTTTTAGAAAAATTTTATTTTAAATTATTAAATTTATCATTATATATCTTCTATTATAAACTATAATATAGGGTATACTCTCCACATTACTTCACATATACCCCCAATACTATTTGGAACCCTCTGTAATAAGAGGAGTGTAACAACACATTACTATCTTGTAGTTATTAGCCTTATTTTTTTCAAGAACATTATTTTTTTATTTGATATCTAGTTGTATCCATAATCACATGGTTATAGATTTTGTTTCATTGATTTTTCCCCTGTCTGGACCATTTAGAGATGTTTGGAAGAATGTTTTGATTTTTTTAGAGGTTGGAAGATGGTTCGGTAATTTAGCACAGATGAAGACATAATCCTATATCTTGAATGGGTATAGTATTTCTAGAAAATTTCATGTGAGGAACACCGACTACATAGTAGAGAGCTATAAATATGGAATTAGTACATGAAATCCACCAGTCATCTGGTGGGGGTCCACTAGCTACCATTTGGAGTGGACATGGGGATTAGAATTTTATCTATACCATTGGTTTTCTGGTTGGAATTTATGTGGTCTTAAAAATATTCTTGGATCCATCCATTAGTTGGTGGAGGCCACCAAATTTTTAGGGACACTTATGGAATCATGGAATGGAAGGGGACGACTGTAATTAATTTTATTTTATTCCCTATTTTATATATAGTATCCACTCTAATGAATCTACTTAAACCCGTACAATTATGGATTCATTTTGAAGTGATCTTGGCTCGTCTAACCTCATTAATAAGAGGATTCAAATTTATTTAAATGCATTGATAATATCTTTGAAAACGAATCTCAGATCTATCAATGATTTTTTTTCTCCCAATTTTATTCTTTATTGATGGTCCATGTTATCTTGATTTTTTTTGGTTTTTTATTTTTATTTCGGAACTATGATTTTACAACCCCTTCATTTAATTTCAATCCTTTGACTCACCGGTGGTGTATCCCGGATTGGGTGATTTTTGTTTTCTATTCAAGGTATGTTGTTTCATAAGTTAACACCCATTAATTATAAAAACCATTTTTTGTTCGTTAAGAAATTTTTCTTTAATTTATTAATTGTGATTATTGATAATGATTACTAAATTTCATGGTGTGTGTGTATGTTTTGAAACCATTGGATATAGAATTTCAGAAAAGTATAGATAATTGGAAAATTCATTTCAGGTTAAATAAATATTTGATGAATGTTTTTCTGAAATAATGACATTAAAAGATTTATGAAATTGATATGAAGTGATTTATTTTTAATGACCTGAGTCTTAATGAAAAACACCATTTGATGTTTCTTTTTGGAATATGATGGATTTTTTTGAAACTTTAACTTGGGGGTGGGGTAATGAAATATTTTATTATTTGAATTTTTTTGATAATAGATGAAATGAATGATATCCCCTGGTAATATTGTTTTCCTTGAATAACATGGGTTCATTTTTAGTTACATTTGAATGACACATGCTAGGCAAGTATTATATCTACCAAGAAAGGATTTTACGTTTAATATGATAATAAAACTACTGGAGGGTATGGAGTATATTCATTGGAATTTTCTCTTATATCCCCTATGATTGGGACCCAGTAATGGGAGCACAATATGATTATTAGTTCACAAAGATGTGTGGTAATCCCTATAGATACTTATCCTTAGGTCACATTACCTCAATTATATGATTGTTATGAGATAATATGACTAGTTTAAATATTTTAATGTTATGAATTGTTTTAATCAATTTTATTTTGATATAAATTCTTATTAATTCATGTTTTAGTGATAATGTAATATTATTGAAATTTTATTATATCCATTAAATTTTTTTAAAATAATTTTCTGATTTGAAATGTGAAAATAATTTTATGCCTTGTTTTATTTGAAATTGAGCATATTTGGATTCTTTGACTTTGATTCCATATTAAATACTTGGTGATGACCTATTGGGATTTGTTTAATATTAATTTTAAGAGTTTTATATTTTCTTATACTATGTATATAGAATGGAATGCAACTTAGTGTTTTTTGTAGATGTTCTTGACTAGAAGTGATTGGGAGTTTGTGGTGATTGGTGGATCATGGGATCAACTTGTGACATAATGTTTCTATGATAATATCATGATTGTCTTATCAGATGAAATTATGTTAAATTATCATTTTGGTATATGTATCTAAATGATTTTGGTAATTCATCTCTTAATTTATTTCTTTAATACTAAATATTTAGTCTTTTATATTATCAACATTATCTTGATGAGTTATTATTATGGAGAAATAATTCCCACTTGATTTTTGGGGGCATGGGTTACCATATCCATCTTTTGGGGATCATAAAACCCCATAATGACAACTCAATATTGATTCAAGGATCGGTTTGGTGGTTTATTCAGGATGAGTCAATAAAAATTAGTATCAGTTGTGTTTGTTTCATTCCTTTTGGTAAGTATGCAGTTTGGGATATCTTGGTAGATAGGAGACAGAAATATCAAGACAAAAGGGGAAGGTTATGAGTTATTTCATGGAAAATACTCTTAGTAATGAGCTTTAAGATATCATGGGTTGTTGGGAAAATTTCCTTTCATGAAAATTTTTATCTAATTATATACTTCTTCATATTTTTAATATTTTATTTTTTTTCCGGTGGAATTTAGATTGAAAAAGTTGACGATCTTGAGTATCTAAACTTTTATTTTCGTTATTATCTATTGATTTTGTGTATTACAATTCCATCCAGAAAACACCTGAATAGAACATAATATGGAGTTGATAATGAGACACAATAATTGAACCCTCCAATTGATCAAAACATTGTAGAGTCACTTTTGTGTGTGCGATCCAACCTCTAGGTTAGGTATTTTTACGTGTTCTTGTTCAAGATATAGAATTTTTACCTAAACCGGATTATATATGAGGTAATTCCTATGAATTTATTTATCTAAGTCCAAAATATTTTCATGGTACCAATAATAATCAAAATCTAGGTTATTATTTGAAAAGTTTTGTGAATATCATTTAGTATTTTGAAATTATAAATTCATTTAATGTGAAATGTGTTATCTTAATACTTAAGGGGCCTATTAAAAGGTGGTGGAATTATTTTTCTATGTATGGTAAAATAGGTTATTGGAGTATAAATTATTCACATATCATTTAATAGAGAATATATATCTATCATCTATGGTAATGTATAATTTGATTAAGTTGCATAATCTCTATCAAGGTGATCATAATATGATTTTGTATGCAGACCTATTTTTTAAAATTATTCTATTCCCACATAAGGTATTATAGAATGAGAATATAAAATAATAGAGGATGGATATGTGTCATTGAGTAGATATATAATTTTATGTTTTCATAATGAAAAATAAATCATATATTTATGTTCTGGATATAGCATTGGTGGTAGGACCTTTATGGCTTGTACGTTTGGGTTTATGGGATTTCCTTCTACTCCTAGTGGTAATTTTGGTGTCTCCCTTAATAGAGGGATATATTTTGAGGAATATTGTGGTGGATAACATGGTGGTAGGTCATGATAGTATAAATTTCATAAAGTATCTATAGTGACTAGAAAAGGATCATTTATATACTCACAATGTGAAAAATATGGGTACAATTTCTATACTTAGAATGACACATAGAAGAACTATAACAATTCTAGATTATAAGGTCCCTTATATTGTGTTTAATTTTTTTATCAATAAATAAATTGGTATGAGATCAATAATTTTATGAGGATATATTTTACACTTATATTCTTTAATAAAAAAGGGGTTTTAGCAACAAGCATCAGGATAGAAACTTCTCTAAGTAGTTAATGAGTCTCTATGGGGAAAAAATGGGATATATGATAGTGATAGGAACTAATACCATTGATTTATCAATAGTGATTTCCATAGTTGATATTATGGACCATCATTCCTTTGTATCAACCCATATTTTATATCTATGGAATATTTCAATGGATCTTATGCCTTTTATAATAGAGATTAATATTCCACTTGGGAAGAAGATAGAGCAGGGTCTCTGATTTTCTTCTTGTGATTTAAATTTATTATTGATAGAGTTTTAATGTGAATTTTTAATTCTAGAAAATAATCTTCTTGTAGGAATTATCATGATGGATTAGTTGATTACTCGAAATTCTTGTATGACCTGTTTTCTTTGGTAGGTATCCTTTACTTTTCATAATGAGAATATTCAGGAATTTTAGGGAGAATGAGACCTAAGGTCGAGTCTAGTTAGACCACCTCTCACAGATTTAAGTAGAATGATATAGATATTTTATTTTGAACTAGGGAAGGAAAATTATAGTGGTGATCTTTCTCTAGAAATCACTCATTATTCTAATGTGTTCCCGTCAAACTTGTTTATATTTCCACAAAATAGGATGTTGAATTTTCTATCGACACAATATCAAGTACCCAAACTATTTATATTCCTTCCTACCATATGGAACTAAATAAATTTAATGTTTTAAAGACTATATTGGATTCTCTGATTTCTAAAGGCTTTATTTCAGCTAGTGTGACATCTTGGGAAACACATGTTATTTTTTATTATATGGTTGATAGAACTCTTTTCCTATGTGCAGAATATCAAAATTTTAATTGGGATATAGTCAAGAGAATGTATCTATTTCATCGTATTAGTTATTATTTTGAAAATAAAAATTATAAATGTTTTTCATGAAATTTTATCTTTAGTGTGGTTATCCAAAGATTATGACCACAGAGTCAGATATCAATAAGATAACTTTTCATAGTAATTATTGACATTAAGAGTGTCTTGTTACAAAATTTGGTCTGAATGATTCTCCTACTGTGTTAATATATTAAATGAATAATATTTTCCACTAGTATATGAGTTATTTTGTTTTTATATTTTTTATGACATCATGGTTTACTCTAAAATAGTGTATTTGAGAAAGAATCTATGTTTCTTGTTAAATTTTTGACATTAGGTCATGATTTATTATTGGTATTTAAGGGGTATAGAGTTATGTTTACTTTTTCATACGATTATTCAATAGATATGTTAAATTTATCCTTAGAAGGTGAAACATATTATAGCATGGGAGGAACAATAATAGGTGATTGAGATTCTGATCATCTGGCGATTAACTGGGTATTACTGCTAGTTTGTAAAGGATTTATCGATGTTAGCATCTTCATTGACTGTACTCACTCCAAATTGAGTAAATCTCAAAAATGATATGATGTGTCAAATATCAATCAATGAGTTAATAAATCATTTGACATCGTCACCTATTTTACTATTCTAGAAACAGGGTAGTGTTTTGTGGGATTCTATGATGCATCATGCTTGGGTTTTTTAGATATATAGAAATGGAAATAATGACTATATGTGGGTGAATAGTTATTTTAAAAATTTAAAGACCAAAAAATTAGTGTTTATACGATAATGATTTATATTGTGTGTTTTTTCTATTATATGGGGTGAAGAAAAAGTAAAATTAATGAACACAATTACTTATTGTGGTTGGAAACAGAAAGATCCAAATCCACTCATCAACCATCTATCATCCATGAGAATATTGGTACCCACTAAGAACCTCACTTTTATTATTGTTAGATTATGTAATAGACATTACCTTTGAAAGAACCTAGAGGGACTTCCATGTTTTTTTACTAGTTACCAATCCATAGTTTTTGATCTAAAATTAGATTCAGAGTCAGAACCTAATATAAATTTTTTATGGTGCGATATATAAACAATGGAGCTCAAACTTTTTATTAAGAATGAATAAAATAGAAATGATGAATCAAAAAAAGTATAAACAAATCTTAAAAAAATAAAAACAATACATAGAAACTAGTAGCATATCAAAATTGTCAAAGGGGATGGATCTTTATTATTATTAATCCCATGAATGGAAATTGGTCACACATTTAACATTCTTCTAACATCACATCCATAGTATAAAAGTCACATATGTTTCCGAAATGAATAAGGGATGCAATAATTTTGACAATTATGTTTCAACAATAATCTATTAAATGATCTATATACTAATTTTTTATCCATTTTTGAGATATCTAATTAGTATATTTCTATTTATTAAATAAAATATATTCTCTGAGTGTCTACATATGCGATAGCTTTATGATATTATATTATCATATAAAAACAAAATAATATTATTGTTTCCCTAATTTGTAAATATTACACTAGATAATAGATAAAAATAATTATATGTATTCCTTAATTAAATATTAATACAAAACCTTTTAAATTTTAAGTATATCCAATAATTCGAAATTATAATTTTTTTAAAATAATCATTATGAACATCAAGTTTAAAATGAAAGTAGTAATTTTGTAAAAAATCATCATAAAGAAATTCAATTGTATGTATATATGTATATATGCATTATCATAATTAATTTAACATAACATATAATTATATATCAAAAATTATAATAAAACATATATCTAAATATTTAATTTAATAACATCATTTAAAATATATGAAATTATAATTTTAGAAAAATTATTTTGAACATACATTGGAATTAAATACCATGAAGTAGATTGATCTATTATTTTTTGGTGGTATATTGATCTATTAGTGATTTCTAGTGATAGTTTTATTTGTCCTTGATTTCCAAGGGTGGATTGATTTACCTTTGGTAAAAATATTACATACCGTTATAAATTGGAAACTATTTTTTTATTGTATCAAGGGAACAACTCAGTATTTTTAAGGATCTCTCAGTAATCATCAAAAAAGTAAGATCTCTGGTTGAACATGAAGATGATTCTTCTATGCCTCTATAATACCAGTACAAAGATAACTGCTTGTGGAAATTAAACTATTGGTGAGGATATATTTACCGTTTCATATATTGTTTTACCGTAAGATTAAGATCTACTGGTGAAACATGAATCAAACATCATTCAAGGATATACATCAGTGAATAAATAACTTCTTCCATTAAATGGGTTGAAGAAAAGAAACAAATAAAGATGATTGAAATAAACAAAATGGTAGAATGGTAGACCATTGGTGTGACCTACCAGTGAATTTTTATTGGAATGTGAACAAAATATATCTACTGGTGGTGTCTAATTAGATCTATTGTTGGTGTTGAATTGTAAATTATACATTAAACTGTTGGGGAAACATTTATCTTCTATTTTATGATTTTATATTAATCTTCTAGTGGTACGAAAGATAAAATGATGATCTGGTGACTAATAGTGATGTCGAGAGCCACTAACGCCGAAGAAGATCATTAGACAAGGTGAACAAGTTAAATAGTGTATTTCTAAGACTTCCAAACTCAATGGGATATAGTAAAATTTTGAGGGCCTTAATAAATAATAAGAAAAACTCAAGGATGATCCCAAGATAGAAGAAATCCATTTTTTTACTTTCCAGGTTAACATTATATGAAAATCACAGTGGAAACAATATAGAAACTAAAAGAAGAAGATAAATGAATTAAAAACGGATAAGTGAGAGATATTGATAGAAACATGGGATATTAAATAGTTAATCATATGGTTCCGGTGCAACTGATTGAATGGCCAGTGTCATACGTTTAATTGTAGAGAAGGTCAATATTAAAACCCAGCAGAACATCCCATATTATATATATAGTTTATCAAACCTATAGTATAACATACAAATAAATTCATTACTCATTCGATATATTTATAGGATATCAACACCCTCACCCCATCACCCACATAAGGCCCTGAGTCCAATGGGATTAGTAGGCTGAACCTATGCACCTCTTAGAATTATATGTAGACCATACACGTTTGAATAACTTTGTTAGGCATATACAAGGCCTAGAGATCTTGTGAATCTTTGTGAGATACCTAATGCAGGCCCTCCCAATGAGGCTGGACCCTTATGTCCCCTATGAATGGTTGAGGGACAACCTTGGTAGCTCACATTGGTTGGCCTAGTTTTTTTGGTAACACTGAATAAAAAATTTACTATAAAACCTTAAGTAAATTAATAATTATAATAATTATTTAACAATTAATAGTATTAAATAATTTTACTAAAAAATAAACATTATAAATTTATAAGAGATTTAATATGAAAAAAAGAGAAATATAAACATAAAACTATTATATCTTATATGAAATTTGAATTTATTTAAATGTGATTAAATAGTATTTTTGCAAAACAACAAAAAATTATAATTTATTAAAACTAATTTGAGATACTACTAGGGTTTGAGATGAATTAGTATATAAGATTATCATAGAGTGGCTTATGGTTCTATTCCACTTCTACCTCATGAAAATAATAATTTCATACATTATCTCAAACATTCATCTTTGATGTCTTCCCAAAATATTTTTTATAATTAACTTTAGGGAAAGGATTAATTCATCTCTATTAAAAAAAGGATTATTTATATATCCTAACAAAAATATATTATCTTTTGAAACAAGTGATGTGTGGTGTTTTGGAATTATTTTGAATTTTAAATTTCCTACAACAAAGTTATTGGAAATATTTTTATTGGTTCTTTTATGTGGATGATTCTGTCCCATACTATAAAATAATATTTTTACTAATGGAATATAATGGCTCCCTCTACATTTACGTATTTAGGTGTTTTGAAGGAATATATTTTGTTTTTTAGTGTGTAGTCAATATCCACTCTTCCTGAGATGAATCTCCAGGAAAAACAGTGTGTTGATGAATTATTTAGAATTAAAGAATCTTTCATTTGTGGGGATACAATTGTAAAATGGTCACTATCATATATGGGTACACTTTTCATCATGAGTCAGTTATTTATTATGTTACCTAGGAGGAAGGATGTTACAGGGGACTTTAATCTATCAATGTGAGAGATAGACCCTAGAATAATGAAAATATTTTAGAATATGATGAATAATTTGTAGTGGATTGGTTTGAAATGATACAATGTTGATTTTGATTCTCATTATAATGCATATCACAGATTAAGGATAATCATTATAATCCTTCATGTATGATTCATCCAATTTATAATCTAACTTGTATGTAGGATGAGATATTGATGGTATTTTAAATTGTCTTGTCTTTTACCCTTCATGAAATGAATTAGATTTAGGTGGTGATTGACTAATTGACTAAATCATCTCAATTTAACCTCAATCATCATATAATTAATTTTGGGGAGTTGGGTAATCTATATGTTCATGAGATCATCATGTTTTAGCGTCTTTTTTCTTCTATTAATTCTGGTTGGGATCCTCCATTCACTTCTCCTTTATGTAGAGTCCTCCAAGACATGATGGGATCCTTGCTATAGTTTTTCATATCATACCACCCTAAAAAATATTTTCATATGGAATATGATAAATAAATTCATGATGAAATGGTTTGTTCTATTGTAGTTCACTTCATATGTTATTGGGATTGAAACTTGGGGAGGGTTGATATTTCCAATAAAAATAGCACCATTCAATAATCAATATGAGACCCTTTGATGAAATTTATAATCATAATTTTAAATCACTGTTTTCATGTTCATAGATTGGTGAAGCTTCCTTGGGTGGACCTAATTTAGTCTAGGATACAATAGTAAAGATTCATTTGATTCATCGTAGAACAGTACTGACATAGATTTAATATAAATATTGTTTTTATCTTTAATGATTTCATTTGTACTTCTTAGATGGTGACCATGTGTCTTAGGAAGTCTCACCTTGTTTTGATAGTCAATTTCTTTATACGAAAGGGAAGTGTAATTGAGATACATGGGACGTTTCATAGTTGTTGTGTATATTGGATGAGTGGAATAATATTTGAATTTCACACCATAGATGAAATTGATCCATAATATGTTTGATTTTTCATATCTTAAGAGGTATCTCTCTAATCCATCTCCTTTTTTGATATGGGATGGCCTTAATGTAGTACCTATTTTTTCACAATTAAACATCCAGTTCATGTTCTCAATTCTTTGATAAACGTCCTTTGATAAAAAAATATATCCACTTGGTTTGTGTGTTCCAGATTCATAGTTTTTATTCACAAGAGACGTGGGAGCATGACACATTAATAAGAGATAAGGGGCCTCGCAAATCTTTAAAACAGTCCTCTTAATAGGCTTTCTAGGGGTAGAAATAATTTATATATGGGAGTTCAAAAAATATTTTCACAAAATTTCAGGTGTGAAGCTTTTTTTGTTCGTGGTTATCTTATTACATATTTATCTATGTTTTTTTCCATATTTAACTAAAAATACATATTCATTAATGGATTATTTTCCCATTTTTTTTTTACTAAAGGGATGTGGTAGAGTATTTTGATTCTTTTAATATAGTATGGAACATGTTTTGAGAAATTTCCATAGATATGGAGTTAGGGCTATACAAAAAAATTCTGTCAGAGATCCACCATCTTTTTATGGAGTTCTACGGAGCAGTTGATGGAGGGTTGGAAGTAGGGAGTTCCTAGAGGAACTCCCCCAACCATCTGGCTGAGTAGCTATTGGAACATTCATTCTACCTATCCAACTAGCTCAACAATGATATTGAACCCATGTTTAAGGGAATGGCTATATTTTAATTAGTTTTACTTTAATTCATATATTATTTCCAATTTCCTCTCTTATATCCTTAATTTAACCCTTACCATTTTGGGGACACTTTGAGGGGATTTTGTCACTTAAAACTTTATTTAATCATTTATTCAATTTTCATTGGATGCATTGAGTCTATGTTGGTATGTGAAGTCAAGATATATCAACTAATTCCCTTCTTCATCATGTTTCAACATCACCAAGGGATTTATTATCATGATATGTTCTTAGATTTTTATTTTGATTTGGGAATTAACATTCTAGGATCCCTTTTTGATAGTTCCAGCCCTCAACTCATTATTAGTTGATCTGGAATTTTGTGATTGTAGATCTTGATTTTATGTAGGTGGATTTTTAAAGAAAATTCCATTCAATTAAAGAAATTAATTTTTATTTTATTTTAAAATGAATTTCAAATTAATTTGGGATTATTTATTTATGACTATGGATGGTTATTTCTAAATGGAATGGTGTATTTATTTTGGAGAATTTTGTTATGGATTTTACAACAATGTATTGATTTCTTGGAAATAAAAATTATGTAAAATAATGTTATAGTGAAAAAAATTATGAATTCTTAAAAATAAATGAATTATGAAATTTAAATGAAATTAATGTTTTGAGTGAAATTAATTTTGATTAAAAACTCTATAGATGTTTATTTTTGAATTATGATGTCACTTTTTATAATAGTGACTTGGAACCAATTAAATGTTTTATTATTTGAAATTATTTTTTAACTGGTGAAATTAATGAGACCCCCTTTATGATTTTTTACCATTCAATCACATGGGATCCTTGGTAGTTAGGTGGGAGGAACATGAACTACTCACGTATTATCAAGACCTATAAATTAATTGATGGTAACAATGTTTACAAATCTACTTTAGGTTGGGTTGCATTTTATTTATAATTTTTACCAATTCCCCCTAGGTTTTCGACCTAGGAATGTGTGCACAAAAATGGTAATACTTCCCTTTGATTTCTGAGAATTGCTATAGAAACATATCACTATTACTCTTATCAGTGTTTCTATTATTAATAATGAATAATAAAAATAATTTGAACATCACAATGTCATAAACTATTTTTCTCATTTATATTTTGATGGAAAAGATTATTCATTCCAATTTTATGGAAAATGTACTATTTAACCTATTTTACATTAGGTATTGAATGTTTCAAAAATCCTGATTTGATACAAACATTGAAAATATTCCAATGACTTGTTTAATTTGAAATTGAGATTATTTGGTTTACATGATATGGTTTTATTATGGAATAATAATTGAGATCCTTCTAGAATTTGTTTTCCAAAAACCTACATTAACCTTCACGTGTATGATGATATTTTATATTAGAGGTCTGAGAAAAATAATGGAACCTCTTGGTGGAGGTTGATGTTCTTTATTAGAATGATATAGGAGTTGGAAGTGACTGGTGGATCATGGGTTTAGCTTAATATGTATAGGATAATATGTTCTTGATTAAAATGATATAGGAGTTGGATGTGACTGGTGGATCATGGGTTTACCTTGTTTTGTAATACCATTTTGAGACTTTAATCTACCTTTTATGGTACTTTATCTCTTAGGGAGTGTTAATCATACTGACCCATTATTATTACATATTCATTACAGTGTCTTGAGGGGTTGTTAGAATGGTTAAATCATACTCACATGATTGTATTGATTCCCAAGATCTAGGTTTCAGCCTATGGGTATTGAGAATTCCATAACGGCCATGTAAATATTGACTCTAGTAACATTTATGCAGGATGTCATGGTATATTCTTAATAAGGAGGTGGTCCTGAGATCATGTGGAATTTTGAATAATAACATGTGATTTGAATTATGATGTTATAAAACATCATTACTACCATACCATCCCATAAAATCATCTCGGGAGAATTTCTCACCCATACATCAGGTTCATACACCAATGGAAACCATTGGTTGGGTAGCTGATCATAACTACAAATTTTATTCCCCTACTCGAACAATTATAGTGTATTTATCTTTATACTAATTTATGTACCCACATAAGCCACATAAATCACTAATCATTATGAAAGAGAAAAATCATGTTGAAGGAAACTCTCTAAATGACCATTTCAAAAATTATGTTTTACTAGAACCATAAAATCCAAAATAATTAAATAATTAATAGTTCATTTCCTCATGAATAGGTACCAGGATGATTGAAAAACAATTAATCAAACCCTAAACTACACCCATTAATATCCAACCATTGCCATTCATCTCACACATAATCAAACATCTCCTTCTATCAACACTGTACACATGAAAATAACTAGCTAAAGGTGGAATTTATGGAAACAAAACAACAAAATGATAAATATTCCTTTAGAGTCTCTACCTATTAAACAATGATCAAATTATTCCAAAAAATATGTTTATAAATCACCATGTGAGTTTTGAGGTCTTTGCAGCATTCTTAGACATTGTAATGCTTCCCTATAGAGGGGTTCAATGTCCTTTAAGAAGACATTATTCCTAGATAAAATATCATATTCAATCTATGTTATAGTAGTCTCATAATTATTTATAAGGAATATATTTTATTCCATAATATTTTAGAGGGATATTTAGGGAGCCCACGAAATTTTGAAAATATGATCTTTGAATGTCCGGACGAGATGGAAATAAAAGTCCCAGACTCCAACCAAATCTTTATATATTGAGGATCTATCTATCTTAAAATATATAAGGGTCAGTTTTTGTTTCATCACACACAAAATACTAAAGATATGGGGATTCTTATCCAAATATATGTGAAATAAATTCAACTATATAAGAATGACCCACAAAAATCATGGCGGGGAGAGAAAAAACCAAATATCATTTGATGAGAATTTCAATAAATTGAATTTTAAAATAAAACACCTTATCTCTCAATAATAAGTATAGAGACTATTTACTATATGAATGGAAAATCCACAATCAATATTGTTCACACTTGATTCATATTAGTGGGTATCACCCTTTATTTAATAGGATGAACCAATATGGGTAAGAGTATATTCAGATGAGCTGTAACAAAATTATGTGAAATATTAGAACAAACCCATATAAGATACATGTAACCAATTATATATACCTAGAAATGGAATCATAGAGCTCGGGTTTGATGATAGGGTACCAAATTCAATGAAAAAAAGGATACTTCAACCCCAAAACCTTTTCTTGTAACATAACAGGTAAATAAAGAATAAAACATTTTCATATTTATTAATAATTTTGAATTAAATATTAATTTTACTTTAATGGGGTTTCTATGTTCGATAGCGTACCCGATATGCAACAAAGAGTTTCTTTGAAATCATATGTTGCACACTAGTAATAAAATAATATTATTTTAAATGGTAGTTAACACGTAGTCGTTGTATTGGTGGGAATGAACAGAAATAACTAAAATATGATTATATATGTTCGTTAAATGTTTTTACATTTATCCAATAAAGGATAAAGGCTTAAAATACGAAAAGAATTCAATTTTAGGCATATATACTCTAATTTTCACCAAAGGTCCACTTATCGCCTTTTCAAGGTGAACCTTCTTTAAATATAGATTTGGTCACTCTTATACATTCGATTGGACGAAATAAAATTCTTCTTTAGATTCAGGACATCAAAATTTACTTTGTGTAAATTTTTGGTATTTTTCTGATAAAGTTTATTTTTTAATGAATAGTGAAAAAATGTTGTATTTTAATTCAAAAACACTTTTTAATCTAATTTATTTATATGATTATATTATCTTTTGAATTGGTTTTAGAGTGAAATTAGAATATATTTTTACCATTTAATCCAATAGTGGTCATTAGAATTAATTCCACTTTGAAATTGGACTTAAACTGGTGTCAATATTTTGATATATATAGTTTCATAAAAACACGCTATTTGCCATGACTGCGGGAATTAATTATTAAATTAATTAATGTAACATATATGTATTGAATTTTTAAAAATAGACATCATTTTTGAATTCGTAATATCAAATATATCTTAGGGGGATGTTTTGGTATTTTTCTAAAAAACATCAATTTTTGATGAATAGTGAAACCACTAAGTGGTACTTAAAAAACTGATTTATCATTTAAATGAAATTTTACCACCTTTGTGTTTTGAATTTCAAAAATACGACATAAATTATTTTAATTAAGAAGTAAAATGTGGTTCAATGGGATTAAAATAATTTTTTGGTGAATCGTAACTTTTAAGTTTATTAATCGCGATTAGAGGTAATTACTGCAGTTTAAGGTAAAAATAATGTTTTAATAATATGAAATGACCTAGAAACATGTCCTACCCTTATTTTTTGTGTCATGGCCGACCAAGAAAATCCATGGGTCAACTTCGGGACCCCATGGAGCCACTTTGGTAGGAAAATGACATTAATATCTTTTTATTTAATGTTAAACTTAAAATGTCAGAAACATGAGTTGTTTTACTAAAACAATTTTTAAATGGGGTTATACAAGTAATATTTTTGACTATAAATATTCATTAGAAATATAAAAATATTTCCTACATTATTATAGTTTCTTTATAATTTTTAGACATTAAATAAATTAAATTATTTATGAAACCATGATGATGCAGCGATTACCTCATTATTTAACGATTTAAATAAAATGAAAAGATAATGTAAAATATAAGACCTAAACTTGTCAAAAACCTATTGTATGTGTGGATTTCGAAACCATATCACATTATCCTCTAAAAACATAATTTTTGGACCCTTTTTATCCGAAAATCGTTTTATAATAAAGTAACTTTTCTTAACTTTCCAAGAGTGCCCCTCCTCTCCTCTTATAAAAGGCCCCCACCTCTACCATCTTACCCACACCTCTCAAGCCTTTGGATCGGCCAACCCCTGCCCAATTTGTCTCTCCAAATCCCTCTGTTACTCCTAGAATCCTCACATTGGGCAGAAGTCTTACCAAGGAAGCCTTTGGGCTCAAATCAAAAAGAGTTACCCGTTTTAAAGGTAGTGTTTTCTCTTGTGTTCTTATGTTTTCTTTTGCTCTCCAACCCCCTAAACTCTTTTTATTCATTTATTTTGTAACAAAACCAGTATCCTCAATATACTAGGATGTTATTATAATAATTATTAGAGCTAAACTTACACACACCTTCATCTAATGGTTAAAGAACATACTATTTCTGGGGATGATGAATTTATGCCTCACGAAACGATGATTGTTCAACACTCATATAAAACCTTCAAAGGTGTCCATTTAGATGACACTATATTTATATATGATATATAATATGTTTATGTTTTAAATAAGCTTATTTATTTTTCATTTGTGTCATACCTTTATGGTTTCCATTGTTGGTAAACATGATAATTTCATTTTAGGAAGTGCGGACTACCGCCCTCAAAGTGATTTGATTCGTTAATTCCATACGTGGGACGTATAAAGGATGGATTTAATGACATTATATATGATATTATACTGGAATTATAATATACCTTTATATCATTATGATTTCACTCCATTAAATTATGAGATAGAAATGAAAGTAGCGTTCATGCGTACGTACGGCTTACCGTCTCCATGAACGGTGCATTTCATTTCTTACCTCTAAATGATTATGTAATATTATAAATGCATGTATATACTGGATATATATGATATATATGATATCTACATCATGAATATAATTATTGATATAATGGATATTTTACCACATGAACAACTTGTGATTATAAAGAGTTTATTTTTGACTCAAGTACCAGGGATCGACAAAACAACCAATATGAAATTAAATCATTACATAGTATTCATAACATTGTAATAAGTGATATAAAATGAATAATGAAATTGAAGAAGGTTCTTATGAAATTATAAATTAACTCAAGTTTATTATTCAAGACGTTAAAGAATGATCGAGTCATGTTAGACCCGAGGTAAGGGACTTCGTCTCAATATCCTTTCATTGAGGAATATTTTGTTTTATACCAAACTTTCCTTTATACGGTGTATAAAACCCTTTTAATTTTAATTTTATAAAAAAGGAATCTTTTTTTTACGAAGCGTTTTACAAAACGATAATAAATAATGTTTCTTTTATCATATGCGGTGACAACAACCTTTCCACCACTGTGAGTTTTATTTGGTCTTTGGCTTCCCCAACAAGCTGTAATGTTTTTTTAAAATGAAATAAATACCATATACTCTTTTATGTATTTTGGTATTTAAAATGGTTTTTATAATGGATTTGTTATGTCAATATATTTAAGTGATATATTGTGATCGTAATATGGAAATGTTTTCTTTCCATTGTGTTTATTTTTTGTCTTATGATTTTATAATAGTACATGGACATTTGACGGGTGGTTACGTGATAAAACATATGACGGGTGGTTCCATGAATACCGGGATGGGTGGTTATGTTATAACCTCCAATGCATTGGGTATGGAAGTCGACCATATGGATATTCCATTATGTGATACGTGTGGAAGTCGATCGTATGGTTATTCTATTTACGTATATTTATGTCCCAAGTTACTTTTATATGTTATGTATTCTTTATATGGGTTTTATGGAAATCTTTTGGTTACGAAGGGTAAGTAATGATATTTTATTCAGTTATGATTTTTTTCTACTTCATAAAGGTGAAAGGTATTACTTTGTTAAAGTATACATGGTTTACTTGTTGTTTTAAAAAACTAACAGTTTTCATTCTTTGTGTATCCCTTACTGAGATTTTTATGCTCACCCCAAGTTTTTTAAATGATTTTCACAGGACTTATTGTGGAATAGGGTCAAGGATGGGATCAAGGAAAAGTCATGCTATCTAAGACATGGAACTATACATCTTTCTTTTTAAGAGTTTTTATTTTATGTAAACTTAGTAGAAGTGTCTACTTTGTAATCTTTTGAGATGTAATAGTTATGTACTAATTCCATAAAACTCTAATCCTTACAATATCCTCAATGTGAATTATTCATTTAATTCAATATTAAGTAAGGTTTAAGGCTGGGGCCTTATATTTGGTATCAGAGGTCGGTTTAGACAACTTTCGGAGTTAGAAAATTGTTAAATTATAAATTAATTTATGTTATGATTGAAATGATATAGCATTTAAAGATTAACATGTTGCTTAGCCTATGATATTTCTATGTTCATAATGGTTTTCCGTAGAGGAAACAAAGAAGCTATGTTGGGATGACATCAGGAGTAAGACAACCTTCCAAATCAGCAACCTGAGATGGTCGGAATCGGAACTGAACTGTTTGTTGCAATGATGGCACAGTTGACTCAGGCTATAAATGGTGGTGGTAACCATGCACGAGATCAGCCAGATCAACCGTAGAGGAACATGTCAGTGGTGGAACATTTCATAAGGCAACATACCTCATCATTCGGAGGATCATCTGACATCATGCTAGCTGAAGGGGGGATTAAAGCATTGGATAAGATTTTTAATGTCATGGGGTGTTCAGAACATTAAAAGGTTAGTCTTGTTGTTTGCCGTTTTGAAGAAGAAGTTGATCAGTGGTGGTCAATGGTGAAAAATATCAGGGATAGTAATGATATTGATGATCTTCACTGGGACGAATTAAAAGGTATGTTTCTTGAGTAATATTTTCCTAAGGTGGTTCATCTTAGTATGGAAAAACGATTCCTAGAATTGAGGCAGAAGGATGACTCAGTGGCTTCTTAGGAAACAAAGTTCACTCGACTGGGAAGGTATGCTCCAAACATCATACGAGATCTTGATAGTAAAATCAACCATTTTTATTCTGGGTTAAAGCCAAAGTATCGAAGGGATTTATCTTCTCATGAGTTCAAACGTTATGAAAAACTTGTTCGATGTGCAGAGAAGGTGGAAATGGAGTTTTCCAATAATAAGGTGTTCTTTGACAAACAACAGAATAAGAGGTCCAGTTGGCAGGCAAAGGGGAAGAATTCATCAAAGAAACAAGGATGTAAGAAAACCAAATATCAATCCTGTGAGAAGTGTGGTAAAATGCATCGTGTAGAATGTTTATCCAAGTTTGGAAAGTGCTTTCAGTGTGGGAAGTCAGGTCATATTGCTCGTAACTGTAAAGAAGATGATCAAGCAGGCAATGAAAAGCCAACAGTATGATGTTTTAAGTGTAATGAAATGGGTCATTATGAAAATGAGTGTCTAACGAAGAACTCAACTGGGGGAAAGCATCCAGACTACAAGAAGAAAGGGGTGGTGAAATCCTTTGCAACTACTTCAGTAGATGTTGGGCCATCGAATGAAGTAGTATCAGGTACACTGTTTGTTTGTTCAGATTATGCCAATGTGTTGTTTGATTCAGGGTCTTCACATTCTTTCATTTCGGAGAAGTTTTCTAGTAAATTGGGAATTCCATCTCAAGATATTAATCTTGAACTTATGGTAAAAACACCTGGAGGGAACGTTGAGACAAAAAGAAATTATAAGAACCTTTATATCCTTGTCTGCAGAAAGAATCTACTAGAAAACCATATTGTTTTGCCTCTAGTAGAGTTTGAAGTTATTTTGGGCAGGGATTGGATTTCTGTTTATCATGCTAAGATTGACTGTAGAGCTAAAATGGTTTCATTTCAGAAATATTTTCGGTTTCTGTACAAGAATAAACCCTTGATTTTTATAACATATCAGGAAGTTGAGAAACTAGTAAAAGATGGAAATGAATGTTACCTTGCACATATTGTTGAAAATACAGGAACTGTTCAGATTAATGATGTGCCAATGGTAAATGAGTATCTTGATGTTTTTCCTGATGATTTTCCTGGTATTATTCAGGATCGGGGAGTTGAATTTACTGTTGACTTAGTTACTGATTCTAAGCCAATTTCCAAACCCCCTTATCGAATGGCTGAAGTTGAACTTTTAGAGTTAAAGAAGCAATTGTAGGAGTTATTAGATAAATGATTCATTCAACCTAGCACATCACCATGGGGTTCTCCTATCTTGTTTGTTAAAATGAAAGATAGCTCAATGAGACTTTGCATTGATTATAGAGACTTAAATAACATTACTGTTAAGAAAAAGTATCCTTTACCTCATATCGATGACGTGTTTGATCAGCCATATGGAGCTTAGTATTTTTCAAAGATTGACTTGAGGTCGGTGTACCATCAGTTGAAAGTAAAAGAAGCAGACATTCCGAAGACTGCGTCCCATACTAGATATAGCCATTATGAATTTGTATTTATGCCTTTTGGGTTAACCAATGTACCTATTGTATTCATGGACCTTATGAATAGAATTTTCCATGTGTTCTTGGATAAGTTTGTGGTTGTTTTCATTGATGATATTTTGGTGTTTTCTAAAAGTAAAGAGGAGCATGAAAGTCATTTAAGGGTTATCTTGAAAACCATAAAAGAAAAGAAACTGTATAGAAAATTCAGCAAGTGTGAGTTTTTGTTACAACAAATTTCGTTACTTGGTCAAATTGTTTCAAAAAATGGCATAACTGTTGATCCTTCTAAAAAAAAAGTTGTTGATGAATGGCCAAGACCAACAAATGTAACCGAGATCCGTAGTTTCCTTGGATTGGCAGGTTACTACCGAAGGTTTTTTGAAATTTTTCATGGTTATCTAGTCCAATGACTAAGATAACTCGGATGGGTGTTAAGTTTATCTGGACAATGGAATGTGATGATTTTTTTTCAGGAGTTGAAAAGAAGATTGGTGAATTCTCCAGTTTTGGAACTTCCTTCAGGGAATGGTGAGTTTGTTATATACAGTGATGCTTCGTTGAAGGGACTTGGATGTGTCCTTATGCAGAATGATCAGGTAATTGCATATGCTTCACGTCAATTGAAAACTCATGAGGTAAATTAACCTACACATGATTTGGAATTAGCTACTATTGTTTTTGCTCTAAAAATTTGGAGGCATCATTTGTATGGAGTAAAGTGCGAAATATATACTGATGAAAAAATTTTAATGTATATATTCACCCAGAAATAATTGAACATGAGACATAGGAGATGGCTGGAATTAATCAAGGATTATGATTGTACAATTCATTACCATCCGGGAAAAGCAAATAAAGTTGATGATGCTTTGAGTCGAAAAAGTAATGCTTCATTAACCATGCTACGTTTAGAACGAGATCCTTTGGTTTTTGATTTGATGAACTTTGGCATGGAAGTTGTTTGTGCGGGAAGTTCTTCTGTTTTGTTTAATGTATCAGTGAAATCTTTTCTATCAGATAGATTCAAGCAAGCACAGAAGCAAGACAGTGAGTTGCAGAAAAAGGTAGAGCTAGTTTAGAAGGGTAAGTTGCCTGAATTCAACATTGATAATGATTGTGTTTTGAGGTTTTGGAAGAGATTATGTGTGCCTTGTGATTCACAGTTGAAGGGTGAGTTATTATGTGAGGCTCATAGTTCCCCTTTTTCAGTTCATTCTGGAAATACTAAGATGTACACAGATCTGTGGGAGTATTACTGGTGGGATTGAATGAAAAGAGATATTGATTATTTTAATGTAAAGTGTTTGACTTGTCAGCAGGTTAAAGTAGAGAAACAGTTACCGAAAGGGATGCTTCAGCCTTTACCGGTGCCAGAGTGGAAATGGTAAAATGTATCCAGGACTTTGTTGTGGGATTACCGAGGACATCTCTAGGTAACAATGCAATCTGGGTTATTGTTGATCGATTGACTAAATCTGCTCATTTCCTTCCTATTGGAGATACATTATCTCTAGATCAACTTTCTCGATTGTATATTAAAGTGATAGTCAGGTTGCATGGTGTTCCCCTCTCTATTGTATCTGATCGTGATCCCAGGATTACTTCTAACTTTTGGAAATGCCTTCAGAAGTCTTTGGGTACTGAATTAAATTTTAGCACAGCTTTTCATTCGCAATCAGATGGGCATTCAGAACGAACAATTAAGACCTTGGAGGATATGCTACATGCTTTCTCGATGGATTATCAGGGATGTTGGGACCAACATATTTCTTTGGTTGAATTTTCATATAATAATAGTTTTCATTCTAGTATACAGATGGCTCTGTTTGAGGCTTTATATGGGAAGCGGTGTCAAACTCCAACTTTTTGGGATGAAGTGCGTGAAAGGAAGCTGATTGGACCAGAATTGGTAGAAGAGATGGCAGAAAAAGTTCAGTTGAATAAAAAACACATGAGAACAGCTCAGAGCAGACAGAAAAGTTATACGGATAACTGGAGGAAGGATCTATCTTTCGAGGTAGTTGATCATGTTTTTCTCAAAGTTTCACCATGGAAAAGTGTTCTGTGATTTGGTAAGAAAGGAAAGCTGAGTCCAAGGTTTATTGGACCTTATGGAATTTTTGAGAGAGTTGGATCAGTTGCATACCGATTGGCTTTACCTCTGAGTTTATCTCTGGTACATAATGTTTTCCATGTTTCAATGTTGAGGAAGTATATGCCAGATCCATCTCATGTTTTGAGTCCATAGGTAGATCAGCTGGAAGATAATCTATCTTATGAAGAACAACCAGTCCAGATTCTTGACCGAAGAGAGCAAGTGTTGTGAAATAAGGTAATTCACCATGTAATGGTTTTGTGGAAAACCATATGGTTAAAGAGGCAACATGGGAATCTGAAAATGCTATGAGAGATAAATACCCCCACTTATTTTGATAAGTGAATAAAATTGCGAGGACGCAATTCCCAAAAGGGGGGAAGGATGTAACATACCAGGTAAATAAAGAATAAATCATTTTCATATTTATTAATATTTACGAATTAAATATTAATTTTATTTTAAAGGGGTTGCTA
The DNA here is from genome assembly GCA_963277665.1 of Viscum album. Classification (NCBI taxonomy): domain Eukaryota; kingdom Viridiplantae; phylum Streptophyta; class Magnoliopsida; order Santalales; family Viscaceae; genus Viscum; species Viscum album. The sequence goes on from OY728125.1 coordinate 1,059,910,611, forward strand.
TGTTCAATAGCGTACTCGATACGCAACAAAGAGTTTCTTTGAAATCTTACGTTGCACACTAGTAATAAAAGAATATTATTTTAAATGGTAGTTAACACGAATCCGTTGTATTGGCGGAAATGAATAGAAAAAACTAAAATATGATTATATATGTTTGTTAAATGTTTTTATATTTATCCAATAATGGATAAAGGCTTAAAATATGAAAATAATTCACTTTTAGGCATATATACTCTAATTTTCACTAAAGGTCCACTTATCACCTTTTCATGGAAAACCTTCTTTAAATATAGTTTTGTTCACTCTTATACATTCAATTGGAACACATAAAATTCTTCTTTAGAATCGGGATATCAAAATTTATTTTGTGTAAATTTTTGGTATTTTTCCGATAAAGTTCATTTTTTAATGAATAGTGAAAACTGTTGTATTTTAATTCAAAACCTCTTTTTAATCTGATTTATTTATATTATTAGATTATCTTTTGAATTTGTTTTAGTGTTAAATTAGAATATATTTTTACCATTTAATCCAACAGTGGTATTTGGAATTAATTCCACTTTGAAATTGGACTTAAACTAGTGTCAATCTTTTGGTATATATTGTTTCATAAAAACAAGCTATTTGTCATGACAGCTGGAATTAATTTTTAAATTAATTAATGTAACTTATATTTTTTTTATTTTGTAAAATAGACAACATTTTTGAATTCGGAATATCAAATATATATTAGGGTGAAGTTTTGGTATTTTTCTTAAAAACTTCAATTTTTGATGAATAGTTAACCACTAAGTGGTACTTAAAAAACTGATTTTTCGTTTAAATGAAATTTTACCACTTTGTTATTTGAATTTCAAAAATCCGACATACATGGTTGTCATTAGGAAGTAAAATATGGTTCAATGGGATTAAAATAATTTTCTCATGAATAGTAACTTTTAAGTTTATTAATCGCGATTCGAGGTAATTAGTGTAGTTTAAAGAAAAAATAATGTTTTAATAATATGAAATGACCTAGACACATGTTGTAACAGCCCAAGATTTTATAAAAAAATATTCTTTTTAATTTTATTAAAGTCTTGTGTTGTACGCTACACCAAAAGGAGCTTGCACAACACGCATCCTTGACTTGCCTTGCATTACACGCAATCACGACCTTCCTCGATAGCGTGTGTAATACGCAATACCGAGTTTCACTAAACAACGATATGCTATTAAAATATTATTAAAACTAGCCGTTATGAATAGTAATAACCACTTTTTAAAACTCTGTAAATCTTATTTTTCAAAATGAACTTCATTTTTGGATTCGGAGTATCGAATTTAGCCTAAGGTGAAATTTTGGTACTTTTCGGATAACTTTCATATTCTGATGAATAGTGAAAATTACTAAATTATAATTAAAAACAACTTTTTTTAATCGAAATAATTAATAGTGATAAATTATTAATTTGAGTGATTTTAAAGTATATTTAGAATATATTTTTACAATTTAATACAATGTTGGTCATTGGATGTAATTTCACATTTAAACCAGACATAATCAAGTGTCAATCTTTTGATAGATATTGTTTCTTAAAAACACGCTATTTGTTTTAACAGCGGGATTTAATTATAAAATTAATTAATGCAAATTCTATGATATAAATTTGGTAAAATAGACTTCATTTTTGAATTCGGAATATGAAATATAGCTTAGGATGAAATTTTGGCATTGTTCTGAAAAACATCAATTTTTGATGAATAGTGAAACTACTAAGTGGTAGTTAAAAAAATTAATTTCATCATAAATCTTAATTTTACCGCTTCTGTGAATGGAATTTCAAAAATCCGAGAGACACGGTTGATGTCAGTAAGTAAAATGTGGTTCAATGAGATGAAAATAATTTTTGGTGAATAGTAACTTTTTACTTTTTTTTACCACGGTTAATAGTAAATAGGGTAACTAAGGGTAAATATGATATTACTATTACACTAACACATGTCCTAATTCTATTGGATAAGTGTAATTCGACCAAAAACAACCTTATGAATATAATATGACCATTTAGGTCCACTTGGATTAGATTATGACATTTAATATTATATTATATTATGAATAGTTAAAATAGTTAAAATCAAAGTTTAATAACTAAAACATTTTTAATATGGGGTTATACATAAGATAAATTCGACTATAAATATTCATTAGAAATCTAAAAAGATTTCCTACATAATTATATTTTATTTATAATTTTTATACTTTAAATAAATTAATATATTTATGACACAACGACGATGCAGTAATTACCCTTTTAAGGAAATATTAACATAATTGATGTTATAAATTCTCAAATGAATGTAATTTGAGACTTTTTATGAATTCCACTAATTTTCTAGGTTACTATGATATATTAATGGTGATTTAATCAACTTGGTTCGAACATATAATTCTGTTATGACTTTCACAAAAATCATATATCAAATAGTGTCAAAATTGACACAAAATAGTTTTTAAATCAAATATTATATTATTAATTGTTATTGTATTCCTAAAAATCTAAGGTTCGGACAAATGACTTAGATAAGGATATATATATTAATAATAAACAATTTGGGGTTCGTTTGGCATGTTATAGGAAGTGTATTAACCATATAGTGAAAGAAAACAAAAAGACACGGTAAAAGTTAAATTAATTAACTTAGAGTTAAATCTAATTGATAAGGTTAAAATAATACCCTAAACTTGTCTAAATCCTATTGGTTGATAGGATTGCGACCCCTCCCCACTTTAGCTTCGAAATAAGACCCTTTGGAACCATTATAAACCGATTTTGACTTTAATATAAAATAATATTTTGAGATATTCCTAAGGTGCCCCTCTCCTCCCTTATAAAAGGGCACCTCCTCCCCCTCCTCCTCACACCAATTTGAGCACTCAATCTCGGCCAACCCCTGCCATTTTCTCATCTCCACTTCCCTAGAATAATCCTAGAGGTCCTGGTCTTCTCCAAAGACCAATCTTAGTTCCTTAAGTGGAGGATTCAAAGAGGCGTTCCAAAGAAGAGGTAATATCCATTACCGATCTTTTCAATTTCTTTCTTCTTCAACTTCTTCTTCTTTAGTTGTTTCATGATAAAGTAATAACATCAGTATTACTTACATACTGAGATGTTATTATAAATATGAAACAACCCTAATTCACCTTCTATCCATCCTACAGAAAAATGAAATCACCGCGCGTGCGTACGGAATACCGTCTCCACGCCGTGGTGTAATCTATTTTTCCACCATCACCTTACAAGGATAGGTATAATGGTGTAATGAGTAACTATATATGATTATTATGAAGTAATATTGATACTGAAATAATATATATATATACTCCAATACAATTCCACGATCATAGGAACGATATCATCACTCGTGCGTACGTACGGAATACCGTCTCCACGATGTGATGCGACTCGTTCTACATGATCTTCATTTCATAATGATTATATAAATGAATTGAATGAATTAATATGGTATATACTACACTAATACCATTCTGTAAATGAATTATCTATAACCTAAAGATAAGAATAAGAATTTATTCGACAAAACACGCATAAGAACAAAAAGTTATAAAGACCCGAGTAACAAGTAACAATGAAATATTACTAACAAGAAGCTAATAATATGACCATATATGATATCATATCAATATGTATGATTCTGGAATAAGTCAATAACATTATTTAAACCATTATACAGGAGATTCGGACACAAACTAAGCAAATCGGACCTAAGGTAAGGGAAATATCACAATCTCATTTTTATCCGAGATTGTTTATTCATAAGTATTTACTGGGGTGTATTTTATCATCCACATCCATGTTTCATCAATATGTAATATTATTTCCATCCACTTACAATTTTTTAAATCCATTTTTACCCTTCGGTGAGTTTTTAGTAATATCTATGAAAGGAATCTTTTGTCATACGAGGTACTTTTTGACTTTTCTGACAAAAGTACGAAGAATGTTTTTTTTAACTTATACGGAACGAATGGATTTCTACTGTTTTATAAAGCCTTATTTTCATGAAGCATCCTCTAAAAGATTTCATGACTATTTTCAATAAAATCTCTTTCTTTTAAAATTGCATGATGTTTTGTGAAAAGAAATTGATTTTGAAGAAGAAAGGATATTTTCCTCAAGAATTCAATTCAAGTGTTTTATCAAAATTATTTTCCATCTAAGATAATAAAGGGTTCTGTTTCTATCCATATTTTTACATTGATTTGACTATGTTGTGATGGAATTATGTTTATGAATTCCTTTATCTTATATGAATTGATTTATGATGTCATGATGTTTCAAGAATCCCATTTTTGTTACATGTGTTATGCGATGATGTATGTTTTATGATTATGTGGCACACATAAGAAAGGATTCATTATAAGATGGGTGGGACCTATATCTCCCTCCAATGCATTGGGTAATGATTTTATATCTCATGAGATAGACATGGCTGGAATGGTAGGTTATACCGGTTCAGTGAAACAGGACTGAAACGAGGGTTTCTCGATTCAGAAAGGGACTTTGTCCACTAAGATAGTCGTGGCAATGAGTCTTGACTAACAAGAAATGATTCTCTATGATTATGTGTGAATGCCACAAAGTTTCATGTTTTATGTTATGATTATTGTGATTACATTTCACTGCCATGATTTACCCCATGTTATGAAATTATGATCTCTTTTGCAGGTTAAGATTTCCAAAAGTTATGTGCTTATGTATATGATGTGATTGATATTTCTTTTGTTTACCCTTAATGAGCATTTGAGCTCACCCTTTTTATGTTTTCTTTTCCCCAGGATATAAAGAAAGGTTTTAGGTATAAAAAAAAGAAGATATTTATGGGAGATGTTGAAGATCTTTCACCACGATTAGAAGATTATATTCCGAGTTTCCAAAGACACTAAACTATTACGGTCCTTGTGTGTGTGTTTTTGTTATGTACTAAGTATTCCGAAAATGTAATGTAATGTCCATGTACGTCAAGATACGAGTCTCTACAGTTGGTATCAGAGGAAAGGTATAGTCAACCTTTGGAAACTAGGATGCGAAAACGTTAGTGAGATCCCTAGAGATATTTCTAAGGTATGTCTAGGGATGTCTCTAAGGTTAAGTATACGTATAGGTTATAGTCCTAGAATTGCGCTAACAATCTTCGAATTTAACCTAAGATGTTAGATATTGAGGGTACTACCCCTTTATTATGTTGTTTTCCCTAGCATGATTTTTTCCTCTCATACTATTTTTTTGGGGTTTTAGACGATGGCTGGAACCCGAAGGAACCGTGTTAATGCGGAATGTGATGTGCAATGCAATGATTGTCCCCCTGAGCAACCAAACGATATGGGAGCCGGAATGAAAAATCTTGTAGCCATGCTCACACAACTTTCTCAAGCTATGAATCATGCAGGACTTCCAAACGAGCAAAGGAAGGAGCAACATTCTGTTGAATCCTTCATGAGGCAGCGTCCACCTTCTTTCAGTGGGTCTACTGATCCATTAGTTGCTGAACAATGGATTAGTACTACTGAAAAGATATTTTCAGTTCTTCAATGTTCTGAACATGATAAATTCATCCTAGCAGTGTATCGTTTGGAAGGAGATGCTGATCAATGGTGGAATCTTATTAAGAATACGAGGCAAAGGGATGAAATTGAGTCTATGGAATGGGACGAGTTCAAGAACTTATTTTTCAATAAGTACTTCCCTCGTATTCTCCGAACAAAGATGGAGAAAGAGTTTCTTGAACTGAAGCAAAGGGATGATGAATCTGTTGGTACCTATGAAGCGAATTTTACAAGACTTGCAAGGTACGCTTCTGGTATTATCATCCAACCTGAAAGTAAAGTTGATCGATTTTTCAGTGGCTTAAAACCAAGTCTTCGAAGGGCATTAGCTATAAGAGACTTCAATAGCTATGAAAAAATTGTGCGTTGTGCTATCAAGGTAGAAATGGAAGTTGGTGTTACATATCCATCTCATGGGTTTGACAAAAAATGAAAGATGGAGTTCAAGGAGAAAACTCATAATAATGGTGAAAAGAAGATGAATGTTTCCTTATGCACAAAGTGTGGAAAGAAGCATGGTGGAGATTGTCTTAAAGGGACTAGAAAATGTTTTATGTGTGGAAAATAAGGTCATCGAGCAGCTGAGTGTCGAAGTAATGGAAAATGGGATTCTAATGAAGTGAATAAAGCAAACACTGCAGAGAACGTACAACCAACACTTCAATGCTTCAAGTGCAAGGAAGTGGGGCATTATGCTAATAAATTACCTAATCCAAGGGTTAGTGATGATCGACATGAGAAACCTCTTAAGGCAAAGGACAAAGGGAAGTCACATGCGATCACTATTGGCAATGTTGAATATGACAACGATGTGGTGGAATGATTAAGTGTTTATGTAATGGGATTCCAAAATAATGTTGTATCTTGGAATATTGGAATATTTATGTATTGGTCTAATGTGGTATTCAAAGTGATTGAGATATTATGCGCATAATGAAGGGAAAACGAGAAAATGAAATGTTTAACAGTATTCATGAGCTCATGATTGATATAAGGACTAAGTGATATCATGGTTTGAGTATATAGAATTTTGAGGATTTTAATATGTGGAAGGTGTTAACTTTTAACTGCATTCATGTTTTCACTAAGGTATTCAAGAGAATACACGATTAAGGACTTTGAATGTTTGGAATGTGACCAACAAAACATATCTTATGATATATGGGGATCGATGATGGTGTTAAATATCTGGTAATCATTTTCACTATATTATGAGAGTCGACTGCAGTATTATGGATAAGCCTAAAAGATTGGAATGGATTATGTCAGACATAAGTTAGTATTGTTTGTTTTTTTCGATATTATTGATGGGATGTTATATAGTTTTGGAAAAAGGACAACCTGCAGGACGGGCGACAACCCATCGCTTCGGACAAGGCTGTGGGAATCGAACCCACAACCGAAGTGCGACTGGCCTTTATCGCCTACCACTGGCCTACAGGAAGTCCCTGTTTAGTAGAAACTAGTTTTATTATATTAATCAGTATGATATATGATGTATAAGTCCATTTTAGGAAACATATATGATTAATCTCACTATAGATCGACTTATGCATATAATTTTTGCTAAACTTTTGTTTGAGACAGATGGAATGACCCGTCATTCTATCACATGATCTGCTAACACTTCATGAATAACAAATTCAACTTCATTTATTTAAGAGATGAAGTGGAAATTGTTCAAGGCACAAACAATAGTGAGATTGTACCAAAATAAAGTAAGTATTTATTCTAATTCAAATTTTCAACTTTAGGGAAATGATCTTGAAAACCAAAAATGTTGTCCAAGTGATCTTATACCTGATGAATCAGATGGTACCTTATATCATCCCAAATCTATGGATTTGGGATTACTGGCTTTTCCATAGCCATGTTCTCTACCACTCTCCATCAGAACATGATGGTTAGATTTCTCTTCCATATCAATATTTTCACCTATGTGGAAACCCAATGATTAGTTTATTTGGGTAACTGTTACGTTTCATACTTTTGTTTTTAAAGATTGGTTTTGATATTCCTTTTTACGATGTGGGTTTCTATTAAAGAAACTTTCGAATATTAAACCATTTATAACCCCGACGAATTTCGAGGGCGAAATTCATTTTAAGGGGGGTAGAATGTAACAGCCCAATATTTTATAAAAAAAATAATCTTTTTAATTTTATTAAAGTCTTGTGTTGTACGCTACACCAAAAGGAGCTTGCGCAACACGCATCCTTGACTTTCCTTGCATTACACGCAATCACGACCTTCCTCGATAGCGTGTGTAATACGCAATACCGAGTTTCACTAAACAAAGATATGCTATTAAAATATTATTAAAACTAGCCGTTATGAATAGTAATAACCACTTTTTAAAACTCTGTAAATCTTGTTTTTCAAAATGAACTTCATTTTTGGATTCGGAGTATCGAATTTAGCCTAAGGTGAAATTTTGGTACTTTTCGGATAACTTTCATATTCTGATGAATAGTGAAAATTACTAAATTATAATTAAAAAAAACTTTTTTTAATCGAAATAATTAGTAGTGATAAATTATTAATTTGAGTGGTTTTAAAGTATATTAAGAATATATTTTTACAATTTAATACAATGTTGGTCATTGGATGTAATTTCACATTTAAACCAGACATAATCAAGTGTCAATCTTTTGATAGATATTGTTTCTTAAAAACACGCTATTTGTTTTAACAGCGGGATTTAATTATAAAATTAATTAATGCAAATTCTATGATATGAATTTGGTAAAATAGACTTCATTTTTGAATTCGGAATATGAAATATAGCTTAGGATGAAATTTTGGCATTGTTCTGAAAAACATCAATTTTTGATGAATAGTGAAACTACTAAGTGGTAGTTAAAAAAATTAATTTCTTCATAAATCTTAATTTTACCGCTTCTGTGAATGGAATTTCAAAAATCCGAAAGACACGGTTGATGTCAGTAAGTAAAATGTGGTTCAATGAGATGAAAATAATTTTTGGTGAATAGTAACTTTTTACTTTTTTTTACCACGGTTAATAGTAAATAGGGTAACTAAGGGTAAATATGATATTACTATTACCCTAACACATGTCCTAATTCTATTCGATAAGTGTAATTCGACCAAAAACAACCTTATGAATATAATATGACCATTTAGGTCCACTTGGATAAGATTATGACATTTAATATTATATTATATTATGAATAGTTAAAATAGTTAAAATCAAAGTTTAATAACTAAAACATTTTTAATATGGGGTTATACATAAGATAAATTAGACTATAAATATTCATTAGAAAGCTAAAACGATTTCCTACATAATGATATTTTATTTATAATTTTTAGACTTTAAATAAATTAATTTATTATGACACAACGATGATGCAGTAATTACCCTTTTAAGGAAATATTAACATAATTGATGTTATAAATGCTCAAATGAATGTAATTTGAGACTTTTTATGAATTCCACTAATTTTATAGGTTACTATGATATATTAATGTTGATTTAATCAACTTGGTTCGAACATATAATTCTGTTATGACTTTCACAAAAATCATATATCAAATAGTGTCAAAATTGACACAAAATAGTTTTTAAATAAAATATTATATTATTAATTGTTATTGTATTCCTAAAAATCTAAGGTTCGGCCAAATGACTTAGATAAGGATATATATGTTAATACTAAACAATTTGGGGTTCGTTTGGCATGTTATAGTAAGTGTATTAACCATATAGTGAAAGAAAACAAAAAGACACGGTAAAAGTTAAATTAATTAACTTAGAGTTAAATCTAATTGATAAGGTTAACATAATACCCTAAACTTGTCTAAATCCTATTGGTTGATAGGATTTCTACCCATCCCCACTTTAGCTTCGAAATAAGACCCTTTGGAACCATTATAAACCGATTTTGACTTTAATATAAAATAATATTTTGAGATATTCCTAAGGTGCCCCTCTCCTCCCTTATAAAAGGGCACCTCCTCCCCCTCCTCATCACACCAATTTGAGAACTCAAGCTCGGCCAACACCTGCCATTTTCTCCTCTCCACTTCCCTAGAATAATCCTAGAGGTCCTGGTCTTCTCCAAAGACCAATCTTAGTTCCTTAAGTGGAGGATTCAAAGAGGCGTTCCAAAGAAGAGGTAATATCCATTACCGATCTTTTCAATTTCTTTCTTCTTCAACTTCTTCTTCTTTAGTTGTTTCATGATAAAGTAATAACATCAGTATTACTTACATACTAATATGTTATTATAAATATTAAACAACCCTAATTCACCTTCTATCCATCCTACGGAAAAATGAAATCACCGCGCGTGCGTACGGAATACCGTCTCCACGCCGTGGTGTAATCTATTTTTCCACCATCACCTTACAAGGATGGGTATAATGGTGTAATGAGTAACTATATTTTATTATTATGAAGTAATATTTATACTGAAATAATATATATATATACTCCAATACAATTCCACGATCATAGGAACGATATCCTCACTCGTGCGTACGTACGGAATACCGTCTCCACGATGTGATGCGACTCGTTCTACATGATCTTCATTTCATAATGATTATATAAATGAATTGAATGAATGAATATGGTATATACTACACTAATACCATTCTGTAAATGAATTATCTATAACCTAAAGATAAGAATAAGAATTTATTCGACAAAACACGCATAAGAACAAAAAGTTATAAAAACCCGAGTAACAAGTAACAATGAAATATTACTAACAAGAAGCTAATAATATGACCATATATGATATTATATCAATATGTATGATTATGGAATAAGTCAATAACATTATTTAAACCATTATACAGGAGCTTCGGACACGAACAAAGCAAATCAGACCTATGGTAAGGGAAATATCACAATCTAATTTTTATCTGAGATTGTTTATTCATAAGTATTTACTGGGGTGTATTTTATTATCCACATCCATGTTTCATCAATATGTAATATTATTTCCATCCACCTACAATTGTTTAAATCCATTTTTACCCTTCGGTGAGTTTTTAGTAATATCTATGAAAGGAATCTTTTGTCATACGAGGTACTTTTTGACTTTTCCGACAAAAGTACGAAGAATGTTTTTTTAACTTATACGGCACGAACAGATTTCTACTGTTTTATAAAGCCTTATTTTCATGAAGCTTCCTCTAAAAGATTTCATGACTATTTTCAATAAAATCTCTTTCTTTTAAAATTTCATGATGTTTTGTGAAAAGAAATTGATTTTGAAAAAGAAAGGATATTTTCCTCAAGAATTCAATTCAAGTGTTTTATCAATATTATTTTCCATCTAAGATAATAAAGGATTCTGTTTCTATCCATATTTTTACATTGATTTGACTATGTTGTGATGGAATTATGTTTATGAATTCCTTTATCTTATATGAATTGATTTATGATGTCATGATGTTTCAAGAATCCCATTTTTGTTACATTTGTTATGCGATGATGTATGTTTTATGATTATGTGGCACACATAAGAAAGGATTCATTATAAGATGGGTGGGACCTATATCTCCCTCCAATGCATTGGGTAATGATTTTATATCTCATTAGATAGACATGGATGGAATGGTAGGTTATACCGGTTCAGTGAAACAGGACTGAAACGAGGGTTACTCGATTCAGAAAGGGACTTTGTCCACTAAGATAGTATTGGAAATGAGTCTTGACTAACAAGAAATGATTCTCTATGATTATGTGTGAATGCCACAAAGTTTCATGTTTTATGTTATGATTATTGTGATTACATTTCACTGCCATGATTTACCCCATGTTATGAAATTATGATCTCTTTTACAGGTTAATATTTCCAAAAGTTATGTGCTTATGTATATGATGTGATTGATATTTCTTTTGTTTACCCTTGTTGAGCATTTGAGCTCACCCTTTTTATGTTTTATTTTCCCCAGGATATAAAGAAAGGTTTTAGGTATAAAAAAAAGAAGATCTTTATGGGAGATGTTGAAGATCTTTCACCACGATTAGAAGATTATATTCCGAGTTTCCAAAGACACTAAACTATTACGGTCCTTGTGTGTGTGTTTTTGTTATGTACTAAGTATTCCGAAAATGTAATGTAATGTCCATGTACGTCAAGATACGGGTCTCCACACATGTCCTTCCCTTATTGGATGTGTCATGGCCGACCAATAAAATCCATGTGTCAACTTGGGGATTCCATGGATCCACTTTGGTAGGAAAATGACATTAATAACTTTTCATTTTATGTTAAAATTAAAATGTCAAAAACATGAGTGGTTTTACTAAAAAAAATTAAATGGGGTTATAAAAGTCATATTTTTTAATATAAATATTCATCAGAAATCTAAAAATATTTCTTAAATAATTATATTTGTTTTATAATTTTTAGTCATTAAATAAATTATATTATTTATGACACCATGATGATGCAGTGATTACCTCATTATTTAACGATTTAAATAAAATAAAAAGATAATGTAAAATCTAAGACCTATACATGTCAAAAACCTATTGTATGGGTGTATTTAGAACCCTTATCACATTATCCTCTAAATATATAATTGTTTGACCCTTTTATCTGAAAATAAGTTTATAATAAATTATCTTTTCTTAACTTTCCAAGAGTGCGCCTCCTCTCCTCTTATAAAACGCCCCCACCTTTACCCCTTACCCACACCTCTCAAGCCTTTGGCTCGGCAAACCCATGCCCAATTTGTATCTCCACTTCCGTATATTACTCTTCGAAACCTATCATTGGGCATAAGTCTTCCCAAGGAAGCCTTTGAGGTCAAATCAAAAAGAGTTACCCATTTTAAAGGTAGTGTTTTCTCTTATGTTCTTATGTTTTATTTTGCTTCTCCAACCCCATAAACTCTTTTTATTAATTTATTTTGTAACAACACTAGTATCCTCAATATACTAGGATGTTGTTATAATAAGGATTTGAGCTAGACTTACACACACCTTCATCTAATGGTTAAAGAACATACTGTTTCTGTGGATGGTGAATTTCTGCCTCACGAAACGATGATTGTTCAACACTCATATAACACCTTCAAAGGTGGCCATTAAGATGACACTATATTTATATATGATATATAATATGTTTAGTTTTTTAATTAAGCTTCTTTATTTTTCATTTGTTGCATACCATTATGGTTTCCATTGTGGGTAAACAGGATAATTTCATTTTAGGAAGTGCGGACTACTGCCCCCTCAAAGTGATTTGATTCGTTAATGCCATACGTGGGAAATATAAAGGATGGATTTAATGATATTATATATGATATAATAATTTAATTTTAATATACCTTTATATCATTATGATTTCACTCCATTAAATGATGAGATAGAAATGAAATTAGCGTTCATGCGTATGTACGGCTTACCGTCTCCATGAACGGTGCATTTCATTTCTTACCTCTAAACAATTGTGTAATATTATAAATGCATGTATATACTGGATATATATGATATATATGATATCTAAATTCTGAATATAATTCTTGATATCATGGATATTTTACCACATGAACAACTTGTAATTTTAAAGACTCTATTTTTTACTCAAGTTCCAATGATCAAAAAACGTCCATTATTAAATTAAATAATTACATAATGTTCATAACATGGTAATAAGTGATATAAAAGGAATAATGAACTTGAAAAAGGTTATTAAGAAAATAGAAATTAACTGAAGTTTATTATTCAGGACGTTAAAGAACGGTCGAGTCAATTCGGACCCAAGGTAAGGGACTTCATCTCAATCTCCTTTCATTGAGGCATATTTTGTTTTATACACAACTTTCCTTAATACAATGTATAAACCCATTTGAATTTTAATTTTATACAAAAGGAATGTTTTTCTATGAAGCATTTTACAAAACGACAAAAATGAATGTTTCTTTTAACATATACGGTAACAACGACCGTTTCCACCGCTGCGAGTATTATTTGGTCTTTGGCTTCCTCAACAAGCCGTAATGTTTTTTAAAATGAAATAAATACCATATACTCATTTATGTATTTTGGTATTGAAAATGGTTTTTATAATGGATTTGTTATGTCAATATATTTAAGTGATATATTGTGATCGGAATGTGGAAATGTTTTCTTTCCATTATGTTTGTTTTATGTCTTATGATTTTATAATGGTAATTGGAAATTTGACAGGTGGTTACGTGATAAACCATATGACGGGTGGTTCCATGAATACCAAGATGGGTGGTTACGTTATAACCTCCAATGAATTGGGTATGAAAGTCGTCTGTATGGCTATTCCATTAAGTGATATATTTGGAAGTCGGTCGTATGGTTATTCCATTTAAGTATGTTTATGTCCCAAGTACCTTTATATGTTATGTGTTCTTTATATGGGTTTTATGGTAATATTTTGGTAACAAAATGGTAAGTAATGATATTTTATTCAGTGAAGAGTTTTAATACTTCATAAAGGTGAAATGTATTACTTTGATAAAGTATACATTGTTTACTTGTTGTTTTGAAAAACTAACAGTTTTCATTCATTGTGTATCGCTTACTGAGATTTTTATGCTCACCCTAAGTTTTTGAAATGCTTTTCACAGGACATAAAGTGGAATAGGGTCAAGGATGGGATCAAGGAAAATTAATGTTATCTAAAACATGGAACTAGACATGTTTCTTTTCAAGAGTTTTTATTTTATGTAAACTTAGTAGAAGTGTCTACTTTGTAATCCTTTGAGATGTAATAGTTATGTCCTAATTCTCTAAAACTCTAAACCTGAAAAGATCCTTAATGTGAATTATTCATTTAATTCAATATTAAGTAAGGTTTAAGGTCAGGGCCTTATATTTCTAGTCTTCATGGTCAAATAACTGAATTGATGACCCCCGTAACATTGTTTCCCTTATTCCCAAACTAGTACTCATATAAATGCTAAATCAAATCACAAGATCATAAAAAACCCTATTTGATACCAATATAATATAATCCACCCCATCTTGGACCCTTCTATACTAATGTTAAGTTTATTTTCCCACCCTAAGGCTACCTATAATTGGACAAGGGCTTGTGACTAGCACCAAAACGGCATATCACACTATATAGGTGGATTTAATCAATAAAAATTTGTTATTGAAACATATCCCAATTAGATCATAATAACTAGAATCAACTGTATCATATTCATATATTAATGATAAACTAAATTGTATACAATTTATTCATGATACAATAAGTACAAGTTCATCACATAATATAAATTCAATGGAAATATTCATCTTACAATCTTTTAAAAACAATAATAATGATATCCTCCACGTTGTATGTTCTATGTAATAAAACTATAACCACTATGATCACCTCCCCCATCACAAATCACCATTCTCCAAAATGCCTCATTGACCATAATCGCATACCTCCTCTATATTGTCGCCAGTAGTTCCTTTTCTCTCAAGACAACGTCAGGACATGTGCATCATCTACAACTACAGAACACATTATGTAAAAAATCCGGTGAAATATTTGTGTATTAAGATACCCAATAATAATCTCAAAAAACAAAAAATATAAATATAAAGATACAGTTATCTCAACTCATGGTATGAAAGATATCATAAATGATGATAAAGAGGAAAAACATGAACTCCATATAAACTAAAATATCATTACACTAAAGACAAATTTTATGATAGTTAAATAATTTTAATCTAGATATGACCTATATGAATAATTATATAAGATGAATGAATGGTCATATTTATCACTAATCTGACCCTCGAGAGTAATAAAACATGATAAAATAAAGAAACATTCAATACTAAAGAGACCACTATTCCTAATGGTGATGGCCATTTATGTAAAACATCTTGAAATAACCCCTCAAGATTATCAGGTATAAAAATTCACAGATAATTCTATGCTACAAAAACATCCAACTACCACACCACTAATAAAATCCACGAAGGGGGGCCCACTCATCAATAAAGAATTATCCCCTAATAACGGACCACTGAACTCATTATTCCATTAATATCATAACATATAATCCACCCTCAAGACTATATATGAAAAAAATAGGTCATCAAAAATGTCTATATTCAAGGATACCATTCCACTAATAGATATGGTAAATAATAACTGCAATGCAGGATCTCATGTCCCTTTCAAGCTATTTATATATTGAGTTATCAACTCCATAGCTATAGGATCTCATGCTCATTCTATTTGGTGGTAATTCTAACCATATATGGTCTGAATGTATAGGATATTATACCCCACCTAAAGACACCTCAATTAGTATGAATTAAAACCTTACATTAGAATAGAGAATTTTGTTTCATGCATAAACTTGATCATCAACCCTAAAAATATAAATGAAAAAACTTGGTTATCTCATCAAATAAATTTCTGCATATAGTAAAACATATTATGTCATTATTATCTTCATAAAGTTAAAATTATGGTATAATTAATATTTATATAAAATAAGAATAAAATAAAAAATATTAACCTTCTCATATAAAACATGAATGAAAGTACATTATGGGGCTTATGGAAAATATTACTAGTAAAAAATCTTATATTGGTCTTGAATCATTTGTCACAATGTCTAGAACATGATTTCATAGATGAAACATTGAACTAATGTCAAAGAAATAACTTAAACATGAAATTTAATTTCATAAAAATATGAATGAAATAAATATTATTGTAAAATAATATATAAATATTTATATTTGTTGGGGATTAATTCAATACCCCACCTTCTATTTCTCCATGCACTAAATCCACCCCGATCTCCCTACCTTTACACCAGAACCACTCTATTTTTCCGTGATTGCAATAAAATTCACACTCAAGACATATTCGACCACTCTTCTAACATGAGAAACATCTTACACTTCACAAGTAATCATATTATCGATACTTCACCAAGGATTCCCCACACGTCAACATCCCATTATGATCATAATCATGACACTTGAACCTTATTTCACTATGAATCCATGATCTACCTTTCATGGGATATTGGGAAGTGAAATAAGATATAAGGATAAATTGTGAGAGAAAAAACATTGGTATTCACTAACCTATATTTTCAATAAATAATTTTTTATATATCCTCCCTCAAAAAATATGTTTATAAAATTCATTTATTAATTATTAATTTAATATTCAATAATGTATGTAAATGTATTTTTCCTTTTTTTCATATTATTAATTGATTAAATGTATATTTTTTTAGGGAACTAGAGTATAACAATATAATGTAACTAATTCACAAGTACCATATAATAGAAATCAAAATCAAAATTATAATAAAATAATGGATTTTAGAGAATTAATAAAAGTATAAAAGGGATTTTTTTAATAAAAAAGTAGAATCCCAATATCCATAGGGCCATAATCACCCATGAACTACGAAATCGTGGACACCATTTTGAGAAGAAAGAAAACGATAATAAGAAAATTAGTCATACCAAGAAATTAAATATAGAAAAACATGGGAGAAACTAAGAATTTATAATGTGTAAAATTTATGGTTATATGTAGGGAAGTAAAATATAAATATTGGAATAGTAACATGACTGTTACAGTAGTAAAATGGCATGTAAATAATATTTAACATTAATAAATTAAGTAAATATTATTATTATAATTCCTTGAAAAATTCAAGCATTAAATAGAATGAATGTATAAGAACATTTTAAATAGTCTTTTTAATGTATTTTTCAAAATAATACTTCATATATTAAATATTAAAATTCACTTTGATCGGAATTATTTTTATAAAAAAAAATTTACTGTGTGGATTCAGTATGCAGAAATTATTTAAGTTTGAACATTTAATTTTTTCGAAAAGTATCAATTTTTCTATGAGTAGTAAAACTACTATTTTATAAATATTAATGATTTATAATGTTATATTAAAGAAATAGTGAAATGATAAATTATTTAATAGGTATGATGAACTATGCATAGTTTATATAGATACATTATTCATTTAAAAAATAAAAAAAATTAAAACCTATTAATTCAATTCCCAATGTATAGAAAGATAAATTGTATAATTTAGAAACAATTTTTCGTTTTTTATTCAATTCTATCCTATAAACTAATAAATTTATTTTGGTATTGTTTTAAAAGATATAATATTTAATGATTTAAATATAATATAATTAATAATTTGAAATAAAATCAATATTTATTTTCTTTCCTTCAAATATTATTTTAATTTTATTTAAAAAAATACAACTCCATCAAGTGAAAATACACCCCTCCCTCCCCATTATAAGTAACTTCCAAAAAAATTGAAATATACCAATAACTAAATAAATACATTGTGTTAATATTTTATATAATCCTAGGTACATTATGGTATCCTCTAACTCTTACCCTCTAAAGAATTTAGGCCATAGTAGTGTAGAGTCTTCAAAGACAAGGTGAGCTTCTCCCATTTTCAGTTCACTATAATTCATTCATTATTCAATTCTTCAAAATCCACTATTAAAAAATAATTTTTTATTTAATTAATTATTAAATATCGATTTTATAAATTTTATAATTCTAATTGAGGAATATTAGGAACTCTTTATAATAAGTATATTATCTCTCCCGCTATAACAAATTTACATTATTGGAAAATTCTTGGTCAATAAGAAAAATGTGAATATTTTTTATACCATCAAATGTATGGTTAATTAGTGTATATTATATATATTTTGTTGTTATTAAGTTAACATATAATTATTATAAGATTTTCCTTATGTGTATGTGTTGCCTCTTAAATTTACCATATGATGATGATTTCATTTTTTGTCACATGTTGTTACTTCCCCTATCAGTGTCATTTTGAAATGATGAGGGGAAGGGTGATGAAATAAGGATTCCACAAGTTAATGAAGTTGAAGCTTCCCATGAATAATAGGTAATGGGTATGATCAAACTTCCTATTTAGATGATATAGTGAAATCATATGTCAGAAAATGAATAAGATGACCTAAAAAATATAGATAAACATTGAAAATGGCTTGAGTAACATTGAATATTTCCCAAAGACATTTCATGATGTCTATCATTTTTGGAGATATAATAAAAATGAAAAATTATCTGAATATATGACTTTTCAAATTGAAACATGTAAATTCAAAGATCTAAAAATATTTATTTTGGACGAACATATGAATTGAGATGTTTTCAATAAATTTTGAGAAAATCTGTTTGTATGAAATTGTTGGAACGTTTGAATTTTTGTTGAGATCTGAAATTTAAAAATGATCTTAATGGATGAAATTAACTTATAATCATAATCATAATTATCATAGAACATTATCGTAGAAAATATGTATTTTCTTTGAACATATTTATTTTTAGACTTACTATACTTATTTTGAAAACCCAATTCTTCTAAATACTTTTGATATGTTGTACTTGGAAAAAACAGAAGTCTTTGGTACTTATAGAAAATTACAAGGTTTAGATGGATGAGAAACTAATGTTTCTTGATTAAAATATTATTGAAATATAATCTTATAGGGGTGATCTGGAATTTTTTATTACGTCTTATAAACACAATTTCGGTAATATTAGCAATGATCCAATCCTATTCTGTGTAAAATCATGTGAGATGTTGTTGAGGAACATTGTTCATATTGGTGAAAGGGTATGTTGCTGAATTTTCTATAATATCGATGATATGTTTCTATCAAATATCAAATTGTTTATCATTGTATGTATCTTTATAATCCATGCTATTTAAATTCATATAGTGGTTCTTTAGAATTATTTAAAAGTAAAAAAGGGAACTAAAATTGAATAAAGGGAATTTTACTAAGACATAAAAATGAGAATACTTCAAGATTTTTTAAATCATGGAATCAAATAGTAAAGGATGCAACAGTTTAAAGAATAAACACCAGTGTATATTTTCAAACAAGAAGAAAAGATAATTATATTCAAGGTTCGTAATTTTTTAACTACTTTATAAAGACTAAAACCAAGTCCTATACATTATTTTTTTGATCTATTTTCAAAAAATGTATTTCTATATACTAAATTAATTGGTATCCCTAGATCAAAAATTATGTATCTAGTTATAAAAATACAATCTATCAAAAATTAAGTTTTATACCATGTTAAATGATTCATGTTAAAAGAACAAAAATTTCATATTATAATTACCTCTCATAATAATCTCACCAAACATAGAGATCCTTTATTAGTGTCATTGAGGTCCTATTTTGTAAGATCAAAATATTGAAATACTTTCGAGAATGTCTCCATAATCAGACCATAATATACACCATTATAGAAATATAAGAGGTTACACTCATCTTCATATCATTGTGAAAAGAAATATAGGATTGGGGTGACCTCAAACCATTAATAATGGAAAACATATAAAATTGTTATAAATGGTAAGATCATATGAATATGAGAAATAAATGGAATGGGAGAAATTTATTATTAAAAAGATAATGAAAAAAATAAAAAATTTCTATAAATCATGAATAAGGACATGTATTCTCAAAAGAATATACATGCACCAATGTAGTAGAGGGTGGAATCATTAGATGATAAACATGATCCATATATAATATTCATAGTCATGTGACGTGGAAATCCATAAAGACCATATAATATAGCATAGTAAATAGCATTTGAAAAAACCATATAATAAGAAAATTGTAACATTGTATACCAATTAATCATTACCAAACAAAAAAATTCTCGACCAAATGTTTAGGGAAAATAAAATATCAGTGCTTCCACCTGCAAAAAATTATCTTCACATTATGTTTTAATAAAAAAAATATACACTATCTAGTTGTGAAAAAACAAAAAATCCCATAATTCGTGTACTGAAAATATAAATGATCACACTTCAGTTTATCAATCAAAATATTCGTATATTATATAATTATCTCAGGAGATATAAATCCTTAACCAATTCAATATAATTCTTTCACCCACCCAAACCATATTAAGTATTAATCGTTCAAAAACTATATCTAGTTTTTATAAATACCAAAAAATCTCATATATTTATCTAAAGAAAACAATCTCATAGTTTTATCAAACCCAAACAATGTCAATGATTTATCATACCCAATCTATATTAGGGTTTTTTTATCCTAAATATCGTATAATAAAAATGTACACACAATTTTTCCATACATATAGTCAATATAATATCATATCTCGAAGATCCCTTGGAAATAAAACATGTTTCAAGTCATTTTTAAATAGTATCACCGAAATTGATCTGAAGAATTAAAATAGTAGACCCAAAAAATTCTGTCACCCCTAAAGATTATTTTTTAAAAACAATTTCAGTGTGATTTATGAAAAATTATATATAAATAAATGGATTTTAGATCAAAATAAAAATTTTGAAAACTATTTTATCTTTGGTGTAAAAGATGAAGTTAATGTCACATTAAAATGTTATTTTCTAAAAAAATTAAAACTTTTAGAAAAAATATCATGTTACAATGAAATTTGGATAATGGATCCTTCCGATGATATAATAGTCTAAAAATTTTATAAGAAAAAACCATGAAATATTTAACATTTAAAAAAGAATAATCAATAATGGTGCCTAAATAATTATATAAAGGTTTTCAAAATTTGAAGTGAAAACTTTTTATTTTTTAAAATGATAATCAATAATATAACTTTAAAAAGACATAAATCTTATCAAAATGGGATCATGTAGTGGAAAATATTATTTTTAAAGGATGAAACCCCATTTGAATACATTGAAATACCATTATTATAAACCCAGTTCATACAAAGATTAAATAAATATTTTTTAAATCAGAGAAGATGAATATTATAGTCACATGAGATAACTCTTAATTATGTTTCCAATTATAATATAAAACATTGGATTGAAAAATATGTGCAAAAGAAAGAAAATTCATCATTATATATATTTGGAATTATCTTTTATAAAATCATTATAATGAAAAATTTATTTGAGTGGAAGTTGAGAATGGAAGGTTTTATATTACCTATAGGGGAAGACAATGTATCATGAGATAAAATATATGGGAGGAATATTCCAATATATGAATACATATATTCAATAATAAGTATTATAACTCAAAAAATGAATTTCAGTTACCAAAAACCATTTCCACAATGATATTGTATGAACCAACGAACATTATAGGGCTACCATGAAATAGACATTAAAATATATTGAAAATAAATATATTAATTATAATCGGAGGAAAAAGTTTTGTGAAAACAACATAAAAGATAAATATTGGTTTGTGAAATAGAAAATTTCTTGTGGATTTTAAAATGAAACAAAGAAACCCTTGTCATGGTCCTGATTTATTCTTCACATTCACCTAATATCCTGCATAATCAAATTATGTTTATTAAAAAGATTAATTTTAACCTTATTAATATATGTTTAATTTGATAATGACCATTTATTATCATTTTCTATTTATTTATTATATTGTTTTTTCTTATTCATGTGTGAAAACAGAATAAGTTTCAAATTATTTTGGTAATTTTTGTATTTAGATATAATATTTCAATACTATGATAAATGATTAATATTTCCTTCTAAGATCCATAAACCAATATTTATTTTCTAATTAATTATAATAAATTTAATATTTATGTTTCAAAATTCATCCATGTTTTTTATAGAAAATTATAAATAGGGGGTTTGACCAACCCAAATATGAATATACATAATTAATGGATGATTATGGTTATGAAAATTGTTTCTATTGAAAAAAATATATAATTATTAAATAATAATAATTATATTATTTATCTATTTTCAATATATATACATCAAATTTTGGATAGATTTAAATACCTGATAAAAAATTAATTTTTAAATGAGATATGATCCTTCATGGTGGTAGTCGTCCCCACCATGCAATGTTATATTTTTTTACTTGAAAAAAAAGTTGGAGGTAATGAATGTGGGATATAATTTTTATCAAAATAATAATAATTATATTATATATTTCACATCTATTCCATTATTAAATCCTTATTAAAAGTTAAGTGTGGTGGTGGTCGAAATGGAAAACATCGCTTCATTGAGGTGGTGGTCATCACAAGGATTGATCGATGTTCATTTTTTATAATTTGATGTGAATTAATAAATATGAGTTTTTACATTACATAATAACACGTTATTATAATAGTGAAACTAATGTTAATATATTACTATGGATGGTATATGTTAGGAAGGTAAAGAAAAAGAAGAAAAAATTAAATATTAAGTCATACTCACTTTGGGAACATGAATATATTCTTGAATGCCTCTATAGAAATGAAGGTATTAGGATAAATGATTTATATAGGGGGATTGTAGGGAAGATAAAGATTTCAAGAAGTAGAAATACATCATAGTTTGAGGAAATAAACTCACCTAAATAACTGTGGCATGATGTGATCTGATTTTTAATCTTTTATACATAAATAAAAATGAACCATTATGATCACCCATTGTTAATAAATAATGTAATAACACTATTTAGGGGAAAATTTCTCTAAATGTGTGAAATAATGGTTTGGAGGGATAAGGTTGAAAAATCCCTTAACTGTATTTTGGACACATGGTTTAATCATGTTTCAATTAGTGTACCCTTAGTTTTTTAAATTTTAATATTTTTGTTTTTTATATAGGTATCTAGTTTTTAACTAAGTAATATTTTTTTATTAGAAAAAATAAAATAACCCCTTCTGAAATACTTGGATGTTACAAAAATAAATTAAAATTCTACTTAATCAAACTCAATTTCTATAATGATAAAATGAACATTTAAATTAATACATTTATTAGAGAGAAAACAGTTTGGTAGAAAAATTAAGTGTTTACCAATAAGTTTTCTAAAATCATATTTAATATTGATGAAAAATTTAATGATTTTTAATAGAATTATATATAATAATTAGAATTAAATTAATGTAATTTTTTTACAATATTTTAATTATGTTATTCTATAAAATTATATATTATTAATAAAACAATTCGTTGAAAATAATAGTTATATTATTATCATGGTCATTTACTCTAATCATAGTAATCATACGTTTAATCCCATAAATGAAGTTAAACATAATATATAGTATTATATTTTTCATATAAAATATTTGATCCATTTTTAAATATTTACTTTTCATAAGTTGTGAAAACAAAATTTTAATATAATTGAATAAAAAATATTTTTTAAGTAAAATATTACTTATGTTTTCAAAACATTACACATGGGTTTAATAATGTAACATCCCAAGCTTCCACGGTACATTTCCTTTTGAATAATGCAATAGATTGTGTTGTTTGCAACATGGAGTTTTTGTACACCACAACACATCAAACTAGTCGTTATGAATAGTAATACACTCTCTTTGAAAATTTTGAAATTTTATTTTTCCAAATGGACTTCATTTTTGGGTTTGGAATATCACAATTAGATAATGGTGAATTTTTGGTATTTTTCTAAAAAAAATAAATTTTTTTTGAATAGTGAACAACACTACACTGTTGTTCGAAACCAGCATTTTTTATTTAAATAATTAATTATTTAATTTAAATTTATTTTTTGTAAAAATAAATACATAATACCTATATAAGTTCAGTGTAATTAATTGGAGTGAGATTATAATAATATTAGATGCATAAAATTTTATTGAACTTTTTACCGTCTTTTACCCACATTCTAGGAAAATTTTCAAATTTGAATAAAACGTAATCTTACGGCTTCTATGAATTGAATTTCTAAAATACGAGAGTCATGTTTTACATCAGTAAGTAAAATGTGATTCATTAAGATGAAAATAATTTTTGGTGAATAATAACTTTTGGCTTTTATTTACCATGGTTAAAATTAAATATGGTAACTAAAGGTAAAATATGGTATTATAATTACCCTAACTCATGTCTTAATTTTATTGGATAACAGTATTTCAACCTAAATAATCTTTGTGAAGAAAATATGATCCTTTTGTTCAACCTGGATTTGATTAGGACATTTATTATTATTTTATTTAAGCAAATGTAAAAAGTGACGAATTCAAATTTAAATAACTAAAACATTTTTAATATAGGTTTATACAAAAGATAAATAATACTATAAATATTAATTTGATATATATATTTTTTTTCCTATATTATGGTATTTTAGTTATAATTTATAGACCTTAACTAATTAAATTTATTTATGACACAAGGATTATGCAGTAATTACCTTAAATGTGACATTTACGTTTTGATTATATAAATTTTCTTCTAAGTGATAATGTTGTTTTGAATTCCACAAATACAAAATTCCAAATAGTGTCAAAATTGACATAAATGAGTTTTTAATTCAAATACTATATTTCTAATTGATATAATATTCCAATAAATATAAGGATCTGCATAGGTCTTAGATAATGTAATATATATAAAAAATGAACCACATGGGATTATCTTGGATTTTTCTAGTATGTTTATTAACCATTTATTATAATAATACAAGAATTAGTGGTAAAAGATAAACTATTTAACTAAGAGTTAAATCTAAAAGATAAGGGTAATATGGTGACCTAAAATTGTCTAAAACCTACTAGTTGAGTGGTTTTCCACCCATACCCACCTTATCTCCAAAATAAATCATTTTGGATCCATTATAAATAGAATATAATAAAATAATATTTCAAGAATTTCTCAAAGTGACCCCACCTCTCTTATAGAAAGGTACAACCCCTTCTCTCCAAATCACCCCTCCAAAACAATTTGGATCAGCCAACCCTAACTCAAATATCCTCCCATCTACCATTACATCTTCCTAGAATCCTTAGTTTGATTAGAAAGCAAACCTAAGGAGCCATTTTGATCAACTCAAAAGAAAACAACCGAAGAAGAGGTAATAATTTCACAACCTATTTAAAAGTTCTTTTCTTATTCCACTTCTTCATTAATTATTTTTTCCATACAAAAATAATAACTCAAGTACCTTATACATATTGTGATGTTATTAAAAATATGGAACAACCATATTCATTATTCTATCCATCATATGAATGAAAAGTCACCACACGTGCCTACGTATGGTTTACAGTCTCCATGTCGGGGTGTTGTTTGTTATTGAAACACTTATTTATTTATATGGGTATAAAATGAATATAAATGTTGTAAATAATAAATATAACATGTTAATGATTCTTTATATATAATATACCATCCAATTACATATGATTTTAACATCAATAGAATGATATTGTTGCTCAGGCGTATGTACGGATTACCCTCTCCACGAATGTAGTGAAATTCATTCCCCATCATAACCATTCAAGAATAATTTTCGTTTTATGATTAAAAATATTTATTAAGAATATAATATAATTATTAATATAAATAAAATGCATTCAGTCAATAAAAAACATGGGTTACATAACAAAGCATATAAAGGAAAATGAATCAGTTAAACACCTGAAACAATGATACTACTGAAATATTATTAACAAAGAAATATTAGAAGATCATATATGATAACATATTTAATTATGTGGTTCTTGTATAATTTAATAACAATGATATAACTATTATAAAGGAGGTTAAAATACCCTATATTAATGAAATGTACAAGGTAAGGATTAATTCTACAGTCTCTTCATTATCTATTGTTGATTATACATGAGTATCTACTAGGACCTCTTTATCATCCACATCTATGTTTCTTTCAAATGTATTTCAAAACATATTTAATATTTACTAAACTATGGTTTAAATTTATTTATGAACTTGTTTTAATTTTTAGAAAATTTTTATAAAGAAATATATCTGTCGTTTTCCAAACATTGTCCTTTAAGACTTTTCGATAAAAGTAAGGAAAAATTATTTTTTTAACTTATATGGCGAGTGAGACTATTTTATGCCATTATTAAATCTTCAAAACATCCCCTAAAATCATTAAATAATATTTTCAAAATAAATTTTTTCTTTTATAATTATTTTAATTTTAAATGATTTCAAAATATAATGCAATATTTCTCTCTAAGAGGTTTTATTTCATCTATGTCAATATACATTGATGGATTTTACAGTGGTTTGAAGTTGATTTATTATGATACAAACATTCCATATTATATTGATGTTTTTGTGATATGTTCGACTGTGGAAGTGTTATTTTTATTCCATTCATGGTTTATGGACAAATTATTGACATTTTGTATGCTAGTATTTATATGAATGTTTATATTATGTTTTAACCTTTTCATATGAAGAATAAATTGGTAGTAAGTGATGGGTGGAGCCCGCTATAGCTCCTCGATGAATCGGTTGGTCTTATAATTCAAACTACTATCTTGGCACAAGGGTTTGTCAAAATCTTATTTGTAGTCTTGGAACGAGGCCTTGAATATGTGGTTATGATGTCTGTCATTATTCATTCCATCAATATGAAATTAGCTAGTGATATTTCATGTGATTATTCGACATGTATAATATCTATGTGAATGAGTAAATGCTATTATTTGATTTATATTTTCCATATTATTCTGATGTTTATGTTTAAAAATTTTGTGTTTTAGTCTTATAAATTTCCATAAATGTTAATTCTTATTAATGAAAGATTCCAATATATTGTTATCATTACTGAGTATTCGAGCTCACCCTTTTCTATGTTTTATTTTTACTAGTATTTTAAGAATTTTATTACGACGGATCTGCAAGGATGGTCTAAGGGAGATTAATGTGGTCAAAGGAGACATAATGTAGTTTTTTGATTTCATAATGTAATGTAAAATTATCTATGTATCTAGTACTTCCAATGATAAAGAACTGATAGGTCTATTGTGATTTGATCCCTTGTGACAATGACAATGTTATATAATATTGCACCGACTCTGAGTAACTAGGGTCGGGGCATTATAATTGGTATCATGGGATGTTTATTACAAACTTTGGAAGCTATATTTTGAAAAAATATGATTAGGGAACATTAACCTAAGATAGACATTTGGGATTAGTATAGA
Source organism: Viscum album (assembly GCA_963277665.1). Lineage (NCBI taxonomy): Eukaryota > Viridiplantae > Streptophyta > Magnoliopsida > Santalales > Viscaceae > Viscum > Viscum album. Next base: position 1,059,938,205 of record OY728125.1, read on the forward strand.
AGAAAATCCTACAATTTTGGTAATTTAGGGATTTTGTGTATTTTACAAGAAATTCTTCCATATATTGATATGAGTAGGTAGAGGCAGCTCTGGAATATTTTTACCTAGGAGTAAAAGATCTAAGAAGTAGTTTTAGGGTTGACCTGGGATATCTTGATACATGACAACGGGAATTGCTGCCCTATCGGTTACAACACTCCTAGAGGATATGCTTAAAAAAATTCACATTTTCATTAAAAACTATCATGAAGGATTTATGAGTATTTTCCTCCTCAATAAAATCATTTATATTATTATGGATTATATCCATAAACTGTTCAATTTATGTTAAGTGTTTTACATGTTTAAAATTATGTATTGTGATTCATAAACTATTTTAGTGTATGCCATTTTTTAGAAATGGCACCTAGTTGAAAGAATGGAAACCATATCAACGCCCGTAATCCATGTAGGTATTCCCCTCCTACTCAAGAAAATTACAGTGGATCTCGTGATGCAATATGTGCTGATCATATTATCACTATACCGGGATAACTCACTCAGTTTATGAATAATATCCTTACCCGTATCGAGAACCCAAATCTGTAACATAGAGGATCATTGTTAGAAAGCTTCTTGAGGCCACAACCACCAATATTCAATGGGACTAAAAATAAATGTTTATATAATAAATGGATAAGTCCTTTAGAGGAAATATTTTAATGCTTTGGGGAGTAGCGAAAGGGAAAAAGTTGTCATGGAAGTTTATCACCTCACAGGAGATACAGATCAATAGTGGTCATTGATTCAAAGGACAATGGATGATGATGATGTATCAAATATGGAATGGGGGGGTTTTCTGATCATTTAGTAGAAAAATACATTCCTCTTGAACATCAAGTGTATATGGAATAAAAATTTCTAAGTCTAAGGAAATATGGGGAAGAGAATGTTGCAATGTATGAGGATAACATTACAAGGCTAACATGTCATACAACAGATTATATATGTAACCTAATGAGTAGGATTTATCAATTATTTTATGGGTTAAATCCATTTCTTTTTCAATCATTGGTCTCACAAAACTTCTAATCATACGAATATATTGTCTCATGTGCTATCTAGACAGTAAAGAAATTCTCAATGTCTTACGGCATAAAAAGAAATTAAGAGAGGAATAGAACTTCTGAACAATATGGAAATGGAAATAAGGTGATGAAGAGAAATTTTGAATTTCCATCCTACAGTAAATGTGGGAAGAAACACCCTGGTAATTTCCTTAAGGTAATGTGAGTTAGTTACAAGTGTGATGAAAAAGGCCACAAAACAGGTGATTACATGGGAATGAAATAGGTTGTCAATGTTGAATGCTACAATTTTTGAGAAATGGGTCATTATGAAAATGAATTTCATATGTGCGAAGTAAAATTACCTCAGAAATGGAAAATTGATCAAGGACAAGATTCTACGATCACAACTACTAAGGTTGAATCTCTAAATAACATGGTGGAAGGTAATTTATTGTTTTCCTCAAATTCAGCAAATGATTTTTTGGATTCTGTATCATTGCATAATTTCAAATCATCTAAATTTTCTATGAAACTTAAATATTACCAGTTGTATTTAACGGGGGCGTGGTCAGTCAAAACTCTTAAGGAATGTATCATTACATCAATGTTTTGTGGATCAGTTCCCACTAGGGAATATACATATTCTTTATCTGCTGATCTCATCATCATACCCATGAGTGAATTAGATATAATCCTTAGTATGGATTCTCTGTTAGACCATGTTGAAAAAATTTATTGTAAGAAGAAGGAGGTAACATTATTTGATGGTGATAAGGAGTACCTTATCTTTAGCGATGAAATTTCACCACGGAATTTTTATCTAGATCCACCCCCATAGCTCTACTAAATTAAATTACATGGGAGTAAGAGAATGAAATAACTATGTGTGAGGAAAAGAATTTTTAAATATATAACATACCTATTGTGAAGTAATATGTTTAGGAGTTTCCAAAATGTTTACATGGACATCCTCCAGGAAGAGAAATTTAGTTTTTTTTTGATTTAATTACTGGTTCAAGGCCCTTATCGAAGACCCCTTACAGAATGGCCACTGTGAAATTAATGGAACTAAAGAAACAACTAAAGGAATTGAGTAACAAAGGATTTATTCACCCTAGAGTTTCTCCATGGGGAGCACCTGTTCTTTTTTTAAGAAGAAAGACGGATCTATGAGGTTGTGCATTGACTATAGGGAGATCAATGATATAACAATAAAGAACAAGAATCCCCTACCTCACATTGATGATTTATTTGATTAACTACATGGACCTAAATATTTTTCAAAGATTGACCTTTGATCTAGATATTATATACTGTGTGTGAAGAAGGATGTCATTTCAAAAATCGCATTTCATACCAGGTACGGGCATTACGACTTTACAATAATGCCTTTTGTCCTCACTAATGCACCATCTATTTTCATGGATCTAATGAATAGAGTTCTCAAGGAATATCCTGATGACCTTTTATTTGTATTTATTGATGATATCTTGGTTTATTACAAAATCTATGAATATCATGAAAATCACTTGTGCACTATTATGAAAACCCTCAAAAGTAATGAATTATATGGGAATTTTAGAAAGTGTTAATTTTAGCTTCAGGAAATTTCTTTTCTTGGCTATATTGTCACTATATAAGGAATCACTATTTATTCTTATAAGATAAAAGCAATACAAGAATGGACAACACCAATTAGTATAATTGAGGTATGTAATTTTTTTGGTTTAGTAGGTTATTATCAGTGTTTTGTCCCGAATTTTTCCTGTTTGGCTAACCCATTAACCAAGCACAGACGTAAAGGGTTTAAATTTTTTTAGACAAACTTTTGTGAAAAATATTTAGATGAACTTAAGATAAGATTATTCAATGCTCATATTTTGACTCTACCTTTAGGGAATGATGATTTTGTTATTTATAGTGATTCTTCAAAAAAATTACATGGTTGTGTCCTTATGAAGAATGATAGAGTTATTGAATATGGATCATGATATCAAAAAATTCAAGAAAAAAATTACCCCAATCATGATCTTGAGTTATAACCTATAATCCTTTCTTTGATGATATCGAATCACTATCTCTATTGTGAAAATTTGAGATATATACCGATCACCAGTGTTTAAAGTATATTTTCTCACAAAAAGAAATCAACAAAGATGATGGCTTGAACTACTCCAGGATTATGATTTCACTAAACACTAACATATAGGGATGGAAAATAATGTAGAAAATGCTTTAAGAAATAAGGATAATGGATTTTTGAATATGTTGAGAGTTGAAAGGGATCCTATGTTTATGTATCTAGTAAATTTGGATATGGGAATTATCCGGGAAGGTGAAACATCAATAATTTTTCAAATGGAAGCTAAACCATCTTTTCTTGAAAGGATAACAATTTCTCAGACTGATGTTGAGGAGTTCCAAAAGAAAATTAATGTTGGGATCTATGGGAGAAGGATGGAATACATATATGAAGATGTGATTTTGAAATTTAGGAAGAGACGTTGTGTTCCTAACATACCTGATCTAAAAAGTGATTTGTTTGATGATGTGAATTGCTCCAATTTCTCTACACTTTGTAATTACTAAGATGTATAGAGGTTTGAAGGAAAATTATTGGTGGGACAACATGAAGAGGGAGATTTCTGATTATGTGTCAAGATATAGGTTTTGTCAATAAGATAAGGCTAGAAGAAAACATCCTATAGGATTAATGAAATCTCTTCCCATAATTGACTGGAAATGGGATGATATTACAATAGTCTTTTTCATGGTACTATCAAAGACTCCTAGAAGGAATGATGCAATATGTGTCATTATTGATTGTCTTACCAAGTCAGCACATTTTCATCCTATAAGAGAAGATTTAACACTTGAAATTTTATAAATTTTATTTATTAATGAATTTTTAAGACTTCATGGATTACCACTATCTATTGTTTCTGATTGTGATCCCCATTTTACATCAAGATTCTCGAAAAGTATTTAAAATTTTTTAGATACTGAACTTCTTTTGAGCACTGCCTACCACCCTCAAAATGATGGAAAATCAGAATGGACTATTCAAACCTTAGAAGACATGTTGAGATCTGGCTCATATAACTTTAAATGTATATGGGATCAATAATTACCTTTGATAGAATTTTCATATAACAATAGCTTCCATTCAAGTATTCAGATGGAACCATATGAAGCGTTATATGGAAAAAGATGTCGCACGCCATCTTTTTGAGATTATGTTGTTCAAATAAAACGCATAGGACCCACACATGTCCAGGAAATAATGGAAAATTAGAATGTTATCCAAACGCACATCAAAGAATCTCAATGTAGGACAAAGATCTATTAAAATAACCAAAGGAATGATTTGGAATTTCAAGTAGGAAATTATTTTTTCATAATGGTATCTCCATAGAAGGGTTTTGTACTATTTGGTAATAAGGGTAAATTGAGTCCTAGGTACATCAGAACTTTTGAAATTATATAATGAATAGGAGTTGTAGCTTATCATTTGGAAATTCCACCATGTTTGTCCAAAGTTTGTGATGTGTTCTATGTATCACAGTTAATAAAATACATGCCTGACCCAATGCATGTACTCACCTTTGATGAAATACAACTCAAACCCGACCAGTATTATTGCGAAGAGCCTATCAAAATTATTGATACCAGAAAACAGGTGTTCAGAAACCGGATGACTCTTCTAGTGAATGTCCTATGGAGAAATCATAAGATGGAAGAGAAAACATGGGAACCTGAGGAACATATGATGAATAACCTCCCGAATTTTTTTATGCAATAATATAATATATATTTTGAGGAAGAAATTATTTGAAGGAGGGAATAATGTAACACCACAAGCTACCGTGACATGTTTTTCTTTGAATAATGAAATAGTTTGCACTGTATACAACATGGAGTTTTAGCACACCACAACAAATCAAACTAGCCATTATGAATAGTAATACCCACTTTTTTATATTTTATAATTATTATTTTTCAAAATGGACTTCATTTTTGGGTTCGGAATATCATAATTATCATAGGGTGATTTTTTTGGAATTCTTTTGAAAACATTCAATTTTTGATGAATAGAAAAAAAAACACTGCTTTATTGTTTAAAACAAACATTTTATTTAAATAATATTTTATTTTAATTTATTTTATTTTATGTAATGATAGATACATAATACCTATATAATTTCAATATAATTCATTGGATAAATTTTATAAAAATATTATATGTATAAAATTATAATGAACTTTTTACCGTCTTCTACCCACCGTCTAGGAATATTCAAAATTTTTCATAAAATGTAATTTTATCACTTCTGTGAATTGAATTTCAAAAATCCGAGAGACATGGTTGACATAATTATGTAAAATATGGTCTTATAAGATGAAAATAACTTTTGGTGAAGAGTAACGTTTGACTTCGATTTACTTTGGTTAAATGTATATATGGTAATTAAAGGTAAAAAATGATATTATAATTACACCAACACATTTTATAAGTCTATTGGATAAGTTTATTTCGACCAAAATCAACCATAGAAATAAAATATGATCCTTTTGGTCCACTTGGACTCGATTATGTCATTTATTATTATTTTATTTATAGAAGAGTTAAAAGTGTTTAATACACATTTTAATATCTAACATTCATTAATATATGGTTATGCATAATTTAAATTCGAAAATAAATATAAATTTTAAATATAATAATATATCCTAAATAATTTCATTTTATTTATAATTTTTAGGAATAAAATAATTAAATTTATTTATGAAACAATGATGATACAATAATTACCTTATTAATGAAAGATTAAAATAATTGATATTACAAATATCCTAATAAATTTAAATTGATACTTTTGATGAATTCCAATAATTTTATAGGTTAATATGGCATATTTTGGTATATTAATCAAATTTTTTATATGTGATTAAGTTGTTATAACTTCCACAAAAACAAAATACCCAATAGTGTCAAAATTGACATAAATAAATTTTTAAAAAAAATACTATTTTATTAATCGATATAATATTCCTAAAAATATAAGGATCATCTAAAGAAATTAGATAATGTTATATATATCAATAATTAGCAACTTGGGGTTCTCTTGGCTTCTAATAGTATGTTTATTAACCATTTATTATAATAATAAAAGAATACATGGTAAAAGTTAAACTATATAACTCTATTATCTTATACATACAATGATATTATTATAAATATGGTACATTCATATTCATTATTCTATCCATCCAATTAATGACAAGTCACCATATGAGCGTACGTATGGCTTACCGTCTCCACGTCATGGTGTAGTTTATTATTTAAACACATCATTATCTGGATGGGTATAATAATGATTTTAACTGATGTAAATAATAAATATAACATGAATAGGGTTATGTATATATTATATAACATCCAATTATATACTATTTCACCATCAATAGAATGATATTTTTGCTCGTGCATATGTACAGATTACCGTCTCCATGAACGTGATGAAATTCATTCCCCGTCATAACCATTAAAGAATAATTCTTATTTTAGGATTAAAAATAATTTTGAAGAACTTAATATCATTCTGTATGTGAATAAAATAAATCCTATCCATAAAAAACATGGCTTATGTTACCATGCATATAATGGAAAATGAATAAGTTAAACACCCGAAATGAGGATATTACTAAAATATTATTAACAAATAAATTTTAGAATATCATATATGATAAAATATTTATGTATTTGGTTCTTTTGTACTTTAATAATAATAATATAACTATTATATGGTAGTTTAACATACCCTCGATCAAGTAAAAGTACATGTTATGGGTTAATTCTACAATCCCTCCATTATCTGAGGTTTCATATACTTGAGTATTTACTAGGACCTGTTTATAATCCACATCTGTGATTCTTAAAAATATATTTCAAAACATTTTTACTATTTACTAGACTATTGGTTAAAGTCATTTATACTATTTTTTTAATTTTTATAAAAAAAATTTAAATGAATATTTCTGTCATTTTCCAAAAAAGTTCCTTTAAACCACTTCGACAAAATTAAGGAATGAATGTTTTTTAACTTATACGACGAGTGCGGCTATTTTCTGCCATTATAACACCTTCGATGCTTCCCTTACAATATTGTAAGAATATTATCAAAATAAATTTTATCTTTTATAATTATGTGACTTTAAAATGATTTCAAAATAGAAATTGATATTTATCTCAAATAGATTTGATTTCATCTATGTCAAAATCCATTGATGGATTTTACAGTTTTTTGAAGTTGATTTATTATGATACAAATATTCCATTTCTTATTAAATGTTTTTTCATATCTTGGATTGTGGACGGGTTATTTTTATACCATTCATGATTTATGGATAAAGTATAGACATTTGTTATGGTAGTTTTTATGCAAATGTTTTTGTTATGTTTCAACCTTTTGATTTGAGGAATGTGTTGGACTTAGTAATTAACGGGTATAGCCCGTTATAGTTCCTCGTGTGATTCCCCAGTTTTGAAAGCCACCCAAAGGTTCCCCGTAACAGGTTGGTCACGTGGCCTCAAACACATTTCCCCAAATTCCAGAGGCTCCCAACTTTCAGCGAGGTCCATGGGTGTGATTGTAGGGTAAATATTCCCTCATTGGCAGAGTAATACAACAGAAATAAAATTGATAGAAATAGAAGATGCAGTAAAACATGCTATAAGTAAATAGATGAAGTAATAAACAACTACAGCACACACAAATATATATAAATGATGCCTGATACATTAGTCTAGGAAAGTATCCAAACAAGTCAATATGCTGGATTACAGTACTAAACCAAAGTAAAATAGGAAATATATAAAATTATCTACAGTATCGCAAGACTTGTCTTGGTCCCATGCTCTCCAGCTCCATAATAATCATCTACCTGAAGTAGAAGGGCACATTCCCTTATCTATACATGATGCAATATAATCTATTGGGCCCAAAAGTATGACCCAAACAGGGTGTGGGACTAAATCCTAGTAGAAAACCACCCAAATATCTGTGCCTAATAGTCCGTGAATACATATGGCTGGGTATAATCAAAATAAAATAGTAAATAGGGATATACACAAAAGTAAACAATCCTACAGTCTCAAAATCATTCATTTATCAGATATCAAGAAAGAATGTAATGATAAGAAAGAAACCCTTTGGGATGTACTCACATCCGAACACCTCTGGTCCAACCAGAAGAACACAGGAATCCCTCTAGAATATACACACAGTCTAACCCCTCTGGTTCATCTTTTGCATAGACTCTCCATGGAATCATTCACCATCAATTCCTCCTATTGTCTCATATCGGTAACTAAAAGGCACTGTGGGGAAGCACTCCGTGTTCAATTCACCCTATGGCTTGCATCGAGGAACTGCAAACACTCTAAAAAATCACTTACATCCATTCCCTCTATAGTCTCATAGTAAAAATACACTTTGGAGAAGCCCTCAAGGTCCATTCTTCCTATGGTCTACTAAACCAGGTTCTCATGGCCCTATGTATGTCAATATAGCATATAGATACATAACATCCAAAGTATACATAAAAAAAATGTGGCTAAACTTTCAACAACATAACAGCTTGTTAGATAAACAATATCACTCAATCCTATCAACACTAGCAATGGAAAGAAAGTAGCCTAACTGGCTAATCAAGACCAAGCGGTCATATACAACACACGCAAAGGAAATAAATCCATATCATAGATATTAAGACTATTCACATTCAATTGAACTCTACTTAATAATACAAAACACAACAGGAAATAACAGGGTTAAAACCATAAACATGCAATACCCCGATCAAGGTTATTGGGAAATTATGCACATATAACTAAAAGAAAATCTATAGAAAGGCACAAACCACCTACCTCGATTTCTTGAGATTGATATAATCTAGCATCGGCCCTTGGATCAACCTATAACGTGGTATATCTACAAAATAATCTAAAATATTCAACCGATGATAACTTGAGAAAGAGAAGAAAACAAGAAATGAGGTACAAGAAAAAGGAAGATCTTACCATGGTGATCCAAACACAATCGACGACGGTCGAATTGGAGAAGGGATGATCGATCTGGAGATTGGGGAAAGGTCTTCGTCAGGCGGATGCTCTCGGTCGAAGAAGGTGAAGAAGAAGACATTGCTGCCAATTAGATGTGTCCCTGGTACGTTTAATAAAAAAAGAGAATGTACATGACATGTACTTTAGATGTACACGGTGTGTACTTTCCCATACCGGTCCTCGCATAAGGTGGTCTCTTGGTCACCACACATGGCTTTGTGATCGGTCATTACACGGCTATCCCATGGCTACATGGGGAAAAAGAGTACCCGATGTGTACATGTTAGTACACAGCATTTACTTAAAAAATTTACACAAACATCACTATTTCACAAAAAACAATAAATGAGAAAAACATACCTGAAAAGAGGATCCAGGTTCTTACTGTAAACACCCATAAATTTCAAGGGAAATTTTTTTCTTAATTTTCTTTGGGATTTTACAAGAACGCGGTTTCTGACGGCACCTGATTCCGAGGCCGGTGTGCCCGGAATCAATTTCCAAAGTTTAGCTCAGGTATGTTTAGTGAACGAACGAGCGGATTTTCCTAACATTTGAACCGGTGGTCGGAATCAAAATCTGAGGGCATGAATGAAACCGCAGCGCCGATAATTTCATAGAAACACCTTTTTTGGAGTTGCGTTTTCTCGGGTGTGGTTATTTAAAAAAAACGGGTTAACTAATGAATAAAATAAAATTTGTGCAACAATTTTTATTTTATGTTCTAAGTAGTTTAAACCTACTTTTGTAAGTTGAGGTGGGACACACTATATCCTAACCCCTCATGATAGGATATTAGTGAGGTGGGCCCCACACAATCCCCACCTTTTCAACTTCCTCAAACCCCAATTATTTTTGTAACACACCTGCACCCCCTTATTAAATGCCAAGTCAACTCTCACATTTATTGGACTGTTAAGAATCTTCAATTAATCCAATTAATCAAATGAATTCTTTTGAATTTCAAATGTAAAGTTGGCTTGTGTGTGTTAATTAAATAATAAAAAGTCTTATTTCATCAGGGCTTGCTTCGTTGTGTTGAGAGGGAGAGAGTTCCACGAAGAACTTCATCCTCCTCCTTGAAGAACGCGAAGAACGTACCGACACCAACAAAGAACGCCTGCCTCTGATGAAGGATGACGAAGAATGATAATTCCTTAGAGATCGACGATGCGACGCCATGTACCGTGACGCCAAAGATCCTCTTCTCCACAACGTCGTTTACCACGACGTTGATAACGCTCATGGAGCCTCCTTCCACGATGCCATCTTCTGCGACCTCTCTTTCCACGACGCTCATCGATCGTCAACACATTATCGAGGTAGGGAGTTTTTGTATATAGTTTTTATGTGAAAAATACCCCCGTGCATGGGTATTTAATTGCAGGGAGTTAGTATAATTTACTTGAATAAATTATACCCTCATCAATGATTAAAAGCATGTGTTTAAATAATTTCCTTTTTATAACACCTAACGCGGAGGGCGGGGGCCGAACAAACACAACCCAACAACCCTCCACAGATTGTTTATTGATGTGCGGATTGACGAGCGATGACGGAATGGGCCGCAGAGGCGATTTGAAGACTCCGCAGTGATGTTCGGGTCCCGTAAGGACTCCAAGCGCAGACGTCAGGTGAAACGGACCACCGGTGCGCATCCTGTGGTCCGTGGAGAGTGGCGGCTGCACGCCACCCCGGCGCGGTGGCACCGGTGACCGACGGCGGCGGCGCGCTGCCGGAGGAGACCACCGCGGCTGAGCCACGACAGAATGGAACAGCTTTGTCGTTCCAGGTTTTGGGGGAAGGGTGAGGCTTAATGCTGCACCGGTTGATTAAAGGAGGGGGGACGACACCCCCCTTTCTCTTTCCTGCTAAGCCGAAATGGCCAAGCTGACTGGCCGCATCGGGCTGGGCCGCCTGCGCCAGGCCGCCCGCGCCGGTCCGGCCCACCCATGCCGGCTGGGCTGGGCCATGCTGGCTGGGTCGGGGCGCGCCAGCTGGGCCAGGCCCTGCCCCAATGGGCCGTACACGGACCCGGGTCGGGTCGACCCGGTTCAGGCCGCCCCAGGGGGGTTGGGCCGGGCCGTGTCGGGCCCGGACCCCACATTTCGGACTGTTTTCATGTTTTTGCCCTTATCTTGGGATTCAGACCTACGATCAACGTACCTGTAGTTGAGTTGGGATCCTTGGATCAATACGGTCGTTTTGGTCTATTACACTCAAGGTTTCGGAAAACATGGGGTACGACAAGGTTGGTTTGAACACGAAACCAACCGAGCCCTTGCAGCGGAAACTCTTATAACGTGAGCTCAGAACATCCGATTGACATGTTGTTGACTTCGTTGGATTCCCCTTACTGAGACGGTCCTTTTGTCTTACATCGCTCAAGGTTTGGACACAGTTGGAGTGCGGTCAGGTTGGTTTTGACTTAAAACCCAACGAGTCCCCTGGAATGAAAAGGCCAATAACTCTCAGACCGGGCGTCTGATTGATGCGCCGTCTTTCACGTTGAGTTACCTATGTCGAGATGGAAGTTTGGGATACATAAACTCCGGAATACGTGTCAGTTGATGTATCGACCCCTTGGCTCGTGGAGCGGACCCTCCTGGAAACGAGCGTGCTGTGTGCGGAAACCCTAGAGCTGGCTGAGACATGACGACTGCTGATCGATCGACTCAGAGTGTTTCGATAGCCCAGTGGGGAGCGCTTGGTTGTAGCGGCAGACCCATGGCGGAAGAGCGCTTGTTTGTAGCGGCATAACTGCAGTACTCAACAGAAGGAGTACCTCTGTAGGCTATGAGGGGGAGCGCTTGGTTGTAGCGGTAGACCCATTGTGGGAAGCGCTTGGTTGTAGCAGCAGGCTCACAGTACTTGATAGGTGGAGTATTATAGTATTCCAAGGTTAGTGGGAACTGCTTGATTGTAATAGAAGGCCCACTATACTCGATAGATGAGGAGTTCCCCAGTAGCTATGGGTTCGACGGTGAAGACTATCATACTGGAATATTTCATGGGTTCGACGACGACGATAGTCGTACTGGAATCCTCTGTGGGTTCGGCGGTGACAACTATAGTACTTGTATCTTACGTGGGTCCCATCTAGATGAATAAATAACTACATTTGATCATCTTCTTTTTCTTTACAAATGATGTATACCTGTGTGAGATGAGTCTTGACTTTCAATAATTATCTTCGATATGAATGACATGCTTTCCTATGTGGATTTGGTTGTGGTTTCCTGTGTGGATTGGGTTGTACTATCTTGTGTGGACTTGATCGTACTTTGGCTCTGATGTTGGAGCCGAACTGGAATTGATTACTTAGGTATATGTATGGGCATATACAACGTACAGTTGGATGTTACTTCATGATTTTATCTTTCTATTGTGGATTATCCTTTGTGGATTTTGGGAGACCATCAGGGGTCTCAGGGTCCCTACTGAGTATTGTATACTCACCCCTGCACGGGATATGCCCGGACTACATTGTGTTGTTTGTAGACGACGGACATCACTGATCGAGGTTGAGGCTTGTAGAGCTGGACAGTACTCGAAGGAGGATCTCACGACAAGTAGGTGCCTGGAGGTGGATATCACATCGAGACGATGCCGGAGGCGGACTTCAGGACGAGTCAGTACCCGGAGGAGACGGACGGACGTGGAGTGTTGAGGAGGAGATATGTACCTACCCTTCAGGTAGGAAGCCTGAGGACGATCCAGGAGCAGCTTGTCACATTTTAGCTATTGATCTTTGAGTTGTAATTTACTTTCAGTTGTAGCTGTACTTTTCAGTTGGGTTTGTATCTTGGACCATTTACCTTTCAGCACTTACTTTTGTACCCCATTATACTTAGTGTTTACTTCTGTTGTCTTACTCTGTGGTGTTTCTTTACTTTATAAAGGCAATGCCTTCCCCTTTTGTTGGGATTTACGCCTTGGTGCAAGTCACCAGCCCCTAGCCTATGGGAGGCGGGCTTGGGGTAGTTACGACACAGGTCCCGAGGAGGGGTCGTGAAACTTACAAAATTCCCCCATTAAATAAATTCATCCCCAAATTTCCTTAGAAAGATGGTGTAGAAGATGAATCCTCGAAAAGATCTGGACACTGGGATCGTATATCAGCCTCCCTCTCCCTGATCTCGTCATGTACTCGCTCGTACTATCATTGCACTCTTACCATAGGAACTGACCATCCACGGAGAACTTTAGTACATAGATCAACAATCCAGATAGGATTCCCCTCAAACAAGGAATCCACCACAAACTCAACCTCCTCAAGTTGAAATACATGAGATGAGTCCGAAAAGTAACATTAAAGATGATAAAGGCAGAAGACGTCATGCATTGTCTGGTACCTCTCAAGTAATTGCAACTAATAGGTAATCGACCCAACTCTCTCGAACAATATAAATGACTCAACGTACCTCGATGAAAGCTTACCCTATCTCCTAACACTCCTATGTCCCAACCTCGGTGTGACACAAAAGAAAACATGATCCTCGACCTCTAACTCTAGGGGTTATCTCCGTCGATCAACATAAATCTTCTGTCGAGACTATGTAGTAGCCATCCTCTTCCGAATCAACTCTATCTACTATGTGGTCTCTTGGACAAGATGAGGTCCCAGCATAGCTGCCTCTCCTACCTCCATCCAGCATAAGGGTGATCAGCATGGCCAACCGTACAATGCCTCATATGGTTCCATCTGAATAGTTTCTTGAAAAATATTATTATAGGAAAACTCTATAAGAGGTATGTGATTCTCCCACGAACCTCTAAAATATTGAATGCATGCTCGAATTATGTCCTCAAGCACATGAATTGTATGCTCAGACTGACCATTTGTTTGGGGATGGTACGCCGTACTCAGAAGTACCTGTGTACCCAAAGCCTTCTGTAATCCCTTCCAGACCCGAGAAGTAAAACAAGAGTCTCTGTAAAAAACAATGGAGTGTGGAACTCCATGTAAATGTACAATCTATAGGATGTAAAACCTTCCCAGTTCATCAACCCTGATGTTATCCTTGATCGGAAATAAGTTAACAAATTTCATGAGTCTGTCAACACAACCCACACTACATCATTCCCTCGAGGAGGCTTCGGTAAACATGTCATGAAATCCATAATGACACTGTTCCACTTCCACTCGAGAATAGGTAACTACTGCAAAATCACTACTGGTCGCTGATTCCCTGCCTTCACCTACTGGCAGTTGGAACACCTCATGAAAAAACTATCAACATCTCTTTTCATACCTGTCCACCAATACGGACAGTGGATATCATGATACATCTAACTGACACGGGGATGAACTTTCTAAACTGAGGAATGAAAGACTCGCATTATCTCCACGCGTATGTCTGCTAGCTCCCGCACGCATCCATGAAAATTCAAGATCTCATCCTTGCTTACTTTCCATCCAACAATAAGGTCCACTATTGAAACAATCTTTCTTATGATTAGGCCTTGAGAATCTGATATATTCCTCATTCACACTCGATCTAGTAGAGTAGAGGTAATATCTATATAAGAAAGTAAGGTCTTCCCCTGCCTGTCGTGCACCTCCAGATGCATCTCAGATAATAGAGCCTTAAGTTGGTACTCACTACTGGCCTCTTGAACTGCATGAATCTGAGTCCTCCTGCTCAACACATCAGCCACAATCATTCCCTTCCCATGTATATTGGAAATCTCAAAGTCATAGGACTAAAGGTACTCTACCCACATTCACTTTCTCAAATTCAGATCATGATTAGTGAAGATATAATTGAGACTCTTGTGGTTGGTGAAAACCACAAAATGCTCTCCCAGAAGATAATGTCTCTATCAACATAAAGCATGAACGACTACAGCCAACTAGATATCATGCGTCGGGTAGTTCCTCTCAAGTGGCCTCAACTGTTGAGAGCCATACTGAAAAATCCCCTCCACATGCACAAGAACTGCACCAAGCTTGATACCAGATGCATCAGAGTAATCAATGAATCTCTTTCCCATCTCTTGAAATAATAGTATCGGTGCTGAAGTCAATCTCTCTTTCGGCTCTTAAAAGGCTGACTCGTAAGAATTTGACCACAAGTACCTTAATCCCTTCTTAGTTAGGCCTATAAGTGGCACTGTTAAGCGTGAAAATTCCTATATAAAATGCATGTAGTAACCAGCCAGCCCTAGAAAACATCGTACCTCAAATACAAACTTTGGATGCTCCTAGGATACTACTGCACTCACTTTTTCTGGGTCTACATATACTCCTGCCTCTAAGATAATATGACAGAAGAAGTGAATATGGTCCATCCAAAAGTGACATTTTAAGAGATTAGAATATAATAGATGATCTCTGAGTGTAATAAAAATGATCTCATGATGTGTGTCATGGTCATGTCGAGTGTGAGAGTACCCCAAGATATCGTCCATGAAGTCTACAACAAAAGAATCTATGTATGGAAAGAACACTCGATTCATCTGTGCCATGAAAAATACATGCATGTTTGTGAGACTGAAAAGCATAACCACATACTTGTATAGACTATACCTGCTCCAAAAGGATGTAAGAGGTACATATTATGGTTTAACGTGCAACTGATGGTAATCAGATCTCATGTCAATCATTAAGAACACTCAGGCTCCTTGATGTTGATCAAAGAGATAATTAATCCTTGGAAAGGGATATTGGATCTTAACATTGAAGTGTTTCAACATCTGATAATCCAAACAATGTTTGATGGTACCATAATCTTTTGCAAACAGGACAGAAGAACCCTAAGGAGAAGTACTGGGTTGGATGAAACCCATTGCCTACAACTCCTCAAACTTCTTCCTGAGCTCTTGAAACTCCAGTGTAGCCATCCTATAAGGAGGAATAGACACCAGAACCACTCCTAGAACAAACTTAAAAGACAAGTACACCTCTCTCTCCAGATTCAAACCTGAAAATTCATCTATATATACATCCATAAAACAATCCACCACTGGAGTAATGTTCATTTGTGAAGTCCCCTAGTCATCCAGATAAAGACTAGCAATCTGGGTTGTCACTCATACCAACCCATGATGCTCGGGTCCCGCTCTTCTCACTTGGACAT
This sequence comes from Viscum album, assembly GCA_963277665.1. Classification (NCBI taxonomy): domain Eukaryota; kingdom Viridiplantae; phylum Streptophyta; class Magnoliopsida; order Santalales; family Viscaceae; genus Viscum; species Viscum album. The sequence continues at coordinate 1,059,954,461 of OY728125.1, forward strand.
ACCATTATCCCTTATGAAGAAATGATCTGCCCTCTGGTGAAGTGAAACTCACCCTATGATGATAGAAATTGACAATAGCTTGGAAGGGAACTAACCAGTCCATTCCAAGAATGACATCATAGCCTGTCTTATCTTAGATAAAAAGGTCTCCTAAGAAGTGAAACCCACCAACCTATAGAGGGAACTCCTTTCACTATCAAAACTAGCCATTTTTGTCCCAAAAGGAGTGTCTTACATCAACATATTAGCAAAAGAAAATATATAGAGTCCAAGATCTCTAAAACAACAACGGATATAATGTTATGGGAAGCTCTGGTATTGAAAAGAGAAGAAGCTAAAACTGAGGCAACTAGGATCATAACTCGAATGGTAGATGATCCAGGATCCTTCTTCTGCTGGGTGTACTCCACTATAGAATTATGGCCTTCCACACAACCATGTGACCCTACCTGACAACCCTTAGCTGATCCACCCTGTAGTTGTTGAATGCCTATCGACTGGCTACCATGATCACCACCTCCACATAAACATGAACGGTCAAAAGATCTCCAGTTCCCTAATTCATGAGAAGTTGGCGGTGCAGCTCCCAAATGAGGAGTGGAAGAAGAACCCATGTCACCTACTTCTAGTGAGAAGAACTTAAAGAAGCACTAGATACGACCCATCATTTTTCAATATCGGCACTCCACTGGGTCTCTCGGGAAAAGTGGCCTCGTATGCCATTTCATCCCACACTGGTAGCACACACATGGCTACCATAAAAAGTGTCCCCCACCTCATATCCCAAGACGTAGACTACCTGTAGTGCTTTCCAATATCAGTAGGAGGGATACCAAATCTAGAGGTTGAGCCTCCCTAGCTCACAACTCTATAATTCCTCTGATTACGCTCCGCGATCAGAACCTGATTTACTATAGATGTGATAGAAGACAACATGAAGATGTTCTCTAGATATATGATATCGTTCCTGAGACCATCCTCAAACTTCTTTGACAAAAATAACTCATCACCTTATGGAATAGGCATGAAGCACTGGAGCTCTATGAAAATATAAGAATACTCCATAATAGAAAAAGTACACTTTCCAGACTCACGAACTCTCGGGCTCGATCATCCCTCAAATTATCTAGGTAGAAGTATTCATAAAATGTATGCTGGAACTCGTCCCACACAATATCCTACTAGCATCCCGCCTGTGATATCATGCCCCACCATCTCTCGTCAGAATCTTGAAGTGTATACATAGCAATCATCGCCCTCCTATCTGGAGGCATCTCCAAATTCTTGAAGAAGGATATCATAGATTTTAACCATGACTCTGCAGCCTGAGGTTCTTCTTCCCCTATGAAGGTGGGAGGATAATGCTGCTAGAAAACCTGCATCAACTCTACCATAGAAGGGGAAAGATGTAGTACTCCTCAGAAGGTATGCATGAACCTCATGAAGCCCTCTCAGAACAGTGCATCAGCATCTGTATTCGGGATAATGGATGGTGCCAAGTTTGGCACAACCAGAGGATATGTTGGTAGTCCCTAATCATCCATATCTAGGGTTTGATCACTACATTGTAACTTGCAGACAACCGAAGGATGTCTTGATGGCATGAATCAGCAAGGTCAAGCATACACCTTAGATCAAGATTAACAATGAATGAAACTTAGAAGTGTGAGAAGGGAATAAGATAAAGAAAGAACTCTGTTTTTTCCAAAACATGGATACACGATGTGTATAATGGATATACAGTGTGTTCCCTTAAGCCTTCACATGGGCAGGTACTTCTGCCATCCCAGGTTGTGTAACACTCCATACACACGACATGTTTTCCAAACACACGGTGTGTACTTGAACCCTCTTTCCCTGTACGATTTATTCTACAGGGTTAAGCCACACAGTTCTCCTAGAACAAGACTACATGGCGTGTTAGTGCCAGACATGGCGTGTACTAGACAAAATTCACCAATCTGTGTCATTTTTCACATGGCCAGTTACACATCCCACTCAATACGGTGTGTTCTAACATGAAACGGCATGTATAACATAGGCTTTCATCCATCTGTGTCATTAGTCACATAGGTGGACACATGGTCTACACAACACGGCATGTACAACCGGTACATAGTGTGTTCCCCCAATGATTTGTCAACACCATGTCTTTGTACACAGAGTTAGTGACATTGTTAGAGACTATATAGAATGTACCTAAAGTACACAACATGTACTCAAGAAAATAAAGTTCTTTCTCTAACAGAAGGACACATGTCGTGTATTCATCATTACACACCATTTATTCTGGGTTCTTAAGGATAGTACGTCTCATAAAACTACTCTGAAACCCATAAAAATATTGAAATGAACAATCAAGTGCCAAATTTTGATCTGTGAGGGCCCATACTCTCCGTGAATCAAAGCTTGTCATCTTATACGTGTCATATACAAGACAAACAAGGAAATGATCCCCCAAATTTTGATCCATGAGGGCCCATAACACCCCAAGAACCAAAGTTTGGCATTGATTTAAACGTAACCCTACACAATTAAATACCCTATAAAAAGTTGGTATTCTATCAAGGCATCTATCACAACAAAAAACATATCTAGCACAACATATATCGAAACAACATAAAATTACTAATGCACCCTAAATGGCATGGTGGGAACAAATGACATGTTATTTTTAATAAGTGCCTCTATGATGCATGAGATGGAATACCCTCATCTCATTGGGTTACAATAGAAATAGAACCTCAATAATATCAACAATATCATCACAAAACATGTTAATTACTCAATGGTGAAATAAAGTCAACTATACTAATGGAAAATCTAGAAAATTTTAATGACGAGGTATATTGTGTTTTCCATGTACCCAGGTTCGTTACACCCAGGCGCAACATATTACCAAGTACCTATTCCTTCATATACCTAGATATTGGCTCCAAAAAATAATTCAATAAGAAAAGAATCCCTATGATACCACATTATAATGCCCCGGTTTTGGAATCCGCCCAGTGTAACACCCCAATGATTCAAAGAACATTATCTCTTTAAAGTAATCCAATAGCTTTCACCTCACACAACACCGAGTTCCAGCGCACGACGACTTACCAAAATAGTCGTTCAAAATAATTTTTGAATAGTATTAACTAATATTTGAATTTTATATATTTCAAATAGTTTTAAAATCCAAAATATGTGTTTCATAGACTTTATATAAGAACAAATTCATTTTTTCATATAAAGGAAGTAATTTTCAAAAAATGAAATTTCACCCCTTTTAATGGATAACCCTTTTTAAATCCAATAGTTGACACTTTTATATATTAAATTTTACAAAATAAACTTCTTACTTTGAATCGGGACATAAAAATTTAGTTTTAATAAATATTTTGTGTTTTTCTGATAACATTCATATTTGGGTGGATAGTGAAAAATACTAAAATTTAATGGAAAACAACTTTTTTAATCAAAATATTTTATAGTGTTCAATTATATATTTTAATGTTTTGGAAGTATAATTAGATTATATTTTTTTCATTTAATCCAATGTTGGTCAATGGAATTAATTTCACTTTGAAATTATAAATAAACAAGTGTTAATCTTTTGATTGTTATCATTTCTTAAAAAACACTATATTTGTTTTAACAATTGGAATAAATTTTCAATTAATTAATACAACATCTATGTTTTTAATTTTGTAAAATAAACATCATTTATTAGTTAGAAATGTCAAATATATCATAGGCCGAATTTTTGGTATTTTTCTAAAAAACATCAATTTTTATGAATAGTAAAAACCACTTAGTAGTATTTAAAAAACGAAGATTTTCATTTAAATGAAATTTTACCGCCTTTGTGAATTGAATTTCAAAAATACGAAATACATGGTTATTATTAGTAAGTAAAATGAGGTTCAATAATATAAAAATAATTTTTTATGAATCGTAACTTTTGTCTTTTATTTACCGCGATTAAAGGTAAATAGGGTAATTCAAGGTAAAAATAATATTATAATAGTACAAAATTATCTTAACGCTTGTCCAATCCATATTTTATGAGTCATGGATGACCATGGACATAATTGGGTCGATTTTGGGAGTCCATGAAGCCACATAACTGTGATAATGACACTTTATTTTGTTTAACATAAAGTAAAGAAAAAAATGACATTAAAAATATCTTTTTGTATATAAATTTTTACATGGGGCCATATAAGTCATATTTTATAAAATAAATATTAATTGTAAATCTAAAAACATTTCCAACATTATGATAATTTTTTATAATTTTTTGACATCAAATAAATTAAATTATTTATGACACAATAATGAAGCGGTATTCACCACATTAATAAATGATTTAAATAAATAAAAGTATGAATACTAAAAAATACCCAAAACCTATAAATTTTTTTTTGTATGATATTATTTAGAACATGAGTCGTCTTATAATATACTTTAATGGGTTTTGGACCTTTTGAAACTGAAGATATGTTTACAATAAAATAACATTTTCAATCTTTCCAAAAGTGCCCCTCCTCTCCCTTATAAAAGGAAGCAACATCTAACACATTCCTCACACCTCTCAAGCCCCTTGGCTCATCCAAACCCTGATAAAATAAGCTCTAATTATCCCTCCTTTCCACATAGATGCCTCACCTTAGGCGGAAGTGACTTCAAGAAGTCATTTTGTTCAAATCAAAGGGAGTTACCCAAATTAAAGGAAATGGTTTCTCTTAACTTCATTTCATTTATTTTACTTCTACAACCCCTAAAATATTTTTATTACTATCTTTTATAACAAACAAATTATCCTCAATATAATAGGAGGTTTTTATGAGAAGGATTCAAACTACACTTACACATACATCTTTCTAATGGGTAAAGAACACACTGTTTCTGTGGATGGAAAATTAACGCCTTAGGAAAGGGTGATTGTTCAATTATCTCCTACCCCTTCTCATGGTGTTCATTAAGTTGTAAATTTATTTATATATGATATTTATTATGTTTATGTTTTCTTTATTCTTCTTTATTTTCCATTTATAACATACCATTATGGTTTCCATTATGGGTAAACGTGATAATTTCATTTGAGGAAGTGTGGACTACCGCCCCCTCAAAGTGATAGGACTCCTTAATTCCATATGTGGGATGTATAAAGAATGGATTTAATTATATTATATATGATATAATACTATAATTATAAAATACCTATGTATAATTATGTTTAAATTCAATTAAAATACAAAATAGAAATGAAAGTAGCGTTAATGCGTACGTGTGACATATCGTCTCCATGAATGGCGCATTTCATTTATTTTCTCCAAATGTTATGTAATGTTATAAATACATATATATACTGGATATTATATATATATAATATCAAAATCATGTATAACTTTCTTTATATAATGTAATTTTGACCACATAGACAAATTTTAATTATAACAAGTTCATTTTTTACTCAAGTTCTGAACATCGATAAAATATCCAATATGAACTCAAATAATTAACTAATTTTTATAGAAAGGTAATAAGTGATATAAAAGTAATAATAAAGATAAAAAAAATTCTTAATCAAATATAAATTAACTTATGTTTATTATTCAGGAAGAACAAGGAACATACAAGACAAGTCAGACTAGAGGTAAGGGGTTTCTTATCTCACATTTAATTTTGTGAGATATCCATTGTTTGCCACATATTTATTGCATGTGGTGTATTGTGTACTAGTGTTTGATATATATTTTTACAATTCTGTTTATATTCATGGTATTTTGTGATTCATTTTGTGGTTATTAACTTTTGGTCATGCGACTCAATTGATTACAACATGGTAAGGGGTTTTCATCTCACTTCTTATTCTCGTGAGATTCATGCTATATTGCCACTATTTATTTTGGTGTTGTGTATGTACTTCCCATGATTTTATTATTTTTGTAATATAATTTAATTTATTGGTATTTACATCTTCATTGTATGATACATCTTTCATGGGGTGTATGTTTCATAAGTTACCAAATCGGTATGGGAATTTCATAGTTCAATCTCTACTCATTGGGAATTACGCATACATCATTTATTATTTTGTTCCATGATTACATGTGGAATCACTAATTATTATTTGTGTATTAATTTACACCACCCTTTCTGTGGATATACTTTTTAAACACATAATCACTCCATCGATAAATTCTCAAGTCATTGATATGAACATGATAAGTGTAATTTTAATTCAATCTCTATTCATTGAGTTAAACATCCAATTCATTGGTGTTGTTTTTACAAGAATATGTGTGAATGTCCTATGATTGATTTACACTGAATATCCAATCATATTGAGTGTATTTATATTTTTCACACATAATTATGTCATTGATTTATCCTTGACCTATGGATATAGTCTTTATAAAGGATTTCATCTTAACTTACATTCCATTGTTTCTTCTTTGTTGTTATGCGCCAACTCACTTTTGTTTGGTGTATATAATCTACATTGACAAAGTATATCATGAATCCATTAATTCTAATGATATTATAATATTTTGATTAACACAATTATTTGTATTCAAGCATCTCTCAATTGGTTAGAAACTCTAACAAAAATATCATTTTAAATGTTATAAAATTTTATTCTTCCAAAGCATTCTCATTAATGTCCATGTTTTTAAAATGGTTTTAAATATTTATTTATATGGACATGAATGCTTTAAAATACCTTTTAAATGTCTAAAAGTGGTATTGGAAACATTCATTCAAAAATCTATTTTAAATGGCTTCCTGATAAATAGTGAATTTTAAATGTTTTTAAGAAAAAGGGGGATATTTCTATTAAATCATTATGATGAATATTTTCATATATGTAAATATCATTCTTTATTCTTGATTGAGGTTAATATATTATAATACAATCTTTAATATAGTATTGAATGAGTTATGTTTGACTGTGTATGTTCTATTTTTATACAATTCATGGTTTGCAGTTAAAATATTTACATTTCATAAGCTAGTTTTTCTACGAATGATTAGATTATGTTTCAAAATTTTCATATGTGTAATGAATTAGACTTAGTAAATGACAGGTGGAGCCCACTATAGCTCCTCAATGCATCGGTAGGTCTCATGAGACAATCTAGTGTCTTAGCATAATTTCTTGACAAAATGTTATTTGTAGTCTTGGCATGAGGCCATGGATATATGGTTATGATGTCCGGAATTATGAATTCCATCATTATGATATTAAATATTGATATTTAATGTGTTTATTTGACAATTAGAATACCAATTATTAGGTTTTATTATGTCATTATTTACTCAGATCATATTCCTACCATAAAGTGTTCATGTTTATTATTTTTAAAGGGATTTGTTTTCAATTATTCACCATTCCTAAAGGTTATGATATCTTCCACTATTTTGATTACACTTACTGAGCATTTAAGCTCACCCCTTTCTTATATTTAATTTTCCCAGGATATGAAGAACTTAGTTATGAGAGACATGTAGGCATAATCTAAGAATCTTGGATATTTCTAATGGAATAAATTAGTGTTGTTTTTCTTTTCAAGTTGTAATGTTGAACTTATGTATGTATCTTGCTTCGAAGACTACTAAACTGATTGGTCCTTTAGGGCATGATTCCGGGTAATCATGCCAGTGTATTAAAATACTACACCAGCTCCTAGTTTTTGTTGTCGGGGTGTTACACCCCAAGGTTCCCCGTACCGGGTTTTTCACATGGCCTAAAGTGAATTTTCCTATGTGCCAGAGGCTGGCCACTAGCAGCGAGGTCCTTGGGAGTAAAAGTGGGAAATTATGCCCTCATTTTCATAGTAACACAATAAAAGTAAAACATATAGAAATAGAAGAATCAATAAAACATGCAATAAGTAAATAACGGAAGTAATAAACAACTGGATCACACACACACACACTTATATATATATATGTGATTCATGATACATGGGTCTAGGAAAGCATCCAAACATGTCACAATGCTAGAATAATCTACTAAACCAATGTACAATAGAAAACATAAATAATGCTCTACAACATCGTAATCCTTACCTTGGTCCCATGCTCTCCATCTCCCGAGTGATCAAGTACCTAAAGTAGAAGCGTGATTTTCCTTAACTATACCTATAGGAATATAATCTATTTGGTCCTAAAATCATGACCCAAACAATGTGTGATACTAAATCATAGTAGGAAAATACTAAAATATATGTTCCTAACAGTCAATGAATACATATGGCAGGCTATAATCAAAATGATGTAGTAAATAGGGAAGTACTCTAAAGTAAAAAATCCTATAGTTTCAAAAAGCATTCAATTATCATATATCAAGTAATAAGTTCATCATAAGTAGGAAACCCTATAAGAAATAACTCACAGCCTAAAACCTCTGGTCTTAATAAAACAACCCCAGCATCCCTCTAGGAAGTACAGACAGTCTAACCCCTCAGGTTTAGCTTTTTCACAGACTCTTTGAGGAAGCACTCACCATCAATTCCCCTTATAGTATCATATAGATAACAAAAATGTTCTATCATGAAGCACTAAATGTCCAATTCCCCCTATTCCCCACATCATGGAACTATAGACACTCTAAAGAATCACTTACATCCATTCCCCCTTTGTTCTCATGTCATAATAGCAAACAGACCCTATAGAGAAGTCCTCAATTTCCATTATCTTTATGGTCTAATTCACCATGTTATCACGGCCCTATGTATGTCAATATAGCACAACGATACATAACGGGAAAAGTATACCTCCTAAACTAATTGTCTTGATAGTCTACAACATAACAACATGTGATATAAACAATATTACTTCGTCCTATCAACACTAAGAATGGAAAGAAAGCAGCCTAACAGGCAAAGCAAGACCAAAAACGTCATAAAAACACAGGCATGGGAAAGGAATCCATAGAATATCAATTTAACATATTCACATTCAATTGACCTGTACACAATCATATAAAACATAGAAGACACTATTATGGTTAAAACTGTAATCACGCAATACCCAGATCAAGGGTATTGGGCACTGTTTCACGTATAACTCAAATACGTTCTATGGACAAGACAAAACCATCTACCTCAGCATCGTGAGATTGATATATTCCGGTATTGGACCTTGGATCGGCCTAGAATGCGGTAGATCTACAAAAACATTTAAAACGTTCAATCGAGGATAACTTGAGAAAGATGAGAAAACAATAAACGAGGTTCAAGAAGAAGTAATAGTATACCGTGGCGATCCCAAAGCAATAGATGGCAGTCGAATCATAGAATGGATGCTCGATCGGGTGCTCGTGGAAATACCTATGCCATACGGATGCTCTCGGTCAAATAAGGTGAAGAAAAAGAGGCTTCATCCAATTAGATGTGACCCCAATCCAGTTAATGAAAATAATGTACACGGTATTTACTTTCCCCTACAGTTCCCTACATAATGTGGTCTCCTGGTCATCACACACGACTGTGTGCTCGGCCATTACATAGCCAGCCCACGACTACATACGAAACAAATATTACACAGCATGTAAATATATGTACATTGTATGTACATAAAAATTTTCCAGAAACTCTTCTTTTTCTCAAAACAACATAAAGGAGAAAAACATACCTGAAAAGAATATTTGGGTTCAAACACCTAGATGCATCAGTAGGTCTAATGAGACAAACTAGTTTCTTGTCACAAGGTCTTGAGAAAATCTTATTTGTTGTCTAGGAATGAGGCCTTGACTAAGTGGTTATGAAGTTTGGAATTATTCATTCCATCACTGAGAAAATGGTTATTGATATTACATTTGATTATTCAACTAGTATATCATCCACGTGAATACGTAAATGACATTATTTGAATTATATTTGAAATATTATACTGATGTTTATGTTTAAAAGTCTTATGTTTTAATCTTATACATTACCTTAAATGTTTATGCTTATTTATGAAAGTTTCTACAGTATTGTTATCCTTACAGAGCATCTGATCTCACACCTTTCAATGTATTATTTTTTCCTAAGATGTGAAGAATTATATAATGACTGAACTGTTGGGATAGTCCAAGGGAGATGAATGTGTTCCACAGAGAGAAAAAATTGTTGTGTTTCATTTCATAATGGAATATAAAACTTATGTATGTATATATTATTTCTAAAGCTATAAAATTGATCAGTCATTTAGGATTTGATCCCTTGTGATCATGCTAATGTTATTTAATATTTCACCAACTCTGTGTAACTAGGGTCGGGGTGTTACAAATAAATTCAATATATTTTCATTACATTATTAATTTTGCATTATAAATATATATTTGTATATGTAAAATGTTTCAAAAATGTTTATTTCATTATTATACTATAATTATTTCATAAAGGTTATGGTGTTAATAGAATCAGTATCTTCTACTATTTACCTAAAAATCAATTATTTTATAGACATAAAAAAACATCACATCAGCATAATTATATTATATGATATTCAAAATTGATGTTTATTTTCAATATTTAAATTCCAAAATTTATAATTATATCTTTTATATAAAAATTAATTATATATATATATAATGAATTTAATAGAAAAAATTAATTTTAAAAACATTATGTGTTCTTAATCATTATTTTTATGAATTTTAGAATTGATTGCATTTATTTAATTTATTATATGTTTTATTACTCTTAATGTTTCTTAATAATAAACACATCATGGAACAATGTAGCTCTATATTGTGGGTAGAGAAAGCTATCAGTGATAATATTATTTTAAATAATCTAAAATATCATTTCATTACATTCTTATCCATTAGATAAATTAAATCCAAAAAAATTAAATTTATAGTCACTGATGAAAGAAAATCTGGTTTGTAATATCTCACCATTTTTATGTACATTCGTCTTTATGTTTTGGTTAAATCACCTTGAGTTAGGTTGTTTTTATTTTAGACTAGTATAAAATAACATGTGATCACGTTGGGTTAGTTATGAAAGGAATCCGAATGGGGAGGTGGAGTCTAGCAGTATAAAAAATTTACACTATGGTTGGTACAATCATGATGTGAATGGTTCTAGAAAGATTATAAGAACTTCATTCATTTCAATAATTTTGTCTAGGTATCCCATTAAATATTAACTCATGAGATGAAATGGTTATAATATTTGAAAATGATTTTTCTATTTTTATTTTCACAGGTGATGGATTTATTTTTGTGAGTAGAAAATAAAGGCATTCACAATATCAATCCCCTATTAATGCCATGAATGTTCTATGCCCAGTGTTCTCTTAAAAATATAGTGCTTGGGTTATTGTTATAGTGGATCCCTTTTTCTTAATTTATATCCCTTCAATCGATAAATTTTTGGAGTCCTCCTCAAACTAGAAAGAGGACCCAATTAGATCATGGTATTGTAGACCTCGGGATCAATGGAAAGTCTTTCAATTCATCTTCTCCAACATGATTCATTGGTTAATTCTTAGGAACCCTAATTTTGGATAAACAACCATTTTAATTGACGCCTTTTTTTGTAGAACTCTTTTTTTATGTCAATGGGAAGGAAAGAGGAACACATCTATACCATTGATTTTAAAGAGTTTAAACATCTCCTATCCTTTTAAGGTGGGTTGTCTCGAAGAACTCACTAATGAATTTTATTTCCTCTAGTATATGAAATTTGTGTGATCACACTAGTATACTATGTGAAAGACATGATCAAATTATTAATTCAATATTATGATCAAACCCTCAGGTTGAGACATCTCATGGGCCTCACCATGTCTTTGGGAATTGAGACTAAACTGGTGGCCACTCGATAGGTGTTCCAACCACAAAACCTACATTGAACATGGTTGGTTAAACAGATATCCCGTTTTATAAAATGTAAATTGTTGATAATTGTGTTAACCTTGTGAAATTTTTATATAATTGAATTGTGATAATTGATAATTAGTAAAGATGCTTCTATGGAAATTCATCATAAGTAAGATAATACTTCAATTTAGAATAAATTCCTTGTAAAATCATAATGTAGTTATTTAAAAAAAATTGTTTATTGTAAAATGTGTAATAGGATAAATGAATGCCCTTTGTGTTTCAACCAATGATGTAGAATCCACCAATTAATCTAGATTTTATTTTAATTTCATGTGTTTTATGATTTTTTATAGAACGCAAGGCATTGGTGATTTAATCTTGGTAGGAGAATCCACTAGTTGATATTATTACATTTATATGGTATGATATTAGATAATGGAAACTCATAAGAAACTCAATTATGGGTAATTCACATGGATCCGAATATGGTTACTATACCCTAGTAGGGCATTTCACCACGGGAACACATAAATGAGTCTATCATTGGTAATTCATATGGTACCTAATATGGTTAATTTTTCCTAGTACGATATTGAACTATGGAAACACGTAAGGGAATCCAACTTGGGTAATTTATATAGAGCCCGATAGTGTTTTCTCTTACATTTATGGTTTTGTTTTATTGGAATGATTATGTGACACCATCATGGGTAATTTCTGGGGATCCCGGTATGGTTTGGTTTCTTGAGACATGACATGGATAATTCATCCTATGAATGAGAATACAAAAATGTGATTTTTAGTCTATTATTTATAGTAGGTTCTACCACTTGATAGAGATATATGAAATAAATACGTTGGAGGTTTTGTGGACCCAAGGTGTCAACCCGGAACCCGAGGGTCGATGAGGTTTTTTGATATTATGTATAAATGTATAAATTAAAACCCTTATTTTTTATACTTATTTATGAACTCTATATTCAGATTATATTTTTTATACATCATGGGTGTCTGCCTATTGTTTTTTACCCACACCATTTCTACGCATCATTTAGTAACTAGGAAGACTTCATGTATATAAGTGGGGATAATGGAAAGGGACCATGTATTTTATTGTTTCCTACAAGTTTGTTTACAAACTAGATATGGGACTAGAATTTGGCATTTGATTAGAGTTTTTATAGAATTTTATTTATTCTTTTTATTTTCTTATATTCTTGGATTTTAGTATGTTATTTAGTTGTATTTAGTAGTCAATTATATGGAATCGATTATTACTTGGATTGTTCGGTTTTACCTTTATTTTTGTTGGTTTTATAACTAATTATTAATATCATTCCAAATGTTACAGTAACTCTACTTCAATGGTTATTGTATCCCTAATATCATCCTTACAACCAATTTACATCTCAGCAGCCTCTATCATATGGGGACTCATGCCTGAGGCATTTTAAATATCCATATCGGTAATGTGAGGGAGAACCAAGATACATATGTTACAACGTTGTGCCAGAGCCAATGAATTTTATATTTATTTTCAATTTAGAAAAGGTATACAAGGGAATGGGTTGTGTTGGGTCTTGGTAATGAGTTTTTTCTTTGGGGTAGCTAACCCATGTCTATGGGAAGACCTGAGTGCCTAGAGAAGGGATTATTTTTCATGTTTTTAGCTTGGTACAATTTTTATGTTAATTCCCCTAGAGTTATTAAGTGGTTGTGTACAGAAAATATTTATTGATAATCTACTCATGGTCTAGAATGTCAGGATATGAGTATGAATGCATCATTATATGCATGTAATGGTATATTTTGACATGAATTATTCATTTTAGTGACATATTAGTTTCATTTTAAAAATCTACCTACATAAAAATTTAAATGAAATCATGTGACATATAGAAGAAAAGGAAATGAATGATATAATCAGAATATTATAATTTCTTTACTAATCTTGGTACATAATATAGAGACCCTATACTTTTACAAAAATCATTAATTTATTTTAAGCATAATTACCCATCAAATAAAACCAAGGATCATAAATTCTAGTGTATTTGTAATATTAGATTCATAATTTGAAAAGATGAAATCAAACTAAAAACTTTTTTTAGTGTCCATAATTATCACTTAACATACATTGAGATATTATATCTACAGAGGAGAACATAGTTAATACGTTAACAAAAGGGATGAGCTAAAAATACCAGTAATTGAGTAAGCATGGGAATAGAACATGTATTATTGTTTTGAAGGCATAACATGATGACATAGAAGGAATGGAACATAAATAAACATAAGGAAGACTATCATATATAACATGAGAACCTATAAAACTAGAAACGTATACATGTGGAAACAACATAGAAAATTCTATAAACATGAGTCAAGGATAACTTCCAAGACAATATCACATGGTTGAAAAAGTCCCCTAAAAGAATCAGGTTCACTACATACTCCAACATGATACCTCATGAGACTAAAAAATACCCAATTAATTGTAGTTCTATCTTGGTTCACCCATCATAACATGTTCATCTTTATGTGTTACATATGAAGAATCCAACATAAATATAAGGGTTACCTGTGAAAATAAATGGGTATCATAATCATGTATTGAAGAATAACAAATGAATGTATCATAAATGTATCTATGAATGAGTGGATATAAATCATACATGAACATTTATTTGGAATGTAGTAATAGATAATGATAATTAATTTCTAATTTATGTGGAAACATGTAAAATATTTTGTTTATGAAACATTATATATAGAACATTTTAGTGTGGTTTGATGAAAATATTAATGATCATTTAAAGAATAAAAGGAATATTTTTCTTCCTATAACCATAAATGAACAAAGAGAGTTTTTTATTTATAAACTGAATTGTTTTAAAAAAATCATTTTGTCTTAAAATAGATTACTGAGTGAACTTAAAAATGTGTGAGAAGTTGGGATGTATTTTATTTAATCGGGCTTGCTTATCAAAAAGATTTGAGAGGGGATCTTTTTTAAAACCTGTATTTCCCCATCAATGAATTATGAAATGATTTTTGTAAAGGTTTATGGAGAATATAAATAGAATTTATAATAAATATAAAAAAAATTAAGAAGAATTATGTTTTGGTAAATAGAGAGAAAGATTATCCTGATGGAAAACTAGAGGTTCAGAAAGAATCTCTTACATAATGTCTGAAATAGTTCTTCACCTGATCTTAATGTGTTGGATAATCATATTAAATCCAATAATTATTTAATTTACATCAGTTTTACATGTATGTTATTTATTATAATTTTATTAACATAATTTATGGCCTTTATGGGTTATGAGATTCAATTTCATTGTTAGAGAGTGTAGGTTTCCATGGTTTTCATGATTAGTTTACTTGTATACATGCATGGAAAATCATGTAAAATGATAATGGTAATATAGAATTGATTATATATTTTATCTAATAACAAACATAAGTTTAAATGGATATATAATTCATTTTATAATTTGTAATTATGATTAATCATTAGTTATGATGGTAGTTAAAATCCTTTAGATTATTTTGGTTGTTTTTCGATCATCACAAAATATTTTTGATTTTTAATTAATATTGTGTATATAAGATGGTTCTAGAACATTAAATAGGCTTTAATAAATATTTATTATTATATTATGACTATTTAAAAAATTTATGAGAAATTATGAAGGAGGTAAAAGAAACTAAAAACATCACTATCCCTGATGCAATATACTAACATATCATAGATTATGTTTTAAATTTTAATATAAAATTAGAGGGGATGAGAAATGATAATAACTTATTTCATTAACATGTTAAAATTCCAGACTATATAATATACTATATTTTTTAGGCTAGTTGGATAAGGTGTGGTGGGGAGATAATAATAAAAGAAAAAATATTTAAAATAAATTAAAATGAAATGAAAGAGTGTTTTACCTCATGAATGTTTCTTCCATAATATCATTCTTAGGGAAATGGGTTTGGAAATTTTTTAGAAAGGGCTCCTAGAAATCTTGGAGAGACTTGGGAAGAGGATTGGACATAATTTTTACACGGTCAAATGCCTTAAAATCATGAGGAGAATGGGTGGGTAGGGATAGTATTTATATGGAAGGAGAGGGGTGTTTTCTCCTTAGTTAATTCATTAGTTTACTATTTTTCATCTTCACTATGAATTGTTTGAGAATTATAACTATATATATTAATATAATTAGAGAAAGTTTTATATTATGGGATTAAATTAGGCATACATCTTTTTATTACTCAATAATTCATATATTTAGCTTTTATCATAAATTATCAAATTTTATTGTTCACAAAAAAAATCTATTATTTTAGAAAAATCCCAAAAATTAAACATGACTATTTTTTAACATGTATAATTAAAAAATGAACTCCATATTATGAAAAAAAATCTATATATGATAAATTTAATTATTAATTAAAATCAACATTTATTTTCAAATACAGATTAAAAAATAATAACTGATTTTATGACACTTTGAACAATTCAGTAATGTCTAATAAAATTAACTTATATTATTATTAAAAATATTATTAATTTATGAATGTATTTTTGGAAAATAAACTTACTTTTAAATAATTATATTAATTCGATAATATTAAATAAACATTTATGTTTCAAAAAATACCAAAACAAAATTATCCATTTCGAAAACATTTATTTTCTTATAATATGGTATATTTATGTCATATTTTCTTTTATATGATGCCTAAATTTTACTTATAGTTTCATTGGTTAGTTTACTATTCAATTAGTTGATTTAATATTCACAAGGGTCGTAATTCTTTTCCAATATTCAAGTTACTATTCGATTGGTATGTGTTCCATAACATGTACAAATATTTTATTTTCCATTCATCATTTATAAAGTTCTCATTGTGTTCCTATGTGGTTTTATGTAACTTATAATATAAGGAATAACTATAAAAAGGTAATTTACATTGATATAATTTTAGGTTGTAACATTCTACACCCAAATAAATTTCTCACTATAAATTTCATTTTACATACTATGGTGAAAACAAGTGACAGTAATTCTCCTTCATCGCTTCCTCTAGTTCCCATGTTGCCTCTTTTACATATTGTTCCACCATACTACTTTAACAAGGTTAGTGGTCTATTTTCATAGAAATTTATCTATGTGGTCCAATATCTTCAATGGATGCACCTCGTAAGTGAGATCGTTTTCGAACATTGCCACCTCTAGAATCAGTACATGTGAGGGATATTTTATAAACATCCTAAATAGGGATATATGGAAGAAATCCTATACTTGAGACATGGTATGTGGAAGTTCAAGTCTTCATGCCACAAGTCTGACATGAGCACGAATTTTGAAGGGGTCGATGTACATGGGACATATCTTTCCCTTATTCCCGAATCTCATTATCCACTTCACAGGGATATGAAGATGAATATCCTATATCCAGCCATTAACTCCAAGTATTATCGAAAATGTTCTACCAACCTCTTTTCTCAACTTTGGGATGTATTGATGTGTTTCTGAATTGTAAGAACCCAGATCTTCATTTTCAGGAATGGATCATTATTTTAGGATGTTTTTTAGGAAAAAGGATGAATTGGGTAATTTTTATAGGACACGACATGTAGTTTCGAGTACACGTTGTGTACCCGGTTATCGCGTGTAGTAGTGTACTTGATGTATAATGGCAGAATACAAGGTTGTGTAGGTGACATTGCAAACCGCCTAATGTGGGATCTGTTTGAGGCTAGTACATGGAATGAACATTAAATGAACGTGTTTTGAACATTAATTTTTATTTGATTAGTTGGAGCAGAGTCACTTCTAATCTCTAGAATGATATTCTTCTCCCCTCATCTCGTACAGGAGAGAAATGAACGACTGAGAAACATCAATCTTATTAGGTCCACTAGGTTAGATACCCTGAGGGGGGATGGATGAATCTGGGTATGACCAATGAAAACAGCTGACCATGTTGATCTTGTTTTTTATTAATAAAAACCCTCTTCACTACCTTTTATGTAGAAAAGTATAAATAAAAATTAAATCATGCACACGAAACATCAATTTTTACCTGATTCATCCCCACTGGTCTACTTCCAAAGAGAATACACCGGAGATGTGCTGATGTACCCAATCCACTAAAATTGCAATGCTCTTTACAAATATCGGAGCGGACTCACTATCCCTCCTTGTTTACAACCACTAAAAATATCAAAGCTCGCTACTCTCTCAACTGAAGTGTACTCGATGTTTCCTAAAAAAATCCAATCATGGTGTGAAGAAATTTGGGTCCCATAATTATAAAGAATGATTCCATCTTCCTCAATGTGTAGATGCTCTATTGATATTCTACTTTAATCAACTGATCAATACAACTTTACCACATATGTACTGGGAAATCATCCAACTTTCATGCAACCCTAGAATGATTGGTGCGCTTCTCCAAGCCTATTTTACTTTCTAATTACTGGTCGTATAGGTGTCGCCAAACCACTTGTGCCACACTCCCTTCTCCAACAAAAAAATGGGAGACTCATACCCTTTTTCATTCAAACCAATATTAGAATGCAACTATGAACTGGAACGAAACATCTGAATATCTTTATACTTTCGCGACCAAACCAAAACATGTTATCCCAAACCACCTGTATGACTGGAGATCAAATATTCTCTAACTTTTGAGCTTCATCACACAATGTGTTGGGGCAGCCCTCTATTTAAATGCATTTAGGTCACCTAGAGTTCCATGTTCTATTCTCCCCCTAGTGCGCTAGTCCAGCTGCCATAACATCTTTCTCCATAGTCACCTTGAATTACCAAACCAAAAATTGTGTACCACTCTTTACTTTTCCATATTTTTATGTTTTGATCTTGAAATATATATGGCGTAAAAATTTACAAGCCTCCAGGACACTAGCACGCAAGTCCTTTTTCCAAAAACACTTTTCTCCATTTGTCGATTTTGCGGCCCAAAAATTTGGAAAACACTAGAAAACAGTCCCACCATCTATATTATCTTTTTATAACACCTATAGATCGTCCATTCCTTTTTTAGGTTCTTTAATAAATCATGTATTATAGAAAAAATCCCTTGAATTCGACAAATATCCATGAAAGACATCCATTTTTCAACTATTTGAACATTGTTGCCTTCTTTGTCAACAAACACAGAATGGAGGCCCACATTGTAAACAAACACAATCACCTCCGAAAAGAATCAATGATGCCTTGATGGATTTTCCCCAACAATTTACCCATTTGTATTTGTTGAAAACTCTTCTCATAACTATTCTATGAAATTTGATACATCGTTAAAGCTTCATCCACCATTCGCCTCTTGCGATTCTGATAGCGATCAAGGATTCACTCAACAAATACTCTAAGATCATATGAGAAATTATCGGCATGATAAACAAGAGTAAAGGAAATTTTCATCAATTAATCACTTAATCTCTGACACAAATTTTTGATGCCAAACTGGTAACAATTAATGGTCACTAGAGACCTTCTAACACTATTCCAACGCCACTCTTCTGATTTTATCACGATCCTCAACTATCATGATATCTATTCTATGATATATTACTTCAAGCATCATCATATTTAACATTCCTCCAAATACATTTCTTTAGTTCTTGAGTTTTCCCAGCTATGCTCTGGATGATCACTTTAAACACCACATACTCTCGTCATGGCGCTCCCCATATAAGCTTCTTCACCTACCTTTCCAAACTACCCCTATCTCGCTGCTCCAACTGTCAGCTTCTCCCTATGTATTTAAAAAATACATTGTCTCCTCCTTCTTTAGCCACATTTCCCCCCCTTTAAGAGTCAGTATCACTTAAATGCCTCCTTGGGTGAGGCCTTTGTTAAAATGTCCACAACCTGTATCTCTATAGGCACATACTCCAAATTCAATTTCCCTTAAACCACTTACTCCTTGATAAAATGATATTTTATCTCAGTGTGATTTTCCTTGAGCGATAGACTTGAGTTTTGCTAAGATTGACAGTATGTGGGTTATCACAAAGGATTATGATCTGAGACTTCACGTTAACTCCCATATCATTAAGTTGTTGCTTCATCCACAATAACTTTTTTCCATGCTTGAGTGGTCATAGTATACTCAACTTCCATAGTGATTAATGTAATGAAATATTTCTTCTTTATTCGCCAAGAAATACACAATCCACCAAGATAGAATTCCCCTCCTAACATTGATTTCCTATTAACCACTGAATAGACCCAATATGCATCAGTGTATCCCATTAACTCAGACTGATATTTTTCATCATATTTGAATCCAAAATCCATTGTGCCCTTGATATATCGATGTATTGTATTCAATGAAAAAATTTGTCTTTCCATGGGATTGATTTGATATAATGTGTCTTGGCATGTAGAAAAACAATATCAGGTCTTGTCACTATTAGGTGTAGTGATCTTTCAATAATCTACCTGTATTCTGTTATATTAGTTGCCCAGCCATCATCACCTGTCGATAACATCATCCAGGTAAAAACCAGAGTCTTTATCTCCATGACATTTTCTATTCCAAATCATCTCTGAACCTCGTTGTCATATTCGGATTGAGAAATGAAAGTCTCATTCCTTCCATGTGACACCTATAAACCATGGAAAAATGTCATCCCTCTAGTCAATGACATTTCAAACTCACTTTTTATGAATTTGTAAAACTGTCTACACTGAGATTTACTTGATCTGCCCAAAATTATTTCATTGACATAAACCAACACCATCAAAAATTTATTACATTCGTTTTTGAAATAGAGATTATAATCAAATCCACCACACTAAAATATAAGCTGCTTCAAATAATAATCAAGCCTTGAGTACCATGATCTTGGTGCCTATTTTAGCCTATATAGTGCTTTATTTAGCTGAAAAGCCTTATTATCCTCCTCATAAATAAAAAACCATCGTGTTGATCGATATGAAATTCATCCCACAAAAACCCATTCAATAATGTAGATTTGACATCCATCTGAAACACATTTAACTTTTGTTGCACTGCAATGGATATGAATAAGCTGATTGTCCTCAGCCTTGCAATCGGTGAAAATGTCTCATCAACATCTATTCCCTCTATCAGGGAGTATCATTTTAACCCTAGTCATGATTTGGTTTGAATCATTTTTCCATATTCATTCATCTTTTTGTGATAAACCAATTTAGTTCTGATGACATTATTATCAACTAGCCTCAAAACAATCTCCCTCATCTAGGTCTTCTCAATTTGATATAGCTATTCATTCGCAGCCTCAACCCAGTTTCCATCTTCAACTGAATCAAAAAAGAATTTAGGGTCTACCTAAGATAGGAAATATGTTTGTTTTAGTTATTTCATTATTCTTTTCCAAACTGGAGTGGATTGATCACTGATTTTATCTTCCTATCAATTTCTGATCAAATCCGTAAATTCAATGTAGATACATATTTTACTTCCTCATGATAATCATATGTATATTCTTATGAATCATTATTGCCCACTTCTAATCCCCCTTCATTGATTTCCTCCTCATTACTTTCATTAGGAAATGTTTAACCGTGCTGTTGAATATTCTCATCATTTTCCAGAACATTGAAATCATTTCTCTCAACTAATTTTCCCAACATTTTAATACATAATTTATATGCATTTCTTTTTCTTGAGTATCCAAGGAATATGTTCTCATCTCCGCATGACTCAAATTTATTGTGTTTTTTTCTATTGAGTATAAAGCACTTACTTCCAAATATTCCAAATAACTTCAATATTGGATTCTTCCCATACCACATCTAATTCAAAGTCTTTCCTTGTGTCCGAAATAATGGATCTCTGTTAGAAATGTAGACCGATGTCAACACTGATTATTTCCAATACATCCCTAGTCTGTCTTTTTCTATCTGTATAATTCTAACCATGTAATTGATGATCCGTTTTCTCCTTACAACCACTCCATTCTTTTTGAGAGTTCTCACTGAGGAAACAATATTCTTTATACCATGTTTCCCCATATATTGTTTCACTTTTCTATCTGTGAATTTCGTACCACTATCATTACACAACATCAGAATTTTCTATCCAACCAACCTTTATCACACCCTCTAGTACTGATTTAAGATTCTAAACACATCTTACTTATTTTAAATAAAAAAAATACTCAGACCATTCTACTAAATTCATCAATGAAACGAATATATTACCTCATTCTGTCAATTTCTATTAGTGTGATAGGCCCATGATCATCATCATGCACCAATTCAAGAACTCTTATTGAATTATTTTACTTTTCCTTAAACATATTTTTGATGATATTCTGTTGTTGTCATGCATCACACGTATGAGTATGATCCCGTGATAGATTAGGGAGATCTCTAGCTGCATCACACTTTACCAAATATTCTAAATATGACTTTCAAAGATAACCATGTCTTTTTTGGCCCAACTTGTTTTCTTCCTCTCTGGATTAAAAACAAATACCTTCTTCTCCATTTACTAGGCATAGATTCCCCTTTGTTATTTTTTCATGTAGGGTCATTGTACCATATCTTCCCATGAAAGTACAAGTCTTCTTGGTAAACTGTATTGAATTCCTTAAGTCACACAGTTAGTTGATGTGCAGAAAATTGTGACTAAGAGCTTCTACAATTAAGACATATGTGGGTCTCATCTCTTTCCCCACAAACCTAGCCTTTCCTAAGACAAACATTTTTAGGACTTCATCATTTCCAAACTTCAAAAATCCTTTTTTTCATAATTTATGCTTATAACAAGATCCTTTTTACCTGTCATGTGGGATGTTTAGCCACTACTAAGGATCCACACACCAGAACGGTCTGATGCATTAATTGAAATTTCAGCAACCACTGCCTTCTCAGCTCTTTTCTTCTTGATCCATTTTTTGTCTTCACACATGGGAGGGATATAGAATCACCATCTTTATCAGAGTATGATGGACCAACTTCATCTTTCAAGACTGAAAATCTATTCTTCATTTATAGTTTACCTAATGGTTTATTGATCTACTTACTGTGAGTAGTTTGGTTCTACTATGACACATTTCTCTTCATGCCCGATGTATAGTATCTAGCCATATTTCCTATTCAACCACACCGTAAAAAAGTTACCTCAAATGTTAGTCTATAGTATTAAGCTTTTTTGGATTCCACTATTTCACTTGTACTATTCTGTACATCTTAGTTATGGAACACATAAAATGTGAATGTCCCATCCTTCCACAAATAATAATAAGTGATATATGGTGCATTCCTAAATTTCACTTCTACACTCCTAGTTTCCCCTTGAGAACTATAAATATTATGATTCTTCATTGTGACCAAATCGACTTTTTAACTTAGAATTAGAGCTAGTAGTATGATATCAACTTTCACTGATTTTTCTTTTCTGTCAATCCCCACATAAGCCCAAGAATCTGGACATAATTGATGCTTCCTTTCTATTGGACCACTATTCCTCACATCCAATTTTTCAATCTTTTCTGTCATTTTATTTGGAAATGTCATATTGGGAGTTAAAATTTTCCCTTGATCATTTTCTTTTGATCACAAGATGATGAATTCTTTTTCAAGTTCTTCAATGCGCTGGATTTGACATTTCACTTTTCCATTGAAGCCATCTATATCCTTTTTAAATTCCTCAAACATGATCTTATGCCCATCATCCTTTTCTGAGCTCTCTGTCCTAGAAGACTTAAGGTTTTCAATTTATTTTATCATATCAGACTTCACTTATTCCTTTTGATGCATGTAAAGTTTGGCATCTTGTACCACCTTGTTGGATTTCTTTTTTTTTTCTCCCCAAACATCTATCTGTTCAAGAGATAATTCTAACTCAACTTCCATGTCGACTATTCCCTCCATTTCTTCACCTTTTTCATCAGTATCAGTTTCATCATTTTTCTGAGAACTATCGAAAACTACCACCATAACAATCGCTCAACGATCTTTGCAGTTCTCTATCTCTTCAACCACTTCAATATCATATTCATCTGAACTGTCACATTCTTGTAAAAAAAATTCTTTTTCTTAAATTTTTTTTCATGAACTGTTTTTTCTTTTACATAGGATGAATGCTTATTCTAGGAAATTTTGACTTCATCGACATCATCTTCTTCTTCATACTATTTGGGGAACCATGTCATAAGATGTCCAACCATTCCACATTGAAAACAAACAATTGTAATTTTCCCATTAAACATTAATTTTCCTCTTTGAAGGTTTGAGAAGAGGAATGAAATCCCCTCATCTATTTCTTCTTCTTCCTAAGAGTCTTCAATAGTGATATTCTTCATGGATTTGAATGACACCTCTTTGTATTTCACCTTTTCCAAAATATCATTATCATTATTTTGCATTTCATATGCTACAATGGTACAATTCAAGATATCTAGTGTCAACTCTTTCATATCCTTGTCTTCTAATACTGAATTCTTTTGTTTGAAGCGAGGTAGATGTTTCATCAAGATGTTCTTCACAATCTTTATGTCATCAATGACTTCACCAAGACCTTTCATGTCTTCCACTACCACATTAACCCTATCAAAAAATGCATCAACATACTCATTCGGGCTCATTCTAAGATCTTTATACTTCTTCCACATAACATAAATCTTCCCTTCTCTGACCTCTGTATCTCCTTCATATATATTCAATATCGTTTCCCATGAGGTATGTGTTGGATTTCATGATATCTCCTCCATATAGATAACATTGGATATGGATTCCCCTAAATCATTGATTCAATTGGCATAAGCATCCAATTCTCTCGGATTATCTTCTGATAGTGCACCACTTTTAATATCAGTTGTTATACCTTGAATTTCTACTGTGATCACATCCATTCCCAATGATAAAAAGTAGTGTGGCATCTGATTCTTCCATACCTAAAAATTGTTCTCGCTGAAGATCGAAGTCCATTTATGATTAGTGACTTACATTTGAGAGATAACCACTTATATTAACCTCACTCTTATACCAATTGTTTGTTCCACTAGGTTAGATACCCTACGGGGGGGGGGGGTGAATCAGTGTATGAAAGATTAAAACAATTGGACCTATTGATATTGTATTATTGTTAAGAAAAACTCTATTATCAATCTTTCTTATATAATAGTATTAAAGGAAATTAAATCATGAACATGGCACAAGAATTATTATATGGTTCTCCCTTACTAGGCTACGTCTAAGGATCAAACACTGGTGATGTGCCTATGTACCAAATCCACTAAAATCACACTGATTTTTAAAATGTTCCGAGCAGACTCACTATCCCTCCTGGTTTATAACCACTCACAATATGAAAGATCACTGCTCTCTCAACTGACATGTGCTCACTACTTCTTTAGAAGAACCAATCACAGTTTAAAGACAAACAGCTACCTTCATTGTAACGAATGATTTCACATTCCTCTATATGTAGATTCAATGTTGAAGTTCCACTTTCATCCACTATGGAATACAACTTTACCAGGAATTTACTAGGAAATCTCACAACTTTCATGCAACCCTAGAATGATGGGTGCGCTTTCCCAAGCCTGGTGTGCTTCTCAATGACCGGTCGCGTAGGATCCCCCAAAACACTTGCATGACACTCCCTTATCCAATGAAAAACGTGGTAAAGTCACACCCTTTTATACCAAAACCAATATTGGCACACGACATTCAATAGGCGCACAATTTCTGAATATCTTTATACATATGTGACCAAACCACCACTTTCACACTCAAACCACATGCGCAATTGGAGCTCAAATTTTGTCTAAGTGTTGAGCTTCCTCACAATATATGGAGGGATAGATCTCTATTTATAGGCATTTTGGGCACCCTAAGCGCTGCACGCACGTCTCCTCTCACCGAGCAAGTCTAACCGCCTTATCCTCTGTCGTCATAGTCACCTTGTGAGCCCAAACCAAAACATGGGTGCCCCAGTTTCCTTTTCCATATTTTGATGTGATGATATTGAAAAAAATATAGCACGCAACTATCCAAGCCTCCATGAAACTGGCATGCAAGTACCTTTTCCAAAAAAAAATTCTCTTTCTGTCAATTTTGAGGCCTGAAAAACCCTAGAAAACTGCAGTACCTTCTATCTGCACTATTTGTACCTCCTCCAGATCATCCATTCCATTGTCAAGGATCTTCAATCAATAATGGATTGTTGAAAAAATCCCTTAAACTCGACAACTCTCCATGAAAACCCTCTATTTTCAACAATTTGAACATCGTGGTCTGCTTTTTCAACAAAAATAGCATGGAGGACCACTTTCATAACAAACACAATCACCTAAAAAAATATTTAATGATCCATTGAGGGATGTTTTCCCAATAGATCTCTTACCATTCCTCTGTCTGTGCTCTGATTGAGACGACCTAGGGTGTTTTGGATTCCCACCGGTGAGTTCACTATTTCCTTATATCTTATCTTCCTGATTTCATTTCTCTCAGGATTTATTCATGGATTAACATTTTTGACCTTTTTAGATCTACAAAGTTCTATGATGATTTAAGGGAGAAATCTATATATTTCTCATCGTACAACATTTAGGAAGGTGGTTTGTGCCTTTATTCGGTTGTATTTTGAATATATATACTTAAAGTGCTGAATAACCATGTTGGGTATTGTGTATTTTATATTTTGACCATGTTCAATGGCTGATAAGGTTTGGTTGATTGATTAAGGGTTTTTCCTGTTCATGTGATTGTATACCCTTGTTTATGGGACAACCCATGGGTTTGTTCCCTTGTTTTGCTATTTTAAGTCATTTGTCCTATGTTTTCTATGAGGCATACCAACATTTCATGCCCTGTGTTGTTTAGTATGGAGTGTTTTGGTAATATGTGAAGCATTTTTAGACTTTGATCAATGTTGATCAATGTAAAATTATGAATTTCATGGGGAGCCTTTAATGAATGTTGCATTTTCACTAATATTCCAATGGACCGTGAGAGCCTTGGACCAGAAATACTACATGGGCATCCATGATTATAAACATAGGGAAATTAGTGATCTGATTTATATTTTTACCCATGGGGAATTGATTGTGATAGCTACCCGAAGGTCGTTTATTAATATTTATACTATGTTGACCCATGGGTTATTGAGCATGAGACTTACATGGAATTCATGTATAAATTATTATTTCTATGTAGAATAGGGTTATTAGACATTAGTGATACCTAAAACTTCATTATGTTTACTCAATTATATGTGGGACCACATGGGTTAGACTGTGAGATCCTTCCCATAGGTTTGGTTGTGAATAAATGAATAATTCTGATGATTCTATCAATACAAAGCACAAGCTTAGACTCAGTCTTAATTGGTAGTTTTTATGGTCTAATGAGTCATTTGTTGTGACTATTATACTAGGGGATATAGATACAATGATATATCTCAAGGTTACATTATTAAATGGTTTTTACAATTTATAAATGGAAATAAATTGAATTTAAAACAGTATGATTGTTTACTTTTGAGTACTTCGTAGTTTATTTCATCATTTCTACTTATTGCCTAATATATACATTCACTAACTATTAGGCATAGATATTTTGGTGTTTTCCTTCTGAGATTCATCCCACACTCTGTTTAGGTCATTCTTTTGTACCCAAACAAATTATATGGTTTTACGTATATATAAGGTAATTCACCCTTATCCCTCTTGTACATGATTGGTGTTGGAGCTGGAGAGCATGGGATCAAGCTCAGGTTTGTGGTGCTATAAGAGTTTAATATATTATATAAATTGGTTTATTTTTTTATTTACAGCATTACAACTTGTCTGGATTCTTTCCTAAATACATGTACCAAGCATAATTTATTTTTATATGTTGTAGTTGATTATACTATTAGTATTCCACTATTTACTTATATTGTATGGTATTACTACTTCCGTTACTTCTTACTATTTGTTATTCATCTTTGTATACTCCACTAATGAGGGAATAGATTCCCCATTATTAGACTTTGGCCCTCATTGCTAGTTTTCATCCTCTGGAATTTGGGAAAATTCTATTGACGTCATGTGACCAACAGGGATCGAGGATCCTTTGGTTAGAACTCAGATCTAGGACGTTACAACAGGGTATAAGATGAGTTTCTTTTCTTCTTTGTATTACTATTTGGAGGCTATATAAAGTGATAGGATGTAATTGGTAGTTGGTAATAAGTTGTTTCCAGGAGTCTCTAACCCCTGTATAGGTAAATTCCAAGTTACCTCGAATATTATAATTTTTCTAGTTTTGGAATTGTTGAAGTTGGTTTGATTTCACCATTGGGTTATTCACATGTTTTGTGCTATTATCATTGATATTATTGATGTTATATTTCTTTTTCAACCTGGTTAGATGAGGTTATTCATCTCATGCATCATATAGGATCTTTCTAGAGATTGTATGACATGCATTCTTATCATTCCATTTAAGGAGAATTACGTAATTTCATGCTGTTGTGATAGTTGTTATGCAAGATATGAATTTTTTTGGATAGCTATCATGATACAATTACTTATAGTTTTATAAGTTATTTGAATATGTAATGTTTCACCTGTTTGGATGCCAAAAATTGGTCCTTGATGTGTTATGGCCCCTCTAAGATCTGAATTTGTGGGACCATGTTTGATCTTCAATTGAAAATTGTCATGTTTTGAGATGAATAAGGATGCCAAACTTTGAATCAGAGTAGTATGGACTCTCATGGGTTATAATTTGTCATTCCTTGGAAAAAATATTATGATTTTAAGGGTTCTATAGAATTTTCAGAGGCATAATGTTCGGAAACCCATACAACGTGTCCTGTGGTATCATGAACACATGCCTTGTGTTCTTTTATTCTAGGAGAAACAACTTTTCTTAAGTACATGAAGTGTACTGTGATATCACCCCCAATAGTGATTGATTGTGTGACTGACTGTGTGAGAGAAGACACGGGGTTGGGAATCTATTGGTATAACCTTCCATGTCAACATTTTACACACCACATGTAGAGAACCATGTATTTGGTTATGTGACCAATGACATGGGTGGATGAAACATAGGTCGTACATGTCATGTCTATATTTTACACACTGTGTAGAGTAGGCCATGTAACCTAACATGTGACTAATGACATGGGTATAAGGAAATGATATAGTAAACACCATTTCTAGGGTGAACACACTTTTTAGTTTTACCTAAGAGATAACCGTGTACTTCTAGCCAAGTAGAGGAACTAGGGAAGGATGGAAAGTTCATGTTCAAGAGATGTATCTGGAAGAACACGTCGTGTGTATGGGTGTTATATGACCAGGTCATTCAGAGGCACACACCATGTTAGAATATTAAGTTCACATGTGGTGTATGGGTTATACACGCCGTGTAACCATTTTTTTTTGTAAAACATGAATGTATCTTCTTCTATTCCTACATGCATTTCTCCGTTTTTGTCCTTGATAATCATCAAATGAGGTGTGCAGTTGACCATGCGGAGTCATGCCACCTAGACATCCTTTGATTGTATGCTAGATACAGGGCGATGACTAGAAACAAGAAAGGATAGATTAGGGACTACCATATGATCCTCCCTTCTTGCCTATCTTGGCACAACTGTTATACATAACACATGTTCTGATTCACTATTCTGTGAACAATTTATGAGGATGATTCAAACATTCCAGGGAGCACCACATCATGCCCTGACTATGAAAGAGTTAACACGACTGTTCTAGTAAATGCATCCTCCAACTTATTTAGGGGATAGAGAAACAAAATCTATAGATTCATGGTTGGAGGACATGCTTTATATCATTGAGCATCTGGAGATGCCTCTACAGAGGAGGGTGAAGCTCACTATGTACATGGCATGTGATTCCTCCAATATATGGGGGAATGTTTTCATAGATGTGGGATATCATTGAGATATGACTTGGGAAAAAATATAGAGGACCTTCTATGACTACTTATCCCCCGAGACGTTGAGGCCTGATCGAGCCCAAGAGTTCATTAATTTTGAGCAGGTTAATCTATTAGTGATGGATTAATCATCTCATTTTATAGATCTATAGTGCTTCCCACCTATTCTGGTAGGTGATGAGTTATCTTTGGTTAGGCGGTCTGATGATGGTATTAGGTATGACATCTGATCTTAAGTGAATTTCTTCAGGATGGATTTAGTGACTATTATAGTGAACTAGGAGCTGATTAATGACTTAAATATGAGGGATTTAGAATCTTCAGTATAGGTTGGTTCAACATCCAGGGATGATACTCCTTCGTTTGATTGTAGGAAGCGTCGTAGGCCGGATTCATGTGGTGATTATAGTACCAGGGATGTATCAATAGGTAGCAAGGTGAGGTGCTACAAGGACGGTAAGAGTGGGAACACAAGAACTCAGTGCCTAAGGGACCCAGTTGAGTGTCGAGCTTGTAGAAATATGGATCATCTTCTAAATTGTTTCCCAATTTTTCTCACTAGCATCTAGGGAGAGGGTATTAGTCATAACTCCATATTTAGGAGAAATACCAAAAGTTTTTCCATAGTTATTGAACTAATGTTTGTTAGGCCATTCAGACTATGGAGGTTTTCAAGGTCATAGGATCCAGAAGATAATCATTCAGGGACAGAGGGGTGGATCTATTCACGGTTGTCAAATAGGGTCATAGGGACACATAATATGTCATACTTTTGTATTACAATAGACCCCACGAGAGTAGGATCTTCGACCCTCTATGGTTTGAGGTATGATTCTAGTTTCCACTCCTTTACTTTTTATCATTTTGATATCAATTCATCCCAAATTTATATATATTTTTACATTTTTGAGAGCATTGGGTTCTATATCATTACTTTTGAGGATGTTATAACACTAGACACACTATTGGGGATTAAAATGACTTCTATATGTCACTACCAGGAGTTCCCTCTTGAGGTTGGTGGGTGTCACTTCTTATGGTACCTCCTTATCTTATATATGAAAGGCTTCAATTTCTTTCTTAAAATGTAATGGTTAGTGTCCTTCAAGGCCTTTGTTGACTTTAATCGTCGTAGGGTGAGTTTCACATCACAAGAGGGTGGTTATTTTTTACAAAAGGGAGAATGGAATATCCAAGAGAGCAGAGAAGGACCCAAGCATCATGGGTTTGGAGGAATTACATTTCAGATTGCTAGTTTTTATATGGATTACTCGAGGACCTCACAGATGCACATTCCTCTAGTTGTGGATAACTATCGAGATTTCATTCGATGTGAATTTCCAGGTTTAACTCTGGAGTGAGAGGTAGATTTATCTATTGATATTCTACTAGGAGTGGCACTAGGGTCCATTCCTCCTTATAGGATGGATACACCTGAGTAAAAGGAACTCAATAAATCATTAGAGGAGTTACAGGTAATGGGTTTCATCCATCCCAATACATCTCCTTAGGGATCGCCTGCTCTTTTTGCAAAGAGGGTGAACAGTACCCTTAGACTTTGTGTGGTATATCAGAAGCTGAACCAGTTGGCGGTCGAGAAATGAAATCCCTTTCTGAGGATTGATGATATCTTTGACAAGATTTGAGATACCCGAGTGTTTGAAAATATTTACATGAGATATGGTTATAATCATTAGCATGTTAGACCATTAGATATACCTCTTACAGACATTCCGAGAAGGTATGGTCTATATGAGTATTTGGTAATGTTGTTCGGTCTAACGAATTCATTGGAAGTTTTTATGGTACTGATGAACCGAGTGTTCCATTGATACTTGGATTCATTTGTTGAAGTCTTCGTGGATGATATCTTGGTGTACTCTCACACTTGACATGAAAGTGGAACCCATCTTGAGTTGTCTTGATTACACTGAGAGAGCATCTGTTATATGATGTGCTCTCAAAATAACACATTTAGATGGGCTAGATCCACTTCTCAAGTCATGTTATCTCAGAGATATAATTATCATTAGAAACAAAGATAGTGAGATCAGTAGTTTCCTAGATTATTAGATGAAAACCATTGAGGTATGGAGTTTCCTCGTGCTGGACGGTTTCTACAGACACTTTATATAGGACGTTTCCCATTTATCAATGCCACTGAAGGGCCTAACTAAGGAGGGCTCGACATACTTGTAGAAATATTCTTTTGATTCATCATTTCAATAGATGAAATGGATATTGACATCCGTAATGATTCTAATTTTTCCGGATATGGGAAAGAGTTACACCTTTTACTATGATGTGTCAATTACCAGACTGAGAGTCGTGCTTTGGCAGGGGGAAGGAGTCGTTTCATAAAGGAATCGGTAGTTGAGGCCACGTGAGAGGAATTACCTGATGCATGATCTTGAGTAAGATGATGTTTTTCACGCCTTATGATATTAGATACATTATATTTTGGGAGTGTATTTTATGGAAATCACTAAACATAAAATTATCAAGTATATCATTACTCATCATGATCTGAATTTGAAACAGAAAAGGCGGTTTTAGTACCTTATGTCTTTTGACATTGAGCTTGCCTACATACTTAGGAAAGGCAATGTTGTGGATAATGCGTTGAGCAAGGGGATTCAGTTATAAGCAGTTCAATAGGATAATTTTGAGTGGTATCTTATGGCACTGTTCTATGATATGTCTTTTGAGGTGCATGACTATCATGGGTAGACATTTCTTTCTTCTATAGTTTTCACCTCTACTATTCTAGATCGAGTGCGAATTAGGCAACTATCAGCTTCCAAAGTCCATGTTCTATGGGTAAGGGGGTCAGGAGAGGATCTTACTCTAAGGTGAACCATAGGAAACCTTTAAATCTTTCATTTCCATGGATGCATATGGGTGTCAGCATACATACATAAGGTGTTGATGTGAGATTTTCATTCCTCTATTTGGGGAGTTCATCCTAGAGTCACCATGATGTATCAATATCTACATCGTCAATATTGGTTTCCAGGTATGAAAAAGGATTTTCTTTGTTTTGTTATGAGATGTTCCACTTATCAATAGCTGAAGGCTGAGAATCAGTGACCAACAGAGCATTTACAGTAGTGAACCATTCCCATATTTAAATGGAATGATGTTGTGATGGATTTTGTTATGGGTTTGTTGAGGTCTTCTTGAGGTAATATTGTAGTTTGGGTTTTTTAATAGACCCGCGAAGGATTAATATTTCTTGCTAACCAGGGAGACCTTTAGTATTGATGAGCTTGGAAGGATGAACATCTATGAGATAGTACATTTTCATGGATTTCTGAACTATACTATTTTAGACAGGGATGCTCGGTTTTCTTCTTGTGTCTGGAAGGGACTATAGAGGTCTTTGGTTACATAGGTACTTCTAAGTACTTCTTAGCATCCCTAGAGATATGGTCAATCTGATCGCACAATTTTTGTGTTAGAGGAAATGCTATGAGCATGCGCCCTGAATTTTTGGGGCTCAAGGGAGAGGCACATACCACTGGTTGAGTTTGCACGCAATAACAGTTTTCAGGAGACTATTTAGATGTCAAATTATGAATCCTTGTATGGTAGGCCATATAGATCGCCCCTATGATGGCTAGATGTAGGATCGAGTGCTAATCTAGGACCACGTCTTGTCCAGGAGACTAGATGGTCGGTGGAGTTGATTTAGAAAAGGATGTCTATGGCATAGTCACTCCAGATATAATATGATAATCAACAGAGATGGCCTTTGGGGTTCAAGGTTAGAGATTAGGTTTTATAAAATGTCACACCGAGGTTGAGACATTAGAGGATTAAGAGGCTGGGGAAGATTTTATCGAGATACATTGGGTCACTTTATTTTTTGAAGTGAGTCATCCGAATTTTTTATCATATGCCGTTACCTCCGTAGAACAGAGATATGTATGACATCTTCCATGTTTCTATTGGCACTAAAATTTAGAACAAAGAAGAGTCCCCAAGAAGGCCCCAAAGAACTACCTCGTGAAGCCCCTTCTTGGAGTTCCCACAGCACCGCGGCTGCCGCAAAGCAATGAGGAAGGATGCTCTGCAACCACGGTTGATGTTCGCGATCCCATTACAAAGAAAGGAGGTGGGACGCTCTGCACCCACTGTTGATGTTCGCGAGACAGCCGTGAAGTAAAGAGGTGGGGCACTCCATGACCTTCGTTGACGTTCACGACCCGCAACAAAGAAACCTTGTCCTTCTTTGCGGTGCACGATCTCCGATCTACGACGCCTCTCACATATAAATATAGGGCTCCCCCTGAGACTAGAGGACATACAATCTTACCTCTCGGCTTCGTAGCTCCAAAATCACGAACCATCATTCTGCTCTGCGAACCATGAGCTGTGCGAGGTACTTCTGCATCGTGAAGAACCTCTCGTCTATCTTATTTTGATCCCCTCTTTCAAGAGGGATGACTTTCGCGAAGCCTAAGGGCTTTCGCGAAATAAGGGGATCCCCAAAGGGACCCTGGTCATCACGGAGCTTTTATGCTTCGTAAATCACCCTTCATACACACATGATCCACATGCTATGGTAGGGTCATTGTACTTCACGAAGCACATTGCTTCCTGACACCTTGCTTTGCATGGAACCTTTTCTCCACGAGGTAGTGCTCCATGAATGCAACTCCACTTCATGAAAAACCTCCCATATGCACATTCGCCTCATGCTATGGCTAAGGCACCCAATTTCATGAAGCACACCCCTTTGCAAGTGACCTCCGCCATGTGGAGAAACATAGCTTCACAAGGCCCTCGCCTATGGACCCTCTGATTTGAAATTCCATTTCCCGTGTGACCCTCCAGGTTTGCACGATGTGACTTCAATGTCCCCTGGACGATACCACCCGTATCGTTGCTTCTCCTAATGCTTCTTCACATAGTCATGCTAATGGATATTGCTTCTTCGCATAGACATGCAAACGTGGACCCCTCGGTGGTTCGCTCCATGAAACCCCCTTTCCGCGGAATTCCTAGTGCCTTACCTCTCATAAAGAGTAGAGGGTACGAGTTATGTATGTCATAGGTGTGTCGAGCACACCCACCTTGTCTGAGCTTCCGGACTTTAAACTGCCAAGCACCATCATCCTCAGCACAATACGTTAAACTATGATCTAGCCCTTTGCCTCACAAGTGGTGTTCCCCCCCTTGGACATTCTCCATGAACCATGTTCTCTGAAGGGGGATGATATCCTCCTTATGGGAGTGACGTTTGTTCATCCGGGAAGGGAAACCACCTTGGTGTAATCCCCTAACCCTTCTTACAAGAGGTAGCATCCCTACTCCTCCTAACTTCTTTAGTTCCCATAACCAATAGGGGAGATGGGGACATGGGTTCTTTCCACCCTTTACCTCTCCCACTGGTCTTTGTCTCTATCTTGGAGTAGGTCCCAATATTTCTTTCCCTAGGCCGCTCCATGCGTAAGCCCCACCCCACTTCCCGCGGACGCACCTTTCAGGATGTGGTCATCAGGCCTTTGCTGCCTCTTGTTTCTCACACCAAGAATGACTCACGTGGGCATGGAGTGAGCATCGACCGTGACATCGCCACCCATTCCAGATGATGATAAACTATATTCCTTTCTACCTGAACTACGGGGACTTTGATCCATGTCAAGACATGGTAATTAGGAAGCCTCCACGTGGTTCAAGCCCAACACCCATTGGTTCCGACCATTTGGTTCCATGACACTAACCGAACTACTATGAATTTGATCCATGTCAAGGCATGGTACGTCGGAAGCCTCCACGAGGGTCAAGCCCCCACCCATTGGACCCCAAGTCCACCTTCACATCCATTCACCGACACCCAATCCAAACTACGTGGACTTTGATCCATGTCAAGGCATGGTACATAGGAAGCCTCCAAAAGGATCAAGCCCCAACCCTTCAGACCCAAGGTCCACCTTCATGTCGGTTCACCAACACCCAACCTGAAATACGGGGACATTGATCCATGTCAAGGTATGGTACGTTGGAAGTCTCCAAGAGGTTCAAGACCACCACCCATCAGACCCCAGATCCACCTTCACTTTGGTTCACCGAAACCCAACCCGAACTATATGGAATTTGATCCATGTCAAGGCATGGTATGTAGGAAGCCTACCTGAGGTTCAAGCCCACCACCCAGTCATTCTGACCATGTCAGTTCACTAGCACCATGGGTAACCTAGATTTTAATCCCCACACCATCAGAACTATGTGGTCTATGATCTTTGCTAAGGTAATGTATGGAGGAATCCTCCATGAGGTTTAATCCCAACATCTCGCTGTTTGGACTAATTTCACGTCCGTTCTCCCCCACCCTACATGACGTTAAACTGTAGAACCCATTCAACGATAAGCCGTTGTGACCCCGTTCAGCGGCAAGTATCATCAGATGAACAACGCGGACATTGATTCCTCAACATGGGGATATGTAGGAAGACTCTTTGTTAATCAAGCACGAAACTACCATCATCTTCATGAAGGTCTCATTCCATTCACCATCCCCTCAAAATGATCCATCATCCATCCTGATCCTTACTCGGGCCACCACATCCCTGTGGGATCATGCCATTCCATTCGCCGTTTCATCTAAAGAGCACTTGGGAGGCCACCCATGTGATGGACCTAATATCATTGTTCCCCCTTTGGGGGTTTTCCGTCTGATCCACTGTAGTCAGTGTTTTGATCAGCCCGATCCGTCTTTGAAATATGTTAAACTCGCGGCCTTCTTCGTGTTAAATATGAGATACCTGAGGAAAACCTCGTAAGACACGCCTATGGAGTAACCGTTTCCGTTGGATGTTAACATTGCTAAATACCCTGTGTTGAACATATGGACCTGAGGAAACCATCAGACACATGCCCAGGGCATATGATTTCTCACGTTCGATGTCGGATGCCTCGGGCTTCACGCCCTCGAGAAGCCCTATAATAAGGGACATAAGGTAGAAACGACAATCCCCCAGCATCCAGAAATGCATGTGATGCCCCCAACGTGACTACTCCCCTAACAGAAAGTTGCTTCCCTGACTGGATAACTTGGAATGTCCTGACAGAAGCAGCATAATTAACTTTTTTTCCATGAATATATGGCACTGAGAAGAGCTTCACGAACAATGTATTAAATCTATGAGGGAGAACCAGACTAGGTGACGATTTATAAGGAGGAATCCATGGAAGGAAGAACCAACATCCCATCATCCCATTTCAATCACGT
This sequence comes from Viscum album, assembly GCA_963277665.1. Classification (NCBI taxonomy): domain Eukaryota; kingdom Viridiplantae; phylum Streptophyta; class Magnoliopsida; order Santalales; family Viscaceae; genus Viscum; species Viscum album. The sequence continues at coordinate 1,059,991,452 of OY728125.1, forward strand.
AGCAGACATCCCTAAATAAAAAGTGGATACCGCCCGCCATTGGAAAGCGGGAATGCGGGGTAACAAAGTCGTGCATATCTTACTCAAGATGATAGACGCGCGCGCCTAGGAGAAAGTGTCGGAAAAATAAATGGTGAACCTGATGTGAAGATCTTCTCCTCAATATAGAGATTGGTAGCGCTCGGGGCATCAATGGATTGACGTGTCATTGGATCCAGCTATCCGGCGGCGAGTCCTGCCAGTCAAATAGTGGGCCTTGCGTGAAACTCACTAGAAGTTGAGGCAGTAGAACGTTGGACATACTATTCTATGACGTTATCAGTGTGGATCCCTCTTATCGGTCATGGAATACGAGATGGAACTGGGGAATTGGTCATCGATTCGTTTTTCCTTTCGGCACTATCATGTTCCTCTATCTGCTTCTCAGGAATCAGGTTGCTACCACAAAAACACAATCACCGCCCACCCTCCTATACAGGGGCAGGGGAAACGCCAGCACAACAGTTCCACATGGCTTCATTGCTTCTGCAACGTATTTTGCATCCACGACCGTGGGGTGACCACGCCCCATCTCCCCATCATATGTTATCCATTAAAGGGTAAATAATGACTCGTACATTGTTTCGAGGAGGAGGGTATAATCCCAACTCAGTATACGGCCCGCCTATACCTGGACGCGGCCGCTGCTCCCCACCCTTTCATTCAATTGTTTTGGGAGACTATCCCCAGAGTGATTTGACGACTCCCTACATTATGCTGATTAAGTGGGTGACATCCGGCCCAGCCCGGTTAGAGTGCCAATCCAGGGCCTACCTGCAAGGGATCCCACCTGGCCACGTCAACACCGTCGTCCATCCTTACCAGAAGAGGAGCAGGTAATCTATGCTCCTACACTGCCAGTCATGGTTCGCACGACCTGACGCCAACGTCGGGAATGAGCTGAGGTGGACTCCTACAAAGGGGCGTCAACGTCGACAACTACTGTGGCCCGAGCCACCACCGACCTATATCAGAAAGTCCATACACACACTGAGCATGGGAACTTATATGCCTAACCAGGATCGAGGCCCCTACCGCCCCATGGGCAGGCTTGGTTGACTCTCCTGGTTGGTGGTATGACTGGGGGTCACCGTGAACCAACCCACAGTAATTCCACCCCTTACAAAGGTCCACCCCATACCACAACCACAAAAAGTGGGGTCCTCCCCCACTCTGAGGATCAGCAATGAGGTCTACCGCATTCTACCCCCAATCCGAATAATGGTCTGCCCCGTGGAAGTGATGTTTGGTATGGGAGCCTCATTCATATGCATCACACTAGGTATGGAGTCCTTCCTCCGGCCACCGACCATTGATGTGGAGATGTTACCTGTCCAGTCTCTCTCCAACGTGGTGATCCTCCCTATGTTCTCTCCCTAGATGGCAAAGGTACTCCTCGCCCCGGCAACCAGAGGGGTGGAGTCCAGCCTCGCTCCACCCACACCAAGCTTGGATGTCCTGCCCATGCTCCCACCAGTTCCAATGGAGGTTTTTCCATCTATGGTGTTGTTCATGGTGGTCCTCCCCATGTCCCCTTAAACATTTGTCCCAGTACTCCTCGCACCCCAGCTTTTTCTGGTGGAAACCCTCTCCACCCTAGCAACAGCGCGTCCGAAGGACCGCATGTCAGAAATCAGCCCTGTCCCGAGGAGCCGCCCAGTGGCAGGAAGGCAAGCCGTCACCGACACAAGATGAATCCTAGGAAAGGCAGGACCGAGATAAAACCTGTCTGCTTCTCAGAATCTGAATTGGAGTGCAACTCAGCTCATGAACCCTCCCCTCACTCAACCGAGTCCAGGGTCAGGGGCGGGGACAAGACGCATCGGCCTGGTGCTCTCGGAATGTGAGGTACACATGATCTCATCTTCCCTCTGTACATTCATCCAGGGGGATGAAAATTAGGTGACCCCATAGGTTACAGTCGTGTGGTCACCACCATCATCATCGGAAGTGCTTTCTACATCCACAAGAGATCACAAAGAGATATTCTATGGACCAATGGCAGGCGTGTAGCATCACGACCCACCACCGGAAACCCTAGCCCCTGAGCCAGGAATGGAGGCTGTCATCCCCATCTATCTTGACGTAACGGTCAGGTCACTATAGTACTCAGAAGACAGCCCGAGAATCGGTGGCCAGTAAGCTCGTTGGCCGTATTCTCCATCGCCTGACCTGCCATCCCAGCGGTCTGCCTCAGTACCACTACCCGTTCCTCGACCACCCCCAATTGGTGAGTGGGGAAATCAAGGTTCTGACCCTGAATTTAAGCTAAGGAGCTTCTGTAGCATCCTTGCAGCGGACCAATTCCCTAAGATGTTCTAGACCGCAACAACATGGGATTTATACATACCCGACTCCCTCACGCCTGAGGAAGTTGAGTGTTTCTGCTACACCCTCTGGGCAACACATTTTAGTGCCTATCATCAATGTGTGTTTTATCTAAGGATACAAGCGCATATTGAAGACATTAGTGAGAAGTGTCGTCTAGTCAATCTGGCCGCACTCCCTGTGGCCCAGTGCCCTAAGTCACCAGGTCGTCGTGAGGCCCTCCACCAACAACAAATTCAGAGCATCAAGGTACTCCAAAAAATTATCAGGGAGGATACCCCCCACATGAAAATCCATGGCAAGGGAAAGTATGATACCCTCATTTTCAGCCCTATCTGGCAGCAGCCCGACTCACTATGCGATATTGATGACATGCCCCCATGAAGTCTGATGGTCAACATGGCCTATGTATTGGACAAGGAGGACAAGTTGGATTTTCTCAGAGACTTACCCCCTGAGGGTTTTGTACCACTGTTGGACCCATCGAGGAGGATTACTCATCAGTAGAGGAACCTACTAGGACTCCCTGTGCCCATTCAGGTGTTGGTACTCAGCCAGAATGCTGGTAAGGGAAAAGAGCATGTCAGAGTTGTCAAGCACTCCGACCCATCCGCCTTAGTGCAGATGATGGAGGAGGACCCCGAGAAGGACACGATGTGCCAACAACTTGATGAGAAGAAAAAGTTGGTCTAGGATCTTCTGGCTGAACGCAATGCAGAGTAACGACCCGACTACGGCGATCCTAGGTTGGGGCAGTCGGGGCAGGAACAACTACTCTTTGGAGAGCTGCCCTCAAGCAACCTTGATCATGCCCCATTCGCAAGTAAGGCAGAAGCAGGAGCTCATAGCAAGAGAGCACGGTATGTCTCTCCAAACCCTCTTGAACAACACGAAAATCCAGGGAACCCTACTTGGGATCCTCCGGCGGCCGCAAGGTTCACTCCACAAGTCGCTCCACGAGCCGTTGGACCTATCTACCACATTAAAGATCCCGACAACACGCTCATGATTAGGGATCCCCATCAAGACAGGGACCCCCATCTAGATGATCCAACAGAGGCACTCATCTCCTTCCTAGAGGCCTTAGAAACACGGTAGGTGGCGATACCACCAGATGGAAATCCATACCCGGTGTGGGTGGATGATATGTCGGCACCTCCGAGTTTCAGGAACCCCACCTTCACCCCCTTCAACAGGACGGGGGACCCGCCGCAGCATCTGGCCCACTTCAACTCAAGGTGTGGGCCCATGTTGGGAACTCCAGCATAGTAGGAGTCCACTAAACTCCGATATTTTGTTCAGACACTGGAGGGGCCGACATTCATCTGGTAGAGCCAGCTCCCCGTCAAATCTGTGACCACTTGGGAAGTCCTTCACAGGAAGTTCCTCTAAGAGTTCAGCTCTACCACCTGGAAGATGAGCATCGTAGACATCTTCAAATGTAATCAAAGGACTAATTAGAGAGTCGTGAACAGTATAACCCAGTGGAAGGGGCTCACATACTCCCTCGACATGCCACTATCTCAAGAGAAATTACTGACGATGTGTGTAGGGAACATCAAAACGAAACTGGTTCCCTACCAGATCACTCAGAACTATCCCGGGGGATTCTAAGACTTCTCTAATAAGGCTCAATGCCTAGAGGAAGCCCTGCAATATTCCATCCATGCACGTACATTATCCCCTAGGATCCCAGCAAAGAGAGCTACCAAGGCCGAGCCCGTCATTGTGGGTCAAATAGAAGCCTCCAGACAACTAGATTTACTACCAATGGAACCGACCCCATAGCCTCGTAGAGGCCCACTACCTCAAGCACAACCTCCATCTCCACAGCATCCTTAGAATCGGCTGGTGCACCTGTGTAATGCACCACCACCGCCAAGGTGGGATAATCAAGGTCCACCTCCTTGACAGGCCCCTCCGGCCCCTCATCCGGGCTAGGCTCCAAGGGCTCCCGATATGGATAGAAGACACCAGACTTACTCATTAAGTGAGAATCAGGTATGCGATTACTTCTATAGCTCCCTAGAGTAATGGATTGTATGCTTTCCTGGGTGAATAATGTTGGCAGAGGATAATCTCACTGATCTCCGCAACTACTGCCCCTATCATCAGATTCTAGGGCACACACTCAAGTAGATTTATGTGTTTAAAGGCTGGCTCTAGGACCAGGTCAGTAACAATATAGATAGCCTAGTTCTGGCCCCGACACAAGTAGTAGGTGTCTGTGTGAGTTCAGATAGCGGTAGCGACAGTGAAAGAGATTGGCAGCAGGTTTCTAACTGCGGATCCTAGAAGTACGATGACTGGATGGCTCGTAAAACGGTTTCTCACACCAATGGAATCATTCAGACATGCCTGAATCAGCCGGAGCCTTCAGAAGCAGTAACACTACCTCTACATCATCATCTCAGCCAGCCTCTTCCCAGAAGAGCAACCATCGGTGGCTCAAGAAGATAAAACGTGCCCCGCCAGTGTCGTCGTTGTCCCGCACTCTCGGCGACTTCATGCCCCCTGAGATGGGGATCCCTCCTAGAATCTGCCCAGTGGTGGATGATACGTCGAGTGATATTGCAGGGTATGCTTTGGTTAATACCATCGAGTTGGTAAACCAATATATGACTCCTGACGAGGGGGAACACCAGAAAAACCTCCCTAACATCCACAGTCGACGCCAACATCGGTGAAGCCGTGTCTATATGGGTCGTCGATTTCCACCAGTCTGTACCTCCAACCATGCCGTTCATGCCACTGAGGCCAGACAAAAGGCTAAGTGCAGAGCTCAGCACTCGAAGCCTCTTCATCTGGTGTTGTCAGGACGGCCCCCTACCACTGATTGTGCTACTAGATCAGTCATAGATACCTCATCTAGGCCGTGACCAGCTTCACCCCACTACAAGCTGACCTCAGTCATCCGTACCTCATCTGGTAGCTACTCTTCAGGCATCTACTAGTGAGCAGCAGGATATTCCCAGCACCAGCCAGTTGTCGGTTCAGCCAGTAGGGCCTGCAATGTCTCCAATCGCAAAGCGGCCTCTTGTAACCAAATGTTCGTGCATGACATGGAAGTAAGATGTCCTCAAGCACCTCTTCTGCATACCAATGTGGCTTTCTATCCATGATGGCCTCCTCTTTTCATCAGATATCCGCGAGGCCCTTGCTGAGGCTTTAAGGAGCCCCCTCTAGTTTGAGACGGAGGTGGAACCTAAAAAAGAATTTCATGATGAAACAATTGAGAATGTCAAATGACAGGACATCATTTCGTTCTTAGGATAAGATTAAGGCACTCCCATATAAGGTCACATCCACCCGATGTACATCATCAGCTAATTCAATGGTGTAGAGGTTCGACGTTGTCTCATAGACACCGGCTTCGAGATCAACATTATCCTGACTCGGACATTAGGAAAGCTGGGGTTATCTAAGGATGACTTGAATCCCTATAATTTAAGGATTCAAGGATATTACAGGACAGAGTGGACCCCGGTTGGAAAGATCCATTTGAAGACCCAGTTCCGTGGCCTAGTTGCCAGTACTAAATTTATGGTCATCTCCCAAGACACCGCGTTTAATGCATTGATGGGAAGACCATGGCTCCATCTGCACGTGGCAGTCCCCATGTCGTATCACCAGTGCCTCATGTACTCCTTGAATGGTCAGTTAGGCATGGTCCAAGGTGATGCACCTTCTTTCCCCTCTTTTGAAACCTGTTATCTGGACGATGACTATTACAAGAGCAAGGATAAGCAGATTCTGGAAAGTGTGGTTGAGCCCGCCAGGGACACAAGGGACCCCTGGGTCAGTCTGGATGATACCTATGTCTTCCCAATCCATAAATTGGAGGTTACCACCCCCAACATGGAGAAATTCTTTGTTGTCTCGGGTTCAAGAGGAAGGTATATTTCCAAGTCCAGGCGATGGCAGAAAATCACCTCGTACTCCTACACAAACCAGGATTAGGTGATCCCAGAACCTCTTACCCCCGTGAGATACCCGGAAGTCCACCCCATGGCCATAGTGATACGTCATACATGTCTATTTTTCCAGGATAGAATAAATCGGCTCAAGCCGACGCGCCACTATTTCATTGATATCATCAAGTGTGGACCTTTGTGACGAAGACCAGATGGGATTAGATCGACTGCCTTAGACATTATGGTCTCTGTGGCGCATGATTCTCTTGATATGTTGTCTATTATTTTCTAGGTTGGTACCAGCCTCCCGTCGAGTTATTCCAACCCAGAGGAAGCTCCAACCACTGGAAATACCTCCTCTACATGTGATGAAGAGGATCTGGTAGATGCTCCCCCTACCTTTGAAGAAGGCGTCTCTACCAAGGTCGACGAGTTGGTATAAGTGAACCTTGGTAGTAAGGCGGATCAGAGACCCACATTGATCAGTGCTGCCATGTCCCTCGAGGAGTAGTAGAGGTACGCGGACTTCTTGAAAAAAAAACCATGATGTGTTTCCCTAGAGTTACGGTGATATTCCAATACTAGATCCTTAGGTAGCCGTCCACCGCCTCAGTCTCCCCACAAACCATCAAGGGTTCAAGAAACCTCCCAGAAAGATGCACCCTTCTCAGGGTTCCATGGTCGAGTAAGAAGATGACAAGCTCATTAGGGCCAACTCTGTTAAGGAGGTCTAGTACCCCTAGTGTATATCCAACATCATGCCTGTCAGGAAGAAGAATGGACAGATTATAGTCGGTATCGACATTCATGATCTCAACCGTCATTGCCCAAAGGATGATTTTCCCCTTCCAGTGATAGAATTGATGATCAATTCCCCAGTCTGGTTTCAATCCCTCTCATTCATGGATGGCTACTCTAGATAAAATCATATTCAAATTTCCCCTAAGGACGAGGAGTCCACTGCTTTCAGGGCACCAGAAGGTACTTTTTGGTACCACGTTATGCCCTTCGGCCTGAAGAATGCAGGTTCCACCTATCAGGGGGACATGTAGTGCATTTTCAATCCAATCCTTAAGACATTGGTGGAATGCTATGTGGAAGATCTGGTGGTCATGTCTCTCTAGTTCCAAGACCATCTCAAGGATCTTGAGAAAGTGTTCGGATTCCTCCGCTCCTGCCACATGAAGATGAGCCCGTTGATGTGTTCCATCGGGGTCACCTCCGAGAAGTTTATTGGCATTGTTGTCAGGTACTGAGGCATCGAGATTGACCTAGAGAAGAACAAAGAAATTAGACAGACTCCTCCCTCGAGAAAAATTTTGGATCTTTGAGGTTTCCAAGGACACTTAGCCTACTTACACCAATTCATCGTGAATCTTTCTGGCAAGTGTAAGCCCTTTTTGGGCTAATGAATAAAGTCTTTGCATACAAATGAGATGAGAGTGCTAGATCGCCTATGAGGAAATTAAGCAATACTTTTTCCATCCTCCAATTTTGATGCCTCCCGTCTCCGAGAATCCACTGGTCTTGTACGTGACTTCCATGGAATGATCTCTTAGTGGCCTTCTCGCCCAGAAGAACAATGAGTGGATAGAAAACAGTCTCCACTACCTCAGTCCCATGCTCATCGGTACAGAGACTAGATACGCCCACATCAAGAAGAGATACCTTTCATTGGTATTCGTAGTACAGAAATTGTGACACTACCTACAACACCATGAGGTATAGCTGGTGTCTCAGGTAGACCCGCAGAAGTACATTCCGAACTACCCCATTTTGATCGGTTATCTAGCACGGTGGGTGGTCATCCTCCAGCAGTTTGACATCAGGTTCATTCCCCGGAAGTATATCAAGGGACATGCATTATCAGACTTCCTGGCTTCCTATCCAACCTCCGCGGACTAGAACTTGGGCTTGGATTTTACCGATAAGGAGATCCTCTTAGTAGATCATGCCATCCTGTGTTGGAAGATGCACTTCGATGGTGCCTCCCAGAGCCCCACTAGCAGGAGGCTCAATGACCCTCGACCCAACAGTGTGGGCCTGGGTATCATCTTCATTACCCCAACACAAGACGTTCTGTCATTCTCATTCCTATTGTCAGAAGGCTGTACCAACAATGAGGCAGAGTATCAGGCTCTTATCGCTAGCCTTGAGCTGGCTCTAGAGATCAATGTACCCCATTTTCATGTGAAAGGGGATTCCGAACTAGTCATTAAGATGGTCAACGACGGCTATGTTGTCAAGAATCCAGAGCTCGTACGATTGTTGGAACATACCTTCCAGCTAACGGCCCAATTTTCTTCTTGACTGGAGGTTACCAATGTCCCTCGGTCACAGAATGGTTGAGAAGACGCTTTGGCCAGCCTGGTTGCATCACTTGCAGAGCCCGAACAGGACGATCTGATTATACACATGGCACACCAGAGATTCATTGCCCCTATCACCCCAGAAGATGATGACAGCCTGCGAGTAAGTCATCTTACCACAAGATCCTTCACATCAGGACCACTAGGATCTTAAGATGGAGTGGTTGCAGTGACTCCTGACCAGAGATCCCCTTTTGTGGAGTATCTCCAAAATGGTAATCTCTGGACAGACTAGGCCGAGAGTGAGAGAATCTGATGCCTTGTGTTGTAGTTTAACCTCAAGAGTTGTCCCAGTCTTGAGAAAATCCTCAAAAATCATGGGTTTGATGGTGTTCTCCTCTGTTGCATCCAAGGAGTCGAGATTTCTCATGTCGTGCTTGAGGTTCATCCCAGTTACTGTGGTTTCCATCAGGCTGGACCGAAGTTGTCCCATCATATCCAGAGATTGGGGTACATCTGGAACTCTATGACTCGTGATTGTATTGATTTTTCCAAGAGATTTCATGTGTGCCAAGTTCATGATAACTTCCTGCATCAGCTGCCAGAACCTCTACACTCCACCAATTACTCTTGGACATTTGTAGTGTGGGGACTCGATGTTGTGGAACTATACCCACCGGTGACAGCTCACTAGTGCATGTTCATCCAAATCGCCACTGATTTCTTTTCCAAGTGGTCTGAAGAAGTTCCGCTCAAGGAGGCCAAGGCTTGTTCCATCGTTGACTCATTGAGCTCCAATAACATCCATTAGTTTGGAGTCCCTCATGCCGTCCTCAGAGATAACGAATCCAACTTAAGAGCAGCCGAGCTGATGAAATTTTACACCATGTACAATATCCGTTCGAACCATACCTCCTGCTATTACGCGCATGCGAATGGACAGATCGAGGCATTCAACAAAACCCTCTTGAACATTCTGCATGAAAATGGTTGGTCAGAACCAGAAGAGTTGGCTGGATAATCTCCCCAACTCCCTCTGGGCCTATTGGACGATGACTAATAACTCCACCCTGGTGACCCCATATTCCCTAGTGTATAGAGCTGAGGCCGTCATACCCATCGAGATCCAGATGCCTTCGTTATGCACCATAGTCGATGAACAGCAGGCACCAGATAAGGTGGTTGAATTTAGTTTAGCTGAATTAGAAGCACTTGACAAGAATAGGCTTCCTGCCCTGTACAATCTAGAAATACATCAGAATAAGATGCCTAGAGCCTTCAATAAGAATGTTCGCCTCGACTCCTTTCTGCAAGGTGACCTAGCATTCGACCTCAGAGTGCCAATGATCCCTGGCAGGAAACCACCCAAGTTGGAGCCCAAATGGGAAGGAACTTACATAGTCCACAGGGTTTACCCCAATGGAGCATACTCCCTGGTAAACATGGATGCTGAGTGTATAACTCCTCCCAACAATGCCTAGTTCCTCAAGAAATTCTTTTCTAGAATCTGATGGTCCTGCGTGACCATAAAGTACGGGTCCCGCATGACACTAAACTACATGCTGGTACCACATGACCTTAAGATGCATTCTAGTCCTGTACAACATTAAAATGATCATCATCCAGCATGATGCTAAACTGTGTTTTAATAACTATGTATGGATTGATTCCCATATTTATGTGGTACATATGAATTCTCAGACACCTCATCTTGAGCCCAGCCCTGAGCTCTTCACATTGATTATCCCCCCTGGGTATAGTTCTCTCTAAGGATCCTTATATGATAAGGTGAAGGCTTACATAGCCCCACTCATACCAGGATAGTAATGGTCAGACCATTCACCTACTCCTGATTCTTCTATCCTCTCACATCCTTATTGCATGATGTTAAACTACATGGACTTCAATAACTACATATGGATTGATTTCCATCCTCATGTGATATGTACGAACGCCCAGAAATTTTTTCTGTTGGCCCAACACAAATGCCAGAGTCTTCCCCTTGGATCAAGACATGTGGAAGGGGTGAAAACTTTTTCCCCAATTCACGTCGAGATAACCTTGATCTGGTTGCATGTCTATCTCCCTGAAGACATTTTCCTCTATTGAAGACGGTTAATGTAATGCTTCACCCACTCCTTTGATAGGGACTCTATCATATTCCCCGTCTTGAAGGGCCCCTGAATGGTATGGTTTCTAGGACAAAGGGCTCTCTTTTAACAGTTCGGTCCAACTCCCTCATGGATGTCGAGAAAAAAGCCGATACATGTCCCGAATTTCGAATATGGTCTGCAATAGATGCTCATTTGTTGCTCCCATTTTAGGTCACTACAAGGATGATGTGTTTTGAACATGGTCAAAAGATATCCTGTGACATTGGAACCACCCCAAGATGTCCCAAACATCGATTTTACTGGGTCATTCTTCCCCGTTGTATCTCCATGTGACGAACTCCCTTTAGGAAAAGCCATATTTTAGTCCCCCATATAATGGGGAGAGCCGAGACCGTCTCCTTGTTTACCACACCAAGCACTGCCCATGTGGCCTTAGGAGCTGTGATGGGGCAGTAACCGTACAAGAGGGCATATGGCCTTCCATCAGTGGCCCAACCTAAGGCCCCTTAGCTTTTTCGGGCCCCCGGCCCAAGTTCTCACTTCAGGGATTATACAGAGTGGTATGGGATTATTTCCTCATTCACATAGGGTTGCCCACCATGCCGTACATATCCACGGACAAGACTCCCCATCCTTCCCCTTGTCCTCACTGCATGATGTTAAACTGCAAAATGGTCGGGCCTTCCTGACCGAGGCCCGGCCTCAGGCCCCTTGGCCTTCTCGGGACCCCGACCCTCATTATCACTACAAGACGTTAAACTGAAAAATGGTTGGGACTTCCTGACCGAGGCCCAGACTCAGGCCCCATGGCCTTCTCGGGCCACCGGCCCTCTTCCTCACTACAAGACGTTAAGCTGTAAACTAGCCGGGTCTTCCTGACCGAGGCCCATCCTCAGGCCCATTGGCCTTCTTGGGCCCCCAGCGCTCGTCCTCACTTCATGACGTTAAACTGCAAACTGGTCGACCCTTCCTGACCGAGGCCAAACCTCATGCCCCTTGGCCTTCTCAGGACTCGACACAGGTTCGCTCTTATGGGATTTTACGGTGTGGTGTGGGATTATGTTCCCATTCACGCTGGGTTACTCACCAAGTCGTACACCCCCCGCGTTAGGGTATCCTACCCCTGGGTGCCTTCAAGAACTACTTATGGCTTGATTCCCATCCTCATGGGATACGTAGAGATACACCAATATTTTTCCTAGGTTCCAGCCCTAGGAATCATAAATCTCATTCCTCCCCATTTCTAGCCCCCTGGCCTGACCCCTTAGGGGGAACCATGAAATGAAACTTTTCCCTGAACAAGTTCAGGATGCCCTAAGATGTCACTGGGAAGTTATGGCTCCCTTTATAGAGAGACCCTATCTTAAAGAAATAATGATCCATGATCAAACTGATACATCCATACAGTGTGCTTCCACCACGGTGGCATAATTTCAAAAGTGTTGGAATCTATTCGAAAAAACCCTCATCCCACATCCCACGCTTTGTGTGCCCCTTATTCGGACCCTCGTCCTCTTTCACGTCTAGGGGAACCCCCTAACAGTACGGATTCTTGGCATATGGCCTGCATATTATCCTGGGACAATGTTCCAGAAGACTAACAAATGAAATATTGTGTCTGGTCCCCTATTTCGAACATGGTCAATGGTCGACCCTCATTTTTCTATCCCCATTCCAGGATAACACAATGTGGATGCTATGTTTCCACAATGGTCAAAAATTATGATCCATTGCCACACCACTATCATTGTGGTCCACATTTCAAGCATCATGATTCACACATTTCCAATTCCTCATATTCAATTGGAATTCCGACATACTTGGAAATATCTCTTTGCACGTCTAGGTGCACTACATGGACAGGTTAACATCATTGGGCTGGCATTTACTGAGCATCCCCTTGTCCTAAAATATTCCTTCCTATTTCGAGATATCCCCCATTACTACATGTTTCCCACATCGAGAACGACTCATGTGGGATTAGTAGTTTTGGTAGGATGTGCGCCGACGCAGGCATGCTTCTCATCATCCCGAAAGATGTTAAACTGTGCTTCCAGAACTATGTACGGCTTGATTACCATCTTCATGGGATACATAAAGACACCCCGATATTTTTTCTAGGGTCTAGCCCCATGAATCATTAATCCTATTCCTCCCCATTTCCAGGCCCTTTTCCTGACCCCTTGTGGGGAACCGTGTAAATGAAACTTTTCCCTAAACAAGTTCGAGATGCCCCAAGATGACACACAGAAGTGATGTATCCCTTGACAGAGAGGCCCTATCTGAAAGAAGGAATGATCCATGATCAAACTGATATGTAAATACAATGTGCTTCCACCATGGTGGCATAATTTAAAGAGTGTTGGATTCTGTCTGAACAAACCCTCACTCCATATCCCATTCTTTGAGTGCCCCTTATTCAGACCCACATCCTCTTTCACATCTGGAGGAACCCCCTAACAGTATGGATGCTCGGCCTATGGCATGCCTATTGTCCTGGGCCAACATTATGGAATACTAACGGATGACATCTTGAGTTCGGTCCTGTGTTTCGAAAATGGTAAATGGTCGACCATCATTTGATATCCCCCCTCCAGGCTAATGCAAAAAGAATGTTGAGTTTCGAATGTGGAGAACAATTATTCTTTATTATCACACCAACCCTACAATGTTCTGAATCTGGGGTATCATGATTCACACATTCCTTTTCCATCAGTTTGGATTGATTTCAGCACCCCTGGAATTACCCCGTTTGTGCACAAAAGCACACTAGGATGATGGTAATTTGGCTATTCGGAGAGATTAATTCTCTAGTTAGGTCTCTCCCATATCCTCCTGAAAATTCAGACTGGTTGTCCAAACCCCAGGTTCCTGAATCTTGGTTTGCACTACTACATTTGGATGGGGTGATAGGGTGGTCATCCCTTGTTTTTGACATCGGGCCTGACCCACTTGAGCATAGGGAATGATCGCAGGATGCTCCGCGAACATCAAAAGGATGAAAAAAAACCAATGTAAAAAACATAAGTCATGAATGCTACGACATTCAAAAAATTAAATCATGAAAGTAAGTTTAAGGGTTTGTAATCATTACAGTACTCGGGGTCGACTCCCCCCATGGATAGATTGACCTTGTCAAAGGAACGTTGCAGCTCTGCCACCCTCCAGATAGTGGCGTCCAGTAGTTTCTGTCACTTGTTTACCTCCCGCTCCTCCTTGACAGCGAGAGGGCACAATTCACCGGCCGCAACCTGAGCCTGCTTCACACCAGTCCAGATAACGACCATCTCTTCAAGGGCTCAGTTCATGACCTGCTCGGCCTCCGGTTGATGGGCTTTCAACCACAAGACGAGCTCTGATTGTGCATCAAGATAAGTAGAGCACTCATCTGCCCGATCATGCAACCATTCAACCTCATTTCAGACCTCCCGAAGCCTCTTTATGTTCAACGCCTTCCTCCGCTGCTTGCCTATGCTAAGGCCACAGTCCTACTCCCACATCCTTTCCACCATAAGATCTTGGATGACCATGTGAGGGAGATGAGCGTCCACTCCCCCATCATATAGTTCGCGTAGCCGCAAGGGAATTCTATCCATCAAATCCATCCATAATGCATGGGAGTGTTATTGATGAAGTGCTCGATCAACATCCATGATCTGCAGCAGACTATTCTATTGTACTCCTCATCAGAGGCCATCTTGTCCCAGTTATCGTTATTACCTTGCTCGTATGTTGGGAATGACCCTAAGAAAACCTCGACTAGGTCCAAATCTAGCGTTGGATTAGGCGTGGCGGGACCGGGACTGTCTGGTTGATCCTTATCATCAGATCCCACTTTGATAATCTCAGGCACAACCTTATTGGCGCCCCCTCTAGTGATCCAGAGTGCTGCAGTTTGGTCAGAATGGATGTCCACCTCTATGACCATTGGCATGCCCCTGGGAAGGGCTCTACCAGAATCCTCTACCAACTTTGTCTCAGCAGCCCTGACCAATTGAAGGACAGTACATGACAAAATAGGGGACGAGGATGTCAGTAATCATGGTCAGGGGACGACAGTTGCATATTCGGTAGAGAATACTTACGGAGGTCAAATCCCTGGTCTTGCTCCCAGGATGATGTCCTCATAACCCCAAGATGTGCCCCCCATATATGGTTGGCAGATCTGGAGATTCTGGGGAGCCGCCTCACGTGTCCTAGCCCCGCTAGACATGGAAGTTGACAGAGCTCGGGCATGGATCCCGAAGGTCCCGCGTCAGCACCAACTGATGGACAATAACAAGGTCTATGCACAAGGTCCTACTAAATAGTGAAAATGCTGATGAGGAATCCAGAGTAACCTAAGGGTAGATTCTGAAGAAGGAACTTGGTATTTTACCTTGAGGGCCTCTACAAAATATTCAAGATCCGAGGACTATTCTCCCACCTCACCCTACTCTGGCAGACTCTCTCTACCAGCCTCGTCTCCTAAGGAGGACTCATCCGATTCTTCTAGAAGAGGGAAACTTTCCCCCATGTTAGTAGCTGACAACTACGGAAGAACCGTATGACCCAGTTGCACCCTGACCCAGTCTGTCATCAGGTGCAGGGCACCCAGGGAATTGATAAAATCCACTAGCTCGGCTATGTATTGCTCTGCCTCTTCCTGGGATACTGCAAAACCGACTCTAATAGGACCAATCCCTAGAAAGTTTGTCCCTTGGCAGTTAAGGTGCTACCATAACTCATATAGGCCAAAAAATTTACAGATGACTTTACAGATGTCCCATGCCTCCGGAAATAAAAAGTTCTCTAGCATGTCAATATGGTGCAACCGTTTCTCTAGAGCCAGAGTAGAAATCCAGTGGAATCCCTTCGGTAGATGCCCCTCTAGATTAATCTATTCTCATACGACCATCGGATCCACTTCCATTGTCGGATCTGTGACCACTACGTCCCCCTCAACTGGCGTGGGTACCGCCGCCATAGCATCCCCACCACGGCAGGATACCCTTGCTGCCTTTCGGACTTGGCCCAGAGATTGGGGAAGCTCACCCTCACCAACCAATATTGTTGGCCACTTCAACATATCCCCTAGATAAGCCACCTCCCAGCTGTGGGAATATTCATTTATCAGCCCAAGGACGAAGGTCGGTAGAGGCAGTACATTCTGCATGTTCCTGTCTTCCCATGTGAACATGAGCCACATCTACTACATCACACACAGGTTTACCTCGTAGCGCACCCCCATGTAGACCTGCGAGGTCAGTTTCTGTAGGCACCAGAAGTTCCTTACAAACTAGTGTGGGGTGTATGGCTTATATAGACACTCGTGGTCCACCCTGGCCACCAAGACTCCACCTCGAAAGGCCAGGTGATATTCCCGATGCTCTTATGTTCCCCAACTGTCATCAATCAGATACCCCGTCGGCAACATGAATGGTGGGAAATTGAATTCCTCCACCCTCTACACTAGGTTTAAAAATGATTGTGTGGTCAGCTTGGTTAGAAAGATCCCCACGACGTTCAAGATCGATGGATAGAAGTTTGACCCTGGAGGTGATATGGGGTTCGGATATTAATAGATAACCCTAATGTGCGCTGCCATCCACCCGTAAAAGAGATGGAACATCCCACATAACTTTTGTGGCCTTTTCCCCTCGCTGATGTGCCGCATAATTTTGTACAACTTAGAGAGCATCAGGATCCCTAGGTTGACCCGCCCTCATGTCACCATGGGGATGCCATGATTAAAGTGATTGGCCGCACTACCATGTTTGATCCCTCACTGGCAGAATCCAGCCACAGATGAGAGCTGCGATGAATGTCGCCAGCCTGACTATTAGCTGTTGTTCAGTACTGACACTGAACCCCTAGGCCATCCACTGGATATTCTCCAACCGAAAAAATTATGAATATTCCTTACTACGGACCCCCTTTTGGAATGTTTGAGGCCTCACTGGGAACTGACAGTCTACCGGGAAGTTCAAAAACTTCTTGAACAAATGCTTGAAGTGACCATCCATCACCGCCTCTTTATCCTCCCTCGGCATGAGCTCCATCAATGCCATCACCAGATGTGGCATCTATTCTAGATCCTCCCACACACCCATATCTGGGAGGAATTCATCATATATCTCCCCCAATTTCGGGACCCCTGAGATTTCATGAACGTCCCATAGGCTGATGCCGATGTCCCTGTGATATAAGTGGAAGGTATTCGTCCCCGGGGACCACCGGCTCAACAGCTCCAGCATTAGCTGCTTTGGCTGGTAGATATGGAACTGGGGAAGCTCAAGCTGCCTCATACATGCCCACTCTCCTCAGCTCCTCTCTGAACTCCTCGAACGAGGCACCTACCTAGACGTCCCAAGCCCAATCACCTGTAATGTTGCCGCCCTGGCACAGGTCCAATTCCTCAGACCACCCCTTCTTCTGGTTCCCCAGCGCCACCTTAAGGATGGTTCAGCATAGAGGAGGGGATTTCTTCGTCTGAAAAACCTTCATGTCGACATTCTTCATATGATTGTATAAACAGTCGGCGATGACAGGCATGAAGTTCTCGTGATCATGACCATTGGGCACCCTGAACCACTACTGCTGCTATGGCATGCTCTGGAACTAGTATGCTGACTCATCCCTACTTGATTCCGGGATGAAGAAGTTATCCCTAATCCGAAATTCATACAAGGGAAACCTCCTACATAGAAGGTAGTTCTTCTGGATCTGCCACAATAGCTCCACTAATGAAATATGTTCAGAGTGGCTCTGAACTAACTCTCCTAGCCCCAGACTGTTCGCCATTTCAACCCTTTGGGCAGCATCCTCAAGGACCCCCCTGGTCAGAATTTTGGTGGGCCATTTAGTTCTAGAAATTGGATGATTTTTTGTTGGATTGCGAAGCTCATCCACAGAGCTTGTTCGTGAATAATGCTCGCGAAGATTATTCACAGCGCGCTGGCTAGGCATTCAAAGCCAGATCATGGAGTGCAAAATGCGGAGTCGGGGACTCACTGTGCACTGCAAAGACTCGATTTGCAAAGAACACTCGTAGAGTACGCCAAGCCTCATGAATCAAGAGTGCAAGAATAAAAAATTGTGAAGAAGGGAACAGAAAAAAGATAGGGTGAGTTGTCTATTTATAGGCGATGGACTTTGGACCATCGTGGTGCATCCAGTTTGCATGGAGCTTCATGGTGCGCTCGGCCTGCGCATCCCGC
The DNA here is from genome assembly GCA_963277665.1 of Viscum album. Lineage (NCBI taxonomy): Eukaryota > Viridiplantae > Streptophyta > Magnoliopsida > Santalales > Viscaceae > Viscum > Viscum album. The sequence continues at coordinate 1,060,009,355 of OY728125.1, forward strand.
ATCCACCTTGCGAACCTTCTTCGCGATTCAGCACCACGAATGGCCGAGGATTTTGGAGATTTTCCTCAAAAATAGACCCTTGACCTCTCCGGGGCTCCAAGTCTGAGGAGGAATTTTTTGGCACCTAAATTATGGAAAAATAATAGGCCTAAATAAGGCCCCCAAGAACCACCTCATGAATCCACTTCGTGGAGTTCCCCTAGCACCACGGCCTCTATGAAGAAACGAGGCAGGAAGCTCCATGACAGCGGTTGACATTCACGAGCCCTCCGCGACACAAGGAGGCATGCCGCTATGCGATTTCCATTGACATTCATGAGCCCACCGTGAAGCAAGGAGGCGGGACACTCCGCAACCGCCATTGAGGTACTTCCTCTTCAGGAATCACCTCTTCAGGAATCATCTCTTCTTTGTCTCGTTTTGATCCCCTCTTTCGATAGGGATTCCTTTCGCGAAGCCTATGGGATTTTGCGATGGAAGGGGATCTGGTTTGTCATGGAGCATTTATGCTTCATGAAACACCCTTCATGTACACATGATCCACATACTAAGGTAGGGTCACTGTACTTCTCGAAGCACATTGCTTCCCGACACCTTGCTTCGTGAGGCACATTGGCTTCGCGAGGCAGTGCTCCACGAATTCCTGTCCACTTCACGAAGAACCTCACATATGAACCTCCACCTCATGCTAAGGCTAAGGAACCCCACTTCGCGAATAACACCCCTTCGTAAGTGACCTCATCCATGCGGAGCAACAAAGCTTCACAAGGCCTCACTAATAGACCCCTCTATTTGGAAATTCCATTTCCCGTGCGACCCTCTAGGTTTGCATGATGTGACTTCAAAGTCCCCTAGATGATACCACCCATAGCATTGGTTTTCCTAATGATTATTCACAAAGGCATGCTAATGGTTGTTGATTTTTAGCATAGCCATGCTAACGTGGACCCCTCGGTGGTTCTCTCCTTGACACCCCCTCGCCATGGCATTGCCGGTGCCTTCCCTCCCATAAGGATCAGAGGGTACCGGTTATGTACGTCCTTGGGGTGTGGAACACACTCACCTCGTCCGAGCTGTAGGATGTCAAACTGCCAAGCACCATCGTCCTCAGCACATAACGTTAAACTGTGACCTGGCCTCATGTATCGCAAGTGGGGTGCCCGCACCTTGGACATTCTCCCCACCCCCTGGTCTCCTAAGAGGATGATATCTTCCTTATAGGAGTGGCGTTTGTTCGTGGGGGAATGACAACCACCTTGGTGTAAGCCCCTAGCCTTTCTTGCAAGAGTCATCATCCAAAATCCTCCTATATTCCTCAGTACCAAGGACCAAGAGGGGAGATGGGGAAAGGGGTTCTTGTCACCCTCTCCCTCTCCCACTGGGATTTGTCACTATCGGGCCTCTATCCTGGATTATGTTCCAAAATTTCTTTCTCGGGGCTGTTCCATGCATAATCCCCAACCTACTTCCCGTGGACGCACCTTTAGCGACATGGTTGGCAGGCCTTTGCTGCCTCTTGTTTCTCACACTGAGAATGACTCATGTGGACTTAGAGTGAGCATAGACCAAGACATCGCCCCCATCCCACATGACATTAAACTATATTCATCTTTACCCGAACTATGTGGACTTTGATCCATGTCAAGGCATGGTACGTAGGAAGCCTCCACGAGGGTCATGGACAACACCCATGGGTTCTGAACATTGGGTTCCATCCCCCCACCATAACTACGAGGACTTTGATCCATGTCAATACATGGTACATATGAAGACTCTAAGAGGTTAGAGCCCCAACCAATAGGTCCCCAGGTCCACCTTCATGTCGGTTCACCGACACCCAACCTGAACTATGAGGCCTTTGATCCATGTCAAGTCATGGTACGTAGGAAGCCTTCACGAGGTTCAAGCCCCAACCCCATTGGACCCCAGATCCACCATCACATCGGTTCAACGACACCCAACCCGAACTACGGGGACATTGATCCATGTCAATGCATGGTACGTAGGAAGCCGACATGAGGTTCCAACACACCACCCATCGAACCCCAGTTCCACCTTCACGTCGATTCACCGAAACCCAACCCAAACTACAGGGACTTTGATCCATGTTAAGGAATGGTACATATGAGGCCTCCCAGAGTTTCAAGCCCACAACCTGGTCATTCAGACCATTTCAATTCACCAACGCCCTGGGCAGCCTAGAGTGTAAGCCCCACACCATCAGAACTATGTGGTCTCTGATCCCTGATATGGTAAGGTACGTAGGAAGACTCCACATGGTTCAAGACCAACATCCAGCCATTTAGACACATTTCAAATCGATTCTCCCCCGTCTTTCATGACGTTAAACTGTAGACCCCATTCAGCGGTAAGCTATTGTGACCCCGTTTAGTGGAAATCCGCGTCAGATGAACTATGCAGACTTTGATTCCTCACCATGGGGATACGTAGGAAGCCTCTTCGAGGCTCAAGCCTGAAACTACCATCATCTTCATGATAGTCTCATTCTATTCACCATCCCCATCTAACGCTCCATAATCCATCCTATGTCTTACCCGGGCCACCACATCCCAATGGTATCATGCCATTACATTCCCTATTTCATCTAAAGAGCACTTGAGAGGCCACCCACGTGATGGCCCCAATATCGGTGTTCCCCCCAGGGGGTTCTTTCGTCTTATCCACTCTAGAAAGTGTTTTGATCTGCCTGATCTGTCTCCCCAAGAAGTTAAACTCACAACCTTCCTTGTGTTAAACATGAGATGCCTGAGGAAAACCTCGGAAGACACGCCTATGGAGTAACCATCTCCGCTGGACGTTAAACATGAGGCATACCATATGTTGCACATAGGAAGCTGAGGAAAACCTCAGAAACATCCCCAGTGAATATGATTCCCTGCGTTCGATGTGGGATTCCTGAGGCCTCCGCGCCCTAGAAAAGCCGTACAATAAGGGACAGAAGATAGACATGAAAATCTCCCAGCATCCAGACATGCCAATGAAGCCTCCAACATGACTATTCCCCTATCTGAAGGTTGCTTCCTTGACAGGACCCCTTGTAATGTCCTGACAGAAGCAGCGTAATTAACTGGTGTCCATGATGATATGGCACCGGGAAGAGTTTCACGAACAACGTATTAAATCTATGAGGGAGACACGGACTAGGTGACGAGTTCTGAGGAGGAATACGTAGAAGGAAGAACCAACAACCCATCATCCCATTTTGATCGAGGTGTAGATGTCCCTGAATAAAGAGTGGATGTCGCCCGCCTTTGGAATGTGGGAATGTGGGGAAACAAATCTGCGTCTGCGGCACTCAAGAGGATGGATGTGCGTGCCCCAAAAGATGCATCAGAAATAGTTTCTCATCTATGGAATTACTTTTTTCACCCATGTCACGTTTTTTATCCCAAGGTAGTTGAGTTGGAGGTGGATTCATCCTTATAGGAGCACCCTATTAGGATTGTGGATCACAATAGGATGGTTCTCCATGGTCGGTCTATTCCTATGGTAAGGGTGATTTGGTTCCACTAGTGAGTACATGATGAGACTTGGGAGAGGGAGGCCGACGTATGGTCATAATGGACATAGTTTTTAAATGTTACTTCTTCACCACCCTTGGAAGGGAAATTTGGGGAAAATTTTCATTAAGGGGGGAGGAGGAGTTTTTAAAAACCCAGATCTTCATTTTCAGGTATGGATCATTATTTTGGGTTTATTTGTGGAAAATTAAAAAAGGGAGAAATTTTCTATGTACACAACATATACATTAGAGTACACGTCGTGTACCCAGTTTCCACACATAGCTATGTACTGGATGTGCAGGTGACCAAGAAGACTGCCTAAAGAGGGAGATGGTTGAGGCCAGTACATGGCGTGTACATTCAATGAACATGCCAGGTACTACTCCTGTTATTTGATTAATCATATCAGGGTCACATCTAATCTCTAAAACACTCTTCTTCTCCCCTCATCTCATATAGAAGTGTGAGGAACGACCGAGAAAATTTGATGTCCTATATTTCCTCCATTCGAACTCTGATTGAGATGTCATTGGGTGCGTTGGATTCCCACCAGTGAGTTATCTATTCCCCTAGAGTCTCCCATCCTGATTTCTTCTCTCTTGTGAGTTATTCAAGGTTGAATTTTTTTAACCTTTTATATATCTATGATGTTCTATGCCGATTCAAGGGCCAACGTTCAAGAGTGTGCATCTTACTATATCGAGGTAGGTGGTTTGTTACTTTATTCAATTTTCATTGGATTATATATTCTTAAAGTGTTGAATAACCATGTCAGGGTATTTCATATTTTTGATTTGATCTTATTTAATACCTTATATTGTTTGGTTGTTTGATTATGGGGTTTTTCCTATGCATAATATTTTATAACCTTGTTTATGAGATACCCCAGAGTTGAATTCTCTTGTTTGACTGTTATTGTCCATTTAGCCTAGGTTTCCTATGATTCATATCGTGTTTCCATTCCTTGAGTCATGTAGGATGGATTTTTTTGTTACATGTGATTCCTATTTATGATTTTATCAACATTAATCCATGTAATAGTTTGAATTACATGTAGATCCTTTAATGAATGTTTTATGTGCACTAATATTCCCATGGACCTTGAAATCGTTGGATGAGGAAAACTGTTGGTGAATCCATGTTTATTTACACAGAACCGTGAGAGAGTTAGTGTAGATTTTGAACTAGAGGTTATTGACCATGGGAGCTTCTCATTGGTCATTTATGATCATTTATACTATATTGACCCAAGGGGTATTGACTGTGAGAGCTACCCTGAAGGCATGTACAAATTATTAATGCTATGTAGTCCAAGGGTTTTGACTGTGAGAGAGACCCAAAAGGTTCTTATATTTATTCCATTATATGTGGTACCATAGGGTTAGACAATGAGGGCTTTCCCATAGGGCCGGTTGTCAATAAATGAATAATTTTGATGAGTCTTCCAAGCCAAAGTACAAGCTTGGACTCTGTCTTACATGGTAGTTTAGATAGTCTTATGAGAAATCTATGGTTAATATTATACTATGAGATATAGATATTAAGAAAGATCGAGATGTTACATTATTCAACTGGTTGAATAATTTATAAATGTAAATTAATGTAATTGAAAAATGTCGGATTGTTTAATTTTTGGTACTTCCAATTTTATTACTTCATTTCAGCATATTTACTTTTATATATATTCTCGGACATTTAGGCATAGATATTTTGGTGTTTACCATCTGGTATTAATCTCAAAAAATGTATGGGTCCTTCTCTAGTATCCAAATAGAATATATGGTTGAAAGTATAGATAACGGAAAGTTCCCTTATTCATTAGGTATTTGATTGTAGTTGGATCTGGAGAACACGGGACCAAGCGGATGCTTGCAATGCTATTGGAGATTATATTTTATGTACTTTGGTTCATTATTGTATTTCCATCATTTTGACTTGTTTTAATGCTTTACTAGATACATCTGACCTGCATCATTTATTTTTATATGATGATGTTTTTATAATAGAAGTCTTCCATTATTTACTTCTCTTGTATGGTATTGTTGCTTTCGCTACGGATTACTTTTTGTTATGTCAATGTGTATACTCTACCAATGAGGGAATATATTCCCCATTATCATACCAAGACCCACAATTCAATTCAGTATCCTCTGTCATTTGGGGAAAGATGCTTGAGGTCATGTGACCAACTATGTTTGTGGCACCTTTCGTCGGCACCTAGATCTAGGACGATACTTGAATGGATTTCACCTTATCCACCATTTCATCGATCATGTCAGGTCCCATCATCTTAAATTCATCATCTTTATTCCATAATTATGGTGTTATATATATTTTTCTAATAAGAAAAATATTTTGGATCTATATTGTTGATTGCGTGAAAACTATTGTTGTACGATAATTCATCCATAGGTAGACGTTAGTCATATCCATTGTTGAAGTACAAATAACATGCTATCATATTTTCCTCTATTTTATGAATGGTTTGAAAATATTTTCCATCAATATGAGGATGGTAGGCTATACATAAGTTCAACTCATTATCCATAGCGTATTTGAGACTTTTTCATAACATATAAGTGAATATCAAATCTTGATCAGATACAATTGATGATTGTACTCCATTCAGTCTTACCACTTCTTTGATGTATATCCATGCAAGTAACTCTATTGGGATGTCCTCTCAAATTGTGATAATGTGAGCTGTGTTTGTAAGATGATCTAAAACAACCCATATACATTATTTCAATTAGAATTCTTCAAAAGTCCAATGATAAATTCTATGATGATGTTTTCATATTTCCATGTTGGTATGGGTAATAATTACACCATCACCTTATAAATTTACCTTTCAACCTCCACATTCTAAAAAACTAGAAACTTAGATGTATATTTAGCAATATACTTCTTTATATTTTGACAACATTACTTATCTCAAAGTCCTCATTAAATCTTTGTGCTCCCTAGGTGAATTGTGATAGTTGAGCTATGTGTGTCATTAAGAAGCTTCATATTTATCTCTACAACCTATGGTACACAAAGTCATGACCCCACTCTTACAAATCCTTACACATCATTTTTAAACTCAGAGTATGTCCCCTTTCTCTTGGTTTCAACCTTCTTCTAAATTTTCACATTATTTCTTTGACAATCCATTATTTTCTCCATGAGTTATGGTAGAGAAATAATCTGAGAAAAGATTGTTGACGTCTCTTCCTTAATGATTCTTATATACATCCATGTCAAATATAAAAAGTTTTTTAACCTTTTAAAATATCATAATTTATAATGTTGTTGGATCATTTATACATGGAGTATCAACCACATTAATTTATTTACTCAGATGATAATGGAGTGAGAAATCATAATCCTTGATGAGATATAATCATCTATAATGGATCTTATTTGGATCCTTTTTTGTGAATATATGTTATAGGCTCCTATAGTCATGTAATATTTTACAAATCTTTCCATAGAGGTAATTCCACCATATTTTCAATGAAAAGATCAAATCTTCAAACTACATATCATTTATTAGATTGTTTGTTTTCATGAATTTTCAAATTAATTATCTTATAGGCTCTGATATTGTCATTTAACATTAGTAAACAGCCCAATCCCTTCTCTAAAGCATCAATATACACCCCAAATAGTTCCACACTTGTATGTAGTGTGATCATTGGTGTAGTGATAAGCCTCTTTTACAACTCTTTAATGTAGTATTCAAAATCACTGGTCAAGAAAAAATTCAACCACTTCTATGTCATCTTGGTTAGCCTGTTTGAAAATTGTCATAAGTTATTCAAAAACTATTAGAAATACCTTGGTGAATAAGGAATCTATGGATCAACAGTATAGATGTTTTTTGGGGCCATTCATCAATTTCCATTCTCATGTAAGGGTCCACAAATATTCTTTTTCTAGTGAAACATTACCCCAATAATGATACTTGTTCCATACAAAACTCAAATTTAATGTACTTTCATAATGTTTTTTCCTTTGAAAAGTATTTTGAATTGTATTAACATGCTCCTCGGGTTCCCCCTTTCTCTTAGATTATATCGTAATGTCATCAATTAAGACTAGAAAAAAATCAATGTATTCTCTATGGACCATTTTCATTAAATCCATGAAAATCACAGGAGCATTGGTGAGTCTTAATGGAATCCTTATGAACTCATAGTGTCTATACATCATTCAAAAGGAATTCCCGGGAATTTCTTCCTTCTCCACATTTAATTAATCCTATCCCAACTGATGTTCCACCTTTTATAAATATTTGGCACCGTGTAGGTGATAATACCAATCATCTTTCTTTAGAATGGGATACGGGTTCATTATCAAGATTTTTTTCTTATGATAATCAAAACATAAGTGCATTTATACATCATTACTTATGATGAAGAGGACTTGTTCGCCCCATGGTGGAGCACTAAGGAGTACAAAACCGTTTTCCAGACTCTCTTTTGACTATTTCTTCAGTTATTCTTTCCCAAATGTAGCCATTAAATTTTGTGTCTTTGATATAGGAAGATATATAAGAATAATTTCAATTGAGAACCCAACCTCTCAGTTAGATGGAAGACAGTGAAATTCTTCAGGGAATACATCTGTTCACTCTTTCAGAATAGTGATGTCTTCAATCATAATTATCTCATTTTTATCAATCAATTTAGATAGATAATCTTTCTCATAAGGAAATAATATCTATAATTAAGATAATAATTATAATGTATATTCATCTTCCTCCTTACAATTTTAACGAATTGTAGGATACATCTGGATTTTACGACCGATCTCCATTTCATGATAGTTGATGTTGTATTTGTATAGTTATATCCAATACATGCACAACATAACATTGAAATCCACCATAGGATGTAAGACAACATTTCCTGGGAGGTTCATACCAAAAACATTAACTAGGGAAGATTTATATAATATGGATGCAATAATTTCCCCATTTAAAATTCTTATCGATAAATCAACCTACATGTTTTGATTTGGTGTTTAAATAGTTCTTTTATACAATCAACATATTTATGAATGTGTAAAAATATAATAAAATGGTACATTCTCTATTATTTAATGAATTACCATCATACATGCTACCACATTATTTTTAGAATCTACCTCAGCAGTAGTGATAAAATATTCTCTTCCTTTCTGTCTTAGTGTCTTTTTTTGTTGATTTCCTCCAACAATCCTTGTATTAAGGAAATGACATGCCTAATTACCATTTTCCATTCAGATGAAACACTAAAATACAAGTTAAGTGCTGATACGTACCTTCCTCTCCTCTTCTGCATTTGTGGTATTATTCATATTCATTTTTCAGTTATTATCTATATTTGCATCTCTTCCACATTTAAATCATCCCATGTTTCCCTTTAATCAGTTTCTAGGATACTTCTTCCCACATTTTTGACACATGGGATATTGAGTTTTCATTCCATAATGGTAATTTTATATCGATCAACCCATATTAAAGTGAATTTTACGCTTTTTTTCTTTCAAAAATGAGACCACTGAGAGTATTTAATATCCATTTTTACCTTAAGGGCATAATAGAAAATCTCCTCCTAATTATAGAAGTTTGAAAATTACAAATGTTTTCATAGACTCATATTTAGTCCACTAAATAATATATCCAACTTTGTTTAGGTGTTATTGAATTATCCCGAGGCATATCCTAGAATCCTTGTGATGTTTTCCTTGTATGCTATAATAGACATGTCTTCCTTTTGTTTCAGTCCAAGGAACTCCGTTCTTTATATTAAGATTGAGGGTTCAGTGAAAACATTTAATGAAAAATATTTTCATTAATCTTATCATTTCATGGAATCAATTCCCGATATAGAAATATTATTCTTTATTAGTTTCAACCACTGACCAGATTCCCCATCAAAATGATAGACCTCCAACACAAGTTTTTCTTCTTCTATGTATTGAAAAAATGATAATATATTTACAATGGGGTTAATCCATTGTTCAATGAGGATGGGAACTAAATATCCACTAATTATGAGAGGACATTGTCACATAAAATATTTAACCACAATTTTTTATTTCATTGAATAAGGATGGAGTTTCATGCGATTCATGTTATTACTCATAACTTGATCTAGTTGATTAAGTACTTTCATGAAATTTTAAGCACCCATTCCCTTTATATTTGGAATATCATTAGAGAAAACTCACCTTGCCTATCACATTTATTATTGGAATGGGTTATTCTATTTAAATCCATTAATGTAGGAAGATAATGTAAAATTAGGGGGCCTGAATAATTAGCTAATAAGAATTTAAAAAATAAAACATTGGACACAGAAGGATAAACTTGTAAATGAAATGTATATCCCAACATGTGATGCTTTAAGATTCAATCTTGTTTATCTCTGGTGATATAATTGTCCATAGGGTTCAAAAATAATTTTATCTAGTACAGATCTCAAAAAATAACTAAACCTTTCTTCGATACTTTGTATATCAACCCTATCCTTTTACACATATCATTACAAGATTCAAGTAATAATTTACTATCAAATACGACCATGTATCATAATTTCTCGTGCCTTTTGGAGATTAGGTAGATGATTCTGAAACATGAAACAAAACTAAAAACTTTTTTTTACTTATTCTCTATAATAATCTCTTAGGTTCCATTGATCTCTTACATCTGCATATGATAAATTGGGGAATACATGAACAAAAGGGATGACCTAAAAAATACAAGTATTGGAATAATAATATGAATCAAACATAGCACATTGGTTTGATGGCATAACATGATGGAATAAAATTCATAGAAAATTAACAAACATAATTAATAATAACATGTATAACTTGGTAACATATAATCCTCAAAGCATATAAATGTGAAAACAAAACACGACATGTTATAAGCATGAGTCAATGGAACCTGCCAATACTATATCACATGGTGTAGAAAGTCCCATAAAGGATTTAGGTTCAATCCATGTACCAACATGATGTCTCATTAGAGTAAAAATTACTCAATGAATTGTAATTCTATCTATATGCTATAAACATAACTTGTTCATGAATATATATTCTTCATTATGAATCAACCATAAACATAAGGTATACCATTCAAAATACAAGGGTATTGTAATCATGTCATGGAGCATAAAAAATCATTGTATGATAAAATTGTCAAACAGAGAGTGAGTTTAAATCATACATGGTAATTAATAAGATATAGTAGTATTAGATCATGATAAATTTTATCAAATTTATGTGGAAACAAGTCAAACATATTGTTTATGAAACATTAGAAATAAAACATTTTAATTCCTTTGATGAAAATATTTTGGAAATTTTAAAGAGGAAAATACATATTTATCTTCATAAAACAACAAATGAACCAAGATAGTGTTTTGTGATAAAATTAGTGATTTTATAAAAATATTTGGGGCATAAAAAATAATACGGATAGGACCTATAAATGAATGATAAATTTGGAAATTCCCTTTAATTGGGCTTGATTATCATGAATATTTAATATGAGAACCTTTTTAAAACATGTAATTACCCATTAAAAAGGAATAAAATGATCAGGATACATGATCATGAAGAGAATAAAAATAATTTAGAATGTGTAAAAAATATAAATTGGTATCAAAGTGGGGTAAATAGAGAGAGCAAGTAACCCATTGGAAAAATGGAGCATTAAAAAGAATCCCTTACCTTATGCCTGAAAAGGTTCTGTACATGATCATAATGACTTATATAATCAGATGAAATCTATTAATTAATTAATTAAAACCCATTTATAAATTTATTTTATTTATTAAATTTTAATTATGTTAATTTAGGGCCCTTTTTATTTGTTATGAGATTCCATTTCATCATTTGAGAGCATTAGTTTCTTTGATTTTCATGATCGGTTTACTTATATACATGTTTAAAAAATCATGTCAAATGAGAATGGTTTTTTAGAATTGAAGTTATAATGTATTAATGGACATAAATTATATTTTATTTTGATATAATTAATTTTTAAATTTGGAATGATTATGAATCATTATATAAGATGATAGGGATAATCGTTTAGATTATTTCGGTGGTTTTTCTATCATCACAAACTAGTTTTTATCTATTTATTAATATTATGTATATGAATTGGTTCTAAAACATTAAATTAATTTTAATACATATGTAATAATAATTTTTAATCATAAAAATGGTTTTATTATTGGTCTTGAAGGTGTTAAATAAAATTGAAAACTTCATCATCCTTGAATGCAATAAATTAACACTTCCCAGACAATGTTTTCATTTCAAGTAAAAAAGTAGAGCGGAAGAGAAGTGATTATGATTTATTATAATAAAATGGTAAAATTAAATAATATATAGGATAATGGATTTTTCATTCCACTTGCGTAAGAGGAGGTGAGGATAGAATGAAACAAGAAAAAAATGATATAAAAGTATAAGAAAATGAAAGAGGGTTTTACCTCTTGAATTTATCCTCTTTGAGAACCATATATGGGAATGGGGTTTGGTATTTTTTAAGACCATGAGATCCTAGAATTAGTGGAGATATATCAGAAGTTTATTAGGTTGAATTTGGAAAATGATAAAATATTAAAAGGTTTGAGGAGAAGGGGTGGTATTTATAGGGGAGGAGAGGGGTGTTTCCTTATTATTGTTTTCATTAGTTTGTTATTATTCCTCAATGATAAGAATTTATTGATACTTATGACTAAATATATTAAAATAATGAATGATAATTCGAGATTATGGGAATAAACAATCGATACATCATCTTTGAATCAATAATTCATGTATTTATCTTGTATCGTAAATTATAGATTATAACTATTCACATAAAATATAAGTATTTTATAAAATTCACAAAAATTCACTAAAATATTTTTTAGATGATTCTAAATAAAAAATGAAACATTTTATGAAAATAATATTCTAAAGATGAAAATTTTAATTTTTAATTAAAATCATCATTTACATGGAAAATATTTATTTTAGAATTATAACTGAATTTATAACATGTCGAAAAGTTATTTTTGGTTTCATAAAATTATATTAAAATCATAAGAAAAAAAAATTTATTAATGAAAATATTTTATGAAAAATATTCTTTGAAATCATTATATTAATTATAAACTTTTAGATATTTATTTACGTTACACAAAAATACCAAAACAAAATTTATCATCCAGAAAACATTTATTTAATTATAATATGGTATAATTTTTTATTATTTTCATTTTATTGATGAATGTTTTTTTTATTGATTTATTTTTTAAATTATCGTTGAATTTGTCAATTAACTATTCATACAGGTCCTATTACTATTCCAAATTTAAATTTAATACAAAATTGGTATAGGCTCCTTGACTTCGAGAAATACCTATTACTTTTTTTATTCTACATTTATAGAGGTTCTATTGTGTTGTATATGTTATTTCATATTAGTTATGATATATGAAATAATTATCAGAAGGTAATATCCATTGATAGAATTATGTGCTATTAAATAGTGGAACCTTGAGCCGATAGATCAATATTTTTTTCACCTTCTATGGTTAATGTTATTGTGAAAATTTCATTATATAGAGTGTATTGAAATTTACATTGAAATTTTTACCATGTATCCTCATAGATGAGTACAATGAGGGAGGAAATCAGGGCACTATTAAAACATTTGAGCATCAATATCCAACGGTTTCAGAGAACTTCATTGATGACTATATCTATGAATGATTCTTGAGGGTTATTTGATCCATGGATGGTAATACTTCTCACACTAATCCTTTTCTGTCGAATATTAATTAAGAGATCCTTATAGAACATCATCTTATGTCCATTGATATGGGAGGCCCCCATTTAGTTATTTATGTGATTATATTAGTCCATATAATCTTTAGGCATATCGATACATGGATCACTAGGAGGGTGAAGCTTAATGCATGTGTGTTATGTGGACCATCCAATAATTGTTAGAAAATTATGGAGAAAATTAGTTGTTAAGAGAAGATAAACTAGAAAACATTCAAGGAAAAGTTATTAAATCACTTTTTTCTAATGATGTTGACTACTGATATAGTTTGTGAGTTCATTCACAAGAAGAAAAGAAGCATAACATTCATGGATTATATAGGACACCGTACTAGCCTATAATGTTTATCTATATCCTTATAAGCTGATGAGATCTCTCTGATGAATCATTTATGGATTCAGATTTTCTAGGAGGGAAGGATATAGGTGAGCATATTTCACTGGAAAAAATAAATGGACATGAGGAATCAGTCCCTCATCCTAAAATGGAACTTGAGGGAGGCCTAGGTGGTATACATGCATTCACGTCAGGGTGATCAGAAAACACTTCTTATAGAATAATTAAGAATGTATAATTTAGTTATCAGTAGAGAATTTTTCAAAAAAATTGTTATGGAAGTGTAAATTTGTCTTATGATCATGGGATAGTATAGTGCTTTTATTGTATAAAGTTTATCCATAGGATAAATCAATTCCTTTACCAAACTATGGATTGTTTACCTTCAAGGTGGTTGGGTCATCTCTTGAGGGTCTCTAGAAACCCCCAACATTTGAGTGGTGGTCGGGGATCAGGATAGGCACCAAATTCTTAGAGAGAATCAGAAACTCCTCTGTATAGTGGTAGTTGAGGTTATATTAGATTTTTAGGGAAAGGTAAGAGATGTGGTACCCTAGTGAAACATAATTAGTACCTACACAAGGAATAAGAATAGGTGATTTAGAATATAGACTTCGGGTAAGGGGTGAGTTATATTAACGTTATACCATATACTCCAACTAGTATGGAAGTCGGAACATCTATGGTGTAAGGTATGATTATTTTATCATATAGGCTTCACTTTATTTTATTTTATATAAGGGAATTGAATTCCTTTTTGTCTACTCAACTGAAAAAAATGCTTTGTATTTTATAATGGTGAATTTGAATTGAATTATAACTATTGAAACACCATCAGTAGTGGGATCGGTGGATATTATACATTGGAAGGGGTTTCCACATTAAATTGGTGGATACTATTATTTTGGGAGATTATTGTGATTGAAATGACATGCCTAGATTATAATTTTCCTATGAATTAGTGAGTCATTTTCGAGGATCATATTGAATTTAATCGTAGGAGAGTAAATAATCTATCTCTATAAAGGGGATACTATATGTATTAGCATGAATGCAATCTTCAGGCTGGTATTGAAGGACCATTTTTGTGTATATTGGATTTTTCCCGTGGCTCAAATAGTGGGAGATATTTTTTAAAATAGTATAATGTATTATGATAAATTTATTCTAGTGTTTGACCATTTACTGTAATTTTTTTGTGAAGAGTTATTTGGATTACCACCCATGTTAGAACTTGATTTAATTATTGAGTTAGTGTTGGAAGATGATTTAGTTTCTATCCTATATTATAAGATGGAACTAATAATGATTTTTTATTAGAAACATCATTTTGAATATATGGAGGAAAAGATATCCACATGACCTCGTACATCAGCATTGGGTTATCCCATGCTTTTTTTTCATGAGAAAAGATGTGACTTTTCACTTGCGTATGGATTATTGGATATTGAACTAGATGATTTCTAAGAATAGGTATCTGCATCCATGCAATGATGATCACTTCAATCAAATGAGAGGTGTTTGGATATTCACTAGGATTGATTTGAGGCTAGGGTGTAATCAATTGAGGGTGATTCCATATAACATACCGTTAAATTATTTTTTATGTTGATATGGATTGAAAAAATATTTGGTGATACAATCCATTTTGATGAATGAATTGATGCTATTTACGACCTTGATGAATAAAATCATTCATCTATTTCTAGATATGTTGTTCATTTCTTTTTCAATTTTATCTTATTGTAATAAATTTCTACAGATAATCATTAAAAACATCATGAAGTCACCAAGAATACATGTAGAGGGAATTGGATTTATGAAATTATATCAAAATAAAATTCATGGATTGATAGAGTGAACTTAAAGGGCCATGTTATGTCATGAACCATCCCAATGGACCCATTTCATGACTCTTGAAGCTCTCCTGTAATATTATAATTTTTGGTGATTAGTTCTAAGTAGGAATATCATTAACATGTGAGGAATTATCCTATGTATATGTACACACATACACACCTCCAATCCTATTCAATGGGGAAATTTAAAAACAACTGAACAAACTGTCATGAATACTTATAAATCCCACGACCATATTATAATGGGAAGTTCATGAAAGTAAATAGGTCCAAATAAAATACAACCTCTTGATTCCAAAAACAAGTCCATATTGAAAGTAAAACAGGGACTACTATCAGAATACAGTATGAACACACATCGATCTGTATGGTCTCACTATGTATTGAATTATCCTAGTCCTTCAAGGAATTTATCAAAAGTGTGATCATATTCAGAAGACATGACACATGTGGGAAACACCTATGCAAGAGTGAGTATAATAATACCTAGTAGTTTAACTCGATGCTACAAAGCATATAACAAAGGATATAAAACCATATCTACACAGGTATATGTCTATGGAACCTATAATAAAAATATCCCTATATACTCAAAAAATAAAAACCATCAAAAGTAAGTCAAAACCATAGTATACCATCCTAGGATTATAGTTTTATAATTCCATGTAGCACTATATTGGGAGACCACACTGATGAGTCTGATATCACCGATGATGTCAATATGAGATGTAGTGGTCATCGAGTATCTCTATTAGAGGTACAAACTGAAGGTTTAAATAGGTTTGACACACAGATGTGGATTACAACCAACAACATGGGGTATACCAATAAATCAATCTGTATTATACGTATAAGTATAAGATCTTCACTAGTGTACTATTGGTCATGATGATACTAAGAGGTCCATAGATGGAATGAAGATTAATAGAGGATGTCACATTGGGCCTCATAGAAGGATTCCAAAAACTATATCCAAGAATCCCTACTCATGGTATTAATATACTATGAGAAAGAGGAAATTCCATACCAACCATTAGGTAATAGATAAGAGGAACACACCATAAATAAATGTTTTCACAGTAAAGAGGAATAAGGCTCCAATCAAACATATAAGATATACACAACATCATGTAGGGTTTCACGCAGTGTCCCTTTACCACAATTCCTGCCTGTGTAAATGGCCCATGTCTCAAACCATGTCCATGTCCATGTAGAAGTACATGGTTTGTAGGATGCACGTGTACTCTACTCATTGTCTGGTACATCGATTAGTCTATGTACATGTCCAGACCATGTCTATTTAATGCAGTACACAACATGCCCCAACACATGTCTTTTTACACATATAAGTAAACACTGAGCCTCCAGGGAGAAACCATATGTTGTCTGAAGGGAGTCACATGTTGTGTAATAAGAAACATCCTCCAAAACCCTATCCACCATGTATGGGGTACCACTTGGTATGTTGATTAATGTTACAAACCATGTATCATGGGATTTCACAAAAATCCAGATGTAGTTCTTCATATCTCGTTTGTTCCTCTAGATTTGATCGGGTGGCCGATTTACTGAAAAATCATATATCATGTCTCTTTGAGTCATTCCATCATAAAAAAACAAGATATGGCCCATCAATTTTTTTAGAAAATTTAATCATTCATCATTATTCATATGATAAATAAGAACAAGAATGTTGGTTTCCAAACTCATCAGATTGACCCTACGAATCCATCGTCGAACTACCTTAATGTTGGGAGTATCCCACATATAGTATATGAAATCGCAGCACCATGAATTGGGTGTGATGTAATTGATTTCTTCATTGGATGTAAAACTGTGGGGAAAAGAATATTTCAAGAAACAAATGAATAATAGTTGGAGAAATCCCAAAAATAATAAAATGTATCACACCTTGATCGGTGTTTGAGTCATCCTTAATCAGTTCGCATATAAATAAAAATAAATAATCAAAAATGAGAAAGAATTTATACCAATCAACCCCCACCCAAAATAATCCCATCCCACAATATGAACAAACATTAAATAAAAATTTCCATCGATTGATTTTCATTCTAAATAGAAATTAAGAAGAGGGAGAGAATCCAAAATAAAAATCCTTTATTACACAACTTAGTTGATCACTAATGAAGAATGATGTGTCATCACAGTGATCGGAAAGATCCTCCTTTTCTGTTGCAAGTTGATCATCGATATATAATCCAGTTTTCAATCATTTGAGATATATCCACCAATCTATCTCTCCAATGACTATCCAATTTCCCTAGGTTTTTGCAGATAACACTAGGATTTATTCATAATAGTATAATTAATGACTAATTAGTCTCTACATTAAAGAAATTAGAATAACATATTTTATTTATTATTTTTTTCATTTTATTCCCATGATGAATTTTTCATGAATATCCCATGATAAACAAGGTTATTCCAATCCTATGGTATAACTCCTATTATGAAATCAATGGTGCCCTAAAATTTTTTATGTGGCCCCCATCTAGAATTTAATCCACCTTTTCATGAAAACCATGTTCGAAATTTATTTAATATATTTTAAACATTTATTTTGGGCACATTTGTCCCTATAATTTCACTTCTTCTCACTTGTTGGTCAAGAAAATAATCCATACATTATCCTTAAATAATACTAGAAAAATTAGATTCATTACATTCAACCCCTTGAGGAATTACCTCCTCGAAATCCAAAACAATGGCTACACAAAGAGAAGAGGGTACTGAGAAAAAATCAACGACCCCACTACCATTTTCTCTCCTAAATATTCTCATTCTACCACAAGACACACTAAAATAATTACTTGATCAAAAAGGATTCTCTCATGCCGATCTTCAATATCTACCGAATACTTTGACAAGGTAACTCCATACTTTATATTCATATCTCCCTTGTTGATAATATATGATGGGTGATGCACATATCTTTTTACATATGAATTGTGGAAGACGTCGTGTTCCCATTCTAACTGCAAAGGTAGATCTATATGGTACTCCACCTCTCCAACTCTACATAGTATTTGAGAAGGGCCAATGAACCTCAGAGATGTATTTCATTGCTGAAAAAATATCAATAATCCATGTTATGGTGAAAACCATAAGAACACATATTCTCTTTTATCGAACTTTAAATGCCTCCTTTGTATTTCAACATAAGGCTTCTAATGGATTTATGATGTCTTCATCTGTTCTTAGTGGATCTTCACTTTCTTGGATGTTTATCACACTAAATATATTTTAATGAGTCACTAATATCCTAGTTCATTCAATAAATGTGGGGACATATATGGTCACCCAAACAATTCCTCATGTTGTTATATTCCGATGGTGGAATGGTAGATATTGTTTCATTCATACACCACTAGTGGAATGTGATCCTCCAAACTATGGCCAAAGTATAACATCTAATATTGCAGAATTTCCTCTACAACATGAATGATTTTCTCTACCTAGAATTAATTGAGGGGGGGGGGGATGAAATACTATGATAAGGCATAACTGATTCCCAAACACCTCCTTTAATCCCTTCCACTATAAGGATGTGAATCGATCATCACTATCAAAAATGATCATCGCTGGAACTCCAGGGATTTGGAATATCTCCTTCATGTAGAAGCATACAAACCACTATAAGGAACTCTTCTCCCAAATTTCTATGAAGTCTTCTATCCTAGTGAGTTATTCAATTATCAAATAGATTTTATCAGGTTATATGGACATATGTGGTAATCCCAACATGAAGCCCGTGGATATCCCATCCCACTTCCATTATCAATCCTAAAGGGGATGAGCTTAACCCGCTTGAACATGGATCCCATTCTTCCCTTAAGGACAAGATATGCACCAATAAAAAAACTCTATAACACTTTTATTCATCCATTCCCACAAAAAAACTATTGCTAGAGGACTTGGTACATCTTTCCCACATAAAGATGTATCACTAAAGTATATATATTAAGATCTCTGAGAACATCCTCTCATAAAGTCACTAGTACCATAATTTATCCTCTATGAAAAAATATATGCTCCCCACCATTATAAAATCCATTAGAAGCATATCCAATTGATATCTGAGTATGAAGGGTCCTATAGTTAGTATCCCTATGTTGTGCCTTTTTGGATTTCTACTAGTGCAAAGGGGTGAAACCCTTCAATTGGAGGTAATATTCTCATCATCGACCTAGAAATGATAACTAAAATGATGCCAAATTCTCTGAATCATCATCAAATAACTGTGAATAAGATACCATAACGATACAATCTTTTACCATGTTCCCCTTCACATGATTATAGAAAATTTGGAAATCAAAATCTAGGAGAAATTCTATCCATTTCCTTTATCGCAAATTAAGAACCTTCTGAGAGAACATGTAATTGAGGCTCCTATGTTCAAAGTAGATGATAATCCACTCCACCAACATGTCATATGACCAAAAAATTATATAAAAGACTATTAATTGTAACTAATGTTCATGTGATACGTAGTCCATCTCGTGTGGTCTAAACTAACATAAACCATAGACTGTCACAATTTCCTCTATGTAAGAACAAAACCAATCCATGTTCCTTATACATCACATAATACTACGTACTCCCCACCCTACTCAAACAATATCATGAAGGGAGGACTCATCAATTTCTTCTTCAAAGGATGAAAATCTTGTTTTCACTTCTTTGTCTACATAAAAAAATACCCCTTTTAGTTCAAAGCTATAATGGGTGTTGATATCCAAATAAAATAATGTATATATATGTTGTAATATTATAACTACCCATGTAATCTATAAATCTCCATCATGAAATTTAGATAATCTAAATCTAACACAACCTCGATCATGGCCAGGTCCTCTACCTCACCATCATCTATGACAACATGTCTTGGAATGTGGACCACCTAGATTCAGAACCAGCACTTAGCGCTATTTTGGTAAAGAAGGTTCTCTTATAATATGTCTAGAACTAGACTTAAGTGTCTTGATTTATCCTCCTAGAACATTGAGTACACAAAAATATCAACAATTAAGGCTACCAGGAACTTGTCTAAGAAAAAATGAATGATTTGGTTCAAGATTCCCATGAACACTATTTGGGAATTCGTCCTTCCAAAGGTCATCATGGAATAATCATAGTGACCATATCGAAATATGAATGCCAGATTTCACATATCCTTATCCTTTAATCACAACTGTAAATAGCCGCACCTAAGGTCAACCTTTGAGAACCATCATGCCCTTCTCAACTAATCAAAAAGGTTATAAATCCTAGAAAGAGGATACTCATTTTCCCAAGTCACCTATTTCATGTTTCGGTAGTCCACACATAACCTCAAGCTCTCATCCACCATATTTGAGACTAAAATTGGGATTTCCCAAGGTGAAACATTGGGTTTAACAAATCCCTTCCTCTATAAGTCCTCCAACTGCACCCTCAAATCATGAATCTCTAGGGGGAAAATCTGATATGCTGTCACAAATATCAGTGGTTCCTAAGGGGTAGATCAATGCATAAGTCGATCTATCAGGGGGGAGGTAGACCTAGAACCTCCTTTGGTAATCAGTTATCTTTCTCCAAAACCATTATAAGAAACTAGGAACTCTTAACATCAACTGCACCAAGGGTTTTGGTATCCAAATATGGAGTAATCAACTACACCATCCAATGCATGAGACCATCCTCTGTTGTCCAAGTTTCCTTTTCAATGAAAAATATGAACTTAGCTCCATCAATGTGGAAACGTTTCATCCAACTCAAAAAATAGTCAATCCTGGTATGAACTGTAGATAACCATTCCATACCAATATCATGTTGTAAGGCCTCGTTTTTTCTATATAGAGATACCAATAGAAACACTCTCCCCTATAGTTAGGTATAACCACAGGAAAAATTGTCTGATCACCGATTCATCACATGTATGAGTCTCCAAGCAGAAGGATTGAGCCATGGGCTCTATTGGATTATCTACGTCTCAAACGAGATATGTGGAAATAAATGACTAATTATAAAATATTTATATCATTGTTGTGGATATGATGTAAAAGACATGTATTATACATCATATCATTCTGGGTGCCTCTAGGTAGTAAACTAAGACATCATACCATTGTCTCCTATGATGTCCTCCAGCTCCCTGATCCTGGAGTGGACAGCCTGTGGGTGGTGGGGTGGAATGCCAGGGCATCAACCACCAACTTCTACTCCCTCCTAACCTCTTCCACGTTTTCAAACATGAGAACCTACTTGATCCTATTACTACCTATAACTTGGAAGCCTATCCATTGTCACTATGTTAGTTATACTACAAATAAATCAATTTCAATTAATATTTCCACAACCATCACATGAGTAGAATCATCACTCTTTGGGCTTACTAGACCCACTATGTGAGACCTGATCTGTAGATACTATGTATTGGGAAGTCCTCCCAAATCTCATGAAACATACTTATCTTTGAGACGCACATCATATCCCTATATCCTTGGTCTATTATTTCTTATGAATGATACCAGTAACGACATGTTGTATCTGGTTAGCTATGAACATATCGACAAAACAATCTCACTGTATATCCCTAAAATATATAGTACTACATAGAAGGATAAAATGGCTTGGATGTATCTATTATAACATCTATTTATGGTATAAGAAATGATGATCTAGTGAAGAAACATATCCATTGAGTATCTAGAGAGGTTGGTAAACCCCTATGAATACTCAAATATTTCTCTATCGCACTAATAGAGTAGTTCATGCTCTAGGATACATACAATATTCATCATATCTAGTGAGGAACCCTATCTAATGAGGCCCTCAAAATATATCCATGAAAGAATCACCTCATCATAATACAGGGTCACCAAGCCCCACCATCATCAATCTATGTCATGGAGGAGGATCTCCACCAGGACTACTGTTGGATCTTCTAGTGTCCTATCCATATGAAAAAATCAGGTCATCACCTAAATCTAGTCCTCATCTTATTTTTTTTGGGTTCTCCTTAGAACCTAAGGGTTTTTGGTTGCTAAAAATCATGAAGTTCATTCATCTTGTCCACCTTATACATTGGTACTTTGGTTAACATGTGCTCTTCTATAAGTATTGGTATACCTAGTGCACCACTGAAATGTAACATCTTGGGAACTAGTCCATATATTGAAGAATAATCAATGATTGGTTCATCCTCATGATCATGATGTTGAATCCAATCTAATATACATCACAGAGGAATCCTAAATTTTCCTAGATTTACCATATTCAATGAATTAACTTGAGATATGACATTATAAGGACAAGAAAACCACATATCATTATTATATGATGCATCTAACATTGTTTTTCCTATAACCATTGTTCTCATGTACCGAGTATAAAAATAGGTGATCATAGACTTGGTGTATGGATATGTCTGTACCACACTAACACTAGATTACATTTCAAGAATGTAAAACTCCAAACAAGTCATACTATTTCTATAATCTAATCTCATAAACCCCTAGTTCTAATGAATAACTGATTAATCTGATACCACTCTTTCCTGAACCACCCTTGTGGGTATGTGTTGTTACTCTCCAGGCCATCCTCCAATAGTTCAATGAATGGAAAATAGCACAGAGTGGCCATATCACTAACATGGGAATCCTTATCTTATGTACTTGTAAACATACATATATAATCCTATATAATGATGAAATGTTTAAAAAAATGAAAACCCATTGATGCATACTTCTAAATCACACAACCTGAGTATGATGGAAATTAAAGGAATGAATATAGGGCTAAATATAATCCCACTACAAGAGTTATAAAACATGACCAACCTAAAAGTAAAATTTGGATGGTTTTTAAAATACCCTAGGAACACAGCTTGGTCTGTCTGGTGTCACTAAGAACCATATGGTCTTAGTTCATCATGTACTTTTTCAGAAGATTGATTGTCATTATATGACTTGAAATGTGCGGTAAAAAGTCATGCAAGGGTGATTATATCAATACACAGAAGGAAACCCCAAAACCAAAAAACATTTAACAATGTAAATAAAATCATCTTTACAAAGGTATATCACTATGATACATATAATAATACTATATATATATTATCAACAATGACACATAGAATGATGGTAATTCACAACCGTAGTATTCCATCCTAGGATTTCAGCTTGAGGATTCCACTAGTACACTACTTGGAGAACACACTCCTAAGTCTGATAACAATATCAATTTCTATTTTAGTGATAGTTATCCTCATGTTTTCCATTTTAAGTACACACTGACAGTTTGAAGAGAAATGATATATAAGGATAACACCAAAGGCCTTGGGGTATACCAATAGATCAATTTGGAGTATCCATTTTAATAGAGGATTTATGTCAATATAGTGATAGTTATGATGATACCAATAACTCCACTAAGGGGATAAAGATGAATAAATGATCTCACTAGGGGCCTCATAGATGGATTCCAATAACTATATTCAAGTATTCATTATAAATAGATATCTATCATAGGAGTAAGATAATATTCCATACCAACCCTCATGGAATGGATAAGGGGAACACACCCTAAATAATCATGTCCAATATACAAATTAAAAGGAATCGATGCCAATATTTTTGAAGTACATGGATTTTATAAGGGATATATGACATGTCCATTAACTCTAGGTCATATCTGTGTAAAATTACCATGCCTGAAGATGTTTCTATGTCTGTATATAGGTACACAGTGTGTTATATTCCCATGTACTCTCTCTATGCACTAGTGCATAGCTTATCCCATGTACATGTCCAATATGTGTTCATCAAGGGAAGTATACATCATGCTTCAACCCATGTACTCCAACCCATGTATGTGTACACATTGAGGTACAGTTTGAGCTAATAGGTAGAGACCACACACTATGTGAAGGGGTTCACATGATTTTTGATACTTAACTACATCTTAAACCATAGAAACCACATAAGGGGACCACACAATGTGTGGCTGCAGGTTAAATGGCAGGTAGTGTGGGATTTCCCAAAAATCCCAATCTAGTTCCATGCATCTCGGTCGTTCCTATGTCCTTCGATGTAGCAACCACTTTTTCTATAAAATAATAGATTGAGCCTCATTGATTCATTCCACCTTTGATCAACAATATATGGTAATTCAATATGTTTGAAAAAATGAATCGTTCGTCATTCTTTTTTATGCATGGAAAAACAATAAATCAGGTATCCAAACAAATATAATTTGCAGCCTTTTTATCGTTCTATATCTTTCATGTCATTATGATCATATTCTTACCATATTAATTTATTTCATCAAGAATTGGGTGAACAATAATTTATTTCATTGGTTGATGTCAAACCTTGTCCTAACAAAGAACGCGTGTGAGGAGAAACTAATCATGGTAGAAAAGTACATGAAAAATAAAGAGGAAGAATCCTATAATGATATTAATGTCAATGAAATCTATTTTAGTGAGAAAAAAATGAAAAATAAACAATCAAAATTAATTTCTATCAATCAAAACCGATTAAATAAACCCATCCCACAACATGCATGATCCGCAAATCAATCCGTTTATCGATTGATTTTCAGTCATCATAAAAATTATTAATGGGGAGATAAAATAAATAAAAAACATATATCCTCAATTTGGATTGATTTCTGATAAATACCAATTTGGAATCATAGTCATTGGTGTGATCCTTAAATTCTATTCCATGCCGATCATCGATCTATCATCATGTTGTTGTTCATATGAGATAGATTTTCCAATTTATCCCTCCAATGAATCTCCAATGGATCCAAGGTTACATGGATAAACCTGTAATTTTTTATAATAGAATAAATAAATAATTTTCAGTCTATACATCAACAAATATGAAGTAAATGAACATTTTAGATTTTTTATTCATTCCTCAACCATGATGATTTTTTCATAAAAAACCCACACCGAACAAGTTTATGTCGTTTATAGGGTGAACCTAACATTATGAACTCAATGGTTCCCTCATATTTATGATAAGTGACCCATTTTTTATTTTATTCCTCTTTTTTAGGAAAACTATGTGTATGTTCTATTTAATATATTTTTTATATTTCAAACATTTATTCAGGGCACACTACGCCACATCATCTAAGCACCTTGTCTCAAAAATAATCCACACATTATTAAAAAATGAAACATAGAAAGTTTCA
Organism: Viscum album; assembly: GCA_963277665.1. Taxonomy (NCBI): domain Eukaryota; kingdom Viridiplantae; phylum Streptophyta; class Magnoliopsida; order Santalales; family Viscaceae; genus Viscum; species Viscum album. The sequence goes on from OY728125.1 coordinate 1,060,035,109, forward strand.
AGTCATTACATGTTATCTTATAAGATTTAGTGGAAGTGGATTCATAGAACGATGTAGTCATGGAATAATTGGAAATACACAAAAATATCTTCTGGATTTGGAAATATCTAGGTCTAAAAGGATATTATTGGTGTTTAATTGAGAACATTTATTATCTTGGAGAACATATATCCAGGATTAATATGAATAGGGAAAACATTTTTGGTTATATGATCATTGGTCCTAAGGCAGTACACGAGTCTTGTGGAAAGTGTAAACTTGTTGATATATTGGAGGACATGAATCTAGATGATCATATGGCCTAAAGAAGAGTATATATGGCATATTAATTAATTACACCCATGAATTTGACCAAATAATGAAATAGAAGTCCTCTAATATATATGTATTAGCTTTGAGGGAAGAATTTTTTTTTGTTATCCACCATCAGGATGATATCCTGGAAACAATGATGGTCTTCATATCTATTTTCATGTATGGGTTCCTACAGATTACATAGTTAGACAATGAGAGGGTTTAATTCTTAAATATGGTAAGTACATCCGGGTATGATAAATATGTATCATGAAATCCATTGGTAGTATCGTTGGTTAGGTATGAAGATGGATATATCAAGATTAATACTAATATTTTCAGCTATTTGAAAGTGTCGGTCAAGCATCGTTGGCTTGCTTGATTATGGTATCCTCTACCAATTATAGAATAGAAGTTGGAGGATGAAACAATGTATTTCATGATTGGATTATATGGGACACATCTCATGAATGATGGATCATGGGTAATCATGGATCAATTAATAATGGTACCCCACTTGTTTCCTTTTAGGGACACCGTCATTGTCAATGATCTGGGAGGTCTTTATGTGTGAGAATTTTTTTTTTGCTACAAGGTGTTATAAGAAGAGTCATTTATAACCCATATCATTGTTATGTGTATAGGTTTTATATGGGTATTCCTAAGTATTTTGGGTTTCCAGTTCTTCTCAGTATAGCCTATCATCCTTATAATAAGGGATAATTTGAATAGATGATTCATATTATTTAGGATATGTTGAGAGTCAATGTTTTGGATTTGGTGTTTATGGAGATAAACAACTAGAACTCCTAGAGTTCTCTTATAATAAAAATATTTAGGTATCTGTACAAATGGTTCCTTTCAATGCTTTTATAGAAGTCAATTTCATTCTCCCTATATACAGTGTGGATTCATCAATCCATTCCAATGGAAAGATCACTTCATAGGGGTGTCTTTCCATCTATTTGGCTATGATTTTGTCTTATTAGTCAATGGATGAAGCTCTTCTATCACAAGTATCATTAATATCATAGAATAAAACACCTTATAGAGTGGGAAAATGACTAACTTGGATAAAATTATTATCTATTTTCCACATTCTTGACTAGAAATACGAAATAATAACATTGAATCCATATTTAGTATTCACATAAAGAAAGTCAACATGGATGATTTGGGTGATGAAATGGAACACCCCTCCCCTACCTCATTGGCTTGAGGAGGCGGTGAGGGTTACTTGGCCTTAAGGGACCTTCCCAAGGTGATAAAGGGTGGAAATAAATGTCGAGGGCTCCAAGAACAATTGGGGAACAATTTTCCCTTGAGACAAAACCAACCAAACAACCACAACTAATTAATGCATGTCCATCCAAATTTAAATTTTTATTATGCCATTTTAAGGAAAAATGGAAAACCAAAGTTCACACATAAGAGACCACTACGTGCTGAAAGAAATCACAAAATGATTAAACACTAGGGTAAAGTTACTTGAATCAGCTACTCTATTATGTTCCCATTGCAGCATACTATCCTGCATATCTGGATCCTCTTTGATAAGCTCTTCAAGGTGAGTGATCATCCTTTCCATTGTTTGAATGAATTCATCCGAGTTGATTTTTCTTTGGTTGAAGCCCCGGGGAAAAATTCAATCTTGTTTATCTATCCATGCTTATTGCTCCTCGTTGGCATCAACATGAAACCTTCATGAATAAATTATTTTAATCTCCTCTTATGATACATTGGGCTAGATAGCATTGTATAGAATTTCTTCCATGGAGTGCAGGATAAGTTTCAAGCACTCACCATGCTAACTAAATGATGCATGTCAACAAAACCAAACTCATACATTACCAAAGGCAACCCGATAATCCATAATCTCACATGCCAACACAACCCAATACAACATCAGAGTACATTGTGGAAGACTCAACAAGAACACCATGTGCCATGACACCACCACAACTCCACACCAAGATCTAAGCTCCATGTTCCACCAAGACATCACAATGCACCACTAAAGGAGGATGATGCCTTACCTTTTCCCAAGTCACAGTACACAACATCTGGAAAGACACCAATGTTCCAAAGCAGGGAGTGAGTACAAAAACCCATTAGGATTTTCCCACATGACTTCCCTACACACGATAATAGGATAAAACCGTTAGCATATTTATATAAAACGGTTTATATAAAAATAATCATAAGTACAACCATTTCCAATAGCCAAACATTCCCTTACCGAGCTATCTTACCCAAATCCAACCACCACAGGAAAGCCAAAAAAACATGTCACAATTTCCTACATGCAAAGAAATGCACAACAAAAAACTAAACAACCAACGGTGGAGCATCCTTCCAACCCGTTATCCATTCACAACCAGTTCCATCTACACAAAGAAGTACACAACAAAACAATCATAATGGTGGAGCTTCCATCCAACATGTTTCATCCATTTACAACTAGTGGCACTTTCCATCCACTTATCATTGATGGTTTCCCTTCAATCCACTATCCATCCCCCTTTACTATAGTGGTACTTCCCGCCCACTTCCACACAATAATTCAACCAATCACAACCAAGAATATAATCCATCAAGGTCACAACAACATCATGTAATCAAACAATTCCATTACATGTCAATTCACTTCAATAAATCACCCATTTATTGAAAATCATTTTCCATGCCAAACCGGATTTCAATAAAACAACATTTTTATTGAAAACCATTTCTATAAATCATTTTCACAAATCAACCAACGAATCCCATTTTTAAATCTCCATTTTAAAATCCACAACAAAATCATTTCACCATAAAACCCTCTTTTTCCCAAAAATCCCCAAAACATCACTCAAGGAATTTTCCACCAATTTCGCACATCAAAACACCATTAATTTCAAGAACAAAAAATTAATTGTAACAAGTAACCACTAGTTCTAACCATGTGGAGTCAAGTTTGAAGCTACCAACTATTAAGGTTCCCGAGAAATTGACCCACGAATAACCGCACCTCAAATCCGGTGAACGCACCACCGACACCTCTCTAGATCCCCTTTCTTATCCATAAAATGCCTCAAAATCATCATCCAAGGAAACCCCAACCCTAGGTCTACAAATAGAAAGTGTAGATCTAGAAAACCAAGAAAGAGAGTGATATAGATCTAGAGGAAAACACAAGGAACCCAAGAGGAGAGACTTAACCGGGAGAAACCACCTTGAATCCACCTTGAAACTCCTTCGAATCACATCCAAAACTAGTGGGAGACCCCCTCGAACCATTGAGAACCCAAAATCCCTAGTGAGGATCTAGTGGGAGAAGATTTGGATTGAAATGAAGCAATATCGAGTGATCCAAGAACTTATAACCCTAACTTTAAGTGGCTGCATGGTTAGACTGCACGGTTTGGCAACCCGTGCGCTAACTGTGTGCACACCACTACCTCAAGATCCAGGGTCCGCATGGTTTCCTCACACGGTTTGGAAAACCGTGCGCAGGCCGTGCAAGGCCTACTGTCTCAAGAACAAGAGTTCAAATGGTTTCTTGGGGAACCCAGACGGTTTCCACTAACCGTGCTCAAACCGTACACCCCTTTAAAATCCTCCAAACTCATCCAAAACCATTCCAAATTCGTAAACCTCTTCACAAATCATTCCATTCACTTTAAACACATAAAAATGCATAAAAAAGGCCACATATTTCAAACAAGGGTTCCTACATTCTCTCCACCATTGGACTTTTTGTCCTCGGAATGTAGTGAACCCGCCCTTTTCCGAAAGTGCTCGGGCCACTGCTCGACCATCTCTTTCTCCCGCTCCCAAGACTCCTCTTGAATCTGATCATGATTCCACAAAACACGAACTAAACTAATGTTTTTACCAATAAAGACTTTCTTTCGCCTATCCACAACCTGCACTGGCATGTGCACCAATAAAGCAGCTGGTTCTAGCTCAACATGATCCCATAGAATCACATGGTCACGATCCGGCTGATACTTTTTCAACTATGACACATGAAACACATTGTCCACTGCACTAAATCGTGGTGGAAAAGCTAATTGATAAGCCACCTAACCAACCCTCTCAAGAACCTCAAAAGTTCCTATATACCTCGATGATAACTTTCACTGCTTCCCAAACTGACGATGTCCCAAACCTGGAGAGATCCTCAAGAACACATGATCACTCACCTGGAACAAAAATGGCCATCGATGATGATCCGCATATGATTTCTGATGACTCTAAGCTGTCTCCATTCTCTTTCTGATCAACTAGATCTTTTCCTTAGTCTCCTGAACAAGACTCGGTCCAACCATCGAGGACTCACCCACTTCCACCCAACATACTGGAGAACGACACAACTGCCCGTACAACGCTTCAAATAGAGCCATCTATAGGGATACATGATAACTATTATTGAACGATAACTTAACCAATGATTATTGATCCTCCCACGAGCCACAAAAATCCATGACACAAGACCGCAACATATCCTCCAGAGTTTGTATCGTCCTCTCGGACTGACCATCCATCTAAGGGTGATACACCATACTCATCGTCTACTGTGTTCCAAGGGCTTACTATAAGGGTTTCTAGAAATGATATTTAAACCTCGAATCTCTATCTGATACAATCGAAACTGGAACACCATGCCTCTTTACCACCTCCCGGATATAGATTTTGGACAGATCCTCCACCGTATGAGATTCACGAATCGGTATGAAATGGGTCGACTTCATTAGCCGATACACTATCACCCAAATGGTATCATTCTTATTGACCATTATTGGGAGACGTACGACAAAATCCATCGCTATCTGCTCCCACTTCCAAATATGGATTGGTAAAGACTGCAACATTCTTGCTGGCCTCTGATGCTCTACCTTGAACTGCTAACAAGTCAAGCATCTCGAAACAAACTCAGCCACACTTCTCTTCATACCATCCCACCAGAACTGCGCTTTCAAAACTTTATACATCTTCTTAATTCTAGGATGAATAGCCCACCTAGAATAATGATACTTTCTGAGAAGATCCTCTTGACAAGAAACTGGTATAACCATCCGATTCCGAAGACACAAAACTGAATCTCCATTCAGTTGCCAACCCTCAATGATCTCCCCACCATTGAGTCTCGACCCCACTGTCACAAACATAGAATCGGATATTTGTGCCTCTCTAACCAGGAAAACCAAGTTTGGAATCAAAAAAACTGGAAAGAAGACCACTCTATCGCCTTGGTCCTCACATTCTAACCACATATCAGCTATAACCGACATCAACTACAACTGGTATGATGCATGTTTCACCACTTGAGCATATGATTTTATACTTAATGCATCCGCTACTGAATTTCCCTTACCCGGTGTGAAAATAATGTCAAAATAAATAATATAGAGATATTCAATCCATCTCCATTGCCTCAAGTTCAAATCCCTTTGTGAGAAAATGTGTTTCATGCTCTTATGATCTGTATATACCATGAATTTCTCACCGAAGAGATAATGACGCCACTCTTTCAAAGCATAGACCACTGCTGCCAACTCCAAATCATGATTTCGGTAGTTCTTCTCATACACTCTCAATTTACGTGAGCCATATGCAAACCAATGATTTCTCTGCATGAGAACGCACCCCAACCCTGATCCTGATGCATCACAATCCACCACATACCCTTTTACTAATTCTAGAAAAACCAAGATTGGTGCTGATGTAAGACGACCCTTTAGCTCTTCAAAACATTGTTGACACTTTTCATTCCACTGAAATAAAACATTATTTTTTGTCAAAGCTATCATTGGTGAATCCAAACGTGAAAAATCATGTACAAAATGCCGATAATACCCAGCTTGACCAAGAAAACTGCATATCTCAAACACATTATTTGGTGGTTTCCATGAGATAACAGCCTCTATCTTTTCTAGATCCCCTGAAACACCACTTTCAGAAATGACATGGCCAAGAAAACGAACTTCCTGTATCCAAAATCACACTTTGACAATTTGGAATACAATTGATGATCCCTCAAGTTCCCCAGCACTGTCGCCAAGTGCTTCTCATTCTCCACCCATGTCTTTGAATACACCAGAATATCATCAACAAACACAACCACAAATGAATCCAAATATCTCTGAAATATACGATTCATCAATGCGATAATCACTACTAGCGCATTCGTTAGACTAAAGGTCATAACCACATATTCATAATGGCCATATCTACTTTTGAAGGATGATTTAGAAATATCCTCCTTCCTCAAACGCAATTGATGATATCCGGACCTCAGGTTGATCTTGGAGAAACACTAGGCTCCTCTCAACTGGTCGAACAAATCATCAATTCGAGGAAGTGGATATCTATTCGTTATCATAACTTGGTTATGTCTACGATAATCAACACATATCCTCAAGGTTCCATCCACCTTTTTCATAAACAACACTTGCGCTGCCCATGGAGACATACTAGGCCGGATAAACCCTTTGTTTTCTAACACTTCCAACTGGATTTTCAATTCCCTCAATTCAGCCGGTGTCATTCGATAAGATGGAAGTGAGATATGACTGGTCCTCAGAAGGAGATCAATCGTAAACTCAAATTCTCTTACAGGAGGTAACCCTGAGAATTCATCAGAAAACAAATCCATGAACTGATCCACAACTGCCGGAGGAACACTCTACTCAACACCCTCTACCGATTCCAACGACAACACCGACATCTAATAAGATCATGTGCCCAATGCTGGTGCCAACAAACCCATTGCACCCTACCTTTCATGCTTCTCTCCTGTAAATAGATTTCTAACTCCATCGTGTGTCGTAAAATCCACTTTCTGCGCGTCACAGTCAATGTGGGCCTTAAAATATACCAGACAATCCATTCCTAGGATTACATCATAACCATTCATCTCAAGCATTGAAAAGTTCCACAAAATCTCAACCTCACCCACAAAAATACAACATTCTCTACATAGTAAAGCTCAAAACTCTCTTCGACCAAGAGGAGTTTGATGTTTCAAAACCGAGGGCATCATTTCTACCCTTAATCCCACCAAATAAACCACACGTGCAGTAATAAAAGAGTATGAAGCACCCTTATCAAACAACACATTCAGCAATGTATAATTTAAAAGAATAGTACCTCACACTGTGGATAGTCCCGAGTGATCATCCACCACAACCTGTTCAGCTCCAAATGCATGTTTTCTTGCCACACTCTTCTCTTTATTGTTCTCATGAGGGGTCGTGGTATTCCGAGAATCACCATGACCCACTTTACTCTGTTGTTGAGGGGTATGCTGCTACCCCTGTCCCGTCAAAGCATACGACGTATGCGATCCCTGGGGAGTGTCACACACACCTTACCTTGGAGAATTCCAACAATAACGCTTAGATGGCCCATCTTCTTACAATTATGACATGCTCGAGGTTGTGCCATACAATCCCGCTTGATGTGGCCTATAGAACCACACTGAAAACATCCCAGCTTGATCTAGGGATTCGAAGGAAGATTCACCGATCGTGCCATAAGATTATATGTTATATTCATGCCCTGGGAATAAATGTCCCTATTCTGCTTGAACCCAGCATTAGAGTTCCCACTATTCGTCATGGGTACCACCATGCTTCCCCCGCCCAGAGTTCCCAACAAATCCTGCTCAGCCATCGAGGCTCCATTCACCATCTCCGTGTAATCATCTATACACAACACAACTATCTTTGAATGGATTTCATTCCTCAAACCCTCTTCAAAGATCCTTTCCTTCAACAACGTTCTACCGACCACCTCATGTAAAAACCGCACTAAGTTCATAAACTTAGCTGCATACTCTGTCACCAACATCCGCTCTTGCTTCAAACTAAAGAAATCAGTTAGACCCTGAATTCTAAACGTATGTGGGTAGGATTGTTTCTTAAACAATTACTCAAAGCCTTACAACGTCATACCCTTGTCCATCCAAGATTAGACTACCAACTCCCAGCACTGAAGGTCAAGATCTTCCAACATATATGTGGCAAACTTCACTTTTAACTCTACCAGTGTTCCCAAGAACTCAAAGATCTTGTTTATTCTATTCAACCATGCTTCTGCCCTCTCTGGCCTTGAATTACCCCTGAAGATGGGTGGATTCTGCTTTTTAAACTAAACTGCATGATCCACATACCTTGGTTCATCCCATCTATTCCACTTCCCACAGCTTGGAAAGCTTGCACTATAATTCGCACTAGCTACTGGTTCACCTGAGGCTAAAGTGCAACCACATTCTCAGCAGCCTCCTTCGGTTGGTCTCTACGACACCTACCTGATGTCGTTACTATAAACAGAAAACAAACAACCATGAGTCTCACTTTCGTAGACATCACGAAATTCCATTTCAAATCACATTACACAACACTATCACAACAAGGATTTCCAGCAGTTCACATTTTTTCACATGTTCCATGTTTCACCATTTTGAAAACCAATCCATTTTCAAAATACCAAATTATTCAAATTACAATTTTTTATTACATCATAAATCGTTATACCCCAATGAAATATTCATCCTAGAGGGAAGTTATTTCAACCATTCATGTCATGCTCATCTCATTGGATACAACAATGACAATGAGATATCCAATCCCTATAAGTGTCTCCAAAGAGTTATGTACCCAACTCCCTGGTAACATGAATTTCAGCATAAAAGGGTTAACTACATCCTTTTATGATATACATTCCATGTTTCGACAATCCTATGCCTTTCTACCATCCCGAATCAAGGAGTATACCCCAAGTAATGTCAACACCAAATCTGAGAATCAACTCCAAAGGACTGGAAAAACTGATACCACTTGTAACACCCCACCCCTACCTCATTGTCCTAAGGAGGCGGTGAGGGTTTCTTGGTCTTAAGCGACATTCCCAAGGTGCTAAAGGTAGACAATAACTACAAAGGGCTCTAAGAACAATTAGGGAACGGTTTTCCCTTGAGAAAAAACCTTCCAAACAACCACAACTAAATGATGCATGTCAACAAAACCAAACTCATCCATTACCAAAGACAACCAGATAATCCATAATCTCACATGCCAACACAACCCAATACATCATCAGAGTACAATGCGGAAGACTCAACAAGAACACCAAAAGACATGACACCACCAAAGCTCCACACAAACCTCCATGCTCCATGTTCCACCAAGACATCACAATGAACCACTAAAGGGTGATGATGCCTTTCCTTTTCCCATGTCACGGTACACAACATCTGCAAAGACACCAATGTTCCAAAGCAGGGTGTGAGTAATAAAACTCAGTAGGATTTCCCCAAATGACTTCCCTATGCACGCCATTAGGATAAAACCATTAGCACATTTATATAAAATCGTTTATATAAAATAATCATAAGTACAACCATTTCCAAAATCCAAACATGCCCTTACTGAGTTATCTTACCCAAATCCAACCACCACGGGAAAGCCAAACAAACATATCACAGTTTCCAACATGAAAAGCAATGCACAACAAACAACTAAACAACCAATGGTGAAGCCTCCATTCAACCCGTTATCTATTCACAACCAGTTCCATCTACACAAAGTAGTACACAACAAAACATTCATAATGGTGGAGCTTCCGTCCGACCCGTTTCGTCCATTTATAACTAGTGGCTCTTCCCATCCACTTATCATTGATGGCAACCCTTCCATCCATTATCCATCCCCATTTCCTATAGTGGTACTTCCTTTCCACTTCCACACAACAATTCATACAATAAAAACCAATAATATAATCTATCAAGGTCACAACAACATCATGTAATCAACCAATTCCATTACATGTCAATTCACTTCAATAAATCACCAATTTATTGAAAACGATTTTCCATGCCAAAAAATATTTCAATAAAACAAAATTTTTATTGAAAAACATTTCTATAAATCATTTTCAAAAATCAACAATAGCATCCCATTTTAAAATCTCCATTTTAAAATCAACAACAAAATAATTACACCACAAAACCATCTTTTTCCCAAGAATCCCCAAAACATCACCCAAGGGATTTTCCACCAATTTCACACATAAAAACACAATTAATTTCAATCACAACAATTTAATTGTAACAAGGGACCACTAGTTATAACCATGTGGATTCAAGAGACAAGCCACCTACCTTTAGGGTTCCTGAGAAATTGACCCACGAACAACCGCACCTCAAATCTAGCGAACACACCACCGAAAACCCTCTAGATCCCCTTCCCTAACAATAACAAGCCTCAAAATCATCATCCAAGGAAACCCCAACCCTATATCTACACACAACAAGTGTAGATCTAGAAAACCAATAAATAGATGGATGTATATCTAGAGGAAAACACATGGAAACCAAGAGGAGAGACTTACCTGGGAGAAACCACCTTGAATCCACATTGAAACCCCTTCAATTCGCTTCCAAAACAAGTGGGAGAGCCCTTCCAACCCTTGAGAACCCAAAATCCCAAGTGTGGATCGAGTGGGAGAGGATTTGGAGTGAAATTAGGCAATCTCGAGTGAGCCCAGAACTTATAACCCTAACATTAAGTGGCCACACAGTTATCCCACATGGTTTGGAAAACCATGCGCTAACCATGCGCATGCCACTGCCTCAAGAGACAGGGTCCGCACAGTTTCCTCGTATGATTTTTCAAACCATGCGCAGGCCGTGCGAGGCCTACAGTCTCGAGAACAAGGGTCCGTACGGTTTCTTGGGGAACCCGCGGTTTCCACTAACAGTCCTCAAACTATGCACCCCTTTAGAAGCCTCCAAACTCATCCAAAACCATTCCAAACTCTCCCAACCTCTTCCCAACTCATTCCATGAACTTTAAACACATTAAAATTCATAAACAAAGGCCACACACCTCAAAACAGGGGTGCTGCATGAAATATCCTCTATTAGACACCGAGTTAGGTAAATTGAATTTTTCATCAACAATATTACCAATCCAAGTCAGTTTCTATCATTTGGTGGATGAATTACCCGTATTAATTACCTGATGTCACCAATCCCCATGAATATCCTATCAATGCTAACGTATCCCAAGCCGATTTTGTAGGAGATCAAGAACATCTTAAAATCATTTATATAGTATTTTAGGGTGAGGGTAGATATAATTGGGACTCATGGAATATAGTTTCCATTAGAATAGAATATCGGAGGCATCTGTGTGATGAAGGTAGGGGAGGCAATTTACTTTCTATAGGGAATGATAGCATGGGATGTTAATTAGGGGAACACCATTTGGAGTTGGTTTATCAAATGTAATTATATAAATGGCTTGAGACAGATAAGAGGGAACCCCATCCCTATTGAACTCCCTTAAAGGAAAAATCCTACTTCACCAACAATATTCTGGGTGAATCCTTGGATGTGGGACATTATCTTTTGGGGCTGAAATTGGACTGGCGATGTCATGGGATATCCTAGTTTCCCCACTCCCAAAATAACCTAAAAATATGTCATTTATTATCCAGAATTCATCCAATAATTTCTTAACCCCAGTAATAAAGAGATGATTGTTGTTATATTGTTGGAGGAGTTCCATGATGAATGTATATTCATAGGCTCCGAATCATGAATTTTGTCTTCTGTAGCCTATAAAAAGACAATGCAGACACATCCAGTTGGTGATGTTTGGGGGATTAGGCTCTATTGAATTAAAATTCCATCCAGATTTCATTTTCTATTTTGGATAATATTTAACCATGAATTACTTATGGATCTGTTTGTTAATGGAAAAGGCTCCCACTTTTCCTCTAGGTGTTCTTACTAATTTGTTCCCAATTTGAGACAATAATGCACCACTTCTTTCAATATGAGTGGGTGAGTACAAATTTGAGTGTTCTGGGTGAGTTCATTGATTTTACAAGGGTAGTGGAATCCTATTATGATTTCACATATGGATGGTTTAATGGTTCTAAAAGTATAGGACTTGAGGAGAAGTCTTGGTAGAACCTCATGGTGGCTGGTTGCTGGTACATTTGACATGAACCTACCAAATCATTCCATAATGGCCCTACCTTTTTGGAATGGATTTATAAAAGAGTTCCATATTTTTCATCATATACCTGGTGAGTCTTTAGAAGAAATAGGTAGAGTATCCCTCAATTATAATTTATATGGACAAAAGGCATCACTTAGAACTACCCAGATCTGAGTAGTTGGGTCAATAAGTGTTATGGTCTACCCCATCACAATGACTCAAACATAAAATTGATAGAGATTGTAACCAAGGTGGAATTCAGGGTGTGTTTCAGGACTCTAATAATTCAGTGATACATTCAATTAGAACATTCTACTAGGATAGGGAATCTTTAATGCAGAAAGTAATGTCCCTGAATTGTGGTCTTGAATTATTCCACTAAAAAAATCACTTTGATAAAAATAGTGACAAACATTGAATATATATAGATCTCCCTTAAATTTCATTATTATATTATTTATAAATCATCTACATGATATACAAGTTCACTGTGCTTGTCTTTAATGGTACTAAACTTCTCCATATGTGGCATAAAGCAAATCATGTGGATGGATTCTTATCTTTTAAGGCTTCCCAAGACTTCCCTCTCATAGAGTTTTTTAGTTTTGGGGTACTTCCCATAGGGGAGTTGATATTATTTTTGGATATTCTATTAGTACCCATTTTTATTTCCCCCCATGAAATTTTCTCTCATTTTCCCTTAAAAAACAAATAAATGTTGATTTTTCATATCATTCACCTATTTAATACTTATAAGAAATGTGATTCGGCTCTCATTGGACCTAATCAAGTGTATGAGACTTCTAATCAGGTTCAGCTAATCAGAAAGAAGTTAGAGACCATTCCGATACATTATAAATGTTATACTAACTGCTAGATGACCTTTAGGGTTTTTAGATTGGTCATATTTTCATTCATTAAGTTTTTTCTATACTATATAATCACTGTGTGTTGAGGAAAGGGAATATAAAACCCAGGTTTATCAAGTCATTTGATATAGCGGAGTGGTTCATTATAGTGGTGTACCGATCGGACCGTCCATGGAACTAAAAAACCACAAATGATGAATTTCATATGTGAAATCTTTGATGTTATCATATCTAACCTTCTCGTGTTATAAAAATGGATGATATCAAGATGGATATTGATGCATCCTTAAGGAGAGTATAATACCTAACATGGACCATAGTCTAAAGAATATTCACGGTATGGCTATGACCCCAGTGAAAGTGTAATGGAATGTCTAAGAGGATACATTAAAGAGGGACCATTATATGTGGGAAATTGTCTATACTTCTTTATTAATACCCATCAAGGAACAATGGAACACAACTTGAGGATGTGTTGTTCTATAATGGGGAGGATTAAATATCTCATCACTTTTTGGTAAATTCCTCTTTAATATTGGTGAAATATACATGAGATTAGTTTTTATTCATTTAATAATAGGTAGGTAAAACCATTATATGGTTGGGATAGTTCTATAAGGAAGAAAAAAGTGGATGTGGAGTTTGAATGAAAAAACAATTCACACCATGAATGGTACATTCATGATGTGTATTGTTCTAGGAATACCCCATGAAGTTCATTAATTCAATGAATAGTTATAGGTATCATGTGAATCAAAATGTTAGGTTTTGAAATGGGTACAGAATGAGAAATGGATTTTTATGGGATTATAATTCAAGTTTATGGATTTATTATTGTAAGTTCAAAATCAATGTATTCACAATGAGAATCCCCAATTCATGTCTTGAATATACAACACAATACTAATTTTAAAATTATAGTGTATGCATTTCTAATATCATTACACCCCACAAATATTAACCAAAATCCCTTCTATCAGGGACATTTGGGAGTTGAAATTAAACTAGAAGAATGTTCCAATAGGATATTGGTATTCTGTGATTAAATATCATAGTTAAGCCTTTTGGTTCTTCTTCTCCATCCCAGTCCATTGGTTTTTATTTGGAACCTTTGGCAATCCATCCAAAAGATTTTATGGAATATGTTTCTAAAACTCTTGGTATTCATAAAATTGAAGGGAGGAACCCAAATTTGTCTTATAAATTAATGAATTTCTATGTATAGTCTTATTTTGTTATGGGTATTCTAAAACAACTCCCAAATTCCTTTTTCTTTTTCTATAGTATGTGAAATAATTTCGGTCAAGGAGTCATGCCATGTGTATGACATAAATAAATTATTAATTCACTTTTCTTTATAGAAACATTTTTCTTAGACCACTTATAGACACCTCCCTGTCTATTGTCATTGAGACCAAACATATATCCACCTAAAAGGCATGCCATCCATCGACCATGTATTGAACATATATGGTTTATCATAAATCCCTTATATGGAATAGTTTTTTTTTTCAATTTTCATAACCTTATGAAATTGGCATGCATGAGAATTAAGATTAATGATAATTTGGAATGATGTGACTTCAATGATTCAATATAAGAAAAATAATTCACCATTAAATAATAAATGGATTTTGAAATGGTAAAATAATGTTATGACCAATATAGTTTTAAATGACATGTGTGACCTGATAAATGAATAATCTTGGTTATTTATCCAATGTTAGAGAATTTGACAATTGATATATATATATATATATATATATATATATATATATATATATGTTTCTACTTGTATTTGAGGTTTAATTGCTATAGGCATGGTATCAATGATTCATCTTAGTTATGAGAATCCACCAATTGATATGGTTACTTTTACCTAGTATGGTATATCACTATTGGAACATGTAAGAAACTCCAGCATGGGTAATTCACATAAAGCCATATATGTTTACATTCCCCCGGTATAGTTTTCCACCATGAGAATATATAAGTAACTCAAGAATGTGTAATTCTCACGGTGCCTAGTACGATTACTTTACCCTAGTATATTGTCGAACTGTGGCAACATGTAAGCAACTCCATCGTGCATAATTCACATAGGTCCTAGTATGGTTTCTTTTCTCTCAAATAGTATTTCACTATGAGAACTCTTGAGTGACATTATCATGGGTAATTTTTATGGATATCATTATTGTTTGGTTACTTGACACATGCCCTAGACTATTTAGCCTTGGTAGGATAATTATCCTACATTTTCGGTGATCCATCCTATGAAGGAGGATCCACCACTTGATTGAGATATCTGGCATAGAGCCGAATTATTTTTGGTCGACCCAAGGTGTCAACAAGAAACCTATGGTTCAGTGGTATTATTTGTTGATCAGTATAAATTTACATGTTGATTACCCTATTTATCACACTATTTAATGAACTATATATTCAGACTATATTGTTTACACATCATGGGTTTTGGCCTATTGTGTTGTGCTCACACCATATTTGGGTAATGTTTTCTACCTAGGTTGTAATCATGGATACATGTTTCTCTACAATAAGTGTAAAAAATTGAGGTTTTTTCAAAGTGGATCTATAAACCATCACCAAACGTAAAAAAATATTACATGACCCTTTTTTAGTGATTCGTTTTAAATAAATTTTTTTTAGAAATGGATTTAAATAAATCCCCAATTAAATTCTTTGAAAAGATATTTCACATTAGTTATCTTTCAAACCACAACAATATTTCAACAACACATAAAGGGGGCATAAAACCACCCTCCCAATCCCACCCAAAATATAATGACCCCACTCGGTACATCATTCAATCTGATTCCAAAACTATCTCACCAAATAATTGAGGAGCATCCCAAATCCCCTCTGGATTACAAAAACAATCAATGTGTCTAAAAAATAGCTGGGGACATTTTCAACCTCATGGAACAAGATAAAAACATCCTAACAAGAAATAAATATTAAAAAAATATAAATTCTGTAATAAATCTCATATATGTAAAAAACCAATCAGAACCAAAAAAATAAAAAGGGAGAAAAAAAATAAAGACCCAATATATTGATATAAAGCTCAATCTAA
The DNA here is from genome assembly GCA_963277665.1 of Viscum album. Classification (NCBI taxonomy): domain Eukaryota; kingdom Viridiplantae; phylum Streptophyta; class Magnoliopsida; order Santalales; family Viscaceae; genus Viscum; species Viscum album. The sequence goes on from OY728125.1 coordinate 1,060,051,362, forward strand.
CCGATGCTTGGAATTTTAAGGTTTGATCTCCAACTTCATGTGACTCTATAGTCACCACCACATACATAAAACACACACTAACAAAGGAATATAGAACCATATCCAACCTAAAATATAAAACCAAGAGGATCCCATAAAATACATGAACACAACATTCCCACCAACATGGGTTTCTTGCGTGTGATATAATGCCATTTGGATTCCACAACGATTCCAATTAATTCCATTTATAAAAGAAACAAGGAATTTTTTTTGAAAAAATTGAAAAAAATTTAATTAAAATTTATTTTACAAAATATACGACTTAAAAATATTGGAACACACACATTGTCAAATAATCACTTCCATAAAACAATTCATGAGAAGTTTTTACCAAAAACCAATCCACTTCATTGTTATAACCAGTTGACTTTAAAAATACCACACTTTTTAAAAGTAAATACACACATGGTTTAAAATGTTTCCAAATAATTACAATAAAAAATGACACATAAAACAATATTTTCCCTATTTTAATTTCAAATAAATTAAACACTCAATTGAATGGGAGTTAGGGAAATAAGGAAAAAAAATGAGACACAAGCATAATAAGTGATACTTAAACATAATAAATCTATTGAATAAAACTAGTCAACAAAATGACAAATTAATAATAGGATGAACATGTCAAATAAGTCCATCTATGAAATAAACGTCACACATTACAATACATATAACCAAAGTTGTAAAATATTTTACATATCATGGGGAAACTCCATGAGGACAAACTGTTCAACCCAAGATACAAAAAAAAAGAATTAACTGAAGGTATGTTAATTGTCACACATCCACCCACTGAATATCTCTAATTGGTATCCTCAATATCCAACACCCAAGCTTAGAATTCATATAACTTGGGGGACTACCCAGTGATAAATGTCAACTAGCATATAAATGTCCCACTAAATCCAACTTAAAAACCTCAGTATCATCATATACTAATAGAGGTTATAGACCATGAATAATTATGTCATATCATGAAAAAACATTCCCCTAGTGAACACACCATAATCACAATATTCAAATCATATGAACTACCCTTAAAATGATCCCCAAGACATAAGAACAAAATGAATCACATTACAAGGAATCCATTACATGGATAAGAATAAATATTAACAATAACCAAGGGTCCTCACAACATCACATCATATTGTTCCAACTGGGAATACTGTCGTCATATATAATACATATACTTTGTAAATCTCTTTTTAATACACTTTTTATTCTTCAAAAAATTCAAAATGAATGCATGGAAACATTAATTCACAAATAAATAATATAAAGGGAAACTCTATTTTCACTTTATAGAACCAAACCACCCCATAAAAATGGAAACCCCTTAAAGAAAAAGGAATCCAAAATTGAAAACATAATTTGGACTAATTCTCAAAAAAGTAAATTTTAAAAGGAAGACCCTATTTGGAATTTTATTAAAGATGAAGAGTGCATAAAACAAATTTCAAACGCAATTTTCATTTCACTGTTAACATCAATCACATATTCCAAAGTAAAAAATTATCCAATCATGGAAAACGATTGATAAAAACATACTAGATATTATATATATAATTAGTTTATATCTACAACACATTTAAAGCATCAAAAAAACTTGGAATTCAAAAACAAAATGAAATAAATTTGAAACGCCTATCGCAAGTGGTGGAACCCTGTCACTATCAATAAAATCCATCAAAAATGACATAAATAATAGATCCAAACCCTTAAAAATAAAAAACACCAATTAGAAATATCTTGGTATAACAACAACATCCATTAATTTCCCCTAGGGTTATAGGATAAGATGAAAATGGAAGATAACCAAAGAGGAAAAAGTTGCAGACCCCTTTCTCTTGAATCAGGTGAAGAATCACAAAGAACCATCCTAAAATCACCTTGGAGGAGATTTAAAGAATACAAAGAGGAATAAAAGAGGCACTCAAGGTGGTGGGATACTATATGGGATTCAATGGGAAGAAACCTCTCTTAAAAGTCAGATAATGGAAAAAAACACCCCTCTTCAGGTGGGTTGTAAAATTTACTCACACAGTTAAAAAAACTACATGGTTGCAACATTGGTACCAATTACTAACAAAATAATGTGATTTTAACAACGTTTAACAGTTATGTTTTATCAATGCTCTAAACATTAAACCTATAGAAAACCAATGCAAGAGGCTACACATTTAGTTTTAATTGTTATACCAACTTTGAACCTTAAAAAAGTGACCTAGAGAAGTCACAAAAAATCTCCCTTTTCGACTAAAAATACCCCCAAATCATTGGGAGAAAAAAATCTAACATAAAAATGACCCTAGGAGTGTCACAAATTCCACACCATGCCACTTTCTACCATAATAAATACCCAATTCAAGATAGAATGAAAAAAATAACCAGCTGTAAAACACCCTCTATAAAGTGAGGTATATTAGACTATGAACCACTAGTGAAGAACCTAATAAGAAACTAATGATTATTGAGAAATACTCAAAATTGAAACACTAAATCCAAAAGTTTACTGAAATTATCCAAATAGAACACTACCATGCTCATCGCTTCAATACCAAAAATAAAATGGAGAATGGGCACAAGTCTCCATACTATTTTGAAATCTATGAAATGGTTTAACAAAATATGACAAAAAACATAAACTTAAACTATTGTAAAAATATCTAAAAAGATTCAATAAACGTCAAGAAATAATTTCTAACATTATTAGAGGAAGCCCAACACAAACAACCCACCCCAACATGGTCGAACCATAATCAATATTAAAAATCACCTCTATAAGTAATAAGTTCAAGGCATTATAAAATATGAGATGACATTGGCCCTTTACCGAGGTCACTATATTATAGGGGTAAACTTAGACATCAATACGACACACCATCCCTTGGAGAACCCCATAAAACTAGCACCTTCGAGTTCTAAATTTCCCAATAGAATCATCTATCCTAATTATCATCTTATCAACCAAAAAGTCTTTAAAAGCCACATTAAATAAGAGAAATTAATTAAAATTAGAAATGAAATAATAAAAAACTAAATGACTACCAAGAAAAAAAATGAACAATAAGGCACACATTAAATCTTAGAAACCATTCCATCACACAATAATGAAGGTAAATACACAAACCAAAATAATTAAAAACCTAACACACACACATGAATTTCACAAAATGGACTCAAATTATTTAAATTATAAAAACGTGAAAATAAAATTTTCAGGCCTTAAACACCATTAATGAAACACCTAATGAAGATAGTATCGTAAAAACCACATAAGTAAGTAAAACTTATTATTTAGCCTATTTACACAATGTTTTCCCAAAAACAAGTCAAATAACGTTGCCTTTATTTTCCAACAAATACATTCAAAACCTTTTATAAAATATTATTTGAATGTGAATTAAAAAAAATAACTCAAACCATTGATGAATCCATAAAATGTTCAACTTTTCATTTATTTTTACACCCATTAGAACTATCCTTTAAAAAATAAGCTCTAGAAATAAATGTTGGAAATAATATTTGAAATGTGTTTTCACAAATAAAAAATAACAAATATTTTAATAAAACAAATTCATTTTCCATTATGAACATGAACGATCCTAAAAATAATTTTTAGAATTTTTCAACCTCACCTAATCAATGTTGAAAATTTTAATGTATAAAACTCGTGAATCACCCAAGAAATATCTTTTTGATGTCGAAAACTACAGTTTCTATTTTATTCCACAACCAAATCGAATTTAAAACCAATTTAAAATTATATATTCAATTTTAAATCAAACATAAAATTTAACACTACTATAATTTTCTTGTTAATCTTGAAAATCTAAATGAAATAATCCATTTAAAAGGAAAAAATAAATTCACCATATTTTTTTTCAAAAATACATAACAATTCAACACACAAGGTTTAAATCATAACAGAATAGAATTTTAAATCATTATAGCATTCAAGTAAAAAATTACTGAATATAAGAGCTCTAAACCCTAGAAATAAAACCCTAGAATTATAACCCATAGGAATAACACTTTCTTATCCATAACAACTTTTCTAGGAGGAACATATCAAAATTCACAATACATGAGCATAACCACCCGTGATACTCAATATAAAAAAGTGATCCGCAACAAAGGTAATATGAAATATTATTTCAAAAAATCCTATGAAATAAGATTCAAACATCATTGAATGTATAATTAGAAAGATCAAATATTTTCCACCAATATTTGTTTCCAAAATATAAACCAATCATAGAGATGCAAAAATCTCTAAATTCATGTAGTCAATGGGTCACCCCCTTCATTTTTAAAATAATCACATAAATTTTCATTAAAATTAAATCTCATACTAATTACCAAAAAAAATTAAGAAACTCTTTTTAAAAAAAACATCACAAGAAAAAGAATTTCTAAAACCAATTCATAAAACATCCACTGACAAAATTAAAATATTTCAAAAATATTATACGTTTTTGATTAAAAACATTTGAACACAAATTTTTTTCATTAACCCAGTGAAGAGAAATATTGTGGGAACCCTAAAATGATTAGTGATTTTTTTGGGTACTTAGGTGTAGTAGAGTGGTTGACCAAGGTCGTCTCTCAAAGGAAGAAGAAAATTTGACAACATATTAAAGTTATTTTATAAATAACATAAAAGGTAATAATAAAACTACTTTAAAGGATTCATGGTTTTTTAAAATTCATAAAACTAGAATAAGTTTCATGTAAGAATATTGTATAATATTTTTAAAAAATGATGTTTGATTAAAAAGATACAACAATAAGATGTTATATAGAAAATATTTATAAGAAATAATTGATCTAACTCTACTTATTAGTTTAATTTTTAATCCTTATCATTTAAATTTATATCCACTTAATTATGATTCCCAATTTTATTAAGCCCCAAACCCTATGAGAATTAACTTTACCAGAAATATGAAGAGAATTAAACCCTAGGATGTCTTCGGAACATGAAATCGCAGCACCCTACATATGTTGCTGTTTTAAATATAGATTATGGTCAGTGGTAAGTTATGGAAAATGTCCATTATGGAAAATGAGGATAAATTGATGTTATGGATTATATTTGAACTCTAAATATGTGTCCTGTGTGTTCATGTTTTAACGATTAGGTTTGCGCTCTCACAATGTACATAATACTCGACCTTGCGTGTTTTTGTTTTAAATGTTCAATCACGTGATTAGTTTCTTATAATTTTGAAAAACTAAATTTTTTTATCATATTATGTAAATACATTAGAACAATGATTCAAAATATATAAATGAGGAAGATAGAAGATAAATCAATCACTAAGAGAACTACTCTTCCATGGGTGGTGTGGTCATTGTGGAAATGTTTTGTATGAGAAAATGATTGAAAGGGTAGAACCCAATCTTGTCTCCACTCTTCATTCCAACCCCAATAGGATTTGGAAAGAATAATATAATTGGGCAAAATTGTAAAAAATGGAAAAAACAAAAGAATAAAAATAATTATTACACAAATGATAAAATCACAACATGAAGAAGAGAAGAAAGCTTCGATGAGGGGATCCTTGCTTCAAGAGCTATCCCTCTTATAATGTTTGGATAATTTGGGTGAAACCAATTCTCCTTGGCCTTAAATATCTTAACACACTTCCCCAACCCCTAAAAATTAGAAAAACACTAATTTCTAGAGTGGAGGGGACATTATATTTAAAGAAGTTTCAATTGTGAATGGTGAATCTCGGCCAAATATTTTATGCCAAATTTCACCACCCATTTGAATTCTATAACGCGTGAACTAGCTGTTATTTCAGAATAATTATTTGTAAAACAAAATTTTCTTTGATCCCCTCCAAAATTTTGGATTAATCCATGCACGAATGAAGAAGATATGGCCCAAACACTAAAGTGATGTCCAATCACACCAGTCCAACCCACCATTGACTTAATGACACATTTACTCCATCCAAATACACTATTTAGCTATAGTTTACTGAATAAATATAGTATAAAATTAAGTGTGGTCCACTTTTAAAAAAAATTTATGTTCAAATAATTCATATTAAATAATTTATGTGTGAAATACTACAGTGAATTTTAAAATGGTAAAACTAGAATTATCTTCAAATTTTCAAATGAATGATTTAATCCAAAATATTTAATAAATGAGCATATTTATCCCAATGTGAGGATATTATTTCATTTATTAATAATTAAATTTTCAAAAAAATAGTGTTTTATCAACTCCCTCATACTTACCCTTTTGCAATTCTAGGACAATCCTCATATAATGTATCCAGAAATTTTTTGACAAGATATGAATATTCAAATTTATCAATCCACACTACAAATTTAGGAAAAGTATGAATCCAATCAAGATTAAATGTCAATAAATTTTAAATTAATTATCTCATTAATTATGTCAAAACAAAATCCAGTGAGATTCGTAATACCATTAATAGTGAAACAAGCCATTGGTCTACCATGCCACTAATACACCATGTGTGTGTGCCAACCATTCCAAGCATGTCTTTACACCCTTTATCTAGTATATTTAGGTCAGTAAAAACTTTTCTTCTTACCTAATTCTATTACACCAAACCTTTTCAACATCCTTTGAAATCTAAATCCAAACCCCACTCATTTAAGCATCTCTAGAAGTCACTCTGATCTCCCGACCTAAATATCCCCACATCTTGTACATTTCTTCAATCCCCACTTTATTGATTTTTATTATTATTATTATTATTATTATTTTTTTATAGGGAATACAATAGTCTGAAATTAGGTGCACACGCATAGGTAAATATTGTAATGCGATGGAAACAATCGGAAGAGAAACGAACGAATAGAAAGACCATGTTATATGCTGAAAAGGATTACTTAACCTGAATATATGTTCAATTGGGTAACAAAAACTCACAAGTAATGATTGTGTGGAAAAAATCAATGACACAATTCAACATGAACAAATATCACAAATAATGATGTCAAAATCTAAAAATTTTATAATGACACAACCATTCATATCATCGACGACTTCAATTTTTATAAAATTCAACCCTTGATGATGAAATATTACTCATGATTATAATTCTACCACTGAATCTGGAAAACATGATTTTTTTTCATATGTTCCACATGAGATTGTTACATGATATATTTGTTTCTTTTTTATTGATTTTTTTGGTTTTATAAATTTTAACCGAAAACATAATAGAAAATACACATAAAACACACCAATGAAAATCCTAAATATCTACCCCCAAATGCTTCCCCCTCCCCCACACATAAAATATTTCATTCACTTAAATGTGTAACTATGAGAGGATATTTTCATATAAAATGTACAATTTTAATTAGGATAAAGAATATAAAAGTTAAATGGTTAGGAACAGCCTGATATGATGATGTGATGATGGGGTCATGTAGTGTGATAAAAACCTCTACATTAGTAGCAAGTCCCTCAATGTATTACTTCAAACGGTTCTCGTTGAATGTAATTCACCTTCTTATGTACTCTTATGTGATATCTACATCACCATAAAGATAAAACATTAGTCACAACATAAGGACATAACCACTTGGAATGTAACTTACCAGGAATCAGCTTCAATTATGAACTACAAAGCAAGAATTTCTCTCCAAGATGAAATTATCTTTTCTGGATAATTCTTTCATGCACTGATTTTATTCATTCCTTATAGAGCCTTGAGTTCTCATACGAAGATAGTTGAATTTCCTCAATATCTTGAATTTTCAGCTTCCTTTGGATTCCATCTTTGGCCAAATCAATGTTACATTTCTTTATAGCCCAATAATCAAGAGGCTCAACTTCTATTGGATGATGATAGGATTTCAACATAAGGTTTGAAACCTCATATAGACCATTTTTTGGGGGTGGTATGACGTTGATGTTTTGTGTGTCACCCCATACTCCTAATGGAGGGAAGCCAAATTTTGATTGTAGAAGTGTGTCCCCTTGTCCCTGATATTGGCCGTTGGTACTCCAAACCTAGAAAAATCCTGTTTCTTGAAAAATTCTACAACAACATGACAATCATCAGGCCTTTTAGCCTTATCCTCCTCCCATTTTTTCACATAATCAAAAAAAACCCAATTATAAAAAAACCCAAATGACATAAGAAATTGACCCACAAAATCAATGCACCAAACATAAAAAATATCATAGAAAAGTATGGTTTATTGAGGCATATGATGTCTTCTAGAAATGTTTCCCATGTGTTGGCAATTTGAGAACGTCTTAAAAAACACATGAGAATCATAGGATAAACTAGTCTAATAAAATCCGTATTATAAACCTTTCATAGCTTTTTGTTTGGGTAATAGGTGTCCACCACAAGAAAATGTATGACATAAATGTTGAACAAACTCAAAGTAATGATTAGGCACACACCTCTTAATAACATGGTCACCACACATGTACCATATGTAAGGATCATGCCACACAAAAAATATAGACTCACTATTTAACTTTTGGACTTGATAGACAAGGATTGCTGTGGAAAATACGTATGTAACTAAATCATCGTACAAAAGATGTGTACCTGGGATGCCATAAGGATGCTCATCGGGGAAAGTGTCTTGAAGTGGTACTTGTCCCAATGTGTCATCCTCTAGTGTGTAAGTAAGCCAAATCATGTGGTCCATACCAGGTTTTCTGACCCCTTATTTACCATTATCTCAATATAAAATTATTGAAGAAGGAGAATCCATCGGATTAGCCCAGGCTTTGCATCAGGCTTCTCCAATAGGTACCTCAGAGCTACATGGTCAGAAAAAATGACTACATTAGAGACCAATAAATATAAACAGAATTTATATAAAGAAAATATAATAGAAAGAGAATCCTTTTTCAGTGGTTGTGTAGTTTTATTAGGATAAATCCATTGTCCTTGATGCGTATATAATCATGTGAACGCCCCTCCATCCTCTATGATAAGACAGCTCCAACAACAAAGTTGGAGGCGTCACATATAAGATCAAATGGAATATCCCACTGTGGGGGTTGTATGATTGGTGGAGTGGTCAGACACTTATTTAGATCATCAAAGGAAGTACTACAAGAGTCATCAACAAAAAATCAGAATCCTTTTGAAGTAATCATGAAATAGAATGAAAAATATTACTAAAATTATTGATGAAGCACTGATAAAATCATGCATTCCCTAGAAATGATCTAACGCCACACACACATGAAAGATAGGTTCGGGATGAAATAATATCTACCTTAGATCTGTCAACCACTATCATGTGTTTTTAAATCACATTCCTTAAGACAATTCCATGCTCTACCATAAAATGACACTTTTCAAAGTTCAAGACCATATTCTTCTCAATACAAAGATTCAATACATTTCCAAAAATAGAGACACAATCATCAAAACAAGACTCATACACTGTAAAATCATCCATTATTACCTCCATGCAGGCCTTAATAAAATCAAAAAAAAAATACTTACCATGTATTTCTGGAAAGAACCTGAGGAATTTCAATGTCCAAATGGCATCCTCTGGTAGGCAAATGTGCAGAAGGGACATGTGAATGTTGTCTTCTCTAGATCTTCTGGAGCAATATCAACCTGAAAATACCTAAAAAATTATTCCAGGAAACAATAGTGTGTTTTCTCAGCTAGTCTCTCAAGAATTTGATCAATAAATAGGAGGGGGAAGTGGTTCATTCGAGTGGATTTATTTAGTTTCCTATAATCAATACACACATGCCAACTGTTTTTCACCCTCATTAAAACTAACTTATCTTCCTCATTTTTAACAACTGTAACATTAATTTTCTTAGAAACAACCTAAATAGGACTTAACCACTGTGAATCTGAAATTGGAGAGATTATACCAGCCACAAGAAATTTCACAACTTCTTTTTTTATGACTTTTAGTAGATTTGGATTCAGTCTCCTTTGTGGCTGCCAAAATGGTTTATCCCCATCCACCAAAAGTATCCTATGCATGAAAATCGAGGGGAAAATACCTGATATGTCATACAAGGACCACCTGATTGCCTTAATGTTCTCCCTCAAAATATTAAAAAGAAATTAATCATGATAAAAAGGGAGATTGTTATAAATTATAATAGGTAATTTCTCTCCACTCAACAAGTATGACTATTTGATATTTGGTGGAAATGGATAGAGTTCCAGTGTTGGGGGGTGGTGTATCTATGTATAATTTGAAGGAACTAAAATATGTTCACAATGAATATTTGTATCTAAATATACATCATCAAAATTAGATAATAAAGCATCGAATCCATCAGCATACTCAACAGACATGTCCTAATTAGAGTCCACGCGATCAAAATAAGAATTTGATTCAATTTCAAAAATATATCTAAGAGAGTCTTCTATATAATAAAGAGTTGTGGAAGTAATCATAGACATGAAAATAGAAACAATGCTCATAATCTCCATTAGTATAGGACTATCAAATTCCATGGGTTTTTTATTTTGTGGCTCGAAATGGGAGATGAAAATTCAGAATGGTCCTCTAAGGGGTACTTCATGGGGTCCATGACATTAAATATCACAACTTCATCTTAAATATCCATGGAATTTGTACCCTCATTGACATTTATGATATTTTTTGACGTTTTGAAAAAGTGTATACCTAAGATAATGGGAGCTTGAGAACGTACCAGATCATCCCCCATGTTAAGAATGTAGAAATTTACTGTAAATATTAAGTCTCTTACCTGAACATGTACATCCTCAAGGACTCCCATTGGATATGATGTAGCTCTATTCGCCAACTAATACACTATTCTCATCAGCTACAACTCACCAACCTGTAAAGAAAAGAATACAGAGTGAGGCATCACATTTATAGAAGTTCCTAAACCACAAAGATCATCAGAAGAGTGAATCTACACTATGGTGCATGGGATAATGAATGTCCCTTGATCCATTCACATTGTTGGCATTACTATAGTTGGTGTAATGAGTACTGGCACATTACTTACAAGATTGATCCTTTTATTTTCATAGATCCCTCTTACATTGGTAAAAATTTCTTTTATGAATTTGGCATACCTTGGTATTTGTTTAATGGCTTCAATTAAAGGTATTTTGATCTCCACACACAAGAATGTGGCCAAAACCTCTTTTTTACATCTTCTATTCATCCATCTTCTTGGTTTTTACTACCCAGTCTATAAAGGGAAGGGGATTAGGCGGAAAATCATTAATATTTTTCTTACTTTTATATTTATTCTTGGGTTTCTCATGAAATGGTTTTAAATGGGGGTTCTCTGGAGTTGCGGTAAATCTTGGTGGAATAATAGGTGCAAATGTATCAGTTATTTTCTTCCCAATTCTCAATGTGATGGCACTGACATTCCCCTTGGGGTTTGGAGTAGGTTGGAAAGGAATATTTCTATAGTTATTACTTACCAGTTCATGGAGTGCAGTTAAAATATTCGTCATTTGTGTCTTCAACTCCCTCAGCTCAGAACCCGGAATCTTCACCTCATTTTGTTGATTAAGAATTTAAATTTCAAAAGGTCATCATTTTTAGAATATACCTTTGGGGGGGGGGGATTCCCATGTTGTTTTCTTGTTGATTTTTGGGCTTCAAATCTCATTTGGGGTTGTTGGAAACCATGTTGGTATGGCATATTCTATTGGAAGTTTTGTTGAAAAGGGGTACATTGGTATTGTCCAGAGCCAAACCTCGTGTCCATTTGATCCTTCCACCCTTGGTTTTATGCTGGTGCAAAGAAATCAAACATCTTTTGGAAATTTTGCTCTTTCTATTGCTGATATGGTCTCCGAAGAAACAGTACTGCAAAATCTATTCTTTCTTGTTGTTGGGGGTAACTATAAGTTGGGTGGCTAGTATCAGTGAAAATGCCACAACGCCTTGAAGGAGGATGTTGTGAAGTTTTTTGTGCTAATGAAATCTGTCTCCCCATAGTTGTCATCTCTTCCAACTTGGTATCAATCAAATTACTTTCAAGAGAAGAAGGACTTACCTGATGTACTCCCCTGACATGTAGTTTACTTCGATCGAAAAATTGTTGGGAGTTTTGGGTCATCTTGTCAATATATGCACGTGAAACTACTGGTGTATTGTCCACCAATGATCCTCCTACCGTGGCATCCACCATGCTTCTCTCCATAGGTGTGATTCCTTTATAGAAGTATTGGATGAGGAGATTCTCACCGATTTGGTGATGCGGGCATCTTGCATAGAACTTATTGAATCTCTCCCAGTACTCATAAATTTACTCCCCATGGACTTGGTTGAATCCCGAGATATTTATACGAATGGAAGTGTTCCTTGATACTAGAAAAAATATTTTCAAGAAATTTAATTTCAAATAGTTCCAACTTTTTACATCTTCATGTTGTAATTAATACATCCAATCCTTTGTAGCTCCATCAAGTGAAAATGTAAATGCTCTTAGTTTTATTTTATCTTTAGAAACATTTCTTGGTTTCATGGTTTATCAAACCACATTAAATTCTTTAAGGTGTTTATTGGGATCCTCAACAGAGAGGCTATGAAATTTTGGAAGCAAGTGAATTAACTCAAATGTCTGTTCAAAGTCTGATTTGAGAATTGGGTATGCAATGCAATTTGGTTTATAATTAATATTAGGTGCAATAAATTCTTGAATGGTTATATTGATTTCATTATTATTGTTTTCAGCCATTTGTTCTTGTTTTATGTTTGAATTTGAATTGTTTCCAATTTATTTGTTCTTGGATTGGAGGAATTCTCCAACATATTGAATTTTAAAACATCCCGTAGACTGAAAATGTATGATTCCAGCCCTAAGGTTTCATTCAATGTCAGGGTCAATATCTAGGAGATCCTTAGGATTAGTTCATGTCATAAATCAAAGAAAAATTAAAAGAAGGAAAGTGGACCATAGTAAAATAAAAATGATAAGTCTGAGTTGATGGTCCATAAATAAGAAGAAGAAAATAAAATAAGAAGAGATACAAATCAGATTTAGAAAAGAAGGCATAATGATAAGAAGAAGAGAATAAAATGTAAAATAAAATAATTACCTCTTATTGGTTGAAATAATTATTTGCCTCCCTAGAAACAATTCCAATATGAAGAGCACTGTTGTGGGAACCCTCAGATGATTAGTGATATTTTTGGGTACTTAGGTGTAGCAGAGTGGCCGACCAATGTCGTCCCTCAAAGGAGGAATTAAATTTTAAAACTTATAAAATGTAATTAAAAATAACATAAAAATGAATAATAACACTATTTGAAAATATGTTGGGGGTTTTACTAGAAATTAATCTAGACAAAGTTTGCTGAAATAAGATTGTGTAATATGTTTTTTATTTTTGAAATGAAGTTCGATTAAAAAGACACAACCAGAAGATGTTTTTATACAATATTTAAAATACATAATCGATCTAAATATTCCACCTCATTTACATATTAATAATTATCATTTAATGTAATATCCACTTAATTATTATCCCTAAATTTTTAACCCTTGAACCCTATGAGAATTAACTTTACCACAAATATAATGAGAATTAACCCCTAGGCTATCTTCAGAACAAGCTATCGCAATAACCAACATTGATTTGTGTTTTAAGGATAATACATAGGTAGTGGTAAATTAAGGAACATTTAAATTTTGGAAAATGAGGTTGAATCGATCTTAGAGATTATATTTTAGCACTACTAATTAATCATGTGTGGTTTTGTTTTACCGATTATGTTTGTGCTCTCACAATTTACACAATACTCGACCTCGCGTGTTTTTGTGTTAATTATTCAATTGATTTATTAGTTTATTATAATTTAAAAACTAAATTCATTGATCGTGTTAATTTTATTACATTATCTCAATTATTTAAAATAATTAAATGAAGAGAGTAGAAGATAAATCGATCACTAAGATAAGTACTCTTCTATGGGTGGTGTGCCCATCATGGAGACGTTTTTCATGAGCAAATGATTGAAAGGGTAGAACCCAATCTCATATCCACTGTTGATTTTAACCCAAATAGGAAGAGTAATGAAGAAGATAATTGAACATTATATAATAAATGAGAATAAATAAAATAATAACAATGATGTTTATTACACTAATGAAAACATTACAACATGAAGAAGAGAAGAAGGCTTCGATGATGGGATCCTTGATTTCAGAGCTACCCCTCTTTCAATGGTTGGAGAATTTGGGTGAAACCAACTCTCCCCTAGCTTCAATCTCCTAATTCACGTACCCAAACCATCCAAATGAGAAAAACACTAATTTTTATAGTGGAGTCGAGGTTAGGTTTAAAGAGGTTTCTTGTTTTGATGGGGAATCTCAGCCAAATATTTTAAGCCAAATTGGACCTCCCATTAGAGATTCATAAAGTGTGAACCATCTATTCTTCCACGATAATGATTTGTAAAAAATTGGGTGTTCGATCCCCTATTAAAATTGGGACACGGTCTTGCCAAGGATGTAGAAGATATGGTCCTATCACTAAAGTGATGTCCAATCTCGTGTGTAAATCCCATCATTGACTTAATGACCCATTTAATCCATCAAAATGCATTCTTTATCTCTAGTGTCCTGAATAGAAGTTGTAGAAAATTTAGTTATAAACCCTGTTAAAACCATATAAGTTCAAATAATTCATATCAAAATATTTATGTTCTAAATACTTCAATTCATTTAAAAATGGTATAACTAGAATTTTCTTAAAATTTTCAAATGAATGATCTAATTCCAAATATTTCATAAAAGAACATATTTAGAACAATGTGAGGAAATAATGTCATTTATTATCAAAAAATATTAATAAAAATATTTTTTATCACCATGTTTCAATACAAAACACAAATGGTATTAAAATCATAGTGAAATGTTTTTTAAAATCATAACACTTGTGTTTCATATTAAAACCCAAATTTAAGCTCTCAAAACAAAGTCTCCTTGGGAAAAGACCAAGTACACATTTGAAAATCTCAATCCACACCACATTAACCAATCCAATTTTGAAAAAAAATCACAACTTAAAGTCACTTATATAATACAATTTTAATGGAATACTACGTTGCATCCAGTCCTGAAAAATTCAGAGTGAAGAACTTCCAATGGGGAAACATCATTGTTTAGTGTTTTCTTGTTTGGGCTGGAAAACTATGTACCGACCTAAAAAAAATTCACTATTGATGTTTGAATAACCATGTCATGTGAGAATTACAGGGTTTTCCAAAATGTGATTTTCTATCCATGACAACATATTACATTCACCATTATCACCTCACAAATCCAAACTAACCCTTCAGTTATTTGATACACTCAACATGGATTAAATAATCATCATAACATATCCAAAATCCATCAAAATAACAAAAATATAAACTCAATATAATGATTCAATCCCTATATACCGTGGAAATTCAATATTTAGTGTGACAAAGAGTTGTATAGCCCCTTTCTTTCACACTCTACCTAAGGTTCAACGACAATTTTGGTCTCCAGACAACCCAGACACACCCCATATAATAAATAAGGTTCCATTGATATAATGTTTTAATTAAAAAACCAATAATATCCTTACATCATATTATCAAAATGGTTAGACACATACCCAAGGATCATCTTAAATCTCCTTAGGCAAATGACTAGAATCAAGGGTTTCACACAAAACCATTGGGGTTAGTTACACCCTCCAGGAACTAGATAAAAACATCTGAAAAAGGAGTAACTAAAAAAGAAAAGATACATTACAAGATTCATCTCATATAAGTAAAAAATCCACACCATCTGCAAAACTATATTTAACGATAAAATATAATATGTATTTAAGAATCCAATCCAATGTTTGAGCCAACCGCTTCAATTAAAATGAAGGTCTTATCACCAACTCTGTGTAACTCTCCAGTCACCACCATCATATGTACAACGCCCACTACCATAGATGACAGACCTATATATAACCTAAAATAAAAAACATAGATAAACATACACAATAAATGAAGACTATATACCCACCAATTTGAGTAAATATGGTTTTTTTACAAAGAAAAAATGATAACTCCATGATTCAAATTTATTATTTTCATAAGATAAAACACGGTCACTAGTTTTGAAATTATAGACTCAAAAATGAATTTATTTATATTTAAATAATATATCCATAAATAAATAAAGGAACATGATAATTCTTAAATATCCACTTTTATTAAAAAATCTATGATAATGTCTTACCAGAATCCAAACCATTTCAATGTGCCAACCATTTCTATTTACAAATAAAAACCCACTGAAAATTGAACCCACACATGGTTTTATGCTTTAAAAAATATTTCCACGCAATAATTCTACTATAAAATCCATTCCTCAAATTTTTTTCAAGATACTTTACAAACCCAATAGAATGGGAAAAAGTAAACGAGATATAAAATAATGAAACACAACCATATAAATTAATAAATAAATCCAATAAATGGATGGGATAAAACATTTCAACAACATGAATAAGTCACAAAATGAATGAAACATAAAAAAATTCAATCCAATAAATAAACACCACCCATGGTAGTATTTGAAAACAAAATTCATAACATTTGATACATAGCATGAGAAAACACTTTTAGGAATATTGGATCAATGAAAGACACCCTAGATTAAAATTAATAATCACCAAGATAATAGTCACACATCTATCCACTGAATCAGTCGAAGTAGTAACATCAGGGAAAAACCCCCCACGTAAAGATTATGTACAACTAGGTGGACTATCTACTGATAAACCTAAACTATCCTATAAATGTCCCACTACTTCATATTTATCAAATTCAATCTCTTAAAATAATAATAATAAATTTGGGCTATGAATAATAACAATATCATAAGAAAATATAAATCTCAAAGGTCTAACACCATAATCCCTTCCTTCCAACCTCAATCAATACCCTTAAAATGGTACCCAACACTTAATAACCACATGAATAGAATAAAAGGCATCCATCACATGGATAAGAATATGCATCATTAAAAACCAAAGGGTATCAAAAAGTGTACAATCAATATCACATCACAATGTTTAAATCATGCCTTGACTTATCATATATAATAAATATACATTTGGAAATACCTTTTCAAAACACATTGGAAATCACACACAATTTCAAAAGAATGAATGAAAAATTCCAAGAATAAAAAAATAAGATCAATGGAAACTCCATTTTAAATTTACAAAACCAAACCATCACATAAAAACATGGAAACCATTATGAAAAAGGAGAAAACATTAAAAAACTCAATTTGGAGTAAATCCAGAATAATAAGTAAATTTCAAAAATAAACCCAAATAATTAATTTTATAAATAATGAATAGTTCATGAAACACCCTTCAAAACCCAAATCTAATTTGACTAAAAAAATTACCCCATTTTCCCAAATTAAAACCTGTTTAATAATGGGAAATATTTACAAATCCAAACTATCTATCATATGCACAATTACTTTAAATCAGAAAAACATTTAAAGCACCCTGAAATCAAAGAATTATTAAAAAATACAATGAATCAGAAACACCTTCCTTAAGTGGTTAAAACTTATGGCCTCAGATTAAATTACCCAAAAAATTAATCAAATGATAGCTCATAACCATTAGAAAGTAACACCCCTAATCAAGAACCCTGATGTGAATGAAATTCAGAAAAAACATCCAATATGGTAATAAGATAAGAGAAAAGTTAAATAAAATCTAACAGTAGGGAGAAAAAAAAAGACCCCTACCTCTTGAATAGGTTGAATAATCACAGAGATACCACTATGATATCACTATAGAGAAGATTTTTAGGAGATAAAATAGGATGGGAGAGGGAACCACCAAGGTAAATAATGTGGTCTGTTAAAGGGAAGAAAACCCACATAAAATAAAATATTGAGGAATAAGATACCTCTATTTAGGTGGGTTTCATGGTTTACTCATAGAGTTAGAATAAAATTTCTCATCCCCAGTATTAAGAGCATTACAGGATGCATACTTAGGATTAATGGTCATTTTTACTTTGCATCAACTATGTTAGCAGGGGAAACCCACTAAAAGATGCTCCATGGATAAATTAACCACACACCTAAATTGTTCACCCTGGAAAAAGTCCGAAAAATAGTTATCATATTATCCCTAAACACCTCGAACTCAAGGGGAAACCCAACCAATAAAATCCCCCACATAAAAGTGATAATTTGGGTGTCCCAAACCCCAAACCTCAAGGATTCTCTCAACACCACTCTTTTCCAGTCTGAACATATCCCCCCACTTCTGTTGAACATCATTACAAGGCTTATAGACCTACCAAAGACCCACCCCCATCATATATGCTAAATTTCAGACTCCTCTAGTACTTTCAGTTAGATTTTCTTGACACTAGAACCCCTTTTGGCCTCCCCCTTAATGAATCTAAACACTTAAATGTCTTCCTAATCAACCTCGATGCAAGATCCCACACTATGGTTCCCTCTTCCCCTCAACTCTACACAACCCTCACTATGGTTTTGGGATTCAATTATCATATTTTTTTCAGTCTAATCATAGGTAGTTTATTTTATTCACTATTTTATGGTTGAATTATGCAATTGAGTTAGATTTAGTAGTTAACTTATTTTAATTATTCTTAAATGGTTGTATTTTTTTTATTTATGAGTTATTTTTGTATAAATTGTGTACATCACATCTATAAATATATTTGATTCATGGTATATTACTTATATAATATTTTCAAATAAATTTATAATAATATTACATGTGAATGACTAAAATAATTTCCTCAATATGTTTATCAGAATTTAAAAAGTAAAAATTGTCTTTATTTTTGAAATTAAATGTATTTTATTTTTATATATAGTAATAAAATTATATTTTATATTTTATAGTGTGGAAAATTTAGTATATAGGGAATGTTATGTTATTTATAGGTATACAATTACAAAAGATATTTAGTGACAGTACATACTCTATGTCATAATATTCTCATTCTCAATCTACTACATAGTGTAGAAATCATCACATACCTTGCACACTTTTATGATACCATTTAATGTATTATTAATATGATTTCATATTAATAAGTGACATATACTGTCGATGTTAAGGAATTAAATAGAAAAACTATGATGGATATTTCTTGTTATCCTACTAAGGGACAATTTACATTGAGAGGTTATTAGTGGGTCACAATCATCAATATGAAGTTAAATGTGAAAATTATTATTTTTTAAATAATGAAACTAATTATTTATTTTATTTATTAAACTAACTAAAATAATATTCTATGGGATATGAACATAAATATTCAATTTTTTAGGAATTTTACTAAAATAATGTTATTTATCCCTTATGATGAATATGAGGCACCCACTTAAGATGAATCAAGAATTTTTGGGTGGTTCCTAAGGTATTTTTCACGTGGATCGACATATATCCAATTAAATTTGTAGATTAGAGACACATTCAATCATATTGAATGAATAAGTTGTTTTTTTCTCAAATAAATGTACTATAATTATTATGTACTAATATATTGTTAAATTAAATATTTTTACTGAATTTATAATTAATTTAATGAATTTTTTATGTTTCATTGTAAATGAAGTTCAATTTTGATGTTCCTAATATCATCTCACATCTATGCACATTAAGATTTTTTTTGGAAAAAATTGATATATTTCAAGAGTGATTATGAAATGAATTAAATGAAACCTCTCTATCAGTTTCAATGATATATGAGAAGGTTTGTGAAGGGATTTATAGGGCAAATGGAAAAAATTCATTTACCATCATAACATAAAATATCTTAAGTTTTTTTTTAATTCCATTATTTTAAAAAAATAATAACATTTCATGTTATAAGGATATATAATTTATTCATGCAATTTTTATGATAAATTTTATCAATCAAGAGAAGCAACTGATTCCCAAAAATGACCTCTCAATTAGTTTCATGGTGACATGACATGGAAAGGTTTTTTTCAATTTATTAAAATATATATCTATAAAACACATTGTAATTTACTTTTACCAAATATTTTTAGTTTATTTTTTAATTCATATGAAGGAGGTATGTCATTCTACTAAAAGGAAAAAATTATGGATAGAGGCTCATAGAAAAAGGGATGATATTTTTTATCAAAAAAATGGTAGATATCAATGTGGTAAAGGATAATAATTATTAGTTTCTATAAATAAATAACTTTATAACTAAATATTATTAAATTTAGTGCAAAAACTAAAAAATCATGGGATTCTTACTCATTCTTGTAATTTTTAATATTCTCAAATGATTTCATATATGTAGTTCTTGGAATGGTGTATTCTTTTTATGTCATGGGGTGGGGTGGTTCACCATATCTATCATGGTTTTTGGGTGAGGTGTATATATCTTCATCCATGATGTCATCAGGAGGAATGAATAAATATTTTTGTGATCCTAGTTCCCAATAGTAAATTTATACAGTAATGAATACCATTAAAGAACACGAATCACTTATTAAAAAACATATGGATTCTTGAAATTAGAGAGTGAATTATTTTTTTTCTTGTTTTTTATATGATCAAAGGTGTTTATGAAAAAATAGAAACACTCATCAAGAGTTCCTATAGCACCCTATGATTTTGTGAATTATTCTTTCAAATTTATTTATCTTTTTGATATTTTCTATTTCACGTGACACCGGAAATAGTTCTTTGTATATATCAAAACACTAATTTAAACATTAATTTCACATGAAACTTACATTTTGTATGTCACATGCATCACCGACATGGAATAAAATACACAAAACCCTGAATTAGTGTACATCTCACACAACAAAGAGCTTCAACAAAACATCATTTTAATGATATAATTATTTAAAAATGATAATTATTACCTAGCTTTTAAAATCAGTAACATGAACAATAATAACTACTTTTCAAGAAATATTTACCTTATTTATATTAATAAAACATATTTACAATGAAATATATGCTTTTTGATAAATCCCTTATATGTTCAAGGATACTATTTTCTCGAGTAAACTACTTTTAATGTCATACTATGAAAAATAATAATTTCTTTTAAAAAAATTTAGAAATTTAATATTTTAAAATAGATATAATATTTGAATTTATAATTTTGAAATAATTATAGGGTCAATTTTAGGTATTTTTTTGAGAATCATCATTTTTTATGAATAGTTAAATATACTATATTTTAGTTAAAATCTTCCTTTTCATTTAAAAAATTATTATTGATAAATTATATTCTAATTATTTTTAAGGACATATTATATCAAATAAAAATATATTAATATAATTTAGTTAATTATAATCCATTTCACTTTGTAATTGAAAATATAAAAAATAAAAATATTTCAACATCTTTTTACTTTAAAACCCTGTGGTTTCATCCAATCTAAGAGATACGCATTAATCTTTATTTTTCATGTTTTATGTATTTAATTTTGAAAAAGCAACATAAACAATTTTAATATTTATATTATTTATATTATAAGAATGTCAACTTAATTTTTTACAAATAATATTCGTAAAAGTGAATAAAATGAATCACGATGATTAAGTCAAATTCAGCTTAATTTGGGACTAATCATTAATCTTAGGGGGAAAATAAACTATCCAATTGAACGAAACCCATTTTATGTCCATATTTTTGGTAAAACTTCTATAATTTATTATAGTTGGTTTTATATGACTCTTATTATGTAAGAACAAGTGTACAGCATACATGTTTTCAAAAATTGAAAGTGAGCCCTTTTCCTTCCCTATAAAATTCCACCACTTCTCCCACATCTTCACAATTCTCAAAAAGATTTGGTGTGACCAATACCTACCTAAAATACTTCTGAGAAACAGTCCTTTAAATTTAGAAGACTTCCATCTGGAAGAAAGAAATTCAAGGATGCCTTTGGTAACAAACCAAATGGAGTTACTCGATTAAGTGGTTGTTTAAACCAGTATAACAAGAGTCAAGACACATAGTAAGGGTATTTAATGTTAATTTTTACCTCCATGAGATAAATGATATATTCTACAATAATTAATTTTTCATAGTTTATTTAATTCCCATAATTTTATTCTTTGTATATTATACATGGAATTTTCACATATCCAATTTATGATATTTTTTTCCTGAGGATAATTTTGATATGTTTCTAAATTGGTAAAATAGTGTTATCTCAATTTTCCTTCTTTGATACTTGGGTTTTTTAGGAACGTAATTTCTTTTTAGAGGTGTATATAATTCCATTTTACATGTTATATCTTGAAATTCATTCTTTTCATGATATTTTAGGCATCATTGAATTTACTTTTCTAAATGTAGTGTATAATCCCAAGTTACCCTGTTATAATAGTTTATTGAGACAATCTCAACATATTTTGAGATTTTTTTGGTTATGTTTCTTTGATAAAATATTATTATCCATATCTCAATAACATTCAAGAGATTTATTATCCTCTTTTTATTGATGATATTTTTTTTATTGCTACAGTCATTTTACTCTTTGGTACAAAGGATATCTAAGAATGTTTTTTATGAAAGCCTGACATTACCGAATATATGGTCAAAAATATATGTTCCTTTAAAAACATGATTTATAAAAAATTATTCCAATAATATTATAATCATATCCTATGATTATTAAAATATATTTTACCTTTTTTGTCTTTTATCAGTGTTTTCAAAGTAATATTCTTGCCATTTTTTAAATGAGGAATATTTTAACCTTTTTACCATGAAAAAAGAATGTTCTTCTTACATAATATGACAAGTTTTAATTTATAAATTTCTATTACTTTTAATAATTATATTCATTTATTATGGTGAATTTTTATTAATTTTTCTAAAAAAATATTTTTAAGGAAAATGGGTTTTTAAATGTTTTGAGGCATATTTTATAATTTATCATGGAAAAAGGTTTTCAAAATGATTTTACATATTTTTTATATGTTTTAATAGTATTTTATAAGAAAATGATTTTAAAATGCTTTTAGGCTTTAAAAATAATTTTTTAAGGAATAATGGATACTTTCATGAAGAAAAGTTTACAAAATATAATACAGAATTATTTTTCATATAAGATTTAATATTTTTATATAACTCATGAATCTTTTGAAAATGATCGAATGGTTCCTTTAAAATTATTTCTATGAATGGTTTGGAGTTTGATATAATGATGGTTATGAATCCCATTTAACTTCCACAAGTTTTATGATTTTTAAGCCCACCTATTTTCACAGGTTATACTTTCCTGGAGTGATTAAGAAAGTTATCTATTTTCATAGGCTATGATGTGATGAAATATTAATTATTCCCATTTAAACTTATAGGTTATGATTTGATATTTATGAATCGAATTTGTTTTTATGCATCATGATATGATGAATGTTTTATCATCTTCTGGCACATGAAATAATGATTTTATTATGAGATTGGTGGGACCTATATCTACCCCAATGCATTTGGTAAAAATGGATGACTCATGAGTATAAATGTTATGAAGGAACCTGGTTTCATGTTCATAATTTTTTCATAGACATGCTTTTATGACCAAATAATTAAAAATTTACCAAATTACATGTTAAAAATGCTATGATAAAACCTTATTACTTGTTCAATATGTTATCAATGGAGTTGGTTGCATGTCTATATGTTTTTTCATGAACCTGATTACATGTTTAAAATGTTATGAGTGAACCAGATTACATATTCAAAAAGATATGCATGGACCTTGTTTCATGTCCATAAGGTTATGTGTGATCCTAATTACACATTCATGATGTTATGGATGGATCGGGATTCATGTCCATAATTTTTCATTGTGGCCTGATTTCAAGTCCTTAACTTAGTCAGATAACCTGTTTCTACTTATGCACATTCACAGTGTCATAAAAAATGATCATGACACAAATTCCTTGTCTTATTCCTATGTTATTATATAATGAATTATGCTATCAATTTTCTTATGATATATTTCTTTTGAACGACCAATATTTATTATGATATCAAATATACATGGTATGATCTTAAAATGTTTTTCTCATTTCTAGACCCTTTTTTTCAAGTTTTTCTTACACATGTACATTATTTAACCTTAGTGAGAATGTTAGATCACCACTTTCCTATGTTTCCTTTCTATAGGTTATGAAGAATGGTTGTGGGTTCAAGTAATAAATGTGGAGATCTTCATTGGAGATGTTGAAGATCTTTCACCCTGATAGATAACTATTTTTTTAGGTTTCCAAAATTACTAAACTATTTTAGTCATCGGGCATGTATTTTTGTAATGTATAGAATAGTCACCTAATATTATGTAATATCCACATATGTTTATTGGTGTCTCTATAGTTGGTATCAAAGTAAATTTTTAGTAATCCTATGGAAACTCGGATGGTTAAACTTTATTGAGATCCCCAAGTATATTTATAAGAATATGCCTTGGGATGTATCTATGGAATAAGTATAAGGATGAGTTAATGTTTAGGAAAATTTCCTGAAATTTTGGTAAAGGATAAGGTTAGTGGGTTCCTAGAAAAACATCCATATATGGATACTACAAGTGGATGTGGCTCTGGTATAGATGCAACTAGGGGTAACAAATATAACAAGTTGTTTCAGGCTTGACTTGGGGTAATCCGGTATATGAAAACAGACATTGTTGAACACCTGGTTTTGCACTTCCTAGGGTTATTCTTTGGGAATTCAAAAGCTCATCACAAACTATCATGAATGAATTAAATATAAATTGTCTACAAATAACCAAGGATTAACCTAGTGTGTTATAAATTAAGGAATGTTTTATGATTTAGACATCCTATAAGTAATTCGTTTCGTGCCTACTTGGTTTTATTATATGATAAGTAATGATCCCATTAAGCTTTTGGTTTTACACAATGGATGGAACACGAATGAAATGGTTTAATTTTGAATGTGATGGATTATTTTTTAATGATAAATCAACTAGTATGATCATTGGAGTGAAAGATGTTTTGATCATGCCTAATTAGTTTTCAAGGAACTTGATTAATAACGTGTATCTTACCCAACACCTAGAATCACAAAGTAAGAGAAAAATGTTCCCAAGGAGTTTGGGTAATAGAGACCATATAGAAATGAATATTTGGTTTCCTTTATGAAAAAAATATTGAAATAATCACCTAAGTGATTGTCTTAGAAAAATTAGAATATTTTTTGATTGTGGTAATGATGGGAACAAATAATATAAATGTATTGGAAAAATGAAGACTTTGGTTGATAAAATGGATGGAAATATTGGCCTCCATAAGGAATGATATATGGGTATGTTTTTTAAGTATGGAATAAATAGTCATTATGAATCTTAATATCCCAATAGGAATGCTCTTGAAGAGGACTAACAAGGTTGGGAGAGTAATGGATACATTACTGATGATATATATATTGTAGATTAAATGTGAAATGAATGATGTATTGTGTACTAAGATGTGGTATACTTGTTAATGGAATATGAATTTTGTGGAATAATCAATGTTTTTATGTGTTTGGAATAAAATATTATGTTATATGAATGATGAAATATATAATGATTGTTCTAATTATGTTTTTTATTAGAATTTACAAGTTCATGTTGAATGTTCTGGATGGAATGGTGAATTGATTTAATTACAAGGTGATATTTTGATTATGGTAAGGTAACAATTAATATGTTCTTTATACTAAGATAATTTTGTTACAAATAAGTTAATTGGGTGGTACTGATTACCTTGTAACTAATTAAAGGCTTGTGGTTTGGTGTTTCATGATATAATTGATGATGTTTACAACATTTTTTTTATTTATAGAATAAAAAAATATACATGGGATAATTAAGAAATAATGTTTCCAATAAGGATATTCTAGTAATTCAGGTTATTACCATGATTATAGAGAATATATGATGTGAGTATTCACATTTTTGGAATGTGAAAACTAAGAGATATCTTTTTATATGTGGGGGAATCAATGATAAGATGATTTAATGAATCTATTTCTCTATTTAGGATTCTCATATTTTTGAAGTGTTATATGGTTAACAATACATGAAAAGTTTAAGTTAAACATATATGGAATTATTTATGCATTGAGATTGTATAAAAAACCTTGGTTAAATATCTATTTAGTGATTACCATTATTCTATTAATTCCAATCATATTTTTTAAATTTTTTTTTTGTGGTTTTAGAAAAGGACATCATGTATGTTGGGTGAAAACCAATAAAGTCCTGTAAGATTATAGATCTTGAACCCATGTTCCATGGATGATAATGGTTTCATTTCAACCATTAGCATACACGATGTCTTGGTTAATGTGTAATTACTTTTAATGTGTTACTATTTATGATGTAATATTTTTGTTACTTTTATAATTACTGATTAATATATTTACATTATTCATTTTTTAAAAATATTTATAGATAAATAGTCATGCTTTTTAATCTTTTATGAGCCTTAAGATATGCTAAAAGTGTATTTTATCACTTCAGACATCAAAGTTATTTTCTGGATGTCCAGTGCATGAATTAATGGATGAATTAGAAAATGATAACAACATAAAACATTAATTATTTTTTATAGAAATACTTCATGTATGTATATTATTTTTCAACAAAATAAGTACTCAATGATATGATAATGATAAAAAATTATCCTAATAGCTTATTTTTTTGAACTGATGGGTTTATAAATATTAAAAAATTAATAACATTCTATCCATGAACATTACTATAATCATTTACTTTTCTGTAATTGATTACCTTAATAAATCCCTATAAATATTTATTTTTTTCCTATAGGTCCTATATTCACTCCCAACCTAGGTTATTCTATGTAGAAACACAATTATATGTTACATTGGGAAATAGTTATGGTCCCAACTGTCCCTTTTAAGGGAACAATATTTATTCATTTTTTTGATGCGGGATTCAATGAATGAATCTTTCAAGTATTAAAGGTTTAATAACCTTGATGAATTCTGATGGATTATTTCATTTTATGTGGGGTATAATGTAATACCCCGAGATTTTGTGAATTATTTTTTATCAAATTAATTTATATTTTTGATATTTATCATTTAACATGACACTTACTTCCTTCAATTTTTTATTATTTTTGATAATCCACCTTTCAAGGGGTGAGGTGGAACCCTTACAAGGCCCAACGGCTTAGAGACAATTCCATGACACGTAGGTCTTAGAGGCAATCACCCAGACAAGACAACATGGAACTACTCCTCCCATGCATATGTCATAATATCAGTAGTCCACATTTAGAGGTATGGTCAGATAGATATCCTATGTAAGGTTTCATAGGCCCGACACTGTTGGAAAATCCATACCCTCTCGTTCTTCCAATTCCGGTTAGCTCTGCTCTAGTGAATGCACCTTCCCTAATCCTCACCTAAAGCCTTGTCCTCAGTAGCCTGATTAGTAAATCTGTATCTTGTGGCCTGAAGGCCTTGGGGTGGCCCTAAGGCTGACATAGAAACTTGGCGTATGATTCATGTAACTTGGTATATGATACATGCAATACTTATCATACATCACATGAAACCCAGAGTTTCTACAAAACATTATTTTAATGATATTACAATTTGAATGAGATAATTATAAACTATCCTCTAAAATATATAATATTAATAGTAATAACTACTTTTAAGATATCATTTATAAATTTTTTATATAAATAATACATTTTGATAATGAAATATATGATTTTTGGTAATGACCTTTTATGTTCAAATATATCTTTTTTCAAATAAAGTGATTTTAATGTCCAACTCTGATAAATAATAAAAGTAATTTTACACACAATTAGAAATTGAATTTCATAAAATAAACTTTATTTTAAAATTTATAATGTCAAAATTATCATATGGTGAATTTTTAGGATTTTTCTAAGATACATAATGTTTTGATGAATAGTGAAAAATATTGCTTTTTAGTTATAAAGTGTGTTTCATTTAAATAAATATTAATGTAAAATTATATATTAAATTTGTTTTATGTCCACTTTAGATCAATTATACATCTATTACTACAATTTATATATTATAATCTATTTCACTTTGAAATTGAATATAAAAACATAATAAAATTTTATACTTATTTATCCTTAAAAACACATAATTGCATCCCATCTACAGAATTAGAATTAATCTTAATTTTTCCGTTTATGTGAATTTAATTTCAAAAAACCAACATAGAAAATTGTAATCAATTTAATATTTAGAGTATAATAATATCAACAAAATTTTTATCAAAATAACATTATTAAAAGTGATTATAATTAATCACAACGATTAAGGTCCACTACTACCAAACATGCCATTAACAATGCTAGAAAATGCCTTTATTAGTGCTTGAAATGTACTGACTATAAGTGAAAGGTTAAAATCCGTAATATTTATTCCGTTATAAAAAAGTGTTGATAAAGAGGTCCTTTATCGGCTCTAAAAAATCACTTTTAAATGGAACAATTATTTTCACATTAATTTAGCACCGCTAAAGGCATCATTTATCATCAA
Source organism: Viscum album (assembly GCA_963277665.1). NCBI lineage: Eukaryota > Viridiplantae > Streptophyta > Magnoliopsida > Santalales > Viscaceae > Viscum > Viscum album. The sequence continues at coordinate 1,060,079,964 of OY728125.1, forward strand.
TGATAAATTTTATTTTAATAGCACATATATAAGCACTAAAAAAGTATAACTTTATCCGTATATAAAAAATCACTGATAATGGACCTTTAATCATATCTCATAGAATCTATAATAAAGTAGTCCATTATAAGTGCTTTTAAAAGTGCTGATAAATGTTTCCTTTATCCATGCTTTTAAAAGCATTGATAAAGGGCCATACTGCAGTGTGATATAACAACACACTTTGACACCAAAAACACACCAGATATCAACAAAAATAAGTACCAATATAGAATTTAAATGAAATGAAATCTACAACACAAACACAAGAAAAAAACATATTATAGACATTTCAAATAGTAGTTTGTACAATTACATAAATACAAATTATTACATACATTCAAAAACATCAATGTTAATTTATCTTTTAATGCTGACCTGACTCCTACTATTTATGAACAAACCACTCCAAATCAAAGAAATGAATTCACCTATATTAGAGACCATTTTTTATTGTAAATAATAATATAATTAAATAAATTAACAGAAAGTGTATTTTTATTAAAACTAATGTCAGTTTTAAATAAAAAAGATGCATTTGTAGTCATACCGATCACACCACAAATCAGATAGAGGTGAGGAAGATTCTAACTTGTCTAAAATGAAATTTTTATCATTTTCTTCATGTACACAAAAAATTGGAGTTTTTTCATTTTTAAGTACATTAGTTGTCTTTTTTACAAAAATGTATTTTTATATTGGATACATACACTTTTGACTCATTATGATCACATAGTGTATTATATTCATGTGAAACAGATTCATAAACATTGAAATTATTTATTCATCATTATACTAAATTATAAATAAATTGCAAGTGTTTTTGATCAGTTTTTAGTTAGTGGCATTTATTAAACTAAAATGTTGATTTGATACTAATATCAGATGCTTTGAGTTATAAAGAGAACAACATGTATTGTATTGAGGTGTGGATAATTCAAACATATAAAAAATTAATTATGGATCATTATTTTAAATTATCAAAACAATTTGAATATGTTTTCTTTATTTTGAGTAGGATAGTTTTCCATTTTACTAAATTGAGGACAGTTTTAAATAAAGAATCCACTTTGAGTCACACCGGTCACACCGTGGGTGTAATTATGGTTTAATTGAATACTACACATCCTAGAAGACATATATTATATTTTACTAATGTATCAAAACAATATAAATGTGTTTTTAGATTTTGAGTACATCACCTGCATTTTTTACTAAAATGACTTTTTAAAATTAAAATATACACATTGAATCATACTGATCACATGGTGTCTCATATTGTGTTGTGGATGATTACTATATATCAAAAATGACTTACAGATAGTTTTCATAAATCATTTAAACATGTTTAATGTGTTTTCTCAGTTTTGAGTTGTTAATTTTTCCTTTTTACTAAAATTGATGTCAATTTTAAATAAAAACACTCACGTCGAGTCATACCGGTCAAAATATGCATCTTATTGAGCTATGGTTGATTCATGTATGTCTCAAATCACATATTTATAATTTTCCTAAAATATCACAAAAAATGAATCTATCTGTTTGGATTTGAGTAGGTTAGTTTTTTAAACAAAATTGATGTAAATTTTAAATAAAGATGAGCATAGATCCATACGAGTCACACCGTTCATCAAATTGAGGTGCATATAATTACTACACATTCCAAATAAGTTATGATATGTTTTCATAATGTATCAATGAAATATTAGTGTATTTCATTATTTTTGATCACATGCATATATTTTTTAAAAAATTTCCATTTTTAACTTGAAACAGACATTCTGACTCATACATATCACAAATGATTTATGTATAAATTCCATAAATTATTAAGAAAATTTGAGCATGTTTTCTCAGTTTTTGGTGTGTATCACTTTTTAAAGCCATATTTGGATTTTAAACATGTTATGGACACAATGAGTTGGTTTTATTTTTACTAAAATTAATATCAATTTAAAATTGAAATAAGTACTTGGTGTTATACCCATCACACCATGTGTCAAATTGAGTTATGGATCATTACTACATGTTCTAAAGTCTCAAAAAAATCTGGACTGTCAATGTTACCATAGTTTCAATTGAATTTATCGGTCCAACTTCCAAAAATACATGGTCTCCTTCAATCAAACTACATCAACATAAAAAAAAAGAAACCACCTGTTTAGGAAAAACATTATTATGAGTAAAACTAAAAAGAAATAAATTAAAATTAAATAATAAATATTAAATTAATTATATGAAAATGATTTTACTATGAAAATATAAACATTGTCTTAGTGATTGATCAGTGGAGGGAACTTCATGGATGATGATCAGTGTCAACACTATATGGGTGAAAGGTTTTTAGAGAGAATAAGTGAGTAGAATTTGTGGTGAAGAATGTCCTAAAATATGAAAAAAAACACTCCAAATAGAAAAATATAATCCACATGTAAAATAAAATACATATTATGTGACTAATACTAAATATAAATAAATGAAACCTAAATATGAAAAAATATATTAATTCTACTAACAATGATTTTACTGTGAAAACATCAATATTACCTTTTTAATTTGGTTAATGTAGCATCATTTTTCTTCATACATAGAAAGTAGATGCAACTTAAAATAATGTGATGAATACACCAATTTAGGGATGAAATTGTTTTGAGGGGGAAGATGTATGTAGAATTTTTGGTGTAGATAGGCATGAAAGGTGGATAGAGCACCCCAAATCGAACAAAAGAATCCACCTGTATATGAAATCAATTATTATGTGAATTATTTTAAAAATAATAAAACATACATATAAAACAATATATTAATTCTATAAACAATTATTTAACTATGAATAAATAAATATTACAAATGTAATTGAGTACAAGTGGCATTATTTCTCTTCTTACAAAGGAAGTAGAGGTAACATGATTGAATGTCGTAAATGCACCCCTAAAAGGGTTAAAAGGTTTTTAGGAAGAGAAATTTTGTGAATGTTATGGTACAAAATGGCATGAAAGAGGGAAAGAGCACCCTATCTCGAAAAAAAGAAGCCATATACATTAGAAAATAATTATTATGTGAGTATTAATAAAAAGAAATAAATTAATCATAAATATGAAACAATATATTAATTATATATACAATGATTTTTTATGAAAACATCTAGATTAACTCTATAATTCAGAATTGGTAGCATCGTTTCTCTTCCTTCAAATGATGTGTATCTAACTTGAAATAATGTGATAAATTCCCCACTATATGGGTAAAAAGTTTTAGAGGGAGAAGTCTGTGGATTTTTTGGTGTATAATGTCTTGAAAGATGAAAAATTTACCGCAACTCCAACAAAAGAATCCATCGATATAATAAAACAATTATTATGTGATTAATAATAAAAATAAATAAATAAAACATAAATATGAATAAATACATTAATTATATGGACACTTATTTTACTATGATATCATCAATGTTGCATATATTATTGAGTAGAGATAGTTTCATTTCTCTTCTTACAAAGGAATGAAACATTGATAGAAACTTATAAAATAAAATAACTATCCAAGACATAATGAAAATTGAATAAATATTTAATTATATAATTTTTGGTAAAATAGATAAAGTATATCATAAGAATACCTTTACATATTTCCAATGTGTTACCTTCATTATAGTTTATTATTTTAACAGATTACTAACATCATCATATCTAGAAGACATTGTCTTCATGAGTAGTCAAAAATTTAATTTAGAGTATGTCGATTCATTAGAGAAAATATAATAATATTATTTGAAACAAAATATATTAAAAAAAATCTTACCTTCTCATTGTACTCTAATTTATTATTTAAAGGTTCGAAGGATTTGTTTCCTCTATCGAGAATAAAAATTCCCTATTTATGGTCCCCTCTAATATATAAGACATTGTCCACAATAATACTTGCATGAAATGGTTTTGATGCCCCAATGAAAGGGTCATGCATGTTTTAATATATAATTTAAATGATGAGAAATCCATCTAGGATCATTTGCTCAGATTTGGTGATATGATGATCATTTTAAACTAAAAAATACTTACATAATGAAAATTTTAACTCATAGTAATATTGGTCACACCGTGGATTGGAGTAATGTGTGGTTGATTCCTACATGTCATAAATTACCAATGTATCATTTTCCTAAAGTATCGAAACAATCTGAATGTTTTTAATTAGTTTTGATTAGGGGAGTTGTTTATTTTACTAATATTTCTGTCAATTTTAAATAAAAAATCAATTTTATTTGTATTGGTCACATCATGGGTCCAATTGATGTGAGGAAAATTACTTCACATCACAAATGAATTATTAATTGTTCATAAAAATTATCAAAACAATATGAATGTGTTTATTCTGTTTTGAGTATGTCTATTTTCTACTTTACTAGAATGTATTTTTAAACAGGAAACACCCAATTTGACTCATACCTATCACATCATGGATCGGTTTGATATGATAAAAACATCCAAAAATCACAAATGACTTATAAATAAATTTCAAAAATTATCAACAAAACATGGGAAGCATTTTATGGGTTTCAGTGAATGAATTTTTTTAAACTAAATTCTCTATTTTAAATTGATAATGGACACATTGAGTCCTATCGGGCACACCATGTGTTAGATTGAGGTGAGTCTAATTACTCCAAGTCAAAAATGAATTATGTATCATTTAACTATAGCATCAGAAAAATGTAAAATCATTTTATCTGTTTTGAGTAGTTTATATTTCCTTTTATTAAAATTGATGTGTTTTTAAATAAAAATAATCACTTGGAATCATAACGGTCACACCATGCAACAGATTGAGGTACAGATGAAACCTACACACAATAAATGACTTATGGATCAATTTTCTAAAGTTTCAAATCAATAAAAAAAATCAATTTTTTGGTTTTTAGTATGTCACTTGTTTTTTACTAAAATGTCATTTTAAACTGGAAACTCACTATTTTACATATACCGATAGGATCATTTATCTGTTCGACATGAGAATGACTCCTATACATCACAAAGTAATTATGAATAGATGTACTAAATTATCACGTAAATCCGAGTGAATTTTCTTTTTTAGTGAGATATATCTTTTTAAATAAACAATCAATTTTGAACTGATAATCGACACATTGAGTCATAATGGTCACACCATTTATTGAATTGAGGGGACGTTGATTATTAGACATCTCAAATGACTTATGGATTGCTTCCCAAAGTTTGAACAAAGTATATGCCTCCATAAACCTCTTTTTTCAATCTTATAATCCCTATCATTATTTCTATATAAAAATATAACTTATTAAATATCCATGTTTTATCGAAAAAATATAAAAAAATTACTCTACAATTTATTTTATTAATGTTTTATTAGGACCCTTGTCAATAAATTTGGAGATAAAAATGAAAGTAATTAATAATTAAATCTACCTCCACTTAAAATAAAATAAATTAATTTTAGTTTCATAAAATCAGCATCTTAAATTACTATGTAGTACCCAAGACCCCTGGGTTACACAACACTACAGTTGAGTATTTATAGTCTTATATCTCCACAATCACTATTTCTCTCCCGCCTTTCACTTTATCGTTTCTCTGGTTGTGTTGAGATTTTATCTAGAAGTAGTTGATGGTAATGGAGGCACCAAGTTAAAAAATAGTTTCAATTGTTTAATTATCACAATTTTAAGTAATTCACCCTTTTAGAAATCATAATGAAGTACAAGGGAAAATTCGTATGATTTACTTCATTATTATCTCTAAGATGCAATATTTCTCATATTTGTGATAATTACACCATTGAAAGTATTTATTAACTCGGAACCTCCATTTCCACGAACTCTTTCCAGAGAAAATCTATACACCACTAGATAAATGATACAGTGAATGCCGGTAAATAAATAGATAGTGCGGAGATGGGAGAATTAGAATACACAACTGTAGTGTTTCATAGCTCCGGTGTCTTGGGTTTCTAGAGTGTAATTTCTGCTAACTACTGTGTGTTACTGAAATTAATTAATTTTATTTAACATGGTTGTAAAGTTAATGAAGAATTACTTTAATTTTTTTCTCAAATATATATACAATTATTTGAATGAATCTTTTACAATTCAAATGGTTGAGTATTTTTTTTGTATTATTTTTTTCGAAAAAACATGGTTTTTTAATAAAATTAAAATTATTAAAAAACTGACAGTGATTTATGTGATTGGAAAAAGAGGACTATGGAGGTGTATACTTCTTTTAAACTTACCTCAATAAGCAATAAACATGAACATGGTTCATGGATTCCACCATAAAAAACATTAAAATAGAGGTCACTCATAATTTGATAAAATGATAAATACAGAAAATTTATCTAAATAATATATATATGGTACATATATATGTATTATATTTGTAACATTATTTGAATATAATTATATACATGTGTATATTATTTATCATATTTAAATTTATTTAAATATACAATATATAATTTGAGGAATATATAGCTAAAAATATTTTTTCTATTAAAACTAAAAATTAATACTAGCAATGATTTTTAAATTATATTAACTATAAATAATAATTTATTTGGGGAATTGTGTATAAAATTTTACAATTTAGTTTGTGGAAAGTTTAATTATTTCAAAACAATGAATGCATAGTTTCCTAATTTTATTATTTTTTAATGTAACATGAGTTTACAATATTTTAATGGTTACTTAAGTATAAACTATATTCTTTTTAATTAATTATACCTATAGACCTAAAATGTATATATGGACCTAAAATTGTTATTACCTTAAAATAATTTCAAATATTTATAATTTGATAATATCAATTCTATTTTTATTGTAAAAATTATGTTTCAACCTAAGGATTCTTAGTAGACCATCTAATATTCCTTGAACCTTCCTTAATTTTATAAGGGAGTCCATAAAGAAGTTGGCATAATGCAATAATACAAATCCACAAGATATATCAGAAAAAAGGAGACAAATACACTAGCCCTTGAAACGTCTATCCTATACACATTTTAACATATATCTATATATATAATGGAATTTATAATACACATAATTGTAAAATAGATGCATATTTAAACTTTATTTTTGATGAAAATAAATATAATCTCCTCTGAATTTAAAAATTGATAACCATAGGTTGTTAATAAATAACTATAAGACCACTCTTACATTTTATATTATAAAACACATATAAATTGATATAAATATATATATTTAAATATATATGTGTGTGGTGAGTGTTTGTGTGGGTGTGTGTCATCATAAAATAAACATAAATTTAAAAAAAATATTTATCCCTTATAGGAGAATATCACAACATAGTAAAATAAATAAAACACCATACAAATTTTGAAAATAGAAAGCCATTAAAAATAAATAAATATGGCATCACCTTTACTATGATTTATGTTAAAAAACAGTGCAATTCTATGAAAATAAATTTTTAAGGAAAACCCCTTACATAAAAACAGTAAAATGGTATTTAAATAAATAAATTCCTTTATAAGAATTGCATAAAATAATCTTTTTTTACTACTTTGCACCATAATATGACTGAGAATTGGTTTTCTAAATTAATTTACAAGGATCAAATAAAGGAAATTGATTAAAAATAGTAATGTATATTGGGGAACAAATATAGACAGTGTAGAGAATTAATTCACAAAAACAATTTAAAAAATTCAAAATAGTATATCAATAATAGTATTCAAGAAAATAATGGATCATAAAAATGATAAAAACATAATACAACAACTGGAGCAAAAATACAGAAATAAAATCATAATCTTCAATCTCAGATATAGATCTCAAAATGAAAAATATACGAAACAATTAGAACCTACAATAGAAAAAACATGTCTACCTTGCTTGGTTGAAGAAAATTCAAGACCCTCGTATCCATATCACAATTGTTTCATTGGAAACCCTAACTACAACCAAACATCGGTTGTTGGATGATGTTAGAGAAATTTGTGATAGTGGGTTTTTTCTGTTTGTGTGATTCGATCTTCGATTCACCATGGAAGAGTGCTGAAAATGGGTAACTTCGACAGAAATCTTCTGATATCACGATGGGTTCGCAACAGGTGATGTTTTTTTAATTAGATAGGGACACTATTATCAGCTATTTTTCAAAGGCACTGATAAAGAGACTTTTTATCAGTGCTTATTATTTAAGCACTAATAAAAGGCATATTTATCAACTCTTTTTTTTGCACTAATGAAGGTTAGACTTTATCATTGCATCTTTTAGCATTGATGAAGCCTCATCTTTATCAGTGCTCATTTCTTAAGAACTGATAAAGGCTTTTTAAATATAATTATAAATAAAATTTTTTAAATATATATATATACTTTATAAATATATATAAATATAAATATAGTAAACATATTTCATATTTTAATATATTTTGTGTAATTTTATAATTATTTAAATATATAGTTTTTTATTTTTAATCATACAAATATTGTCAAAAAATAGTATTTATATTATTATATATATATATAATAAATAAATATAAATATAAATATAGTTAATATATTGATTATTTATATTAATTTATTTTAAATTTAATAACTACTTAATTATATATAATTATTTATTTATATTTATATAGATGCTTTAAAAAATATTTATTTATTTATAGTTATAAATGTATAATTTTATAAATATAGTATGTAAATTTTTAAATATATTTATTTATGAACATAATTGTTATAAAAATTTGTTTACAAATATTTTTTTAAATAACAATGAAGTTATAATTTTATGTTAATTTGTGTTAAAAATGAGTGAAATTGAATAAATTAAAAATAATTATACATTACTAATATTGAAAAATTGTATATGTTTTGTGAGTGTGCATTATACTGAAAAAATGAATTAATTACTTATATGTGAAATCAACATAACACGTATTTGGTCCATGCTAAATTGAAAAACTAAAGGACATTCAATTATATGTCCATTAGTCTATGAAATTAATCTATATTTTTAATTCATTTTGATTTATGTTTTTAATCCATTATTCAATAACTACGTTATTAGTTAATGTAAAGATGATAACTATTTTTTAATATATAAATCATATTTATATACGTTAATATATATCTATATATTTAATAAATACTATTTATTAACAGTATCAATAATAAACTAATTAATAAAATGTTTAATATTTTTACAATTTAATTATTTTTAATTTCATTGACTTATTTTTCAATCTTCATATATTAATATTTAATACATACTATTTATTAGTATTTATTATTTATAAATATTAAAATAAATTTATTCATTTTTGTCAATAATAATTTAAATAATAAAATTTTAATGTTTTTTATTACCCATTTTTATTTTTATCTATTTAATTTTATTTGTTATACCATTATCAAAACAATGAAATTACTGATAAATACCTCATTTATAAATTCTAATCAATGTACCCTTTATTAGGGCTAAAAATAAAGCACTAATAAAGGGTATACTTTACCATCAAAAAAATAGTGAGCTGATAAAGGGTACCCTTTATCATCGCTAAAAAAATATTTGATAAAGGGGACCTTAATTAGTGATAAAGAAATTTCTAATAGCTAGTCATATTTATGAATGTTTTCTTTAGAGCTATAATATATTCCATCTATCAAGACTTTCTTCGACCACTGATAAATACCAGTGCTGTTAAGCACCAGTTTGGTAGTAGTGGTCAAATTAAACTTAATTAGGGACTAAACATTAATCTTAGGGGCCAAAATAACCTGGATACATTTACAAAACCCATTAAATGGACATATTTCGTCCATACACCTTCTATTTTTAATATAGGTTAGTTTTGCATGACTTATGTTAGGTGAGAATAGGTTTGCACCTAAGTTGTTTTCAAAAAATTCAAGTGAGTCTATTTCCTTCAAAATTAAAGACCAGCACCTCTCTCCCATTCTGAATCCTCTCGAACATCTTAGGTGCAAACAAGACCTTACCAATCCACATCCTAATAATCATCCCTTACTCCTAGAATTCTTCCCTGGGGTATAACACAATCCATGGAACCCTTTTGGCATAAACCAAAAGAATTTACGAGATTAAGAGGTTGTTTGAACGAGTATGAAGAGAGTCAAGACACATGATAGGAGATTTCATCTCACTTTTTATTTCCTTGATATAGATGCTATGTTATCAACTAATTCATTTTGTGTGGTGTTTTAACTTCCCATAATTATATTCTATGTGTATTATAATAAAATTTTATGGTATACATATATTGATTATATGATCTTTCTTTTATGGGGTTCAATTTATAATGTTACCAAATTGGTAAGATAATTTTTTCTCAATTCTCCTTTCCTGAGACTCATATTTTTTTATGAACCTAATTTTTTTTCAAGGTGTATATACTTTTAAATTTTATATCATTAACATAAGGGCATCCTCCCTTTTATTACATAACTCTTCATTGCATTTTACAAACAGGTGATATTTAAAGTATAGTGTTTGGGAAATAATGTACATAATACATGAAAATATATAACACCCTTTTGAAACCTGTTGATATCATTCTTTAAATTTTCATACAATGTTCAATTATTGTATCTCATAACATGGGGACATTAATTAAAGGAAAGAGTGAGATTAAGGCCCGTGAACTTGAGAGAATACAATAAGAATATGAGGAAATATCACAATGGCATGAGAAATAGGCATATGATGATAATAATAACATGAATATTCTATTGAATTTGCGTGTACACCATTTAATTTATAAAATCATTATCATTGGACAATGGTCCATCCCTGAGGCTTCATAAAAATCACCATGGTTATTCACCTAAGTATCGTAAAAATTGTCATCTCTAGAGATTAATTTCTTTAACCAATGCATTAAAGAACTATCAGGGTGGACCACTAATATGTATTTATTTTCATTGATACACTTTGATCATAATCATGTATTTCATAAATAACCCATCGAAATTAAAATAAATGGGTTTTATATAGAAATCATGGTGTTTTAAAAAGTTATTTAAAACATGATCAATATATCATTTATAACCAACACAAAGGTAATGCGATAATTCTGTATGAAAATTATAGAATAAAACATATCATTTTTATTTTTTATTAATACCCCTAGAAATGAAATAGGTTTGGTTATTCACATAAATAAAAGAAGACAATTTATTATGAAAAAGAGAGACATTTTGAGATAAAAATTCGACAGCATAATAGTTATGCATCAAAGTTTTAGAAAACATTAAAAAGAGATGGAACATGGGTCAACCATTAATAAAAACTCATAATATAGTTTAGTTTTATAATAACTTGGATATAATAACATGGTCTGGAAATTTTCAAGACATACCACATAAAATAGAACCTACAAAAAAGAGAAGTTGTGAATTCCCTTATGAAATTTTGGCAGCCTAATGATGTCACTTAAAAATTAATAAAATTAGTTGATGAGAGTGGTAGGTGTCTCTAATCATTTGAATATAAAATGAAAATAAATAAGGATACTAAATAACATTCCCCAAAATAAGAAAAATGGAAATTAAAAGACATAACATAAATGAAGTCTTGACTAACAGAGGAGGCTGAAAAGTTCTCTTACCATGAAGAGAAACTCTTATGACATGAAGATCAGGACATTGGGGGATTGGGTATACCTTAGGAGTACTCTTTGTGAGGTTTAAAACTATATCACAGTTGAGTGGGAATTCGTAATGAAAGAAAATTAAGGAATCAAGTGTATTTATAGTAAAATAGGGGGAGTTTTTTTATTAATTTTCAAGGACACCACATTAGTGGAATATGTTAAACCATCGAATTTACCATGGTATTTAACCATGGTTTTGGCCACATGGGAAACATAATATAATATTTTAATCCAAATGAGTCGACCAGTATTTTAAATTACATATTACATCATTATGATGTCATAAAACACACTGAAAACTAAAAAACAGTATTTTTACTATTCACCAAAAAATACAACATTTTAAAAGAATCGCATAAATTCACCCTAACCTAATATCAATGTTTGGAATTTAAAAATTATCTCAATTTCATGAAAATAATTTTCCAACTATGATATAAAATTTTTAATGAAAAACACTATTTACCAAAAAAACATAACTAATAATTTCTGAAATAGTTATTTACTTATGCTATTATATCATATTACCATGAAATGTGCCCAGAATATATTTATACATAATTAAGTGAGGTTACTATTCCATTGCTCATATTAGTATTCCTAAGGGTAATATTACAATTAACTAAAAATTAAATTGATCTTATCATACTCTTAATTTCTTACTTATCACAATAGTATATGCCTATTTTTTAAATTCATTTCACATTATTATTTATCTAAAGTATAAGGAATATATTAAAATAAACTTTTTTCCAATATCCCATTATAATATGAATCTTCTAAAAAATCATCATATATTTATTTTGGAATTTGAAATTCAATTTTTTTACTATAATAACAAATAACAATTTTAATTAAATAAAAAGATTACACAAATTATCTATGGAATCATTACATATCCCATTATAACACATTTATTAGACCTAAGAGTAAGGTATGAAATGGTAATAGAATCTTGTGGTGGCTCGGCCAACATTGCCCGAGTGGTGATTTCTATTTTCTCAAACAAAACCAAAATGTGATTATGTTCTAGATTAACATGCTAAAACTCAACATCAGATTTTTCCAGAGAAAAGACCAGTGATACTAACTCCATCCCAAGCACTGATATATGAGCTTCATATAAATAAATTCTTCTGGAAGAGGACATCGAATCTTTATTCTACATTAGTTATCCATTATTTTTTCTATTTTAAAAAACAATTATAGCATAAAAATTATAAATTTTTCTAACGGTCATACTCACCAATGGTCATATAAGGGTCAATACCTAATGTTAATATTTTATTTATACTGACTTCATTAATAAAAAGATATAGGTTGTTGAGTACAAAATATAATAACAAACAAATTCAAGAAAAAAAATATTATTCAAAAGTATGGGTTATTACATTCTCCCCCCATTAATAAATTTCATCCATGGAATATCAACTTGTACTCTCATAAGAGAATAAATGTGTGTATTTATGCCTCATATAATCTTCTAGTTCCCACATGTCTTCTTCATATTTGTGGTTCATCCACAACACTTTAAAAATGTGGTTAGTGTTGTTGTGTATAACTATGTGTCTATGATCCCAGGTCTTCACCTGCTACTCCTCAAAAGAGAAGTAAGGTTCTACCTATAAAATGTATGGATTTAGTACATGTGAAGGGCCAGGTATGTACTTACTCAATAGGGATACATGGAAGAGATCATGTGTAACACCCCGAGATTTTATGAGAAATAATTTTTTTAATTTCATTGATGTAATGTGTCGTACGCTAAACATTGATTAGCTTGCGCTATAAGAAACACCGCATTAGCTTGCAGTATACACAAACACTATTCTAGGCTTGTGTTTCACGCCAAATCTACCTTCCTTGATAGCGTGTGTTGTAGACAGTACTGAGTTTCACGAAACAAGATATTATTGTAATATTAATATGAACTAGCCATTATGAATATAAATACCCACTTTTTGAAATTTTATAAATTATATCATTCAAAATGGACTTCATTTTTGGATTTGGAATATCAAAATTATCTTAGGGGAATTTTTAGTGTTTTTCTGAAAACTTTTAATTTTTTATGAATAGTAAAAAACACTGAGTTATAGTTTCAAACCAAATTTTTATTCAAATAAATTATTTATTTTATTTAAATTTATTTTAGGTCAAAATAGATACATAATACCTATACATGTTCAATTTAATTCATTGGAGTCGTTTTATAATAATTATATGAATATAAAAATTTTATTGAACATTTCACAGTCTTTTACCCACCTCTTAGGAGAATTTGTAAATTTACATAAAACTTAATTTTACCTCTTTTGTGTGTTAAATATAAAAAATCGGAGACACACGGTTGATATCATTAAGTAAAATGTGGTTCAATAATATAAAAATATGTTTTTGTGAATAGTTTCTTTTTTCTTTTATTTACCATGGTTAAAAGTAAATAGGGTAATTAAGGGTAAAATTATATCATTATTATCCTAAAACAAGTCCTAATTGTATTGGATGAGTGTAATTCGACCCTAAAAAAACTTGGGAATAAAATATTACCCTTTAGGTCGACTTGGATTAGATTAGGACATTTATTTTTATTTTATTTAAAGAAGAGTTAAAATTGTTAAAACCAAAGTTTAATAACTAAAAATTTATTAATATATGGTTATAAATACGATAAATAAGAATATAAATTTAATTAAAAATCTAAAAATATTTCCTACATAATTTTATTTTATTTATTATTTTTAGACATTAAATAATTTAATTTATTTACGACACAATGATGATTCAGTAATTACCTTATTAATGAAATATTAATATAATTGATATTATAAATACCCAAATAAATGTTATTTGAGACTTTTTATGAATTACACTAATTTTATAGGTTAATATAACATATTAGGGTTGGATAAATGAATTTTTTTCTAAGTAATAATGCTGTTATGGATTTAGAAAAAATAAAATACCAAATAGTGTCAAAATTGACATAAAAGAGTTTTTAAAACAATTATTATTTTATTAATTGAAATAATGGTCCTAAAAATATACGTTTCTTTCAAAAGACTTATATAAAAATATATATGACATTAATGAACCAATTGGGGTTATATTGGTATTTTATAGTAAATTTATTAACCATATAGTGTAAGAATACAAGAAGACACGGTAAAAGTTAAATTATTTAACTTAGAATTAAATCTAAATGATAAAGTAAAAATGGTAACCTAAACTTGTATAAAACCTATTGGTTGAGATTATATCTACCAATACCCACCCTAGAATATAAATAGGTCACTTTGGAGGCATTATAAACTGAATTTGAATTGATTATAAAATAATATTTTAAGTTTTTCCTAAGGTGCCCCTCACCACTCTTATAAAAGGGCACTCCCCCTTAACTCTAATTCAAAACTCCAAAACCGTTTGTCTCTGCCAAAACTACCCAAATACCCAATGAACTGTCCTACCTTCATTGTAGAGGCCTTACATTAGTCAGAAAGACAACCTATATATCACTTTTGATCAAATCAAAAGGTAGAACCCGAAGAAGAGGTAAATATCTCACCACATATTTCAAGTTCCTTTCTTATTCCACTTCCTCTTTATTTGTTGTTTCCATTATAAAATAATAAATAAATTATCTTTAATATACTTTGATGTTATTATAAAAATTTTACAACCATATTTTTTATTTTATCAATCTTATGAATGAAAAATTCACCACACGTGTGTACGTATGGCTTACAGTCTCCACATCGTGGTGTAGTTTGTTATTCAAACATTTCTTCATTTGGATGGGTATTATAATGAGTATAAATGATATAAATAATAAATATAACATTATTATAATTCTTTATATATGATATAACATCCAATTATATAATATTTTAATATCAAAATAGTGATATTGTCGCTCGTGCGTACGTACGGACTACCGTCTCCATGGACGCGATGAGATTCATTTTCCATGATTAACCATTAAAAATTAATTATAAAGTATATATAATAAATAATCTTGGAAGATATTAAATAGTAATGATACTGGATTTATGTACATATATGTTTCATTTACATTATTTCATTCAAATAATTAAGGAAACAAAAACAGCGTTCATACGTATGTACAAGAACAGTGAATTTCATTCTATTTATCGATCTAACATATATATTTATATGATGAATATATATTATATATAAATCATGTTTTAAATTATAGAATTAGTTAAATAAGGATATAAGTAATAATATAATGAACAACAATTTGAAACACATATGATAAATGAAACAATTTTACCCAAAACGCTTCTTTAACATGGAATTTACAAAAGAATGGGTAATATAAAGTCATAAGTGAATCATATATGATATCATAAATTTTATTAAGGTTCTGATACAAGTTAATAATATGTTTAAACCCACTTTACATGAGTTTCAAACATGTAAAGATGAAATTGGACCTAAGTTGAGGGATAATTTTGCAAATCTCATTTTTATCCTAGATTGCTTATAGGCAAGTATTTACTGGGGTTATATTTTTCACCCATGTCCATAAACATGTTTTCATAATGCATTTAATATTTTTTCATGTATGTTTAAAGTCATATTTACCCATCTTTTACTTTTACATTGTGTTATGAAATGAATCTTTCTTTTGGTTACCATAAGAGGAACTTTTTGACATTTCCAGAAAAAGTACGAGGAGAATGTTTTTTTAACTTATACGGAATGAATGTATTTTTACAAATTCATAAAGCCTAATTTTCATGAAGTGTACTCTAAAATATTTCATAATTATTTTCATAAAAATAAATTTCTCTTAATATTTACTGGAATTTTGTAAAATGAAAAGGATTTTGAAGAAGAAGGGATATTTTCCTCATGAATTCATTTGAAGTGTTTTGTCAAACCTATTCTCCATCTAAGATGAAATTATTTAGTATGATTATGTTTCAAGTATTGTGTCAATATTATTTACATGTTTCTATTCTTATTATGATGAAATTATATCCATTTGTTTTATATGGTTTACATTATGATGGGATGATGTTTATGATACCCATTTTATTTTTTGGGTTATGATGAATGATTTATGTTTATTTTTTGGTACAAGTAAGAATGATTTCATTATGAGATGGGTGGGACCTATATCTCCCTCTAATGCATTTTTTAAAGATTTATATCTCATTATATCAACATGGATGGAACATAAAGTGAATCTGGTTCAGTAATATAGGGATGGAACGGCATGTAAACCCAGTTTTGTAATGCACTTTGTCCACTATGATGGTCTTGGAAGCAATGAATTGCCTACTATGGAAATAATTACATGTGATTAATCATTTCCATGATTATATGTTTTATTCCCAGGTTATTTTATCATGATTAATGTTCCTTTATGATCTATACCTTATGTACTTCCAATATTTATGTCACTGGATATGTTCATGTTTTTACGTTCAAATGTTTATAGATTGTTTTTAAGTTCTCCATGTTTACCCTTACTGAGAATTTGAGCTCACCCTTTTTATGTTTTCTTTTCCCTTGGATATAAATAATGGTTTTAGGTAAAAAATAAAAAGGAAAAATATTTAAGGTAGATGTTGATGATCTTTCACCATAATTAGAAGATTATGTTCCGAGTTTCCAAAGACACTAAACTATTACGGTCCTTGGGTGACATTTTTTTATGTATTAAGTTTTCCACAAAAGTAATGTAATGTCCTTGTACATCAATCATGGGTCTCTATAGTTGGTATTAGAGGAATGGTTTAGTTAACCTTTGGAAACTAGGATGCAAAAACATTAGTGAAATACCTAACGATATTTCTAAGGAATGTCTAGGGATGTCTCTATGGTTAAGTATAAGTATAGGTTATAGTCCTAGAATTATGGTAAAGACCTTATAATTAATCCTAAGATGTTATATATTGAAGGTACTCCCCCTTTATTATATTGTTTCCAAGAATGATTTTTTCCTCTCACACTATTTGTTTGGGTTTTAGATGATGGCTGGAACCCGAAGGAACCGTGTTGATCAATTTAATGGAAAATCCAATGATTTTTCTCTTGAATAAACCAATGTTATGAGATATGGAGTAAAAAATCTTATTACTATACTTA
Source organism: Viscum album (assembly GCA_963277665.1). NCBI lineage: Eukaryota > Viridiplantae > Streptophyta > Magnoliopsida > Santalales > Viscaceae > Viscum > Viscum album. The sequence goes on from OY728125.1 coordinate 1,060,097,799, forward strand.
CAAAAGCTACGAATCATTCTAGACTTGCAAATGAGCAGAGAAAGTAACAATATTCTATGGAGACTTTCATGAGGCAACGCCCACCTTCTTTCAGTGGGTCTTCTGATCGACATGTTGTTGAACAATGGATTAGTACCATTGAAAATATATTTTCGATACTTCGTTGTTCAGATCATGAAGAAGACATTTTGGCTGTTTATCGGTTAGAAGGCGAAGCAGACTAGTGGTGGACTCTAGTTAAAAATACAAGGCCCTATCATGAAATTGAATCTATGGAATGGGAGGAGTTCAAGAAATTGTTTTTCAATTAGTACTTCCCTCATATTCTTCGAACAAAGATGGAAAAAGAGTTCTTTTAGCTTATTCAAAAGGATGATGAATCTGTTGTTATATACGAGGAAAAATTCGAATGTCTTGCAAGGTAAGCATCTGGATTTAACATCCAACCTGAAAGTAAAGTTGACTGATTCTTTTTTCGATTAAAACCAAGTCTTCGATGGGCATTAGATATAAGAGACATCAGTAGATATAAAGAAATTGTGCATTGTTCTATTAGGGTCGAACTGGATGTTGGTGTAATATATCCATCTCATGGTTTTGACAAGAAACTAATGATGGAGTTCAAGGAAAAATCTCAAATCTATGGTGAAAAGAAGACAAATGTTTCGTTATGCTCAAAGTGTGTAATGAAGCATGGTAGAGAGTTTCTTAAAGGGACTAGAAAATGTTTTAATTGTGGAAATTAAAGTCATCGAGCAACTGAGTGCCGAAGTAACGGGAAAAAGGTAGCTAATGATGCGAATAGAGAATAGACTATAGAAAACGCACCACCAACACTTCTATTCATCATGTTCAAGGAAATGGGGCATTATCCTAACCAATTACCTATTCCATGGTTTACTGATGATTGACCACAACATCCTCTTAAGGAAAAGGAAATAGGGAAGTCACATGCGATCACTATTGGTGATGTTGAGTATGAAAATGATGTAGTGGAATGATTATGTGTTTATGTAACAGGATTCTGAAATAATATTGTGGAATCTCATTTATAGTATTTTGGAATATTGTAATATATATGTATTGGTTTATTGTAATTTTCAATAATTATATGGTACCAGTAACCATGAAAAGTGATTGAAATATTTTTGGAAAGCAGATGATATGTGCATAATGAAAGGATAAGCAGAAAATGATATGTTTGATAGTATTAATGAGCTCATGACTGATATAAGGACAAAGTGATATCATGGTTTGAGTATATAGAAATTATGGAATTTTTGTTTTTGGAAAGAGTTTAATTTTCATAGCATTCATGTATTCACTAAGGTTCGATGGGTATTCATTTTTTCTAGAGAATACACGATTTATGTATTTACATGTTTGGAATGTGACCAACAAGATATATCGTATGATAAATGATGGTATTCACATTCTTGATTGATTACATTTCTAGTAATCATTTTCTTTATACTATGAGCTTGGATAAAAGTATTTTGGATAAGCCTAAAGATTTGAAATGGATTATGTTGGGCATAAGATAATATTGTTTAAGAATATGACTTTTTTTTATATTATTTCTCGAATATTATAATAGTGTAGTTTTAGAAAAAGGACAACCTGCAGGATGAGTGACAACCCATCACGTCAGACAAGGTTGAGGGAATCGAACCCTAAAACGATGTGCGACATGCCTTTATTGCCTTCCATTAGCCTACATGATGTCCCTGGTTAGTAGAAATAAGATTTATTTTATTAAGAAGTATTATATTTGATGTATAAGTACATTGTTCGAATCATATATGGTTAATCTCACTATATATGGACTTATGTATATTTAATAAATTTTGAAAACTTTTTGAGACATATGGATTAACCTATCGCATGATCTACTAACACTTCAAAAACGAGAAATTCAACTTCATTTCGTTAATAAGGGATAAAGTAGAAATTGTTCATAGAATGAAAAACAGTGATATTACAGTGAAATCAAGTTAGTATTTATCCTTATGCTTATTTTTTCAGTATTATGAAAATGATCGTGAAAACCAAAAATGTTTTCCTAATACCCTCATATCTGATGAGTCAGATGGTAGCTTAGATCATCAAAAATTTATGCCCTTGTGATTATTGGATTTTTCAAATCCATTTCTCTACCACTCTCCATTAGAACATGATGGTTATATTTCTCTTCTATATCTATATTTTCACCTATGATCTCCTATGTGGAGACCCAGTGATGAGTTAATTTGGGTAACCATTACGTTTCATACTTTAGTTTTTAAAATTATGTTTTGGTATTTAATTTTACGATGTGGGTTTTTATGAAAGAAACATACAAGTAGTAAACAATCTATAACCACAATGAATTGTTAGGGTGAAATTCATTTTAAGGGGGGTCAAATGTAACACCCTGAGATTTTATGAGAAATATTTTTTTTTAATTTAATGGATGTATTGTGTTCTACACTGCACCATGATTAGATTGATCTATATGAAACACCGCATTAGCTTGCAGTATACACAAACACTATTCTAGGCATGTGTTGCGCGCCAGAGCAACCTTCCTCGATAGCATGTGTTGTACGCAATACCGAGTTTCACTAAACGAGATATTATTATAATATTATTATAAACTAGACATTATCAATAGTAATACCCAGTTTTTGAAAATTTATAAATGTTCTCTTTCAAAATGGACATCATTTTTGGATTCAGAATATCAAAATTAGCTTAGGGTAAATTTTTCGTGTTTTTGTGAAAACATTCAATTTTTTATGAATACTGAAAAACACTGAGTTATCGTTTGAAACCAAATTATAATTTAAATAATTATTTATTTTATTTGAATCTATTTTAGGTCAGAATTGATACATAATACCTATATAAGTTCAATTTAATTCATTGGAGTTAGTTTATAATAATTTTAGATTTATAACAATTTTATAGAACTTTTTACCGTCTTTTACCCACATCCTAGGAGAATTTGAAAATTTACATAAAACATAATTTTACCACTTATATGAGAGGAATTTAAAAACTCTGTGAGACACGGTTGATATCAGTAAGTAAAATGTGGTTCAATAAGATAAAAATATTTTTTGGTGAATAGTAACTGTATTACTTTTATATTCCACGGTTAAAAGTAAATAGGGTAATTAAGAGTAAAAATTATATTATTATTACCCTAATACATGTCCTAATTCTATTGGATAAGTGTAATTCGACACAAAAAACTTAGGAATAAAATATTACCCTTTAGTTCCACTTGGATTAGATTAGGATATTTATTATTATTTTATTTAAAATAGAGTTAAAATAGTTAAAATCAATGTTAAATCACTAAAACATTTTTAATATAGGGTTATACATTAGATAAATTTGGATATAAATATTTATTTGAAAGATAAAAAGATTCCTTAGATAATTTTTGTTTATTTATGTTTTTTAGACATTAAATAATTTAATTTATTTATGACACAATGATGATGCAGTAGTTACCTTATAAATGAAATATTAACATAATTGATATTATAAATACCCAAATAAATATAATTTGAGACTTTTTATTAATTAAACTGATTTTATAGGTTAATATAACATATTATTATTGGTTATATGAATTTTTTTTGAATTAATAATACTGTTATTGATTTAAAAAACAAAATCCCAAATAGTGTCAAAATTGACATAAAAGAGTTTTTAAAACAAATATTATATTATTAATTGATATAATGGTCCTAAAAATATATGTTTCGGAAAAAATACATATATAATTATATATATAATGTTAATGAACCAATTGGGGTTCGATTGGTAGTTTATAGTATGTTTAATAACCATATAGTGTAAAATACAAGAAGACATGGTAAAAGTTAAATTATTTAACTCAGAGTTAAGTCTAAATTATAAGGTTAAAATATTAACATAAACTTGTCTAAAACCTTTTGGATGAGTGGATTTAGACCCATTCCCACCCTTTCCTCGAAATAAGTCACTTTGGTTACATTATAAACTGAATATGAATTTCTTATAAAATAATATTTTATGTTTTTCGTAACATGCCCCTCACCCCTCTTATAAAAGGTCACTCCCCCTTCTCTCTAATTTACACCTCGAAATCCATTTGGATCGGCCAACCCCTACCCTAATACCCTATCAACTGTCCTTTCTTCGTCCAAGAGGCCTTCCTTTAGTCAGAATGCCAACATAAGGGGACCTTTTGATCAAATCAAAAGGAAAACACGAAAAAGAGGTAAATATCTCAAAACCTATTTCAAGTTCCTTTCTCCTTCCACTTCTTCAATCATTGTTGTTTCCATTATAAAATAATATCTCCAATATATTCTATATACTGTGATGTTATTATTAATATTTTACAACCATATTAGTAATTTTATCCATCCTATGAATGAAAAAGTCACCACACGTGCGTACATACGACTTACTGTCTCCACATCGTGGTGTAGTTTTTCATTCAAACATTTCATCATTTGGATGGGTATAATAATGAGTATATATTATATTAATAATAAATATAACATTATTATGATTCTTTATATATGATATACCATTCAATTATATATGATTTTAATGTCAAAAGACTGATATTGTCACTCGTGCGTACGTACGGACTTCCGTCTCCACGAACGCGGTGAGATTCATTTTCCATGATTAACCATTCAAGTATGATTATAAAAGTGTAAATAATAAATAAACATTAAATAGATTACATAATAATGATACTGGATTTATGTACATATATGTTTCATTTACTTAATTCAATTCAAATATATAAGGAAACGAAAACAACGTTCAGACGTACGTACATGAATGGTGTATTTCATTCCATTTATTGATCTATCATATATATTTATATTCTGAATATATATTATATATAAATCATGTTTTACAATCTGGAATTATTTAAATTAGGATATAAGTAATAATATCAAGAACAACAATTCGAAACACGTACAATAAATGAAACGATTCTACCCAAAACGCTGCATTAACATGGAATTTACAAAAGAATGGGTAATATAAAGTCCTAAGTGAATCATATATGATGTCATAAATATTATTATGGTTCTATTACAAGTTAATAATGTGTTCAAACCCACTATACAGATGTTTTGGACACATTTGGAAGAAATTGGACCAAAGGTAAGGGATAAATTTTCAAATCTCATTTTTATCCAAGATCGCTTATACGTATGTATTTACTAGGGTTATATTTTTCATCCATTTCGATAAAAATGTTTTTATAAAGTGTTTAATATAATTCCATGTATGTTTAAAGTCATTTTTACCCATCTTTTACTTTTACACTATATTATGGAAGGAATCTTTCTTTTGTTTTCCATGTGAGGAACTTTTTGACTTTTTCGGCAAAAGTACGAGGAGAATGTGTTTTTACTTATATGGCATGAACATAGATTTATGGTTTCATAATGCGTAATTTTCATGAACCTTACCCTATAAGTTTTCATGATTATTTTCAAAAAAATCCTTTTCTTTTAACAGTGAATGAAATTTTGTAAAAATAAAATGATTTTGAAGGAGAAATGTAATATTCCTCAAGAATTATTTTCCAGTGTTTTGTCAAAACTATTTTCCATATAAGATTAAATTATTTTGTATGATTATATTTTAGGTATAATGTCTCTATTATTTACATGGTTTGATTCGTCTTATAATGATATGATATCTATTTTTTATTTGGATTCTGTTATGATGGGATGATGTTTATAAAACCCATTTTATACTTTGGGTTATGATGAATGATTTATGTTTATTTTGTGGCACAAGTAAGAATGATTTCAATATGATATGAGTGGGACCAATATATCCCTCCAATTAATTGGGTAAATATTTTTATCTCATGATATAGACATGGCTAGAATGGAAATTGAATTCGTTTCAGTAATACAGGGATGGAACGGTAAGTAAACTCGGTTCAGTAATGGACTTTGTCCACTATGATGGTCTTGGCAGAAATGCCTTGGCTACAATGAAAATCATAAATTGTGATTAATTATTTCCACAATTACATGTTTTATTCCCATTTTATTTTATCATAATTAATGTTCCTTTATGATCTATGCCTTATGTACTACCAATATTTATGTCATTTCTTCTGTTTGTGTTTTTACATTCAAATGTTTATGGATTGTTTTTATGATCTCTATGTTTACCTTTACTGAGTATTTAAGCTCACTATTTTTATGTTTTCCTTTCCCCATGATATAAATAATGGTTTTCTATATAAAAACAAAAGGGGAAGATATTTATGGGAGATGTTGAGGATCTTTCACCATCATTAGAAGATTATGTTCCGAGTATCCGAAGACACTAAACGATTACGGTCCTTGGGTGTCATTTTTTGTTATGTATTTAGTATTCTTAAAAATTAATTTAATGTCCATGTACGTCAATCTCGGGCCTCAACATAATGAACATGTGATAGATTTGGAGGAAGTGCAAGCTGATAGGCCACTACTCCTATGCGATCAATGATTTTATAGGGGCCAATGTACTTAGGGTTGAACATCCCTTTATTTCAAAACCTAATAACTCTCTTCCTAGGAAAAATTAGAAGAAAGACATTGTCACAAAAATAAATCTCCAAGCCCCTTTTATGGTTGTTGGGATAGCTCTTTTGGAGACTCTAAGCATCCTTAATGTGTTTCTGTATATAATGAACTTTTCTATCATCTCTTGTATGAGATCAAGCCCAAGAAGCTTTCTCTCACCAACTTTATCACAACATGTAGGTGTTCTACATAGCTTCCCAAATAGAGCTTTATAGGGTGACATTTGAATGATTGAGTGGAATCTATTGTTGAATTATAACTCATACAACATGATATGTTAATTCCATCCACCTTTAAATTCATTTGAGCATGTTATCAGCATGACCTCAAGTGTTTGAATAGTCCTTTCAAATTTTCCATCAGTTTGGGGGTGATAGGTCGTACTAAAATTTAATTCATTACATAGATTATCATGAAGGGTTCTCCATAATTTTGTTGTGATCCTTGGATCATGATCCGATACAATATAAATTGGAACTTCATTTAGCCTTTCCACTTCCTTCATATAAGTCCTATAATTTTTATCAAGAGTGAAATCTTCTCGAATAGAGATAAAATGTGCAGTCATGTTGAGACGGTCTATTATCACCCATATCAAACTATTTCCATTGGATTTTCTCAATAGACTAGTGACAAATTTTATAGTGATATTGTCCCACATCCATGCCGGTATGGGTAGTGGTTGTAATATACATTTATAAATTTTTAGATCTACATTCACTTGTTGACATACAAGGAAACTGTTAGTGTTGTCACAAAAATACATTTTCATATCATACCACCAATAATAGTAATTAAGGTCCCTATACATTTTTGTTCTTCTAGGATAAATAGAGAATGTAGAGTTATGCGCTTCACCCCTCAACACCCTCTTAATTTTTGAACCAAATGGAACACATAGCCTTGTATGATATTTAGTACAAATTCTTCATCATTATTGAACTCAATTAACATCTTATACTTCATAGCCTCAAACTTCTTCAAAATCAAAGGATATTATTTCTGAGATTTCTTGATCAACTCTAGTAATGATGGTTGAGAAATAATTTGGGATAGGGTTGATGTTGTCCCTTTTTTTACAATTACCATGTTCAGATTCACTAGGTTATTGATCAAGGTATTTCCATGGATCCCCATCATGGACAGAACAATCGGGAGTTTCCTACATAATGCATAAGTCACATTGTTTTCTCTTTTTTGATGATAATGAATTAAACAATGAGAGTGTTTATGAATTTCCAAAAATCTCCTCCATCTCATGATCAATTACTTTTGTGTTAAAATATACATAAAACGTTGATAATTTGTGTATATATAACATTTCTCCAAAAAACGATAGTACCTCTATATCTTTATAGAAAAAACAACCGCATTCAGCTCCAAATCAAGAATATGATATATCTGATCATGAGTCATTAGCAGTCAAAATGCAGAAGAAATCACCTTTTCATTTCTCACGAGTGATCACCCAAACCCTTTTAGAGACGAATATCCAAAAATATGAATCCTTCTTCGCATGATGGTAGAGTTAACATGGGTGAAGTAACCACTCTCTTCTTTAGCTCTTGGAAATATTCCTCACACTCCTTTGTACAGATGAACATGACCCCCTTTTCAGTTAACATGTTTAGTGGATTAGAAATTTGTGATTTTTTCTTCATAAACCTCATATAATATCCCGCTAATCCAAGGAAATTACAAATCCCAGATATTGTTGTTAGCGGATCCTGCTCCTCTACAACTTTTTTCATTGTAGGTCAACTATGATACCTTCATTTTTTATAATGTTCCCCAAGAAATATTATTTTGTAACCAAAATTTAATTTTTATGAACATTACAAAAATACTTTCATTTCATGGATTTTAAAAAATAACACTTATATGATCTTCATGATTTTGAGGACATTTGTCATTTATCAGAATATAATCAAAATAAAATACTACCAAATTATCAAGGTAGTCTATAAATACTCTATTAATCAAATCCATAAATACAGTAGGATCATTAGTCAATCCAAAAAGTATAACAAAATAATCATAATGACTATATCTTAACCAAAAGGTAGTTTTTTGAATATCATATTTCTTCCCCCTCAATTGATGATAACCAGATCCAAGATCAATCCTAGAGAAGCATTGAACCCTACAAAGTTGGTCAAATAAGTCATCAATTCGTAGAAGAGGATATTTTTTCTTCAATGTGAAACCATTCTGTTCTCTATAATTAATGCTTTTCTGTATTGATCCATCCTTATTCTACACAAATAGAATGGGTTCTTCCTATTGAGACACACTCACTCAGATAAACTGTTTCTCTAAAAGACCATTTACTGGATTTTTTAGTTAATCTAGATCCACAATTCTCATCCTATAAGTGGTATTTTTAATCAAATGATATCCATGTATGTGTTTAATAGAGAACTCTAACTCTCTTTCTGGGGGATTTCGTGGTAACTCCTTAGAAAATACATAAATGTATTTCTCAATGATGGGGACATTTTTTGAGCAGCAAAATCTCATTGGAATATTTTTCGTCACTAATGAAATTCATAAATAATTCTATATGAGGTGCTTCTATAAAAGGATCCTGTCCAAAAATCACTCCATGGAAGATAACTTTAGGTTTTCCATTCAAGACTACAAAGATTTTCTTTTCTTTTGAATTTTATATTAACATTATAACTTTAGAGATAGTACATCCCTTCTATAATTTCTAATTTAAGAACGAGAATGAAAACGTGATTTACGATATGATTTATCTCAATAAAATAATTTCAAGATTTCATAAACACTGATTATCCTTGGATAATCCAATAAGTGTCTTGACTGATAAATCTATATTTAGAACATTAGGGGTTGATTAAAAATTCTTTTCAAACATGGAAGAAATAAAGGAATGCATCGAAATAGAATCAAACAATTTTATTGCTAGCATTGAGATAAAAATAATATTACCTTCAACAACAACTTTTGGAGCTTCAAAATCAACTGTCATGATTGAAAAATAATGATTGTTCTCCATTTTCCTTTGTTGAGGCTATTGGTGGGTCACCTACAATTCTCTCAGATTAGGATAGTAATTATAAAAGTGCCCAAGTTTTCCACACATAATACATTGGACTTCATATAGGGCCTTCACAATATTTCCTTTTTCGATCTTTTAGGAATTTGATGCTTCACCTCACTACAGAAATTACTCATGATATATCCTTATCTTCTACACTGTAGAACCTCTATCTCCCAAATAGTTATATACTAGAATGATTCTTCCCACATTTATTACACATGGGTCATTTCAATTTTTTCCCTCATCGTTTAATATCAAATATCCTCCCTATTCTTGGATACATTGACCTCTTCATGTCATTGGATTTATGAGACCACTGCATTTTACCAAACTATAGTTCTACTCTTCATATCACAAATGATGTCTTAGTATAACAAAAATATATCAACCATCCCAGTAGGATCCAAGACAAATCCTGAGGTGTAATCGGAAAGTTTCGTTATGTTTAACTCATAGATTCCAATAGATTCATTATCCTACTGCTTCAGCATGAGAAACTCCTTCTCCATTTTTTCTCAAAGAATGAGGAAAATTATTATTAAATAATTTCCCTATAAACTCTTCCAGCTCAATATCTTATTCATCAACTGTTAGACTTATATTTTTAATCAGTTCCCTCCACCGATCAGCTTATCCCTCTAATCGGTAAAAAGCCCAGGGGAACTTATCTTTTTTTGAAGAGCGAAGCACAAAAAAAGATCTTTTCGATGGAGCTGATCAACTATTCTGCAATCAATGGTTCGGTAGATCCATTAAGCCTTGTTGGTCGATGACTCATAATGGTCTCAATCGAAAACTATTCCTATTATGGTGAAATTGGTCTCTCATATTGACTCAAGTTATTTCCCATAACTTGGGTCAGTTGGTTTATCATTCTCATAAAATATTCCATTACGACTTCCATCGAAGGAGCGTTAGCATATGGTTTATTTCGGTCAACATTTAGATGGTTCCTCTTATTTCCTAAAATTTTCTAAAAGAATAAATCCTTAGAGATAATATTATATCATTTACGTATCTTCTAACTATAAAGGATTTTTTGTCTTAAAAATTCATTGTTAAAAATTTTATTCTTTAACAAAAATTACATTTCTATATAAATCCTTCATAATGATTAATAAAAAACTTGTGATTAACAAAAAATATCCCCCTAGAGTGTCAAACCACAAGTGCATAAGGGCTAGTTGTCAAGAACCAGTTCTCTTTTGAGTCTATCTCAAAGCAGTATTTTCATGTTTTACCCTTAGATACATATGTTCCATATCCACATCAACTTATACATATTCGCATAGGGATTTATTTTTTCACAAACAACATACTTAGCATTTCTCCCAAATAACAGGAATTTTTCCTATATTTAAACATTTGTATATGGTTCTTACTAATATTTTCATAAAATATTTTCCAGAAATAACTAAACAATGCTTTGATACCAACTATGACATCACTCCTTTTATTTTATATCATTTAAATACATTATACAAATAGAGGATCTTTATAGTATAGTGTCAAAAAAATAAGGTACATAATACATGAAAACATATAACACTCCATTAAATCCTCTTGAAAGAAATCCGGAAATGTTCATCCAATGTTCAATTATTTCATCCCATAACCTGTGAAACTATATCAATGTAAAGGGAGATTGTAAGTCCCAGTAACGAAAAACATGGAAAATATTTTACATGTGAACATAAGAGAATACAATTAGAACATGAGGAAATATCATAAAGTAATGAAAAACAGGCATATAATAATAATAATAACATTAATAATATATTGAAACATAGCAAAAAAAATTTAATTTTGACATTCATAAGAATATCACCAAGGTCCATCCCCAAGGTTTCATAAAAATTACTAGGGTTATTCAGCATTGTATCGTAAAACTTGTCATCTCTAGAGATCAATTTCATCCCCCAAATAATTGGAGATCAATCAAGGATAAGACTCCATATGTCTTTATTTTCATGTGATCAACATAGATCATAATAAAACATTGTATAAATAACCCATTGAAAATAAACGAAATGGGTTTTACATCAAAATCATGGTGTATTAAAAAGTGCTTAAAACATGATCATTATGTCATTTATGACAAATAGAAAATGGAATGAGGGATTTATGTAGGAAAATTATATAGAAAAATATATCATTTTTATGTCTAGATAAATACCCTTATAAATTAAATTGGTTTGGGTATTGACATATATAAAATATGATAACTTCCTCAGAAAAAATTGAGAGATTTTTAGATGAAAATTCTGCAAAATAATGGCTATGCAACATGGTTTTATAAAAAATTAAAAGAAGTGGGAATATAGGTCACCCATTTATAAAAAGACTCATAATATAGATAAGTGAAAAAATAACATGGGTATACAAACATGGTGTGGTTATTTGCAAGACATACCATATAAAAGAGAAATTGAAAGAAAAAAAAAGAAATGTTGTGAATTCCCTTACGAAAATTCGGCAGCCTAATGACATTTCATAAAAATTCATAAAATCATATGATTATAGCGATAAGGGTCTATCATAATTTGGAAATAAAATAGAAAAAAATAATTATAGTGAGTAATATACCCCTGCATTAGAAAAATCGAAATTAAAATACATAACATAAATGAAGTCTTGAGTAAGATAGGAGGGTGAAAGGTTCCTTTACCTTGAAGTGTAACTTCTAAAACACAATGATCGAGACCTTGTGGGATTGAGTGAACCATTGGAGAACTCCTTGGGAGGTAAAAATAGAATATATTTGTTGGGGGAGAACTTATAATGAATGAAAACAGTGTAATGGCTTGTTATTTATAGTAAAAGAGAGGGAATTTCGTTATTAATTTTCAAGGACACCTAATTTGTGGTTTTTGAAAAACCATGGTCTTTACCATGAAATTTACCCAAGAATATAGAAAATTGGGATGACTCATTTATTATTTTCATACAAATGAGTTGAACAATATTTTAAATTACATATTACATCATTATGATGTCATAAATCTCACCGTAAACTAAACATTTGTATTTTAATATTCACCTAAAATCAAAATTTTTTTCCAAAATATATTAAATTCACCTTATCCTAATATATATATTTGGAATTAAAAAATGAACCCCATTTTAGGAAAATATTTTATTAGATATGATATATTTAATTTTTATGTAAAATAAATATTTAATCTACAAAATACTAACACTTACTAATAATTTCTAAAAAAATTATTTACTTATGATATAATATAATATTACCATTAAATATTCCTAAAATATATTTAATCTTAATCAAGTTGTGTTACTATTACATTGGGAATATTACAATCAATAAGGGTAATATTACTATTCATAATTTAATATTCACCAAAAATTAAGTTGATCTTATCAGACTCTATATTTCTTATTGGTCAGAACTGTATGTGTCCATTTTTTGAAAATCATTTCACATTAATAATTATTTAAAATATTTAAAATATTTTAAAATACTCTATTTTTAATATTCATAAAAAATATGAAAATTCAAAAAACACATCCTATATTAATTTTGACATTTGCAATTAATATTTATTTTAACAAAATAAGAAATAAAAATTTCACCTACACAAAATGATTACAAAATGTAATTAAGGACTCATTAAATATCCCCTTATAAAACCTACATAGGACCTAAGATTAAGGGGTGTAATGGTGATATAATCATGGGACAACTCGGACAACATTGCTCGGGTGGTGAGTTCTATCAGCTTAAACTTCTCTCGAAGGTGATTACATTGACGATTAACATGTTGAAGCTCAGCTTATGATTCATCCAGAGAAAATCCTAGTGATTCTACCTCCTTCACAAGATCTAACTTATGGACTTCGTATGACCTGAGTCTTTTGGATGAGTCCATTGACGCTTCTTTTTTCATTACTTATCCATTATTATTTCTATTTTAAACAACAATTATAACATAAACAATTATTAATGTATCCAGTAGTCATATTGACCAATTGTCATATAATGGTAAAAACCAAATGGTCACATTTCAATTATACTCACATAATTAATAGAAGGATATATTTTTGTTGAGTACAAAATAAAATAACACACAAATTTAGGAAATGAATTATTATTCAAAAGTTCAAGTCATTAAAAACATCCATATTTTCCTGATATTTTAAGACTCGTTTATTTTTCTTTTTTTACATATAGAGTATGATATCATGTACCAAAATTATAAGATTTTATTGGTAAAATCTAATCTCTTTTCAAGATATTTTATGTTTATGTTTTCATTGATTAAATATTATTATCTTCCTCTCATGAACATTCACAGAAATTCCTCGCCTCTTGTTATTCGTGATATATTCATGTACTGGTAATGCCTTTCTACTTGTCTGTGCATATAATAGCTAATAATGTTTTTTAAAATAACTTCCTACATAACCTCTCTTCGTTCTGAAATATGTGTTATTTAAAACCATGTTTTCTAAAAATTGTTTCTAAGAATTATCTACTAATCACCTATTATCATTAAAATACATTTTTACAATTTTTTATTTTACTAATGTTTCAATGGAATCTTCTTGTTTCTTTCTAGAGGAGGCATTTTTCTTTCCTTTTAATCATGTTAAATTAATTTTCTTTTTACCTATTACTACATGTATGAATTTATCCATCTTCAATCATTTATAGGATAATTTTCATTTTTAAAGTGTATTTTTAAGAAATTGTTTTTAAAATATATTTTCAACGAAAACGTTTTTTAAAAAGTTTTAAAGATTATTTTATAAACATTCTAAGAAAAATGATTTAAAAATGATTTCCAGTATTATTTATGTAACACCCCGAGATTTTATGAAAAATATTATTTTAATTCCTTTAATGTCTTTTGTTGTATTCTACACCAAGATTACCTTGCTCTATACGCAACACCGTATTAGCTTGCAGTATACGCAACACTATTCTGGGACCGTGTTACACACAATTTTGATAATAGTTATTCTACGCAACATTGAGTATATATATAAATATATATTAAATGTATAAATGAAATATGGTTGGATTCTGTTATACGAAACAACGAAGGATTCTTTCACAACACGCAACCCTGACTTGGCTTGCATTACACGCAATCACGACCTTCCTCGATAGCGTGTGTTGTACGCAATACCGGGTTTTAATAAACAATGTTATATTATTATAATATTGTCATGAACTAGCCGTTATGAATAGTATTAACTAAATTTTGAATTTTATAACATTATTATTCATCTTACACATTTCTAGAATATGGTATAAGAACAAAATAAATTTTTCGGGTAAAATAAGTATTTTTCAAAAAATGCAGTTTTACCGCCTTTTGATGGCGCACCCACATTAAATAAAGTTTTTGAAATGTTTATATGTTCAATTTGACAAAAATAATATTCTTCTTTTGAATCAGGATATAAAAATTTACATTAGATAAAGTTTTGATATTTTTCCGATAACTTTCATATTTTAATAGTAAAAACACGCTATATTTTAATTAAAAACAACTTTTTTCATCGTAATATCTTATGTGGTTAAATTATAATATTGAATGGTTTTAAAGTATAAATAGAATATATTTTTACCATTTAATATAATGTATGTCATTAGCATTGATTTTTGTTATGTACTAAGTATTCCGCAAATGTAATGTAATGTCAATGTACGTCAGGCTTCGGGTCTCTACAGTTGGTATCATAGGAAAGGTTTAGTCAACATTTGGAAACTAGGATGTGAGAACTTTAGTGAGATCCCTAGATATATTTCTAAGGTATGTCTAGGGATGTCCCTAAGGTTAAGTATACGTATAGGTTATAGTACTAGAATTACGCTAATGATCATAGAATTTAACCTAAGATGTTAGATATTTAGGATACTTCCCCTTTATTATGTTGTTTTCCCTAGCATGATTTTTCCCTCTCACACTATTCTTTTTGGGTTTTAGAAAATGGCTGGAAACAAGATGATTAACAATAATGGAGGATATTATAGACAATGGAATGATATTCTTCATGAGAAACCAAATGAAATGGGATTTGGAA
The DNA here is from genome assembly GCA_963277665.1 of Viscum album. Classification (NCBI taxonomy): domain Eukaryota; kingdom Viridiplantae; phylum Streptophyta; class Magnoliopsida; order Santalales; family Viscaceae; genus Viscum; species Viscum album. Next base: position 1,060,113,516 of record OY728125.1, read on the forward strand.
GTCCAAACATCATTATTATGCCGAATCAGCAATCTAATAATTTGATCAATAAAGTAAATTTTGGTAAGTTTCCTGACTCGGCTAGTAAGAGAAAGATGGAGTTTCATGATGATCATAGTGGAAAGAAAGTTCAATTTCCCCTATGTAAATCATGTGGGAAGAGGCATCAAGGAGAATGTTTCAAAGGAACTGGAAGATGCTTTGGGTGTGGAAAAGAAGGACACAAAGACAGTAAGTGCAAAGGAAAAGGTTCAGTTAACACCAGGGATGAGGATAATGGTATTGCTACGACATCAACAATGGTTAAATGTTTTAAATGTGGAATGTTCGGGCATTATGCAAACCAATTCCCTAAGGGAATGTCTCATGAAGAGAATCAGTATGGCCGTATGGGTAGCATTTATGTTGATGATGATGATGAGACTACAAATGATATGTGAGATGAAAGAATTGTTGATGCTCGGTCAATGGTTTAAGAATGTAGTGGAATGATTACATGTTTATCATGTGTAATGTTGTATAAGTAATCTCATGGTAATATGGAGTAAAGAGACATGTAAGGATTGTTACATTGTTGTCTGATTAATGTTACCAGTATCCATGAAAGGTTATTCAGATATTTTTGGAATGTAGATGATATGCGCATAATGAAGGGATAAGGAGAAAATTAAATGTTTGATAGTATTCATGAGCTCATATAAGGTTATATCATGGTTTGAGTATATAGAATTTTTGGATTTTGGTATGTGGAAAGAGTTAACTTTTGACAGCATTCATGTTTTCACTAAGGCTTAATGGGTATTCATATTTTTTCAAGAGAATACATCATTAAAGTATTCACATGATTGGAATGTGACCAACAAGATATATGGGGGATAAATGATGGTATTCACATGCTTGGTTGGCGACATTTCAAGTAATCATTTTCTTTATACTATGAGCTTGGACCGAAGTATTTTAGATAAGCCTAAAGATTGTAATGGATTATGTTAACCATAATTTAGTATTGTTTAAGTATAGAACATTTTTTATATTATTTATGTGATGTTATAGTAATGTAGTTTTAGAAAAAGGACAACCTGCAGGACGGGCGACAGCCCATCGCGTTGGACAAGGCTGTGGGAATCGAACCCACAACCGAAGTGCGACTGACCTTTATCGCCTACCACTGCCCTACAGGAAGTCCTTGTTTAGTAGAAACTAGTTTTATTATATTAAGCAGTATGATATATGAAGTATAAGTCCATTTTAAGAACCATATGTGATTAATCTCACTTTAGATCGACTTATGTATATAATTTTTGCTAACCATTTGTTTGAGACAGATGGAATGACCCGTCATTCTATCACATGATCTGCTAACACTTCACGAATAACAAATTCAAATTCATTTATTTAAGAGATGAAGTGGAAAACCAAAAATGTTGTCCTAGTGATCTTATACCTGATGAATCGGATGGTACCTTAGATCGTCACAAATTTATGGATTTGTGATTGTTGGATTTTCCATAGCCATGTCCTCTACCACTCTCCATCAGAACATGATGGTTAGATTTCTCTTCCATATCCATATTTTCACCTATGTGGAAACCCAGTGATTAGTTTATTTGGGTAACCGTTACGTTTCATACTTTTGTTTTTAAAGATAAGTTTTGGTATTCATTTTTACGATGTGGGTTTCTATCAAAGAAACTTTCAAATAGTAAACCATTTATAACCCCGACGAATTTCGAAGGCGAAATTCATTTTAAGGGGCGTAGAATGTAACACCCCGATATTTTATGAAAAATATTATTTTAATTCCATTAATGTCTTTTTTTGTATTCTACACCAAGATTACCTTGCGCTATACGCAACACCGTATTAGCTTGCAGTATACACAACACTATTCTTGGACCGTGTTACACACAATTTTGATAATAGTTATTCTACGCAACATTGAGTATATATATAAATATATATTAAATGTATAAATGAAATATGGTTGGATTCTGTTATATGAAACAACGAAGGATTCTTTCACAACACGCAACCCTGACTTGGCTTGCATTAAACGCAATCGTGACCTTCCTCGATAGCGTGTGTTGTACGCAATATCGGGTTTTAATAAACAATGTTATATTATTATAATATTGTCATGAACTAGCCGTTATGAATAGTATTAACTAAATTTTGAATTTTATAACATTATTATTCATCTTACACATTTCTAGAATATGGTATAAGAACAAAATAAATTTTTCGGGTAAAATAAGTATTTTTCAAAAAATGCAGTTTTACCGCCTTTTGATGGCGCACCCACTTTAAATATAGTTTTTGAAATGTTTATATGTTCAATTTGACAAAATAATATTCTTCTTTTGAATCAGGCTATAAAAATTTACATTAGATAAAGTTTTGATATTTTTCCGATAACTTACATATTTTAATAGTAAAAACACGCTATATTTTAATTAAAAACAACTTTTTTCATCGTAATATCTTATGTGGTTAAATTATAATATTGAATGGTTTTAAAGTATAAATAGAATATATTTTTACCATTTAATATAATGTATGTCATTATCATTGATTTTACCTTGAATTCGTAGGTTAAATCAATTCAATCTTTTGCAATGTTTTAAAGAAAAACCCGTTTTCTTTCGACAACGGGATTAATTTTAATTTAATTTCTGCATCTTTTGTGTATTGAATTTGGAAAAATGGATTCCATATTTGGAATCAGTGGGTCCAAATTATGTTAATAAGCTACTTTTTATTTTTGGGAATTATGAATAGTAACTACGGTAAATTTTATTTACCATAGTCAAAGGTAAATCGGGTAATTAAGGGTAAATATAATATTTTAAAATTACCCTAACAAATGTCAAAATCTTATTGGATGACTATAAGTCGACCCATATCACCTAAGGGTCGGATTAGAATCATTTAATGGACATTTTTCCATGAAAATAACTTAATTATTAATAAAACCAAAGAAAGTGACAACATGTCACTCTCTTAAATCTTATAAGTATATTAATTTTAATTTAGTGAAAAACTTCATGAAACTTCGAACATGAATAGTCTCCAGAAATCTAATGAAATTATCTACATCATATAAATTTATTTATAATTTTTAGGGATTAAATAATTATCATTAATTATGACACAATAGTGATGCAGAAATTGTTTATCTAGTGAAAAATCAAGAATATTGTTTTTATTAAACTAATAGTGACCATTAAATGCACAAATACCTAACCAAAACTTATTGGCCATGTCAATGTAAACCATAAGCATCCAATGGTAGAATCTTTGATCATTTGGTGCCTTATAAAAGCGATTATGACACTTATATTATTTTATTTTAAATGATGCCAAAGTTGTCACCTTCATAATTTAATAAATATAACAATTTAAATATTGTGATTTTAAGATGATAAATTCGAGTAAAAGTATTACTGTGAAAGGTAATATATTTATCTTCATCATAGGATTTTATTTTAAATTTTTGTACAACAAATAAGTATATTAAATAATTATACAAAAATGATGTAGTAATTATTTTATTAAGAGATAAACCAAATAAATGGTTTTAAAAAATAATAAAATAAATATTATATGAACTATTTAATGTGATAAACTACTTTTATCGATACATATGACCTTTTATTAATATATTAAATCTTTTAGTTCGAACATATCTTCTGTATTTATATTATTTAAATTCAAATAAATGAATAGTGTCAAAATTGACACTATTGTTATTTTACAAAAATAACATATTATAAAATTGTTTAAAAATCACAAAAATATTTAAAAATTATAAATTTATATTTATATGGTCTATAATGTTATAAAGTAAAAAATTATGGAAAATTAACAACAAATAAGTAATTAATTGTTATAATTTAGAATTTAGAATTTTATTACCACAAATAAACTTAAATAGATTAAATAAGGATAAATCAAAATGATAAGGGTTAAAATAAGATCCAAACATGTCTAAATTTTATTGGTTGATTATATTACAACCCTATCTCGTCTAATATTCTAATATGAGTCATTTTTGGAGGTTTTTAAGTGGGTTTAGATTTATTATAAATTAATATTTTTAAGAATTCCTAAGGTGCCCCTCTCCTCCCTTATAAAAGGGCTCTCCTCCCCCTCCTCCTCACACCAATTTGAGCACTCAGGCTCGGCCAACCCCTGCCATTTTCTCCTCTACACTTCCCTAGAATAATCCTAGAGGTCCTTTTCTTCTTCAAAGACCAATCTTAGTTCCCTAAGTGGAGGATTCAAAGAGGCGTTCCAAAGAAGAGGTAATATCTGTTACCGATCTTTTCAATTTCTCTCTTCTTCAACTTATTCTTCTTTAGTTGTTTCATTATAAAGTAATAACATCAGTATCACTCATATACTGATATGTTATTATAAGTATGAAACAACCCTATTTCACCATCTATCCATCCTACGGAAAAAGAAATCACCGTGCGTGCGTACGTATGGAATACCGTCTCCACGTCGTGGTGTAATCTATTTTCCACCATCACTTTACAAGGATGGGTATAATGGTGTAATGAGTAACTATTTATGATTATTATAAAGTAATATTGATACTGAAATAATATATATATACTCCAATACAGTTCCACGATCATAGGAACGATATCATCACTCGTGCGTACGTACGGAATACCGTCTCCACGATGTGATGCGACTCGTTCTACATGATCATCATTACATAGTAATTATATAAATGAATTGAATGAATAAATATAATATATGTTACACTAATACCATTCTGGATATAAGGTATCTATAACCTTAAAAGAAGAATAAGAATGTATTCGGCAAAACACGCATAAGAACAAAAGGCAATAAAGACCCGAGTAACAAGTAACAATGAAATATTACTAACAAGAAGCTAAGAATGTGATCATATATGATATCATATCAATATGTATGATTCTGGAATAAGTCAATAACATTATTTAAACCATTATACAGGAGCTTCGGACACGTACAAAGCTAATTGGACCTAAGGTAAGGGAAATATCACAATCTCATTTTTATCCGAGATTGTTTATTCGTAAGTATTTACTGGGGTGTATTTTATCATCCACATCCATGTTTCATCAATATGTAATATTATTTCCATCCACCTACAATTTTTTAAATCCATTTTTACCCTTCGGTGAGTTTTTAGTAATATCTATGAAAGGAATCTTTTGTCGTACGAGGTACTTTTTGACTTTTCCGACAAAAGTACGAAGAATGTTTTTTTTAACTTATATGGAACGAACGGATTTTTACGGTCTTATAAAGCCTTATTTTCATGAAGCTTCCTCCAAAAGATTTCATGACTATTTTCAATAAAATCTCTTTCTTTTAAAATTGCATGATGTTTTGTGAAAATAAATTGATTTTGAAGAAGAAAGGATATTTTCCTCAAGAATTCAATTCAAGTGTTTTATCAAAATTATTTTCCATCTAAGATAATAAAGGGTTCTGTTTCTATCCATATTTTTACATTGATTTGACTATTTTGTGATGGAATTATGTTTATGAATTCCTTTATCTTGTATGAATGGTTTTATGATGCCATGTTGTTTAAGAATCCCATTTTTATTACATGGGTTATGCAATGATGTATGATTTATGATTTTGTGGCACACATAAGAATGGTATCATTATGAGATGGGTGGGACATATATCTCCCTCCAATGCATTGGGTAAAGATTTTATATCTCATGAGATAGACAGGGCTGGAATGGTAGGTTATACCGGTTCAGTGAAATAGGACTGAAACGAGGGTTACTCGATTCAGAAAGGGACTTTGTCCACTAAGATAGTCTTGGCAATGAGTCTTGACTAACAAGAAATGATTCTCTATGATTATGTGTGAATGCCACAATGTTTCATGTTTTAAGTTATGATTATTGTTATTACATTTCACTGCCATGATTTATCCCATGTTATGAATTTATGCTCTCTTTTGCAGGTTACGATTTCCAAAATGTTATGTTCTTATGAATACGATGTGATTGATATTTCTTTTGTTTACCCTTACTGAGCATTTGAGCTCACCCTTTTATGTTTTCTTTTCCCCAGGATATAAAGAAAGGTTTTAGGTAAAAAAAAGGGAAGATCTTTATAGGAGATGTTGAAGATCTTTCACCACGATTAGAAGATTACGTTCCGAGTTTCCAAAGACACTAAACTATTACGATCCTTGTGTGTGTGTTTTTGTTATGTACTAAGTATTCCGCAAATGTAATGTAATGTCAATGTACGTCAGGCTTCGGGTCTCTACAATTTATATGTTATCATGGTATTTTTTATAAAAATTACATTAAATGATTTTATATATTAAAAATAATTTTTCCAAGAAGAAAGGATACCTTCCTCAAGAAATGTTTCAAATGATATTTCAAAATTATTTTCCATGTAATTATATATATATTTTTTAGTCATGACTTTATATTAAATGACCAAATGTTTCCATTCATATTCTTATTAGGAATGTTTTAGGATTTTATATTATGATTATTATGAAACTCATTTCACTTCTTTGTGTTTTATACATTTTAGACAAACATATTTTCAGGGGTTATGCATTCCTAAAGTGATTAAGAAACCTAAATATTTTTATATGATATGATATGATGAAATATTAATGGTAACCATTTCATATCATGGGTTATGATTTTATGTTTATAAAACCAATCACTTTTTATGGGTCGTTATATGATGATAGTTTTATTATCTTGTTGTATATGTCTGAATGATTTTATTTTGAGATGGGTCGGACCTATATCTCCCATAAATGGATTGGATAATAATGGAGGATTAATGAGTATAAATGTTTTTTGTACCTGATTAGGTGGTAACATTGTATGCATGGACCTGGTTTCATATCCATATGTTTATGAATTAACCTGATTACAAGTTCCCAATGTTACGAGTAATCCTTTTTACATGTTTACAATGCCATACATAGACCTGGTTACATTTCCATATGTTTATTCATGAACTTTATTACATGTTCACAATTTTATGAGTGAACCTAATTACAAATTAACAATGTTATGAATTGACATGGATTTATTTTCACAAGGTTTTGTGTGAAACTGATTATACATTCAGATTGTTATTCAAAAACTTTGTTTCAGGTCAATAAGGTTATTCGGGGGTCTGATTTCTTGTCCTTCACTTAATGAGTGAACCTATTTCTTCTTATACATGTTCTCAATATTATAAAAAATGTTCTTTCCACCAATTCCATATCTTATTCTAATGATAGAATTTCATGACATATGATCTTATTTTCTATTAATATCTACTTCTCTAGAACTACCAATATTTATTATGATCTCAAATATGTATGGTATGATCTTAAAATGTTATTCTCAAGTTCCATACACTTTTTTTATAATATTTATATGCATTTAGTTTATTTACTCTTACTGAGAATCTGATCTCACCCAATTCTAATGTTTAATTTCCATTGTTTGTGAAGAATGTTTTTAAGTATAAGTACAAAAGATGAAGATCTTCATGGGATATGTTGAAGATAATTCACTGGATAGAAGATTTTTTTATCCATTTTCTAGAGACACATACCTAATACCGTCCTTGGGTTGGTATTTTTTAATGTACAAAATATTCATCTAAGATGATGTAATATCCATGTTTTGTTAAGCCTACTTCAATATAGTTTTAGGGAAATAAATTCTATTTCAATTATTATGAATTATGTTAGGATGTTATAATACATGTTATTGGGAAATATTAATACAAAAAATTATTTATCATGAGGATAATTTCTAGGATTGTTTTTAGAAGGTGATCAATTATTTGTTTTGTCCAGGAATGCAGAATTTTTATAAGGCATGCACCTTTATGAATTTACTGTAAGGGATTTAAACTATCTTAGAGTATGTTTACAAATGTTTAAAACTAAATAATTTTAAATCAATGTAGTAAACTAATTATTTTTTCAATAAAAATACGTTTGAGAAGAGGATTTGATCATTGATTTAGACCATAATTATACTCCTTAATTTACCAACACATGTGGAGGTTATGAAATATAAAATTAAACAAAATTCACATAAAATAATATTCTATCTTAATTTTTCATAATATTAACAAATAATCCCAATAAAATCCACGAAATTACCTCAATAATACTTACATAACAATAAATTTGATACCACCACCCCAAAACAATCCATAACTATTTAACATCCTCCCATCAATATTTACCACTTCTAACGTACCCCATAAATAACATATCTTCAAACACAAAATCACACCATAGATACTATATAATGAAAAAAATGAAACAAAGAATACAGTTAAATAATAATATTTATTTTCCATAATAGATAATCACACATCCTTTTTTAATAATTCCATCATATTAATTCAAAATATCAATCTTAGGTAGGGTCATTGAAATTCTATATTTCACACATTTGATAAATTTTATTTTTTATATGATCATCAATTTTTGAATTATTATTCATTAATTAAATCACCAAAAAATGGATCTAAATAAAAGAAATATCATTATATTTACAAATAATGAAAAATACACCCAAGGAAGAAAAATCTTGATATATGTAAATACATATGAATCACCACTTCCCATTAATTTATTTTTAATATGATTCATTTTTTATTTGGTTAATACTTAACATCCAATAATAGTAATAAAAATAATGCTAAACTCACATTATAACAAAATAAAATAGTGTTTCTGAATCCCTTATATCAAATGATGATTCACTGTGTATTTTACAACACTACGGTTTAAATGACTTGATGAGAAGGCCCTAACCAATAAAGGGAGTATATAAAATTTAGAACACATTTATCCCAAAAAAATCACAACTAAAGTCCCAAAAAATCAACACCACATAAATACCATACCCTTATTATAGTTGAATATTATATATTAAACTGTGAATGAAATCATTGAAACTCACATCTGATCTGTTCCATCCCATCTATCGAGGATAATGACTAAAGACTATCGATGATAACATTGTGGTCACTATGGATTCCCCACTTGTAGACTATATCTCATGGAAATTGATTGAAATATAAAAATTTGGATAAAATTTTGATTTTATAATACTAATAGAAATTTTGTCTTCTAGGTGTGACAAATCAAAGTCACCTTGTGAAAAGTTAATTTTCATAAAACCAATATAAATTTCGTAATGTGCCTTGTTAACTCGATGTATTACCAATTTAAATAACCAAATTAAATTGATGTAAAGAATGGACATCTGAGTGAAATTATTATCTCTTGGACATAAAATATAATCTGTTGAGAGTCTCACAGTGCATTAAATGAATCCATTATATGACTGAAAATATATAGCACAGTGACACCCAATATGGATTAACCTAAAAATCCCATCCTAGGGGATCTAATTTTTGAATATATAACCACAACTCAATATAAATTATCCGATATATAAATAATCTCCTAGAACACCATTTCCCCATAACAAAATCCACAAAACCATGATAAAAAAAGATCCAAATGCAATATATAAGATACTATATCCATATTTATATTTCAATACCGCAATGTAATAATCCTTCTTATAAAAAAAAGTGTTTTATAAAAGAACATTATTCTCTAAAAAACCATACATGATGCAACCGATAATTTTGTTTCTTGACAAGAATTCCTCCTAAAAATAATTGAATTCATTAACTCTCGTGGAATACACAACTTAGTATCAACTCATCCAGATTCATTAAAAAAAATCCAACTACCCTCCCAAGGGTTGACACATATGACCAATTATTGTAAAGGCTTTATTTTTAATCTCTGTAAAAAGTTATTTTCTGATTCCAATGATGAGTGGCATTCTAGTTTATATAAGAATGAATGCACTATTTCATATTTCGGTTTAATCTATAGCATGGTCATGAGAATATATTATTAATCATTAGATATAATAAATAAGAATTCTAAATTGACTATTTAACCATAACTGATAATTTTTTATTAACCTTTTCCCTTAAACTACCAAAATCATTATTTTATCTTATAGAATATAATTTATGTATTTATAACAATATACGAATAATTGTATGGTATTTATAGAAATGGATATATATTAATTTTTAATATTCAATGAAAAATTCCAATGTTCTTTTCTAACAATGAAATGGTCTTACACCACTTCTATAATTCATAAAAGCATTTTTGTGGATCCATACAATAATATTCATTATAGTACCATTACATAATCTAAATTTAAAGTAGATATTATATCTTTTGAATTTTATATCATTTGTTTTTTTAATATGATCATTATTAAAGTTTTGTTAAAAACTTTAAATACAGGAACTGAAGGCAGGTATTGGAGAAGGAGGTGATGGGAAGCCATATAACTGACTAATAAAAGGTGATGGACATGTATCTTTATAGTGGTGTCATGAATGAAAATTTAATTTCAATTTTTTAAACTATTAAATTTTAATATTCTATTATATGTAATTTAATAGTGTTTTATTTTTTGTAATTATGTTTTTTGAAATAAGAAATTTTTTCTTTTTTTATAAATGTTTGTTGGAATAGTTTTTAGTAGTTGTGAAAGCATGGATTTATCTAGTTTTGGAATCTACATATCATATTGTAGTTTTAACTACTGCATATCATTTAAAGGCTCTTTAAACAATCAAAAGTTTTATTTTGTTTCAATTTATAGAGGTTGTTTAAACTATTCCAAAGTATTTTATATTGAATAAAATCACTATTAGAAATTTTATAACAAGAAAAGATACCATTAATTAGAGAAATTGTCAAAAAAAATTGGAATGAAACCCCCTTTATAATTAATTCAAAACTTCTTATAAATATATATTAGATCATTATAAATCAAAATTTTCCGGAAAATTAAAACATCAATAATTTTATAACAATAGAAAAATTTGATATTGTTTTCTAGAACAACTAAAAACCCTATAGTGATGATTAAACCAACCCCTAAACCTATAAAAAATAGCCATTTTTTTATTTTTGTCAGGTCATGTATAGAAAAGGGAAAGGGACACTGTATATGATTTTTTTTACTAAATGGGTTGGAAGTTGGAGATGGGAATGACATAGGCCATGGTACTATGGTTTTGGAATCATTTTTCAGATCAATTTATTTATTTACTTATAATTCATTCAACATATTATTTTTTCACATTAATCTAAGCACTACAAAGTCTCTATTATTTCTTGAAAAATTTGGATTTCCATTAAATTGTTTAGTTAGATGAATGGTTATTTATATTATTTTTTTCTATTATTTTAACATTTTATATTAATGGTATAGTCTTCCCTCAATCTTCATCATACCCTCACCAGTATTCAGTAGCCTATGAAAAATGGGAAGGTTCCCTGAACTCACATAACCATCTGGATCAATCACATGATTGAGAACCAAGTCAAGGATATGTAAATTTTAATGTTATAATATTTATTATTTTGGATATAACTTCAAATATGACATATAACATACCTTTTTCATTTATACGATGTTACTTATATATATTCAAAATAACTTTATCTTCCATAAAATCATATACCAATGTATATAAATACTTTAAAAAATCCAACTCTAGTATGATATAAATAGTGGTTATTTTATTAAATTGGTGCATTATATATTGATCCCACTAGAAGGGATCCAAAAATTTAGTATTCTTGGGAAACATGAAATACAAATTATTTTAATATTACATTGAAACTAAAAATACTTTATCAGAATACATGAAAACATTATTATTCTCATTGATATTATTTATCATATATAATATTCTTCATGAATTTCCTTGGGAAATTCAAAATAATAAAATGGATGAGAATAAATGATCAGTAAGTGGTAGTGTACAATATAAGGTATCATAACATGATCATGTAATAATAAATATGTTAAGAATAAATAATAATAATAATTCCATAATAAAATGAAATTATCGTGATAACATGCCCATTGATAATAAATAAATGCATGGATAACAATATCTAGACATATAGTGATGCGAAAAAATTAAGGAATACATCATAACCATATCATCAAGGCCAAGAACCAAGTCATCATACATAAAAAATGAAAGGAAATTCTCATAAAGCTATCATGATTGTCTCATGAGACTTATCAGTGCACTGAGGGGCTATACACTTTTATTCCCCAACTATCACATAAAAATTAATATTAATTCCATCACATAAAATATGAAAACATAAAAGAATGTTCCTAGAATGATAAAATAATTAGATATTAAAATTTCTCAATAAAGAATATCATTAAATATTCTACCATATAAAATAAATAATTATGTGGCATGAATTTTTTTTACAAATAAATTATTTAATAAATATATCTAGGTGTAATCCCTATGGAAAAACTATGGATTCACAATGTTCAAATAAAACCCTTTTACAAGAGAATTATATGATATTACATTTATCAGGTGTATACAAATAATCAAATGATTTAGTCATCTATGTATTTGAAAACATGTATTTAAAAAGTTCTGAGACAATAAACTAATTGATATATCCTTCATAATTGTTTGAAAAGTGCATATAAATCCATAAATCATATCCTCCTAGAGTGTCAAATACGATTCATATTAAGGGCCCATACATTGTGCACTATATATATGGGCGAGATATACCCAACCAAATATTTTTCGGGTTGTTACCCCTAAATGAATATATACCAAATCCATGTCAGATTTTTAATATCTATACAGTTTTTTTGTGGAAACATGCACACACTTTCCTTCATAAATATTTATGATGGTTTTATTGATCAAATATAGTTCTAGCATTATAACAGCTTTTTATAATATTATAATCAGGGGAATGAATAATATCTCATTAAAAATATTTCAAATGGAAGATAATAACAAACAATTAGAGTAATTTTACATATTAAAAGGAATAATAAAATTCAATATTAAAAAGGAATTGCGATTGAAAATGAAAGAGTCGGATTTGGGACCCTTACCTTGTGACATATCATCATAAATATTTGGAAGATCACCATTGAATCTTAGAAAGTCCTAAGAGCTATTTTAGAGAGAGAAAATTAATGGAAGTAATTCTCATAGATTTTTTAGTAGATAGGAATATGAGAATGACTGCAAATTTATAGTTAATTTGGGGAAATTGTGTTTATGTTTCTTAACATAGCCCTTGGAAATATGGTTTTTGTAAATGATAAACCATTAGATTAATCGTACTTTTAATTAATGGATTTGGAATGAAAGGGATATTTTATATTATTATAATTTGTCCAGAACCAAACATCATTGCTTTGTATTATTTTGGGCAAGGAAATGATTTTTCCCATAAACTATTATTTTATATTACATAATATATATTTTCGGCTTTGGAACCGGAATAATATGATTATAGAATTATTTGAATTCATTAAAATACTTAATATTAATAAAATAAAATATGTTTGGTCAAGATTTTTTTTTAAATTAAAACGTCATTTTTATATCATTACGACATTCAAATTTTAACTGAATATTTATACAATACATTGATATTTAGTTGAAAATTCTATATTTGAAATTTTTTAAAAATTATCATTAGGTCAATTTTGATGATTGAATTTTAACTTTAAGTCCCTCTTATGAAAATAATTTTCTATCTATGATAAATTTAATTATTAAATAAATTATAAACATGTTTTTAAAATAGGAATTTTGAATAAAACTGAAAACACATTATCTATTATTTTATGATTTTTATCTATTTTATTTGTTTATAATGAAATTATTATTTATGGGACAATATAAATGATTATTAGTTATTATTTATATTATTTTTAATTGGTTTATCTCGTTTAATCAAGGAATTATTTTAATAACAGTAATATTACTTTTATAGGGGTTATATTTCCAATTGTCAGATTCTAGCTATTAGATTCCCAATACTCTGATTCCATTGTTCATATTCTTAATAGTAATATAACTCATTATAAATAGTTTGTTCAAAATACATTATTTAGATACTTATCTTATATTTTACACCATGTCTATTTCTATATTTTTTGTTTTAATACTCCACTACTTAAATATGTTTGTCCCTGAACCTTTTGGGTTTACATCAATAAATCAACAAATAGAGACGACACTTCACTAATAACTCATTGAGATATAATATTTATTTCTCCAAAATAGGAATTATCTAAAATACTTTAACAATATGGGTTATTCATTTCCACAATACTTAGTCTCTAATATCAAATATTAGGATCGACTCTTCATTATAGTAAAAATAATATTTGAGTTCTATATCACATGTGGGTAGTATATGTGAAGGGTCTAGTATACATTCCTTGTAATTAATACAAGGAAGAGTCCTTGAACATTATATATAATCATTGGAAATTTTAAATAATAATCCAAAGCTAAAATTCTCTCTACGATCTCAAGTGGCCCAATGGACATCATACATAACTGTCACTTAATCCCAAACCATATAACTCTCTTATATGGAGACGAATTCAATAATATATGATAAAGTACTTGGAATAACATGTAATTCCTTCAATTATAAGTGTAGCTTTTTATCTAATCTGAGATATCTTAATCTGATTTCATATAGTTAAAATTTTCTCTGTTATCTCTTCAATTTGCTCTGGAACATCTATATTTCTTTCACTAACATCTTATATTTATATTACAGTAAAATATTTCTTACTATAAATGACCCCATTCAACTCCATTATTATTCTTGAGTGGAATCTATTTTTATATAAAAGTAAAACTAGCGATAATAAATAGTCTCATATTCCTTGGATGTCAAGTGAAAATGACCTTAATATAGCCTTATAGTTTGGATAATCCTTTCTGAATATCCATATTTTTTAGGATGATTAAATTTTCTCATAATCTCACTAATGTTAATTTTTTATTGAAGTCTCCTCCAAAATTTGGTTGTTATGTGAGGATCATGATCGGATATAATAGTTATGGGTACACCATGATTTCTCAAAATATTTATGATAATGTTTCCTGAAATACATTCAATTGGTAGATCCTCTCTTATTATTGTGAAATGTGATGGCATGGAAAGGAATTCCAAAGTAACCCATATAAAATCATTTATTTTATATCTCTTATGTTTCTCACTAACAAAGACAATTATGAAATTTTCCCACTTTCAAATAGGTTTAAGGAAAGGTTTCATGATACCCTTTGTGTGTTTCCTCACAAACTTTAACTTATTTAATACCAAAAATCTATACACATAATGAATAATTTCCAACATCATTTTCTAAAAACATGAATTCTATTTTACATCTATATAAATCTTGGTATTATCATGGTGTATATTTAATTTTGAGCAATAAGAATTATTTCGGGAATCCCTCTTTAGATCAAGATCTGTCTCCATAAAAACATCAAAACACCATCTACACAATTGATCTCTTCCAATTTTGTATCCTATATGGCTTTGGTTTTGTCTTGAAAATCATTTTCTTCTATATCCTCATCATATATAGGACCCCATGATCTTTCCTACTCAATGAATCTTCCATTTTGTTTCCTATACAGGGTGGTAGTTTATTTCACAATCATAATATTTAAATAATTCCAACCATCACAATTCTCTCATGTTTATCACTTTATATGGTAATATTATTGGACTACTATTTTTATTCAATCATATACCATTTACTTTATGTTTTAACGATCTCAAAAACCATAAATAATTTAATAATGATTTTTTAAGTGTGTCCATCATGTTTTATTTTTTTTTTAAAAAATTCAGCTGAAAATTCCATTAAATCTATATTCTTGAAACATTGGCCAAAATATTCATAAGTCTAGAAAAATTACCTACGGTAAAACATTATCTACATAGATTACTAGATATATAAGAATTAATATACATAAATATCCTATGTGAATGATTCATATGTCATTTGGATGTGTACCTGAATTTTCTATGTCGAGAATTCATACATCGATGTGATCAGTTACATGAGCAATCAGCTATAGAGACCAAGAATCTATATAAATTGGTTACATCGAGTAATCAACTATGTGAATTAGTTAAGTGGAAACTATGTTATTTCATTCAGCTATGCTAGATATTGATATGTGAGTAAAATAAAGCATGAATAAAATTGGATACATTAAGGGAATTCAACTAATTATTCATATTTGTTATATGAAGTAGTCTTATGTCAATTCACTTATATAGATACCAATGAAGAAATCAGTAATGTGATATTCTGAAATCAACTAACTTACGGTGCAATATTTATTTAATATTATTGAAGCAGATGAGTGTTCTTTTAATACTTTAGTACTTTATGTAAATGAGGTATTTCCCCTTTATGGTAAAAATGATTATAATAATAATGAATTACCAATAAACGAAACAAGTATACATAAAATTTATTTATCTAAATTACATCTTTGGTATTTTAATGTAAAAGGGTGTTTCTATGATCAATAAATTTATGGATCATATGTTATGTATTTAACTTATATTTTTTTCATGCATGTTAATATATAGAATGATATCTCATAATAATATATGAAATATATATACAGATCATAAAAAATCACATATTAATATTCAAGAAATCTCTTTCTCAAAATACTTCAATGGCACTCTATTTTAAAAATGAATGAAAATATGCATTATGATTTAAAACAGTTCAATACAAATCCCTCTTGTTGTTAATTTTTTAGACACTCCAGGAGCAGTATTCATCTATAACAATCTCTACTTGAGATTTATTCCTTATATTATTTTTATCGTAATACTGTGTATTACAACATTAAATTATATTGATTTATCAAATATTTTTTTAATAGTTATTAGTAAAAGAACTCGATTGTTTTATTTTTAAAATCCTTAATTGATCCTAAAAAACACTCTTTTGGTTTTGGGAGAAGAGTTGACTACTATAACTAAATCATGATGTCTCTTGAAAAAGTAATAGAAGTCCCAAAAAATTACTAGCCTCATCAATATCATCATACATGTGAATAATAGTGTAGGTGGAGTAGACTAGAATACCTCAATTCCACATAAAACTATAAATATCTATGCCTTTTTCTTTTTCTTATATTTGTATTTTTTATATTATTATCATAATGATAGAATATGAGATTAGTAATATTTAAAATTGGATGGTTTTAGATGTGAATAATGTTTCAAGGACTCAATTCACCACCCCCTACATTTTCAATCCTTTTGGGAAAATAATTATTAATAGATATTTTGACTCTAATGTTCTCATATATTTATGATTGAAGTCTAAAGATATATTTGAAAATATCCACAATGAATGAAAACAAATAAATTACTTTTATGCTGATATTTATTTAGTTATTCTGTGAGAATTATTTATTCTAGGCTGAACATATGATCATTTATCTAAAGAATTTTTTAAGGATTATAGTCAATCTATAAACACATATGAAATTTTAAAAACTCAACCATAAACTTGGGGTGTTGATAATATAGTTATATTTAATTTAAATTCCAAATAGATGAATGTTATAATCTATGGACTTGGTTATCTTGAGTTCACAAGAGTATCTCAATGAAAAACCACCCATGAAATATGGACTACCATTCCTATTATTATAATGGTACTCCTAATGTGAGATCTCATAAATATTATATATACAAACAAGACTTCATTAAATTTTGGAGAAGGGGATGAGAGAGTATCACTAAATTAAATAGATGGATTATATAAATCCGGAATAATTTATTTACTCATGGAACATTAATTACAAATCTATAGAAATCATTGAATGTAATAATAGTTTTAAAACCCAATTAGAGTGTAATTTTTTCTACTATTAAAAATACTTAGAGTTAAATAATTTACAAATAAAATAAATTATTGAAACTATTATAATTTATAATGAGTATATGGAATACGATATTAAAGAGAATAGTTTACTTAAGTAGGAAAATTTTTCTATGAAAGGATCAACTTTAAAAGATGACAAGAATTAAAAATAATTCAAATGGAAAATTAATATGATGAAAATACATTTAAAAGTTATAATGCGGATAATGAACATGTTCAATTCTTTAGAAAATTTAGAATATTTTATAATACGATAATTTGTTATAAGAAAACTTTTAATGAATAAAAATATTTATATAAATTCAAATGAATATAGATTTTATTAATTTAATAAGTTTAAACATATCTAGTCATATTTTCCATAGCTATGTGCAAAAAATAATTCATATAAAATATATTTCAATAAATTTGGTTACAATAAGAAATATATGAAATACATAAAGTAAACATAGTGTTTTCCAATGAATTTTATAAATGTTCCATCTTCAAAATCAAATGCTGAACAGTCTAATTAGAAGTAAAATATGCTCTACATAGAACATATTGATGAGGTACTTTTATATTACTCTTCCATGAATGAAGATGAATATATACATGAAAAAATCTAATATGATAAATTAAATAAATATTATACCATATTGGAAACTAAGTAGAAATCATAGAAAAATAAAAATAAATGATCCTAAAAACTCTTACAGTGATATGTTAAATGAAAAAAAGGACATAAAAAACTAAAAATTAATGTATATAATTCAATTGCGTATTGTATTGAATAAAGAAATAAGATTTAAGAAATTAGAAATTTGTTTTATGACATTAAATATGCTTCAATTTATTTCCCTAAAGAATAATATAATTTAAGTCAAATCAATAGAAATAATAAAAGTCATAGAGAAAATTAGAAAGATGAAACTATGGTGGGAAGACAAATATTTAAAAAAAGTTTTTCCCTAGTTCCAAGAACAATACACTTTTTTGAAATTGATTGTCTCAATGTGGATTTTTGGGAAATTATTATTATTATTATTATTTTAAATATATAAAATTATATGGATTTTAAAAAACTTTTCATTCAAATAATTTTCAAAATTAAATGTTGTACTTTTCTGACAGTACAACCAAATTAGGGTTCAAAAATCATTTGATTTTATCATTGTCAGATCCATGAAATTATGGGTTACAAAAAAATTATTATTTTAGTTGTCTTTCTTGGGAAAAATATTCTAGAACATCAATGTTAAATGGTATATGGACAGTTGATTCTCAAAAAATATGAGTGTAGATTTCTATAATTTCTACTCCTTATCAAAATTTCATGGAGGCTATATCTATTTTAGTCATAAGGATTTGGTAAAAAAGTATTAGAGTTTGATAAACTATAAATCCATGATCGGTACTTTTAAAAAAAGGATATTATTTTAACGTATTAAATAATTATCAGATATATAGTTCTCCACATTATGAGGAAGGTTATTTTTATATTTCTCATATACTTCCAGTTCAGTTTTAATAGATAAAATTATTAAATTTATGGAAGAAAAAACAAATAATGTCGACATTATAGATCGTAACTATTTTGGTGGGGGGGGAATTGAATTTTTAAATTATATAATAGATAAATCTTGGATATGGAATTGGATATTATGAAATTTTAATTTTTATTATATGATTAATTTATCAAAAAATAATTTATTATTTGATTTTCCACAATTAAGATCTAATAAAACGAATATATTTGATGTGTTCCAAATAAAGAAAGTAACAAAATTAATCTTTAAAAAATTTAAACAATTTCTACATCGAGACCACAAGAAATAATTTATATGAATTTTTAATCCATATATATTTACAAGACTAAGTGTAAATAAATATGTATATGTCTTAGTTGATTATTTTTCTATATTTACTTTAGAAATTCATTTGTATGTGTTAAAAGTGATGTATTTATTTTATTTTTATAGGTTTTTGGAAAGTGGTTAAGATGATAAAGTCGAAATAACTATGTCTTTAAAAACTTACCATGAATGGAAATATGATAACCATGAACTCATTTCATATTGATCAAACATGGTATCAAATATAATTTTTCAACCCCCAATATACCTCAAAAAAATTGGTGTTATTGAAAAGATAAATAAGACATTAATGGAATTTAAAGAATAATTTTATGTGAACATAATCTACATACACATTTTTGGGACAATTCGTTGAATAAAAGAAGTTATGTCCTACATAAAGTTCTAATAAGTACGCTTTTGTGAAAAAACCATATGATCTATGGAATAATATAAATCTAAAAGTGGGATACTTTAATTTTTTTCTTGAAATGTGTATATTCTAAACACTGAGGATGGTCATAGTAAATTTAATCCAAAATATAATGAAGGAATCTTCCTAGTTCATTATACCACCCCCAAGGGATGAAGATTTTTCAATAAAAGGGAAGATATTGTTAGAGTCAAATCATGTGAAATGTAATGAATGTAATCTTTTTTATTAATAAATTATTCATGTTAATAAATGAAGGGATTCATTTGAAATCAAGATACCCAAACCAAAACTGGTTGTAAAATGGGTGCAAAGTTTGAAACTGATTTTCTTAAACCATGTCCCCAAAGAATGGATACCAGTAAACCAGAAAGAGTGATACCTAAAACACATTTAAATGTTAATTAAACTCAATTAGATATAGTTATATGAAGCATATAAATATGTATTAGGTCTATAAGGATTGTAGGATATCTAGTAGTGTCTTCTACCTTTGTATCTCATCAAGTACCTATTTCTATAATTGTAACCTTAGTACATGAGATTTTGGTTGTCCAATTGATATAGGGATTAATAGTTTTTAAGAGTAAAATGGTTTTGGAATTAATTTATAGTTTTTATGACTATCCTATTATTGGAAAAAATTGGGGGTTAGTATTAAAGAGGATGATAAGGGTGTGATCACATGAAACAAGGAAAGGATAGTATCAAAAGACTATAATCTTGAAAGAATTAAATTTTAGGATAATTAATTTATGCTTATAGAGGTACTAGAATCCATAAATAAATTATTATCCTGTGAATATCATAGTATATTATATTATATTTTATGTTTGTAAAATAATATTTTATAAATTTCTTTTTAATGAAGATTGTTATGCTGAACAACCTCTTGTATTTGGAAATCCACATTTTCCAAATTCTACTTTAAAATTACTAAATCTCAATAACCTTAAATAAGCACCTATATCTTGTTATGAATATTTATAAGAATTTATTTTATCAAATTGTTTTTATTGGGAATGTAATATCTTACATTATTTATGAAATAATTATCTTTAGATATTTTTTTAGTTCAAATATATGTTGATGATGTGATTTTCAGTTGTACAAAAAAAACATTACATCTTGAATTTTAAAAAATCATGAAAAAATAATTTGAAATGGGAAATAAGGGTGAGTTAAATTATTTTATTGATTTACAAACTTATCAAAAATTAAATGTTAATATGTTGAATCAATGAAAATATATACTTGAATTACATTAAATATTTACTATTAAAATTAGGAAATTAAAAATAACTACACTAATTTATATTGAAAAGAATGACATGTCTTATATTGGGAAACAACATCACAACAAGATATATAGAGTAATTATTATAATTTTGTTGTGTTTTACTTCTAGTATACATGATATTATGTTAAAATTATGTTTGAGTACATGATTTCAAAAAATCCTAAATAATATAATTTAAAATATACAAGTATAATTTTCTGATATTTAAACAGAAGAATTTATCTCCCCTTATTTATTCATAAAACCAATTATTTCAATTTAAATTACAATTTTAATTCAAACATTTATAGTATTATAAAATTTATTTAGATTACTAGCAGAACATACTATTTTATAGGAAAATCCCTTTAATTTTCAATTACTATGAAATATCACTCTATTTAATTATTTACAACTTATGTTGAATATATGGTTGATGATAGTGGTTTTATATAGGCTTTGTAGATGAAATAAACCTTAATGGATTTTGTTTTCAATTATAATATATATTGAATTAAATGTTATAACACATGTTCTATCAACATCTATAAGAATCTAAGAAATCATTCAACTAAAAATCAAATAAATCAAAGGCAATATTTTTTAAGGGATCATGATAAAATGGTTGGTATGAATATATAATACATATCTACATAGAATTATTTATTATATATTATTACTAAGAACCTTAAATTTTCTAATATGGATTTTATTGAAATATATTTAGGTTTTTTTAGTTTAAAATAATTTTTATTTATTTTTTGTCCTTGATATTAAGTTTTACCTTAATTATTAATATTTATTTTAATTACTCATATAGAAAAAAAAATTATTATAATATTTTTTTTATGTTTTTTACTTTTGGAAAATTAAATATCACTATTTTAGATGTTATTTTTTATTATTAATTTTTTGGAATCGACAGAGACTCATTTGGGAAAATAACTGTTTTGAAAATCGGGTCATTGACCAAAAAATAGTTGTACATTCAACCAATTCTCTATTTGAAAAAATATCATCCTCTTGATACAAGATCATATCTATAAAACTTAGTACTTAGGAATATTCCTCAACCTACAACCAATCCTATCATCTGTCAAAGTGTTATATTCATTTCTAACCTTGTTGTTATGTTTAATACACACAATTTAATAATTTGTTCCTCTTTTAAAATCATAGGGTGTTACAAGTACACATCGAGACACACATCCCTTGAAAGTGGGTATGCATAGTAATGAATGATTTTATAAATAATATGGTTTACAGAAGTATAAAATAAATACAATGGTTATCTATAGATAATAAATAAAAAAGGAATTTTTTAAAGAAAAAATTGATTTTTGAAAAACTATATTTTCTTTAAAAGGTGGTTGATTCTATCCTTGTACACATGAATTAAAATTAATTTGACAAACTTTTAGAAAATTTATAATAGACTAACATAATTTTTAAATTCTATATGTGAAACTATTTTTTAGTAATGTTTTATGATTTTTCATAAAATGTTAATTTTTTTATGAACAGAAAAAATACTAATTTTTATTGAAAATTATATTTTCGTTTAAATTATTTATAATGTAAAATTAATTTTTTATAAGTGAAAATAATTCAGTAAAATTTAAATTTTACCAATATTGGTCATTGAAATAATATTTATATAGAATTTTTAGATTAAAACATTATATACATAAGAGAATATTATAATTTCAAAATTTCTCTTTCATCGTATATGTGGCTAAATTTTAAATTAAAAGTTCCACATTGTTCAATTGAATTTGAAAAAATATATTCCATATTTAGAATCATTATTATTTATATTATATAATAATTACACCATAATTTCTTAGTATAAGGAATATTGGAAAGAGTAAAAAATTATTTCTGTAGTTAATGTAGACATGGGTTTACCGGAAGGATAAACTAAGATGTTAAGGGTTTAAAATCACATAAAACATATCAAAAATCCATTTTATTGACATATTTTGAACATAATACATCCAATATTTCGTAATTTACCATCTTGGTGTCTTTATATTTTATAAGAATGTGGAAGATACTTCATCATTTAAATTTCTTTGTGTTTTCTCTCCCCTGCTAATTAAAGGCAACCTTCTCTCCTCCCCTCTATGAACTTCCAAAAACATTTGATTCAGACATTTATTACAAAATAAAAATTCCATAATTATACATCTATTTTCACATAGGCCTTATAATAATTATTAATCCATTTTATTAAGGATTTGTCCATAATCTTAAGAGGCTCTCCGAAAAAGATGTAAAATACTTAAATGTGGATATTTATTTAATATCATTTTCTACATAATTATAACATTATTAAAAATTTATAATAATTTAAAACCAATATTTCATATATTATTATATTTCATTATGTTAATTTCATAACTCATATCCTTCTCCACTCCTATACAATGGGAAAAAACTGTCATCGTGTGTACCGTGGACTACTACCTCACAAACCGATTTAAGTCATTATCCATCCCTACATTTAGACAATGAATGTAATAAAGGATTTAACATATTTATATGATATTTATTATATTATTATATTTATATAATTATTATATCATGTGTATATTTTTATTATCCATACCGTGTTTGAAATCATAATGTCACTCGTGTGTACGATGGACTATTGCCTCACTAAGTGATGTGATTCATTTTTTGTCTTACACTCTACATGAATGATACAAAAGATAAGTTTAATGAATATATGTGTTATATATGATCTAATCATAACTATTGAAATATAATATCTCACATATCTTATTAACTTTTAATCAATTAGAAAACATTAACATTGTTCATGCGTACATGTGAACTACTACCTCCACATATCGATGTGAAATGTTTTTTCATTTTATTTTGACATGGATGTTAATAAGGATGTATTTTATTAATATAATTGATATATATGAAATAATAATGATTCTAAAAATAATAATTAATTTTTATTTACTTTTTGTTCCATCAATCAATAAAAATAAAAACAACGTTCATGTGTACATAAAACATACCAACTTCATGAATGGTGTAATCCATTTTAAATATATAACATTAAGAGATTTCTATAAATAAATAAAAAATAATAATATATGGTATTTATATAATGGTTAAAATTATTTATATTATTTAAACAATATCATATTTAATGTAAAAAAAATTGAACTGAAACATTCATGAAAAATGAAGCAATTGTAACCCAACACATCGATTTAAACAAAGAATTGTTAATAAATAGGTGTTAAAAGACTATTATTAAATCATATATAATATAATTTAAATGATTATGGATATATGATATATTCATAATGAAGATATATTTATTATATATAATGTTAAAACTCATATAAATAAATTCAAACCAGAGGTATGGTTTTTATTTTCTCCCTTTTACTTCTATGAAAAGTATGATATATTCACCACTTATTACATCGTGTGGTACAATTAATTACCTTGTTTATATATTTTTACTATTATCCAATTTAAATTATAGGTATTTATATTTAATTTTGATTTTATTTCTTTCTTGTGGCTTATGATTCTAAAAGTTACAAAAGTTGATAGGGTTTATTCACAATATGACCATTACTTGATATTGGTTTTGTTTAAGTCTCCCAGAAAATAATTATTTGATATTTTTATCACATAATAAAACAAGTTATTATAATCTAGTCATCTGTTATTTTTTCATTTATTAATAAAATTTTAACAATATTTGGTAATTCAATTTTTTGAGAAAATGTTTTTTATAAAATCCGAATATATATATCGTTTCTGTAAAAAATCATTTTTCATCAATATCTATGTTTTCTAATTTCATTTCAGATTTTTGTAACTATTTCAAAATGATTTATAAAATGAATTTCACCAATTTTCTTTTTTTACAAATAAATTGAAATAAATCATCATGTATTTTTCAAAACATGAACCATTTAGATTTTTCTTAAAATGGGAAAACGAATCATTGTTTTTATTGGTACGAAATGAATATAAATTTCTGCAATCATTAACAAAAAATGTTATACATATTATTTTATATGTCAATAATGTTTTTTTTATATTTTTTTTGAACATTTTTTATATCATGTTTTTAATAAAAAAAGTATATTTTTCCCTTTAATGTTTTTAATTACATTTTTATGGAATTTATATTCATCAAAGACATAAACACTTTATTGAACATGTGATATAATAGGGATATTTTCTATTGATATAATACTTATTATTTCTTGGGATGGATTACGATCAGTATGACTAGTTATATAGAGTTTTATTACTATTAAACATATAATTATGAATGGTGTATGATTATTGTTTTTTGATTGGGGTAACTATTAAAATTTCTTATGTGAGTTCATCAATATTAATTTGTATGTTCATTATTTATCAACTCTTTTATATAATGAATTCATTGGAATTATTTTTTATGAGTGGGGTTGAGTTAAAGACTGTCCCTCGATGCATCAAAAGGTCTCATAAGAAAAATCATTTGTCATTATTAGATAAGATTCCAGTGATAGAGTAAAATTGTATTGTCAAAGTTCTTGATAGTCTTTTTTAGAAGTCCATAATTCTTTATTTCAATATTATGACATCTGTTTTTCCCATGATATTATTTAGTCAGTTAGAATATACAAGGAAATGTTTCAACAATATGTGGTTTTTTATATTTCCTTATTCAATCATCATTTATTTCTTAAATATTATGCTTACATTATTAATTTAATGGAATGGGTTTTATTTTTTCACCATTCTATACTAATATTCATATTTAATCATGAAAGATTCCATAAGTTGCTTACCCTAATTGAGAATCTGAGATCACACTTATTTTTTTCTACTTTCCCTTATATACAATGATGTTTTTCGATAGATATTAAGGGACATGTTGTGAGGAATAATTTTGTTCTTTAAGAAAAAACATAGTGTATGTTTTTACAATTATAATTGGAATTTCATTTGTGTATAAAGTTTACCATGAATACTAAACAATTTTGTCCTTCATGAAACAAGTCCTTGTATCTTATTTCAATGTAATAAATAACCACTAACTCATGTATACTTAGGTCTGTGTGTCTATAGTGGTTATCAAATGGATTTTTTATAAACCTTGGGACAAATATTTAATAAAATATCAATTAAAGAATATAATCAATCGATAAACATTGAGTATAAGAATTAGATAAAATACAATTTTTTTTTAAAATTTTAACGATTATGTGGATTTCTTTGAAACACATACCTTCTTAGAACCTATATGTGTACATAGTTCTGTCCATATCTACCTTGGGGTAATTACTCCAAAAAAATACCCATCGATCATAAGACAAGATTTAAATAGTACATGAAAATAGGTCTTACTGCAAACCTTGTTTCATACTCTCATGGGATATTCATAGAATAATTCAATTTTTAGTTTTGAACTATTATAAGGTATTTCAAGATATTTTTATGATTTTCAAATTTTTCTAAAGATACAATATTTTTTATTATGATATTGTCCATGAATAAAATTTTCAATGTATGTTAACTCTTTCACTAGCTTTTGGATTATAAACTCAGATACAAAATTTTATGATCCAAAATACTGTATTCAATTGTTCATCCATGGAACCTATCATAAGGAATGAAAACCATATCAATGCATAATGTCTATGGAGTAAGAATGGTTGTTCCTTTGATGACATTAATTCAATATTTAAAAGGTAAGTATTCCCACAATAATTTTCATCCTGAGAGGACATTGTATCATGGGCTATAATGAAAGATAAATAATTATTTAAGTACTGTGTAATTTAACGGATCCCTAGGACGTAGAGGTTTTCATGGAAAAATTATATATGTGAGAGAAGGGAATATAGGGTTTTCCAGTATGTGATAATTGAGGAAATTTACACCATAGTACTTACATGAATTGAATAAACGTTTTATTTTATGTTTTGAGATTAGGTCCACCATGAGCATGAATACAGGTGTAAGAAATAAAAATTTATATTCAATTCTTAAACTATATGGATATGGGGTAATATGAAAAACATACCTCAATAATTAGGAGAATATATCCGATAATAAGATTATGGTTCAATGTAAATATTATTCTATTACTATAAATGAGGTGGAATAATTACTGTTCTTGGGTTTGGATACAAAATTGTGTTATATGAGTATTATTATAAATGATGTTTTGGTTATAATAATTATGATATTTATAACCATTGTACAGTTGTACTTTTTCACAATGTATTTGAGAGCATATTTTGAATGGTACTGAGGCCAAGGAAAAGTGATTTTGTGGCATGTTGTTTTTTTAGAATACACATGATTGAAGGAATATAACCATTAATATGTTCTATACATTAATATATTAATTAAAATGATATGTTTATCATATTGTATTTTTTATATTTAAATTAGTTAGTGACTTTATGTCCACTGTTATTTTTTTGGACATTACTATGTTTTTGGATTTATGGAATATAATAAAAAAATTATATTTTATTTTTTGAAACATGAATGTATTCATTAAGGTTATACTATGATTAATTTATTCATATACTTATAATGTGAAATTAAGAGATACTTCATAATGTATGGGGAATACAGTTTTGATTATGTGACTTTCCTTCTAAATATGGTTATAGATAGTGTTGATGATCCATTTGGATAACTACTTAAAGAATTCATTAAGACAAACATTCAGTGTTATAGGATAACCTTTTCTATCCAATTTTGCCATTAAAAATATCTAGGGATATAATGAATGAAGTTTCATTATTTTATAGAGCTAATTATCAATTAAATGTTAATTTTAGTACTCCAAGAACAGAAATTATAGTTGGGTCATCATTTATTGGTGTAAGAGATAATGTATTAATTTTTCAAAGAAGAAAAAATGATGAAAAATGTAACTATACTTTTTTGGTGTTCTCTATAATATTTGTAATAAAATCCCTCAATATTATGAAAATTTTATTGAGATAAAAAATTTCAAATTACAATAATTTTTTTTGAATCAATGGTTTTCTAAGTCATTATAGATTTTTAGTTTTTTGGTGTTTACATTTTTCATGAACATATTCTCTGTAACTATATATTAATCGTTGGGTGTTAGTATTCACTTAAATTTCTATGTTTTCATTTCCCACCAATGCTCTCTTACTTGAAAATCTTGTAATGTGTTTTTGGGACAACCTTCACACATCTCTTTATCTGTTATGAAGATTAATTTTTAATAACCCAATTTAGGATTTTGATTTCCAAAAAAAATATTTTCTAAATGTAAAATCCATGATTACAGATATGAAGATTAAATTTAAAAGATTTCATTTTATTTTTGCGGGTAAAATGAAACACCCCAAGATTTTTTAAAGAGTAACACAATGTTCGATTTCATGTACATCATTAAACTCCATGATTAGTATAGAATATAAAACCCTATAAATTTATGATATAAGTCATCTTATGGAAATATGATCTCTTCAATAGCGTTTATTTCATGCAAATCAGGATTGAATGAGATACGATTCTCTACTAAAATATTTAATCTAAAAAAGACCATTATAAAGTATCCATTAATATAGTGTACATTAATAATCATAAATAATTTATTAATATTATATATTTTACATTGGTATAAAATAATTTTTTCGGTAAACTAATGATTTTAAATAAAATAGGAATCATTGGAGAAAAACTAAATGTTTTCTAAAAAAAATATTTTTCTAAATGGTGGTTTATTCTCACTTTTCACAAAAAATTTAATGTTATTTTTTTTAATATTGGAGAATTTATTTGATTAAATAAACATTATTTTTTAAATTTCTTTGTCCAAATTATATTTGGTTTAATTTTTGGAATTTATCTAAAAAATAATATCTTTTTCGATAAATAGTTAAAATTTATGAAATTTATTGAAAACAATCATTAATTTTATATTGTTTGAAAAGATAGATTATATTTAAAATTTTTTTTAGAAAACATTAGTTGATTTATATTACAATTTAACTAATTATTGTAATTTTAATCAATATAATATCGAATTTTAATTTTAAGATATTCTATACTAATGGGAATTTTCTCTTTAGAAACCATCTCTTTCATCGCGTATGCGATATAATTTTAAATTAAATTCATACACCTATGAAAATTGAATTTGGATAAATGGTTTGAATATTTGAACACATAATAATTTAAACAATCTAATAAGTAATATTTTATTATTTAAATTAATGAATAGTAAAATTAGTAAAAATTAATTGTAGTAGATAACATAAAAATGGGTTTACCCTAAGGGTTTAACTAAGAATATTACGGAAGAAAACAAAATAAAACTTTTACAAAAAATATTTTATAAAAATATTTCAAACATAACACCTCTAAGGTTGGATAATGACATACTTTTGGGATTGTTTCAGGGAATAATGGTTATCACATTATCTTTTCCAAAATTTCTGGTTTGAATTATACGCTGCTTTTAAAAGGGCACCCAATCCCTCCCCTATTCACACATCCAAAACCATTTGGTTCATCAAAGACCTACCTAAATAACTTCCATACATACCTCCAAACATTCTAGATTCATTATTCTTATTATTAATCTCTCTTTATAAGGTTTATGGATAAACCCAAAGGGGCTTTATGAAGAACTGTTAAATTTATTTAACATGAATATTTGTTTTATTTATTGTTACAACTCATTTAAACCTTCTTAAATGATGATAATATCGTAACTTAATTATATCATATATAATAATATTTTATTATGTTAATGGTTTAACTCATATCTTTCTCCACTTCTGTCATATAGGAAACAAAATCATTGATCATGTGTATAGAGGACTACGACCTCACAAATCGATGTAATCAATTTTCCATCGCCACCATTAATGGATGAATATAATAATGTATTTCACATTTTTATATTATATTTTTAACATTATTATAATTATTTAATTATTATTTCAAATATAACTTCTTATAATCCATTATGTAGAGGATACAATAACATCGCTCGAGTGTGTGACAGACAACCGCCTCGCAAAACGATTTGATCTGTTCTTCACATAGGATTTATATGAATATTATTAAGGTTAAAGCTAATGAATATATGTTATATTTATGATCTAATTATACTTTTTGAAATACAATATCACATATTACTTTTTACCTTCCAATATTTTTGAAAATAATAACATCGCTCGTGGGTATGTGGGAATTATTGCCTCCACATTGAATGTGAAATTTTTGTCCAATTAATTTTTAAATGGATGAGAATAAAGTTGTATTTTATCAACATAAAATATATATATTAAAAAATAATTATTTTTGGTAGATGAATTTATATTTATTTTTCGTTCATTCCACTTATTATGAAAAATTAATGTAACACCCCAAGAATTCACAATGTGTTATTTCTTCAAAATAATTCAATAACTTGCACTACACGCAACACCGAGTTCAATTGCACCCTGACTTACCAAAAATCCATTCAAAATAGGTTATGAATAGTATTAACTAAATTTTGAAATTATATATATTTTATATTTCATAATGGACTTCATTATTGGATTCGGAATATCTAATTTAGCATAAGTTGAAATTTTGGTACTTTTCGGATAACTTTCATATTTTGATTAATAGTGAAAATTACTAAATTTTAATTAAAAACAACTTTTTTAATAAAAATAATTAATAGTGATAAATTATTAATTTTAGTAGTTTTAAAGTATATTTAGAATATATTTTTACCATTTAATATAATGTTTGTCATTGGACATAATTTTACAATTAAACCGAACATAAACAAGTGTCAATCTTTTGATAGTTATTAATTCTTAAAAACACGCTTTTTGTTTTGACAGCGGGAATTAATTTTAAATTAATTTCTTCCACCTCTGTGTTTTGAATTTAGGAAAATGGATTCCATATTTGGAATCATGATGTTCAAATTGTGTAAATAGGTAACTTTTATTTTTAGACATTTTGAATAATTACTGCGGTAAATATTTTATTTACCACGGTTAAGGGTAAATCCGGTAATTAAGGGTTAAAAAATAATATTATAATAATACTAAATTACCCTAAAACGTGTATTAACCCAATTGGTTGATACATGGTCGACCATGGGCATCTTTGGGTCGATTTTGGGACCCCATGGATCCACTTGTAAGTTATAATTACACTTTATTTTAATTAAGTTAAAATGAATACAAAAATGACACAAGCATATATCTTTTATCAAAACAATTGTTACATAGGGTTATATATGTTGGATTTTAGATTATAAATATTCATTAGAAAGATAAAGAGATTTCCTACATAATGATATTTTATTTATAATTTTTAGACATTATATAATTTATATTATTTATGACACAATGATGATGCAGTAATTACTATAATAGTGAAAAAATAAAATAATTTATATTATAAATACCCAAATAAATATAATATGAAACTTTTAATGAATTAAAATAATTTTATAGGATAATATGATATATTAGGATTGATTTAATGTACGTTTTTAGAAGTAACCAATCTGTTATGAGTTTCTCAAAAATCAACTATTGAATAGTGTCAAAATTGACATAAAAGAGTTCTTAAAACAAATATTATATTATTAATTGATATTAAATTCCTAAAAATCTAATGATCGGCCAAAAGACTTATATCATGATAGTTTAATAATTAATGGACCAGTTGGGGGTCTCTTGGATGTATATAGTAAGTTTATTAACCATATTATATAAAAATACAAGGAGACATTGTAAAAGTGAAACTAATTAACTTAGAGTTAATACTTAAAGATAAGGTTAATATAAGTACACAAACCTGTCTAAATTCTATTGGTTGAGTGGTTTTCGACCCATACCCAACTTAACCTTTGAATAGTCCACTTTGAAGCCTTTGGAAACCAATTATGAATTTATTATAAATTAATATCTCTAGCTTTTCCAAAGGTGCCCCTCACCCCTCTTATAAAAGGGCACTCCTCCTTCCCATTTCTTCACACCTTCAAAGCCTTTTGGTTCGGCCAAACTCTGCCCCAATACTCTCCCAACATCCCTCACTACAACCTAGAGGCCTTAGTTTGATCAGAAAGCAAACCTAAGGATCCCTTTTGATCAAATCAAAAGGAAGAACCCGAAGAAGAGGTAATGATTTCATCACCCTTTTCCAAGTTCATTTCTTCTTCCACTTCTTCTTCATTTGTTGTTACAATTCTAAAATAATAACTCCAGTATCTCACATACACTGTGATGTTATTATAAATATTTTAGAACCATATTCAGGATTCTATCCACCCTTTTAATAACATGTCACCATACGTGCGTACGTACGGCTTACCGTCTCCACATCGTGGTGTAATTGTTATTCAATATATTATTATTTGGATGGGTATAATAATGATATGTAACTCATGTAAATAATAAATAAAACATGATAATGATGTTGTATATATGATACAACAACCATTTATATATTATTTTAATATCAAAAGAATGATATTGTCGCTCGTGCGTACGTACGGACTACCGTCTCCACGAACGCGATGAGATTCATTCTCCATCATTTCCATTCAAGTATAATTATCATTTGATGATTTAAAAATGATGTTTAAGGACTTGATATCATTCTGGATATGAATAATATACAACCTATCCATTACAAACATGTCTTATATAACAAAACATATAAAAGAAAACGAGTACGTTAACACCCGAAACGAAGATAATTCTAAGATATTATTAACAAATCAATGTTAAAAGATCATATATGATATCATATATATATATATATATGATTCTTGTATAATTTAATAAATATTATTTCACCATTATACAGGAGTTTAACCTACCCCATCCAAGTAAAAGTGCAAGGTAAGGGTTTATTTCGCAATCTCTTCATTATTCAAGGTTGTTTATACGCAATAATCTACTAGGATTTCTTTATCATCCACATCCATGTTACTTCGAAATGTATTTCAAAACATTTTTACTATTTACAAAGAATATGGGTTAAATTAATTTATACCCTTATGTGTTTTTAAAGGAATATTTCCATCATTTTCCAAACAAGGCACTTTTTACCTTTCGACAAATTTAAGGTAAAAATGTTTTTTTAACTTATACAGAAGGTGCAGCTATTTACCGCCATTATAAAATCGTCAAAGCTTCCCTTACAAGCTTACAAGGATATTTTCAAAGTAAATGTTTTATTTTATAATTATGTGACTTTTAAATGATTTCAAAATGAATAATTTAAGAATTTCATAAAGGTACTCTTTATCAAAATCAGAATTTTAAATGTTTTAAAGATTTATCTTTATAAATCTTTTTAATTAATGTCTTCAAAATGGTTTTTAAGGATTTATTTATATGGACATGAATGTTTTTAAAAATTTTAATTCCTTTCAAAAGTTTCAAAGTGGTATGGGACACTTTGATTCAAAAATCTCTTTTTAATTACTTCCTTTACAAATGTGTGACTTTTAAATGATTTCAAAAAAGGAGATATTTCTCTCAAATAGTTTTGATTTCATCTATGTCAACATCCTTTGATGGATTTTAAGCATATTTGAAGTTGATTTATTATGATACAAAACTTCTATATTGTATTGAAGGTTTTGTGATATGTTTGACTATGGATGTGCTATTTTTATACCATTCATAGTTTATGGTGAAAGTATTGATATTTCGAATGCTAGTTTTAATAAGAATGTTTATGTTATGTTTAAACCTTTTCATATGGGAATGCATTGGACTTAATATGTGACGGGTGGAGCACACTATAGCTCCTCGATGCATCGGTAGGTCTCATGGGACAAACTAGTGTCTTGGGACAAGGCTTTGACAAAATCTTATTTGTAGTCTTGGCATGAGGCCTTGGATATGTGGTTATGATAGTCTGGCATTATGCATTCCATCATTATGAAAGTGGTTATTGATTTTTCATGTGATTATTCGATTAGTAGAATATCCATGTGAATAAGTAAATGGCATTATTTCATTTTATTTATTCCATACCATGTAGAAAGTTCAAGTTTGAAAGGCTTTTGTTTTAGTTATACATTTCCTTAAATGTTTATTCATATTTTTGAAAGTTTCCGCTATATTGTTATCCTTACTGGGCATTTGAGCTCACCCCTTTTCTATGTTTTATTTTTCCCAGGAAGTGAAGAAGTAAATTATGAATGAACTGTAGGGATATTATGTGGGGATATGAGTGTGTATTATGGAGATAATATGTTATTGTAGTAGTTTTTCATTTTACGATGTAATGTAAGACTTATGAATATATCTAGTGTTTCCAAGGCTACTAAACCAATCGGTCTTTCAAGATTTGATCTTTCTTGTGATCATGCCAATGTTATGTAATAATGCACCGACTCTGGGTAACTAGGGTCGGGGCGTTACAGTTGGTATCAGAGGAAGTTTAGTACAAAACTTGGAAGCTAGATTTAGATAAACTCTGATTATAGCACGTAGACCTAAGATGAACTTTGAGGATTAGTGTAGAAGAACTTCCTAGAATTTTGGTATTGTAGAGATTTTGTGAGTTTTTCGAGCAATACATCCCTGTCTGGATACGAGCAGGTAGAGGCGGCTCTGGCACAGATGTACCTAGGGGTAAAACCCGAAAACACCACTTTGAGCTAGACTCGAACGGGAACGGGTGCATGACAACGGGCCTTGCTGCACTCTTGGTTACGACACTCCCGGGGGATATGCTTAGGATAATTCTCATTTTCTTTACAAACCATTATGAAGGGTTTATGAGTATATACATCCTCAAAGGAGACATTTTTATTATTATGGATTATATCCATAAATAGTTCAATTTATGTTAAGTGTTTTATAAGTATGGGATTATGTATTTTGATTCATAAACTGATCTAGTGTATGCCATTGTTTAGAAATGGCGCCCAGTAGAAGGAATGAGAAATCCAGATATGCACATGATCCAAAGAGAAGGAAGGATCATATCTTTCATGGACTTATGCTAGAATTTATAAGAGAAATAGTCTCCCATGTATTATCATCATATGAAGAAATAATATCATGTGTTGATAAGATAAGTAAAGAGTTTACTGAGTCCTATGGCTTTGAAGGGAAGCAAGAGAAGAAAAGGATGGAAGAGAGAAAGATGGATAAAGGGAAGAGGGAAAAGAAGAATTTTCCCATATGTGGTAACTGTGGAAAGAAACACCCTGGAACTTGCCTGAAAGGAATGGGAGTTTGTTATAAGTGTGGAGGAAAAGGGCACAAATTACGCGACTGCAAGGGTAAGAAAATGGTTTTAAATGTACAATGCTTCATTTGCAAGGAGTTTGGACACTACGCGAACCTATGTCCCAGTCATCAGACTATGCCGCAAATGATGTTATTGGATAATAATCAAGTTATGATACTACCACAGATGAAGAAGAATGATTAGAGTTCTTATGTTGATTATGTCAATTGAGTATCAATAATGTACTTGTTATAATAATTATGGAGTATATAAGGATTGTACTGCAGTACTATTTCATTAAGGACTTGAGATTGTGTGGAACAAAGAAAAGTGACTCAATAGAAGGATAAATTTTTGGAAAATATATGGTTGAGAGAATGATAAATCATAATATAGTTCTGATACTGAGGTAGTGATTTTGGAATAGTATGTGATTGTTTTGGATAAATTATATTGGATATTCTTGAATACCTTGGAACTGATTAATGATTTGTATATTCCATCATTGTTGGGGTTTAAAACACTTTTGGATTAATGAAGTATATCCAGCATTCTATATGGAATAAGGGAGCATGAATGTAATCAATAAGGAATATGGTAATACACGATGAAGGTATTCATATGCTATTACGGGGTAAAAAGGATCTATATTATGTTTACCTTCCTTATAAATGTTAGACTATGAGTTTGGACAGAAGTATTTTGGATAGTTCTAGTTTGGATTATTTTGGATTTCCATAAAAGGACAACCCGGAGGTCGGGCGGCAACCCGTCGCGTCCGGCAAGGCTGCGAGACTTGAACCCGCAACCGAAGGGCGACAAGGGTGTATCACCTACCACTGGCCCATGAGATGTCCTGGATTAAATAATGTAGTTTTTATTAAAATATCATGTAGATGTATTATAAATTCGTTTATTTTGGAACCCTGTACGAATAGTATAAATAGAAATTTTTTTTACGTTCTATTACCTTTTAGAGTGAAAGATGAGTTTGTGGTAGAAATTTATTAATTGATAAAACTCTAATTATAATGTAAGTATATCCCCTTATGATCTTAGCCAATCTCATAAATAAATTCCTCAAAATTAATAAAAGGAACTTAGAACAAAAATGTTGTCCTAGATGGTACCTTAAATCATCACTAATTTATGGTTTTGGGATTGTTGACCTTTTCATAGCCATGTCCTCTACCACTCTCCATCAGATAATTGATGGTTAGATTTCTCCTCCATATCCATATTTTCCTACATGGAACCCTAGTATGTGTTATTTTCGGTAATCTTCATACTTTCCACTCTTTATTTTAAATAGAGGCCTCATTAATTCATTTTTCTATGTGGGATTTCAACTAAGATATTTTGAAACGTCAAAAATGTGTTATCCCAATACCCTATGTTTTGTTGAACCGATGGTATTTCAAATCATCATAGATTGATGAGTTTAAGGACCTCAATTTTATACTTTTTTGTGATTGATGACCTCAATCACTACCTATAAATATTTACGTTTTTTCTCCAATCATATGTCTTTAATTTCCACCAATGTTCTCTTAATCGAGATCATAATTTGGTGGTGACCCTTTCATTTCTCTTTTCCTCATATTAAGACTAAATTTTAGTAACCCAATTTCCTATGTGGGTTTTCCCACAAATATATTTTCTACTTTCAACCTTTTATTTTCGAAGAACAATTTCAAATTGTGAGGACGCAATTTATTGAAGGAGGGGAGAATGTAACACCCCAAGAATTCATAATGTGTTATTTCTTCAAAATAATTCAATAACTTGCACTACACGCAACACCGAGTTCAATTGCACCACGACTTACCAAAAATCCATTCAAAATAGGTTATGAATAATATTAACTAAATTTTGAAATTATATTTATTTTATATTTCAAAATGGACTTCATTATTGGATTCGTAATATCTAATTTAGCATAAGGTGAAATTTGGTACTTTTCGGATAACTTTCATATTTTGATGAATAGTGAAAATTACTAAATTTTAATTAAAAACAACTTTTTTAATCAAAATAATTAATAGTGATAAATTATGAATTTTAGTAGTTTTAAATTATATTTATAATATATTTTTACCATTTAATATAATTTTGGTCATTGGACATAATTTTACAATTAAACCGAACATAAACAAGTGTCAATCTTTTGATAGTTATTATCTCTTAAAAAGACGCTTTTTGTTTTGACAGCGGGAATTAATTTTAAATTAATTTCTTCCACTTCTGTATTTTGAATTTAGGAAAATTGATTCCATATTTGGAATCAGGATGTTCAAATTGTGTAAATAGGAAACTTTTATTTTTAGACATTTTGAATAATTACTGCGGTAAATATTTTATTTACCACGGTTAAGGGTAAATCCGGTAATTAAGGGTTAAAAAATAATATTATAATAATACTAAATTACCCTAAAACGTGTCTTAAACCTATTGGTTGATACATGTTCGACCATGGGCATATTTGGGTCGATTTTGGGACCCCATGGATCCACTTGTAAGTGATAATGATACTTTATTTTAATTAAGTTAAAATGAATACAAAAATGACACAAGCATATAGCTTTTAGCAAAACAATTGTTAAATAGGGTTATATATGTTGGATTTTACATTATAAATATTCATTAGAAAGATAAAGAGATTTCCTAAATAATGATATTTTATTTATAATTTTTAGACATTAAATAATTTATATTATTTATGACACAATGATGATGCAGTAATTACTATAATAGTGAAACATTAAAATAATTGATATTATAAATACCCAAATAAATATAATATGAATCTTTTAATGAATTAAACTAATTTTCTAGGATAATATGATATATTAGGATTGATTTAATTGACTTTTTTCGAAGTAAACAATCTGTTATGAGTTTCACAAAAATCAACTATTGAATAGTGTCAAAATTGACATAAAAGAGTTCTTAAAACAAATATTATATTATCAATTGATATTAAATTCCTAAAAATCTAAGGATCGGCCAAGAGACTTATATCATGATAGGTTAATCATTAATGGACCACTTGGGGGGTCTCTTAGATGTATATAGTAAGTTTATTAACCATATTATATAAAAATACAAGGAGACATTGTAAAAGTGAAACTAATTAACTTAGAGTTAATACTTAAAGATAAGGTTAATATAAGTACCCAAACCTGTCTAAATTCTATTGGTTGAGTGGGTTTCGACCCATACCCAAATTAACCTTTTAATAGTCAACTTTGGAGCCTTTGGAAACCTTATTATGAATTTATTATAAACTAATATCTCTAGCTTTTCCAAAGGTGCCCATCACCCCTCTTATAAAAGGGCACTCCTCCTTCCCATTTCTTCACACCTTCAAAGCCTTTTGGTTCGGCCAAACTCTGCCCAAATACTCTCCCAACATCCCTCACTACAACCTAGAGGCCTTATTTTGATCATAAAGCTAACCTAAGAATCCTTTTTGATCAAATCAAAAGGAAGAACCCGAAGAAGAGGTAATGATTTCACCACCCTTTTCCAAGTTCATTTCTTCTTCCACTTCTTCTTCCTTTGTTGTTACCATTCTAAAATAATAACTCCAGTATCTCACATATACTGTGATGTTATTATAAATATGATACAACCATATTCAGTATTCTATCCACCCTTTGAATAACATGTCACCATACGTGCGTACGTACGGCTTACCGTCTCCACGTCGTGGTGTAATTGTTATTCAATATATTATTATTTGGATGGGTATAATAATGATATGTAACTCATGTAAATAATAAATAAAACATGATAATGATTCTGTATATATGATATAACAACCATTTATATATTATTTTAATATCAAAAGAATGATATTGTCGCTCGTGCGTACGTACGGACTACCGTATCCACGAACGCGATGAGATTCATTCTCCATCGTATCCATTCAAGTATAATTATCATTTGATTATTTAAAAATGATGTTTAAGGACTTGATATCATTCTGTATATGAATAATATACAACCTATCCATTACAAACATGTCTTATATAACAAAACATATAAAAGAAAACGAGTACGTTAACACCCGAAATGATGATAATTCTAAGATATTATTAACAAATCAATGTTAAAAAAAGATCATATATGATATCATATATATATATATATGATTCTTGTATAATTTAATAACAATTATTTCACCATTATACAGGAGTTTAACCTACCCCATCCAAGTAAAAGTGCAAGGTAATGGTTTATTTCGCAATCTCTTCATTATTCAAGGTTGTTTATACGTAATAATCTACTAGGATTTCTTTATCATCCACATCCATGTTACTTCGAAATGTATTTCAAAACATTTTTACTATTTACAAAGAATATGAGTTAAATTCATTTATACCCTTATGTGTTTTTAAAGGAATATTTCCATCATTTTCCAAACAAGGCACTTTTTACCTTTCGACAAATTTAAGGTAAAAATGTTTTTTTTAAAGTTATACAAAAGGTGCAGCTATTTACCGCCGTTATAAAATCGTCAAAGCTTCCCTTACAAGATTACAAGGATATTTTCAAAGCAAATGTTTTATTTTATAATTATGTGACTTTTAAATGATTTCAAAATGAATAATTTAAGAATTTCATAAAGGTACTCTTTATCAAAATCAGAATTTTAAATGTTTTAAAGATTTATCTTTATAATTCTTTTTAATTAATGTCTTCAAAATGGTTTTTAAGGATTTATTTATATGGACATGAATGTTTTTAAAAATTTTAATTCCTTTCAAAAGTTTCAAAGTGGTATGGGACACTTTGATTCAAAAATCTCTTTTTAATTACTTACTTTATAAATGTGTGACTTTTAAATGATTTCAAAAAAGGAGATATTTCTCTCAAATAGTTTTTATTTCATCTATGTCAACATCCTTTGATGGATTTTAAGCTTATTTGAAGTTGATTTATTATGATACAAAACTTCTATATTGTAATGAAGGTTTTGTGATATGTTTGACTATGGATGTGCTATTTTTATACCATTCATAGTTTATGGTGAAAGTATTGACATTTCGTATGCTAGTTTTAATACGAATGTTTATGTTATGTTTAAACCTTTTCATATGGGAATGCATTGGACTTAATATGTGACGGGTGGAGCCCACTATAGCTCCTCGATGCATCGGTAGGTCTCATGGGACAAACTAGTGTCTTGGCACAAGGCTTTGACAAAATCTTATTTGTAGTCTTGGCACGAGGCCTTGGCTATGTGGTTATGATAGTCTGGCATTATGCATTCCATCATTATGAAAGTGTTTATTGATTTTTCATGTCATTATTCGATTAGTAGAATATCCATGTGAATATGTAAATGGCATTATTTCATTTTATTTATGCCATACCATGTTGAAAGTTCAAGTTTGAAAGGCTTTTGTTTTAGTTATACATTGCCTTAAATGTTTATTCTTATTTATGAAAGTTTCTGCTATATTGTTATCCTTACTGGGCATTTGAGCTCACCCCTTTTCTATGTTTTATTTTTCCCAGGAAGTGAAGAAGTAAATTATGAATGAACTGTAGGGATATTATGTGGGGATATGAGTGTGGATTATGGAGACAATATGTTATTGTAGTAGTTTTTCATTTTACGATGTAATGTAAGACTTATGAATATATCTAGTGTTTCCAAGGCTACTAAACCAATCGGTCTTTCGAGATTTGATCTTTCTTGTGATCATGCCAATGTTATGTAATAATGCACCGACTCTGGGTAACTAGGGTCGGGGAGTTACAATTAAACAGTGTTCAGGTGTATGCATGGCCTACCATATCGATAAATGTTATGATCCATTTTCTATCTCTAATATTAATTGATTACTATAAATATTGAAGGACCATAGAGAACCCTAATAGGGAAGTTGTTAATCAAGGAATCAAATATTTATTTTAAATTAATGAATCTTCTCCCCACATTTTCAATAACTTCCTAAACCTATCAGTTGGAATAGTGTAGTCATAAAAATTCACAAGGAAAGAGACAGCACCACAGTTTTACATAGTTTGCCTCTAAGGTATAGTCCATGGAG
Organism: Viscum album; assembly: GCA_963277665.1. Classification (NCBI taxonomy): domain Eukaryota; kingdom Viridiplantae; phylum Streptophyta; class Magnoliopsida; order Santalales; family Viscaceae; genus Viscum; species Viscum album. The sequence goes on from OY728125.1 coordinate 1,060,155,257, forward strand.
GATATGCTGATATTTAGTGAGTCATACTAAATTCCACTTATCTTCACTAGTTTTAGAATAAAAATAATTCATACATTTTAACTCTTTTCTAGGAACACTACCTTTAAAAATTTTTAGGGATAGCTCACTATGTCCCTAGGTGAACATCAGTCGACTCCCTTAGAACACTTACCTGAGTGATGTCTTTATCATTTTATAAACATATTGTTATCTTTAATATATTTTCAGTGATTTATTTTTTCTTGGTCTAGAATAATTATCTTCTTATATCGAAGTCCTAAACTGATGCACTTGAAAGAACAGATATAACAAACCAGATATTTGAAGCCTGTTTAAAGATCAACAATGCACTTGCGTGGAACACAACGTCTTACAAGAATGTTTTGGGATTGTCATATAAGATGAATTTTTCACAACCCATATTTTATACGCAGCCCTTATCTATCATGAATCCTATATCAACCTCATAGCTATAACTTATTATTTACTTGGTATGTAAAGGCTAAAGGAACACTTTCCATACAATATTTACCCTATGTAAGCCTTTTTCACAGAATGGTTTTGCACTATGAGACACCATATCTTCATTGGGAAAACATATGAGGGTTTACTAGGGGTACTTTCCTATTTAAAGGCATTTAGTACCCTATGCACAGGTCTCCCAAACATATTCATGCAAGTCTCTTCACAGAAGTCAATTGTTTTTTGTAATCCAAACCTTGTGATCACTTGTTTACTAAGCCTTATTTTTATATAAGGATTTTGAAAAATTCTTTATGCACAACTTTCCAATCATGGTTTTCAATTTTCCAAACCATCCTTTCCCAAATGTAATTTTCCTCATTCTCTATTTTTTACCAAAAAATTTGGAAAACCATGGGAAGAAACACCATCTTCAAAACTATTGTTGACATGTTCTATAAGATACATTTCCATGGAAACTCTATGATAACCCATTGTTAGGATTGAAATCAAATAGAAACAAAAATCCATTTTTAGAAAAGAACAACCTTTTTTGCAATAATATCCCCATTTTGGTTTGTTGTAAATATATAGATAAATTTAATAAATTACCTCCCACTATAAAAAATTAATATGAAAGAAACAAATCATCCAACATTCTATGTATAAATGAAAACTTTTTGAGGTAGACAAAAAGAGGAGAAGAATGAATTTGTGTCTCATATTTTGGAATTCTTAAATATTTACATGAAACTTTTTAACTATTTACTCATAAAACTAAATTGTTTACTCCATTATAATTCTAAATTATCATTCTACCCCTATGAAACACATTTAATTTATCTATTATTTCCCTTTGTAAATAAACCAAAAGACCAAATTTTAATTTCGAATGCTCAAAACATACTCCCCTTAGATTATATCATCCCCATGAACCAACATCAATTAAAAAAATAGATTAAAATTGTTAATTTAGTGGGAGAATATGGAGAACTGCAAACCTCTTCATTCACAGAGGGTGGTTGAACACTGAGGGTAAAATAATGCTTCTTGAACACATGTTATGAAATTGGATTGACTAGTATATTATTCACTTGATCATTAGTTCCAACAAGATCCATTTTAATCTTTCCTTGTTCAACTTTTTCCATGATTAAGTGATATCTGATTTCAATGTTTTTTAAATGATAATGTTTGATAGGATTATTCATAAGATAAATTATGCTCTTTATTTTATAGTGAATCCTCATCAGTTGTTTCACCTCATCAACAATATCTGTATGTTTTTTTCATTGACAATAATTGAGTACAAGCCTTTAAAGTGGATATATACTCATATTTAGAAGTAATGAGAGAAGTAATTTCATTTTTCTTACTCAACCAGCCCACAAATTATTCTCTATTAAATAATGGTCCACAATTGTTTGAATTTCAATCCACCAAATCTTCAGCCTAATCAGTATCAGAAAAAACTAATAGTTCATTATATATTTTTCCAGCAATGTTTAACCAAGAACTGTGAGTACATTGAATATACCTTATGGTTCATTTAACTGCTTCCTTATGTTATTCCTTTATAGTAAATTTAACTAGAGACTCTAATCATGTTTCAGAGACAATATTTATCCATGTATAAGTTATGTAATATAATATTCTAATGATTCGCATGTACATGGTGGGATCTATGGAGGTATCATCCTCATGCATTCCAAGTTTACTTCCAAATTTAGTTGGATTTGGTATTTGTTTAAAGTCATTCATATTGAATTTAATTAGTAACCCTATTTCTTAATTTTCTTGTTAAATAAATGTATAATGTTTCCTCTGAATCACTTTCAGCCCCAATAATATTGTGATCTCCCCAATCATAGAAATTTTAAATTTTTATTTCATGTGATTTTAAAATTCATCCATTAATCCTAGCCTACTTCTACGAAATATAATATCTTCACAGTACAACTGTAAAATGAACTAATATTTTTGACCAATATTCACATCGAAATTTGGATTCACTCCTCCTCTTTTAAAATCGATAATTATTATATACGAATCGACTAGAGAATACCAGAGTCATTGTGCCTACTTCAATCCATAGAGTTCCTTCATTAATCTACAAACCATAATCTCATCATTACCTTGTAGAAATCCCAATGGTTTTTCTATATAGATTTCACATTCAAAAACACCATTTAAGAAGTTTTTTTACAACTATTTGGTATACACTGTATCCCTTTTTAGTTTTCATGGAAAAATATTCTGATTGACTCTAGTCTATCCACCGGAAAAATATTTCTTCAACATAAAAAAATCCAATCTATAAATATCCTTTACACAACCATTGTTCTATATCTTAGATCACATTTCCATCCTCATCAAATTTAATTATAAAAAACACACTTCGTACGAATCACATTGTGATTTTAGGGTCTCTTAACTAGATCCCATGTTTGGTTCTTGTCAATCGGATCCAAATCTTCATTAATTTATTTAACCCATGATTCCCCAATTGCATGTTATTCAAATGGGAATGGTTCCATAACAATTTGTGAATAAGATTGTGAATTATTACTCATTTGCCTTGTCTCTGTCGATGGAGTACATTCCCTAATGATGTTGGATTGATAAATTTTTGATCTTAAATTTCTCCCGTGAGGTTCAGAGGAAATTTCTTCATCCCTGGTTACCTATTATGACTCTTCACCAAAATAAAATTAATGTTATGACCTCTGAATGTTTTTTTACTTCTTCCTCTATATCTACATTTGAATATGTTCCATGTTCATTGTATTATACATCACCAATAACATCACTATAAGATCCCCTCATGGTATTTTTGGTCTTATCTTTAATGATGTTAACATCACTACTTTCCAAAATTCTACCAATAGAAATATTGAAACATTTTTAGGCTTTTAATATCATTGAATTTCAAGGAATATTCATTTTTCGGAAACATCACTATACTTCGCTTGATTTCCTTCATTATTTTGAAGGAAATATTAACATCCAAAAAACAAAAAAACACATCAAAGAGGGATTCACACCATTCCAAAACTCATATGTTGTATATGTTTCTCCAATATATATCCATATCTGATTTTGAATATATACTCCAACTTGAACAACCTATTTCTATTAATGTTGTGAAATACGACTCTCGATTAGTATAGTTCAAGCCATATTGTTCACCTATAGATTCTTGTGCTCAAATACTCCGTTTTATTGTTGGGTTTTTATAGAATCCACATCATGTTTTATTCCATGTTTCTATAGGTGATTTTAAACTCAATGGATGTACATTACCCTCTATTATTTGACAATATAACATTAATTTTCCATTTGGTATCATTCTCATCTATTTGGAAATATGTTTTCACGCAATGAAGCCCTTTCTATTTTCTAAATATAACCATCATGTAATACATTATACTATGATCATAAATGAAAATAATTTAGTACCTTTATCCATAAGTTAGAGAAACATTAATTAGAACACATACATATGTATAAAGGAGATCAGTAAGATTTGATGCCCTTTTCTTCTTTGTCTTATCTGAACTACATACCAACTTCCCTCATATGAAATAATCATAATTATTTTTCCATTCATGCTTGAAATAAAATATATCCATGACTATCTTTATCTTAGACATCTTTTCTATGTATTTTTTATTATATAATCCAATCCTCCGACTCAAAAAGTTGTTTTCTTCTTCAAGTTTCATGTGTCAAATTTATATTTACTATCAACCTGATATAGGTTCTTTAACTATTCTACATACTTTTTTGGGATAACTGCCTCTCATTCCTCTGATAGTATTCCCATTTTTATTAAATATCACCATCAGTACCAAGTCAGATAATTTACTCACAATCAGGCGATTATGATGTTGACTTTCTAAAAAGAGAACATCAATTTTATTCTATAATCCATTAGCCAATTCACTAGTTCCTTTTATCTTTATATCACCATCACTATCGAACCTCACTTTTCAATCAACCATTCTAATAACTTTCATTAATATATCTATATTTCACATCATATGGGATGGGAATTTTCTATCAATAATACAGGTGATGTAGCTATTTGTATCTTTGAGGGCCACTTATGTAAAGGAGTATTTGCCAATTTTTATTCCCCCTTATTAACTTTCTTGTACATCTGTATTCAAATAGATCATTTCCTCTTTAGAGTAAGCTATGGTATGGCCCAAATATCTATATAAATGAAATATCATAAGTGGAAATGTTTTCTCAATTCTTTCCTCCTCTTGTATCCTTCTATATGAAAAAATATTGACTTCCTATCAATTCATGAAGAATGGAGATTGTTTTTAGTCATCTATTCAATTTGATTTGAGGGTTGGTTTCTAACACTTCAAGTGAATTTTTAGTATGTGAAGATTTTAGCTTGCCTTTATTTTGGACCATATTATTTCTTGTAATTGATGTTTTTTCATCATAAAAGATTCAACTATTTCCCATTCATGTGTATCATTGATCATTAAAACCCATTCAAATCCAATAGAACCATGCTTAGCTATCTCCAAAAAATGATCATCTGAGAATTTTCCAAAATATATTTTCTTATTTATTTCTTTTAATTTTCTTATTCCATGTTTACTCTTAAGAGTAAGAACCACTTCTTCAAGAACCTCAATAGTCATGATTTTCTCATTGAGTTTGAATAAAAGATGATTTATTTCCTTTTCCTATTCTTCAATTCTAAGCTTTTGTTCCACTATATATTTTGTGCCTTTAAATACTTTTGATTGTTCTTTCACTACTTCATCATGTCATTCAATTAAACTTCATGTCAATCATCATAATATGACGATTCCTCCACAACTGCTCTCTAATTTTTCATTTTTTACTTTTCCTCTCAACCATACCAAGATCATCATTAAGTTACAACTTAATATCCTCATGATCAATCGAATGATTATCTCTGGTTTTTTATTTTTTTTGGTTCAGACTTTTCAACTAAATCCATCATATATGTTTTGGTTCCAGATTTATACTATGGTTTTTCTTCCTCAAAGAATTCATTATTATCATCTTTGTCTTTATATATAGAGCTCTTTCATTGTAATTTTTATACATATTGGATGTCTCTCTTTGGAAAATAACCTTTCATGTGGATTCTCTGAGTTTTCAACTTCACATTATTCATCATCGAGATTCCTTGAGAACAAGAGGCAATGTTCCCAACTCTATCCAAACATAAAGATTCCTAGCATATCTTTCTATCATACCTATATTTCACTCTCTTGATTTTATATAGGGATATAATTTCATTTTCCTAATTATCATCATTAGAATAGTCATCTGAAATCTGATGTTTTTCCATTTATTTTAATATCATCTTCTTGTTAACAGGACTTGTTGCATCCCCTAGTTTAACTCTTATTTCATATGTTTCAAAACTGCTCAATAGATCATCTAAAGAATGTTTTGAAATATTTGTTTCCTCATGGGTTGACACTTTTTGATTATAAAGAGGTGGAAGTCTCCTAAATATTTTCTTTAAAATTTCAATGCCATGGAGTTATTCCCCATTCCCTCAAATTACTCCTAGAACATCAGTAATTTGATTGAAAAATTAGCTTTATTTTCATATGGATACCTCGTTAAGTCATCAATCCTATTTTGAAAAACTTTATGACTGCACTCATTTATCTTTTTATCTTCTTCATATATATTCTCCATATTTTCTCATTTAGACATTACTAAATTTAAACTGTCCACATTTAGATATATATAATCATAAAAAGCTACAGTGGGAATATTCTGTGCTTTAGCATATTTATTGATCATTTTCCAATTTGTATTAGTAATATACATCCCTAATGGATCAATGAACTATATTCCTTTTGAAGTGGAAATAATTACTTCTATTCAAAGATATATTAAATGTGATCTCATCCTATTCTTCAAGATCTGAAAGTTTCTTCAGTCAAAGATGGTGACTCCCTTTCCATTAATTGAATTCTCTATTATGAAAAAAGAAAAAAATTAACACTAGTAACTTGTCTCTGATACCACTTGTAGAACCATGGAGCACCCTGAGTGGGGTGTGAATAAGTGTGTCAATTTTTTATGATGTAATGATTCTTGACCACATATTGTTAGTAATTTCTTAACATTTTTGGTTGTAATATTGTGGTAATAAAGAATTCATAGGTTAATAGAAAACACAAGTGTTTAACATGGCTTACCACTAAGGGATAATTGAACTAGCATATGCAGATAGTATTTCAGTCCTTCCAAAATCCAAAAATTTCCGCTAGTTTTGGAATAAAATAATTAATATGCAATCACTTTATTCCTGCCAAAATTCCATTACAAGGTTTTAGGGATAACGCACTCTGTCCCTCTGATAACTTACATCGACTCCCCCAAGCTCACTTCCCTGGGTCAAGTCATTCTCATTTTATCGACCTGATGGTATCTTCAAATGATTTACATTGACATCTCTATCTCTATCAAGCATGAGACTCTTATTGAATCGACGTCAAAAATTGATGGACATGAAGGAACATAACATATTAATTGGATATATGAATACTATTAGATTCTGAACATTACACTTGCACAAAACACATCTTGATGTTCATAGGTTTGGGTATTGTCACGTAATATTACTTTCATACAACCCTTATTTTTTTATGCCACCCTTATATTCTGTGCAACCACTATCTATCACGAATCTACACATTAATTATCACTTGTTCATTAATGACTAAAAGAATAATTTTCACACATGATTTACCCAATGTAAATCTTTGACGGAAAACACCTTTGCACACTGAGACACTATATCTTTTTTAGAAAAACTTTTTATTCTTGAGTGGGGGTAATCACTTATTTATAGGAATTTCTAACTCTACAAACAAGTCATATAAAATAAATCACCCATGTCTCAATACACAAATCCATTTCTCAGGAAAATAAATTCATAGTGTGCACTTCTTTCCTTTTCCATATTTTGATGTAAGGATCTTGAAAAATTCCTTATTCACAACTTTCCAATCCTCATTAACTTATGAATGACCCTTACTTTTCCAAAATCACTTTTTTAAATTCTCCTATTTTTGGAACGAAAAATTTGGAAAACACTGGGAAATATCACCACCTTCAAAAAGTTTTTTTCTTTAATTGTTTGACACCTTTCCATTCCAACTCACTGGTCTACCATGTGAGGATTGAAAACAAACACAAATCGTACTGCTTTTCCAGCAAAACAACCTTGGTTCTAAAAAAATTAAATTAATATATATGGTATATATATCATGATTAACATTCTATATATGAAAAATTTGTTATCAAATTCATTGGTCCAAAATTACTAAACAAAAACATATATGAAAAATGAAGTAACTATCACCTAAAACTGTGACATTATAATACAATTTTAATAAATGGGTGATCAAAGACAATAGGTAAATAATATATGGTATGGGGTATTTGAGTATGGTTTCTTAATGGGTTTATAATAAAGGAATATTTATTATACATGACGCTTGTAAACATACAAAGGAATTCAAACCCTGGGTAAGGGTTTCATATAATCACTTTTACTTTTGTGAGACATATTCCATATCCACCACATATTTATTTATGTGGAAAATATAATGTCCCTTTTGATATGTTACATCATGTTCCTAGGTATATTCTTAGAATTTAATGTTTCATTATAATTTACTTATTTCATGGGTCCTATGATTCAAAATTTAACAAAGTGGTGATTGTTCATTTCACAATCTCATCATTATTCTGGATTTTTTTATTAAGACTACCATGGGGTAATTATTTAATATTTCCATCATAAAATCAATATATTTTCTCACCCTCTATTTATTCATGAAATTTTGGATATAATATCACCATTTTTAACTTTGTCACATAAATAGATTGATGACATTTTTTTTAGAGAATTCACATTTATTTCTATCTTTCATCAAAAATACTTTATCATAAAAATACATGTTTTCAAAAAATGATTTTCAAACATGATTCACCCATAAAAAATGATTTATTGAATACATTTTTACCCATTTTGACTTTATAAAAAATTTGGAAAGGAATCTTCGTGAAGTTTCTAAATCACGTCCTATATGTATTTTACTAAAAATCTGAATCGAACCATTATTTTAACATGTATGGAATGGATAGAATTAACCACTTTCATAACCACTCAATTATTTATATATTATTTTATATGATTCAAATTTTATTTTCAATGAATCTTATTTTAAAAAAAATTACAAATTTTTTGTTTTAAAATTTTATTTTCCAAGTTAAAACATTATTTTTATCAAGATTTTTTTCAATGATATTTTTATGTTATTTATAACCAAAAATGACATAAACAATTTACTGTACATATGATCCTTGGGGATATATTGTATTTAATTAATATTTATCATTTATCTAGATGTCTTATAATCTTTTTTTCTAAGTATGTAAATATTTATTATCATTTACCATATTATTATTGTTGTTTTATGATTATGTTATTTGATTAGAGAAATTATTATTATTTTGTCTATTTTTTCAATAAGACTGTTTATATTGATTATGTTTCACAACATTCATATAAGGATTGAATTGGAATTATTATGTGATGGGTGTACCATGATATAGATATCCCTTAGATGCATTGATAAGTCTCATGAGGAAAATCAGTTGGAAAAATTAGATATGTTTTTATGCATGGATTTAAACTATCTTATGAATATTTTTAAAGTATGTTTTAAAATGCTTGAAAAATTTCATTCATACATTATAAGAATTGTTATTACCATGTTATTATTTAATTATTTAGAATATCCATGTATATTTTTCTAGATTATGATATTATTTATATTTATTTATTTAATCATCATGTATTTCATTGATGTTATGATTAGTTTAATGGTTAAATTTAATGTGTTACAGTTATTTACCTTTCCATATTTATTATGATTAATTATTCCTGATATAATATATTTTACACATAACATTATTGAGAACATGAGCTCTCCCATTTCTTATTTTTCTTTTTGACAAGGATAATAAGAAATGTATTAGTGATTGATATGTTGTGATATAGAAAATGTAACAATAGAGTTCTCAAGGGGAAAAAAAATTTTGTTCTCAATTGTATGGTAAATTTCAGGTATGTATCCATTTTAATAGACTAATAAACTATTTGGTCCATCAGGATGTGATCCTTTATATCATGTTCCAAAGTAATAATGTAAATACAAACTATAGGATACCCGATTTATGGTCATTAAAATAATTTCTAAGAAAATAATTAAAATAACATGGATGAATAAAACTTGAATATTTATGAAGAAAGTGAATTAATTTTCAGGGCTATGAATTTTTTTTATTAAAGTAATTTTAAATTTCAATTTTAAAATGAAGCTAATTATTTTCTGAGTAACAAATATTTTCATTATAATCAAATAGAGGTTGGAGATTCATCAAATGTCAATGGGAATGTAGGGATGGGTTTGTTTTTCCAAATGGATGGGGTGTTCCATTTTCCCCATAAGTAGACATATAATTATACTCAGAACACGATGATTATAAATTTTTTGGGTCTATCAGAGGTGTTCAGGTTTTTTTGTACCTATACTTTAGAAAAGAAACTTGTAAAAGTTTTACCAGTATAGTGGAAAGTGTAGTGCTGGTTTTATCAGACTGTAACAATTTTACGTACAAGTGAAATGTAGAATGTTAGTTTTTAATTAATATATTTGTGTTTACATTTTAATAAATAACAAAAAATTTAATTTTATATGGTATATGATGAGCTTCATGGATCATTGATTCAAAGGAGAAATAGTGATCTCGACTAATATCATTATGGTAGGTTGATCGCCCTAGTTATGAACAAGATGTAAGCAAATCTAAATGAAGTGGATATAATTAAGTGTTAGAAAATTAAAACTTTTTATAATATCCAATTAAAGAAAACTAGTTATTTTTGGGACCCTAACTCAAAATAATTATATGAAATAGGATGTATGGGTGTTATATAGGGTGAGAAATCTAAATCATCATTGCATAGGGATGCAGCAACTATGCAGAAGGTTCCTGATTGGGAATTATATGATTCATTACCTTCCAGAACGGAACCTTTTATACTAGTTGTAATTACAGATGTGGATAAGCATGTTCAGAGTCATGAAGTGGCTGATTTGGCCCAATTGGTTATAGCTTATGATTCTAATATTGTTTTTTAGTATTTGAATATATTTTTAGAGAAAATCATTTCTTTTTCAGGGGAAATGCATGTTGAGTGTATGGCCAAGGATTTCTATAAACAGTAATGTAATAATGAAGATTTAGAATCTTAGACAATGTATCCAATTATTCTTGGATCAGGATTTATTAGAGAAATGGTTGATGATGAGGTTGGATATTATGAATTCTAGATAGGTTTGATCAAGAATATTCAGTCTCTTCTTTTAGTTAATCCTACTACAATCTCTGAGGTTGTTTATTGGAATCATAATGTGATTAAATCTTTTGTGGGATGTTTATAGGATGTTTTCCAAACAAAGGCTAAGTTTAATGTGCTTGTTGTTATTGTTAGGTTTATCACAATATTTTATTTAAGAATTGAAGTATTTTAGGATAGATATGAAGAAAAATTTACATGCTTTGTAAAGTGTGGTGATAATCCATTTTGGGTTTATAAAAAAGAAATTATATTGCTTCCTTTCTATCAGAACCATTAAGTGATCGTTATTTTCAATGTTGGATAAATAAAGTGATATTAAGATTAAATTTAATTTTTTCATAGAATCATTTACATTATTGGGATCTTATTACACCTATTATAATGTAAGGATTTAATAAAGATATATTAGATGAGTTACAGGACAATAATAATGTCATGAAAAAGATTATATATGGAGTATAAATGGGAATGAATAATCATTTTTGTTATCTTGAAGAATATATTGATGTTTTTATAGAATAAAACCTGGTGTTTTCGATGAAATCATGGGATATGGTTTCATTATTTATTGTACTAATAAATTACAATAACCAAATTAGTTTAAATATGATGAAATTGATATATCTTGCAATAATGGATCTGATTTCTATAAATTTTCAGGAGTAGTTAATTTCATTGTTTTAAGAATATCTAGTAGTTCCAATTCCAAATACAGAAAGGAACATTGTAGTTTACAAACAAACAAAAAAAATTTAATTATGGAACTGGTTTCTTCTTCTACTTTGTTATGATTTTGATTTGAACATGAGGATTCTATTAGTCATCCATTTTTATAATCTTATGTTAGTTATCCAAAGGATGTTGTCAATATTTTCTTTGAGTAGGAGGATTTTATAGATAGAATGGTGAAATTAGTAAATAGAAGGTTGATTTGTACACAACGTTATAAAGATTTTATGTGGAAGTCAATTTTTTTATAAATTACATTTTATCTCTCCATTGATTCCATTTATTTTATACTTAGTCATCATGAAGTAGGTTCTCCTTCGTGTTCAACTTTAGGAAATCACTAGGCATTTAATGGGATTATCTGAAGTGTTTTTTTCTTCTATAGATCACATACACAAGTTAGGATTTGTAATTTTTCTTTAGTACTAAAACTCATACATTATCCCAAGGATTAAAATATGTGCTAACACCATGTATAATATGAGAAGAAGAATGCATTTAGGCCTTGGTCCTCCATAGATCTATAAAGGTACTTCACAAAGAATTGAGGTTATATGTGATCCTAAATTCATTTAAAATAATTAGAAAGAATAGGTAGATGTTGATTTAACTACTTATAGTTTTTAAGGAGTACACACCTCATCTGAGCCAATCAAGAAAGTATCTTTTTAGGCTGGTCGAACGAAAAAATTTAGTTTACCCAATGTAAATTTTAAAATACTCAATATTCCTCTTCAATGTTCCCTAATAAATGCTTCTGTCAGAATAAATAGTGGAGCTATTTGAGATGTTGAGAAGGGTACAATTCCATTAGTAATGTAAAATCCAACTTCCTCCAAAATAGTAACTACCTTTAGGAGACCACAACACAAACCACCGTCTCAATTTGAACCCATTATTAAAATAAGGTCTTCTATCTAATATATTTCTATTTGGTTTTTGTGGTTGAAGAATTGAAGTATTTTTTTACTTGCTGAAAAATTGTGAAATTCTTTTTCATTCACCGTTATATTTTTCTAAGGGAATATTTTCAATTAAAATTATTCATTTTAGATGTTTCTATTAATAATTTATTTCATTTGATGTTATTTATTAGTTATTTTTATTATCTACTGTGTTTTATTAATTTTCTAACATTTTAAAAATGATTTTTTTGTTTAATGTTTCAAATATCTTTATTCAATTCACTAAATCCTTTAAATTCAATAATTCAATAATCAGTTTTAGTACAATAATAAATTTTTCATGATTCTACCTGCACTACATTAAATGGGGTTGACTCTCTTTTCCCTTGTTTTGTAATGACTCAAAACAGTGGGAGATGTTTCCACCTTATGAAAAAGGGCATGATTTTTTCTCTAAAGTGGGAGAAGTTTCAAATTAAGTGAGATAAATAAAGGATAAAAACTATATTGTAAATAAACTATATATTATATAGTTTTCTATATTATCACAATTACCAATTTTATAATTCCTTTTTTAATATCAAAATGGTTTTGGGATCATAAAAATGAGGAAATTGTTAAAATACTAATGTTGTACCAATATATCCCATGTAATTTATGGTTTGATGATCTAAAATACCCTTCATAAATTACAAGTAAATTTTTAAGTGTTTTCATTGGTTTTTATTCAATTTTTTATTGTTTCATCCATAAATTTCAATAAATTTTTATTTTGGACAATTTGGAAGAAATATTCCTATGTTTGGAAAAATCTCCTACCTGAAGACTATATATATATTAAAAAATCTACATAAGAATTTTACTATGTAAATATTCAACAAATTGGCTTCACCGATATCAATTTTCTATGTTTTTGAATCACTTACATAGAAATCACATATGTCCATGAGATAAATTACATGGAAAATTGGCTATATGGACTAATCCTTTACATAAATTGAATGTATGGAGTAATTGGTATGTGAATTAGTAATATGGTTAAATCTAATATACTTATTTTTAGGCTACTTCATAATTTTCAATGTGTGTGTAAATCATATGTGAATCAATTTGGCTACATGTAGCACATTAGGCTACACAAATGATATTGACTATACAAAAAATTCATTTTACCATTTGTTAATTTAGATTCAAATATAGATATTACCTATGTTGTGATCTCCAATTGGATATCTCATGATATTTTTTTCCATTGAGCCATTTGACTGATATTTTAATGTTTATGTACTCTCATTAAATGTAGGATTACCTATTTATGGAAATAATGCTTATAATAAGAGTCATTTTCCATGAAAGGAAATAAGTACAAGGAAAATTTATTCATTTATGTTTCATCTTTCATATTTTAAAAGACGATTATGGGTCTCGAATCCCAAATTTTACATATCATGTGTTGTAAATTAAAGTAAAACTTTATCATGTACTTCAAAATACATGATGATATCACATAATAATATTAGAAGTGATAATCATAAAATAATATAAGTGTTCGATAATATTTTAGAACATTCATTCTAAAGGATCGTAAATGATATTATGTTTTATATATGAGACATAAGAAGATTCAGGGTATGTAGTTATGCTTTATCCATCATTCTTCCTATTTCATTATAATACACTACTCAAGATATATTATTCTCTATTCCTATATCCTAGATAATTCCTTATTCTATTATTTGTATCTTAAAACTATATAATACACCTGTGAACTCTTCATTTCACAAATCATGTTGTAGTGGTTTCCAATATAATAACATGATGGATGTTGTTTTTAAATCATTAGTAGAGCCTATATGAAATATCAAATTCTTTTTAACTAGTTTTTCCTGATTTCACTCATTCATGTAGTCCTAGGAAAAAGGACAAGAAATCCCCAAAAAAGACCAGTCAACTGAAGATCTCCATACAAACGATAACGATTTTTTGAAGAGTATAATAGGGGACTTCATTTCCTTAAACCAATGTAAATCCATATGTCTTTTTATTATCCATCTATTTTAATTTTATACTACATTATTTGATAACAAATAATAAGAAATTAGTTATATCTAAATGATGGTGGATTTCCAAGTAAGGAAAATTTCAATAACTCAATTCACCCCCCGGAATCATTTTCAAAGCTTTCAATAAAACAACTAGTTTCAAATCATGAAACTGTTACATTATCAACTAAAAAAGGTTTAATTCGAAAAATTTCTTTTATTTTGGTTCCAATGAGTGAAAACTGAGAAGTTATGTTGACGGTTATATATCTCTATTTAAATGGTGAGAATTATTCATATTGTAAGGTACAAATGATCATTTATCTAAAGAACCTTGGTCTACAAGTTTATCAAAAAATCATGAAGCCATATAAAATTCCCAATACTCAACCAGAACCATATGATACTGATACTAAAGTTATTTATAATTTAAATTCAAAATAAATGAATGTTATAATATATGCAATTGGTTGAATTGAGTTCAACAGAGTATCTCAATTTAATCATACCAATGAAATGTGGTATACTATTTCATTTTATTATGAAGGTACATATATTGTGAGAGCTCCAGTATATGATACTTCATATCACAATTTTGATACGTTCAGAATTATGTAAGGATAAATGGTAACCCAAATTAAGGGAACACATACAAAGAGTGTGAATAATTTTGTTTCTCATCGGACACAATTTAATGAGACATAGAATTATGAAAATCTGCTAAGAGTTTTACCAACTCTACGGATTGGATTTTCAGATGCAATTAGTATATATAAAGATTTCATGAATTATAAAATAAAATTTATTATTGTCACACTTATGATGTACATGTAAGAGATGAAATAAAAAGTATCATAGAATATGTAATTGTATTTGGAAAATACTAATATGAATGTCTGAACTTCAAATTATAATAGTAATTGTAAATAAATTCAAAAAAAAACACATCTAATGATGTAACTTACAAAATTTTAGATTCAAACAACGGGATTTTTCATCGTGTTATAAATTTCTGAAAGGTATATAATATGATAATAGGTTTTATGGAACCTTTAAATAAGTACAAGAAGTATGATATTAATTTTGAAGAAAATAGATTCTACGAATGAAATAATATTGTATATATCAATATATATTACCCGTATCTATAAGACAAATATAACATAGATAATTTTTTTTTTGTGCATTTTGGGTACAAGAAGAATGCAAAGTTTTCTTGTGATGGGAACATGAACTTATTTTTACTATTCTAGGAATTTCCATCTTTATAATCAATAACATAACATTCTAATAAAAAGTGAAATAAATGATTTATGGAACACACTAGTGATATACATTTGTATTACACTTTCGAGCATAAAGCATAATTTGATAGAAAAAAATTTACCGTTTGACAAATTAAATGAATATTGTACCAAGATAGAAAATAAATATAAATCCTTGAAAAATTAAAAATTATATTAAAATAGTAACTACTGATTTGATAAAGGAAAAAGAGGAATTAAAAAAATAATAATTACAAAACAAGTTGTAAAATTCTACTGCATATTGTATTGGACATGAAAATAATATTGAATGTTTTTTAAAAATAAGTTCAATACATTAAATTTGTTTTTAATATTTTCATTAAAGTTGAAAATTATTTAAATCAAATCATTTGAAATAATATAACTCAATAAAATTGGGATAGAAAGCCAAGGAGAGAAGATAAATGTTTATAAAAACTATTTAATACCAATTTCTAAAAAGATGAATATTTATAAAATTAATAGTTTCATTATGAAGTGTTATTACGATTTCCAAAAAAAATTATTTTCAAAATGCACAATTTTTGTGGATTTTAGAATATATTTATTTTAAAAAAAATAAAAACATGTATTGGAATTTATATAATATAAAATAATATTTGGGTTCCCAAATATTTTTTTTCTAACATTACTGGAAACAAGAAATTATTCCTCACAAATAAATTAACATATTTATTTTCAATTTAGGGAAAAAGGTCTATGAACATCATAAATAAATGGTATGTAGATAATGTATTCTGAAGGAATATGAGTGGGTATTTCTCAAATTTCAACTCCTTATAAAAATTACATGGAGGCTATACCACTTTTATTGACATTGATTAAGGAAAAAATTAAGATTGTTGGATCAATTAGAAATCCTAGCCCAGTACTCATTAATGAAATTCTTTATATTGATGGATTAAATCATAATTTTATATTTATTTATCAACATGAGGATTCAAATTATGTATTTATTTTTCAAATATTGAATGTTTAGTTTTTAATGATATTATTATTATATTTAATGCACCATAAAAATATAACTTCTATACTCTAGATCTTAATTCTTTGGGTAGACATAATGTGAACAATTTAAATGCATAAAAATTCGATTCATTGATATGGAATTGAATATTAGGTTATTGTAATATTTCTTTATTGAGAATGTTTTCTAAAATTAATTTACTTTTGGATTTATCTCAATATATTTTTAATAAAAAGAATCTTTTTGATGGCTTTCAAATGGGTAAGCAACACAATCTATCATTTAAACCACATAAATAGGTTTCTACATTTATACCCCTAAAACTAATTGAAAACAATGTGTTTGGGTCATACAATGTTTCATGAAAATTAGAAAAATATGAGGTATATGTTTTTGTTAATGATTTTTCTAGATTTACATTGGTTTTAGTTTTATGTGTTGGATGTAAGTCCTATTATGTTTCTAAATATTTTATAAAATTAATTCTAAAAGAGAAAGAATCCAAAATAAATTATATTACAAGAAATCATAGAAGAGAATTTTAAAAAATGTGTTTAATTTGTATTATTCAAATCTAGGAATTAAATATATTTTTTCTTCCCTCAGGATACCTCCATAAAATTGTGTTATTATGAGGAAAAACATCACTTGGCAAGAAATTACAATAACAATGTTATGTTAATATAACAATCCTGTTCATTTTTAGGAATTAATTTTTGAATACGTCTTGTTAGGTCATAAAGAGAGTTCTTATTATATATATTTTTCATGTACAACCTCTATTAGATATAATATAATATAGATCCAAAAGTTGGATTGTTTTATATAAATGGATTTAAGGTGTATATTCTAAACCCCGTGGATAATCATGGTAAATTTGATCTACAATATTATAAAGGAATGTTCGTAAAATATTATACTACTTATATTTCATATAGATTTATCACTAAAAGATTAATGAATATTGAAAAATTAACACATTTTAATTTTGATAAAACTATTAATTTTGATCCCAAAGTGTTTTATATTGATTAAAAAAGGGATTCCTTTGGAAACACGAGTCCTAGAATTTTTTTACAGTAAAAATGATAATGCGTTGGAAGATGATTTTGCAGAACCAAATCTTGAAATAATGGATACCAGGGAACTCGAAAGTGTGGTACCTAGATAGCCAATAACCCATAAGGACTATCCATTAGAAATAGTTATAAAAAGAATAGATTAAGGTTATAGTGCTATAAGGAGTGTCAGAAGCCTTATAGTGTTTTCTATTATATTATCTCAACTATAACCTAAGTCAACAGAAGAATCCTTAGTATATGATAGTCGGGTCCCAACAAAAATTAAGTTTGTAAATTATTTGATGGGACCTATAACTATCTGTTTATTATTAAAAATGGGGCTTTATGAATAAACAGTATAATCATTTAGCGATCACTAGGAATATGGATAGAATTATAGTTTATGGTTACAATCATTACTATGATATAGATTATGAGGAGTCTTTTTCACCTGTAGCTATATTAGAATCCATTAGGATAATCTTAGCCTGTGTATATCAAATGAATTTTAAATTATATCAGATAGCTTTAAAATATTTTTTTCTAAATGGATTTATTATGGTGGATGTTTATATTGATCAACCACTAGTCTTTTCAATTCCCAAATTTCAAAATTCAGTTTTAAAAAATACAAAATATTTCTATGTAAGTAGAAAAGAACTTAGATCTTGGTATGAAATTTTAATTTCATTTCTTTTCTAAAATGGTTTTAATTATGTAAGTTATATCGTTATTAATTTATGTCAACATCAAATTGAAAAATTTATTTTAACTTTAGATATATATTGATCATGTGATTTTAGGTTATTAAAATAAAAAATTTTGTAATGAATTTTCAAAACCCTATTAAAAAGAAATTTTAATGATCATGATGGATGAGTTATATTATTTTTTAAATTATTTAATGTATCAAAAAAATTTGGGAATTTGTTAAATAAAAAAAATACATACTTGACGTACTGAATATATTTTTCCCATGAATGTAGTAAAGTATATACAATTCATGTGAGATCAAACGATCTTTTATACTCAAATGAAGCTAAGAAATTAGTTAACAACTTTCTTTATAGAAGAATAATTGTATTTTTATTATATTTTACTTCTAGATAATTTAATTTTATTTTTAATTAATTAATTATTATATATTATTACAAAATCATATAGAATATAATTCAAAATATTCCGAATGAATATTATAATATCTAAAGGAAATAATTTAAATTTCCAAAAAAATGTAAAAATCACTTATATTTATTTAACATCATATTCACATGTTTGTTTTGTTGTTTGTAGACTAGATTGGAAGAGTACCTCGTAATCCTTTCATTTTCTAGGAAAATACCTAGTATATTGGCCTAGTATGAAAAATACTCTATTTTATTATCTACAATTGAAGCAGAATATGTTGTTTCTAGTAGTTAAAATAAAAAATTTTTGTGGGTGAAACACAAATTAAATTATTTTAGATTAAATTATAATCATGTTTCAATTAAATGTGATAATCAAAAGTTTTTTCAACTTTTCTAAAAATTTAATAAATCATTCTTGAATAATGTATATTGAATTACGGTATCATTTTTAATAGATCATGCTCAAAAAGGTGATGTTACTCTTGAATTTAACCATACTAATAATTATTTAGAATATATTTTCACTCGTCCCCTTTCATGTAAATTTTTTTATTTTATTAAATTATAATTTTGTTTGTTTGAATTTAAAATAATTTTAATTTATTTTATGGCCTTGATATTAATTTTTCCCTTAATAACTGATTTTTCATTTAATTATTTATAAATAATTAATTTTTTTTAATTAAATTTTTTTATGTTTTCCACGTTTTGGAAAAAAAATTATTTTTTAGATTTAATTTTACTTCATTTCATTATTGGAATCAACCCAAAAAATCCCATTCATGTAAGAAAGTGTTTAAGAAATTAGTTTCCTGAAAAAAATTAGATTGGAATGAAACTAATTCTCTATTAATGTACATATCATCCTCTTAAATCTGAATGGTCTCCCAAAACCTCAAAACATTTGAATCTTGAATGAACTCCAATCAGACCTATCATCTACGGGAATGTTAAAACGAAGGGATGTTCGGGTTCATCTAATAAATTCAAAGGATATGCATCTTGAAGAGTAATTTCAAGGAAATCCATTATTATTGTGTGGATGAATACAACTAAAGTTTTTTGACGAACATGCTTCAATTTCAATTCTATGAGTTTTATTTCCAGAAAAGACGTTTGGAATTTTATTTGAGGAAGAATTTCATGAGTTTATGAGTAATATGGAATTTTATTTTAATAAAATAGAGGTTGGAGTTTCATCAAATTTTTATTGTAATACCGGGATGATGTCTTCTGTCCAAATGGATGGGGTTTTATATTAACCACATTTGGGGGTATGATTTTAGTCAGAACTTGGTGCCAAAATTTTTTATTTTAATGTTGGAGGTGTTCATGTTTTTGTTTGAAACATATTATTTTGAAGTTATATTTTTAGTATATTGTTCAAATTAGTGGAAAGTGTTATTTCAATTTATTGCAAGTTTTAATAGCATACAGGTTTACTGAAATAGAGAATATTATTTTTAAGTATATGTATTTTTTGTACACTCTTATATATAACCTAGAATTTAATTTTACTATTTATATAATGTACTTTATTCATCATTATTTTTATCTAAAATGTATGATCAACAATTATATTTATGGTTGGTTGATATAAAAAGTTATCAAGAAGTAGGAAGTTGATATCAATGAAGGATATGTACTAAATTGTCGCAAAATTAACAATTTTTCAACTATTTTATTGATTATAATTTTATATATTTTTAAAAATTCTAAAAAATCCATAAAAATACTAGGATTGAAATCCATGATTATAATAGTCCAACATTATCACACATAAATATTACATTTATTTATATTATTATTCAATATATGAAAATATTATACAATACAGTACCATTATGTTTTAGAGTCATTGGATATTAGATATAAAATCTTTTTCATTTTTGAATGATCATCAACATCTTCCTCAAAAATCTTATAACATAGTAATTCTATTTATAATCCCATAATTAACATTTATTCATCTCCTATGGATGGAAAAATAAGAAAGGGTGAACTTATATGCTCATTAATTATAAACATGATATATATCTATAATCACATAGCTATAACATGAGAATAAGGGTGTAAGAAAATAAACTCAACATTTGAAAATCCATACCATGCATGTCATAAATTCATAATGTTAATTCATGGAATAATTATTCGTAGTTAGTAAGATAATAATTATAAAATAATAAAAAATCAAAATCTAGGAGTTAATAACATATACCTAAAACATGAAATGTTTTCATACACATAAACTTATAATATTGTCAGCTTGTATTAATATAAACATGTTCACTCATTTCATTTAAGAGATTATATATGTCCTTCAAATAAACTTATGGCATAAAAATATATACACTAATAATATTATAGAGATTAAATATAGGTCGATGCAAGACACATTGAATATGTAGTTAGGTTCATGCATTACATTTTGAACATTTAATAAGGTTCACATATAACATTTGTGTACATATAATGTGGTTAACATATAATACGATTTTTAAAAATGAATTAATCCATATCCATATTTACCCAGTGATTTGTTGGGATATATAGGTTCCACATACCACATAATGAAAATAATACTTATGAGTTCCACAATATCATAAAAAAACAATCATATTAGATCACATAAAAATAATTTATCTTTTTTAATGCATAACCTGTGGAAAATGGGATAGGGTTTCATCAACATCATATCATTGTAAAAATAAACCATTTGAAAAAAATAATGATTTTATCCATGGATCATATCCCAAGTAATGTATAAGTAACACCAAATCATTTTATATTATATGGTAAAAAATTTTAAATATAACTTGAAATAATTCTTGAGGATAATATCGTTTTTTTAAATTATTTTTTTCAAATGCTGCACAATTTTACTAGAAACCATTTTATTTGAAAATCAACCTGTGTCCTTATAAGGGATTCTTAAATATATTAATCAATCTTGATAGTGAGAAATTATTTTCATGTTTTATATGTTAAAAAACATTCTTATCACACTTTTTTAGGAAAAATTATAAAATAAATTTTTGGAAAAGAAAAAAAATATTCTTGTTGAATTTTTTTTAATAAAGTAAAAAAGCAGAAAAATTATCATTAAACTATAATTGGTGAATAATAATAAAATTTTTTAAATTTTTTTTAGATAACATGGTCATGTAAATAAAATATTCATTAGTATAGACCTATCTTAAAGAATATCAGATAATTTTGAGATTATTAAATAAAATCTCTTTTCATTGGTAATGTATAAATCATAAGCCCTATTAAATGAAATAACATAGATGGATACGAGAATACCATAATTTAAATCATAATACTCTTAAAATTAATTAATGGTTATTATATATACCATGAAAAATAACAATTATGTTTTTAAGGCACGTATGTAATATAAATAAAAGTGAGATGAAAATCCGTTAAAAAGTAAATATCACTAATGTTAATAAAATGAAGTGATTATGTGTATCTAATGTAAATCCAAATAAACATGAGGAAATAAAATCTATTAAAATTAAAATTATTTTCAAACATAATCATAGGATGAAATAATCAATTAATTATAATTTTTACAAAAATTATGGAAATTGAGTTATGAAATTGGTTACCTCACGTCTTAACTTTATTTGTTCATGTTGAAACCTCATATACTTTGAAATGCTTCATTTAGATCTCCACTAAAGGGAAATATAGGTGTATTTTGAGAATAATTTATCCTTAAAAACATGGATAATGACTTTTTATGGTAAATTGGTATAGTTTGGTTGAGAGATATGTCCCAATTTGATGTAAATTAGTGTTGGGGGAAGATCTTTTTTATAATTGAGTTGAGGGGAACCTTTGGAATATCTCAAAATATTAAATTAATATGAATTAATTTTATATAATTATACCAAAAAATTAAAATGGATTAAAATATAAGATATTATAATGTTTAAATATCAACAATCAATGGATTTTAGACATGTTTTGTGGTTTTTTTAAGCATTATAATTCTGATTAACCCTTAGAGTCCCAATTTATTTTTTAACTATGGTAATAAAAATTTTCATATGAAAGCTTGTAGTTTTTATATATATATTGTCTGTTGGACGTCAAATGGCCAATTTATGACATTGTAGAGAATATCACCATCACTTGTTTTTTCTACATGTTTTTCTAATATTAAAATAATTTAATAAAATACGAATCTCAGAAAATATCATTATTTTCAATTTTGATAATATTCATTAGTTTTAATTTTAAAATTTTCAATAATACATTTATAATTAAAAGAAAACATTTTATTATATACTTAACATTTAAATTTCTTCTACATATTTTTTTCGCCTCAAATATCTTAATCTATATCAATTTAAATATTATTACATTCATTTACTTGATTTTTATTTAATTGAATAATTATTACCTTTGTGTTATATAAGAATTTTGGGTAATTTTTTTTCTAAAATATATAATTTAATTTATCTAATGAGGATAAGTCTTTTAGATTTCACAAAACTATTAATATTAAAATATATCCATTGGAAAACTCCATATTCAAATTATTAGACATATTAAAATTAGTGTCTTACATGAATGATTTTTCATTAAATAAAATATTATAAAGGTCATAATATTATCCATGTGGCCTAAAAAATTCATAAATAAACATATATCTTGGAAAAATAGTTAGTATTTTCAAATGGGACACTTTTATTTTTTAATAACCTTCATTTCTCCCCATGGAGACACATATGATATATTTAGGACAAAGAAAGTGACATTTTTTGTGTTTCTCTGATATAAATAATATATAAGTAATTTTCATATAAAAGTTTACATTTAATAACTCAATATTGATCCTTAAGTGTTATAATTAAAATTAACATCATCCAATAATAAATATGGGGAAATGTATTTCCTTATAAGTTTTTTTCATCCTAGTTAACTTTTTTTACGTTTTAGTGATGTAATAATTTTTACCTGAGTTACTATACATATTGAATAAATGTAAAAGGGAATAACTACCAAATTTTAGCCTCAAAATTCAATATATATATTAAATTTTTTAAAATTCAAATCATATATGTTACAACCTTTAATTTAAAATTTAATAGCCAAAATGCAATGAAAAAGAGTTTCTTAAAAAACTTATATTTTAATCATCAAATTGTTTTGGTAAATTAACATAAAATCCCCATAAAATCACAATTCTGTTATTTTAAATTAAAATTAACTAAATAAAAAATTATGCAAAACTATTAGATAATTTTAATGCATAGAAACATTAAAACAAAATAAAAATGTCAAAAAATAGTATTTTCACTATTCCCAAGAAAAAAATTGTTTTTAAAAAAATTATAAAAAGAATTAATGTGACTTTTAAATTATTAGTTCAATAATAAAATTATTTCTATCAAATTAATTTTTTATAAATTATAAAAATTATTATTTACTCATAAAATAAGAAAATCCACTTTTTGGAGAAAACATTTTTAAAATGAATAAAATGAATTTACAAAATATTATTTGATTAATTTTTAAAAACATAACCCTTAATTCATTTTCATTGGAACATTTATATTTACTTCATAAAATTGTAATTCCAATTAATTATTTCTAATTTAAAATCTAGTTTATAATAGACATATTTATATAATATTTCTTGTTTCATCTAAAGTTTTTTTTCATGAAATACAAACATTCAAAAAAATCAAATGATTTAAAAATATTTTACATAAAAATATAGGGGTGTTACCTTGAAAACACATTAAAATTAATGTCGCCTTCAAAATTCATCAATTGGATTCAATATTATGAGGACACCCCTACCTCATCCCATTATAAGGTTCCCACATAACATCTTTAAATTAGTGGTTTCACCACAAAACATTAACCAGATAATTGGATTCATTTCATAGAAATTTCTCTCTATGATCTGGAATCTATTCAGGTTATTCATCATAAGAAGGATCTAGATATAGTTGTATGACCACTAATTTTAGTACATGTATAGGATCAAGTATGAACTTTCTATGAAGGTATTCATTAAACACATCACAATCGTGAGAGAGATTTAGTGGATGGAAAAAATGATAAACTATTATCCTAATATGATAATGTGTTTCAAGGGGACCAATATACCTATAGTGAAGTATACCCTTATTTATTTTATAAATAATTTTATAAAAACACCTTCTCACTAACATCAAATTATATATTATGTCAATGATTATTAGCTTATCATTTCATTCAACCTTTTCCCTTACCTATTGTTCAATGAATCTCCACTTATCTTGCATATCATCGTCATGTAAGGGTCCCAACAACATTATTTTTTAATCTTCTATCTATAATATTGGATTGTAATACATATATTAAAAAGGATTCATCTTAATTTTCAAATAAAATCTATTTTTATTAGATATAACAACTATATGGGAGTTTTTTATCTTAATCACCACAGAAATAAATAGAGAAATATTTTAGTATACTCTTTAGAGTCTAAAATATTCTCTGAGGATAACCTTTTATAGAGTTGAAACTCAACTATGTATCATGATATGGTTGAGGAAATAATCAATACTACAATGTAAACCTCATATCATCATGAGATATATTTGATCATGTCAATACCTGAAACATTACCACTTCCATAATGAATATTTTTCCATGCAGATCCAAAGAGTAATATCCTCTTAATAAAGTGTTCATAAATCATATTTTGATTAACTAAAACTCACAATTACAATAATATAAAAGATAAGATAAATCCTAATTGCTAAAATTATATTTAATCAGATGTTCAAAAAAATTTAATGGCATTCCTCCTTGAATAACATTTTCACATACACAAATGGAATTATTTCCACCATTTTCTATTAAAATATCCTTAATCATGATAAAATCACATCACATAAATCCCAAATTGGAGTGGAAAACACATATAACATATGACCAACCTTAAAATCATCTCAATCCATAGATTTAATCTCTCTTAATTTCCTAGTATTTTTATAAAGATTCCACAATTGATCTACTTCACCCTATTGATAATAAAGAGATAGGGTAACTTTTTATACCCCAAGAATTAAATAATAGAAAATACTTTTTCAAATGAATTTATCCATTGCTCAAACTCTTGTGTATTATAAGACACTCAAAAATAAGGTGGATGTTTCATCATAAAATATTCAACATTTCATTATTCCCTCCTTTCTCATTTTTTAGTCAATATGATTCATAGGCTGAGAAAGTTGTGTGATCATAGCATCAGGTTTTCACATTCCTAATCCCATAATTTTTGGTTTCTCATGAGATTCGTTATTTCATTGTCTATCACGCTCATCATTAATAGATTTCCTTTGTGTGGTTTCCATTAACTAAAACAAGAAGTCATGAATAATACTAATCAACGTAGACAAACACATCATTCTATGAAATCATTATGATATTTTCTAAATAATTACACCATATTCTATGAAACATTATGTTTAACCTGGGTTATTTAGGATTATTATCAAAAAAAAAATTTAATATCATATACTCATTCTTATCCCAAGGGTTTTATTGTTAGTTTTCTATCCCTAATCCGTAAATATTATCCAATCCTTTCCATGATACCAACTATAATGACCCAGTATTTTCATACACAAATATGATATAAATTTAGATTACTGTTCAATACATTATAATAATATCCATGTTAGAAATATAAATGTTTAGAGTAGTTCAAGATTAGATATACAATATTCTTAATTTTAGAAAGACCATCAACCTACCCCAAAAATATATTCTCACATAATACTCACCTTAGATACACCCTAATTAAATCATTCTTCATCGGATGGAGAAGAGAACATAAGGAAGGGTAAAATAAAATTCTCATTATTGGAAAAAAATGGATATTAATAATCACATAAGCATAAAATGAGTATACATGTGTGAGAAAATGAACTGAACATTTGAAATCAATACCCCATATATCCTAAACTCATAATATTGTTTCATTTAATAGATATTAAGAGTTCATAAGACATGAATCATAAAATAATCAAATAAAATAATCTTTGAGAATGTTACAATGACATGAAACTCAAAATTTTGGTAGACACATAAATGTATAACATTGTGAACATGTGTAAATAAAAATAGGTTCAATCATAATATTATGGAAAAATAATCAGGCCCTTGCATAAACTTATTGACATGAAACCATGTAGATTCATAATCATATGGACAAGAAAGTTAATTCAATGCATATCACTATGAACATGTAATCAGGATCTTGCATAAAATTGTGAACATGTAATCATGTTCACACATAAAATTTGGGAATATGTAATTATGTTCATGCATAATATTATTTTTACTCATGACTTATTCATATTTACCCAATGCATTGGATAGAGCTGTTGGTCCCACCTGTCATATAAATCAAATCATATATACATGTTAAATAAGATCACAAAACATTACCCATCAAATAAATCTTGGAAAGAATGAAATTTACTCAAAGTATAACCCATCGAAAAATGTATTGGGCTGTTCAAAAACGTTCCATTACAATAATAAATCATCTAGAAAAAGAATAACGATGATATCATTAGATAATATCCCTTATTATATAAAAAAACATCCAATAATGTTATCTTATATTTTATATGATTTTGAATGATCACATGAAATAATTTTTGAGAAAAATATCATTTCTGTTTGGAAATAATTTTTTTAATGGTGATCATTTTATAAACAAAAACACTACCTTGAAAATAACCTTGTAAATTTGTAAAGGAATATTCAAAACATTAAGGCTCTATAAATATGGGAAATATATCATTCATATATAAGATTAAAAAAATCCTTTCATACTGTTGCTAGAAATATTTTGAAATGTGTTTTTCATAAAGGACGAGAATCGTCCTTTTGAAACATTTTTTAAACATTTAAAAAAGGAATAAAAATAAAATTTTACAATCATTATTGAATAAAGAAAAAAATTTAAAACAATTTTTGAATAAAAATTGGGCATGGAAATGAAATATTACATCGTAGATACTTAAACCTAAACAAACTCAAATAATGAAGAGATCATGATATAAATATCTCTGGATTTGGTATCATTAAAATCATAAGGCCCATGAAATAAGGAAACTTACGTGGATATATAATCCCATAAATTATCGGATAAGAGAGATAAAATAAATTATGGGGAAATATGTAAACCACATAGATGAAACAAGTACTATATAAGGCTTGTATTTCATAGAAAGAAAAGTGCGATGAAAATACATAAAAATATCATATCATTGAAGTTAGTTACATGAATAGATTATTAGAATATATTATAAATCAACATAAAACTTATGGAAATATTAACTAAGATAACAAAAATATATTTTACCTGTAATATTAGAATTAAATAATCAATGAATTATTATTTTATCCCATTATATATAAATTGAGATAAATAACCCTTTCCCCAAGTCATGCATTTATTTGTTCACATTGAAACCATATCTTCTTTGAACTTTATCATTATAATTTTCATAAAAGGGAATTAGGTTTGGTATTTAGAAGATACTAGAACTTCAAAAACATTGATAGGGAATTTGGGAAGGTAAATGGATAGAGTTTTTTGAGAAAGATAGATCAATGTGGTTTTAACCATTTTGATGGATGACATGAATTTTGAATTTTAGAAGAACACATTTTGTGTGTCGGAATCACCTATAGAATGCTCTGCTACTCCTCTAAATCGTGTGTCCCCTTCAAAACATACTTCTCTTCAATCTACCAATGTGCCTTCTAGATACATTCCTCCTTCATCCCATATTTTAAAGATGTACTTTATTGGAGACCTCTCCCCATGTGCTTATCAGAACCTCTATGTATCTTCAAGGATCTATTTCCCTATATTGGATGGAGTTCCAGATCTTGATATTCATGTAGCATCCTTTCAAGTAGTGGTTTATTAGATTCAATTAAGTTTAATAGTATGATTCATGTTATACAAACCTCTGTTGGAATTATTTCAGCAGTTTCTGAGATTGTGGGTTCTTGACTTCCCTATAAGTGTTTCTTTACTCAACCGCAAGGCCTTTTGAATTTCCCTTTCTTCTCGAGAGGACTTTATCTCTTTTTTTAATGAGGTACACTGTTCCATCGGCTTCTATAGATTCTTATTTTTTCACATGTTTAGGGATATGAATCTTATAAAATATTCATTCAACAATGTGGGGTGGGTTTCCCTTCCCATATTTCCCCTTCCCTTCATGAATGCTTCCTTTCTTTATTGTATTGGTGACTACCTAGGATATTTCCAATTTGATGATGTCATATTTATAAGGACCCAACCATAAAACATTACATAATGTTGAATTAAATGAATAATTCACATTGAGGATGTTTTCAGGTTTAGTGTTTTAGAGAATTTGGACCTAACTAATACATCTCAAAAGATTTCAAAGTAGAGACATCTACTCAGTTTCCATTTTTTCCAAAAAAATAAAAACTCTTGGAAAAAAGAGTCATGTACAATTCAATGTTTTAGACATCATGAATTTTCCTTGATCCCATCCTTGACCCTATTCATCTTTAAGTTCTGTGAAAAACATTTCAAAACATGGGATGAGTATAGAAGGATTAGTCAGGGTTATAAAACCAAGAATGAAAACATTTGTTCATCATTACATACATAACATAAGCTCTTTAACATACCTCATGAAATCATAATTTTTATAAATAACACATAGAAACATAAATTATAAAGGTAACTTGTGGCATCGATATCATACTTATATTGTAGCTATCATAGCTATGTAGGGAGTTTAATTAGGAATACCCATCACAGTATATTACCTAAATCTCTAAGGAGAAAATCCACATTTACCTCTGTCATGTTACCCAATGCATTCGGGAGCTATCTTGGGCTGACCCTCCTTAGGTTTTTTACGGAACCACCTGTATACGTAAACAAAGCCCATGAACCATAACATATTCATAATACATAAAATAAACATAATGGAAAGATAAAATTTCCACATTATAATCACAATATATCATTTAAATATATTGACATAACAAATACATTATCAAAAACATATTCAATACCAAAATACATAAAAGGGTATATTGTATTTATTTTCATTTTAAAAACATTTCAGCTTGTTATGGAAGCTATATAATCAAATAAAACTCGATGTGGAAGAAAAAGTAATTTTCACCATGTACGTTAAAAACAAACATTCTCTTTTTTTATCGTTTAGTAAAATTCTTCATAGAAAAACATTCCGTTTTAATTAAAATAAATTTGAAAGGTTTTTATAAAGATTATAAAATAAAATATTTTATTAAAAAAATATGCCTTTATGAATGGAGATTGAGACGATGTCCCTTACTTCGTGTCTGACTTGACCCGTTTGTCCATTAATCTCCTGAATAATAAAGTAAAGTTAGTTTATACTTTCTTAAGAACATTTTCAAGTTTACTATTCCTTTTATATCACTTATTACCATGTTATAAACATTATGTATTCATTTAGGTTATTAACAGTTGTTTCATTGATATTTGGTACTTGAGTAAAAATGAACACCTTATAATTACATGTTGTCCATGTTGCAAACAATACATTTTCTTAAGAATAATATTAATGATTTAGATATCATATACTTCATATATATTATATATATATGTATTTATAACAGTACATAACATTTGTAGATAAGAAATGAAATGCACCATTGATGGAGACAATATGTCATATATACGCATGAACACTACTTTCATTTATATTTAGTACTTTAATTGAATTAAAACATAATGATAACATGTTTTATTATAATTATAGTATAATATCATATATAATACCTTTAAAACTATTATTTATACATACCATATGTGTCATTAACGATTCACATCACTTTGAGGGGGTGGTAGTCTGCACTGCCTCAATTGAAATTATCACGTTTACCCACTATGGAAACCAAAAATGTATCCTATAAATGGAATATATATAAGAATAAGAAAAATATAAACATAATATATATCATATATAAATGAAATGGCTTTTTAATGGCCACCATGTGAGATGGTAGGAGATAATTGATCAATCATCTCTTCGTGAGGCGTTAGTTTGCAATTCACAGAAACTGTATGTTCTTCACCCATTAGATGGAGGTGTGTGTAAGTGTAGTTATAATCCTTATCATAAAATCATCCGAGTATATTTTGGATACTGGTTTTGTTATAAAATAAATTAATAAAAAGAGTTTAGGGGGTTTTAGAAGTAAAATAAAACAGAAGAACTTAAGAGAAGACATTACCTTTAAACCGGGTAACTCCCTATGGTTTGAATCAAAAGGGTTTATTCAAGTGTATTATCCCTAAGGTAAGGATTATAGGATGAATAGAGGGATATCAAGAGCTTATTGGAGCTGAGGTTGCACGAACCAAAGGCTTGATAAGTGTCAGAAATGGGTTAGAAGTGAGCTTTTTTCATAATGGAGAGGAGGGTCTCATTAGGAAAGGTTGAAACAATTTTTTTTATAATGTCAACTTCGGTTTCAAAAGGTACAAAAATCATTAAATTTTATGATAATATGAACGTGGTAGAAATAAAATCATCCAATAAGAATTGGACTGGTTTTGGATATTTTTTTAATATTTATAATCTTATTTATTTTAATCATTTATCAATAAGGAAAATATTGCATCATTATTGTGTCATAAATAATTTAATTTATTTGATGTCAATTTTTTTTAAAATAAATACCATGATGTATAAAATATTTTTATCTTTCTATTTAATATTTATAGTTAAATCGATAACTTATATAACCCCATTTAAAAATTTATTTAATAAAAGATATTTTTTTATGTCATTTTAATCTTTACTTTAAATTAATAAATATAAAGTGTCATTATTACTCCCATGTGGCTCCATGGGGTCCCAAATTAGACCCAATAATGCCCATGGTTGGATCTATATCATCCAATATGATTATAAAACTTGTTAGAGTAATTTAATATTATTATAATATTAAATTTTACCCTTATTTACTATATTTACCTTTTAATCATGGTAAATAAAATATTTACTGAAGTAAATATTTAAAATGTATAAAAATAAAAGTTAATTATTTAAATAATTTGGAAATACTAATTCCAAATATGGAATCCATTTTTCTCAATTCAAAACAATGAAGTGGTAAAAATTAATTTAAAATTAATTCCTACTGTCAAAATAAAAATCATGTTTTTTAGAAATAATAACTATCAAAAGATTGACACTTGTTTATGTCAATTTCAAAGTGAAATTAATTATAATGGCAAAAATTGGATTAAATATTAAGAATTTATATTCAAATTACACTTTATAACCTATAAAAAAGATAATCTCACCATATAAATATATTATATTAAAAGGCACTTTTGAATTAAAATGCATTATTTTTCACTATTCCTTAAAAATGAACTTTATCAGAAAATTACAAAACATTTACCAAAAGTATATTTTGATAACACGAATCTAAAGAATAATTTTATTTTGTCAAATAGAACATATAAAAATGACTAAATCTAGATTTAAAGAGGGTTCTCCATCAAAAGGCGGTAAATCGACATTTTAAAGAATATTAGAGTATTTATGCTTAGATTCATTCATATTTTAAGCCTATAACTTTTATTAGATAAATGTCAAAACATTTTACAAACATGTATAATCATATTTTAGTTAGTTATATTCATTCCCGCTGATACAATGGTTAGTATTTAACTACCATTTAAAATAATAATATTATATTATTAGTGTGCAACGTAAGATTGCAAAGAAACTAGTTGTTGCGTATTGGGTACGCAATCGAACATAGAATCCCTTTTAAAGTAAAAAAATATTAAATTCAAAAATATTAATAAAGATTCAAATGAATTATTCTTTGTTTACATGGGATGTTACATCCTTCCACCCTTTTGGGAATTGCGTCCTCATAATTTTTTTCACTTATCAAATATGTGGGGGTATTTATCCCTCATAACATTTTTAGATTCTTATTTTTCCTCTTAAACCATATTGTGTTTCTTAAAAAACATTTACCTAAAAATTTACCTTATTCCACAACAATTGCTCTCTACGGTCAAGAATCTGGACTGTTTGTTCCTCACAGGAGAGATTCTCTTCCATCAGAACTACCATTGGGATTAAAACATGATATGGATCTGGCATATACTATCTCAACATTGAAACATGAAAAAATTTGTGTGCCTAAGATAAACATGGAGGTAAATCCACTCTATACGCAACTTCTCCAACTTTCTCTATTATTTCATAAGGTCCAATGAACCTCGGACACAACTTTCCCTTCTTACCAAAATGCATCACACTTTTCCATGGAGAATCATTGAGAAAGACATTATCACATTCCTCAAATGCTTGATCCTTCCTCTAGTTATATGAATAGATTTTATGCCTACTTTTAGTTGTTCTCATGTTCACTTGAATCAACTAAACCTTTTCTACCAACTCTCCTACCAATTCTGGTCCCATCAGCTTTATTTCACCTACTTCATCCCAAAAATCTGGAGTTTGACAACGCTTTCCATGTAATTCCATAAATGAATCCATATTTATACTAGAATGAAAACTGTTATTATATGAAAATTTCACCAAATAAATAAGTTGGTCCCAACTTCCCAGGTAATCTAGTGAAAAAGCTCATAATATATCCTCCACGGTCTGAATTGTTCGTTTTGACTGTCTATCTGATTGAGTATGAAATGATATACAAAAATTTAATTCAGTACCCAATGACATATGATGGTATTTCTAAATGTTAGAAGTAAACCAGGGATCATGATCAGATAAAATAGAGATGCAAAAACCATGCAACCTGACTATCCCTTTAATATACAACTGAGAGATTTGATGTAGAGACAATGTTTCTCAAATATGAATGAAATGCGCAGGTTTAGTCAATCGCTCAACAATAACCCAGATTTCATTGTTACCTCATGTTGTCCTTGGAAATCCCACAACGATGCCCAGGGATATATTTTCCCATTTCCACTCTAGCACCGGTAAAGACTGAAGCATCCTATTCAGTAACTGCTGCTCTGCCTTAACCTGCTGATGAGTCAAACACCTCACAGTAAAATCAGAAATATCTCTTTTCATTCCTTCCCACCAGTAATACTCCTGATGACCTCTGTACATCTTTGTACTACCATGATGAACTAAAAACGAGGAACTATGAGCTTCACATAACAACTCATTCTTCAACTGTGAATCACAATGCATACATATTCTATTCCCAAACCTCAAAACATAGTCATTATCAATGTTACATTCAAAAAACATACCCTTCTGAACCAACCCTACCTTTTTATGTAACTCAATGTCTTCTTTCTGTGCACAATTAATTCTATTGAACAGAGATGATTCCACTAACACCTGAAACAAAAAAAAGAAGAATTTTCTACACCAACAACTTCTATGACAATGTTCATCAAATAAAAAACTAAAGGATCTCATTCTAAACGAAGCATGGTTAGTGAAGCATTACTTTTTCAACTAAAAGAATCTTCCACTTTGTTTTCCTTTCGTGTATGGTAATGGATCATGCAATCATAATCCTTGATAAATTCCAACCATCTACTATTTCTCATGTTCAATTATTTTTGAGTGAATGTATATTTCAATATTTTGTGGTTAGTATATATTTCACATTTCACTCCATACAAATGATTCCTTTAAATTATTAAAGAAAAAAAGTAGAAGCCAATTCCAAATCAGGTGTATGGGAATTTAACTCATGAGGTTTCAACTGATGTGAAGCATAAGAAATTACCTAATCATTCTGCATTAGAACACAACCATGTCCTTTCAAAGAAGAATCGTTATAGATAACAAACTCCCCATTTCAGGAAGGTAGTGCCAAAACTATAGCATTCACTAATCTTCTTTTCAATTCATGAAAATAGCCCTCAAATTATTTTTTCCAGAGGAACTTAAAACATTTTCAAGTTAACTTAGTAATTGGACTAGATAACCTTGAATTATTTTTGAAAATCCATCGGTAATAAATATACAAATCAAGAAAACTATGAATCTTGGTTATATCTGTGGGTCTTGGCCATTCTTCCACAGCTTTTGTTTTAGAAGGATCAACAGTTATGCCATTTTTTGAAACAATGTGACCCAGGAATGAAATTTGTTGTAACCAAAACTCACACTTGCTGAATTTCTCATACATTTTTTTTTTCAATTAAGGTATTCAAGGAAACCATTAAATTATGTTAATGATCCTCTCTACTTTTAGAGAAAAACAAAATCTCATCGATGAACACAACCACAATCTTATCCAAGAACTCACAGAAATACCTATTCATAAGATCCATGAATATAGCAGGTGAATTGGTTAACCCAAAAGGCATAACTACAAATTCATAATGGCCATATCTAGTAACAAACGATATCTTTTGAATGTATGCTTCCTTTAATTCCAACTGACGGTACCCTGACCTCATATCAATCTTTGAAAAATACTGAGCTCCCTGGAGCTGATCAAAAAAATCAACTAAATGAGTCAAAGGATACTTGTTCTTAACTTTGATTCTATTCAATGCTCTATAATCAATGAAAAGTCTCATTGAACCATCTTTTTTTAACAAATAAGACAGGATCACCCCATGGTGATGTGCTAGGTTGAATGAAAACATTATCAAATAACTCCTGGAATTTCTTCTTTAACTCTAAAAGTCCAATTTGAGCTATTTTATAAGGGGGGTTTTTAAATTAGTTTAGCATCACACACTAAGACAATAGTAAATTCGACTTCCTGATCAGGTACAATACCAGGAAACTCATCATGAAAAATATCAAGGTACTTATTTACCACCGGAAGAAAATTAGTACCAACACATCCATTATTTTAAAAAATATATTCACGGTATCATTCATTTCCATCTTTTACTAGTTTCTCAGTTTCCTGATATATTATCAAAAGTAATGGTTCATTATTGTACACAAACTGAAAATATTTCTGAAAAGAAACCTCTATAGCTCTGCAGTCAATCTTAGCATGATAAAAATAAATCCAATCCATACCCGAAATAACATCAAACTCTATTAGAGGAAGAACAATAAGATTTTAAAGTAGATTATTCCTGCACACAAGGACATGAAGGTTCTTATAATTTCTTTTTTTCCTAACATTTCCTCTAGGTTTTTTTACCATAAGTTCGATATTCATATCATGAGATGTAATTCCCAATTTACTAGAAAATTTCATACAAATGAATGAATGTGTAGACCCTGAATCAAAAAATTCATTGGCATAAACTGAACAAATAGACAATGTACCTAATATTACTTTATTTGAAGAACCAAAATCTGCTGAAGTTGATGCAATGGATTTCACCACCCCTTTATACTTGTAGTCTGGCTGCTTTCCCTCTGATGAGTTATTCATTGCAAACTCATTTTCATAATTACCCATTTCATTTCCCTTGAAAATTTTTACTAAAAATAAATAAAATTTTATCTTATCATTACCTTGATCATTTTCAATGCAATTACGATCCTTATGTCCCATTTTACCACATCAGTTGCACTTACCTGAATTCAAAAGACATTCCATAACATGCTTTTTACAACAATTTTTACAAACTATAAACTTATGTTTCTTACCATCAGACATTTTTTAATATTTCTTCACATTCATCTACCACATCGACCACTTATTCTATTTTTTTTCAAAGAACACTCGATCATCGGCAAACTCCATTTCAACCTTCTTTGCACAACGAAGAAGTTTTTCATAACTTTTAAACTCATGATATGGTAAATCCCTCAGATACTTTGGCTTTAATCCTGAGTAAAAATGGTTTATTTTAATATCAAGATCTCGTATAAAATTCGAAGCATACCTTGCAATTTGAGTGAATTTTGCTTCATAAGTAGCCCCTTAGTCATCCTCCTACCTCAATTCAAGGAATTGTCTTCCCATACTAAGTTGAACCACCTTAGGAAAATATTTCTCAAGGAATATACATTTGAATTCATCCCAATCAAGAGATTCAATTTCCTCAATATCCCTGATATTTTTCACCATCAACCAACATCGATCAGATTCACCTTCATAATGGTAAACAACAGGACTACCTTTTGGTTTTCTAAACACCAAATGACATCAAAAACTTTCTCGAGGGATTTAATGTATCCTCTTACTAGCACATGGTCAAATGATCCTCTGAATGATGGGGGATGTTTCCTCGTGATATTATCTACTA
Organism: Viscum album; assembly: GCA_963277665.1. Lineage (NCBI taxonomy): Eukaryota > Viridiplantae > Streptophyta > Magnoliopsida > Santalales > Viscaceae > Viscum > Viscum album. The sequence goes on from OY728125.1 coordinate 1,060,192,593, forward strand.
CATACATGTTCCTCTATAGTTGATCTGCTGATCTCGTGCATGGATAACACCACCATTTATAGCCAGAGTCAACTGTTCCATCACTGCAACAAACTATTCAGTTCTGATTCTGACTATCTCATGTTGCTGATTTGGAAGGTTGTCTTCATCCTTATGACATCACAACATAGCTTCCTTGTTTCCTCTATGGAAAACAATTCGGAACACAGAAATAACTTAGGAAGAGAAATATGGTAATCTTTTAATGTTATATCATTTCAATAATAACATAATTTAATTTATATTTATTACTTTAACAATACCATAACACCTAAAGATATATAAACCGACCTCAGATACCATCTATAAGAACCCGACCATAAAACAATACATAATATTGAATTAAATGAATAATTCACATTGAGGATCCATTCAGGTTTAGAGTTTTAGAGAATTAGAAAATAACTATTACATCTAAAAAATTACAAAGTAGACACTTCTACTCTGTTTCCATTTTTTCCACAAAATAAAAATTCTGCAAAAAAGAGACATCTCTAGTTCGATGTTTTAGACAACATGACTTTTCATTGATCCCATCATTGGCCCTATTGAACTTTAAGTCCTGCGAAAAAAACACAAAACATGGTATGATCATAAAAATCTCAGTAAGGTTTATAAAACAAAGAACGAAAACATTAGTTCATCATTAAATAAATACCATAAGATCTTTAGCATACCTCATGAAATCATAAGATTTATGAATAACACATAGAAACATAAATAATAAAAGTATCTTGTAGAATCCATATCATACTTAAATTATAGCTGTCACAGCTCTTTAGGGAGTTATATTTGGAATAATCATCATAGTATATTCCTGAAATCTCATAAGATAACATTCATGTTTACCTCCATCATGTTACCCAATGCATCAGAGATCTATCTCAGGCTCACCCGCTCTAGGTTTATCATGGAACCACCAGTATACGTAAACAATGCCCAAGAACCATAACATACTCATAACCCATAAAATAAACATAAATGAATGATAACATGCCAACATTCTAATCAAAATATATCATTTAAATATATTGACATAACAGATCCATTATCAAAACCATATTCAATACCAAAATACATAAAATATTACATTTAATTTATTTTCCTTTTAAAAACATTTCTTCTTGTTAAGGAAGCCAAAGAATCAAATAATACTCACAGAGGCGGAAAAGTTCATTTTCACTGTGTACGTTAAAAAGATACATTCTTTTATTTTCATTTAGTAAAAAGGTTCATATAAAAAGTTTCGCTGTTAATGAAATGAAATTTCAATGTTTTTTATAAATCTTATAAAATAAGATCATGTATTAAAACAAAATATGCCTCAATGAATGGTGATTGAGATGAAGTCTCTTACCTCATGTATGACTTGACCCGTTTATCTTTTAATATCATCAATAATAAACTAAAGTTAATTTATACTTTCTTATGAAACTTTTTTATGTTTATTATTTCTTTTATATAACTTATTACCATGTTATAAACATTATGTAATTATTTAAGTTATTAACGGTTGTTTCGTCGATATTTGGTACTTGAGTAAAAATGAACACCATATAATTACATGTTTTCCATGTCGCCAACAATCCATTATATCCAAAATGATATTCATGTTTTTGATATCATATAAATCATATATATCTAGTATATAAATGTATTTATAATAGTACATAACATTTGGATGTAAGAAATGAAACGCACCGTTCATGGAGACGGTAAGCCGTACGTATGCATGAACGCTACTTTCATTTATATTTCATACGTTAATGAAATTATAACATAATGATACCCAGTTATGTTATAATTCCAGTATACTATCATATATAATACTATTAACTCAATCCTTTATATTTCCCACAAATGGAATTAACAAGTCATATCCCTTTAAGGGGCTGGTAGTCTGCACTTCCACAAATGAAATTATCGCATTTACCGACCATAGAAACCATAATGGTATGCAATATATGAAAAATAAAGAAGCATAAAAAAATAAACACAATTTATATCATATATAAATACAAATCTTTCTTAATGGCCACCATGAGAGGTGGTATGAGGTAATTGAACAATCATTGCTTCGTGAGGCGTTAGTTTTCCATTCACAGAAAGAGTATGTTCTACACCCAAAAGATGGAGTTATCTATAAGTTTAGTTTGAATACATCTCAAAAAAAATTCCTATTATATTTAGGATACATTTTTTGTTATAAAATTAAGTAAATAGAGGATTTTAGGGGGTTGGAGAAGTAAAATAAAATAAAAGATGTTAAGAGAAGACAATACCTTTAAATCGGGTAACTCCCTTTCGATTGAACCAAAAGTGTTTCTTGAAGTGTTTTCTGCCTAAGGTAAGTCTTCTAGGATGAAGATAGATCTTGGTAACTTATTGGATCATATGTTTCATGATCCAAAGGCTTGAGAAGTGTGAGAAATTTGTTTGAAGTGAGGGATTTTTATATGGGAGAGGAGTGGAAATTTAGGAGAGTTTGAAACAATTATTTTATTATAACCACATCATATATTTAAAAATGTCAAAGAATTGTTAAAGTCAATTTTATGATTACTCGTGATCTAAATAAAATCAACCAATAAGAATTTGACTGGTTTTGTATATTGTTTTAATATATATAATCTTATTTATTTAAATTGTTTATTAATGAGGAAAATATTGCATCATTTTTGTGTCATAAATAATTTAATTTATTTGATGTCCAAAAATTATAAAAAATATTATGTAGAAAATCGTTCTATCATTCCAATGAATATTTATAGTCGAAATGATAACTTATATAACCCCATTTAAAAATTTATTTAGTAAAAGAAATTTGTTTATGTCATTTGTGTCTTTACTTTAAATTAATTAATATAAAGTGTCATTATTACTCCCATGTGGCTCTATGGAGTCCAAAATTCAACCCAAGAATGCCCATGGAAGGATATGTATCATAAAATAGGATTAGGACACATGTTAGGGTAATTTAATATTTTTATCATATTATATTTTACCCTTATTTACTTTATTTACATTTTAATCATGGAAAATAAAATATTTACTAAAGTAAATATTTAAAATGTCTAAAAATAAAAGTTACTTATTTACACAATTTAGACCTACTTATTCTAAAAATGTAATACATTTGTCTAAATTCAAAATAAAGAAGTGGTATAAATTAATATAAAATTAATTCTCATTGTCGAAACAAAAAAGCGTGTTTTTAGGAAATAATAACTATCAAAAGATTAAGAGTTGTTTATGTCCAATTTCAAAGTGAAATTAATTCCAATGTCCAAAATTGGATTAAATAGTGAAAATATATTATATTTATACTTTATAACCACTTAAAAAGTTAATCTAACCATATAAATATATTATATTAAAATGAATTTTTGAATTAAAATACAGTATTTGGGACTATTCATTAAAAAATGAACTTTATTAGAAAAATACCAAAAATTTACCCAAAGAAAATTTTGATGTTCGGAATCTTATGAAGAATTTTATTTTTTTCAAATTAAACATATATAAATGACCAAACCGGATTTGAAGATGGTTCTCCATCAAAAGGCAGTAAATCAACGTTTTAAAAAATACGAGAGAATTTATAATTAGATTAATTCTTATTTTATGCCCCTAACTTTTATTAGATAAATGTAGAAACATTTTACAAACATGTATAATCATATTATAGCTAGTTATATTCATTCCCACTAAGACAATGGATATCCATTAAATACCATCTACAAAATAATATTATATTATTAGTGTGCAACATATGATTTCAAAGAAACTGTTGTTGTGTATTGGGTATGCTATCAAACATAGCATCCCCTTTAAAGAAAAATTAATATTTATTTGAACAAATATTAATAAAAAATCAAATGTATTCTTTATTTACTTGGGATGTTACAATATCCCTTCATCTAGAGGACTTAGTAATTTCTCGAATATGTTCTAAATTGGATCTTGTTCTTCCTGTACTAAGAATGATTCTTCTTCGAGTGACTGGTATGCCAGATTAGTCATAATCTTTGTTCTATCCCACCCCATTCTACTTTGTATCTAACTATGACATCCAAGGTCATAGTTCCTGTGAATTATTGGAAATCCTATCTTGTATCATTTGGTTCAATTCAATAGAAGGTTCCCCACAACAATGGTGGGGCAGCATCAAAGCTTGATGATGTTTCTATTCTCAATCGATCATATCGGACCTCTAGAGACCCGAGAAAGGGTGTGCTTCCTTCAGTTCCCTCTTCTGAGATTTCGTATTCTGCTTAGTCTGTTGATCAACTGGAATTGGTGGTTACCCCATGTCAGGATCTCATCAATCTCAATCTCTTCAGAATAATCTATTTGGTTCCCTAGTACCTTCCTCAATTTCCCTCAATGCTCCCCTTCCCTCTTTAGTGGATTCCCCCAGTGCTTTACCACTTGTTCTCTTATTCCCTCCATAGAAAATAATTTCTACCATAATTCCATATGTTTCCCTTAACAACTAGATGGATGTCCCATTTCCAGTAATTTAATCACATTCAAGAGTGCAGGCTGAAGAACCTTTGTTATTATTTCTCCCCCCTTCTATAGTGCATATTAATGGTGTCCCTTCTCCTCCACTAATGGGTAGTCTTTTGTTTAATCCAAATGATCATAATTTTCTCTCAAATTCTCCATCCCTCTCACCTCACAACCCCCTATTGGAGTGCATACTATACCATAGTAAAAATTAAAATCCAATTGAAGAACATATAGTTTCTTCCAAATACATGGGTCTGGGGCCAAATCCAGTCTTAACATCTTGCTATGTTAAGTTTCCTTATCTGGAATTCTTGTGGGTTGGGGGATCAGGTAAAAGAAAATTTCATTTATAATGAGATTACTCATAATTATCTTAATCTAGTTGCAGTTATTGAACCAAAAAAATATTCCTTTAAAATCATGGTCTTGTATCTATATATGAAAGCTCATGGTTACTTATATGGATCCGCAAATAATTATAACATTATGTTCTTTTGTAAGGGTGTATTTAATCTCTTCTTCAGACCTGCCCATTCATACCAGTATATCAGTGTGTACTAAGACCTTATTTTTCTCAGACATCTATTCTAAATTTAATTCCCATGTTAGGGAGAGCCTATGTGTTGATTTTAATTCTATCAATCTTGGTGACACTCCATCGATGGTTAGAGGGGACCTCAACATTGTATCCCATCTGAGGGAGAAGAAAATAATTTAGACATTTCTTAGAGGTTCATACCCATATTTTCTAGCATTTAAGTACAATAATTAGTGAATGGTTATTGGATTCTCAGGTGATCCATTCACATGGTGTAACAATAAATGTGCGAACCACTTCTCTTAGATTCGGTTCGACAAATTTCTAGTGAATGCTGCCATTATTTTTTATTTTCTCGACATAAATTTTTATCATATTCCTTGATGTATTTCTAATAACTCTCCCATTGTATCGTCCTAATGTAAGATACTGTAAGAGAATATTTTTCCGCTTCTCCCCATCATGGGATGATGAGATAGATTTGATGAACATTGTGTGGGGTTCTTGGTCATTCCCCTCATGTGGCAATCCATGGATAACCCTCCACAACAACATAAGGCATCTCAAAGGACATATCCATTCCTATTCCCTGTCTCTCCCATCAAGTGAGTAGTAATTGACAGTTATTAGTGGATATATTCATCATATGGAATTGAATCTTAGAGAATAATTGGAATGAGTCTAACTTTGATCAGATAAGGCTAAAGAAGTATTCCTTATTGGAGTGGTCATTGAATCAAGAATGATCTGCTGATGAAAATTTAAAGGGTAAAGGGCTTCAAGAAGGTGATCAGAACTCTAGTTAATGTCATGCCTCTATCAATGAAAAATGAAGAATCAAGGATCTGAACATAGTCAAGGAATATTTGTACTTTTATAATGGCATGGATGAGATTGGAGGTATGGAAGAAAACTTATTTCAATCCTTATTGGATTCCCCAAATCTGAGCATGGCCCCAAGATACACGAGTGGATCAATAGATCATTTTGATTTAATCCAAACCATTGTATCTGAGGAGGTTAATGGATTAATGAAGGTCATCCAAGATAAATAGGTTATTCATGGATTTGTTTGGTTGATGAATTGATATAGTGCACCTGACCAGATTCCTTCCCAACCACATTTTAAAAAATTTCCTTGGAAACTATGAAACTTACCCCAATAAATTTTATTCATGATTATTTTCATGTGGGCATATTCCTCGGATAACACGTGTATCGAAAATACTCTTAGTAACCAAGTTTAAGGAACCCCAATCACTAAACAAATACTAGCATATTAGTATGTGTAATGTTCCCAAAAATGTGCTGGAAAGAATCCTTAATTTCATACTTTATCCCATTCCACCTAGCTGGGTGGCTAAGAAACAACATGGATTTATTAAAGGGTGTTCTTTCCAAGGTGTTGTTGTAGTGGATCAACAAGTTATGAGTGACATTAACCTGAAATAATTTTGTACCAATGTTGTCATCAAACAAGATATGATCAAGTATTTTGATATAGTTAAATGGGGTTTTATAAATAGGGTCCTTTTAGCATGGGGTTCTCATCTTGCATCATTGGTCTTCTATTTTTCTGTTTATCTATCAATGTCTCTATACCTCCTTTAGAAACAGGAAATTTTTTTATTTCAAATCTGTTATAAAATTAACAAATGGAGAACCCCTCCTTCCCTCCCTCTTAATTATTCTTACGGATGCATTGGGATTATACATTTTCACTACATTTAGGCTGGTAAAATCACACCCACTCATGTCAATAAGATTTCTAGATAAATTTTTCACCTTATGTTTGTGGATGATATCATTCTGTTTGTTAATGGAAGTATAATATCTATACAGTGGGGATAATGTTTCTCTTATGGTTTAATTTTCATGGAGCGGCCAAGTTATCAACTGTGAAAAAATAATCCTTTTACCCTAACAAAAGATCGAACAATAGAATTAGATCCTTGTAAACTAATATTGTCATGCATAAAGGATTCATCCCAATGGAACATATGGTTGTCAAAATTTCCAGAAATTTTCTTCTCTTAAATCACTTTTATGTGATCATTGATAAAATTATGGTCCATAACCTTAATTGTAAAACAATATATTTTTTTTGGTGGAAGAATCACTCAAATAAACCGTGTTCTTTATTCAATTCCCATAAAAATTATTTCCACTACGAATATCCCCGTGAAGGTTCCTTCCAATATAGATAAAATAATTAATTCATTACTATGTGGTGGTCACTTGGAGGGGAAACACCATTAAGACTTCTAGTGAAAACTAGATAACCCTGTCAAGGAAAGGGGAATAAATTTATGGAGAATCATTGATACCATTACTGGTCTACATGCTAAGATAGAATAGGTAATTATTGAGGTAATCTAATTTTTGGTGATGTTACACACAAAATACCTATGGATTTGAATGTACTAAATCCTATATAAGGCCTTCCAAGGATTAGTTGTTGGATCAACCCTACCTTCCTATCCAACTTCATCACTATATATAGATTATAGGAAAGGGAGAAATTAATTACTAGAATCACATCTAGGATATTACAATTCTAGAATTCCAAAGAATCGCCACTCTAGATAAAACCTTCAGGGAATCCAATAATTTTCCCACCATTATTAATTCCACATTAGATAATTACTAAATGAGAATATATGACATCATTGTTATGACAGTTGTTTGAGAAAAATGTTTTTTCACCGGTTCGATATCTAGTTCCTTCTCCATAACGGGTTATTATGGAAGTCTTCTGATGCCCAGTTCACAAGACCCTTTGGGTGATGATCCATAGTGCAATGAAATCCCATCAAAACACAATTTTTTGGTTTTGTGTGCTAGGAATAGTTCCTCTCTTGCTGATGAAAATAACTGGTGTAGGGGAGTTTCTTTGGAATCCAAATGTCTCTATGACAAGAATCTAAAGAATGAATCCATATAACATTTGGTTTTTAGTAGTTACTAGTGAACATCATTTTGAAAATACTTCAATCAGTATGATGGATGGTCAAGGATGGATTTATCCTCTATTTGCTTCTCTCAATGGTGAATCCTTGGTGAAGAAAACTGAAGTACTGAGAGGAATACCAGATTCCAGATACTAACCACTAGCTGTTGGATTCTCTGGTCTGATAGGAATGGGATACACCATCTCTCTTAATTAGTCTCCACTACTGGTACTATCATCAAAATAAGAAACCTTATTCTGGATCCAGTCGATCTGCGTAAAAAAGTAGTATATTTCCCCTCCCTCATCCCTATACTCACTGGTTCTTCTCACATCATGAATATTAATACAAGATAAGAGATATGGATTAAATGGAACCCCCCATTATTGGGGCCGAAACTTAATATTGATGATGTATGGTCCATGGGAGAAATGAGAACTGGTGGTGTGATCTGGGACTCAAAGGGTTCTATTATTATAACTTTCTTATCTTTCCTAGGTAATAGGTACTCTCTTCAAGACAAAGTGATGTCCACACTTATAAGGATCATCATTTTTTTCATAGGGATATATCCTTTTATGAAATTGATATTAAATCCTAGTTTTTTTATAATTCATTGATATCCAAAGTCCTAGTCTCATGTTCTATAGAATAAACAATCAGAAAATTTAAGGACCTGATGAAAATCCACTTCACCTTCCACCATACATGGAATGATGGGAAATGATGTTGTAGACTATCTAGCTTATAAAGCCTCTCAGAATGATTGTTAATTTTTTTTAAGGCTTGGTTTCTTGCCTCTTTAAGGGGTTACATTTTTTAGAGTTGATGCTCTTGAAATTAAATTTTTTGTCCTCCATAATTTATTTCTTTGGATTTTGGCCCCACTATTGTACATAATAATATATATAAAAAATATGTGGAAAAAGTGAGGTAGGAGGTTACCTTTTATAATTTAGAAGAGGGACACTTTTAAAATTTCTCAAACTATTAATTTAGAATAAATTAGGTTTCTTTCCAAATACCACCAAATGACCATAGACTCAAAGATAAGAAAATATAATGATAAAACCTCCTTAAAATAGATTTTATACAATTTCTAGTGTCATTTTAATCCTCAGCAATTTTATTAACCCTTAGTTAACCTATTTTAATTTTAATTACTATAACCAATTTTCTAATATTAAAATGATGTAATTTTTACTTATATGGTTTAAATTGGAATATAAATGAACCATTTATGACATTATAGAAAATACCATAATCACATGTTTTTCAAAAAAGTTTTTCTTATTTCAAAATAATTTAATAAAATATTAATCTCAAAAAATATCATTATTGTCGATTTTTATTCTAATCAATAATTTGACTTATAAAAATATCATGAAAAATGTAACATTATAATAAAATATTTTATTGTATTCCTAAAATGTATATTTAATCATTTGAATTCGTGGATGATCATAAATATCTAAAATTTTATTATTTTTAATATTTTTTGATAATTTAATAGTTACACCATCAAGATTGTGTAATCATTTATGGTGATTAATTAATTCCCAAAAATTATAAATAAATTACTATGATGTATATAAATCATTTACATTTCAAAAGACTATTTATATTTTAATATATCCTCTAGAAATTTCATATTAAAAGTTTAATAATTTTTAAAATATGTGGGTGACATGTTATTTTTTTCATTAAATAAAATAATTTAATTCTCAAATTCTTATCCAAGTGACCCCAAAAGTCATAAATAATTCTATATAATTAATCTCATTTTATTAAGTTCAAAATAGACCCTTTTATTAGATCATATCAAACATGTGTACCCTTTGGAAAAAATATGATATATTTCAGACAAATAAATTGATATTTTATAAAATTCATTTATTTAAATAATATATAAGTCATTTTCATGGACATGTTTCCATTAAACAAATAAATTTTGAACCTTATATGTTAATTATTGAATCATCTTCATCCAATAAAAAATTGAATGCAAAGGTATTTACTTATGACTTATTTTTAATCCATATTAACTCATTTTACCCTTTACTCAGTCAATAAATTTTATCATACTTACTCTTCATATTGAATAAATATAAAAGGGAATAAGTAAAGAATCTAAACATCCTAATTCAAAATGTAGAATCCATTTTTCAAAATTCAAAATTTAGATGTTTCAGCTTCTAATTTAAAATAAATTTTAAAAAATGAAATGAAAATCAATTTTTTGGGAAATTCCATTTTTTTAAAAAAATTATTAACTAAATTTAATTACAAAGTGCAATAAAAATAATAATAATTGGATTATGTAAAATTAAAATGAACTTATAAAAACATAAAAGATATCTCAAAATAATTTTTACCACATAAATAATTTAACAGAAAATATATTTTTCAATAAAAATTAGTATTTTTAACTATTTATGGAAATATAAATCATTTAAATAAATTTCAATATTATATAAAGATGATTTTGAAATTTTTACATGAAGAATAAAACTAATTTAAAAAAAATTTAACTTCAATAAATTAACATTCACTCGGAAAAACAATAAAAACACATTTTTTAAGAAAATGTATTTTGGATGAATATAATAAATATACTAAAAATTGTTGAATTTATTTCTAATAAAATAAAAAATCATTCATATTGAGTGGAACATTTGTATTTATTTCTTAAAATAATTAATCTTATTCATTACCTATAATTTAATGGATATATTAGACAAGAATTTGTTTCATATTTTTTTGAGGTTAATTTAAAATTATTGTGGTGTTCAATGAAAACTATCAAAGAATTAAAATATTTTTCAAATATTTTTTGTCAAAAATGGGTATTATAGTATATTAGTGTAAGAACCTAGATCTTCATTTCAGGTATTGACCAATTTTTTTCTCTTTTTTTAAGGACAAAAAAGGATTTTGTAAATTTTCTATGTACATGCCGTGTACTTTTGAGAATACATTGTATACCAGGGTACCACATACATATGCATACCAGCCCTATAAAGGTCAAGTATATGGTCGTGTAGGTGTCCTAGAAGATAGCCTAAAGCGATGGCCGGTTGAGGCTGGTACATAGAGTGTATATTAAATAAATACACCATGTACTTTTATTTTATTTTATAACCCGGTGTGGGGTCTCATCTCACTTCTAGAACACCCTTCTTCTCCACGTGTTTCATATAGAAGAGCAACGAAACGCTAAAGAACTATGAACCCCTCCGGATTCTCCATCCAACCACTGATTGAGATGTCGTTGGGTGCTTTGGAATCCCATCAGTAAATTCTCTCTCTCCCTAGAGCCTTTCTTCCAAATTTCTCCTCTCTCATGATTATTTTGAGGTTGAACATTTTCCACCTTTTTCTAAGCATGTGTTGTTCTAGCCCACCTGAATGGCTGAAATTCAAGAGTTTTGATCATGTGACATCAAGGTAGGTGGTTTGTGCCTTTTTTTATTCATCATTGGATTATATATGCTTAATGTGCCGAATACCCATGTTCGGTGTATGGCGTGTTTTGGAATTTCACATAGTTTAATATTTTCAGTGGTTTGTTTGATTGAGAAAGGGTTATTGATTATGTGTAAGGTAAAATACCTTATTATTGGACACCTCATGGGTGCGTTCTCTTGATCGTTTTTATGGCCGTTTAATCTAGGACGCCTTTATCCTTTCCTTGTTCCCATACCCTGTTTTTATAGGATGGTGTTTTTGATTATATGAAATTCTTGTGTTATGCATTATAGAAGCTTTACCGAGTGGAATTTACTATGAGAGCTTCCCGAGGTAGGGTCATTTATATATGAATTGTTATTATTTTTATCCAGAGGTATTGACTGTGAGGGCTGCTAGGTGGTCATAGAGCAGAGGGGTTAGACTGTGACAGCTACCCAGAGGGTCGTTATTAAATGGATGTAGGACCTGAGGGCATTGACTGTTAGGGCTACGAGGTGGTCATTTTAAATTATTGTTTCTATTCATTCCAAGGAGGTATTGACCATGAGATCTTCCTAGGTGTTCATTTGTAAATGATTAGTGCTATTTTGGAAATAAGGGTTTAGAATGTGTGATCTTTCCTAGAGTGTCATTATTTTTTGAATTGATTATCTGTTCAAATGGAGTGGTTAGACTATGAGAACATTCCTAGAGGGTTTCTTATGATAGATTTAATGATTTTGATGAGTCTTTCAAGAAAAATCACAAGCATGAACACAGACTTACTTGGTTGTTATATGGTCTTCTATGACGCCTTTTGTTACTTTTACACAAGGGATAAAGATATTCTATTAAATCACGAGATTTCATTGTTCTATAGATTTAATAATTAAAGAATTCAAATGAATCTAATAGAAAACTATAGGCTTTTTTACTTGGAGAACTTTCTAGTTATTTCTTCATTTATACTTATTTCTTTCTATATATATTCACTAATAGTTACACATAGATCTTTTATTGGTTGGATAATTGGATTCATCTCACACCATGTATTGATTGTAATTTTGGACCCAAACAGATTATATAGTCACAGGTATATATAAAGGAAAATTCCATTCTTCATCAGGTACATGATTTTGGATGGAGCTAGAGAGCATGAGATCCAGCCGAGGCTTGCGATGCAGTTGAGGTTTATTTTTTTTCTTGTACTTGTGTTTTAGTATTTTATTTCCTACATTGTGACTTGTTTGGATGCTTTCCTAGACACATATTACATTCATCATTCATATATGATCCAGTTGTTATATTAATATCAGTCCTCTACTGTTTACTTTTGTTTGATGGTATTACTACATCTGCTATTGGTTACTAATTTTTTTTTTCGCTGGACATACTCTTCCAATGTGGGCATAGTTTCACCATTATCATACCTTGTCCCTCACTGCTAGTCAGCAGTCTATTTCATTTGGGAAAATGTGCTTGATGTCATGAAAACAATCTTGTATGAGGAACCTTTGGGAGACACCTGGAACTATGATTTCACAAAGTGGTATTAAAAATGTTTATTTTCTGATTTTCCTTACTATTTGGTTCCTATAGACCGAGATAGGAAAGAACATGTAGTTGGTAATAAGTTCTTACGAGTAGATGACCCATGTACATGGAAAATCCTTGTTACCACAAATATTTCAATTTTTAGGGTTTTTTAATTGTTACAGTTGAATTCATTTCCACATTGGGTGATTCACTTGTTTTTTTCTATTATTTTTTATATCATTATGGTTTTATTTCATTTTAAACCTGATTATATGATTGTATTCCATCTCATTCATCATATAGGAAATTTCTAGAGATCACATTTCATGCATACTTGTCATTCCATTTAGGGTGCATTACTGATTTCATGTTGTTGTGATAGATATTGTGAAAGATATGCATGTTGTTATGATATATGTTGTTATAGAATACCTTATATTTTGATAGGGTATTAGATTATAAAATGTTAAATTTGAATGGACACCAATCTTTGTTCATTGAGGTGTTTTAGTCCCACTTTGATCAGAATTTTGTGGATCATGTTTGAACTTTAAATTAATTTTGTCAATTTTTGATACAAATAAGGATTCCATAATTTGATTCCTAGGGAGTATGGGCTTCCACGGGTCATAATTTTTCCTGTCTTGGAAAAAAAATTTGTTTTAAAGGTTCTAGAGAAATATCACAGGCCTACTATCTAGAAACCCAAAAAAAAATGACATGTGTTGTTATAAAAACACTCCAAGTGTTTTTATATTCTTAAGAAAACAACTTTTCTTAAGTACCTTCCATGTACCGTATGTACACTCCGTGTAGTATTGACTCTGTGACTGACCATGTGAGCCTAGACACTAGGTTGCAAATCTTTTGGGAGAACACACCGTGTCTAGATTGTGAATGTTGTGTTGTATCGAACCATGTATCCAACCATATGACTAAAGACACGTGAGGATGAAACATAGGTTTTACACATCGTGTCTCATTTATGTATGTCTTGTAGATTCAACCTTGTGTCAGGTAATGTGACTAATGACACATGGGGGATAGAAAATTTGTCATACATGTTGTGTTAAGGGTGGACATGCTGTGTAGTGTTATATTTGGAGAAACTGTGTGGGGGGAAACATTGGTTGTTGCGTTTTGTTAACGACACACCATGTATATTAAGTACACCTTGTGTATTTTTTCGAAGACAAAACCTTTGTGATTCTCGTCATGTATACGGACATGGATAGGAGGGAGGAGTTGAGGGAACTCTATGTTTCAGGATGGAATGTCGTGTACCTAAAATGTTTACATGCCTACGCAGGTGGGGGTACACACCTATCTTAGAGCGTGAGTGTACACGTCATGTATGAGTTCTACAGTCCATGTAGTTGTATTTTGTACCCTTTAAGGGTCTGTTCCTTTTCCAGATTGCCAGTTTTGGACAAATGAGTACTCATTTCTAAGTAGATTTCTACATAGATCATGATTGTGGATCCTATGAAGTGTTCTAATGAATCCAAAGAGGTGTTTTGGGTTTTATTTTCTATATGGGAAGGGTCTTCATCTAGTTACCGTTTGTAGCTATCCCCTTAGAGTGAGGAAAATTTGTAATTATACGTTGGGCGTTCAGAACAACCTTTTTGGGGCCCTTGATCTGAGATGATTTGTGAGCTATCTCTCATGACATTTTTCTTTTCAGGAAGTTTCCTATGTGATATGTTCATTATGAACTATGAGATCGTGAGGCATATTGCAAATAGGGATTCCCTAGTAGGATCCCTCATATGTGTAATGTTTCAAGGATCCCTGTCATGGGATTCCCATGCTATTTATCTTTTGAATATCTCTTTGTAGGATTACTCTACTTCTATTCATAGAATGTGGGTTCCAATATAATGAACAGCTTATGTGTTCACACATTTTGGTTAATGATCTTCTATTGGGTTTTCATTTTGAGGACCTAGGTAGGTTTAACAGGATCCTTGTTAGTTTACTTGGTTGTTAAGAAAGATCTTACATGAAAATGGGTTGTGTGGGAAGGAATGTTTGTGTTGTTAAATGTTTTAAAGGAAAGATGGTGAGAAGTTGTTATTTTACTCTGAGCTATGGAGCTGAAGTATTTTTCTAGAGTCTTTTGATCCAAGTCAATCTATATTTCCCAACCCAATAGCAGATGTTGACTCTTATTATAAGTCCCCAAACTTAAACCTTACTTAATATTGAATTAAATGAATAATTCACATTGAGGATCTTTTCAGGTTTAGAGTTTTATAGAATTAGGACATAACTATTACATCCCAAAATATTAAAAAGTATACACTTCTACTAAGTCTCCATAAAATAAAAACTCTTAAAAAGAAACATGTCTAGTTCCATGTTTTAGACAGCCTGACATTTCCTTGATCCCATCCTTGACCCAATTCAACTTTATGTCTTGTAAAAAAACATTTCAAAAAATCTTGGGATGAGCATAAAAATATTAGTAAAGGATACACAAAGAAGGAAAACTGTTAGTTTTTCACAACAACAAGCAAACCATGAGTACTTTACCAAAGTAATACTTTTCACCTTTATGAAGTAGTAAAAACTATTTACTGAATAAAAGACCATTACTTACCCTTTTGTAACCAAAATATTACCATAAAAACCATATAAAGAACACATAACATATAAAGGTAACTTGGGACATACACATACTTAAATGGAATAACCATACGGTCGACTTCAACACATACTTAATGGAATATCCATATGGCCGACTTCCATACCCAATACATTGGAGGTTATAACGTAACCACCCGTCTGGGTATTCACGGCACCACCCGTCATATGGTTTATCACGTAAAAACCCGTAAAATGTCCAAGTACCATCATTACACCTAAAATATTGAAAGTATAAACATTTCAATAACAACATTTCATTTGCAATCACAATAATTAATTCCAAGATATTGAATTAATCAATCCATTTTCAAAAATAATTTAAAAGAAATTTTTGAATCAAAGTGTCCCATACCACTTTGAAGATTTAATGGAATTATAATTTTAAAACATTAATGTCCATATAAATAAATAATGAAAACCATTTTTAAAACATGGACATTAAAGATAAAGATTTAGAAAAATGAATCTTTAAAACATTTAAAACGATATTTTTGTTAAAGAGTTTTTAACAAAATGAGAGACTCTTCAATACAAATAATTACGGAATAACATTTAATCTGAACTTTATAAAATCTTGAGTTTAAAGGGATTCATGATATAATATGTCAAAGGACAGTATACACACCACATAAGAGTGAATTTGTGCATAACAAAAATGAAGTCTCAATGAAAATGTAAATTGAGATGAATTCAATTATAAAGATGGTATTCTTAAATTAAGGATAAATATATCAAATAATTGTGTGTGGGAAATATAAATACACCCAATACAAGTGGATATTAAGTTTGAGACAATCATAGGTCATTCACACATAATCTTGGAAAAGCAAAACCAATGACATAGATATTTAACTCAATGAAATGAGATTGAGTTATGATTTCCCATACAAGTTCGTAAGAATTTATCAATGAGATGATTATGTATAGAAATAGAATATCCACAAAAATATTTGTGGAAATTAAAAACTAGAGATTCCACACAAAATCTTGGAATAATAAAATCAAGAAGTAGAGGTTTAACTCAAATAATTGAAAGTGGGTAAAGAAGTTCCCTTACAGAAATCTGACAGCCTACCGATGTCATTTTAAAATTCCAAAAATGTGTTGATGAGAGAGAAAATGGTATATCATTACTTGGACAT
This sequence comes from Viscum album, assembly GCA_963277665.1. Classification (NCBI taxonomy): domain Eukaryota; kingdom Viridiplantae; phylum Streptophyta; class Magnoliopsida; order Santalales; family Viscaceae; genus Viscum; species Viscum album. Next base: position 1,060,209,416 of record OY728125.1, read on the forward strand.
AAAATTTACATAAGTAAGGTTATATAAGAACATATAACAACATAATAGTATGTGAATTAAAAGACATAACAAAATAAGTCTTTTAGAAAGAGGAGGGTGAAAGGTTCCCTTACCGACTTGGGTAACTTTCGAAATGTACACCCCGTGGAAGAAGGGTCATAAAATGAAGATGTAAATACCCATAATTGAAATTAACATGCACAAAGAGTATAATAATGGGAATTAAATAAACCAATCAAAGGAAATTGTGGCAAACATAGCATAAATGTCACGGGAATAAAAGTGAGATGAAAAATCCCTTACGAAAACTCGGCAGCCTAACGGCGCCACTTAAAACATCCAAAAATGGTTTGATGAGATAAAATAGGGTCTTTCATCATATTAACATAAAAACTTAAAGTAAAAGTAATATAAAATAACATCCCCAAACATAATAAATATGAGCTTATAAGAAATTACATAAAAGAGAGTGCTTAAAAAGAAAGAGAGAGGTAGGATCCCTTACCTCAAGTCCGACTTGTCATGTTCATTTCATTATATTCTTGAATAATAAACATTGGCCAATTTATAATTCCCTATGTACCTACTTTATAGATTATTATATAGTTCATATCACATATTATAATGTTATAATAATTTTTTAATAAGGTTAGTTAATATCAGACGTTTTTTCCGACGTTTGGTACATGAGTCAAAAATGAACTTGTTTGAAAATGATTGTCCATGTAGTTATAAGTAAATCATCTCCAGAATAGTATTAATGATTTAAAATATCATATATATCCATTATATATTCATTTTTTAATATTCCTTAACATTTTGAGATAAAAAAATTAAAAGCACCGTTCATGGAGGCGGTAGGCTGTATGTACGCATGAACGCTAATTTCATTTTTTTGTCATATTAATGGAATTAATGTTAAAATAGAGATGTATATATTATAATTCCAGAATGATATCCATCATTTATATGTAATATATGACATATATATCCATTATATATATGTACTTATAATAGTACATAACATTTTGAGATAAGAAATGAAATGTACCGTTCATGGAGACTGTAAGTCGTACGTACGCATGAACGCTACTTTCATTTCTTTGGCACATTAATGAAATTAAAACTAGATGAGTTATATATATATATATATATATATATATTATAATTCCAGTATAATATATATTTTATATAGATCACATAATTTCATCAATTTCATTGTTTATACATTCAATGTATTGTATGAACGAGTCACGTCACTTGAGGGGCGGTAGTCCACACTTCCTCAAATGAAATTATCACATTTACAAAAGATGCAAAGTATAAAGGTATGTATTAATTATAGAATAAAGAATAATCGAAAGGAAATAAATATAATATATATCATAAATAAATATAGTGCCATCATAATGGCCACCGTGATAGGTGGTATGAGAAGATAGAACAATCATCATTTCGTGAGGCAGTAATTCGTCATCCACGGAAATAGTATGTTATTTAACCATTAGACGGAGGCGTGTGTTAGTGTAGCTCGAATAATCCTCATAACAACATCATAGTATATTTAAGATACTGGTTTTTTTACAATAGAAATAAATAAAAAGAGTTTAGGGAGTTGGAGAAGCAAAATAAAACAAAAGAACACTAGGGAAGACTTTACCTTTAAATCGGGTAACTTTTTTTGATTTGAGCTCAAAGGATTCCTTGGAAAGGATTATGCCAAAAGGTGAGGCTACAATGATGAATAGAGGTATGTGGAGAGATGAAATGGACAGGGTTTGGCCAAGACAAATGCTTGATAGGTGTGGGTAAGGTGGTAGAGGTGGGAGCCTTTTATAAGAGGAGAGGAGGGGCACTCTTGGAAAGTTATAAAAGGTTACATTATTATAAAATGATTTTCTAATTTTAAAGGTCCCCAAAGGATATATTTCGAGGTTAAGGTGATAATGTTTTGAAATCCACCCATCCAATAGGGTTTTTTCAAGTGTAGGTATTATATTTTACATTATCGTTTCATTTTATTTAAATATTTAAATAATGAGGTAATCGCTGCATCATCATGGTGTCATAAATAATTTAATTTATTTAATGTCTAAAAATTATAAAAAAATAGCATGATGTAGGAAATATTTTTATATTTCTAATGAATATTTATAGTCAAAAATATGACTTTTATAACCCCATGTAAAAATTGTTTTAGTAAAACAATTTATGTTTGTGACATTTTAATTTTAACTTTAAATAAAAAGTTATTTATGTCATTTTCCTACCAAAGTGGCTCCATGGGGTCCCAAAGTTGAACCATGGATTGTCTTGGTCAGAAATGAATCTTCAAATAACTGTAGGACATGTGTCAAGGCTATTTCATAGTATTAAAACAATATTTTAACCTTAAATACACTAATTACCTTTCATCACGATTAATAAAACTTAAAAGTTACTATTCACCAAAAATTATTTTAATCCCATTGAACCACATTTTACATCCTAATGACAACCATGTGTGTCAGATTTTTGATACTCAAATCACAAAAGTGGAAAAGTTTCATTTAAATGAAAAATTAGTTTCTTTAACTACCACTTAGTGGGATTATTATTCATCAAAATTGAAGTTTTTTAGAAAAATACCAAAACTTCACCCTAAGCTATATTTGATATTCCGAATTCAAAAATGATGTCTATTTTACAAAATTCAAAACATTTAAGTTTCTTTCATTAATTTAATAATTAATTCTAGCTGTCAAAATAAATAGCTTGTTTTTAAGAAACAATATCTATTAAAAGATTGACAGTAGTTTAAGTCCAATTTCAAAGTGAAATTAATTCCAATGACCACCATTGGATTAAATGGTAAAGAAAATATTATAAATACACTTTAATCTCAATTAAAAATATAATCTATCCATAAAAATAAATCATATTAAAAGGAGGTTTTGAATTAAAATACAACATTTTTCACTATTCATTAAAAAATAAACTTTATCAGAAAAATAACAAAAATTTACACAAAGTAAATTTTGATGTCCAGATTCTAAAGAATGATTTTATTTTGTTAAATACCACATATAAAATTGTCAAAAGTATATTTAAAAAGGGTTATCCATCAAAAGGCGGTTAATCAACCTTTTAAAAAAATTTAGAAGATTTATGCTTAAAATTCGATTTATTTGCAATTTAAGACTCTAACATTTATTGGATAAAAGTAAAAATATTTGAAAAACATATATAATAATTTTTTAGTTAGTTCCGTTCATTCCAGCCATTACAACGTCTAGGCGTTGACTACCATTTAAAATAATATTATTTTATTATTAGAGTGTGACGTAAGATTTCAATGAAACTCGTTGTTGCGTATTGGGTACGCCATCGAGCATAGAGTTCCCTTTAAAGTAATAATAATATTTTATTCACACGTATGGATAAATATGAAAATTTCACATTCTTTATTTGCCTGGGGTGTTACATCCTTCCCCCCTTTTGGGAATTGCCTCCTTGTAATTTTAAAATTGGGCTTAGAAACATCATTGAAAATCCCACATCGGAATAAGAGTCAGTAAAACTATCCCATTAAAATAAAGAAAGTGAAGTACAAAGGTCACCCAAGTTAACCCATACAAGGATTCCAAATAGGAAAACATGGATATGGATGAAAAAAAGGGTCATGTCTTGATGGAGAGTCATAGAAAATATGTTTAGGAGATAGTTAACCATAAGAAAATCACAAACTTATAATGGGTTAAACTATATTTGATACCCTAGTAAGAAAAATTAACCGATTTTTTTTTTGTTTTAAGTTAGTTTTCAATGAGGAATTTATTTATGAGCATAACTAAAACATAAGGAAATATACTTACTTGTCATGCTGACTTTCACCTTTTACTATATTTCTTACACAAACTCATATTTTCTCCAAAAGACGAGTATTTAGGATGACTAGTTCACATTAAGAGAGCTATAATCAACTTCTAGAGAATCACCTAATCCACAAAAAGAAGAACTATATAATTCCCATGTCTTTAGACCTTAACCAAAACTGAAACCAAAAAGGATAGTATGGGATCAGATAATACCCTAAAAGGATAATCCTTTATAAAAAAATCTATTTTTAATCTCCAAAATTTGTCAAACAATACCCAAAGTTCAACAAAGACCATTAAATAAACATCTATCCATAAAATTCTTCAAAGTAAACCAAAATAATATTGAAACCCAAATATTTGAAGGATTTAACTACATATTCTTCCAAGTTAAATCATAACATTTATCTCCAAACAATATCATTTACTCTTACAGCCTCGTATTGAAAAGTAATTAACCTAATCACATATCCTCCATGATAGGTTAATCATTTCCATAGATAACCAAACATAATCTTAATCTTGATTCCTAAAATCATATAACTAAAAATAATTAGTCAAACTAACTAGGGACTTCACGTAGTCCAGTGGTAGGCGATAAAAACCAGTCGCACTTTGGTTGTGGGTTCGATTCCCGCAGCTTTGTCTGACGCGACGGGTTGTCACACGGTCTGCGTGTTGTCCTTTTTCCAAACTATATAATTCTCAAATCATTCCCCAAAAAGAGATAAAATCATCAAAAATAACCAGAACATAATTTAACCTCATGTTTATCTCGTGTCGTTCATATTCCATCATAACATATAGTAGCCCATAATTACCTCAAAAGTAAGGATCATATAAACCCTAATGGTTACCTTTATAATTATTACATGAAATTCCACATCGGGATGGTCATAACGTACATGATGCATTAGATAACTCACCAAGGTTGAAGTGGTTGATCATGACTCTTTGATAGTTGGTTTAGAAAAACCATGAGATTCCTCATTAAATTCCCCCATTTCATCCGGTCTCTTAATCAGGGAACCACTATAGTTGCCTTCAATCCCATTGTCATTTTGGTGCCTGCTAGATCCATCCATTTACTAAAAACAGAAATGTCAGTGTGCGTATATCAACAAAATCATCATGTACTAATGAGGAAGATAAACACTATGATATATGTACTCATTCACTTTATCTAAAAACTATGACGCTTTCTGAAATCCTAGCCATTATGGTAATGTCACTTATTCTTATAGAATACCCTAACCTCTAATGTTATCTAAACCGACCTTTGATACAAACTATAAGTCCCCAGCCATAAAACGTACTTAATATTGAATTAAATGAATAATTCACATTGAGGATCATTTCAGGTTTAGAGTTTTAGAGAATTAGGACATAACTATTACATCTCAAAATATTACAAAGTAGACACTTCTATTAAGTTTCTATAAAATAAAAACTCTTAAAAAGAAACATGTCTAGTTCCATGTTTTAGACAGCCATACATTTCCTTGATCCCATCCTTAAGCCTATTAAACTTTATGTCCTGGGAAAAACATTTCAAAAAAAACATGGTATGAGAATAAAAAGCTCAGTAAAGGATACACAAAGAAGGAAAACTGTTATTTTTTCAAAACAACAGGTAAACCATGATTACTTCACCAAAGTAATACTTTTCACCTTTATGAAGTTGTAAAAATTCTTCACTGAATAAAAGACCATTACTTACCCTTTTGTAACCAAAATATTACCATAAAACCCATATAATGAACACATAACATATAAATGTAACTTGGGAAATACACATACTTAAATAGAATAACCATACGGTTGACTTCCACACATACTTAATTGAATAGCCATACGGTCGACTTCCATACCCAATGCATTGGAGGTTATAATGTAACCACCCATCCTGGTATTCACGGCACCACTCGTCATATGGTTTATCACGTAACCACCCGTAATATGTCCATGTAAAATCATTAAACATAAAATATTGAAAATATAAACATTTCAATAACAACATTTCATTTGAAATCACAATAAGTAATTCCAAGATATTGAATTAATCAATCAATTTTCAAAAATCATTTAAAAGTGATTTTTGAATCAAAGTGTCCCATATAACTTTCAAGATTTTAATGGAATTATAATTTTAAAACATTAATGTCCATTTAAATAAATAATTAAAACCATTTTAAAAACATGGACATTAATGATAAATATTTGGAATAATGAATCTTTAAAACATTTAAAATGATGTTTTTGTTAAAGAGTTTTTAACAAAATGAGAGACTATTGAATACAAATAATTGTGGACTAACATTTAATCTGAACATTATAATATCATTAGAATAAAGGGATTCATGATATAATATGTCAAAGGATAGTATACACACCACATAAGAGTGAATTTGTGCATAACAACAATGAAGTTTCAATGGAAATGGAAATTGAGATGAAATCCATTATAAAGATGATATCCTTAAATTAAAGATAAATCTATCACATAATTATGTGTGAGAAATATAAATACACCCAATATAATTGGATATTAAGTGTGAAACAATAAGAGGTAATTCACATATAATCTTGTAAAAACAAAACCAGTGACATAGATATTTAACTCAATGAAATGAGATTGAGTTATGATTTCCCATACAAGTTCGTAAGAATTTGTCAATGAGATGATTATGTGTAGAAATAGTAAATACACACAAAGGTTTGTGGAAATTACAAACTAAAGATTACACACATAATCTTGGCATAATAAAATGAAGAAGTATAGGTTTAACCCAAAGAATTGAAAGTGGGTTAAAAAGTTCCCTTACAGAAATCTGACAGCCTAACGACATCACTTTAAAATTCAGAAAATTAGTTGATGAGAGAGAAAATGGTATCTCATCACTTGGACATAAAATTTACATCAATAAGGATATATAAGAACATATCCCAACATAATATTTTGTGAATTAAAAGACATAACAAAAGAAGTCCTTTAGAAAGAGGAGGGTGAAAGGTTCCCTTACCGACTTGGGTAACTTTCGAAACACACACCCCATGGAAGAAGGGTCATACAATGAAGATGTAAATACCAATAATTGGAATTATACTACAGAATGAGTATAATAATGGTCAGTACATACACAACTCAAAGGAAATGGAGTCAAATGTAGCATAAATGTCACGGGAATAAAAGTGAGATGAAAAATCCCTTACGAAAACTCGGCAGCCTAATAGTGCCACTTAAAACATCCAAAAATGGTTTGATGAGATCAAATAGGGGCTCTCATCATATGAAAATAAAATGTACAGTAATAGAAATATAAAATAACATCCCCAAACATAAGAAATATTATATTAAAAGAAATGACATAAAAGAGAGTGTTTAAAAAGAAAAAGAAAGGTAGGATCCCTAACCTCAAGTCCGGCTTGTCTTGTTCGTTTCTTTATATTACTGAATAATAAACTTTGGTCAATTTATAATTGCCTAAGGAAATCCTTTAAATATTATTATTCAGTTCATATAACATATTATAATGTTATAATAATTGTTTAATAATTTTAGTTCATATCAGATGTTTTTGCAGACGTTTGGTACATGAGTCAAAAATGAACTTGTTTGAAAATGATTGTCGATATAGTTATAAGTAAATAATCTAGATAATATTATTAATGATTTAAAATATCATATATATCCAGTATATATTCATTTTTTACTATTCGATAACATTTGGAGATAAAAAAATGATAAGCACCGTTCATAGAGACGGTAGGCCGTACGTACGCATGAACGCTACTTTCATTTTTTTTCATATTAATGGATTTAAAGTTAAAAGAGAGAGATATATATTATAATTCAAGATTTATATCCATCATTGAGATGTAATATATGACATATATATCCATTATAAATATGTACTTATAATAGTACATAACATTTGGAGATAAGAAATGAAATGTACCATTCATGGAGACGGTAAGCCATACGTACGCATGAACGCTACTTTCATTTCATTGGGACATTAATGGAATTAAAACTAGACGAGAGAGATATATATATATATATTATAATTAAATTATAATATATATGTTATATAGATCACATAATTTTATCAATTTCATTCTTTATACATTCCATGTATTGCATGAATGAGTCACATCACTTGAGGGGGCGGTAGTCCACACTTCCTCAAATTAAATTATCGCATTTGTACAACATGAAAAGCATAATGTTATGTATTAATTATAAAATAAATAAGAATAGAGAGGAAATAAATATAATATATATCATAAATAAATATATTTCCATCATAATGGCCACCATGATAGGTGGTATGAGAAGATAGAACAATCATCGTTTTGTGAGGCAGTAATTCGCCATCCACGGAAACAATATGTTCTTTAACCTTTTGAAGGAGGTGTGTGTTAGTGTATCTAGAATAATCTTCATAAAAAAATCCTAGTATATTGAAGATATTGGTTTTGTTAAAAAATAAATAAATAAAAAGAGTTTAGGGGGTTGGGGAAGCAAAATAAAACAATAGAACACTAGGGAAGACTTTACCTTTAAATCGGGTAACTCTGTTTGATTTGAGCTCAAAGGCTTCCTTGGAAAGGATTCCTCTCAAAGGTGAGGCTTAAATGATGAAGAGAGGGATGTGGAGAGATGAAATGGACCAGGTTTGGCCGATCCAAAGGCTTTATTGGTGTGGGTAAGGTGGTAGAGGTGGGGGCCTTTTATAAGAGGAGAGGAGGGGAACTCTTAGAATGTTATAAAAGGTTTCTTTATTTAAAAATGGTATTAAGATTTTAAAGGTCCCAAAAGGATATATTTCGAGGCTAAGGTGATAAGGATTAAAAATACACCCATCCAATAGGTTTTTTACAAGTGCAGGTATTATATTTTACATTATCTTTTCATTTTATTTAAATCGTTAAATAATGAGGTAATCGTTGCATCATCATGGTGTCATAAATAATTTAATTGATTTAATGTCTAAAAATTATAAAAAAAATTATCATGATGTAGGAAATCTTTTTATATTTATATGGAATATTTATAGTCAAAAATATGACTTTTATTACCCCATTTAAAATTTTTTTTAGTAAAACAACACATGTTTGTGAAATTTTAATTTTAACTTTAAATAAAAAGTTATTTATGTCATTTTCCTACCAATGTGGCTCCATGGGGTCCCCAAGTTGACCCATGGATTGTCTTGGGCGGCCATGACTCATCAAATAAGGTTAGGACTTGTGTCGAGTCCATTGCATATTATTAAAACATTATTTTAACCTTAAATTACAGTAATTACCTTTAATCGCGATTAATAAAACTTAAAAGTTACTATTCAACAAAAATTATTTTAATCTCATTTAACCACATTTTACATCCTAATGACAACCATGTGTGTTGAATTTTTGAAATTAAAATCACAAAAGTTTCAAAGTTTCATTTAAATGAAAAATCAGTTTCTTTAACTACCACTTAGTGGTTTCACTATTCATCAAAAATTGAAGTTTTTCAGAAAAATACCAAAAATTCACCCTAATATATATTTGATATTATGAATTCAAAATGATGTCTATTTTAAAAAATTAAACACATATAAGTTTTTTTTAATTAATTTAAGAATTAATTCCCGCTGTCAAAGCAAATAGCTTGTTTTTAAGAAACAATATCTATTAAAAGATTGACACTAGTTTAAGTCCAATTTCAATGTGAAATTAATTTCAATGACCACCATTGGATTAAATGGTAAACATATATTCTAAATACACTTTAATATCAATTAAAAATATAATCTATCAATATGAATAAATCAGATTAAAAGGAGGTTTTGAATTAAAATACAACATTTTTCACTATTCATTAAAAAATTGAAATTATCGGAAAAATAACAAAAATTTAAAAAAAGTAAATTTTGATGTCCAGATAATAAAGAAGGATTTTATTTTGTCAAATACCAAATATAAAATTGAAAAAATTATATTTAAAAAGGGTTCTCCATCAAAAGGTGGTTAATCGAACTTCTAAAGAATATTAGATGATTTATGCTTAAAATAGGATTTATTTGCATTTTAAGCCTCTAACATTAATTGGATAAAAGTAAAAATATTTGAAAAACATATATAATCATTTAGTAGTTAGTTCCTTTCATTCCCTCCATTTCAACAGTTTGGTGTTAACTACCATTTAAAATAATATTATTTTATTATTAGAGTGCAACGTAAGATTTCAAAGAAACTCGTTGTTGCGTATTGGGTACGCCATCGAGCATAGTGTTACCTTTAAAGTAATATAAATATTGTTTTCACAAATATAGATAAATATGAAAATTTCATATTTCTTATTTACATGGGGTGTTACACTTATTCATTGTAAGATGATAACTTGGGATATGTAGAACTCTTAGAGATGATTGTATTGTTTTTTGTTGAGAGATTTTGATGATGGTGTTTTCTATGTGTCATTATCCCTAGTAGGAATTCTGGTTTCAAATGAAATCCTTCTTCGGAGGGGAGGTCATTTTACCTTGTCTTTTAATGTGGGAACAAGCATGGGGATCTCTTAGTTCTCTGGGTTAAAAATTCCTCAGGCATGGTCGGTTGTAAAGAGGTCATGTGAACCTCCCTTTTCATTATTGATGATCGACTTGGTATGTCATCTGCAGAGTTAATGGTTGTGTAAATGATGTGCTTTGAGCCAGTTCTTTTTTGAGAAATCTTTTACTAAGTTGCTATATACACCATGAAATGTGTTCCCTGCACTTTTCCATATTATGAAGATATGATTCTCATATAGAAAATAAATTTAAAGTATGAGTAAATATGTTTTCACCTTGAAGGAGGAAGATTTAGTATTGATTTATATGTGCCAAAAATACTACTCCATACTGATGGATAAGTGTAACGATTCCACCATCTAAGAGTAGGCAGTGTATTTCATAGATCAATGATGAAAAGGTTTCAACACATTAAATTCAATATATGAGTATCCTCCAACAAGACATGGTTTATTTACTATCTAAAGAACAATATATCTCTTCAATGAATTCTATTTGACTAGTCGGAGAGCCTAAATGGACATACAGAGAAAAAGTTATGGTACTCAGATGTTGAAAATATTTTATCCTGAAGAGCTACACGAAGGACCTATGTAGAGGACCTATGTAGTAGTATAAAGTTTCTCAAACATATAAAGAGGACATACAAGGTGGACCTATGCAGAGTAAATCATCCACCCAGGGTCCCCTCTCTGCCTATAAATAGGACCCTTGGGCATCCCATTTCAATGGCAGAAAAAGCGTGAAGATGTCCCAAATCTCCTGTCGCATAGCTCATTAGCCAATATCCCAAAAATTTTCACAGTTAACTCCATAAAACCTGAAAGAATAGAGAGTTAAATGGGGAAAAGTGGTTTAAAGTCTTATCAGGGTCTAGTACATATAGTGAATTGTAGAGCACCTGTGTTGATCACCAACACTTAACACCTCCACAGAGCACCTACGTGAGGCACCTTGCGGAGCACCAACGCGACCCTCTACGTCCATCACTAACCCCCATGAAAAATTAAGAGTCCCACCAAGATCCTTTTGGGTCTATCTGATGGCATTTTTGATTTCTTCCTTTATGTGTCCCGACATCTAGACTCGGAATACCATGCTTTGAGACACTCCACCACACTCAGTGAAGGGCCTTGACTGGACTTACTCCTCTTGGTTCCTTTCACATGATTCGAGTTTGGACTCTCCTTATGGATTTCTCTAATACCTTGAGTTGATACACTACTCTATAAACTCCTCAAAACTCATCACCTAACTCCTTTTTCAGTTAAAATCTCAAATGGGCATCCTCCATTGGAGTAAGCCCCAACCAATCTCAAATGTAACCCCCCTTAAGAGTAATCCCCAACCTATATCAAATGGGAATCCTCCTTAAAAGTATGCCTTGACCGATTTCAAATGGGCATCCTCCTTATAAGTAAGACCCAACCAAACCTCCTATGGGATTCCTCCTTTGGAGTAAGTCCCAACTAATCTCAAATGTGCATCCTCCATAGGAGTAATCCCCAACCAATCCGAAATGGGCATCATCCATAGAAGTAAGCCCCAACCAATCTCAAAAAGGAATCCTCATTTGGAGTTAGCCCCAAACAATCTCAAAGGGCATCCATCCTCGTGTAATCCCCTAACCTTCATCCCTTCATCCCTTCATTTGGACCCTTTTCAAATGTAAAGTGAATAAAAGGAGGGCTCATCACCTCTCCCTCTACCTGGGTCGCCTTAACCTTGTCCATCAAGGACACCATAGATGTGCCCTCCTCCACTATCGGAGGAAGAAAAGTGTATGTGTCATTATTGAATCATTCACATTCTCTTGTTTCTCAAATTGATCATGAACCACAAGGGAATAGAGATTCATGATGATTACAATGTAGTGTGTGTAACTAGATGGCATCCTTGGTAGAATGTTTTCGGCAATTACCATAAGTAAGTTATATGATTTAGAAACTTATAATTTATTCCTTAAATTGATCCAAACATTCCCAAGATGACTACCCATCCCCCTAAAAGAATTTATAGATATCATTTCTAGGTATCCATGTTTGTATCAGTGGGAAATATCCATCCAAAAAATTATTGGATAAATCATCCCAAGTCATAATGGACTTGAGATATTGTATTTTGATTCAATCTATGGATATATCATGAAATGATAAAGGCATAACTCTTAGTGTGATAACATTAGAAGATACACTATGAATCATAAGGCGTTTCAAACTTCTACGAAACTCAAAATATGATCTTGTGGATCTTCACTCTTGAGTCCACTAAATTGTCCCCGATTTTAGATCCTGTGAATGTGTCCATGTCTTATTTCAAATGATTGTAGTTTGATTTTAGGATAGATTACATTGGGTCCAAACTTCACTAATGGATGGAACGTTATAGTCCCTGATGGTGGGATACTTCAGTAATATCCACTCTCCATATTTTTTTGGTGGCACATATGGAACATTTTGATCATTCAGTGGTGTAAGATAATTTCATTCAGACATATTATAACAAAGGTGTTTATATATGTATCTTTAATACATGTGGTAGAAATTTAATAATTAATGATCATATAAAATATGATAATGTTTCAAAGGACCCTAGATCATACACTATCAGAATGAAAAGTATATAGGTAATAATTTATTGGTGAAATTGTAAAACTGGAGGATAAAGAAGAAATGTGGGTCTGGGGTGATCGTTGTATCATATTAGATATTATTATTCCTATGAATCATGTAGTCTATGGAAACAATTAAAAATTTTACTGACCGAGTATGATAATTGACTCAGAATGGGTGTGGTTCAAATTAGAAATTTTTATGTCCTAACAATGCTAACTACAATGTAATGGTAGTGCAGGGTATAACCCATAAGGATCGACTATAAAATATGGAGACATAATGATATGAACCAAGTAAATGGATTTCACACGTGATGATGAGGAGTTAGTTTTCTATGACATATGTAATTTGGTGTTAATTTATGTGAAATAGAGGGAACATGATAAATTTCAGGGAATATAAAATTGTATTCCTAGATCAATCATTGGATAGTTATATGGATTATGATATGAAGTAGTGAAGAAGTCACCAATTGTTTTTTTGTAACGAGTTTGATATACCCTAGATGGAATCCACTCATTAGTCAAGAGGTTGACAATAGCCCAAGTGAATAAGTCATGGATTCAATTTAGAAAACATGACAAGCTATGGGTCCTCCTATTTCATCTCCAATAATGTTTGGGTCCTTCTATTTCAATTCCACGAATCTTGGTTGTGTAATATAATGTTATTGATAATTTTTCATTGACCTATCTAATGGAAAAAGGGTTAATAAATTTTTATGTATACATTCATTAGGTTTACATAACTCAAACTATTGACCCCTAACCCTTTTGGATTAGTCTTGCATGATAACGTCAGTATTAAACAAGGTTTAAATTTGAATAATTCTTGACATATTGATTAAAAATTACATATTTATACAATCCATGGTTAAAAAATTAGAAATAAATTAGAAACATACATGGATAAAGGAATAAAAAATAAAGAAATAATTGATATTGGAACACAAATTATATCACAAACAAAAATAAACAATCCTTGTAATAAAAGTTAAATAGTAAAATAATTATCAAAAAAGGTTTGAAAGAATAGAATAGAAGAAGTTTGGAATGTGTGAGAGGGAAAAATTGAAAAATTAAAGGAAAGGAGTGGTCCCTCTATTTTTTTCATTATTCACTAAAATATATTTATGCCCTTAAAACTAATAAAATGTAAAGGATTTGAGAGATAGTCTTCAGTTTTCATTGGTTCATACTCAAGAAATCCACATCTTGAATAGGGTTAGTGATGTGTTATGCCTAAATTTTATGAATTTTTAGTTTATCATATTTTTTAAAATTGAGATTCTATTTCCTATAAAAAGCAACCAGACCCCAATGAATTATATTATAAAACCTCTATGAATATAAAATAAACATATCCAATATATTTATATATATATATATATATATTCATCATCCATAGGTATAACAATTGTCTCTGAAAGTAGGGTAAGTTTGTGTGTCAAAATGGGGATTAACTACACACCATTTCTGTAGTACTATATCCACTATGAGTATTGATTAGAAACTCCCTTATTTATGTTCTAGGTAAATGCCATATTTTATTTGAAAAACATATAAGATATTAAAGAGTGTAATTATCAACAACAAAATGAATAATTTTATAAATTTAATTCTATAACTAATGAACATTCCACATCATCTTTATAAAATTTTAACTCCGTTTTAGTGATCACATAATCATATTATTTGTCACTTTTCATCCTCCAAGGATAATTCCATGGATATTTGGGAAATTGAATTGAATAAAGTCCCATATCATTATAATTAAATCATTTGAAATTAAAAAAATATATCTTTCTCTTATATTAAATATATTGATGTGCAATTTCTCCACATGTGTGTTGGACTACTAAGTCTTTTAGGTAACACCCTAGGTTTTTCCTCCCACAGTTATTGCATTTTTGAATATATACCATTTCCCTTATTTTCCTTTTTTTAATTCCATTCAACATGGAGCTTAACCTTCCTATTTTTACCTATATACATTTTAATGTAGTAAACATAGTGAACTCTATAATGGTATTGATATCACTAGTCACATTATCTACATTTTAGGGAAATGTTTGCGATACACGTACACTTCAAACAATTTTTCTTAATATATTAAATAACTTGTCATGTTTTCTTCCAAAATTGTATACATAATCTATAGCATGCCTTTCTATACTTCACAAGATAGATTCTTACTTATCCAAATCATCCTCTTAATTTTTTATTTAGATTACAAATATTCATTATATAGTAACTCTTTTTTCATATGGAATATAAGTTTCTGTCAAAACCAATTTATTTGTTTTCCATTAAATATCCCCAAACTCATCTTCCTTATTATAATTTTCAATCAACAATCACCACTCAAAAACATCTACCTTTAATTGATTGGGAGATATGATAACATTATCTCTTTTAGTGCAGCCAATGGAAAGGAATATTTTCTATAAATACCTGATTCATTTCTATTTCACTAGTGGATCAATGGATTCAAAATAAATATCACAGTATCTACCAAAAAATTGATATAATTTTTTCACCCCAAAATGAGGTGAATCATGTTGTTCTATATGAGCAAAGTTATTTTTCATAATATAGATTTGATTCCCTAAAATATGCATCATCTTCTCAACTCCAACATTAGCTTTAATGACTTTATTGGGGTGGATATCTCTACAATGACTATGGGTGTTGTCACGGTTTCTAATTCATCTATTTAGTTCCATTTCTATAAAGAGAATATACATAACAGGAACATGAATATCACTATGAGTTTAAAATTAGGGTATAATTTTATAAATTTCTTTGAAATTTGTGTAATATATTTTTTGAATGTTCCTTGAATATCATAAATGTTTACCTGGGTTTGTGTTATATATATATGTTCTTATAAGTCTAGTTTCTATGGTTTTTACTAAACTTATATTGATACCAACTAAAAAAAGCCAAACTATATTACCATAAATCTAGTAGTTATTTTATTACATTGGTATAGAATACATCATCCATGCTATAGAAGATCCAACAATTTACAATTCTAAGAACACAAGATATATAAATGATTATTACATTACATTGAATCCAAAACCACATTATTTAAAAGAATGAAAAATGTATTATCCTCCTTGAAATAAATTTTTCATACTTAGTATTATTCTTGATTTCATAGGAAAATGGGAAACAATATAATGCGTTAGAATATATACCAATTAAGGGGTATCATGATATATAAGCTATCATAATATTGGCATGGAATAATCAATTTGGACAGAATAAATAATTACAAAAATTACATAATCAAATGATTCAGTGGACATAACATATTCATGGACAATAAAAAAATGCTTGGATAATAATAACGGATCACATAATGATGGGAATTAATAATGACATAAATATTAATCAAACCATCAAGGTACTTTGCTAATTCATATTACATAATTGTTATATACACTCACATTAACCCATCAAAGTGGTCTTATAACAATTAATAGTGGAATAAGGGGATATATAATTTCATTTTCCACCCATTTAATAAAATTTTAAATGCATTCTATCACAAAAAAATTATTACATGATATAATGTTCATGAAATAAATAATATAAGTACATAACACAATTTCTCAAAGGGGCATTTCATAAAATATTTTTTATATAAATTAATGAATTTGATTGTATGAATTTATTTTCACTAATCAATGATTTAGAAAATTTATCTAGTTGAAATCCATATAGAATAACTAGGGATTTAAAATATTCAAATAAAAACCTTTATAAAGTGATACATATGAGATTATAGTTATTGGGTGTACAAAAAGACTCAGATGATTTTGGTTTCAAAGTAATTTAATACATATATTTTTAAATGTATGAAATATATAGAATTATATATAAATCATTCATAATGTTATGAAAAGTCCATGTAAATAATCAAAAGAATATCTCTCATGAGTTTCAATCCAATTGCATAGTAAGGTCTCATTCATTTTTCACTAGAATGATGATAGGGATATACCCAACCAACACATTTTGGCATTACTAGTCCAATATTAATATATTCTAAAACCACATTCACTTTTTTGTATCCATACATTGATTTATTCACTCTCAAATAACACACTCTTTAGTTCAAAAATATTTAGGATGATTTTCTAGCTATATGATGGTGTCATCATTATAAAGATTTATGAAAAGTTTATAATGGGTCTGAATGAGTAATAAATCATTATAAATTTTTTTAAATGGATGATAATATCATTGAATTAAATTAATTTATTGTATGGAAAGGATTTTTAAAATATAATGTAAAAAAGGAAATGAAATTGAAAATAGAAGAGGTTGATTGGGAACCATTACCATAAGAGAAATCTTTTTAAAGATGTTTAATATTAAATTGTAATCATAGGAACTAAATTGAGATATTATATATAGAGTATATGAGAGGATGGATGTGGTTAGAAGTTTTAGAGAGGAGAGGGGTGAGATAATGTGTGATTATTTGTGTTAAATATGAGGGAATGTTTTATTAACTTAATAGCATAAATATTTTAAATATGGTTTATGGAAGATGAAAAGCAATTATATTTCCCGTTTTCATTTATGGTTATAGAATAAAATAAATTTATTTTAATATTATGATGATTTTTAAATATTATTCCATTATTTTATATTATTTAGACCATAGAAATGATTATTTTCAACAATAAATTATTTTTTTATCAATAAATAATATTTTATAATTGGGAAACTGTATTATTGGTCTATAAATTGATTCTTATTCATAATATTGCATAATATTTATTAAAATAACATATATTTTATCCATGATTTATTATTTTTTTATTACTACATCATTTTTAAATCTTTACGATGCCATAATGATTTCAATATATTTATATTTTATTTCACTAATTAATAATAATTTTAACTATATTGGGAAAATATGAAAAACTCACCATTGAAAAATCTTGAGGTTCCGATTTTAAATTTATGTTCATTTTCATGAATATTATTTTATATCTATAAAAAATTCAAACATTAAATAAAATAATTATATATTTTGAAATCAAGAATTTGTCCCCAAAAATTGATACACTATATTTTATTTTATCATTTTTATCTAATATATATGTTTATCATTACATTTATATTACATGGTCAGTATACCATACTATTATTTAATATTTATATTATTTTCAATTGGTTGTATTCATTTAATCAAAACTTTTCTTTATAACTGTAATTTAATATTAAATGGTCATATTCCTAATGTTCATATTTCTATAGATAAATTACAAAAGTGTCATATTATGAAGGTATGATTAAATCATTCAGATTACAAAAGGTCAAAATATTACTTTTATATACTTCATTCTGAATCCATCATTCATATACTTCTCTTATCTTCTACACTATATTAATTTTAATGTTTGTTATTTTCTTTATAATATTTTTGTATCTAATATACATAAAATTATTCTTTAATTATACTCCTCCAAATTTTTTGCTTATTTTATGGACATATATTTTTACATGTAAATGGTACTTGTTTGACCTGTTATAAAAAATTTAATTACCTAGTTTTATTTTATATTCCTATTCTTGTGACATTATGCAAAAAAAATAAAATGTAAAATATGAAATAGTTTTTGATAGGGAGAGCTTATTTATAATATTCAAATCCCAAGTGTTTCAATTTATATTAATTTGAAATCCATTCATTGAATTGTTATAACTTATGTCGATCCTTTAAGGTATTTCAGTCAATTTTTCTAAAATTACTTCATAATATTTTCTATTATTAAAGAGTTAATAAATGGTTTAATTATCTCCAAAATTTTAATAATTCCGTAAAAATATTTTTAATTCATTATATAAAACTTTGTATCCATCCATGAATGGTTGTAATATAGAAATGAATTATATTTCCATGTGTGGTAGTTTTCACTTACAATAAGGCTATGTTATCATTATCTAACACATTAATGTCTAAGAAAGTAGATGATATAATATATTTCTCAAATCATAAATATTTTATAAATATTGTATATATGTTCATTAAGTCTATATTTATCACCATCCAAATAATGCAGTGATGAGAAAAAAATTATAGCACTACATGGAGACGAAAGGTTGTATTACACAATAGAAATGTTTTTTGGTTTCCATAGGATGGAATATAGATAAAAATGGATATAACATTAAAATAGAAATATCTTATATTAGTTAATATATTGATTTAATTATTTTAATATTATTAATAAATATATATAGGATGCTAAATAATAAATGAGCCTGAAAAATCTCAATTAGAACATATATATCTATTTTTGGTAACATCCTTTGGCTTACAGCTTAATCCTCCAGGATTTTATATTTTGGTGATAGCATGACCTCTAGGACATGGTTATGGATTTTCGGAAGGTATTTTTTCATGTATTTCTCATTATAAGCCGCTTATGTAATTCATAGAAGAAGGTAAAAGGGGTTCCCTCTAATAGGTGAGGTGGGAGGAAAACGTGTATATACATGAAACATTATGATATAACATATATACTACATAACTCAATCGAAAAAAAATTATAATATATTGAAGGATATAAATTTTAGAATAAAAAATAAAACCAAAAAATGAGGCTTAAGAATTTTTTTCATATTTAAACCTTATCCATTTATTTTTAACTATTTTAACTCATTGTACCCTTCAAGAAAGTGATAGATATTTATAATGAAAACTATAAATTATGACAACAAGTTATGTTCAAATTGATAACAAATTTTAATTTCACTTGTTAAAAATATGGAATCAATTTTTATAATATCAAATTTCTATATGTGTTTGAAATATATTTTAATATATGATCATAAAACGTAATGAAAAATACTTTTAGAAAAATGTTTATTTTAATCACAAAAAATATTTAAGAATAAAATAAGAATAATGTTTATTCCAATAAGATTAATTTTATTATGTTAAATTAAAGAGGCTTGTTTTTCATTAAATAAAAAATAAAACTAAAATGAAACCTGTAAATACATGATAAATATTGAATAACCAAAAACATTTTTTATTTATATTTTAAAAATGTTAATAATATATTTAAAAAATAAACATTATATGTTTTTATTAGTTAAATTTCTTCTTCAAAAGTATTTTCTAAAAAAGGTTTTCATAAAAATTAATTTTTTTATTATATCATTATAATTTCATAAATGTTAGATTTTTTTAATAATATTTATTTTTTAGTATACAAAAAAATCAACCATTTTTTATAAAACTAAATAATTCTGCTCAACCTAATCATAACATGTTGGATTCAAAAAAATTATTTTATAAAATTATATTTATAAAATTTGGTAATTTATTATTTAATCACATTATTTAGTAAATATAAATTCATTAGATTATTTATTCTTTAAAAGTAAATGCTTACATTATTTAATTGAAGATTGGGGGTCACATTATTCCCTCCTTCAAAGATTAAATTCTTGACATTTATAGAATTTCAACACATGAATTGATATGGATAGTTATTAATCATAACTTATTTAGGTTCTGATGTTTCCTCTCGTATTATATGATTAATCCAAATTACTTTTGATAATTTAATCTTTTGATTTCTCAAAACATGTATACTAGTGTTCAGAACCTAGATAGGTAATTTACATTAATATAAATCAGGTTACAGTTATATTTACTCAAAGGAGATAATATGAATTAATTATGGAATGAAAATTCTCAAAAATGATATATAGAACACATCATTAACTTTAGAGAGTCTTGGGATAATTTAAAAATAGAAATACAGATCTCTAATTATTTCATGAATTTCAAAAGTGTATATCTACCGAGGACTATGTTCCCCTTTTGTAGATAAATATAACACCCTTCTAGGGAGATACCTCTAAGAATGAATAACCCCATACCTGAAATTAAAAATCCTTCCTAAAGATATCGGTATATATATTTTTCCTACTTTCATTTATCTTGATATTATTATGAATAAATGGTACATTCAATGTTCATTCCTCAATATTTTCTCAGACTCAAAGATTCCATTCACCAACTACATTCCAAAAAGTTGGTGAATGACATTTTTTCGAATAAAAGTATTTATATTATTCTATTTAAAATCTTTAATGAAAAATATTATTAAGATAAAATATTACCAAATGTTAAAACTGATCCCACAAACCTTGAAATACATGTTAGTACGATATGAAAAAATATTATAAGGTTTGAATAATTCATACAGGTTATCCATTTATATAAGGATTATAATTATTTCTCAAATATAAAATGATGTAATGAGACTTCTAAAAAATATATTTGAATTTTTATGTAAATTGTGGTTCATGATCATATACAATCAATGGAGGTTCACCATTAAGTCTTAAAACTTCATTAATTTTGAGTTTTTTGTGTTTTTAGAGTGGAATATCGTCCCTTATTATGAGTAAATATTCATACATGGCAAGGAAATAAATAATAACCTATATCGAATCATAATTTATATTAGTTTCTAGTTTATATTAATCAATTCCCTAGTAATATCATCCAATTACCATACAAGAATAAGTAGAGGATTCATGAAACTTTTATGATGTTTTTTATTAGCTATTACTCATTGAAAAACCAAGAATATTAATGAATATTATAAAATATCATGTTATATATTATCCAAATATAATGTTTCCTTCAAATACTGATATATTTTGGGGATTCCCTGGCGTATAAAGAAATTTTTGAGGTATTATATTCATCTAATAATTCTCTTTTTAGAAAAGACTTGGATGGAACCCATAACTGCTATCAAAATTTCAATATACTGTTTTCATAGATAAAGTCAACCAAAATCCCATCATTCATAACATTCATTTTCATTTCAATATTTTTATTATCATGCTTGCATAATTTAATTTTCATTAATAAGGATATATTATGATATATTTGGTATGTATACGATGTTTCACATTATTTAATGATTTACATATACATATTTAAAAAATTCATGAATACAAGATCTCTATTAATCCAAATGTTAAGAAAAACTTGTTATAATTCCTAATCAATGTATCAACCACCGAATTTTCATTCCAAGGATGGTATTTTATTGAGAAAACATGATTATTATGTATTTATATCCATATCATTGTACCCGTATTGAGATATTTCCATCAGAATATGTATTTTAAAAAAAATTTGATCTATATATTGTTAATATTTTTTACAATAAATGTTATGCCTCCATATCATAAATGAAAATATTATAACTAACTATATAATATCTTTGTTTGGATAATTTAATTCACAAATATTACTACCTTGATTCTTAGGAAATAACTTTATCATTTTCCATAACCACAAAAGCAAGTCACTTTTTTTATGCATCACTATATATGAAAAATTCATCCATTTCTGATGGTAATGTCAATATTTTTGAATTAAGAAATCTCATATCCAAATATAAAAATTTATTTACATTTTTATGAATATATGAAAATAACCCCTTTAGGTGACAACATGGTTAAAAGGTTACATAATTAAAAATATTTTAGATCAAGTCATTGATAGTAATCTGCTAATCCAAGGAAACTATGTAGCTTGGTTATATTAATAGTTTTTGGTTATTTCATCACTACATTTTTCTTTAAAGGATCAATAGGTATCCTTAGATACAATATGGATATGAAAAAAACATCTTGAATTCAAAATTCACATTTTATTCATTTTTAATATAACGAATTTTATCATACAATCTTAAGAATGATTCTCAAATAACACTTAATAAAATCACAGATTTTAGATTATGTCATGATATTGTCAATAAATACCAAAAAAATATATATTTAATAGATAAATAGAATTTTCATCATATGAGTTTGCATTAGTTTATTCAAAAAGAAAATATATAAATTCAAAATTTCCATACCTCATATGAAATGTTATCATTAGAATATCTTCCTTCTTTACCCCCAGTTAATGATCCCCAGATAAAATATCAATAATTGAAAAAAATTGAACTCTTGATGTTTTTTGAAGAATCCATAAATTTGGTTTAATTGATATTTTTTATTTCTATTAGTGAAACTTATTTCCATGTACTCTATGAACATCCTCATAGGCCCGTATTTCCTCACAACAAAAAGAAAATGGTATCCCCATGGTAAAACACTATGACATATATATCATTTATCAATAAAATATTTTAGTTATTTATTTAGTTTATCAAATTACACAATATAGATACTATAAGGATTCTTAGATATAGGTTTAACATGAGAGATGATATCAATGGAAAAACCTACTTTATGATCTGATGGATACCTAGCTAGCTCTTTATAAAAATTAACAGTGTATTTATACACAATGGAAACAATATATAATATAAGTATACTATTCACATTCTTAAGTTTCATTTTATATTCTTATATAATAATTTAATTAATTAGAGATAATGGAGGTGGATTTGGATATAATTCAAATGATATAGACTCTCCTATATAGACATTGGACTATATATCTCCATCTCGAATCATAATCTCCTCCACATAGAAATATGTTTTCACATTAGTAATTCAAATAAAATCCATTGAATGGGTTTTATCAAAGTAAAACATTTATATAATTCAATTTATTTAAATATTTTATGACTACATTTTGTAATTAGAAGTGACTGACATAACATTATTGTAATATTATTTTTCTATGAGTCTTGATTGACAAATCCATTCTTACGATGTTAAGTAAATATTTAATTTTCTTGTAAATTTTAAATATATTAATGAGTGAAGTTATTATAAATAAAATAAAACATTATATTAATTTTATATTACAATAAAATAATCATCCACAACATCTTTAGGAACTTCAACTTTTACTCTACTAATTTCATGAGCATGGGATTCTCCCCTTGTACTCTATTGTGGGAGGTTACCTTGACTCTTAGAACATTATTTTGAATAATTTTCCATAACATTATATTTTTAATACTAGATTTAATTGGTTTCATTATTTCCAATTTATTTATGATCCCTAGAACCCCATTCTACTCACATGAAACAGACTCTTCTTCCCATTAAGCATGTACCTATTGGGTTTTTCCTATATTTATCACATGTTTGAAAGATCATCCTCACTTTATTCTTTAATGAATTTTTTATGTGCTTAGTGGACCTATTATTGTCTTGATTTCTAATTAATATATAATATATATAGAATTATTTCTTTATTTTGAGATCAATTGATTTTATATCAATATATGATGAATTATTTTTGAAACTAGTGCCCTATAAAAACATGGCCTATTATCATTAAATAAACTATCAATATTATTATATGGATTATTTATATAGTCAAAATATAAATGGATATTATTTAACCATCATCTCGATAATTTATAACACATTTTTCTTCCTCTTTAGTTAAGTGAGAAACAACCTCTTAATTTTATCACACATCTCTCAAGGAATTTATATCATAAAAAATATAAATTAAAAATTTCTACTCCATAGTATTTATTTCATCAAATTATTAAGTGTTCTAGATCAATAACCATATTTCATATCATGAAACTTTTTATTATGTCCTTATACAAGATATTCTAAATAAATGTGTTGGTGTAATACTAAATCCCATCTAATATGGAATGCCTATTTTTATGTTTCATGAGACAGGTTGATGTGTCAAATGGATATCTCAAATTTGGCCCCACCCATCCCAATAATATCTTATTCATTCAATATATATTGGGTGATCAAAAAAATTCATTCTAAAAATTTATTATGATACAAACTATATCCATATTTCATTAAGAATATAATGTATTTTCCCAGTTAATGAAATTGAATTCATAATAAACATCCTTCAACTAAAATAATTTGTTTAAGGGGTATATTAGTGAATCAATATCAATGTGGTGGAAATGATGGAATAAAAGTCCATGATACTTAAAATATAAACATTGAGGATAAAATAATTTCTAATAAAATGACAGAGAGTGATATGATATGTGATCGTGTGAATTTTAATGAACATAAAACCATAAATTAATAAACAGTGACAAAAGGCCATAAATTCATGAGAAATTAAAGTTATTCAATAAAATAAATCCTTTTAAAAAGAGAAAAATATTATCAAAAATTTAAAAAAACACCCCTAAAACATATTTTTTAGAATAAAGTTATAAATAAAATTTAGAATTATTTTAATTTTTTTATAAAACTAATTATCTAATAGTTTGATAACTATTTAAAAAAAATTAACAATATATTAAGAAAAATATTTTATTTCAAAGTAACCACATAAACATATAGATGAATCTTAAAAATGTATAAAATATATATTGGTGTGAAAGTTAAATTAATATGTATTCGTTAAAAATTTAATTTTGTACATTTTTAAAATGATATAAATAACCATTAATTTTATTTTGAAAATATTCCTTTTTAATTCATTGTAAAATGTATAATTTTTTAAAAACTAACATTCTTAACCATCAATGTATAAATAAAAAAATTCTTGTAATATTTAATAAAACCACAATATAAAAAAAACTAGTTGTAAGGTATCCATTAAAACATGATATGTTTTAAATTAATGGAACATACATTTATATTAATAGTTTATTCTCGATCCAAAAAGTGAAAAAAGAGAAAAATACATAAATTCAAAACATAACCAAGAAAATAATAAAATAGATGGGGTGAATTAATTTTCATGACCCGTCAAATTGATTATTTTTTAATGTTTATTTATAGAACATACCATACCCAAGGTCATCTATAAAGAATAATTGGATGTTTAAAGTGTGTATTATAAAGAAATATTAATATGATAGGGATAATTTTGAAAATAGTTTTAAAATAAAATGACTTAATTGAAAAGTTTAATATTTGATAAATAAAAATGGTATTTTAAGAATTATTAAAGAATATGGCCATTTCAGTTTCAACACATATATATTTTTTTATAAATGGGATATTTAAATTTCACTACACATATTTTTTAGTTCATTTCTTTGAAAATTACACATGGTTTAATGGAATCCTTTTATTGAGGATAATCTAGATATCAATTCCCTTCATTCCCTTTATAATGACGCATAAAGAACCGCCCCTTAACACATCAATCATGTAGTAATGGTTTGGATATCAATAAAATAACATGTGAAAAATCATACTAAAATGTTACATATTAGTTAGAGAAATAGAATTCTCTTGATGTCGAATTGGAACAACAAAATATTCCCAATTAAATATTAACCCAATCAGTATTGAAATTAAAACGTGTTACACATAATTATACCAAAGTAATTGATTCAATGGAGGATCTAGGTAAGATAAAAATTAAATGAAATATTTGACACCAAAATTACACCGAAGTATCAAATGAAAAATTGTCAAGACGCCCTTCACAATATGTGTAGCTATCTTGAAATGATCATCCACCATTTAGCTCACCTTCGAGAGCAGGAGGAGGTTTGAGTGGAAATTCATTGTAATAATTGATTACAATATTAGTATAGGGTCCCCCAGATCTTATTATAAGTGTATAAGAATCGTTTTTGTATCAAAAATGGTATAGATGTTTTCCTTGTTTTAACTTAAAAATGGGGTTCCCAATATGCCATTTTTTAGGAAATGTGAAGTTGGTTTTAGGCACAAATATGTTTTAAGACCACATAAAAAATGGATTATGGAATACATAAAATAATATATCACATTTTATAAAATAGAAAACATTTGTTCCCACTTCTTTAATATGTTTACCCAAAAAACTTTATCATCTGTATGTCGAAATCTCTAGATATGGCTAAAATACAGAGCACTGCTTTTGACTTCGAGAAAATTTATTTCCTTTGATAGATTGGTTTTAATAGGCCCTTTAATGGAAGAATTTGGATTTTTATTCATAATAATTGATATATAAAATTTAATTTGGGGAATTATAGAAAATATCAGAATAATTGGATGCACGTAATAGTTTTAGTGTTCATTTTAGTCCCAATGTGTTCTTGGATTCCCGTATAGTTTCGCCCATTTTTCTTCTACATCATCATGGGCCCTAAAAGTCACCTCCAACTACAGTACAAACAATAAAATAATTGAGTAGGCCATTTTACCAATGATTAACAAGAAATATTTCAATCAAACGTGAAGTTCAACTTGTTGTCATTTTTTTTAATTTACAAAAAAATCCATTTCATACAGTGGAGTAAGGGTGAAATTAAACTGTTAATCAGGGTGTGATCATGGGGATTAAAATATTGTGATAAAATTTTTATATAAAAAAGAAATATTAATATAAACAGTTCCACAATAAAATGGGGTTATAATAGAAATTTCGAACACATGGTCCCTTCTAAGAAACACATGATTGATTTTCTCTAACTAAGAAGCGTTGAGATGATGTTTTGTTAAGAAGAATATAGATGAGTAGAAATATTAATTTAATATATATTTTTTAATATATAATTCACATCAAAATGATATTATTTACTTAATATGTTTCAAAAATGTTTTTGTTTTTAATATATTTTATTTTAAGGGATTAAGGTAAATAGACTGAGTCTAACATAGTGATGTAATCAGATAATGTGTGGCTCTAAATTTTGATATGATTATGTTCAGATTTATACACATATATATGTTTTATAATGTAAAATAAGGTGATTCTTTTATGTTATTAATAGTATTAACTATCCTAGATATAATAGTTTATTCAATATTATACCTTTATTTTGTTGATGGAATAATGTTTGAAATACGAATAGATGTATGTTTTGTGGAATATATTGAAGAAGTTGGATTGGATGGACAGGGTTATCAAGTGAATTCAATAATCATTCAATTTCATTAGATGTCATTTTTAAGTCTATAATACATAGAAAATTCAGTTCATTAGACATACTCTAAAAAACTATTGTTTTATTATTGATCAAACTAAGGTTTCTCAATGAAGTTGTTTGATAGAAGAAATATATGAATTTTGAGATAGTGGATTTTTTTGGAAGATTAAAGAAGATGTTCAAAATTACTTTCCATGTGATGGAAATAGATAAAAGATTTCATATGGATCCATTAGAAAAAACCCTATTGATTATAGATATGTATTCTACCAAACAATGAAAAACTAGAAAGTAAAGAAAATTATGAGCTCTCTAGGTAAAGAATCTATTATAAATATGAAATAAATTTTTTAGGGTATTTATAATTTATTTTGTAAAGGTATTACTTTTTAGTTTTTGTATTTTGATGGTCAATGATTCAATAACCATGGAGAAAATATCGTGATTCTAGAAATGATTTCATAATGGTTTTAATAATATTAACACTAATATATAAATAAATTATTCATTGCAATATATTTTCCGAATTGTTTAGTAAGTTTTAATTGGATCTCATTTATAATAACACATGTTTGATATTCAAATTTTATAAGTAGGAAATTCAAATTTTGAGTTTATTCTTCACTTTTTCATTTTAGATAAATAAACCCAATATAAATAAAAGAAAATTATGCTATTAAAAGGATGTTTATGTTTTATTAACAAATATTTTATTGACTAAGTTTTTTGCTAATAGAAGAGCTTGAGATACATTATATCATTGCATCATAGGCAATATCACCAGATAAAGTGATACTAGACTATAAGGACCCGACATTAAACATTACATAATCATGTTTTTTGTGTCACGAATTAAATTTCATACATTTGGAGGTCTTTATGGTTTATAGTATTATAGAATTAGTCCATCACCCATACATAAATTAATATTACATCACAAAGTGGAAACTTATGATTAGTATCTGATTTTCAAATAAAACAACATTTATGATATGATATGATTTATTTTCATGACATATATTCATAATTTTCTTATTAACCACATCCTTCTCTCTACTCATCTATAAAAAATATATTTTTTAAATGTGGTATGGGAGTAAAAAATTAATTAAGGTACATATAAGAATAAGTAATGAAACATGTTATTTCATGAATACATACACAATATTTTCCTTTTTCGAAATTAAGCATTGGGCTGAAAATAAAAAAATTACTACCTAAAAAATAATCTTTTATAACCACTTATTTTCATAAACATTTCATTAGAAATGATAAATGAAAAATATAAATCATAATGGTTTTTTTCAATCCTGAAAAAATTATCTAAACATGTAAAAAAATGTTGTATATTTCACCCTTACGAATTAGAATATACTTTATTTTAGAAAAACTCTGAAAAGTAATCACATATAAGAATAGGATATTGAACATGGTATCATAAGATCCATGAAACTTAGAAAATTGGTAAAGAACACAAATCATGAAATAATTCTATGTCAAGACTAAATTCTGAGATTGCATCACATGGTGGATAGAGTCTAATAGTGTATTATGTTTTCTCCTTAATCAAATACATAATGTCAACTGAGGCAAAAGATTTACCAATTTCATTAGAGCACTATTTTGATGCACCCATCATAACATGGTCATGATTATGTGTGCCAAAAAAAGAAATCAATCATAAGGAATAATTATAATAACTACCCATGGAATAAAATGGGATAAATAATCTTTCCTCATATCATAATAAAAAAAATTATAATCAAGTCAACATATGAATGAGAATATGTAATGTCCCAACCCATAAAAGGAAGTTATAATAAGATAGTGTTTAATGTTATAGAAATATATACAAAAAATTAATGGGAGATAAAAAATGATCTTGATATAGAATAGTCATTACATAAAATAAAGTGTGGTTCATAGATATCCCTTACACTTATAAGAAAAACATTTCAAGTTTCTAAAATATAATATTCATTTAAAACACTTTTTGTAAATACATAGAAAAAATGAAAAGATTATTTAGAAAATTAATATTTAAAAACTCTAAAAGTAGGATTTGAAAGTTAATTATAACTTATTTAGAAACATGAGAATATTTTTTTATGAAAATACTGTAAATAAATTAAAATATGGCAAAAATTACCTTTATCATCCATTGATGAAGAAATAAGAAATTACTCAATATCTTCATAAGAACATGGACATGGAAAAAAATTGGATGTGAAACATTCAAAGTTGATTTTTTTAAGAATTTCAATTTCCTTGATTTTGAGTCATCACATATGTTATTTATCATTATGTGTAGTAAACATAGGTTAATTATTTAATTTCATAGAAACGGTTTCATATGTTTTTATTTTCACACCCAAAAGTTCATGGAGGCATAATAAACTAATTAATTTAACAAATTATATGTATTTGTGAGATCTAGTGAATTTCTCATCGAAATATTTTAAAAAATAATAGGAAAGGGTATTGTGAAATGGGTTTTCTTAGTTAGGAGTAACTGTTTGGAAACCATTATTGAGGGTCATTCCATGGGTTAGTGACATTTTTCATGTTAGGAGCATGATTACTATATCCTTACGAGTCTCCTATGAGAAACCATGTGGTGTCTCATTCTTGTATTGTAGTATGATCATGGTTAGCACACAATTTATTAAACCTTATCTTTTTCTATAATTATCTTTATTTTGTAACATATTTATATTGTTTTTTCTCTTTTTTTTCTTCCATTTATCACCCAAACTCTCTTATCTCTCTATTTCAGATGCCCCCATCCCCTCATCCTATCATGGTTGCATGGGCCACCCCCCTGATATGAACCTCTCTCCTCACCATTTATTTAGATTTATCCAAGAGTTGGGGTTAACTCTTATAGTTAAGGTATCTATATCCCACTTCCTTCCATTTCATGTTTTTTCACTTCTCCATATCACCTCATTCATTATTCTAAATCCTAGTTCAATGGTTGAATATTTTTTTTGTTTTTTTCCTTTGTTAGGTAATGTGATGCATCTATCAATTTGTCTTCATGTGTGTTTCATCATCTTCCACTGAAGGGTAAGTGTTTTGATTCATTTTTGATCACATAAGACTATATGAGGTACATTTTCCCATATTGTTTTCTTTTTGACCAATTTTAATTGTGGGATTTTTGTTATTTATGTTCAAATATTAGTTTCATATAATATTTTGATGTTGCTTTGAATTTATCCTACACATATGTGCATATATAGATATGTAAATATATATATATATATCTTGGTTTCACCTTTGTATATTTTTTCTCTGGTTGGTTTGAATATATATTATTGGGATAGAGGTGTTATATATATATATTGAAATATGCATGTAATGTTAGGGGTGGATTTGAGTGGTCATCAGTAAAGGCGATGAGTATTGATTTATTTTAGATTGACCCTCACTACCTTAATGTAGGTTTCACTTTTTCATCACATTATTATACATTCCATATTATTATTATTTTTTGTAGAATCAATTTCCATTTGAATTATTAATAAATATGTATCTCCCATGATGGTACCATTTTATTGGAATGTTTGTTTTTGAATCTCATCATGGGATGTGAGCCCATTCTTGGAATTGGAGAAATACAAATAATATTTTTAAAGAACGCTTTTCATTTATAAATCTCTGGTGAGCACTGGATTATTTTCTTAAAAAGTGTTCTTGAATTAAATTTTCATTCAAATCAGTTGTTGGGTGTTTAGAAAAAAAATATTTAAATCCTTAAAAGTCAGTTATTTAATTTTAAATGGGTGATGTAATCCATGTAGAATTTATTTTGAAACAAGTGTTCTAATAAGTATTTTCAAAGGTGATATAAAAAGGGTAATACTGAGTTCCCATTTGAGTTTCAAAAATGATTCAATTAAATATCATGGAATCCCAAGAATTATTTTTAAAACGTTTTCCATTTAGCATTATATCATAGTGGTTTTTCATAAATGGTGTGAAATACTATGTATCCCCTAGATATTCTTGTGTTCATGTGATGACTTTTGATCCCATTAGGGGATGTTTATATTTGAAAAATTGTATATAATATTGTTTAATGTTGTACATGTTGATGATTTGTAAGGGTTAGAGGTGGTTCATGAGTTGTTTTAAATGATTTATTTCTCATTGATAAACTAAATCTTTTGTATTCTCATGTTCCATGATTTTTTCATGGTAGACCATGGAATATATAGTTGGTATGTGGGATGGTTTGATTATAAACCAATGTTAGTGACTAGGAGTGTTTCCTCGAGTACTGAGAGGAAAATTTGTGGGAACATTCCACCTTAATACAAAGTGTTCTCATGGGTTTTTGGGGACCAAGAGTTCCCTAATGGGGACCATGAGTGACCGGGGAGAGTCGGGTGAGTTTCAACTTGTCTGTAGTAATGTAATGTTCTAATGGTGAACCTAGGGTCATTATGAGTCACACTAGTAATCATTAAGATCCTATTGGATAGTACCCTGACAATATGACCCTTTGGATCATTTTAGTTGATTTTCTGCATGCTTCAATGGTATCTCATTTTTCTTCGATTATAGCTTGGCACATATGTAACTTTCATTTTTTCTTCTTATTGGGAGGATTGCACACAATGGTACCACCTCAGGTGCCATATTCTTTCTTTGTGTTGTTTACTTTTCAAATATTTTCAGTACATTTTGTAAAAGTTTTTTAATGTTGGAAATTGAAATATTCAATAAAATTTTTTTCTAACTATATTTATAGATGAGTCTGAAAAGTATTATTTTTTGAGAAAAGTGGAATAAATGGGGTTTATCACGTAATTCCTAGTTTTTTCATAAATGGTTGGTTTTCAAAAAAAAATTTGAAACAAATTTTATGGAACTTTTGATTTACTATTAATTATTTAGTATGAATATATATAATTTTTTTATTTTTCTATTCTATTTCATCTAGTATTATTAATATTTAATATGAAGGTGGATTCTTAGTTTCAAAAGGTTTCAGTGGCCTTCTGAGTATGTTTGTGATCACATAGATTTAATCATCTTAGATTTAGGATATTGATTCTTTTTTATTGGGCCTCTATTGAGAGCATTTATATTTTTTTATATTTTTTATATTATTTTATTCAGCTTGGGTTATAATTATATTATTCAATAGGGACTTCTTTTACTTTCCTGTATGTGCAGAAAAATATCCCATTATGTGATTTGATTTATCCTACTAGCCATTTTCACATATTTCTACAGATGGGGGGTAAATATTTATGCTGGTGGGAGTAGAAAATCATGTGAAGGACACCTGTAATATTACAAGGTTTGGGAGGCTAGGTTGGTGAGGGAGGTTTTTGGTGCCTGCGTTCTTTGGAATCTTTTGAAGTTTTGTTATATTGTATATTTTCTCAATATTTTTTTTCTTCATGTATGTCCAATATATAGATGGTTCATGCTATGTTTGGTTACTTTTTAAATAATAATTTTAGTATAATTTTTGGGGAAAACTATTCCCAAGAGCGTTCTTGTGTTTTTTGGGAACTGTTTACAATCCCCTAGGGTTCAGGAATTCCATTCCGGTATATAGCAGGACAGTTTGGAAATTTGTTTGAGGGGGGCCTGATCTGGTTCATTGCAAAATACTATCATTGGTTGGATTATAATCTTTTATAGTAGAATACTCTATTGAAATCAACTTCTTTATTTGGGATTTTGATTGTTCGGAGATGAGGTTATTGAGATATGGAAGGCTGATTTTGGGAGAGTGTCCCAAGCCCTTTCTCAACTTCATCCTTGAGTTACCATGAGAAGTTGTGATTGTTTTATTGATCACAGATTTTCATTTGATGGGGTTTTTGGATTATGGTTGATGCCTATGGAAGTTGTTTTTTGAAGCTTAATTTTATAGATTGGGTTGCCTAGGGAGTGGGGGTGACCTTTTAGGATGGTATCGAAGAAGGATTTAAATATGCGAGGTTGGTTCATAGAGAGTGGAAAAAACATGAAATAATCAAATGGATAATTTTAGACATATTATGGGAACCATTTCAGGATTAGAATATTTCTATAAAGTAGGCTTCCATGTAGTTAATGGTTTTATATCCTATCTTATTTTGTTAGATATACCACTTTAATATTGGATTTGCATGGTTTTTTGGTAGTATGATAAGGTCCACGATCTTTCTTATGGTATGATAGAATTTTTGGATTTTGTTTTTGGTTAATTCTTATGTTATTTCATGCTTAAGATATTACAAATGTAATGGGAAATTCATTTTTGGTGATTGGAAAATGGCTTTAAAATTATTTTTTTCAAACAAGGGCTCCAGGCTATTTTATAATGTGAGTTTGGTTTCATGTTTTGTTTTGAAATTGTTAATTTTATATTAAACATTAAAAATTATTTATGTGTGATTGGTTTTTTAATATTATGAACTCTATTTCTTGAAATATGGGTTTTCTATTTTAAAGTTAAAAATTTTTCTCCAAATTTGGTTTTTAATTTTGGTAAGCGTATTTCAATTAGATGAAGGATTTGGAAACTATTTCAAAATAGAATCTTTTTTCTTTTTTTTGAAAAATAGAATTCTGTTTCGGTTTTAGAATAATTTGGGTTTGTTTGAATGTTTATGAAAAATTTTAAGATAAACCATGTCAGGTTAGGACACATGATTTCAGTTTGTAAATTGGTTTTTATTTGATTTAAAATTAAATAAATCCAAATTTTTGTGGTTTCCTAGTTTTGAAAATAATATCTTGGATGATTTTTTATTATTAGTGTCAAAATTGTGCTTGTTTTCTAAATTTTGGGTTTTTTTGATTGCTTTTTGTAATTTTATTGATGTTCCCATGTGAGGTTACATGTCCCGTTTTTTTAATGTCATCCACCTAGAAAAATCCAATGTAAAGTAAATTTGTAATCAAAAGTGTTCTTCCTTATCATACAGGACACTCCCAAGTATTTGAATACAGTGGAATGTGTTGATTCCTTTTTGGAGTATGGTGTTTTATTTTTATATAGGGAAGTGCTTAATTAGTATCACCTTTAGAGATTTTTGGATCTATAGGTTTGCACTTGTTATCTTTTTTTGGGATGTTTGGGTCATTTTTCATAGAGAAACTGGTTACAATTTTAATTATTATATATTTTCAATTAGTTCTTTTTAGATGAATTATTTATTTTATGGATGTCATAACATTATGGAATCTTCAATAATCAATTTAATTATAGTTTTGGCTTAATAAATCATTGTCTCAGTGTTTCTTGGGTTCTTATTTATTTCTGATATGAGCAGTGTTTCCAATTTGTGAATATTATTTCCTTGTTTATTAATGTTGTGGATTCCTTAATATGTTTTCTTGTTTAAGGAAATGTTGTTTCCATATAAAGGTAAAGAACTTGGTGTTCATGTATGCATAATTATGGTGTAGTTTTATTTCTATGTTGATTTTGGATTCCATCTAGTTATAATTTCTATCAAAAATCACCATGTGACTATATTCTGAGGATTTTTACATAAAAACACTTATATTAACAATTTAAATTTTTGGTTAAATCCATCTTGTTTATTAATAGTTCATGTATTCTATTGAAATCTTCATGGTTGAATACAATGCTTTGGTAATCTAGTTTTTTATACATTGGGATGTTTTAGGAGTAATTATTTCCTTTTGATGGTAAACTAGTTTCTTTTGGTTTTCTTTGGCTACTGGAGTTTTGTAATTACCTTAGAATATTTTTCAAAATTGGTCTCTTAGTAATTTTCTCTAATTGGGTAAGTTGTTTTTGGTTGATTTACCATTTAGATCATTTTTTAAACATATGGAGACCAATGATTATCCTCCATTTCCTTCAGGGTTCTCATTATATTGGGGTTGAACGATTCTTGACCAATATTTTTTCATGAGTACTACCTCTGTTGCCTATGTATTTCTCATTATTTTGATGATTCTTTCTAGAAATACATTCTGTAGTAGCGGTGGGCACTATAGTAGCTGGGTTACTATTCACAGAATGGGCCTTAGGCCAAAAATTTGGGCCTATGGGCAATGTAATGGGCTACAGGCCCACTGGGCCTTTAGGCTATGTAATGGGTCTCCCTCTACCCAATTAAAAAGAGGTATTCGCTTTGCTTAAATAATAAAATGAGGCTTCGTCCCCAACCTTAAGAAAACCTCTACATTGACTTGAGAATTTTTGGGTGATGAAAGTGGTATTGTGGGGAGTTTATGTAACATTCCATGTCATGGTGAATTAATTAATTAGTTAATTTAATTAATTATAAATCACTTTATGTTCTTGATAATTTCATTTATAAATTCTGATTATTTTTTTGATGGAAAATTGTAATACTCATGGGTTGCATGGTGTTGTCAATAACTATGAATAAAACATGCATGAGGTTGAATCTATGGGGATGTTTCATTTTTAAAAGTGAAAGCATAGTTTGACCAATAATGTGACTCACATATGGGTAACCATGGGGTGCGTAATTTTTCTCATGTAGGAATAAGAGGGTTGATGCATATTTTGGTAAACAGTCGGCATACCACACACTTTTCCCCAACAAATATTTTATAATTTCATTTTACTTTTTTTATTTACTTTCATTACCCCCTATTACATTTTTACATACGCCTCTAATCTCTCCATATCACAGAGCTACCCCTAACCCTACTCCTTTGAATTTCGTGTGCATCACCCCTCCACCTCATCACCTCTCCATTTTTTTCGAATTTCTCATATATTTTGGAATGAATCTCTAAGGTATGGTCTTGGAATCCCACATCTCTAAATTTGGGGTATATTTATGTTCTCCATGTCACCCCATTCATTCTTTCAAACCCTAGGTTATGGCTTAACCCATTTTAACATTTTATTCCATTTTTAGGAAATATAATGGGTCTCTCAGGTCAATTTCATTTGTGTTTCATCATCTTATCCAGATGATGAACTGTTTTGGTTATTTTGGGCTTACCCACCACCATTTGAGTAAGTTTGTATTCAAATATTTTGTTTTTGTCAAATATTAGTTAAGGGGTTTTAGTGAATTATGATCACTTCTTGGTTGGTTAGAATGTTTTGTTGTTACTTTGAAGGAATACTATACAAATTCACACATTTAGGTGTGTACATATATAAAAATATATATATAAGTTCCGAAATTTTATATATTCACTCATGGTTGTGTGAATATATATAATGGGGATATATGTGATAATATGTATATATGAAGGGGAATATAAGTTTATTTGTAGGAATTTATTTCAGTGGTTACTGTGGAAGGATATGATTTTCTTGACGTTTCGGCTTGACTCATTATATTTTGAGGTAGGTGTTAAATTTTTTTTCTTTATATTGCATTTCATTTTATACTGGTTATTTTAAAAAATATTACCTTTCATTTGTGATTATATATATATATATATATATCCTATTAGGGTTCAATTGGCTATAAAATTTCTTTTTTAATATTTTATTTGTATATGATCCCATTCCAGACATTTGAGATATAACTTGTGCCTTTTTAAAGAATGGTTTTTGGTTTTAAGGTGGTGGTGAGAACCAATTTCAATGAATGTTATTAGAATCCAAATTATTTTTTGTTTTAATGAAGTGGCATGTTTGGTATTATATGAAAATGAGTATTCATAAATTGAATGAATCACTCATGAGATAGATTTGACTATTGTCTTCCCATGATGAATTTTTATCCCATGAAGGTATGTTTATCTTTGATGAATTTCATATGGTGTCTATGTTTGTTATGCATAGGTGTGATTTTTTTGGGTAAGAGGTGGTACATGTGTCTTTTAATTGATTAGTCTCTTCTTGAGTAAATAATTCTTAATTGTACACACATCATTTGACTCACCATGATATTCCTTGAGAAATTCGGTATGTGGTTGAGGTGATTGAAGCCCCGAATTAGGTTCTTGACTAGGAGCATTTCCCTGAGGACAGATAGACCTACTTATGGGAACATTCCCCCTTAAGACTATGTTTTCTCAAGGGTGTTTGGGGATTGGGGTCACCGTAATGGGGATTATTAAATCCCAAGGAGGACCACATGAACATATTCATACTTGTAGTCACATTTTGTTCTTTTTCTTTATAATAGTGTCATTTTGAGTCACGATATCCCTATTTTAGATCATGTTGGTTAATAACATGACATTAGGATCCTTTGGATCATTTTAGTTTATTTCTATTATTCATTGATGTTATCACATGTTTCTTAGATTATTCATTGGAACATATGTAGATGTCATTTGTCTTCTTCTTATTGTGTGACTTCAACATCGTGGTGCCTCGTTGTTTCCCTTATTCCTTCTTTATGTTGATTACTCTTCAATTTGTTTTAAGAGAGTTTGTAATGTTTTTATTAAGGAGGAAATTTAAATCATGAATTTAAATTGATTACTATATATATTTATAAATGTGTTTGAAAAGTGTTATCTTTTGATAATTTTGATGAAATGGGGGGCTTAGGTTGTAATGATTTTTTTGATAAATGGTTTGTTTTCAATCATGTTTTGAAAAACAGGGACTTTATAACCTCTATTATGTAGTTTTTTATTTTTTATAGCTTTATGGTAGCTATTTTATTTCATACCAGTTTTCATAAGATGTAATATGAACGTGACTTCTTGGTTTCAATGGGTTTTGATGGCCTATTGGGTACATATATGCTCACACCTATTTTATCATATTTGTATAATGTTCATGGTTCTTCTTTAATGGGCCTCTCTTGAGATCATTGATATTTTTTTATGCTAATATTTATTTTATTTCACACAACCAGTGTTCTTATTCAATGAATTATTAATTAAAACCATTGTATTCTTATATTGACTAAAAATTATTCTATAACTTTATTTTCATGAGGAAATTCAGGATTTTTAATTCTTTCTATTAATAGAGGGTATAGATTGATTCTGGTTGGTGAAGTAAATCCAATTGTGGGCGTCTATTCCATTTTATAGTGAGGGAGACTGGGTTGGTGGTCATGGGGTTTCGATTCCTTCCTAGTTTTCTTACATTTTCAATTTCCTGGACATTTTTTCCTCGTTTATTTCTAATATATGGATGGAGCATGGAATGTCTTTTTTATTTTCAAGCTATTATTTTAACTATGATTATTTAAATAAACTATTCCCAAGTGTGTTCATGTGATGCCTAAGAACTAATAGTTGGCCTGTGGGGACAAATAACACCCTTTGTCTATGTGGATAACTGATTTATAAATCTGTAGGAGGTACATAATAATCCGGTAAGTCATAGTTATCCCATTTATTTTATTTATTATCATGTTATACTCAATTACATAGTCATTTATGTTCATGTCAGAATTTTTAATGACATTTTGATCATAATTCCAAAATAACATTTGTCAGTTAAATATGGTAAAGTGATTATCATTTCATCAAATAAAAATAATAATAAGGTAATAATTATCATTTCTATACTTCAATGATAATGATAATATAAACCATGAAAGATGGTTCTGAAAAATGAAATATGATAAAATCATTTAGACAATATGTCAAACATATTCATGGGTAACGCTTCCATTTTTCCATGATAATGTTTGAAAGAATGTATGTAGTGGTGTTTTATCTTTCTATAATGATCAGGTAGAGTTTATTTTTTTTAATTGTATTATTTTTAAATTATTATTAATATGTTTTTATACTTGTTTTTAGGCAGTGGGAGATTCGAAGGCCTGGTGTCCCAAAATTTAATTTACAAAAAAGATTAAATATATTTTATATTACTCAAATTCATTTTTTATCAAAAATTTGATCAATCATGAGAGGAAACTCAACTAAAAAATATGATACCATGGTTGATTCTGGAATGTGTTGTTCACCCATGGTGTGACCAAAATCGTATTAGTGTGGGGTGTTCAGATACCATGAAAGTGGGAAGTGCGTTCAGTTGGTTAATTAAATAATTAATTTATTTAATTTATTAATAAAACTTATTATAGATTCTCTATAAATAAAACATTATAGTGATTTTCCCATGGATAGTTGTATAACTCAAGGAACTTCTAGAGGTTTCTTCTCTATAATGCATTGGAGATTTAAAATCTAATGATAATGAGACTTTGGATCTAGGAAGATCGAGGCACAGCTAATGTAATGACATCATTCATTCATTAGCTAGATCATTATCTGATTATGGACAATCAAATAACTATTTTAGACTCCTAAAGTAATGTATTATTCCTATATTGATTAAATTTATTGATCATGATCACTCCTATCACTGACATGCATCGTGTTCAAGCCTTAACATACAACCACATATCAGATTTAATTTTTTTAATTTGATTACATGTTTTTTCCATATTATCTCACCCTGATTTCCCCAGTTTATATTTTTAGTCTGATAAATGATTTGAATCTATTTATGTACTCATTTTTCTTTTTCTTTTTCCCCTCCTGTTCTTCACATTTTTTTTCCATTGGTCAATGGGGTCATGGTTCAAAATTGGTGGGTGGGATCGAGCGTGATTAGACCCCGAGATTCATGATGTATTCACATGATATTAATAGAAAAATTATTTGGATATTGATAACAATTTGTTGTGAGATATGGGTGATGAATACCGTGCATTTGAGATCGGGGGCCGAACGATGAATGGTGGGAGATGCTCAGGTTTTGCGATGCTTTATCGTGGATAGAGGAGAATAATTTTATTTCCATAAAATTTCCAAATCAACATAAAAATGTCTCCCCCAATGGTTTCTGGGGGTATTTTGGGATAGCTTTGAGGCATAAATTCCATATCTGGATTGCTGAATTAGATCTGTTATTTTTTTTAAAACCCAACTATACGTTGTGTAGTCTAAACAACACATGGTTTTTCGAGCCCTCATTATGGCTGCTAGGGTTTCAGATGAGTTAATTATAACAAACTATATGGTATCTACACAAACTATGTGGTATATTTCTAGTCACCTAGTGTATACACCAAGAGTACATGGGCATGGGAATGACTATGCACATAACTAAGGTAACCAGGTACGGATTGAGGGACACAACCATGAGAACACAGCTCAACCCTATGTAGCATTGACATGTTGTGTAGTCCACCATAACTCCATTTACCTCTATATGAGAAGGGATACTTATCCTGGTGAGGACATGACAATTTTATGTATTTGTAACACATGTTTTTTTGGTTCCCCTACACTCCATATACCCCTACATTATTTTTTGGGAAACATTAATCTCTCTTATCTCCATTATTTGGACTCAGATTTTGGCTCAAAAGTAGTATGTTTAGTTTGTTTTTCTAAATATAACATGATGGTGGAATTCATAGTGTCATTTTGTAAATAATATGAGATGTTCTTGGTGTGAGTCTTCTTTAGGTGATGGTTCATGATGGTAGTGATCGGTCAGGATACCAAGGGCCTAGTAAAGCACCCTCTAGTTAGGATACACATGGGTCGTATACCAACATATGTTGTGGATCCTTCTTGTGGGATAGAGTATGGGTCCTCTACCTATATATCTGAGTTTCACCCACTTTCCGGGTAGGGTTAGGTCCCTTAATCAACCATTAGAGTTGCACTATCTAGATTGGTTGGGAATGGGTATTATACCTATCCAAAGAGTGGAACCCTCATATAGAGGCAGGTCAAGGGTCCTTGATACAAGAGTGGTACACTCTTGCTGGATAGGACATGGGTCCTATATATTGTATCCAAGTGGAAGCCCCTTATTGTACTGGGGCATGTTTCCTCAACCATATAGTGGAAACCTCAAGATGTATTGGAAATGGGTCCTCTACCGATTACTACAATGGCACACTCAAACAAGGATAAACATGAGTCCTATATTGACTATCAGAGTGGAACCCTCCATCTAGGTTGGGCATGGTTTATCTAGATATCTACTAAGTTTCCCACTCCTATTATGCCAGGGAATGGGTCCACTATCTAGATATTTTTCACCTAGATTGTGTAGTACAATGATGAGGTGTGTCTTGACATGGATTTTTTTTACTATGTAGATATGCAAGATAATGGGAATCATTGAAATACTTTTAGAACTATTAAATCTCTTTCCTTGGTTGGGTTCTATGTTGGAGATCCCCTTCTCTCTCAATTGGGTTTATTTTGTTTGATCATATGTGTTTGTGTGTCCTTGTTGTGTGTCCTTGTTGTTGGATTTCTACTCTATTACTTTGGGTTGAGCTGTCTACAATTTATCCATTTCTATGTAATCTCTTACTGATCCAACTTCATTTTTTATGGTACCAAACTGGGAATGTATGTACTCACCACTACATGGGATTTTATCACACCTGGTGTGTCTTATATAGATGATTAACATGTCAGTGGTGACTATAGTGGAGTGAGGTGATACATAGTGCATTAGACCTCATACGGTGGTCAGATCATGGATATTAGGAGTTTGGATTTCTAGAAACTTTTACATTCCTTTTTTAATGGTTTGGATATATTTTTGGTTGGGTATGTATTTTTCTTCTTTACTTGAAGTTTTCACTTTCATATATGTATACACCCTAGATGTTATCGTATTCATGGTTATATTCTAGACATGCCTTCTTATTATTAATATTATACCTATGCAGTTGTGCATTTAAATGGTCGAGCATGTTCATACATGTACATTTGGAAAAGGCCTCCAACTTAGGATATTACATTCAGTTCTTTTATCCACCCCTAGCCTAAGGAGGCAGTCTTGGGGTAGTTGTGGCTCGAGTCCTTGTTGGGTTATGTCATGAAATGTTTTTATCAGAGTATTTCATTCCATGGGAGGTTGTTTGGAATATTCCCCTTATGCATATATGGATGACATTTATTTATAATCTGTGATAGTGATTCAAGTACGGCTTTCAGGATAAGGAATCGAATGTTGATGTGTTGACCGACATATAAATTTACTAGAAACATTAATACCTACTTGTCAACTCATATTATTAAGAGATTGGTTGTATGGATTAATGGTACATGAATCATACAGGATTAAGTCATTTGATAGTCCATATTAATTCATATCCACATTTTATATATATGATCATCTGACCGTGGTACACCTTGAATAAATTTACAAGATTCCTCTTTGATAACAGCCATGTAGGTTACTAGTTACATATTTTTATAATGTTCTAATGAGTGATGGGGCCTTATTTCAGGGTCCATCACGTGAGATCCTTCCTTCAAGTGGATAGGTTGTAGAACCACCACATGTTGATCAGGAGATCATATTAATGGGATAGGTTGAGGATTACCACATGATTAACATATTCTGTGAGTTCCAATGGAAGATTCTGCCGAGTTTTGTAGTGAACAATATAAAAATGCATTGGATGATTGACTATATTTAGGTGTCTATGTTTTCAGGCTTTTCCTAACAATT
The DNA here is from genome assembly GCA_963277665.1 of Viscum album. NCBI lineage: Eukaryota > Viridiplantae > Streptophyta > Magnoliopsida > Santalales > Viscaceae > Viscum > Viscum album. The sequence continues at coordinate 1,060,252,693 of OY728125.1, forward strand.
GTTGATTTTCTGGATGTCCTGTTAGACATCTTTTTTCATGAAATAACAGGGTTCTAGTGGATTTGTATTACCCAAATTCATTGTGATTCAACACTCTTGTGGACCTGCATCTAGTTTTCATTTCGTGAGGATTAATACCCCTCTTATTTTAACCGTCATATGATTCATTAGATTCTTGATCTGAAACAGGGAGGGATGAATGCGGATGAGTACACTGAAAGGTTCATAGAACATTCTGGTTACTCTGTAGACATGATGCGACATGGAAACATCCAAGAACCGACGATTGATTAGGTACCCAACAAAGATACTTGTTCTAATGCACTGCACATGTGATTCCCCACCTATGTAGGGGTGTTGAAGAATCCAACTAGTGATAGAGATATCCATATCATAGGGACACCATGCTACTAGAGTTGGCACTGGGTATTATAGGGTTGAGTCATCAACATCAACTGGCATATGCGAGTTGATAGAACCTTGGCATGGGAGATCTTTACAAGATCGGGCTTAGGCACATGATCAATAGTAATATAGAGGGCCATGGTCGACCATAGAGGGCATTGCGATTAATGTGATTGGTGAGTTCACATGGTGTGTGACAACCCAACCAAATGTGATGAGGATTGTTGATAGACAGCTGATTGGATGACACATTAGATGAAGAACCATGTTCAGGGATCTCCCAAGAGAGGGAAGGGGGACCATAGGGATGTGGATTTAGAATAGGAGTAGGTATATCTCAAGGAGGAGTAGTAGTGGTTGGTGGAATATGCTATGATGTCCTTTCACCTCCCCCACCAGGTTACCCACATCAGGCGGACGGAGCTAGTGGTTAGTGGCCCAGACTACTATAGGCTAGAGCGGCATATATCCTAGGAGAAAAAAAGATGATTAGAGGTATGATATGATTTTTTTACACTATTTAATCAATAATAGTAGACATGTGTTTGAGTCATTCCGTAATCTATATAATCATGGTGCGAGATATGGATCCCCCATTTCTGGAACTAGCCTAGTAGTGTTGTCTTAAGGTTCATTCAAGGAATGGATCTTCTATATAATTTATTTGTCAGAAGTGTGAGCTATATCATAGTGGATAGAGGTTCAAGTTGGACCTATTGTTCATTAAAATGGAACCCTATTCGACTATCTTGAGTATGGATTAGTTTTATCTAGCCTGATCCCAGATTTATTTTTAGCACAGATGATTCATATTTTGTCAAACAGATGGGATGATGTTCATATTTAGGGTGAGAGAGATCTCATAGTAGGATGAGTGGGATTTGTGGTGTAGAGTTTGAGTCCCATCACCAACATATTTTATAGTATATCCCCTGGTGTAGTAGTCACATTAAGGAAGTATATTCTTTTAGTAGTGGAGGATTTTAGGAACGTCCTCCCCTAGTTCATTATGGGACTACCTCTAAGGAGGGAGATGGAGTTTTTTATTAAATTTCATTCTAAAAATGCTCAGATATATTTTTTGTAATATAATAATCCCCATACCATGTTATAGAAGATGTATTTTTTATTGGAGGACCTTTTATATAAGGGTTTTATCTTTCCTAGTGTGTCCCCCATTTTAGATCTAGTGTTCTTTGTGAAAAGGGTGTGCATGAGATTGCCACTTTTCATAGATTATTATAGCCTAAACCAGACCATGATAAATAATAAGTACCCATTTACAAGGATTGAATAAATTATTTACTAGTTCCAAGGCATGAGATGGTTATCTAAGAATGATATCATATCTATCTACCACCATGTGAGAATTTTCAAGGATTATATTCTGAAAATGGAATTTTGATGTTGCTACGTACACTATGAGCTCATGCTGATTCCCTTTTCTATGAGGGTTGCCCCTACTTTATTTATTTTGATGATAAATAGAATATTTCATCCTTACTTCAAATTTTTTTTTGTTATCTTCATCCATGGCATACTCTAATACTCTATGACAGAGGCTGAGCATGCATGGAACATAAAGATGGTCATATATTTACTTCAGGAGCACCATCTTTATAGAATTCTCCCAATGTTCTATTTCTAGATTCATGATGTTCAACTTATGGGAAATTTAGTTTCTAAACATGGTTTATATATGGACCTGGTAATGATCAATATAGTGATTTCTTGGAATCCACTTAATAGAATGGTTGAGGTGCATCTTTTTCTTGTCTTGATGGGGTACTATAGGTTGTTTTTAGTATTCTTCTATAGAATTACTTCCCCTTTGACCACCTTAACATTGAAAGGGAATCCATTTACCAGGAATGAGAATTACCAGTGTCTTTTTGAGGAGTTGAGGCTAAGGATGTCATTTCTTCCTGTGGTGAAACTACTAGAGGAGGGTATCGAGTTAGATGTATATTATGATGCTTCGAAAGTTGGGATTGATAGCGTGTTGAGGAAGTAAAGGGTAGTTATCGTATACATGACAAGGGAGCTGACTCCCCATGAGTAGAAATACGTGAATCATGACCTAGATTTGGATGTTTTTTTTTCTCTGAGGATGTGTAGGTACTATCTTCTAGGAGATCACTATATGAATTAAATACACCATTAGAGGCTCAGGTATGTCTTTTCACAAGGAGACATAAACCTGAGATAGTAGTGCTGGTTGGAGTTCATATAGGACTATGAGGTCCAGATAGTATATACTCCCTAAAATGGATATTTCATTATATATTCCCATAGTAGTAACTTCCATTCTAATTTGGTTTAGGAGGATTCTGAGCAGTTTTCTTCCTTGTATCCACCCATGGTTGAGCAGGAGTGTGCATCTTTTCTTCAATAAATTGTGTTGACTCCACTATTTTGGCATGTGAGTGAGTACCACCTAGATAAATTGACTATGATATAATTCATTGCCAAATATCCTCATGATATTCCCCTAATGGATTTTTTGAAAGAGAGAATCATGTCAGCCCTTCCCCAAATGGACAGTGGTCCCAGTCAAGATGCAGGAGGAGGTGATGAGGTATTTTTACACATCCACATTAGCTATACATCCTAGGGCGGGGTGATTTATAGATACCTTCTTTGGTATTTTTTGTGGGATAGCATGATAAGAATCATGGATGGGTTTATTTCATGGTTCTTCACCTTTCAGAAGGTGAGGGCAGAGCACATGGTTTGTTACATCCCCATAAGATCCTATAGTGGAAGTGGGATGACATTTCCATGAACAAAGTGATAGGGATTCCATGGACTGAATATCATTTATATTCTATTTGGGTGATCTTTGATCGACTCATGAAGTCGATGAACTTCCTAGCTATTAGGGAGAAGAGACCAGTGGATTGTTTCGGTAGATGTATGTATGTGAGATTCTTCAACATCATGGAATAGCCTCAATTATTTTCTCTGACTCTGATATGTGGTTTATGTCATAGTTGTGCATAGTCCTTCAGGTAAAAATTAAAGATGAGTATATCAATTCAAACCCAGGATATTGGTTATACCAAGCACACTATCATGGTTTTGGAGGATATTATATAGAATCCATGTAAGACATTAGATGGAGAAAGAATGATTGGTTTCCCTTGGTATAATATTCTTTCAGAAATAGCTTCCAATATTTTATTGGAATGATTCGTTTTGAGGTTCTGTACAAGATACTCAGAAGGTCACCCATATGTTAGATATAAATTGGTCAGGATTCTATTTTGTGTCCATAGATGGTTCAAGAAACTATAGATTATTTCTAGGTTATCTGTGAGTGGATGAGTACTACCAATAGTAGGAAAAAATATTATGTATATCAAAGTTTTATACCCATGGACTTCAAGCAGGGAGACCATGATTTTTTGAGATCCTCCCCACAACGAGGATATCAGATTATCATCCAGGGAGGAAATCTATCCATCAGGATCATTGATCCATTCTAAATATTACATATGGTTGGTACGGTTTCTTACCTCCTTGCCCAACCACCATAGTTGGTGTGGGTACATGTTGTCTTAAACATGTCTTAGATGAGGAGATACATGATTGATCCCATGCATATTATTGACTATTTAGTGTTGGAAATCTATAATGGTGCCTATTTTTTTTGGAATACTCTTTGTTGATCGAAGATCAAATGGAGAGGACCCTACCTAGATGAGCCATCCCCATGTTTGATGTGTTGTGGCTGAAAGAGAGTGTGTTGGAGAGCTCCTGGAGAGATAGAGCCAAATGCATGCCTAGTATCATGATATTTGTGTTTTTTTTTTGTTTTTTGGGATGGAAATCTCGAAGGAAGGAATGATTTTGATAACTTATTTGATACAGCTAATATTTTTCACATTTTGTGTATGAATTTAAATTTTTCAATACTCGAAAATCATAATGTTAAGATTATATGGATCAATATTGAATTTATGATGTGTTTTGAAAAAAATTGTGAAAAGTGCTCAATTCTGTATTTTTTTACAGATTTTTAAGTCAAGGGTCTTTTTTCATATGTATAAAAATATAATTCAAAATTGATTGATTATTTCTTTTTTGAAATATATATTTAATTTCCTTCAACTTTTTTTCTTGTACCAAGGGTTGATTTCAGCATCTAGTAGCCCAAATAATTCAATGAAGTTTGGAAATATTCTAGGTCAAAAACATGGATCCCACCACCGTAATGGAATCCCATATTGGATTACGCACATACAATTGTGGCGATTCTACTTGTAACAAAACATAGACACAAGGTAGAATATCTATATTTATTTTTAGGGAGTCTTGATGTCATTCAGGTTTCCATTTGAGGTTATACCTTTGAAGGAAGATTTATAGAACCATTATCTAGAAAAAGTAATTGTAAATTAATTATTCATAACATCTACATCTAGTTTCACAATGAGATTAATTTTTGATATGGGAATCAAAATACAATGGGGAACAACTTTCATGAAGGGTACAATATGTGAATCATCCTATTAATAGGTCAAAACACAACAACTTTAGGAAGATAGATTCTGACTATAAATGGATAGGATCTCCTACCTATCAAATAATTCCTTCCCATACCCACACCATTTGGGGAACCAAGGATAGGATACCAAGGGAAATTTATGACTTTTATTTCATTATTTTTGTTTTATTTTAGTTTTCTTTTACATGTACCACATTCATCTTTTTTATTAAAGTGTTTCCCATTTCATCTTCCTTCTTTATTTGTCTTCAAACTCTAATTATCTCATTCCTTCTCTTAAATATCTCCTTCATGATCACTAATCACATTGAATTTGGAAGTGACTAATTTTAGTCATGTACCTAGGGAATTTTTCACAGTGTTCGTTTCTTTAGGTTCAGTTTGAAATGTTTTAAAATCAATTGTGGTGGATGGTGTAGTATTGCACAGGTGCGATGGTCATCCACCATGACACTATTTCAGAATCCATTCCTTTATGTTGAGTCAATATCCCCGCATTATATTGGGAAAACCCTAAATATCATGGTTTTGGGGTTTCCTAAAGGCGTGAAACATCATACGGTGGAGCCGGGTCTTTAAGGAATAACATTCCTTGTTGAGGTTTTAACCTACATGACCATTAGAGGAGGTGTGGTTTGGTGTCTCAGATGCATACTAAAAACATAAAATCTATAAATAAAAGGAATGTATTTCATTAAGGAGGATTTACTAAATATATTACCAAATTGAATTGAAACAATAAATAATGAATGAATAAACCCATGTTATCCAACCCTAAGACCATGTTCTTTCTTCCCTAATTTCATTTTTTCTGCATCTGCAACTGCATTTAAATTGAATGTTTTCATTTCATTATTTTAATGTCACTATATTCCAAAACCCATAAAACAATAATATTTGGTAAATTATAAAATCCAACAAAAAGAATTTGAGTATGTTACCTTGAATCATTGATTTAACAAACTATGATTCTCCTCAAGTGTGACGAACCTATTTAGCCACTATGCTGTATTAAGAAATTTAATTTAATTTTTCCACACCCTATGATAGACATGCATCAAAACCATCTTCATTTCTTGGGATCTAAGAATATATTTTGATCACGTTATCTTAATTCACATTTTGGTTAGTATTTTTATTTCTTTACATTATAAAAAAAATTAAAAAAATATTTTTATTTCCATGTTGTATTCAAATCCAAATTTTAATGCATGGGAAGATTACTCACATGTACAATATCAAAAACTACATGTATATTATATAGATCTAAATGGCCATGTAGATGGGATGAAAAATAATCTAGATGATTTGGGTATAAAAATGGAAATATAATTTTACTATGTTCGTGCATTAATAGAGCAACCCAACCATGAACTAGAAAAAATAACCTGAGGTAGTAGTGGTATAAATTTCACCACTCATCATTGAAGAACCAAAGGAGGTAAATGTGTAGGTACATAATGACTCATTCATCCCCAATCAACCAATTATACTCGGAATAGATAAAAAAAGGATGAAATTCTTATTAAGCCACATGTAGGAGATCAATTGGAGTTGGATGAATTTTGGAATTAATGTGAGGAACTTCTGGGTCTCCCCAAGCCATTCAAAAAATAATATCCATCACCACTAAAAGAAGACACTGCCAAAGTGGTGGAATTTGATGTCAAAATAGAGGATCATAACTACCTACCTACATCCTCAGAGAATCAACTCCAAGAGGCACTCTCCACTAAAGAAAATACTCCAGTCGAACAACCTTTGGGAGATGATACATTCATGAAATCCAACTTATTTGATTTCAATAAATATGATTTTAGTATAAATTCCAACTATTTTGAATATTCAGAATTGGAAGACTCTTTTTCTGCAATGGAGGCTGATTTGGGGAAAAATTCTCCTATTGAGGAACACTTGGAACTCCTTGAAGACATTGAACATATACTGGAGGAGCCCCATAATTAGGAGATCCAATTTTTGGAGCTTGAGGAAATCAGAAAAGAATCTGAAGTCCCCATGAAGCCATCCCTGAAAAATAAGATGGTTCCATATGTAGAAACACAAGAAGAGGAGGCTCATTTCTTCATCCTACCCCCACCATGAAAACTGTACCACATTTCAAAGGGGGTGGATCTTTTTTACTATATCCACAAATTCCTTCTCAACATGAGAAATTAACTACAAGTTGGGAAGAACAACATGTGTTGGTTCAGTTAAAAGAAGATCCACCCACCATCATATTAGGGATATTAGATGCTACTTCCCATTGGAGGCATTAAAAATTCAGGTCCCACTTGGGGGGATCATACCAAGATTTATATTTACATGACTTTTATATTTCAATTCTATTTTTTAAAAATTATTTTAGCATACAACCATATCCTCCTTATATTTTTCTCTTTAACGGCATGATTCTTATTATTAAGTGATTAATTCTCTTTTATAGGTTTACAAATGGGAAAAAGATGCCAAAAATTGTTGTAAGAGGGTTGAACCTTTATTTATAAAGGGGGTAAAATTTAAATTTTTTACTTTTAAAATCCTTAAATTTTTTCCCACATCATAATTTGATCATTAAATATGAAATTTCATTCCCATACTTGAATTATTCTCTACTTGACATATCTAGGATACATGAGTTTCTTATGAATCCAATGATACCATTTTTTTTCAATTTTAATAATATTAAATTAGAAAAATAAAATATTGAATGTTTAATGTGTAGAATAGATATTTATATGATGACTCATGATTTGAGGGAGTTTATTGATTCATATAAATGAAATTTCTCTAAAATTTTTTATACTTTGAATGTCAAAAAATTATGTGAATTGATCTATTATTATAAATCTTTCATGGAGTGAATTTCCAATATCATTTGTCTCATTCCAAATAGGATTTAAAAACTAAATACTTTTTATTTATTCTTGAGCATATTTCTTGAGAGATTAGGGGACATGTCACCTACTAGAACTGGAATTTAAACTTGTCAAAATTATTATTGTACTAAAATACAATTAATTTGATTGAGGCATAATTTTAAAATATCTTATACAAAAATTCCCAATTTATTTCATTTTTAATTTTAGCCCATAGAGACCGTGAATGAGATTTATTGGGATGATCCATTTTTCAATACATTTTTTTCAACTCCTAATATATTCTTGTTATTTCCATGATATTTTAAAGATGAAGTGTTGGGGTGAGGGGAATCCTAGTGGAAGGGATGTTATTCATTATAAGGAAAATGTGTGGGGGTGATATTTTGGGACTTTAAAATTTTGATTAATCATTAATTTTACTTCATTGTTTTCCCCTCATTAATTGAAGGAATTAAAAAAATGAAAAAAGAACCAAAAAAATAGAAAATGGATTGTGATTTGGGAAAACAAAAAATCGCTATTTTTCAGACCGATGATCATCTGACTGTATGTGGTAGGTGATGGATGCGAGGTTTTATATAGTAACAAATTTCAAAAAATAATAATAAAATGTACAAAATTTAAAAAGATCATGAGGGTTTATAAATCATTAATTATGAATAATTTTATCATGAAATTACTTTGAGCTTGGGAATGTGGGAGTTTCTACTTTAAAGGGGAAACGTCATAATACCTTTCGATATCATTTTTTGTACTTCAGAGATTATCCTAACACTTGAGACTTAATTTTTAATGAATCAAATCCTATGATTATTAAGCCTCAATTTCATTTTAACCATTATTTCAATTCCATATAATTTGATGTATCAATTGTATTTATAGAGTAGATAAATTAGTTCATTTATGTATTTATGGATTAGGGGAATTTTTTTATGATATGATCATAATTTTACTTGATTTGTTTCATTAGATATGAGAAGAAATATTAAATAGTGATGTAAATCATGATATGGTATGTTTAATAATGATGAATTAAGGACCTCAAATTAATTAAAGGAGATGTTTCATAATTCTTCAAAGTATAAAATTAAAATTCATGATTTTATTGTTTCATTGAAAAATTGGAAATTAAATTAATATTTTATGTGGAGTATTTAATGTTTGATTTGAAATTTAATTTTTTTTATTTTTAATACTTTTGATTTTGAATATTGGTAACATTTGTGTCCTCTGAATTCGATGTTGAGATATTATGCTTGAGGACAAGCACAGTTTAAGTGTGGGGAAACTGATAGAGATAATATTTTCCACATTTTTTGTATGAATTTCAATTATTTTAATCCTACCAATTTATAAATTTGATCTTATATGGATCAATTATGGATTTATGAGGTGTTTTGAGAAAAATTTTGAAAAGTTATTAATTCTGGATTATTTATTGATTTTCACATCCAGTGTATTTTGGCCAATTATTTAAAATCATTCCAAATTAAATGATTATTTTTTTGAAATTTTTATTTAATTTCCTTTACCTTTTTATTTTGGACCAAGGGCTGATTCAATCATCTAATTCCAAAAACTATTAATGAACTTTGGATGTTTTCTAAGAGCAGGACATGGATTCCACCACCGTAATAGAATATCATATCAGACTAAACTCCTCCAATTTATGATTTTATACCTTGAATAGAACAATGAAACCTAGGTGCATCTCTAAAATTAATTTTGGGGTTTTTTAAAGTCATCAAGGTCTCCATTTTATTTTTTTCTTTTGAAATAAGCTTCCTAGAACATTTAGACTTGAAATGAAATGTTGAGCAACATTCATGAAGGGAACTGTCTGTAAAGCATCCATTTAATAGGTAAAAATATGAAACCGTTTGGAAGAAAGATTATATGTATAAAGGATGAGCTCCTACCTATCAAATCAAATCGTCCCATCCCTACACCATTTAGGGCACCATAGAGAGGAGTCCAAGGGCTATTTAGGAATTTTACTTCTTTATTTTCTTTTTATTTTTGTTTTATTTGACATGTAATGCATTCAAATTATTTATTAAAATGTTTCCCATTTCTTCTTCATTCATTAATTGTCTTTAAACACTAATTATCTCATTCTCTCTCTTCCCTCTCTATATTGTGATCTCTAATCACTTTTAATTAGAAAGTGACAAACCTGAGGCTTGTCCATGGGAGAGGTTTCATGGTGTTTTTCATTATTTCATTTCAAATTAAAAAACAATTAATCTATTTGTGGTGGAAGTGGGAATATTTTACAGGTGTAGAGGTCATCCACCACATCAATATTTTTCAAATCCATTTCTTTTCCCTAATTAACTAACTTTCCCTCCATTCTCTTAAGAAAACCCTTCATATGGTAGAGTTGGGATTTCTATAAGGGATGAAACAACATATGGGGGAGTGGGTCCTTTTTTGACAAACATTCACGGTTTAGGTGTTAACCTATTTGACTATGGGAGGAGGTGTGGTTTGGTGTGTTTTACACATAATAAAATCACACAATCAATAAATCATGAGAAAGTATTTAATTAACGGGGTTTCCCTAAATGAATTGTAAAATTTATTTTTCAAAAAATAAATAATGAATTATCTCATGTTCTCCCACAATAGGACTAAGTTCTTTATTGGAAAATTTCATTCTGCCAGCATCATTATCTGCATTAAGATTTAAAATTCTTCATGTTGTTATTTTAATTGCATGTTTTTTCAAAACAAAAACCATTTTTTTCAATAAATAATAAAAAATCAATGAGTCAGATTAGGTGAACTAGATTTAGTGATTGAATCAACTATGATGCTCCTCAAGTGAGACAACCCTGGAAAGAATATATGTTGAATTAGAAAATTAAATTTTGTTTTCCATGCCCTAAGAAAGGTATGTGTCACAATTATTTCCTTATAATTACTGAAAATTAATTTTTTTATTACCCAATCACTTTTGAGGAAAAAGTGAGAAACCAAACGAGACATCACCACTATGCCAATTCAATAAAAGTCACCACTGAATCATTTCATCAGTTCCACACTTCACCATTCCACCACTCCACAACTCATAAAAAACAAAAACATTCATCACACCAAAACAAACCATTCAAGAATTCAAACGAAAACATGCACTAAGAAACCACGAACCAAGGAAGACAAACAATAGAACAGCTGACCAGACCACATATTCAGCCTCTTCGAATGTCCACCAGTGCTACCATCAACACCATCCCAAATAAACAACAAGAAAAAAAAAAATTTCCCAACCCTCATGTGAAGTGAGATGGACCTCCGGGGAGAACCCATCCACAAAAGTCCATTGGAAAAACCTGATCGAAGAAGATCGGGTTGTCCTACCATTGCACCCTCCTCTATAGACAACCACAGCTGTTCAACTACACCACTAGCATCAGAAGACTTTCAAACCTACAAGACTAGGTAAAAACTTCCAAAGATCAGATACATAAATTCCTCCCTCCGAGAAGAAACAGACCGATCCCACACCACCTTAGGAACACCAACGTCGCGGCTGACCCTCACCAGCCCCAGGTCAGACGAGATCTGAAGCCAAAACTGACGAACCACCACTGGTAATCCTCACCAAGAAACACTGCCACTGGAGCCACCACCAGGGTAAAAACTAGAGCCAACGATGAGCCTCACCAGTCTTGGGCCTGACGAGATCTAATGTCGATGCAGAAGAACCGCCACCGGTAATCCTCACCACAACCGGGCCCGATGAACAGATGCCTCTGCCGGAGAAACCACCATGGAGGAGAAGTGCGACTCCGAGATCCCAAGGGGCCGACAATGAAATGTCGCAGAGCACCGGAGGAGGGGAGGAGGAGAGTTATGAATAGGGGAAACCCTAGTACGTCCCAAGGGGAGGGAGAATCTGCTCAGAGGCCCGCTCCTATTATTTCCTTATAAGACTTTAAAATATTTTTAAAAAATATTTTTGGGGCCAGGTACTGATATGGGGTGTGATTCCAAGGCCCTGTGTTTTTGGAATTAATTTTATACAAATTTTTAATATATATTATATTATGTTCATGCAGTATCATAAAAAATAGATAACTATTTAATTTAATCTCACTTCAAAAATATTTTATCACATTTGAATCCATAATGTGATGATTACCCATGGTACGACCTAAAACTGGTCAACACAGGACATTCAAATATCATGACTATGAGTAGTTAATTTAGTTATCTAATTAAATAATTAATGAATTTTATTTATTAGTTAACCTAATTCTAGATTCAATATAAATATTACATTTTGGTCATACTCACTAGGTTATCCACAAACCCGTATGAATGTTGAGATGTTTATTCTTCCTCCCACGTTGGATAATTCAAATATGATGATGATGAGACTCTATATCCCATTTGATACATATGTAGTGAATTAAACAAGTTATTTTATTCATTACTGAGTATTTTATTCAAGTAAAATTGATCCAAATACCTGGTAGAACTCATAAATTCATGTATTATTCCATTATTGATTAAATTTATTTATCATGATAACTTTTTCCAATGATATCTGTCATGTTAAATCCTTTTAATGATCCCACATATCTGATATAATTGATTAAGTTTATTAATTATTTTTTGTTATGTTTTCTCACCAATGTTTCCCCAAATTAGATTCATTGTCTGAGAATTCTTAGCCAACAGTTATTTCACATATGTTTCTTATGATTTTCCCTCACCCATTTTTCATGTTCTTCTACATTGGAAAATGGTGAAATGGTTCAACATTACGGTTGGAGATCGATTGTGATTGGACACCTGGATTCATAATGGATTCACGTGTGATGAATGAAACATTTATTTGGATATGGATAATGATTTTTGTGGGATATGGGTGATGAATACGATGGATTTGAGATCTGGGACTGGATAATGATTAGAAGAAGACATGCCGGTCATGTGATGCTATATTATGGATCAAGAGATTCCATTATTTATCCATCAGATGGCCAAAAATGATGTACAAGGGTCTTCCCCTGATATTTTAGTAGGATCGGTGGGGATATACGAGGTAATGAGTCCAGAATTAGAATGTCTAAGTAGATATATGAATTATTTGAAAACCTCAACTACACTCTATGTATTCTGAAAAACAGACAACATGTAGGTATGTAACTGCAGCAGCTAGGGTTTTGAAAGAGTTAAGTATAATACGACTTGTGGGATCCCCACACCCCATGTGGTATAGTGCTGGGGACCTGACATGTGCCCCAGGAATACATGAGCAGATGCACAACCTGGCACATGGACAAGGTACATGGACACGACCAGAGAGAAATGGCTAGGAGAACATGGCTCGACCACCTGAGTATCTTGTATGTTACTTGTATTCCACATGCTCATTGTATACGTCTATATGACTGAGGATCCCTATGATAGCAAATACATGTCCATGTGAAAGAGCTGGATCACACACCATGTGGGTCCCCTATATGGCATGCACCCATATATTCAATTTGTAGGAAACATTAATCTCTTGTATCTCCATCATTTGAAATAAAAATTTAGCATGTGAATAGACTATCATAAGTGTTTTTTCATATATAATTCGATTGTGGACTCGATAGTTTATTAAAAGATATGATGTTATTTATTAAGGGTGTAATTCTCTTTTAGGTGATGCTTGAAAATAACCTTGATTAGGAAATAACTCGAAGTGCATAGAGTTCCAACATCTAGCTAGGCATAGAATGAGTTCTATACCTATCAATAGAGTTTCACCCTCCTACAGGATAGGGAATTAGTCCTCTATCTATCTATATGACTATCACCCTCCTACCGGGCCAGTCATGGGTCCTTCAGCGACCATTATAGTGGATGTCTCATGCTGGGATGGACATGTGTCCCCAACCTATCCACTATGTTGATCCCTTTTGTGGATTTAAGGCATGGGTCCTCGAATATAAGAGTGGAACCCTACTGTTGGCTAGGTCATGGGTCCTCAATCTAATACACAAGTGGCACCCTCGTATTGTAATAGGGCATGGGTCATCAACCACTCGAGTGGAACCCACCAGTTGGTATTGGTATGGTTCCTCTATAGATTATTATAGTGACACCCCCAGCTAGAGTGTGCATGTTTCCTCTATCAAATATAATAGTGTAATCCTCAAGTTGGGCAAGGCATTGGACCTCTAGTTATCTTATAAGTGTAAAAATCCTGTTGTTCTAGAGAATGGGTCCTCTACCTATATATTTTCCCTGTGGCTGTGCGGAATTCTGGGGAGGTGTGGCTTGTCATGGTTGTATTCTCTTGGGATGACATGAGATAATATGAGCATTACTGATTGAATTTTGGAACTATTTTCACACTTTTTTGGGATGAGTTGTCAGATAGAGATCCCCTTCTATATCGTTTGGATTCATCAGTTTGATCATATATATATATATATGTATGTATGTGTGGGTGTGGGTGCATGTGTGTTTGGATTTCTACTCTTCTTCATTAGGATGAGATGTCTACTATCTATTTATTACTATTGTGTCTCTTACTTCTACCCTTTTTTCTTTCGAGAATCCTACTATGTATTTATATAGTCACCCCTCCTTTAGTTATGCAAGAATGAGTCGTGACTTATGTTGATGATAGACTGGTTGGTAGTGACTATATAGGACATTAGGGATATATGGTGCATTAGACAGCTTACGGTGGTTAGATCTTGGGGATCAGGTGCTATGATCTCTCAACACTTTTACTTTCCAGTTTTTTCATTTTGGTGCATCTTTCTAATTGGGTGTGTTTTTCCCTTTATAATCAGTTTTCGTTTTTATACTATTGTACACCATAGATGTCATGACCCGTACCCTAGGGCCCCTATTGTGACAACCCCAAGCTCACCTTCCATAGGCCAGGGGCTGGAGACTAGCACCAAAAGGCGTATTCCCTAAAATCGGGAAGGCATTTCCTTTAAATCTTGTAAACACATGCAACCAAGCACACGGAATGATACAAACACAAGTATACTGTATAGAAAAAAGAGTTCTGAATATAAGAGGGACCAAAATATATTCCCAATAGTAAAGGTACAAGTACAACTGAAATACAATACAACTGAAGAGGGAAAAATATAGCTACTGGGTCATCCTCTGAGGTTCCTACCTGAATGTTAGGTAAAGATCACCTCCTCAAAACTCCAAGTCTGCCCGTCTCCTCTGCGTACTAACATGTCGTATGGTCCACCGTTGGGAACCATCCAGTTATGGTACCCTCATCCTCGATCAACGTCGTCCGTCATCTACCCCAAACACAACAAGGTGTAGGAATAGCCCATGTAGGGGTGAGTATAATGATACTCAATAGGGACCCCGAGACCCACAATGTCTCACAAAATCCACAAACGATAACCCAAAAAGCATGAAATCAACTGACAACCCAACTGAGATATATTCCGATACATATACCTATGTTATCAAGTATACTCATCTCAATCATGAGGAAACACAGGTTCCAACCCAAAATCCCAAAGATCAACTATTCCACAAAGGAAAGAATACCACAAAGGTATGTACCACATAGGTATGCCACAATGAATAACAACACCAATGTATTACCACGAAGGAAATCACCACAAAATTATGAACTCATCTCACACCAAGAATGACATAGGTACATAAGTAGAGATGATTAGATGTAATTACTAATTCATCTTACTCTGTTAAGAGGCAGACCCACGAAGGATCCTAAATCATCATCAGACCCAGAGAGGATCTTAGTACATTGTCAGACTCACACAGAATCCTAGTACCTTGTCAGATCTACATAGGATCCTAGTACATCGTCAGACCCACACAATATCCTAATT
Source organism: Viscum album (assembly GCA_963277665.1). Classification (NCBI taxonomy): domain Eukaryota; kingdom Viridiplantae; phylum Streptophyta; class Magnoliopsida; order Santalales; family Viscaceae; genus Viscum; species Viscum album. The sequence goes on from OY728125.1 coordinate 1,060,268,337, forward strand.
CATTGTCAGTATATCGTCAGACAGACACTGGATCTTAGTACATCATCAGCCCGTCATCAGACCCACACAAGATCCTGGTACATCATCAGTACATCATTAAACCCACATAGGATCCTAGTAAATCATCAGTACGTCATTAGATTCACACAGGATCCCAGTACATCGTCAGTACATCGTCAGACCCACACAGGATCCTAGTATATCTTTAGTACATCGTCAGACCCACACATGATCCTAGTACATCATTAGTACATTGTCATACCCTTATAGATTCCTAGTACATCGTCAGTACGTCGTCATACACAGACATGATCCTAGTACATCTTTAGTACATCGTCAGACCCACATGTGATCCTAGTACATCGTCAGTACGTCGTTAGACCCACATAGGAACATAGTACATCGTAAGTACATTATCAGAACCACATAGGATCCTAGTAAATTTTTAGTACGACATCAGACCCACACTGTATCCTAGTACATCATCACAGCCAGCTACATGGTACCTTTACTAAGCTTGATCGTCTTAGAGAGAGTACACTCCTCAACCTACTGGTTGATTATCCAACTACCAAGAAATCCCATGAATAATTATCCCAATGGACCACCACACAATAAGGGTCTCAATTCAATAGACAGTGCACCAATTGGATGCCCGGTCTGTAATTTATTAGTCTTTTAGTCCCGAGAGCCTGGTTGGACTCATGCTCGATCCAACCCAAACATACCCCAAAATTATCCAAATCCCAATTGAGGTATACCAAAAGGTCTGTTTCACTCCAAGGTTTTAGGCACCGTAGACAGTTCGTCAAAAGGATGTATGGTGCCAAAGTTATGGCCAAAAGTACGTATAGAGTCGAAACTGGTTCGGGTCCAGTCTGACCTAGTCGGACTGACCCGACCTGGGCAGACCCGGTCCGGTTCAGTTCGGCCCGGCCTGCGATGGGATGCCCAGCCCATGCTGGTTAGTCCGGCCCATGCTAGGAGGTCCAGCCCATGATGGGCATCCCGGCCCGCGCTGGGTGGCCCGGCCTGGCGGCATGCGGGGGGGGGGGGGCGCTCACCCCACTTTCAAACACCAAATAGATTATCTGTTCAGTTGCCATCCAGAATGCAGGAACTGAGAGGGTCCCACTAAGTCCAGCTCTGTCAGTCGAATCAGCCGGCCCTTAGGTCCTCTTGGAGGCACATCGTGCGCCACTTCTCTATGGCTAGCTGAACGTCGGCCGCACCTCCGCCATCTGCTACGACTAGGAGGGTTGTGGCCCCTTTCTCTGATGGTGGTGCATCATGCACCACCTCTCTATGGTTGGCTGAACGTCAGCCTCCTTCTCCTTATTCACTGTGTTAGAAGTCGTGGCCCTTTCTCTTCGGGCTGTGCGGACTTGCGTCGCTACCCCATTGTGGGGCTGACCTCCGCTGGCCGCCACCTTTCTCCACTGTGTATGATACAACAAAAATGAATAACAATGGAGAGATCTTTCCATGTTCGTTTGGCCTACACCCTCTGCATTAGTTTGGTAGCATGCATATCAAGAGTATTAATTCAACTCAAACCAAGAAAATGAAACAAAAAACCCCTACCTTGATGGTTCGATTGATGATTGTCCACGGTTGAGATGGATTGGCATTTCTCTATCCCGAAACAAGTCTCCTCCAATGACGTCGGTGAGGAGAAGAAAAAGGTGAAGTTAGTGACAACGGTGTTTCCTTGATAGTCAGTTCATTCATCGTTGGAGATCCTTCGAAGGAGTTTGGAGAAATATTCATCAAAGGAGAAGAGTTATTCATTGGAGAATGTTTCTCCAACATTCACTACACTCTACCCTTTTCCCGCAATTTTTTTCCCAATGATTAAATGAGGAACCAACATAAATTAAAGTATTTTTATACATTTAATTTATGTTGGAACAATATTAAATTGCTCAAATAATTAATTGGGGGGTTGGATTAATTAAATGGGAGAATAAATTAATTTGGAGTTGAGAGATTTTCCCATCATTAAGAGGGGTTCAGGTGGTCCCCACCTCCATGACTTATGTTGACAGGTTTTCAAATAGAAAAATCAAAATTTTAAAAATTTTATTTTTCTTCTTCCATGAAAAATCATGAAAAAAAAACATTCAGCCTCGACTAAATGTCATTGTGTTGAATGTATCTTTAAGCTAATACCGACATTGTGAGTTCAATGATTTCCTCGGATTTCAATTCTGAGCACCAGTTCAAAAGATACAAAAACTCGCTCGTGCATTTACCAAATGTACCCGAAGAAAAGTTCAAAAATTCATTCCACAAACACCAGTCCACAGAATCACGTGCCATCGATTTTTGAGGACTCATAAAATTCCAATATAATTAAAAGAATATACCATGAACTTTTAGGTCTTTACATTATCCCCACTTCAGGGATTTACGTCCCTCTAAGACACAACACAAACTAAGGAAATAAGTGAGGGTACTAAGCAGAAATATGATCCTCCCGCTCCCATGTGCTCTCCTGGAGGTTCATGTGCTGCCAGCAAACACGCACCTGAGTTATTGACCTCCCACAAAGGACCCACTCATATCGATCCTCAATCTCTACTGAAACCTCCGTAAATGTCACCCCATTTTCGACTTCCAGCTCGATGTGGTTGATGATGAGTGAAGGTTATTGCATGTATATCCTTGTCTAGGATATGTGGAAGACGATGTGCACCCGGTGCAATAATGGGGGAAGTGAAAAGTGGTAATCCACCTCACCATCTCTATGGAGGACCTGGAAGGGTCCAATGAACCTTGGAGATAACATGCCGCACCAACCAAATCTCTGAAAACCTCATCAAGGTGAGACCCATAGAAAGACATGGTCTCCATCCTCGAACTCCAGAAGTCTTTGTCTCCTGATAGCATAAGACTTCTGCCTACTCTGTGCAGTCTTCATCCACTCTAGGATGATCTTCACTTTCTCTGTGATAGCTTGTAACATCTCTAGTCCCATGAGTGCTGACTCCCCTAATATAGTCCAGCAGAAAGGTGATATGAAATTTCATCCGTACAATGCCTCAAAAGAAGCCACCACAATGGTGGAGTGACAACTATTGTTGTATGAAAGCTCCACCAAAAGAAAAGTGATCCTCCCAGCTGTGAAAAAAGTCATGGATGCAAGAACGTAGTAGGTCATCGAGGGTCTGAATGGTCTGCTCGTTTTGGCCATCCATCTAAGGATGGAAGGCTGTGAAAAAATGATGTTGCGTCTGGAAAGCCTCCTACAAAACCTTCCATAGTCGTTAAGTGAAACGTATATCATGATCGGAGACAATCATGGAGGGTACTCCATGTATCTACACAATCTTGTATACATAGAGGTTCCCCAAACTCTCTACTGAACCCTACTCTCTTATCGGTAAGAAGTGGGCCGACTTAGTGAGTCGGTCGATGATCACCCTGATAGAGTCATGACCTCTATATGTACGTAGAATTATTATCATAAAGTCCATAGATAACCCATCCCACTTCCACTCTGGGATCCTTAAAGGTTGAACCAAGCATGTTTGTACCTGATGCTCCACCTTCACTTGTTGATAATTGAGGCACTAAGAGACAAACTCTTCTACTGCTTTCTTTATTCCCCGGCACCAGTGTTGTCATCGGAGGTCCTTGTACATCTTCACCACTAATGGATGTAACACAAAAGGGGATGTGTGGAACTCCCTCAACACATCCCCCCTGAAGCAAAACTGGCACCCTGGTACGTCCTCTGAAGAGAATGATATGCTCCCCACCTTTAGAAAATCCATCTGGTGTCTGTCCTATGGATATCTGAGCACTTTGAGTCTTGTAGTTAGAGTCCCTATGTTGTGCCTCCCTGACTCACTGATGAAGTGGGGGAGTGACAGTAAGAGACTGAAAAAAGCTGCTCCATCTCGATCCAGAAATGATATCTCCAAAGTGGCCAGCTGCTCTGTCGCCTTGCCTAGTCGCTATATTCCAGATCTTCTGTTGAGTGCATTTGCTACAAAGTTCCCCTTCCTAGAAATATAGACAATATCAAAGTCATAGGCCTGGAGGTACTCAAGCCAACCTCACTACCTCAGGATAAAGTTATTCTATGAGACGATATACCTAAGACTCTTGTGATCTGAGTAGATTGTAAAATGCTCTCCCATCAAATAATGTCGCCATATCTTCAAGGCTAAGACCACTACTACTAACTCCAGGTCATGGGTAGAGTATTTCTATTCATTTTGTCTTAGCTGTAGAGAACCAAAAAATATCATTGCTCCCTCCTGCATCAGGAAACATCTGAGCTCGGTCCCTGATGCGTCACAGTAGACTACGTACCCTACACCCTCCTCTGGAAGCCTCAAGATGAGGGCACTAGTCAGCATCTGCCTCCGCTCCAGAAAACTCTATTGGCATTTCTCGGACCACACGAAGGGTTTCCCCATCTTCTTCAATGCTGATAAGGGTGATGAAACTATGGAGAAATCTGTCACAAACATCCGGTAGTATCCAGCCAAACCCAGGAATCTTCGCACCACTATCACACTCCTTAGTTGCTCCCAAGAATGTACCACCTCAATCTTCACTAGATCCACTACAAATCCATCTTCCAAGATGACATTCCTAGAACGTGAACCTCTTGGATCTATAACTGGAACATCTAGGGAATACAATAAATCTTGTGCTCTCAGATAGTGTCCAAAACTATCTGCAAATGATAGGCATGCTCCTCCTCACCAGCCAAGTAGATCAGAATGTAATCAATGAAGACTAATAAAAAATGATCAAGGTATGGCGGAATGATCCAATTCATGAGTCCCATGAACACTTGGTGGGCATTGGTCATGTCGAATGGAATAAGCATGAACTCGTAATGGCCATACTGAAAACTAAAATCCATCTTCTGTACATCCTCATCTCATACATTAAGCTAGTGATAGCCTGATCTAAGGTCAATATTCGAGAACCACCGTGCTCCCTTCAAGTGATCAAAGAGGTCGTCAATCCTTGAAAGTGGGTACTTGTCCCTCATGGTCACTTGGTTCAGGTGAATATTGTTAAAAAAATCCTCAAGCTCCCATCTTTATTCTTGTGGAACAAAATCGGGGCTGGCCAAGGAGAAACACTGGGTCAAATGAACCCTTTCCCATGTAAGTCTTTCAGCTATAACTGTAGCTCACGAAGCACCACCAGAGTCATCTGATACACTAGTGAGGATTTCAATGTCGTCCTAGGGTACAATTAAATGTAAATTACTCCTATATATGATGAGGTAGACCCATAACATCATTAGGGAAGACATCCAGGTACTGGTCCACCACTACAGGATAGCTCGAACTCTCCACATCAACCGCTCTGAGGGTAAGGCTAGACACCTGATGTGTGATCGGCTGCACTCTCATCTGGGTAAGTCCATCCTATGCTACAAAGTCTCCCTTCTAATCAGTGAATGTAAACGTGGTCCCATCCGTGCAAACACACCTCACTTTGCACCTAATATAGCCAATCTGAGCATGGACTGTAGATAACTAGTCTATACCCAAGATGACATCGTAAAATTCGATTCCGCTACTAGGAGTTTCCAGCCAAAGATCTCACCTCCTAGAGTAAACTCACACTATCGGAACCAGTTTTTAATCCACAAATCCTATCCCGTAGGAGTCTCTAGCCGTATGGATCGAGCCAACGGCTCTTTCAGAATCTCGTAGCTCTGAAAGAGCATAGTGGCATTAAAATAATGACTTTAACCTCTGTCTATAAGTTTTGCTGCTAAGGTGGAGTAGACACAGATCACACCTCGTATCATCACTGTTGCCGCAAGGTCATATGCCTCAGCTATCTGGAGATGAGATCGCCCCTGTCCACCTGCTCCCTGTGGTCGGGGTGGACCACCTGGTGGTGGTGGTGGTAACATCTCGAATAATCTCTGACCACCAGTTGCATGTCCATATCCTCTGCAAAGTCTGCCTACTCCATGCAGGCCTCCATGGTCGACCCTCTCTCTCTACATGGGTAGTCCTTAAACCATCTTTGGATCATGTGTAGGGAAGGTCGGACTGTCATGAGCCACATGACCCTGCCCGCTGCATGTGATACACTGCATGTTTCTTGCATGACTGGCTCTGTCTCCGTTACCCCGCAAAACCGATCCTGAGTCAAGCAGTCGTCCACCTGTAGGTCTGGCCCTCTTGGACCTCTATGACATCTGTCTATTACTAGCTGCAGAAGAATCTTCAATGTGATGACTAGTGGTGGGTCTCGCTGCAGGTGACTTCTCAGCAAGAAAACTCTCCACTAAGAGGGATCGCTCTAACACCCCCACCTGCATCAGGATGCTGAGAGAAATCATTAAGCAATTATCTCTCTCCTGTGTCCATACTCGAAGGTCTAGGCCCTAAGGAATGGGTTCTGAACCATATCGGTGGAGTAGCGTGAGAGGTTAGTGAACCTTGATAAGTACTGAGCCATAATCATGATGACCTACTGCAGATGAAGAAGCTCATGTATGCACATTGCATGATGAGTCATTGGGACAAACTCTGCCTGAAACAGGCTCTCAAAGTTTGCGCAAAGAAGTGTCACTTAGTCCTAAACCTAGAGAATCAAGCTCCACCATCTGCCTCCCACTGCCTATATAATACTAGCAGCAAGGATCACCATGAGATCAGCTGGTGTCTCAACCAGTCGGAGGACTCTCACCATGCCCTCCAACCAATCCTCTGCTTCCTGTGGGTCCATCTCTCCCTTGAACCTGGGTGGCCTCTAGCACTGGAACTCATGCAACACACTAATGTAGTGTGCACCCTCTACTTCTAGGGATGGTGGCACCAGTGGACCAATAGGTAATGGTACTGTTGGTGCCTCTGATTGTGCCTCTACTGAAAGAGGGTCCTGCATCGAGGTCTCGTCGCTCGGTGGGCTATTAGTGCATATTATACCCAAAACGCTACCTGGCTCTCTGCGTGGAGGAATCCTGAAAAGAATAAGGTGTGCCATGGTCATATTTTATACACGGTGAGCTGACTCAAAGAGATAACAAATAAAACTCTTAAAAACACACACGTAATTAGTGTTTTCATGCACTGAGTTGGAAATTAGAAGTCAAGGTCATGGTGTATTGATACGTCCGTCGTCGTACCAACAATGGATTCCCTAAAATGGTAACCACACTCACTACACTTAAAAATATTTCCATTAAAAATATTATATCCTAATCTTCTATGGTAGAACTGACTCCTCTTATACTAATTCGTCATGAACCATCCCCCGGGGCCCATGTCGTGACTACCCTAAGTCTGCCTTCCATAGGCCAGGGGCTGGCGACTAGAACCGAAAGGTGTATTCCCTAAAATCAATAATGAATTTCCTTTATATCCTGTAAACACACACAACCAAGAACAAAACAAGATACGAAAACATGTAAACTATATTGAAAAATGTGTGATAAAAGTAAGAGGGGTCAGAACACAATCCCAACAGTAAACGTACAGGTACAACTGAAATACAACACAATTAAAGTGATAGAAAGACAGCTACTCGGTCGTCCTTTAAGGTTCCCACCTGAAGGGTAGGTACAGATCTCCTCCTTAGCACTCCACGTCTACCCTTATCCTATGCATACCGACACACCATATGGTCCACCTCTAGGCACCATCTAGTCTTGGTACCCTCAGCCACAATCAGCGTTGTACGTCTTCTGCACCAAACACAACAAGGTGTGGGCATAGCTCATGCAGGGGTGAGTATAACGATACATACTAGGGACCTCAAGACTCTAAAGACCTCACAAAATCCACAAAGCATAACCCACAATGCATGAAATCAACTGAAAACCCTACATAGTTATATTCATATACATATACCTATGTTATTATGTATACCAATCTCAAACATGAGGAAACCAAGGGTCCAACGAAAAATCCCAAATCTCAACTGTTCCACAATGGAAGGAATACCAAAAAGGTAAGTACCACATAGGTACTCCACACAGAATAATACCACAAAGGTATTACCAAGAAGGAAACTATCACACAGGTACAACCTCATCTCACACCAGAAATAACATTGGTACAGAAGTAGAGATGATTAGATGTAACTACTAATTCATCTTAATAAATTAAGAGTAAAAACCACGGAGGATCCTAAATAATCATCAGACTCATAGAGGATCGTAGTACATCACCATACCCACACATGATCCGCATACCTCGTCAGGACCACACAGGATCCTAGTACATCTTCAGAACCACACATCATCCTAGTACATTGTCAGTACATCGTTAAACCCACACAGGATCCCAGTACATCGTCAGTACGTCGTCAGACCCAAAAAATCCTAGTATGTCATCCGTACGTCGTCATACCCACACTATAATTTAGTACATCGTCTGTACATTATAAGACCCACAGTGGATCCTAGAAAATCGTAAGTACGTCATCAGACCCACACATGATCTTATTACATTGTCAGTATTTCATCAAACCCACACAAGATCCTAGTACATTGTCAGTACGTCTTCATACCCACACAGGATCCTAGTACATCATCAGTACATCTTCAGACCCACACATGATCCTAATACATCTTCAGTACATCGCTAGCCCCACACAGGATCATTGTACATCGATAGTACGTCATAAAACCCACACATGATCATAGTATAACATCACAGCTAGCTACAGGGTACCCACAATAGCTTGCTCGTCTTCAGGAGAGTCTTCTCCCCAAGCTACTGGTTAATACCCCAACAACCACGAAATCCCACAAAAAAGTATCCTAATGGGCGGCCACGCAATAGGGGCTCAAGGCAGCAGACAGTGTGTCAATAAGACGCACGGTCAGTAAGTTATTATCCTTTTAGTCCCGAGGTCTTGGTTGGATTCATGATCAATCCCACCAAACCATACCCCAGCATTTTCCAAATCACAAGTGGGGTGTACAAAAAGGCATGTTTCTCTCAACAGTTTCCGGCATCACAGACGTTTCCTCAAATGGATGTCTGGTGCCAATGTTATGGCCGAAAGTACTTATAAGCTCCAAACTAGTCCAGGTCATGTCCGACCTAGTCGAACCAACCCAGACTGACCCGGTTCGGTTATGGTTGGCCCATCTCACACTGGACATCCAAGCTTGGTGGTATTCGGTGGGTGGGGGGAGCCGCACACCCCCTGCTCTCAAACACCGAACGACTCAGTCGTTCAATTTCCATCCAACATGTGGGACCCTAGTGGGTCCCAATCGGTCCAGGTAGACAGGCCGAATCGGCCGACCATTGGGTCCTCTCGGCGGCGCTATGTGCACCACCACTCCGCGGACGGCCGCTTGCCGGTTGTGCCTCCGCCATCCGTCACAGCCAAGAGGGTTGCGGCCCCCTTTCTCCGACAGTGGTGCGCCGTACATCGCCTCTCCGTAGTAGGCCAAATATCAGCCGCCTTCCCCTTCTCCATCATGGCATAAGCCACGACCCTTGCTCATCGGGAAGCACAGAAGCGTGCTGCCACCCCATCATGCATCCGGCATCCATTGGCCACCACCTTTCTTCACTGTGTAGGATACAACAACCATGAATAACAACTAAGGGATCAGGTCGTGTTCGTTTGGCCTGCGCACTCCTTATTAGTTCAATAGTAGGTGGATAAAGAGGATTAATTCAACTCAAATCATGAAAAATAAACATCAAAACCACTACGTCGATGTTTCAGTTGAATATTGTCCACGGTTGAGACAGATTGGAATTTTTCGATCCCGAAACAAGTCTCCTCCAACGACATTGGTGAGGAGAGGAAAAAGTTGAAGTTTGTGATGACAGTGTTTCCTAGATCATCAGTTCCTTCAATGTTGGAGATAATTTGATGGATTTTGGAGAAATATTTTTCTAAGTAGAGGATTTATTAATTGGAGAATGTTTCTCCAATGTTTTTCCCACTCCCCCCTTTGCCAACATTTTCCCCTATGATTAAATGAGGTGCCAACATAAATTAAAGTAGGTTTATACATTTAATTTATGTTGGATCAAAATTAAATGGATAAAATAATTAATGGGAGAGTTGGATTAATTAAATGGGAGAATAAATTAATCAGGATTTGGGAGGTTTTCTCCCCATTAAGAGGGGTTTGGATTGTTCCCACCACCATAACCTATGTTGAGAGGTTTTCAAAAATAAAAATAAAAATTTTAAAAATTTTATTTTTCTTCTTCCATGAAAAATAACAAAAACTAACATTCACCCTCGACCAACTGTCATCGAGGTGAAATTCTCCTTAAGTGAATACTGGCGTTGCGAGTTCAATGGTGTCCTCAGATTTAAATTTCAAGAACCGTCTCAAAAGTTACCAAAACCTACTCACACGTTTACAAAATATACTCGATGAAATGTTTAGAAATTCATTCTGGGCACATTGGGCCTCAGAATCATGCGTTGTCAATTTTCACGGACTCATAAAGCTCCCATATAATTAAAATAATTACATGTATTCATGGGTCTTTACACTAGAGTATTTCCTATGCATGGTTATATTTTATATATTGAATATTTTTATTGTTATATCTATGTTCTTATATGTTAATATGGTTAGGTGTGTCTGTATAGGTACAATAGTAAAAAGAATCCCATTTAGGATTTACATTTAGAACGTGTTTCCACCCATGAACTATAGTGGTGGCCATGGGGTAGTTGTTGTAATTAGTTTTTTTAATAATATTTATTTTTATAAATTAATTGGTAATATTTTGAGACCAATCAATGAGAATGTGTGATATTTTGAAGCCTGATGTTCTTAGAATTATACATTAAAAAATCATATTTTTTTAAAAAAATAGTGTTGGATATTTTTATTTAAAATGAGAAAGAAATTGAACTGATGTCTGAATCAGAAATATGAGGGCACTATTGATCTCAGAGTAGTTGATTTAGCCAAGGCATGACAGAGCTTTACTCATCACGGGTCTTCAGTGGAAAACCCTGAAAACGGTGTAACTGTAAATAAATTCATTTCTTTTGAAAATTAATATTATCATATAAATGGTAACTTGTTTTGGAAATCCAAGACCACTGTTGAGTTTCTAAGGAGATGTTTTCCTTAAGTGAGTCCAGACACTGACCGGTGTGAGTAAACTATGAATGTTATAAATTATTCATAACCATCATTAAAATATTTTTAATAAAATTATTTTATTTCATGTTCTATTGGATTCTTTTAATTAAATTATTTTTTAGAAATCAAGGATTATCATCATAACCCTGGTGTAACCTTATGTCAGAGAGAAGAAGGCTCTACAAATGCTTTGGTGAATCTAGATTAGAAGTCTGATCAGAGCACGATGGATTGATAGAGATCGACAGATTGAGGATAGATGATGGAAATGAACCCCTCTCCTTTTCAATTACTGATCCAACCTTGAGGTAGGGTGTCGTTATGATTGTAATTTCTTATCCCTTATTTCAGTAAGAAGACAAATGAAGACCAACCCATGACCAGGATGATCAACAGTTCGATTGTTCTCGTGAGATTGATTTTATTGTGGGGATCAAAGTTATGATAAATCATTGTGAGTATCATTTGATTGTTCTTCAGTAAACTATCTAATATGAGTAGATCAAGGCCGATATGAACAAGGCCATGACCAATCCATTTGATCATTCAAGTACTTTGTCACTTTCCTCCAATTTCTTTTGTTCCTCATTCCTCCTTCTTTGTGAAATAAGTAGAGAAGATCGTTGGGCATTCAATCTGTGGTGAAACGATATGAGACTATGGATCTAATTCCACAACATTGAAAGGTGTAAAAAGTGAAATGAGGTGATAAAAAGTGCCGACTCTGGCCATCTCACATTAAGTGTGGCAAGGGAAGGCCACCGATAGGGCGTTCAATGATAGAGACAACACTAGCCTAGCAGGGGTGGCCAGGAATAGCTGGGTGTGACAGGAATCGTCCACCAACAAAGAAAATAGTGGTGGGAGGGTGAATAGTAATGGGTGTGGGACATGGACTAGGTGGGACCACATTGGAGAATTCTTGGGGCGGTAGAGGCCGCAGGGGGTGACCAGGGGCTGTGATGGTTGTGGCTTGTACATGACCCATATCTTCATTAGACAGAGGACCTCATGGTCAAGAGACCATGGGACTAAGAAGACAAGGCATTCCTACCATGAAAAATGTGGTACAATGACGCATAGATAGGGGGAGATGATAGGCCATGTGGTCCAGTGACCACGTGGACTAGAGGGACGCGACCAGTGTGTCTTACGTCCACAAAGAATAATTTGCCTATATGACGCAGGACCATATTGAGAATCATTCCATTATGAAGTGGCCCAACAGGCCGGTCCAGTTAAGTCCTGGTCAGTTCAGGCTGGCCTAGATGGACCAGTTCTGGCTATGGCAGTTGGGTCAGGCTGGGTCAGTTGGGCCTGGCCAGGTCGGACTCTGACCAAACCAACCCCTTTTTACTAAATTGGTTGTATCATTAAAAAAATGTGTCTACTTGATGAGCCGCTTTTGGAATTGGGACCCTTGAGACAAGATGGTTCGTTTGAGATACACTATGTGAGTTTTTGTTGATGTTTTGTATGGCCTGATGGATTGAGGAGTAGGCTCTCCATAAACAAGCATGGTATGAGTGGAATCTTTTGGTTGGATGTGACTATGTGATCTTGGTGACTATGTGATTTGGGGGGTTTTATGACCCATTGATGCTCTATGCACCACCAATCCTATATGTTATATCAATGCTCAATGTGCCATCAACGATTCAATCACCATCGACACTCCAGGCGTCATCACTATTCTGGGGGACACTAAGTCTCCCTGCACCATTAAAACTCGATGTTCCGCCGATTTTCTGTACGCCATGAAAATTTCTAGTTTCATGGACACTGGGAGATCTCTGAATTAAAACTATAAATCTTTCTCTCTCATATTTAGACTAATACCTGTGTCAGCTGAACGTATTGACTATACTTCATTTGTTTCATTTGTGTTGTACTTAGTGTGTTTCCATTGTGTTTTACTTTGTGTGTTTCCTTTGTAATTTAATTCATGTATTTTGTAGTGGTATTACCTATGTCGTTTTGGGGTGTCCTACTATTTATTGTTTTACTCACCCTTTCAAAAGCTTTTCCTGCACGTGTCATGTCTTATGAAAACAACTGACACTTTTACAGAGTCCCAGGTGGACCAAAACCTGATGGTGGTTAGAGTGATCATAGCAGTGAGGTGTGCTCGAACGGATCCACACCACTATCCTACACCTACCCCTCAGTTAGGGTTTTTATGTGGATGAGTTTTAGAAACTTTTACATTCACTTTGAAAAGCATTACTTTTGATGGGATTGTATTCTATCCATGTTCTCTTTCTAGTTTTAAAACTATCATACTCATTGGTTGGTATCCTAGTGGTATAAATGCTTGTTTATTTAGTGATTTTAAATTCCATAATTTTGGGTTTGGATATTTGTTCTTATGTAGAGGTACTTAATAAAATTCATCCCATTTGTTGGATATGCCTACTTGGTGCTAGTCACCAACCCTTGGCCTATAGGAGGTGGGATTGGGGTAGTTAGGACATGGGACCATTTGGGACGGTTCGTGTCTGGCCTGTATCAGAGGAGGTTGGTTCAACCTAACGAACAAAGATTCTATGAGATTGTTTTGGGGAAATAGTGTTAGGAGTTTTATGTTTGGATTTTGGGCTAGGGATTCTAGTGTTGGTGTGGTGACCGACGTATCTATACACCATGACTCATAATTCTTCTTTTTGACTTGGAACATAAAAACACTAGTTTTATGGAATAAATGATACAAGCATCTTATTAAATTTTGAGTGTCTCCTCGTGTCCTTCTTGGGTCAGTTCCAGCTCACAAGGTATACTCTATTGAATTTGGTACATCATGATCTACTCCAAAATACCTCCACACAGATATCTAGCTAGTATTCTAATGCATGATCACGAGGATGATCTTCCTAGAAATGAGGCATGGTATAAGGACCAAAACCAGTGATAGAAATCTTGGGTGGTGTACCCATGATATCACCAATCTAAGAGAAGTAGTTACTACCAGCTCTTTCAGCAGGGGATGCATGCAGGATGATTACATTGCATGAGTTCCAGAGGTACTGAAATCCCATTCACATAGGGGATCTAGACCCCCAGGCAGCTGAGGATTGGCTAGAGGAAGTTATATGTGTCTTCCACCCAGTGAGGACACATATGACTAGGTGGTAGTCTTAGATGCGAGTCATCTATAAGTATCAACGGGGATATGACTGAGTGTAGCGATCTAGACACATGAGGTGAAAACCATAAATTAAGCATAATTATATTGTATCTTTAGGGAGAAGTTCATTAAAGAGATGTTACACTCTGTTCATATACAAGAGCTACCACATCTGTAGTAGGGAAGCCAAACAATAGCGTAGTAATCAGTGATATTTACTGATCTTTTTCACTACTCTAAGGATATGTTGTGAGACCCATTCTTCAAGGATCAGACCATCAAGCATGGACTACACTAGGAGATCATGTCATCAATTCTATCCCTTATCATATGTACATATGTCGGAGTACTGGAGTGATCCCTTCTCAGTAAGATTATTCTGGCGGAGCAGACACTCAGAGTGGGAGCTACCACTGGGTGTCAGGTAGCTGAATCTTCAAAATTAGGTAGCTGATAGTTGAAATAGGTATCCAAGAGGATTAGATAGTTCAAGGGAAAACCCTAGTAAACGGGTTCAGTGGTGCGAGGCTCCCAATGTAGAGTGGGTTAGCTGAATGTTATGTTTGGTGAATCATGCAGTTGTCAGGGACATCTAGTTAGAGATCGTTTGACCAATCGTACGACTAATTTGGAGATAGTAGAGGGACCGACAATCAGAGGTGAAGGCTTAAATATGGATTTCATTCAGGCGGAGGATGGGGAAGATGAGTTGTACAAGTAGCATGAGATGGGAAGAGTTTTGAGGTACTACCACCACCACCACTAGCTGGTCCCCTATGGGCTTAGGGAGATGGTGGAAAGGGATGATGCCAAAATCAAGAGATGGAGACTTAAGACCCTGGTTCTCAAGAGATGATTAAAGGTATGATCTATGTCTTTTACACCATATATTTTTTTTAGATACACATGTTCTAGTCACACTTTTCTCACCATAACCCCTGTTCGAGACATAGAGATTCTAATGGATTTGTTGACTCAATTTCTATGCTTAGAGACTTCTACAAGGGAGATTCAATGATCACACACTAGTGATGATATTGTGGCCATATTCTATGGGTGGGAGTTTTAGTTGGAGTATCTTGGTGGTAGCATTGAGGCCCTAAAACTGCATTCGTGGTATGGAATGCTTAACCATAATTCATTCCAAGATTGATTGTTTTAGGTGTAGAGTGTGGTGTGCCTACAGATTTTGGACTGGGTTTTCCGTTTTCCGAAAAAATAAAATCCAGGATGTACAGGATGGACTCACACATAGGATGGTTTAGCTAATCACACACCGTTTGGATATCATGAACCTCAGTGCATTTGATGATATGAGTACTCGTTTTACTCTAGTGGTGGATGAGTATGAGGATGTATTTCCTAAAGATATTCCAGGATTAACTTCTCATAGGGAGGTTAATTTCAACATTGATATGTACCCTGGGATGGCAGTGATATCTACAACTACATATCGGATGGCTAACATAGAGCATCATGAGTTGAGGGTGAAATAGCAATACTTGAAGATGATGGGATTTGTGAGACCCATTGTTTCACCTTGGGAGGCCATAATTTGTTTTTGAAGTTGGTAGATGAGAGCTTGAGATTATCTGTGGACTTCTGACACCTCAACTAAGTGACCATAAAGTATAAATATCCACTACAAAGGATTAATGAAATTTTCAATCAACTGAGAGGACAATGATGGTTCTCATAGATTGACCTCAGATCTGGATATCATCATCTTCAGGTACAAGATGTGGTTATACCGAAGATAGCCTTCATATGTTGGTATAACCACTATGTGTGCTTAGTGATGCTGTTTGAAATAACAAATTACCTAGTAGCATTGATGTGACACATGAAAATGATCTTCCATCGTTACTTAGACTGGTTCGGCACAACCTTCATTGATGACATCGTCATGTACATGGCATCCATGGAGTAGCATGCGATACAATCGAGGATGGTTCTAGACACAATCTGAGAGAACCAGCTTTATTGGGGGCACTTGAAGTGTCAGTTATTGAATTGGGAGGTCCACATTTGGGGACACATCATTTCAGTGGTTTCACATTTAGTAGATTGAGTGATGATTGATGTTGTTCTTTCTTAGGATCCACCCAAGAGTACTATCGAGGTGCGGAGTTTACTGGGTTTAGTTGCGTACTATCAGAGGATTTTACCTGACTTCTCTAGGGTAAACTCACCCATGAAGATCTTGATAAATAAGGGTAAGTATTTAGTGTGGAAAGAGATGTGCCATCGGTTCTTTTAGGAGCCGAGGAAGAGATTGGCGAGTGCCCTATATTGGGATTACTAGAGAACGGTGTTGAGTATGAGGTGTTCTAAGATGCATCATGGACTGAGATTAGTTATGTCCTGATGTAAGGGTAAGTGGTGATATGATATGGTTCATCCTATTTGAGACATTATGAGTAGAATAATGCGACCCATGACCCTAAGAAAGCAGTAATAGTCTTCACATTGAAGATGTGGTGACACAGCTTGATGAGTGAGGGATTTACCGTCTTGTCTAACCATAAGTGTCTCATGTAAATCATTACTTATAAGGATCTGATCCTGAGATAGATATGACATCTACAGTTCCTCTGCAGATATGACTTTGATATTTTCAATAATCTAGTGAAGGGGAACGTAGTGGTAGATGCTGTAACGCCCCGACCCTAGTTACCCAGAGTCGGTGCATTATTACATAACATTGGCATGATCACAAGAAAGATCAAATCTCGAAAGACTGATTGGTTTAGTAGCCTTGGAAACACTAGATATATTCATAAGTCTTACATTACATCGTAAAATGAAAAAATACTACAATAACATATTGTCTCCATAATCCACACTCATATCCCCACATAATATCCCTACAGTTCATTCATAATTTACTTATTCACTTCCTGGGAAAAATAAAACATAGAAAAGGGGTGAGCTCAAATGCCCAGTAAGGATAACAATATAGCAAAACTTTCATAAATAAGAATAAACATTTAAGGAAATGTATAACTAAAACAAAAGCCTTTAAAACTTGAACTTTCAACATGGTATGGCATAAATAAAATGAAATAATGCCATTTACTTATTCACATTGATATTCTATTAATCGAATAATCACATGCAAAATAAATAACCACTTTCATAATGATGGAATGCATAATGCCAGACTATCATAACCACATAGCCAAGGCCTCGTGCCAAGACTACAAATAATATTTTGTCAAAGCCTTGTGCCAAGACACTAGTTTGTCCCATGAGACCTACCGATGCATTGAGGAGCTATAGTGGGATCCACCCGTCACATATTAAGTCCAATGCATTCCCATATGAAAAGCTTTAAACATAACATAAACATTCGTATTAAAACTAGCATACGAAATGTCAATACTTTCACCATAAACCATGAATGGTATAAAAATAGCACATCCATAGTAAAACATATCACAAAACCTTAAATACAATATAGAAGTTTTGTATCATAATAAATCAACTTCAAATAAGCGTAAAATCCATCAAAGGATGTTGACATAGATGAAATCAAAACTATTTGAGAGAAATATCTCATTTTTTGAAATCATTTAAAAGTCACACATTTATAAAGGAAGTAATTAAAAAGAGATTTTTGAATCAAAGTGTCCCATACCACTTTGAAACTTTTGAAAGGAATTAAAATTTTTAAAAACATTCATGTCCATATAAATAAATCCTTAAAAACCATTTTGAAGACATTAATTAAAAAGATTTATAAAGATAAATCATTAAAACATTTAAAATTCTGATTTTGATAAAGAGTACCTTTATGAAATTCTTAAATTATTAATTTTTAAATAATTTAAAAGTCACATAATTATAAAATAAAACATTTACTTTGAAAATATCCTTGTAAGCTTGTAAGGGAAGCTTTGACGATTTTATAACGGCGGTAAATAGCTGCACCTTCCGTATAAGTTTTAAAAAAACATTTTTACCTTAAATTTGTCTAAAGGTAAAAAGTGCCTTGTTTGGAAAATGATGGAAATATTCCTTTAAAAACACATAAGGGTATAAATTAATTTAACCCATATTCTTTGTAAATAGTAAAAATGTTTTGAAATACATTTCGAAGTAACATGGATGTGGATGATAAAGAAATCCTAGTAGATTATTACGTATAAACAACCTTGAATAATGAAGAGATTGCGAAATAAACCCTTACCTTGAACTTTTACTTGGATGGGGTAGGTTAACCTCCTGTATAATGGTGAAATAATTTTTATTAAATTATACAAGAATCATATATATAAATATATATGATATCATATATGATCTTTTAACATTGATTTGTTAATAATATCTTAGAATTATCGTCGTTTCGGGTGTTAACGTACTCGTTTTATTTTATATGTTTTGTTATATAAGACATGTTTGTAATGGATAGGTTATATATTATTCATATCCAGAATGATATCAAGTCCTTAAACATCATTTTTAAATCATCAAATGATAATTATACTTGAATGGATACGATGGAGAATGAATCTCATCGCGTTTGTGGAGACGGTAGTCCGTACGTACGCACGAGCGACAATATCATTCTTTTGATATTAAAATAATATATAAATGGTTGTTATATCATATATACAGAATAATTATCATGTTTTATTTATTATTTACATGAGTTACATATCATTATTATACCCATCCAAATAATAATATATTGAATAACAATTACACCACGACGTGGAGACGGTAAGCCGTACGTACGCACGTATGGTGACATGTTATTCAAAGGGTGGATAGAATACTGAATATGGTTGTACCATATTTATAATAACATCACAGTATATTTGAGATACTGGAGTTATTATTTTAGAATGGTAACAACAAAGGAAGAAGAAGTGGAAGAAGAAATGAACTTGGAAAAAGGTGGTGAAATCATTACCTCTTCTTCGGGTTCTTCCTTTTGATTTGATCAAAAGGGATCCTTAGGATAGCTTTCTGATAAAACTAAGGCCTCTAGGTTGTAGTGAGGGATGTTGGGAGAGTATTTGGGAAGAGTTTGGCCGAACAAAAAGGCTTTGAAGGTGTGAAGAAATGGGAAGGAGGAGTGCCCTTTTATAAGAGGGGTGAGGGGCACCTTTGGAAAAGCTAGAGATATTAGTTTATAATAAATTCATAATCGGTTTCCAAAGGCTCCAAAGTTGACTCTTAAAAGTTTATGTTGGGTATGGGTCGAAAACTACTCAACCAATAGAATTTAGACAGGTTTGGGTACTTATATTAACCTTATCTTTAAGTATTAACTCTAAGTTAATTAGTTTCACTTTTACAATGTCTCCTTGTATTTTTATATAATATGGTTAATAAACATACTATATACATCCAAGCGACCCCCAAGTGGTCCATTAATGATTAACCTATCATGATATAAGTCTCTTGGCCGATCCTTAGATTTTTTGGAGTTTAATATCAATTTATAATATAATATTTGTTTTAAGAACTCTTTTATGTCAATTTTGAAACTATTCAATAGTTGATTTTTGTGAAACTCATAACAGATTGGTTACTTCGAAAAAAGTCAATTAAATCAATCCTAATATATCATATTATCCTAGAAAATTAGTTTAATTCATTAAAAGTTTCATATTATATTTATTTGGGTATTTATAATATCAATTATTTTAATTTTTCACTATTATAGTAATTATCACATCATCATTGTGTCATATATAATATAAATTATTTAATGTCTAAAAATTATAAATAAAATATACTTATGTAGGAAATCTCTTTAACTTTCTAATTAATATTTATAATCTAAAATCTAACATATATAACCCTATGTAACAATTGTTTTTCTAAAAGATATATGCTTGTGTCATTTTGTATTCATTTTAACTTAATTAAAATAAAGTGTCATTATCACTTACAAGTGGATCCATGGGGTCCCAAAATCGACCCAAAGATGCCCATGGTCGACCATGTATCAACAAATAGGGTTAAGACACGTTTTAGGGTAATTTAGTATTATTATAATATTATTTTTAACCCTTAATTACCGGATTTACCCTTAACCGTGGTAAATAAAATATTTACCGCAGTAATTATTCAAAATGTCTAAAAATAAAAGTTACCTATTTACACAATTTGAACATCCTGATTCAAAATATGGAATCCATTTTCCTAAATTCAAAACACATAAGTGGAAGAAATTAATTTAAAATTAATTCCCGCTGTCAAAACAAAAAGCGTGTTTTTAAGAGATAATAACTATCAAAAGATTGACACTTGTTTATGTTCGGTTTAATTGTAAAATTATGTCCAATGACCAACATTATATTAAATGGTAAAAATGTATTCTAAATATACTTTAAAACTACTAAAATTCATAATTTATCACTATTAATTATTTTGATTAAAAAAGTTGTTTTTAATTAAAATTTAGAAATTTTCACTATTCATCAAAATATGAAAGTTATCCGAAAAGTACCAAAATTTCACCTTATGCTAAATTAGATATTCCGAATCCAATAATGAAGTCCATTTTGAAATATAAAATATATATAATTTCAAAATTTAGTTAATACTATTCATAACCTATTTTGAATGGATTTTTGGTAAGTCATGGTGCAATTGAACTCAGTGTTGCGTGTAGTGCAAGTTATTGAATTATTTTGAAGAAATAACACATTATGAATTCTTGGGGTGTTAAATTCTCCCCTCCTTCAATAAATTGTGTCCTCGCAATTTGAAATTGTTCTTCGAAAATAAAAGGTTGAAAGTAGAAAATATATTTTTGGGAAAACCCACATAGGAAATTGGGTTACTAAAATTTAGTCTTAATATGAGGAAAAGAGAAATGAATGGGTCACCACCAAATTATGATCTCGATTAGTAGAACATTGGTGGAAATTAAAGATATATGATTGGAGGAAAAACGTAAATATTTATAGGTAGTGATTGAGGTCATCAATCACAAACAAGTATAAAATTGAGGTCCTTAAACTCATCAATCTATGATGATTTGAAATACCATCGGTTCAAAAAAACATAGGGTATTGGGATAACACATTTTTGACGTTTCAAAATATCTTAGTTGAAATCCCACATCGAAAAATGAATTAATGAGGCCTCTATTTAAAATAAAGAGTGGAAATTATGAAGATTACCGAAAATAACACATACTAGGGTTCCATGTAGGAAAATATGGATATGGAGGAGAAATCTAACCATCAATTATCTGATGGAGAGTGCTAGAGAACATGGCTATGAAAAGGTCAACAATCCCAATGCCATAAATTAGTGATGATTTAAGGTACCATCTAGGACAACATTTTTGTTCTAAGTTCCTTTTATTAATGTTGAGGAATTTATTTATGAGATTGGCAAAGATCATAAGGAGATATACTTACATTATAATTAGAGTTTTATCCATTAATAAATTTCTACCACAAACTCATCTTTCACTCTAAAAGGTAATAGAACGTAAAAAAATTTTTATTTATACTATTCGTACAGGGTTCCAAAATAAACGAATTTATAATACATCTACATGATATTTTAATAAAAACTACATTATTTAATCCAGGCCATCTCATGGGCCAGTGGTAGGTGATACACCCTTGTGGCCCTTCGGTTGCGGGTTCATGTCTCGCAGCCTTGCCGGACGCGACGGGTTGCCGCCCGACCTCCGGGTTGTTCTTTTATGGAAATCCAAAATAATCCAAACTAGAACTATCCAAAATACTTCTGTCCAAACTCATAGTCTAACATTTATAAGGAAGGTAAACATAATATAGATCCTTTTTACCCCGTAATAGCATATGAATACCTTCATCATGTATTACCATATTCCTTATTGATTACATTCATGCTCCCTTGTTCCATATAGAATGATGGATACTTCATTAATCCAAAAATGTTTTAAACCCCAACAATGATGGAATATAAAAATCATTAATCAGTTCCAAGGTATTCAAGAATATCCAATATAATTTATCCAAAACAATCACATATTATTCCAAAATCACTACCTCAGTATCAGAACTATTTTATGATTTATCATTCTCTCAACCATATATTTTCCAAAAATTTATCCTGCTATTGAGTCACTTTTCTTTGTTCCACATAATCTCAAGTCCTTAATGAAATAGTACTGTAGTACAATCCTTATATACTCCATAATTATTATAACAAGTATATTATTGATACTCAATTGACATAATCAACATAAGAACTCTAATCATTCTTCTTCATCTGTGGTAGTATCATAACTTGATTATTATCCAATAACATCATTTGCGGCAGAGTCTGATGACTGGGACATAGGTTCGCGTGGTGTCCAAACTCCTTGGAAATGAAGCATTGTACATTTAAAACCATTTTCTTACCCTTGCAGTCACGTAATTTGTGCCCTTTTCCTCCACACTTATAACAAACTCCCATTCCTTTCAGGCAAGATCCAGGGTGTTTCTTTCCACAGTTACCACATATGGGAAAATTATTCTTTTCCCTCTTCCCTTTATCCATCTTTCTCTCTTCCATCCTTTTCTTCTCTTGCTTCCCTTCAAAGCCATAGGACTCAGTAAACTCTTTACTTATCTTATCAACATAGGATATTATTTCTTCATATGATGATAATACATGGGAGACTATTTCTCTTATAAATTCTAGCTTAAGTCCATGAAAGATATGATCCTTCCTTCTCTTTGGATCATGTGCATATCTGGAGTTCTCATTCCTTCTACTAGGCTCCATTTCTAAACAATGGCATACACTAGATCATTTTATGAATCAAAATACATAATCCCATACTTATAAAACACTTAACATAAATTGAACTATTTATGGATATAATCCATAATCATAAAAATGTCTCCTTTGAGGATGTATATACTCATAAACCCTTCATAATGGTTTGTAAAGAAAATGAGAATTATCCTAAGCATATCCCCCGGGAGTGTCGTAACCAAGAGTGCAGCAAGGCCCGTTGTCATGCACCAGTTCCCGTTCGAGTCTAGCTCAAAGCGGTGTTTTCGGGTTTTACCCCTAGGTACATCTGTTCCAGAGCCGCCTCTACCTGCTCGTATCTAGACAGGGATGTATTGCTCGAAAAACTCACAAAATCTCTACAATACCAAAATTCTAGGAAGTTCTTCTACACTAATCCTCAAAGTTCATCTTAGGTCTACGTGCTATAATTAGAGTTTATCTAAATCTAGCTTCCAAGTTTTGTACTAAACGTTCTCTGATACCAACTGTAACGCCCCGACCCTAGTTACCCAGAGTCGGTGCATTATTACATAACATTGGCATGATCACAAGAAAGATCAAATCTCGAAAGACCGATTGGTTTAGTAGCCTTGGAAACACTAGTTATATTCATAAGTGTTACATTACATCGTAAAATGAAAAACTACTACAATAACATATTTTCTCCATAATCCACACTCATATCCCCACATAATATCCCTAAAGTTCATTCATAATTTACTTCTTCACTTCCTAGGAAAAATAAAACATAGAAAAGGGGTGAGCTCAAATGCCTAGTAAGGATAACAATATAGCGGAAACTTTCATAAATAAGAATAAACATTTAAGGCAATGTATAACTAAAACAAAAGCATTTCAAACATGAACTTTCAACATGGTATGGCATAAATAAAATGAAATAATGCCATTTACTTATTCACATGGATATTCTACTAATCGAATAATCACATGCAAAATCAATAACCACATTCATAATGATGGAATGCATAATGCCAGACTATCATAACCACATAGCCAAGGCCTCGTGCCAAGACTACAAATAAGATTTTGTCAAAGCCTTGTGCCAAGACACTAGTTTGTCCCATGAGACCTACCGATGCATCGAGGAGCTATAGTGGGCTCCACCCGTCACATATTAAGTCCAATGCATTCCCATATGAAAAGGTTTAAACATAACATAAACATTCGTATTAAAACTAGCATACGAAATGTCAATACTTTCACCATAAACTATGAATGGTATAAAAATAGCACATCCATAGTCAAACATATCACAAAACCTTCAATACAATATAGAAGTTTTGTATCATAATAAATCAACTTCAAATAAGCTTAAAATTTATCAATGGATGTTGACATAGATGAAATCAAAACTATTTGAGAGAAATATCTCCTTTTTTGAAATCATTTAAAAGTCACACATTTATAAAGGAAGTAATTAAAAAGATATTTTTGAATCAAAGTGTCCCATACCACTTTGAAACTTTTGAAAGGAATTAAAATTTTTAAAAACATTCATGTCCATATAAATAAATCCTTAAAAACCATTTTGAAGACATTAATTAAAAATATTTATAAAGATAAATCTTTAAAACATTTAAAATTCTGATTTTGATAAAGAGTACCTTTATGAAATTCTTAAATTATTCATTTTGAAATCATTTAAAAGTCACATAATTATAAAATAAAACATTTACTTTGAAAATATCCTTGTAAGCTTGTAAGGGAAGCTTTGACGATTTTATAACGGCGGTAAATAGCTGCACCTTCCGTATAAGTTTAAAAAAACATTTTTACCTTAAATTTGTCGAAAGGTAAAAAGTGCCTTGTTTGGAAAATGATGGAAATATTCCTTTAAAAACACATAAGGGTATAAATGAATTTAACCCATATTCTTTGTAAATAGTAAAAATGTTTTGAAATACATTTCTAAGTAACATGGATGTGGATGATAATGAAATCCTAGTAGATTATTACGTATAAACAACCTTGAATAATGAAGAGATTGCGAAATAAACCCTTACCTTGCACTTTTACTTGGATGGGGTAGGTTAACCTCCTGTATAATGGTGAAATAATTGTTATTAAATTATACAAGAATCATATATATATATATATGATATCATATATGATCTTTTAACATTGATTTGTTAATAATATCTTAGAATTATCGTCGTTTCGGGTGTTAACGTACTCGTTTTCTTTTATATGTTTTGTTATATAAGACATGTTTGTAATGGATAGGTTGTATATTATTCATATCCAGAATGATATCAAGTCCTTAAACATCATTTTTAAATCATCAAATGATAATTATACTTGAATGGATACGATGGAGAATGAATCTCATCGCGTTTGTGGAGAAGGTAGTCCGTACGTACGCACGAGCGACAATATCATTCTTTTGATATTAAAATAATATATAAATGGTTGTTATATCATATATACAGAATCATTATCATGTTTTATTTATTATTTACATTAGTTAAATATCATTATTATACCCATCCAAATAATAATATATTGAATAACAATTACACCACGACGTGGAGACGGTAAGCCGTACGTACGCACGTATGGTGACATGTTATTCAAAGGGTGGATAGAATACTGAATATGGTTGTACCATATTTATAATAACATCACAGTATATGTGAGATACTGGAGTTATTATTTTAGAATGGTAACAACAAAGGAAGAAGAAGTGGAAGAAGAAATGAACTTGGAAAAGTGTGGTGAAATCATTACCTCTTCTTCGGGTTCTTCCTTTAGATTTGATCAAAAGGGATCCTTAGGTTAGCTTTCTGATCAAACTAAGGCCTCTAGGTTGTAGTGAGGAATGTTGGGAGAGTATTTGGGCAGAGTTTGGACGAAAAAAAAGGCTTTGAAGGTGTGAAGAAATGGGAAGGAGGAGTGCTCTTTTATAAGAGGGGTGAGGGGCACCTTTGGAAAAGCTAGAGATATTAGTTTATAATAAATTCATAATCGGTTTCCAAAGGCTCCAAAGTTGACTATTAAAAGGTTAAGTTGGGTATGGGTCGCAAACCACTCAACCAATAGAATTTAGACAGGTTTGGGTACTTATATTAACCTTATCTTTAAGTATTAACTCTAAGTTAATTAGTTTCACTTTTACAATGTCTCCTTGTATTTTTATATAATATGGTTAATAAACTTACTATATACATCCAAGCGACCCCCAAGTGGTCCATTAATGATTAACCTATCATGATATAAGTCTCTTGGCCGATCCTTATATTTTTAGGAATTTAATATCAATTAATAATATAATATTTTTTTTAAGAACTCTTTTATGTCAATTTTGACACTATTCAATAGTTGATTTTTGTGAAACTCATAACAGATTGGTTACTTCGAAAAAAGTCAATTACATCAATACTAATATATCATATTATCCTATAAAATTAGTTTAATTCATTAAAAGTTTCATATTATATTTATTTGGGTATTTATAATATCAATTATTTTAATTGTTCACTATTATAGTAATTACTGCATCATCATTGTGTCATAAATAATATAAATTATTTAATGTCTAAAAATTATAAATAAAATATCATTATGTAGGAAATCCCTTTACCTTTATAATGAATATTTATAATCTAAAATCCAACATATATAACCCTATGTAACAATTGTTTTGCTAAAAGATATATGCTTGTGTCATTTTTTTATTCATTTTAACTTAATTAAAATAAAGTGTCATTATCACTTACAAGTGGATCCATGGGGTCCCAAAATCTACCCAAAGATTCCCATGGTCGACCATGTATCAACCAATAGGGTTAAGACACGTTTTAGGGTAATTTAGTATTATTATAATATTATTTGTTAACCCTTAATTACCGGATTTACCCTTAACCGTGGTAAATAAAATATTTACCGCAGCAATTATTCAAAATGTCTAAAAATAAAAGTTACCTATTTACTCAATTTGAACATCCTGATTCCAAATATGGAATCCATTTTCCTAAATTCAAAACACAGAAGTGGAAGAAATTAATTTAAAATTAATTCCCGCTGTCAAAACAAAAAGCGTGTTTTTAAGAGATAATAACTATCAAAAGATTGACACTTATTTATGTTCGGTTTAATTGTAAAATTATTTCCAATGACCAACATTATATTAAATGGTAAAAATATATTCTAAATATACTTTAAAACTACTAAAATTCATAATTTATCACTCTTAATTATTTTGATTAAAAAAGTTGTTTTTAATTAAAATTTGGTAATTTTCACTATTCATCAAAATATGAAAGTTATCCGAAAAGTACCAAAATTTCACCTTATGATAAATTAGATATTCCGAATCCAATAATTAAGTCCATTTTGAAATATAAAATATATATAATTTCAAAATTTAGTTAATACTATTCATAACCTATTTTGAATGGATTTTTGGTAAGTCATGGTGAAATTGAACTCGGTGTTGCGTGTAGTGAAAGTTATTGAATTATTTTGAAGAAATAACACATTATGAATTCTTGGGGTGTTACAGATGCTCTCATATAGATATCCATCACGTGGTTACTATGTGAGGGGAAGATCTGTTGGATTCATTATAAATATCTTTTGTGGATGGAGATGGAATATTTCTCCTCCATTAGATTGTTTTTACCACTCTAACTTTATATGGAGTTAGGTAGTCACATCTCAGAGACACCAAATGTGATACTTTATGTGATACGATGTCCACAGATCATTCCCTTGATGGATATTTGAATGTTGGGGAGCATTTATTCCTTTTCATAAGGTGCACAGTAGTGCTAAAGACATTGTGATAGGAGGACATGAATTAGTTATGTACTTCCCTATTTGTAGTACATACATGAGTGGAAAAGATGTTTTAGGGCCTTCAACGCATGTCCTAGAAGTTGGGGATGAAAAAGGTAGTGGTATAGTCTGTTTTCTTGATGCCTCACTTGTATGAAATTTAATGCTGAGCTCCCAATTTTGAAGGGCTTGACCAAACCACTCTTGGTTCGAGAGTGGAAGTGGGATGGGATAATGATGGACTTTGTGATGGGTTTACCATGCACACCTAGGGAACAAGATACCATATGGGATATCATTGAATGACTCACCATGTCAAAAAAATTTCTTTATGATTTGTGGGTAGAGATTAGTAGAGAGTTTGGTATGCCTATACATGTAGAAGATAGTTAGAATCTATGGAGTCTCATCAATGATAGTCTTGGATCATGATGATCTCTTGACATCCCAGTTTGGTAAAACATTACAGGAGCTGTTTTGGAATCAATTTCACTTGAGCATGAAATCTCATCCACAGATCGATGACCAGATGGAGAGGACCATCTAGGTTCTAGAGGACATGATACATTCTTGCATCCAAGATTTTGGTTGGAGTTGAGAGGACCACCCACCTATTTTGGAGTTTTCATACAAATATAACTATCACTTCACCATGGGTATTGTAACGCCCCGACCCTAGTTACCCAGAGTCGGTGCATTATTACATAACATTGGCATGATCACAAGAAAGATCAAATCTCGAAAGACCGATTGGTTTAGTAGCCTTGGAAACACTAGATATATTCATAAGTGTTACATTACATCGTAAAATGAAAAACTACTACAATAACATATTGTCTCCATAATCCACACTCATATCCCCACATAATATCCCTACAGTTCATTCATAATTTAATTCTTCACTTCCAGGGAAAAATAAAACATAGAATAGGGGTGAGCTCAAATGCCCAGTAAGGATAACAATATAGCGGAAACTTTCATAAATAAGAATAAACATTTAAGGCAATGTATAACTAAAACAAAAGCCTTTCAAACTTGAACTTTCAACATGGTATGGCATAAATAAAATGAAATAATGCCATTTACTTATTCACATGGATATTCTACTAATCGAATAATCACATGCAAAATCAATAACCACATTCATAATGATGGAATGCATAATTCCAGACTATCATAACCACATAGCCAAGGCCTCGTGCCAAGACTACAAATAATATTTTGTCAAAGCCTTTTGCCAAGACACTAGTTTGTCCCATGAGACCTACCAATGCATCGAGGAGCTATAGCGGGCTCCACCCGTCATATATTAAGTCCAATGCATTCCCATATGAAAAGGTTTAAACATAACATAAACATTCGTATTAAAACTAGCATACAAAATGTCAATACTTTCACCATAAACTATGAATGGTATAAAAATAGCACATCCATAGTCAAACATATCACAAAACCTTAAATACAATATAGAAGTTTTGTATCATAATAAATCAACTTCAAATAAGCTTAAAATCCATCAAAGGATGTTGACATAGATGAAATCAAAACTATTTGAGAGAAATATCTCCTTTTTTGAAATCATTTAAAAGTCACACATTTATAAAGGAAGTAATTAAAAAGAGATTTTTGAATCAAAGTGTCCCATACCACTTTGAAACTTTTGAAAGGAATTAAAATTTTTAAAAACATTCATG
The DNA here is from genome assembly GCA_963277665.1 of Viscum album. Taxonomy (NCBI): domain Eukaryota; kingdom Viridiplantae; phylum Streptophyta; class Magnoliopsida; order Santalales; family Viscaceae; genus Viscum; species Viscum album. The sequence goes on from OY728125.1 coordinate 1,060,297,780, forward strand.
TCCATATAAATAAATCCTTAAAAACCATTTTGAAGACATTAATTAAAAATATTTATAAAGATAAATCTTTAAAACATTTAAAATTCTGATTTTGATAAAGAGTACCTTTATAAAATTCTTAAATTATTCATTTTGAAATCATTTAAAAGTCACATAATTATAAAATAAAACATTTACTTTGAAAATATCCTTGTAATCTTGTAAGGAAAGCTTTGACGATTTTATAACGGCGGTAAATAGCTGCACCTTCCGTATAAGTTTAAAAAAACATTTTTACCATAAATTTGTCGAAAGGTAAAAAGTGCCTTGTTTGGAAAATGATGGAAATATTCCTTTAAAAACACATAATGGTATAAATGAATTTAACCCATATTCTTTGTAAATAGTAAAAATGTTTTGAAATACATTTCGAAGTAACATGGATGTGGATGATAAAGAAATCCTAGTAGATTATTACGTATAAACAACCTCGAATAATGAAGAGATTGTGAAATAAACCCTTACCTAGAACTTTTACTTGGATGGGGTAGGTTAACCTCCTGTATAATGGTGAAATAATTGTTATTAAATTATACAAGAATCATATATATATATATGATATCATATATGATCTTTTAACATTGATTTGTTAATAATATCTTAGAATTATCGTCGTTTCGGGTGTTAACGTACTCGTTTTCTTTTATATGTTTTGTTATATAAGACATGTTTGTAATGGATAGGTTGTATATTATTCATATCCAGAATGATATCAAGTCCTTAAACATAATTTTTAAATCATCAAATGATAATTATACTTGAATGGATACGATGGAGAATGAATCTCATCGCGTTCGTGGAAACGGTAGTCCGTACGTACGCACGAGCGACAATATCAATCTTTTGATATTAAAATAATATATAAATGGTTATTATATCATATATACAGAATCATTATAATTTTTTATTTATTATTTACATGAGTTACATATAATTATTATACCCATCCAAATAATAATATATTGAATAACAATTACACCACGACGTGGAGACGGTAAGCCGTACGTACGCACGTATGTTGACATGTTATTCAAAGGGTGGATAGAATACTGAATATGGTTGTAACATATTTATAATAACATAACAGTATATGTGAGATACTGGAGTTATTATTTTAGAATGGTAACAACAAACGAAGAAGAAGTGGAAGAAGAAATGAACTTGGAAAAGGGTGGTGAAATCATTACCTCTTCTTCGGGTTCTTCCTTTTGATTTGATCAAAAGGGATCCTTAGGATAGCTTTCTGATAAAACTAAGGCCTCTAGGTTGTAGTGAGGGGTTTTGGGAGAGTATTTGGGCAGAGTTTGGCCGAACCAAAAGGCTTTTAATGTGTGAAGAAATGGGAAGGAGGAGTGCCCTTTTATAAGAGGGGTGAGGGGCACCTTTGGGAAAGCTAGAGATATTAGTTTATAATAAATTCATAATCGGTTTCCAAAGGCTCCAAAGTTGAATATTCAAAGGTTAAGTTGGGTATGGGTCGAACACCACTCAACCAATAGAATTTAGACAGGTTTGGGTACTTATATTAACCTTATCTTTAAGTATTAACTCTAAGTTAATTAGTTTCACATTTACAATGTCTCCTTGTATTTTTATATAATATGGTTAATAAACTTACTATATACATCCAAGCGACCCCCAAGTGGTCCATTAATGATTAACCTATCATGATATAAGTCTCTTGGCCGATCCTTAGATTTTTAGGAATTTAATATCAATTAATAATATAATATTTGTTTTAAGAACTCTTTTATGTCAATTTTGACACTATTCAATAGTTGATTTTTTTGAAACTCATAACAGATTGGTTACTTCGAAAAAAGTCAATTAAATCAATACTAATATATCATATTATCCTAGAAAATTAGTTTAATTCATTAAAAGTTTCTATTATATTTATTTGGGTGTTTATAATATCAATTATTTTAATTTTTCACTATTATAGTAATTACTGCATCATCATTGTGTCATAAATAATATAAATTATTTAATGTCTAAAAATTATAAATAAACTATCATTATTTAGGAAATCTCTTTATCTGTCTAATGAATATTTATAATCTAAAATCAAACATATATAACCCTATGTAACAATTGTTTTGCTAAAAGCTATATGCTTGTGTCATTTTTGTATTCATTTTAACTTAATTAAAATAAAGTGTCATTATCACTTACAAGTGGATCCATGGGGTCCCAAAATCGACCCAAAGATGCCCATGGTCGACCATGTATCAACAAATAGGGTTAAGACACGTTTTAGGGTAATTTAGTATTATTATAATATTATTTGTTAACCCTTAATTACCGGATTTACCCTTAACCGTGGTAAATAAAATATTTACCGCAGTAATTATTCAAAATGTCTAAAAATAAAAGTTACCTATTTACAAAATTTGAACATCCTGATTCCAAATATGGAATCAATTTTCCTAAATTCAAAACACAGAAGTGGAAGTAATTAATTTATAATTAATTCCCGCTGTCAAAACAAAAAGCGTGTTTTTAAGAGATAATAACTATCAAAAGATTGACACTTGTTTATGTTCGGTTTAATTGTAAAATTATGTCCAATGACCAACATTATATTAAATGGTAAAAATATATTCTAAATATACTTTAAAACTAATAAAATTCATAATTTATCACTATGAATTATTTTGATTAAAAAAGTTGTTTTTAATTAAAATTTAGTAATTTTCACTATTCATCAAAATATGAAAGTTATCCGAAAAGTACCAAAATTTCACCTTATGCTAAATTAGATATTCCGAATCCAATAATGAAGTCCATTTTGAAATATAAAATATATATAATTTCAAAATTTAGTTAATACTATTCAGAACCTATTTTGAATGGATTTTTGGTAAGTCATGGTGCAATTGAACTCGGTGTTGCGTGTAGTGCAAGTTATTGAATTATTTTGAAGAAATAACACATTATTAATTCTTGGGGTGTTACATTATACCCTCATTCAATAAATTGCGTCCTCGAAATTTGAAATTGTTCTTCGAAAATAAAAGGTTGAAAGTAGAAAATATATTTGTGGGAAACCAACATAAAAAAATTGGGTTACTAAAATTTAGTCTTAATATGAGGAAAAGAGAAATGAAAGGGTCACCACCAAATTATGATCTCGATTAGGAGAACATTGGTGGCAATTAAAGACATATGATTGGAGGAAAAAACGTAAATATTTATAGGTAGTGATTGAGGTCATCAATCACAAACAAGTATAAAATTGAGGTCCTTAAACTCATCAATCTATAATGATTTGAAATACCATCGGTTCAACAAAACATAGGGTATTGGGATAACACATTTTTGACGTTTCAAAATATCTTAGTTGAAATCCCACATCGAAAAATGAATTAATGAGGCCTCTATTTAAAATAAAGAGTGGAAAGTATGAAGATTACCGAAAATAACACATACTAGGGTTCCATGTAGGAAAATATGGATATAGAGGAGAAATCTAACCATCAATTATCTGATGGAGAGTGGTAGAGAACATGGCTATGAAAAGGTCAACAATCCCAAAGCCATAAATTAGTGATGATTTAAGGTACCATCTAGGACAACATTTTTGTTCTAAGTTCCTTTTATTAATGTTGAGGAATTTATTTATGAGATTGGATAAGATCATAAGGAGATATACTTACATTATAATTAGAGTTTTATCCATTAATAAATTTCTACCACAAACTCATCTTTTACTCTAAAAGGTAATAGAACGTAAAAAAAATTTCTATTTATACTATTCGTACAGGGTTCCAAAATAAACGAATTTATAATAAATCTACATGATATTTTAATAAAAACTACATTATTTAATCCAGGACATCTCATGGGCCAGTGGTAGGTGATACACCCTTGTCGCCCTTCGGTTGCGGGTTCAAGTCTCGCAGCCTTGCCGGACGCGACGGGTTGCCGCCCGACCTCCGGGTTGTCCTTTTATGGAAATCCAAAATAATCCAAACTAGAACTATCCAAAATACATCTGTCCAAACTCATAGTCTAACATTTATAAGGAAGGTAAACATAATATAGATCCTTTTTACCCCGTAATAGCATATGAATATCTTCATCATGTATTACCATATTCCTTATTGATTACATTCATGCTCCCTTATTCCATATAGAATGCTGGATATACTTCATTAATCCAAAAATGTTTTAAACCCCAACAATGATGGAATATACAAATCATTAATCAGTTCCAAGGTAGTCAAGAATATCCAATATAATTTATCCAAAACAATCACATATTATTCCAAAATCACTACCTCAGTATCAGAACTATATTATGATTTATCATTCTCTCAACCATATATTTTCCAAAAATTTATCCTGTTATTGAGTCACTTTTCTTTGTTCCACACAATCTCAAGTCCTTAATGAAATAGTACTGCATTACAATCCTTATATACTCCATAATTATTATAACAAGTACATTATTGATACTCAATTGACATAATCAATATAAGAACTCTAATCATTCTTCTTCATATGTGGTAGTATCATAACTTGATTATTATCCAATAACATCATTTGCGGCATAGTCTGATGACTGGGACATAGGTTCGCGTAGTGTCCAAACTCCTTGCAAATGAATCATTGTACATTTAAAACCATTTTCTTACCCTTGCAGTCACGTAATTTGTGCCCTTTTCCTCCACACTTATAACAAACTCCCATTCCTTTCAGGCAAGTTCCAGGGTGTTTCTTTCCACAGTTACCACATATGGGAAAATTATTCTTTTCCCTCTTCCCTTTATCCATCTTTCTCTCTTCCATCCTTTTCTTCTCTTGCTTCCCTTCAAAGCCATAGGACTCAGTAAACTCTTTACTTATCTTATCAACACAGGATATTATTTCTTCATATGATGATAATACATGGGAGACTATTTCTCTTATAAATTCTAGCTTAAGTCCATGAAAGATATGATCCTTCCTTCTCTTTGGATCATGTGCATATCTGGAGTTCTCATTCCTTCTACTGGGTGCCATTTCTAAACAATGGCATACACTAGATCAGTTTATGAATCAAAATACATAATCCCATACTTATAAAACACTTAACATAAATTGAACTATTTATGGATATAATCCATAATCATAAAAATGTCTCCTTTGAGGATGTATATACTCATAAACCCTTCATAATGGTTTGTAAAGGAAATTAGAATTATCCTAAGCATATCCCCCAGGAGTGTCGTAACCAAGAGTACAGCAAGGCCCGTTGTCAGGCACCAGTTCCCATTCGAGTCTAGCTCAAAGCGGTGTTTTCGGGTTTTACCCCTAGATACATCTGTGCCAGAGCCGCCTCTACCTGCTCGTATCCAGACAGGGATGTATTGCTCGAAAAACTCACAAAATCTCTACAATACCAAAATTCTAGGAAGTTCTTCTACACTAATCCTCAAAGTTCATCTTAGGTCTACGTGCTATAATCAGAGTTTATCTAAATCTAGCTTCCAATTTTTGTACTAAACTTCCTCTGATACCAACTGTAACGCCCCGACCCTAGTTACCCAGAGTCGGTGCATTATTACATAACATTGGCATGATCACAAGAAAGATCAAATCTCGAAAGACCGATTGGTTTAGTAGCCTTGGAAACACTAGATATATTCATAAGTCTTACATTACATCGTAAAATGAAAAACTACTACAATAACATATTGTCTCCATAATCCACACTCATATCCCCACATAATATCCCTACAGTTCATTCATAATTTACTTCTTCACTTCCTGGGAAAAATAAAACATAGAAAAGGGGTGAGCTCAAATTCCTAGTAAGGATAACAATATAGCGGAAACTTTCATAAATAAGAATAAACATTTAAGGCAATGTATAACTAAAACAAAAGCCTTTCAAACTTGAACTTTCAACATGGTATGGCATAAATAAAATGAAATAATGCCATTTACTTATTCACATGGATATTCTACTAATCGAATAATCACATGAAAAATCAATAACCACTTTCATAATGATGGAATGCATAATTCCAGACTATCATAACCACATATCCAAGGCCTTGTGCCAAGACTACAAATAAGATTTTGTCAAAGCCTTGTTCCAAGACACTAGTTTGTCCCATGAGACCTACCGATGCATCGAGGAGCTATAGCGGGCTCCACCCGTCACATATTAAGTCCAATGCATTCCCATATGAAAAGGTTTAAACATAACATAAACATTCGTATTAAAACTAGCATACGAAATGTCAATACTTTCACCATAAACTATGAATGGTATAAAAATAGCACATCCATAGTCAAACATATCACAAAAACTTCAATACAATATAGAAGTTTTGTATCATAATAAATCAACTTCAAATAAGCATAAAATCTATCAAAGGATGTTGACATAGATGAAATCAAAACTATTTGAGAGAAATATCTCCTTTTTTGAAATCATTTAAAAGTCACACATTTATAAAGGAAGTAATTAAAAAGAGATTTTTGAATCAAAGTGTCCCATACCACTTTGAAACTTTTGAAAGGAATTAAAATTTTTAAAAACATTCATGTCCATATAAATAAATCCTTAAAAACCCTTTTGAAGACATTAATTAAAAAGATTTATAAAGATAAATCTTTAAAACATTTAAAATTCTGATTTTGATAAAGAGTACCTTTATAAAATTCTTAAATTATTCATTTTGAAATCATTTAAAAGTCACATAATTATAAAATAAAACATTTACTTTGAAAATATCCTTGTAAACTTGTAAGGGAAGGTTTGACGATTTTATAACGGCGGTAAATAGCTGCACCTTCCGTATAAGTTTAAAAAAAACATTTTTACCATAAATTTGTCGAAAGGTAAAAAGTGCCTTGTTTGGAAAATGATGGAAATATTCCTTTAAAAACACATAATGGTATAAATGAATTTAACCCATATTCTTTGTAAATAGTAAAAATGTTTTTAAATACATTTCTAAGTAACATGGATGTGGATGATAAAGAAATCCTAGTAGATTATTACGTATAAACAACCTCGAATAATGAAGAGATTGCGAAATAAACCCTTACCTTGCACTTTTACTTGGATTGGGTAGGTTAACCTCCTGTATAATGGTGAAATAATTGTTATTAAATTATACAAGAATCATATATATATATATGATATCATATATGATCTTTTAACATTGATTTGTTAATAATATCATAGAATTATCGTCGTTTCGGGTGTTAATGTACTCGTTTTATTTTATATGTTTTGTTATATAAGACATGTTTGTAATGGATAGGTTGTATATTATTCATATCCAGAATGATATCAAGTCCTTAATCATCATTTTTAAATCATCAAATGATAATTATACTTGAATGGATACGATGGAGAATGAATCTCATCACGTTCGTGGAGACGGTAGTCCGTACGTACGCACGAGCAACAATATCATTCTTTTGATATTAAAATTATATATAAATGGTTGTTATATCATATATACAGAATCATTATCATGTTTTATTTATTATTTACATGAGTTACATATCATTATTATACCCATCCAAATAATAATATATTGAATAACAATTACACCACGACGTGGAGACGGTAAGCCGTACGTACGCACGTATGGTGACATGTTATTCAAAGGGTGGATAGAATACTGAATATGGTTGTAACATATTTATAATAACATCACAGTATATGTGAGATACTGGAGTTATTATTTTATAATGGTAACAACAAAGGAATAAGAAGTGGAAGAAGAAATGAACTTGGAAAAGGGTGGTGAAATCATTACCTCTTCTTCGGGTTCTTCCTTTTGATTTGATCAAAAGGGATCCTTAGGTTAGCTTTATGATCAAACTAAGGCCTCTAGGTTTTAGTGAGGGATGTTGGAAGAGTATTTGGGCAGAGTTTGGCCGATCCAAAAGGCTTTGAAGGTGTGAAGAAATGGGAAGGAGGAGTGCCCTTTTATAAGAGGGGTGAGAGGCACCTTTGGAAAAGCTAGAGATATTAGTTTATAATAAATTCATAATCGGTTTCCAAAGGCTCCAAAGTCGACTATTCAATGGTTAAGTTGGGTATGGGTCGATGACCACTCATCCAATAGAATTTAGACAGGTTTGGGTACTTATATTAACCTTATCTTTAAGTATTAACTCTAAGTTAATTAGTTTCACTTTTACATTGTCTCCTTGTATTTTTATATAATATGGTTAATAAACTTACTATATACATCCAAGAGACCCCCAAGTGGTCCATTAATGATTAACCTACCATTATATAAGTCTCTTGGCCGATCATTAGATTTTTAGGAATTTAATATCAATTAATAATATAATATTTGTTTTAAGAACTCTTTTATGTCAATTTTGACACTATTCAGTAGTTGATTTTTGTGAAACTCATAACAGATTGGTTACTTCGAAAAAAGTCAATTAAATCAATCCTAATATATCATATTATCCTAGAAAATTAGTTTAATTCATTAAAAGTTTCAAATTATATATATTTGGGTATTTATAATATCAATTATTTTAATTTTTCACTATTATAGTAATTACTGCATCATCATTGTGTCATAAATAATATAAATTATTTAATGTCTAAAAATTATAAATAAAATGTAATTATGTAGTAAATCTCTTTATCTTTCTAATGAATATTTATAATCTAAAATCAAACATATATAACCCTATGTAACAATTGTTTTGCTAAAAGATATATGCTTGTGTCATTTTTGTATTCATTTTAACTTAATTAAAATAAAGTGTCATTATCACTTACAAGTGGATCCATGGGGTCCCAAAATCGACCCAAAGATGCCCATGGTCGACCATGTATCATCCAATAGGGTTAAGACACGTTTTAGATTAATTTAGTATTATTATAATATTATTTTTAAACCCTTAATTACCGGATTTACCCTTAACCGTGGTAAATAAAATATTTACCGCAGTAATTATTCAAAATGTCTAAAAATAAAAGTTACCTATTTACACAATTTGAAAATCCTGATTCCAAATATGGAATCCATTTTCCTAAATTCAAAACACAGAAGTGGAAGAAATTAATTTAAAATTAATTCCCGCTGTCAAAACAAAAAGCGTGTTTTTAAGAGATAATAACTATCAAAAGATTGACACTTGTTTATGTTCGGTTTAATTGTAAAATTATGTCCAATGACCAACATTATATTAAATGGTAAAAATATACTCTAAATATACTTTAAAACTACTAAAATTCATAATTTATCACTATTAATTATTTTGATTAAAAAAGTTGTTTTTAATTAAAATTTAGTAATTTTCACTATTCATCAAAATATGAAAGTTATCCGAAAAGTACCAAAATTTCATCTTATGCTAAATTAGATATTCCGAATCCAATAATGAAGTCCATTTTGAAATATAAAATATATATAATTTCAAAATTTAGTTAATACTATTCATAACCTATTTTGAATGGATTTTTGGTAAGTCATGGTGCAATTGAACTCGGTGTTGCGTGTAGTGCAAGTTATTGAATTATTTTGAAGAAATAACACATTATGAATTCTTGGGGTGTTACAGGTATGGAACCCTTTGAGGCCTTGTATGGGGGACCATGTAGGTCACCACTATGCTAGATAGACCTATGAGAGTCATCACTCACGGGTCCTGAGATAGTAAAGGATACTAACAATAAGGTGAAGATAATACTGGTGTATATGAGGATGACACAAAGCTGGCATAAGTCATATAATGATAGAGGATAGAGGCCGCCATAGTTTGAGGATGGAGACCATGTTTTCATTCAGTTCTCACCTTGATGAGAATATTAGATATTTTGCTAGGAAAGAATGTTATATCCATGATACATCGTCTCTTTTCAGATTCTGAGTATATTTAGTGAGGTGGCATACAACCTAGCACTACCACCGCTATTTTATATGGTGTATGATTTCTTCCACGTGTCATAACTGACGAGGTACGTGCATGATCCATCACACATCATCGACTTGGGCGAGCTGGAAATTGACTATGGGGTTAATTTTGTAGATTACTCAATTTCGATTAGGGATGGACAAAATTCGATCCTTTATGGGTGGTAAATTTCTCTAGTGTGAATTTGGTGGAAGCATGACAATATTTCTGAGAGCACATGGGAGAGGGAGGCTCAGATTCACGCTCAGTACCATAACAGTTTTTAGAAGACTTTTTTGCCTTTTGTGGAAGTAAATCCCTAAGGTAGGGAGAATGTATTGACTTGGAGTTTCACTAATATTAATTTTATAAATTAGTTTTATAATTTTTATGCCCAGAAACTATGACATTATGAGATTCTGAGGCCCGATGTTCCAGGATTTATATGATGAAATTTTTTATTTATTTAATAAACCACATGAGAAGTTTCTCTTTAAAACAAGAATAAATTTTAAACTAGTTGCCCGATTAGAATGCTGAGGGAATTGATGAGTTCAGAGAAATGTATTTACCCAAGGCATGAATTAATTTAGTCTGCACTGGTCTTCAGTGGAAAAAACCAAAAGTGGTATTAACCATATATAAAATAAATAAAAAAAATGATTTTATTTTTAATATCCTAATATCACATAAACGGTAACTCGGATTGAAAATTCAAGAATACTGTTGAGTTTTTGGGGGTGTTTTCCTTTGGTGAAGCTTAACATCAACAAATGTCAGTTGACAAGGAATGTTATAAATTAAACGTAACTGTCCTGATGATATTTTTAATAAAAATATGATATTTGACGTTGCGTTGGTTTATTTTAGTAAAATAATTTTTCTGAAATAAATAGTTATCACTATATTCCGTGAGTTTCCTTGAGGCATAGAGAATAAGGTTCTACGTTCCTTTTGGTGAATCAATATCAGAAGTATGACTGGAGCATGATAGATGGATGAACACCGACAGATAGAGGATTTGTGATGACATGGAACCATGCTATTTTTCAATGAATAATACAACCTCGAGGTACGGTGACAAACCCTTTGGGGTTTCTTGTCCCTTCATAGATTCAGATGATGAACATGGACAAACCCACAAATAGTTTGATCCCTTATTCAACAGTACTGGTGGAATATATTTTATTGCATGGATTAAATGGATGATAAATCATTTTGAAAATCATTTTTTTTGTAAACATTGTAATAAGAAATGATCAAGGACCACATGAAAAATGCTAAGACACTTTCATTTGGGTGTTCATGTGATTTATCTCATTCCTAAAATCTCATATGTAGTAGATTAATCACTATTTTTAAAATATTATTGTAGGATTTTTGTGCCTTCAATCTGTGGTGCAATGATCCAAGGATAGGAATCTGGTTATGTGGTAGTGCAAAGAAATGACAAGGCCAGGTGGCATCCGAAGGTGCCGACTTTAGACGGCATAGGTGGAGCGTGGTAGGGATAGTCCACCAGATGTGTGGTCGATGGAGGAGGTCACATCAGCCTAGAAAGGGCAGTCTTGTGAGGTAGGGAGCAGAAGGATTGGGCCACCATCAAGGCTGCCGTCAGTAGTGGTGGGAAACAGTCTATGTGGGACGACATCAGATGAGGTCTGCGGTGGCGGAGGCAACATGCAGTAACCAGGGGTCACAGTAGGAGTCCACCAAGGCAATAACTAAGACGTGTCCCGAAGTACCATGTAGTTAGGCAACTCCAGGACCATGTAGACGAGGCATGTTGGCAATGTAAAATGTGTTAAAACGCCACATTGACTTGGATAGAGATCTATACACATGGTCGGATGAACTCCGTGACTAGGGAATCACGGTCAGGGAAGGCCACATCAAGCAGAGTAGATCTAGCCAACATGATGCTTGTCGGGTTGGAGAACCAAGACAATCTTGTTCGGGCTAGCCCAGACCGACTAGGTCAGGTCGGGACAGATAAACCAGGCCTGGACGAGTCGACAGGAATGGGTCAGGTCAGACCCAGACTAAATCAGCCATTTTACTAAATATTAATTATCTTTCAAAATGTATGTCTATTTGAGGATCCCTTTTCAATGTTGGGACCCTTGAGACGAGACGGTCCTTTTGAAAAACTCTAAGTTATTTTTTATGAATTTGGATTAAGGTCTAATGGATTTAGGTGTAGGTTCTCTTGGAACAAATCCATTGCCAATACTATAAATTTAGTCTCTATCCACTGTTCGGAACCATGGATATAAGCCCAAAAAACTATTTCTTTAGGTTTTAGCCACGTTGTAATGAACCTTGGCCAGTACTGGCATAGGTAAAGGGATAAGACTATATCCACTATTTGATTTTGTGGAAGATTCTTAGTCACATAGGGTTTATAGCCATGATTTAAAATGGTGGCTATAGGGAATCCCATTTCATAAAAAAACACCCCAACCCACAACCCCCCCCACCCCCACCTACCCACTCACACACCATTTTTAATGAGGAATGTTTTATTGCAAATAAAATGTTCCTCATTTGAAATTTTTTCTATATAACAATGGAAAATATGTGTAACATGTCAAATTATAAAGGCCTAGAAGTTAAAATATGAAATATACATGAAACTGATAATGATTCATATGGAAACTAATGAACAATATCTTTATCTTGATGAAATGTGGCATATGTGGATATATATAATGTAATTTAAAAAATCATATTTAATATAGTTATTTACAAGTAAATTCATGCAATGTGGTAGTGGAATCATCCCACCAAAAGGAGGAGTATATATTGGAGGATCCAAATATATCTTTATGATCTATAATGAAAACATTTTGTGATAAGGGACTGAATTTTTAATAGAAAATGCATTAAATCCTCTATTGAACAACTTGTCCCACTGCCCCATCACCCCTTCCACACCACATGCACCCCTACCATTCTGACCCCTCACCCCTTATCCACCCCATGCACCCTGCCCATGTTAGTTTTCCTTCCCCAAACTACCCCCTTATACCCCTTTCCCCACTACCCACACCCCTTTCACACCCACCCCACCCCTCCCCACTTTCACAACACCTAAACCCTCCCCCATCCCCTACCCTACAAAACCACATACATACCTCCCCTTCCCTCTCCCTATACACCCTCCCCCACCTCCTGCACCCTCCCTCCTAATAGGTTTCCCTCCCATAGTAACCCCCTTTTAGTTCCAACCCCTTCCAGTCTCCCATCCTTTGAAATCACCCTTTCCTTTATCCCCCTCCCCCACCCCTACCAGTATACCCCCCTAGAATCCCCCCTACTAGTTCCCCCTACTAGGTCCCCTTGCATGTCCCCCCCCCCCCCCCGCTAGTTTTTTCCAAATATAGTTAAATCAGGAAAACATATCATTGGGTTCACCCACTCAGAAAATAATTTTATGGAATTAGTACACAATAATATGTATGAAGTTTTAATTTATACATTAATTAATTAATATTAATGAATATCATACCACATGTGGGAAAAATAACTATAAAGATTTACTAATTACAATATAAAGATATTTTATCGCCTTCATGTAATAGTGATAACCAATTCTCATGTTTCAATTGTAAAAGGAATTAAATTATATTTCTAATTAAATAATGAAATAAAATATATTGAAAAGTAATACAACTGCTACCATGTTCTTGAACCAAAGAAATCTAGGTCTCAAACTACCCTAGAAACTACTTTTCAATCAGTAGAATCAAAAAAAATTGCAAAAAAAAATTAAAATAGAATTAGAAACATAAAAGAATCAAAATTAAAAAGTTTTTCAGTCCCACAACCTGAATAATATTCATTGTGACCTGAAAACATCCCTACATAACTCTTGTTCCAAGAAACATCATATTTCAATTTTGGGAATTGTTCCTTGTTTTAAAAAATTTTCATATTGAATAGACTTGAAGGCATAAAAATTATAAATATAGACCCATTTTTTGTATAATACAGACCAGCTAATAGTGGGGTTTTTTATTAAAAAAATATATCAATAATAGTAATAAATAGAAAAGACAAAACATTTCAACTTATTATAGTTAGTATCTTCAATTAGTTAAACAAAGGTAATAACCCAGTGTATTTTTTTGAATTAATTCCATTGAAAAATGGGAGTGTATAACTAAGAAAATAATCTAATTGAATGAAGCATGAAAAGTCTATTGTATCAATATATATAATAAGAAAATATTAAATAGTTACCTTCATGAAAGAATGAGTCCATACTGTAGTGGAAACCATAGAGTCTGAATATTGTTAATCCTGCAAACACTGAAATTTCAAATCACAAAGCTAATTTTTATCAAAACCAATTTTATTTCACAAATTATTTCTAAATGAATATTATCCCCTCCTTTGAGAATACCTTTATTCCTCACTGTGATATAGTTTAACCTAGGGTAATTAATAACTTTTTTCACCACTCTATGATTCTTGTGTCAAAAACAACGACCTATCTCTAAAGAGGTGTTTCCAATTTATTAACGAAAATATTCATGAATCACTATAACACTAATATATTTCTGTTCACATCATTTCATTAAAAAAAATTATCAAATTTTCATACCTATATTACAAATTTTTTTAATTGTCACTATTATGGTAAAACATTTTACAAGGTTTTAATTACTTTAATATATGTATCCAAATAAGAACATCAATTAATTAACCCCAATTCATGAAATATTCAACGCTATTTGATTATATTTGTGTTAATTCAATTGGATATCATTTCCTTTCTCTCACAAATAAGAAACAAAATAATTTCTAAACATCCTACAGCCTGCAGAATAAAATTATTCTGATGAACATTAGATGATGTATATAGAAGGTTTATTTCCCACTTCAATGATTAATTACCTAAAAAAATTTATTTATTATATAATATATGCATTTGGGGAAACCATTTATGAGTACTAATAGATATTCAAGAAGATGTGTGAAGGATTTCCACACCTACAAATATTTAAACAAAACTCTATATTCTATTACTATTAAAGTGTACATAATAGTGTAATAAATATATTGGATTAATCATCAATATGATCAACTCAAACAACCTCTTCCCATGCACACACGCTACCCCTACAGAACCCATACCTCTACACAAACCCCTGCCCCTGCACACCCCCTTCCCCCCTCCCCCGCCCATATAGACCCCCATGCCCCTACACACCACCTAGCCCGACCCCTCCCACTCCCCCTCCCCCTGAAGACCCCCCATTCACCCCCTCCCACTCCCCCTCCCCCTGAAGACCCCCCATTCACCCCCTACCCACCCCCTACAACCATTCACCCCACATTCACCCTCCCCCTCCTCCTTTCCCCTACCCCTGTAGACCCCCTGCATCATGTAGGCCCCCTTGCAGCCCCTACCACACCTGGCCCCCTTTTCTCCCTCCCCCTCCCCTTACCTTTTTAGAACCCCTACTCTCTGCCTCTACAGACCCCTACACCTTCCACCATCCCCTACCCTTGTAGACCCCCATTTACACTTCCCCTCTAGACCTCTCGGCACCCTCTTCATTGCATCCCACCTAAAAAATGACATGCACAATGATTATAAATATAAACATAATCAAATAGAACCAAAAAAATATATATATTTGACATTCTCGGGGAATACCATCGAAGGTGTTCCGTATTGAGTTCACCTATAGAAGGAATTTAAAGCGTAAGACAAATGAGAGGGAGAAACTAATAGTAGAATTAAAAAAATAAAAAACATGAAAAGTGGACTACATACCATAAGAGGTTCACTAGGAGAGGTAGAAAGGAAGCATCGGAGAAGCGTCAGCGAGGAGGTACGTTGGTTACATCGAAGTATAATAAAATAAAATATAATAATAATAAAACATAACTAGTACATACACAAACATAAATTATAATACAATAATTCAATATATGTAGAAACAGACTGAAACCCCATAATACAATTCAATATTAAAATAATCATACTTCACTGAATAATTAAATTCCACAAAATTAAAATTTAAAAAATAAAATTTACAAAAAATAGTGGATATCAATATTATTATAATCATAATCCTGATAAACCTCATTCAGGCCTTCTGTAGAAACACCATCACCACCTCTCACACCACCAGTATCATAATAGGAATTAGCATTGATACCGGCATTGACACTGTCACCAACACCGACTCCAGCTCTGGATCTGGCACCAGCTCTAGAAGAAGAATCAACATAAGAAGAACGCAATGAAAGTAAACTTTCATCAAATTCTACAGATTATTCTTGTGTAATTATAGAAGAAAGGGAATACATAACATTCATTATATTTTCAATTATCACCTTTTAATATTTTTAAGTTTATTCTTTGATTTGACATTCATTTGTTCAAATATGACCAAACCAGAACTGGTACTCGAAGAAACATTTTTGGAAGACCCTTATTGAGATGGTACAATATTATTTCCTAGGTCAACAATGCACATTGTTCTAATTCTCATTTTCTAATACATGATTTAGATGATCGTTCAGGCCCAAATTACGAGGTTTTTTTTCTTCCAATTCTTTCAAATCATTATATTGATTTATGTATAACAAAAATTAAAATGATAATATCATATAAGGAATTATATTTAGTCAAAATAAACATATTTAAATAATTATAATTGCCTTATTAGTGTCAGTTTTTATGACAGTATACCACCATTATTTCTATAATTTTAGAAAGAAAAGTAGATCGACGAACACAACCCTCGATATTAAATTCCTTTTGAAAAAAAATTCAAAATTGGAAGTCAAAAAAATTAGATTAATCCAAGATAAATAATTTCAATGTTAAATTACTTATGTTTTCTCATGATATGGGAGTGATGTGTATCCATGAGTATAAATGTGTTGCATTACACTCTTATTTCATTTATTTATAGCTGATTTATCCTATAAAAAATAATTATATAATTTTATTAACATAAATAAAACAAGTAATTTATACCTTAAAAAATATTTTCAAATAAATAAATGAATATAAAGATATATATAAATTTAAAAAATACCGTAATAAATAGATTCTTTCAATAGCTGATCATATATTTGTATTATGATAATGGGAAAATCATGAATTACTAATACTACTTTAAGCTCCATATCAACTCTCCTTTTCCAACCAAGATATAAGTCCTATTTGTATGCTCTCCACATTTCCAATAAATTCATTAACCTTGAATCAATGGAATTTTGTCTATTAGGATAATTATATTGAAGATTCAATTGAAAAATTATTTTATAACAAAATATTATAATTTAATATATATATATATAGTGATTAGCATTACATACCTTGATCTTTGTCCTGAAATTGTTATTTACTTATTATCTAACATCCATCAAACTTATTGGTTGAACCAGAATTATATTGTTGTGTCTAGCAAGTGTTCCCAACAAGATTTTACATTTCGTAAAAAAGTTTAATTATAGCACTTTTCTCATTTTATTCAACCAAGATTTTTACGTGTCGATTCCAAACCACTCACATTTTTTGGGACCACTTAAACTAGATTAGGTTAGAGATTATTATAAAATAATAATAATAATATATATGAATTTTCCATTGATCACTAATAGTAAGGTTTAAACACATACCAGTAGATGGGGGATCTGTTAACCCCTAATGTGATGTGCCTAAAGTGGGAGTAGCCTATTTGGTTGGTGTGACATCTATAGTAGGAGTACATTATATAGTAGAAGATGATAAATGTAATTATGGAGGTAGGAAACCCAATGGATAACCCTATATAGATGAGGGTGGATATGGTGGTGGGATATATGGGGGTGTAGTGCCCTATCCAGTGGATAATGGGAATAGAAAATTAGAAGCGATGAGAGACTTTGAACTACCATCTGATGTAGGTGTGAGAATAAAGCGATATGGAAAATGAGGGTATGGATTATATGGAGGTGGCATAATGGGAGGTTGAACTACTAGTGGCTCAAGTAGAATTGTAGTAGGCTAAGTGGTAGAATCAATTCCCCCACCATACTGTCATCCTCATTAGCATAACCCAACCATATTTGGGATGATTTAGCCTAAAATAAGATAGAAGATAAAATACAAATAACTCTTACAAGATAAATAATATGAAAATACTATAATATTCAAAAATACATTGTACTTATAGAGTTTCCTATAGGAGACAAATGTTGTTAATTTCTCTATATTGTCTATTTATTCAAATATCATCCTAATTAGACATTTAAACCTAAATTTCTAAAATAATATTCTCAAATAAATAGAAATTATAAAAAAATTAAATAATATATTTTTATACTAAAATAATGAGATACATTTTCATGTGTGTGATTTATATTGATAAAATATCAAGGATTTTCTATGGTCAAGAATTACAAGTGATGTGCTTAATCATAAATTGGTTAGACTAATAATTGTTTTATATTAGAAAATGGTATAAAATAAACTAGTTAATTTAATATCATGAATAAAATTTAATAAAAACACATAAATTATTGAAATAATATCATCTAAATACTTAAAAATGTGTCAATGTTATGTGGGCTCCTAACAATTTCTCATTCACAACCTATTCTCACAATTGAATCATCTATGTGATCAAATGAAACATTCAAATATATACCGATAGGTTTATCCACAACATCATTTTCATCCATTTATTAGTAAAAAATATGTATAGGAATGACAACGTTAATAACACCAAATCATTATTGTAATGGGTTAGTTACATAAAAAATCTATCGAGCATGTGGGGAAAGAATTTATGGTTCATCAGTATAAATATAGAGGTTCATATCATTCAATCTAAATCCCCAGTTTTCAATATGAATTATTTTTAGTGTCATTGAATCAACCCACTTTCATTTCATCATTGTGAAATGACAATATGCATTGTAATCTAATAATGTGATTCTTTCATCACCAAAATAGGATATATTTTCTGATCGAGGTTTTTTGTCTGATACACTAACATATAAATATGTTATGGAACATATCATGACACTATCTTGTAGTGTTGTAATTTTTTTCATATTTATTGTTAAAAAAATTAAATCCATTGACAACCATTGCATTACAATCACGTACCACATTGTTTGGACAAAAGGAAAACTCTATTACCTGATCTAAGACTTCATTCATCGATGGAGTTAAAACCTAAAAGATACCAACATCGAATATTAAATAAAGACATGTGTTTGTGTTATGAGATGAAAAAAATATATCTATTACCTTTGAATTTAATAAACAATACATTTATTTGATGTGCACCATTTTCCTTCCTCTTAATAGATAGAGAGAGATGCCTCTTTTTTATAATTTTTAAATGTTCTTAACAGATATGAAAGACTTTAAATGTCAAAAGATATCAGGAAATTAAATAATGATAAAAATTAATATTTAATAGGTTACAAACTTGATATAATCATCAAGAACTCTATAGATGAAGAATACTATATGATGATCCATTTCCCACTATTCCTTGCCTAAAGTACAAAATGAGTACGATCCATATAACCCCCCTATTTAGGGAAATGAAAGAAATTCAGGCTCAATGGGATCATATTTATCATCCTTAGTTCTCATTCATGGATTAGGCCTTATAGTGATGATATCCAAGTATGATGAACAAAAATACATGCATTCTTGTGCTAAATAACATTTCACAATAGAGCCTTTGAGATGATATTTGTTTCCCACATAATATATTAATATAGTCATCATTATTTATATAGGATACATCCACCGACATGAAACATGACCACAAAAAAAGAACATCTATGGGATGATGCATACTGTGATGTAATATACATGGGAAAAATGACAGGTGGAAAATTTTATTGAGGTCGTAAAGAATAATCGGAGCATCACTCTTCAATTTCAGAACAACACATCTACTCTGTTGTATGGCACAATGGTCTTGATAAAAATGACATTAACTAATCACAAAAACTCTATCATTAGGTGAAAGTAAATGATGAATGAAAATAGGAATCAAATCATATAACAAGAATTGGTAATCTTGTGTTTTATGATATTTTATATTCCCATCTTATATATTCTCCTTTCTGAAATATTACTTGGAAAAACCAACTAAAACCTTCAAACATTCCATGAACTAAAGAAATTATTTATTCTCCTCATTTTTAATCAAAAAACAAGAAAGAAGAAATTTCCATGTTTTTGACCAATTAACTCATGTTGAAGTCTTTATCTTATACACTAATCCATCAAATCAATATGTGGCCATAAATCGCCTTTTTTTTCAATTGAAATTTAAAATAGTAGAACATAAATATCAGAATTTGTTTCTCAATACGAATTACATCTAAACAATAATCCAATAAATTCGATGACAAATACAGTTACCCAATGAATATTCTTTTATTTCTCCAATGGCTATTGGAATTCATATTAACGTGCTTTCACTTTCTGATATTTAATTAACTTTTTCCAAAAACCTATTTAAATTTTCAATATATTTAACAATATCATTCCCTAAAATTAATTCAGTTGTATCATCTATCTCGACGTAATTATCAATTTGTCCCTAGTTTTTTCTATATGGATGATCCCTCGGAAGAAATAGTCGATTCCCTATGAAGTTGAAGGTTCATCGTAAATTTTAACTTGGATAACATGTATTATTTATAAAAATAGGGTAAGATAAATTACCATTATTATTCCAAAGAAAAAACATTGTGTAGGTGGGGAAATCATATATCATCCATAATAAAGCTGCACGAAAAATAATGTACTCCTTTATAAATTCATCATACGCTTAAGCAGCAACAATCCAAAGATCCATTAACTCCTATATTAATAGATACAAGTATATATCAATATCATTTCAAGGATAACTAGGTACATATATCAATATAATCATGATATAAATTGGATTCTTCATACACATCTGTGAAGGAAATTTATAAATGTGATTGAAAAAAGGCCAAGTATTGTGGGTAATATGCATTTGTAAAAATGGGTAGAAACTGTCTCATGATAATCCCAATCTAACATTTCTTGTGTCAGCTGAAAAATTTGGATGTAAACTATCAAATTTCTTCCAAGCCAACCCATCAGTAGGAAGCACTATTTTTTCATTATCATTATTTCATTCATCTTCAGTCCATCTCATATTTTTTTCCATTTTTTCTGACAGAAATATTTATTGAAGCATGGGAATTAATGGTATGTGTCACGTTACTTTCTCTAGTATGTGAGATTGAGTTTTGTCTTTATTAGTCTTCCACCTAATGTGACACACTATTTTCACTAACTAAACTCTAAATTTTCTTTCAAGAATAGAAAAAAAATCCTTGTAGAAATAATGATTCATAATAGATTAAAATCCAAATTTTCCAACCAAAATTGATTCCATGTAATTATTTTCTAGAATACATGCATCATCAAGAAGTTAATACTTAATAAACATAAGAAGATAATTGAATTCAGTGTTACTAAATCCATGCATTGTTTTCCCATGATATAATGGCATTAAAAACTCATGTTTTCTCATTTTCCACATTCCTAATATACAGGGTATTTTCATCTTCCATCATATTTCTAACACCCTCAACATCATTGTCCTGATTAATAGAAGAAAACATTGTTTCAGTAATCATTTCTTCTTGTACTGTTCTATATGATGAGTTGTCTATAGAAACAAAGTGAACCTATCAGAAATCATATTTTTCAAACTAATCCATTCTTCTGAATCAATTTTATTCACCACTTGAGATTTTTCTTCATTTCGATACCAAACATGATAATTTTTTTGGAAACCATGTTTACTGATATGGTAACCCACTTCCTCATGAGTTAACCATGGTTTTCCAACATAATCAAAATATGGGAAATGAATCAATCTTCCATCTGAATCATTAGTGAATGTAATGTCAAAAAAATAATGTAACTTCTTCTAAATTTCATCAGTGATCTGATCAATGTTGTGCATATAGTATCTATCATTATTTAGGCATAGAAAAATAAATTAGATAAATAATATATAAAATTACTTAACATTATATGTATTGTTTCATAAGATAATAAGTAACCATCAATAACATGTTAATAAAAAATTATTTCTAATATATTAAAATTAAGTTTTAGGGAAATAAAAAATGTTTTAAATTTATAAAAAAAACGTGAATAGTCACACATAATATCAAATGATGAGGATTTATTATAGTAAAAAGAGTTTATATGAAATATAATGGATAATAAAAATAAATTTTTATAAGTGTTTGGATGGATTCACATTGAGTTATGATGTTTTCCATTAATTCTACAGAGATTTATTTATATTTAGAGTCATTTTGAAAATATAGACCTTATCATATACCAAAGTGTATAAAAGGATTACTATATACCATAGTGTATTGGAGGACACCATTCAATTGTTGATTTTTAATCAAAGAGTATAAAATCACATCTTGATGAAAATAGAAATGATATAGGATACCATTTCATCACTTTTTGTAATTTGATTATCTTGTGCACTTCAATTTTAAACACATATCATTGTAAGGTGTTAAATAAAATCAATATCTTAAAACTTTTTGACTTTTATTAATCAAAGAAGTTTGATCCAATATATAAATTTTTTGTATGCCTTATATAAAAGGTTTGGTCTATGATCTCAATAATCATTAGGATCCTCCATATATAGTTTTTCAAATGATTTAGTTATAGAATCAAATATTTTTATTGTCATAGGAAAATCCCTACGAGTAAATCTCCATTATAATCTTGTATTAATGTCTTTTATGGAATAATATCCCACTATTCAAGGCCATTGATTATTCTGTTTGTGTCAATTAGAATTTATCATAAACCTTAATATATAATAATCATAATAGTCACAGTATAATGGCTATATTATCAATGTTTATGTATGTTTTATTCTTTTTATTATAATTTGATATAACTTATAACCATATAATAAAAAAATAAGTTAAGGTATTTTATAACACCATTATATAACCCGTAATTTATTCATTTTAAAATAGAATTTCATTTATAAAACAAGCGGGTCATTATAGTGTTCCTAAACTACGAATATAAATTTGTTCATGCATAATGTTTTATGAGTTTTTGTAATAAAACCAGAAATTTAAATAATAATAATAGTTTTTTCAAAACAATGGGTACTGCACAACCACCCAACTAGGACTATACCTAATTTAGAAGTTTTTTTATGTGTCAGAACGTATCACATGGAGACCAACTTGGAATCATGTCCAAAGTCAGAACCAGTTAGTATAATGTATATTCATATATTAATTACTAGTATATTGGAAATGAATCCCCCAATAATATACATAATGGGTTTTCATCACTATGTAGGGGATGATTCTGGAATAGAAATTTAGATCAGGATTTTTAGCATTTTGACATCAATTTGAGATATTTTATGATGTTGATGGAGGCATGATTATTTTTTCTAGTGATAGGCTAAACATAGGATAGGGTTTTTGGATACCCATATATGTTTTTTTAGTTCAATACCAAATCAAATTTTTAGTCATTATGGTGTAGAATATAATGTCCTTTCATTCTCAATTTTAAGTTAGGGAGGAAATGAATTTTTTTGATGGTTTAAAAAATAGGTTTATGACTAGCATAAAACCATATATTGTCTAGGGTTCATATAGTGAATGTATCCAAGGAGGGTAAATAACAAGGATCCCCTTGGTGAGGTGATGTGTCATGTGGCTTGGTTCTACATTAGGGTGGTGATTGAATTAATAATCTCATATCCCTACGGTATGGTATACATGGTAAAGGGACTTATGAGGTATGAAATTTTGTTTTCTCCTAGGGTTAATTGTATATTTTACCCTTACTCTACCCCATATCTTGATAATATTATGATAACATACATAATGTTCATTGTCATCGTGCTACAAGGTTTCCTCTCTTAATTGTTTATGTGCTGAAAACTCA
Source organism: Viscum album (assembly GCA_963277665.1). Classification (NCBI taxonomy): domain Eukaryota; kingdom Viridiplantae; phylum Streptophyta; class Magnoliopsida; order Santalales; family Viscaceae; genus Viscum; species Viscum album. Next base: position 1,060,321,679 of record OY728125.1, read on the forward strand.
ACATTTCAGGGTTGGTCATAATTTTATTTTAGTGGGAGTGGGTAATGGAGAGAGGTATTTTTGGTCATCTATATTTATATTTTCATCACGATTCAATAACCCCATTGTAGTGAAATCATTTTTCATTTCTATAGTGATTTATGTTGTGTTATTCTATTTTCCTTCTTATTCATTCTTTATATAGGTGCCTTATGATGTTTATGGGATATTAGGATATGTGTTTACAATAATTTCATTAAATATTTGTGGTGTTATTATAGGAGGTTGAGTATATAATTTCTCTTGGCTAGGGAAGGTCCTGGAATGTATAAGAGACATTGTTGGTTTCAGTTTGTATGATACGACAACAACATTAATTTTTCATCAAAATATACATCTTTGTATTAAATTAGAAACATATTATAACTAATTATTCTGATTTTAATAACTGATAAAGATTCTCATAGGGTGTTATGTTCAAGGATTAGGCAAGGATAGGTTTCTCATAGTTAGTGAAGTGTCGCATGTGGTGAAAACTCCATGAATTGCGGTAGGTCTCAACAAGTGATAAAAATTTATATGATTGTATATGCAAGAAGGTAAATATTTGTAGATTTACATTTGTTTATGATGATGTGATGTGTCTTTGTGAGCCTTATGTAATGTGGTAGGATGACCTTGATCCGTTTTGATATATATCAGGCACCCAAAGCTTCATGGGTAGATTTGGACTACCTGATCACCATGTCAACAATGGGTGATGGTGATAATAGGATTAGTGAATGACAATGATTGGATATAAATATATGAGTTGATTAAAGAATAAAAAAATGTTCCATAGTTCTATTCCGGTAGGTATGCGAGTCTTGGATTCCAAAATTATATGTGAGATGTACATACATCTCACGTGTGGCCTGGAACATTTTATTTTGGGAATATTGGCCTCATGGAATGTGGAATAAACACTATTGGTCCTCGGGGGTTCTTGATTTATGTTATGGAGTGAGGAATACGTTAGGTTAGGGTAATAGATAACTACCATTGGAGATGTTATATTCCATCTTCTCATGTGTATATAGTATTTTGATGGTACATGGAATCAGGGTACTAAGGTTATTTTGATGATGGTTTAACCTACCTTTTGATTCTTGGATCAGGTAGATCATTTATACCATGAGTTAATAGTGGAGTGATATTCATGAGTTTATACCAAAAGAAGGAAAATATTTGATTATTTCAAGGATTAAAATGAAGGTATTGGTGTAATGATATGCTTTGATGGTGTTTTGGGAAGATATTCAAGAGATATACCCTTACGTCAACAGATGGTGATATTGTGTGATAATATATGGGACAATTTTTTGTTGTCTGTGTTTTCTAAATTGTATGCATATGGTAGGTGAAGGATCCAAATGTGGGTGATGTTGATCTAATGTCCAGGCCCTAACATGAGTGAAATACTTCTAGTTGGACTTCAACAAGTGAGGTTGTGTTCTTATTGTGGGAAAAACATTGGACATCATGGAGTGATATGGAGTGTATTAATATGTGTTTACCTTCTCATAGAATAAAATTGTGTATCCTTTTACTATTAATAAAGTGATAAGGAAATTATTTGGATTAGGATGTTATTAGGATAGATACATTGACTGAGATGGTTATGGTTAGACCACTATGAGGTTGAAGGGGTCTAGGTTGTAATGTAGCATGGGGAAAGAATATGGGAATGTCTTGAGTGAGATAGTGGGTTCCAGATACTTTGAGGGATTGGGTTTTTGGATAACCCCACTTGCGTGATGTGGTATATCCTTAATTGATGAAATGAGACCAGATCCTAGACATAAGGATCTATCCTGAAACATCGTGTATTGTTCAGGTCTTAAAAAATATAATAACCCTTATTTTTATTAATTATATTGTGTATATTGAACATGGAGATAAGATACTATAATGGAACTAATGTTTGTGTGGTCATACATAATGGTTATCTCAGTATCAAATTGAAATTTAATAAGTGAATGAAACGAGTTGAATTTTGTGATTGTTGAGTTAAATAATTATGAATTAGTGATAATGTTTATTTATATTAACTGTTTTCCTCACGGGTACACATTACTATTTCAGTTTATATTATAGGTGAATAGTGATACCCTACAAATATAAACATCAAAAAATACACAAGAACCTTAGTACGAATGTAGATGATCAGTTACAATTGAGGTTTATTAGAGGATGTTCAATGGATAGAGATTGTTTGGGTCAATGTGGTTTTGGAGAACATGATGGGATGATACAAGTCCATGGATATAGATATAATTCTTTATTTTTATTACTTTTTAAATTTTAATTATGTGATTACCCCTTCATGTGATTAGTTTTGTGGTTTTATTTAATGTTGTACCTATTTAATATGTAATTTTAATATATTTACTAAAAATATGATGATATTAATGATTATTTTGGATGTGTTTATTTATTTATTTTATGTGTTTTTACTTACATAATATTGAATATTTTTTCAAATGAATGTTTTATAACATAACTTCTAGTCAAATTTCATTTCCATAGGGTAGGTGTGCTCATGGTCAAAAGTCATTGAGTCAAAACCGAAAATAATGGCATTTGGGAATTTCACCAAAGCTATAACCTTCTAAATTGTAATGATTTATAAATAAAAAAATCTATAATAACACTTATTGTCAAATCATTAAAAAATATTCTAATCATTGAATATTAGATCACTATAAATTTCATATGTAAAACCAAATACCGAAAATGAAAACTAAAAACTTTTATTGTATCGACCCTTGGTAGGAAATCATCACATTAATTCATTAAACTCGATCAAAACAGATGGATATATTCACTCAATTGTAGTAATAACTTAACGTGAAATGAATAAATATAATGGAATCAGAAGGAGTTTTTTTTCTAGAAATTTCCTCCCATGTACATGGGAGAACAATGATTCATTTTTAGATTTCTATATGATACATGAAGATTACAATAACTATAAATAATCACTTATATAGATAACTAAACATATGAAATGATGAGACACTTATGAAACTGTTCTCATGCCTCTATTGTTCTATTGTTAAACTAGTCACCTAATTTCAAAAATCTCGAACTTCATATGGAGTAAATATGGTAGTTTTCAGTGACACCATTATTATGTAGAATTCTTTGGATTGAACCAACCTCATTGGGATTTAACCCTTTAAGGAAATGTTTTCCATCATCCCCCAAGCCCATAAAACCCAAATCAATTACTTTTAACCATATTATTACTACATGAGACCCTATAATGATAAACATATATGCAATTTATTTATAAAATAGTTATAATCAAAGAGGAGGATGATTATTGGGAGGGGTTTCCACGTCAGTGGTTCACTGGAGAATGAGGTGGAGAGGCCACCTAAGAGCAGTATTGGTAGGGGAGGTAATGTGTCCCATTTTTAGTGTTAGCATTGGGGGTGGAGGGTGGGAGATGGTAGCTCGCAGTGGGTTATTAAAGGGAACCATTGGGGAAGAAGGGCCTTTCAGGTATCAAGATATGGGGTAGCCAAGATTTAAGGAAATGTGCTTAATTAAACCCTACTACTATAGGTTTAATTCGAAGTGTGTCTATAGATTAACGTATAGCCATAGACCTCTATAACTATCGATATAGGTCTTTTTCTATAAGTCATTTTTCTATTCGAGTATGAGAAAAATCATTTTATTAGATGTGACTATATGATCTTATTGACAATGTGGCTTGGAGGATGCGTGACCCATCAATGCTTTGTATACTATTTACACTCTGTGTGCTATCGATGCTACATGCTTCGTCAAGTATCCATGCACTATCGGCACTTCATGCTTCATCGACGCTCCATGCCCCATCGACCCTCTATACCCCCATCGATGTCTTGGGCACCATCACTGCTTCAGGTGCAACTGAAAATCTATGCACCATTGACGATCCATGAGGAACTTGCGCTCAGTGCGCCTTCAGCACTCCATGAAGAATTGACACTTATAGTTTCATCGATACTGGGAGATCAATGAACTACAACTGAAAATCCTTTTCTTCATGATTTGGACTTATACCTGTGTGAGATAATCATATTTACTATACCTCATGTGTTTCATTTGGGGTGTACTTGATGCATTTTCTTTTTGGTGTACTTCATGTGCTTCCATTGTGGTATAGATCATGTATTTATTAGTGGAAAAAACCTTTGTGGTTTTGAGGTGTCATACTGTGTGTTGTTTTTCTCACCCCAACATGGGTTTTTCCCACATGTTTTGTGTCTTGTAAAGACGATAGATGATTTGATGGATTCCTTGGTGGAACATGACCAGGTGTAGCTTAGAGTAATCATACAGTAAAGGTGTGCTCCTATGTCTTCAGACAGTTGTCATGTACCTACCCTTCAGGTACGGTTTTCTACCGATGACTTTTAGGAACTTCTCCATTCACATTGGAAGACTATACTTTTGATGGTCTAGTATTCTGGTCATGTTTACTTTCCAGTTTTCCTACTGTCATACTCTTTTTGGGTTTCTTTTTTGACACCATATTTTGTCACAGAGTCAAATAAATGATAATGTAAAATACATTTGAAAAAATAGTAGAAAATACATAACAAAAAATCAAGGTTTGTAAAGGCTTGAACATTATATATCCTTATTCTATCCAAACACCTTCAGAGTGAAAGGTACTTGGATGCCATAATTTTCACACAATCCACTTATGTGCTCAATAACCTTTCTCTTAGGGTCCTCTTTTTTCCAATAAAGAGACCATTGGGGCCTCTATTTCTACAGAAAAATTTCCCTTAAGCTTAATTGATGCTCTAGTCTCCTAAGTGCTTCACCCAAGTCTTCTAAAACATTCAAGGTAGTTCTTTAATACATAAACAGGAGGAATTAAAGGAGGATCATATGAATTATGTCCTTTTAGTGTTTTAAATCCATAACAGTTGTACACATAAATCTCCCAACCTCCCTAAAACGAAAACTATTGAACACCACCTATTACTTTAACTAGAACTTGAGCAACCCACATATGGGAATACCATTGAATACTCTTAAAGTATTGAGTCAGGTATAACCCAAGTATTAACATCTATGTTGTTCATCACTTAAGTGAACATCAAGTTACCCAAGCCTTCTTACACGCCCATACTTGTGCACCAATATCTACTTGTCCGCCCCCCTTCGATTCACCTACACTATTCATTCTAAAATCCATCAAGCCCTCCTCAAAGAAATTAATGTAAAGGTGACTTCTCCAAGAAGCGATGATAACGGAGAAGTCTGAACGAATCGAGGTAGGTGACCAAATCAATGTTTATGCAACTCAAGGTGGATCTTTTGTGATATCGAGGTAGGAGCGTGAATAATGGAAGGGTTTTGTTTTTTGAATGTTGTTTTTTCATTAAAGAGACAATGGCGGTACTGATAAGGGTTGGTTGGAGTGTTTTGTTTGAGATTTTCATGCTGTAATTCCCATTTAATTCTGGTGATGGGTTGAATCTGGTGGTTTTGTGAGGGTCTACACGTACCCTTTAAAAGTGTTATTATAAAATACAGAAATATGGATTTTGTGGTGTGGCACATCAGTGTGTCTCTTATTTGGGTTTGTATTTCCACAGTCAAATGATTACCACATTTGATTCACAATGGGGTTAGGGTTCACAGAGTTTTTGTGGGTTTGTATATCTGCATTCACATGGACCTTTCTCTAAGGAACGGTGATGGGAAGTTACGGGTTTGGAATATTAGGTATTTGGTTCAGACCCCCCCCCCCATCTAATCTCTAAAATCTATAATCTGATGTCTCTGGTAGGGAAGTTACGGTTCACGTATTATTTTCCATGCAACCAAAGTATAAGTTCCCTCCCCTACCGAGATCCATGAGGGCAACCGTGTATTCCCCGAACCATTCAAGTAGAAGGTTACAGTCCTGCTCTTTCATACTTCCTTCACCTTCACACCTTGTTTATGTTGGACACTTGTCCAATGTAAAGTGAATAGTTGTATGGCTTATAGCCTCACCCTCTTCCCCATTCGCCTCTCCCTCATCCACCATTGCTGCTGTAGGGGTGCCCTATTCCACCAGCAGAGGTGGAAAGGTGTTAGTGCCTTTTTAAACTTTTTACGTCCTCTTATTTCGCACACTGAGCGTGACTCACATGGGCTTAGATATTTTTAATGATCACGACAAAAACAAATTGAACTTTGAGAACTCTGATTCCAATTCAAGCCAAGATATGTAGGACAATTTCTTAAATACCTGAGCTCAAAAGGGTGTCCTTCCAAGAGGTTTCACCCAATCATGTCCCCTCTAATGGGAAGATATTATGCATAAGACCCAACATAATGAATGAACTATGAGAACATTGATTCTCACCATAACTAGGATACATAGGAAGCCTTCATCAACACTCGATCTGTAACACCCCAAGCTTCTACGGTACGTTTCCCTTCGAATAATGCGATAGCGTGTGTTGTACGCAACCTCGAGTTCTAACACACACCACAACTAATTAAACTAGCCGTTGTAAATAGTGATACCTACTTTTTGAAATCATATATATTTTATATTTCAAAATGGACTTCATTTTTGGATTCGGAATATCGAAATTATCCTAGGGTGAAATTTTGGTACTTTTCGGATAACTTTTATATTTTGATGAATAGTGAAAATTACTAAATTTTAATTAAAAACAACTTTTTTAATCAAAATAAGTAATAGTGATAAATTATGAATTTGAGTGGTTTTAAAGTATATTTAGAATATATTTTTACCATTTAATATAATTTTGGTCATTGGACATAATTTTACAATTAAACCGAACATAAACAAGTGTCAATCTTTTGATAGTTATTATCTCTTAAAAACACGCTTTTTGTTTTAACAGCGGGAATTAATTTTAAATTAATTTCTGCCACTTCTGTGTTTTGAATTTAGGAAAATGGATTCCATATTTGGAATCAGGATGTTCAAATTGTGTAAATAGGTAACTTTTATTTTTAGACATTTTGAATAGTTACTGTGGTAAATATTTTATTTATTATGGTTAAAGGGTAAATCCGGTAAATAAGGGTTAAAAAATAATATTATAATAATACAAAATTACCCTAAAACGTGTCCTAACCTTATTGGTGGACACATACCCGACCATGGGCATCCTTGGGTCAATTTGGGGACCTCTTGGAGCCACTTGTATGTGGTAGGGACACTTTATATTAATAAAGTTAAAATAAAAATAAAAATGGCATAAGCTTACATCTTTTAGAAGAACAATTTTTACATAGGGTTATACATGTTGGATTTTAGATTATAAATATTCATTAGAAATCTAAAAAGATTTCCTACATAATGATATTTTATTTATAATTTCTAGACATTAAATAATTTATTTTATTTATGACACAATGATGATGCAGTAATTACTATAATAGTGAAAAATTAAAATAATTGATATTATAAATACCCAAATAAATATAATATGAAACTTTTAATGAATTAAACTAATTTTCTAGGCTAATATGATATATTAGGATTGATTTAATGGACTTTTTTCGAAGTAATCAATCTGTTATGAGTTTCACAAAAATCAACTATTGAATAGTGTCAAAATTGACATAAAAGAGTTCTTAAAACAAATATTATATTATTAATTGATATTAAATTCCTAAAAATCTAAGGATCGGCCAAGAGACTTATATTATGATAGGTTAATCATTAATGGACCACTTGGGGGTCGCTTGGATGTATATAGTAAGTTTATTAACCATATTATATAAAAATACAAAGAGACATTGTAAAAGTGAAACTAATTAACTTAGAGTTAATACTTAAAGATAAGGTTAATATAAGTACCCAAACCTGTCTAAATTCTATTGGATGAGTTGTTTTCGACCTACCCACACCTCATCCTTTGAATAGTCAACTTTGGAGCCTTTGTAAACCGAATATGAATTTATTATAAATTAATATTTCTAACTTTTCCAAAGGTGCCCCTCACCCCTCTTATAAAAGGGCACTCCTCCTTCTCATTTCTTCACACCTTAAAAGCCTTTTGGTTCGGCCAAACTCTGCCCAAATACTCTCCCAACATCCCTCAATACAACCTAGATGCCTTAGTTTGATCAGAAAGCCAACCTAAGGAGCCCTTTTGATCAAATCAAAAGGAAGAACCCGAAGAAGAGGTAATGATTTCACCACCCTTTTCTAAGTTCATTTCTTCTTCCACTTCTTCTTCCTTTGTTCTTACCATTCTGAAATAATAACTCCAGTATCTCACATATACTGTGATGTTATTATAAATATGGTACAATCATATTCAGTATTCTATCCACCCTTTGAATAACATGTCACCATACGTGCGTACGTACGGCTTACCGTCTCCACGTCGTGGTGTAATTGTTATTCAATATAATATTATTTGGATGGGTATAATAATGATGTGTAACTCATGAAAATAATAAATATAACATGTTAATGATTCTGTATATATGATATACCATCCATTTATATATTATTTTAATATCAAAAGAATGATATTGTCGCTCGTGCGTACGTACGGACTACCGTCTCCACGAACGCGATGAGATTCATTCTCCATCGTATCCATTCAAGTATAATTATCATTTGATGATTTAAAAATGATGTTTAAGGACTGTATATCATTCTGGATATGAATAAGATACAACAACCATGGCTTATGTAACAAAACATATAAAAGAAAATGAGTAAGTTAACTCCCGAAACGACGATAATTCTAAGATATTATTAACAAATCAATGTTAAAAGATCATATATGATATCATATTAATATATATGATTCTTGTATAATTTAATAACAACTATTTCACCATTATACAGGAGGTTAACCTACCCCAACCAAGGAAAAGTACAAGGTAAGGGTTATTTCACAATCTCTTCATTATCCGAGGTTGTTTATATGTAATAATCTACTGGGATCTCTTTATCATCCACATCCATGTTTCTTAAAAATGTATTTCAAAACATTTTTACTATTTACAAGAATATGGGTTAAAGTCATTTATACCTTTTTTTGACTTTTTATAAGAGGTTTATAAAGGAATCTTTCCGTCGTTTTCAAAACAAGGTCCTTTTTAACCTTTTCGACAGAATTGAGGTAAGAATGTTTTTTTTAACTTATACGGCGGGTGCGGTTATTTTACGCCGTTATAAAATCTTCAAAGCTTTCCTTACAAGCTTATAAGAATATTTTCAAAGAAAATGTTTTATTTTATATGGATCTTAAATGATTTCAAAATAAAAGGAGATATTTCTTTAAAAAGAATTTTGATTTCATCTATGTCAACATCCTTTGATGGATTTTAAGATTATTTGAAGTTGATTTATTATGATACAAAACTTCTATATTGTATTGAAGGTTTTGTGATATGTTTGACTGTGGATGTGCTATTTTTATACCATTCATAGTTTATTGTGAAAGTATTGACATTTCGTATGCTAGTTTTAATACGAATGTTTATGTTATGTTTAAACCTTTTCATATGGGAATGCATTGGACTTAATAAGTGACGGGTGGAGCCCGCTATAGCTCCTCGATGCATCGGTAGGTCTCATGAGACAAACTAGTGTCTTGGCACAAGGCCTTGACAAAATCTTATTTGTAGTCTTGGCACGAGGCCTTGGCTATGTGGTTATGATAGTCTGGCATTATGCATTCCAACATTATGAAAGTGGTTATTTCTTTTTGCATGTGATTATTCGATTAGTGGAATATCCATGTGAATAAGTAAATGGCATTATTTCATTTTATTTATGTCATACCATGTTGAAAGTTCATGTTTAAAAGGCTTTTGTTTTAGTTATACATTGCCTTAAATGTTTATTCTTATTGATGAAAGTTTCCGCTATATTGTTATCCTTACTGGGCATTTGAGCTCACCCCTTTTCTATGTTTTATTTTTCCCAGGAAGTGAAGATGTAAGTTATGAATGACCTGCAGGGATATTATGAGGGGATTGTAGTGTGGACTGTGGAAACATTATGTTGTTGTAGTAGTTTTTGATTTTATGATGTAATGTAAAACTTATGAATATATCTAGTGTTTCCAAGGCTACTAAACCAATCGGTCTTTCGAGATTTGATCTTTCTTGTGATCATGCCAATGTTATGTAATAATGCACCGACTCTAGGAAACTAGGGTCGGGGCGTTACAGTTGGTATCAGAGGAAGTTTAGTACAAACCTTGGAAGCTAGATTTAGATAAACTCTAATTAGAGCACGTAGACCTAAGATGAACTTTGAGGATTAGTATAGAAGAACTTCCTAGAATTTTGGTATTGTAGAGACTTTGTGAGTTTTGCGAGCAATACATCCCTGTCTGGATACGAGCAGGTAGAGGCGGCTCTGGCACAGATGTACCTAGGGGTAAAACCCGAAAACACCGCTTTGAGCTAGACTCGAACGGGAACTGGTGCACGACAACGGGCCTTGCTGCACTCTTGGTTACGACACTCCCGGGGGATATGCTTAGGATAACTCTCACTTTCTTTACAAATCATTATGAAGGGTTTATGAGTATATACTTCCTCAAAGAAAACATATTTATGATTATGGATTATATCCATAGATAGTTCAATTTATGTTAAGTGTTTTATAAGTATGGGATTATGTATTTTGATTCATAAACTGATCTAGTTTATGCCATTGTTTAGAAATGGCGCCTAGTGGAAGAAATGGAAACCGTATCAATGCACGCACTCCATGTAGGGATTGCCCTCCTGCTCAAGATAATTATAGTGGGGCTGGTGATGCAACTGGTGCTGATCAGCTAATCACCGTACTGGGAAAACTTACTCAGGTTATGAATAATAACCTTACCCGTATGGAGCACCCTGATCCGCAGCGTGGAGGATCAATGTTAGATCGATTCATGAGACAACAACCACCAACGTTCAATGGAAGTACAAATCCCTTAGTAGCTGAGCAATGGATATTTTCCCTAGAGAAAATATTTCAGGCTTTGGGGAGTAGTGAAAGGGAAAAAGTTACCATGGCAGTTTACCGCCTCACTGGAGATGCTGATCAATGGTGGTCATTGATTCAAAACATGAAGGAAGATGATGAAGTATCAAACATGGAATGGAGGGAGTTCAAAGATCTGTTTTTAGAAAAATACTTTCCTCGCGACCATCGAGCAGATATGGAAAGGCAATTTCTGAGTCTGAGACAAAAGGAGGATGAGAATGTCACAAAGTATGAGGCTAACTTTACAAGGTTAGCGAGGTATGCTGGAGATTATATTCACAACCCAAGAAGTAAGATTGATCGTTTCTTTGATGGGTTAAAACCATTTCTCCGTCGAGCATTAGTCTCACAATCCTTTTCATCGTACGAAGACATTGTCTCATGTGCTATCAAGACCGAAAAGGAATTCTCTAAGTCTTATGACTTTAAAGCAAAGCAAGAGAAGAAGAGACCTGCTGATCAATCTGGGAATGGAAATAAGGGGAAGAAGGGAAAGGTTGAATATCCATCTTGTGGTAAGTGCGGGAAGAAACACCCCGGTGCTTGCCTGAAGGGAATGAGAGTCTGTTACAAGTGTGGTGAAAAAGGCCACCAAGCTCATGATTGCAAGGGGAAGAAGGAAGCTACCAACGTTCAGTGCTACAATTGCAGGGAGATGGGGCATTATGCAAATGCATGTCCTAAGCGTCAGGAGAACTTACCTCAGAAAAGGCCAAGGGATCAAGGCCAGGCTTATGCTATCACTACTGCTGAGGTAGAAGCTCCGAAAGACGTGGTGGCAGGTAATTTAATGGTTTCCTCAAGTTTAGCAAATGCATTATTTGATTCTGGATCATCGCATTGTTTCATATCTACCCAGTTTGCTAAGAAAATTAGATATTTCCAATTTGATTTAATAAGGGAGTTGTCAGTTAAAACTCCTAAGGGAAGTATCGTTGCAACAAAGTTTTGTGAATCAGTCCCCATTAGAGCACATAAATTTTCTTTATCTGCTGATTTCATCGTCATACCTATGATTGAGTTTGATATAATCCTCGGTATGGACTGGCTTTCGGACTATGATGCGAATATTTATTGTAAGAAGAAAGAGGTTACGATTCTTGATGATAATGATAAGGAGCACCTTATTTTTAGAGCAGAATCGTCACCACCTAATTCTTATTTAGATCCACCCCCTGTAGCTCAACTTAATTCAATTATCGGGGAGGAAGAGAATGAAATAACTGTCGGTGAGGAAAGGAATGTTCAAATAGAGGATGTACCTATTGTGAAAGAATTTGTAGATGTATTTCCGGAAGATTTACCTGGACATCCTCCAGAACGAGAAGTTGAGTTTTCTATTGATTTGATTCCTGGATCAAGGCCTATATCAAAGACCCCTTATAGAATGGCCACTGTAGAGTTAGTCGAACTAAAGAAACAACTAGAGGAATTGAGTAATAAGGGATTTATTCGCCCTAGTGTTTCTCCATGGGGATCCCCTGTTCTTTTTGTTAAAAAGAAAGATGGATCTATGAGGTTATGTATCGACTACAGGGAGATCAATGCTATAACGATAAAGAACAAGTATCCCCTACCACGTATTGATGATTTATTTGACCAACTGCATGGAGCTCAATACTTTTCAAAGATTGACCTTCGATCTGGATACCATCAGTTGTGTGTGAAGAAGGAAGACATTCCGAAAACAGCATTTCGAACCAGGTACGGGCATTACGAGTTTACTGTAATGCCGTTTGGATTGACCAATGCACCCTCTGTATTCATGGATCTGATGAATAGAGTTTTGAAGGAGTATCTCGATGAATTTGTGGTAGTATTTATTGATGATATATTGGTATACTCCAAAACCTATGAAGATCATGAAAATCACTTGCGCATTATCTTGAAGACTCTGAGGAGGCATGAATTATATGGAAAGTTTAGCAAGTGTGAATTCTGGCTTCAGGAGATTTCTTTTCTTGGACATATTGTCTCTAAAGATGGAATCTCTGTTGATCCTTCTAAGACCAAGGCAATCCAAGAATGGCCAGCACCTACGAGTATAACTGAGGTACGTAGTTTTATTGGTTTGGCAGGTTATTATCGACGTTTCGTCCAGAATTTTGCCCGATTGGCAAACCCATTAACGAAGCTCACACGTAAAGGGGTTAAATTTGTTTGGACAAAAGAGTGTGAAGAATGTTTCGAAGAACTGAAGAGAAGATTAGTCAATGCTCCTATATTGACTCTACCATCGGGGAATGATGGGTTCGTTATTTATAGTGATGCATCAAAGAAAGGACTTGGCTGTGTCCTTATGCAGAATGATAGAGTTATTGCCTATGCATCACGACAGTTGAAAATTCATGAACAAAACTATCCTACTCATGATCTTGAGTTAGCAGCTGTGATCTTTGCTTTGAAGATATGGAGGCACTACCTCTATGGTGAAAAATGTGAGATTTATACTGATCACAAGAGTTTGAAGTATATTTTCTCACAAAAAGAACTCAACATGAGGCAAAGGAGATGGCTTGAATTACTCAAGGATTATGATTGTAAGATACACTACCACCCGGGGAAGGCAAACAAGGTGGCAGATGCTTTGAGTAGAAAAGACCATGGAGTTTTGAACAATATGAGAATTGAAAGGGATCCAATTTTCATGGATCTAGTGAAAATGGACATGGGAATAACCAGGGAAGGTGAAACATCAATGCTTTTTCAAATGGTTGCCAAACCATCTTTACTAGAAAGGATTAAGAGTTCTCAGACCGATGATGACGAATTCCAAAAGAAGATTAAAGCTGTGAATGATGGGAGATTGAGAGACATTGTGTATGAAGATGGAATTTTGAAATTCGGGAAGAGACTTTGTGTTCCCAATATACCTGATCTAAAAAGGGAATTGCTGGATGATGCTCATAGTTCCAATTTCTCTATACACCCTTGGAGCACCAAAATGTATAGAGATTTGAAGGAACATTTTTGGTGGGACAACATGAAGAGGGAGATTGCTGATTTTGTGTCAAGATGTATGGTTTGTCAACAAGTGAAAGCTGGAAGGCAACAGCCTGGAGGAGTCATGCAACCTCTTCCCATACCGGAGTGGAAATGGGACAATATTACGATGGACTTTGTCATGGGGCTACCAAAGACTCCTAGAAGGAACGATGCAATATGGGTTATTGTTGATCGTCTTACCAAGTCAGCACATTTTCTTGCTATAAGATAAGATCTACCCCTGGAACGTCTAGCAAGACTATACATTAATGAAGTTGTGAGACTTCATGGAGTTCCCCTATCGATTGTTTCTGATCGTGATCCCCGTTTTACTTCAAGATTTTGGAAAAGTCTTCAGAAATCCCTGGATACTGAACTTCATTTGAGCACTGCTTACCACCCTCAGACAGGCGGACAATCAGAACGGACTATTCAGACCTTAGAAGACATGTTGAGATCTTTCTCACTTGATTTTCAGGGTATGTGGGATCAATATTTACCTCTGGTAGAATTTTCCTATAACAATAGCTTCCATTCGAGTATACAAATGGCACCATATGAAGCGTTATACGGAAAGAGATGTCGTACACCAACCTGTTGGGATGACGTTGGTGAAAGAAAACTTGTAGGCCCAGAACTGGTGGAGGAAACGGTGGAAAAGGTGAAGGTAATCCAAAATCACATCAAAGCAGCTCAAAGTAGGCAGAAGAGCTATGCCGATAATCGAAGGAAGGATTTGGAATTTCAAGTCGGTGATCATGTTTTCCTAAAGGTATCTCCGTGGAAGGGAGTCATACGTTTTGGTAAGAAAGGTAAATTGAGTCCCAGGTACATCGGACCTTTCGAAATTCTAGAACGAATTGGGGCTGTAGCTTACCGATTGGCAATGCCGCCAAGTCTCTCCAAAGTTCACGATGTGTTCCACGTATCTCTGTTGAGGAAATACATGCCTGACCCAATGCATGTACTCACCTATGAGGAATTAGAACTGGAACCCGATCATTCCTATTGTGAAGAGCCCGTCAGGATTCTTGATACAAGAGAACAAGTACTGAGAAACCGGACGACGCGTCTGGTAAAAGTTTTGTGGAGAAATCATAAGATGGAAGAGGCAACGTGGGAACCCGAGGAACTTATGATGAAGAACCACCCGAGTCTTTTTATGCAGTAATACCCTAGAAATTGCGAGGACGCAATTATTTGAAGGAGGGGAGAATGTAACACCCCAAGCTTCTACGGTACGTTTCCCTTCGAATAATGCGATAGCGTGTGTTGTACGCAACCTCGAGTTCTAACACACACCACAACTAATTAAACTAGCCGTTGTAAATAGTGATACCTACTTTTTGAAATCATATATATTTTATATTTCAAAATGGACTTCATTTTTGGATTCGGAATATCGAAATTATCCTAGGGTGAAATTTTGGTACTTTTCGGATAACTTTTATATTTTGATGAATAGTGAAAATTACTAAATTTTAATTAAAAACAACTTTTTTAATCAAAATAAGTAATAGTGATAAATTATGAATTTGAGTGGTTTTAAAGTATATTTAGAATATATTTTTACCATTTAATATAATTTTGGTCATTGGACATAATTTTACAATTAAACCGAACATAAACAAGTGTCAATCTTTTGATAGTTATTATCTCTTAAAAACACGCTTTTTGTTTTAACAGCGGGAATTAATTTTAAATTAATTTCTGCCACTTCTGTGTTTTGAATTTAGGAAAATGGATTCCATATTTGGAATCAGGATGTTCAAATTGTGTAAATAGGTAACTTTTATTTTTAGACATTTTGAATAGTTACTGTGGTAAATATTTTATTTACCATGGTTAAAGGGTAAATCCGGTAAATAAGGGTTAAAAAATAATATTATAATAATACAAAATTACCCTAAAACGTGTCCTAACCTTATTGGTGGACACATACCCGACCAGGGGCATCCTTGGGTCAATTTGGGGACCCCTTGGAGCCACTTGTATGTGGTAGGGACACTTTATATTAATAAAGTTAAAATAAAAATAAAAATGGCATAAGCTTACATCTTTTAGAAGAACAATTTTTACATAGGGTTATACATGTTGGATTTTAGATTATAAATATTCATTAGAACGCTAAAAAGATTTCCTACATAATTATATTTTATTTATAATTTTTAGACATTAAATAATTTATTTTATTTATGACACAATGATGATGCAGTAATTACTATAATAGTGAAAAATTAAAATAATTGATATTATAAATACCCAAATAAATATAATATGAAACTTTTAATGAATTAAACTAATTTTATAGGATAATATGATATATTAGGATTGATTTAATGGACTTTGTTCGAAGTAATCAATCTGTTATGAGTTTCACAAAAATCAACTATTGAATAGTGTCAAAATTGACATAAAAGAGTTCTTAAAACAAATATTATATTATTAATTGATATTAAATTCCTAAAAATCTAAGGATCGGCCAAGAGACTTATATTATGATAGGTTAATCATTAATGGACCACTTGGGGGTCGCTTGGATGTATATAGTAAGTTTATTAACCATATTATATAAAAATACAAAGAGACATTGTAAAAGTGAAACTAATTAACTTAGAGTTAATACTTAAAGATAAGGTTAATATAAGTACCCAAACCTGTCTAAATTCTATTGGATGAGTTGTTTTCGACCTATCCACACCTCATCCTTTGAATAGTCAACTTTGGAGCCTTTGTAAACCTAATATGAATTTATTATAAATTAATATTTCTAACTTTTCCAAAGGTGCCCCTCACCCCTCTTATAAAAGGGCACTCCTCCTTCTCATTTCTTCACACCTTCAAAGCCTTTTGGTTCGGCCAAACTCTGCCCAAATACTCTCCCAACATCCCTAAATACAACCTAGAGGCCTTAGTTTGATCAGAAAGCCAACCTAAGGAGCCCTTTTGATCAAATCAAAAGGAAGAACCCGAAGAAGAGGTAATGATTTCACCACCCTTTTCTAAGTTCATTTCTTCTTCCACTTCTTCTTCCTTTGTTCTTACCATTCTGAAATAATAACTCCAGTATCTCACATATACTGTGATGTTATTATAAATATGGTACAATCATATGCAGTATTCTATCCACCCTTTGAATAACATGTCACCATACGTGCGTACGTACGGCTTACCGTCTCCACGTCGTGGTGTAATTGTTATTCAATATAATATTATTTGGATGGGTATAATAATGATGTGTAACTCATGAAAATAATAAATATAACATGTTAATGATTCTGTATATATGATATACCATCCATTTATATATTATTTTAATATCAAAAGAATGATATGGTCGCTCGTGCGTACGTACGGACTACCGTCTCCACGAACGCGATGAGATTCATTCTCCATCGTATCCATTCAAGTATAATTATCATTTGATGATTTAAAAATGATGTTTAAGGACTGTATATCATTCTGGATATGAATAAGATACAACAACCATGGCTTATGTAACAAAACATATAAAAGAAAATGAGTAAGTTAACTCCCGAAACGACGATAATTCTAAGATATTATTAACAAATCAATGTTAAAAGATCATATATGATATCTTATTAATATATATGATTCTTGTATAATTTAATAACAACTATTTCACCATTATACAGGAGGTTAACCTACCCCAACCAAGGAAAAGTACAAGGTAAGGGTTATTTCACAATCTCTTCATTATCCGAGGTTGTTTATATGTAATAATCTACTAGGATCTCTTTATCATCCACATCCATGTTTCTTAAAAATGTATTTCAAAACATTTTTACTATTTACAAGAATATGGGTTAAAGTCATTTATACCTTTTTTTGACTTTTTATAAGAGGTTTATAAAGGAATCTTTCCGTCATTTTCAAAACAAGGTCCTTTTTAACCTTTTCGACAGAATTGAGGTAAGAATGTTTTTTTTAACTTATACGGCGGGTGCGGTTATTTTACGCCGTTATAAAATCTTCAAATATTTCCTTACAAGCTTATAAGAATATTTTCAAAGAAAATGTTTTATTTTATATGGATCTTAAATGATTTCAAAATAAAAGGAGATATTTCTTTAAAAAGAATTTTGATTTCATCTATGTCAACATCCTTTGATGGATTTTAAGATTATTTGAAGTTGATTTATTATGATACAAAACTTCTATATTGTATTGAAGGTTTTGTGATATGTTTGACTGTGGATGTGCTATTTTTATACCATTCATAGTTTATTGTGAAAGTATTGACATTTCGTATGCTAGTTTTAATACGAATGTTTATGTTATGTTTAAACCTTTTCATATGGGAATGCATTGGACTTAATAAGTGACGGGTGGAGCCCGCTATAGCTCCTCGATGCATCGGTAGGTCTCATGAGACAAACTAGTGTCTTGGCACAAGGCCTTGACAAAATCTTATTTGTAGTCTTGGCACGAGGCCTTGGCTATGTGGTTATGATAGTCTGGCATTATGCATTCCAACATTATGAAAGTGGTTATTTCTTTTTGCATGTGATTATTCGATTAGTGGAATATCCATGTGAATAAGTAAATGGCATTATTTCATTTTATTTATGACATACCATGTTGAAAGTTCATGTTTAAAAGGCTTTTGTTTTAGTTATACATTGCCTTAAATGTTTATTCTTATTGATGAAAGTTTCCGCTATATTGTTATCCTTACTGGGCATTTGAGCTCACCCCTTTTCTATGTTTTATTTTTCCCAGGAAGTGAAGATGTAAGTTATGAATGACCTGCAGGGATATTATGAGGGGATTGTAGTGTGGACTGTGGAAACATTATGTTGTTGTAGTAGTTTTTGATTTTATGATCTAATGTAAAACTTATGAATATATCTAGTGTTTCCAAGGCTACTAAACCAATCGGTCTTTCGAGATTTGATCTTTCTTGTGATCATGCCAATGTTATGTAATAATGCACCGACTCTAGGAAACTAGGGTCGGGGCGTTACACGATCTCATTGGATATATTCTTCAATAATCCAACCATAATTATGTTAATCTAGGAATCCCCCTTAGGAAGAATCCCCAAATTGAACCCTTAAATCATCAAGGAATCCTTTTTAGAAAATAATCCCAATCTCATTTCTCCTAAAGAACTATACTCTCATAGGAGACTCATTGAACTACATGGGATTTGATTCCAATCTAAACGGGTTACATAGAATGCCTATTTGAGAATCCATACCAACACTTCAAATAAACCCTATTCTCCTTGATCTATATTCCAAACAACACCTAATCTTACTTGGAAACCCATATTATTTCCAAGTCCCTTTCATTGCTTAGGTATAAGTCCCACACAAAACATTTACTAAGAACCTTTTGCTTAGATGTCCGAACCACATGAAATTAAAATATAGGATTAGGTCCTTATCAAATTAAATTAAAAGGTATGATGTTTCCCATTAAGAGGAACTGAACTAGAAGGGTTTTGATTGATTTCACAAGGATACGTAGGTATCCTATTTTATGGGTACAATCCCAATATCAAAACAAACCTTCGTCTTAATGGATTAAAATAAATTCCATAGTAACCCACTAAGTGGATTAAAAACTAGTATTACCATAAATTTGATTAAAATAATCTCTAAATAGTATATGAGAGGATACCATTGATGGTGAACCTCGAAAACATATATAATTCTCCATTAATGAAGAACCTTGAATACATAGAAATGATTATAAATTCCTCAATTGTTAATAAGTGATTAAAATTATAAGGTAAACCTAAGTTATAATTGGTGAATTAATAAGGAGTCATGAATATATATTAAATATATAAAGAAAGTCCTAGAGTAGATAATAATTCCCCCCAAAATGGTGTGATGAGTCTGACCTCCCATATTATTGACCAATTCATGTTCTTAAGTATCATAATGTTCCATATAAATGAATGCATGCCTTTGGAAATAATGTCCCTTTTTGATAGATAAATGTTGGATGTTTTCGGTTCCATGAAAAAATACAATGGAAACCGCCTGGATGTTGTGATTCTCAAACTGGAACACACATTTCAAGGAACTAAGTAACAAAAATGGTGAACCCGCCGTGAATCCTTAACTAATTAAATAATTTTACCCACCTATCAGGACCATATCAAATGATAAAAGAAGGATGTGAAAAGAAATCAATCATGCATGTATCCATCTAAAATATTTTTTAATGGATTCCATTGTAGATATCATGTTTTCTAAGAACTCTCTTCACTTTAAATGTATTCATTCATGTTTCCACCCATTAATGTCCCAACTGCTACTCAAGATGGATCCCCATCCATGAGAAGGACATCATCACCCACTTAGCGTCTTCAATGCTGGGTCTCCAATGTGTTGGTAAGGGACTACCATCATCACAATACTATCACAAACTTGGATTCAGAATGCTCCAACAAAAAATCAGGGGAAGACTCCACTATCTTCCCCCATACATGAGTTATGTTAGTACCCATCAATAGGAAATGGAGGATAGTAGAATGAAAATACACCTACACTAAATACATAATGAACGTATATGCATGTTCTGGTCGCTGAAGTCACTAAACAAATTTTAGAAATAGTAAAAGGGAAAACAAAAAATCCTGACCATATTCATGAAGAATGCCATAATATCATAACAACAACATTAGCATTACTAGGAGAAAAACACATAAATTTTTCCCCACACCCGGGATGACACATCAAGATTCTTTCCCAGAGAAAATACATACCTCTGTTCAATTCCAGGAGGGTTATGGGACATACTCCACCATATCATATAGACAACCAAATCAGAAATATACACCCATTCAAATTGGAGGTAATTGGCCCATTCTGATAAACACTCATAGGCTGGAACATACACTCACCTATGATAATCACTTCTCCCAGAATGTATCCCCTACTATGTTTAAGAGAGAATCCAAGAAAAAGTCTCTCCAAAAACATGTTGAAAATCAAGATCCAAGTTATAATCCATCTCCTCTTAATGATGGAGTTCTTGAATCCCTCTTACATTTATCTATTGAATCTAAAGATCCTACCCTATCATTACCAAATTATGGGAGTTGTAGCTGTAATTATAATGTTCCCCATGAGAATATTCATCATGAAGGATTCCGTCATCAAATATTTTGTCTATCTAGATTTCCTATCTCCAGATGAGTGCCACAGAAATCCTCCATGTGGCCAGAAATCCAACAATCTAAGGATTTATCCCTAACTAAAATCCACTAAAGTTGTCCTCCCCATGATGGAATTCGCTACAAATCTTTTCATGCAGTAGTTTTTTTGCATTGTCAGGATGATTCTATAATTAAAAATGTAGTAATAAGAAATCCCTCTTATCTCAAGGTACATTCCAACACAATTTCATTCCTGTCTGATACCTTATCATTAATAAGTGAAATGAATTCTCCTCTAGAAGACATCTTAAGGGAACGATCATTCTCCAAACCTCCCTTGGGTCATTTGTCTTCTCATATAGTAGAGGAAAAAAAGTGACTAATTCCATTGTTTAAAAAAAACAATAGAGAAGATTCCTCTTTGGTTATACCAATTGGAGAAACCTCTATTTTAATTTTATGAAGATCATTTAAACCTGAGAAAACATTTGCCTAAAGGATATGTACTAGTCATGTTCTGTCCTTTGGAAAACTCTCAATATTACATTCCAGAATTGATGGTAGAAGATTGCATTCATGATTTCTGCCTCAACATAGGGAGTACACTTCATCACTTGAAAACAAAAGTATTACCATATGATGAATATCAAAATCATTTAGAGGTAATAGAAGGGTTGAAATTCCAAATTGACATTGCTTCTCTCTCCACTTCTTGACATCCAGTGGTAGAAAATAATCATAGAAACATTTTGTGTGCATGCCTCAATGGTTTAAAATGGCCACACTAGTAAATTTAGGATACCCCATCTAGTGTTCGTATTAGGTGATGGGGTGAACATGGAGCATTGAATTTTACTATTCTCCAGAAATAGAAATTCTCACCAAAAGTGGTGTCATGAAATGTTAATGCCCATGGATGCAACAATTAATAGATTTTGTATAAAATCAAATGTACCCTCGGGAAAAAGCCTCATATAGCTCTCATCAGAGTCAGGACCAAAGAAACAATCTATTGAGATTAGTTTTCACCAAGTATCTAAGAATCCTCAGTGGGACTCCTTCTTAGAGGATGTCTGCCATCAGATAACACATATTTCTGAATTAGAAAAATCTTCTAAAACAGGTTATTTGAGTGGTTGTTGGATAATGCACTTTTCTAATTTACGAACCGAAATTTGAAAACATAGAAGAGAAATAGTGCGAATCTCAACTACAATAGTTAAAGATCCACCCCAGCCTGCAGGGTTGGGGGCTCTTTTAATTCAGAATTTGAATTCAATTAACAATGTTAGAAGTTTTGAAGAAAAAGAATAGAAACATCCCCAACCTACAGGTTTGAAGGATTTTTCACATCTATAATCCCCTCCTCCATGGAAGTCATTTTTCTCCTAATAAGGGAAGAAGTCACAAAGAGAGTGCACAACTGAAGTATCCAGGGATTACCTTTGGGTTACTGTCCATAAAACGTTCCTTGGAAATTCTTCATATAGAAGAGTTGACTTTCATGGAATATATAAATGTATACTATCATATAAAGATACAGATAGAATTATATAAATTCATTATGCATTAACAAATGTCATTAACATCATTTTAGAAGATCCTCCAGAATGTAATTCTAGCTTCAGGGAATCATAAGATGATGTTCTTATTGATAATATGGTACACACTGAAGAAAATGAAGATGTTGTGCATACCCAACATCAGAGGCTTACCCAAAATCTAGGTATTCCCTTAAAAATCAACTCCAACCCCTTCGAAAGGTATATAAAAAGTGTAAAGGTAAAAGTCATATCACATCTCACTTTTCCACTAGAGAAATTCAATATCTTTCACTTGAAAAAATATTTTCACAGTAAGAAGAGGAGATGAAATATTTGAAAACACTCAATACAGAGCTTCTTCGAAGAAGATTGTCTGCAAGAAAAAATCCTCAGGAAAATTATCTACTTGCACATCTTGTAGGAGCTCTATAATAAAGAGGATTTGTTGTTACTAAAGATACATATAATTAATTCCCTCTATTGTGTACATAGACCGGGTAGAACAAAACACATACTTATAGGCCTTTTCATTTGGGTTATCCAAGAAAAATTCTACCAGCACCACTATTAAAGGTTTTACATTCACTACATCAGTTTACGATCCATCTGTTGTACCTGTATAGTTCCCATCACCTTTCGATATTCCTTGAATTCTTATAAATACAATTGAGGCATTATCCACCCGATTAGAAGATATGGAATAATGGCGTGTTCTAGTTCAGCCAAAAAGGAGAGATTACCCTGAATAGGTGGATCTGATCTCTCCCCCACTAAACACTATGAATACTATATTCCCATTCTTTAATGGTTCAGTAGATCCATAGTATCACTCAACACATTTTTTTTCATTTTGACCCCATGATGGGGACTCCTCAACAACAAGAAGAAGTAATTGTTAGGTGCTTTGTGTAGTCATTACATAGACCAGCTTTTTTCTGGTATACAAGTTTACAATATAGATCAGTTACTAGATGAGAAGATCTCCATCAGAAATTTATTCTTCAATTCATATCAACACTACTGATGACTACAGTTTTTGATCTTATAAATTGAAAACAAATAGAAAATTT
The DNA here is from genome assembly GCA_963277665.1 of Viscum album. Lineage (NCBI taxonomy): Eukaryota > Viridiplantae > Streptophyta > Magnoliopsida > Santalales > Viscaceae > Viscum > Viscum album. Next base: position 1,060,345,427 of record OY728125.1, read on the forward strand.
AAGAGCTTCATATTTATTTTCTTTTTTTAAAGGATTAACATATTCCATAAATATGGAAATCCATCAGGACGAGTTTCTCCCAATTTGTGTGGAAAATATGAATGATGAGTTTCACACACCACTGATCCCAGTGAAATACACATGAGGGTTTCGACAACTTGCTTCAATTTTCCAATAGGTGGAGGATTCCATTGTGGAAACTAAAGATAAATTTCATTTAATTTCATTAGATCTCGGAAGGAGAATAGGGGAAGTAGATGCTGCTACAGTTACACTCAAGAAACCACTTATACCCAATTCCACTTCAAAACCTTCATCATATCAAAGGGCGCCACCTCTTTGGTGTTAGTAGAAAAGACTACCTCATCAAGATGATCAAAGAGATCAAAGGTGGACATAGTTTTTGGAGTTAGAGAACAATGTTTATTATTTTCAGAATGTTCATGTTCCCAATTACTTCATCATAGCATTGGAAAAAAAATTCATTCAGTTTCAAAGGCCTAAAATACCAAAAAATGTAGAATATGAAGATCTTCTGAATTATTTTCTCCTTCACCAGATGTTGGGGAATCCCATTCAGGATTGTTTTGTTTTTAGGATCCTCCTATAAAAAATGGTATACTCTAGATAAGTGAAGTTGAAAATTTCATCATCACATGTAGTATGTGTTACTACTTTCGATCCAGAGGAAGAAGGCATAAGTCAGGAATCCAAATGTAAAAATGTGCATAAATGTGATGATTGGTTGATCAGGAAAACGATCAACTGAACTGATGCAATTATACGAACACAGTTGAAACAATTGATTGTGTCGTCTGCCACTCCTACCATAGAAAATCCACCTTCACAAAAATAACAGTCCTCTAATGGTCAATCCTCAAATAAGCGATGTGATCAGAAGGAAAAGTGAGGTTATAAGAAGATGTGCTCATTTTTAGGCCAATATTTTCCGTGACATTGGAAGATTTCATGCCATCTGTTTTAAAAGTATTGGCACCACCCCGCCAAATGGCACAACCAGAACTGACATGTCAAGTAGAATCATCATCATATGAAGAGTTGATCTTTTGTTTTGTAAATGTTATCCACATAACAGATTCCTATGCCGATGGTGAATCTAGTTATAATGAGTCTGAGTTCCCTATACCTAATTAGGGAACCATAGGAATAATCCAAGGTCAAGGATACAAGGTAAAATTTGGGTACTCTAGAAGCCACTATTTTAACTCTACCCCTCCTCAAATCGTATATGAGGTGAAAAATAATGGGAGATGCCTTCAATGGGATCCACAAGAACAAGGATATTCTTCCATGCAAGAACAGTTATGTCCTAACATGATAATATTGGAGGAATACTTAAAGGTTACACCATCTTTGTATCATCATGTAGATAGACCAAGTCGGTCTAATCTACCAAAGCCAGGAGTATTTATAGCGTCTTCTCTGACACAAGGCACATCTACATTAGGATCATCAGCTTCCAATGAACCTACAGAATTCCATCTCCATACTAAGAAACATAGACATATGGACAAAAGTGTGAAGTTTTTGAACATCTATCACAAGTACTGGAAAAGTTTTAATTTTTGGATTCCTTGAATCTATCAAAATATCTTCGAGAAGTACTTATTGAGGCATTGTCAAGTCCTCAAGAGTTTGAAACTGAAGTTACTAAAGCTGAGGTTTTTTGTATAGGGAATGACCTTGCAGAAATTCATGAAGTTTTATCTTTTCCAGATGAGGATGAAGATGATTCTTTACGTGGAGATATCAAGCCCTTGTATCTATCTGACAGGGTAATTGACATTGAAATCGGGAAAGCCTTCATTGATAATGGCTCATGAGTCAACCTCATTCCTATTCTTACACTTCATCGATTGGGCCTCACAAAATCTGAATTATCTCATTCCACGTTAATGTTGAAAGGTTGTGAAAATAATTATAAGTATAATCTGGGATAGATTACACTTAGAACTCGGTTCAGAGATCTTGTGTCTAATTCAGATTTTATGGGTTTCCATTAGAACCCAGCCTTTAACATTTTGTTTGTTTGGCCTTGGCTACATCAACATGTAGCCATACCTTCATCATACCACCAGTGTCTCATGTACAATTTTAATTGAAAAATTGGAACATTTTATGGTGACAATGATCCGTTAAAAATGTGTGAATCTCAATACATTGGGTAATAATTTTATCACACCAAGGGAATGAGGTCTGTGATGAAAGAGGTAACCAGAATAAATTCTTCAAATGGTCTGGAAAAGATCCCAGAAAACCCATTCAAATATTTGAGTATAGATTATGTGTTTCCTATGAATAAAATTGAAAGGATAAACCCAAATCTGAACACTAATATAGTGACTTCCATAATGTCAGTTCAAACAAACGAGCCTGAAAACATGAGAGATATTTTTTATTTACCCATAAGTCAAGAAATATTAAATGGATATGTCTTTATTTCATCCATTGAACTTAAAAAAGCCTATAATTAACCAATAAGACTAGAATAAGTGGTATAAATACTAGAGGAAGACAAGGATGATGATTCCCAACCCGTCATCTCCTCATTATTACTCTAATAAGACCCTTCAACATCAATAGGATCAGAAATGTTGTCCTCTTCTTTGGGATGTCCAAATACCGACTCCTCTCCTATCATTGAAATTTTTCATTCATCATCTACAATTCAAGTAGAAACAAAAGAAGTAACATGTATGGAGGAAGAAGGGGATGATCTCAAAGATTCTCCCCCAACATTTAAGGAAGGTGTCACTGTCATTGTACATGAGCTCAGAGAAATAAATTTGGGTACAAAAGAAGATACACACCCCAATCGATTTATTACAGCCATGAATTCTAAAAAGAATGATATGTATACATATTTTTGAAAGCAAAATCGAGATATATTTTCTAGTAATTATATAGAAATTTCTAGTCTTATTCCCGATGTAGCCACTCATTATTTATATTTTCTAGAAGAACATCGAGGATTAAAGTAGGTAGCAAGAAGAACATAACCAACTCATGACTCAAAAATTGTAGCTGATATCGATAATATTATAAATGAAAAAATTTCAGGGAGTTTCGATATCCATAGTAGTTCCCCAACATAGTTACAGTGAAAAATAAGAATGATAAAATCATAGGTTTCATTGATTTCATAGATCTTAATCTTCATAGTCCTAAATATGACTTTCCATTGATGATCACAAAGAATTTAATTTATGAAATAGCTGGATATGTATCTCTTTACTTCATGGATGGATAATCTAGGTACAATTAAATCTTCATTTCCCTAGATGATGAATAGTTTGTAGCCTTCAGAGCCCCTAAAGGTGTGTTTTGATATCAAGTAAGCCCTTTGTCTTAAATAATGCAGGTTCTACATGTCAATTCACCATGAATCATATCTTCAAACCCTCAGAAAAACATGTTGACTGTAATATGGATGATTTGGGGGTTAAATCCAAACAATGATCCAATCACCTGGCTAGTCTAAAGACTATATTCAATAAACATCAGCAACACAATTTGAAGATGAATCCCGTGAAATTTTCTATCGGGTAACAATGGGAAAATTCATCAGCTTCATTGTATGCCATCGTGGCATCGAAGTTGATCCCAAAAAAATCAATCCTTTGTATATCACCTCCTCAAAATTTGAAATAATTAATAGGACTCTAAGAAATCTTGGCCTATATTCAACTCTTCCTCACAAATATAGTTGGTCAGTGTTTTCCATTCACTAGATTAATGAATAAGGGAGTCACATATCAATGGGCTAAAGACTGCCAAGAGGCATTTGATAACCTCAATAAATATCTCTTAATTCCACTAGTATTAATGCCACCTATTTAAGGAAAACCACATATTCTCTATGTGAGTTATTTTGAGAGATCATTGGGTGCCTTCCTTACCCAAATGAACTATGATGGGAAAGAAAACAACCTTTACTATCTCAGTCAAACTATGATTGACACTGATATTTTATATTCAATTATCTAGAAGTACTACATGGAATTAACTTTTCAGTTCAGAAATTGAGGCAATACCTGTAAACTCATGATGTCCAAAAGGTGTCTCTCAATAACCTGCTCAAATTTATTCTTAGTCATCCAATGGTTATAGGGCCTCTGGCATGGTGAAATGTTATTTTGAAACATTTTGATATCCATTTTTTTCCTCAAAAGGTAAGAAAATGCCAAGCTTTGGAAGATTTATTTACTGAACAACCATCTGCAAGAAGATACATCATTGAATTCTGAACTTCTTGATGAAGAGGTCTTCTCTGTTCAAGATAATCCCCAAAAATTGGAAATATAATTTGATGGTGCCTATAAAACATCAATATGGAATAGAATAGAAACCCCTAATCTCAAGAAAGTTGGTATAGTAATTGTGCATTTCTTCCCTAAAATGCATTGTTTCCATATTCTTTCCTATTTCAGAAGTTGTTACCAATAATGAAGAAGAGTATCAATCTATCATAGCAGGCTAAAAATTAGCACATCAGGTACAAGTAAACCACCTGAATGTGAAAAGTGATTTAGGGATGTTGATCAAACAAATAAATGGAGATTATGATATCAGAAAAGAATATTTAATCCCTTTGTGTGATTACATCATAGTGTTTGTGGATGAATTTCCCTTAGAGCCAACATTGTCTTATATCATGCGATCTCAAAATGCCCAAGCTAATCCACTGGCTAATGTAGCTATATCCCTTTAAAATCGAAATCGGGATGAGTCAATCATTAGTATTTCTCATTGTCATGTGGTTTTAGCTTTCGTTCAATCTATAGTGGAGGTAATTAATGAAATTAGCCATATTTCTGAGAAATATGGTCATACCACGGGATGGATGACACCCATAATGGAATATCTTCAAAATTGAGTACGTCAACCAGATAGAGATGAAAAAGAATAGATCTGATGATGGGTGAAAAATTTTACTCTTTATGATAGTTCAGATAACAAATGATCCTCTACAAATGAGGCTTGATGGAATCCTCTTCGGATGTATTGATAGAGAGGAAACCGTAGCTGTCATAAACAAAGTACATTCTGGATCTTGTGGTGCCCACCAGTCTGGGTACATTATTTTGGATCAAATCTAATGGCTTGGTTACATTTGGCCTTCAATGACATTGGATTTTACATATTTCACTAAGAAATTTCATCCATTCCAAGTGCATTCTCACATCATTCATCGACCCGTGGAGTTTCTACATAGAGCTAAATAATCTTGGTCATTTTCCACAAGGGGAATGGTTGTCATAGGATCTTATCCTCCATCTACAGTGAAGAATTTCTTATATATTCTTACTTCTACTGACTACTCCTCCAAATGGGATAAGTCTATACCTCTCAAAAAAATTAGATCCAAAACCATTGTTAGTTTTTTTAAAACTAACATCATCAGTATATTTGGTGTCCCTTATACTATATTGATTAACAATGGAACCAATTTATATTCTGTTAAGGTAAAGAAGTTATATCAGGATCATACTATCAAATCCAATAATTCATCTTTCTATCAGACGAGAGACAATGGAATGATAGAATCTTTTAATAAAACAATTTCAAACATACTCTAGAAGATGGTGGATAAAGATATGAAATCTAGTCCTGAAAAACATTTTCATGATTAATGGGATTATCAGACTACTATCGGTATTGCTACTCAGACAACTCCATACGCATTAGTGTATGGAATAGAAGCAATGTAGCCAATTAAAATTCAATCTCCTTCACTATGAGATGAAATCTGTGATAATTTTCCTATAGATAAAAAGTCCTAGAAATGATTGAATGAGATAGAATGATTAGATGAAAAAAAATCATATTTTTCATCATTTAGAAGTCTATCAGAACAGAATAGCACGATCCTTTAAAAAAAAGTTTTCCTCCATTCATTTCATTAAGGAAATTCGGTATTGGTCCTTAGGACTCTAATGATACTAGGAAATAAACCTAACAACCTTGACCCAAAGAGGTAAATACCTTATTCCATACAAAATGGATACTAAAATAGAGCTTATTCCCTAATCTCAAAGTATGTATATATTATTAAAAATCCAACAAATGTGTGATTATTGAAGAAATACACTGTGTAACTTCACAACATGTACTCTCTACATGACTATAGACTACATTGTACAAATTCCATGTTGTATGAAATTAAACAGCATAATGACCAAAAGAATCCATGTTGTGTGATGATACAATGTGTAGCATTTTTATCCTTGTCGCACAACATTAAACTGTATGACAACATTTGTCCTCATTACATGACATTAAACTATATAGTTAACATATTCACAATTTGTTGTTAAGAGCTTCTACACTAAAGCATCATTAAAATCATTACTACTCCTTAGTGTCACATGAGTTCCATTCCTCCCTAATTCAGAATTAGATCTATATAGGGGCCCCATTTCAATAACAACATGTGACTTGATTCTCATCTATATGAGATATGTAGAGACTCCTAGATCTCCAATCTCGGGCCCATACATGACCACAAAATTTTTTATTTTCTTTTATCCTCTTGTATGTTAACCATATCTATACAGACTGCTCTTTTAAGATACATGGTTTTATTATCATACCATTTTGTTTCATAAGTCAAATTATTCTTCAAGAATTATTTTAATGGCATCATCTCTCACTTTATAATCAATTGGTGCTGGAAATGATTGTTGAAGAACTTCTTTTGTCTTGATTCTCATTTATATAAGATACGTAGAGACACCTAGATCTCCAATATTGGTCCCAACCACAAAAAAGAAACCTTTTTATTCCCTGTGTATGAATCAAACATGCATAAGGAATGTTCAAGAGTTACGTATAACATTATTATCATCCATATGAGATACGTAGTGACAGTTGGGTTTAATTCTTTGGTCCATCCACAATATTACCTTTTCACATTAGAATCACTTCATGTCCCCACTAAATGACTCTAAACTACAAACCATATTATTGATTCAAACGAAACAATTAAAGTGTCCATTTTACATTTGTGTTTGATCTATGTAACAGACTCCAAAATCATGGCCAATATTGATTCAAAATTTTCTCATATGCATTTAGCATTACTCCTTCCATATTTCACACTTTTAATATTGAATTTATTTAGACCTTCATAATATTTCTTATGGTTTTTGGGGACAGAGTTTCTATTATCTGAGAACTATTTTTCCTTGCTATATAGTACGTTCCCTTAGGTGGCCTTTCATAAGTTGCCTACACAACGGTCCTGACAGTCAAAGGATGCCACTATTTTACTATTCAGCATTTTCCCCACTTTCCCCTATATAATACATCCCCGTAACATTTTTTTTCAAATAAGGGTATCTTTGTTATTAGTTAAAAATCCTTATTTCCCCATCAAACATTGATAACAATTTATAACAATCTGTATTTTAAAGAAGTCATTCACGTATATTTGTCCCATTACCATTCTATTAATAAGAATGTCTCCAAGACCATGGTTTACACATTTACCTCTCCATGTGTTCAAAGAAATATGAAATAACTTCAGATCACTTGACCACACATCATATATTGTTTCCATTTTTGGTCCAAGTCATATGACTTAAAAACTACAGAAACAATACTTCCTATGTTGGAGTCAGTCCTTCATAGAAATCATATTCCATCCATTCTTTGGAAATATTGATTGTAAATACCCTTTCCATATTTAGGTTTCTTTCTTCAAAAATAAAAAACTATGCTTTGGAAAATCATAATCTTCATAAAAATTCTTCGGCTTTGGGAAATAGAATGTCAATCTTTTGAGAGCTCTTTTTCCTAATAATGTAGTACAAGTCCCTTGGTTCCCTTGAAAAAAGTTTTCAAACATAATAGGAATATTATTCAAAATATTAAACTATTTTTCTATGAATCACACACCCTAGTCATCCTGGAATAATACCACCCGCATAACGGGGTTTTCAAATAATGGTAACTTTGCTTTTTGAAAAGACTTCTTCTAATGCCTTTATCCCTTTTTCCATATAATCTTTCAAATTCATAAATTCTAAAATCACATTTTACCATTATTCACTTCCATATGTGAATGTGGTAGTACATTTCCAAATAAGTTAACAAGAAATTGGGAGAGTCTCGTAACTTTGGTCAAAGATAAAGACCTTAAATTAAAGTCGCACAATGTCCTCATTGCAAGAAATAAAATTTCATAGTACAATGTCCTCACTCCATGAATTATATCTGAACAATATAATATCCTCATTTCATGTCTTAAAATAGCATAACATGATATCATAAATTCTCATTTTTGAAAAAATTTAACCATTCCTCAAAAACCAAATTTGTATAAAAATGGATTTCCTATTCATGACATATGTCGACATAGATAACGATTTATTCTTAAAATCATTTTCATTGAAAAAACAACCCACTGTGGTCTTGAGTCATCCAAATCATATTTTCCCTTGTCTATCAATAGTAAAATGTTAAATTCCTAAGAGCTCTTTCGGTTGACTGTGCAGTACGCACCCCTAGAGGTCTTGCATAAAATTTACCTACATAACAAGCCTATTAGACCGAAGATGCCACTATTTGGCTATAAAACATATTCCCTTGTCATCTCTATATAACACAACCCCTATAATAGAATTTTAAAATAATGGTAACATCATTATTGGAAGACACTTTCAATATTTATATACAATTTTTTGATTTGGTGACCATAAAAATCAAGACTCAAGATTCCCTATGGAAATATTTAAATAATATTATACAAATTATAATCCAATGAGTCTTTATAAGGATCAAATTTTAAAATTTCGGGTCAAATGTGTTTGAATATAAATAATATCCCTTTATAGTGAATCATGCATGACTCTAAACTACCAAAAAACAAGAGATGTGGTACTCACCATATTTGGAACCCGAAAAGGAAACTATGGAATAAAGTCAAGTCCCAACTCACTAATCATACATTTTGTTTGGTTTAGGTAATATTGTGAAATAATAAGTAAAATGAAAATATTATGGGGGTTTTTATGTATAACCCTACTAAAAAGCAAACTATTCTTAATAGACCCATTGGCTTATATAAAAAAACAAATAGAAAGAATGAAATCATAGATGATTGAAGATTAAATTATTTTCATTTACGAGTAAAAAAATCCCTAGAGGAACATCCACAAACTAGATTATTTCTTCTATCAGAAATCAAAAAATATTTTATACATAACTTCCCATTTGGTTAATAACCTCTTAAGCCGCATCAGCTTCTTGTGGAAGTATGTTTAGATGACCAGCTACATTCTCATCATCATGACGAAGTGTGTCCTTTGAATCTGAAATGTATTTTGCACCATCCAATTGGAAATCTTCTATTGATTTATGAATCTAGTCATGCTCCCTAGTGATAATATTTAATTCATGTTGGAGACTTAGTTGTTGAAATTTCTTTTATTTAATATTCTCTTTCAATTCTTTTAATTTTATTGTATGGTGGGCCTCATCTCATGACAGTGTTTCTTGGAATTTATTAGTGTTGATCAAAAATTTAGTTTTTATTAGATCTTGAAAAATATTCTCCTCTTTCTCCCACTTTTGGATAATCACTTCACTGTTATATGAATTTCATGGTATTCAAAAATGCAAAATCCCAATGTGATAAACATAGATTAAATTAAGGGAATTTTTGAAGGTAGTTCCTCAAAGGAAATTTCTGATATTATTTTCTATATGTTTTTTTATGCCTTGCGACAGGAAAGATTAATGGCCTTTTTCGGTTCCGGGTTTTATTTAGAATCACTGTCATAAGGAGGGACATATTATGGGATTAATGCACTTAAATAAGTGACATGTTCTTCTACTTCCTTTAAAGTGGTTGATTCACCCTCTAATATTTTTTGATATTATGTAGATGCTTCACCGCTAGATCTATCCATTTAAATTGATAGCCCTATATAGGGAATTGAATTATGCTTATGGTTAGTTTAAATGGATAAAAAGTGAGTATAACCACAATATCAGTATCTCTTACGTAACAGTGTGTCAACAGCTTGAGAAGAATCCTCCCCAATATTATTTGTTTCAACACTTTTGTTTGAGGTCTCTAGGTGGGGAATTCACTCTTTAATTTTCTCAGGATCCTTGGAATGAATCGTAAGAAGTTATTTTGTCTCATGATTCAGCTGATCCAATGTCTCTGTAATGGCAGGATTGACATTAATGTCAACACTTCTTTCATGAATTGGCTTTGTAGTAGTTTCCTTAGATGGAACAACATATTTCAACCAATCATGGTTATTAATTTTATCATGAGATTATTAATAGGATAGGTAATAAACATTCACATCTATTTGATTCAACATATGGAACATAAAAATATTCTAAAACATTCGGTATATTAACATGTTTTAAAAATTATTCACAATAAATTCCAAGTTTCATCGTAGAATCCAATGATATCCAAGATCCTCGGTTAGTTTCACCCATGGGAACACTTGGTGTGTTTTCTTCAAAACCTTACTTCAAAAACCATTAAACCCGAATAGCTTCCTCGGTAACAGTTGTGGGGTCATCAAGAGTTTTCATAGGATGTTATGGTGCATATGATGAACATAAAGTATCATAGGATGGAATTTAGTTTTTGTCACATTTGATGACTTATAAAGCACTGTTGATTTACCAGATGCCTCCTATATTCTAATAGAAGGAACCGAAGTAGTGCTAGAAATAGAGAGTGGTTCCTTTTTCCTTAATGCCTCTCCAAGAACCACTAGGTTAGAAAGAATGTGTGCCTGTTCAGAATCAACCTCCAAAATTCCTCAGAGAATATTAGTATTTTATATAAGATAATTAACATAGAAATATATTGCAATTACAAGAAGTTTAAAAACATTTTCATCAAAAAGGACAAAATTTATGTTATTATTAAGGCGTACTACTACTGAGAAAGAATTTAAACATGGTTTGATATCTTTGGGGATTTTATTTATTTCCCTTCTTAGAATTATTTGAAGAATAATCTCCAAAAACATGTATTGGAGAGTACAATGACCTTTCTATCTTATCCTCCATGGTCTGTTGTCCTGGAGACCTTTCACCAGATTTATGGGGTGATCTATTACTTCTAAGAGCAATGCCACCATGGCTATATTTTGGCGATAGAACATTAGTCGATTTTCATTTATCCAATTGAAAGTTAATATGATGTTTCTCATGAGTATAAATTCTTTGAAAAAATTCAAATTTAAAAGTAAAAGGGCATGTGAGAAGAAAGGAATGTTACAAAATCAGGATCCATAAAATCATTCCATTCATCATCTAATGAAATATCAATCCCTTCACTGGTACCACGATTTATCATTACCTTTACCTTCTTCGTAGTGGGAATAGATTCATCAGTTGCATATATGAGAATTTCCATCTCTATGATTTAACTTATAACTTCAACATGATTGTTCATAATTAGAATATTATAACATGCATGTAAATCCCCCTATTCTGGGAATATTCATCCCTTCACATTGATTTATTCATGTGTTTTCAGCATAACAATATAAATGGTTCTATGTTAGAACAACCTCTGGTCATATAAATTTAGAGTACATGCCAGAGGGCTGTGAAGAGGATCCTATAGTGTTGGATTTAAGTTTCTTCCCAATTCATGCAGTCACAGATGGGGGATGAGAAAATGGGACTCATTGCTCTACAGAATGATGGAAACTAGATCGCTTTGGTAAAAACACGGTATAGATCAATGGGATGGCTCTCTTAAATATGAAAAGTGAATTATATCATGCATGAGGTCACTTCGGTGAATTTGGAACCTTGTCACCTCCACCCTCTAACTCTAGTGATGCGTCCCCTAATACTGAAGGATTTCCTTACAAACGAAGGGTTTCCTTCATACTACCTTTCCTTATCCAAAATCAAAGTACATAATGGTCTAATACCCCTTCAGGGAAAGATGGAACCTAGTTTTCATCATACCAAATAGTCAATCCTCTTATTTCATCAATGGTAAGTAAATTAAATATTTTCCCAGTCTTCCCCATAGATGTCAGCAACCATAGTTGTTGAGAAACCATTAGATGTTTCTCTAATATATCATGAACATGGTGGAAGACTATAATTTGTTGTAGACATTTGAATTTACACACAAATATATAAGGAACATAATCCCCACATATTATTTCTTTTTCAATCCTGGTGGCCAACACTCCATCTCTGCAGGCTAACATGTATTCCATTAGCTCTAAACTGGTCTTCCCATATTCAATGAATTTTCCCATATGAAGATTCTCATAAGGTAACAGATGAAATTTTTTATTCATAGTCAAACTTTCCTAGATATCATAAGCATTCAGAGACAAAAGTGAAATACTAGAGAAATCCTGAACAGATGCTCACAAAGGACTTCCAAAACACTTATACCCCACCTTCCCCCACATAAGTTCTGAAATGAGTGTCGATTCACCCCCATAATTCATGGGAAGATCCCAATTTTATAAAAGGATACTTCCCTCTATAAATAGGTAGTAATATCATATAATTCATTTCCAAAATATGATTAGCCAACCCTACCATCCTTATCCCGTCCAGCTTCCCCACGATAACGATTTTACCTGGCCTCATGCCTCCATTGGAATCTCAGACTGGTAATAAATACATGTTGATCCACATGGCCAGAAAACCATTCAGATGTGTCTTTATAGGTATTGTAAAATATACATCATATCCCCACTTTTCAAACTCTGCATTCTCTAATGATGGAAAAAAAGTGTCAGGTTTACCTCTTTTTCTGCATTTGGATAGCTGGTCAGACAGGTGCAGGTGGGACCTTTTTCCTTCTTCTATACCAGGAATATTTCCATCCATTCCTCTGTGGATGAATATCCCTTCTTGTGTGGGAATTCATGATGGTCACATTCTATAGTATATAAAATATTTTCATCAAATCACGATCCAGGGCTACCATCTTCTCAAAGTCATTCCATGCCACCTTGGGGGGAATAAACTCATCAAACATATCTCAATGGACTGGACCTGTAGAGATCTTGTTGACATCCCATAAACTGATGTGTACTTATCCATGAGTCAAATGGGAAGAGTTCGTTTCTGGAATCCATTGTCTTAGTAACTCTGGCACAAAATCATCATTATTATACACATAGGATTTCCAAATCCATAAATCCTCATAAATAACAATACCTCTTTATTTATCTAAAAATTTCACAAACATATTGTGCACCCAATATGCCAACATCTATGCATGTTTTACACCCCCTCCTTGGCATAAATCCCAACTTTTCTTGCAATATTTGGATTGATTCATCTAAGAATCTCAAAATATGGACGAATAATTGTTTATATGCAGTTCAGGTGTGTGTGCTTTCAAATATGGAGCACACGAGATGTGATGCATGATATGAGCCTTATCTGCTCTCCCATCATTAGTATATGATAACCCAACACAAACACTATAAGACAAGAAGTTGGTATATTCTTGAAAATAGTAAAGTGGAATATATTTCTTTGGGTCTGAAATATTTACATCTTACAGATGAAAATAACGATACAATGTAAAATATGTGCTCTGATGAAATTTGAATTAATATTTCTTCAGATATTATTCCCAGTCCAGGAGTGGGGTGTCCTAGACATAAAAATATGCCTGATTGAAAATTTTCATCATGAAATCAATCCTCTAACTGAACAATTCATTAGAGGTTCTGAATCTTTTGGGAACCATTGAACCTGCAAAATAGATCAAAAATAATATTTAAAGTACGTTCATTTTTTATTTTAAAAAATATATTTCAGACAAATTGAAAATTGCATTAAGGAACGCATGTATTCACCTGTCCTCCAAATATAAAATAGCATGAAAGTATGGCACCCCAGTTGTAGTGCAAAAATGAAAAATATATATAAGAAGAATGATTGAAACATGAGCGTCAGAATAAAAGGAAATGCACACCGAGAGCTGGATTTATAGTAGATGTGTGAATTTTCTCAGAAGTGATGCTGATATATATAAGCGATGTGAGTCACCTTGCATTCTAGAATCATTCACGCTACCACTTTCATGACCCATTTAACATTCGCGTAAAAATTTACACACCATAATCCTCACTATTTTATAATTTATTACATTACCTCAGCATATGATCCCCTTTTCGTTTTATATCAAATTATAAGGGGGGGATTTTGTTGACTCTCCATTTCGTCATAGAGAATTAGAAATCAAAAAAGGTAAATACATTAGAAAAAAGAGGAAAAAAGACATGAAAATATCAATCTTTTGAAAAAGCTTGAAAATTGGATTGTCTTAGTCTAACCAAACACTGTTGGCATGCAAGGTACTTGCTCTCTATAATTTTTCATGATGTCCACTTGTGCGCCGAATCACTTTTCACCTAGGGTTTTGTTTTTTCTTATAAATTGAAAATTGGGGACTTAATTTGTGCAAATGAATTTCCCTAAAGCCTAATTGCTACTCTGGTCATGCTAGTGCTTTTCCCAAGTCTTCCAAAATATTCAATGTAGTTATTTAATACCTAAAGTGGATGAAATGATGTAGGACCATAGATATTACGTCCTTTTAGTGTTTGTAATCCATAACACATGCACAATTAAAGAGGCCAACCTCCATAAATTAGAAAAACATAGGAACCACCTATTCCTCTCATTAGATGATGATCACTCCATTTCTTGGAATACCTGTGAATACTGTAAAAGGCTTCAGTCAGGTCTCACCTGGGTATTAACATCTAGGTTGTTCATCACTTAAGTGATCATCAGGTCACCAAATCCAGCTTGCATTCCCATACATGCATGTCAGTATTTTCTTGTCTTCCCCTCTATGATTCACCTACTCTCTTCAGTCAATAAGCCATCAAGACCTCCTCAATTCCGTTAATGGAAAGGGTTATTCGTTATTGGCTCCCCTGTCTGAAAGGGATTCTATTGAGACCTTCACCAAAACAACCTAAATTATCAAACCTTTTGGACTTAAACATCAGTGTGTATTCTATTTGGGGTTTAATATCTACAGTTATAGGTTTCCTACATTTTTTTAATAATAGGGGTAAGGTTCATAGAGTGTCTTTGGGTTTGTATTTCAGAAACAGTGTTTGGAAGTTCACAATTTGAAGGATTTGGGTTTTCATTCTGAACTCCCCTTATCATCTCTAAAACATGGAACCTCATGTCTCTAGTAGGGAAGGTACTATTTACACTTTATTTTCCATTCATACTAATGAAAAGTCTTCAGATCCTACCAAGATCCAAAAGGTAAACCATCTTGGTGTAAGCCCCCAACCATTCAAGTAGGAGGTTGTAGTCTTTCTCCTATCCACTTCCTTCACCTTCACTCCTTCCTCAAATTGGACCATTGTCAAATGTAATGTGAATAGTGGTAAGGCTATTTTCCTCTCCATCTTCTATGATCTCCTTTACCTCCTCCACCTTCACCACTATAGGCGTGCCATATTTCACCATTGGATGGGGAAAAGTGTCGGTTCCTTTGTTTATTTTTTTGTCATCCTCTTGTCTCTCACACCGAGAATGACTCACGTGGGTTTAGGGATTTGTCATGATCACAACATTTTTACAAAACCAACTTGAACTACAAGAACATTTATTCGTATTCAAATCAGGATATGTAGGATGCAAGCTTGAATAGCCAAACACAAAAGGGTTCCCTTTCAAAAGGTTTCACCCAATCATGTCCCCTCCAATAGTAATCTCGTATTCCTAAGCACCAACACAATTAATAAACTAATGGAACTATGATTCCCCCCATAATTGTGATACATAGGGAGACTTCATCAGGGCTTGAGCTCATTGGATATCTTCTTCAAGAATCCAACCTTAATTCTCTTATTCTGCTCATCCTCCTTAGGAAAAACCCCTAAATTAAACCCCCAAATAATCAAGGAATAATTTTTAGAAATCCCAGAATCATTTATCTCAAAGAACTATACACTGTTAAGAGACTCATAAAAATATGTGGGATTTGTTTCCCATCTAAATGGGATATGTAGGAATCCTCCTTGAGGTTCAAACACAATAATTAAAATCAACACTATTCTCCTTGGGTCATATTCCCAACGAGGTATAATATAACATGGAAACCCATATTATTTCCAAGACCCTTAGGCTTCTTATGTATAATTCCCACATAAAACTTTGACTAGTAACCTTTTTCTTAGATCTTCAAACCACATGACATTAAACATTACAGTTAGTTCCTTATCACATGAACTTAAAATGTATGATATGTCCAATTAAGAGGCATATAACTATAAGGGTTCTGATTCCTTTCACAAGGATATAAAGGTAACCCATTTTATGTGTACTATCCAAATATAAAAACAAACCTTCATCTCCCTGGATGATAATAAATTCTAGAGTGGACCACTGGGTGGATTAAAAACTAGTATCACCATAATGATGATTAAAAGAACATATAAATAGTATATGAGAGGATACCATTGACAGAGAACCTCAAATACATATGGATATATCCATTAAGGAATAATCTCAAATACATATGGAAGATTCTAAATTTCACACATGTTAATAAGTGACTGAAAATTCCAAGGGAAACCTATTTTAGACTTGGTGATTTAAGAAGGATTCTTTAAACTATCTTAAATTTATAAAGAGAGTCCTGGATTAGACAATAATTCCCCCAAAAATAGTGTGATGGGTCCTACCACCCATCCTCTCGACCAATGCATGTTCTTAAGTATCGTAATGTTCAAACATAACGAACACCTACCTTTGGAAACTAGTCCCTTTTGGATAAATAAATGTTGTATGTTTCCAATTCCATGAAAAAATCAAATGGAAACCAAATGAAAGCTGTTATTCTTAAACTAGAACACACGTTTCAAGGAACTATGAAATAATCATAGTGGCATGAATTCTTGTTTACATAGTGTTTGTACATTTTATCATTTTTGCCTTATAGATGTGTGTGTGTACATGTACATTAGAAAATTCCCCCCATTTGAGGGATATTATAACTCAGTGATAGTATCCAAAACCAGGCATATAAGAGGTGGGCCTGAGGTAGTCATGAAAATAAACCCTTTAGGATGAGTTACGTTAGTTTTGGATTAATCTGTGATTAGGTCGTGTTATTAAAGATCATTATATAATAAATACCATATTATTTATTAAAATAAACTTATATATTCAATCCATGTGTTATGGAATTTAAAAATGAATCACATCACTCTGTAGATGAGGTAATCCACACGTATGCACTAACACCGTTATCATCATTCATTTAATAGAAAGGTAAGAAAATATATGATATATAATTTTTTAATAATGATAAATATTTAATTAATATAATTTATAAAAATTAAATCTATAGTCACAAATATCCAAGAGATGTGATGATGAAAATAAAATTACATTGGTTCAAGGGGTAATAGTCTACTGTACACGTGAATAATGGGTTTGTTTTTCATTTCATGGAAGCAGAGATGTACATAGGTTTTTAAATTAAAATAATAATGAATAATTATATTGGATATAATGATTATGTATAGATGAAATATTTTCACATTTTACATTACAATGTTTTAAAATTCAACGAAGTTTTATTTTTTGAGAAATTGTGTCATTTTATTGGTTTATTGGTATTTAGAGATTAATCATCAAACTATCCTATTTTGGATTTTTAATAGTATTAAATTATTTTTGTATTTTAGAGATAAAATTTTCTAAGTTGATCCAAATTATTAAATTCTTTCTTTTCAGGATTCTAAACCTCAAGGTATTCATTTCATCCTACTGGGACAAAAGCTGAATCGACCATATGCAAGCTCTAAACATGCTCATAATTGGGTCTACGAAGACTTTTTACAGATCATTCTTCTTTCGGTATGAGTACCATATATCATTCACGGTGGGTCCATAACATATGAAATTTAGAATGCATGTGACAATGATTTTGGGTAAAAACGTAAATTAAGAGGGATATGCGTTAATCTGCCATTTTCATGGTCATTAATTCATAATAATATGGAGTTTTTTAGTTGGGAGAGTCTGACAAGACATAATAAATTTTCAGAGTAAAATTCCAATAACTCTTGGAATGTGTGTCCTAATATTCTAAAATTTGGAGGAGAGATGACAAATATTTTTATAAAAAACATTCATGAAATAGATATTGAATGAAGAGTTCATTTTTTGATGATACAATGCATAAATATTTTGAGAAACAATACTTACAAACAATGGAGGGGAGATATTCCTTATCAAATAATCACATTCCATTCCATCCTCATACCCTTCAATCGCATGGAAAGTGAAGAATTGTATGATGACCTTATTTATATATATATTTATTTTTTTTTATTAACTTATTGTAATGTATCCCTTCTCACGAATCATCTCAACTACCCCATCCATGGAGGGGTAGTTTCATTGAGTGATTTGCAATTGGGGAGGTTGGACCAACGTGCTTTCCTTATTTTTTGTGGTTAGAAATAATAAGATCCATTATTATTTCTTAATCTGATTTGAATTATAAATAATGTTTTAAATTGTGAATGTGGTTGTGTTAGGTTTTAATTATGTTAATTTAAATTATTGTGGTCAATGATCATTTCTCCCTCCACTAAATTCTCTTTTGTATATAGTGGAATAGATTATGGTTGGGTGGTAAGTGTTTGATAGTTCTTATGCACATGAGAAGGATAATAGAAATACTAGAGGATTTAAATAGTAGAATTCTAATCATAATTATTTGTAAAAGAGAGACAAATGACTCAGTAGATGAATCTCTCTCTAACTAGATAAAGGAACAAAAAAGGGAAAAACATGAAAAAGGTAAGGATTAACATCAATTTACATGAAGGAACACTCACAATGGAACTTATAGATAAAACTGTACACTTCATCATTATTAATATGATGAAAAATCCGTCTAGAAATCACTCACATTATGTGATCGCCCATTAAGAAGGTATAGAACCTATTGGATATGTATGTATGATTTATGAATTCTTATCACTTGGAGAATATTATTCATTTTAATTTTTCAATTCACAATAACCAAAAAATATGGATCTTATGATAGAGGAAGAGATAACATATTATTTTATGATGATTTATTGAGATGAGCTAAGATGATACAAAAGAATCCATCCTTATAAGTAGGGAACCTAAATTTAATACAATCCCTTCAACAACCCCCATGTCTAAAACTTAAGACATTACCAAATGATTTGACAAATTATTACTTAATGGAAGGAGAGAAACTGGTGTTAATCATTGATAATAAAATTTACCATTCACAAGAACAATATTCGGTTAACCTACTCAGAAGAAATGTGAATGTTATAGGATGGAGTTTAGGTTATATACCTACAATGAATACTGAGGTCTGTTCTAATAGAATAATTTAATAAACTGATTCTCGACCAGTTAGAAAACCTTAAGGAATACCCAATCCCACAAAAATAGAGTTTGTTAAGAATGAGAAAGAGAAATTAGTAGAAGATAGAATCATTTACCTAATATCTGATTATCAGTGGGTCATCCAAATTCATGTATTCTTAATGAAAACCAGCCTAACCACTATTGAAAACGAAAAAAAATAAACTGATACCCATGAGAGTATAAAAACATCATGAGAGTTTGTATAGATTAATGGAAGAAAAATAAAGTTACCAGGAAGTACCACTTTTATATTCCATTCATCGATCAAATGCAGGAAAGGTTTGCTAGAAGAACTCCTTACAAATTTTTAGATGGATTTTAAGGATACTTCAAGGTACTAATTTCTCCAAAATACTGGGAGAAGACGAACTTCACCTGATCTTTTGAAAAATTATCCCACAAAACGATGCCTTTTAGGCTATGCAAAACCCCAGGAACATTTCAAAGTTGTATGGTGAGTATTTTGTCTGACCAAAATGAGGACTGCCAAGAAGTATTTCTTGATGATTTCACAGTTTTTGGAAATTCATTTGTTTATTTATTAGTAAATAATGAAATGTTTTTGAAAACATACATGGAAAAGAAACCTGTCATTCATTTCAGAAATGACATTTCATGGTTAAAAATTGAATACTATTGGGGAACAAAACTTCAAAAAACTATTGATGTTAGTAGATAAAAAGTGGATTAGAAAAATTCCATACAATATAAATCTTTTCTAAAACATGTTAGATATTTTTTAGGGTTTTCTGGGTTTTAAGGAAGATTCATCAAGGATTTTAATACGATTTATCTCCCTCTATCATGATTACATTTAAAGGATACATACATTAATGTATATTATTGATTCTTTGAATCATTTGATGAATTGATGGGAAGTTTTATCACACCATCAATAATGAAACCTCATAACTTGGAATACCATTTTGGCATACATTGTGATGCATCCAACCAATCAGTTAGAACAACACTATCACAAATAATTGATAAAAAGCATGATTTAATATCTTATATATCAAGGACATTATATTCCACATAAATAAATTACAAAACCACATAGAAGGAGTTTATTCAAGTCATTTTTATGTTAGATAAATTCCAATCATGTCTTCTTAGCACTAATTTGATTGTTTTTTCTAATCTTGTGGCACTCATGTATTTAATGAAAAAGTGCATGCTAATCCTTGGATGGTGAGATGGATTATATTCTTACACAATTTCAATTTGTAAATTAATGATATACAAAAAGTAAAAACACGGTGTTTGATCATCTAAGTCGACTACCCACACTACTAAAGAAGATAGAGCAAACCAAAACCCACATAATGATAAGCTTTCTATAGAATAACTCTACATCATCATTGGTGAAGTACTATGGTACACCAATATTTCCAACTATTTGGTTACATAATTTGTACCCTCTCATATATTCTCTCATAAAAAATACAATCTAAAAAATGAATCATGATTTTATATTTTGAAATGACCATTTCTGTCAAAAATTTGTAATGATCAAATCATATTAAGATGCTTACAAGGAAGTGAAATTGAAATAGTGTTTCAATTATGTCATAAATAATCTTGTGAAGGAAACATTGGACCTCATAGGATTACTTGAATTTTATTATAATATATACTTTAATGGAACTCATTATTCAAATATTTATATGATTTTTTAAAAGAATAGAAAAAAGCTAGTTATTTGTTAATATCTCTAAAGGATAAGTAATGTCATAAATCCAAAAAAAATTGGAATTTATTGATGTATGGGGAATCAATTCATGGTAAAATTCACAATTTCATTTGGAAATCCATATATTCTTTTATTTGTAGACTATGTTTCCAAACTGATGGAATAAAAAGAAACCAGAACAACTGATGCTAAACATTGTGATTTTTTCATGGCTAATATATTTGATTGGTTTAGAGTTCCATGAGAAATCATTAGCGATCAAGGAACTCATTTATGAAATGGGAAAATGAAATTATTATAGAAAAAGAATGGGGTAAATCATTAAAATTTAACACTGTACCATCTTTAATCAAATGGACAAGAAAAAGTCTCCAAAATACAAATAAAAGGAATTCTTGAAAACATCGTTGAACCCGATAGGAAGGACTAGAGATAAATGTTAGATGACTCTTTATAGGCATAAAGAATAGTCTAAAAGACACCCATAGGGATGATCACCTATATATTGATTTAGGTAATGAGTTTCTACTTTCTTATGGAATTGGAGCACGAAGAATAATTAGTGGTTAGAGAGATGATTATGGACCTTGATAAAGATGGGAATGAGAGAAAATTATAGTTTCATGATATAGATCAAATTAGGAGGAAATATTAAAAAAAAATCAATGATCTTAAAAGAGAGAACAAGGATGTCCTATGAAAAGAGGACTTAACCCAGAATATTCCACATTGGAGATCAAGTGCTATTATACAATTCAAGACTTAATCTGATGCCCAATATACTTCATTCCATATGGGAAGGTCCAGTTACTATTATTCATGTATACCCAAATTTATTCTCTAAAAATTTAAAAGGAAGGGTAAAACCCTTTTCAATGTAAATGGAAAGAGGTTGAAGATGTTCCATTGGACCATACCTCAAGAATCTGGGGAAAATATCAGACTCTTTCACCCTAATAATCAATCAAGACCTACCAGGTTGTATCAATATTTTAAACATGATGAAAATCAGTAATTCTATGTTTAATATATACATACAATAGAAAAAATAAATTCATTGAGGACACAAAATCAATTATGTGTGGGGAAAAAAATATTTTAATCTGGTATTTTTGAATATTTTTCAAAAAAAACAATTCTAAAGTTGAGATAATGACATTAAACAAAAGTACTTCAGGGAGGAAACTCACATTTTTCCACTTAGTCCACTTATACCCTAGGTCATATACATGCATGGATGAACATTCATGAACTATCATTTTATTTATTCTTACATTTTAGGTCCACTACTGAAGATGATATAAGACTGAAAAATGGAGATACTAAAAAGAACACACATCTTGAAAAGGATACAGACATAACCTAAGCATCCAATGAGGAATTTTCAATTTCCCAGGGGAGTAACAATTTCAATTCTATATAATTAAACTATATTCCCAACATATTATGTGTTTATATCATTAATTATAACTTTCATTCCCATGTTTGAATTATCACGTTACTTGAATTATCTAGGAGACATTAGTTTTTTATAAATCCTATGATTCCATTTTTTATATTTTAATGTTAATGATATTGAATGAAAAAAATGGAGAATTTTATTATTGAAATGAATCATGTATATTGAAATGTGGACTCATGATTGGAAAAAATTGATTGATTATTGTAAATGAAATTTCCCTAACATTTTTCATGCTTTCAAATTTTCAAATTAATATGAATTGATTTATTATTATAAATCATTCCTTGAGTGATTTTCCAATATCATATGCCCAATTCCTGAGCTTACTTTTAGAAAAATTACTTCATATTTTCTCTTGAGAATATTTTTTGAGTGATCTTGGGACATTTCCCCTACCAAAACTTATATTGGAACTTTTCAAATCTATGAGTATGAAAAAACACATTTAAAATGATTGAGGAATATTATAAAAGTCCTTTATCCTTAAATACCAACATTACATTAATCCTTTTTAGCCCAAAGAATATATGAATGACCTTTATATTAATGATCCATGATTGAAGCCATTTTTATCCATTCATACCCTACTCTTTGTATTTAAATGATTTTTTAAAGTTGAAGTGTGGGGTGAATGGAATCATGGTGGAAGGTATAATTTAAATTGTAAGGAATAAGTATGGGGAGCTTATTATGGTTATAAAAAAAGTTTTTTTATTCAATCATTTTATTATTTATTTTTTCCCCTCTTGAATAAAAAATAGAAAATAAAAAAATGGAGAAAAAATGTGTTGAGATTTTGGAAAACCAAATATCACCATTTTTTAAAATGATGATATTCTAATAATTTGTGGTTAGGTTATTGATGTGAGGATTGATCCAATTATAACTTTCTAAAAAAATAAACATAAATGTAAAAAATTTTAATAAAAATCAAGAGGGTGCACAAATCATTGATTATTGTTTATTTGATCATGAATTTACATTTCATTCAGGGAACATGGGAGTTGCTGATTTGAAGGGGATAACATTAAAAAAAATTGATAGCATTCACTGTACTTAGGAGATAAACCTCCTCCTTCTATCTTAATTTATAAATTATCAAATCCTACCATCTTTAATCATCAGAGTCGTTTAATCCTTTATTAAAAATCTATACAATTTTTTGTGTATTTGGTCATTACATTGTGGAGAGAGTAGTTAATTTAAAATGATATGCATAAATATCATGTTCTCATGATACGAGAATAACACTAATTTAATTTTATCATGGGATATGATATAAAATATTCATAAGTGAGGTAAATCACGACTTAGCATATATGAGAATAATGAATCGAGAATCTTGAATGAATGAAAGAAGTTGTTCTATAATATTTTAAAGGGTAAAAGTAAAATAAGTTAATTTATTGTTTTATTGAAAAATGATAAATTAAATTGATATATAATGAGGATTTTTGAATGTTTGATTTGACATTGAAAATTGTCAGATTTTATTACTTTGGAAATTAAATATTAGTATCATTAGTGTCCTATGATTTCTCTGTCGATATTTTATGCTTGAGGGAAAGCATGGTTTTTGGAGGGGGAATTTATAAGGAAAATATTTTCAATAAATTATGTTGTACACAAATGTTTTAAATCCTACCAAATTTTTATTTTTTGATGAATTGCAACATTTTAATTTTTTTGAAGTATTTTAGGATTAATCATCAAAATGGCCTATTTAGATTTTTAATAGTTTTAATTATTTCTATATTTTGGAAATAAAATTTTATATATAGATCTAAATTAGGAAATTCTTTCTTTTTAGGATTTTAATAATCCGAGGATTCATTTTACCCTTCTGGTATAAAAGGTGAATCGACCATATGGAAGCTCTAAAAAATCTCACAATTGGGCCCATGAAAACTTTTTACATATTTATCTATTTTTTTATGGGGACCATATCTCATTCCTGGAAGGAACATATAGTATGAATGTTTGAGGGTGGATGCACATGATATTTTGGAACAAAGTTTATGAATATGGAGACGTGTTAGTCTGCCATTTTCATGGTCATTAATGCATGATAATACAAAGTTTTTTAAATTGGAGAGTATGACTAGATAAAATAAATTATAAAAGTAAAAGGGGAATAACTCTTATATTACATGTCCATATATGCTAATAATTTGAGGAGATATGGGAATGATATTTATGAACAACATTCATAAAGGGTGAAATGCGTGAAGATGCCATTATTATGGCTACAACTCATAATCTTTCATGGTACAAATTATACTTATAAAAAGAGGGGTGCTCCCACATCTCAAATCTGCACATTTCATTTCATCCTCACACCCTCAAATTGACTAATGAGGGAATCATTGGATAATGGCCTTAGTAATATTTAATTAATTTTTTATCGTAATGTTTCACCTCTCTTATATCATCTCAACTTCCCCATCAATGGAGGGGTAGTTACATTGAATGATCTGGAAAGGGGGAGGCTAGACCAACATGCTTTATTGATTTCTTGTGATTAAAATTAATAATCCCCCTTCCATTTTCTTAATTTGGATTCAATAATAATTTTAATTTTAATTTTTGAATACATTTGTGTTAGGTTTTAATTCTGTTAATTTAAATTTCTTTGGTCAATTATCATATTTCCCCCACCCAATTCTCTTCTATATGTGGTGGAATAGATTAGGGTTATGTAGTGAGTTTTTGAAGGTCATTATCAATGTGGAAAGAAAAATAGAACTACTCGAGGTTTCAAATACGACTATTTTTATCATAATTATTTGGCCATAGGAAATAAAAGGCTCTATATATAAATCACTCTCTTACTATACAAATGAATAAAAAATGGAGAAACATGGATACCATGATAACCCATCACTAGGTCGAGCCAAAACAACCCTGATCACCATCTTTCTCAATTTTTTTAAAACTGGTCCAATAAATATTCTTGTTTCTCACACATCATTCACATTCAATTAAAACCGAATTCTTTTTAATAACCAATTGAATTGTGGGAACCTTGTTTTGATTGAAATCATATTTTGGAGACTACCTAGGATCAACTACTATACTATACTTATGTGTTTAAAATATTGTTTTCTATGCCCCATAACTGACATGCATTAATGATACTATATCATTATGTTTGAATAGTATTTTAAGGGGGGAAAGAATAAATAAAACAAAAAATTCTCAATTAATATTGCTACCACTTTGTTGTACATCATGTTCAGGTTTTCACCAAAATCACTCCTAGGACGGTTTTATAGTCAAACAAAGGAATCTAGGATATGTAAAGGCAAATAATGAATGGATTTTTTCATATCTTGGTTGATCCAAAATGATTTTTAAGTGTGAATAAATGATGAGAGGATGTTCATTTTTATAAGTAAGGGGAGATGCACTTTTGGAATTTCATAAAATATTAAACTAATTGTCTTTGAAAAAGGATTAAAAATGATATAATTATAATGTATGATGATTTTAAGAGAAATTAATATCGTTATATAAAATTTTAAAAATTTTAGATTTCTTTTTTTACCATTATCTATTGTTTCTATTGAATGTCGATCATTTTTGACAATTACCTTAGTTTAAACCCTTTTACTCTTTATGGGCCAAGATAGTTACTATAAATGAGAAAACAGACAATAAATGGAAAATGGATTATATTTTCAACCATATAAAAATCACATGATTGAATATAGTATTTTAGTAATATTAATTTATTAACTAAATTATTATTTATTTTACGTTTTCCTTAACGTTTTTTTGATACATTCATTTAATTATACTTTGAAAATAACAAGAATGAAACATAATTAAAATATAAAACCTTCACACAAAATTAACCTGATATATTTATATAAAATATCAAAGAACACAGTAATACATTCAATTTTATTACATTTAGTATTTTTGACATCATTAATTTGGGTTTTCTATTAATTGAATAGATTCTAGGTCAACGTTTCAAAATAATTTAATTTAATTATTTCATTAACAAATATTATTAATAAATTAATATGTTAAAATATATTTTTTATTTAAAATGACTATTTATAATTCACAATAATTTATTTTTTACCATATCAAAAAAATATTCTGCTTATTAAAAAAAATAAAGTGACCTTTTTGTTATTATCTTTTACTTAAATAGTATAATAATAAAAATCAATTCAATAGGGATCCTAGGGGCTATATATTTGAAAAATAGATAGAAATGGAATAACTCCCCACATAAAGTAGGATATAGGCATGTATTTTGTTCAATTTGTAGTCCTCGTCATATTATATTAAACTATAATTACTTAACTTTTCCTTACTATGGTGATAATTAGTTATTATAGCTAATAATCCTACTAAATAAAAATAATTGAGGAAAATTTAAATAATTTGGAAGACTTGGATTCAAATATGGAATTATTTTTTCAAGATTCAATATATAGAAGTGGTGGGATTTAATTTTAACTTAACCCATGAGATGTGATGAAACAAATATATTTTTCATAAAAATACCTTTTAAGTATAAATTGTTTTATACTATATCCACGTAAAAAATTCATTCAAAATGCTAAAATTATATTTTTTAATAAAAAATAATGGATTTAACTTTAAAAATAACTAAAAATAGAGCATGAATTTGAAAATAATTGAAAATAAAATAAACTTTTTAATAAAAAATGTATTTTTCAATATTCATTGGAAAAGAAAACATTTCAAAGAAATCTCAAAATTCCATTATAATATAAGTATGATATTATGATTAAGAAAATTATATCGTCATTATAAAATTATTTTTTAAAACATTCAAAAAAATTACTTATAATATTTTCTCATAAAGATAATAAAATTCCATTTTGGAAGAAAATGAATTTGTCACCATTAAGAAGACATTACTAAACAACTCTGTGATTATTTATTAAGAATTTATCAGTACAATTTTATTGATTAAGATCATTATATATATTTCAAAAATAAGTTAATCTAATTAATAACCTATAATTTAACATCTAGGATATAATTGTCCTATTTAAATAATAATATTTCATGTTTCATTTAGGCTTGCTGTTTCTTGTCCAATATGTTATCGAAATTAGTTTTATTTTTCATATATTTTTTTAATTTTTGTGTGTTACATTCTCCCCCTATAATAAATTACATATTTGAAATTTGAACTCAGGCTTGGTAAACTATGGTTTAACAACTAAAAATACATTTTATAAAATCCAACATTGTTAAAAGGGTTAATAAAACATCCCCTTAAAAAGAGGGAAAATGAAATGAAAATTTTATGTCATAACACGGTTTTTAAATAGGGGAACACTAATAGAAAGAGTAAAAATGAACAAGGAGAAAATTTTATTGTAAAAATAATTATAGATAGTGATCTAGATCAATGATCACCAAAAATGGAATGGTCTATAAAAGCTACCAAACAAAAAACATAAACTTGTGATGTGTGAAAAAGGAAATTTATTTATTGAAAATGAATATAATATGATAAAATATTTGTTTTAAAATTATTTTACTATATTTTAGGAATTCATTTACCACCAAGAAAAATAACAGAAGAAAATATATATACTTGATAAGTAAACTATCATCTTTTACTTAATTTCCCCCACAATCTTATTTTTTTCCCAAACGTTGATTATTTAGGATGAATTTTTCATTCCTGTTCCACTAAAATCATCCTCTAACAAGTCACATAATACATAGAAGTATAAAAATATGTTCCTCCAATGTTTATAAATTAAATAAAACCAAATATAGTAAGGATAATATAAATCTCAAAATCAATAAAAAAACTTATAAATAACTAGAACATTACTCACCAAATCTTTAACAATAAGACTCAAGGTTTTTTTATAGATCATTAAATATATAAATAGAATTATAATTATAAAAAATTTAACTTACAAATATTGAAACCCAAGGATTGTAATTATTTTACCACATATTCTTCCATGAAAATATTAACATTTATTACCACATAACATCAATTAATTTTAATGTCCCATACAAAAAATGTACATTCCCTAATCATATAATCTACACTATATGAAAATAATATGTATAAAAACCTGAATCACCATAAATTATTGTTAAAGAAATATATTCTTCCAAAAGATAATTCAACAATTATTCTTCAAATAAATTCACATAATTTTTTATTAACCTGAATCATATATGGTTCCCAAAATAGTTGAACTCTTCTGAAATAACATTAATCACAAAATCCCATTTCAATCTCCTGTTTATAACTATGATAAAACATATGTTCCCAAAATCCACGTAATATTTATCAATAAAATAATTTAAAAAAGAATAAATCTCATACTGGCTAAGACATCACATATCCCAGTGTGAGGTGTTTCACCATTGTCACCCATAGTTCGTTGGTTATATACCCATGTCCTTCCTAGATGTGACCGGTTTTACTTTTTATAGATATAATATTAATATGATTCATAATAAATTTCCATAAATATGATGAACACAATTAATATAACCTTAATATTAAAATATCATATAATAGCTAAAGGATTTCAATACCTTTATAATTAATAAAATTGATTTCATCGTCAACTAATACTACCGTCTAAACCTAATAGTTATATATACCTCAAACCAATAAAATTTTTGTCAAATTTTCATTCATCACATTAAAACACCTTCACATTAAACACTCATAGGGGTGTCCTAGACATTGAACTTATGATCAAACATTAACTCATAAACCCTTGATTGTATTGATATCTCTTAAGATAACCACAAATTAAAAAAATCAACCACTCTAAAGTAATCTATACCATTAATATGATACAAACTATAATGAAGCAAACCCAACCATTAAATAATCATCACTTTTTAAGTTAATAATTCATTTTCATACATTTTAGGATCATTATGGTTTGAATTTTTAGATTATTAGTCTGTCACCCTTTCATATGTAAATATTACCACACACAATGGACACATCATCTTAGTATTAATGTTTTCTACACACAAAAAAAATATGATATATAAAGAATTCATTTCATCTCATATCATATGAATTTTCATATTGACCTTATTATTTTCAGTAATCATCCATAAAAACATATGAAATAAATTTTAAAAAGTTGGATGATCACAAAAAACATGGTAAGGAACATATAAATATAAAGAAATAATAATTTTAGTTCATAAATAATTATAAAAGTTTACTTTTTGAAAATTAAACATTAGTCTCAAACTAAACATTGTATTAACCTATAAATCAAAATTTACATAGAAATATTTTCATAAAATATTTCATAAGTAATATTAAATGAAAAATATTACCCATAAAGGTTTATTTTTTTTCATGAAAAACTTATCAAAACTTTTTCAAAAAATGTTTATAACTTTAACCCTAATAGAGTAGCATGTACATTCCTTCTTACATACACATATGATTAATCACTTGGGAGAATAACATCAATAAAATGGCATTTTATGATCATGAAGTCATAATAAATTTGGAAACAATAGAAAAAATGACATAAATATCAGTCAAGACTAACCTCTTTAGCAACATCATGTGATTGATAGAGTCTCATAGTGGATTAGGTTTACTCTATAATACAATACATAACGTCTCATGAGACAGAATCTTTACCCAGTGAATTGGAGTTGTATCCAATAAAACCAATGATTACCTATTCATGTGTGGAATGAAGTAAAATCAATCATAAAGAATAATCATTATAACTAAAAATGTAAATAAATTACCATCATAAGTTTTCCCCATATAATAATCAAAGTAAATTTCATGATGGTGGCATTTTAGAAATGAATATAATGAATCTATTAACCCATCAAATGAAGGTATAATAAGCATGTAATATATGTGAAATATATATATAAATAAATTAGAAGTGTAACATCACTTTGAAGAGAGATATAAATCGAACTAGAGATAGAAATGAAATAAACTAAAGAAAAGGGTGGTTTAAGCAAATCTCAAATCCCATAATATTTTTCTTCAAATATAAAAAAATCCATTCCATTTAAATATGCTTGTAGAAATATGTTAAACAAATATAAAGAGGCTTTTTATTTTGAATAAAACAAGAAATATTAAAAATAAATACAAATATATTATAATGGAGTAGTGGTGGGAAAATACGTATATCTCATATATTGTCACGACCCGTCCCCCAGAGCCCATGACATGACTACCCCAAGCCGCCTTCTATAGGCCAAGGGCAGGTTACTAGCACCAAAAGGTGTATCCCCTAAAACTATGAAGGCATTACCTTTATAACCTTTAAACACACTCAACTAACACACATCAAGATATGAACACAAGTAAGTTGTATAACAAAAAGTATATTTAATGTAAGAGGGGTCGGAATAAAATAACAACAGTAAAGGTATGCGTACAACTAAAATACAATAAAACTAATGAAAGAGAAAGACAACTATTGGGTCCTCCTTTGAGGTTCCTACCTGAAGGGTAGGTAAAAATCATCTCCTTAGCACTTCATGTCTGACCATCTCCCCTGCATACCAACACACCGTATGGTCCACCTCCGAGCATCGTCCAGTCCTGGTACCCCCATCCTCGATCAGCATTGTCTATCATCTGCACCAAACACAACAAGGTGAGGGCATAGAGTATGTAGGGTTGAGTATAACGATACTCAGTAGGAAACCCGAGAACCTCTAGGTCCCACAAAGTCTACCAAGGAAAAAAAAGACAACATATAATCAACTGGCAACCCTACATAGGTACATCCCCATTAATATACCTTTGTTATCAAGTATACCCATCTCAATAATGAGGAAACACTGGGTCCAACTCAAAATCCAAAAGCTCAACTATTCCACAAAGGAAGAAATACCACAAAGGTAAGTACCACAAAGGTACGCCACACAAAAGAATACCACAATGATATCACCACGAAGTTATGTACCAAAAAGGTACACCACATAGAAGAATATTGAAAAGTTATCACTAAAAATGTAAGGACTCAGATCACACCAGGTATAACATAGGTACAATAGTAGAGATGATTAGATGTGACTACTGAAAAATATATCTCTGTTAAGAGGCAGAACCATGTAGGATCCGAAGTCATTATCATCCCTACACAGGATCCTAATACATCATCAAAACCACACAGGATCCTATTACATCATCAGACCTACAAAGGATCCTAGTACATCATCAAACGCTCACAGGATCCTAGTACATCAAACCCACATAGGATCCTAGTAAATCATCAGACCCACATAGGATGCTAGTACAACAGACCCCCATAGGATTTTAGTATAGCAGAACCACACAGGATCCTAGAGTAGTCCCACATGGATTTATAGAGCCGATCCATGTGGGATCCTCGAGCACAGACCCACGAAGGATCCCTTTCCCATTTTACAACCAGCTACAGGGTTCTCGAACAAAGATCGCTTGATTTCGGGAGGATCCGCTCCTCATGACACAGGGCAATACTACAACATCCACAAAGTCCCACGAAGATGTATCCCAAAGGACCTCTAAGTAAAAGGGGTCTTGACGCAATAAACAGTGCATCAATCGGACAACCGGTCTGTAAGTTATTGGAAATTTAGTTCTGAGGTCCCAGTTGGATTCGTGTTCGATCCAACCTAGTCATACCCCAACATTAACCAAAACTCTAATGGGGTATACCGAAAGCTCTGTCTCGCTCCATGGTTTCTGGTGTCGCTAATAGTTCATCATTTCGACATTGTATGAGGGAGATATGTCGATTACAATATCCTGCAATAATAATATTAATAATTTTATTGGGTGTCTCGTGGACCTGAGCCATGAACTAGAATTTAATATTCAACATTATACTTAAATAGATGTTCATAATGACAGGACCACAGCACCACTGATGGTATCTCAATTAGACGTCAGACGGTATTCCCAATAAAATAATAATAACATTTTTATATTACTATTATTTTTATTTAACCATTTTCTCTTTAATCCCAAAACCCACATTCAGTCATCCAAAGCTCTCATGCACACCACACAACCTTCATTTGACCCCTATTTATTTATTTCTCTTTTAATTTTATTTAATTTCATTTCAACACACTCTCTCTCTAATCCAACTCCTTCACATTTTTTCTCCTCCTCAAATTCCCACCTATTCTACCACAAAACCCAAGCGCCGCATCCGCCGGATCCTCCGCCTTCGGCCTTTCTTGCCTGAGCCATGCACCTCCATGCTAATCACCCATTCAGCCACCTCCAGCCTCACCTAACTCACACCATCCAAAACCTTAGGCCTCGCTACCTTTGCTTGACCTCCGCAACACGTCACACTATCTACCTAACTCGGAGCAGCACCTTGATGACTTGTAGGAATCACACCATCACATTGCCCCATCCGCAGCCCACTGTATCTTTATTATAAACCCAAAAAATAAAATGATCGCTAATTTGTGATCCTCGATTCGAGGGCTCCATGTCCATATGTCGAACTGAACAGAATATTTCATTTCTTGTGCCAATAAATATTTGGACACCTTCTTTTGTGAGCCATTGCGGCTTTGTTCCAAGCCCAAAAAATTAAACAATCGCATATTTGTGATCCATGCATTGAGGGCTTGTGTCCATATATCACGCTCAGAAAAACTCCATGTTTCTAGTGCCAATAAATATTAGGCATTGAAGAATTCATAATGAATGTGTGAAGAACAAAATAAAAAGATCATTGTATATGTGCGGATCGATAGCTGTGTTTGTTTGGCCATCATCATTGAGAATCAATAATATGGGGAATCAACAAATAGATATTTATCATACTAGAAAATAAACCCCCATGCCTTTATGTTTGTTGGAGATGTCGTGAGGACGAAGATGAAGACATCGAAATTCGTTTCTCCCGCACCACACTCCCGATCTAATCTCATGTGTCGTCCTTGTTCTTGATCTGGAGTACATTATTCATTGGAGGATGTTCTTCCACCAACCAAAAGCTACCAAAATCGCTCCCAATGGCTCTCCCCAAAATCTCCCCTTCCCCAATGATCCCCCCAACTAAGAGGTGAGGATACACTTAATTAATTAGCAGATCAATTAATTTTTGGATCATTAACTTGGGATAATTCCAAGGGTTTCGTCACATTAAAGGTGAGTTCGTGTGGTCCCCACCACCAAGAATTAAAAGGAGAGGTTTTGAAGATATTTGAAAAAATATATTTATTTTATTTAATCCTCCACAAAAAATGAAAAAACCAACTTCTTTTCTCAACCCACTACTGTTAAGGTTAAACCTCCATTATGTGAATCCTGATGTTGTGATTTCAACGGTGTCTTCAGATTTTTAATCCGAGCACCAGTTTAAAAGATAGAAAATGGCGCTCACACATTTAATGAATGTACCTGAATAAAGTTTGGAAAATTATTATCAGTCACCCTCGACCTGTTCAAGTTGAGCTTAGGCTCTTCCTAGGCAAAAAATGCCCCAACAAACCCAACAGTACTCTTGAATTTCCAATCTGAGTTACTGTTTAAATGTTATAGATTTTACAATAAAATAATTATCACTTAATTATTTTATTTACGACCAAAAACTAACTTTTACTTATGCCCCCACCGTCCAATGGTAATATCTTCCTTAATAACACATACCCTAATGAGTTCAGTGGTTATCTCAGATTTTCAATCCAATTTACCATTTTTTGAGTTATAATCATTTGAAAAATAAAATAATTTATTTAATAATATTATTTAAGATTATGCCATTTTTAGGTATTCTCATAGGAGGCACGCGCTGACAAAACTAAAGTTGCACCTAGGGTAAACCTTCCAGTCTAAATGTAACGGTTCCCTCAGTTTTCTGATCCAGGTAACCGTTTATGATTTATTCCACTTTTTCAGGAAAATTGCTTATGTGCACTAATTTAAGCGTAACAAAAACTTCGACAGATCATTCTGGGAACTCGGGGTCTTGGAATCATGTGCCATCAGATTTCACAGTCTTTTAATATTTCCATATAATTAAAAAATATATATGAAATTTCCGAGACATCATATTCTCCCCACCTTAGGTATTTACATCCTCAAAAATCCACATTACCAAAACTAAGAAAACAAGTGGGGGTACTGAGCACGAATCTGAGCCTCCCACTCTAATGTGCACTAATGGTGGTTCCCATGATACCAAAGCACATGAACCAGTGGTATCGATAAACCATGAAGTAATCTCTCCTATAGATCCTCAATATCCACTGGAACCTCCAAAAATGGCGCCCCATCCTCGATGTCCAGCTCTTCATGGTCGATGACGTGTGATGGGTCGTGCACGTATCTCATGAGGTTGAATACGTGGAAGATTTCTTGATCCCAGTGCAACTGGGTGGGAAGTGCTAGGTGGGAAGCCACCTCGTAAACTCTCTTGAGGACCTGTAAGGGTCCAATGAACATTGGAGATAACTTGTCGCCCTGGCCAAATCTCCTCAAACCTCATCGATGTGAGACCCGTTGAAATATGTGGTCACCATCCTCGAACTCTAGAGGTCTTCCTCTCTCGTCAGTATAAGACTTCTACCGGATCTCAAAAGTTTTCACTTTCTAACAAGTGAGAAATCGTGGTATAGAATCTGCCACTGCTTTCTACATCCCTAGCCACCAATACTGACACTAAAGGTCTCGGTACCACGGTAAGTCCTCTGTAGAGGTCGACGTACTCCCCACCTTCATAAAATCAATCAGGTGCCTGCCATGAGGATATATGAACACGTTAAGCCTTGGAGTCAGTTTTCATATGATGTGACTCCCTGACTCACTATAATGTAGGGAAGTGACTATGAGGAACTGAAGAAAAATTGATCCATCTCGGTCCACAAAGGATATCTGTAAAGCAGCCAGCTGCTCAATCGCCTCACCTAGCAACTGTATACCAGATCTCCTACTGGGTGCATCTACTATAAAATTTTCCTTCCCAATAGTACAGACTATCTCGATGTCATAGTCTTGGAGGAACTCAATCCAATGTCATTTGTCTCAGGTTCATGTCCTTCTGAGAGAAGATATACCTGAGACTCTTGTGGTCCGAGTAGACTTTAAAACGTTTTCCCATCAAGTAATGCCACAAAACCTTTAGCGCAAAGACCACTTCTACTAACTACAGGTCATGGTTAGCATATTTATTCTTGTCTATCTTTGTCTCAGCTCTTGAAAGATTTTATGACACTTCTCCATTCACAAAAAAGGTTCCCCCTTTTTTGTAAAAGCTAACAAGGGTGTCGCTACTCTGGGGAAGTTGGGTACAAATATCTAGTAGTACCAAGCCAAAGAAGATGCCCCTCTCCCTTTGGGTAGGTAATCCTGGAAAAAATAATTTGAAAAGATGGCCCTATGCTCTGCCACACCAGTTTGGAACTGAAAACTCAAAACTACTACTACCACAAGGGTAAGTCTGGACGACTCATGAGTGATCAGCTGCACCCTACTATATTGGAGTCTATCCTATGCTTCCTGTGTTTCCTTTTCACTGACCAAGGAAAACCCCATTCCAACGTTGTAGAGAAACCACAACCTTTTTTCCTAATACAGTTAATATGAGTATGAACTGTGGATTTACATTCCATACCAAAACTAACGTTGTAAAGCTTTGACGCTACCACTAAGAGTTTCGAATCGAAACTATCACATCAAGGGTAATATCACACTGTCGGCGTAAGTGTGATTATCGAGTCTCCTCACAAAGGTAACTCCATATGTGAGGTTCAAGTCTATGGCTTAACCATAAAATCTTGTTCTTGAATAGGATTTTTAGAATGAAGGAAGGATTTGTACCTATGTCTATTGATACGTCAACTAGTCATAGACACAGACCATACCTCAAGTCTTTCCTAGAGCCCTTGGGTTTCACTCCTTGACTGCATGCAGTTACTCCCTTCTCCAATCCTCCAGCTCCTTGATCCTAGTGAGGACCACATAGGGGGTTGGTTGTAACATGTCAAAAGGTACACCACCTCATGATGCTCTCCTAACTCTGCTTCCACTTTTGTAGCCCTGCAGATTCATCTATCCCTAACATTTCTGCTTCCCAAAACATTTTTACATGCCCTAGTCTCTGAGACTGGCACCAGTTTCCTGTTTTCCCACTACTAAGATTCACTAGCTGTATCCTCTCATCCAAGGAACATTCAACCTCAGAGGTAATATCTAGCTCCCCAACATATCTAGGAATGAAAAGAGGAATGTTGTTGTCTCGAACGTCCTAAAAGACACTGCACTCGAAAGTTCGAGCCCCAAAGAAATGATTGTATCATACTCATCGAGTACCAGGAATTATCGGTACACCTCTATGAATACTCAGCTACCGACAGGTCGTTCTGCTGAAGCTGTAGAAGCTCTAGAGAACACTCCACCACCTCCTCATTCTAGTACTCAACCGCCCAGGAAACTATCTCACCTATAAATCTCGGAGGAATCTAATACTAGAACTCATGAAACGTGCTCATTTAGCATGTACCATCTACCAGTGCGGATGGTGGAATCTGATGCCCAATAGGTGGTGGTACTGTTGTTACACCACCCGAAAGTGCCAACATAGTAAGAGGGCCCTGCACTGGAGCCTCATCTATCAATGGGCCGTCATCGTGTACTCTCTCGGTAATCCTAGATCGTTGTCTACACAGTGGAGTCCTAATAAGGAACGAGTGTGCCATGGTGTTTTAGTTATACTAAGTGGGATGACTCAAGA
The DNA here is from genome assembly GCA_963277665.1 of Viscum album. Taxonomy (NCBI): domain Eukaryota; kingdom Viridiplantae; phylum Streptophyta; class Magnoliopsida; order Santalales; family Viscaceae; genus Viscum; species Viscum album. The sequence continues at coordinate 1,060,382,772 of OY728125.1, forward strand.
AAAAACAAAGAAAATTTTCAAAACACACACACAATCATTTCTTTCTTGCACTAAGTCAGAAATCAGAAGTTAGGGTCTTGGTGTATGCATACGTCGACCGCTGCACCAACACTAGATTCCCTAAAATCTTAACCACACTCACTACACATAACAATATTTCCATTAAAAATATCATAGCCCAATGTTTTATGGTAGAATGGACTCCTCTGCTACCAATTTTCCACGACCCGCCCCCCAGGGCCCATGCCGTGACAACCCCAAGCCTGCCTTCTATAGGCCAGGGGCTGGTGACTAGAACCGAAAGGCATATCCACTATAACCGGGAAGGAATTGCCTTTATAACCTATAAATACACTCAACCAAGCACATAGAAATATACGAACACGTGTAAAGTGTGCAGAAAAAAAGTGTGTTGAAAGTAAGAGGGGTCAAAATACATGACCAACAGAAAAGGTACAAGTACAACTGAAATACAATAAAACTGAAATACAATACAACTGATGAAAGAGAAAGACAACTATTAGTTCTTCCTTCGAGGTTCCTACCTGAAGGGTTAGAATAGATCGTCTCCCCAGCACTCCATGTCCACCTGTCTCCTCTATGCACTGACACACCGTATAGTCCACCTCCAGGAAATGTCTAGTCCTGCTACCCTTACCCTCGATCAGCGTTGTCATTCATTTGTATCAAACACAAAAAGGTGCGGGCATAGCCCGTGCAGAGTTGAGGAAAACGATACTCAATAGGGACCCCGAGACCTTAAAGGACTAACAAAATCTACCAAGGATAAATCACACAACATGTAATCAACTGATAGCCCTACTTTGGTATATACACATACATATACCTAAGATATCATGTATACCCATCTCAATCATGGGGAATCACAAGGTCCAAATCCAAATCCCAAAGCCCATCTGTTCCCCAAAGGAAGGAATACCATGAATGAAAGTACTAAAAAGGTACGCCACACAGAATAATACCACAAAGATATCACCACGATGGTATGTACCACAATAGTACGCCACACAGAAGAATATGATAAAATTATCACAAAAAAGGTAAGGACTCATCTCACACCAGGTATTACATAGGTACAATAGTAGAGATGATTAGATGTAACTACTGAACCAACTTACTATGTTAAGAGGCATAACCACATAGGATCCTAAATCATCATCAGACCCACACATGATCCTAGTACATCATCAGACCCACATATGATCCTAATACATAATCAGACCCACACAGGATCCATTTACAATATCAGACCCACACAAGATCCTAGTACAGCTGACCCACACATGATCCTAGTACATCATCAAACCCACACAGGATCTTAGTACAACAAAACCACACAGGATCCTAGTATAGAAGACCCACACAGGATCCTAGTACATCATCAGACCCACACAGGATCCTAGAAAAAAACACCCACACATGATCCTAGAATAGTGCCACGTGGATTCCCATAGTGGATCCATGTGGTATCCTCAAGCATAGACCAAAAAAGGGTCCCTTTCTCATGTTAGATCCGGCTATAGGGTTCCCACACTATGCTCGACTAACTTCGGGAGGATCCACTCTTCAAGCCACAGGTTGATACTCCAACTACCACTAATTCCCACAAAGAATTATCCCAAAGGACTTCGATATAATAGGGGTCTCAGTGGAACAGACAATGCGTCAATCAGACGCCCAGTCTGTAAGTTATTGGCCTTTTAGTCTCGCCGTCCCGGTTGGATTCATGTTCAACACAACCTTGATGTACCAAAAATTCACCAAAACTCAAGTAGGGTATACCAAAAGATTCTTCTCGCTCCAAGGTTTTTGGCGCCGCTAACGGTTCGTCATTTCGACACCATATGAGGGAGATATGTCGAATACAAAATCCTGCAATAATAATATTAATAATATTATTGGTTTCTTCGTGGACCCGAGCCGTGAACCAAAATTTAATATTCAACATTAGACTTAAATCGGCCATCTTAACAATAGGATCACATCACGGCTGATGGTATGTCAATCAGACGTCGCACGCAGGAATTATAGAGGGTCGAAGATTTAATAACAATAAAATATTATTATTATTTGAGCATTTCAGGTACCCGATCAAAAACCTAAAAAAGACATCAAATATTTGACTCATAATTTCCGTCTCGAAGTCAGGGTCACACTACTGCTACTGGTTCATGAAACAGAGGTCGTGCGGATAAGTTACAATTGAAACACGGTTTTCCCAACAAAAATAACAATTACATTATTATATTTTTATTTTTATTTAACTGTTTTTTCTTCAATCCCAAAACACACGTTCAATATACCAAAGCTCTCATGTGCACCACACAACCCTCAATTCACTCCTCCTATATTTATTTCTCTTTTAATTTTATTTCATTTTATATAAACCCTTCCTCTCTACAATCTAACTCCTTCACATTTTTTCCCTCCCCAAATTCACACCTATTCTACTACCAAACCCAAGTACCGCATCCATAGAATCCTCCGCCTCTATCCTCGCTCACATGAACCATGCACTGCTATGCTGATTTCCCATTCATCCACTTAACTCCACACCTAACTCACACCAGCCAATCACTTAGGCCTCGCTACCTCCTCTCAACTGCTACAACATGTCACACCATCTACCTCGCCCGAAGTCGCGCCCTGAAGACTCGCCGGAAACACACCATCATGTTGCCCCTTCCACGACCCACTTTATCTTTATTCTAAAATTAAAAAAATAAAATTATCGCATATTCGTGATCCTCGAGTCGAAGGCTTCGCGTCCATATGTCATGCTCAACAGAATATTGTGTTTCCAGCGTTAATAAATATTTGGTCGCTTCATTCCGCGAGCCATTGCGGCTTCGTTATAAGCCTGAAAAATTAAATTATCACATATTTTTGATACCTGCATCAAGGGTTCCATGTCTATATATAGATCTCAGCAAAAATCTATCTTTCCAGTGCCAATAACTATTAGGCGTTGAAGAACGCACGAAGAATGTGCGAAGAACAAAATAAAAAGAACATGGTATATGTGTGGATCGATGGATGTTTTTGTTTGGACATCATCATTGGGAATAATGAATATGGGGATTCCACAAAAAGATATTTATCATACATCAAATTAAACCCCCTACCTTGATGTTCGTTGAAGATGTCGCATGGAAGGAGATGAGGACGTCGACGTTCATTGCTCCGACACCACGCTCCCGATCTGAGCCCGTGTGTCATCCTCATTCTTGATTCAGAGGATGTTCTTTATTGAGGGATGTTCTTCCACCATCCCAAAGCTCCCAAAATCTCTCCCAAATGCTCCCCAAAGTATCTTCCCAAAAGATCCCCTTTTCCAATGATCCCCCAAACTAAGAGGTGTGGATCCCTTTAATTAATTAGCAGATCAATTAATTGTTGGATTATTAACATAGGAGAATTCCAAGGGTTTCCTCACATTAAAGGTGAGTTCGGGTGGTCCCCACCACTAAGAATTAGACTGAGAGGTTATAGGATATTTAAAATAAAATATATTTGTTTTAATTAATCCTCCACAAAAAAATGAAAAAACTAACTTCTTCTCTCAACCTACTACTGTCGAGGTTAAACCTCCCTTAATTGAATACTAATGCTAGGAGTTCAATAGTGTCTTCAGATTTTTAATCTGAGCACCGGTTCAAAATTTAGAAAACACCACACTTGCATTTACTGAATGTACCCAAAAAAAAGTTTACAAAAATATTATCAGTCACCCTAAACCTGCATCGGTCGAGGATAGCCTCTGCATAGGTGAAAAATGCTCCAAGGAAGCCAACAATACTATCATATTTCCTATCCAAGATACCGTTTAAAAATCATGGATTTTACAATAAAATAATTGTAACTTAATTATTTTATTTACAGACTAAAACTAACATCACTGGTGGCCCTCGCTGGATAATGTTAATATCTACCTAAATAAAGAATACCCTCATGAGTTGAGTGGTTATCTTAAATTTTCAATCCGAGTTAGAATTTGTGAGTTATAAGCATTTGAAAAATTAAATAATTTATTTTATTATCTTATTTACGATTATGACATTTTTGGGTTTTCTCACAGGAGGCCCGCGCCGACCAAACTTATCTTACCCCTAGGGTAAAACCACCATTCTAAAAAGAATGGTTCCCTTAGATTTCTAATCTGGGAATCCATTTAATAGTTATTCTACTTTTTCAGGATACCTGCTTATGCACGCTAATTTAAGTGTAATAAAAACTTCAACGGATCATTCCAGGCACTCCGAGACATGGAATCATGTGCCGTTAGATTTCACAGTCTCGTAATAATTCTATATAATATAAACAATATACATAATTTCTGGTACATTACATATATGTTAAAATAAAAAATTTCTTTTTTCTTTGGTAAATAAATCAAAATCATTCAATTTAAAATATATACAATTATTCATTTTGAAAAGGGTGGAAAGAAATTTAAAAATATCCCAAAAATGTCCTTTATAATTCATTTATGTCTATATAAGGTAACTAATAAAATAATATTAATAATATGGACAAAAAAGATAATGTATTAGAAAATAAATCTCCAAAACGATTAGAATTTAGTATTTTTAAGTAATTTTCCCTTTACATAAAATATTAAAAATGTTAATTTTAAAAAAATGTAAATAAAGATAAAAATGTTAAAAAATTCTCATTTTAATCTATTAGGGAAAAAATAAAAATTTTCATGAATCATTCAGATGAACATGGAAATGGAAGGAAAGTAGTAAAAGAGGAAACACTGAAGAACAATTTCTAATAATAATCTTGCATACCATGATTTTGACTCATCATGTGTATTATTTATATTTATGAAAAATAAAATTATGTTAATTACATACTTTATTGAGAAATATTTTTAATATTTTATCTTTTTTTAATTATTTATATGTTATATTCAATTACATAATCATTTAATTCCATGTTGGATGTTTTGATCATACTTATATTATAGGCCAAAAATTAATTTAATAGGTTGCTAAGGTCAAATATATTGTTTTATAATCATCTAAAAAAGAATAATAATGACCTAATTATCATTTTTGTAAAATAATTATAATTTTAAACACCCATGAATGATGGTAATGAAAATGAACTATATAATAATCATGTAAATAGTATGTCATACATACGTATAACTAATGTTCCCATTTTTCAATGATCATGATAGAAATAATCTATGAGTTATTTTACAGTTTAAAAATTATAATTTTAACATAAATATCATAAATATTATAAATAACATAAGTATTTTAATTATCCATGCGATGTAGTAATGAAAAAAATCACATTGCTTCATTGAGGTGGTAATCAAACAAACGGAATAACGATGTTATAAAATTTCAGTGAATGGACTGGTATGAAATTATATGATACATTAAATTTCAATAATTATAAATATCTCATGAATAGAGTATATAAAAATTAAATTATTCATAATAAATTAATGTGAGAGGTGATGATAGAAATAGAATTACATCAATTCGTGAGCTGATAATCTTTCTTACATTGGAACGATTGTGTTGTTTCCCATTTGATGAAATAGAAGAGGGATATGTAATGAAATTAACATAACAAAATCTCATTATATTAGATATATTGATTTTATTATGGTATAATTTTTTAAAAATATTTTCTGTGGTTTTAAGTATAAATTAAACCCAAATGCTCAATTAAGAACGATACCTCTTCTTCAGACAACCTCATTACGTTTACTAAAATATCCTTCTTATGAGCATTTTATAATCAAATAAAGTATTATAAGAAATTTTAAGGGAAGTAAATAATTTATTTCGGAAGGGATCAAATGAACCAAAATGATTTTAATGTGTGATCAAAATAATAGAGGCAATTTCCTTTTATTACTGAGAGGAGGGGCACATTCTAAATTTCCTAAAATATTAAATTATTATAAATTAATTATAAAAAAATAGATATAAACTGATATATTTCTAATATTGGATTAGTATTTTTTAAATCATCCAATTAAATTTTTACTAGTTTAATTTTCATAACCTTATATATTTTTCATATCTCATGTTAAACCTTTTTTCCATTTACCATGGAAAAAATTCATCTATATCATTGTAAATAGTTAATATAAAAGGATAATGGGATAATAAATAGACCATGATTGTTATTTTCAACCATATTAAATTATTTTGGACAATTATCTGATATTTTAGAATTTTAAATAATTTAATAAAATTTTATTAATTATAAAATATCATTAATGTAATTTTTGGATCAAATTAATTAAATGAATTCTAAAACCACATGATATAAATGAAATTATAATATAACCCTTTTAATCATAAATATAATTTTATATGTAACTGAAAATTATTTGGAATAAAATTATTATTCCAATTTATGTTTCTTTTAATATTTTTAAAATAATTTATTTTATTTTCCTATTAAATGAAAAAATGTTGTTTCAATATTTCATATGAATTCATGGTAATTATTTCATTTCTAAAAATTAGAAATGAAATAAAATATTAAAAAATAATTTATCATTGAAATTAATATTCATAATTGAACATATATTGTTTTTATCCCATTCAAAAAATATTATATTTATTAAAAGGGTAAAAGTGATAGTTTTTTATTTCTCTTATACGTAAATATTATTAATTCCAAAATCAAAGAATATTGGAACCATGTATCCATATATTAGATACATGGATGGATATAGATGAACTCCACTAGCATGGTGATAATTATAAAATATATTTACTATTTATAATTACTAAAAAGGTGGAATATAAAATAAATTTGGACATTATGATTCAAAATATGGAATCCAATTTTCAAAATTAATTTCATATAAGTAGAAGAATATAATTTAAAATTAAAACCATGAGATATGAAAAAAATCAATTTTGAAAAAAGTTCTATTTAAGTATAAGATGTCTCTATACTATATCCACGTATAAATTTCCTTCCAAGTTCCAAAGTTATATTATGTTAAATAAAAATAAACTTATTACATTGGATGAAAAATCCAAAATATTACATAACATTCTAAATTCATGAAAATAAAACATTGTTTTCCAAAAAAATAATTATTTTTCACTATTCAGTGAGAAATAAAACTTTCAATAAATTAACAAAATTTCCTCCTAAGTAAATTTTTTCATGATGATTAAAAAAATGATATCATTCTAATCAAATGATATATATAAAAGTTATATAAATTAATTGTAATATTTTTTCATGAGAATTAATAAAATCCATTTTTAAAATACTTTTTTTGAAAAAATAAATTGAAATTACTAAAAATTTAGTTATTATTTATACAGAATTTATCAATAAATTTATTTTGACATAAAAATTTATATATATTTAATAAATTTTGTAATCTTATTCATACCATAAAATTTATTATCTTTGATATAATTGTAATATTTAAATAATAATATTTTATGCTTCATTTGGGCTTAGTGTTCCATGTCGTATACACTATCAAACATAGTTTTATTTTTATTTATTAAAATTAATAGGGTTTTACATTTATAGAATATTACTATAATTTTGTACGAGATAAATATGATGAATGGATAATTAGGATAATATGGTGAAGTGATGATCATATGAGCATTGAAACAGTTGGTATCAGTTGAAGGAGGTATCAGACAAAGGGTACCAGACTGAAGAAAATTAAAAAACGGTACCAAAATGAATGTATCAGATGGATATGTCTAGATAAATTAGATGACACTGAAGTTATTTCTCATTACTATTCAAGAAAGAGAATATGAGTATTAAAAATATACATCAACGAAATTGTGAATAATTTTCAAGAATCATAGTGATAATAATGAAACATGTTGGTGAAGGATGTTCAATTTTTGAAACAATTATCATACCATGTTATCTATGAGAGGAGAACATGCACTATCAAAGAAAACTAGTTCTATGTATCTAATGAATATTCAATTATTGTTATAACCACCAAAATGATTATTTTATAGTGATTATATGTTCTTGGATTTCTTTCAATCGATGCTAAGGATAAGATCCTCTTATTGTGTATTAAAAAGTATAAATAATTATGTTCCAGTGGGTGTGTTTTTTTATTAACCAATATATTAAATTACAAATAACTAGAGGAAAATTATGTTTCTTAATTAATAAATCATAAAAATTGATGATCATAGATTCAACCCCTTTTCCTCTAATTGGTCACAGAAACCTTGATTGGTCAGTTCAATTGCTATAAAATGTAGGATCCTTGGTTTACTCTTTGTTGGATTCTAAAGAAAAAAGATGACTTCTATAGATTTTTAGAACTCTATAAATAGTAATGTTATTATAATATTTGATATAATGAACTATTAAATCTAGAAGGAAATAATGATACCTCATTTTATACTTATTTCCTGTGAATTTCTTGAATATACTATTATTGGATTCCCTCCACCTTCCTTGGTGTCTCCCTTAATCGCTACAAATAAGAACAATATAGATAATGGTGGTTGGGAAGGAAATTATATACTTTAATCACTAAACAAAAGTGAATTTAGAGGGTTTAATGTTATTGGAAGGGATAAAGGTATTTGGGAGAATTTGAAGCATATTTATAAAGAAAAAATTGAAGAAAAAAAGATACAAAACTTTACATTATAGTATGAATATCTTAAAATCGGTGGTAATGAATCTATGGGTGACTTCTTTTGGAGGTAAATATTATATTAATCAATATAATATGTTTTTGGGATACATTTTATGATTATTGTATTGTTGAAATGATTCTAAAAATTATTCTAGATAAATTTCATGTCATGGTCCCATTATTAGAATATATATACCTCAAAACTCCATCTCAATATTAGATATGTATAATTATCATTAATTATGAAATTATAAAATAAAAGGCTAATAATAATAAATAAATAGATGATCGGTAAATATATTCAATGATGTAATGGAGTGAAATAAAAAGGAAGTTCCCAAGGAATAAGTAAATTACTCCAACTCCAAAGATGAGGTTATTAAAAAATTTGATGATTTATTTATTTTATATAAATTCGAAAATATCAAAAGGAGATTTCATAGGAAAGATGATATTAATGTTATTTGGTTGCGAAGGTAGTGGAAATTTTGCTGAAAATTATTCAAGATTAAAGAAAACTGATTATAGTTAAAAATATGATAATAAATATAGAATTTATATAAAGAAAAATGTATAAAAATTAAATACTTATTCATTGGAAAATGATAAGAATTTTTTGAAATATAAAAATAAAATTTTTTATCTATTTTCGAGGAAGACGATGGTAGTGAAGTTATGGATGAAAACATCATTGATGACGTGATTAGAAATTTTTTTATTCCAAAAGTGAATTATGAGACACATACCAATTGTGAAATAAAATGTTATGAATAATAATAAGAGTTGTATATGTAAACTTATATGGGTTTTATAAATAAAATAGTGTTGAGAAAATGTTTCTCAATGAATGTAAAATAAAAAAAGGAAAAATATTTTAAGACAAAATATATTTAAAAAAATTGTGGATGTTTTCATAGAGAAGATTATAAAAAATTTAAAGCTGCTAATGGAAAAACAAAATTCAACAAATAATTTTAATTTTTTTAATGATAAAAGATTTCTAAATAATATAAGGCTAAAAACGATCATCCTAAATTTTAGACAATAAGTTTAAAAATTTTCAGAATAACAACTAGGTTAATAAAACCATTCAAGTAGTGAAAAATATATAATTAAAAAATTATGAAATTTATAATGAAATGATGCCTAAAGAAAAAATTATTACAACCAGAGAATATGTAATGGGTGATAGGAAACCTAAGAGGAAGAAGAAGATGTAATAAAGAAAACAAAATATTGGTTCAGAATAAGGATCCAAGGAAAATAGTTTGAAACATGATGACAACTAGGTATATAGTTCTTTACAATATATAAGTTATATAGGATATTTTTCTTTATTTGGATATTGTTGGTGTGTTTGATGTTTTGGGAATATATAGAATATATTCTAGTTCAATAATAAATGCAATAATGAATCTAAGAGGAACTAGGGGTAGAGTTTGAGAAGGGTGGGGGTTCAAACCCCACAAATAATACCATCTTGAAATTTTAGTTTGATGATTAAAAATAGATTTCAACCTCTAAGAACCACTTATGATCATTTTGATCATATGGAATATATTTCTAAAGGATGCATTGTTATATTACCATCTCAAAAATATTATAAAACAAACCAGAAAATCCTTATATGAAGGAATAAAAAGTGAAATATAATTTATTAGTGTTTGAAACTTATCTTGAAGGTACAAGAAGATAATGAACCTAGGTATTGGACAATGGGTGTTATTTACATATGATAGGGTATTTTATTTTCATGAGGAATGTGAAAACAAAACAGAGGTATACAAGATTTTGGAAATGATAAGTCCCTTATAATCAAATTCCTTAGATCTACTATCATTGGAAAAAAAGATAAAATCCAAAATATCTTTATTTCATGATGGACCAAAACAAAAATTGTTATGTTTTTCCCAATTATATGACGAATAAAAAAAATTGGAATATATAATTATTTTTAAATGTTTTAAGATGTGAAAGTTATAACAAGTGGGAAAAACCAACGGAACCTTATTTCAAGTTAGTGATGCCCAAGATTCACGTTATCTGAGCATGATAGAAGAGAATCAGTAATAGAATAAGTTGTTTGGATAAATGTGTGAGAGGAATATTAGAAACATAATGTATAGGGAAAATATAAATGATATTATATAAATAGAAATAATATAATATTGGTGTTGTTTGAAATGTCATAAATGAAATATAAAAAACTCATTACAGAAGAAATTCAAGATACATTCAACTCATCCATTAAGGATTATAAATTTTGACATTGTATACCCATGTGAAAGTAATCAAAAAATGTATATGAGAAATTTATTTTATTTAAGAATGATTTTACTCAATATACATGTATTATATGTTTGAAACATAAATGGGAGGCCCTCAAAATATTTAATTGTTTTAGGAGAAGTGATGAAAATGAAGGGGGTATTCTATGAAATGGATTCAAACTGATAATGTTAAAAAATACACAAATGGAAATTTTAAATATTATCTTGAAAATTGTTTTATTAATCATGAACTTAATGTACCATACATAGAATAATAGAATATTTGTTTTGAATGAAGAAACAGAAGTTTGGTTCATATGGCACGAACAATTTTTATTAATCATGATACACACCAATTATTTTGGTGACTTGATCCTAGAGAGATATTTCACATTAATAACCATAATTTCTATATATAAAATTATAATATTAATCCTTATGATATTTATTACAATGTAACCCCACATTTAAAATGTCTAAGGGTGTCTGCATGTCCTCTCATTATCAAATTGATGAGTGAGAATCTTGGGAAATTTGATCAAATAGGTATTGATTGTATCCTTCTTGGATACCATCTTAATAGTAGAGGATAAAGATTCTATAATAATGAAATGAGAAATATTTTTGAAAATGAATATGTAAATCTATTATAACATTCTGATATCAAATTTCTTATTCATGTGAAGATATAAGAGTAATTAAAGATGATTTTTTTATTATTAAACAACATAATAATTTTTTTATAAGATTAGTGATGTAAAGCATAACCTGATGTAGATATTTATTCATACAGTTCCATTGATGTTGGAAAATATCATTCATCTAATACTAGGATGAGAAAATATGTGGACGTCCAAAATAACATTGGTGGTCAAGGATAATAGTTTAAAAAATAAATATCATTGAGGATTGTCTCACATACCTCTCTATATTCACAAAGTTGAGTAGAGAGATATTGGTGAAATTTTGATAATCAAGAGTGGATTGAGTCTCCGAATAAAGAATTAAATCAACTTTGGAATAATGAGACATAATAAATACTATATAAATCCTAAAATACTAATGTTATTAGAAAAAAATGGCATTTTTATAAAAGTTGAATGAATAAGGTAAATTGATAAAAAAAACAAGTCTCACTTAGTGTTTAAATGTCCCTAACAGGTTAAAGGAATTTATTATTATGATACATTTTATCCAATTTAAATACATAAAAGAATAAAAATATTTTTTTTTCTATTGTTTCATAATGAATATACATGATATTATAAATTTATTTTACGTCATCTTTTATTTACTATAGAGATCAATGAAAATGATTATGTTGAGCCACTAGATGACTTTGTACTTCATCAAGGTGAATGTAACATGTGAAATTTAAAGAATTGTTTTTATAGTTTGAATAAATACACAATAACTTATTATAAAAAATTGGATATTTTATTAAGGATGTTTAATTTCAAAAAAGAAATAGTTGATTGTAACTTCTATAGTTTTTGGGCACTGTTGAAGGAACCTTTGAAGGTATAAACTACTCGGATTTTAATTCATAATGATGTGTAATCATTTCTTCAAATGATTAAAATTTCATGTATAATAAGAATAATATATTAATTAAAATTATGATGATAAAATAAATGAATCTTCACATGTATGTCATAAATAATTTATATGTAGATATAGAATTACATCAACACATAATTCTAACTTTGTTAATTATTTTTTGTAATATATATCATTGAAAATAATTTCACTATAGGATTCGTGTGCATAATCCATATAGAGGTGACACACATGTGTATCAAAATCATTTAACATAATCATAGAATCATCTGGTGCAATCATGATGTATCATGGTCACTTTATTGTTCAAGTTTGATTAGTGAATAATTATTCTTAAGAGAGGAATAACTCATGATGCATTCTAATTGGGTAGAGATATGATATGAGGAGAGAAATCTATATATCTTGATGTCTCCCTAGGGATTTATAGAGTCTCACTCATTCCTTTGTGCAGACCAATTTTCATTTTTGAATGTCACATAACTAGATATTTATTATGGACGATTTTTGGGTTGGATGGTTTCCTACTCAATCCTTACCAGAAATAATATTATTCTTTAACCACATATCCAATAATAAAAATATTATTAATGATTTGAAATGTGTAAAAAAATAATATATAAATAAATATCATCTATAATACTTACAATTGGAACATTACGCTTGATCCGCCTTCCCTCATCAACATTGTTTGGTCCTCAAATAATGATTATCTAATAAATAAATTTGTCTTTGTAATTCGATAATAAATATAATAAATATGACCTTAAAAAATTATAATAAATATTTAATATTATTATTTGCCTCATTAATTCATTCAATTAACCTATTTTTAAATTATTGTGATCAACCAAAACCAATTAAATATTATTTATTTTATCTTTTCAAATTTAATTCAACATTTTAATCGAGCTTGTAGATACACTTACTATGTGAGCCTCTATGCCATTGTCTTGGAAGAATTAGTCCTAATGGCCAAATTTCTTGGGTTAACATCTCAAAACATTCCAAATCATCCATAAAGGAAATTTTTATTGTCTCAACAACATCCAAACTCTTATGAATTTTTACCATGTAATATAATAATATTATCACAATATCAAAAATCAAGAGGTTGTATGTTGGTTACATCATCCTATATTCTTGATATATCTTTATTTGAATTTATTTAAATGAACATACCCATAAAAAACTATGGATATGTTTTTATTTAGTATTTTTCATTAATATAAATGTTCCAATGATATTAATTTTTCAAGACTTGGAAATGATAAATTTTCTCTCATGTAATATGTTAATGCAATATCATAGGTGACTCACCCAAAATATCTGTCATTTCCATGAGTATATGTCATAATAGTTTTCATAAATATAAAAAATAACAGGATTCATGAGATACATTAATTATTATCCTAAATTCTAAAGATCAATACACATGCTTGTAGATAGGAACATCTATTGACACATGAAAATGTGGATTTCCAATCCTCAAGACTATTCTAATAACATTATATCTTGAAGATTACCATAAGTGAAAAACATGTCAAGGTTTCTTAATTTACATTGAGCTTAACAACTATAATATCATATATTTTCTATGTTCTGTCAGATGATATCATCCAACCATAGAACATGGTTCAATAATAATGTCATGGAACCTCTAGGTTATCATCAGATCGGGAAACTACTATGACCTATAAACATGACATATTTTCTTATAATGTTATCATATACAAATTCCATTTGTAGTACTAATTAATATGTGATAATAAAACTTAATTAAAAAATTAAATAATGTAAATAAATACTAAACTAGTTGGTTCTACGACACCAACTCCAACAGACTACCACTTTCACTAGATCCATCTTATAAAACATTCAGTTCACTAGCTCTCACATGATAATCATGCATCGACTAAGATAAATTCTGGTTCAAGGGGTCTTAAATATTTTCTTCCATAGATTATCAACCCACTATAAGATTACCTCAATGAAAAAAACTCCTAATGTGATGAAACATCTAATGTATTTTATTTTCGCACTAATGTGACCTTGGATCTTTGGAGAGTTCCACCACTAAAGTGTTATGAAAATAAAATGGGTTATGATCATTACCATTTAGTCCCATATCATTCTCTTATACATTATTCTAAATCGAAAAATCTTCCATGGATACATTAGAGGCCATAATATACTCGGAATGTGTTGTAGAATTTGTTAAAAGACTCTTCATTGAACACTTTGGGATCACAACTCCTCCATTAAGAAAGAAGGTATATCTAGACTATTGCTTTGGATCATTATGAACTATCTAAAAACTAGATTCTATAAAACCCTTGATATCTAGTTTGGTATTTAATCCATACATTTGTAACATATCCCAAGTACACCTCAGATAATTAATAATATCATTAATCGTCTTCTAGTCTTGTTCACCTTGATTTCTGTGATAGATCCCATGTAAAATCAAATAATAGTCAACATAAGTCATTTGATATAACATAGAATACATGATATATCCTATTACAAAATAATGTGGGATCTTACACATTATCTTTCTTTCCTCAAGTTATTAAGGAAATATTTTCTTTTAATGATGTATACCATGTGTCACTAGAACCAATATTCTATTGGATTGTTCTATACCGAACCTCTTTGGTATATAGTAAATATATGAACCCAGAAATAGTATGATAATCCTCTTAGACCAATCATACATGATTTTTATACCTATAATATTGGTTGCTTCACCTAATTCATTCATTGATAATCACTTTCTCTTCCATTTATTAACCTCTTTTAAGATGGCTATAATTTTTTGAATTAGAAATATGTCAACAACATACACTAGTAAAAAACCAACTATACTATCACAAAATTTCTTATGAACACAATGATCATATATATTCTCTATGAAACCAAATTATTTTATGGATTTATCGAATCGAATGTTTCATTTCCTGGATTCTTTTTTAATCCATAAATGGTTCTCTCAAATTTCTATACCATTTTGGAATTTCCTATAGCTAAAAAATTGTTAGGTCCACAAGTCTGAATAACCTGAGAGGAGGGGCAGGGTGAATCAGGGTATGACTAATTTAAAATTGACGCCCATTCGGATCTTGTTTAGCTATTAAGAAATACACCCTTCTCTCTCTTTCCCGTTTCACAATATAAAATTAAACTAAAGCATGCACAAGACACAACAATTTTTACATGGTTCACCCTCATTGGGCTACGTCCAAAGATAAAACACTGGCAATGTGCCGATGTCCCAAATTCACTAAAAGAACATCGCTTTTTACAAGGTTCAGGATAGATGACTTCTATTCCCAAGCTCACCACCATTACAAATTTTAGGTTCAACTCACTGCTTTCCCAAAGGATACTCACTGTCTCTCTCTCTCTCTCTCTGGCTCACTACCGTGGGAGAGGATAAACTTGTTCCACTTCCTTTGCTCACTACTCTGGAAAGGATCCACTCACAGTTCATAGACCTGTAGGCCTCTTCATTATTACTAATTAATACATCCTCTATTGTATGTGGATCCTCTATTGAAGTTAAATTTTCACCCGTAGATGAATCTCTCTTTACACTGAAGGTATCAGGAAATCTTCCAGCTTCCATGCAGCCCTGACCCACTACCATGAAACAAACATAATTAGAACCCTTCTCTAAGAAAGTGTGCATGTCTCGGCACAAAATTCAAAACTGGTGCACAAGTCCTCCTCACCCCACTTGCATGACACAAGCCTCTACAACTCCAAACTTGTGTGAACCACTACCTTTTATTCCCAAACCAATATTGGTGCACAACAGACAACTTTCACAATTTTTCAAAATCAGGCGCACATGTGTCACCAAACCACTGGCGCGACACCTTCTTCTACAACTCAAAACTTGAACGACTCACTTCCTTTCTCTCCCAAACCACCTTAGGCGTGCAACTATCACCTGGCGTGAAACTTATACTTGCACGACCACACACCACTTGCATGACCACCACACCTGCGTGATGGGAGCTCAAAATTTTCTAAGTGCTGAACTCTGCACTGAATGAGGAGCGGTAGACCATTATTTATTGGCATTTGGAAACCCTGTGTGATGGTGTGAAAGTCTCCCCTCAGCACGCAAGCCTCTATCGTGAAAATCACTTGCGCGACTAACTCTAAAACTTGTGCGACCCTTATCCCCTTTCCATATTTTGATGTACTAATCTTGAAAAACATTAGTCATTCAAGTATCCACTCCATCAAGTACAAGGTGCCAACTTGTATCTGCTCTTTTTGTACCACCTCCAGATCATCCATTCTTTTGTCGATGTTCTTGAATCAAACAATGATCATTAACCATAGCTCATGAACTCGATATTCCACCATGAAATCCCCTTTGTCATCAAATTTGTATGCCATGGGGTGCTTTGTCAATAATCACAACATAGATGTCCACTTTGTCAACAAACACAATCACCTCAATAATGTTTCAATGATACCTTGATGGATTTTTTTCCAAAATAAACCTTATTTTTGTGTTATATAAACAACCTCGTACGGGTCCCCATTAAGGAAGTAATTTTTTAAATACATTTGATAAATCTCATATTCATTGTAAGATACTATTGAAAGCATAATTCTAATGGATTTAAATACGGAAACCGGATAAAAATATTCATCATAATAAATTCATTAACATTAGCTAAAATAATACTTAGTAGACATTCTTTATATGTATTTAATTTACCTTAAATGAATATTAATTTCTTCAATACACATTTAAAACCAATGGGTTTTACACTAAATAGTATATCAATCAAAACCCAAGCATGGTTTTGATACATGTAACCCATATCATATTTCTAGGATTCTTTCCATCTTCTAGAATCTAAGATCTCTATTTCCTAATTATAGAAGAGAGGGTCATAATTTTCAACCAATAACGTGTCACTATAATTAGTGACTCGAAATACATTTCTCTTTAATTCTCTTACCACCCTTGTGCTCCTATGAAACAATTTTATTTAAGGAATAACATCTTCTATGGGGACATCTGGAATCCGTTCCTCTAATAACTCTTATGTATCTTCACCATCAAAATTTCTAATTCAGTATTTATCCCAAAATCCTCCATATATATATGATTTTTCTCATGAATGAAAAATCATCTTGAATTTGTCAATTTCTTATCTATTGGGTTGTGTAGGTAGTATCCCCCAGTTTCCTTTCGATATCTTATAAATATACACTTAATGCCTCAGGGTTCTAATTATTTTTCTTAATCTATCCTTAAAAACACCATGTAACCCCTTTTAAGAACATTTTTCAATATGGGTTTCATCGCACTCTATAAATCAAAGATAATATTTTATTACTCTTTTGTTGGTACTAAATTTTGTAATTATAATTTTGTATGTAATGAATATCCCCAATAGGATAATGTAATACTCATGTGATTGATCATAAAACTCACCTTAACAAATATCGAATGGTTCCTCTTTTCACTAACACCATTCCACTCTACTGTATAAGGTAGAGTGGGTGGACAAAAAATACCATAATAAAATATAAATTTAATAAATTATTGGTAATGATATTCACCACCTCGATCTAATCAAAATTTCTTTATCTTCTTATAAAGTTGATTCTAACCCTCATATTTGAACAGATTGATCATTCAATAGATTCATACTTTTAACTCATCAACTATATATAACCATACCTACGCATGTCATCAGTAAAAGTGATAAATTCTGATAATCCACCCTGAGATTCTACTTGAAATGTTGGCACACGTTGGTGTGTACCAGTTCATGAACATCTACAACTCTTTCACATTGACCACCATATAGTGGATTGGAGATCCTGCCATTTAAATTTGAATGAAATATTTCAAGTGGATTAAACTCCAAAGAATCTATATAACCATCTTGATAGGGATTCATCAAACACTTAACATTTAAATGACCAAGATGATTATTCCATTATTGGGTAACATATGAGTCATGCGTATTAGTTTTGTTATCAATTTCAAATATTTGGTTTTCCTAATTTAATACATTATGTCCATTATTCAAGTATTTCAGAGAATAAAAAGTGATATAATTATAAAAGCAACATCCCATATTTCTATAGATGAAAATAAATAAATCTATATATATATATATATATAAAAGAATGATATTCGGGGAAACACTTTGAACATAATAATACATATTCAAAATCAAAACCAATCTCATCAAAATGTGAGATAGTATTATCCAATGGAGTGAAAATCCATTCCAACTCCATTAGTAGCCCATATATTGACCTTATCTCTGGTAATCTTCTGAGATCTAGTTGGTATTTATATTTGGAGAAAAATGTGAGCACCACATGTAATATCTAATACCCAACATTCTAGATATAGTAATATTACACATGATAATGAATTCACCTAATGCTTCACCTTTCTTCTTTGGTTGGGTGTAATTCTTCTTAATGTGGCCCTTCATGGAATAGTAAAAACATACCACATCATGTTCTTTCCAGTAATTTTTAATCATATTCTTTATGTAAGGATGTTTCTCAATAGCCTTAAATATAAAATGAGTTTATAGGCTATTTTATTCATTATTCCTCTTATTATTTACCATCTGAACAAATTTTTTTCAGGCCCCATGTATTTATCAACATGGTGAACAAGTGAACTATGTTTTGAAAGTATAACAACAATATTTCACATATTATAATTCTAAACAAAAATAGAAATTTTCTTTAGTAATGTTGATAAAATGAGATCTAGGAACAACATATCACAGAACATACAACCAAAGATGTTAAGGTGATCAATATAGCAAATTATATTGACTACATGTGGCTCAGTCGACACCAACTATCTATTCTTGTACTTGGATAGGGAATTGGAAATCTCATATCTATATGACATTTCTTTCTTTTGATATAGTTCCTTAATTTGGAAAACCATTATATGTGCATCCATATCCTCATATTTTTTTATTAAAACATTGGAAATAGTACAAAATATGAAACATTGGTAATCTATAGCATCATCCACATACTTCAAATATTCAATTAAACTTTTTAAATTTTCAAAACTACTATTTTAAATGGTAAGTTTGAACCCTAACAAATTCAACAAGTAAAAAAAATATAAAAGGAATGTCATCCCAGATAGAGACTATAGGAAATTCCACTACCCATTAACTACATCATTATGTCAAGCCTTAACCTTTTCATGACCCCTCATCTAGCTGGCATGTGCAGGGTTTCTCATGCCTCATACTGATGGAAAAAACTCTACCCTCTCATTCATCTGAATCCTTGTGGTCAAGCTCTGGTGAATACATACTGATTTGACTCCTCATTTATAGATATTGTTTTGTAGATAGTCAACGTTCTTTCTCATTATCCTCTTTGTAAATTAACATAATAATTAGGGCTTGAATAATGTACAATTTACATTCATGGAATACTATAAGGCAAAAGCCCATATTCTATTCCATGAAATTTTCATCTGTGAGAAGGTTATACATCTCATGTATGGATCACTGTGATATGGTTTAAGTCCTTTTATTTTATATAACTACAAATTATGAAGATATACTCAGTACTTTTTTTTATAAAAATAGATATATAAATTTTAAATTGACAAAATTATTATTAATTACCAATTATTTTTGAAACATAATAGCTCTCAACATCAGTTTTGAAATGTCTTATTAAATTGGTATTCTAGTTGAAAGGATCCATATTCAATTATCATATCCCAGAATTGGGCCTTCAAAGATATTATAAGGGCTTTATATTGACATATCTTTTAAGCAACATTGACTCATAGTTCCTTGGTCTGTTGAGTGGAATCCTCGATATTGAAATCATGTTTCAAACAATTCTTCAACCATTTTATGTGAGTTACACCATGACCATCATGGTTATAAAACACTTGATGTAGACCAAGTTATGTAAAAGAAAATGTTTAATTCTTAAGGCTTCTGCTCTAATTTAAATCACCATAGTGTGGGATGTTCAAGAACCATAAAATATGACGATGATTTATCTTATGTAGTAGAAGGCTATACCGAAATAATATTATAGTTTGAAGTATTTATATTTCTTATCAATAAAATCTCATTTTATATTGTTATAATCCGTCTTAATATTAATTTGATTTTATTTATGTGATTAAACATGTCTGATAGAACATTTTATATAATCTAGTTTGATATTATATTTTATCTTGTGTTCTTGATAATTCATTTGTTAAGTGATCATGTAGTGTCTAAAAACACAAATAATTTACCATGAAAGTGATTGAAAAAATATAGAAGAGTCAAGATCATGAGATTTTTATATTGTTTAGTTTATCTAGTTGATGAAAACATGACCCATGACCTCACGAGAAAACACCATGAACAATACCTTGGTTTGTTATGCAGAATTACACCTTGGTTCTTCTTTTTTGCCCTGATTAGTTTCACATTGGATCCTTTACTCAGACAATATCCACTTGCTTGGAAGCTCTAATATTTTATGTATACACATGTTATGGGATGTAATTGATTAGATTAAGGGGGCTTACATAAATGAAATGGTGGACATGTAGGCCCTTATAGAATAATGAGGTTGGGATGACACACGTTCCATAAATTATAATTTTACTATAATAAATTAATAGAAACCAATCATATAGAAGTGTTAGTAAAATATTATGAACATAAAAAATATATATAAAAGATAATAAATGGGAAATCAAGTTATTAATTACTTCAATTTTATCATTACATAAGATAATGTACCATTAATTAATTTGATTAAATAAATTTAATCTTAATTCTATCCAATATTCATTAATTCACTTTTACATATTATTTTTAAAAAAAATCATTTAAAATTAATTTTGTACACGATTGTACATGGTATCAACCTAGTGTGTTCATTGAAAATTTAACAGGAAAATTATTCCTATGAAATTATGAGTAAAAATTTACACAGTGTGTACATATCTTCTATGTATGTCTGCAGCACATGCCTTAGTACTAGGTGTGTTTTATGCTTATATAAAACCATATGGTACATGGTGTGTAACCTCAATGAGCCATGTCACATTTTCCCCATGTCTTGTATCTGATACATGGGGTTTTGGGACATCCAATTTTCATGTCATTGAGATGAATGGGACTACATGGCACGTAATGTAAATAAATGATGATTAGTTCTAAATGTTTTTTCCTAGCCTGTTCAAATATGCATGTTGATCCAATATATTATGATCTTATGTCTGATTTTCTATAATATGAATTGATAAAGCAATATACAGACATGAAAACAATATTACATGGTGTGTATATAGAAAGTACAGTCTGCGTAATTATGTTTTTTTTCCACAAAGGAACATTGGAACAACCAAAATGGTATGAATTCAATGCTTCTTCATTTTAATCATTAATCGATTATTGGATATGTTTTTGAAAATGAAGAAAAGGAAGAGATGATGATGTTAGATATTAAATAAAATCATTTTAAGTAAAATAATACATGAGAATATGGAACCAATCAATAAACAATTATAAATTATAAATTAAACATGTTATTGCTCTGATACAACTAGTAGGTTCTAAACCCTACATAAGCATCCCATGAGGTTATGAACAACTCAAATTTTATTCCTAAATAATGTGTAATCAATAATTAAAATGATCACAATGTTATTTAAAATAATAAAAATAGTTTAATTAACAAGATTAAAACACTAGAGCCAATAGTTGTGGAGCTTCACATGTAATTGATAATTAATTTATAAAAAGATGTATAATTACCTTAACTCATAATTTCCCCTCTATTGGTGATTTAATGGAATATATCATGTTGCATAATAATTCCACTATATGACTCAAGTATAGAATCCCAATAGTGGTGATTCCAAAATTTGATATAATCATTCAACGTCTCCATAGAATTTTCATGTTCTAGCATGAACAATCCAAATCACTTGCATTGTTCATGGTTGACAACAGAAGAATTCTTCTCAAGATAAGAAGAAATTGTGGTGGATTTCTCAATGGATGGAGGAGGGGATAATAGAAATCTAGATCTACGGATCTCTCTCTTGGGATTGAGAGAGTCTTACTCTATCCATTATGAATAACAATTGTCATTTCATAAAGTGATATAAGTATTTAATTCTTATGGAAAGCATTGGGTTGAAAATTTGAACCCTACACCCATACCGACATTAATATTTTTATACGATCCCTTGTCCATTAATAATAATATTTTTTATAATATCTTGATATACGCAACATAATTAATAATTTATTAATAAATATTATTTATGTTATTTTGAATCAGACCATTAAACGTTGTCTAACTTCCCACATTGACATGTATCGGTCCTATAATAATGAAAATTTAATAAATAAATGTCAGATTATTATTCTATGATAATTATAATAAATATCATATTCTCTAAACGTAAAATTAAATATATTTTTTATTATTATTTAACTCACTTATTATTTTGAATAACATTTTATTAAATTATTTTTGTCAGCCAAAACAAAAATAAATAATATTTATTCAATCTCACAAAATTCATTACTAGAATTTAACTCATTTATCAGACACACCATGTGTGTGACCCTCAAGGACTACCAAACATTATGAGTGAAGTCTCTTCCTTTTAATTTATATAAATGAACAAGTCCATAAAACACCAGGCCCATGTATTTATTTAGTTAGTTTCATTACCAACAAATGTATTGACATGTTAAATCTCATCGGGATACAAAAAATTATAAATCCTTTCCCTAATTATCCATTAATAATATATCACTCGTGAAACACACAACATATCCTACTTCACTGAGAGGACATACCATTACCGTTTACATAAATACATCAAATTACATGAAAAATGATATCAATTAATGATAATCTTAAATTCTATAGATCGATACACATAGCCATAGATATGAACATTTAACAACACATGAAAATGTGGATTTCCAATTTTATTTCAATTATCATAACTTCATATCTTGTATATTACCAAGGGAGAACACCAAGAAAATGTATCTCAAGGCATTGTGTGCCTCCTACCCCGGATAACATATGTTGTTTGGGTCCCATCAGAAAATATCATCTAGCTATAGAACAAGAATTATGAATGATGTTATGGAACTTTTATGTTATCATCATTGATGGGAATTTTAATGACCATTTAGCACAACATATATTCATTGGAAATTATTGTGTACAAATGGCATCTAGAGGATCAATGATAATGTGAGAAGAAAATTCCACTAATAAATGATAACATATAAATAAGTACTAAAAAAGTTGGTTCTAGGGAACCAACTCCCATAACATCCACATAAGATAAAATCAAGAGGTTTTCTTCATTATTATTATTTTTGTTCGAGACATCATATTCATCAAGAATAATGGAGAAATATGTTTAAATGTAACTAAATATATGAAGAAGTTAATTAAAATTCCCTTTCTAGGATAAATGAAATACTTTGACACTAGAAAAATGATTATTTGTGAAGGGTTTCTCACCCATCAAAAGTAGTCATTATGGATATACTACATACAACAGGAAAAGAATCCCATCACAAATACATTTGGTAGGCTAGCACACCATACGATATGATGTGTCATTTTTAATGTGTATTTTCTACTGAAAAAATACTATTTTTCCATAATGTTATTTACGATGGGAATTTATAAACCATCACAAATAATGTGTCGTTACAAAACTATTTATGAATGAACCTATCAAAAATAATTTTTTTATTCTTGATAAATTTATTTATGGTGGGTACTATTTGTGAGGGGTACAATCCTAAATAATACTTTTTGCAATGGCTTCCTAATCATAAATTGTCATGTAGTTAATAATTTATCCTATATATAGGCCTCTTTAATTGATATTCCCCCGCACATTTCTCTCCTCACCTCTCTTTATCTCTCTTATCTCTATATTTCCTCTTATCTTCCCCTTATAAAAATTATAATTTGTAAATGGAAGTAACATTTTTATATTCTCATTTGAAAAAACATCAATTTTGAGGTGTGTTTAATTTTATTATATTTTAATTTGGTAATTTTATTAAATATTATCATCTATATTTTTATTAGAATTAATTCGTTTTAATTAGCAGTAATTGGTTTTATATACCATTAATTGATTTTAATTAAATGTAAATAGTTTTAATTATCATTATTTAGTTATAAGTACTAATAATTATATTTAATTTGAAGTAATTATATCAAATTAGTATAGATTATATTTAGTTATCAGTATGTATTTTTATATTGAACTAAAAACATATAATTGATCGATAAATAATACTAATAAACGGAATTTAGTAATAATTCATTGATCTCATTAATAAGTAATAACAATTTATAAAAATTAATAATAATTAATATTAGTAATTAATTAGTAGTAATTAAAACTAATTTTAGAAATTAATTGAAAATATTATTAAAATGCAAATAATTAGAAAAAATTAGTGGAAATCAGTACAAAATAGCATTGATCAGAAAAAAATAGCTGTAATTATTAGAAATTAATAAAAATTAATAGATATTTTTTGTTGAAATTACATGTAATGAGTGCCAATTAGAAGAAAATACCAGTAATGAGTGACAATTGGTATAAAATAGTGGTAATGAGCATAAAAAAATAAATATTAATAGCAATGAGGAGAAATTTTTAAAAATTAGTAGTAATGAGATGTATTTAGTAAAACTTATCGACAATGTGGGGTAATTAGAATAAATTAGGGGTAATGAGTAATAAATAGAGGAAATGAGCGATAATTAGTAAAAATTTGTGGGAATGAGTGGTAATTTGTAAAAAATAGTTTTAATGAGGGTTATTTATTAAAAATTATCAAAAATGAGTGGTAACTAGTAATAATTATATTTAATGAGTAATAATTAGTAAATATTACCATCATTTAGTGTAAATTAGTAATAATTTCTGTTAATGGGAAGGAAAAAGTTCAAATGATCAGTAATAAGAATGAATTTTCTATTAATGAGTAGGAATGAGAGGTAATTTGTAAAAATGATCAAAAATGAGTGGGAATTAGCATAAATGACCAGGAATGAGTGGGAATTTGTAAAAATGAGAGTAAATGATCAAGAATTAGTAGAAATGATAGGTAATAAGTTAGAATTATTTGAAATTATCGATAATGAGTGGTAATTAGAAACATTTATAAGAAATGAGTGGGAATTAGAAGAAAATAGAGGATTTGTTTGTTAATAATTTAAATTAATGTAAATAAGAGGTAATCAGTACAAATTAGAGGTAATGAGTGATAATTAGTAGAAATTAGTGATTATTAGTGATAATTAATAAAATATTCACTGTAATGAGCAGTGATTAGTAAAAAATAGCATAATTGAGGATTAATTATAAAAAATTAGTGGTAATGAGCAATAATTGTTATAAAATAGTGGAATTAATGGTAATTAAAAAAAATATTTCAAATGAGTTGAAATTAGCAAATATTTTTGGTATTGAGTTGGAAATATTAAAAATTACAGAAATGAGTGTTAATTATTAAAAATTATCAAGAATGAGTGATAATTTTTATAAATGACTAATCATAAGTAGGAATTAGAAAAAATGACTAGTAGTGAGAGGGAATTAGTACAAATGAGAAATAAGGATTTGGATTTAGTATAAATGAGTTTTAAAGAGTGATAATTAGTAAAAATTATTGGTAATGAGTATGAATAAATTAAAATGATCATTAATGAGAAATTATTAGTACAAATGACCAATAATAAGAGGAAATTAGTAAAAATGACTAGTTATGAGTGGGAATTAGTAAAAATTACCAGAAATAAGTGAGAATTTTTAGATATTTGTAAGAACCCGGAGCATCGGTTTCAGGTGCGGATCTCTTTTATGGGATTTTAAAAAAAAATAAGGAATCTGGAAATTTTCAGAGTATACCCCATGTACGTTTTGAGTACATGGCGTGTACTCCTCTTCCACTCGAAGTCGTGTGTTGGCCGTGCCCGGGCCACACACACAGTGTGTAGGGGTGACGTAGAGGCCGACTTTGGCGGAGTACAGAAAAACCCACTACACGTCATGTACTTTTTTATTTCATTAATTGGATCGGGGTCTCACCTAATGATCATTAACGTCTTCTTCTCCACCTAATTCTATCCAGAGCGTCCGAGGAGGCCGATTCTTCTATGAGCCACCGATCCGTCACCGGTGGTCCGAATCGAACTCTGTCAATTGTAGAGTAATCACAACGATCTTCTCTATTCTAGCCCGATTCATGATCCGAGGTTGAAGTATATCGATCATCAAGGATCAAGGTAGGTGGTTTGTTTCCCTACGTCGATGTTCCATGAGTTTTGGTTGCAAAATACTGGATACCCATGTATCAGGTATCCTGGGATTAGGATTTTGATCCTATTGTTTATTTTTCCAAGATTTCTTGTTCAATTCTGTTTAATTGTTGCTAATATATGCTTGGTTGCATGATTGAGGATCACCCCATGGGTGTTTCTCCCCCTGTTTGGCTGTTTATCACTGTTTGGCACCGTTTGACTGTGAGGCAAACCCTATTGCAATTTCTAATTTTCTTATTATAACTGTTTGCATGTGTTTCCTACTCTTTAAATGCATTCGATGCATGATAGCTATTATCCAAGTAGATGTTGAACTTATTTAGGGCTTCTGACAGTCGATTATGCATGACTGGAATGCTTAGGGCTGTGAGAGCCTGGTGCAAGAGATCAAAGAGGGAATAGATGATTAAGTGCTTCCCTAGAGGGTCTGTTGGTTTTAGTTACATATGCAGGACCTATGAGAATAGGGCTTTGTGTTTCCCAAGAGTGTTCTTATTTTACCCACGCATCGATACCACATGAGGAATTAGATGTAAGTGCTTCCTCAGAGAGTCTATAGCTATCATTTCAAGACCATAGGGGAATTGACGTGAGATATTCCCAGAGTGTTTGTGCCTTTTTTGATTACTGGACTATAGGGGTTTTCTAGTTTGAGCAACCCAGAGAGTCAGTGTGAATTTTTGTTTGTTGGTTGTGATGAGTCAACCAGGAAAAAGAACAAGCTTGGGTTTTGTACTACTTATGTTAAGGTTGTCTTTTTAGATGCATGATGTGTTACTTGCTTTACCTTGAAATAGAAGGCTTTACTAGTTCTTCCTCGTTGTTTAATTAAATTAATGTCAATGGTAATTGGTAGGATTATTAACCAGTGTACTCCTAGTTCATTACTGTATTTATTTACCATTCCTTTTGCTATATCACTCTCTAACAGTAGGGAAAAAATCTTGCGGTGGTTGCCTACTGGGATTAGACTCACACCTTTTTTGGGTCCTTCTTTTCAGCCCAAATAGATTATATGGTTGCAAGTATAGGTAGGGATTGTGGCCCTTCTACCTTAGGTACATGATTGCTGGTTGGAGCTAGAGAGTAAGGGACCGGGCTTTGGTCTGCGATGATGGTGGAGTTGCGGTTTACATTTAGTACTTTGGTTTCAGTAGTATTTCAGCACGTTTTTTTGTTTACTGCTTTCCCAAGATACATGTACCATTATGCATCATTATTATATCAAACATTGCTTCTATTTTTAGTTCAGTTGTTTCATGATATTTACTTCTTTCTCTATTGATTATCTTTATTCTTTGGATGCATACCTTACCAAATGAGGGCATAGTTTCCCCACAGACTCACCAAGGCCCTTGCTGCTAGTCGGCAGCCTTTGGAGTTTGGGGAAAAGCGCTTGAGGTTTTGTGGCGAACCGGTTATGGGGCACTAGTTATGTGGTTCCAGATTCGGGTCGTTACAAAGTGGTATCAGAGGATTTTTCTTCTTTTCTATTGCCTTACTGTTTTTCAATAATAGATAGGGATATGACGAAATGGGTAGTTAGTACTTAACTGTGCCCGGGAGTAATTAACCAGTGTACAGGGAAAATCTATATTACGTCGTAATTTCAATTTTCAGTTTTTGCAAGTGTTACAATTTATTATATTTCATCATTGGGTGATACACATGTTTTGTGTTGTTACCATTTATATGATTGTGGTTCTATTTTATTGAAGCCCGATGAGATGAGGGTGTGCCATCTCATGCATCATATAAGCACTGAGTAGGAAATCACATGTCATGAATTTTACCATGCCATCTAGGGTGCACTAGAATTTCATGCTATTGTGATAGATTCCGTGATAAATTATGCATGTTTTTGTGATAGTTGCTGTGACAGATATACTTGCTATCCAGTTTTACTTGATATATGCATTGTTATGATGCCATGATTTGGTTCGTGGGGATAATGGGCCCCCACGGATTTGGATTTGGCACATAGATGTTTGTTTTTCAGTGTTTCTGGCATTCGGTGTAGTTTCTGAGCTATTGCCCAAAAAAACCTAGAATACACGGCATACACGCCGTGTAGTTTTATACCATGTTACTGACTGAGTGAACAAAAACACGGGGTGTCAAAGAGTCTTTGGGGACACATTGTGTACCTTAAGTACACGTTGTGTGGTAGTCAACCGTGTAACCGGCCATGTCATGAACAACACGGGCCAGTGTTATCCATCCTTATACACGTCGTGTTTGTTCAGAACATGTCATGTAGGGGTCAGCCATGTTTCAGGCCTTGTAACCTACTACACGGGTTACCGAGCCTGTCTAGTACACACCGTGTGTTATAAGAACATGTGGTGTAGGTTTCTCTAGGTACTCGGTCGTGTCACGAACAACACGGGTCGGTGTGATCTATCCTTATACACGCCGTGTTTGTTCGGAACACATTGTGTTGAAGTCAGCCGTGTAATCGGCCGTGTAACCACTACACGGGCCGCCGAAACCTGTCTAGTACACGCCGTGTAGTTTAGGAATTAGAGGAACGTGTAGGTTAGCCGTGTAAAGAGACTTGTGAAGGGGAGTAGAATTCAGGTACATGCCATGTTTTGGGACAGCACGCCGTGTAGTCTGTGATGTTACACGACCAGTGGTGTCGGAAGTACACACCCATGTAAATGGCTTTTACAAATACAACGTGTAGTTTAAATACATGCTGTATAGTCCTGTTTTGCAAAATTAAGTGTTTATCTCTCTTGTCCCCATTTTGTACTCTTGTGTTTTCATTCCCTGTTAATCCTAAATCTGAGGTGTGCTTTTGATCTTTCAGGGATATGGCAACAAGACATCCTCTCGTTGCATGTCAGGAACCAGGCAGTGACCGTACGCTTGAAACGGCATACCAGGGACTACCATTAGTTCCGTCGATCGTTCCGAACATGGCACCTGTAGTGATTCCAGACACTGGTGCCGATGCTGTGTTTAGATAGGGTTTCATGAGGTTCATGCAGACCATCCAGGGATCTCAGCATCATGCCCAGTCTATGGTAGAGCTGACACGAGTCTTCCAGTAGCAGCATTCTCCGACCTTCATAGGGGATGGAGGAACTCAGGCTGCAGATTCATGACTAGAAAACATGTGTTCCATCTTCGAGCATTTGGAGACACCCTTAGATAGAAGGGTGAGGCTCGTGACTTACATGCCGTGAGATTCTACCAATAGATGGTGGGATGTGGTCTTGCAGGCAGGGCGCTAACAGACTATGGCTTGGGATGAGTTCCAGCGTACGTTCTACGACTACTTCTATCTGGCGACGCTGACGGCCAACAAAGCCAGAGAGTTCATGAACCTGCAGTAGGGTACTCTTTCGATTATGGATTATTCTTCTTGTTTCAACGAGTTACAGTGTTTCACTCCCATTCCATGAAATAACGAGCTATTTTTGGCAAGGAAGTTTGAGGAAGGCCTCAAACCAGAGATCAGATCGCAGGTGAACGTATTCCAGTTTACTTCTATTGCTCTGATAGTCAATCTGGCGCTGATCACCGAACAGGATCTGAGGGAGACTGGAGCTGTTGACTATGGAAGTTCCGCATCCATGGCTGATTGATTGCATACTGGCATTAGGAAATGCCACCGAGAGTCTACTCGAGGTGACCCGAGGAAGTGAGGTAATTCTTCTAGAAGGAATGATCTTCCTTCTGGAAACTAGGTGGTGTGATATAAGTAGGGAATGAGTGGGCATAAGAAGCCTCCGTGCCCAAGAGATCCAGTGGAGTGCCGATCTTGCGGCAATATGGGTCATCTACAGAGGTTTTGCAGGGTTCTTCTTCCTGCAGCTTGTGAAGAAGGATCAGTTTCTACTCCTCGTACAGGAGGAGGACTACCAGTTCCAGAGTAGACTGGGGGTTGGAGTTCTTCAGGGCGTTCAGGCCAGGGTAGAGGTCGTGGACATGGTGGTCAGGCTCAGGGAGGATCAGCTCAGGGATATTCTGCTGCTACACAAGGTTGTGGTACTTGACAGACTTTTGCGGTAGAGCAGATTCATCGAGAGTAGGATCCTGGACCTTCCACAGTTCGTGGTACAATCTTAGTAGCCTCAGTTTTATCTTCTTCACTTTTCGATACCAGAGCTTCTCATAGATTTATTTCAGTGCACACTGTGGATATCCTTAGACTTACTGTATTTACTTCTATGGTTACTTTGGCCCTAGACACTACTTTTGGGACATAGAACTACTAGTGTGCGTCAGTGCAAGGAGTGCCCCCTTGAGGTTGGTGGGTGTCACTTCTTGTGGGATATTTACGTCCTTGAGATGATTAGTTATGATGTCATTCTCAGAATGGACTGGCTAGTTCCTTTTCAGCCCGTTGACAATTGTTATTGTCGTAGGGTGAGTTTCACATCAACAGAGGGCAGGCCCTTTCTTCAAAAGGGCGAATGGGATGTCCAAGCAATCAGAGCTTGACCAAAGCATCATGGGCTGGGAATTGTTACAGCCCAGATTGCTATTTTATATCTAGATGATAAGGGGACCTCTCATATGGGATTCCCTCCGGTAGTTGACCATTTTCCAGATGTCTTTTCAGAAAAATTTTCAGGTTTGTCTCCGGAGCGTGAGGTAGACTTCTCTATTGAGCATGTTCCAGGAGTAGCACCGGAATCCATACCTCCTTATAGGATGGATATTCCTATGTTGAAAGAGCTCAATAATCAGTTGGAGGAGTTTCAGGAAAAGGGTTTTATCCGACCCAGTAGTTCCCCATGGGGTTCTCCTGTGTTGTTTGCGAAGAAGGTGGATGGTACCTTACTGCTTTGTGTGGACTATCGAAAGCTGAACCAGTTGATGGTGAAGAACCAATATCCCTTACCAAGGATTGATGATCTTTTTGATCAGCTTCAAGGAGCCAGGGTGTTCTCAAATATTGACTTGAGATCCGGCTATCATCACTTGCGGGTCATACTATCTGAGATACCTCTCACAGCTTTCCAAAGAAGGTGTGGTATGTAAAAGTATCTGGTTATGTCGTTAGGCCTCATGAACGTGCCTGTAGTTTTCATGGTGCTGATGAACATAGTTTTTCATCTTTACTTGGATGCTTTTGTCGTTGTCTTTGTGTACAATATCTTCGTGTACTCTCACACTCAACACAACCATGCTACCCATCATGAGATCGTATCAAGTACACTGAGAGAGCATCAGTTATATGGAAAGCTCTCAATGTGCCACTTTTGGATGAATTAGATTCACTTCCTGGGCTATGTCATCTCAGAGACAGGAGTATTAGTAGACCAAGAGAAGGTGAGAGCAGTAGTTACCTTAGAGCGGCCGAAAAATGCCTTCAAGGTACGGATTTTCTTGGGACTAGATGGTTACTATAGACGGTTTATACAAGACTTCTCATGCTGAGTAGCACCATTGACAGGCTTGACTAAGAAGGGTTTGAAGTACTCTTGGAAAGAAGCTTGCAACTCATCCTTACAGGAGATGAAGGGGAGATTGACGTCAGCACCGATTCTAGTTCTTCCCGAGCTGGGCAAGAGTTATAAAGTTTTCTATGATTCATCTGGCATCGGGCTTGTAGGAGTGATTATGCAGTAAGATATTTTTTTTGCGTACGGATCTCGATAGTTGAGGCCCCATGAGAAGAACTATTCTACGCACGACCAAGAGTTAGCTGCTGTTGTTCATGCTTTGCGTTGTTGGAGGCTCTATTTCATGGGAGAGAATATTATGGTATATACTGACCACAAGAGCCTCAAGTATATCTTCACATAGCGTGACTTGAATATGAGACAGCGGAGGTGGGTTGAGTACCTATAGTCTATCGACTTTGATCTTGCTTATATGCCTAGGAAAGGCAATGTTGTGGTAGACACACTGAGTAGGAGGACTCAGATTCAGGCAGTTCAGGAGGCCAGTAGTGAGTGGTAGCTCATGGCTCTATTCTCCGAGATGCATTTGGAGGTGAATGACAGAATGGTATAGACAATTCTTTCTTCTGTAGCTGTTACCTATACTCTTCTAGATCGAGTTCGAATGAGGTAGCTATTAGATCCAGAGTGCCTAGTCCTACGGGAGGTTGTGTCAGATTGAGACCCTACTCTGGGGTGGAAACTGGGCAATGACAAGGTGAAACTTTTTCATGACCACGTATGGGATTTAGCGGACATACGTGAGGAGTTGATGTGGGAGTTTCATGCTTCATCTTGGGAATTTCATCCTGGTGTCACCAAAATGTACTGAGACTTACATCGTCAATATTGGAGGCCAAGTATGAAGAAGGATGTGGCTGGTTTTGTTATGCGGTGTTCCACCTGTCAGCAGGTGAAGGCAGAGCATTAGCGACCAGCAGGGCTTTTAAAACAGTTACCCATTCCTCAGTGGAAATGGAATTATGTCATGATGTACTTCGTGATAGGGTTACCGAGATCGCCTTGAGGAAATGATGCAGTTTTGGTTGTAGTGGACAGGCTCACGAAGGTCGCACACTTCTTGCCAATCAAGGAGACTTTCAGTGTTGATGAGCTGGGATGGTTTTACATCTGAGAGATTGTACGTCTTCATGGAGTTCGACACTCCATTGCTTTAGAAAAGGATGTGTGTTTTACATCGCACTTGTGGCAGGGGCTATAGAAGACGCTGGGTACACAAGTGATTTTGAGGACAGCTTACCATACCAAGACTGATGACCAGTCTGAGAGTACAATCCAGGTGAATGAGGATATGCTCGGAGCTTTCATTGTAGACATTGGTGGTACTTTAGAGAAGCATATCCCTCTGGTGTAGTACGCCAACAACAACAGTTTTCTGGAGACTATTCAGATGGCACATTACGAGGCTTTGTACGGTAGGCCATGCTGATCACCTTTATGCTGGCTAGAGGTGAGAGAGGCAGCATTTTGAGGACCTTGTCTTGTTCAGGAGACCTCAGAGAAGAGTGAGTTGATTCAATAATGAATAGATACAACATAATCTCGGCAGAAGTATTTTGCTGATCAGCAGAGATGACCTTTGGAGTTCAAGGCTGGAGATCATGTTTTCCTCTGCGTTACCCCGAGGTTGGGACATAAGAAGATTATGAGACAAAGGAAACTCCCACCGAGATATGTCGTGAAGCGTGAGGTTCTGGAAAGAGTCGAGCTGGTTTCTTACAGGTTTCAGTTACCTCAGATGTAACAGGACATGCATGACGTCTTTCATGTTTCTCAGCTTCAACGATATTTCTCAGACCCATCTCATGTTCTTCAACCCGAGGAGGTTGAGCTGGAGCAGGATGAATCATTCGAGGAGCATCCTATCATGATTGTTGATCGCAGTACGGATGTTCTATGTGGCAGGTCTGTTCTTCTAGTATAGGTAATATGGTAGCACGAGTGAGTGCAGGATGAGACCTGGGAGAGGGAGGTTGATATGCGATCACCGTTGCCAGAGATGTTCGAGGTTTCTTCTTCTACGCCTTGTTAGGGAAATTCATGGATGAATTTCGTTAAGTGGTGAAGTTTGTAAGAACCCGGAGCTTCGATTTCAGGTATGGATCTCTTTTATGGGATTTTTATAGAAAAAATAAAGATTCTGGAAATTTTCTGAGTACACGTCGTGTACTTTTTGAGTACACACCGTGTACTCCTCTACCGATTGAAGCCATGTGATGGCCATGCCCGGGCTACACACACGGTGTGTAGGGGTGACGTGGAGGCCGATTTTAGTGTAGTATGGAAAAACCCACTATAGGCTGTGTACTTTAAAAGTACAGGCCATGTACTTTTTTTATTTCATTAATTGGACTGGAGTCACGCCTAATGATCATTAACATCTTCTTCTCCGCCTAATTCTGTCCAGATCATCTGAGGTGGCCGATTCTTCTCTAAGCCACAGATCCGTCATCGGTTGTCTGAAACGAACTTTGTCGATTGTAGAAGAATCGCAGTGATCTACTCCATTATAGGATGATTCACGATCCAAGGTTTAATTATATCGATCTTTGAGGATCGAGGTAGGTGGTTTGTTGCCCTACGTTCCTTGAGTTTGGGTTGCAAAAGTTCCAGATACCCATGTATTGGGTATCCCGGGGTTAGGATTTTGATCCTATTGTTTATTTTCCCTATATTTATTGTTATATTATGTTTAATTGTTGCTAATATATGCTTGGTTTCATGATTTATGATCACCCAACGGGTGTTTCTCCCCCTGTTTGGTTGTTTATCGCCGTTTGGCACCATTTTCCTTTGAGGAAAACCCTATTTCAATTTCTAGACTGCTTGTTATAACTGTTTTCATGTGTTTCCTTCTGCTTAAATGATTTCAATGCATGGTAACTATTAGCCATGTAGTTTTTGAACTTACTTAGGGATTCTGAAAGTCGATTACACATGAATGGACTGCTCAGGGCTGTGAGAACCTAGTTCGAGAGATCAATGAGGGAATATACGATTAAGTGCTTCCCAATAGGGTCTGTTGGTTTTAGTTTCATACACAGGACCTACGGGAATATGAATTTGTGTTTCCAAAGAGTTTTCTTAGTTTACCCACACGTCGAGACCACAGGAGGAATTAGACATAAGTGCTTCCTCAGAGAGTCTTTAGCCATCGTTGAAAGAACATATGGGAATTAACGTGAGAGCTTCCCAGAGTGTATGTGCCTTGTTTGATTACTGGACTATAGGGGTTTGCTAGTTTGAGCCACCTAGAGAGTCAGTGTGAATTTTTTATGGTCGGTTGTGATGAGCCCACTAAGCCAAAAAACAGGCTTGGGTTTTGTACTGCTTTTGTTTAGGTAGTCTTTTTAGAATCCAGTTGTGTGAATTATTTTACCTTGGAATAGAAGGCTTTAATAGTTCTTCCTTGTTTTTTAATTAAATGAATGTTAATGGTATATTTTAGGATTATTAATTGGTGTACTCCTAGTTCATTATTTTATTTATTTACCTTACTTTTTTTATATCACTCTCTGACAGTAGGGCACAAATCTTGTGGTGGTTGCCTGCTGGGATTAGTCTCAAACCCTGTTTGGGTCCTGCTTTTCAGCCCAAATAGATTATATGGTTGCAGGTATACGTAGATATTGTGGCCCTTATACATCAGGTACTTGATTCCTGGTTGGAGCAGGAGAGCATGGGATCAGGCTTTGGCCCGTGATGCTGCTGAATTTTCTCTTTACATTTATTACTATAGTTTCCGTTGTATTTCAGCACCTTGTTTTGTTTACTGCTTTACATAGATACATGTACCATTATGCATCATTATTATATCATACATTGCTTCTACTTTTAGTTCAGTTTTTTCATGCTATTTACTACTTCTACTATTGATTATCTTTATTCTTTCGCTACATACATTACCAAATGACGGAATAGTTTCCCCCACTAACTCACCAAGGCCCTCGCTGCTAGTCCGCAGCCTCTGGTGTTTGGGGAAACACGCTTGAGGTTATGTGGCGAACCAGGTATAGGGTACCTTTTATGTGGCTCCAGATTCAGGGCGTTACAATATTAGAGGAAATTATTCTCAATTTTTTCAAATTAATAGAAATGAAAAGTAATTGGTAAAATATTAGAAAAAATGAGACGTAATTAGTAAATTCTTTTAGAAAAGAGTTATAATTAGTAAACATTAGCCAAAATGAGATTTAATTATAAAAAATAGTGTAAATTAATCATAATTACTAACAATTTGTTGAAATGAGCAGTAATTAGTAAAAATTAATAGTAATGAGCTGTAATTGTAACAAATGACAGGTAATGAGTGGGAATTAGTACAAATAACTAGCAATGATAGTGAATTTGTATAAATTCGCATTAATGAATGGGTGTTAGTATAAATAAGTTATAATGTGAAGGAATTAGTATAAATAAATAATAATAAATAGTAATTAGTTGAAAATTTTAGCAATTAAAGTAAATTATTAAAAATTAACTGTAATGAGTTGTAATAATAACCATTAACAATAATTAAGCACAACTTGTAATAGTTTGATAACCAGGGATCATGAGGGAATCATGGAATGGAGGGGATGAAGGAGAATACATGGTGAATGATTTCTAGTGCCCCTAATTTCAGACCATTTAGAGAATAGGTAGTCATAAGCAAACATGTGAGTAATGGAAGGTGAAATTGATGGTAGGGATAATAATTGAATGCATAGATATTTTTTCCATTTTTTGGTTTAATCTCCATTCAAGATAAAATAATGTTTAACTGATAATCATATTACAAATGCCTGATTATTAGTAAACCATTATTTTCTCATGATGATATATTTAACTAAAAATGGTAAATAATCCATTAATATTTTCATTGTTATATCTCACATATTCTTCCTCTTCCATCAGTCAAAGATT
This sequence comes from Viscum album, assembly GCA_963277665.1. Classification (NCBI taxonomy): domain Eukaryota; kingdom Viridiplantae; phylum Streptophyta; class Magnoliopsida; order Santalales; family Viscaceae; genus Viscum; species Viscum album. Next base: position 1,060,419,977 of record OY728125.1, read on the forward strand.
TATCCGTGAATGCATCTTCTCCAATCAATATGAACCCAATAGTGCTGAAATTATTTCCCTCTATTATCACCTCCATCTGTACTCACTTCATCCATAGAGTTAAATATAGAGTTAAGGGAATAAATGTGGTGATGGAGATAAATAATAATAGTGTCCCTTTTTTTCAGACACTTGGGTGGATATAAATTAATGTGTAAAACTCAGATTTCACCAATGACTTCCTTTCCTCCAAATGGTCTGAACATAGGATCACATGATGTCTTCTAAATAAATAATCTCACATTTTCCTCAACTTAACAGACTCTAATATACCCTTCCCTAATTTTTCTATTACAACTATCTATTTCTATTAATTTTAATTAATATAAATTAGAAATATTATTGGTAATTTACCAAATTAGAAATAAATAGTGATAATTAAATAAAATTGAGAATATTTATGATTAATTTTTAATTTTTCTTATTTTATTTTTATTTTTCGGGTAGTCTATTCCTTATATTTGATTAATCATATGAAATATTTTTATTTAATATTTTTTCCATAAATATGATACTAGAATATAGAAAACAATCATTAATACATGATAGCAATTGAAAAAATCAAAGCATGAATCCAAATTTTTTTGTATGAATTTGGTATATATTGATGGTGTTAAAGAATTTTTATCATTTTCATAATTTAAATATGATTTTAATTTAGAAGGTTTTATTGAGTGTCTATTTAATAAATTCTATCTAAGGATAGTTGAATCATTTGAGATTTTTGGGGTTACCTATTATGTTTTGGTTTTGGGAAAGACTATGTCTTTTATATCAATAGTTTGAATGTAGATCCGAAGAATAATTTAATAAATTACTTAGAAATATAATAGGTTTTCATGATTTTTTATATTATTTTACTAGTAAATATTTTCTATAAATAGGAACTCAGAAATATATTGATTTAACTTTTGAGTTAGAACCATCTCGATTTTATAAGTTGTTGAGGTCTGTTAAAGATGGATTATATCCCTATTTGAATATAAACAAATTTGAATTGGACAAAAAATTTATGGATATTAAATTAGATAATGTAATGTTAGATAAATATTTTTATCAAATATCCTCCTTTTTTAAAATCATTTTTACTTAAAGTAAATGTCTTTCCTATTAATTATTATGAGAGAAATATGCAAATTTGTAAATTTGGAAATTTTGATTAGGAGATGCATTTACGTTACAAATGATTACAAATTATATTATAATTAAAATAGTTCCATATTTAGTTCACCTATATGTAGAAAATTGAGGTAAAAAGAATCCCAATAAGGGATGTATTAGATTGGTATTTGTTTAACAGTTGAGGTATTTCCCACTGACACTAAGATTATAACATTTATTTATGTTTCAAAACATAGTTTCATCGATGTCATGGGAGAAAACATATTTTTCAACTAGTAAATCCTTAAATCATCCATATTATTTTGATTCATCGAAATGTTTTGACAATTTAAATCTTTATTTCAGAATACTATAATGTTTGAACGGGACATTATACTAATGGTTTTTATCCATTTAGTTCTTATGATAGTCATTTTTCTTGTAGTAATATCATTATAACTCTGTAAAACCTAATTACTTGGATGATGATGAATGGGTTATATATCATTTTGAAATTATCAATTCTAGGAAGTCCAGAAAATAATATTTAATCTTATTCAAAGACATTAATTGATGAGTAAAATTTATTTAGAGTAATGGTGCTTATAAATATGATGTTATTATGAATTAGAATTTCCCAATGAAAGCTACATTCTTGTGGATAATTAGTGACTTTCCTGCACATGACATGTCTTCTGTATTAATTACACATGTTCAAAATTTAATTCAATACTTTATGAGTGAATTAAAATTGATTATTCTCATAATTGGGAGAAAAACTTGTTTTTCTATCATCACATATTTCTTCTTATTGATCATCCTTTCTAAAGAATCCAAAAACATTTAATAAATCGTACAATTGAAATATATATCGTAAAAAATGATATATAGTATTGATATAAAATCAATTATCTCTCCATTAACTCACATTAAATTTATACCATCTCTAAACTAATAAAAAATATATGGATTTGGGAAACATGTCAAATGGATAAAACGATGAATTTTTCAGGATCATCCATATTTTTCTATTTTTTTTATTTAAAAAGTTGTATGTCATGAATATTGAGATGAACTATTTTGGTTATATATTTTCTACATTTTTTACACACTTGGTAAGACCAAAGATAAGGTTATTTCATTATTATATCTTTCCCAAATTTTCAGGTAAATATTACTAGATAAATTTAAAAATAATAGATCACTTTAGTTAGTGATTCCAAAAATGGCTTATACAGTTTTGAAAGAAAATAATTTATTATTTTTTAGTGGATTGTGTATTTGAGGCTATCATATGGTTATGTTTATGATTTTTTATGATGTGTCGGAAATAGTTAAATTACCTAATTATAATGTCCTGATTTAATGTTATAATGGAAATACCTCTCTTAATTTTATTTAGAGTTTTGTGGAATTATATGATTTGTGATGCACTAATAGAAATATCTTATTTTTCTGAGAACTTTTTATAGATACAATAAAATATAATACACATAGAATACTATAAAGAAGATGTTTTTTGAATTTTTCGTAAACTATAAAAGAAATCCCCATCATATTTCGTCGATTTAATAGAACATTTGATATTAGATTTTCTATATGATGAAAATTGTGGAGGGCCAGTACATTTTTTATAGATTTAATATTTGAGAGTTTCCTGAAAGAAAAATTAAAAAGTTTTGTAATAAAGAATTAGTTTAATGACCAATTATTCAAGTTTATTTCAAGAAGAAATTATTTCTTTTTCTCTTATTATTTCCAAACTAAATATCCATCAAAAACATAACTTAATGGGTTATAATGAGTGGAATGTTAACTATGAAATGAATATTAAATTACTAGTTTTTATTGAAACTGAATATGGCCTTGGTGGATTTTATGAATGATGGATTCTAGATAATAAATATCACATGGATCAGAAATGTGTTCTTCGCAAATATGAAGAAATGACATGACTTGTGAAATGAGTTCTACTATAACAGTTTCATTAAAAAAATTACAAGTGAACTAATGTTGATTTTGTTGTAGATTATACAATTATCATATCAAGAAACACTTTCCACACATTTTACCAACTAACATTGAAGAATGTTAGAAACAATATTTTTCCTACTCATTTCAAAGAATTGTTTTGTAAATAATTTATTATTTAACATATATAATCAAAATATAATTTTTTACATAGCTATTTTCTGTAATTTTTTTGGTATCACAATATACTGATAAAATTGATAATTGATTATTTTTATTGCATAACCCACCATAAAAAATGGTTAAATTTTATAATTCATATGCGGTCAATGGTTTTCGATTTCATACATTAACATTTGGTGAATCAGGAAAAACACTAAATAGTGGTGTATTCTTGAGATTATCTCATCATAATGGGAGTGAAGTTCTTTTTTAAGAAATTATGGATAAAATAATTGAACTAAATTATTTGAGAGAGAATTATATAATGCTGTTTAAATTCTACTGGTTTGTTATTGATATAGGATTGTGTGTTAATCCAAGCCATGGATTTATTGAAATTAATTACAAAGTCCATCTTGAATTAAATGAAAAAAAATTTAAAAATAAGGAAAATATAATTTATTATTTGAACAATTAGGCATCTTAAATAGAGTTAATTGATTTTTGTATAATTACAAAAATTAAAAGCTATAAAAATTAGTTTATGAAATGTTAATACAGTTTTGAATTGTAAAAAATTAAAAAATTTCAAGAGGTATCTCTAAATATATCTTATCATTGGAGATACATGAATCTGGATGATGACAAACCACAATAATGTGTTAATAGTGATGATGATGTAGATGATGTAACAAATGAATTTGAATAAAATAGTGATAATTTGTATGAAACTATAATGAAAATTTATGATTCTATGAAGGAAGACAAAGATATTGAAACCTTCATATATTCACAGAAATAAAATATTTTTATTATTCGAAAAAAGAAGGATAAACTCATAAACGAATGATGTTTTTAACAAAAAATGACACACCTCCTAAGATATTATCAACCTAATCCAAAAAAATAAAGTAGTTATATTTCGATACCTTGAATAGCCACCATTCGATGGAGCTAACCTCCCTTTTGATATTTCCCTTCATGGGATCCTCAAAATAAGATTTCATCTTGTCTTAGGTATATACATTCTCTTCTAGGATTTTTTTACCCTCATTGAAATCATGTAACATAATTTTTTCTTTTCAATCTATGAATATTATTCTTCATTCAAATCATAGTAAAAAGGACCTTAAAACATTCTACTTCCATCCCCCTTTGAGATATTGATCAAGAAGGACTCCTGAAACATTTCCTCATTATAATTCATGAGGATATCCTAGTATTTACTAGTTTAATATCCTCCATATTATAATTCCCTAGAGTAGTGGAAATTATTTCCCCTTCTTGCATCTCAATCGCATCATCATCCACTCACCCCACATGCATAATAGACACTTTATGATTACTCTTAAGATTTTCAATAGTAATAGACAAACTCATTTGTGTCAGTTTAACTTTTCTATAGGATATTTTAATATGAGGACTTGGTAAATTTGATTATTCATTCATTCATTGTGGCATCCGCATATGATGAATAAATCCATTTGAATCCATAAGTGTATTTATTCCTTTCTTTGAACAGGTTCAAAGATATTCTTCTGCCATTTCCAATTCTTTCAACCATGAGGACCAAGATTGTGATGAAGAATCATTATCCACTTTGTTATCATATAAACTTAATGTATTATTTTCTTGTTGGTTTGAATCCTTATCATTCCCTTCCCAAAAGGGAGACAAAATATTCTCCCAACACTAAAATATGGTTCTTAGAACCTATATTTTTTTAATATCTTCTTCTATACTAGTAATAATGGGGGGATTACTAGCCTCACTAAAAAAATGTTTAACCCAAGTATAACATACCCTACTCATAAAATTTAACCCATCTTCCATACTTGAACTAACTCCCTACCTGTTATTTTTCTAGTTGATGATACTAGAATAAATATTCTCTCTTGATTCTTAAATGAGGAACTCTTAATGGAAAATGTAGATAGACTTCACCACATCAGCGTATGAGGGGGATTTAGTTTTCGGTACCACACACACCTGCACAACCTCTTCAGACCTTCTTTATATAGGGGAGTTATATTCTATGAAATTAATTATCTAGATTATGGGTGATGTGGGATAATATCCCCATTTATATATGACACCACATGTTTGATCATTAGATGGTACAAGAAAAAAAAATTAATTTTGAAATTTATTTAATTATTACCATTTTTTATTAATTATTTGTTGGGGTTATGGTATCAAATAAAATATAGAAAGTGGAAATAAATCTTGGAATCTTGGGAGGCCTACAAGCATGATAATTATTATCAACTTCTTCATTGTTTTTCAAAGGTAGCCATGAATAAATATTTAGTCATGGTTTTTTATCAGTCTTGATGGTGTCATCAACCAAGTTATATCACTTTTTTGTTTTGGGTTGGATTATGCTCAGAAATGATGGAATAAAGTTTTCAAAGGAAATCATGAATTAGGTCAGCATAACCTGGGGTGTAAGGTGTTCATGCATTGATATCCTAGTCATATGTTCAGTATTAATCAACAACAAGTGGTATGCAATTTTATTTATTAAGATTTTTAAACGTTACTACAAAATGTTTATTTTGTTATTCATATTGAAAATTAAGCTTCTTGACATTTTATAGTTTTATATTTATCATATGATGTACAATGATCCTATCACTAGAGATATTACAAGTGGACGAAAATATCAAATTGTCGTCATTATAATTTTTTTTATTAAATATAACTAAAAATTATAATTTATATATTTTAAATTCATGTTATTTTTTAATAAGTTACATGAGGTTGAAAATTCTCACACACATGATTAGAGTTTGGCCAAGAGTGAGAGATAGGCCACCGATGCATCCGTATTTGATGAAAAAACATGGATAAAGGTGAATATGTATGCTTTTGAGAAAGGATGAGTTATTGGAATTTGTTCAGGATTTAAACCAAGAAATTATTATGGAAGTGTTGTGTTTTCATCTTCCAGACCAATGGGATAACATGGAGTTTCATCATCAGTGGTAGTAGAGTATGAGGAGAAGATAAAAGCTCAAAATGAGGTTATAGAGACCTAGTGTAGAGATAAAGAAGAGTTTTATCCACCACATGAGTAGCAAAAGGAGGAGAATTTTCCCCCACATAAGTAGGGACAACAACAATTGATGGAGTATATGTGACACTTTCATTGGGTATAGAGATGGAGTTCCATCCACCTCCTACTCAAGATTTTCAACCCTTTCTTTATAGATTTATTTAATTTTTTGATACATTTATTATCATAAAAATTTCAATAATTCTTTTATAATATTGTTATTAATTTTGATATTTATAGTTTTATATACTCTTTTATATTAAAATGATGTTTTTATATTTGTTTTATGTATAAAATTTTTTATTTTTTATTTTTTATTTTTTATTTTTTATTAGTTTAAAAATTATTTATTATATTATTTGAAATGAGAGTTTTCACCCAATGAAAAATAATAATTCATTAAGAGTGATAAATCCCATATCAAATCCTCATGTGTATATAACTCATGATTGTTTTTTTATGAGTGGCTCCTCCGTTGCAAAATATACTTCTTTATGATAATCCATCCTATAAAAATATCTTCTGTGACATGTTTCTCATCTACGATTAATTTTCAATGGGACTCCATTTAATGTTACCCTTATCATTAAATTGACCTTTCATTAGTGTTTATTGGTAATAAATTGTCTTAGAATAAAATTATATTTTTATGTCATAGGAAAATTTTGGTATGTAATCCCATAAAATGTATGATATTTAAGATTCAAACGTATTTATACAACAATTTCACTAAGAATATAATTTGAAACAATATGTGAAAGGAAAAAGAGGTCTATTGTAGAGATTTTATGATTTTTTTGGAAGCCTATTATATTTAAAAAAATCAAATCTAGATATTGTGAATGAATTAACCTGTTATATCATGTATCATAGTGCCTCAAAAGAAACTCATTTTATAGATGGAAAAAATTTCTCCGATATATGAAAAAAAAAATTATTTTGGAATAAAATATAACAAGTCATGAAATATTGATTTTTTTCTATACAAATTCATATTGGGTAGGTTGTGTTGATAATAGAATAACCACATATGATGTAGTTTTATTTTAATGGTAAATATGTGAGAGTTATCATACTCTAGAATACAATCTGATAACTCTCATAATATTTATAGTTGATTATATAGTCTTCACTCAAATTTCAACATAATTAATGTGTATGGAGACACAACTAGAATCTTTTTGGTTGATGTAAAGTTACATTTTATCTTAGGTTGTATTAATAAATGTTCTATAAATCTCATTAAGAATCCAGTGAAACATTTATTCCATAAGATCATTTATATTAAATATCACTTCATCAAAAATAATGTAGAAATAAATAAACTAATGCATTAGTTTTTTTATATTGAAAAAAAAAGATTCATATATATTCAGTAAACCATTTCCAAAGGAAACATTTCATATGATGAGGTTAATTATGGGTGTGAAATATCACTCTATTCAAGAATAATATATGAGACTTCCATCCCCTCTCATATATTGTCTTTATATAGGGTTTTAAAAGGGGAATAAATATATAATATAAATATATCTGTTAGTATTTCTTTACCATTCTTCGGGGACAACATATTTATGGGGTTTTTTGAAAGGAAAAGGTTATTATCTCCATATATGTGAATTGTTTTAATATTTTGTTGAATTGTGTGTATGAACTATTTTTAATTGAATCAATTTTGAAGATGTGGGAATGGAATAAGTTTTGAAACATCTATGAATCACACCTTTATGAATATCATGGTATTGTTGTTCAATGATTCTAGTTTCCTAAAATTAGTTTTCTCATGTAGGATTGAAACTATTGGATATGTAATCCATTTATAGAGTTTCAACATTTTAGTGACTTACGTTCATTGGTTGATAATAAAATTAAAGGGGGGGATTATAGATACTGAGAAGCTTTGTGTTGATGTTTTTATTAAGAATAAAGATATTGTGAAGAACAAAATAATTTCTTATGTATTGTATTATTTGTCAAATATAAATTAATTTTCAATAATAATCCTTTATTATAAATATTATGGACTATTTTTCTGGAGTTTCTTATCTTATTCCAATGGATTGAGGTAATTAGACCGAGTCCAATGGACTGAATATATTATGTGGAGGGTGGATATAAAATTTTACCCTATTATTATCACAGTTCAATTAGATAGAGATGTTAAATAATGTCAAAATGAGAGATTATTTTATGTTCTCAAAAGTATTAAATTTCATGGTTATAAAATTGTATTCATAATTATATATTATGTTAATTGAAGGAAGAATATTTGTTAGACCATCATATAGAAGATTTTTGAAATCTGTTGATGAAGTTGGATCAGAAAGAGAAGAGTATGTATTCTATCGAATGAATATAGTAACAAAATAAAAAATATTATAATGAATTCTATCAAATAGAGAAAATATGGTTTATCAAAGAGACTCTACCAGATATAAGTTTTTGATTGATCAAGATAATGTTCCCAAAAAAGGTCCTCTGATAGAGGAAACATGTGATTATAATCAAATGGAGAATTGTGGAGGAAGCTCAAAATTTCATCATACAATTGTTTCCAATATAAGGTAATAAATAGACAATTTAATAGGGATCCATTAGTTAAATTATTATAAACATAAAAATATGAAGTCTACCGAACATAGGGAAGCCATATAATAAAGAATCTTTTGTGGTTATCAAACATTTATGTTCCTATGAAGAATAATTGGATAATTTTTTTGAAATATCTATAAATTTTATTGTAAATATATTAATTATGATGATTTTGAGTTGGATGTTTAGAACATCGATAATAATGGAGGGAATATCATGATTCTAGACTAGATTTTAGGGAGGTTTAAAAAAGATTGATGTTGAGATATTACAAAAGTATTTGTAACAAATATTGACTCCTGTAATTTAAGAAGATTGAAGGTGTTATAACATATAATTACATGACAAGGATATTAAAATTAGGAATTGAGAAATTCAAATTTTAATTGTACTTCTTCAATCATTTCAGAAAAAATTTACGATATAATGGTAAGTAGGATTTATGACTAAATTTTGCTGATGTTTATGTTATCATGTGTATTTATTAAAGATGTGATCTACTAAAATAAGGGGCTAATATATCTTGTTTCGCAACAATAGATGAATTAATATTAGGTATAGTGATACCATAGAGTATCATCCTGTTATTTAGTATTAGAAAAATAGTGTAGAAATATGATTTGATGAGTGGGGAATCAATTTGTATCTATCAAACTAGGTACTAGATTAAGGGTATCATACCATGGATAATGGATAATGGGTACCAAAAAAATGTATCAAAATAGAAGGTTTTGATGAATAATTTTATACTTATTTTATTACATAGTGTTATTTAATAATGTGAATAGGGGGAAAACTTATAACAAAAAAAGTGTTTGGAATGATAAAGTTGTACAATTACAATGTTTAATCCTATTGATGAAGGAAATTTTGTAGTTGAAAAAAATTCTTTCATTTTATATATGTGATGTTCACATGAAATATTAAAGGCCTATAGGTCTATAAATGTAATTAATATTCCATTCTTGTTGTAACTACTAAAAAGATGGTTTTAAAGTGGTTTTTTGTTCAAAGATTACTTTCAAACCATGTTAAGGACTAGCTACTCTTATTCAGTTATAAACCATTCCAAAGACTATATTCCAATGGGAGTGTTTTTTTATTTCAATCTGAAAAAACTCAATTCCTATAAAACAAAAATGATATTTGTGTCTAAATTAAGAATACATAGGAAGATAAGATCATTGATTCACAACTCCACGTCTTGGTGATCACAGATATATTGATAAATCCTTTTATAATCATCATATATAATGAAAATAAACATATTAAATACTTTTTTAAAAATATTTTTCATATATATTACATTTTTAAGGTCCTTTTATAATAATTTTAAATACACTCATTTAATTGATCTTTCTTACATCGACCAATTAAGGTTGTTTGGCTACTTTATCCCAAATTAATTCAACATATTGTTCGTCTTTAAAATTGTTATGAAAGGGTTCAATTATATTTCCAATGTTAACAACATCAGTAATATAATTTTTATTAATTGTATACAAATTTTTAATCATAAATTCATTGTGGTGATTGAAAAATGGATCAAATCGGTTTGTGGATGTGGTAGTCCACACGTATGCACAAGCGATGTTATAATTTTCCAATGAATGGAAGGATAAGATGGTAGAATATTTATTAGAATAAAATAATAATAATTATACCATAAATATAATATATATTCATTAAATATATAATTATATCCATTTAAATAATTTGGTGATGAAAAGCGAATTACATCGCTACAAGGAGACGAAAAGTCATACACACACACAAGTAATTGTTTATTTTTCTATAGGATTGAAAGGATATAGAAAATGGATATTCCATTAACCTAAAAAATATATATATAAGGAAAATATACTAATTAAATAGTTTTAATATGGTTACCATTGATATTTAGGAGATATAAGAAAAATGGGACCTGAATAAACCTAATTAAAACATACACCTCTTCTTTTGGTAACTTTGTTTGTCTTACACAATAAACCACATTGAAGTGATCTTTTGGTTATACTAGGGAATTTAGGATATGGGTTGGAATTTCGGGATGGTATTTGGGTATTTATTTTTCATTATATATCGCTCATGTATAGTATATAAGAGATGAGAGGGGGTTCCCTTTTTTATGTGAATGGGTGGAAAACATGTAAATAATTAAAACTGTATTAATAAATATATTTCATACACACTTTAAGTGGATTTAAATTTTTATATATTATAAGATTATAAGGTAAGTTCAAAATAAATCAACCTAATTTTTTTATTCGTGTTATTTTTTATCTTGGAGTTTTATCCCTTTATTTTTAACTCTTTTAGCTCATTTTACCCAAACCTGAAGTGATGAATATTTACCATGAAAAGTATTCATTTTGACTAAAAATCATCTTACATGTTACATAACATTAATTATGATTATTTAAAATATGGAATCCATTTTACTAGATTATATTTTTTGAATTGGAAAAAATTAATTTTAATATATGATTATATAATGAAATGAGAAAAATAGAAAAATTCATATTTTAAGAATAAAGTGACATCATAGAAAAACCAAGAATAATGTTTATTATGATGAAATTAATTATATTTTGTTAAATAAATGGATATTTATTTTTTAATTAAGAACAAATAGTGATTGAGAGAAGAATATGAAATATTTTTTTATTTTGAGAAAATTCATTACTTTGATTTCCAAAGTGTAAAACATTAAATTATAGTTTCAATATAATATTTTATATTTATAATTTTTATTTTTAATATATATTTTTTCTTTAGAAATATTATCAAAAAATTTTAAATTGTTCTTATATCGTTTTAATTTCATAAAATTGACAATTTATGTAAACTCAATATTTTTCACCATTCACCCAAAAAAACTATTTCTGAAAAATCTCAAAATTTCACCCCTTGATAATGTTGACATTATGAATTCAAAAATTAAATTCATATCATAAAATTTATTTTAAAAATTTTAAAATCATAAATTTTATGAAAATTATTTAATTATTATATATATAATATTTTATTGCTTCATTATAAATAAAATCATACATACTATATTGGAAACTAATGTGTTACAAAACGATATTCTCCTAGAATAATCTCTCAAATATACAATTAATTGTATTATAATTAGTTATCTATCTACTTGATTTATACACTTTATCAAGTTAGAATAACCACTTCTTCAATGATTGTAAGTAAACAATGCACTCATCATGTACACTATGCACTCAGCTCCTCTATTAAGTGAAAAAAGTAAAAAAAATAGATAAAATTTAGACAATCAGATAGATGATTATAATCACTATATATCATAATTAGGGTAACACAAACAATATTTTAAATATGAAACAATAGTTCATGAATAATTTTATTCTATTAATGGATTTATCCCCTAATATATTCCTCATGTTTGTTACTTATATTTTTTAGCATGACAGTTATCGGTGAAGAAAAATGAGAACAAATGATAGAAAATTGATTAAAATATGAAAGTGGGATTTATAGAATGAATGGAAAATATTATATAAAATAAATTAAAGTAAAAAAGTTAAACAAATATGTCCATATCAATAGTGTAGAGGAAAATCCATTTAACAATGCAACCCTTTTCTTATTTATAGAAATTGATTTCCTTTTTCATTAATATGATATTCCTATGTCCCTTTTCTGGCCAAGTACTTGTGATCTTCCCTCTTTAAAATCCTAGAATGGTTCCTTCTTTTCCACATAGTCACCTTTTTTAATCACATATTCTAACATCAATGTGATATATAGATATGTTTTTTTATTTCAAATCAATATGTTATACGTGATTTAGTCCAAGTGGATTTCTTTTATATGGTCATATATGTTTTGAGTTAGTAAATTAAATTTTTGTTTTTTCGTGAAAATGAGTTTCACAAATCCTTCAAAAGACCTTCTATAAACCAACTGTTTTAAAAATGTAACACAATCTGATTTTAAATAAGGATAATTGGGATTGATAGAATTGATGACATGAGACACCAAGAATAGATGTGAATATAACACCTTGATACATTATGATATAATTATTTTCAAATAAATTCAATATCTTTGCAATATTGTGATGCATGAAACATTGGGTTTAAATGAAATATGATACTCAATTAATATAAAATTATTTAAAATGTGACTATTTTAAAATTTCTATTAAGTTGGTGGGTATGAATAATAATAACCAAATTATGAAATATATATAGTTTGCAAAAGTATACAAAATTATTAGTTATCTATTGAATAGAAATAAAAAAAATACTAATTTGATAGAAAAAAAATATTTCTTACATACTTTATTATTCTAAAATTTCATTTAGTCACACTTTGAACACCTAATTTAATGTTAGTTTTTACCAAATTAAAAAATTTTCTAAAAAATGTAAATTTATTTTTTAAATTCATATATCAAAATTATCATTGGATGAAGGATTTGTAATTTTTTGAATAGATTAATTTTTTTGTAAATAGTGGAAAATATTAATATTAAATTAACCAATTAATAGACTATCACCAAGAATGAACATTCTCATATTCCTACTTGACTCCATGAAATATGATTGTTTACCAAACGGTGGCCCAAATAGGGTCTGATATAATAATCAATATTTCAACACCATCAATGTTTATAAAATAACTAGTCATTTAATATAAAATAAACTGCTTTTTAGATATAACATGAGTTTACGTAATACAATTATAAGTGATATTTCCTAGAAAATCAAGGATAATTGTCCTTATGAAAATAATTCCTAACAAAAATATGGAATTCATTATAATAAACATTAATCACATATCCCATGTAACCCTATTCCATGGTTACATAAGCCATGATCAAAGGAGTAGAAATGTCAACGGAATCTAACAGAGCTAAAAAATCAGATCCAAAAAGTTTAAATTTAAAGGTCTTACAATCTAGATAAATAAAAATAAGCAATACAAATCCAAGGAGTATAAATTTAAAAGGCATCATAGATGATCTGATCCGTGGACTATAAATTTCAAGGCATCATAGTATGTCAAGTGAATGAGATCGAATGAGTAGAAATGTACAATGCATACAAGTGGTTCGTCGGATCCAAGGAGTAAATATGTAAAATGCATCTTCACAATTCACATAATCAATGTAGTAGAAATTTCCAAGGCCCCCAAGAAATTTATTTGAACTAGATCCAAGGAGTTGAAATGTCCATGAAATCAAATTGGGTTATTCATTCTAAATTTTGAATTCCATTATCATTGTAAAAATTTCATTCAACATTTTATAAACCATTTCATTAATACATTAATTAATCATTTTGTAATCATACAAAATAATAGTAGTTATCCATATAATACATTTGATTTAAAAATTATAAGGTGAAATATGGTGCTTACAACCTTTATCACCATATTAAATTCCCAATAATGTAATGTTAGCTCAACATAACCCAAGGGGGGCCTACTCCTGGTAACAATTAACATCCCAAACCATTAGTGCTTTTGGTTGAGGTCAATAACCTCAAACAATATATATCTATACCAAAAAGTTCCTTATAAATGAATTTATCACTGAACTCAAGGGAATATAAATTTAGGAAGAAATTCCTAGAAAGTAATTTGGGCAGCACAACTGCATTATGGTATAAACAACTATGATAGTGGGAAAAGGTATAGGCCACCTACATTATACTGTTAGAAAATACTTATTCCATTCATAATCCTGGATTTTCTATAGTTCAAAGGGATATATAAGATTTTACAAATACCCTAAATATAGGTAATATCATCCTTCACCAAAATAGTTCCATTGATTGAAATAAAAATGAAAAAAGTTTCCTAAGGAAAAAAGAACTCAATAGTGGTTATCCAATGAGAAAAACAACTATTGATTTGAATGTTGATTGGTAAAAAAGATCAAATACAAATTCCAAGATTAAGGATTGATCTCATGAATGAGGAAGCTTTTTCTTTCCAATAAAGGTTATAAAAATAATATGAGTGTTATATTAATGTTTTTATAGAAAATTTTAGTTTAGTCAAATTAATGGGGCCTCATGGTTTTCCCACAAGGTTGGCCAAAATGTGTGCCAACTATGACCCATACACTACCTCAAGAGACCCATCACTTGGTCATGGAACATGGTTACCCAAACTATATTCTTAACATGATTCCCATCTTTTAAAAAGATTTCACCAAACGCATGGGTGTCTGTCCTAGGTCTCATGGCTTCATCAAATTGTGTAGCCCTAGATAGTCCACTAGTCCACCCTACCATGTTTTATCTATTTATGAATACTATGAAACATAGATTCTACTAACCATGTGTCCTAGATGAATCCTCAAAAATCAAAATCAGCATCCCTTGTACAATACCTAGACACTCCTATTTTCTCTATAACCTACCTAGACATTCCCATTAGAATATAATAAAGAAATGAACGATAATAAAAAGGTTTGTACCTCTCAGAAAATCTGGGTTCTAATAAATAAAATATATAGATTATTAAAAAAATATTATCTAATATACATATATTTTATTATATTTATGGAATAATTTTTATCCATGTTCTACTCTATCAATTGGAAACAAAATTATTGATTGGGTGTACGGTAGTCTTCTGCCTCACGAACCCATGTACCTCGTTTTCCATCAACACATCTCACAATTTTATATAATGATATATTTAATTTATATATATATATAACATTTATGATATTGTTATAATTTTTTATCTATAATATCATAGATACTATCTAAATTTCATGCTTTTTAAAAATATGAAAAGGTCACTCATGTGTATTACGGACTACCGCCTCACAAAGTAATGTGATTCAGTTTTCACATACAATTTTGATGGATAATAATAAGGATAAATTGATAAAATATATGAAATATATAATTATATTGATTATATAAATTTAATATACAATCCAAATCCGTATCCATTCATTCATTAATGGAATGTTATTGTCGCTCGAGCATATGTACGACCTACCCTCTCCATGAAGCGATGCAATTAATTTTCATGTCCATATTTATGATTGATTGTAAAAATGTATCCAATGAGTAAATTTTATATTAATAACATTATTATCATGTTTTATATGATTTTTCTTTATCATAAAAACATGAAAAATAACATTCATGACAAAAAATGAATCAAAAAATAGGAAAATTAACACCTAAAAATGAAAAAACTAAATATTATCAACAAAATGGTGGTAAAATGTTATAATTTGACCATATATGATATTAAAAAATGAATATCATTTTGGTATAAATTAATAAAATATTTACACCATTATATATGATGTTAAACCACATTCAATATGAATTAAGAGTAATGTAAGGGAGTTCATTTCAATTTCAATTCAGCGAGGCATATTGTATTGTTTTTCACCTAATTTATTTTATTTGGTTTATAAAATAACTTATTTAATATAATATCATTAAAAATTAATACTTAATATTATTTTAAGTATTTATTTGAATAATATCATATAATTTTAATTTACCTGAAAATTACCTAGTGGTAAAGAATTTCATAAATCAATTTTTTTCAATGGGTTATATTACTAAATTATTGTATTTAAAATTAAAGATTATGTGTGTAAATACTTAATAATATATTATATTATGTTTATATTTTTTTTAAAATTTTATATAAATAATCTATTCGTTTATTAATTCTCACATCAATGATAGGATCTTGGTAATATTTTATATCAAAATATCATTTTTATCATGATTTTTTATACATGATTTTACAGTAACGGAATTTGTATGATAATTTTCTGAAAAAATCCTTATACTTTATTTTCCTCTAGTTATTAAAAAAATTATCATGTAATAGATCCATATTATTATATATGTTATATATAATTATTGATGAAAAATTTTCAATGAAACATCTTATCATTTCTCACATCAATTGAAACTCATTTTTATCTCAAATCCATGTTTTCAAAAAAAATTACAAAATGTTTTTACCACTATCAAAATTATTTCTTATTGTTATTTTTACCTATTTTTTAATTTTTAATTTTTTTTGAAAGGAATATTTATGTTTTTTTAAAAAAAATGCTTGTTTGGTTTTTATAAAAAATGTAAAAAAGAACCACTATTTTAACATCTATGGTATGTACATAATTTCCCATTATCTTGCCCACTCAATGTTTTATTCTCAATAGATTTCCATGTTTATTTTCAATGATATTGGTTTTCAAAATATTTTGTGAACTTTTCGACTAAGAAATTTTTTGGAAAAGTTAAAATGTTGTTTTTCTAATTAATATTTTTAATGAAATCCTTATTTTATTTCTATTCATTAATATAATCAGACCTTTATTTTATGAATGATCCAATGAGGATATGTTGTATGGATACCATTCTTATTATTACTTTTCGTTTTTTTATTAGTTTTACTAGGGAAAAATTTGTATTCTATTTCATCATTAAAAAATTTAATCATTAACTCTCCCTTAATATATTCTCATTCTTGTCACCATTGGACATTAAATTCAAAATAATTATCCATGTTATTTATTTTATATATTTTTATAATGTAAAATAAAAATAATCCATACAAAGATAATATTAAATAAAAATTTATATGAAATTTGGGGAAATTACTCTTAATAAAAATTCATTACCTGATACATGAATTTGTTGATATAGAAGATTTTTCAGGAATTCAATCGATAATTTGAAATATGTGGAATTATTTGGACAGATATATATATATAGGCAGATCTTAGTTACAGATAGACACTGAATGAATTAGTAGTCTCATGAGATGAATTATATTCCTTTATATAGTTAAATTGTGTTCTAGGTATATTTACCCATAAATTTTAAACTGTATTTGAAAAGATCTTTATAATAGAGGTATCACTTTGCTGAAGATTTTTGCTTCCAGTAATTAATAATTTCATTAATTAAGAATTTAGTTATTATTAACCATGTTATATTCACAAAGATATCATCTTTATATGAATTTAATTATCAATTTATTGATTAAATGGTATATGTGTTCATACATATTTAACTTCTTATATTGATTATGACTTATTTATTATTCTTCATTTATTGATGATAGATTCCATTTACATAATTATTCTATGAATATAACATCAACTTTATTTTTTTATTTTCCCAGGAACCCGGAAAGTGAACTACGAATTATATTATAGGTTATTATATAACGAATATTGATATTCTTAAAAAAAATATATTAAAGTTTTATAGATGTAATTAAAGGCTCTTGTATGTATCTATTTTACCAAAGACTACAAAACTATTAGTTCTATTAGGATATAATCACTTGTGTATTATTAAAATGTAATAATGTACCATTAGCTATAGTATATTAGTGTAGGAGTATTTATAGTGGGTATCAGAAGATTTTTAGTATAAACCTTGGGAATTTCATCAATAAAAACATAGATTACGAAAAATAATCCTATGATAAACTTTTGGGAAACGTGTATAGGAATATCATAAACTTTTGAAAAATAGTATAATATATGGTTTTTTGTAGATGTAAATAAATTTATAGATAATATAAGTGTTTTTGGTAAAAGAAACTTTTTACCTAGGGGTAACAACTTTGAAAAAGACATGTTGGTCTTAACTCGAGCATTACCTGGAACATGACAATGGGCCTTATTGTGCACCTATTTTAAGCCTCTTGGGGGATATTCTTTTGATAATTCTCATTTTTTTACAAACCACTATAAATTATATGAATATTTAATGAAAATGAAGAAATTTTTTTAATCATTATGTTGGTTATATTGAAAAGACGATATCCTGATTTATAAATCCATAAGCGATTCTTTATCATTTTGTGGCTTCCATCTTTTATTATTATTTCTCACACTATGTTTTTTGTGTTTTTTCAATAGTTAAAACCCAAATTATTTTTGTTGACATTTAATATGAATGAAAATGTGGTGATAATGAGAGAAAAAATTGTATTATTAATGGAGTTAAATTTTATTTTTATTATTTATAATGAGTTATCCAAAAATATTATTAACAACATATACCTTATCCATCTCTCAAACTCCCCAAATAAAAGAATGGTGGAGTTTTCTAAGACCATAGGTGGTAGAGACCAATGATGAATGAAGGATTGATTTACTTCATGTATGAAATGTGGAATGAGACACATATTAATGTTTCTCAAAGAAATTAGATAGTGTTTTATATGTGGAAAATAGGGCCATAAATAAATTAATTGCTATGAAAAAATGAAGAGTATAATGGAAGGAAATAAATTTCATCACTGGGATTCATTTATAGTTCATTTTCATAAATGAGAGAAACATGTGCACTATCTGAATTAATTACCTCTTCTATAGGATAACCCATAAAAAATGTAAGGATATTTTTTGAAATAAAATGGTTGATATGTATTATTATTGGGATAAATTAATTAAATTTGTAGAATTATTTTTTCCAATGGTATTTTGGTTATAGGACTCCTGAAATATATAAATATTATGTAAAATTTATTAATCATATATTCCTTAATTATATTAAGTGCTATAGATCCCATCACGGGTTTATGAATTTTGGTTGATCACAAATTCATAGTAATAAGAACCCATTTCAATAAAATTGTGGTAGGAATATTTCATTATTAAAAAAAGTTAAAAACACTTATCAGAATAAATCCTTAGGGTTTAGTATATAAAAAAGATATTTGTGGTTGAATGACTTTAAATTTTTTATTACCTAAGATTAAATATGTTGGTAACCTTTATAGTTTATTTTAATTTTTTTTCATAATAATTATCTGTCATCACAATTTTAGAGCGTTATAGGAATTATATTAATATAGTATTGTAAAATGAACAACTAAAATGATTGGTGACAAACCATTGCATCCAAAAAGGCTACAAGACTTAAACCCATAACTAAAGGGAGACAAGGGTGTTCTGTGTACCACTAGCCTATGTAATCGTCTAGTTAATATTTTTTTACTTAAATGGTTTGATGTATAAATATTAATGATGAACTAGTGGTGTTAATGTTGAGTTTTCTAGATTAACATATTATATAGTATAACATATTTTGACTATATTGGTTTTTGAAAATATTTAGAAACACACAGAGACTTTTCACTCTTTTAGGGATATTATGATCCATTAAATGTAAATTTTAGTTCTTTATGCATAAAATTCATTTTTTTGATATTCATTTAATTTAGTATGAAATTAAGTGAAAATTGATCACTGTAAAAATAAAGGATTACATTGTTACCATGAAATGGAAATATATATTATAAGTATATTTTCATTTATTTATAGTCTATATGGTTAATATATTCCACAATTTTATAAAAAATGATCTTGAAACAATGAAAGTGGTATAATATTACATACATATCCAATGAACCAATTAGCCTTTTAAATCATCACATATTTATAGTTTTGAGGTCAATAAATTACCATTGATAATTCACTTTCTTGTGATCAATAATATCAATCACTCACTATAATTAATGATGTTTTTTATTCATGTTTATATTTTTTATACCTCTAATGTTATCCTATTTGGAAACCTAGAATATATTATTACATTTATCCTTTCTACTTCTCCTTCTCCCATATTAAGAGGATTTTATATTAACACTTTTTATGATGTGGGTATACAATAAAAGTTTTTTCAAATTAAAACAATTTATTACAACGATTAATATTAATTTTTGAGGAAGTAATTTATTTATGTGGGGTATAATTTAATACCCTATGATTTGAAAAGAAGATAATTAGGTTTGATAGAATATTCAACTCATGACACCAAGCTTAGAAGATAATATAACACCTTCAATATTTAATATATAATTAATTTCAAATAAACTAAATATCTTCAATAGCTTACTATTTACACAAAATTGGGTTTAATCAAAACACAATACAGTAATTTATCAGTATTGTTTCTAGTGTTACCGTTATAAACTAGCAGTTGTTTTGGAGGGTATTAATATTACCAAATAAAATATGGAAATTATATTTTTAACATATTTATAAGAAAATTAATTTGTAATCTATTTATAAGAAATAAATTAATAATTATCTGATAGAAATTGAAATGTATTCTGAAAAAAAATATTTTTTCTAGAAGGTAGTTTTGTTGTGTTTTGTGCACATAATTTAAAATAAATTTCCGCCTATTTTAGAAATTTTTTTAAAAAATAATTTTCTAAAATATACATGTAAAAATTATCCTTGGGTTACTTTTTCAGAATTTTCTAAAAATATTTCCTTTTTAATGAATATTGAAAGACTATAATTTTTAATACAAAACTTCTTATTCATTTAAATTAATTAAAAATATAAGTAATGTATGAAATTTTTTTTAAAGAAACATTGGTTCAATTAAATTTCAACTTTACAAATTCAGGTCATTCTAATCAATTTCAATTTGAATTATAATATAAAACCTTTTTAATCTTTTGAATGTTTTTCTGTGAAAAAACAATTTGACACGTCTATATGATTAATTTTAAAATTCATTCATCCATTTATATAATTTGGATTTTTAAAATTGTATTATATATTTTAGACCATTATATTTTTTATTATCAACTCTTTTCAATATATTTTTATGCCATTATGAATTTTAAAGGTGGTAAAAGGTTTTCTGGTGTGTTAAAAATTGAAGGAAATAATTATAAATTATCTACAACATGGCCAACACGAGTTTCACTTCCATATTTTGACCTAGTCTCCTCTAATGTTTGAGAATAGACCATTTTTTAGAAATATTCCAGGTCAAAAATATGTGTTAGCTTTATTATTTCAAAAATTCATATATGCTTCCTCACAAAAAATTATAAAATTTCAATAACTTTATTCACTTATTTACACCTTTCATTCCCTTTGGTTCAACCAACCCATACAAAAACATTCCTCCATAAACTATAGAAACATTATAGAGCTACTAATATAACCAAAAAAGGAACCACTGGTTTATTAAGAGGATATCTAAAGGAGGGTTCTCTAAGAGAGTGTAATTTTCATAATGGATATCTTTCTATTTATTTTTTCCTTTACCATCATTAATTATGTCTTTACACTTATAATGATATAACACCATTATTTCACATAAACAGAGACGTTTTCATGTTGATGTTATAAAATTTATTTGTACCTTCCTCTATAAAATGGGAAACATAACCATTGATCTTGTGTAAGAAGAATATCACCTTCTAAATTGACGTAACTCATTTTCTATCAACGTGTCTCACGAAATCATCAACCATGTGTATGGTAGACTACAACATTATGACAAAATGTGATTTGTTTCTAATTTATTATTTACAATGAATGTTACAGTGATTAATTTTAGGAATATATTAGATTTATATGACATGATAATGATCCAATAAAATGAATGTATCATACACTAACCTTAGCCTTTCACTCATTCAGGGAAAGATATCATCCCTCGTTCACACATATGGCCTACCATACCCATGCAGAGATGTGATTAATTTTACATTTCCAACTTTAAATAATGATTCTAAAAATGTATCACGTGATTAAATATGATATTACTAACATTATTATTAATCTTGAGATTATGGGAGTAACGCCCCGACCTTAGTTACCCAGAGTCGGTGCATTTTTTTTAATACATTGGCATGAATACAAGGAATCATGTCCCGAAAGACCGATCAGTTTAGTAATCTTGGAAAGTAGATCACATACACGAACGTAACATTACACATTAGAATATAAAACAAATCATAAATTTCCCTTTGATAATGCCATTAACCCTATAGCTTAACCTTACTTATTAACCATAATACACTTCTTAGAATTCTAGGAAAATAAAACATAAGAAAGGGGTGAGCTCAGATGTTCAGTAAGGATAACAATATAGCAGAAACATTCATAAATAATCCTAAAAATTTAAGGAAATGTATAAGAATAAAAAATAATAATTTTAAACATAAACTTATGCATAATATGGCCAATGTAAATAAAATAATTACATTTACTTATTCAATGATTATTATACTAGTCGAATAATCACATGCAATATCAATAGCCAATTTCATAATGACGGAATTCATAATGTCAGACTTCATAACCACATAGTCATAGCCTTGTGGTAGACTACAAATAAGATTTTTTCATGGCCATGTTCCAAGACACTAGTTTGTCTCATGATACCTACCGATGCATCGAGAAGCTATTGTGGGCTCCACCCATCACTTACTAAGCCCAATGCATTCATCATATAAAAAGGTTTAAAATAATATATACATTTGTATCAAAACTAGCATATTAAAGGTCAATACTTTATCCATAAACCATGAATAGTATAAAAATAACACATCCACAGTAAAAAATATCACAAAACATTCAGTACAGTATGAATGATTTGTATCATAATAAATCAACCCTGATCAAAAATAATATCCCGTAAAAGATGTTGACATAGTTGAAAATGATCAGTAAACATCATTGAGAGAAATATCCCTTTTTCATTAAATCACTTAAAAGTCACATAATTTATAAAGGAAGTCATTTAAAAGATTGTTTTGAATCAAATTGTATCATACCACTTTGAAACTTTTTAAATGAATTAACATTTTAAAACATTCATGTCCAAATTAATAAAACCTTAAACCCATTTTGAAAATATGGACATTAATGAGAAAGGTTTAGAAGAATAAATCTAATAAAAATTAAAATAATGTTTTAGTAAAAAGGTCCCTAAAAATTAATCCCATTGAAAAATCTCTTACGAAACATGGACATGGATAATAAATATATCCCAGTAGATACTTATGTAAAAATAACCTCGGATAATTAAGAGATTGGGAAATTAACCCTTACCTTACACTTTCCTTTAGTCGACGGTACGTTTAACCTCCTATATGAAGATCATAGTATGTTATCAAATTATACCAGAACCATATTAATATTTATTATATCATATATGATTCATTTATGAATTTATACTACCCATTTAATAAAAATTTCCATGTTAAATTAACATTTCGGGTAATAATCACTTTCTTTATCGTACGTGTTTCAACTTGAATCATTTTTACCGTGATTTAAATACTTCCATAATATAAACCCTAATTTTTATATCATATATATTTAGAATATAAATATTTTTAATGGTTAGATATATGAAATAGAAGGAACTATTTATGGAGATGGTAGGCTATAGGTACGCATAAACGATGTTTTTGTTTCCATATCGTATTGAATGGAAGTAAGTGAATAAGATATATGTAAGTAAATACATATATATATATTTAGTATCATTATTATGTCATATTTTACATACTTATTAATAATATATTTTTATAATCATCGTTGAATGGTGAACATGGGAATGAATTTCATCGCGTCATGGAGACGGTAATCTGTACGTACGCACAAGCAACAATTTCATTATATTGGTGGTGAAATCATATATAACTGGATGGTATATCTGTAGGTTTTGGGCATAGTGGAAGTGCATTGGTGTGTATGCCCAACATTAATTTTAACGTTAAACGAAATTCAATCTGAGATCTGTCACGATGTAAAACACTAAATCTTCAGAATAGAACGAGGAACGAAAAACTTAAGAGGGAATCCCGGAACTATAAAGATAGGATCATAATATGTTGGTTATAATTAATTTAATTAATTCAATAGAATAACCTTGGTGGAATTCTTTCTTCGTTGATGTATATGGTCTCAATCATGTGATCCGTCATTGCGTCGTAGAATCCATGTGTAGGATTCCTCTAGCGGTGATCCACACATGTGCCACGTATCTCCATACGTTGCTGAATTGATCTCCAGGTGCAAGCATGGAAGAACCATCGCATGTGATGTCTGCCTTCAAACTCCTTGGTCTCTCGGTCTTGAGAGCATTCTTGGAGGAAGGATTTCTTTCATCCTTGAAAGAATTCTCTATAATTGTTGTGCACAATGATTGATTGGAAAAGTGTTGGGGTTGTGAGGATATTTATAATCAGGTTTCAGGTTATAGAGTTATGAAAATAAATACATGTTTTACATGTTTTATTTATTTCATTAACTATTATTGAAAACCCCCATGTTTAATTACAAATTCCTTCACATGCGCCCACGCTGATTATAATTAATATAACAACAATGATATTATTTTCTCAAAATCCCGACTAGAAAAACTACATGTCGTGTAATAATTAATACACAGCCTATACCTGTTTTTCCTTAAAACTACACGGTGTGTATATTTAATATAAACAGAGTGAACTTTTATTTTCCACTTTCCATTATTTCCTCCACCATATTAATTAGTCCTTGACTAATGGCTATTTATTTCTTAAATAAATGTAACTGCATTACTTGCAAATAAATGTATCATTTCGCCCACAATATATTCTCTGAAATAACTAGTGTCAAAATAAATGCGATCAGGCATCCTTAAATAATTATTAAACCATAGTCAGGAAATAATATTTATTTATCTTGTTAAATTAATATTTAACAGAGATACATGGACACACATAGTGTGTGACCCTCCAGCCCTCTTTCTCAGTGGAATTAGGCGGAGCATGCCTAAAGTCCAAGGTTAGCGTCTAGAAACATGCCAATGCACCCATAGAGAAAAAATTTAATGCCGCAATGATGTGTCACCTCCTACGAACATTTATTGTGTAATACAATCCATTTGTCACGATATCTCACTCAAGTGGGTTGCATGCTAGTGCCATCAACCCATGTGCTCGATTATTCTTTCTTTGACTTTCTGGAATTGAACTCGCCCATACCTTACCATGGCCATGGATTTATTTAGGCTATATAAATTACATCAAAGGGCCTGAGATATATACTTCTATAATGTAATGAAATGTACAAATCTTTTCTCGCATTATCTATTAATGCAGTATTACTCATGACACATCCAACATATCCTACCTCGCTGTGAACAGTGTGTCATCACAATTTTCATCAATACATCTAAGTGTGCGAGTTGTAATATCCATTAATAATAATCCTAAATTCTAAGGACCAATACACAGGTCCATAGATAGGAACATCTAATGACACTATGATATGTGGATTTCCTACTAGCAGGTCTCGTTCTCATAATTATCTCTTGGATATTACCAAGGGTTCACACCATGAGAAGGTGCCTCAATGTTTTATGAGTCATCCCACCTAATGTTCGGTATTATTTGTGTCCCTAAAATGACATAATCCGGCCATAGAACATATATTAGAGAATAGTGTTATGGAACTTCTGGGTTCTCATCATAGCAGGGATCCTCCATGAATCTTTAATGCAACAGCTATCCTTATGACATTATCACATGCATTGTTACGCAGAAGAACAATCAAGATGTGACAAGGCTTTTATTAATTAATAAAGTACAAAGTAGTTAGTTCTAGGTCAGAAAATCCAACAATATCATATATAAAGAATAATGAACAAGTTATATTTATTATTAACATAAATTATACTCATTATCATACCCATCTAAATGATGAAGTGTTTGAATACTAAACTACACCACGACGTGGATACGGTAATCCGTACATGCGCACGTGTGATGAATTTTTCATTTATAGGATGGATATAATAACAAATATGGTTGTAACATATTTATAATAACATCACAATATGTAGGAGGTACTGATGTTATTATTTTCGTATCGAAACAACAAAGAAATTGGAAGTGGAAGAAGAAAATAACTTGAAAGAAGTGATGAAATATTAACTCTTCTTCCGGATCTTCCATTTGATTTGATCAAAAGGGATTTTAGGTTAGATTTCTGACCAAAGAAAGGCCTCTAGGATGAAGGGAATAAAGTTGGGAGGATATTTGGGAATGTTTTGGCCAATACAAAAGGCTTTGGAGGTGTGAAATTAAGATAAGAGGAAGTGCCCTTTAATAAGAGAGGTGAGTGTCACTTTAGGAAAATCATGAAATATTATTTTATAATAAAATAATTTTCGGTTTCTTATGGATATAAAATGATTTATTTATAAGATAAGGTGTGTATGGGTAGAACTAATCTCCACCAGTTTTTTTAGATAGGTTTAGGTCACCATAATAACATTATCTTTTAGATTTAACTCTTAGTTAGATATTTTTACTTTTATAGTGTCTTCATGTATTCTTACACTATATGTTTAATAAACATACTATAAACATCCAAGAGAACATAAAGTAGATAATTAATTACATATATAATATTATTTATTCCATTCTTCCGAACTTTAGATATTTTGGAATATTATATCAACCAATAATGTAGTATTTATTTTAAAAATTAATTTATGTCAATTTTGAATTATTTGGTATTTGTTTTTTTGTGAAAGTCATCACAACTTGATTACATAAAAAATATACATTGAATCAACCCCAAAATTTCATATTCACATATAAAATTATAGGATGTCATTAAAACATTGAAATTATATTTATTTTATTATTTATAATACCATTTATTTTACTCTTTCATTAATAACGTAATTAACGCATCATCATTATGTCATAAATAAATAAAATTATTTAATGTCTACAAATAATAAATAAAATAAAATTATGTAGGAAATATTTATTATCTTTTTAATGAATATTTATAGTCAAATTTATATTGTTTGTAACCCTATATTAAATATGGTTTATTTATTAAACGTTGAATTTACCACTTTTAACTATTCATTAAATAAAATAATAATAAATTTCCTAATCTAATATAAGTGGACCTAACGAATAATATTTTATTCCTAAAGTTTTTTTGGTCGTATTACACCTATCTAATAGAATGAATACATTTTAGGGTAATTATAATATCATTTTTACCCTTAATTACAATATTTTCTTTTAACCGTAGTAAATAAAAGTCAAAAGGTACTATTCAAAACAATTATTTTCATCTTGTTGAACCACATTTTACTTACTAATATTAACCGTGTATCTCAGATATTTAAAATTCAACTCAAATAAGCGGTAAAATTAAGTTTTATGCAAATGTGCAAATGTTCTTAGAAGGTGGGTAAAAGAGCTTAAAAGGTTCAATAAAAATTAATACATCTAGTTTAATTGTAAAATTACTCTAATGAATTAAATTGAACTTATATGGGTATTATATATCTATTTTTACATAAAATAAATTTAAATAAAATAAATAATTATTTAATTAAAAAGTCTGTATTAAATAAAAACGCCTTGTTTTTCACTATTCATCAAAATTTTAAAGTTTTCAGAAAAAGACCAAAAATTCATCCAAATAAAATTTTGATATTCAGAATTCAAAAATGAATTATATTTTACCAAATTAAAAACATATAAGTTGCATCAATTAATTTAAAATTAATTCTCGTTGTCAAATCCAAAAAGCGGGGTTTTAAATAGTAAAATCAATCACAAGATTGACATGTGTTTATGTAAAATTTAAATTTGAAATTAATTATAATGAACTAAATTTTATTAAATGATACAAATATAATGTAATTATACTTTAAATTCAGTCAAATTTATTATTTAACACTATAAATTATTTTGATTAAAAATTTTGATTTTAATAAAAACAAAGCGTTTTTCATTAATCATCAAAATATTAAAGTTATCAGAAAAGAACCAAAATTTTATCCAAAAAAAATTTAATGTATCACTTCTAAATGATAATTTAATTTCATTAAATAGAATATATAAAAGTGTCCAATATTGATTTTAAAAAGGGTTCTCCATTAAAATGCGGTAAAATTACATTTTTTGAAAAATAGTTCTTTTATTTGAAAAAAATGAATTTTTTCTTACATTATATCTATCAAACACATAATATGGATGTTAAAATTACATATAGTATATAAGATTCAAAATTCAGTTAATACTATTCATAACTTCTTTTTGAGCGGCTAGTTTGTTAAGTTGTGGTGCGCCCGAACTCAGTGTTGCAGGTAGCACAAGCTATTGAATTACATTTAATGAGATAATGTACAATGAAATCGTGGGGTGTTACATTCTAACCTCCTTCAATAAATTGTATCCTCACAATTAGAAGTTGTTCTTAAAAAATAAATGCTTAAAAATAGAAAAATAACTTTGTGGAAAAACAACATCAGAAATTGGGTTAATAAAATTTATTATTAATAAGAGGGAAGAGGAAATGAAAAAGTTACCACCAAATTATAATCTATATTAGGTGAAAATTGGTGAAAATTAGAGACACATAATTGGAGTAAAAATGTAAATATTTATATGGAGTTACTGAAGTCATCAATTACAAACAAGTGTAAAATTGTGGGCCTCAAATCCATCAATCTAAGATGATGTAAAATATCATCAATTCAACAAAATGTATAGTATTAAGATAACACATTTTTTGTTTTATGATCTCTTCCCCAAGGTTTAAGAATTAATTTATTCATAGAATAATATATATATATATATATATATATAAATATATACTTGGGAATTAGAGTTTCGTCCTTTAACTAATTCTTACCACAAACTCATGTTTCACTCCAAAAGATAACAGGAATCAAAAATATTCTATTTATCAAAATCTTATAGGGTTCAAAAAATAGTGAATTTATAATTCATTTTTCCGACTATTAAAAAAAGTAAATAATAAAAACCAATACATCAAGTATTCTAGTGGTAGGTGATCCACCCTTTTCACCCTTCGGTTGTAGGTTCAAGTCTCGTGGCCTTGACGGATGCGACGGGTTGTCGCCTGACCTCTGGGTTGTCCTTTTTATGACAATCCAAAATTAATCTCAGGAAAGGATTTATCCTTAAAAAACATAATCAATTACAACCTTTAGAATTATCCAAAATACTTCAGTTCAATCTCACTATTCAAAATTTATAAGGAAGGTGAACATAATGAAGATCCTTTTTTCCATGTAATGAATTGGGAATACCTTCATCATGTATTCTTTTAAAACACAGTAACACCCTGAATTACCATAAAACCTTATTGATTACATTTATTAATTTTATTCCTTATTTAAGATAGGATATACTCCTTCTATCCAAAAATTCTGTAAACTCCAACAATGATAGAATATGAAAATCATTAATCAGTTTCAAGGTAGTCAAGAATATCCAATATAATTTATCCAAATAAATCATATATTATTCCAACATCACTACCTCAATATCATAACCATATTATGGTTTATATTTATCTCAAGCATATATTTTCTAAAATAATTTACATACTATTGAGTCACTTTCCTTGGATCCACACAATATCAAGTCCTTAATGGAATAGTACTGTAGTACAATCCTTTTATACTTTATAATTCCTATAACATGTACATCATTAATACAATACTAAAATGAAATAATACTTTAATAAAAACATAAGAAAATCTAATAATTCATATTCATCTTTGGTATAATAATAACTTGATTATTATCCAATAGCAGCATTTGTGTGTATAATCTGATGATTTGGACATTGCTTCGTGAAGTGTCCCAACTCCTTGTAGATGAAGCATTATATATTTGAAACTTTTTTCCTACCCTTGAAATCAGGTAATTTGTGTCCTTTTTCTCCACACTTATAAAAAACTCCCATTCCTTTCAAGAATTTACCAAGGTGATTCTTTCCACAATTATCACATATGGTAAAATATTTATTTACCCTCTTCCCTTAATCCATTTTTCTCTCTTTCAGCCTTTTCTTCTCTTGCTTCCCTTCAAGGCCATAAGACCCAGAATATTCTTTACTTATCTTATTAACACATGATACTGTTTCTTTATATTATGAGAATACGTGGGAGACTATTTCCCTTTTTAATTTTGTATTAATACCATGAATGATATGATCCTTATTAATCTTTCGATCATACGTATTTCGGGAATTTTTATTCTTTCTACTAGGCGCCATTTCTAAACAAAAGAATACACTAGGTTAGTTTATAAATCTCAATGTATAATTCCAAACTTATAAAATACCTAACATAAATTGAAAAGATTATGCATATAATATTTAATCATAAAATGTTTTCCTTGAGGAATTATTTAATCCTCAATCCTTCATAATGGCATTTAATGAAAATGTAAATTATCCTAAGCATATCCCCTAGGAGTGTCGTAACCAAGAGTGCAGTAAGGCCCATTGTCGTGTACCAGGATACCTCGGGTAAAACCCAAAACTCCTTGTTAGAGTTTTCACACTTGGGTACATCTATGCCAAAGTTTCATCTACCTTCTTGTATACAGACAGGGATGTATTTCTTGGAAAATACACAAAATATCTACATTACCAATATTAATAGAAGTTCTTCTATAGTAATCCTCAATATCAGTCTTAGGGTACTGTACTCTAATTAGAGATTATCTAATTTATTTACAAGGTTGTTACTAAAATTCTTATGATACCAACTATAACGCCCCAACCCCAGTTACCCATAGTCGATGCATAATTTTAATACATTGACATGATTACAAGGAATCATGTCCCGAAAGACCAATCAATTTAGTAGTCTTGGAAAATAGATTACATTCATGAAAATTAAATTACACATAAGAAAAAAAATACAACATAATTTATCCTCTGAGGATTCCATTAATCCCCTAGCTTATCCCTTTATATCAATCATAATACACTTCTTGGAATTCTGGGAAAATAAAAAATAATAAAGGTGTGAGATCAGATGCTTAGTAAGGATAACAATATAGTGGAAACTTTCATAAATAAGAATAAACATTTAAGGCAATGTATAACACTAAAAAATAAGCCTTTTTAACCTAATATTATGCATAATATGGTAAAAATAAATCAGATAATTCCATTTACTTATTCACATGTATATTATACTAGTCAAATAATCACATGAAATATCACAATCCAATTTCATAATGATGGAATGCATAATGCCAGACTTCATAACCACATGGTAAAGGAAATTTTCGAAGACTAGAAATAAGATTTTTTCAAGGCCTTGTGCCAAGACACTTTTTGTCTTATAATACATACTGATGCATCGATGATCTATATTGGGCTCCACGCATCACATACTTAGTCCAATACATTCTTCATATGAAACGGTTTAAACATTACATAAACATTCGTATTAAAACTAGAATACAAAATGTCAAGACTTTATCCATAAACCATGAATGGTATAAAAATAACCCACCTACAGTCAAACAAATCACAGAACCATCAATACAATATGGATGATTTTTATCATAATAAATCAACCACGATCAAGTAAAATATCCCGTAAAGGAAGTTGACAAAGTTAAAAATGATCAGTAAAAATCATTGAGAGAAATATACCTCTTTCATTAAATAATTTAAAATTTACAAAAATTTATAATGGATGCAATTTAAAATATAGTTTTGAATCAAAGTGTCTCATACCACATTGAAACTTTTGAAATTTATTAACATATTAAAACATTAATGTTTATATAAATAAATCCTTAAACCCATTTTTAAAACATGGACATTAATAAAAAAGGATTAGAAGAATAAATCTCTAAAACATTTAAAATTGCGTTTTAGTAAAAAAATTGACTTAAAAATAATCCTTTATAAAAATCATTTATCAAACAAGGACATGGATAAAAAAATATGTCCCAGTGGATACTTACGTAAAAACAACCTTAGATAATAAAGAGATTGTGAAATTAACCATTACCTTGCACTTTCCTTTGGTCGAGGGTACGTTTAACCTCCTATATAATGACCATTGTATGTTATTAAATTATACTAGAACCATATTCATATTTATTATATCATATAATGTTTCATTTATGACTTTATAATTCCCATTTAATAATGATTTCCATGTTATATTATCATTTTGGGTAATAATTGCTTTCTTTATCGTACATGTTTTAACTTGTATAATTTAGATCATGATATTATACTTCTATAAAATAATACTTGATTTATATATCATATATATTTATAATATAAATATTTATAATATATAAATATATGAAATGGAAGGAACTATTTATGGAGACGGTAGGTCGTACGTACACATAAACGATGTTTCCTTTTGCATATCGTATTGAACGGAAGTAAGTGATTAAGATATATGTAAGTACATATATATATAGTTTAATTATTAGGTCATATATTACATACTATTTAAAAATATATATTTTTATAATCATCTTTGAACGGAGAACATGGGAATGAATCTCATCGTGTCGTGGTGACTGTAATTCGTACGTACGCACGAGCGACAATATCATTATATTGATGGTGAAATCATTTGTAATTGGACGGTATATCATATATACATATTCATTAACATGTTATATTTATTATTTACATCATTTATACTCATTATTATACCCATCCAAATAATAAAGTGTTTGAATAACAAACTACACCATGACATAGAGATGGTAAGCTGTACGTTCGCATGTATTTTGACTTTGTAATTTATATGATGGATATAATAACGAATGTGGTTGTACCATATTTATAATAACATCATAGTATTTATAAGGTACGGGATTTATTATTTTTGTATGGAAACAACAAAGAAATAGAAGGTTGATGATGAAAAAACTTGAAAGAAGTGATGAAATATTTACCTCTTCTTCGGGTTCTTCTATTTTATTTAATCAAAATGGACCCCTAGGATGGATTTTTGACCAATGGATGGCCTCTAGGATGAAGGGAGTAAATATGGAAGGATATTTGGGCAGGGTTTGGATGAGCCAAAAGGTATAGGTGGTGTGAAATTTAGATAATGGAAGTTCTCTTTTTTAAGAGAGGTGAGGGTCACTTTAAGAAAATCTTGAAATATTATTTTATAATAAACTTATTTTCGGTTTATAATAGCTCCAAATTTATTTATTTCTAATTTAAGTTTTGGAAAGGTATGAATACTCTCAACTAATGGGTTTTAGATTGGTTTAGGTTACCATATTTACCTTATCTTTAAGATTTAACTCTTAGTTAATTAGTTTAACTTTTATCATGTCTTCATTTATTCTTACAGTATATGGTTAATAAACTTACTATAAACTTCCAAAACAATCTCAAGTGGTTCATTAATGACATATATAATATTCTATAATCCTTTTGTAGAACCGTTTTTTTAGGAATATTATATCAACCAATAATATAGTATTTGTTTTAAAAATTAATTTATGTCAATTTTTAAATTATTTGGTATTGGGTTTTTGTGAAAGTTACCACAACATGATTACTTCGAACACGATACATTGAATCCACCCTAAAATGTCATATTCCACTATAAAATTCTGGGATTTCATAAAAACATTGAAATTATATTTATTTTAGTATTTATAATACCATTTATTTGATTCATTCATAAACAAGGTAATTACTACATCATCATTGTGGCATAAATAAATTAAATTATTTAAGGTCTAAAAATTATAAATAAAATAATATTTATGTTGGAAATCATTTTATATTTCGAATTAATATTTATAGTCAAATTTATATTGTGTGTAACCCTATATTAAAAATGTTTTTGCTTTTAAAATATGAATTTAATACCTTTACCTCTTCTTTAAATAAAATAATATTAAATGTCCTAATCTAATCCAAGTGGACCTAAAGGATCATATTTTATTCCTAAGGTTGTTTTTGGTCGAAATAAAGTTATCCAATAGAATTAGGACATGTGTTAGGATAATTATGATATCATATTACCCTTAATTACCCTATTTACATTTAACAGTGGTAAAAAAAGTCAAAAGTTTATATTCACCAAAAATTATTTTTTTCTTATTTAACCAAAATTTACTTAATGATATTAACTTGTCTCTTGTATTTTTTAAATTCAACACACAGAAGTGGTAAAATTATGTTTTATGAAATTTTAAAAATTCTCCTAATATGTGGGTAAAATATGTTAAAAAGTTCAATATAATTTAATACATATAATTTTATTATAAAATGAATCCAATGAATTACATTTAACATTAACAGGTATTATATAACTATTTTTACTTAAAATAAATTTAAATAAAATAAATAAATATTTAAACAAAAATTTAGTATTTAAATAATAACATAGTGTTTTTTACTATTCAGTAAAAATTGAATGTTTTCAGAAAAATACCAAAAATTCACCGTAAGATAATTTTGGTATTCCAAATTCAAAAATGAATTCTATTTCAACAAATTAAAAATATATAATCGGCATTAATTAATTTAATATTAACTCCTTTTATAAAAACCAAAAGGCGGGTTTTTTAAAATGTAAAAACTATCAAAAGATTGACATGTGTTCATGTCAAATTTAAATTTCAAATTAATTATAATGACCTAAATTGTATGAAATGATAAAAATATAATCTATTTATACCTAAAAACAATTCAAATCCATTTTTTATCAATATAAATTCTTTCAATTAAAGAGTTGTTCTCATTTGAAACATAGTACTTTTTACTATTCATCAAAATTAGAAAGTTATCAGAAAAGTTCCAAAAAATTATCCAAACTAAAATTTTATGTCTCGCCACTAAATAAGAATTTAATTTCATTAAATTTAATATATAAAATGGTCAAATGTTGATTTTAAAATTGGTTCACCATAAAACAGCAGTATAGTTGAATTTTTCTAAAAGTACTTCTTTTATCTGAAAAAAATGAATTTTTACTTATATTATATCTAGGAAACACATAATATGGATGTTAAAATTTTATAGAGTATATGAGATTCAAAATACAGTTAATATTATTCATAACCTCTTTTTCAATGGCTAGTTTGGTAAGTTGTAGTGCGCTTGAACTCGGTGTTGCATGTAGTGCAAGCTATTGAATTAGTTTTAGTGAGATAATGTACTATGAAATCATGGGGTGTTACAATGATAATATATCTAATACATAATGAATTAAAATTTCATGAAAATCAAACATTACAAAATAAGATGATTAACACCCGAAAAAATGAAAAACATAAAATATTCTTATCATATCGGTGGTAAAATGTTATAATAGGATAATATATTATATTTAAAAATTTTATATGGTTTTGGTATTAATATTTTATATAATTAAAAAAAATTGTAGGAGGTTAAATCATTTACAACCAGAAGGAAGTGTAAGGAAATGGATTTCATCTCATTTTTTCTTCATTGAGGCATATAATAATGTTATTCACCTAATATAATTTATATGATCTATATACTAGTCATTTAACTTGTAAAATAATTTTTAATTCATTGTTCATGGTATTAAAAGTTTTAATTTTAATTATTCATTTAATAGGATTTGATTTTATAATTACCAAGTGGTAAATAATTTTATAACTCAATTAATTTTCATTGGGTTATATTTTTTTTTCATTGTATTTTCCATTTCGAAGATTATATATGTAAATAATATAACTATATTATGTTTTATTTCCACTAATTTTATTTTTATTTAGATTTCATATAAATAATATATTCATTGATTAACTCTCACTTCAAGGTTATAGTCTTTGTAAGGTTTTATTTCACAATTTCATTTTAAACGATATTATTTATACATGAATTTTCATTGGATGAAATTATTTGATCATTTTATAACAAAACCCTCTAATTTTATTATCAAATTTTAATTCATTATGGTTTCATGTAATATTAACATAGTCCTCTCTTTAGTAATTAAAATAATTAAGAAAATATTTTCCATAAAATATGAAACCATTTCATTCTTTGGTCGAATATTATTTTTCTTCCAAACCCCTATTTTATAAAATATTACAAAAATGTTTTTAACATTATCTAACTGATTTATTAAAGATATTTTTATACATTTTTTACATTTTAAAAAATATTTAATGTAATCTTTGTGTTTCTTTCCAAATATGGCACATTTGTCTTTTACCTAAAATGTACAATGAATATTTTTTTACCATGTATGAAAAGTATGGAATTTCACACAACCATAATAGATTAATATTTTAAATTAGAATTTGAATGTTTCAATGGTTATTTTCAAATAAATTTATTTTAAAATAATTTAACTTATTATAGTTTAAAAATAGACTCTTAATTAATATATTATTTTCCTCAATAATGTTTATGATGGAAATTTTATTATATTTTTATTCATCAAATTCATCAACCCTAAACGTTTCATATAATCAACTGGGGTTATGTGGTATTGATTCAATACTTATTATTCTTCTGAGGGGGTATGCAATCAGTTTGACTAGGGAATGTATTGAAATTCTATTTCTTGATTATGTTTTGTAATCAATAATTTTACAATGAAATATTAACTTTCATATCACTATCCAACATTATAATTACAATTAATTTTGATATTATTTATCATATATATATTTATTTCTTAAAAAATATATCATTTCAATATATATTATTTTACTTTTAATATTTTATTGTTGACATGGAAATCTATTTTTAATCCATATCCCTTACCCAAGAAAAAATTTTATTCATAATGAATATTGTTCATCGAATTTAATCTATTATCTTATATTTGGGGAAATAATTGGAAATGGGTTTCTATTGTATACCAACTGATCAGTTTCAAACTGTATTATGAGATATGTTTACAGTAGAGGAATCTTAAATTATTGATATCATAATGTATAATAATTAATAATTTCCTTAATTTACCACTAAGTTATTATTCTATAAGATATTTTCAAAATGATATTATCTCTAGATGAATTTCATTCATAGTTTTTTGATTAAGTGGCATCTGTGTCCATATATTTACCGTTCTATAAAAATTACTCTTTTTTTATTATTCTTAATTTACTCATGATATCTTTCATTTATGTAACTATTACTAAGAATATGAGCTCAACATTCTTTTGTTTATATTCCCATGAATTGAAAACGCGTACTATGAATTATAGGTAGGAAATGACATTATCAAAAATATTGTAAATTTTTATATAAAATATAATTCTAGACTCAATTATTAATCTAGTTCACCAATAATAATAAAATATTAGTTTTCGGGATGAGATCAGAAATATATTTTTCTAAATTAGTATAGTAACCAACATCTCAGGGCTACTAGGTTTGGGTATTTATAGAAAAGGATCGATTCAACCATAAAGTGTGTTCCATTGGATAAACCTTGAGGATAAATTAACAATTTTATTAACAAGTAACCATGTTATCAGTTTAGCATATGTTTTATTGAAATGGTTGTCTAGTTGATCATGGGAATGCATAATTGATCAACTCTATTCTTGTAATTGATCATGACACGGTTGATTGAAAAAATAATGGTGGTTAATGGATCAAACATTATGTTACATTGATTTCTTCATGTGGTCAATGTCTATATGGTTGATCAATAAATTATTATTGTGGTTTATGGATCAAATGTGCATTCACTTTGATTTCTTCCTGTAGTCGATCATCACATAGTTTATATTTTCGTAGTCAATAAACTGCCTTATGGTAAATTGGAATTAATGTTTATACATCATATAAATTTATAGTTGATGACTTTTATATGGTTGTTTATACCCTTTACTATGGATGATCCATCATATTCATGGTAGATAAGTAATCATATAGACGTTTTAATGTGAATTTGGTTAATGATTTTTCTAAAATTTCTAGTCATGGTTGATTAAAATACTTCTATAATTTCTAGATAAATATAAAATCACCATGATTTATTTTGAATAGAATAAAATCACCTAAAAAATTAATCAATGCATCAAATATTATGTTTAGTATTCATTTAATTATTCCAAAATATCAAAAGCAATTTAAACTCAAGATTGAAACCATTTTCACATGAAAACCCAAAATTCTCCTATAATCTAAATAGGTCATATTTACCCATAAAATGGTAAAATGGTGGGGAGATTATTAAAATTAACAATGAAATATCTAAAATAATTTACTCAGTAATCTCCCTTTACATGTTGTTGTGGTACACAGATATCAAGGCCCAATTCGAGACTGAGGATGAGAGCTTAGTGCTTAGCCTCATTGTTGGTGCACACCACGTAAATGTGGAATGATTATGTTCATATGGTTATTAAGGGAGTGAAATTGAATACTCCAATTCAAACCCTACTGAGTTTATTAATACCCATTCTCCATCCATTTTTCATTCATAAATCATCTTTAATGTGAATTTTTTGTTGCAATGTTATTGTATCGATAGATAGGAAAACCACATTTTGAAATATGAAATCTAGGGGAAACTCCTTTGGGTTTGGAAGTGTGGTGATGAAATATATCAATTCCTACACCTTGTGAGAATTATGGGTGATTAAAATGATTTTTAATTATTAAAGGATCATTATCCATCATGAAAACTACCCATTGAAGATGGGATGGTTCCAGATAAACATCAGTGGGTCAACATAAGAGATCAGATGGACATCATTATAATACCAATAATGATACAACCTCAATATGGGAAATAGTAGGGAAATATGATTATCATTAATTGGAGAATATTATATCTTAGTGTATAACATCATTCAATTGAGTTAGTACATACAATTTTCTTTACCCTCATTATCCATGTAGGCTATGATAACATTAATGGATCACTCTTGAGGGGTCACATAGAGAACCAAATAATTTTCCTGGATAGCTTGACTCAAAACTAGGGTGTTAAGTATTTTATTATTTATTTTATAAAATGTGACTTGGAATTCAACATCCCAATAATAGGTAGTTCTTTTATCCATAAAATTCAATAAGGATATTCACTTATCTACGAGGATAGAAACAAATCCATAGATATAGGCTAGACTCATATATTAGCCTATCAAATAGAAAAAATTTTGTAGAGTGGTAATATCAATGATGAAAGCCATCTTCTCTGGGTCAATATCAATGCCTCCATACTATAAAATTAAATTAATAAATATCCCAAGGGTGAATATAAATGCACAATTTTAGGGGATCATATTCATATTGTGGGAGCAGAGTATGCCGAACACCATCTCAGGATTATCGATATGGTTCCTGAATTGGTGGTATTTGACAACCAAATAAACCACATATAAACTCCAATAGTATTCCTATTTTGGTCTAAAATATGTGATTCATAACCCTCTTATCACTTACACAGGGATACTTCTATTAAATGGAATCACCTGGTAGGGATACATTCCCAAGGGGGCATGGAATACAGTAGCCTTTTCATCCTCAAGAGAAATATGGATTTGATTACATCTGGGGTTTCCATAAATGGATGAGATATAAGTTAATCCATTGGTTTCATTGATCAGAAAATTTATTATGGGCATATGTAATTCAACATTATTTAAATGAAAATAATGTCTATGAAGTCAATATAGGCTCTGATCTGACCATTTTTCTCCTTGACGGTAAATATTTTCGTTTGTCACATTGAATATTAAAAATCCCAAGTGATGTTATCTTTATTATGCTCATAGTCTTTATTAATTACAATTTATACGAGGAAGGGATTCATCTTCCTGAACACATGCTTACATCCACAGTTTCCAATAAGAAGTATAAGATGATGTAAGGTGGTCTGGGGATTATTCCCTGGAATATCCTTGTACTTCCATGAAAATATGTCACAGAGTTCCTTCAATAACAACATATAATTTTCTTTTTCATTAATAGTATGGAATATTATGATCAATTATTAGTCCCATTTATTCTTATATATTTATTTTTTCAAATATCATCTCATCTATGGTGATTGAAATTTCTTCAAAAGAAAAGGGGGATTTATCCAGCTCATTCTCATTAGAAGCATGAGTGGTGGAGGGAAGATATAATTCTTTAAGAAACATTAGTTATGATATGGAGTCACCTTCCTATATGGGGGGTATAATTAGAATAATTTTACTATCCTTATGGTATAATAGATTCCATGATGATAGTGTCCATATACTTTATCCTATAAAATATTCCCCAATGAGATCCACCAACCATATCAAAGCATCTTGAATTAGTCAACAACCACTAGGTCCCTCTTGATATTTAGTAAAAATGGGAGAAATGATAATTGAAAAGCCTCTGGTGAATCTAACTAGATTATATTGTACAATTATTACTAGATTCAGGTCCACTTATTACTCATATAAGTAGTTGACGATCTGACAACACTACTTTCTCTTTGGAATGATGATGTGGTTTTAGATTTCTGGATTTTTTTCTTATGGATAATAGGATTTTAGTAAAAAACTACACAATAATTGAACCTATATATATATTAGGATGGTTTTTAATGCACTTTTTCCATTAATATACTCATTTTCTTTATCCTAGGTATGATTTCCAGGCCTTTTGTAATACATGGGATCAAGGTCACAAGTTACTTATGAGTCAAATAGGGAGGCATCACTATAGAGTACACCCATATTATCGTTTATGGATTATTTAAGGCAAGGGTAATATTATTAAGGGAAAATAATTATAAGTAGAGTTAATTTTCTCATAATAAGGTATTTGATAAAAAATTACAAACATGGACTTTTTTTGGATCTTATCAAGTGTCTTATATTCAATCTTGTTATACCCATAAATATTCATTTTAGATGGGTCTAGATCAACCTATGTGTACCTTATACATTATATTATTTGGGTAAGGTTGATAATTTTATTAGAGATAAATCCTATAAGAAACTATAAGACTTTAATACTATTAATATTTCTTAAGATATCGAGGAGGAATATGTGGTCATATATGATTTCAAACTTATCATCCCCAAAAAAGGAGATGGTAAACCAATATCCCTTGATATTTATATCCTCCACACAATATACATTAGCAACAGAAAATTCAATCTATAACTCTAGAGTGCACTCTAAGGCTTTAATGAGGGCCCCATGAATCCTCTTTGATATGTAGAGTGATTAAATAATTGAGGGTTATGATATAATGTAATAAAGGTTATTGATCACATAATACTTCTATTATAGGGAAAAAATTTGTTCTTATAGGTTATATCTCTAACAGGAAGTGTGTAGAGACTAACTATCTAGGGCGAGGGTGACTATTGAGCACCCACTAAAGTGTACTGATTGTTGGATAGTACAGACTTGATAATATAATCAACAAATTGAATGATCCATGAAACATCATTATAGGTAACTATCATAAGAGGTTATTTTTAATAATATTAGAGAAACAATTTAATTATTATCTCTTAAACAAAGATAATACTTTCAAGGATATTCTCCTAGGTATTATTTTTAACAATTGGCCACCATCACTTGGCTCAAGGGAATCAATGATAAGATTTAATAGGTTTTAATTTCCATTTTCACCTATATGTTGGAGAATATGATCTTATAAAATTATGTAACGTATAGCGTAAAAATGATTCTCCTTGTTTGAGGATTCTTCTAAAGTAATATGGGTAATGGGAATTACCCTCAATACATGATATATATAATACATATGTGTGAATTCCATCTTTAGAATTGGTGTGGGCACTTAATCATTCTTCAAATTTCAAAGATGGAGCTATTGATATTTATAGTACTATAAAGATTATAATGACCCATAATTTACACAAAATGATATTAATTCACAATTAAATAATATCCACTAAAAATATAACAAATCCATGAAAGGGCCATATAGGTATAGTGTCTTTAGAAGATGAGAAACATAAACAATTGGTTAATAATATATCCTTATTTCTTCCAACTTATTTCATCATAAATATTCCCATATTTGACAAATCTTACATAATACCCTTCTTTATGACTTGTGGAAAATAAACCTATGAAATTGTGATCTCATATTATTTGTGAAGATAACTGAGGGATATTTTAATCAAGTAATAACCATAAGAGATAAGAACATAACATTTTAAAATCTTGTCCTGTTTATGAAAGATTGTAAATCATATCATGGGAAAACTCCTTAATGTTCTTAAAAATCAAGGAATGTAATCCAAAAAGAAATAACATAAAACATAAAATTTGGTGGCATATACATAAGAATATAAAATCATTTCATATTAGTCAAGACTCATTTCCATGACCATTATAATGGACAATTTCCGTTACTGAACTGAGGTCATTCCCCATTCCAGCGATGTACTACTAAACTGAGATCATTTCCTATTCCTATGATTTTTATCTCATGAGATTAAATATTTCCCAAAAAATTGTAGTTACATATTAGTACCACCCATCTAATAATGAAATAATTCTTACATGTGCTGGAATAACGTAAATAGTTCATCATAACCCACAGAAAAAAATGGGTTTCTTCCAACATCATTCAACCATAACACAATCCTTGTTAAAAAATGTATTATATATATATAATTCCATGATAAACACAATAAAATTATAGAAACAATAAAGATATTATATTTGAAAAATAACCCTATTAAATAATTCTATCTTATATGGAAATAATTTTGATATAACAATTGAAATCATTTCGTGAGAAAAATATCATTTCTTCATCAAAAACATTTTTTGTTCCCAAAATGCTGCACTGTTTTAAAATGAAATAATTTATTTTAAAATAAACATAAAATTATGTAGATGAAGCTTCATAGAAATAATTCATTAATAAAACATATAAATCAATTAATTTTGTATAATTTAAACAAACATGTTCTACTCAAAAGTTTTCTAAAAGTCTCAAAAAGTACCTCATATCGAAAATTAAAAAAAAAATCAATTTCATATAGTTTAATAGAAAATCATTAATGGGTAAAATTAAATATAAACAATTATATAAGAATAGAGTGAATATTTTGGAACAAATAATTATAAAACATGGACGTGGATGATAAAGAGGCCCCAGTGAAAACTTACATATAAACAATCTCGGATATTGATTAGATTGCAAAATTATCCATTGCGTTTGGTCTGATTTTATTTGTATGTATTTGAACCTCCTCTATAATTAATTAAATAATTTCATTAAACTATTTCAAAATAATAATAATTTTCATGATATCATATATGATCATATTATTATCCAATTTTTAGTAACATTATTACTCATCCATCGGGTTTCAAATTATTTATTTTCTTACACATGTTTTGTCAGTTAAGTTTTTCTTACTCTCCTTTGTCCATATAAATATTATTTATGGAATTATATTAGTATAATATATATCATATTTATTCATCCCATTCATTTATATAATCATTATTTAATATATAGCATTTATAATGAATCACACCACATTGTGGAGACTTTAGTTCATACGTACGCACGAATGATAATATCAATCCTATAATTATTGAATTGTATTTAATTTGATGGTGTAAAATATTTATTAATCAATATTATGTTATAATAATAATATGTTGTTATGATTTCCATAATTATACCCGTCTATGTAATGTGGTGGTGAAAATAAAATTACACCACGTTGTGGAGACAGTAAGTCATACGTACACATGCGTGGTGATTATTTTTTCATAGGATGGATAGAAGGTGGAATAGAGTTGTTTCATAATAATAAAATATCAGTATATAAGTGATCCTAGAGTTATTAACTTATAATGAAACTACTCATGAAGAGTAATTAGAATAAGATATAAGTTTGATGGAATCCGTAGAGGAGATTACCTCTTCTTCGAAATGATCCCTCTAAATCACCTCTTAATGAACTAGAGTTGGTAATTGAGGAAGACCAAAACTTATGTAATGTGTCTAGAGAATTTTAGATGAAAAAATGGTATTCTGTGGACAATATTTAAATCTTGATAAAAATTCATCTAATCACTATAGAGATTCTTTTTTATAATTGATGTGGGGGCACTATTGGTATCTCAAAAAATAATAATTTATACTAAAATAAAACCCCATAAAAACATTAAAAATGT
The DNA here is from genome assembly GCA_963277665.1 of Viscum album. NCBI lineage: Eukaryota > Viridiplantae > Streptophyta > Magnoliopsida > Santalales > Viscaceae > Viscum > Viscum album. Next base: position 1,060,464,625 of record OY728125.1, read on the forward strand.
CACAATTTAAAAGATGAGATGAGATAGGGTTTTAATATAATAAACCAATATATTTTAGTCTAATTATTCAATAAATTTAAAAATTATCATTTTAATTTACACTTAGTTGTTCTATTTAATTATTAACTATGGTACAAAATATTTCAATATTAAAAGGGAGGAAGATTCACTTATTTGCAATCAATTAAACCATAAATAAATAACTTACAATATTTTAGAAAATATAATAATTATTATACCTTTTAAAAAAATGTTTTATGTTGTTTATGTAATTTAATAAATCATTATTTTGATATACAATCAATAGTGTCGATTTTGACACTATTCAATTAATTGATTTTTAAAAAAATTCATAAGATAACAATTTATCTTTGAAAAAAATATTTTATTATACTCTAAAGTGGTGAAGGTGATCTAAAAAGTTAATTTTACAATATAGTTATCCCAAATGAAATTTATTTTAATATTTTTAATAACAATTATTTGATATTTCCTTAAAAAACAACTACTATAGTAGTTTTCTGTAATTATTTAATAGTAATATTTTTTGAATAAAATTAAAAATAAAATACTTTTAAATAGATAAATCCCTTATATTTTATAATAACACTTATAATAGAATATATATTCTATAAAATCCAACATAAAAAATGATATATTAATTAAAAAATGAATGTGCCAACTTGAACATAACCTTAAGTAAAATATTATAAGTGAGATAATCAATTCTATATGGCTTAAAATGGTAAATAACTCAACCCTTGGTTGTTTATGGTTGATATATACTTGACCAAAAATATTTGGGTAAGTAATTTGGTCTTTTAGTGGTTGTTATCATTTAAATAGTTATTATTTTATTGATTTCTCATCAATTAAGAAATTTATGCATCATTAAAGTATAAGGATTTAAAGTAATTTTTTCACTAAAAATTAAAAAAAATTATCATCACGAAGATATAAATTTTATATTTAAAATAAGTACTTATAATAGAATTTATCTTCTGTACAAACTTATTTTAAAAATTATATAGTTATTAAAAGTTGAGTAAGACATGTTTTACTTTTACATAAATAGAAAAATTAAATGTCCTAATATAATCCAAGTGGCTTTAAAAAGACACAATTTCAAGCCAAGGATGATTTATGACAAAATCCTCATCAAATGATATTAAGAAAAATATTAGGGTAATTTCATAATATTAATTTTACCCTTAATTACTCGATTCATCATTTTATGGTATTAATAAAACCTAAGTTTCTATTCAGAATGCCCAAAAATAAAAGAAATTTATTTAAATAATTTTTATATATAGATTCAAAATATGGAATAAATTTTTTAAAATTAAAAACATAGAAGTTTTAGAAATTAATTTAAAATTATTATCATTTTTAGAATGACAGAACATGTTTTAAAAGTTAAAACATTGAAAATGATTAAAATGTTTTTATATACAAATTCAATGTAAAATTAATGTTATTGAAATAAATTATATGTGATGATATAAATATAATAAATTTGAACCTTAAAATTAATAAATAATTCATTTTAACAATATAAATTAAATTATTGAAAAATATATTTTCAATTAAAAATTTGTGTAATTCTATTATTCATCAAAATTTGAAAGTTATCAGAAGAATATAAAAAATTCAACAAAATTAAATTTTTATATCCCACATCCAAATAAGAGTTATAATTTTTTATATAAAAATTATTAATGTTTCAAAATATTAATTAAAAAGGGTCTTCATTTAAAGGTAGAAAATTTCCTTTTCAAAAAATATTGGTTTTTATACATCAATTTGGGTTCATTCAAAATCTATGAAAAAAATATCTATTGGATGAATATAAAAAATATTTTATGAAGTATATAAAATATATATTTTATTAATTTCATTTACTAATAGTAATACACTCAATTTATTTAGACAAAAAATTCAAATATAATATTAACTTATAATTTTTTCATAATTAATTAGTACCAGTGAAGTCACCATTCATTTTCATAAGTTTGTCATATTTATTCCGTCTAACCTATAGAATGTTTAAAATGGACATTTTTTATTACGGGAATATTGATGTTCATTTAAAATCACTATTTCCTACAATACAAGATATTTAAGAATTAAAATTATTTAACTAAAATATATTTTATACAAACATACAAGTGTTACATTCTACACCCTTAACCTGAATTTCACCCAAGAAATTAATCACATTGAATCAAATGAATAATGATACTTCTGACTCATCACATCCTCAAGTCCTTATGTAGCTTCCTCAAATTGGTGGTACCACCATAAATCATTAACCAGGTTACTTTCTTGTTTCATTGAACATTTTATCTAAAATCCAAAATCTCTATCAGTTTTTTTTCATAAGAATGATCTTACTCTTGCAGTATGACTTTTTAGTTTAGTACATTTGAATGATTTAGAATTTTCCTTTTCGTGAGAGATAAATGAATCAAACCATGAACTTGAGAGATTTTGTTTGAATAACCAATCGATAAGGTACCATCCCAACCCGATCCTGAATTTCAAAAGGACTGATACACTTAGGGTTTAGTTTTCCCTTCTTTCTAAATATCATTACTCTCTTCCTGGGAGATATTAATTGAAATTACTTGTCACCCACTTCAAAATCTATTTCTTTTCATTAGTTAAGATAATAACTATTTTTTCAACTCTGAGATTCTATTGTTTGATTTTTAATAGATCTATCATTTTTTATCATTTCATCGACAAGGTTAGGTCCTACTAGCTTTCAATAAACAAATTCATCTTAAAAAGTTGGAGTTATGCACTTCTCTCTATAAATGGATTCATAAGGATTCGCATGAATACTTGAGTGAAACCAATCATTGTATGAAAATTCCACCAAAGGTAGGTGTTGGTACTAACCATCGTTCAAATACATAAACCATGCTCTCAACATGCCTTCTAGAGTTTGAATTGTCCTCTCAGACAAACTATATGTCAAATAATGATAATATGTGATTAAACATAACTCGGTATCCATATCCTATTGAATAATTCTCCATAAAATCAAGGTAAAACTAACATCTAGAACATATATAATGGAATGTGGTACTCCATACAATCTTACCACTTCAAATATATCTTGTAAAGTTGATCAACAGATAAATCCTCTCTAATTGAAATGAAGTGTTCCAACTTCGTAAGGTGATCAACAATACCCCATATAGAATAATTTCCTTTAGATATTAAGGGAATTATAATGAAAATTCCATAGTGATGTTTTCCAATTCCCATTCTCGTATATTTAATTGTTCTAGAATCCCCATAGAATTTTTCTCTCAACATTAATTTACGAAAAAACCTAGCACGAATAGACATATTTGAAAACATCTATTTTCATGCATTCCCAGTAGAAAAAATATTTTATGTCCTTGTACATATTTTTGATTCCATGATGAATAGGGAATGAATAACTATGAGATTTATTCAATATATTATTTTTAATTTCTGGTATGGGAGGAATACAATTAGGTTCTTGAACATTATTATTCCATCATAATCAAATTTGAATTCAGGTACATTTTCCCCTTCTATTGTAGCTCTAGATTTTTCTTTTATGCCTCCTTAATCATCACTTGTATAGATGGTTAAACATTCTTTTGAGAAAGATTATATGTATCCCCTTTAATATTTTCGGATCTGTTCTTTGTAATCCCAAAATATTGGATCTTTTATGATCCTACTCATGGGTAACATAACATAGTCTTTTTGACTCCAATCATCTACCACCTTGTTCACTTTCCTAGGGCAGTAATTTATTGAGCAGTAATAATATTTAATCAACTCTAACCATATTATTTTGAACATATTCATCCCCTTTTGTGTGAAAATGTACATCAAACTTTTATGATCAGTTCAAATATCCCTCTTTTCACCATAAATATAATTACTATATATCTATAGTTAAAATATTACTCAATCTAACTCCAAATCATGACATGGGTAATTTTGACCAAGGAATTACAATTTTTGTGAGGAATAGTCTATTACGAAGTCATTTTTCATAGGATCAAAAACTTGCCACTTCTTAGATGCATCACTATAGATCAAAAACTGTTCTCCACTATAAGAAAGTGTGAGCATAGGTACACTTGCTAACTATCTTTTTACCTCCATGAAATTCTCATCAAATTCTCCATTCCATACAAACTTAATCCCTTTCTTAGTAATCTAGGTGATTAGATTAGATAATCATGAATTATATTGCACAAAATATCAATAATGTCTATGAAAACCAAAAAATTTTAGATCTCAGTTTCCATTGATGGTCCTGGAAAATTTTTAATGACTTTTATTTTTTGTGGATCTATATATATGGATTCTCATAAGATTATGTGACCCAAAAATGAAACTTTCTGAAGCCAAAATTCAAAATTTTTAAAATTTTCATAAAGATTATCCTTTATGAGGGTCTTTAATACAATTCTCAAGTGATATCTGTACTCTTCCTTGCTCTTAGAATAGACATGAATATCATCTATAAAGAGTACCAAAAACTGATCAAGATTGTCTCTAAATACTCTATTCAATAGATTCATGAAGCTTACATGGGAAATAATAAGAACAAAAGGCATCAATATAAATTCATTGTGTTCACACCTTGTACAAAATGCCTTCTATAGTATATCCTCCTTCTTAACCTTTGATGATGTGCAGAACGAAGATCAATCTTGGAAAAGTATTGACCACTATGTAGTTATTCAAATATGTCATAAATATGGGGAAGTTGATATTTTTTATTTATTGTGATCTTGTTATGTTTTCGATAATCAATGCAGAGTGTCATTGATTCATCTTTCTTTTTTTAAAACAGAATAGGTGCACCCCAATGTGACACACTAGGGTGTATGAATACATTATCAATATTCTCTTGGATTTTATTCTTTAATTCATGAAACACAATTGGGTACATTTTATAATGTGTCATTGAAATAGGCCTATCTCCCGATATGAGTTCTATTGAAAAATCAACCTCATGATTCAATGCATGACCTTTAAATTCATTCGGAAATACATCATCAAACTCCCATATGATAGGTTTATTCTTAATGGTGAGTTTTTACCAAAACATTTGAGATATATATTCCTCATTTATAGGAATAAATAAGCATAATATGGAATAAATTTCCACTGAAAAGTCATATTCATCCATTCATCAATAGATGATCATAGATTGATCCAGATTATGAAATGTGACATCTCTTCCTTGAAAATTGATATGAGATCCATAAATATAAATCCAATACTCTAATAATCACATAAAATTCAATTATAGGAAAGATCAAAATATTTATAGGAATAAATTTACCCCAAACTTCAACAAGAGAAGAATTATAAACTTTTGATTCGACTATTGTTCCATTAAGAGTTTTCATAGATAACTCAGCATCTAATTACAGAGGTAATATGGTGATACCCTTAAAAAAATTGTTCAGGAATAAAATAGTGTGTGGATAAAAATCAAATAAAACATTTTTTACTTTATAGTATATTTTATGGGTACATTTACCTACTTCATTATCATAATCCAAATTGTCAATGGTGATCACATGTTTCTTTCCTTGGCATTTCCCTTAAAATTTTACTGATGTAGATCATCATCAATAACTATTGGATTAGTGAATTGATTTGAATAATTCCATGTTTCCTTGCACATGTAAAATTGAAGTGTAGGAGGTTCTTTATATGTAACATTTTATCAATTGACATCATTAGACATTTGTTTCCCATCACTTTGTCATTCAATTACCCGATGACCTTATTTTCCACACTTAAAACACTTTCTAGTCCCTTCAACATAATTTACCCCTATTAATTTTCACACATTGAAAATTAGTGAATATCATCTTTTTCTCAATGTGGTATGCAGATTTTTACTTCAATTAAATCTTTCTCTTCCTATCAAATCCATATGATTGATTGTGTACTCAAATCATCATCTCAACCTTGAGAGCACATCGAATTATTTTATTTTAGATATTGAAGTCCCTTATGGCTAATTCCATTAATAGAATTGGATTTAATCCACTAAAGAATTGATCAATTCTACTATTATATTGGTTAATAATTCTCAAAGCATACCTTGAAAGTCAAGTCAAATTTTCTTCATAGGTACCAACATATTCATTATTCTGTTGTTTAATTTCAAGGAATTCATTCAGCAGATTTGTTTAAAGAATATTAAGAGAGTAATTATTGAAAAATATTTTCATGAAATCATCTTATTTCATGGATTAAATTTCACCTCTTTGCCTCATATTATAGATAAGGTTAAACCATTGAATAAATCCACATTCTAAATGATAGACTATTAAAAAGACTGTATCATGTTTTGAATACTGATCAACAGAAAACATCATTTCAGTGGTGATGATCCTTTTTTTAGCCACTAATATATTAGAAGACCTATTGTAAGAAAGTGGATAATGCCTCTTGATGGAACAAAAAAAAATTTACCCTCTTTTACTTGATTGGAAGTCATCCATGATTCATAGATTGAGAAATTTGTGTGATTATAGCTACAATATTTTTCATTCCTGATCTTATAACATTTGGTTGCATCAGAGGAAAATCATTGCATTTCCCATCGCATTCAGCATTAACATGGTTTCTCTAGGTTCCAAACATAGACTAAAACCAAGAATCATAGTTTCTGGAGAACTAATAAAAACGGGAAAGCCATATAATCAAGAATAAAATTTCAATTTTTGAAACTATAGGTTTTATTATAGGTTTTTCATAATCATTTCTGAAACACTATGATTGTAACCTATAATACAGTATATCCTTATAGTTCTTCCTATTGTTTTATCATCCTAATTTCCAAAGGTTAACTATATCATTCCTTTGATACCAAATATAATGATCCATAATTTAAAAACATTGATATCACTTAACAATTATAGAATATCTACTAAAAATGCAACAAATCCATGACAGTGTCGTATAGGTATAGAGTCCTTAAAAACTAGGAGACATAAACAACTTCTTCATAAGATATATTCATTTTTTTCTCACTTATTTCACCATAACTATACCCCGTTTTTACATATCTTACTTAATACACTTCTTCATGACCTCGAGAAATGAATAATATGAATTTGTGACCTCCGATGCACAGTAAGGTTAAACAAGGGAGATATCAGTCATATAATAATCATAAGACATAATAACATAACATTTGAATATTTTATCATGTATATAAAAGATCGTGATATCATCCCATGTGATAAATCTTAAATTTTCATTATAATCAATTAATCTAATCCCACAACTAATAACATTAGAAAAGAAATTTTGGGCATACATATAAGTATAGAAAATCCTTCCATATTAGTCAATTCTCATTTCCAAGACCATCATAGTGGACATTTCCCATTACTGAACTGGGTTCACTCCTTGTTCACGCCCTTTACTACTGAACCAATATCATTTCCTATTCGATACATGTTTAACCCATGAGATATAAATATTTACCCAATTCATTGGAGGGATATATAGATCCCACCAATCTCATGATGAAATCATTTTTATGTATTCCATAATAACAAAAATCATTCATCATAACCCATGGAATAAAATGCGTTTATTTAAACATCATTCCACCACAGAATAATCCATGTAATAAAATAGATTTAAAAAATAATATTCCATAATAAACATAACAACAAAATATGAATAATAATGATATTTTACTTGAAACATAACCCTAGTAAATAATTCCATCTTATAAGGAATATTATTTTGATATATCACTTGAAATTAATTCCTGAAGAAAATATCCTTTCTTCATACAAAATGTTTTCTTCTCTCAAAATGGCATAAAATTTTAAAAGAAAATAATTTATTTGTAAATAAAATTTAAATAATGTAGAGATAGATTTTTGGAGAAAATTAATTAAGAAAATGTAAAAAATTGTTCATTCTATATAAGTTTATTAAACATTCGCCATCTACTTATACTGGAAATGACAAAAGGTACCTCATATAAAAAAAGATTCATTTAATACCATTTAAAAAAATTATGAATGGTTAAAATTGACCCTACACATTTTTAGAAGAATATAAATAATATTTTGGAATATATAATTAGGAGTAATTTACATTGATGATAAATATTCCCCTCTAAATACTTATGTATAAACAATCTCTGATAATATTGAAATTTTGAATTTATCCCTTACCTCAGGTATGATTTTATTTGTATATATTAGAAAAATATGTATAATTATTTAAATAATTTCATTCACATATTTCATAATAATATTATTTTTTATGATATCATATATGGTCATATTATCATCTGTTGGTTAGTATCATTAATTCTCACCCATCAGGTGTTAGATTCATTGTTTTCTTAATCATGTTTTGTTAGATAAGTTCATGTTACTATTCATAGGATATAGTTATATCATTTAAATAATTATATTAGTATAATACATGTAATATTCACTCATTAAATTCATTTATATAATCATTATTTAATGAAAACCATGTAGAAGGAACTACATCGCAACCTAGAGACGGTAGGTCATATGTACACAAGACCAACGATATCATTCCCATTATTTTTTAATGGTATTAAATTTGATTGCGTATAATATTTCAGAATAAATATAATATTATAATAATATAAAGTTATTATTTCCATCGTTATACTCATCCATGTAAGGTGGGGGTGAAAAACAGATTACAGCATGATGCAGAGACGGTAAGCCATACGTACGCACGCATGGTGATTTCATTTTTCCTAGGATGCATAGAAGGTGTAATATGGTTGTTTAATAATCATAATAAAATCTATTTATATAACTTATATTTTAGTTATTAACTTATAATGAAACAACTCATGAATAATAATTAGAATAATAATGTTTGAAAGAATCGATAGAGGATATTACATCTTCTTTGACATGCTCCCTCTAAAACTCCTCTTAAAACACAAGAGGTGTACTTCTATGAACAATATAACCTCTATAATTTTACTAGAGAAGTTGATATGGTAATATTAAATGGTATTTATGATCATTATGGTCCAATGTTAAGAAAACACATGAGGGAGGAGGTTCCCTTTTATAATCGAGGTGAGCGGCATTTTTGGGATCTCCAAACAAATTAATTTATAATAGAAAACCACATTACAAAACATCCCAAATGTCCTAATTTTAAATATTATATGATATAAGGTTTTAATATCATCATATAATATATTTTTTACAAGGTTTTATTTCAATTTGAACATTATCATTGTAATTAACACTAGTTGTTCCATTTAACTTTTAACTACGGTAACAAATATTTTAATCAGAAAAGGGTAAAATATTTAATTATTTGATGTTAATTAAACAATTAATAAATAACTTATAAAAATTTAGACTATATAATAATTATTATTTATTTTAAAAAAATTATGATTTTTAAATAATTTAATAAAACATTATTTTTCTAAACAATCCAAAGTGTAAATTTATATACTATTGAATTCATTAATTTTACAAAATATTAAGATAAAAAATTACATCAAACCAAAAATTCTATTATATTCCTAAGAGAAAAATGTCATCTAAAAATTTAATTTTACATATTAATTATCAAAAATTATTTTTATGCTTGTCTTTTAATAAAATATTTTTAATATTTCCCTTAGTAAAATAACTTCTATAATAGTTTTGTGTAATTATTTAATATTCTTATTTTTTGAATAAAAATGACAAATAAAATACGATGATAAATTTAAGTCCAATATATTTCAGAATAATACTTATAATCATATTTATATTTTGTAAAATCTTTCATTTAAAATGTTATATCAATTAAAACACAAATGTGACAACATTAATGTCACATTAAATAAAATATTATACGTGTCATAATATCTTCTATCAGAAAAAATGGTTTATAACTATACCCTTGGATGGTTATAGTTGATATATACTCTAAATTTAATATTATTTCATGTTTTTGGGTTTTTATGGGTTATTATCATTTTAATAATAATTATATTATTGATTTCTAATCAATTATGTTATTTCTAAATTATTAAATTATAACCCTTTATGGTAATAATTTTTTCATAATATTAATGAAGAAATTTTCATGATAAATAAAAAATTTTATCTTATAATTGAATATTTATAATCTAATTTATCTCCTGTAAAACCTTATTTTAAAAATCATATAGTTATTAAAATTTGAGTAAGACATATATAACTTTTCTTTAAAGAAAACAAATTAAATGTCTTAATCCCCTCCAAGTTCTTTACAAAGAACAACATTTTGACCCAAGGATGACTCAAGTACAAAACACTCATCCAATGATATTTTTACCAGTGTCAGGGCAATTTTATAATATTATTTTTAACATTAATTACCTGATTTACCCTTTTAGAGAATTAAGAAAAATTACCAAAGTTTATATTCACAATTCCATAAAATAAAATAAATCTATTTCTATAATTTTTACCTACTGATTCTATGTATGGAATTTATTTTCAAAATTAAAAACCAAAATTTACAAAAAAATAATTTAAAATTAATCTCGTTTTCCAAAAGAAAGAACATCTTTTAAAAGTTAAAACATTAAAAATGATTGAAATGTTTTCACATCAAAATTACATGATAAATAAATAATAATGACATAAATTATATTTAATGGTATAATTATATACTATTTATGCTTTAAAACCAATCAATAATATAATTTTTCCAAGAAAATTATTTTTATGAAAAAAGTTTTATTCAATTAAAATTTTGTGTATTTTTACAATTCATTTAAATTTCAAAGTTATCAGAAAAATATAAAAAATTCATCAAATGTAATTTTTTATATTACACTTCCAAAGAAAATTTTAGTTTTGTAATATAAAAATTATTAATCTGCCAAAATCCTAATTTAATTACGATTCTCCATTAAAATGTGGAAAATTACCTTTTAAAGAAATATAGTTTTTATCAATCAATTAGGGTTTATTCATTCACAATGGAAAAAATATCTATTGGATAATTATATAAAAAATTATTACGTATATCACACATATATTAATATATATCAATAATTTCATGCCCTAAAAGTAATTCACTTAATTTATTCATAAAAATGATAAAAATATAAAATTTATTTATATATTTTTTATAATTTGTTGGTAGCCAATGAATATACCATTCATTTTCATAAGTGAATTATATTTATTCTTTCTAACCTAACGGTTTGGTTAAAATGATTTTTTAATACAAGGGCCTATCATGGTTCTTTTATACTCACGGCTTCATGAAATAAAATCTATTTAAGGAATAAAAATATTTAAATTAAAAAAAATATTTCATTCAAACCATCCAAGTGTTACAAATATGACAATATCTACAAAGAACATTAACTTTTCATAGAGGGTTCTACCTACTTTAGCTATGAAATATATATCTCATGGGTTTTAGAAAATTTATTTTGACATGGTCATTAATCAATATTCTGTGATCCCTGGATCGATATTTATTGCCAGCCCCTGGTGTCAATCTCATCATTAGTGATGGTGGAAACTTATGTGGCATGAACATGAGGATCATGGAGTTCCACTAGATGATGATATACCAAACATTAGATTAATACATTGAAAAAAAACATTCTTTTATGGTGTTTTCAAGTATCCTTTTATAGATGAATAATTGGGGTAGTTATTTAACTCAACCAATTATGGGTTTTTGATGTTCTTAATATTCAAAAAATTATTATAAACGTCATATATGAACAATATAAGAAGTTAATCAGCCCTAAATAAGTATAACTTTATAGTACTATCTGTAAAGGGTCTTACTACCTATCTCTAATGGGATCCCTGAAAAAAAAATATCATCAAGATTCTATGCCTAACGAGGCTTATTTGATAGGGCCGCCTAATATTGTATTAGTTTAGGTTTTTTTAGGATACATTAAACAACTATTTATTCTCTTAAAATATATCAGGCATATAGGGGTTCTACACAAAAGGAAAATTTCTTGGTCCACTTTGTGGACTCCTCTCGGTCCTCGTATCTCTTAGAAAAAGCTCAAAAACCAGTGAGGTACAATATATAGAAAAGGTTCGAGAAAAACTCACAATATACTTTCTCCACATATATCCCAATAACCATTCCTAGGGATATTTAACAATGAGACTGTAGGTTAGGATCTTACATTGAGTGATGTTTTCATCCATTCTGTCTATATCATTTTTTTTCAATTTGATAGGTTAGTGAAACATTTCTTATGCAAGGTGGAGTTAAATAGGTAAAAAAACATTTAAAGAGGATACTCTCAACTCATGATGGATTCTAGAGATAGATTATCATCCCATACAAAGGAAGGTCCTTCTAATGATTTAAATATGTTTTAGATTTTGGTTACAACTTCCTTTTCTGGGGTCCCAAATGTTATGATGAACCAATAGGTTTGGTACGTGAGATACTACACCGAGCCACTCATTCACATGAAAATGTGAAGCTTGGGTTTTCCAAATTAATTTTTTGAAAAAAATAGTCCAACCAATCTGGGCATGGTTTCTTTCAGGATATACTAAATCTAGTAAGTTCACCGATTAATTTTAGGAGATCAGTGATGGAACAGATTATCTAATCATGGGGGCACCCACACATGATTCCCCCCTTATTGTTCGATTTTATTGAAAATTGGAGAAGTCGTCATCATGTAGCGGGAAGTCATATTGATCCACCAAATAGGGACATATAGAGAATTTGGTAAAGGGTAATTGATTAGAAGGACCACCTCCCTCAACCCTAATTGGTTATAAATGAGATACTAGTTGATAAAGTTCCATCTTGAGTGTTATGTGATCATATTGATCATCACCAAGATCATGACAGTTTCCTCATATGATCTCAATGTTAAACTACATATGACCATCAATATATTAGATAAAAATATAATCAATGCATATTTATTTTTTCCATGTTTATTTTTTCATGAAATAATATTTATCTATACCCTATAATATTTAAATGTTGTGATGGCTGTTTGGGAGGGGTATTTCAACAAGACACACAAGGTTTAGGGCCTATCTCTATTGAAATTTGTGAACATATATGGACTTTGATTTTCCATGTTATATTGTTTGATAATATATGTATTATTTTTGAGACCAGGCACTGAGATGAAATATATTTATTATGACTAGAGTTCCTGAAAAAAAAAATTATTGAAAAATATTGAATATAATAAATATCACACACGCACAATTTTCTAGAAAAAGTGGAATAAAAACTGGGGTTCATATAAATATTACGATGGAACCGTTGAGTTCAGAATGATGTTTTTACCCTAGGAGTTACATAACATTTATTGGCATGTTCTATTTGTGAAAAACTTATCACAGTTGTGAAATTAATTAATTAAATTAATACATGAATTTATTTTATATTATTAGATTTGGAAAACTGCTTCCTATTTAAATATACTGATATAGATTTTTTTAGGTTGTCTGCTAAATCTTGGAGACCAATTAGCCATTGGGGGAGATAATTCATGATGAATGATGATGTATCGAGATCAAATCAAGGATCATTGTTCCAACGGAGTCTGTGAATTTCATAAATGATTGAAATGAAACTGTTGTTCATCAACGATCGATCCAATATCCATGTGGTATATTTTAAGTTATGATTTTCATCCCATTTCTTAATCCCAGACAATCATGAATCAATTACATGAATATAATTGATACACATATCTTTTGTAGAATTAAATTGATGGAATTATTTTTTGTTCGTCTTGATTATTCCTCTTCATTATTCTTCCACTATGAAAATGGATCAAGTCCAAACAAACAAAGGTTGAGGTTCTCTCCTTTTATCTTATGGATTTTTTATTTATTACCCCATTATTCACAGGTTCATCACAAAAAATTTGTTTTAGTCCATGGTTAGATGAATACCATGTATTTGATTTTTGTGTGACAATTATTCACCACAACAGATCAATACCATGGGTGATATTCAAGATCAGTGATGTGATCAAGGTGTGAAAATAACAGTAGACAACCAATGGTGGATTGAAGTGGAATTTTGATATTTGTTATATTTGGTTTTTGATGTGGGTGACATATGGCTCTATGCTGGTGGTTTCCAAGAGAATTCAAACCTTGATCCTAGAGATCGATTATTGGAAGTGTTGGATGACCATAAATCTAAATATTTTCACAGATATCGGGGGTTTTGGTGACCTAAATATCAATGAGGATGAAAACCCAAGGGTTCTAAAAAATCTGAGCAACATGGCATGTATTTTAAGATTACACACCCTATGGGGGGCCTAGCTACGACATTGGGATTCCGGATAGACTTAAGTATCACACAACACATGACCCCTTATGTGTGGCTAAGAAAGTATTTCATGAGGTACATAGTTAGGGTAAAAATTACACATCCATGTGCAACTCTATGTACATGGACATAGACACGACCAGGTGTATATTAGCCGGTATATTGACACAGCCACCGTACACGGACACGACCACCATACATGGACACAACCAAAAAAACATTGTTAGGATTTTGTGTGACTCTTCATGCTATATAATTGTTTTACATTCCATTTATATATATAATTACATGTTTTGTGAGGCTTTTCCATGTGGGAAGACTTTGGTTACCAAGACATGCCACTTACCCTTGGTACACACCATGTACACCCTTAAATAGTGTATTTATCTTTTTATTTCAATATTTTGGACAAATATAGGTTGAGTGTGTTCCCTTGGTACTTTAATTATATGTTAATGTGATACATTACATCTATATAACTGCATTGTTATCCCCTTAGAGGTCATGTCATAGTTTGATTTATAGTGTCCCTTTGTGAGACTAGATTGTGATCTTCTATCATATTTGTTTCCCAGGTTGTTTTTTTGGAATCAAAGTGTCCTACATGAGTAATCATTTGGTCCTCTATATAAAAGCCTATATCAGTAGGGTTTGTGATATTTTTTAAATAGGTTCCTCTATAAATTAGGTTCCTCCGTATTTGGTTCATGGTGCTCGCCAGTAGTTCTATGATGGACTATATATATGTGTATCAAGGTGTTTATAGACCAATGATATTTCATGGGAATATCCAAATGAGTTAGATCTCTTTATTGAGTGTCTCTGAGGATATCTTGTCTTGTAGAGTGGATTCTTCTAGAATGATCATGTCATGGAAATGAATCCTATGGTTGAAAGTTGGTTATTACATCTTGGTGGTGTGGTGTCATTCCAGAGTATCTCTTTATGTTTCTATTATACCTTTAATTATATATCATTTATTGATATGACTATACTTGGTGCTTCATGTTTAGTGTTTTCATGTTGTCCAACTGAGTATTGTATTAATCACCCCTGCAAGGGATTTACCATTATGTGTCGTGTCTTATAAATATGATGACCCATATGATGGTTTGTTAAAAGAATAGGTAGTGGGTGGAGCATAACTGGAGCTTGTCAGACCAAGGTGTTTTACCTAGCTATTTCAATTAGTTAGTCCTCATTCATAGAGAAGTTTGGACTCTATAATGCTTTCGGTTGTTCTTGCATTTAGGGTTATTTTACTAATTCTAGTACATACTACTATACTATGTTGTGAGATCATTTACTTATTCATGAATTGGTTTTAGTTTTTTTACATTTCAGTATTGTGTGGGAATGTAGATGTATGTGTGTATATAGGTACTCTTGGATAATGCCTCCTATTTGTGGGATATTCCAACTCAGTGTAGGTTATCATCCTATGTCCTATTGTAGGTAGGCTTGGGGTAGTCACAGGTTAGACCTCGGTGGTTTAGGGTGTGACATAGTTGTATCATAGAATTCATTTCTATCATAGGACTACAGAAGGTGAGTTTGGTTTGGGGAAATATTTTTTAGTTTTTTGGGTATATATTTCTGGCCAGGGACTCCAGTATTGGTGCAGCGAATGATGTATCCCTACACTAAAACTCTAATAAGATTTCCTTCAACTCATTACATGTAATAATTTTTTTATGGAAAAAATTATACAAGAAACTTTTAAGAATGGTTGTGTTTTCTATGTCTTATGTGATTCAGATCCACAAATATACTCTTTTAATTATGGTGTGTATTTTTTAATTTTAGGATACCTCCATGCAGATATCCATCCAATATTCCACTACATGATCATAAAGATGGTATTCCAGTTTTTTATCATGACACTTAGATATGTAGATTCCTTTGGGTATTAGTTTCCAATAGTGGTAATGATGTATGAGGACATCTTTCCTAAGGAGTTACTCTGTTCACCTCCCCACTAAGACCTATCCTCCTTTATTAAATTTCATTTCATAATGAAATGTATATATTTACCTATTTATTGCATGGCTCGCTCAGAGCTTTTAGAGTTGAGGGTACATTTGAATAACTTTCATGACAAGGGATTTGAGAGACCCAATGATTCCCCCTAGGAATCCCCAGTGTTTTTATCCACGAAGGAGGATAAGAAAAAGAGGATATATGTGGATTAATAATTCATGAATTAGGTGATATTGAAGAATAAATACCCACTATAGAGGATTTATTACCACTTTGATCAGTTGAGAGGGGCACAATGGTTCTCAAATATTAAACATAGATATGGATATCATAGTTTGTAAGTTCAGGAAGTATAATGACCCAAACATTATATACATTGATATTACATAAAAATTGAAGAATATTATTTAAAAAATATAATAAATACATTACAAGACCGTATGGGTATAGTGTCTTTAGAAAATGGGAAACATAAATAATTGGTTTAGAAGACATCTACATTGTCTCCCACTTATTATTTCATAACTAAAACTCTTTAGGTCATATATTACTTAATAACACTCCTCATGACCCAGGGAAAAGAAACATAATAAAGGGTGATATCGGATGCTAAGTAAGGGTAAAAAATGGATATATCTATTAAATTATAATAAGAATACATGATTATGAATTGATAACCATTGAACCAATGAATCATTGGAGGCGGATCGGTTCTTCCCAGAGCTCATGATGCGGGAACCCTAGCGTATTCCAAATGAGGCTTTTCCCCCCCTTCCTGGCGGCAGGAGGGGGGAGGATGATCCGATTCTTCTGTCGTTGAAGCCCCAAAGTCCCTTTCTGCCTTTTACTAACCCTAAGTTTCTTCCTGATTTTCCTTCGATTACTTTAAACCCGAAAGTGCCGGATCTTTATCTTGGTAACCCTCATCTTCCGATCTCGGTCTCGGAGTTCTCCGATGCGACGAAGCACCTTGATCTGACACTTGTGGCTCGATTCGATTCGCGAAGGACATCTGTCGATGACTTTGATCGGTTCATCTTTTCCAAATCGGATTTGCGTGATCGAGCAGTGGTTGGCCTCCTTGATAATCATCATATTATGATCCGATTTTCTTCGGATGAAGATATGGTTCGTGCTTGGTCTAGCGCCCCTCGACGTTGAAACGGCTACAGGTTTTTTCTATTTCGGTGGATGATTGATTGCTGCATGAACTGGGACCCTACTGCCTTTCCGGTCTGGGTAAGTCTCCCGAATCTTCCTTTTCCCTTTCAAAATCCAGCAATTTTTCGTATTCTTGGGAACATGATAGGCCGCTTATTATGTTCTGATGTGCGTACATCTACTCTGATCCATCCGATTAATCCCCAGTTCTGCGTTGAGGTGGACATTTCTAGACCACCAGTGGAATGGGTTTGGATCTCAGTCGGGGAGGAATTTCGATGGAAGCAGTCTGTTATTTACGAGTCCTGGGTGGATTATAGCTCAAGCTGTAAGAAATTAGGTCATCCCTTCTCGAGATGTCATTCTAGAATTCAAAGACGGAGGTCACTGGAACCGTGCTCTTATACAGAGAAAAGGGGACCTACTGTTGTTGATGTTGTGCCATGCGATCTGGGACCTCGAGGCAATTTGTCTCTTGACGCTTCCACGGGTGCTCCCCCGAACCCACTAGTGTCTGCTGTATTCACACGGCTAAGGCAGGATCTGGATGGGGGAAAGGGCCTGGAAAATTCTCGTACTAAGGGTACCAGTGATGGTGGTGTGGTACGCCCCTCAGATGAACACCTGGCAACAGATCTTCCGCAGGAGACTGAGACCTCTGTGGTGTCGGAGAGGGAATCCAATTCTCAATTCAGTCAGTCTGATGCTGGTGCGGCCAATCAATGGAAGGGGAATAGAAGTAAGGCGGTGTGTAAAGGAATGCAGGGGTCTGATCTGATGTTTGAAATGGATCACTTGCAGGGGTTTACTCTTACAGTGAAGAAGAAGAAATCTGTTGGTAGCAAGGATAACAGAATCATGGGTATTGTTGACAGCTGTGTTGGGCAAGGAACTTCTTCTAATGGTGTGATGATTGTCGTACCCACGGGAAATCATTTTAAAGAGTTAGGCACGGAGAATGGGGATGAGATTCCTCCTCTATGTGGCAGTGGCAGCGTGAAGAACGTGTTAAAAGATGATGCAGTAATGTGAAAAGGTGGGTTTGATGCTAAAGATACAACGGCGGAGCAGCCTCAATGTTTGGATATGATTGACATAAATAACCAGTTTCAGCAAAAGCAGTTAGTGAGGTATCAAGAGATGCAGTACCATGGTAAATGGGGGGACCTTACTGACAGTGATAAGGAGAATCATGGGGACATAATGAGGCCATCCTACAGCGAGATTGTCAAAGTGTGGAACAAAACACTGCCGGCGATCCAGGACAAGGTGAATGCCTCTCCGCGAGGAAGGATGAGGAAGGACTACTCTCATTTGTCAAAGTTGATGCCTACCAGATCTACTGTCAGAAGTATGCAAGCTCCAAATGAGTTTCTTGAGCTGGAGTGGCTGAATCTGAGGAGGAATTATGCCAAGGTTCTGAAGCACTATGAGAGTTCGGTTTGGGAAACGGCGACTGAGGAAGAGTCTTTTTATCATGGAGGTGGTGAGGGGTGTGATTTTGAGGATATGTAGTGAATGTGTTGGGTCTGTAATGCTAGTTTACTGTCTTTTCTTCTATTTTAATAAATGGTCAGGGGTCCGACCTTTGTCTGTGCTTTCCTGGGTATAATCAGAATACATTAGAATATATCATTTGAAAATATTATCCTGAAAATGAAAGATCATGTTATCATGTCAAGGGAAAAATCATAAAAGTTCATAATTAATCAATGTAAATATTATCAAAATCAATAACCTAATACATGTAATTTTTTTCATAAACATAATGAAATAAAATCAATTCATATTAGTCAATGTTCATTTCCAATAACTTCGTAGCGGAAAAAGTCCATAACTCAACCAAGATCACTCTTCATTCCATCCCTGTATTACTGAACCGAGATCATTTCCATTTCCAAACCTAACTATTTCATGAGATATAAATATTTACCCAATACATTTTAAGAAGATATAAGACCCAAACATCTCATTATTTAATCTTTCTTACGTGTTCTATAAAAACATAACCCAACAAATAAAATGGGTTACTTGCACATCATTCTATCAAAATCCATATAATACAAATGGATTTTATAAATATAATTCCATCATAAACAAAATAAAATCATTATGATTATAGGGATAGAAACATAACCCCATTTAAATAATTTCATATTAAATAGAAAATAGTTTTGATAAAGCACTTGAAATTAATTCTTGGGGAAAATATCTGTTATTATTCAAAAGTATTTTCTTTTCTCAAAATGCCATGCAATTTTAAAATAAAATAATTTAATTTAAAATAAAAATGAAATATTTAAAATTAATATTAATGGAAATAAGGAATTATGAAATCCTAAAAATCCATTCATTTCATATAAATTAAAATAAAAAATTCTTCTCATACTTTTGTGGAAAGTCAAAACGTACCACTTATTGAAAACGAAAAATGATTCATTTAATATTATTTCATAAAAAAATTTAACAATGGTAAAATTAAATTTAAAAAATATATAAAAAATATAAATAATATTTAATAATACATAAACATGGATTATAAATATACCCTGGTAAATAATTATTTATAAACAATCACAGAAAAAATGAGATTGAAAAATTATCCCTGATCTTAGATATGATATCCTTTGTATATATTCTAACCTCCTGTAAAATGATTGAAATAATTTCATTTACATAATATAGAGTCATATTAATTTATATGATATCATATATGATTATATTATCATCTCTTTTTAGAATTATTATTACTCATCCATCAGTTATTTACTTCTTTATTTTTTATTCACGTCTTGTCGAATAAGTTAATATCCCTCTTATTAGATTATAGATATACCATTTAAAAAATTATATTAGTATAATTTATATCATATGAATTCATTAAATTAAATTTTATAATTATTCTTTGTTGAATATCTTGTATAATGAATCACATCGCATCGTGGAGATGATAAGTCATATAAATGCACGAGCGACGATATCATTCCCATAATTATTTAATATTATTGAAGTGTATTATAACGACCCATACATTACATACATTTTTAATACTTAAAAATTGAAGTACACTTATTACAACATATAACAAGACCATGAAAGGACCATATAGTTATAGTGTCTTTAGAAACTGGGAAACATAAACAACTGGTTCATAAATCCTATACGTTGTCTCCCATTTATTTCATCATATCTAGAGTCCCTTTTTGGAGAATCCTACTTAATAACCTTCTTCCTGACCTAGGGAAAGAAAAAATACAAAAGGGTGATCTCAAATGCTCAGTAAGGGTAAGAAAATGAAATATCAATCACACAATATTCATAAGAACATAACATTTTGGAAATCTTCACCTGTAAAATAGATCATAATTTCATAACATGGGATAAATCATAGTAGTGAAATGTAATCCCAATAATCATAACATAAAACATGAAACTTTTTGGAATACACACATAATCATATAGAATCCTTTCTTAGTAGTCAAGACTCATTTCCAAGACTATCTTATCGGACAAAGTCTATTTCTGAACTGAGTTCACTCCTCATTTCAGTCCTCTTTCCCTGAACCGGATTAACCTACTGTTCCAGCCATGTCTATCTCATGAGATATAAATCATTACCCAATGTATTGGAGGGAGATATAGGTCCCACCCATCTCATAATGAAACCATTCTTATGTGTTCTAAAAAATCATAAACTATACACCATAGCATAACCCATGTAATAAAAATGGGATTATTAATCATCATGCCATTATAACACAATCTACATAAGATAAAAGGTCATCATAAAAATAATTCCATCATAAAATAATCAAAACAATGTAAAAATAGTTATAGAAAAAGAACCAAATATTATCTTAGATGGAAAATAATTTTGATAAAACACTTGAACTCCATTATTAAGGAAAATATCTTTTCTAATTCAAAAAAAAATTCATTTCATAACATGTCATATAATTTTAAACTAAAAGAAGTTGATTAAAAATAAACTTGGAAACTTGTAAAGGAAGATTCATGCAAATAATGTTCTAAAAATCCATTCATTCCATATATGTTAAAAATACATTCTTCTCGTACATTGGCCAGAAAAGTCATAAATTACCTCGTACGAAAAACGATAAAAGATTCCTTTCATATATTTTACTAAAAACTCACCGAAGGGTAAAATTGGATTCAAAAAATTTTATGAGGATATAAATAATATTACATATTGATGAAAAATGATTGTGGATGATAGATATTCCCCAGTAAATTCTGAAGTATAAACAATCTCGGATAAAAATTGAGATTACGAGATTTTCACTTACCTTAGGTCTGATTTGCTTCGTAAGTGTCTGAAACTCCTGTATAATGATTTAAATAATTTCATTGACTTATTATAGAATCATAATAATTGTTATGATATTATATATGGTCATATTATTAGCTTCTTATTAGTAATATTTCATTGATACTTGTTATTCGGGTGTTTATTACTTTTTGTTCTTATGCGTGTTTTGTCGAATAAATTCTTATTCTTATTTTTAGGTTATAGATTCCTCATTTCCAGAATGATATTATTGTAAAATATATCATATTTATTCATTCAATTTATTTATATAATCATTATGCAATGAAGATCATGTAGAACGAGCCACATCGCATCGTGGAAACGGTATTCTGTACGTACGCACGAGCGATTATATCGGTCCCATGATCATGGAAATGTATTGGAGTGTATTAATACTATTTTATAATCAATATCAATTTACAATAATAATATATAGTTATTATCTACACCATTATACCCATCCATGTTAGGTGGTGGTGGAAAAAAGACTACACCACAACGTGGAGACGGTATTCTGTACGTACGCACGCGCGGTGATTTAATTTTCCATAGGATGGATAGAAGGGTAAATAGGGTTGTTTAAAATATATAATAACATATCAGTATATTATTTATACTGATGTTATTACTTCATAATGAAACAACTAAAGACGAAGATGTAGAAGTAGAAATAAAGTTGAAAGAATCGGTAATGGACATTACCTCTTCTTTGAAGCGCCTCTTCTTAACCTCATCTTTGGGCACTAACGATGGTCTTTGAAGAAGACCAGATCATATATGATGTTTCTAGGGAAGTGGATAAGAGAAATTGTCAGGTTTTTTCCGAGCTTGAAGGCTCAAGGTGGTGTGAGGAGGAAAGGGAGGAGGTTCCCTTTTATAAGGGAGGAGAGGGGCACCTTTGGAAAAACAAAAAATATTATTTTATTATAAAGACATATTCAGTTTTTAATAGCTCAAAATTGATTTATTTCGAAGCTAAGGTGAGTATGTGTGGAAATACTCTCATCCAATATAATTTACACAAGTTTAGGTTTCTATTTTAACCTTATCATTTAGATTTAACTTTAAGTTAAATAATTTTACTTTTACCGTGTCTTCTTGTTTTCTTACACTATAAGGTTAATAAACTTAATATAACAAGACAAAAGAACCCCAAGTTGTTTATTATTAATACATATAACCTTATTTAAGTAATTTGGTCGAACGTTATATTTTTTATAATAAAATAACAATTAATAATATAATATTAGTTTTAAAACTTATTTTATGTCAATTTTGAAACTATTTGGTACTTGATTTTTGTGAAACTCATAACATCATGATTAGTTCGAAAAAGGTTAATTATATAAATACTAATATTTCATATTAACCTATAAAATTATTTCAATTCATAAGAAGTCTCAAATTTCATTTATTTGAGTATTTGTAACATCAATTATGTTAATATTTCATTAATAAGATAATTACTGCATCATCATTGTGTCATAAATAAATTAAATTATATAATATCTAAAAATTATAAACAAATAACCATTATGTAGGAAGTCTTTTTATCTTTCTATTGAATATTTATAGTCGAATTTATCTTATATATAACCCTATATTAAAAATGTTTTAGTTATTAATCTTTGATTTGAACTATTTTAACTATTCTTTAAATAAAATAATATCAAATGTCCTGATCTAATCCAAGTGGGCCTAAATGGACATATTTTATTACTAAAGTTGTTTTTGGTCGAATTATACTTATCCAATAGAATTAGTATATGTGTTAGGGTAATAATAATATCATTTTGACTCTTAATTACCCTATTTATTTTTAGCCGTGATAAAAAAAGTAAAAAGATGCTATTCACCAAAAATTATTTTCATCTCATTGAACCACATTTTAGTACTTTATATTAACCGTGTCTCTCATATTTTCGAAATTCCACTCACAGAAGTGGTAAAATTATGTTTTATGTGAAATTGCAAATTTTCCTAGGAGGTGGATAAAAGACGGTGAAAAGTTCAATAAAATTTTTATATATCAAAAATTATTATAAAGTGACTCCAATGAATTACTTTGAGCTTATATAGGTATTTTGTATCAATTTTTACCTAAAATAAATTTAAATAAAATAAATAATTATTTAAATAAAATGTCGGTTTTTAAATAGTAATCCAGTGTTTTCACTATTCATCAAAAATTGAATGTTTTCAGAAAAATAACAAAATTTCACCTTAGACTAATTTAGATATTTCAAATCCAAAAATGAAGTCCATTTTGAAAAATAAAATTTAAAAAATTTCAAAAATTGGGTATTACTATTCATAACGGTTAGTTTTAATAATATTTTAATAGCATATCGATGTTTAGTGAAACTCGGTATTGCGTACAACACAAGCTGTCGAGGATGGCCGCAGTTGTGTGTAAAGAAAGCCATGCTAGTGTAGTTAAAGATTCCTTTAATGATTTATATAACATAAAAACAAAAAAAATCTCAAGTGTTGCATTCTACCCCCCTTAAAATGAATTTCACCCTCGAAATTCGTCACTTTGTAACAAACATATGAGGATACCTCTCCCTCATCATAACCTCAATCTCTCATGTAGCTTCTTCTAATTGGAGGTTCCTCCAAAAAAACTTTCACCATGCGAGTGGTCTTGCTCCGTAGTACTTTTTCGCTATGATCCAGAATCTCTATCGGCAGTTCTTCATAAGGAAGATCTTGCTCTAGCGGTACAACTTCTGAGCTGAGTACATGTGAAGGATCAGGTATGTAATTTCTCAGGAGAGATACATGGAACACATCATGAACTTGGGAGATATTTGGTTGAAGTGCAAATTGGTAAGCTACCTTCCCAACATGATCCAGAATTTCAAAAGGACCGATATATCTAGGGCTCAACTTTCCCTTCTTTCCAAATCTCACGACCCTCTTCCAGGGAGATATTCATAAGAACAATTTATCACCCACTACAAACTCTAAGTCTTTTCTCCGGTTGTCGGCATAACTTTTTTGTCGACTCTGAGCTATTCTTATGTGTTGTTGAATAGATATGACTTTTTCTGCCATCTCATCAACAAAATTAGGTCCTAATAGCTTTCTTTCCCCAACATCATCCTAGAAAGTTGGAGTCCTGCGTTTCTTTCCATAGAGAGCTTCATAAGGATCCATCTGAATACTGGAGTGAAAGCTATTATTATAAGAAAATTCCACTAAAGGTAGGTGTTGATACGAACCACCTTTGAAATCCATAGAGAAAGCTCTCAACATGTCTTCTATAGTTTGAATTGTCCTCTTAGACTGACTGTGTGTCTGTGGATTGAAGTAGTGCTGAAACTCTACTCTGTATCCAGAGTATGCTGAAGACTTCACGAGAACTTCGAGGTAAATCTCAGATCCTGATCAGATATAATGGAAATTGGTAATCCATTCAATCTTACAACTTCCTTTATATATATCATGTCAATTTGATCTAGAGAGAAATCCTCTCTAATAGCAATGAAGTGTGCAGACTTTGTAAGACTATCAACTATGACCCGGATAGAATTATTGCCTTTGGATGTTTTAGGAAGTCATGTGACATAGTCCATAGTGATATTTTCCCATTTCCATTCAAGTATGGGTAATGGTTGTAACATCCCATTAGACTTCGGTCTCTCACCTTTAACTTGCGAAGAAACCAAGCATCGAGAGACATATTTAGCATCATCTCTTTTCATGCCATCCCGCCATAAGTACTCTATCAGGTCCCTTTACATCTTCGTTCTTCCAGGATGAATAGGGAATGAAGAACTATGAACCTCATCCAGTAGCTCTTTCTTTGTTTCTGGGATGGGAGGAACACAAACCCAATTCCTGAACCTTATTATCCCATCACAATCAAGGTTGAATTCAGGAACAGTTTTCACCTTCTTTTGTAACTCTACATATTATTTATGTGCCTCTTTAATCATCATATGTATATATGGTTGAACATTCATTTGAGAAAGATATGATTTTTCCCCTTTCATTATAATTCCAAGATCCATCCTTTTTAAATACATAAATATTGGATCTTTTGCGATCCTCATCATGGATAAGAAAGCATGGTCATGTCGACTTAATGCATCTGCCACCTTGTTTTCTTTCCTAGGGTGGTAATTAAATGAGCATTCGTAATCCTTAATCAGCTCCAACCATCTTCTTTGGCACATATTCATCTCCTTTTGTGTGAAAAATATACTTTAAACTTTTATGATCAGTATAAATATCACACCTTTCTCCATAAAGATAATACCTCCAAATCTTTAA
The DNA here is from genome assembly GCA_963277665.1 of Viscum album. Taxonomy (NCBI): domain Eukaryota; kingdom Viridiplantae; phylum Streptophyta; class Magnoliopsida; order Santalales; family Viscaceae; genus Viscum; species Viscum album. Next base: position 1,060,490,726 of record OY728125.1, read on the forward strand.
TGCAAAGATTACCGCAGCTAACTCCAAATCATGAGTTGGGTAATTTTTCTAATGTATTTTCAACTATCGTAATGAATAAGCTATCACCATATCGTTTTTCATGAGAACACGCCCCAATCCTATCTTGGATGCATCATTGTAGATCACAAACCTTTCTTCACTACAAGGAAGTGTGACCACAGGTGCACAGGATAACCTTCTTTTCAACTCCTTGAAATTATCTTCACATTCCTCCATCCACACGAACTTAATTCCTTTTCAAGTCAACCTGGTGAGTGGATTAGATAATCATGAAAAATAAATCACAAAACATCGATAATGTCTGGCCAAACCAAGAAAAATTTCGGATCTCAGTTACTTTTGTCGGTCTCGAACATCTTTCGATAACGTCTGCTTTTTGCTGGATCTAGAGATATCCCCTCTTTTGAGATTATGTGACCCAAAAAATGAAACTTTTTGAAGCCTGTTTCGGTGCGGATGTGCGTCGGGTTTCTGTTCCGACGCTGTTCCACCAGGGCGCGTTCGCGCGTGCACCCGTCGACTCGAGGGGATGGGCGCGCGGCTTGTGGCCCCGCAGTCCCGCTTTCCAAAGGTGGGCGGCATCCGTACCTTTTTCAGGGGCGTCTGCTCCTTGATCGAAACCGGGATGATGGGATGTCGGCTCCTCCTTCCGTGGACGTCTCCTCGGAACTCGTCGCCTAATCCGGGTCTCCATCATAGATTTAAGACATGCTCGTGAATCTCGTTCCCGGCGCCATGTCTCCATGGACACCGGTTAATTACGATGCTTCCGCTCGGACGCTCCAAGGTGTCTGGTCGGGGCAGCAACCTGCGGTGAGGAGACCGGGTGGCTTCGGGTGTTGGGGGCGTGTCTTAACACTGCAACTCTGCATGTCTGCCTTCCGTCCCTAATAGGGCTTCACGAAGGCATGATGGCCTGAGGCATCCCGCGCTGGGTGCGGGGAACTGTGTTACCTGAGGTTTTCCTCAGCTTCCCATGTTTAACACGGGGTATGCCGCGAGTTTAACGTCCTGCGGGGACGGCATCAGACTGATCAACACGAGAAGTGGATCAGATGACAGAACCCCTTACGGGGAACCTTCGACGCTGGGGCCAGCACATGGGCGGCTTCCCGAGTGAAGTGGAGTGGAATGAAATGGCATGACCCCACCGGGATGTGGCGGCCCAGGTAAGGGTCAGGATGGATGATGGAGTGAAGAGCTTGGGCCCCATAGGGGCTTCCTACGTACCGCGCGTTGGCGCGGATCAAAGTCAGCGTAGTTCGGATATACAGTTTAACGTCATGCTGGACATCGGCAAGCTGACTCACGAAGAGATCGAGGCTGTCGGGCGAAGGGTCGAACCGAACCACCTCGCACTGAGGGGGATGGAACGGCCGGGTGGATCACAGTTTCACGTCATGCTGGACGTTGGCAAGCCGACTCACAAGGAGGTCGAGGCTGCCTGGAGAAGGATTGAACCGAACCACCTCGCACAGAGGGGGATGGAACGGCCGGGTGGATCACAGTTTCACGTCATGCTGGACGTTGGCAAGCCGACTCACAAGGAGGTCGAGGCTGCCTGGAGAAGGATTGAACCGAACCACCTCGCACAGAGGGGGATGGAACGGCCGGGTGGATCACAGTTTCACGTCATGCTGGACGTTGGCAAGCCGACTCACAAGGAGGTCGAGGCTGCCTGGAGAAGGATTGAACCGAACCACCTCGCACAGAGGGGGATGGAACGGCCAGGTGGATCACAGTTTCACGTCATGCTGGACGTTGGCAAGCCGACTCATAAGGAGGTCGAGGCTGCCTGGAGAAGGATTGAACCGAACCACCTCGCACAGAGGGGGATGGAACGGACAGGTGGATCACAATTTCACGTCATGTTGGACGTTGGCAAGCCGACTCACGAAGAGATCGAGGCCGCCGGATGGAGGATTGAACCGAACCACCTCGCACAGAGGGGGATGGGACGGCCGGGTGGATCACAGTTTCACGTCATGCTGGACGTTGAAGAGAAAAAGGCAGTGGGGAAGCACAATGGAGATACACATGTGCAGTCTCCCACAATGGCGGATTCATAGGTGAATCGACGCAAGTGTGAACCCGGGAGGGGTCCACTGATGGACGAACCGACGTAAATACGACCGGGACGACCAGGTGGTGGGCTTGAACCTCGGAGAGGCTTCCTACGTACCCTGTTTAGGAGACAGGGATCAAAGTCCACGTAGTTCGTTCTGTTTGTAACACTCTACCCCCGTGGGCGAAGGCCACTCCAATCCCGACATCCCTGCAGAGACGAGCGGGTGGGGGCCACATCCAAACCGGGAGGGGGACCCTGCGTGAGAGGCACGGGATCGGGTGAAGCGGACGGTTTAATGTCTTGCCGGACAAAGTACAGTTTAACGTCGTGTGTTGAGGACGAAGAGAACGGTTTAACGTCTTGTCGGACGAAGTACAGTTTAACGTCGTGTGTTGAGGACGAAGGTGCTTGGCAGTTTAACGTCTTGCAGCTCGGACGTAGATGCTTGGCAGTTTAACGTCTTGTCGCACGGACGAGGTACAGTTTAACGTCGTGTGGGACGAACGCTGTACAGTTTAACGTCTTGTAGCTTGGACGAAGTGCAGTTTAGCGTCATGCAGGATGAATGCTAGACAGCTTAACATCTTGTAGCTCGGACGATGGAGGCTAGGCAGTTTAGCGTTGTGCAGCTTGGACGTAGATGCTTGGCAGTTTAACGTCTTGTCGCATGGACGAAGTGCAGTTTAACGTCGTGCGGGACGTAGAAGCCGCCGATAGGCCCGTGTCACTTCGCGCGAGCCTGGAGGCCCGCACGGGAAGACAACGCACGGTGCGGGCATCCGGGATGAGGGTCATCGGGCGCCACGCAGGCGGGTAACCAAAGGGGGTCAAAGGGGGCGACCCTGGCGGTTTGCGCGCAAAAGAGGAGCTTTGCGCGCAATTCCGCGGGTCGGCGCGCAAATGGGCGGGCTGGCGCACAATTGGGCCAGCACTTTGCACGCGGATGATTGAGATTGCGCGCACCGGGCTTCGGATAGCGCGCGGGGGCAAAAGATCATTCTTTACTGAACGACCACTTTGAGAAAAAGGGGGGGGGGGTGCGCGCAATCGGGCCGGATTGCGCGCACCCCGGGGGCAATTGCGCGCAAGAGGCTTCTTTTGCGCGCGAATGCCTTTGGGTGAAGATTTACTCAAAGGAAACGAGCCAAAGGGATTGCGCGCGAAGGCGAACCCCAAGGCTTTCTTGCGCGAAAGAAAGTCGGTTACCTGAAGATCGGCATTGCGCGCAGAAGGGGTTGGATTGCGCGCACGAGAGACCTTTCGACTTCCGGCCACCTTCAAAACGTCGGGGGTCGCCTTATATTTATAGGCAACCCCGGGCGCGGAATTTCCTTCGCGGGCGCGGAATCGGGCCCGGCGCGCAAGGGAGTCGCGCGGGCCGCGGGCGCGCAAAATTGCGCGCCGGCCCAGCGCATTGCGCGCATCCCGGGAGGTTTGCGCGTAGCTCGTCAACTTTGCGCGCGGGCCTCCAAAATTCCGCGCAAGGCATCCGGGCCCTCCGAAACATGCTTCCGACTCCAAATATGACCTCGCTTTCCGCATCCGGAGCTTCGTTTGGGAACAACGGACTTTTCCGGCTTCTACAAAGCCAAAATTCAAACATGGTAAATTTGGCATAAAGCTTCTACTTTCTCAGGGTCTTTAATATAATTCTCAAGTGATATTCATCTTCTTCCTTCCTCTTTGAATAGAAAAGAATATCTTCTATAAATACTACCACAAACTGATCAAGATAGTCTCTAAATACTCTATTCATCAGATCCATGAAGATAGCAGGGGCATTAGTAAGACCAAATGGCATCACTATAAATTCCTAGTGTCTATACCTTGTACGGAAAGACGCCTTTGGTATATCCTCTCTTTTGACCCTTAATTGATGATACCCTGAATGAAGAACAATCTTGGAAAAGTATTGAGCTCCGCATAGTTGGTCAAATAAGTCATCAATGCGCGGGAGATGATATTTTTTATTGATAGTGATCTTGTTAAGTTCTCGATAATCAATGCAGAGTCTCATTGATCCATCTATCTTCTTAACAAACAGAACAGGTGCTCCCCAAGGTGATGCACTAGGGCGTATGAATCCTTTATCAATATTCTCTTGGATTTGCTTCTTCAATTCCTACAACTCAATTGGGGCCATCCTATAAGGTGTCTTTGAAATAGGCAAAGCACCCAGTAGGAGTTCTATTGAAAACTCAACTTCACGATTTGGTGGAATACTCGACAATTCCACTGGAAAAACATCATCAAACTCCCGTACAATGGGAATATTTTTAAACGTGAGTTTCTCACCAACCATTTGAGATAAATAACCCTCATTTAGTAGAATCAATACCATCATATGGATGAAATTTCCACTGGAATGTTATGTTCATCCTTGCATCAATAGACGATCATAGATTGATCTGTAATATGAAATGTGACTTCCCTTCTTTGGAAATTGATATGAGCTCCATATAGGGAAAGCTAATCCATGCCAAGAATCACATCAAATTACACTATAGGAAGGATCACACGATTTGCAGGAAGCACTTTCCCACAAACATCAATCGGAGAAGAATTATAAACTTTTGATGCGACTATTGTTCCATTAGGAGTTGTCACATCTAACTCAACATCTAATTGTTGAGGTAATACAAAGATAAACTTTGAAAATTATTCAGAAATAAAAGTGTGGGTGGATCCAGAATCAAATAAAACATTTTTTACTTTAGAGTGGATGGTATGTGTACCTTTCACCAATTCATTATCATACTCCACATCACTGATAGAAATTTCATGTGACTTTCCTTTGTCTTTAGACTTAAGATTTTGTTGACATCGATCATCATCAACAACCCTTGGATTAGGACATTGATTAGAATAATTCCCCATTTCCTTGAACTTGTAACATTGAAGTGTAGGAGGTGCACTCTGTGTATCCTTTTCTTTGTTTGCATCACTAGACATCTTCTTCCGATCAATGCGGCATTCAAATGCCCGATGCCCTTCCTTTCCACATTTGAAACATTTACTTGTCCCTTTAAGAAAACTACATCCATGTTTATTTCCAAACATGGAGGATAAGGGAAAACTCCTCTTCTTTTTACTGTGCTACTTAGATTTTCCTTTGATTTCCATTTTCCTCTTCTTATCAAACCCATATGACTGATGGGTTACTCTAATCTCCATCTCAACCTTGAGAGCACATGGAACGATTTCCTAGTAGCTATTGAAGTCCCTTATGGCTAACGTCCATCGAAGACTTGGTTTTAATCCACTAAATAATTGATCAATCTTACTATCAGGTTGGATAATAATCCCAGAAACGTACCTTGAAAGTCTTGTAAAATTTGCTTCATAGGTACCAACAGATTCATCATCCTTTGGCTTTAGTTCAAGAAACTCCTTCTCCATCTTTGATTGAAGAATACGAGGGAAGTACTTATTGAAAAATAAGTTCTTGAACTCGTCCCATTCCATGGACTCAATTTCATCCCTTTGCCTCGTATTCTTGATAAGATTCCACCATTGATCAGCTTCACCTTCCAAACGATAAACTGCTAAGATGGCTTTATCATGTTCAGAACATTGATGAACTGAAAATATCTTTTTAGTGGTACTGATCCATTGTTCAGCCACTAATGGATCAGAAGACCCGCTGAATGAAGGTGGACGCTGCCTAATGAATGATTCAACAGAATGTTGCTCCTTCCTTTGCTTGTTTGGAAGTCCTGTATGATTCATAGCTTGAGAATGTTGTGTGAGCATGGCTACAAGATTTAGCATTCCAGCTCCCATAATGTTTGGTTTCTCAGGGGTACAATCATTTCATTTCCCATCGCATTCCGCATTAACACGGTTCCTTTGGGTTCCATCCATTGACTAAAACCAAGAAGAATAGTGTGAGCAATACTAATTATAATAGGAAAACCACATAATCAATAATAAAATTTCACACTTAAGGTCTTATCATAGGTTTTTCATGGCAATTTTCAAAACACTAAGATCGTGTTTTATGGTTAGTATTATCCTTAAGGTTCTTCCTAAGGCTTTCACATACTTGTTTCCAAAGGTTGACTATACCTTTCCTCTGATACCAACTATAACGACCCATACAATATATACATTGTTAATAATTCAAAATTGAAGTACACTTATTACAACATATAACAAGACCATGAAAGGACCATATAGGTATAGTTTTTTTTAGAAATTGGGAAACATAAACAACTGGTTCATAAATCCTCTATGTTGTCTCCCATTTATTTCATCATATCTAGAGTCCCTTTTTGGCATATCCTACTTAATAACCTTTTTCCTGACCTGTGGAAAGAAAATATACAAAATTTTGAGCTCAAATGCTCAGTAAGGGTAAACAAAAGAAACATCAATCACACCATATTCATAAGAACATAACATTTTGGAAATCCTAACCTGCAAAAGAGATCATAATTTCATAACATTGGATAAATCATAGTAGTGAAATGTAATCCCAATAATAATAACATAAAACATGAAACTTTATGGAATACACACATAATCATAGAGAATCATTTCTTAGTAGTCAAGACTCATTTCCAAGACTATCTTAGCAGACAAAGTCCATTTCTGAACCAAGTTCACTCCTCGTTTCAGTCCTGTTTCACTGAACCAGATTAACCTGCCGTTCCAGCCATGTCTATCTCATGAGATATAAATCACTACCCAATGCATTTGAGGTAGATATAGGTCCCACCCATCTCATAATTAAACCATTCTTACGTGTGCCACAAAATCATAAATCACACATCATAGCATAACCCATGTAATAAAAATGGGATTCATAATCATCATGCCATCATAACACAATCCATATAAGATAAAAGGACATCATAAAAATAATTCCATCATAAAATAATCAAAAAAATGTAAAAATAGGGATTTAAACATAACCCTATATTTTCTTAGATGGAAAATAATTTTGATAAAACACTTGAACTCCATTCTTGAGGAATATATCCTTTCTACTTGAAAAACATTTTCCATTCTTAACATGTCATATAATTTTAAACTAAAAGAAGTTGATTAAAAATAAACATTAAATCTTGTAAAGGACACTTTGTGAAAATAGTGTTCTAAAAATCCATTCATTCTTTATAAGTTAAAAAACATTCTTCTCATACATTGGCCGGAAAAGTCAAAAAGTACCTCGTACGAAAAACGACAAAAGATTCATTTCATTTCTTTTACTAAAAACTCACTTAAGGGTAAAATTGAATTTAAATAATTTTAGGAGGATATAAATAATATTACAAATTCAGTAAACATTTATTTGGATGATAAATATTCCCCAGTAAATTCTGAAGTATAAACAATCTCGGATAAAAATTGAGATTGTAAGATTTTCCCTTACCTTAGGTCTGATTTGCTTCGTAAGTGTCCAAAACTCCTATATAATGATTTAAATAATGTCATTGACTTATTCTAGAATCATAATCATTGTTATGATATCATATATGGTCAAATTCTTAGCTTCTTATTAGTAATATTTCATTGCTACTTGTTATTTGGGTGTTTATTACTTTTTGTTCTTATGCGTGTTTTGTTGAAAAAAATTTTATTCTTATTTTTAGGTTATAGATGCCTCATTTCCAGAATTTTATTAGTGTAATATATATCATATTTATTCATTCAATTAATTTATATAATCATTATGAAACAAAGATCATGTAGAATGAGTCACATCACATCGTGGAGATGGTATTCCGTACGTATGCACGAGCGATGATATCATTCACATGATCGTAGAATTGTATTGGAGTGTATGTATACTATTTCAGAGTCAATATCACTTTAAAATAATCATATATAGTTTTTATATACACCATTATACCCATCCAAGTAATGCGTTGGTGGAAAAAAGATTACACCACGGCGTGTAGACGGTATTCTGTACGTACGCACGCGCGGTGATTTCATTTTCGGTAGGATGGATAAAAGGTGAAATAAGGTTATTTCATATTTATAATAACATATCAGTATTTTATTGATACTGATGTTATTACTTCATAATGAAACAACTAAAGAAGACGAATTAGAAGAAGAAATAAAGTTGAAAGAATCGGTAACGGACATTACCTCTTCTCTGAAGCGCCTCTTCTTAACCTCCTCTTTGGGCACTAAAGATGGTCTTTGAAGAAGACCAGAACCTCTAGGATGTTTCTAGAGAAGTGGAGAAGATAAATTGGCAGGGTTTGGCCGATCGTGAAGGCTCAAAGTTGTTTCAGGAGGAGAGGTATGAGGTTCCCTTTTATAAGGGAGGAGAGGGGCACCTTTGAAAAAACTAAAAATATTATTTTATTATAAAGTCATATTCGGTTTTTAATAGCTGCAAATTGATTTATTTCCAAGATAAGGTGGGTATGGGTCGAAATACTCTCATCCAATATAATTTAGACAAGTTTAGGTTTCTATTTTAACATTATCATTTAGATTTAACTTTAAGTTAAATAATTTTTCTTTTACCGTGTCTTCTTGTTTTCTTACACTATAAGGTTAATAAACATACTATAACAAGTCAAAAGAACCCCAAGTTGTTTATTATTAATATATATAACATTATCTAAGTCATTTGGCCGAATCTTATATTATTTAGAATAAAATAACAATTAATAATATAATATTTGTTTTAAAAACTATTTTATGTCAATTTTGACAATATTTGGTACTTGATTTTTTTGAAAATCATAACAGCATGATTAGTTCGAAAAAAGTAAATTAAATCAATACTAATATGTCATATTAACCAATAAAATTATATTAATTCATATTAAGTATAAAATTACATTTATTTGAGTTTTTATAACATCAATTATGTTTTTATTTCATTAAGAAGTTAATTACAACATCATCATTGTGTCATAAATAAATTAAATTTTTTAATGTCTAAAAATTATAAATAAAATAAAATTATGTAGGAAATATTTTTATCTCTCTAATTGATATTTATAGTCTAATATATCTTATGTATAACCCTATATTAAAAATGTTTTTTTTATTAAACATCGATTTTAACTATTTTAACTATTCATTAAATAAAATAATATAAAATGTCTTAATCTAATCCAAGTGGGCCTAAATGGACATATTTTATTACTAAAGTTGTTCCTTTTTGAATTAATCTTATCCAATAGAATTAGGACATGTTTTAGGATAATAATAATATCATTTTTACCCTTATTTACCCTATTTACTTTTAACCGTGGTAAAAAAAGTAAAAAGTTACTATTCACCAAAAATTATTTTCATCTCATTGAACCACATTTTAGTACTTGATATTAACTTTGTCTCTCAGATTTTCGAAATTCCACTCACAGAAGCGGTAAAATTATGTTCTATGTGAATTTTCAAATTCTCCTAGGATGTGGGTAAAAGACGGTGAAAACTTCAATATAATTTTTATATATCTAAAATTATTATAAAGTGACTCCAATGAATTACTTTGAACATATATAGGTATTATGTATCAATTTTGACCTAAAATAAATTTAAATAAAATAAATATTTATTTATATAAAAAGTTGGTTTTTAAATAGTAACCTTGTGTTTTCACTATTCATCAAAAATTGAAAGTTATCAGAAAAATACCCAAATTTCACCCTAGGCTAATTTCGATATTTCAAATCCAAAAATGAAGTCCATTTTGAAAAAAAAAATTACAAAATTTCAAAAAGTGGGTATTACTATTCATAACGACTAGTTTTAATAATATTTTAATATCATATCGATTTTTAGTGAAACTCGGAATTGCGTACAACGCAAGCTATCGAGGATGGTCGCGGTTGCATGTAAAGCAAGCCAAGATATTTTAGTGAATGATTCATTTTTTAATTTATATAACATAAAAAAATCTCAGGTGTTACATGGATGATGTATAATATTTCAGAATCAATATTATGTTATAATAATAATAATAATATAGTTATTATTTTTTTCATTATTCCCATGCATGTTATGTGGTGGTGAAAAACATATCACACCATGATGTGGGGATGGTAAGTCGTACGTACGCATGCATGGTAATTTTATTTTGTGTAGGATGGATAGATGGTGGAATATGGTTTTTTCATAACTATAAAAATCTCATTATATAATTTATACTATATTTATTACTTTATAATTAAAAAATCAGGAAGATTAAGTATTTGAATAAATACTTTGGAAAGAATCAGTAGAGTATATTACCTCTTCTTCAACATGCTCCCCCTAAATTTCCACTTAAAGGCACTAAAGTTGGTCTTTTGAGAAGACTAGAACCTCTTGAATGTGACTAGGGACGTTTATATGGGAAATTGGAAAATGATGGATGAACATAGAGGGTAAATTTAATGTGAAGTAAAGGGGGGGGGGGGTTCTATATTATAATTGAGGTGAGGGGAACCTATGGAATCTCCAAAAGTATGAATTTATAATAAAATAAAAAACCATCCAAAAACATCAAAAAATTCATAGTTTTAAATATGATATGATATATGGTTGTAATCTCAAAAACCAATATATTTTTGACGTTTTTTTATTTCATTTTAAACCTTATTATTTTGTTTTAAATTTAATTATTATTTTTTAATTTTAACTATGTTAACAAATTGTTTAAAATTAAAATAGTTTTATTTTAAATTATTTGATGTCAATTAGAAAATAAATGAAAAATATAAAAAAATTAGTTAAAAATTATTATTTAATATATTTTTTTAATATTTTGTGATTTTTAAATAATTTAATAACTCATTATTTAAAAAAATATCAATAGTGTCAATTTTAACACTATTCATTTAATGGGTTTTTTTAAAAAAATATCAAGATTAGATGTTATCCTTGAACAAAAAAAATCATTATATCTATAAGAGGTAATGTTCATATTGAAAATTCATAGTACATAATAATTATCTAAATTATATTTATTTTATTATGTTTAATAACATTTATTTTACTTCTCAATTAAAAAAATGATTACAACATTAGTTTTGTGTTAATATTTAATACACTTATTTTTTCAAGAGAAAAAAATTAAAAATAAAATATTATGATGAATATAAATATTCTATATTTAATAAGTCTACTTGTAGTCTAATATATATTCTATAAATTCCATCATTAAAAAATTTATACTTATTAAAACATTAATTTGATAAGTTTATCATAACTTTAAATAAAATAATAAAAGTGGCATAATCTCTTAAATAAGGCTCTATATAGTCTATAATTAGGAACTCAGATCATTATGGTCGATATATGAATGAAAAATAAGGTTTGGTCAATTGTTTGTGTATTTTAATCATTTTTATCATTTTAATAAGAAATTATTTATTTAATTTTCATTAATTAAATAGTTTCTGGATCACCAATTTATAATTCTATAACATAATAATTTATTTACTAAAAATTTAAAATAAATTACATTGATAAACAAAAAATTATTTAAATTTTTTATTAAAATAAAATTTATCTTTTATATAATATTATATTAAAATTTATTTTGTTATCAAAATTTGAGTAAGGCGTATTTGACTTGTTTTTATATAAATTACATTAAATGCCAGAATCTCATCCAAGTGTTTTCCAAAGGGTACCATTTCAACCCAAGTATGGTTTAGACTGAAAATAACTCATCCTGTAATTTTATTACAAGTGTTAAGGTAATTATATTATATAATATTTACCCTTAATCACCTGATTTAACTTTTTACCGTATTAATAAAAATTAATGATGGTCCAATCCATAATGCCCAAAAATAAAATAATGTTATAAAAATAATTTAAAACCATTGATTCCAAATATGGAATATATTTTTTAAAATTTAAAACATATTATTTTCAGTAATTAATTTAAAATTAATCCCATTGTCAGAATGAAAAACTTGTTTTTAAAAGTTAAAACATTATAAATGACTGAAAATTTTTTAAATGAAAATACATTGTAAAAATAATGCCAATTACAAAAATTAAATTTAGTGATAAAATTATATTATATTTATACTTAATAACCATTTAATATATAATTTAACCATATAAATTATTTTCATGAAAAAAATTTGTTTTCAATTACGATTTAGTGATATTTACTATTCATAAAAACATGAAAGTTATCAAAAAAAATATCAAAATTTCATTAAAAGTAAATTTTTGTATCACTATTACCAATAAAATTTTTATTTTGTTAAATATAATATATAATAGTTTAAAAAACTAGATTTAAAATGGGTGCACAATTAAAAGGCGGAAAAACTATATTTTTTGAAACGTACTTCTTTTATCAAAATAATTAAATTTGTTCTTATATCATGTTTATAGAAAATATTCGATGAATTTTAAACAATATATTGAATATATTAAAAATATTATTACATTAATAGAATCCATCATGAGTGACCATATTATTTGATAAACATACTTATTTTCATTTAAAAAGTTTTTTTTTAAAAAAAATTATTTTATTTTTTAAATGGTTTTATTTCCATTTGTAAATAATTTCTCACTAAAGAGTGGAAATTATTTTCATAATTTGGTTAATAATTTTTATACCACCATTATAATGATTCGGTTATAAGGTAACATAGTATTATTTAGTTTCTCCCTTAAAACTAGTCTTGCAAGGAAAGAATTATATTAAAAGTACTTGAACATGTGTATAACATAAGACAAGCATAATGTTGTGTATATCACAAGATAAGTTGTTGTTTATTGTAGTGAAATATTATCTTAGTGTTTTTTACAATACAAAACATCAAATAAATTTAAAAATATATATAAATAAATAAAATCAAACAAAAAAATCTATCTCATAAAAATATTAGTGTATTACATTCTACCCCCATTAAATTGAATTTCTCCACATAAATTCATCTGGGTTATAAAATGATTAATACTTTAAAAGTTATTTTATATAATCCCACATCATAAAAATGAAAAATAAAACTTTTTTAAAAAATTCAAAGATGATAAACATAATAGTTAACCAAATTCAACAATAACTAGATTTCAATATGGGAGAATATAAGTGGAAAGTGAAAACATCGATACCAAAGCAAAATATAACCATCATGTTTTTATGGAGTGGGATAGAGAACAAGGTAATGAGAAATTTAACAATCCAAATCCATAAATATATAATGATTTAAGGGACCATATGATTCATTTGTTATGAAAGTACTAGGATAACATTTTTGGTTTCATGATCATGTACATAACATTGCTGGTTTTTATTATTTTTTAATGAGAATAAATACTTACTTGATTTCAAAACAATCTCATTGTTGGTCATGCGTTAAAATTTTACAAATCATCTATCATTCAAAGAGGTGATGTTGAACTTATAATTCCTAAAGTGTTATTATATCATGATATACAAAAATATATTGATAGTTCATTTTATATGTCTTCAACACATAAAAAAGGTTTAGCACAAGTAATCAAATTTGCATAATTCCACCAATGGTGAGATAATACCTTATTCTAACAAACTTCATCTGATGTTTTCACTTATCCATTACCTAAATTTATAACCTTATAATCCTTTTGAAATCTGAAAATTCAAAATATTAGAAAGAGGTTCACTAATAAATTTTAATATTTATACCTACATATCAAAATTTATCTCTTGTCAGTCACATTTCAAAAAAGTCATTGCGTATTTTCTTAAATCATGGTAATAACCTAAATTACAATTAAACCTTTGTGAAAACATGCATGATTTCAAGGACTATATTTTTCCATATACCATAATTCCAAAAAAAACTATACTCTCCATAAATGATATAATAAATCACTTTTTCATAATATTTTTCTTGAGTTCATTAATAAAATCAAATAGCTCTTTATTTATTATGTCATCATTTTTCGCATATTAAGTGTCATCCTTCACTTAATTTTTTTTCAAAACAATAATTAACTGTATTTGATTTCATGGTCACTAGTAACACTCAGTATATACTCTAAATTATATATAGAAAACCCATTGTAGACCTATAGATATTTAATTATTCCATGATATTATAAACGAGATTCTACAATGTTATTCTAGAATCCCATTACGTAAACACTCAATCATTCCACAAATTTATTATCATACTCAACATCACCAATACTGATCGCATGTTAATTTCCTTTTCCTTTGGCCTTAAGAGGTTATTGACATAGATCATCATCGATAACCATTTAATTTGGTAATTGGTTATCATAATGCCCCATTCCCTTTCACTTTTAGCATTAATGTGTGGGTGGTACATTCTCTATATTCATTTCTCAATTCACATAATTTGTTATCTCATTCCCATTAATCTATCACTCATCTACTCTATGACTATATTTTCTACACAAAAATCATGTACTAGTTTTTTAATACAATATCCACTATGCTTCCTTCTACACATTGAGAACAAAGAAAACATTCATCTTATTTTCACAATTATTTTTAGATTTTATCTTCAACTCCATATTTTTGTTCTTATCAAAACCATGATATTGATATTCAACCCCAAATTCCATTCCTACCTTGATTTCATAACTCACAATATCTTCATAAATACTAATGTTTCTCATGGGTAATTCCCTTTGAAGACTTGGTTTTAAGCCACATATAGACATATCAAATTTACTTTCAGGTTGTATAGTAATTAAAGAAGCATACCTTTCCAGTATTTTAAAATTTTCTTTACAGGTACCAACAGATTCATCATCCTTTTTCTTATGTTCAAGGAACTCCATATCCATCTTTATTCTAAGAATACGTGTAAATTACTTATTGAGAAATATGTTCTTGCACTCGTCCCATTTCATGGATGTAATTTAATTTTTCTACCTTGTTTTCTTGATTAGATTCTACTATTATTATTCTTAACCTTATAAATGATAAACATCCCAAATAAATTTTTCATGTTCTGAACAGTGAAATAGGGAAAATATATTTTCAGTGGTACTAACCCATTTTTCCAAAAGAAGTGGATTAGAAGACAAACTAAGTGTTGGTGAGTGTAGCCTTATGAAGGAATCAATATAAGTTTATTATTTTCTCTACTCAATTAGATTTCTAAATTGATTCATAGATTGTGTAAGTATAGAGATATATGTTTTATTCCAACACCCATATCATTCAGTTTTTTAGGAGGAAAATTTTTCGTTTCCCATTGCATTGATCATTAACATGGTTCCATCGGGTTTCAACCATTGTCTAAAACCCATAATGAATATTGTGATATTCATAAACTTATATTAGAAAAACAATATAATAAATGAGAAGTAAATTCAATATCTAAAATCTCAGTTTTAATCAAGGGTTAACAACGATCATTTTGAAAATTCAATGATTGTAACCTATACATAGACTTGTCTTAATGGATATCCCTATAAATACCTTATAAATTTTTATAGGGATCTCACTAATTTATTCTCAACCTAGTTTAGAAATTTTAACTATACATTTCCAATAATACCAACTATAATGACCCAAACATTATATACATAGATATTAATTCAAAATTTAAAAATAATCATTAAATAATATAACAAATCCATGAAATGACCATATAGGTATACTATGTTTAGACATGGGAAATATAAACAACCAATTAATAAGACATACAAATTTTCTCCTAATCATTCATCCATAACTAGACCACTTTTTGACATATTATACGTAATATGAATCTTCATGACCTAAGGAAATGAAATATAATAAAGGGTGACCTTGGATTCTTAGTAAGGGTAAACAATGAGGATTTCAATTTTATCATAATCATAAAACATAATAACATAATATTTGTAAATTTTATCCTTAAAATGAAATATCAGGATATCATGTCATGGGATAAATAATTAAGTTTAATAAATAGGCAATGAATATATTTCCAAAATTCATAACATAAAACATGTTGGTTGGGGTATACGCATAAGCACATAAAATCATTTCATATTTGGAAAGGTTGTTTTCCAAGACCATCATAGCATACAATATCCATTACTGTACCGAGCTCACTCATCTCTCAAGACCTATATTACTAAAATGAGAACATTACTCATTCCATACCTATCTATATCATGAGATATAAATCTTTAACCAATCCATTGAAGGTATATATAGGTCACACCCATCTCATAATTAAATCATTCTTACGTGTTCCAAAAAAACATAACCAAAAGAAAAAATGGGTTTCATAAACATCATTCCATCATAATCCATATAAAACAAATACATTTCATAAATCAAATTACATCATAAATACAATAAATTAATAGTGGTAATAGTGGTTGAAACACATCCCTATTTAAAAAGTAACATCATATATGGAATATAATTTAGGTAAAACACTTGAAATTAGTTCTTGTGAAAAATATACATTATTCTTGAAAAATGATTTCTTTTCTCAAAATGAAACACAATATTAAAAGAGAATAATTTAGTTTAATATAATATTAGAATTTTTTAAAGTAAGATTCATGGAAATAAGGAAGTGTGAAATAATAAAAATATGTTCATGTCATATCCTTTAAATGAAAAAAAAATCTCATATGTTTTCTGGAAAGTCAAAAAGTACCTCGCATTGAAAACGACAAAAGGTTCCCCTATACCATTTCATAAAAAAATTCATCAATGGGTAATATTGAATTTAAAAAATAGTATTATAATATAAATAATATTTTATATTATATATGTATAAAAAATAGATGAAAAATATACAATAGAAAATTCTTACATATGAACAATCTCAGATAAAAATGAGATTGTGAAATTATTACTTACCATAGGTTTGATATCATTTATATGCATCTGAACCTCATGTATAATTATTTGAATAATTTCATTGAATTATTTTATAATCATTTTCATTTATATGATGTCATATATGATCATATTATCATTTTTTTAGTAATATTATTACTCGTCCATCAGGAATTAACTTTTTTATTTTTTTATGCATGTTTTGTTAAGTTAGTAGTTGTTCCTATTAATAGGTTATAGATATTCCATTTACAAAATGATATTCAATAATATATATCGTATTTATTTAAATAATCAGGTTTTAATTAATATCATGTAGAATGAATCATATCGCATCGTGGAGACAGTAGGTTGTACGTATGCACAAGCGATGATATCATTCCCATAATTATTAAATGTTATTTAATTGAATAGTTTATAATACTTAAGAATAAATATCATGTTATAATAATCATATATAGTTATTATTTCCATCATTATAACCATCCAAGTTAGGTGGTGGTGAAAAACAAATTACACTATGTCGTGGAGACGTAAGTCATATGTACACATGTGTGGTGATTTCATTTTTCGTAGGATGGATAGAATTTTGAATATGGTTGTTTCATATTCTTAATAATATTTCATTATATATTTGATATTATTTTTATTACTTTATAATGAAACAAATAATGAATAGAATATAGAAGAAGAAAAATGTTTAAAAGAATCGGTAGAGGAGATTACCTCTCCTTCACCGTTCTCCATCTAAATATTTTCTCAAAGGCACTAAAGTTGGTCTTCATAGAAAAACATATCCTCTATAATATGAATAGGTAATTTGAAAAGGTAAATGTTAATAGGATTTTTGAACTTTAATTCTCCATTTTTTATTTAGAAATGAGGGAGGAGGTTCTCTTTAATAATTGTGGTGAGGGGCACCTTTAGAATATCAAAAAATATTAATTTATAATAAAATAAAATCCCATAAAAACCTTCATAATGTCTTAGCTTAATAGATGAAATGAGATAACGTTCTTATCATCAAACCCTAATTTTTATACATTTATATTTCATTTTAAACCTTATCAGTTTGTTTTACCCATAATTACTCTTTTTTTAATTTTAACAAATGTAACAAATGTTTAATAATAAACTAATGTCATTTTTTACTTATATGATGTCAATTAGACCATAAATTAATAATATAGAATATTTTAGAGTAATTTATTATAATTCTATATTTTTAGAAAATATTTTCAGTTTATAAATAATTTAATAAACATTATTTTGAAAAAAATATCAATTGAGAAAATGTTGACATAATTCATTTAATGGATTTCTTTTAAAATCAATGGAAGATGTTAACAAAGAAAAAAATATTTTATTACATAAATAACACGTTAATGTCATATATAAAATTCATTGGAAATATTAATTTTCTAAAATTATATTTTATTTAATACTTTTTATAACATTTTTTTGATATATCCCATAATAAAATAATTTCAACATTAGTTTTGCATTATTATTTGATAAAAATATTTGTAATAAAATTTAAAATGAAATAATATAAAGAAGATAAATATACTATATTTCATAATAATACTTTTAGATGAATATATGTTCTAGAAAATCCATCATTATAAAAGAAATACTTATTAAAACATGAATGTGATAAGTTCCACATCACTTTAAATAAAATAAAATAATTTCATAATCTATTATATAAGTCCCCGAATTATCAATAACTCAACCCTTGAATCTTTATGATCGATATATACTCGACCAATAATATTTTTCCAAGTTCTCATATCTTTTAATGGTCATTATCATTTTAATTAAAATTATTTTATTGACTTTTCATCAATTAAATAATGTATGCATCACTAATATATAAAACATTAAGGTAATTATATATTTCAAAAAAAATTACAAATAAATTAGCATGATAAAGAAAAAAATATCTTTCAATTGATCATTTATAAACTAATTTATCTTCTATATAACTATATACAAAAAATGATTTATTTATTCTATTTTTAGTAAGACACGTTTTACTTTTCTTTTAATGAAATATATTAAATATTCAAATCTCATCCGAGTGGCTTCTAAAGAGTATCATTTCAACCAAAGGATGTTTTCGGCATAAAATAAGTCATCCAATCATATTTGGACTAGTCTTAAATAAATTTGATAATTTTATATTTACCATTAATTACCTGATTTACCTTTCAACCGTATTAATAATAATTACTGCAATTACTATTCATAATGCACAAAAGATAAGATATTGATATTAACATAATTTGGATCCAATAATTATAAATATATAATTAATTTTTAGAAATTCCAAACATTTATGTCTCAGTAATTAATTTAAAATTAATCCCATTTTCGGAATGAAAAATAATTTTTTAAAAGTTAAAACCTTGCAAAAGATTGAAATGTTTTTACATTTAAATTTATGGTAAAATTAATTCAACTAATAGACATTATATTTACTGTTACATATATATTCTATTTACACTTTATAAACATTTAATAATATAATTTAACTATATAAATTATTCTGATGAAAAAAATTTGTTTTTAATTAAAATTTAGTGATTTTTAGTATTCATCAAAACTTGAAAGTTATCAGAAAAATGTAAAAAATACATCAAAAGTAAATTTTTATTTCCCTATTTTATATAAGAAAATTATTTTGTTAATTTAATATATAAAAGTGTAAAATACTTTATTTAAAATAGGTGTACAATCAAAAGGCCCCAAAACATCGTTTTTTGATATATAATTCTTTTATTCAAAAATTGAATTTATTATAATATCATGTTTTAAAAACCTATAAGATGAATTTAAGATATTAGGTTGAATATATTACATATTTATTACAATAATAAAATCCATCAAGAGTGATTTAATTAATATATATACACACTTATTTTCTTTAAATAGTTCTTTTAGAAAAACATTTCCTTTTATTTAAAAAAAGTTTTATTTTCAATTATAATTAATTCCTCCGCAAAAAGTAAAGAATATTTTCAAACTTTAGTTACTACTATTCATACCACCATTATAATTACTATGTTATAAGGTAACATTATACTGTTTAATTTTTTTTCTTAAACTCGGTCTTCTGTGAAATGAATTCTATCAAAAGTACTTGAAATTGTGTGCAACACAAGATAAGTATAGTGTTGTTTGTATCACTAGATAAGCCGGTGTTTCATGTAGAACAATTATATATTGGTTTTTTATATAACCCAATACCTCAAAGAAATTTAAAAATTATAAATAAAAAAATGAAAATAAAAAAAAATCTATCTCATAAAAATCTTAGGGTGTTACAGGATGAGGATATAATGAAGATGCAATTATGATGTTTATACCATCACTATGAGTAATTGGTGATAATGGTTGTAATTACAAACACCCCAAAAATTTTAATGGGACACATGAACTATATTTTTCTAAATTTCTTGGATCGGTTCACGGTAGTCTTCATCGATGACATCCTAGTGTATTCGGAGTCTGAGGAGGAGCACGTGAGACACTTAAGGATGGTTCTAGATATTCTCTGAGAACACCAACATTATGTAAGGCTCTCATTGTTTTATTTTGAGATTCAAGAGGTCCACATTATCGCATATGTCATCTATGAGGCTAGAGTATCCTCAGATCTAGAAAAGACTGATGTAGTGCTTTTATGGGAGCCACCCAATAGTGTTACTAGGATGTAGATTTTTATTTTGATGGATGGGTATTATTAAGGATTTGTACCCATTTCTTCATATTGGAAACACCTTTTAAATCATTTAATCTAAAGGGGGAGCCTTTATTATGGACTAAAAAGTGAGAATAGTGATTTCAGGAGGAGATGCATAGGTTGATGAAAGCACCCATATTGAGATTTCCAAAGGAGGTTTCAAGTACGTGGAATTCATCATTTCATAATAGACTGGACATTGTTGTGTTATGATGTAGAGGCAGGATTTTCTTCCTTATTGTTCACTCTAGTTTATACCACATTATTAAAACTACGTGACCCTTGATCTGGAGTTAGCAGTGGTAGTATTCACATGGAAGATATTATGACACTACCTAATGCTTTAGCAGTTTTTCATTTAAACAGACCATAAGGGTTTTAAGTATATATTTTATTGAAAGGATATAAATTTTGAGACTAGTAAATGGCTAGAGTTCCACCAAGACTATGAATTTTTTATTTTCTATAATTATATGAAGGTAAATGTGGTGTTATAAAATCATAATAGGAGATCTTGTTCTTGGTTGTTGGGCTAGTTGTTGGAGAAATTATCATCATTGAAGATCTACATTGTGGAAAATTATGGTGCACCATATCTTATATCGATGGTTTTTACCCTACCTCTTTTATAGCATGTTAGGGATGCTCATCCTGGAGATGCTAACTGTGAGACCATTTTTACTCATATATCCACTGAGTTTTCTCCAAATGGATATTCATAATGTGGGGTGCATGCTATCCTTTTAAGTTAAAAAACAATGGTACCTTTGAAATTGTGGGAGGATATATTATATGAGTTTCACACATCCCATTTTGTGTTACATAGAGGAGGGTAAAATATGTACGAGGACCTATGATGTAGGTTTTTAGGTAATATTTAGAAAAAAGGAGATGTACAGTCTGTTTCTTTTTGACTTGATTGTAAGAAGGTGAAGGCATATCACTAGGTTATATTTGGTTAATCCCAACCCCTTGAGGTTCCAGAATGTAAGTTGGATAGAATATCCTTGTAAATCATGCATGGATTACCATGTACATACATGGGACATGATTCCAACTGGGTGATCAAAAATACACTCACCAAGTCATCCCACTTTCTAGCTATTTTAGAGAAGAGTTTAGTAGAGATATTGGGGGTGCCTCTATGTCCAAGAGTTAGTTTGACTCCAAGTAGTTCCCAAGAATCTACTCTCTAGATATGATACTCACATCATATATCAGTTATAAAGAAGATTACAATACATATTTGGGAATCAATTATGCTTGATCATGGTATTTCACCCACAACACCGATGTCTATATTGAATTGATGATACTGGTCTTGGAGGACATGTTACATTCTTTCAATTTGGAAATTAGAAATAGTAGGGGGTCACTTAAACATGGTGGGGTTTTCTTAAAAAACCATCTGTGATTATAAAATTGATATAGAACCATTAAATGTTTTTTATGGGTGAACCAATAGGTCACTACATTGTTGTACTGATCCAGGTGAGTCAACGCTAATGGGCCTGGGGTTAGAGAAAGCTAATATATAGAAGGTTCAAATCATCAATGATCATATAAGAGATACACAGATATATCAAAAGACTTATGTAGAATGATGATTGAGACCTCTACAATTAAATGAGGGAGACCATGTCTTCCAGAGATTCTAACCTCAATGTGGATTGAGGAGATTTAGATGTGGTGGAAAGTTATGTTTGAGATTAATTGTACCCTTCCAAATACTATGTAGAGTTGGAGAGGTGCCATACTGCTTAGCTCTACCACCACATTAAGATAGGGTACATGATTTCTTACATGTGTCTTGTCAATGTTTGTACAAGCACAAATCATCCCACACTATTGACTGGGGAAGGATTGAAATCGCTGGTGGAGCTATATTTGTAGAGTACCCATTAATGATTGAGGATAAGTAGGAAATAATCCTTTGTGGTCGATCAATTCTCTTTGTCTGTGTCAAGTGGAGGCATGGGAATCTTCAAGAGATCAACTAGGAGGGGGAGACCTAGATGTCATCTTTTTGTGTATATTTTTCTCCTTTTAGGAATAAAATCCCTAGGTTGGGTATAATGTAATGACTTATATTTTTCTCATAGTTTTTTATATTATATTAATTATTTTCGAGGCCAAAAACTTATACATCGTGTGATTTAGAGTCCTCGTGTGCCCAGAATATATGTCTGAAAAATATTAAATATATTAATTAGAATGAATTCGTACATTTTATAATAATGTTGAATAATTATTAAACATGGTCTTGGAACATTTTTTTGGGAGTTGTTGAGTTCAGAAAATGGGCTTTACCCTAGGTCTGACGTAACCATTTTCAATGAGGTCAATTTATGAAAACGTTATTGATATAGAAAATATTTTCAATTAATTTATATTAAATATCATTGTTTTAAACCCAGAAAATTGTTCCTCTAAGATGAATTGTTTCATTTTTATGGTAATGATGTTATTTTGAGTTGAATAGTAAAAATTGGCCATTTTGGAGTTTTAACAATTTTAAAGTATTTCGGTAGTTTGGCAATAACATTAACTACACTAATAGAAATTGCAAAATACTTTCTTTTCCTAATTATACACATCCAGGTCATCATTTACTATTTTTGGACTAAAATCTGAATCGGCCATATGGAAGCTCAAAAGAAGGTCACAAGTTCGCTCAAGAAAATTGTTTTCAGTTCTGCCTAGTTTTGATGTGGGATCCATAACTCATCCATTGTGGGCCCAAAGCTTGTGAAATTCGGTGGGTGGACGCAAAAGGCGCTTTGGATCGTCTTTTAAAAAGGAAGCACTGAGTTAATTGGCCATTTATGGGGTCATAAAATCACCCTAGTCCGGAGGATTTCGTTTTGGAGAGTCTGACTGGACAGAATAAATACTCATAGTAAAACGGCCATAACTCCCGGAATACATTTCCAAATCCACTGATATTTTGTGGGGACACGTCCAAGGGGATTATGAACAACTTTAAAGAAGGTCTCAATGCATGAAGATGTCATTTAATGGGGCTAAAACGCGTCGACATTCGGGGGAAACATTCTGGCTATAAAAGGAGGAGAGCTCCACCCTCTCAAAGCATCCCATTCTCCACCCCATTCCTTCTGGGACACCAAGAAGGAGAACTGTTCATCTTTCTCTTTTATTTATTGTCTTTTTCATAGTTTTTTAATGCCTTCTTCATCCCCATTCAACTCTATTACCCTTACCATGGTGGGGTAAACTTTTGGAGTGATTGAGGAAGGGTTGGTTTTCTACATGGTAATGCTTGAGTTCTTGGACACAATTGAATAAATTTCTTTCATCTTCTAAGTTGTTTTCAATTTCTTATAGCGTATTTTATTATCATGTTAGATCGTTATTGAATATTAATTCCGTTATTTACTTTTTCCTTGGTAAAATAATCAATATCTCCCTCTACTAATTTATGGTTTATATACGATGGAATAAACCAGGAATTAGTGGTGAAGTACTCGACGATCGTCAGTACGTGTAAAAGGTGTACTAAATGTTCTTTAATGTTTGGGATAAGAAAAAATCGATCGAGTATTGCCCATTTAAATTAATGATATTCAATACAACTATTTTACACATGGAAGGAGAGTTGACCAAACCAAGATCTTGGTAAGGTTTTCTCTCACAATAATAATTTCACTAAGGAAGTGAGAGGAAACGATTGTGGAAACTCACTTTAATCAACTAAGAAGAAGAGGTTTGAATTTAATTGAACAAGGATAGCATTATAATTAGGAAACCGACCCTGACCTAATCACCCTTTTAAATATCATAGTTTTTCAATCATTTTAATTTCAAATTTCATTTCAAAAACACAACATTTTTTTTACCCTCTCTTTAAAGTGACAACTCGTTTTGTGTGCACTCCTCTTCGAGAGACATCCTAGTTCAACCACATTACTACATTTTAACTTAGGAAATAATTGTTTTTCCATGCCCTACGACAGGCATGTGTCAAACATTGTGCCGTTTCTGAGGAGGTAGTGCCGCAATATTTTTCTACATTTTTGACATTTTTATTCTTAAAAAACACAAATAAAATCATTCCATAATAAATTCAAATGATTATTATTATACATGGAATGAAAATTACTCACAGGTACAAGAAGAAGCCTACACTGAGGAGGCCCTCCAATGAAGAGATGATGCATTGATGATAATGTTCAAGCAGGTGGAAGGAGGCATAACAACATGGATCTCACCGGAAGATTTGATGGCCATGGTCAATGAACTCCAAGTTGACTTAAAAAGATTCAAGGCCAAAAAGGAAGTGCCATTGGTCTTCCCGGATTTCACTAAAGACATCCATGAAGTTTAATCCAAACTCGAGGTGGAGGAGCATGACTACCTACCTCCATCCAGCGATAATCAACTCCAAGAGGCACTTTCAAATCAAGAAGAAATTCAAGATGAACCAACTCAGGGAGTTGATACATTTTTGAACTCAAATTATTTTAATTTTGTTGAAACTAATTTGAGTATAACTCCCAATTGTTCTGAATTTTCAGAATCAGATGACTCCTATTATGCCCTAAAGGATGAAGAGACAAACGAAGATGCACCTGTTGAGGAACATCTGGAGCTCCCAGAAGTCATGGAATATCTACTGGAGGAGCCCAATCATAAAGAGATCCAAGTTACTAAGGCTGAGGAAAATAGACAAGAGGCTGAAGCCTCCTTAAATCCAGTGCTGGAAGACAAGATAGTTGCACAAGTAGCAACAAATGAGGAGGAGGCTCTGTACTTCATCCTACCCCCACCATGCATGGTGTACCACATTGCGAAGGGGGTGGATCTGGTGTACTCTATCTATGGAGTCATCCTCATTAAGAACAATGAAATGAAAGATGGGAAGAGCCACATGTGGTGGTTCAAATCAAAGAAACCTCATCCACCATCAGATTGGGGATAACTTATTAGAACTGCCCCTCTGGAGGTAGTCAAAACCTAGGGCCCACTTGGGGGATTATACCAAGATTTATCCTTTTTTTTCTTATTCAATTTCTATTTTCAATTATTTTAAAAAATTTCTTACGTTATGTTTTTTTACTTTTTTTAGGTTTTCAAAGTGGAACACATTGGAGTAAAACTCAAAGTTTCATTGCAAATAAGTCAGGTTGTACCTCTCTTTAACACTTTCTGGCTGTTGTGATTCAATCAAAAATCTACTTACATGTAAAATCCACTTGAATGCATCGAGGACACTGCATCAGTTAAGTGTGGGGGAGGTAACCTTTGTAGTATAGGATTTTTATTTGATGTTTTTTTTCAAAAAAACATTGTGTGTTTTCAAATTTTTGTGTGTTTATTTTTCACTTTTTGGTGTGTTTCTGAAACTTTTGAGCTGAAAAGATTATCAATACCATTTATTAAACCCATGTCAATGACTGAACCAATCTATTTCATGAAACTATGCTTAAATGAATGCTGAAATGAATTTGTTTCAAGATCAATTTTTTTGGAATTTCGTGAAAAGTACACAGATTTTTGAATCTCATGCCATATTTCACTGTCTATATCTTTGAAATAACTTTCCTGTGAGGCTTCTGAACCATTTTTGTAATATTCTTTTCTTTCACCTCATTTCTTGAGAGAACCAGACCATGCATGATTTAACCATAATTTGATTTATTCCTTTCAAAACTTGAGGGTTGGGGTACGTGTGTTTTAAATTATTGAGGCATTTATTTGGTTTAAATCCCCCTTTTCAAAATAATCCTTTTCATTATGGACCAACTTTACATTTATCCTTCATTTTAGCCCCTAGTAGCCATGAATTTCCTGTTAGGTTAGCCACATTACAAGCCAATTTTCACTCTCCTACCTGCTCTTGAAGTAAAATTGCATGATCTAGTTGAACTTAAGTGTGGGGGAAGATGTCTTGTGGTGTACTACCTCATTTGGTTATACTTTGGGTGGAATATAAATTGTGCAAGAGATATGTGTGATGCTGAAAAATTATTCTGTTGAATGTTGTGCCTTTTCTGGAACTTTTTTGACATGAGAAGATGTGCCTTTCTGGAGCTTCCAATGTAAAAAAAAGAAAGTTGTGCCTATCTGGAGCTTTCAAGAAAAATCATGTTTGAAAGGATTGAAATTTTTGCGGCTGATCTGATTGAATGTTGATGGAGCCTGTTTTCTACAAAGGGGAACTAAATCAGACCATACTTGAGTAAAAATTAGAATCTTGCAATTTTGCTTCAAAAAGAGCCAAGCCTTCCTTTTTCGGCCTCATAACTTTTAACATCTAAATCCTACCAACCAAAAGCCACAGAACAACCCTAAAAAGTCTTCATGAGAAACACATGTCCTTGACTCACATCGGGTGGAGAAGTAGGAATTTATCAAGCCTATGGTGACTCTTGTGTGAGTTTGGATGAGAAAACCCTTGTTCAACATTTACATTTGTGGGATGAGAGAAAATTTATGTGAGGTAGGTGTTTTTTTTGCATTGGATAAGAAATGAAGTGGAAATATATTAAAATCTTAAATGGAGAACTTTAAATAATAGTTTTTGATGAGGCATGATATCTATTTGTTTCTTGAAATTGATTTGATAGATCTCATTGATATGTGTTATGGATTTGATTTGATTTGATTTTTACTTGTCCAGGAGTCCAAGTTCTAAGTGTGGGGGAATTGATAGAGAAAATATTTTCAATTAATTTATATTAAATATCATTGTTTTAAACCCACAAAATTGTTCCTCTAAGATGAATTGTTTAATATTTATGATAATGATGTTATTTTGAGTTGAATAGTAAAAATTGGCCATTTTGGAGTTTTAACAGTTTTAAATTATTTCGGTAGTTTGGCCATAACATTATCTAACCTGATCCAAATTACAAAATTCTTTCTTTTCCAGATTCTACACATCCAGGTCCACATTTACTATTTGTGGACTAAAATCTGAATCGTCCATATGGAAGCTCAAAAGAAGCTCACAAGCTGGATCAAGAAAACTGTTTTCAGTTCTGCCTAGTTTTGATGTGGGATCCATAACTCATCCACTGTGGGCCCAAATCTTGTGAACTTCGCTGGGTGGACGCACAAGGAGCTTTGGATCATCTTTTAAGAATGAAGCACTGAGTGAATTGGCCGTTTATGGGGTCATTAAATCACCCTAATCCGGAGGATTTCTTTTTGGAGAGTCTGACTGGACAGAATAAATACTCATAGTAAAACGGCCATAACTCTCGGAATACATTTCCAAATCCGCTGTGCTTTTGAGGGGACACGTCCAAGGGAATTATGAACAACATTCAAGAAGGTCTCAACATGTGAAGATGTCATTTAATGGGGCTACAACGCGTCGGCATTCGGGGGAAAGATTCTGGCTATAAAAGGAGGAGAGCACCACCCTCTCAAAACATCCCATTCTCCACCCCATTCCTTCTGGGACACCAAGAATGAGAACTTTTCTGCTTTCTCTTTTATTTATTTTCTTTTTCATAGTTTTTTAATGCCTTCTTCTTCCCCATTCAACTCGATTACCCTTACCATGGTGGGGTAAACTTTTGGAGTGATTGGGGAAGGGTTTGTTTTCTACATTGTAATGCTTGATTTCTTGGACGCAATTGAATAAATTTCTTTCATCTTCAAAGTTGTTTTCAATTTCTTATACCGGATTTTATTATCAAGTTCGATCGTTCTTTAATATTAATTCGGTTATTTATTTTTGCCTTGGTAAAATAATCAATATCTCCCTCCACTGATTTATGGTTTATATAAGATGGAATAAACAAGGAATTAGTGGTGAAGTACTCGACGATCGTCAGTACGTGTAAAAGGTGTAGTAAATGTTCTTGATTGTTTGGGATAAACAAAACCCGATCGGGTATTTCCCATTTAAATTAAGGATATTCAATTCAACTATTTTACACATGGAAGGAGAGTTGACCAAACCAAGATCTTGGTAAGGTTTTCTTTCACAATAATAATTTCACCAAGGAAGTGAGAGAAAACGATTGTGAAAACTCACTTTAATCAACTAAGAAGAAGAGGTTTGAATTAAATTGAACAAGGATAGAATTATAATTAGGAAACGGACCCTGACCTAATCACCCTTTCAAATATCATAGTTTTAAAATCATTTTAATTTAAAATTTCATTTCAAAAACACAACATTTTTTTACCCTCGCTTTAAAGTGACAACTCGTTTTGTGTGCACTCCTCTTCAGGAGACATCCTAGGTCAACCACATTACTACATTTTAACTTATGAAATAATTGTTTTGCCATGCCCTATGACAGGCGTGCGTCAGTTATCCTAGGAATGAAATTAAAAAATAAATTAATTTGATTAATTATTTTATTTTTTAAAATTCATTAACATTCTTTTCCTTTAAAAATACTGCTATAGATTTTATATCAGGTTTTCCACTAAACCCTAGAGATATAGGAGTGATTGGAGGAGAGCGTTCTAGAAGAAAAATGATGGATCAAGATCAGACCATGGATCGTTGTGCCAACAAAGTCTACAGATCTTGTCTGCAATGGAAACACAACTTTTCTTTATTAATGGTCAATAAAAACTACATGTTGGATGTGTTTCTATATGATTTCCACCCTTAATCATAATCCCAGATAAATGTGGATTAATTCCCTGTACAAAATCAATATTCACATCATCAGTAGAATTAAATTGATGGAATTATTGTTTTTATTCTACTTGATTATTTATATTTGTTAATAGTCTTCTATGATAACAGATCTTGGCCAAATGAATAATATATGAGGTTTTTTCCTCACAACAAATGGATTTTTCGATTCCCCCTATTCTTTTCCCGTTCATCGTGAGTGTTGCCTTTTGGATTTGTGATTGATCAATACCTAGTATTAGATAATAGTGTGACCATTATTCAGTGAAACCAATTAATACCATGGTTTTGGTTCATGATCAGAGATGTGATGGAGGTGATATGATGGTGGTGGTTGACCAGATATGGATTGGAGAGTTTCTATGGTATCTGTTCAACCAGGTTTTGGATGTGAGGGGACAGATGGTTTGAAGGTGGTAATTTACAAGAAGACTTGAACCCATATCCAAGATATCAATGGTTCTGATTCTATATAGATCAACTAATAATATAACCTGATGATTCTAAAAAAATATGAGAAACATGGATTATAATTCAGGATTACATGTCATGTGGGTCTCCTTTGTAGAGGTTCTAGGGTTACTAATTGAGATATGTATTTCATGTCATGTGAATCTATCCCACATCATGAGAAACCTTCTGTGGGGATCGATGTGTACTTAAGAAATTAAATGAACATGGTAAAAATTAAACTATCAAGTGGAGAATTGGGTACTTAGACACATACACGACTAGCTGTACACTGGCTAGTATATGGACACCGCCACCATAAATGGACATGGTCAGATTACATGGGTCAGATTCTGTGTGTCTATACATTATGTTTACTTCTTCTACATATTTTATATATGTAGACTTTCATTCCATGTGATCTTTTTCCACACCGGTAGACTTGGGATAGTTTGACACACTGTGTACCCATAGTACAAAACAAGTACCCTCCTTCAAGAGTGATTTTATCTATACGGTTCCTTATTTTGAACTTCTATAGGTTAAATGTGTTCCCTTGGTACATTCCCTTGAGGGTATAGTATGTAATTACATCCACATCATACGACTGTTATCCCCTCTAGAGGATGAGTCTCATATAGATTTCCAGTATCCCTTCATGAGACTAGATTTTGATCCTGTATATTTATTATTCCCTGGGTGGGGTATACGTAATTAGCATGAACTCACTGAGTATGGAATTGATCTTCAATATATCAATCCTTATTAGTATTGTTTCTGGTATCATTAAAAAATGATGCCCTATATAGTGGAGTGATCGAGATTGGGTTTGTGGTTTCCCATAGCGGTTCTGGGAACGACCCTAAATACGTGTATCAGGGCTAGACCAGTTAGCTTTCATGGTCTAATCTCAATGAGATAAACCTATTCATTAACTGTCTTCTATTATATCTTCGTTTTTTGAGGGTATTCTTCCTAAAAGAGAATTTCTTTAAGCAAGATATAGTGGCTCAAAGTTGGTTAATACCACATGGTGGTGTGTTGTCTTTCTTGAGTATATCATGGGTGTTTAGTTATAAATTGATTGTAATATCTTGTATTGAGATGATGATACTTGGTAATTTGTGTGTATTGTTTTCTAGGTGTCCAAATGAGTATATTTTTACGTACCCCTTCATGGTCTTTTCCTACACATGTCGTGTCTTATGCAGATAATGACCCTTTTGAAGGCATATTGGGAGGGAAGGGAATGTGTGAAGTGTTGATGGATCTTTTCAGAGAGATTTTTTAACCAGGTGCTTTTATTTGACGGAGTCCTATTCCTTGTAGTATGTTATACTCTTTAAATTTCCTAGTTGGGCTTTTATTTTACCACTTTTTCCAATTTCATTACTTTATGGTTATACATTGTTGTGAGATCTTATATGTATTGATGAATTTGTTTTAGTTGTTTAAAATTTCCTATATTTTTTGGGATTGAATATGTGTTCATGGGAATAGGAATATTAGGTTAATGCCTCTCATTTTTGGGATATGCCTACTCATTGATTGTCTCCATACCCTGGCCTAATAGAGGTGGGATTTGGGTATTCATGAGTCAGAACTCTGTGTTCTTGTTCATGAAAGAACACCATTAAAGGGTAGCCTGTCACTGTTTTTCCATCGGGTGAAAATATCTTCGATGTGATAATTTTCTTCCATCATCAATAATGAGTTTTAATTTTCCATTACCGCCTTCATGGATAGTCATAAAAACAAAATAATTTTTAAAACCCATTTTAAAATTTAAATTATAAATTTCTATTCTATAAATAATATATATATTTAATATTTAATAATAATAAAATATACTTTGTCATGATCGAAAAACAACTAAAATAATCTAAAATATTTTCATTAATGTTTTCTCTAATTAATAATCCTAATAGTAGAAAAATGATATATAGGACCATTCAAACATTTATATGTTCATAATAACATATATATTTTATTAAAAAGAATTATTTTCATTTTACAGGACTTTCAATACTTGTATACAATTGAACTGATCATAAAAACCATGAAAACTAACTCTTCCAGAATGACGAAATTGAACACTATAACGCATAAAATTGGTCACAAATGAAATTAATAAAACTATCATAAATAAAATAAATATATAAGAGGTAAGGAATTAAGTAATTAATTAATCTAATTTTATTATATGGGATAATATTTTCAAGTGTAGAACACATTCAAACATAAGGTAACGATATTCTCAAACCCAACTCTCTTTCTTTGGGATTTTCCCTCTTTCACATCGAATTTCATTTTAAATGTTCATTTATCATTCCTTAAATATCATTTCATTAATCATCCCTTTTATTTTTTATGATATTCATGTTTCAAAACGTCATTTTTTGAAAAAAATAATTATTTTACAGTAGAAATCTCCCTTCCAATGTACATATTGATTCATCTTGAGTAATTTCTTCATCGATAAACAATGATGATTCTAAAAAAATATATATTCCATTTGTTGACACAAAACATTATTTATGAATAAATTATAAATGAAATAATTATGAAATTCATTCATTTCCATGTTTTATTTCATGTATATGAATGTGATACGTTCTACGTGGAATACAAGACTTTGTAAATGTTATGATGTGGCAGGTGGGATTGATGTTGTATATCCCTCAAATGAATAAGGTAATGTGATGTATCTCATTATAGAATGTGTAATATGTTGGAATATGATTCAATAATTTTTCATAATTATGATGTTATGATTATGCTCCTATGTTTTGCGTGAACATGATGCTATCTTTGCTGAAACTATTTTTTGTATTTTTTCCACTAAGACATTATGTTTAATTTTTATGCATTTCCATATTTTATTCATTTTTCTAAACATTCCACATAGAATTATGATGAATATCTTGTTATTATGTTATGATGATGATGAATATGCTAACTCATGTTTTATTGGTTCATTTCCTTATTCATCCTCTTACTGGGATTTTAGGTCACCCATTTCTTTAATTCATATCATTAGATTACTAAATATACTAAAGGAAATGTGAGATTAGAAGGATATATAGGAAGATTATAAATAATTTCTTGTGTTTTATTATTCTTTATTTATGTATGTTCCTAATTTTACCAAGATACTAAACTCCTGGGTCCTAGATTCTAACAATTTTATATTGTTTTTCCTAAAATGATATAAACATCAGGTAAAAAAATTTGGGTTTCTTTAGAAGGTATCTGAGAATAGTTTTGTAAATTTAGTAATTAGGATTGGATAATGATAGAGAAAAACCATAGTATAAGACTAATTATATATAAATATCCATGAATCATTATTTCAAAAAATGATTAACATAAGGATTCCATAATATATTCCTTTAGTCTTAATAGCATAAAATATAAATAATTCTTTCTTTGTTGATTTAATTTTTGTTCATACATTTTCAATTTTAAAAAATTGTTGGAACTAGGAAAAACCAGGCCAATAACCCATGTTAGTGATAATGCAACAATTACCCAAATGACAACCCGAATTCCATGGGATGTGGAGTTCAAAAAATATCTGTGATTCTTAACTAACTGTCTCTGGATATGCATAATAAACTAAACCAATTGAAATTTTTTCCTTCACCAAAGAGGGATAAAATGGCTATTGAATCCTTTATGAAAAAAAACCACCAACATTTAGTGAATCTTTTGATCCACTTGTTGATTCAATAAGGTTTTACATATGATGTTTCCATTCCTTCGTGTTTTGAAAATCGCAAACACCTAATCCTAAGGAAAATCTAATTTTACCCCTTGTTTCACTTTCTTAAGGAAAATTTCCTTCCCCAAGGAGATTTATCCTTACATTGTTTTCATTGTTCAATCAAATTTATTTTCTAAGTGTAAAATTCAGATTGTAACTAAAAATCGCAGAATGGTATAATACTTAGATAAGAAGCATTTGGTTTAAGACTCTAAATTCCGACTCCGAAATTCTACTTGTTTGACTCCGAACTTCTATGAGTTCGACTCCAAACTTCTACTAGTTCGACTCCAAACTTCTACTAGTTCGACTCTGAAAATGTACAATTTAGACTCTGAACTTGTACTAGTTCGACTTTGAACTTGTACTAGTTCGACTTTGAACTTCTACTAGTTCGACTCTTGAATTTTACTTGTTCGACTACGAACTTTTACTAGTTCGACACCGAACTTCTACTAGTTTAACTCAAAACTTATATGAGTTAGACTCTAAATATCTACTAGTCTCACTCCGAACTTCTATGAGTTCAACTCTGAACTTGTGCTAGTTTGACTCCAAACTTCTATGAGTTCTACTCCGATATTCTACTAGATTGACTCCAAACTTATATGAGTTCGACTAGGAACATTCTACTAGTTTGACACCAAACTTTTATGAGTACAACTCTGAACTATTTAAGTTCAGGTTCTAAATTCCTGTGAATCCAGACTCTGATTTTTCATGAAATTCAGACTCCAGAATTCTATAGTATTCAGGTTCTGAATTCCTACAAAATAGACTCTGAAAATGTCTTTTATTCTAAACTCTGAATTCTATTTTCTAGTTAGACTATGAACATTCATTCTTTTCTTACATTCTGAATATCTATTTACTTTCATTCCAAACTTCAGTTTTACTTATGCTTACACTTTTTCTAATATAAAACGATGTCATGCCTTCAGTTATCAACTAACTGTTGATTGAGTGACAGATGTACAGGTCCCTTTGAAATTCAAGGAGAAATATGATCGTTGGAGGAGAGTCGACCGTTGGAGATTTACCTATAAATACAAGCTAATTTTAAAAGAAGCTACAACTCTAGAAAACTTCTTTGAAATTCTTTCTTACATGCTGTTGAAGTGATTTCTTGAGAGAGACAGGCTCTTATCAACTCTCAAGCTTCGTGCAGAAAGTTAGAACATCTTGTTCAAACTTTTCCTTGTGTAGTGTTGGTTCGTGGGACTCTGATTGTTACTGTGTACAATAGAGGGCTTCTGAGGATAGGAAGACATAGGTTCCAACACCTTGAAGTTGTGGGCTTCCTTGTAGAGGAAGACAGAGGTTCCAACTACCTGATAGTTGAGGGCTTGTGGGGATAGCAAGACAGACTCTGATCTTCATATCGAGGGCTTACCCTAGTGTGGGTAAGACATACTTTCCTAAAAGTATAAATCAATGGACCTCTTGTCCAGGGTTGTTGGATACCCTTCTCTTTGGGTTAAAAGAGTTATTATTTTTTACTTGTATTGTTACTATTTCTTTTCACTGTGAATTTTGTATTTTTAAGGAAAGTATAATTCTATTATACTTCCTTACATGTACTATGATTTAGTTAGATACTATATGTTTTGAGGTAGAATCATATTAGTTGTAAACTTTTGTTAAGTTTCATTTTTGTAATCACTTTTCTAGAATCAAGAAAGTCTTTAAAACATAGAGGTTTTGTGAATGTTGGTTATGAAAAATTTCCTTTGGAATTTTTAAAAGATATTATTCACCCCACTTTTGTATCTGAGAATCTCAGACTTATATATTCGATACTATGTTTAGTATAATAGATTATATCATACTCAGACATACCATCCTAACAATTGGTATCGAAACAATTGGTTCCATCTAAATTAATATCACGATTAGATTCAGAAGTTTTTTTTCTCTGAATTGAACATTCAGATTCATAATTTTCGGAATCTTTTTTTCAGAATCATAGTTTGGATTCAATTTTTTCTTTGGGATACCATTTTTCTTGCTTAAGATATTTTCTCTTGTTTACAGACATATACTTATAAGATGTTTGTGTGCCAAATTTTTTCTTAAGGATGGAAGGATTAATTGTGGGTTCTATCGACAACCTAAATCCTACTAGACCACCAAATTCTGATGGTAATGATTACGAATATTGGAGAGATTGCATGAATACTTTCATTATCAATATTGGAGTAGATAAGTTTTTCATGCTTACTGGAGGATATAAAATTCTTGACAAGGAAGTTAGTACCTTCACTAATCAAGAAAAACATGAATACCATCTCAACTATAAGGTACGCAATACTTTGCTTTGTTCAATGACTAGGAACATATATAGCCAAATTTTTTATTGTGAAACATCTTACTGTATATGGAAGAAACTTGAAGTTACACATTTTGGCACATCTAAAGTGATTGGGACTAGGATGGCCATTCTTAGATCTGAATATCATGGTTTTAATTTTCCTTATAGAGAACCAATATGTAAGGTGCAACAAATATTCATGACTATTGTGAATAGATTACAATTAATGGGAGAAAAAGTTCTAGATGATGAAGCCCTTGTTCACAAGATCATAGATATTATGCCCAATGAGTGGGAATCAAAGAGAACTGTTATCGATGAAAATAGAAAGGTTACTCAAATTTCACTTAATGAACTGTTTGGAAATTTTCTCTAACATGAGACTAGAATGAAGAGATATGCTGACAACATATAGAACAAGAATGGGAATGGTAGTTTTACTTTTACTACAACTTCAAATAACATGAAAGATAATACTCTTGAGAGAGTTACTAGATCCATATCTAAAAAAGTTTTTATCCATTCTAAATCTAGTGAAAGTGAATCCTTATAAAATGAATTAGAAAATCTTGCTCCAATGATGAACAAGATATCTGGACAGAGGAACTTTCAATCTAAATACAAGAAGAAGTAAAGGAAAGATAAGAAAGATAATGAAGTTACATGCTATTAAATTTAAGAGAGGTGGACACATAAGACATGACTGCCCTATGCTCAAGAGAAAAGAAAGAAAGGAAAGAAATTTTAAGAAAAACAGAAAAACGTATTACAATTCCAAAGATAAGAAAGTCTTGAAAGGCAATGACACTTGGAGTGCCAATGGTGGAGACTCTTCAGATGAATCTATAGATTATGAATCTTTTGGAAAGAATAATATTGGTCTTTTAGGTAGGTTACCTATTGATAATCATTGCTTGATGGCTAAGGTACACAATTCTGAATCAATGACCAATGTTTCTTTGAATCCTAATAATAGTAAATATTATAACTCATCGGATGAAGAATCTTTTTCTAATGAATATAATACTGTACCTACCTATGAAGAAGTTTCTAGGTTTTCCAAACTTCTTGAGAATGAAAATTCAAAACTCATGAAGAAACATGATAATGAAAATTCTAGGAATACTATTCTTACTAATGAAATATCAGAACTATCTAAAGATATTGATAAGAAAATTTCTGATTTTGAAATTATTATAAAAAAATCATGAGGAAGTATGTTCTGAGAAGAATAAACATTCAAAAGATCTAGAAAACGTAATTTCTAAGAAAGATGTTTTCGAGCCTAGCTCTAGTTCAAATGTTTTTTAACAACAGATCTTAGTTATTAAACTCAAATCCGAAATATTCTCCTTGAAGAACTGTTTGTCAAACTTTACCCAAGGTAAGGAAAATTTTGATAAAATGTATTCACAAATCCGACCTCGAAGGAATACTTCTAGTTTTGGTTACAGTAGTTCTAACCCGATTTTTAGTAACAACTACTTTGTTCCTCAAAGTGCCTCATTCTGTACTAAATGTCAATGTGGTGGTCACTGGGAAAATAATTGTTCCCTAAACAAAACCCAATATTTAGGATTTCATAATGCTTATTTTTCTAAGAAGATATGGGTACCCAAAGTTTTTCTTTCTGAACATCCCGAATCCAATCATGTCTGGATTCCGAAAACCATATTTTTTTCCTTATTTCCAAGAAAATAGGTAAAGCACCAACATCACTACTTGGTATATGTATAATGGATGTTCCCAACATATGACTGGTAAAAAAAACTATTTTGAACTGATTATCAAGACAAAAGAAGAAAAGTAACATTATGAGATAATGCTCAGAGAGAAATTATTGGTATAGGTAACATCCTTCTTCATGGAAAGTCTTTGATTTCAAATGTTTTATTTGTTAAAGGTAATAAGAAAAACCTCATTAGAATAAGTTAGTTATGTAATGAAGGTTACCTTTTGAATTTTAGGAATGATAAATTCATAGTACACAATTCCAAGGAAGAATTTATTCTCTCTTCCAATAGGCAAGAGAATGTATTCACTTTGAACATAGAAGACCTTAGGAGCCAATAATTACCTTGCCTTAGTTCAATGGAAGATCATTTTTGGTTATGGCTTAGAAGGTTAAGACACTATAACCTTAGGAACTTATACAAACTCTCAATGAAAGGTTCAGTTAAGGATCTACCGGAGCTTAGATTTTATTCTTAAATGTTTGTGACCCTTGTCAATATGGAAAGCAACATCAATAAATTTTTAAATCAATCAGTGAAATCTCAACAACTGATGCACTACAGTTGGTGCACATGGATCTTTTTGGTCCAACGCAAACGGGAAGCATTGCAGAAAATATTATTTATTTGACTTAGATGATTATTACACGAGATTTACATGGGTCTATTTTCATGAAAAAAAGACTGAAGCTTTATATTATTTCACAAGATTTAGAGCCTAAGTCAAAAATGAGAAAAACCTTCCATTGAAAACTATTTATAGTGATCATGGAGGAAAATTTCAAAAATCTGATTGTGAAACTTTTTGTAGTAGAAAAGGTATTACTCATAACTTCTCAGCACCTAGAACACCTCAAAACAATGGTGTTGTTGAATGAAGAAATATAATTCTTCATGAAATAACTAGAACCATGTTGAGTGAGTATTTTGTAGCAAAACATTTTTGGGTTTAAGTTGTAAGTACTGCTTGTTATACTATAAATCGAGTGTTGATTAGTCCTTTTCTAAATAAAACTCCTTATGAGTTATGGAATGGTAGAAAACCTATACTTTCCTAATTTACGATTTTTGGTTGCAAAGTATTCATTCTGAATACTAAATATAATTTACACAAATTCACTCCAAATTTTTATGGTGGAATTTTTATAGACTACTCTATAACTTTTAAGGCTTATAGAGTTATTAACAAAAACACTTTCACTGTTGAAGAGAAAGTACTTTCCAAATTTGATGAAAATGATCCTTTTGTTTTTAAAAAACCCCAACCTAAATCCTCGGATGGGTTTTAAGAAACTAATTATCAACCTTTGATAGAAGATCCTTCTAATAAAGAAAATGCTCAAAAAGATGCTCTTGAAACATTTACCCCAGAAGACTTCCTACCCAATGTTGATGAACAAGTTTTACAAAACCCAAATCAGTCGTTTCTAAAGAATCATCTCAATGATTGTATCATTGGTGATGTGAATCAACCTGCAAGGACTGGAAGTTCCTTATGAAATGAAATAGAACATCTAGCATTTCTTTTCCAATTAGAACCAAAATGCACTGATGAAGCTTTAGGTGATGATGATTGGATCAAACCCATGCAAGATGAATTAATTGAATTCGAAAGGAATAAAGTCTAGACCATGGTTGAAAGACCTAAGGAAACTTATGTAATTGGAGTTAAATGGGTATTCAGAAAAAAAAAGTGTGATGACAATAGAGTCATCATTAGGAATAAAGTTAGAATGGTTGTTAAAGGCTATAATCAAAAAGAATAAATATACTATGAAGAAATCTATTCTCTTGTAGCTAGATATGAATCTATTCGTATTTTACTTGCCTTTGCAGAATTCTTCAATTCCATGATTTTTCAAATGGATATGAAATGTGCTTTCTTTAATGGTTATGTTCAAGAGGAAGTTTTTGTTGAACAACCTCCTGGCTTTGAAGACACAAAACATCCTGATCATGTTTTTAGACTTACCAAAGATTTGTGTGGCTTTAAACAAGCCCCTCCAACTTGGTATGATAGACTTACCTGATTTTTTCTTCAAAATAACTATGTTAAGGGAAATGCAGATCCAACCCTTTTTATAAAAAATGATAAGAAAAATGTTTTAATTGTTCAAATTTATGTTGATGACATTATATTTGGTTCAACTCATCAATCTTTAACTAATTCCTTTGCAGATCTAATAAAATATGAGTTTGAAATGAGTACGATGGGTGAGTTAACATTTTTCCATGGTTTTTAAATTTCTCAAAAACCAGAAAGAACTTATATATATCAACATAAGAATATTAAATATCTTCTTAAAAAGTATGGATATTACAACACTAAAAGTATTAGTACTCCCATTGGTACTTCAAACACACTGGATCTTGATGAAGCTGGGAAACCAGTAGATCAAACATCTATTATAGGTATGATAGGAAACTTACTATACTTGACAGCTAGTCATCCAGACTTGATGTTTTCAGTATGCTTATGTGCTAGATATCAATCCAATCCTAAGGAATCTCATTTATTGGAAGTGAAGAGAATTTTTTGCCACTTAAAGGGAACCATAGATCTTGGAATATTTTATACTTCAGGAAATGATTTTATCTTAAAACGTTTTTCAGATGGTGACTTTGGTGGATGTAGATTGGATAGAAAAAGTACATCCGAAACATGTACTTTCTTAGGAGATTCATTAGTTTCTAGTCATACAAGAAGAAAAACTCAATAGCACTATCCACTACTAAAGCTAAATATGTAGCAGCTGGAAGTTGTTGTGCTCAAGTGTTGTGGATGCAACACATACTCACAAACTATGGCTTGAGTTTCAGTAAGACTCAAATTTTTTGTGATAACACAAGTTCCATTTCCCTTAGAAAAATCCATGCACATCACTCTCTTGAAAATCACATAGATATTAGGCATCAATTCCTTAGGGATCACACACTAATAGAAGATATCATTCTTCAGTTTATCAGAAAACAAGATCAACTTGCTGACATTTTCACAAAATCTTTACCCTCCGATAGATTTAAATACATTAAACAGAAGTTAGGAATTACAAACGTAAGGTAATATTCCTTAATTAACATTTTGTTGAACCAATATCCTTACAGTAATAAAATCCTTTTCATAGGGGAATTACATCTGTTCTGAAGTTTTTCAAATTTTTCGTAATAAAGTTTTGTTAAGTCTTTCGTAATTGTGTTTTTCAGGTTTCTCATAATGATGTTTTTTGAAATTTTTGGAATGGAAATTTTTTGAATGGAAATTTTCGAAATGGAATTTTTCAGAATAGATATTTTCGTAATGAAAATTTTCGTAAGGTAAATTTTCTTAATGGAAGTCTTCATAATGATTTTTTTTCTTTTTCGCACTCAAGATTTTTTAACTAAAGTCCATTAAAAATATTTTTCCCCAATATGAATAATTCTCCTGACAATCCAAATGGTATGATTCTTTCTTGAGTTTTCACCTACTGTTAGTTTCTTTTGTTTTGAAAAGTTTATCAGATTCATGTTTCCTTA
This sequence comes from Viscum album, assembly GCA_963277665.1. NCBI lineage: Eukaryota > Viridiplantae > Streptophyta > Magnoliopsida > Santalales > Viscaceae > Viscum > Viscum album. The sequence goes on from OY728125.1 coordinate 1,060,531,702, forward strand.
AATCCGAATGTTTTTTTAAAACTTCAAAGGATTGGATTCAACAAAAAAATTTCCTTGTAGCTAATTTTTCAACTATCAGATCAGATATGAAGAATTATCAACCATTAGATTGGTTTTGGAAGACGAAATGTCACTTCCATCGCCTATATAAAGGACCCATGATGGTTGTCCCACATCGGTTGTCAAGATCTTGAGTCTCAAAGCTCTGCCTCTCTACAAAATCCCATTCTGAATTCTTCCGAAGTACTCAGGTCTGAATGTCTGCAGAAGCCCACGAAATGTCTACTAAGGCAATTTCGGAGTGGTTAATTTACAAGGAACGGTTGGTGAACCTTAATATTTTCAGCAAGTACAATTCTATCATTTCTAAGAACATAAATCTCAATGGATGGGAAAGTATAGCTATTTCAAAGACAACATCTCAAGATGTAGTTTATCTGGATCTTCTTATAGAATTCTTTGAGTCAGTGTGCTTCCTTAAGGAGGCTGAAGGTTAGAGTTTTTCATTGAAAGCCTATGGAAAAACCTACAAACTCTCTTACACCAAGGATGCAAGCTTGGTGGGATTATCATATGAAGGTGAAGCTGAATTTTTTTCACACAAGTTGTTGTATTTTCAGGGAAGTTTCAACAAGGTGAAGGCTATGGAATGACTTGGGCTCAAAGATGACAAAACATAAAAGATTTATATCGATCTACCAACAACCAGATTCAACAATTATGGGAACACGGTCTCATTGTTCCAAGAAGGGGTGATAAGGATACCCTTAAGAAGAGTGATATGTACATATTATAATTTTTGTTAAATATTAGGAAGGTGAACTTCATGAAGCACATCCTATCATGATTAAGAATACCAAGAATGTAAATCTTAGAACTCAGATTATTATATATCCGGCATTGCTTTCTTAGCTAATAGTTCAGTGCCTAGAATCCATTAAAAATCCATGAATCTCAACGACTAGGAATTGCAAGGTGATGTTGATTAGTGATGACACAATTAAGAGGATGAAAGTTGGTTTTTCAAAATAGACAGGTGAGTTCTATGATCTTCCAGAGGAGGAGGCAGATGATGTTCTGAAAAATATAGAGACATCTGAACCATCCAAGAAGGCCGGTAAGAAAAGGAAGTTGAAACAAGTGGAAGATAAAGGTAAAACTCCTAAGTCTAAGGAAGTTTAATTTGCACCTCCTAAACCCAAAAAAGATAAAATCCTTCCCGTATGAGGTGGTAGAAAAGTGGAGAGATCTCAATGAAAAGAGGAAAGATGGGGATCCACAGTTTGGCTTGGACTCTACTGAGGCTAAGACCTTAAAAGAAAAACCTTCTGATGAGTTAGAGAAGCAACCTATAGAGAAGAAGATGAAGAAGAAGATGTCAAAGGCAGAGATTGTTCAATCTCTCTTGAAATCCATAGAAATAGCCTCTAAGAATATTCCGATTCTGAAGTCTTTCTTGGTTGAAAGTTTACCAGAAAATTCAGGGAAGAAATTCATGACTTGGGAAAAATATCAAGAGAGGGTTGATAAAGAAAGGGATGTTGGGAAAGATGTAATGAAGAGAGTTCAGAAAGTTGTGGAGGAAGTTCAACAGGCTGAGATGAGTGGAGGTTCTGATGATGTAATTAGGCAAGCTGAACAATATCAAGATAAGGGAACCCCATCTGAGAAGTTTTCACTCCAGACTTCTCAAGCCGGATCCTCAAAATTGGCTACACCCGAAAATTATGATAAGGGTGAAGAGGAGGTGAACATGACATCTAAAGAAGAAAGTCATAATCACAACTTTATCAATCCAGAATATTTTTACGCTGGGGATGTGGAAAAAAAGGTTGAAGAAGAAAATATTGTGAAATTATCTGACAGTGAGCATGAATCTCCAGAAGAAGAGGCCATTCCGAGGACTAGTAAGGGTAAGCAAGTGCTTCTTGATACCCCAACAAAAGATATCATTAGGAAGAAGCATGTTGGAGGCTCTTCTAAAAGGAATATGGTAGAAATAGAAGAATAACAATCTCCTAGAAAGTTGTTTCATTCAGAGTCGTCTGCATTGGAACATGATATTTTGGTTAAGTCCCTAAAGAAATTTGTAGATACAATTCTGATCTTTCCTACAATAGAATCCATATGCCAAATGCTTCAGCAAAGCTTGAATCAGAAGTTAGAATCCTTATCCATGGTAATTGATAAATTTTTGACGATTAAAGCAGAGCATAAATATTTTCTTATCAACAACATGGTCCACAAAAAGTTGTGCAGAAAAATAACCCTTTGGTCTAAGAAAATTGTTGAAAATATAGAAGATCTTGATCAATTCCAACTAGATGTTAAGGAGGATTATGTTAATAAGGATGTCAAAATCAAAAATATTTCAAACAGTTTTTAGGATAAGCTAAACCTAGAGCAAAATAATTGGATTCAATATGTCAAAGATATAAATGGAAAGCTGAATAATGTTGCTCAAGGTTTTAAATTAGACAGACATCTCCAGACCGAGATGGAAGAGAAGAGAGTGAAGCAAGAGGAGTTACTGAAGGCTCAGGCCGATGTCCTGAAGGCTCAAGAAGATAGAATCACAGTCTTAGAAAATCAAGCCGAGGAGGATCATAAAGAGCTCAAAAAGATGAAGACAATTGTAAAGAAGATCTGGCCCAAGGATATGAAAAAAATATACTCAATTCAATGTTTTGTTGCATTTGATTTTCCTTGTAAAAATTCCTCCAATTATAAGAAAATTGTGGTTGCTTGTTTTGTTTGGTTGTCTTTACTAATATCTCAGGTACCATATTTCTTTTCCATTCCCTCAAACTATATTTTAAAATCACAAAGGGGGAGAAGGAAAAATAACTAAAAAAGGAAGAAGGAAAAATCTAAATGAATGAAGGAAAAATATTCATAAGTAAAAGAGGTATTCCTAAGTATGGGGGAGTTAATCTAAGTAAGAGTTTTTCAGTACAAGAAATTTCCATACTCAAGAAATATCTCATTCCAAAAAACCCAGAATACGATCCTTAGAGTTCCAATGACTAAGGGGGAGTTAGTCGTATTAATCTTTGTTCATATGAATAGGGAGATATGTTTTAATTTTTCTAAGTCCTTTTATTCTTTTTTGTAAGGATGTTTGTGATTTCCAAAAAGGGGGAGATTTTTGAGTCAATAAGGTTTTCATATGACTTTTCCATTCCTTCATGTTTTGAAAATCACAAACACCTTATCTTAAGGCAAATCTCATTTTACCATTTGTTTCATTTTCTAAAGGAAATTTTCCTTCCCCAAGGAAATTTATCCTTACATTGTTTTCATTATTCAATCATATTTCTTTTCTAAGTGAAAATTTCGTAATGTAACTAAAAACCTCGGAATAATATAATACATAGATATGAAGAATTATATTTAAGACTCCAAATTCTGACACCGAAATTATACTAGCTAGAACTACGATCTTTTATGAGTTCGACTCCACACTGCTACTAGTTTGACTCTGAACTTCTTCTAGTTTGACTTTGAACTTTTACTAGTCCGACTCCAAACTTCTACTAGTTTGACTCTGAACTTTTACTAGTTAGACTCCAAACTTTTACTAATTCGAATACGAACTTCTACTAGTTCGACTTCGAATTTCTATGAGTTTGACTTGGATCTTCTACCAGTCCAACTATGAACTTCTATGAGTTCGACTCCGAACTTCTACTAGTTCGACTCAAAACTTCTATGAGTTTGACTCCGAACATCTACTAGTTTGACTCCAAACTTCTATGAGTTCAACTCCAAAATTTCTACTAGCTCGACTCCAAAATTATATGAGTAAAACTCCAAACTCTTTAAGTTCAGGTACATAATTCTTGTGAATCCAAACTTCGAATTTTCTTGAAATTCAGTCTCTGGAATTTTATAGAATTAAGGTTCCGAATTCCTAAAAAACAGAATCTGGATATTTCGTTATTATAAACTCTGAATTCTATTTTTTAGTTAGACTACTAACTTTCATAATTTTCTTACATTCCGAACTTTTATTTACTTTCATTCTGAACATCAGTTTTACTTATGATTACACATGTTCTAATATAAAATGATGCCGTGCCTTCAGTTATCAACTAACCATTGATTGAGTGACATGTGTACAGGTCCCTCTAAAATTTAAGGAGAAATATGAATGTTGGAGGAGGGAGCCGACCATTGGAGATTTGCCTATAAATAGGATATCATTTGAAAATAAGCTACAACACTAGACAACATCTTTGACATTGGTTCTTACATGCTGTTGAAGTAATTTCTAGAGAGAGAGGCTCTGATCAACTCTCAAGATTTGTGTAGAAAGTTTGAATATATTATTCAAACTTTTCCTGGTGTATATTTTCTTCCTGCGACTCTGGCTGTTGTTGTATACAATTGAGGGCTTCCGGGGATAGGAAGACAGAGGTTCCAACACCTTGAAATTGAGGGATTCCTTGCTAAAGAAGATAGAGGTTCCAACTACCTAATAGTTGAGGGCATGCAGGGATAGCAAGACAGACTCTGATCTTCATATCAAGGGCTTACCCTGGTGTGGGTAAGACAAACATTCTTGACAATATAAATTAAGGGAACTCTTATCCAGGGTTGTTGGAAACCCTTCTCTTTGGGTTAAAAGAGTTATTGTTTGTTACTTGTAGTGTTACTACTTTTTTTTCTGGTGTGCATTTTGTATTCTTATGGAAAGTATAACTTTATTATACTTACATACTTGTACTCTGATTTAGTTAGATTATATACGCTTTAAGGTATAATCTTAGTAGTTGTAAACTTTTTTTATGTTTCATTTTCCGGAATCACTTTTCCAGAATGAACCTAGTCTTTAGAACTTAGAGGTGTTGTGAATTTTGGTTATGAAAAATTTCTTTAGGGATTTTTAAAAGACACAATCCACCACCCTCTTGTATTTGAGAATCTCATACTTATTAATTCGATCCTATGTTTGGTATAATAGAGATTATCATACTCATACATACCATCCTAACCCCACTTATTGTGGAACGATGGGTGAACTCAAGGGAGGAAATCGTTTCAGTGAGCCACTATTATGATAATTAGTTGTCTACCATTTACATGGATAGGTCGACCAATAGTGGGAGTTGATTGAAAACAAAAAAAAGAAGGATGAAAAATAATAGATGGAGTGGGAAGACATTCAGAAAATATTTCATAATAATTCTTTCTATCGAACCACTTTGGAAAAAATTGGAGAAATAATTCATAGAGATGAAAAAAAAGGTAGATAAATATAGCATGGAATACAATGAAAACATCATAGGTTTTTCTACGTACATCTCATACTTTTTATCAACAATGATAGAAAAAAACATAGATTCTTTAGTTGTTTAAAATCGCCCCTTCTAAAGGATCTAATTATCCAAGACATTGAGAGTTATGGATAAGTTTATTGATATTCCCTCAATGTGGATATGGAGTTTAGATAATTGCCTCATGTCTATGATGATAAGAAATTAAAGATGTAGTTTTATGACGAAGAATCTAATGAAAATGGTGGAAATAAATCTTGACCACCCACATATCAAAAATATGTAATGAAGCATCATGGGAATTTCCTCAAAAGGATGGGTAAATTATTAAACTATTGTAGATAAGTCCATGAAACTCATTAATATCAAATAAAAATGAATATTTCAGCAAACATGATGGAAGAAAGGAGAGTACCAACCATGATTAAATGATTCAATAATAAGGAGAAAGGGAAATATGAAAGATAGTGTACTAAAACTTGACTCTTTAAGGGTAATCAGCTTTAGTAGCCACCAAATACAATGGAGTAGGGAAAATATTATACCATCAATGATTCTGTAGTCGAACAAGAAAATGAAGTCATGAAAGGAACACTTCTTATTTATTAATGAATGAAATGAATCATATTCAATTCTAGTTCTACGCATTCCTTTATATCTTGTAGTTTTTTAGAACTATTGAATCGAAGCCTCGATACTATGAAGAATAGATAACCATAAAAAACCTTTTTATATAATCATTGTAACCCAAGTGTTTTATACTTATTCTATTGGAGTGTGTGGGAATATTCTTATAAACAATTTCAATATTCTTCCATTTGTGGAGATTGATGCTATAATAGGCAAATATTTTCTCTCCTTATATATAGTATAGATTAACCTTCTATAAAAGGCAATATCATTTTATATTATGAACCATCACATGATTTTCTAAAAATACATGGAATACAATGAATATATTTTGGAAAATTCCTCACTGGTGTGGGTGTTAATGCCCTGTGGAGTAGCATGCCACTATCAAATGATTGAATCACAAGAAGGTATCAACGAAGTGTAAATTCCCACTATTAGGGAATGCACTGATGTATTTCCCAAATAGTTACCCTAATGTCTCTCATATCACGTGGTAGTGTCCTTAATAGATCTTATAAACAGTTATACTCTTATATCAAAATGTACCTACAGGATGGACCATATCTAACTGGAGGTGTTAAAGAATCAGCTGCAATAGTTCATGGAAAAATGGTTCATACTCCCTCTTGTGACACTGTGGGGTGCGCTAGTGTTCTTTTTCAATAAGAAGGATTGATTAAAAAATTTATGTATTGATTACCAGGAGCTTCATAATATCACCATGAAGAACAGGTATCCTATTAAAAGGATTGATGAATTTTTTAATGAAATACAGTGATCTCATTTACTCTCAATGATGGATACTTTTTCTTGATATCATCAATTGATGATGGAGAATTATGATATTTTGAAGGCTACATTTCACATAAGGAATGGGAATTATGAATTCATAGAGATTCCTATAGATCATACTAATTAACCTTAAATATTCATGAAATTGATGAATAAAATATTTACAGACTATATTGAAAATTTTTTGGTTTTATTTATTGATGATATTCTCTTCTACATCACGATAAAAGAAGAAAATGATGAAAAACTAAGGATTGTGCTACTAAAATTTAGAAATAGAAATTATATTTAAATATTATAATGTATGAATTTTGGATGTGGAAATTACCATTTTTTGGGTAGGTGATCGTAATTGAGGTAATATCTATGGATCATTTAAATAAAAATGTAATTGATGAATGTCCCCTGAACTAGTAGTGTCATAGAAATCTATAATTTTCAGGGATTAGTAGGATATTACTGTTATTTTGTCATAAATTTATTAGCATTTTATATCCCACTAAGTTAAAATGGAAATGTTTAATGTATGTATAGATAGAAGAATGTGAGGAAATCTTAATATAGCTCAAGAAGAGACTAATCAGTACACCTGTACTCACACTACCAAAAAGTGGTTATGTTTTTGAGATATATAGTGATGTTTCAAAGAAAGGATTGGTTTTTGTACTCATATAGAATGAAATAGTGATATCATATGCCTCACAGTGGTAGAAGATCGATGAGCAGAACTACTCGACACATGATCTAGAACTAGAAGATATGAATTTTTCCCATAAAAATTTGGTGCCACCAACTCTATTGTGAGAAGTGTGACCTATATATTAATCACAATATTCAAAAGTATATTTTCACTTATAAGGATCTCAAAATGAGTCAAAGAATATGGATAGATAAACTCAAGGACAATGATTTCTCTATACATTATCAACCTATAATGTCAAATAGGGTAGATTATGCTCTTACTAGAAACGATCTTGAAACTTTGTCCATTATGAAAACTGAGAAATAATTGATCATCATGGATATGAAAAGGATGAATTTATAAAACATAATGGAATAGAATACATCCTACCATTCCCAAATTATTTCTCATCCATCTAAGTAAGATAATATTAATGAGGCATAATGGATTGATCAAGAGCTTCAAAATAAGGAGAAATAAGTAACGGAAGGAAGATACATGAGTTCCAAATCAATGACGATGATGTCATCTGATTTGGAACAATAATTTATGTTCCTTATTCACTTGAGATAATGAATGAACTACTAGATAATGCACATTGTTCATATTTCTATATCCATCCTAGAAAAAACCAATATATCATACTCTTAAAGATAACTTCTAGGGGGACAACCTAAAGAAGGATATTAAAGAATATATCTCAAGATATCTAGAATGTCTGCAGGTTAAATCAGAGTGATTGATATACAAAGGTATGATGCAACCATTTTCCATACCAATGACTAAATGGGATAATTCAACCCTGAAATTCATTAATGGTCTCCCAAAACATAAGAAAAGAATAATGCGATGTGGGTTTTGTTGGATCAAATCACCAAGACTTTTCCCTTTATCACTATTTGGGTTGATTTATCACTTGAATAAGTATCCATGATATATGTGAAGGAAGTAGTGAGGCTGCATGGGATTCCACTTTTAATAGTATCTAATTTTGATCCCAGGTAAAAATATAAATTTTTTAGAAATTTTCGGAATGCTTTGAGTATTCAATTGAATATCATCATAGACTATCACCCCCAAACCAATGTCCAATCAGAAAGGACTATTCATACAGTAGAGGACATACTGATATCCGACTCAATGGAATTTAAAGGAAGATAGTATCATCATATCATATTGATACAGTTCACATTTAATAATAGCTTCCACGAAAGCATTCAAATGGATCTATATGAAGTGTTGTTTGGGAAGTGATTTGGAACACAAAATTTTTTGGATAAAGTGGGAGAATGAAAGATACAAGGACATAATCCTATCTAATATGTGATATAGAAGGTTAATCCATACAACAAACAATCAATGATTATCGGAGTCATAAAAAGATCTATGCTGACAACTACAGATGGGACTTGGAGTTTGATGTTAGAGACAATTCCTTCTTTTGATTATCACTATGGAAGAGATTCATGTGGTTTAGAAAGAAAGGGATGTTTAGCCCAAGGTATATTAGCCATTTTTTAAATCCTTGACCATATATGATCAGTGGCCAGTCATTTTTTACTTCCCCTAAACATGAATCAAATTCATGACTTTTTCCATTTATCTATCTTGATGATGTGCATTTTTTACCCCTCACATTTACTAAATATGTAGGTGGTACAATTGGAGAATGACCTCTCGTATGAAGATTATTCAGTGAAGATCTTGGACCATAGGGAAATATTCCTATGTAAAATGGGGAATAAGATAGTAAAAGTGTTGTGGAGGAACCATAAATATGAAGAGGAAACATGGAAACCATTGGAATCAATTAAGGATAAATACCCTCACTTTTTTCTGCTATGTTTGTAAAATAGAGTTTTGAGAGTGAAATTTTAAGGGGAGAGAATGTGATGACATTGAATATTATCTATAGAATTTTAATTCTAGTAATTATTTTATATATTATAAAACACATACATAACATAGGGAACCCAATAAAACAATTATTCTCATAAGTGAAGAATTAAATAAGTGGTATTTAAGGAGATTAAGGAACCCATACTGAAGGAATAGTAACCTAATTTTTGGAATAGTAATATGACTATTAGGAATAGTATTCTATCTAATATAATAGTAACCTCGCATATGAATGCATAAATAAGATTTAGGTATCTTATAAATACAAATATTATCTAATTATATCATATTATAAGTAAATAAATGATTTAAGAAAATGATAAATTATGTGTTGATCTTTTTTTAAAATGTAAATTTTTTATTTGGAAATTATAAATAATATAATTCTTTAAAGGGAAATTAGTTTTCATAAATTTGAGTAATAAATTAATTTTTTTATTATAATTATAATATAATTTTATGTGACCAAAATTAATTTTTTAAATTCTCATAAAATCTGTTATAATATTAAAAAAGTGAATTAATGTTACTTATAATTAAAAATTATGTTTATTATATATATATAATTATTTTCATGAAATTTAGTCAATTATTTAAGTATACACATCAAAAATTCGTTAGGGTGAATTTTTTTTGGATTTCTCTAAAATAGTTGAATTTTCGATGAATAGTGAAACACAATAATTTATTTTAGTTATCATTTTAATCCAAATACATGAATTATTGAGTCCGAGGGGATGTGAGGAACATTATATCAAAATAATCTTCCATAGTTACTATATTTATTCATGGTAATCAAAAAAATTTATTATCTTTTTTCAAAATACTAAACAAATGAATAATACAATCAAAAAACACCTCTCACCAACTATTTTACTCACACCTCAAATTCCTTATATAAATTCAAAAAATATTCCAAATTACATTCCTAGGAATCATACCCATGTCTAAGAGCTTCTTGTCTCAGTAAAATATGAAACCCATGTTCCTTAAGGAGGTTCTCAAAGAGAAGATATTTAAGAGGTAAAATGCTCTTAGATTCTCTTTAATTTAATTTAATTTTCTTATACCCTCCTCACTAACACTATCAAATATGGAATTATTACTTCACTCTTACATATATACTACAATTTTTTTATTCTGGGAAAATATATCCTCAAAACTCTTATATTCACTTTTTTGATGAAATGAAAACATTGTACGTGATGTGTCGATTTACCACCTTCGTTGATGATGAGTTTTCATTTTCCATTATTTCCTTCATGGTAGGTCATAAAAAAATTATAATTGATTAAAAAATTATAAAAATTATATTATAACATGTCTTATTTTATGTAACTAATATATATATAATATTGAATAATAAAACAAAATTAGTTCGTGATGATCGAAAACTGGCAAAATAATCTAAAAATTTATCATTAATGTTTTATCTAATGAATAATCCTCATATCCATATATATATATATATATATAAGACCATTTACGCATAGGTAATTTCCTTAGTAACAACTAATTTCAATTATTTATCATTAATCACATTTTACCTGAATTTCCCTACTGGTGTGCAATTGAACAGATCATGAAATGAAGAAAACAAACACTGATGGATTGAAAAAATTAAACACTATACTCATCAAAATGATCATAAATAAACACAATATATTTATAATAATCAAAATACATGTATAATATAATCTGAATTATTTAATTAATGAATATAATTTTATTATATATGATATTATGTACAAGTACAGAACACATTTGTACATATGGTAAGGGGATTCTCGAACCAATCACTCATTCTTTTGGTTTTCCCCTCTTTCATTCCAAATATATGTAAGTATATACCATTAAGGTTCCATATATATAATTTCATGATTATTAAATTTTATTTTTAGGGATAAACATGTATCAAAATATGTTTTTCTGAAAAATATAATGATTTTCCCACATAAAACATATTTCAAAAATACATCTTGAATCTTATTTATTATTTCTTCCTCACTCAAGAGTGATGATTTATAAACCAAATATAATCTTTATTTTTCTTTTTGTAATGATAATGATTATTTTTGAATGAATCTTTAATTAAATATTTATCAAACCCATTCATTTCCATAGGTTATTTCATGGATATGATTTTTATACATTCTATGAGCAATGTATGATTATGTAAATGTTGTGATGTTATAGGTGGGGCCAAAATTATATATCCCTCCAATTCATTGGTTGTTGTGATGTTATGGGTGGGAAAAAAATTATATATCCCTCTAATGCATTGGTTTATGTGATTTTTCACATGAGATAATGTTTTATATGCATGAACATGATTCTATATTTGTTCATGATGTTGATGTTATCATTATGTGTGTATCTCATGTGTGAACATGATTCTATATTGGTTCACAAAAATGTGGGGTATTTGAACTCTAATAAAATATGTTTCATTTTATTGAATTGAAACATTTCATTCCATTATATAATGATTCCTCTAATGACTATTATGAAATCATATGCTTATGTTTTATTGATGATGATTATTCTCACTACGGTTTTATTGATTCGTGTCCTTATTATTCATTTTACTACTATTTTAACTTACAAATTTTTTGAATTAAATACTCAGTCTACTACATGTACTAAATATGATGTGATCATATAATAAAAAAGAATAATATTTTAAATAATTCTATATATTTCATTATCATGATGTGATGTGTTGTTATAATTTTTAGAAGATAATAAACCCTGAGATCCTAGATTTTCAAAACTTGTATGTTTTCATTAAAATTTATTTAAAATTCATGTTCCAAAAAAATTAATTATTCTCATCATTAAATATAACATCTATGTAGATTGGGAAGTCTGGATCCTAATGTTGAGGGATCTCATTGAGTTCTTGTGTATTTAATCCAAGGTAATTCTGGATGGTGATTGAATATATTTTGTGTTTGATAATAATTTTCTAGGTTGGTTTATTTTATTAAATACTAAGGGATATTGATTATAAAAATGGGATCCCAAAATTGGAACTAACGAGTCATATAAAATTGAGATGTTTTCCAATGTTTTCAAACATTGTGGGTGTCAAAATTCAAGAAAAATGATTTTTTTCACATAGAATGTTATAGAATTTCATATAATTAATGAATAACATGTATAAAGTTTGTAGAATGAAATTCATTTATATTTGGGGATGGAAATGGTTTTTTAACCATTTAATAAGATCGTTAAGTGATGTAGTGAGAGAACTCAGTGAATAATTATTTTTCAAAGGAAAAATTTCATGATGGATTTTTCTGACTACAAAGAATTTATATTGGATTCAAAATCATTTTTTAGGAAGATTGAGTTTTTTTAATAGAAACCCAATTTAAATTTCCATATATCATTTAAATATTGTTTTGTTAACTATGAAGGTTCATAGTTGATGGTATATGAAGTAGCGTCGAGATTTAATTATTAATTTCAGTGATTAGTGAGTTTTTTTGAAGCTTTTACCTAAAAATAACCTCATGGTACATTCAATAATAATTTATGAGGTTTTAAATTAAGATCTATAGATTAATAAAAAATTATATAAGTTGTGAAGTTCATGTTGAAATTTGAGACTAGGAATGAAATATTTTTTTTCAAAGTGAGGCTTCCTGTAAAGAAGATGCCATTTGTGAAGCACAATGTTGTTTGTGAAGTGGGATTTCCATGAAGTAATCTGGGAAAAACATTGTGGATCACTTCACTACGTAGGTCAATGAATCATCCAAATCATAGTACATGGACAATAAAATACTATTTATAATGAATGGTTATATGTGTATAACTGATGTGCAATGCAGTTTCTCTGAATCCCATTTTATATGGTAGATTCTGTCCTTTTTATATAGATATAGGAGTTAACTAATAAATCATATTTATTATTTCATAATGAAAATAAAATAATATTTTAGTTATGATGCAGAAGTGACCATTATGTTTTTAAACTGATGAAGACTGCATTTGATGTTGTGGGAAAGGAGAAATAAGGTGAGGTAATTTGAGAGAGGATTTGTTTATACCCAAAATCATTAAAAATTCAGTGTTCTTAGAACATAGTGACTACGAAAAAAATTAATCCACTAAACTAGTAATGAATAATGTATTCTGATATGAACGAGTATTCATCAACTTACACTCATCTTATTATCCCTTATTTTTGAACCAAATAAAAACATTTATCAGTATATTAATTTTCAATTCTATGATTTTTGGGGTGTGTGACTAAACATAAAAATTTGATATAATATTACTATAATAGGAACATGATCCTTTATGTCCTATAAAAAAATTATACATTGTGATGCACTCATCTCCCCTTAGGTTTTCTCGGGTTGTAACCATTGGAATATGATATTAGGTAACATGAATTAAAAATTTCATTTAAATCTAAATATTGGAGACCGAATAAATTTTACATGGGTTCCTCAATTTAATAGAATTATTTATAAAGTCTTGAAATATTATATGACATATCACCAATGATATCTTGTTTTATAAGTATTCTCTAACACTATTCATGGGATACATATTAGTGATGTTTCATAATATGTCATGACTAACGAAGATATAAAACTGCTTGATGTTGATCAAAAGGATCAAAATTACTTATTTAAGGATCTTTAAAAACCAAAACAATATAAACGTGATGAATTTTACCAATGTCAAGGCTATGTTGGATAAATGTTTCATTATTTATAAAGGTCACTGTAAGGTGGATGAATAAAATATTCAATTCCTTCTTATTAAGAGTGATGACTTAAAGATGATCCATGGTGAAAATATAGATTGTTTACTAAAATAAATGACTGGAGTTATGGAATATTTTAATGTATCGAGTAATGAAATAAAATTTATTGATATTGTAAATAATATTTTGTTATGAATTACAATTCTATATAATCTAATATTATTATCTCTTGAAGATATTTATTAATAAAAGTTATTTCATGATAATTATTTAAGTACTCCAGTGTCCTATAAAATAAGATGAATGAATTTCAAGCCATTTAACTAAGGATATTAATTTCAAAGTTGAAGATAAAAATTATATATCTATAAGAGGTGGTGGGGAAGAATATATGGATGATGAATGTAACACTCATATATCTAGAAAGTTCCTAATTGGAAATGGGGGAATCAAAGGGAAGCTCCCTAGGAATATTTTTATTATATAATGGTTAGACACATTACATCGAGTTATATAAGAAATAAAAATGAAGAGAATAGCATTAAAGAAAATATACATAAGTTATAAAGATATTTCCCTCCAATAAGTGACTCAATAATTTGGTTTTTATCTGGAAGGAATATTTATTAGAATAGTTATGGGAGATAGTAAGAATATGATTGTAAATATTTTATGTGGGAGAAGAAATTGAATTCAAGTCTGATACAGAATAATCCATGATGGAAACTATAGAATATAGATATTCTAAAAAGGGGGATGATAAGAAACTATAAGGTATTTTTGATCTCAAGGTGGAAATTTACTAGGATCTTGATGAAATAGATATAAAAATAAATAAAAACCAATATAATAGATCTTTTCTGAAACAATATATTAAATATATTGATCAACTTTAATTTGAGATTGATTGACTAAGATAATATTTGGAATAATATTTTTCCAGTCGTGAAATCTCAGGAGAATTCATGGAATATTAAATACTAGTTAAATTAGAAGAAAAGGATATTGATGAGATTAATTTTATCCAAGATGAAATGTCTACGATGATTGATACCTTTAAGAAAAGTTTTTTACATAGAGGATGAATCTTGAATCAAAAATTGAAATAATTTGATTCACGTAAAACACTACACATTGAGAGGTTTAAGAATATATTGTTAATAGAAATATTAATGAAATGGCTTAAAGGTTTCAATTAAATATTGAATAAAAATACATATACTTTTGGGGGAAATTGGGATCGGTTGTGATAAAGTGACATCAAAGGAAGCATGAGTGAATGATCTAAATACGGTAAAGTATAAGTTTATTGGTCTTTTAATCAATCCTATGTCACTATAAGTATTAGCAATATTCTCTATAAAAATAAAATTAGAGGGATGCAAAAAATCTATAATCCTTAAATAATTTTTAGCATCCAAGGAGAAATAAATATGGTGGGGACATGTGTGGGAATTAATGATAGAATATTGTTCCTCTAATGAAGTGTTAATTTCGTGACTTTCTTGAACATACCATTTATTTCAGTGAAAAATACATATTCTATTTTGTGGGGGGAAAACAGAAACTTGAAAAAAGAAGAATGAGTTTAAATTTTTCATCTCATAGAAGAATTATTTCAACGATTATTTATGTAAATTTTATAATTTTTTAAATAATTATATTGATTTCAAGAAATGGTAAAGAAATGATATTTATTGTTGAATAAGGTACAGGAATGAATGTGTTTGAAAAACAAAAAATATTGATTTAAAAATAATATACATACTATTTTTAGAAGAAGATAAATAGTATGATTATACCAATGATATAGTAGAGAAGGAGGAAAGGCCATCATCTTCTATAACAAAACTTTTACCATTATGAATGGATAAGAATAAGATAGAGAAGTTGAAACTGGATGGATTTTCCCTTAGAGTAATGAAAAATTATAACACATGGATACTCAATCGTGGGTTCTCACCACACATGTCTAAAAATATAAACCTTTTAAATGGCGTGAAGGGAATATTGGGTGAAATAGTATTTTTGAAAATGAAATATCAACAAGGATTAAAGGAAATGGAAATATCGATCAAGAATAATATGAGTAAATGAATATATAATTGATATTTTTACTTATATTGTGACACAACCTATCATTTGTGTGTTAAGTTTGTGACTCTAGTCGTGAGGTTACATTTTGTTTTTAGGGATGTATAATCAAAGTAATGACTAGTAACATACTCATACAAGGATGTATAATAAATAGAATTATATATCATGTTGATTTAAAAGACAATACATGTATCATCATAGTTGAATAGATGAATAATTTTTAGAATTGGGGACTTGGCCATATTCATAAAAATTGAGTTTAAAATCTATACAGACCATAAGCTACTTTGTATATTCTTATTATAAAATAAGAGCATGAAAGGAATATTGATTCTTGTTTGTAGAGAGAGATATACACTAAAATTAAACTTGAAAAAATATGAAATTTTATTATAATTTCATCAACTTAGCATATACCAACATATGCGGCCCAATAAATATATCAAGAACATATTGGGAAATGTATTTCATTATTTTTTATGATAATTATATTATAACATATTTTAATGTATTCACATGGAAAAAATGGGAAGTAATGGACTATATTAATTATTACATTAGAATAGTGTATAATGAGACAAGATGCACAATAAAGATCTAGTGCACCAAAAATAGAACAAAATTCACATTCATCAAATTTGATAACTACCATAAAAAGCAAAACATTAATAATGATCTATAAATATTTTGAACATCACAATATAAATTAGTTTTCTAATAAATAAATCAACAATAAATAATGTGGAAAAAAACATTTCTTATTAAAAGTGGAATCTCTTGTCACTATTTGAAATAATTTTTGTATGTTTTATTTTATAAATATACTAGGGTGGTTATTATCCTATATGAATAATTGATAATTATTGAAATGTGAAATTTAATGGATCCCATGTGGAAAAAATTTGGTTCCTATGGAAGAAAATGTAAAATTTAAAATAAAGAAGGAAATCATGGAATGTTTAGTGATGCAGAATTGAAGGATTGTTTCGAGGTTAATCAATATGGGATAATGCCTAAAAATTATTTAATAAGAGGATGGATAAAATTTTAGAGAGTAATGATCTATATTTAATTGAGGAAAATGATGGGAATAATTTAAGGAGTTTAAATTTTTATTACTTTTAATATGAAGAGGAAGAAGTTGAAACAGGTCTTATCGTTGCAAAAAGCTCTCAAACTGTTGATGATTCTAAAGATGAAATGGATGATTAGATGATTTCAAATTAAATTCATCCTATTTCTTAGAGGATAAACAAAATAATTGAATTATATCAATAAATTATTATCAAATAAAAAATACTCCTAAAGAGAGACAAAAAATAATGAATTTTGATAATTATACTCTTTATGCAATGGTAGTGTAATGTTCTATGTTTTTACCCTGTTGAAAAGTCCATGATATTTTTAACTTTTTATTTTGTGAAAAATATGGTTCTTAATTAAGACTCATAATGTAACTAAGAGATTTGGAACCATTTAATGTGATTTTTTTAGATGAGTTTTAAGGATCAAAAGGTACTTTGGAATCCCAGATGTGTTTTGGGATCATCGAGCATCAAAAAATCATTTTCAGGAGAAGAAACAGAAGAAGAACAAGTGAAATTCAAGTTTTGTTAAACTATTTAGCTGACCATGTGTGGTGTTACTCAATGTATAACGACCACCACAATGGATGCACATAGATTTTTAAACTGTGTGGATAACCATGTAAGGGACCAGTTACGTGGAAAGTATGTGTGCACGGTTGGCACAAATTTTTTTAAACTGTGTGACCAAACCATGCATCTTTTAAAAGATGAAAATGGTGATTTTTTCCTTCCTATATTAAATCCTATACACTCCTATTATCCTCTCATCCCTATGTAGTGGCCCTTTTATTGGGAACTTCTCATTCGTCTATCATCTAGGCATGAAGAGATCTCCTCTGTCCAGACTTAGAATCATATTTCATTTATTGCATTGTATATACCTCAATATTTTTATCAATAATATTCCTTAATATATTTTTCTATCTCACCATGCAAATTGGTAAATTAGTGTGAGAATGTATCCCATGTTTTCATGGAATTTGACGATTCTTCAATGTTCTCTAGATCCTGCTCGAATTAAATCCTGATATTATATGATTGGACCATACTCAGCATGAGCTAGGTAGTACAGTTGATTTTCCCTTCTATTTTCATCATTTATAAATTAATTCCAATTTTCAGCACAATGTCATATCCCTGCATATCCCCAAAATAATGAAATAATTTAAATTGCATTTTTTAGACAACAAAATAATTGTCCCTTAGTCTCATTACGTAGATTGAGTTCGATTACATGAACCTAAACCACCTATTAAGGTGGGTTATATTTCATAATTCTTGTACGATTTTGGATAATGATTTAACAACCCCTTGGGTGTGTTCATAAATTCCTTGGCACATGTATAAATTCTTTAATTAATTAAATTTATTTTGGTAAATCTCATTGTCCATAGTGAATTATATTATTTCATGGCCTTCATGTTGTTTATGTCTGAAATAGTTAGATTTAGGGTTTATTTGATCATTAGTGAAAGTGAATTTTTATAACCCTCTTGTAATTAATAAATTACATGACACTATTTTTATAAACCAAAACAGTGTTTACTTGAATTGTTGCATGGAATAATTAATAACATGGAATCTTATGTTTTCATGTTTGAAATAATGAGTGGAATTCTTATGGACATGGCCATCTCTATTACATAAAATTAAATGGTTAGAAGATGTTTGTGAACCATGAGATATAACCATGTTCCTTATAGTATAATTCCATGGATGGGATCATAGGATATTTTAAATTATTCTTTCTAAGGGAAATACTTGGGATTTAATTTTAAAGAATGCCACATGGTAGATAATATGTTAGATATTTTCCATTCGTTGAGATATATGTGGGGTCCCTTTTTATAGAACTCCATATATGGGATCATAGGGTGACGAAATGTTATGGGTGATAATTGGGTTTTATATTTTATAGAATTATACTGATGGGATTAAGTGGAAATGAATATTTATGTGTGATGCTTTAAATTCATCTTTACAGAACACTAAGTACGAGCTTATAGAATAAAAGGAATTATGTTACTCCTTAAGCTATACATGGGTTCCTCTTTTCGTAACACCTTGGGAAGGGATCACAAGGTAATCAAATTATATCATGTTACTTTATTATTACATATGTCTAATGTTTCCGTCTATATATTTCTTATCACACTCATTTATGGATGCCTGGTATTATATCCATGGGTCCCGGGGCTATATTATTATTACCACATTTAATACTATGTGTATGACTTATATCTATACTAGTGAATTTATATATATATGTAAATATTTGTCTAAATATAATATTATTTATAAATGTGGAAATTTTTAGGGATAATATAGCTTAGGCTGAGAAGGTATGGTAAACTAGGTGTCCTTGATGAACCCAATCCTGACTTCATTACATTTATTTTTTCAATTAAATTCTTAATATAACCAAACACAACTTATTTTAAATACAAGGAATGAATGACATTAAAAAACATTTTTGGTGTCCTACTAAGTATGTCTAACCCCTGTTCATGCCATCATTACACTAGGGTATCCAAACATACCTCACTTCTATAGGATCATGTTCAAGGATTGTGCTTGCTTTCTATTATCCATCTAGGATGGGATAGAGTATGGTAGTAGAGAAACGAGCTAGTGATTAGGATGCTATTATAGATAGATGATGAGTCATTTGTTAGTTTACATTAAATATTTTTTATGTATAACCCATTACATATATATCTTTACATTGTACCATGTTTTTTCATGATCATTCATTCATTCATTATTGATTTCTAGTTATTATTATATTCCAATTCCTATATGTATTATTGCTCTTACTATAATTATTACTGGTTCAGAGGCTATAGTCTCCCCACATTACCTCTATTAGACAATCATTATTGGAAGAAAACCTATGGTGTACAGAAAGGCACACATAAGTCCTAGTGGGCAATTGGATTGTTGTAATATATTAGTGTCTCCCAAGTTTGGACACTCTAAGTGTGATCAATGGATTTATTTTCATATTTTATCTTATTATTTTGGAATTTTATACAAGATACTAATAATATGATTGAACAATGTAAAATTCTTTTTTCAAGGTTCATCCAAGCCAAACATGAAGGAAAGATCAAGCCTTTTGATTGTATTATTATTAACGATGACTATTATTTAATCTTGGGTGATTATTTTATTTTCACTAGATACTTATCTATGGATTTTTACCTATTTTCTCAATATGGAATGTGATTTTGGGTGTTTTTATGCATCATTATGAACATATAGTGATTTCAAATCCATGCATATTTCATGTCATGTATCTTGCATTTATAGAAGGCTTCAAAATTGGGAAAGATGTTCCGTACCTAATAATTGAGTATGATTGTATTCCCTACCTCTTTAATTTCTGGTATAATCCCTTATAATCCTTGATGTCTGATTTACTGGAATCCTTATTGGCTTTCCATATTTCGATAATAGTTATCAAGTTGACCTGTATAAAATGATATTTAATTTATTTAGCATGCTTAGTTATATTGCATTCTTGGCTTATTTCTTTCTTCCATGGTATCTTTAAATAATTATTTCCATATTCACTGTAATTATTTATCTATTATAGTATGAATTGTTAGGATTAAAATAAGTAATTATTTATTAATGTGTCTCCATCAACCTAAATTATGGTTTCCCATATAGCTTGGTGTTTTCACCTTAACTACTCAATTACGGATCATTTAAGTCATGAGCCATTTGTTTCATGGATTGAAACACTAATGGTTCCAATTAAATGGTTGTAAATTTTAAATTTATAATGTATATGGGTGCTTCATAATCTTGGAATAGAAATCCTTATAATTATCAAATCATGAAAAATTGGTTATAGTTTCATAAATTCCATTTTTAATTTATATAGAAAATTGCATTTATTACATTTAAATAGAAATTCAACTAACAAAAAATTAATTATTTTATATAAATATAAGGAATATTATTTTCTTAATAAGAAATATTTCCTTTACAAAGGCTCATGCCTATATAATTAGTCACGCTGACCCATAGGACTAAAATTTATAATAAACAACTAGACCTAAGTAGGTTGGTTGGGGCCTGTTTCATATGAGATAAACCAACTAATGTTATAAATCAATATTAATAAATCAATTGGTATAGGGATTCACATAAATGGACTCCAGTTGACATGATTAAATCATTAAAGGTCTCCTTATTTCTTCTTATTCCTTAGTGCTTAACCACCTAGGGTATGTTATGTATATAGGATGGTCATTTAAAGTGTATGAAAGTGCTTATATAGCATCACATATAAACATATTATGGAATATTACATGACTAGTTCCCCATTAAATGATAAAAGACCACTGTTTTATACTTTGTTTTTTTTATGTATCAGTATTAGGTTAATTAAAATACTAGTTACAATATAAAGGGTGTTTTTCTCTATAGCTTAGGTGTTGGCCTTTTATTAAATCTAGATAAATGTTAGAAATTATGGTTAAATGATAAAATAATTAACAAGAGTTATGATATATTTTCCCTTATGATTCATGGTGTCATCTAGGTATGATTATAATTAAGTATTGAAATGTTATCAACTTATGTCAGGGTAGTTTAAATTTTTACCTTAGATAAAAATGTGAACATTTCCGTAGATTTAGTCAACCTTTTCTTAGGATACATTATACCTATAAAGGTAGGAAGGAAAGACCTAGTGACCATTTCATGAATGATATTTGATTTAAAACCTATTCCTCATGGAGAGTAAGGGTTTATAATAGTATAGGTAGCCCCAAAATAACCATTATGCATTTCTAGATTCTTATGATAAGTTTTCAAATGAGTCATGTTGTTTGGGTGTGATTTATAATATGTATGACTCCTAATAAAATACTAAAACCCCTGAATAAATGGGTGATTTTTCATTCTCCTAATCTTTTATAGTTGTCTCATCATGTAATTATCATATTTAATAGTTTATACTTGTATTGGGAATGATCATCCACTTCATGGGTCATGTGACCTTCCATCATTTCTATGGGAGATTTTATGCTAGGAATACATTACTTTAGTTTAAAATTTTCTATATTGCAGTAGTAAACTTCATAACACCTGGATCGAGTTGAATTAAAATTTATATGATAAATGACATTTTTTTTGGTGAAAATTTATTATAGTACCTTAAACATTTTGGTTACCCGACCACTTGGAAGGAGGGTCATGGGTTCTTGAAGGACACATTTATGGTTTATCTCTAGAGTAGAGTGACCTTGGAGTTGTGAGATTTTTATGAGTGTTGTGACATGAGATGGAAATCAGAATTTTAGTTTCCCTAGTGGTTTGGGGTAATGTTATAAAAAATTATTGGGTCCCATGGCATAGTCAATCTAGTTTAAATTTATGATTTTACCTCTCATGCTGATGATGTGGGTGGTCATGGATCAGTAGGAGCACCATATGTATGTAAAAACGTGAGTCTACCCTAGTGCACTTATGAGTGGATTTTTCCCCTATTTTCTTGTATAATTCTTATTAAAACTATTTTGGTTATGTCCAAGACCCCGGTTCAGTGGTGATGGAATGTATGTTGTTGGATGATTTTTTCACTGGTATAAGTAATGTTAAAAAATCCATAATGTTTTCATCTTAGCACCTCCCACTTATACATCCACATTTTAACCACTGTGATTCAATATGTTTTATGAACCTGATAAAAAATATATTTACTTATTTATATCTCAAATAAATATAAATTTTCACATTTTTTATGTTATTTGAAAAAATAATTAATAAATAATTTGGGTACCTATTCTGGAAATTTTGTAAAATAGTTCATTTAGTGAACCTATAAAATACATATACCAATGGTTCACAAAAAACAATGGTATATGTCCTTTGTTATAAGTAAAATTTCTAAAAGTGATCATCACTCCTCTAATCTGTAACATCACAACCAAAGTTGATTTGTTTCATGAATGTTAAGGTAATCAAACTCATGTCCCACTCTTACCTTGCATGACCCTCACTATATATCATATACTCTCATCATTAATTAAAACACCAACTATGTTATTTTAAAATGTTATGATATTCCCAAAAAAAATCACTTTTTGATACTATAAATGATGGAGTCATGGGGAAGTGGGGTTAATCTGTCATTTATACCACAATATTTAGATATTGGGGAAAACAACCCCAAAACATATGGTTGTTGGTATATATTACTTCATTCGGGTGGGGTGAATATAAAAATATCATGAAAATATAAGCATATATATATACATAGATATAACACAAGCTCGACCAAAATGTTTGACATCAATACATCATCATATTCACCTTAACATCGATATCATAATATCATTACCATATTCCACCATTAACTAGATAAAATCCACCAAATAGAACAACAAAATAAAACCAAAAATCTCTTTTCATCCAATTACATATAAATATGCCTTTATATATTAATGCATTAACACACATTTAACTTCCAATATGATTATATCTATTGAATACAACACATGACTTTTAAATTTCAATATATTTCCACCCTATTCGCAATTATTAAATTTGATAAACTAGTTAAAACATAAAATTTGATCCCAATTTTATTAAATTATATCCCACAATATTACCCTTTCATCATTACCATCCTCATTTTTCATTAATACCACAAAATTGCAACTAGTAATCAAATAAAAACCAATTACACTTATAATTCTTATCCCACATCAAACATCTAAACTAGTCAACAACATTATTGTGAACCCCCCCCCCCCCACCCACAGGGGACAAACATCCAAAACACTAACAAAAAATACTGTATTCCCACATTAATATATTTGAAAACAACATATTCTACCAAAATTCATTTACATGAGACTTTAACATTAAATAAGCCTCATGTTCAAGGGTATTACAATATTGTTCCAGATTCACAGAGGAAACCAATTCATAGTTGAATATATGTATTATGCTTTATATGAATGGCGGGTTTCAATAAAATCATAGAAAGAGGTACCAATACACAAAAGGTGTTAATAATTCATAGTGGAACAAATATGCATATCACTACAAGTAATATGTTTCAAGATAAAATGACTAAATATAAAAATGAAACATAAAAAAATTGAGTTTTACCCTCATTCTTTAATTGAATTTAATTAGGTTCATTGTATTAATTAGTTAATATATACTATACAACTATTGTAAATTAAAATCATGCTATTTTTTATATAGTTAAATAAGACATATAATAATTATTCCTTGAATAGAAATGAAGTTCGAAATCACATTTTTCTAAAAATAGGGAAAATAATATTATGTCACTACTTGGATACTATAAAGGTAGGGGATTGATCAATCATACTAGACCAAATGAAAATGTATGAATATAATATTTAAATTAACACCAACATAATATGTAAAACACTAATATATAAAAAATAGACGGAATCAAGATGTTGAAAAAACCAATAATCTTGATCAAGAAGTCTTTTTGTCAAATATATATGACACTCAAAGTTCAATAACAATGATAGAGTTCATCCACGCTAAAAACAAGAAAAGAAAAAAATGTTGAAAATACTATACATTTATGTTTCTGGGTAAAATGTCCCAATATTATATGGGAAGATAAGGCAGAAAATTCCCTTTTTTATTATAAAGTCGATTTCATTTAAAACATGTGGAATGACCCTTTTAAAACATTGTGGTTTAAAGAATTCAAATAATGGATCTAATCACCAGAAAATGGATTTTATGACCATTTATTTGAGCTTCAAATCCCACATTTTATATTATAAAGGATTAATTATGTCAATATGGGAATAAATATGGGTATTTTGAAAAACCAAAAATATGGAAAACTATTGGATTAAACCTGATAGGGGACATAACACATTTATCCAAGAAACCACATTGATCAACTATTTGATGGATCCATTGCATGAATAAATCAATTGATCATACAAAGAGATTGATCTACTATGAGAATAAAATAGTCTACCAATAATAAAATAGATAAACTATATATGAGAATATATCGATAGTAACAACAAACAAATCAACCATGAGGAAAATATCATTAACAGTAATAATAAACTATTATATCACACAATGCAAAATATAGACCATGAGAACAAACTAATTGATCATGAGGTAATACTAATCAACCATTAGGACAAAACTAATCAACAATAATAATAAACCAATAAACTGTGAGAACAAACTAATTAAATGTATAATGTAATAGATCGATCAAGAAAACAAATCGATCAACCATGTGGAAAAATTGATCATCCTTGAGAAGAAACTAATTGAATGTTTGAAGGAATGGGTCAACTATGGGAAAAAGAATGGAAATTTCATAGGGAATACCCAAAACACACCCTTGATACCTCCATCACTTAGAACCAATAAATGAATGGTTTTAGGGACCTAGGAAATTAAATGAGATACTTGTAATAAATTATCATTATTAATAATCAAAATAAATCCAGAAATAAAATTTATAGGAGGTCCAAAAAATCATATAGTAGAAACCACTAAAGGGTATTACTATAATAAAAACACAATTAGAGAATAGAGTAATAAAACACATAGTTAGGAAACATAATCAACCAATAAAGGGGTTTAAACTTATATAAATCCTATGGATAACAACAACATATCAAAAAAATGGAAATATGAAAATTATCAAAAAAAAATTGGGTGATGAGGAAGCATTTAAGACTCTTATTCTTAAGTAGTCCCCTTAACTATATCATATCTCCATAGCACAATAACCAATGGATTAACATTCCCACAAATCACCTTCTCTCAGTGATCCTATATCTCAACAACCCAATCCATAAATTTTTTGTATTCCTTGATGTAAAACTCTACCCAATTAATGAAATCAGAGTCATCGTGAAGATAACGACAGGTATGGGACACAAGGAAGATTTAATAAAATCTATCAAACCATAGTGGGAGAGAAAATTTATAATGCCCCTCATAAATATAATTCAACACCTAAAACTCTCCACATACTTCACAGAATACTTTCTCAATTGACCAAAGTTTTTCTACTGCCAGTGAAAGGAAATAATCAAGGAAACATTGTCTCTAACCTCAAAATATAAGGGCTTACATGTTTGATATACAAAGGAAATTTTTATTTCATATTATAACATAATTATCTCTCTAAAAACCTGGATCTCCTCTATTTTTTCCTATATGCATCAAGACTGAGGACAGATAAATCCCCAACCTTAGTCCACCACAACAATGAATTAAACATTATCTGTAACATCTCAGGTAAATAAAGAATATAATTTTTTGTATATTTATTAAAATTTGTGAATTAAATATTCATTTTTCCTTAAATTGGATGCTATGTTTGATAGCATACCTAATACGCAACAACAGGTTTCATTGAAAAGTTATGTTGCACACAATATTGAGTTATACTGAAAACATATTAATATAATATTAATATTTTAAATGGTAGTGAATGCTTAGCCATTGTATTGGCAGGAATGAACAAAACTAACCATATTAGAATTAATTATGTTCCATAAATGTTATTACATTTATCCAATAAATTTTAGAGGCTTGAAATAAAACAGATTATGATTTTAAGCATAAATACTCTAATATTCATTAAAAGGTCGATTTACCTCCTTTTCATGGAAACCCCTCTTTAAATAAATTTTTATTCAGTTTATATGTTCTATTTGACTAAATAAAATTATTCTTTAGAACTTGGACCTCAAAATTTTCTTTGGGTAAATTTTTGGTATTTTTCTGATAAAATTCATTTTTAAGGAATGGTAAAAAATAGGGTATTTTAATTCCAA
This sequence comes from Viscum album, assembly GCA_963277665.1. NCBI lineage: Eukaryota > Viridiplantae > Streptophyta > Magnoliopsida > Santalales > Viscaceae > Viscum > Viscum album. The sequence goes on from OY728125.1 coordinate 1,060,558,734, forward strand.
ACTGCATTTTAATCTAATTTATCTATAAAGATAGATTAAAATTTTAATTTGTTTAAAAATTTTATTATATTATGTTTTTAATATTTAAACCAACTTTGGTCAGTGGAAGTAATTTCACTTTGAAATCGGACTTAAATAAGTGTCAATCTTTTGATTGTTATTATTTATTAAAAACACGCCTTTTGTTTTGACAGATGGAAGTAATTTTAAATTATTTTTTTCCACTTCTATGTTTTGAAATTCGAAAAATGGATTCCATATTTGGAATTATGGGGTCCAATTTTTTTAAATAGCTTACTTTTATTTTTAGACATTATGAATATGTACTTCAGTAAAAAATTTATTTATGATGGTTAAAGGGTAAATCTAGTAAATAAGGGTAACAAATTAATTTTATAATAATATTAAATTACACTAACATGTGTCCAAATCCTATTTTTGGATACATTTCTGATCATGGTCATCTTTGGGTCGATTTTGGGAACCCATGGAGCCACATGGTAGTGATAATGACACTTTATATTAATTAATTTATTGTAAAAACAAAATTGACATAAAGATATATATTTTAGTAAATCAATTTTTACATGCGGTTATGAAAGTTATATATTAGAATATAAATATTCATTTTAAGTCTAAAATTATTTCCTACATCATTATATTTTTTTATAATATTTTGACATTACATAAATAAAATTATTTATGACAAAATAATGATGTAGTGTTTACCTCATTAATGAATGATTTAAATAAATAAGATTATAATGATTAAAAACAATTTCCAAAACCTGTCCAATTACAATTGGATGATTTTATTTATAACATTATTAATATTATATTTTACCTTAATGAGTTTTGGTATTTTAGAAACTGAAAATAATTATATAATAAAATAATATTTTTAATTTTTCTTAAAGAGACCCCTCTCCCCATTATAAAAATACCTCACTTATAACCCATCTCTCACACTTCTCAAGCCCCTTGGATCATCCTATCTCTTCCCAATTAAGATCACTACATCTTGTTACTCCTCTTAGAATCATTTCCCAAGCATGAAGGAAATTTAATTAAACCTTTTGGTTCATACTAAAGGGAGATAACCAATTTAAAGGTAACGCCCTCTCTAAAGTTATTTAGTTTTATTTTTCTTCTCAAACCCACTAAATTATTTTTATTTTATTATTTTACAAACACACCATTATCTTCAATATTATAGGTTTTTTATGAGAATCATTAGATCTACACTTACACACACGTCCATCTAATGGGTAATGAACATATTGTTTCTGTGGATGGCAAGTTAAGCCATCACGAAATGATGATTGTTTAATATTATCTTACCACATATTATGGTGGAAATTAAGATGGAAATGTATTTATATATGATATATATCATGTTTATGTTTTCTTTATTCTTCTTTATTTTAAATTTATATCATACCTTTACGTTTTTCATTATGGGTAAAAGCGATAATTTCATTTGAGAAAGTGTGGAATACCACCCCATAAAAGTTATATAACTCGTTCATGCCATCCATGGAATGTATAAATGATGTTTTTAATGAAATTATATATTATATTATTCTTTAACAATAATATACAAATTTATAATTATGTTTTCATTCAATTAAAAAACAAAATAGAAATGAAAGTAGCATTCATGCGTACGTAAGGCTTAACGTCTCTAGGCACTACTAGAAATTCGGGCTATAGCCACGGTTTTAAACCGTGGCTATAGGCCCTTAAACCTTGGCTATATGTAAGAGCCATGGTTTGAGAAACCATGGCTAAGTTTGGCGTGGCTATAGGCCCAGCCCTATAGCCATGGTTCAAAACCGTGGTTGTATACCTAATGCCACGGTTTGAACCGTGGCTATACTAAAGACCGGACAGGCTTTATTTCCACTGTATAAAACCGTGACATTAGGTCTATAGCCACGGTTAAAAACCATGGCAATAAACCAATAGCCACGGTTTAAAACTGTGGCTATAGGGTCTCCAAATCCATAAAAAAATACCCCCCCCCCCCCAACCCCCGCGACACCCCCCTGGACACCCCATGGACACCCCCTGAACACCCCCTGGACACCCCTTGACACCCCTGGACACCCCCTGGACACCCCCTGGACACCCCCTGGACACCCCCTGGACACCCCCTGCACCCCTCCCCTATGCCCTGCAGACCCCCCCTGCCCTCCTCCCAACTGCCTTGCAGACCCCCCCCCTGCTGGACAGCCCTCCCCCTGCTGGACAGCCCTCCCCCCTGCTGGACAACCCTCCCCCCCCCACCCGCACCGCCTGGACATCCCCCTTTCACCCCATTGCCCCCTCTGGACAGCCCCCTTGCACCCCCTGGATAGCCCCCTTGAACCCCCCCCCCCTGCACCTCACTAGACTGCCCCCCCCCCCCCCGGACAGCCCCCTTGCACCCCCACAGGACAACAGTAAGGCAAAGAGCTGAATGATTCCAGTTTTGCACGGTCTGAAAAAGGAATTTCAGCAAAGGGTTGACGTGAAGGAACAATATGTCCCTAGGCTGCAATTGATTACACTTGATGATGAAGTGGCAATTCAGAACATGCTGCCAGGTACAATTGATTGTCCCAAATTGGGGAAGTTTGTCTTACCTTCTGCTCTCGATGGACAAGCCGTATGAACTCTCTCAATGGGGTTGGAGCCTAGTAATAAATCATCACTGGAGCCTAGACAATGTGTTGAAGATTCAGAAATTTTTGGTGCTAGAGTTCAAATGAAAGGAGATGATTCAGAGGATGAGTATGGAGACAGACGAGGAAAACCTTTTTTATTTGCAGTAAACATTCCAGAAGTGTGCCTTAGAAGTTTCCAGACTGGTTATTTTCCTTAGTTAGCAGTTGCATGGAAATTCTATAGAGATGTTGTTCACTACTTGGTACCTGGCTGGGTGAATGCTGTTGTTCAGCCCTATACCGAACCACAACACCCCCTGCCCCTGCCCAATCCCCTCCCCCCTGCTACTTTCCCCCCCTCCCCCTGCTAGTTCCCCCCTCTCCCCTGCCAGTCCTGCCCCCCCAAACCCCCCAGGACAGACCCCCCCAGACCCTGGACACCCCCCCAACTACCATCCCCCCCCACCCAGGACAACCCCCCGACCCTAGACACCCCCACCCAACTTCACTCCCACATGCACCATTGCACACCAGCATGCCCCCCAATCTCAGCCTGCCCCCTCCCCCCTGTTGGACACCCCTCCCCCCTACTAGACAACCCTCCCCCTACTGGATAGCCCTCCCCCCTGCTGGACAGCCCCCCCTGCTGGACATCCCTCCCCCCTGCTGGACAGCCCTCCCCCCTGCCGGACAACCCCCCCTGCCGGACACCCCTCCCCCCACACCTCCCCCTGCTGGACATCCCTCCCCCCTGCTGGACATCCCCCCTCCCCCCAGTACCCCATGCACCTTCACCCCCCCTTCCCCCTGACCCCCTCCATCCTCCCCCCTTCCCCCATCCCCCAGCCCCCTGCACCCCTTCCCCCCTGCACCCATGCCCCCCTCCCCCCTTCCCCACTGCCCCCCTGCACCCCCAACACCCCCGCACCCCCCTGACCTTGCCCCCATCCCCCTGCCCTCATCCCCCCTACCCCCCTCCCCCCAGCACCCACTGCACCTGCACCCCCTACAGTACATATACATGACTAGGGATTTGGCTCCCTCTCACTCAAGCCAGGTGCAGTACATATACATGACTGGGATCGGAAATTCAACCCATATGAAATTGGTAAGAACTCAGTTCAGGTATGGGTTAAAATCTATGGCTTAAACTAGGTTTTATGGCATCCTAGAATTCTATATGACATTGCATTAGCTGTTGGAGTTCCAGTTAAGATGGATCAAGAAACTGAAATAGCTCGATTTGGCCATTATGCTAGATGTCTAATTGAAATAGACCTTTTCTACACATTAGTAGACAAAGTTTGTTTATATACTGATGAAGAAAAGATGGAACTTAGTGGAATTTGAGAACATACCAAAATTTTTCCCAGAGTGTAAGTTCATTGATCATGAGGTTAAAAACTGCAGAAGATCTATTATTTGCACCCTTTGTTCTCAGTGAGGACATGATCATAAATCATGTTCCAACCTTGATTTAGAGAGTAAAACAATACAATGCAATAAAGCTTGCTCCTCTGGTTCTGACAACCCTGTTAATAGGCAGTTTTCTTGAGCATGTTATTCAAGGGATGGTTGTTTATGACTCCAAGAATGATAATGAGAAGGTCTGTACGCCCAGCCATAAAACATGGGCTGACATTGTGGAAGAAGTTGTGGATCCTGCACCTGTTCTTCCTGTTACTACTACTGTCTATTCCTATGCTCAAGTGGTTTCTCAAAGCAAGGAACCCAGACCCTTTTCACTATGTCAATCTGATTCTGCTCAGATTGACACTAGTAAGGAGGTTTCTTCCTTGGCTGGTGTGGCCAATGAAAGTCACGTGGCACAATATTTACTTTCTGCTACCTCTAGTGATGCCTCTAGTGCACAGGTAAACATAAATCTGAAGGAAGATGGACAAGACACAGTGAATGAGGTGGATATTGTTAATAAAAAAAACCAGCCTGCCTTTGTTGCTCATTTTTTTGCATCTGGGAAAGTGTAGTGTGGGATTCCTGCTTCTGCTTACCATTCTGTTGATGAAAAAGATGCTACACCTGGTTCTAAAGAAGTATGTATACTTCTAGGGGAGCCTTCTCCTGATCAGACTACTTCTTCTAGTGTGCAAGTGGTGTCAAAATCAGAGACAACAAAACCGATTGCTGAACAGCCCCACCCCCTGCCGGACACCCCTCCCCCCTGCTGGATAGCTCGCCCCCCTGCCTGACAGCCCGCCCCCTGCTGGACAGCCCGCCCCCCTGCTGAACAGCCCTGCCCCCTGCCTGGACACCCCTCCCCCCTGCTGGACACCCCTCCCTCCTACTGGACACCCCTCCCCCCTGCTGGACAACCCTCCCCCCTGCTGGACAGCCCTCCCCCCTGCTGGACAGCCCCACCCTCTGCTGGACAGCCCGCCCCCCTACCGGACACCCCTCCCCCTTTCGGACACCCCTCCCCCCTTCTGGACACCCCTCCCCCTGCTGGACAGCCCTCCCCCTGCTGGACTGCCCCTCCCCCTGCCTGCACAGCCCCTCCCCCTGCACCCAGCCCTATATCCAGCCCTCCCCCTGCTGGACAGCCCCCTCCCCCCTACCTGACAGCCCGCCCCCTACCGAACAGCCTGCCCCCCTGCTGGACAGCCCCGCCCCCTTCCTGGACACCCTCCCCCTGCTGGAAACCCCTCCCCCCTGCTGGACACCCCCCCCCCCTGCTGGACAACCCTCCCCCCTGCTGGACAGCCATCCCCCTACTGGACAGCCCTGCCCCCTGCTGGACAGCCCCCCTACCGGACACACCTTCCCCCCTACCGGACACCCCTCCCCCTGCTGGACACCCCTCCCCCTGCTGGACAGACCTCCCCCCTGCTGAATAGCCCCTCCCCCTGCCAGCACAACCCCTCCCCCTGCACCCAGCCCTATATCCAGCCCCCTCCCCCTACACCCATCCCTATATCCAGCCCCCCCCCCCACTGGACCCCCTAGACACCCCATAGACAGACCCCCCCAGGACAGCCCCCCCCCCCAGACCCTGGACACCCCAGGACAGACCCCCCCCCCCCCACTGGACCCCCTATACAACGGATGGATGTCATGGGCTATTGCTAAAAGACCGAATCCGGCTGCTGAAATCAGCAGTAAGTAAGAAGAGGTAAAGGAAGAAAAATGAATAAAATTTTCCCAACATACTTGGGGGAAAGCATGAAGGAAACTTTGTTGGACTGGATTTTAAGTAGGTTTCTCTTGTTTTTCTGAAGTGGCAGGGCTGATTGGGTCTAAAATAAGTGAGTTGGAACAGAAATTTAGATGAGGGCTTCAAATGTTAAGGGGTCTGGTTTAATTGGTTAGAATTGGGTGAGGTTTGGAATGGTTTTAAAGTGGGATGCCTCGTGGAAAATGTGGGTTTGGTGGCTTAGAAGTTGAGAGGTGGGTAGGCTTGATTGGTGGTCAAGTTGTGGATGGGTTGCCTAGGTGGATTGAAAAATGGTGGGGGACTGGAAAGGAGTTCATAGTTTAGGAATGAGGAAATACAAAAAATTATAGAGCTAACCATTCAATGTTTCTCTAAGGATGACTAAACGCCGCAAGGTGTCGTCCTGGAGTAGGGCCAAATCATGGCGTGACCGTGGAATGACCACGGCGTGACCGCGGCATGACCGCGGTGTGACCACGGCGTGACCGCAGTGTGACCACAACGTGTTGGCCCGGTCCAGTGACATCCCCCCTGTCTGGACACACCTCCCCCCTATCTGGACACCCCCTCCCCTATCTGGACACCCCACTACTATCCCAAATCTAGAATCCCACTTACCCTTAAAGAAAAGAGAGACCCCAAAAAGATATTTAAACTGAACTCAAAAAATGAGAAAAATCAATCAAGTACATAACATCGATCATTGTATCTATTCAAATAAAAATGTCAAATACCTACAGATCATGCACTAAGAGATCCCACACTACTTCAAAGTTGGAAACCATCACATAACACACATGAAATTTAAAACATTACATGGAACTCTTTACTAAAGGCATGTATGGATCCAACAAGAATTATATAGTATTTAGATTTAAGAACTACATTTCAACTAAAATTGATGATATAAAAGAATGAGTAAATTCAATTCCAATTAACTCTAACAACATAGAGATAAAAAATAAACACTATACCTTTATAGTAGCTGGACATGGTATAGAATTTTCTAGTGCATACTCTACAATATAAAGAAATTTAGTATTTGCTCCCCCTCATCACTCTTGAACCAGCCCCCCCCCCCCCCCCCCCCCGACCCCCTGCTACCCCAGCCCCCCTCCCCACGCCCTGCTACCCCAGCCCCCCTACCACCCCCAGCCCACTTCCACCCCCCCCCCCCCCCCCCGCAGCCCACCTGCACCAGCCCCCAACCCCAACCCCTAGCTGCACCCCCCCCCCAGCCCCCTGCCACCCCCAACCCACCAGCACCAGTCACCCCCCCCCACGCAGCCCACCTGCACTAGCCCCAACCCCAGCCCCCATCTGCACCACCCCCCCCCCCCCCCCCGCAGCCCCCTGCTACCCCAGCCCACCTGCACCAGCCCCCCACCCCTCGCAGCCCACCTGCACCAGCCCCCTACACCAGCCACCCCCCCAGCCACCTGCTACCCCCAGCCACCCCCCCCAGCCCACCTCCACCCCCCCACAGCCCACCTGCACCAGGTGTGGTCATAAATCTGCAATGACTGTAGATTTCATAGGCAATATCAGGTCCCATGGAAATCAGAGTACATAATGCTACCAAAAATATTATCATAATGGATTTTACACCTAAATTGGATATCATCATTAGCAATGGGTTTTTGTGTTGAAGAAAATTTAAAGTGTTTTACTAGGAGTACATTGGAAATTTTGAGATATTCAAACATGTGTCTATTTTTAATATTTAATATTTAACCATTTTGAGATAAGTAAGAAAATTTATTTGGTCTATCTCTAACAATTTCAATGCCTAAGGTTTTATTAGCTATGCCTAAGTCTTTCATGTCAAACTTACCATTATTTTGTGATTTTACAATAATTATGAGGCTCATGTTCTTACAAATTGTAATCATGTCATAAACATAAATCATCAGATTTCATGTAGTATTGCATTAAACAAAATATTTGAATTATGATTTGAAATAGAGTTACCAGATTTTATAGCACCGTGCTCACTATCTATAGGTGGTAAAATAGTTATACCTGGTGCCTGTGAAGTATCTGTGGGATGTTTTATGATATTTTCTAGATCTGGACATCACTGCATTTTCTCTATAGAGACATTCATAACCTTCATGGTCATAGGTTCATGGACAGCCCTCTTACACCCCCTTGCAACCCCCTGGATAGCCCACTTGAACACCCCCCTGCATCCCCCATGCCCCCCTTAGTCCCCCATGCTCCCCCTGCACCCCACTGGACAGCCCCCATGCCCCAACTGGACAGCCCCACTTGACACCCCGACACCCCCGGGACAACCCTCCCCACCCCTGCCGGACACCCCTCCCCCCTGCTTGGACAACCCCTCCCCCTGCTGGACACCCCTCCCCCTCCTAGACACCCCTTCCCCCTGCACCCTACCCCCTGCACCCCCCTGGACAGCCCCCATGCCCCAACTGGACAGCCCCACTAGACACCCCCTGGACACCCCTCACCCCTGCTGGACACCCCCCCTACCGGACACCCCTCCCCCTGGCCCTTTATACACCCCCTGGAATGTGTTTCTATTGATATAAATGATCATCTTATTGAGGTATGTTTTGTATTAGAAAACATACCAAAGTACAATGAGCATTGCAGGATGATAGGCCATGCCACTGATAAGTGCAGAATTGTACAGAAAATTCTGCAAGCCATCCTCTATTAATACTTCGTTGAAAGATGCTTTGAAAGGGAAAAATATTAATACCACGACGTGACCATGGCGTGACATCAGCGTGACTGCGGCGTGACCACAGCGTGTTGACCCGATCCAGTGACATCCTCTGGGCAGCATCTTCTGGCTAGGAGCGAAGGAAGCGGGAGGAGGCTGACCGCGGCGTGACAGCGGCGTGACCGCGGCGTGACCGCGGCGTGACCGCTGCGTGACCGCGGCGTGACCGCGGCGTGACCGCAGCGTGTTGGCCCGATCCAGCGACATCCGTGGGGCAGCATCTTCCGGGCTGATTGGGTTGTGACAGGACCCCCTTGATTGGGTCGTGACAGGGAGGAGGTTGGAATGCGGGTGGAAGGGGGTTGGTTGCAGGTGTGGGGGGGATGGTGCAGGCTGATTCAAAGGTGGGGGGGGGGGGGCTGTTGCGGGCTGGAATGCTGGTGGCAGCGGGATGAAATGAAGGTGGAAGGGGGCTGGTGTGGGCTGGATGTGGCTGCAGCAGGGCCAAATCACGTCGTGACCGCGGCGCTACCGCGGCGTGACCGCGGCGCGACCGCGGCGTGAACGCGGCGTGACCACGACGTGATCGCGGCGTGACCGTGGCGTGACCGCGGCATGACCACGGCGTGACCGCGGCGTGACCGCGGCGAGACCGCGGTGTGACCGCGGCGTGACCGCGGCGTGACCACTGCATGACCGCGGCGTGACCGCAGCGTGTTGGCCCAATCCAGCGACATCTGCGGGGCAACATCTTCAGACCAGGAGTGAAGGGAGCGGGAGGAGGCTCGAATGCTGGTTGAAAGGGGCTGGTTGCAGGTTTTGGGGGGATGGTGTGGGCTGATTCGAAGGCGGCATGGTGGGTGTTGCGGGCAGGGGGGATGTTCAGACATAAATACACCGACTGAGATGCTCGGATAAACCAAGGCTCCATTACTCAGATAGAGGCGATCTAGAAATACTTCCTCATGCAGTAACTATTAGAAGGTTATAATCATAGATGAAATGGTTCAAGATAACCAGACACAGTATGATAATTTTAATGTAAAACAACCAAATGAAGGGGTCGTGCAATGACACGAATGGGCAGAGTGAGAATATCAGATTGATCATCGGATGGAGTACACTGCAATCAGAGGAAAGAATATGCGCCGTGAGAATACAATATGCAATGGAGGATCATCGGATGGTCCAATAAAATTGTACGCTAAGTAGACACCCTATGATCAGACAATTTAGGTATAACATACCCGGTAGTAGAAAAGTTGAAAGACTATGATATGAATCTACATACACAAGAGTTGGAGCACCAAAAAAAATGCAACTACTGATGCTCATGTGATAATAATACAATCGAGCTGAGTAATAAATACAATAAAGCAGCTAATAATCATATAACTCCGTTGAAAGTATAGAGAATAGTTGATGTTCAATGTATAAAGAATGATATGTTAGATTTGGATGCATGGAGAAATTAAATCGCATAAGATAAAATTATATTTTTCATTTAGAGAATATTTTGAAAAGCACATTTACAATTTTTTAATTTTAATAATGAATTCAGAGTACATAACACAAAAATCATGATGGAATAAGTTATTACATACCGTTAGGTACAATGATGACATTGATATAGTACCTGAGTCAGTTGTTTGGGATCTTGCACCAGAAGAAGCACCCTATAAGCAGATAAACGGTAATGTCAAATTGAATGACTACTCATATATTGAACATAGGTGGCTAAAAGAATAAAAATGGAATAAACCTTACCCAAATCTTGAACTCATTGTCTTCGCTGGTGGTGGATAGAACCGGTCTTATCATAAGAAACCACCTATAAGAAAATAGTGGAAAAATAAATGAGATATAACAACTTCTTATATATATTTGATCAGTGTGTCAATTGTAGACAGAAAAAAAGGACACATTTTACACGATTTAGGTAATTATACAAATTTTCCAAAGATTAAATCATCTTAAAAAATGAAGAAAAATGGATTCTTGAAGCTACTAGGTTGAACAACCTTCAATTACAGAACATACCTAACTATAGATACCTTGATAGAGCTTCCCAAGAAGGATTTTCAGCATGAAAAAAATAATAGGGACCATCCTCAATCAGGATCATTCCTAAAACCGATGAAGAGTGTAGCCCTTAACTTCTGCAAGACCATAAACTACTTAATAACTAGACAATTCATAACTAAATAATAGAATAATACATGTATGATTGAAGAAAGGGACAGAAAAAAAGTCATAAACACTTAGTCCCCATTACTAAAAGTCCACCTTGGAGAGGTGGGTTACATTCCTTTTATTTGTCCTTTGACATATTCATATACCTAGTCCCCATAGGTAGAGAAAAATATGAGTAATCCCTTTTATCTTTCTAGTTGACCATCCCTATCTTACTCTTCTCATACATGGATACATTTAATCTTGAACCTCGTCCTCTAAATCACATAAAAAGTGGAAAGAACATTGGACACCCCTCCCCCCTGCAGGCCCCCACCACCTGTAAAGACCCCCTAGACAGCCCCCCCTGCAGCCCCCCTTCCCCCTGGACACTGGACACCCCCCTGAACACTGGACTCCCCCTGGACACCTCCCCCCCTTCCTGGACACCCCCCCCCCCTCCTGGACACCTCCCCCCTGCCTGGACACCCCCCTTCCTGGACAGCCCCCCCCCCCCCCCCCTGCCTGGACAGCACCCCCCCCCCCCCCCTGCTGGACACCCCTCCCCCCTGCTTGGACAGCCCCCCCCTGCCTGGACAGCACCCCCCCTGCTGGACACCCCTCCCCCTGCTGGACACCCCTCCCCCTACTGGACACCCCTCCCCCCTGCTTGGACAGCACCCCCCCCCCCCTGCAGGACATTGTTATCATACCACTAGATTTATCTCATATGATCATTGATGAATTTATTTCACAATATCAAAGTCATGATGGTCTGCTGAGTACACAGGATAATCTGAATATTTAGAGTTATACTTTCATGGACTATGACATCAACATATGGAAGAAAGACCAGATTGGATAGTTTAATACTATAGTTCACTACAGGATGGAATGAAACAACCCAAATAGACCACCAAAATAGCTTATAGACTTTAGATCACCATTCATACATTTATCCAAGTTTTTTATTCTCTATAAAATATAAAAAAATAAAATTGAAACTCATGATTAGATTAAAAAATCAGGGTCGCATATTGTTTCTGGTTGATCTATTTACTTCCAGGATAGATTAAATTATCAATACTTATTTTTGAGATATAACTTTGACCTGAAACTATAGGAATATGCTGGTTTTCTATTTGGGATGTCATTTAACACTCACCTATAGGTACCCAAGTTTCTTGAGCAGGTCTCCAAGGCTAGATGCAGCGATCAGGTATAGAATCTTCTTCTAGAAATAGTGGAATCATTTTTTTTATTGTGTGTACTACAAGGAATTCAATGTTGTTCAATAATCAAGAACCAATTTTTCACCTCAGCATGAAAGAGATGCTTATAGATTGATTCTGACTCAGAAATTGCTTCCAAGACTTTGTAATGAAGAACATGGAATGTCCCATAGAGGTTTATTACTCATTGGATCGAATATCTCAAGAATATCAGTTGACTCAATCTAGTTATTTCACCTGAAGAGGTGAATTTCACAAGCATTCTCAACTTTAGGAATCAAAGTGATAAATTGGGCATTGAAACCACATGGATGAACCCCTGAGGTGAAGAAGGAAGAGACCAGCTTACAAACATACACTTTAATATCCTCCCAATACATTAAATAAAAAGAATTTCCAAATCCATTCAGATTAGGGGCACTACCAGCATTGAAACTGATGACTGCATCCTTAATCTCAAATTCATGGGGGGTGCTTGTGAGAAAAAGATTATCCTCATCAGAAACCATCGAAGGAACAATACCATCCATTAAGGTCCCCTCCATTCCAGGTCCATTAAAAATCTTAGTGAAATAGTCACCAATATGTTCAGCGATTGCTTCCTTGTTATGCAAGATGCATTATCCAGTTCTAAGAAAAGATAAAGGCCAGTTGGCCCTTCGAATTCATTGAAGAGAGTTGAAGAATTTTGTGTTCCTGTCCCCATCCTGTATCCATTAGATTATGAAAGTTTCCTTTTGAACACCTTCCCTCTTTGTAATAAGAGAGTTCAGCCTGGATATAACACCCAATTCTGTTGAAATGTCCTGAATAAAATCAGAATTAGTAGCTTCATGTTGAATATGTTGCAGAGTCGAATCGAGAGTGAGGATCTCTTTATCCAACCCACTCTAATTGGCCTTGCTCCAAATTCTCATTTGGGACTTTAGTAACCTCAAGTTGTAAGAGAAGGCTGATTCACCCCAGCTACAATTCATGCTGAACCAGAAACTTTTAATAAGATTTTCACATTCAGTCTGAAAAGACCAAGAATTATTGAATCAAAAAGGAAGAGGCATTTGTTGCTCATTACTCTTGAAAATAACCAGAATTGGATGGTGATCTGAAGCAAATTTAGGAAGAGATATTCTGGAAATTGAATCACATACATTCAGGAGATAATGTACTCATTAATGGCAATAACTTCAACCTTTCCGAATGAATAATGAAAAAAAACCCATAAAAGATCCCCCTAACTAGTGGAACCACTAGAAGCAACCAAATTAAAACCAAATTTATTAAGTCCAGCAAAGCCTAATGAAAAATAAGCTTTAGGTTCAGAAATTCCAAGATGCTTGGGCTTGTGAACCTGAATGTGCATGTGCAAAGCATTGACTGTCACAGAAATTCCTCACGTTCAGATTTTTTATTTTCTCTCTTGTTGTGTCAGTCCCCCCACCCTCCCCACCCCCCAGCCCACCTGCACCACCCCCCCCCCTCGCAGCCCACCTGCACCAGCCCCCAACCCCAGCCCCCAGCCCCTAGCTGCACTAGTCCACCCCCAGCCCAGCTGCACCAGTCTCCCCCACCCTCCCCAGCCCCCTGCACCAGCCCCCCCCCAGCCACCTGCTACCCCCAGCCCCCCCTGCCACCCCCCCTGCATCCCACCTACACCAGCCCCCAACCCCAACCCCTAGCTGCACCAGCCCCCCCCCCCCCAACCCCCTGCCACCCCCCAGCCCACCAGCACCAGTCCCCCCCCCCCCCCCCCCGCAGCCCACCTGCACCAGCCCCCAACCCCATCCCCCACTGCACCAGCCCCCTCCCCCCCAGCCCCCTGCTACCCCAGCCCACCTGCACCGGTCCCCCCTCCCCAGCCCCCCTACACAGGCCCAAGGATCCTACATTGTTTCACCAAGGGGATACATGGTTTAGACTTGGCTATGTGCAAATCATGCTAAAAAATTGTGTGCAATTCAAAATGAACTTAAAATTATCCTCACGAAGGGAAGTCATACTATTTTTTTTCAAACCATGCACCTTAACCATGAAGAGTATGGAAACCACAAAAATTTCCATGTTCTGACCTGGAACTCCATGGAGATAAAAACCAAAACTCTACTTAACCAAATAACAATAAAAGAACTATGCAGGGACATAGGGGCTATCATAAACTCCCCGCCATGCTACTTTTCCTCCTAGAATTTCCTTGGTCAAAACTAGAGACAAAGGAAAAGAGATGCAATGGAAAATAGAACTAGTACACTATGACCATAATTTTTCTCGTACATTGTATCTTTTACTGCCTCTCTCAATGTCTCCCAACATTGTGCAAGTCTTACCACTTCCGATCTACGTATTCACGTTACACATTAGGGGGTGAAACAAGATAAAACCAAACTAGCACAGTAAACTGCAAATAAGTGAAATCTTGGTGTGAAGTGATGTAAAAGTAAAAAATCTCACATTGTTGTGCCCTATGACACCCCCTAGAAAATGCTGCATGGGATTATAGTATCTTCTTCTCAATACAAAGACATGTCATCAGTTTGTATGATGGATATGTGGCATGGATTTCATTACCAATTAGAGGAGTTATTTTTGGAATTGTATACAATTTCTACTAATTTCTATGAAAGGGGAAAATAAAATCCCCCTGGACAGACACTGGACACCCCCCACTGCCCTCCTGCACTAGTTGAGAATCACTGCATTGCACTGAATCCTGTTGAGACGTAGTGTAAAAATGTTTAACAAACTCAAGTGAAACTGGAAATGCAAATTCTTGGAGAGAACTACAAATAATTCAACGAATATATGAGAAAACACCTGTTGCGAATCCCTGCATTGCACTGCATCCTGCAAATTTCAACATTATAAGAAAGATCCCATATGATAACCTCCTCCCTCATCCCTAAATCATTATAAATGATAAAACTAATTAATGGAACACAATAGAAAAATATATATTATATATGATATTAACGGACATAAAATAATGAGATGAATCCATCAATGCTTGATAAAATAAAAAACCTCATAAAACTAAAACAATGACCCTACATAAATTACATATGGTTCCATATATCTATATAAAACTATTAAACCATCCCTTTAGTGCCTTTGAATCCACCACATACTGACCTCCTAGATAATTTATATATCCCACTCTACTAGAAATCACTAACTGTGCTTACAATTCCTTTGTAAAAGTAAAATTATAACCGCCACTCCAACCATAATAAAAAATCATTAGAACATGGCCCATATCTACATGAGTGATACTTCATAGGGTAAAAATGGAAAACCATCTGAGTGTGTATATTTATTCCACATATAAAAAATGAATCCTTTGACTCTAGATGAAGGGAATGATAAAGTCTTTCCCTAACCAATTGATCATCATCCACAACTTGTATAATAATCTCCTTTCCTATTCTTACTTCTACTAGATCATTATGATCCTGTTATCTCCTAATTATTCACCTCAAGTTCAATTTAAATAAAAAGATACATTTTATATCCTTCATAATTAGGAAGAAAATGTGATAAACCTTTGAAAGTATGTCTAACATCAACCCATACTCAAACCGATGATACATAGAATGCTCATCACCTCCCAAGGTTAGAGAAAATTTTTGCAACTCCATGGACTAGGAAGAATATTATATAATTCATATGCTTATATACATAAAAACATACCTCGGCGTCGGAAGAGAGGAGTCGGGGAGGAGGCGTCGGGGAGGAGGCGTCCGGGAGGAGGGTCGCGGTGAGGAGGAGGGTCGCGGCGAGGAGCCGTCGGAAGAGATGAGTCGAGGAGGAGGGTTGCTGTGAGCAGGTGTCGGGGGGGAGGGTCATGTCGGGAAGGAGGGTCGCGTTGAGGAGCCATCGGGTAGGAGGGCGCGGCGAGGAGGGCGCGATGAGGAGGCATCGGGGAGAAGGAGGGTGCAGCGAGGAGTCGTTGGGAAGGAGGACGGTGCGGCGAGGAGGCGTCGGGGAGGAGGAGGGCGCGGAGAGAGGGCAGAGGAGGCGCCTGATGATAATTGGGAGAAAAAAAACGAGTTATGATTTAGCCACGGAGAGGGATATGAATCGTGGAGGTAGAAGAGATATTGCCATGGACCAATAAAACCGTGGCTATAGGTCTGTGGCTATATCCCAGATTTGTAGTAGTGAGGAATGGTGCATTTCATTTCTTATCTACAAACTATTAAACCATCCCTTTAGTGCCTTTAATCAGGTATAAATTAACTTAGTTTTATTATTCAGGAAGAACAAGTAATATACATGACAAGTTGGACTTTGGGTAAGGGATTTCTTATCTCACATTTAATTCCGTGAGATTTCCATTGTTCGCCCATTATTTTTTTCATGTGGTGTATTTAATACAAATATATGATATATATTATCATGATTATATTTATATTCATTTAATTATGTGATTCTTTTGATGGTTATTGTGTTTTAGTCAAATGACACGATTGATTACACAATGTAAGGGGTTTCTTATCTCACTTTTAATTCAGTGAGATTTCAATTGTTCATCACTTTCTTATTGAATGTGGTGTATTTTGTAATGCCAATTGATATATATATATAATCATTATTCTATTTATATTTATTTTATTCTTTTATTTAATTTTTGGTTATTTAATTTTTGTCATACTACTATATTGATTACAATGTGGTAAGGGGTTTTCGTCACCCTTTTTATTCCCATGGGATTCATGATATATTTTCCACTATTTCCTTTAGTGCGGTGTATGTACTGCACATGACTATATTCTCTATGTAATATACTTTTATTTATTTCTATTTACATCTTCATCGTATGATCCTTCCTTCATGGGGTGTTTTTTCATAAGACACCAAATCTGTAGGGGAACCTTTCCTTGTACTCTTTTAGTAAAACACTTCTTTTATGTCACGTATTATAATTTACTTTTTATTATATTGGAAAATGTTATTATATATCCTTATTGCTGTAAATTTTATGTCTATGTGATGAGATACAATTTTCTCTCTCATTAACTCATTTTATGAATTTTAAAGTGACATCGTTAGGCTGTTGATTTTCTGTAAGAGAACTTCTTAACCCAATTTCAATTATTTGGTTCAAACTTATACTTCTTGATTATGTCATGCCGTGAATATGTGTGAATGAACTATGATTTTTTACAACATAATATCCACTTTTATTTGGTGTATTCTTATTTTTCACACATAATTATGTTATTGATTTATCCTTAATCTAAGGATATGCTATTTTCAAGGGACATTGTCCCAATTTTCATTCCACTGAGACTTATTTGTTGTAATACACCAATTCACTTTTATATGGTGTATATACTTCCTTTTGACGTATTATATCATGAATATCATTATTATCATGGTATTATAAGCATTGATTAATGTTATTCCTCAATTATTTGTATTTAAGTTTCTATGATTTGGTTAAAACTCTTTAACTAAAATATAATTTTAAATGTTTTAAAGTTTTATTCTTCAAAATATTTCACATTAATGTCTATGTTTTCAAAATAGCTTTTAGGATTTATTTATATGGACGTTAATGTTTTAAAATGACAATTCATTTAAAATATTCAAAGTGGTATGGGACAATTTGATTCAAAAATCACTTTAGTAAATGTTTTAAATGGTTTTTAAATTGGTTTGATAAATAATTATTTATTTCAATATATTGATTAGATATATTGTAATTATAATGAGAAAATGTTATCTTTCCATTATGCTTGTGTTATGTGTTATGATTATGTTATGGTTATTAGGCATTGTTTGCGTATACGGTTGGTTCCATGATAATACTAGGGTGGGTGAGCCTGAGATAGCTCTCAAATGCATTCTGTAACGTGTTGGAGGTAAACGCTAATGTTTCTCCTAAGAGATTTAGGGAATATATACTATGATGGGTATTCCAACATAACTCTTTATGTAGCTATGATAACTACAATGTAAGTATGATATAGATGCCATAAGTTACCTTTATGATTTATGATTTCCATCTGTTATTCATAAATCTTATTATTTCATTAGGTATGGTTTGATTGAAAAGTATGGTTTCATTTATTTGTATTTATAGAAGGGTTAATGTTTTCTTTCCTTATTTCATAACCCTTTATATGCTTTTTAGGCTCATCCCATGTTTTGAAAAAAAATTCACAAGACATAAAGATGAATAGGTTCAAGGATGGAATCAAGGAATAATTTGTGCTATCTAAACCATGGTACTAGACATGTTACATTTTTAAGAGTTTTTATTTTATGAAAAAAATTGAAACTTAGTATAAGTTTCTACATTGTTTTTTTTGACATGTAATGTAATAGTTGTGGCATAATCTTCTAAAACTCTAAACTTGAAAAGATCCCCAATGTTAATTTTTAATTTAATTCAAGATTATGTAATGTTTTAAGGTTGGGTCCTTTATGTTGGTATCAATGGTCCGTTTAGACAACTTTAGGGATTAGGACTTTTAGTTAAACACATGGTTAGTCCACATGCCTATTATTTCATATAAATCATTTTTTATATTTTCTTCAGATCAAGGAATGATATTTACAAATGGAAATAGGAGGATCTCAAAGGACATTCCTATCTCTTCCTGATGACATTCTTGCAATAATTATCACAAAGTCATCTTAAGATGATTGTGAAACTTTTTATAGCATACAAATCACTTGAAAGAAATTGTTTGAGATATAAAACACCTCCAATATACCGCAATATAATTTTGGATCATGGGGTGTATTTAATCAAATCTTATTTTCAAAGTATTATCATATTTTCAAGAAAGGTAAATATTATAAAGTCATTTTTAAATATTTTACATTATCGTAAGATTTTAAAGAATATTATAATTTTTAAAAAAATGCTGATGAAGGAGACCCTTGAGAAACCTATTTATATTTTCTTTTATATTATACTCTCTCAGAACATAATTATGGTAATTTAAAAGTACCATTAATTGAATGTTTCAAATCAAATTTGGTCCAACAATTTTATAAAAATCATGTTTTATCAGATTTTTTTAAATTATATGTCACACATGATTATTTTCTGAAACTGTTTATCTGTGAACACCTATATGACCCAAGTTGAACAACGTGTATTTGGATGAAGGAATCAAATAATTTTTAAGGATCTATAAATTATTCTTGCAATGCACGGACCTTCTAACTAAGTGAACAAGATGATGATGAAACCATATGGACGTCATGATCATGGTTTGATGTTCTTTCTATTACGAATAGATTTATTTTAACAAATGGAGGTGAAAAAATGACAATATATAAGATGTTGAGGTCTTAATGTATTGGGATGTAAATGAATGTTATAATAAAATCATCGATGTTAAAACAAGTTGGGGTTATTTTTTATATTTATAAAAAGGACAACCCGTATGTTTGGTGACAACCCGTCATGTCTGTAAAGGCCGTAGGAATCAATCCCACAACCGAAGGGTGACAAGGGCGCATCACCTACCACCATCCTACCAGAATTACTTGGTTAGTATGACTTATTATTTTAAGTTAAATGATTTTATGGATAAAGAATAAATTTATTTTGGGAACTTATGTTTCATCAAATGGATATCATTAATATTGGAAAATGATTTGCAGATTAAGTGATAATGGTTATTTTAGAAGATTTTTTCTCTTTTGAAATCATTATATTCTTAAGGGAAATAGAATAATACGAGATCTCACTTGTGGAGTAATAGAAGAAATTTTATTTTGTAAGAAACTATATATTTATTTTAGATATATGAAGATTGGTTTTATTTATGGAAATGATTAACCTATCATAGAGAATATGTATTAGGTTAATTGCTTTCCAATATGATACTTTAAGATTAATTGATAATATTTTTAGATAAATGATAAGATTTATCTTGGAAGACTACGTGAATAAATATTTTTGAGATTTGGGTTTGAATCTTAGTTTAGATTACATTGAATAACATTATCGATATTTGTCTGTTGAATGGTCTTTATTGAACTTAGGGTATTGTTTGACAAATTTTAGAGATTAAGCGTAGTTTTTCTTTTTGTAAAAGATTATACTTTTTTCGGATTATCTGATCTTTTATTAACCATTTTTGGTTTTGGTTAAAGTCTAAAAACATGAGAAAAATATAGTTCATCATTTTTGGATTATGTGAATCTATAGAAGTTGATTATATCACTTTCAATGTGAACAAGTCAACCTGAATACTCATCACTGGGAGAAAATATGAGTTTGTGGTAGAAATCTAGTAAAAGATGGATGTTTACATGAAAAGTAAATATGTTTCCTTATGTTCTTATTCATGCTTTAAATAAATTCCTCAACTTTATGAAAAGTAACATAAAAAAATAGCTTTTCCTTTTAACTTTTCCTTCTGGGGAATCAAAAACCATTTCACCCATCACAAGTTTGTGGTTTTTTTGTGGTTAACTTTCTCTTAATCATTTTTTCTACCACTATCCATAAATCCTTGATGGTTTGTTCTCTTCCATATCCATGTTTTCATACAAGGAATCCAAGTATGGGATATCTAGGGAGACATTTGTATTTCTCTTTCTTTAATTTAAAGTGATATTTATTATTAACTCTTTTTACGACGAGGGACATTCAATGAAGCTTTCATTCCCAATTTTAAAATTTCTAGGACGCAATTCCCAAAATGGGGGAAGGATGTAACATCCTAGGAAATTAAAGAATATAAATTTTTATATTTATAAATTTTTTTGAATTAAATGTTAATTTTACCTTAAATGGGATGGTATGTTCTATGGTGTACCTGATACGCAACAAGAGGTTTCATTGAAAACTTACATTGCACACAGCAATGAGTTATACTGAAAAATATAAATATAATATTATTATTTAAATGTTATTTAACCCATATCCATTATATTGGATTAAATGAAAAAAACTAACCATATTATGATAAATATGTTTCTTTAAATCTTTTTACATTTATCCAATACATTTTAGAGGCTTAAAATAAGAAAGAGTTTGATTTTATGCATAAATACTCTAATATTCATTAAAAGGTTGATCTACCACCTTCTGATGGAGATACCCCCCAAAATATAGTTTGGTTAACTTTTATATGTTTTATTTAAGAAAAAAATTATTATTTATAACCGGGACATCAAATTTACTTTGGGAAAATTTTTGGTATTTTTATAATAAAATTCATTTTTTATATATTAGTGAAAAATAATGTATTTTAATTCCAAAATGTCTTTTAATAGAATTTATTTATAAGGATGGATTATCTTTTTAATTGGTTTTAAAATTTATTTATATTATTTACTTACTATTTAATCCAATTTTGTTCATTTTATGTAATTTCACTTTGAAATTAGACATAAATAAGTGTCAATCTTTTGATAGTTATTATTTCATAGAAACACGCTTTTTGTTTGACAGTGGGAATTAATTTTAAGTCAATTTATGAAACTTATGTGTTTTGAATTTGGAAATATGGATCCCATATTTGGAATCATGAGGACCAAATTTTGTAATTAGGTATCTTTTATTTTTAGTGATTATGAAAATTTACTTGAGTAAAATTTTAATTTACCATGGTAAAAGGGTAAATCTGTGAAATAAGGGTGAAAATTTAATATTATAATGATATTAAATTACCCTAACATGTGTTCTAATACAAATTGGTGATACATTTCCAACCATGGGCATACTTGGGTCGATTTTGGGACCCCTTGGAGCCACTTTGGAGTGATAATGACACTTTATATTAATTAATTTAAAGTAAAGACAAAAAGGACATAAACATATATATTTTAGTAGATGAATTTTTATATGGTGTTATATAAGTTATAAATTAGACTATTAATATTAATTTGAAATCTAACAAGATTTAATACATCATGATATTGTTTTTATAATTTTTTGACATCAAATAAATAGAATTATTTATGACACAATAATGATACAATGTTTACATCATTAGTGAATGATTTAAATAAATAAAATTATAATGATTAACACAGTATGAAATACTTGTAAAATTTTTATTGGATGATTTTATTTAGAACTTGAGTCGTATTATATTTTACTTTAATTTGTTTTGGACCTTTAGAAACCGAAAATAATTATATAATAAAATAATATTTTCAGGCTTTCTTTAAGAGCCCCTCCCCCCTTATAAATATCCTTCAATTTTAACCGACTTGTTACACTTCTGAAGCCCCTTGGATCTTCCATAATCTACATAATTAATCTCTCTACATCCCTATCCTTATCATTTAAGCCTTCCCCTATTAATAAGTCAATTCAATTACACCTTTTGATTCAAACCAAAGGGAGATACCTCATTTAAAGGTAACGTCTTTTCTAAAGTTCTTTTGTTTTATTTTACTTCTCCATCCCACTATACTCATTTTATTCATTTATTTTATAATAAAAATATTATCCTCAATATACAAGGTTGTTGTTATGATATTTATTATAACTACACTTACACACACCTTCATCTAATAGGTAAAGAACATTCAGTTTTTGTGGACGACAAACTAACGCCTCACAAAATGATGATTTTTAAATATTCTCCTACAACATCTTATGGTATCCATTAAGATGGAAATATATTTATATGTGATATATTTTTTTTTATGTTTTCTTTATTCATATTTATTTTTAATTTATACCCAAGCATTATGGTTTCCAGAATGTGTAAAAGTGATAATTTCATTTGAGGAAGTGTGGACTACCGCCCCCTCAAATTGATATGACTTGTTAATTCCATACATGGGACTTATAAAAGATTTTATTAATAAAATTATATATTATATTATTCTGTAATTATTATATATCTATTTATAATTTTGTTTTCATTCCAATAAAATATAAAATAAAATTGAAAGCAGTGTTCTTATGTACATACGGCTTACTGTCTTCATGAATGGTGTATTTCATTTCTTATCTCCAAATGTTATGTATTGTTATAAATACATAAATTTACTGGATATATATGATATATATGATACATAAATCATGAATAACACTATGGGTATAATGGACATTTGACGACATGGAAAATTTATAATTCCAACAAGTTCATTTTTAACTCAAATTATGAACATCGAAAAAATGTCGGATATGAACTCAAATAAATAACTAATTGTTGTAGAAAGGTAATAAGTGATATAAGGGGAATAATAATCATGAAAAGTATTCTTAATAAAGTGGAATTAAACATAATTTTATTATTCATGAAGAACAAGGAATATACAAGACTATTCAGACTTGAGGTAAGGGGTTTTTATCTCACTTTTATTTCCATGAGATTTCCATTATTCACAACTTATTTCTTACATGTGGTGTATTTTTTACTGACATATGATATATATTATCATAATTATATTTATATTCATGGTATTATGTGATTTATTTTGTGGTTATTATCTTTTGTTCATACAGCTTGATTGATTACACAAGGTAAGGGGTTTCTTATATCACTTTTAATTCCGGGAGATTTCCATTGTTTTTCACTTATTTATTGCAACTGGTGTAATATGTACTGACATTTGATATATATTATCATTATTATATTTATATTAATGTTATTTTTTGATTCATTTGGTGGTTATTAATTTTTGGTCATATTAATTGATGGATTACAATGTGTTAAGGTGTTTTCATCTCACTTTTTATTCCTATGAGATTCATGCAATATTGGCCACTATTTCCTTTTTTGATGTGTATGTACTGAAAATTATTGTATTATTTGTGTAATATAATTTAATTTATGGGTATTTACATCCTCATTGTATGATCTTTCCTTTATAGTATGTTTTTTTCATAAGCTACCAAATCGGTAAGGGAAGCATTCACCGTACTCTTAGTCAAAGACTTATTTTATTTCATGTCATTTAATTTGATTATCATTATGTTGGGATATTTTCATATATATCCTTATTGCATTATTTTTTTCCCTTGTGGTGAGAGACCATTTTCTCTCTCATAAACTCATTTTCTAAATTTTAATGTGACGTCGTTAGGCTGTCTAATTTCTGTAAGAGAACTTCTTAATCTAATTTCAATTTTTTTGGTTAAACTTACACTTCTTGATTAAGTCATTCCATGAATATGTGTTAATGGAATATAATTGTTTTACACATAAAATCCACTTATATTGGGTGTATTTGTATATTTCACACATAATTATGTCATTGATTTATCCTTAATCTAAGGATATGATCTTTCCAAGGGACTTTGTCTCAATTTACATTCCATTGATAATTATTTGTTGTTATACACCAATTCACTTTTATTTGGGGTATGTACTTATTTATGACATATTATATCATTATTCTCATTATTCTCATGGTATTATAATCATTGATTAATATTATTCCTCAATTATTGATATTTAAGCGTCTCTCATTTTGTTAAAAACTCTTTAAATAAAATATCTTTTTAAAAGTTATAAAGATTTATTATTCTAAACATTTCTCATTAATGTACATGTTTTTAAAATGGTTTTTAGGATTTATTTATATGGACATTAATTTTTTCAAATGATAATTCATTTAAAAGCTTCAAATTATTATTCCATACTTTGATTCAAAAATCACTTTATTAAATTTTTTAAAAGGTTTTGAGGTGTGGCGTGCCGTCACGCGCCGCTGGTGAGAAACGTGTCGCTGCTCTTCAGCTATGGTGGTCAGAGGAGGTGGAGTGACTAGTGCACCATCGTCGAGTGGGATGGCAGCGTGATTACCGCACCACCGATGAGTAGAGGGTCACAGTAGAGGCAGAACCTGTGCCTACCTGGCAGGTTCTGCAGCTACTGGGTGGCGCCCACATGGCGCCACCATTTCACAATGCTGAATGGAATCTGGTTCATTCGGTATACTCGAGGAAATGCACCCCCCCCCCTTCAGATCATTTAGATCTCACGTCGTCCTCTAGAGGGCCACACCTCATGCGGTCGGGCCACCTGCCCAGTGGGACGCCACCCCGCAGGCCGCCTGCCCAGCGAGCTGCCTAACCAGCGGTCCGCCTCCCAGCAGGCTAGGCCACCCCCTTGCAGGACAGCCCTCAACCCCCCCCCCCCAATAGGTCAGGTTGAACTGTGACCCAAAAGGCAGAGCCTGCTGTGGCCCTGCCCAACTCGGTTGGCCTTGGGTCTGGTCGGTCCAACCGAGTCAGACCGGACCTAGGCTTAACCGGACTCAAAAACACTTAAAGGGTCAAATCCTGATAACCATACAGTTTTTTAACAAAATTCATGTGGTGCTACGAATCCTTGGAGAAAGATTATCCTTTTGGTATACATAAATTAGTTTTTATGATAGTTGTAGTATGGAAGGTTGGATCGAACCTGAATCCAATGGAGCCCTCAGAACTAAAACTCTTATAACTCACAGACCGGGCGTCCGATTGACGCATCGTCTGTCACGTTGGGACCCTCATGACATACAGGTCTTTTAGGTTAGTCCTTTTTGAAGCTTATTGGTGTTCGATGTGTGAATGAAATCTTGAAGGGAATATTCTATGGAACTCGAGTGTACTGAGTGTGTGGAATCCAGTGGCTGGGTGTAACATGAAGAAAGAACATCGATCCTATATGGGTCAGCATCTATCGATCTTGTGTGCGTCAGAACTCAGTGATCATGTGTGGGTCAGCATATACCATTCTATCTGGGTCATATCTTGTGTGAGTCAGCGGGGGTTAGTACCTATTAATCATGTGTGGGTGATTAGCATTGCCTCTTAACAGAATAAGATGAACTAATTTACGACTAATCATCTGTACATCTGTACTTAAATTTTACCTTGTGTAATATGAGTCTTTAACTTTCATGGTGATAACTTCGTGGTGTTACCAATGTGGTACTTCTACCTTCGTGGTGTTACATGTGTGGTACTTTTATCTTTGTGGTATAACCTGTGGGGTGCTTCTATCTTAGTGGAGTTGCATGTGTGGTCCTTTTATCTTCATATTGTTACCTGAGTGGCACTTATACCTTCCTGGTGTTACTTATGTGGTAATTCTATATTTGTGGTGTTACCTGTGTGGTGCTTCTATCTTTGTGATGTTACCTAGGTGGTACTTCTACCATCGTGGTGTTATCTTCGTGATGTTACCTATGTGGTACTTCTACCTTCGTGGTGTTATCTTCGTGGTGTTATCTTTGTGATGTTACCTAAAAATTTCAAAGATACTAATCTTCTTTGAAATATAGAATTTAACACATAAAAGAGGTGATATATCTTAGTTCATGGATTACATATATAATTCATAGCACAAGATACTAATCATGAAAATTTAGCTTCAAATTCAACAAAATTTTATCCTTATTTTATCCATAGATTATGGAATTTCCACTCTATATAATCTCGTTTCCCATGAGATAAGTATTTCTCAATTAAAAAATCTTAGAAAATATTCCTATAATTCCTATTTATTTCCTATAACTCCATAGTGTTCTTGATCAATGAAAACCATTTACGAATATCTCTTATCGTATGATAATCCACCATGATAAATGTATGTCCCAGATATTTTAATAAATATTCTTCTTTAAATAATTTTAATTCTTTAATAGCTTATATTATATGCAATCATGATTTTAAATGTATCGTGAGAATCTATTTGTATAAAATGACCATTATAACCAATCCATTAAGTTGGATGGAATAAATATTAATAAATAATTTATAAAAATATATGTTGAATTCATTGGTTACCAATAATTGACAAAACGAAAATATAAACCAATTAAATTTAATCGAAATACCTCTATTTGTGTCCTAATAAATTACATTAATCAATACTAGTAAATGGTGTAACACCTCAAGGTTTAAAAAATAAATTGAATCGCATGAAACATTTTTTTAAGTAGATATTTATAACATTCCTTTAAACATAATTTTTCCACTTCTATGTTTTGAATTTCAAAAAACAGGTGTCTATAATTATGTTCAGTAAGTTATTTGGATTCTAATAGAACCAACTTGATTTTTAGTGAATAGTAACATACCATTATTAATAGTAATATGATACTAATGAATAGTAAATTCTATTATTATTTTATTTTATTATTTATTTAAAATAATTTCCACTTGAATAATTTTTCATGGTGTTAATAATGATACATAGATTTATAATTGTTATTTTTGAATAAATTATGAATTTTAAAAAAAAATTAAATAAAACATATCTATAAAATTATTTTCAAAAAATGGAGTTCATTTTTAAATTCTACACATCAAAAAACGGTTTGGGTGAATTTTTGGGATTTTTCTAAAATTCTTGATTTTTTTATGTATAGTAAAGTACGGTAAAATACCATATATTCAAATTATCAATTAAATACACTATTTATGACATCATAAGTGATGTAATTCCACATAGTTCAAACTAAAGTTACATTATTACTATTTTGGGTCACATGAATTAAGACAAATAATATTCTTCAGAAAAATATTATAATAATGATTAAAATAATGTAAAATACATCCTCTCATCCACTATAAATACCACCCTAATTACCCTCTTCATCAATTACCTCTCAAGCCTTGATACATATCTATGTTCTGCCCAATATACCTCCCAAAGATTTTCCCCACTTCCTAAAGCCTCTAGTATAACCAAAAGTCCAACACTAATGGCCTTAAGAAGGAACTAAAGGAGAAGATATCAAGAGGTAAACATCCTCTTTTGTTTTCTTAATTTTTTTTCATTTTCTTTTCAATTGTTATTATTTAATCACCTGCACTTATCCAAGAGGAATTAATGATCTAGTATATTGAATATTGTATATTTCATCATGTTTATGGAATACTCACCATTATAATTCTTCTCCTCTACAACTTATTCATGAAATTAAAATACACTCTCTGGTGTGTCGATTTACCATCATCGTGGATGATGTGATTTAAATTTCTTTTACTTACATAGAGACAATTCATGAAACCATTTTTATAATATAACTATATTATAATTTATATATTTTATCTTATATAAGGTTCTTGAATAATTTGGTACACATTTTAATAATTTATAAAACAAAATGAGTTCATTAGGATTGAAAAATCGCCAAAATGACCTAAACAAACATAAATATTGTTATAACTTATGAATCATCCTCATGTAAGAATTAAAAATGATAAATGATATAATTTATGGTTATTTAAATATCTAAATACAATTTTATTCCAATTATAGAGTTTCACATCTAATAGAAAAGAATATCCATCATGAACCGGTCATGGAAATCATGTAAAGTATGCTCCCAAAACAATGCAAGGAACAAAATACTAACAATTAAAGGAGAAAATTATGTTATAAAATGATAATATATGGTATTATAAAGATTAATATGTTTTTTTATGATATTAATAACACTATTTTAATCATTATACAATAGATTTAAATGATTTTGAAGTATGAAAAACTAGAGGGAAGGGAATTCTTAACCCGATTTCCATTCATTTGGTTAACCTTATACTTCATTATTTATGTGGTATTAAAAAAATTTATGAGATTAATTTTGTTTATATTATGTTTAATTGTGTGTATTTATATATTCTATACATATTCCATCCACTCTATTAAGTCTCACTTTAAATATATGATTTTTTATGGGGATTTTTTTCAGTCCTCTTCTAAAAATTCTATTTTACAAGATTGAAGAGCATTATTTTTATGAAATTATTCATGTTGTATGATTATGTTATGATTAATGAGAATTTTTTATGATGAAGTGTTGGGAAAATATATCCCTCCAATGCATCATGTATGTGTATTTTGGAATTCTACTATATGATTACTCCAAGTGTAACTGCAAAGATTACACAAATTGTAATGTAGTTGTGAGGGATACAAATTATAAGGTAGTCAAGAGAGATTCAAGGTTATGTTAGTAATTCCCCAAGATATATTTATGTATAGATTAATGTTATAATGTTTTTGGGAATCTTTTCTAATTCTCATGATTCAAGAAGTAAGTATGTATGGGTCAAATGTATGTCATTTGAAAATGATCACATACATTATAAGTATTCATACACTAATGTGTTCTTTAATTATTTTTTATATCACTTAATAAGTATTTTGTTCTAATCCAAAGTTTTAAAATTATTTTCACTGGTTATAAGTATGTTTAAGAAAAATAAGGAATCCAAGTAAAATGTTTGAATAATTTTCAAATAAATCATCTTTTATTTGAAAAGTTTTATATTTTGGAAAAAATGAATACAATTTCTATGTTATCCAATATGTATTAATGTGTGATGTTATGAACGTATTATGTTGAATTATTTAAAGCTATAAACATGAAAATATCCTCAATGTGAAATGAAGTTATTTCTTAACTAAATTCAATATTATATAATGCAATATGGTCAGGTCTTTATAGTTGGTCTCAAAAGATGGTTTAGATAACTTTGGGCGTTATGGTGATGTTAATAGAATACCATAAATGATTTTTACTCTATGATTAATTTGAAACGTTATTCCTTTTAAATATTAAAATTTTTCTTTGACAAAGATATGTTTGTTTAGAATGGGTTTCCCTAGAATAAATAGCGATGCTGAAGAGGAGAGGCACCGACAGAATGATATCCTTTTGAATCTACAGCCCGAAATTGTAGGGATTGGAACCCAGTAGTTTGTAACAGTAATGGATCAGCTAATGCGGGAAATAAATAGTAATGGAATCCATGAAAGAGAACAATCATAGGTACTACAATGGAACAAGACAATTGTGGAACATTTTATGAGATAACACCCTTCTTCTTTCAATAGATCTTGTGACCCAGTAACAGCTGAAGGATTAATTAAATCCATTGAAAAGATATTTTATGTTAAGGGATGTTCAGTTAAAAAAGGTAAGTATTTCCATTTATCATTTTGAAGGTGAAGCTAATTAGTGGTGTTCAATGGTAAATAATATCCGAGATAGAGATCTTATTAATGCCTTGGAGTGGGATGAATTTAAAATAAATTTCCTTGAAAATTATTTTTCTATGGTGGTGTGACGCAGGATGTAGAATAAATTCCCTTAATTGAAGAAAAAAGAGGATGATTTTGTGGATGTGTATGAAGAAAACGTCACCTGACTGGCGAGGTATGCTTCAAATATTATTTTGGATCTTGATAAAAAAATCAACTGGTTTTACTATGGATTTAAGAAAAGGTATTAAAGGGTGTTGGACCCCCATTAATTCAAAATTTATGAGAAAATTGTAAGATGTGCTGAGAGGGTTGAGATGGAGTTTTCTGATGATTACATGCATTTTGAAAACAAGTATACGAATAGGTTTAGATGGAAAGTGATGGGTAATATTCAACCAATGAAATATGATGGTATGAAAACCCAATTTCTAGTATGTGAAAGGAGTGGCAAGAAGCACCCTGGGGAATGCCTTACCAAAATTGGGATGTGTTTTCGATGTGGTATGTTTAGACAAATGACATGAGATTGTAATAAAAATAATAATAATAGTAATCCTAAGAAATAAAACTGTTATGTGTTTTAAATGTGGTAAGATTGGTCATTATGAAAATTTCTTCCCAACGATAGATTAAAATGATTCAAATAAGATAGATTATAAGAAGAAAGGTGTAGTGTGATCCTTTGAAACTACGTCTGTAGATGTCAGTCCATCCAACGATGTTTTATCAGGTACCTTGTTTGTTTACTCATACTCTACTAAAATCTTGTTGGATACGAGGTCTACACATTCCTTTATTTCTGAGTATTTTTTTGGTACATTGGAAATATCCCTGAAATAAAAGAGACTAGAAATTATTGTAGAAATGCATGGGGGGAAATATTACAACAAAGAGGGTATATGCATAATTCTATTATGGTATGTGGAAACACTTTACCTTTAAACCTTGTTTTTTTCCTTTAGTAGAGTTTGATGTTTTTTGGGAATGGATTAGCTTTCTGTTTATCATGCTATGATTGACTGTAGAGCTACAAAAGTTGTTTTTATAAAGTCTTTCATTTTATATTCAAGAAATAAACCATACAATTGATAATATATTAGGAATCTGAGAAACTATTGAAAGATGGAAATGAAAGTTATCATTCTTAAATTTTTGAAAATAGGGGAACTGTTCAGATTAATTATGTGCCATTGGTAAATAAATACTGTGTTGTTTTTTTGAATGAGTTACTCAGTGTCATACCTAATTGGGAAGTAGAATTCATAATTTAAATAGTCAATGATGCTAAGTCAATTTAAAAACCCCCATATATAATGGCTCAAATAGAACTTTTTGAATTGAAAAATCGGATGCACGAGTAGCTTAATAAAGGCATCACTCATCCTAGCACGTCACCAAGTAGTGTTCCTATTTTGTTCATTAAAAAGATATATGGTTACATGAGCCTTTGTATTGATTATTGAGCTTTGAATAAAATCACTTTTAAAAACAAGTATCCATTTCCTCTTATTGATGACTTGTTTGATCAGCTCTCGGGAACCCATTATTTTCCAAGATTAACTTGAGATCTGTATACCATCAACTGAAGGTGAAGGAGGATGAAATCCCAAAAATATATTTTCGTACAAGATATGGAAATTATTATTTTTTTATTATGTCATTTGGGTTAACGAATTCACCTGTTGTATTCATGAATCATATGAATATAATATTTCATGAGTTATTTGATATCATTCTAGTTATGTTTATTGATGAAATTCTACTATTTTTTAAATTTAAAGAGGATAATATGAAAAATATATGGTTTGTTTTCAAAACATTAATGGAAACGAAACTATATGGAAAAATCATAATGTCTTATTTTTTGTTATAAAACATTTCATTTCTTGAGAACATTGTAAATAAGTATGGAATAAAAGATAATCCTACAAAAAAATTTGGTTGATGAATGGTAATGACCCACAAATGATAAATTTATTCGTAGTATTATTATATTAGAAGGTTATTACTAACAGTATTTAAAATACATATCATGGTTATCTATCCCACTGACTAAGTTAACATGAAAAGGGGTTATTTATTTGGATAATAGAATATGATGTTTTTTTTCTGAAACTAAATAAGAGATTGGTGAATGCTCCAATTTTGTCCTTGCCTTCCCAAAATGGTGATATTGTCATCTACAGTGATGCTTCTTTGAAAGGACTTGGTTGCGTTTTGATGTAGAGTGATAATGTAATTGCTTATGTTTCAACACAACTAACCCCCTTGAGTTAAATTATCCCACACATGATTTTGAATTGGTATCTGTGGTTTTTATTTTGAAAATTTGGTGGCATCATTTAGATGGATCCAAATGAAAAATATATGCTGCATATAAAAGAATAAAGTCTATATTCACTTATAATGAATTAAACATGAGGTAGAGATGATGAATTGATATAATACTAGATTATTATTGTATGATAAATTATCATATGTAAAAATCAAACAAAGTGGAAAATGTCTTGATTCTAAAACATCATGCATCATTAAAAATGTTATATTTGGAACATGATACCTCGATTAATGATTTGATGAATTTTGTATTGGATGTTTTTGGTGATGGAAATACCTCTGTGTTGTTTTAGGTTTCTATGCATTCATTGTTATCAGATAGAATTAAGAAACTGTATAAGGAAGACTATGAGATAGAGAAAAATGTATAATTGGTTAAAAATGGTAGGTTTCCAAAATATAACCATGATAAATATTTTGTGTTAGGATTTGGAAAAAGGTTTTGGGTGCCTTGTGATTCCTAGTTGAAGAAATATTTGTTGTGTGAAGCTCATAGTTCTCCATTTCCAGTTTATCTTGTAAATATTAATATGTACAGAGACCTTCAAGGGTATTATTGTTGGGATAGAATGAAAATTGATATTGTTGATTTTTCCATGATATGTTTGACATGTCATTAGGTTAAAGTAGGGAAGAAGTTACTAAAAGGGATGCTATAGCCTTTTCTAGTTCTTGAGTGAAAATGGGAGAATGTATCCATGCACATTATGGTGAGACATCATAATACCTCTTGAGGTTACTATGTGATCTGGATTGTTGTTGATCGACTGACAAAATCTGCACATTTTTTTAAAAGGACAGGGATGAAGCATCATTTATTATTAAAGAAAAGAAAAAACCTATTTTATTGGGTATAGGGAGACCCATTACATTGCCCGTTGGCCCAGTGGGTATTTATCCCATTACATTTCCCGTAGGCACATTTTTTGGGCCCAAGACCCATTCTGTGAACAGTACTGCTACAGTACTCATGCTGCTTTAGTAATGTATAGTACCCACCACTGCTATAGAAACCTACCGCTGTTGCAGTGCCTCTCGTTGCTACTGTACCGTCGCTACTACAGTACACTACAGTACTGCCATAGTACTTGCGCCCAATGGGTTTTGAACCCCCATTTTTCTGCACATTTTCATTATATTCGTGATACAATGTCTTTGGATCATATTTCTTGATTGTACCTCAAATAGATTGTTAGGTTACATTGAGTTACTCTTTCCATTATATCTGATCAGTATCCCAGGTTCACTTCTAACTTTTGGAAGGGCCTTTAGAAGTCATTGAACACTGAATTAAATTTCATTATATATTTTCATCATCAATTAGATGGGTAGTCATAACGATCAATTAAAAAAATTTAGGATATTCTTTGATCATATTTAATGGAATACCATGGATGTTGGGATCAACATCTTTTTTTCAACTTTTATTATGTTTTACCTTTAATACTTTTTTTCTCATCCCATCAAAGAGATTAATTTTAAATTAATTATGAAATATTATGTGTTTATAATTTTGAAAAATGGATTCCATATTTTGAATCAATGGGGAAAAATTATGTAAAAACCTTTCATTTATTTCTGTGCATTATGAATTGTAACCGCAGTAATTGTGTATTAATATGGTAAAAAGTAAATTGGATTTTTATTGGTAAAATAATATTTTACATTTTCACTAATACATTGAATAATTTCATTGAGTGAATTCTATTCAACAAAAATCATTATCGGGCCAAAACTATATCCTTTTTAAGATAGTTTGATGAGATTATGAAATTTAATATATATTTTTTTATAGAAATGTTAAAGATGAATTACTCAAATTTTTAATAGCACCATCATTTTAATATAAGGAAATGAAAATGAAAAATAAATCATTAAATACACATTTGAAAGTTAAAATGTTTTTATTCATAATTGTAATATATTTTTAATTTCCTTAAAATAAATAATTATCAAAAGTATTATGCAAATATGTTGTAGTAAATATTTTATTTATAGAAATTTAAAAATAAATGTTTATTACCTTTTTAAAATAAATTTAATTTTAGATAATTATTGATCAAAATAAATTTCTACATATCCTTGACATATTTGGGATTTGTTAAAATATTTGTTTTGATAATAACTTTCTATCTTAATATTTTTAAAAATCCAATAATTAAACAGTTTCAAAATTGACATGATATATATGTTATCATAATAATGTTTTATTAAATTGTTTAAAATATATAAAAAAATTTAAAAATATAAAATAATTTTGATATGGTTGTAAATATTATTAATTGTTATTTTTTCTCTAATTTAAATCAAATATTTAAAAATTAAACTCTTTTAATATTGAAAAATGATTTACCTTAGTCAAAATTAAAATAGAATAACTAAGTGTTAATTAAAATGATAGGGTTTAAATTGATATCACAACATATCTAAAATTTATCATTTTATGATATTACAATATTATCTCATATAATATGTTAATTTAAGGAATTTTGGAGGTTTTTGGATGGGGTATGATTTTATAATAAATTAATATTTTTTGATATTAAAAAGTCCGTCTCACCACAATTATAAAAGGGAATGTCTTCCCTTATTTATTCAAATAACCCTGATCCTTAAATATCATCCATCCCCCACCCAATTACATTATAAAAATCACTATACACATTATATAGGGTTTTTTATTCTCAAAATACCAACTATAGTTTCCCTAAGAAAAGATCTAGAGGGAGCTCGCTACAAAAGAGGCAATCTTCTTTCCGAACTCTCTCAAGATAATTTATTCTCCCACATCATCTTACTATGTTTCTTCATCATAATGAAATTATTATAGTACCCCCTATATTTTTATATGTTATTATTATGTTTGTACAATAATATTGTACCTTTTATCCATCATAAGAAAATGAAATCACCATATGCCCATACGTATGACCTACCGTCTCCATGCCATAGTGTAATATATTTTTCATGGCCACTGTATTTGGATGGGAATAATTATAGAAAAAATATATATATAGTTATTTTAACAACATATTGATTCTGGAAAATAAATTTACCATTCACTTCCATATATTTTACTAATAACTAAATGATACCGTAGCTCGTGTGTACATATGATATACAGTCTCCATGATGTCATGTGATTCATTCTATTTATTCACCACTCAAGAATGAATATATAATTGTATAAAATGAATAAATATGATATATAATACCTTAATAAAATTCTATAAATAATATAATTATAAACAATGAATAATAAATATGACTTATATGATAAAATATGCAGATAAAAATGAAGCAATTAACAACCGAAAGAAAAGTAATAACGAAATATTATTAAATGGGTGATTATAAGATCAAATATGATATCATAAATATAAATTACATTATAGAATAATTTAGAAATTTATTTAATCTATCATAATGTTGTTTCAAATATGTATGAAGAAACCCACACCTTTGTTAAGGGATAATTTCAATATCTCATTATTTTTCAAGATTGTTTTATATGTATGTATTTTCTAGGGTATATTTATCTTTGATGCCCATGTTTCAAAAAATTGTTTTCCATAATATTTTTACTATATATAGAAATTTTTTTAAACTCTTTTTTACTTATGTAGGAATATTTACTAAACTGTTTGAAAGGAATATTTTTTTTATATGAGGTACTTTTTGACATTACTGGAGAACATGTGAGATGAATGTTTTATAAATTATATGGAATGAACAAATTGTTACACTTTTATAACACCTTAATAACATAAATCTTCCATTAAAAATATATAATGTTATTTCCATGAATTTATTTTTAATATTTCACATTATTTTAAGAAAATAGAACCTTTTTAATGAAGAAAGGATACATTCCTCGAGAATTATTTTCAAGTGATATCTCAAATTTTATATATGTTTTAATGGGGTTATTTTTTCATGGATATTATCAATATTATGACAATGATGGTTTATCTTTATGATGGAAATATGTTTATGAGACCCATTTCTTTCTATGGTTTTTGTTTTGATTGAATGATGTTTTTGAAACCCCTTTTATTTCTAGGGTAATAATATGATGAATGTTTTTTATTAATGTCAAACAAATAGGCATGGATTTCATTATGTGATGGGTGGGACATATATCTCTTTCTAATTTATGATATCTTTGTTCAGTAATATATATATGGAAGGGGAAGTAAACCCGATTACGTAATACAATGCTAGAATGGTGAGTGAACTTAGTTCAGTAATGGAATTTTTCCACTATTATGTTCTTGAAAATAATCCTTGAATAATGTGGAATGGTTTTCTATTTTTATGTGTATGCCACAAATTCAAGGACTTGTGTTATTATATCTGTGAATATGTTCATTAATTATTTATCCCATGACATGATATTAGGATCTTTGATATTCAATATAAAATTTTCAAATGTTATGTTTATGATCACATGATTATGATCTGATTAAGATCTTTTTTACCCTTACTAAGAACCTAAACTCAGTGTTTCTTGTGTTTATTTTTCCAAGGCCTTGTTGTTAGGTCTTTCTCTCTTCCAACAGGAAGGTATTTCCATTTCAGAAGTTGAAACAGACTCAAAAAATCTATATGATGCCTTAAATAGTCTCTGCCCCGCTCCTTGGTCTATTACCTATGTTATTAGAAAATATAGAGGTATGATCTCCCACACTACAAAGGTGATGCACTCATGGAGGTAAGGGAACCAAGTGGTGGGCTATCTTGCTTCTTTGGAGGCCATTGGCCCGGATCTGGTTTATTTACATAATTTTCATACTCTCAAACCCGAAGGGGTGAACATTTTTAGGGGGGATTCCCTCAGCCTTAACTATTTTAGACCTCCTTAGCCCCCATATTGTTGAGGGTCTGTGGGGTTGAGGTTGTGGTTTGTTTTCATTTTTCATTAATAAGAATTGAAATGATGAGGATGATGATGATAGTTGGTATCAGATTAAATTTTTAGTTAATTGCTCAAATCTAAGTTGAGAAAAGATTATTAAAATCCCTAAGGATATGTATATTCAAAAGTTATAATCCTAATGTTTTGGTATAGATCATGAATAAACAAGGATAAATAATAAGGTGTCCTAATTTGAAATTTTATTATAGATTTTGTGATTTTTCAATTATGATTATTGTTTCTCACACTATGTTAATGATGAATGCAATGGGAAATGAAATGATTTCCCTCTTCAGCAACCAAATGTTATTGAAGTTGAAATTAAAAATATTGTTTTTATAATCACAGAACCTTCTCAATATATGAATCATGAAGGACTTCCAAACAAGAAAAGTAGGCAAAAATATTTCATTGAGTCAATCATGAGTTCTTTTCCACTATCTTTCACTAGATCTTTTGATCCACTAGTGACTGAACTATGGATTAGTACCACTGAAAATATATTTTTAGCGCTCTAATTTTCGGAGCATGATAAATTCATCTTGGAATCATATTTTTTGGAAGGTGAAGTTGATCAATGGTGGATCCTTATCAATAATAGGAAGTAAAGAGATGAAATAGACTCTATGTAATGGAATGAGTTCAATAACTTCTTTTATTATAAGTACATTCCTTTTATTCTTCAAAAGGAAATATTGATGGAGTTCCTTGAGATTATACAAAAGGATGGGGAATCTATTGGTACCTATGAGGATAATTTTACAAGGATTTCATGGTATGATTCTATAATTATTATACAACATTATAGTACGATTGATCAATTCCTCACTAGTTTTAAGCCAAGTCTCTAAAGTGAATTATCTATAAGGGAATTCAATAGCTATGAGGAAATCATTTGATGTAATCTCAAGGTTGAAATAGAGACTGGAGTTACCAATCAGTCTTATGGGTTTGATAAGAAGAGAACAATGGAATTCAAGGGAAAATATAACGACCATACTAGAATGAAGGTGGGAATTTCTTTATGTTCATAGTGTGGAAATAAACAGATATGAAACTAACTTAAGGGGACTAGTAAATGTTTTATGTGTGGGAATGAAGGACATTGGGTAGTTGACTACAAAAGTGATGGAAAAAAAGATAACTTCTAATGAGAATAGAAAAAGGATACAAAAAATTAACCTAATAAACATAAATGTTAGATTTGCAGGGAAATGTGGTATTATTATAACCCATTCTCTATTCCAAGGTCTATCGATGATGATCAATGATAGAAATCTCTTAAGGACAATGACAAACAAAAATCACTTGTGATTACTATTTTCAATGTGGATTGCGACAATGAAGTGGTAAATGGTACACTTACCATCCTATCTAAACTATCTAATGTTTTATTTGATTTTGGATCCAACTACTCTTTTATTCCTGAAGAATTATTTAATGGAATCATTGTTTTACCTCAATAATAAAATATTGAGTTAGGTAAGACAACTCCTAATGGAAAAATGTTGTAATCATATGTTTATAATTCTTCTCTAGATGATGTTTTTTGAAAATTATATCATTTATCTCTTATGATCCATCCTTTAGTTTAATTTCATGTTATTTTTCATGGATTGTATTTCCCTATATGGAGTTCATATCAATTTTCAAGGAAGGGATGTCACATTTCAAATTCTAAATGTTACTATGATTGTTTATCGATGGAAGTATGAATATGAATATCCATTGGAAGTTACTTACATATTGGGGGTCTTAAACACAATAAGGGAAGGCTATATATCTATTATGTATGGGGATAAACTCACAATTAAGGATACACTTGTTGTATGGTAATTGTTTTACATCTTTTCAGAATAATTACCAGATCTCCCATCAAATCATGAAGTGGAGTTTTTAATATATTCTATACTATGTGGTATGACTATTTCAAATACATCTTATAGAATGGCCCCAATTTGGTTATAATAATTAAAGAAGAAACTCCATGATAATCATTAAAAGTGATTCACAAACCCTAGTGTGTCACTTTGGGTTGCATCTGTAATGACCTGTATTTCCCATGTAAATTTTTTTATAATTATATTGAATTATTACAAGTCTGTGAAAAGTAATGAGGTGTGATTCCGAGACCTATTGTGCCCAGAAATAATTTTTTAACTTTTTTTAGGTCTATTCAGTAAACGAGTGAGCTGCATTTTCTAACATTTGAAGCGCTGCTCGGATTAAAAATCCTTGGGCACTGTTGAATATGTAGCACCGAGATTCGCTTGAGTGAGGCTTCACTTTGACTATAGTAGGTCTAGTGATAAAGTTATTTTTTGTGACTATTTAAAGAATACAAAAAATAACATAGTTAATTTTTGTTTTCTTTCTTTCCTCCAATGGAAAAATGACAATGTGGGTCAAACGGTGTGTCAAAAGAATAAATTGCCTTACCTTTCCAAATTAAGTAACGAAGTCTTTGGGGAGTTAGGAAGGTTCCTAATTAATGAGCCCCCATTATTTCCAAACATCATTACGTATCATTCCCCTATCCTATTTATATGAAGCTTGGGGGAGGCATCAACACTACATCACCAAAAATCAAAGTTCTAACAAATTGTTGGGATGCCAAACCCTTGGATAACAGAGTCGGTTGTGGAAAGTGGTGATGACTAACACCAAAACTCCAAATCAAAGATCGACAATCAAGTGACGTCATTGCAGTCTTGTTGCGGGGGGATGGAAAACACTGACCCACATCCTCAATCATGGACGTTTCTCCATCATTCGTGAGGTAGGGGTTTGATCCCCGTTTAAATTAAAGTGAATTTCTTGAACCCTTTAATCCACCCTCAAGATTATGAGCAGACATGGAGGGTGTGGGCTTAACGAACCCGACCGAAACCCTATACTATGTTTCTACCCTTTCACCCTCCATGGAAGACTACTAGCGTGGTGGCACCAATCAGTTACAAGGGAGGTGGCACGCCGACACACGCTGCAAGAGGACGGCGTAGCACTAAGACACAATGGTCATTAGAGTGTCTAGCACCGGTTAGCCACGGAGGAGGTGTGGCATGTGGTCGCGCGCCACCAGTGAGAAAAGGGTCATGACTCTTCAGCTATGGAGGTCAGTGGAGGTGGAGTGACCAGTGCACCATTGGCGAGCGGGATAGCGGCATGATTATTTCACCGCCGATGAGTAGAGGGTCGTGGAAGAGGCAGAACCTGTGCCTACCTGGCAGGTTTCACAGTGACTGGGTGGAGCCCACATGGAACCACCGTTTCAAAATGCCAAATGGACTCTGGTTCATTCGGGATACTGGGAGAAATTCACCCCCCCTTTCCAACTCACGCAGACTGCAGGTCGTCCCCTAGTGGGCCACACCTCAAGCGGTCGGGCCACCTGCCCAGTGGGACGCCACCCCGCGGCCCGCCTCCCAACGGGCCGCCTGCCCAGTGGGCTGCCTAACCAGTAGTCCGCCTCCCTGTGGGCCAGGCCTCCCCCTTACTTGTCGGGTTGCAACCCCCCCCCCCCCCCCCCCCTACATGATGAGTTGAACTGTGTCCCAGAGGGCAGAGCCTACTGTGGCCCTGCCCAACTAGGTCGGCCTCGGGTCCGGTCGGTCCGACCGAGTCAGACTGGACCGACGCATAACCGAACCGAAAAACACTTAAAGGGCCAAATCGTGAGAACCAGACATCCGTTTAATGAACCGTATGTGGAGATAGGATACTTGGAGAAAGATGATTCTTTTGGTATACATACATTAGTTTTGAAGATAGTTGGAGTATGGAAGGTTGGATGGAACTTGAATCCAACTGAGCCCTCAGAACTAAAACGCTTATAACTCACAGACCAGGTGTCTGATTGATGCATCGTCTGTCGTGTTGGGACACTCATGACATGAAGGTCCTTTAGGTTAATTCTTTTTGGATATTAGTGGTGGTCGATGTATGATTGATATCTTGAAGGGAATATTCTACGGAACTCGAGTGCACCGAGTGTGAGGAATCCGGTGGCTGGCTATAACGTGAAGAAAGAACATTGATCCTATATGGGTCATCATATATCGATCTTGTGTGGGTCAGCACTCAGTGATCATATGTGGGTCAGCGCATACCAATCCTATGTGGGTTAGATCCTGTGTGAGTCAGCGGGAGTTAGTACCTATCGATCTTGTGTGGGTGAGTAGCATTGCCTCTTAAGAGAATAAGATGAACTAATTTACGACTAATCATATCTACTTAAATACTTAAGTTATACATGGTGTGAGATGAGTGTTTAACCTTCATGGCGATAAATTCATGGGGTTACCTGTTTGGTACTTCTACCTTCGTGGTGTTACCTATGTGGTACTTCTATCTTTATGGTGTAACCTGTGGGGTGCTTCTATCTTAGTGAAGTTACATGTGTGGTCCTTTTTTCTTCTTGTCGTTACTTGAGTGGTACTTATACCTTTGTGATGTTACTTATGTGGTACTTCTATATTTGTGGTGTTACCTGTGTGGTGCCTCTATTTTTGTGATGTTACCTTTGTGGTACTTCTACCTTCATGGTGTTACATGTGTGGTACATCTATCATTGTGGAAAATTTGGGACGCACAATATGGGACGTTGACTGCAAAGCCCGATGTGCACAGACATCCTCAGGACGGTCTCTTGATGAATTTTATGAACATGGGGAGCATGTTATCCTATCATTAGGATGAATCATGGTTTCAGTGAGGCTTCAAGAGGAGGTGTTGAGGGAGATCCATACTTCCCCTTTAATAGTACGTCCTAGAGTGGTGAAGATGTACCAGGACCTCCGATGTCAGTACTGGTGGCCAGGGATGAAGGTAGTAGGGGTAGATTTTGTATCATGATGCCTCACATGTCAGCAAGTGATGACTACACAGAGATGGAATAAGTCATATGATGACATGAGGCATAGAACTTTGGTGTTCGAGGAGGGAGACCATATCTTCGTACGAGTCTCACCTCGACATGGTTTATAGAGATTTGGCCGAGGCGGCAAGTTATCATCTAGTTTTATCAGACTATTTTGGATGCTTTAGAGGATTGGCGAGGTGGAATACCACTTGGCAGATCCTCCATAGTTAGAGAGGGTGCACAAAATCTTCCATCTATTCCATCAAAGGAGATACGTGCATGACCCATCTCACATCATCAACCACATCGAGCTGGACTTTGATGATGATCCAACATTTACGGAGGTTCCAATAGATATTGAGGATCGACATGATTAGGTCCTTGGTGGGCAGTTCATACCTATAATGCACATTCTCTAGTATGAAGGGAACCTTCAAGACAGCACAAGGGAGCGAGAGGCTCAAATTGGTGCTCAGTATCCCTTTTTGTTTCCTTAGTCTATATTGTGGCTTTTAGGGACAAAATCCAAAAGTTGGGGAGAATGTAAAGACCCAAATTTCCATGTAAATTTTTTTAATTATATGGATTTATTATAAGTTTGTGATAATTAATGGCATGTGATTCCGAGGCCTGATGTGCCTGG
The DNA here is from genome assembly GCA_963277665.1 of Viscum album. Lineage (NCBI taxonomy): Eukaryota > Viridiplantae > Streptophyta > Magnoliopsida > Santalales > Viscaceae > Viscum > Viscum album. Next base: position 1,060,601,327 of record OY728125.1, read on the forward strand.
AATGAATTTCTGAACATTGTTTAGGTATATTCTGGAAAAGCGTGAGCGACGTTTTCTAAATTTGAACCGGTGCTCAGATTATACTTTTGAGGGCACTGTTGAATCTGTAACACCAGGATTCGCTTAAGGGAAGCTTTACTTTGACCATAGTAGTTCTGTAGAAAATTTAAATTTTGGGACTTTTTAAGGAATAATTAAGATAACTTAGTTAATTTTTATTTTCATTCTTTCCCTCCAATTGACAAACGACAATGTGGGACCAACGACGTCTCAAGCCAGTAAATGGCTCAACCTTTAAAACATATGAAACAGAATCATTGGAGAGTTAGGAAGGTTCCTAATTAATTATCCCCCATTAAACCCCAATGTTGTTACATAACCCCCCTCCAATTTATATGGAGCTTGGGGGAAGGCATCAGCACTACTTCACCAAGCAACAAAGTGATGAAAAAGTGTCGAGAAGCCAAATCCTTGGAGAACGGATTCGGTTATGCTGGGTGGTGATGAGTAAAATTGTAACCCTGAACATAAGATCAATGGTCGAGCGATTTCGTTGGAGGATAGTTGTGAGGGATGATGAACACTAACCCACTTCCTCAACCACAGATGTTTCTCCATCGTTATTGATGTAGGGGTTTGATCCCAGTTTAAATTCATGTGAATTTCATGAACACTTTATTCCTCCCTCATGATTACGATCTAACACAGAGGGAATGGTCTTAACGAACCTTTCCAGAACCCTTCGCTACATTGCTACCCTTGCACCCTCCATAGAAGACCACCGACGCTGCAGCACCAACTAGCTACAAAAGAGGTGGCACGTCGACGCACTCTGCAAGAGGAGGCCGCGACGATCATCAGAGCAGCCGGCACTAGCCGACCATGGAGGAAGTAAGTAATGTTGTCACGTGCCACCAGTGAGCAAAGGGTCACGACTCGTTAGCCGCAACGGTTAGCGGAGGATGTCGGCACAGCAGTCGGCCGCAGAGGAGGAGGTGGCACGACCAGCACACCTCCGGCAAGTGGAAAGGAGGCGTGACTATCGCACCACCTGTAACAACCCGACCCTACTAGTCTCGACCAACAACTACCCCAAGCCCACCTCCATAGGCAAGAGGCTGGATACAGGCGTCGAAGGTGTAACAATCTCATGGAGGCATTTCCCTAAGTACCTTTACCCAGACACACTGCCCACTCAATGTAGAAGTGCAGAGTAAAAAAGGAAACCAAAGGTCAACTACTATAACCCAACCACAGACATGCATCAACCTCTAAATAAAAACAAGTAACATGCTGCAAATTATTGACAGATACGGAACAAAAAAAGGGAAAATCATGTTCCCATCCCGAAAGGTTCCAAAACCCGGCAATAGGTAAGAAAAATTAAAGAACTACTGTCTCACACCTGAAAGTACTACTAAATCTACTGAACGTAGCCCAAGATCATTTCTCTTCTACGCTCCCTCGTTGTCTCGATTGACCTGTCCGTCATCTGCAAGGGCACACCATGTGTGGGAAAAGCCCAAGCAGGGGTGAGTATAAGGATACTCAGTAGGATGCCTCAAAATCTTGATGTAGCAATAATGGAAATTGCAAAATGGTGAGAAGTAGACAGAACAAGGAACAATAAAAGATTACAGTAAAAAATGCAGATCAACCCAATAGAAGAAATGGAGTAGACTCATCCAACCAAGAGGAACTAGACACGAAAATCACATGGCATACACTGTGTGTCTTCACCCCTCCTAGTAGGAGAGTAACTGAACCCTAGGTGTGGGAACAAAAGTACGGGGTATATATATATATACTCAACAAGAAACTAGAACATGTGAGTAAGGGGATCTCTATCTCCAAGCTCAGCCCAGGAAAAAGTCTCCAATAGTTCCAAGGGCATCGATCACTTTTTCCCAATAGTCCCGCACAACAAAGTTGCCTCCTTGCTAAGCCATACCACAAAAAGTCCCGCTCCAGTAATCACGGAGCAAAGCCAATGACCAGCCTCATCGAAAAAGGATGAGTTTGAAATAAGTCGTCGGGTAACCCACTGCCCAGCCAAAGTGGAGGGTAAACCCCAAAAGTTCATCAGGTGACCCACTGCCCAGCCCTGCTTGAGGGTAAACCCGAAAAGGTCGCCGGGTGACCCACTGCCTAGCCCTGCTGGTGGGTAAACCCAAAAAGGTTGTTGGGTGACCCACTGCCCAACCCTGATGGAGGGTAACCCTAAAATCAATGGTTAACCCACTACCTAGTCCCGCTAGAGGGTAAACCCTAGGGTCAATGGGTAACCCACTACCCAAACCTACTAGAGGGTAAACCCGGAACTGGTCTGATTACTACGCGCTACCCGCACCATCACTATGTGTAGCTATCATCGCGATCGTGCGTTGGGTCAGAGTGTATCAAAGAAACCTACGACCAACGTCCTTTCATGTTTCCACATTTAATGAGATCTCAAAAGTTTCTCCTCTCGCCCGAACAGATTAAACCATTGTAATCCTTGTCGAAAAACACACGAGGTAAACTACTAACTCGCTAGAAATGGGAACCCAACAAAAAAGTTACTCAACACCACTTTATGCCAAAACGACGTCTCATGGGGCCCACACCTCAGTCCTGAAAGAGGTCAGGTGAACAACTCCATTGTGATGCTCTCAGAAAAACATGCCAAAATTACTACTCATTCGCCCCGAATGGACATCTGATGAAAAAGTCACAAAACCCTTCTCACAGCTTAAAATGACAGCTTGTAGGGCCCACGCCTCAACTCCATCTTCAATGACTAAAACCACCACAGACCACATTTTCTTGATTCCAGGGCCACAAATCCACTGACGGCGCCTTAAACAGACGCCAGATGTGTTTGCGCCATCCGATGGAAGAATCCCGGCGTAGTACTTAACGAGCGTGATGCACCACCGAGCCCCCTGTCTCAGGAATTAAATTTTCCCTAGACTATTCCAAAAGCATAGTCTCAAGACGAGGATTGCACTTACATAGACGACACGCAAAATGGACACTCGTAGTGAATGTTACGGGTGTCCAAAGTCGAGGGAACTAACCCCTTTGGGCTGGACCGGCCCGGTGCGGCCGGTCCACCCGGCTTGGGCCGGCCCAGCTCGCAGCGCTAGCCCGTGGCTCAGCCGTGAGGCCTATCTACAGACCTATGGTCCAATATGCCAACTGGCCCTCATGGCTGGTGTCTGGTTTACGTAGAGACCCGACGATGGCGGGTCTCGGTTACCTCATGGGGTCACACGTCCCGACCCCCAGTCCACCCTCGTCATCGACCCCGCACGCCATCTGGCGCCCGCTGTGCCACGTCAAGACGCCACCGCTGAGGATCCCGCCGCCGCACTGAGGATCCCGCCACCATACCACTGTCTTGGAAACCACCACCACCACCGGAAGCCCACCGGCCCGACCATCGGACTGCCCCTGGAACCACCAGAAAAAGGAGAAAACAGCCGAAAAACATCCCGGGGTCACCCCAAACACACCGAGACTGAAAAATTCAATCCTAAAGAATCATTGTGAAAATAAAATGATCCCTACACATCTATGGGCTTCACTTGACGATTGAACATCATTTATACATAATGAATTGAATATGAAGGGGTTGCGGGAATTAAAATTGAAAATCCACGAGCCTACCTCTCTGGGCGTAGCCCGTAGCTTCGCCGACGATCCGTCCGAGTCTCTGTACCTTGACAGAGAAGTGGAGGAGAGGAGAGGAGTTTGTTGAGAGGTATCCTCCAGGTAGAGGAGAAAGGGGGAAGAAGGTGGAGGGTTGGTGTGTTTAAATATAAAACACTTAAACCCCCCACCCGTAGGCCCCATACCCGAACTTTTAGCAGGATCGAGGTTAAGCCACCCCTAGGGTAAAATCTACATTCTGAATGCAATGGCGGTCTTAGAATTTTAATCTAAGCCTCTATTCAGAAGATATAATGTCCACGCATGAGGCCGCTAAATTACGAAAACACCCCTAGTGGCGTTTTCCACAGATGGGTCACACATGCGAAAGTTATACCCCTCCTAAGGTAAACGAAACAGTCCGGACTCAGCGATGCCATGGGTTTCCCCATTCGAGAAACCATTTAATAGCTATTCTGTTTATTTCATGTGCTTAGTGTGATCACACTTAAAACTTAATTCTGGCCACATCGAGGCTCAGAATCACCCGCCGTCTGAACGCCCTATTCTGGAATAACATTAAGAAAATTTCAAAGTCTTATAGGATAAAAACACAGGTTCTTACATCATTCCCTCCATAATTTTTTTCATCCCCGAAAAACAAAACTACAAAAACAACTCAGGATACTGAGCCCGCATATGGCTCTCCTATTCCCAGGTGCTCTTCTGCACTCTCTCATGTTGAAACTACACATGAACCAAAGAAATGGTGTGTCCACGCAGTGTCCGCTCCTGTCAGTCCTCAATCGCCACTGGGTGCTCCACAAAGGTGGCTCTATCCTAAATGTCCAACTCTCCCCATTCGATAATGTGTGTGGGGTCGTGCACACATTTCCTCAGTTGCGACACGTGGAAGAAGTCATGCACCCTCTCCAGCTGTGGGTGTAGAGCAAGACGGTAGGCCACCTCACTGCCCCTATGCACGATCTCAATGGGCCCAATGAACCTCAGGGATAGCTTGCCTCCCCGGCCAAACCTCTGAGTACCACATCACGAGGAGACCCTAAAAAAGACATGGTCCTCCTACTTGAACCCCAAAGTCTTGTGACGACAATCTGCATAGGACTTCTGTATGCTCTGAGTCGTCCTCATCTTCTCACGAATGGCATATACCTTCTCCGTCGTCACCTACACCAACTCTAGGCCAACTAGGGAGGTCTCCCAAACATCTTTCCAGCACAATGATGACCAGTAGGGTCTCCCCTAGAGGGCCTCAAAACGTGCCTTGCCGATAGTAGAGTGGTAACTGTTGTTGTATGAAAACTCCGCTAAGGGAAGGTGATCCTCCCAACTCAGGCCAAAATCTTACAGGCACGCCCTGAGCATATCCTCCAACACCTGGATAGTGCGCACAGTCTTCCCATCCATCTAGGGGTGAAAATATGTACTCATCCACAGCTGGGTCCCGAATTCCTCTTACAGGCCTTGCCACAATCATAACGTAAATCGCGCGTCACGGTCGGAGACGATTTTTTAGGGTACTCAATGAAGGCGGAAAATTTTCCGAACGTACAGCCACCCCAGACTCTCCACGAAGCTATGCTCCCTGATGGAAAGGAAGTACACCGAATTTGTGAGTCAGTCCACTATCACCGAAATAGAATCGTGGCCCTTAGCTGTGTGCGGGAACCATGTGATGAAGTCCATAGATATTCCATCCCACATCCACTCCGAGTTATCATGGGGCTGTAAAAACCCTTCCAGAACCTAATGATATATCTTCACCAGCTAATAGGTAAGACCCTGAGAAACAAACTCATCTACGCTCCTCTTTATGCCAGACCACCAAAACTGCCACTGAAGGTCTCTATACTTCTTACCCACCCCGGGATGTACAACCAAGGGAGATGTGTCGAACTCCCACATCACCTCCTCTCGCATCTCCACCGGTACTATAGCTCTCCCTTGTAACAGGATATCATGGTTCCTATCATCAGAATACCCATCGGGTGCATTTCCCGTGGATATCTGATCATGCATCACCTCACTGTCGACATCCCCTAGCTGCGACTCTGTCAAACGCTCAAGGAGCGAAGGAGTCAACACCATCGACGGCCAAAAATTCACACCCTCCTGCTCCACCAAGTTCAGCTGTAGGGAATCCAACTACTCTAAAGCTTCCCACACTAAACGAGCTTGGGACTTCCTCTTAAGAGGATCTGGTACTATGTTGCCCTTCCATGGAGTGTAGACTATCTTGAAATCATAGTCTGGTAGAAACTCTAGCCAGTTCCTCTACCTCAGATTCAGATCTCTCCGAGTGAAGATATACTAGAGGCTCTGGTGGTCTGAGTAGACCACAAAATGCTCACCCAGAAGTTAGTGTCTCCATAACCTCAAGGCGAATACCACAGCTACCAGCTATAAATCGTGAGTCGCATGATTTTGCTCATGGGGTCTCAACTGCCTCGACCCATATGCAATCAATGCCCACTGTTGCATCAGCACGCACCTGAGACCATCTCCTGAAGTGTCATAGTACACTACGAACTCAACGCCCTCCTCTAGCAACCTCAACACTGGAGCACTAGTCAGCTTCTATCTCAACTCCTTGAAGGCCTTCTGGCACTGATCAGTCCAGTTGAGCGGTCGTCCCTTCAGTGTCAATGTGGTCAAAGGGGAAGCAACCCTGGACAAATCTTCCACAAAACGCCTATAGTACCCTGCCTAACCAAGGAAGCTATGCACCTCTGGCGCATTCTTGGGTAGCTCCCAAGAAAGAACTATATCTATCTTTGTGGGATCTATAGTCAATCCCTACTCTATAATGACATGCCCCAGAAAGTGAAAATCGTGATTCTAGAACTGAAACTTTGAGAGCTTCCCATACAGCTGGTGCTCTCGAAGTAAGTATAGGACCATCCTCAAATGCTCCATGTTCTCCTCCTACATCGCCGAGTAGATGCGTATGTTGTAAATAAAGAAAACCACAAACCGGTCCAAGTACGACTGGAAGATCTGGTTTGTCAAATCCCTAAAAATGGTCGTGGCATTCGTAATGCCAAAGGGCATCACCAGAAAATCATAATGCCCATAGTGACAACAGAAATCCAACTTCGGGATGTCAGCCTCACGAACCCGAAACTAGTGGTAGCCAGATCGAAGATCAATCTTGGAGAACCACTTTGCACCACACAACTGGTCGAAGAGGTCATCAATCCATGGTAAAGGGTACTTGTTCTTTATCTTGGCCTGATTCAGGTGACGATGATCCACAAAAACCAACAGACTCCCATCTAACATTTTCACAAACAAAACTGGAGCTTCCCAGGGGGACACATTGGGCCTGATGAATCCCTTCTCACAAAGTTTGTCCAGTTGAATTCATCGCTATTGAAGCTCTTTGGGTGATATCCAATAAGACACACATGATATCGGGAAGTCCCCAGCTGTAAGTCAATGCAGAACTCCATCTCTCGCCTTGGAGGTAGTCTTAGAACATCCTCAGGAAAGATGTCCATGTAGTCCTCTCCAATGGTAGGGATCCAGGTGCCAGTACGGTACACTGATCTGAGATCCATGCTCGCCAACTGGTGAGAAAAAGGTTGGGGTCTCCTTCTCAGAGTACCCATCTGCTCTTCCACGAGGTCTCATTCACCAAGGATGGTGAACCTCGTCCCATCAGAAAACATGCCTCTGACCCGTCAGTGATGACAGTAAATCTGGGCGTGAACCATAGAAAGCCAATCCATGCCCAGGATGACGTCATAAGGTTCCATCATGATGACGAGCATGTCCCATGTGAAAATCCCTCCTCCGAACGACAGTTCGCACTGTCTGCAGATAAATGTCACTAACGAGGAAATTCTCGTAGGAACCTCGAGGAAAATTACAAGTTTCAGTTCCTCTACTGGAGGCCCCAACTTTTGTACCAACAACAGTGATATAAAGGAGTGGTTGGCACCTATGTCAACTAGTATCGAAGTAAGCATAGAGTAAACACAAAGTGTACCTCAAACATTCTCGTGTGTTGGGGGGGTCACGAACACCCAAAGCCTAAAGCCGCCCGCGGCCCCTACCACCAACTCCCTGAACCTAGTGTGGGCCACCCAGTGGTGGTTGTGGAAGGACCTCAAAATGCCATCCCTGATCTCCAGGTACTACCGCTCTACCTATTCCATCTCCTTGAGGACCACCCTATTCTCACCTGGGGGATCCCTGGTCACGACGCTACCTCTACCACTGTGGTGATCCCCCTACCTGCCATGACAGCTCAATCTGCCTCATCGGGCAGTCCCGTGCTAGGTGGCCTCATCTGTCACAGGCATAGAATTGGCTCTCTCCTGCCTACCCCGGTGCTCCATGGTGCCACTACGGTGTAAGACCCTACCCTTGTGTCTGCTCACAAAAGGGCCTCCTCAACCGAGGCTCTTCTCTCTACCGCCTGTCTATCACCGAAGGATCTCCTCTAAAGCGGCCACTACTAGGCCATGTCAGCTAGTGTTCCTCAGACAAGAATCTCTTCGTCACGAGCTCCCGCTCTAGAACCCTGACATAAGTAGTGATGCACAGGGGAACAACACTATCATGGATCTACCTAAGAAGACCCTGCTCAATCTTCCGTGCCTGAAAGTAACTGTCACAGATCATATCCGGCAAGTAGCATGTCATGTCAGTAAAACGGGCCAAGTACTACACCACAGTCATTCCCCCATGCATCATCTCCTGAAGCTCATGAATCCAAATGGAGCTTAAGAAAGAGGGGGAGTACTCTTCCTGGAAGATCTTCCAGAAGCTATCCCACGTGAGAGACGACTTGTCATGGGTCTGCATAACCAACCCTCACCAACGCCCGGCCATCCCGTGGAAAAGGTTAGAGGCTAGAGCTTCCATCTGGATCACTGGTGTCCGTACCAGCCTGAAAACTCAGTCCACAGACTCTAGCTAGTATTCTGCTACCTGGGGATCTGGGTCTCCGCGGAACTTCTGCGGTCGCAGACGCTAAAAGTCTCAGAGCACACTCAGCCTGTGCTCAACCTCGACATCTGCTGCCGGTACTAACTATCGCTCTCTAGGTGGAGAGAGCACTACTGAATCACTAGGAGCAAGGGGATCATGTGAGGGTCCCTGAACTAATGCTTCGTTGCTCTCCAGCTTGTCATCATGAACAAGAGAGGGTAACCTGGATGGCTATTGTCGAGGGGGAATCCGAAAAACTGTCAAGGATTACCGCAATAAGATGAGCATATATATATATCAGTAATGAAATAAGGGAGCTTACTCAAAAAGGACATTCAAAGACTCAATCCTACTAGATGCATGTTCCAATGTTCCCTACAACAAGTTTCTCAGCGTGCTGAGTCGACAAGCGGGTTTTCAAGGTCCTGGTGAATGGATACGTCAGTCGTCGTACCATCACTAGATTCCCTAGCCTGAGATCCGCTCTCGAGACACGTCAAAATTATTGCCCTAAATTACAACTAAATCCATTTTAGGGACATCTAAACAACACCCTAATGAATGAAACACCTCTGATACAACTTTTTCATGACCTGAACCTACCATTATCGATCCACAACTACCCCAAGCATGCCTCCATAGGCCTGAGGATGGTGACAAGTGCCGAAGGCATAATAATCTCAGGGAGGCCTTTACCTTAGTACTTGTACACACAAACACAAAACCCAATCAAAGAAGAAGTGTATAGTTAAAAAAGAAACCATAGGATGACTACTATAACCCAACCACAGACATGCATCATCCTCTAGATAAGAAAAAGTGAAGTGCTGAAAAGTATTGATAGATACTGAACAGAAAAAGGGGATAAACACGTGCCAACCTGAATGGTGCCACAACCTGGAAATAGGTAAACAAAATTAAGAAGATGATGTCTTGCACTTGAACGTCCTAATACATCCACTGAACGCAGCCCAAGCTCATGTGTCCTCTATGCTCCTATGTAGTCTCGATCGACATTTCCATCATCTGTAAGGGCACACCAAGTGCGGGAAAAGACCATGTAGTGGTGAGTATAAGGAAACTCAGTTGGATTCCATGAATGCTCGAGGGGTCAACAAAGGAGATACCAAAACGGTGAGTAGTAGACAGAATAAGGAACAGTGAAAGAGTACAATAAATAGAATTTAGCACAATCCAATAGAAGAAAGGGGGTATAATCATCATACCAAGAATAACTAGACATGGAAAGCACCTGGCATACCCTTCGTGTAATCACCCATCCTAGAAAGAGAGTAACTGAACCCCAAGAGTGGGAACAAAAGTGGTGTGTATATATATATATTCTCAACAAGAATCCTGAATGAGTTTGTAAGGGGATCTCTATCTTCAAGCTCAGCCAAGGAAAAAGTTTCCAACAGTTCCAACGGTAGCCATCACTAATGCCCAACAGTCTCGCACATCAAAGATTCATCATCGCTAAACCATACCACCAAATGTCCCGCTTCGGTAATCACAGAGAAAAGCCGCTGACTAGCTTCATCGAAAGAGGATGATTCTGAAAGAAGTCGTTGGGTAAACCACTGTCCATCCCAACTGGAGGGTAAACCCCAAAAGGTCGTTGGGAAACCCACTGCCCAGCCCTACAAGAGGGTAAACTCTAAAAGGTCATCGGGAGACCCAGTGCCCAGCCCTGCTGGAGGGTAAACCCTAAAAGGTCATCGGGTGACCCACTGCCCAGCCCTACTAGAGGGTAAAACTTAAAATTAATAGGTAACCCACTACCCATCCCTGCTAGAGGGTAAACCCTAGGGATAATGGGTAACACACTTCCCAACCCCACTAGAGGGTAAACCAGGAATTGGTCTAATAACTCCGTATTTCCCACACCATCACTAGGTGTCACTAACATCGCGACCGTGCGTTGTGTCAGAGTGCGTCAACGAAACATCTGACCAATGTCCTTTCACGTTTCCACATTTAATGAGTTATCAAAAGAGGCTCCTCTTGACCAAACATATTAAACCATTCTAATCTTCATAGAAAAACATGCGAGATAGACTACTTACTCCCTGGAAATGGGCTCCCGACAAAAAAGTTACTCAACACCACTTTAAGCCAATAAAACGTCTCATGGGGCCCACACCTCGGTCCCAAAAGATGTTGGGTGAACTGTTCCATCATGATGCTCTCAGAAAAACACGCCAAAACAACTACTCATTCGCCCCAAATGGACGTATGATGAGAAATTCACAAAAAGCTTCTCACGGCTTAAAAAGACGGTCGGTAGGGCCCATGCATCAACTCCAGATTCAATGCCTGAAACCACCCCGGACCACTTCGTCTCGACGCGAGGGCCACAATTCCACTAAAAGTGCCTTAAACAGACTCTGTATGTGTTTGCGCCATCTAAAAGAAGAATCCCGACCTAGTATATAATGAGCAGAACGCGCCGCTAAGCCCCCCGTCTCAGAAATTAAAATTTCCTACGACCATCTCAAAAGCTTATTCTCGAGTCAAGGATTGCACTTCCATAAAAGGAAGCAAAACAGACACCTGAGGTGGAAGTTATGGGTGTCCGAGGTTAAGTGGAATAACCCCTTTGGGTTGGACCAGCCCAGTCCAGCCCGGCTCGTAGCGCCGACTGGCCCTCGTGGCCGGTCGCTGGACTGCACGAAGATCCACTGAAGGCGGGTCTCGGTTCCCTCATGGGGTCGCACGTTGCGACCCCTGGTCCACCCTCGCCTTCGACCTCACTGGTGCCTAGAGCCCGCCACTCCACGCGAATCCACCGCCACTGAGGAGCCCATCACCACACTGAGGAGCCCGCCGCCGCGCCGACATCCCAAAAACTGTCGACACCGCTAGAAGCCCGCCAGATACCCGCTCTGACCACCAGACCGCCCCTTTCACCGCCAGAAAAAGGAAAAAACAGCCAAAAAACATCCCAGGGTCACCCCAGACACCCCGAGACTCAAAAATTTTACCTGAAAGGATCATTGAGAAGATAAAATTGAACCCTATTCAACTATGGTCTTCACATGACGATCAGACAACATTTTTTTTCAACGAATTGAATTTGAAGGGGTTGAGGGAATTAAAATTGAAAATGCATGAGCCTACCTCACTGGGCGTAACCTGTTGCTTCGTCGATGATCCACCAGAGTCGTTATGCCTTGATGAAGTGGTGGAGGAGTGGAGAGGAGATTTTTGAGAGGAATCTGTCACGGAGAGGAGAAAGGGGGAAAAGGTGGAGGGGTGGTGTGTTCAAATAGAAAACACTAAAAACCCCCAGCCGTAGGCCTCGTACCCGATCATTCAACGGGGTCGGGATTAAGCTGCCCCTAGGGTAAAATATATGTTATGAATGCAATAGAGGTCTCGAATGTTTAATACGAGCCTCCATTCAGAAGTTATAAAGTCCACGCCCGAGGCCTCTAAATTGCGAAAATCCCCTTGCTGGCGTTTTCCACATAAGGGTCTCGCCCGTGAATGTTATACCCCTCCCAGGGTAAAAGGCGCACTCTGGACCCAACGGTGCCCTCGGTTTCCCCATTCGAGATACTGTTTCAGATCTTTTCTGTTTATTTAGCGTGCCTATTGTGTACGCACTTAAAATTTAATTCCAGCCACACCGGGGCTCAGAATCACATGTCGTCTGGACACCCTGCTCTAAAATAACATTAAGAAAATTTCAAAGTCTTATAGGCTCAAAAAACGGGTTATTACACCACCAGTGAGGAGAGGGTCACTGTAGATGTAGAAGTCGTTCCTAGGCGATAGTTTCTACAGTGAACAAGTGACACCGACATGGCACCTCCATTTCACAAGGTCGAACAACCACCAGTATTTTCGGGATGCATTGGGGAATATATCCCCCATTTCTAGCTTGGGCGGACCACATGCTACCCCTTAGCAAGTTGCGCCTCATGTGGCAGGGCTGCCTACCCAGCGGGCCGCTGCCCAGCGGGCCAGGCTGCCCCCTTACTGGTCGGCCCCCCCTTGCAGGATGGGCATCCCCCTTGCAGGCTGGGATGCACCCCTGATAGTTGGGCCGGACCGCGATCTAGCAGGCGGAGGCCGCTATGGCCCAACCTAGCTGAGTTAGACACAGGTCGGTTCGGTCCGACCGGGTCGGACCGGTCCCAGTCCCAACATGACCAAGAAACACATAAAGGGACAAATCCTAAGAACCAAACGTCCGTTTGATGAACCATCTATGGAGCTTGGATCCTTGGAGCGGGATGGTCCTTTTGGTATAATCCAATTTAGTTTTGTATATTGTTGTAGTATAACAGGGTTGGATCGATCTCTAATCTTACCAGGCCTTTGGAACTAAGACGCTTATAAATCATAGACCGAGCATCCGATTGATGTACCGTCTATCGCATTGTAACCAATACGACATGATGGTCCTTTCAGATACTCCTTTGTGAAGCATAGTGGTAGTTGAGGTATGATCGATATCTTGAGGGGAAGATTCAATGGAACTCGAGTGATCCTACTGTGAGGAATCCAGTGGCTGGCTGTAACGTGATGAAAGAACATTGATCATGTGTGGGTCCACATCTATCAATCCTGTGTGGGTATGTATCTATCAGATCTTGTGTTGTTCAGTGCACATCGATCATGTGTGGGTCAACACATACTGATCCTTTGTGGGTCAGATCCTGTATGGGTCAGTGGGGGTTATTACCTATCGATCCTATGTAGGTTAGATCTAATGTGGGTCAATAAGAGTTAGTACCTATCAATCCGGTTTGTGTCAGCATCAGTTCCTCTTAACAGAATAAGATGATCTAGCTTACAACTAATCATATGTACTTTTGTACTTAAGTTATACCTTGTGTGATAAGAGTCTATAACATTGGTGATAATAACTCTGTGGTGTTACATATGTGGTACTTCTACCTTCGTGGTGTTACTTATGGGGTACTTATATCTTTGTGGTGTTACCTGTGGGGGTTTCTAGATTTGTGGTATTTCCTGTGTGATACTTCTATTGCCATGCCATTACTTGTGTGGCACTTCTACCTTCGTGGTGTTACCTCTGTGTTACATCTATATTTTTGGTGTTACCTTTGTGGTGCTTCTATCTTTTTTGGTGTTACTAGTGTGGTACTTCTACCTTCATGGTGTTATCTTTGTGTTGTTACCTGTGTGGTAATTCTATCTTTGTGGTGTTACCTATTTGTGCTTTTATCTTTTTGGTGTTACATGTGTGGTTATTCTATCTTCATGGAGTTACATTTGTGGTACATCTACCTTCGTGGTGTTACCTGTGTGTTACTTCTATCATTGTGGTGTTACCTGTGTGGTGATTCCATCTTTGTGGTGTAACATGTGTGGTACTTCTACCTTTGTGGTGTTATCTTAATGGTTCTACCTATGTGGTAGTTTTATCTTTGTGGAGTTACCTATGAGGTTATTCTACTTTCATTGTGTTACCTTCATGTTGTTACCTTAGTGGTGTTACTTGTGTTATACTTCTATCATTGTGGTGTTACATATGGTGTAATTCTACATTTGTGATGTTATCTTTATGGTGTTACATGTGTGGTACTTCTATATTCATATGTTACTTGTGTGGTACTTCAATATTTGTGGTGTTATATGTGTGGTAATTTCACCTTTGTGGTGTTACCTTTTTGGTATTCTTCACTCGGGTATGAGATGAGTATGCCTTGATAATATATTAATATATATGGGAATATTCCTAAGAATATTTGATATCTATTGCTTCGTGCTTTAAGATGGAGGTCCTTCTTTGTTGTATTTCCTTTCTGGAACTCTAGGAGACCCACTGGGGTCTCTGGGTCCCTACTGAGTATTGTTACACCTACCTCTGCATGGGCTTTTTCTGCACCTTGTGATGTCTTGTCCAGATTACGAGCAGTGGGGCTAAGACTTCAGGGTGCTCGGACCAGTTAGTACTCATAGGGGACAGGCTGATGTGGAGTGATATAGAGACAAACTATACGTACCCTTCAGGTAGGAACCTCGGTGGACGATCCCAGAGCTATTTTCTACTAAAAAAATTATATGTACTTTTCATTTGTACATGTACTTTTTTTAGTTGACCTTTTATTCTGGCCCCCCTATACATTCAACACTCTTTTTAATATAGCAGGTTACTCGTGGTTTCATCTTGTTGTGTTCTTAGACTGTGTTTCTATACAAGTTAAAAGGCAATACCTTCCCGTTTCAGGGATATACCTTTCTGGTGCTAGTCGCTTTCCCCTGGCCTATGGAAGGCGGGCTTGGGGTAGTCACGACATGGGCCCCGGTGGAATGGTAATGACTGCATCTATTCAATTTTTAAGAAGAAACATAGATCAATGAGAATCATAATTTAATATTGAGAACATAAAACGATCACTATTAAGAAAAAGAATCTTTTTCCATACATTGATGATTTATTTGAACAACAACACATAGCTCAAAAAGTTTAAAACATTGACCTTTATTCTGGATATCATCAATTAATAGTCAAGAAGGATGATATACCATATATGACATTACATATATGGTATGGACACTTAGAATTTATTGTTATTCCTTTTGGTATTAATAATTCCACTACTATCTTCTGGGACTTAATGAATATAATTTTTAGAAACTATCTTGAACATATTTTGGTAGTCTTTGTACATGAAATCCTTTTTTATTTTTAGAGAAATGAGGCTCAGTAATATCACTTGAGAATTGTACTAAAGAGCTTGAGAAAGGATAATCTTTCTGAATAATTTACCGATTGTAAAATTTGGTTTAAAATAGTTTCCTTTCGGGGTCTCATAATATAAATAGAGGGTATAAAATTGGATATATAAATGATGGAAGTAATTGAATGTTGGCCTAGAACAAAAATGGTGACTGAGATGTGATGTTTTCTTAGTTTGGATTGATATTATAGATGTTCTATAAAATATTTTTCATGATTATCTAATCCACTCTCAAGGATGACTCAAAAAGGAGATATATTTATGTGGATGGGGGAATGTGAAGGGAATTTCAAAACCCTAAATAGAAGGTTAGTCAGTGAACCTGTACTCAGACAAATCAACGGTGAGGAGAGGTTTGTGATCTATAATGATTCATCAAAGAAGGTTATGGGATGTGTTTTCCTGAAAAATGAAAAATTAGATAGATTATTTCTATAAATAATTGAAAATCATTGAGAAAAATTACACAACTCATGATTTAGAGTTAGATGTAGAAATCATTTCATTAATTATATAGAGGCATTATCTTTATAGAGAAAGATGTTATATTTATACTGATCATAAATTTTTAGAGTATATTTTCACTCAAAAGGAGCTGAATATGTGCCAATGAAGATGGTTGGATTTGATTAATGATTTTTTCTGCTCAATACATTGGTACTTTGGGAAATCGAACAAGGTGGTAGATAATTTGAGTAAAATAACCATGCTATCTTATCAATGATGAGGGTCACAAATGATCAAATATATATGTATTTTTCATAGATAGATATTTAAATTATAACAGAAGGGGAGAAAACCCATCTTTTTCAAATGAATATTCAACTATCTATAAATGTAATGACTAAAGAGGCATAAAAAAAAGATGTGGAGATACCAAAGAAGGTGATAAGTGATCCTCTATTCATCCTGGATTTTTATTTACACTACTAAAACTTTGGCCATTAGAGACCGCCAATAGTGTTCACTTTAGGCCTGTCGTAGTTGGCCTACAGTGACCACTAGTACCGGTCACTGGCCTGATCCTCAGCTGAGCTACAACCACCACCATTGGTGGTTGCCGTTCTGGCACTCGGTCGAACTATAGCGACTTCCAATGGTAGCCGCTATCCTAGATAAATTTTTTAAAAAAATTCATGGTTCCCAATCAACAAAAATAGGGTAAAAATCATAAAAAAACAATTCCACATAGCATAAACATCAATATTTTCACAAAAAATAAATGACAGACGTGCTTCAATGATCCAAATAGGCCTAATTCATTTCAATCTTCTACCTCAATAAACCTAAAATAAGATTCAAAAAACAACTAAACAAAACAAACGTAAATTAAACATATTTAATCAGTTAATATATATATATATATAATAAAATTAAATATGACATTAAATTATGGGTGCTATAATAATTTAAAATCCCCAATTTAAGAAATTCTATCATTTTAGGATTTTGTTTCTTGTTTTAGAGTCTTTGGATTAGCTTATGGAAGAGTTTTGTGGTCTAAAAATGAATTCTCTCTGCGCACACCACGTGAAAATGTTAAAAAATATTCAGTTGTACCATGCACATTGCATGTTCGATTGATATGTCGTCTGATCTTACATGTCACAAATACTATTTCTATTGTTTTCATAAGAATTCAAGTCATTCTAAGAATGTTTGCTGTGAATTCGACCATTACATGTTGTTTTGGTATTTTATAACTCCAGAAATGTGTTTTTCATCACCACGGTCAAACAAAACATCCAATTGATGTGAAGTCTACCCTACCATTTTACAATTCAGACCTCAGTAGTTGTCGTATGATTTCATGGCATTCCAAGGTCGTCCGACTGGTTTGGACCACCAAACGTTCCCTTTTAGAGAGCGTCGAACTGTCAAAAAAAATTGTCGGCCGTACCACATACACCGCATGTTTGATTGATGTGTTGTATGCTCCTACATGAAACAAATAGTATTCCTACTATTTTCATGTGATTTCAAGTCACTCTGAGCATGTTTGCTCAGAATTCAACCGTTACACATCATTTTGGCATTTTTTGACTCCATAAATGCGTTTCTGGTCACTGCGGTCAAATAAAACCTTTGATTGACGTTCCATATGCTTGACCATTTCAGAATTCACACCACGGTTGTTGTGGTGTGATTTCATGGCATTTTGAGGTCGTTCAGCTGGTTTTGACCACCCAACGCACCATTTTAGAGTGCGTCGAACGGTTCAAAATGGCATATTTGGTCGTACCATGCACACCACATGTCTGATTGACATGTCTTCTACACCTACATGTCACGAATAGTATTTTTTTAGTGATTTCAAGTTATTCTAAGCTTGTTTTCTCTGAATTCGACCATTACACGTTTTTTTTGGCATCTTATGACTCCAGAAATGCATTTCAGGTCACCGCTGTCAAACAACACCTAAGATTGATATGCCGTCTACCCGACCATTTCAAAATTCACACCATGGTTGTTTTCATATGATTTCATGGCATTCTGAGATCATTCGAATGGTTTTGACCACCCAACATGCCCTTTTAGAGCATGCCAAACTGTTCAAAACAACATATTCGGTCGTACCGTGCACACTGCACGTCCAATTGATGTTTTGTCTCCTCCTACATGTCACAAATACTATTACTATTGTTTTTGTATTATTTCAATTCATTATGAGCATGTTTTCTCTGAATTTTTCCGTTAGACATCTTTTTGGTGTTTTATGACTTCGGAAATGCGTTTCTAGTCACCGTGGTGAAATGACACCTTCGATTGATGTGTGGTCTGCCCAAATATTTCAAAATTCATAGTAAGGTTGTTGTTGTATGATTTCATGTCATTCTGAGGTCATTCAACTACTTTTTTCCACCCAATGCGCCCTTTTAGAGCGCACCGAACTGTTCAAAACAACATATTCTATCGTACCACCCACACCATATGACCGATTGGCATTTCACCTCCTCTTACATGTCAAGAATAGTATTAATATTGTTTCTGTATGATTTTAAGTCATTCTGGTCATTTTTTCTCTAAATTCGGCCGTTACATGTCGTTTTTGCATTTTATGACTCCAGAAATGTGTTTCCAGTAACCGCGGTCAAACGACACCTTTGATTGACATGTCCTCTACCTGAACATTTTAAAATTTAAACCACAATTGTTGTCGTATGATTTCATGGCATTATGAAGTTGTTTAGCTGGTTTTGACCATCCAACGTGCCCTTTTAGAGCGTGCTGAACTGTCCAGAACAACATATTCGGTCATACCATGCACACCACACGTTCGATTGACGTTTCTTCTCCTCCTAAATGTCTCGAATAGTATTCCAATTGTTTTCATGTGATTCCAAGTCATTCTAAGCTCAATTTCAATGAATTCGACCGTTACATGTTGTTTTGACATTTTATGATTTTAGAAATGTGTTTCCAGTCACCAAGGTAAAACAACACCTCCAATTGAAGTTCCGTCAAGCCAAACATTTCACAATTCACCGCACTATTGTTTCCGTATGATTTCATTGAATTCAGATGTTGTTCGGCTAGTTTTGACCACCCAACGCGCCCATTTAGAGCGGGTCGAACTGTTCAAAAAAACATATTTGGTCATATCGCACACACCGCATGTCTGATTGACGTTTCATCACCTATTACATGTCACTAATAGTATTTATATTGTTTTCATTTTATTTCAAGTAATTCTGAGAAATTTCACTTTGAATTCGACCATTACACGTCGTTTTGGCATTTTATGACTCTGGAAATGCATTTTCGGTCACTGCGGTCAAACAACACCTCTTATTGACATGTCGTCTACTCAGAAATTTCACAATTCACACAAGGGTTGTTTTTTTATGATTTCATGGCATTCTGAGGTCGTTTGACTGGTTTTGATCTCCCAGAGCTCCCTTTTAGAGCACGCCAAATTGTTCAAAATAGAATATTTAGTCGTACCATGCACATCGCATGTCTTATTGACGTGTATTCTCCTCCTACAAGTAAAAAAATAATATTCCTATTGTTTTCATGTGATTTCGAGTCATTCTGCGCTTGTTTTCTCAGAATTCAACTGTTACACATCATTTTGGCATTTTATGACTCCGGAAATGACTTTTTGGTCTCCACGGTCTAACGACAACTCTGATTGACGTGACATCTGCCCAAAAATTTTAAAATTCACACCATGGTAGTTTTCATTTGATTTTATGTCATTTTGAGGTTGTTCAGCTGGTTTTGACCAACCAACACCCCCTTTTACAGCACGCCAAACTGTTCAAAATATCATATTCGGTCATACCGCACACACCGCACGTCTGATTTATGTTCCATCTCTCTCCAACATGTCAAAAATACTATTACTATTTTTTTCTAGTGATTTTAGGTCATTTTGGGCACATTTGCTCAAAATTCGGACATTACACTTCGTTTTGACGTTTTATGACTCCAGAAATGTGTTTCTAGTCACTGTGGTAAAAAAAACTCCTATTATGATGTTGTCAACCCGACCATTTCAAAATCCACACCATGGTTGTTGTGGTATGATTTCATGGCATTCTGAGGTCGTTCGACTGGTTTTGACCACCCAACGCACCCTTTTAGAGCGTGTCGAACTGTTCAAAACAGCATATTTGATCGTACCACGCACAACGCACATCTGATTGATGTGTCTTACCCTCCTATATGTCACAAATAGTATTCCTATTGTTTTCATTTAATTTCAAGTAATTCTGAGCACGTTTTTTCTGAATTCGACCATTACAAATCCTTTGGGCATTTAATGACTTCGGAAATGTGTTTCTGGTCACCGCGGTCAAACCACACTTCCTATTGATGTGTCTTCTACTAGAGCATTTCAAAATTCACACCACGGTTGTTTTCATATAATTTCTTGGAATTCAGATATTTTTCGGCTGTTTTTGTCCACCCAACGTGCCCTTTTAGAGCACGTCGAACTGTTCAAAATAGAATATTCAGTCGTACCGTGCACACCGCACATCTGATTGATGTGACGTATACTCTTACATGTCACTAATACAATTCCTATTATTTTTTTTTGATTTCAAGTCATTTTGATCTTGTTTTCTCCAAATTCGACCGTTACACGTCGTTTTGGCGTTTTATGACTCCAGAAATGCTTTTCCAGTCACCGTGGTCAAACGACACCTTCGATTAACATTTTGTCTACCTGAACATTTCAAAATTCACACCATAGTTGTTTTCGTATGATTTCATGTAATTCCGAGGTCGTTCGGATGGTTTTGACCACCCAACGCTCCCTTTTAGAGCGCACCAAACTATTCAAAACAACATATTCGGTCGTACTGCACACACCGCATGTCTAATTGACATGTAATCTCCTCCTACATGTCACGAATAGTATTTCTATTTTATTCGGGTGATTTCAAGTCATTCAGAGCATGGTTTCTTTGAATTCGACTATTACACATCGTTTTGGCGTTTTATGACTCCAGAAATGCATTTTCGGCCACTGCGATCAAATGACACCTTTGATTGATGTGCAGTCTATTCGACCATTTCACAATTCAGGCCACGGTTTTTTTTTGTATGATTTAATGACATTTCGAGGTTGTTCGGCTGGTTTTGACTACCCAATGTTCCCTTTTAGAGGGTGTCGAACTGTTCAAAATAGTATCTTTGGTCCCACCACGCACACCGCACGTCTGATTGATGTTAAGTCTCTTCCTACATGTCACAAATAGTATTCCTATTGTTATTGTGTTATTTCAAGTCATTCTGAGCGCGTTTCCTCTAAATTAGATAGTTTCACATCATTTTGGCATTTTTTTACTCCGGAAATGCATTTCTGCTCACCGCTGTCAAAAAACACCTCTGATTGACATGTCGTCTACTCAAACATTTCACAATTCACCCCACGGTTGTTTTCGTATGATTTTAGGGCATTTCGAGATCATTCATCTAGTTTTGACCACCGAACTCTCCCCTTTAGAGCATACCGAACTGCTCAAAACAACATATTCGGTCGTACCACGCACAATGCATGTCTGAGTGACATGTAGTCTCCTCTTACATGTCACGAATAAAAATCATATTGTTTTCTTGTAATTTTATGTCATTCTGAGCACATTTTCTCTAAATTCTACCATTACACGTTGTTTTGGCGCATTTGAAAAGCGTGTGTGGGGTGATCAAAACTGGTTGAACGATCATGGAATGCCATGAAATCGAATGAAAAAAAATATTGGGTGAATTTTGAAATTTTCAGTTAAACGACATGTCATTCGGAGGTGTCGTTTGACTGCATTGACCGGAAGTGCACGCCACATGTCGTAAATGGCCAAAACATGCATTTAAAGGTAAAATACATACCAAATGACATCTATAAGACTTAAAAACACAGAAAATCACCCTATTTATTATTTTTCAGGTGTAAAAGAAGACTAAATGTCATTCGGCCGTATGGTTTGCATGACACAGCTGAATATGTGTTTTTTAGGTGTTTTCCAAGCATGAAATACGTGCGTGGGGGGGATGTCCAGTGGGGGTGTAACGACCCAAAATTTTGAATAAATCTTGTTTCCTAATTTCATGTGTTATTTTATTGTTTTATACAAAACAAAAATGTTTTATTTGATAACATGAGTATAATTAAAATGAGACAGTTGGGTTTAGACGGTTATATGACCATTGGTCAATATGACCGCTGGAAACTAAACGTTTTGATTATTGCATCTAAATACAAGTAATCTTGGTTAATATTTATAGAAAGAAGATTCGATGGCCTCACCCAGTAGTCTTAGACCGATCGAATCCCATCTAACAGAACTTGGGAAGGAGGTAGCACCACTGGGCTTTGCTCTGGACCAAACCCAAGCCGAACTTCATCGTCTGAAGCTAGAACGGGATCGCCTTTGCGAGAAGTTTAAACTAATAGAACTTACTACTCGTGCGATGTTAGCCGAGCCTCCCTCAGATTATCTCACCTTAGCACACCTTACACTTAAGTCATATGCTGGTGTGATAAGGGGCTATGTAAGGAGACCGTAACTGCCTTGTGTAATCCTTTATTTTAAATAAAAATTGGGATTTCTTCTTATGATTAAGTTTATGAATTTTCAAAATGACCGGATAAATATATTATGCATATTTTTGAAGAATTTTAGAAGAAAATATATTTTAAAAATGTTTTTGTAAACCTTAAATAATTAAAAATGTGTAATGATTTGGAAAAAATGGTCTTCTAAAATTATGTTCAGTACGAAATTTAGAGTCTAATAAGATCAACATGATTTTTGATGAATAGTAAATTATGAATAGTGATTTTATGATTAGGATTAATAATGTGTCCAAATGGATTAGTAATCTCACTTAAAGAAAGTATTAAAATAAGCTAGGCACCTTGATTATGTAATGAGATTCAATAAAATGGGTAAATAACGGTTTCATAAATTATTAGTCAAGTATTAGTCTTTCTCAGGTGAATAGTGTTTTTTTAATTAAAAATTTAATTAAAAATAATTAGAAAATTATTTTTATAAAATGGACTTTATTTTTGAACTCAGAGCATCGATATTATGTTAAGGTAATTTTTGGGGATTTTTATGAAAAAATGAATTTTCGATGAATAGTGTTTTTATTTAAAAATTAAATTAAAAATATTTAAAAAATTATTTTTATAAAATGGATTTCATTTTTGAAATCAGAGCATTGATATTTGGTTAAGGTGAAATTTTGGGATTATCCTGAGAAAGTTGAATTTTCGATGAATAGTGAAAATATAGTTTTTATGTTACGGGTGTTTAATGAATCATTAAATGATGTATTAAGTATATATTCAATATGGTCGAATTATGAATAGTAAGATAAGGTATCAGGTGTCCCAAGTGGCCAATACCATGGGCAAATACCATGGGCAAGCCCATTGTTTTGCCAAAACCACTAATGAGGTGTCCCTTGGCCATTAATGCCTTGTCCCCTCACTTTCCCTATAAATACCAAGCCATCCTCTCATCCATTCGACTCCCCACTCTCCCCCAATGATGTTCTGATCTCCTTACCTCCCATGAAGTCCTCCCATGGTGCCCCCAAGCCCTCAAGGTCCCAACCTTTGAGTTTTAAGAGTTATGTTTTAAGGTAAGGGATCTGATCTCTCTCTTTCTTTCCAAGAAATCTCTTTTATGTAATTTCTTTTATGCTCCATGTTCTTATGTTAAAGGGTGGAATTTTATACTCCTCTTAATTCCCTTTTCATTTTCACATAATTAGAGATCCCCTCTTACTCTCATTATTTCGTTTTATGAAGTTTTAAGTGTCGTCGTTAGGCTGCCGAAATTTTTGTAACGGATTTTTTCTCCCTTCTCTTTTTTTTTAAGATCTATTTTCATGTAAAGTATTTCAAGTTCCTTTTTATTATGTTGGGGTATTATCTATAAATTTATCATACTGATATTTTATGATCATATGATGATAGACCCCATTTGATCTCTTCAATTCAGTATTTTGATGTTTTAAGTGGCGCTGTTAGGCTGCCGAATTTTTAAGTGGTTCTTCACACTTCACGTTTTGAAGTTCTACTTTCATGTCAATTATTTCAAGTTCCTTTTGTTATGTTGGGGTATGATATCTATATCTATCATACTGGACTCTTATGTTAATATGATGAGAGACCCCATTTGATCTCTTCAATTCAGTATTTTGAAGTTTTACGTGGCACCGTTATGCTGCCGAATTTTTAAGTGGTTCTTCACCCTTCTCGTTTTGAAGTTCTACTTTCATGTCAATTATTTCATGTTCCTTTTGTTATGTTGGGGTATGATCTCTATATCTATCATACTGGACTCTTATGTTCATATGATGAGAGACCCCATTTGATCTCTTCAATTCAGTATTTTGAAGTTTTACGTGGCGCCGTTAGGCTGCCGAATTTTTAAGTGGTTCTTCACCCTTCTCGTTTTGAAGTTCTACTTTCATGTCAATTATTTCATGTTCCTTTTGATATGTTGGGGTATGATCTCTATATCTATCATACTGGACTCTTATGTTCATATGATGAGAGACCCCATTTGATCTCTTCAATTCAGTATTTTGAAGTTTTACGTGGCGCCGTTAGGCTGCCGAATTTTTAAGTGGTTCTTCACCCTTCTCGTTTTGAAGTTCTACTTTCATGTCAATTCTTTCAAGTTCCTTTTTGTTATATTGGGGTATGATATCTATATCTATCATACTGGACTCTTATGTTCATATGATGAGAGACCCCATTTGATCTCTTCAATTCAGTATTTTGAAGTTTTACGTGGCACCGTTATGCTGCCGAATTTTTAAGTGGTTCTTCACCCTTCTCGTTTTGAAGTTCTACTTTCATGTCAATTATTTCATGTTCCTTTTGTTATGTTGGGGTATGATCTCTATATCTATCATACTGGACTCTTATGTTCATATGATGAGAGACCCCATTTTATCTCTTCAATTCAGTATTTTGAAGTTTTACGTGGCGCCGTTAGGCTGCCGAATTTTTAAGTGGTTCTTCACCCTTCTCGTTTTGAAGTTCTACTTTCATGTCAATTCTTTCAAGTTCCTTTTTGTTATGTTGGGGTATGATCTCTATATCTATCATACTGGACTCTTATGTTCATATTATTAGATACCCCATTTGATCTCTTCAATTCAGTATTTTGATGTTTTATGTGGCGCTGTTAGGCTGCCGAATTTTTAGGGGAATCTTTCACCCTTCTCATTCTTTTCAAAGTTATAATTTCATTTCAAGTCTTTCAAGTTCCTTTTTAATTATGTTGGGGAATTATATCTATATATATCATACTTAACTCTTATGTTCACATGATGAGAGACCCTATTTGATCTTTTCAAATCATTTTTGTTGATGTTTAAGTAACGCCATTAGGCTGCCGAACTTTCATAAGAGAAATCTAATTTTTGTCTTCCTTCCATGTTTTTCATTTCAAGTGGTATGTCCTTGATATTTCATTACCATGATCACGTATCCTTCTTATTCTGTCCATCTACTATTTTATGGGTTATTTATGAATGTTTGACCCATTTTACCTCTCTTTTTAATGTCTTCTAAAACCTCGTAACATAGCCGTTATGCTGCAGAATTTCCGTCTCAAAATGTCTCTCTCTTTTTCTAAAGTTCTTTTATATTTTTAAGTGAATACTCAAAGCTCATTCTTCTAAAGGGGTATTCACATATATACCAAAATGTTCTATTTTAAATTCTGGGATTTACCTACATGAGACTCACCTTCCTTTTCTGTGGGTTTTAAAGTGATGTAAAGATCATGTCTTTAAAGCAGTTTTTAAAATGTTATGATTATGAAATGAAACCCATTTATTTTATGCTATATGGGTTATTTATGAAATGTTTGATGATGATATATGTGGATGACATGATAATAAAGGCAAATTTAATGGTACTCCATGATATCACTCCAACGCATTGGGTAATGATGTAACCACTAGAGATTACAATTTTCACGATACCTTGGTGAATAACCTTGGTAATTTTGAAATGACACCTTGGGGATGGACCTTGGTGATATGTTCATGATTTTCTATGTTAAATGATGTAGCCACATCTTCAAGTTATTAAAAAGTTTTCTTTTTATTATGATATGCCTCATGATTTCATTTTCATGCCTTAAAGTTCTTTTCATGACTTTATTGATGTATCTCAAGTTCATATGTAAAATGTTTCACTTGTTTCCCTTGCTGGGCCTTCTGCTCACCCTTCCTTTTGATGTATGTCCCCAGGTTATGAGATGCAGTAATGAGCCTAGGTTGAACATGAGGAGAAGCCTTTCAAGTGTTTAAGAAGAATGTTTTTTTTGTTTCATGTTTTATGTTCCATGTTTCCAAGACACTAAACCTTGAAGATCCTCAGTTCCGTGTAATGGAATGAAAGTTATGTTATAAAAAGACGGGATGCTATAGTTGGTATCAAAGTATGGTTTAGTTATTTGTGGAAATTAGGATATGAAATCTCTAGGAATAACCCTATAGAAAAGATTAAATATAGGAAATCTTCCTGGTATTTTGGTGAGTATTGAGTAAAGGGTTACCAAGCACATACATCCCTGTCTGGATACGAGCAGGTAGAGGTGGCTCTGGCACAGATGTACATAGGGGTAAAACCCGAAAATACCGCTTTGAGCTAGACTCGAACGAGAACTGGTACACGACAACGGGCCTTGCTGCACTCTTGGTTACGACACTCCTGGGGGATATGCTTTGGTAAATTCATAAGCTTAGTATGAACCATTATTAAAGGAACAAAGATAAAATTAATTAAATGTTCACATAAGAATACATGATCATGGATAACTTAGATGGGAACCTAGGGGATCACAAGTTAGGGTATACTTTTCTTCTACAAGTTATCCTTATATGCTTTAAGTATCTTTTCATGATTATTGGCTATGTATTTAAGCCCCTAATTATAGCTTATTTTCATAATTAATGGAGGGAAATGGAAGAACATGTCCCAACAACCAATGTGATAGGAAATGCTACGATTTCCATATTAATACGACAAAGATGATTAGGGGATAAACGATGATTATTATTTTGGAAGACGTTCACTATTTTGAGGACCCTATATGATCAAGGTAAATAGATTACTGCGGTATTTTCATTGAGGAGTAATGTTGACTTATATTTTGAAGAATCAATGAATTTAAGGAGGACTTATAGTAATTTAGGTTACTTATGGAAATTATTAACCTATCTTGGGTAAAATATGTTTAGGTTAGATACTTTTGTTATAAGATGTTAATTGTGGTTGATGTTGTTTGGAAATGAACAATGAAGTTTATTTTGGAAGACTATGTTATCAAATCCCTCTTGTATTTGGGATTCAATATTAGTTTGGTTTATTTTGAGGAATTTTAAGGACCATTATTTAAGGGATGGTCTATGATGAACTTTGGGTAGTACCATGGAACTTTGAAGATTTAAAAATAGTTTCCCTTCCTATGAGATTCTTTCTTTTTGAATAATTGTTTTACCTTACCCTTTCTGTTTTTGAGATAATGTTTAAAGATAGAAGAAATAGATAGTTAATCTTTCGTGGATTATGTGATTCTCTAGAAGATGATTCTTGTGTTTTGATGAGACCAAGTAGTTTTGAATGCTCATCATTTGGAGAAAAGATTAGTTTTGGTAGAAACTTATTAAAGGATGAAACTCTACATGAAGGTAGGTATATTTTCTTCTGTTTTGGTTCTATGTAGTAAATGAATTCCTCAAAATTATGAAAAGTAACGTAAAACAAAAACGTTGTTGGTTTACGTTTCCTACTAGGTAATCAATGACCGTTTACACACATCATAAGTTTTGGATTTTCTTATGGTTAACTTTCTCCTAATCATGTTTTCTATCACTCTCCCTTAGAACTTGACCCTTTGTTTTTCTTCCATGTCCATGTTTTCCTACATGGAATCCTAGTGTGGGCTAACTCGGTTGACCTTCGTACTTCCCTTTCTTTCTTGTAAAGTAATAGTTTTACTGACTCCTTTTCCGATGTGGGACTTTCAATGAAATTTGAAAACCTAATTTTAAAAAAAATTGCGAGGACGCAATTTCTTAAGGGGGGAAGATTGTAACGACCCAAAATTTTGAATAAATCTTGTTTCCTAATTTCATGTGTTATTTTATTTTTTTATACTCAACAAAAATGTTTTATTTGATAACATGAGTATAATTAAAATGAGACAGTTGAGTTTAGACGGTTATATGACCATTGGTCAATATGACCGCTGGAAACTAAACGTTTTGATTATTTCATATAAATACAAGTAATCATGGTTAATATTTATAGAAAGAAGATTCGATGGCCTCACCCAGTTGTCTTGGACCGATCAAAGCCCATTTAACAGAACTTGGGAAGGATGTAGCACCACTGGGCTTTGCTCTAGACCAAACCCAAGCCGAACTTCATCGTGTGAAGCTAGAACGGGATCGCCTTCGCGAGAAGTTCAAACTAATAGAACTTACTACTCATGCGATGTTAGCTGAGCCTCCCCTCAGATTCTCTCACCTTAGCACACCTTACACTTAGGTCATATGCTGGTGTGATAAGGGGCTATGTAAGGAGACCGTAACTGCCTTGTGTAATCCTTTTTTTTAAATAAAAATTGGGATTTCTTCTTATGATGATGTTTATGAATTTTCAAAATGACCGGATAAATATAGTATGCATATTTTTGATGAATTTTAGAAAAAAATATATTTTAAAAATGTTTTTGTAAACCTTAAATAATTAAAAATGTGTAATGATTTGTAAAAAAATGGTCTTCTACAATTATGTTCAGTATGAAATTTAGAGTCTAATAAGATAAACTTGATTTTTGATGAATAGTAAATTATGAATAGTGATTTTATGATTAGGATTAATAATGTGTCCAAATGGATTAGTAATCTCACTTAAAGAAAGTATTAAAATAAGCTAGGGACCTTGATTAAGTAATGAGATTCAATAAAATGGGTAAATAACGGTTTCATAAATTATTAGTCAAGTATTAGTCTTTTTTAGGTGAATAGTGTTTTTTAATTAAAAATTTAATTAAAAATAATTAGAAAATTATTTTTATAAAATGGACTTTATTTTTGAACTCAGAGCATCGATATTATGTTAAGGTGATTTTTGGGGATTTTTCTGAAAAAATGAATTTTCGATGAATAGTGTTTTTATTTAAAAATTAAATTAAAAAAAATTAGAAAATTATTTTTATAAAATGGATTTCATTTTTGAAATCAGAGCGTTGATATTTGGTTAAGGTGAAATTTTGGGATTATTCTGAGAAAGTTGAATTTTCGATGAATAGTGAAAATATAGTTTTTTTGTTACGGGTGTTTAATGACATCATTAAATGATGTATTAAGTATATATTCAATATGGTAGAATTATGAATAGTAAGATAAGGTATGAGGTGTCCCAAGTGGCCAATACCATGGGCAAATACCATGGGCAAGCCCATGGTTTTGCCAAAACCACTAATGAGGTGTCCCTTGGCCATTAATGCCTTGCCCCCTCACTTTCCCTATAAATACCAAGCCATCCTCTCATCCAATCGACTCCCCACTCTCCCCCAACGAAGTTATGATCTCCTTACCTCCCAATGAGTCCTCCCATGGTTCCCCCAAGCCCTCAAAGTCCCAACCTTTGAGTTTTAAGAATTATGTTTTAAGGTAAGGGATCTGATCTCTCTCTTTTTTTCCAAGAAATCTCTTTTATGTAGTTTCTTTTATGCTCCATGTTATTATGTTAAAGGGTTATCTTTTATACTCCTCTTACTTCCCTTTTCATTTTCACATAATTATAGATCCCCTCTTACTCTCATTATTTCGTTTTATGAAGTTTTAAGTGGCGCCGTTAGGCTGCCGAATTTTTTGTAATGGATTTTTTCTCCCTTCTCTTTTTTTTCAAGATCTATTTTCATGTAAAGTATTTCAAGTTCCTTTTTATTATGTTTGGGTATGATCTCTAAATTTATCATACTGAACTTTTATGATCATATGATGAGAGACCCCATTTGATCTCTTCAATTCAGTATTTTTATGTTTTAAGTGGCGCCGTTAGGCTGCCGAATTTTTAAGTGGTTCTTCACCCTTCTCGTTTTGAAGTTCTACTTTCATGTCAATTATTTCAAGTTACTTTTGTTATGTTGTGGTATGATCTATATATCTATAATACTGGACTCTTATTTCCATATGATGAGAGACCCCATTTGATCTCTTCAATTCAGTATTTTGATGTTTTACTTGGCGCCATTAGGCTGCCGAATTTTTAAGTGGTTCTTCACCCTTCTCGTTTTGAAGTTCTACTTTCATGTCAATTATTTCAAGTTCCTTTTGTTATGTTGGGGTATGATCTCTATATCTATCATACTGGACTCTTATTTTCATATGATGAGAGACCCCATTTGATCTCTTCAATTCTGTATTTTGAAGTTTTACGTGGCCCCGTTAGGCTGCTGAATTTTTAAGTGGTTCTTCACCCTTCTCGTTTTGAAGTTCTACTTTCATGTCAATTATTTCAAGTTCCTTTTTGTTATGTTGGGGTATGATATCTATATCTATCATACTGGACTCTTATGTTCATATGATGAGAGACCCCATTTGATCTCTTCAATTCAGTATTTTGAAGTTTTAAGTGGCGCTGTTAGGCTGCCGAATTTTTAGGGGATTCTTTCACCCTTCTCATTCTTTTCAAAGTTATAATTTCATGTCAAGTCTTTCAAGTTCCTTTTTAATTATGTTGGGTAATTATCTCTATATTTATCATACTGAACTCTTATTTTCATATGATGAGAGACCCTATTTGATCTTTTCAAATCATTTTTGTTGATGTTTAAGTAACGCCGTTAGGCTGCCGAACTTTCATAAGAGAAATCTAATTTTTGTCTTCCTTCCATGTTTTTCATTTCAAATGGTATGTCCTTGATATTTCATTACCATGATCATCTATCCTTCTTATTCTGTCCATCTACTATTTTATGGGTCATTTATGAATGTTTGACCCATTTTACCTCTCTTTGTAATGTCTTCTAAAACCTCGTAACATAGCCATTATGCTGCAGAATTTCCATCTCAAAATGTCTCTCTCTTTTTCTAATGTTCTTTTATATTATTAAGTGAATACTAAAAGATCTTTCTTCTAAAGGGGTATTCACATATATACCAAAATGTTCTATTTTAAATTCTGTGATTTACATACATGAGACCCACCTTCCTTTTCTGTGGGTTTTAAAGTGATGTAAAGATCATGTCTTTAAAGCTGTTTTTAAAACGTTATAATTATGAAATGAAACCCATTTATTTTATGCTATATGGGTTATTTATGAAATGTTTGATGATGATATATTTCGCTCACATGATAATAATGGAAAATTTAAGGGTGCGCCCTGATAGCGCTCCAATGCATTGGGTAATGATGTAACCACTAGAGATTACAATTTTCACGATACCTTGGTGAATAACCTTGGTAATTTTCAATTGACACCTTGGGGATGGACCTTGGTGATATGTTCATGATTTTCTATGTTAAATGATGTAGCCACATCTTCAAGTTATGAAAAAGTTTTATTTTTATTATGATATGCCTCATGATTTCATTTTCATGCCTTAAAGTTCTTTTCATGACTTTATTGATGTATCTCAAGTTCATATGTAAAATGTTTCACTTGTTTCCCTTGCTGGGCCTTCTGCTCACCCTTCCCTTTGATGTATGTCCCCAGGTTATGAGATGCAGTAATGAGCCTAGGGTGAACATAAGGAGAAGCCTTTCAAGTGTTTAAGAAGAATGTTTTTTTTGTTTAATGTTTTATGTTCCTTGTTTCCAAGACACTAAACCTTGAATATCCTCAGTTCCAGGTAATGGAATGAAAGTTATGTTATAAAAAGACGGTATTCTATAGTTGGTATCAAAGGATGGTTTAGTTATTTGTGGAAATTAGGATATGAAAACTCTAGGAATAACCCTATAGAAAAGTTTAAATATAGGAAATCTTCCTGGTATTTTGGTGAGTATTGAGTAAGGGGTTACCAAGCAAATACATCCCTGTCTGGATACGAGCAGGTAGAGGTGGATCTGGCACAGATGTACATAGGGGTAAAACCCGAAAACAGCGCTTTGAGCTAGACTCGAACGGGAACTGGTACACGACAACGGGCCTTGATGCACTCTTGGTTACGACACTCCAGGGGGATATGCTTTGGTAAATTCATAAGCTTAGTATGAACCATTATTAAAGGAACACAGATAAAATTAAAGAAAGGTTCACATAAGAATATATGATCATGGATAACCTAGATGGGAACCTAGGGGATCACAAGTTAGGGTATACTTTTCTTATAAAAGTTATCCTTATATGCTTTAAGTTTCTTTTCATGATTATTTTCTAAGTATTTAAGCCCCTAATTATAGCTTCTTTTCTTAATTAATGGCGGGAATTGGAAGAACATGTCCCAACAACCAATGTGATAGGAAATTCTACGATTTCTGTATTAATATGACCAAGATGATTAGGGGATTAAAAGATGATTATTATTTTGGAAGACGTTCACTATTTTGAGGACCCTATATGATCAAGGTAAATAGATTACTGCGGTATTTTCATTGAGGAGTAAGGTTGACTTATATTTTGAAGAATCAATGAATTTAAGGAGGACTTATAGTAATTTAGGTTACTTATGGAAATGATTAACCTATCTTGGGTAAAATATGTTTAGGTTAGCTACTTTTTTTATAAGTTGTTAGTTGGGGTTGATGTTGTTTGGAGATGAACAATGAAGTTTATTTTGGAAGACTATGTTATCAAATCCCTCTTGTATTTGGGTTTCAATCTTATTTTGGTTTATTTTGTGGAATTTTAAGGACCGTTATTTAAGGGATGGTCTATGATGAACTTTGGGTAGTACCATGGAACTTTGAAAATTTAAAAATAGTTTCCCTTCCTATGAGATTCTTTCTTTTTGAAGAATTGTTTTACCTTACCCTTTCTGTTTTTGGGATAATGATTAAAGATTGAAGAAATAGATAGTTAATATTTTGTGGATTATGTGATTCTCTAGAAGAAGATTCTTGTATTTTGATGAGGCCAAGTAGTTTTGAATGCTCATCATTTGGAGAAAAGATTAGTTTTGGTAGAAACTTATTAAAGGATGAAACTCTACATGAAGGTAGGTATATTTTCTTATGTTTTTGTTCTATGTAGTAAATGAATTCCTCAAAATTATGAGAAGGAACATAAAACAAAAATGTTGTTGGTTTACGTTTCCTACTAGGTAATCAATGACTATTTACACACATCATAAGTTTGGGATTTTCTTATGGTTAACTTTCTCCTAACCATGTTCTCTATCACTCTCCCTCAGAACTTGACCCTTTGTTTTTCTTCCATGTCCATGTTTTCCTACATGGAATCCTAGTGTGGGC
Source organism: Viscum album (assembly GCA_963277665.1). Lineage (NCBI taxonomy): Eukaryota > Viridiplantae > Streptophyta > Magnoliopsida > Santalales > Viscaceae > Viscum > Viscum album. The sequence continues at coordinate 1,060,634,558 of OY728125.1, forward strand.
TAACTCGGGTGACCTTCGTACTTCCCTTTATTTCTTTTAAAGTAATAGTTTTACTGAATCCTTTTCCAATGTGGGACTTTCATTGAAATTTCAAAACCTAATTTTAAAAAAAATTGCGAGGACGCAATTTCTTAAGGGGGGAAGATTGTAACGACCCAAAATTTTGAATAAATCTTGTTTGCTAATTTCATGTGTTATTTTATTTTTTTATACTCAACAAAAATGTTTTATTTGATAACATGACTATAATTAAAATGAGACAGTTGGGTTTAGATGGTTATATGACCATTGGTCAATATGACCGCTGGAAACTAAACGTTTTGATTATTGCATCTAAATACAAGTAATCTTGGTTAATATTTATAGAAAGAAGATTTGATGGCCTCACCAAGTAGTCTTGGTCCGATCGAAGCCCATAGAACAGAACTTGGGAAGGAGGTAGCATCACTGGGCTTTGCTCTGGACCAAACCCAAGCCGAACTTCATCGTGTGAAGCTAGAACGGGATCGCCTTCGCGAGAAGTTCAAACTAATAGAACTTACTACTGGTGCGATGTTAGCCGAGCCTCCCTCAGATTCTCTCACCTTAGCACACCTTACACTTAGGTCATATGCTGGTGTGATAAGGGGCTATGTAAGGACACCGTAACTGCCTTGTGTAATCCTTTGTTTTAAATAAAAATTGGGATTTTTTCTTCTGATGAAGTTTATGAATTTTCAAAACGACCGGATAAATATAGTATGCATATTTTTGATGAATTTTAGAAAAAAAAAATATTTTAAAAATGTTTTTGTAAACCTTAAATAATTAAAAATGTGTAATGATTTGGAGAAAATGGTCTTCTACAATTATGTTTAGTACGAAATTTAGAGTCTAATAAGATCAACATGATTTTTGATGAATAGTAAATTATGAATAGTGATTTTATGATTAGGATTAATAATGTGTCCAAATGGATTAGTAATCTCACTTAAAGAAAGTATTAAAATAAGTTAGGCACCTTGATTAAGTAATGAGATTCAATAAAATGGGTAAATAACGGTTTCATAAATTATTAGTCAAGTATTAGTCTTTTTAAGGTGAATAGTGTTTTTTAATTAAAAATTTAATTAAAAATAATTAGAAAATTATTTTTATAAAATGGACTTTATTTTTGAACTCAGAGCATCGATATTATGTTAAGGTGATTTTTGGGGATTTTTCTGAAAAAAATGAATTTTCGATGAATAGTGTTTTTATTTAAAAATTAAATTAAAAATATTTAAAAAACTATTTTTATAAAATGGATTTCATTTTGAAATCAGAGCGTTGATATTTGGTTAGGGTGAAATTTTGGGATTATTCTGAGAAAGTTGAATTTTCGATGAATAGTGAAAATATAGTTTTTTTGTTACGGGTGTTTAATGACATCATTAAATGATGTATTAAGTATATATTCAATATGGTCGAATTATGAAAAGTAAGATAAGGTATGATGTGTCCCAAGTGGCCAATACCATGGGAAAATACCATGGGCAAGCCCATGGTTTTGCCAAAACCACTAATGAGGTGTCCCTTGGCCATTAATGCCTTGTCCCCTCACTTTCCCTATAAATACCAAGCCATCCTCTCATCCATTCGACTCCCCACTCTCTCCCAACGAAGTTATGATCTCCTTACCTACCAAGGAGTCCTCCCATAGTTCCCCCAAGCCCTCAAGGTCCCAACCTTTGAGTTTTAAGAGTTATGTTTTAAGGTAAGGGATCTGATCTCTCTCTTTCTTTCCTAGAAATATCTTTTATGTAATTTCTTTTATGCTCCATGTTATTATGTTAAAGGGTGCTCTTTTATAATCCTCTTACTGCCATTTTCATGTTCACATAATGAGAGATCCCCTCTTACTCTCATTATTTCTTTTTATGAAGTTTTAAGTGGCGCCGTTAGGCTGCCGAAATTTTGTAATGGATTTTTTTTCCCTTCTCTTTTTTTTCAAGATCTATTTTCATGTAAAGTATTTCAAGTTCCTTTTTATTATGTTGGGGTATGATCTCTAAATTTATCATACTGATATTTTATGATCATATGATGAGAGACCCCATTTGATCTTTTCAATTCAGTATTTTGATGTTTTAAGTGGCGTCGTTAGGCTGCCGAATTTTTAAGTGGTTCTTCACCCTTCTCGTTTTGAAGTTCTACTTTCATGTCAATTATTTCAAGTTCCTTTTGTTATGTTGGGGTATGATCTCTATATCTATCATACTGGACTCTTATGTTCATATGATGAGAGACCCCATTTGATCTCTTCAATTAAGTATTTTTATGTTTTACGTGGCGCCGTTAGGCTGCCAAATTTTTAAGTGGTTCTTCACCCTTCTCGTTTTGAAGTTCTACTTTCATGTCAATTATTTAACGTTCCTTTTGTAATGTTGGGGTATGATATCTATATATATCATACTGGAATCTTATGTTCATATGATGAGAGACCCCATTTTATCTCTTCAATTCAGTATTTTGAAGTTCTACGTGGTGCCGTTAGGCTGCCGAATTTTTAAGTGGTTCTTCACCCTTCTCGTTTTGAAGTTCTACTTTCATGTCAATTCTTTCAAGTTCCTTTTTGTTATGTTGGGGTATGATCTCTATATCTATCATACTGGACTCTTATGTTCATATGATGAGAGACCCCATTTGATCTCTTCAATTAAGTATTTTGACGTTTTAAGTGGCGTTGTTAGGTTGCCGAATGTTTAGGGGATTCTTTCACCCTTCTCATTCTTTTCAAAGTTCTAATTTCATGTCAAGTCATTCAAGTTCCTTTTTAATTATGTTGGGGCATTATCTATATATCTATCATACTTAACTCTTATGTTCACATGATGAGAGACCCTATTTGATCTTTTCAAATCATTTTTGTTGATGTTTAAGTAACGCCATTAGGCTGCCGAACTTTCATAAGAGAAATCTAATTTTTGTCTTCCTTCCATGATTTTCATTTCAAATGGTATGTCCTTGATATTTCATTACCATTATCATGTATCCTTCTTATTCTGTCCATCTACTATTTTATGTGTCATTTATGAATGTTTGACCCATTTTACCTCTCTTTTTAATGTCTTCTAAAACCTCGTAACATAGCCGTTATGCTGCAGAATTTCCGTCTCAAAATGTCTCTCTCTTTTTCTAAAGTTCTTTTATATTATTAAGTGAATACTCAAAGCTCTTTCTTATAAAGGGGTATTAAAATATATACCAAAATTTTCTATTTTAAATTCTGGGATTTACATACATGAGACCCACCTTTCTTTTCTGTGGGTTTTAAAGTGATGTAAAGATCATGTCTTTAAAGCAGTTTTTAAAACGTTATGATTATGAAATGAAACCCATTTATTTTATGTTATATGGGTTATTTATGAAATGTTTGATGATGATATATGTGGCTCACATGATAATAAAGGCAAATTTAAGGGTGCGCCCTGATAGCGCTCCAATGCATTGGGTAATGATGTAACCACTAGAGATTATAATTTTCACGATACCTTGGTGAATAACCTTGGTAATTTTCAAATGACACCTTGGGGATGGACCTTGGTGATATGTTTATTATTGTCTATGTTAAATGATGTAGCCACATCTTCAAGTTATGAAAATGTTTTATTTTTATTATGATATGCCTCATGATTTCATTTTCATGCCTTAAAGTTCTTTTCATGACTTTATTGATGTATCTCAAGTTCATATGTAAAATGTTTCACTTGTTTCCCTTGCTGGGCCTTCTGCTCACCCTTCCTTTTGATGTATGTCCCCAGGTTATGAGATGCAGTAATGATCCTAGGGTGAACATGAGGAGAATCCTTTCAAGTGTTTAAGAAGAATGTTTTTTTGTTTCATGTTTTATGTTCCTTGTTTCCAAGACACTAATCCTTGAAGATCCTCAGTTCCGTGTAATGGAATGAAAGTTATGTTATAAAAAGACGGGATTCTATAGGGGGGGCTATCCGGGGTGGTGGGGAGCTGTCTGGGGGTGGGGGTTGTCCAGGGTGGGGGGGGGGGGGGTATTTCTGTTGGGGGGGCATAATGACTAGTTTTCCAAATGTTCAATTGGCCTAACGGCGTAATGGTCAATTATCCTAATAGCCTAAAGGTCAATTTTCCTAATGATTCAATTTCAAATTGTACCATTTACCAATTCACCTAATTCCTTAATGTCATAATAGAATAGTGGTCTAACAAAAAATTGGAATAATGGCCTATTGTGTAGTTGTACAATTGGAATAATGGAATAATGGCCATTTGGCCATTTTACCTACATACAATTGGACAATTTTCCAACTGGGAAATTTCCCTAATGGCTTAACAACCTATTGAACAATTTCCCTAATGAACTAACGGTAAGTTGTCCTAATAAATTCTAGGGTGTGGGGGGGGGGGGGGGCTATCCATGGTCGGGGGGGTGAGCTGTCCGGGGTGTGTAGGGGGTTGGGGGCTATCCGGGGTGCGGGGGAGGCTGTCCGGGGGTGGTTGTCCGGGGTGTGGGGGGGGGGCTATCCGGGGTGGGCTAGGGGCCTAGAAATAGTGAACTTGAGATCATTCACCATAAAAACATCCATGGTTTCTATTAATAATAACATGGTTTTTTGAAAACTATTCACATAACATGCAATAGAAAAAATTAAAGAATAAAATGAACTAAAAATATCCAAATCATTTATCAGTTTCAGGGTTACTTCTCAATTTGTGCACACAAGCATTGCATAAGGCCAAAACACACATGATACCCCCAAATCTCAAAAAATATCACTATGAACCCAACCTAAACATAAATAACAACCCCACCAATAAAATAACACACCTTGTGAATATGATGTGTCATGGATGGTCATGACTGCTACCTCCATCCAGTGGGCCAAGGGCCTACAACAAATAAAAATTATAAATATTTTTATTACCAAAATAATAGAAATTAAATTAATAAATATAGTATAAACCTGCATCGTATGATCCCTTGCACCATCACCTGGATGCACATATTATCGCAGTGCTCTAACCTTAGTGATGAATTGTGCATTTACCTCCTCCGAAGCGCGCAACCAAGCCTCGAAATTTCACAACTGCTATGTCATCTGAGCAAAAATAGGACTGAAAACTATAGCGCATTATACTATAGAACGAGGAATCCTTGTTCCATAGGTCGAACTATATTCATGACCATCCTGAACAACAATGTGACGGAAGATATCATCCTTTCACATGGGAAGCGGTCGCTGGTCCTCTGGCAGCTGTTTTAACTGAGCTTCAAATTGAGCCTGTGAAATGTTTAAAAATATATACATATATATGTTAATATAGAGATTTATGTAATTATTAGTAATGATTACATGGAAATACTATCATTGTTACAGCCTTTGTATCATTTTGATCACGAGTCCTCATCAACACCCACCTTGCTCTTGTAACTGTATATGAATATAATATAAACACAAAACCATATTAATTAATAAATTAAAAAATGAATAATAAATACCTCATGTCAGATTTAAGACACATGACGAGTCCCGAGCCTGTGAGGTGGTCCCTACAACGCTTGATTCATAGAATGGCGTGTTGACACCTCTTACACTCAATTAATTCAAATTTCAAACAAATCACACATTCTTGAAAATATATATACCAAAATAATTATACAAACTGTAACACCCTCAATAGACTAATATGAAACTATGTCACGCCACTGAGCTGAGAGGAAACCTCTCGATACTTTTTCCAGAATGTCTGGGGCACCCACATTTGGTACCCAGTGGTCCCTCTTGACTTTTCCTTTATAATCTTTCCAAATATTACGGCATTTTCTCATACACACCGGCCGAAAATCATTGGGGAATACTTTCAAATTTTTCTATTAATGAAAAAATCACATACTTTAGTATTGTTTATACATAGGGATGAAAGTAAAATGGCCTTCTTAGCTAAAACTCCATCCAAAGATGATATAATTTGTCCTAAGGGATAGAATCCCAGTCACGTGTGGTCTATGGAAATTGATGTGGGTCATGTATGATATGACCTAGCTGACGAATAAATTAAGGGGAATTCAATCCCATATGATGAAATAGCTCATTAAAGGAAACATCAAACGTCGTGTTGGAATTCCATGATAAAATGCCACAACCAGGGCCTCTCTTGTGATTGGAAGAAGCAGTCGAGTCTGATCATGTTGAAAACAAGTTTATATATATTTTTTAGATGTTATATATATATCGGTGTGCGTGTGTGTGTTTATCAACTACATAAAAAATATACACATTGAAATTCAAACTTACCTCGACCCTGAGACGTTGATAGCTCAGATGGATGATGTGGATCTACTGCCTCTTCACCTAACATCCCTGAAGTCATAGAAAACATTAGTAAGGGGACAATCCAAAGTGTCCAAAAGATAAATTGGATTGTTTTTAAAAATATCAAACCTGCACATTTGTTAATCAAAATTAAGGGATTGAATAATTAGATGTTAATGGATTTTAAAAAAATCAAAAAGTTAACACAACAGATATTCAAATTATGTTCAATACCAATCAATGCACAGCCAAATTTCAGATTGAATTAATAAAAATTCAAGCAGCACATGAACCAAATGAAGAATACCTCAATGGGAAGATGCACCGACAATAACATGAAGATACCAAAAGAGAAATCAGTCTAAATATTTATAAATTAATAAACTTCCAAAAGTGAGGATTAAAACATAAACGAATTTATAAAATGGTTAGATAATTTATGATATCCTATGACATTCAATACTAAATAGAGGGAAAACAATTATACCTTTCATTAAGCATGCAAATAGACCGTTTCTCCTTCAACGGCCACTCTAACCCAATAAATATCTTCTTCATGTTGAACTATGGTATGTTGATCAAGTTGTTGAAAAAAATGGAACAGCCTCTGGTTCATCTTGTTCAAATAAAAACACTTCTTGTCAGGACATTTTCACAACAACATGCCAACTTGGATTCGAAGGCAAAGTAACGAAGAATAATTTTTCTTCTTGTGATGTCAAAATGAAAGGTTTGTTATCAACTCTTTAATTTATATATAACATATATATATAATTCTCCAATGAAAACTGATATTGATCGACTTTACATCCATGCACTGGATCAACCCAATTACACATTAACAATATATAATTCAACCCGTGTGCGTATACAACTTCAATTATGTCTATAAATTGACCATAGTAATTACCAAAATCGATAAATGGACAACTGATGCCACTTTTTTGTGTTTCTTGTTTATTTTTATCATATTTAATGTGAAATCGAAAACTATTAGCATCTATAGATTTATAACGACGAGACGTTATAGATGGAACCTCATCCAGTGGGATAAATTCTTTAGTTAGCATGGGGTCCCCTAACACCCTTAGCTTATGAACCTACATAATTCATAGAATTCAATAATTATTTATGCAGAAAGAAATTAGTATTACACTTCACTCATAATGAAAATAAATTTATACGTACATAATCCTTGAACAAATCTTGAAATAATGCATAATGAGATTGTAGAATTTGATACTCAGTCGCACGATACATCTCTTCTTTCATCTCATTTATACATTTCCTTCAAATGATAACACGATGTTTAAATGATCAACTTATGCAAACGAAAAATATATAAGTTAAACAATAATAGTGATAGGACACTTACTGCATTAATGTTAAAAGTAATTTAGTATTGAACGAGATATATCGATGCGCTTGTATCCACTCAATGTTGTCCATATCAAATATGGTTCCTTCTCCAACAGGACCATCATGAATGCGAGAGGGCTTATATAATTTTGTTTCAACATCCATAAGATATTATGCACAAAAATTAGTACACTCATCCATCAAATAACCATTGGCTATTGATGCCTCTGGACGAGCTCTGTTGCGTACAAATTGTTTCAAGGTACTCAAATACCGCTCAATAAGATATATCCTCTTGAATTGCACTAGACCATTAGCCATTTCTTTATCAGTTAGGTCCACTGTCAAGTGGACTATATCGTCGAAAAATGAGGGGGAAATAGTTTCTCAAAGTGAGAAAGCATAAGTACAATTCGGTCCTACAAACTTTTTAAATCACTTATTCTTTGATTTCATAAACAAATCTATCTAAAAAATTACTCATCTCAATCAACGGATGAAAAATTGGGGGATAAACAATAACAAATTGTGTTTGGAATCCACTACTGAAGTAGAATGTAATTTTCATGACTTTACAAACCTTGCAATGTTCTACTTGTCCAATTCACACACTTTGAAATATTAGATGAGTAACCATCAGAAACCTTAAGAATCTTCAAAATGGAAAGAAAAGTCTCTTTCTCCTTTGTAGTCATTTTATACTTTGAAGAAGGCAGATATGACTCGTTTCCCTTAGGAAACTATAAATGAAACTGTTTCCTTAAACCCATTTCTTCCAAATCACGATGTGCATTAACATAGTCCTTTGATTTTCCACTGACACCTAAAATGGTCAATAATATGTTATCACAAACATTTTTTTCAATGTCCATGATATAAAATTATGCCTTACCATGATAGCTTTCCAATGCTAAAGACTATAAAAAATACTTTTATTTTTCCAATTGTGACTGCACTGCCTACCCACAACATGAATATTATAAAATGGATGAGCCACCAAATCCTGAATTTCATATACTATGTGGATGTTTTCTTCCTCAATATGTGATAACATTTCAACTCTTGTCATGATCTTTGGTGCTGGGATGAACTATCTAGAACCATAAAATTCCACTCTGTCATTTCTGAACCTGTGCTGAGGGGGGAGAAAACGTCTATGGCCCATGTATGCGCATTTTTTGGAATGTTTAAGCCATACCGATTTTTTACTTTTATTACAACATGGGAAAGAAAATTCCCATTTCGTACTCCAGCTTGATAAATTTGCATAAGCCGGGAAGTCATTGATTTTCAACAATAAAGTATCCTATAGTTTGAACAGTTCATTTGTTTCACAATCATAATTCATCACACCATCGCCCCAAAATTCATTAAACTCATCAATCAACGGTTGAAGGTAAACATCAATCTTATCCCTCGAACGTCTAGGTCCATAAATAAGAGTGGAAAGTAATATAAATTGTTACTTCATACAAAGCCACAGAGGAATATTATATGGAAACAACACCATTTTCCATGTGTAAGGAGTTGCATCAACCATAGACTTGAATGGATTAAACCTTTTACTGCCAACACCAATCGGACATTACGATCATCTTTAGAAAAATCGGGATGTCTCTTATCAGAATCCTTCCATGCATGAGAGTTTTCTTGGTGGGTTAACATATCACTTTCATGAATTCTTTCTATATTCCATCTCATTAAATTAGAAACTATAGATGACATAAAAAATCTTTTCAACCTCAGTTTAAGGGGAAAGTAACACATTTTCTTTATGACCATCGGTTTCCCCTGTATCACAATATGACATTGATGAGTCTGATTTCACCTGTTTTCTTTCTACCTAGAAGCACCACAAACCATACAAATATCCAAATGGGTAGTTTCCTTTCTAAACAACATACAGTTATTTTCACATGAATCTATGGTCTCATATATAAAACCTATGTTCTATGTAAACTTACAAGCATGGTAATACGGCTCGAGAATCTCAGCAACGATAAGAACAACCTTTTTCAATAACACCAACAGAATGTCAAATGATGTGTCTGACCACTGATTCAAAGTCTTCAAATTCAAAAACACCACAATAAAGGAATATTTAATATTAGAAGTACATCTAGGATATAATTCTATTTTTGCATCATCACGTGCTTCATAAAACCTCCTTGAATCATGATTTGCACTAGAGCGAAGATTTATCTCACCGATCTCTAGATTCTTGATGTCAATGCCTTCAGGATCCAACCCTCCTACCATTTCAATAAGCATTTCATGCATTGGATCATTCATCCTTTCATCAACATCCATCTGAACTACATCCGTATTTTGATAACAAATATATTATTCTCCATGACGAGTCCAACTCTTCTAATTTTTGAGAAATCTGTTAAAGAAAAGGTGCTCCCTCACAGTATCTCATTTTTAATGATATCTGTTAACACGTTTTCAACATAGAAAACTAATATAGTCACTTTAAAATCCTCTGGTGAAGTTAATAAACAACATAATTCCATTGAAATATTCTTTAGAAGTTCGATTTTGATGATAAATCCAAATCTTATCAATAATAATATATGTATAACAAACATTTACACAAGACTTATTACATGCATTTTTCAAATAAAATAAATTTAAAATAAATACTAAACAATTGCTTGTGAACCATTGATAAAAAAATCAAATTATATCTCTGAATAATAGACATGATAATGGATAATGGAATTTAAGTGAAAGCCCGTGTCTTTTTATAACTTATTGCGCTACAAACCTGGAAGGTAGGGGAGCCGAAGACGGTGCTGCGGGGGAGAGGAGAGGCATCAGAGGGAAGCCGAAGTTAGAGAGGGTGTGGCGAGGGAGGGGATGGGAGACGGTGGCGGCGGTGAGCTTGAGGAGAGGAGGTGGTGAGGTGTTGAGGTTGCAACGAGGGTGGGATGATGAGGGAGGGGACAAAAGATAGCGGGGTGCTAGAGTGATAGGCGGTAGAGGCCAGGGGATGAGCAGTGTCCATGTGGGGAGGGAGGGGACCGGGCGGCGGTGGTGCCTCGCAGGAGGGTACAGTGAGGGAGGGGATGGGCGGCGACAGTGTGGAGAGGGAGGGGGACCAAGAGGGGGGGTACGAGGGATGGATGAGAGCTAGAGTGCAGGGCATCGAGGGGATGGGGGATGGGTAGCGAATGGGTGGTGGGTGGAGGGCCGAGAGCCGAGGGGCGCATGGTAGAGGGGGTGGAGGGCGGAGGCCAGATGGCAGAGGGTGGAGGGTAGAGGGCGGAGGCTGATGGTCAGAGGGGTGGAGGGGGCAGAGGATAGATGGCGGAGGGCGGTGAGGGGACGGGCGGTGAGGGGTGGATGGTGGTGAGTGGATGGGCAGTGAGGGTGGAAGACAGAGGGTGATGGGGGACAGGGGGTAGCGATCGAGGGACATGGGTAGGGTTTCACGAGGGGAGGGGCGGGGGCACCAAAGATTTTTTTTAAAGCCCAGCGACCGCCAAAGGTGGTCTCCAATGTTAGGGGGCTCCAAAGCCCATTTCTATAGTAGTGTGAATAATAGGGTTCATGAATCTTGTTTATACTCCTCCCCTAACAAAATTAATGAACTATCTATTGGACGGGACACATAGCTCATCATTCTCGATTCATCAAGGAAGAAAAATGATTTAAATGGACCTGAAGAAATATTTCAGGTGGGATGTTATGAAAATAGATTTTACAAATTATTTTTCATGGTGGTTAGTTTCTTAGAATGTTAAGGATGAGATATAGAATTATAAGGTTATGTGACAACCAATACTTATACGAGAATGGAAATAGGAAAACATCACGATGGACATCATTGTCAGACTTCCCAAAACATTTTATTTCCATAATGGTATATGGGATATAGTTGATCACATTACAAAGTCCTCGCACTTCATTACTATTATGAAATATTTCTCTCTTGATCATAATACCCAGATATATATAAATAACATGGTGTGATTTCATGATTTACCTCTTTCCATTATACTTGATAGGGGTTCAAGTTTAACTTCAATGTTCTTGATAAGTCCTCAGCAGGCTCTAGATATAAATATATGTTGCATCACTACTTATCATCCTCAGATTGATGGTTAATCTGAGAGAAATTTTAAAACTATTGAAGTCGTGAGGAGAGAATCCATTATTGATTTATAAGGTTGTTAGGATCAACACCTAAATTTGGTAGAATATTCTTATAATAATATCTCTCACTCTAGTATCTATATGGATCCATATGAAACCGTCTATGGAAATAAGTGAAAAACTCTAATGTGTGGGGATGAAGTTGGGGAATGAACCCTATTGGGACCCAATATTGTTAATGAAATGATAGTTATGGTCAGATGTACTCCACAACACCTAAAATTAGTTCAGAGTAAAAAAAATTATTCTGACAACCAAGGAAAATACCTATAGTTTTTTGTGGGTGACACGGTGATTGTACGAATATCTATATGGAAGAGAGTAATGATATTTGGAAATAAGGGAAATCTAAACCCTTGGTATATTAGTCCATTTGAAATTATTGATCGTGTTTGGAGTGTATCATATTGATTGGTGCTTCCAATGAGTCTCACTCAAGTTCATGATATCTTCAATGTATCTCTCCTAAGAAAGTGCATACTTGATCCTTCACATGTACTAAAATCATATGTTTTTCCAGTGGAGAAAGATGATTCTTTTAAAGAACAACCAATATATGTTCTCAATCATAGTGAAAATGTTCAATGAAACAATACCTCTTACTTGGTAAACGTTTTATGGTGGAACCAACAATTTGAGGAATCTCTATGGGAACATGGGGATGTGATTAGGCAGAGTTATCCTCATCTAATTTTACCCAAATAATTATTTTTTAGGAAGAAATTATATTTACGAAAGGGTAGAATGAAACACCTTGATATTTTAATAAATATTTCTCCTTAAATAATCTTAGTTCTTCAATATCTTGAACTACACACAATCATTAGTTTAAATGAACTACAAGAGGCTATTAGTATAAAATGTCCATTAAAACCTAGTCATTAATTTTTTGCGAATAAATATGAATAACTATATTATTAAATATATATGGAGAATTAATTGGTTACCAATTATTTAAAAAAATATAAACCAATTAAATGTAATGGAGATATTTAAATTTTTGTCCTAATATATAAAGTTGATTACAATTAAAAAATGATATTAATGAAATATATATATATATATATTCAATAAAATATTTTTTAAATTCATCTAGTAGATTTTATAGTCATATGATATGAATAAACCCAATTTTATGCATATAATATTATATTTTTCAAAAGATTAATTTTATCTTCTTTTAATGGAGAACACATTTTGAATGAATGTTTTGACACATTAATAAATTTTATAGGTAAAAAGGTTAACTTATTATTTTAATTAAGGATACAAAACTTCACTTGGTAGAATTATTTGTATTTTTCGGATAAGTTTCATATTTTGGTGAATAGTAAAAAAATAATAAATATTAACTTGAAATTTTTTTTTCCAATAAATAAATGATAGTCTTAAAATATATTTTTAATTTTTTTAATTATAATTATAGGTTTTATAATTTAATTAAAAAAGGTCATTGGCATTAATTTTAAATTGAATTTATATATAATCACATTTCAATCTTTTGCTTGTTTTATGTTTAATAATCAGTTTTCTCACCCCATCAATGTGATTAATTTTAAATTAATTACTGAAAATTTAGTGTTTAGAATTTTAAAAAATGGAGTCCATATTTGGAATCAGTGGGTATAAATTTTTTAGAAATAAATATTTTATTTTATGGTATTATGAATAGCAATGTCAATAGTTTTTTATTAATACAGTAAAAAGTAAATCTGGTAATTAAGGGTAAAATAATATTATAAAATTACCCCAACAATTGTTTTAATTTCATGGGATGAATTTTTTTCTATAAAAATTATCTCGTGGATGAAATTATTCCATTGCAACACACTTGTATGAGACTTTGACATTTTATATATTTTATTTAAAGAAAAGTTAACACGTCCAACTCAAATTTTTTATAACAATATCAATTTGATATAAGTATATACAAAATAAAAATTAAAATATAAATAATAATTTTATATATATAATGTTTTTATATATAGTTTTAATTTACTTGTAATTTTTTAGAAATAAATAATTTTTTTGAAGGCTTATACAATGATGATGTGGTAATTATTTTATTAATGGAAATATGAAAAAAATGAAATTAAAAATATAAAATAACTTTAATATTTTATAAATAATGAGAAAAAAAATTATAGATTCCATTAACATTTTAGGGACATAAAAAAATATTTTTTTTTGAAGATAACTTCTTATCTTAAAATTTTTAAAAATAAAATAAATAAATAGTGTAAAAATTGAGACTGTTGATATCTTATCAAAATAATGCTTTATTAAATTATATAAATATCATTAAATTTTTAAAAATATAAAACAATTATGATATGGTCTAAAATATTTTAAATTTATCATTTATGGTCTAACAGAAAACAAATAAGTAAAATATTACACTATTTTAATACTGAATGTTTGTTTAAGCTAGATAATATTAAAATAGAATAACTAAAGATTAATTAAAAATATAATGTTTAAATAAATGAAAAAACATGTTTAAGATTTATTGGTTTATTATTTTACAACCTTATATCATATAATATCCTAAAATATTACATTTTGGTGGTTTTTGTATGGGCATTTATTTTTTTATAAATTAATATTTTTCTAAGTTCTAAAAGTACCCCCACTTCAATTATAAAAGTTCACCTCCTACATTATTTCATAAAATCACATTGAGCATTAAAACTCACCCAAACCCGTACCAATTACCTTATAAACATCTTTATACACGTTTTATAGGTTCTGGTATTCTCAAAATACCAACTATAATGTCTTTAAAAGGAGATCTAGTGGGAGATCGAAGAAGTTTTAATATCCTCTACCGACTCTCTCAAGATCATTTATTATTCAACTCCCTATTCACGTGTTGTATTCATCATGAATTAATAAATCTAGTATCACCTATATACTAAGATTTTATTATGATTATACGATAACCATATTCCACATTCTATCCATCCTATGAAAAATGAAGTCACCATGCGTGCGTACATACGATCTACTGTCCCCACCCCGTGGTGTAATAAGTTTTTAAAAAACAATTTTTTGGATAGGTATAATGATGTAAATATTATAAATTTATAGTGATTATATCATCATATTGATTTTATAACAAAACATATACCATTCACTTTCATTATTTTAAATATTAGGGAAATGATATCGTTGCTTGTACATATGTACATCCTACCACTTCCACGAAGCGATGTGATTCATTATACTTATTCTCCATCGAAGAATGATTATATAAATGTATATATTGTTTTTATATGATTTATAAAACATTAAAACCAATATTTGAATAATATAATTATAACCTATGGAGATTAATTGGGTCTTATACAACGAAACATGCATAGAAAAAATGAAGCACTTAACACCCAAAAGAAGTGTAGTAATGGAATGTTATTAAACTAGTGATAATATGATAAAATATAATATTATATATATAAAATGGTTCATTAATAAGTTAATTACATTATTTAATTCATCATACATGTGTTTTTATACATACCATGGAACCCATACCAATGGTTATAGATAATTTCACAATCTCATTATGATACAAGTTTGTTTATAAGTAAGTATTTATTAGGGTATATTTATCTTATATGTACTTATTTTTTAAAATTTTATTATATAATATTTTTACTATAATTCTATAATTTCATAATAATTTTTTTTACCCATGTATGAATTTTAACTACATGTTATGAAAGTATGGTGTTTGTCTTTTTCATATGAGGAAATTTTGGACTTTTTTGGAAAAAGTATGAGAATAATATTTATTAACATATAAAGAATATGTAGATTTATTCGATATCATAACACATTAATACCCTTAAGATTCCATTAAAATCATAAAAGATTATTTTTAAGGAAAATATTTACTTTTGAAATTCCATGTCATTTTATGAAAATAAATTTTTTTCAAAGATTAAAGGATATTTTTCTGAAGAATTATTTTCAAGTGATATCTCAAATGTTACTTATGATTATATTGGGGTATTTTTCAAATATGTTGGGCCTATTTTTACTATGGTTGGTTTATGTTTGTAACATAATTATATTTATGAAACCCATTTCTTTTCATGGGTTATGTTATTATTGAATAATATTTATGAATCCAATTTTATTTCATGGGTTCTAATATAATGAATGATTTATGTTCTTGGGGCACACATATGTATGGATTTTATTATGTAATGGTTGGGACCTATATCTCCCAAAAATTCATTGTTTAAATATTTATAAATCATTATATATATGGTGATATAATGAGAAATTATCTCGGTTCAGTAATAAAGGGCTAGAACAAGATGCAAACTCGATTTAGTAATTCATGGTTGGAACGAGGAGTGAACTCGGTTCAGTAATGTACTTTTCCAGCTATTATGGTCTTGGAAATATGTCATGACTAATATTTAATAATTTTATTTTTTTATCTAAATACATAAAATTACATGTCTTACGTTATTCTTTCTGGGAATATGTTCTTTAATGATTTATCCCATGATATGATATTATGATCTTTGATATGCATGATTAAAATTTCAAATGTTATGTTTATGATATCATAATTATGATATGGTTGAAGTATAAATTTTTTTCCATTACTGAGCACCTAATATTAACAATTATTATGTCTTTTAACCGGTTTATAAATAAGGATATTAGGAAATTTGTGTTTACATGTTTCTGGATATGAAGGAATAAGTAGAAAATGAAGTAGTTGTTTTATGAACAAGTTATTTATATTTCCTAGTTTATAAATACATTAGACCAATACAGTCCTAAAATAGTTTTTTTATGTTATATACTTGATATTATTCTATGTTTAATTAATATCTATGTATGTAAATTATGGTCCATTATAATAACTTTCTCTCCTTTACTACCTCCCAACATGAGAAATATCTTCTCACGGGACATAATACATTACTCAGTTACTGGTGGATCAGTAGTCTCATTGATATGTGGGTTTTTTTCACATTATATGGTCCAAAATTATTTAACCATTGTGGGAAAAAATAGTCTTCTCCATTTTTAGATTTTGATTAGAAATAACTTGAGTCATATATCTCTATATAGTGATAATGTTTTAGCAACAGTTCTAGCTTCATTATCTTTCTCTGGTGGGAAATACCTATATAGATTATGTGAGTTGATTTGGTTTTCATTTATCCATCTAGGATCCATTTAAAATTAATTTAATATTATGAATTATCTCATAATATTATAAATTTCAAATGATACTTTATAATAGAAAATATTAGGAAATACTTAACATAAATTTTAAAATTATGTACAACTGATTGTTTAATCATAATATTAGTATCACTGGGAATATCTTAAAAGATTGAAAATATTTCAAAATACAAAAAAATGGTTCATAAATAGATTTTAAAATAACAAAATCATATCCCCTGAGATTTTTTTTTTCTTTTTTTGCAGTCATATGTTCACTGATCATGCACCGAGGGAAGAATGGTTTGATAATAAACCAGCCTTTTTCTAAGTGGTTACCTATATGTGTATATATATTATAGCCACATCCCATTACTAGAATCCAAATAGGTATTTCATTGATAGGAAACCAAAAATTATCAACCTTACAAAAACATCACGATATTATCCTATATATAGACATATCTATAGAGTATGTCTTTGGGTTATGTTATCCGATCTATGTTTTCATAAATATCATTCTCAATGTTTTTATTAAATTTAATCTAATGAAAACTATAAAATATAAAATCTAGTAACCCAGAGATGGTGGTTGTCTTTCTATATTTTTAATAGATATAAGTGATCTCGTCCTATAGGATTGGGTTTGTTAACAGTCCTAGGACACTGAGCACATACATGATTCTCATATTAAATTTTAAAATATTAAATAAAACATAAATTTCTAGTGATTATTTTGGTATTTTTTTATACACATGAAATCATTCAAAGATCCTTTCTTGGTATCATGTGGAATGGAAAAAATAAATAAAGGGTGAGCTTAGATGCTTATTAATGAAAAGAGTACAATAGAGTACAATAGAGTCTCGCATAGAATAAATAAATCACAAATAATATAGAAAATAGAAACAATAATAAAATATTTAATATAAAGAATATCATAAAAGATTATTATACCCATGGGTGAAATAACAACACAAATAATCACATTGATAATAATAACTAGTTTCATAATTATAAAATACATAATTTCAGATATCATAATCGTAGTACTAAAGCCACATGACCAGAAATCATTTATAAATTGGTAAGTCATATGCCAATAACCCGAACAAGCATGCCACATGATACTAACCGATGAATCAAGGGGCCATAAAAGGCCCCTCCCAACACTTACTAATTCTAGATCATTAATTAAATGATAGAAATTAATAAAAATTCAATATATAGTATGTATAATCATTTATATTTAAAACTATAATATGAAATTTTAATACTTTCCTAGATAAATAACAAGAAAAACGTGATGATAAGTCATAAAGAATAACATGGTGTATGGTATGATTAAATTATATTACTAGTAAAGTATAATAGCAATGAAAGGATTTTTTCATAAATGAAAACTATATTTAAAAGAAAACTAAAACAATTCTTTGAAAATATGATAAAAATATCATTTTTTTAATTTGTAACAAACATTTAAAAAATATTGAAAACAATTTTTTTTGTTAAATGGACATAGAAACATGTAATGGGAGAATCAATAAAAGAATGGTTGTGATGGTGGGAAAATATGTTCTTGGGGTAATTGTCAAATCAAAGATTCCATTTACACATTTCATAAAAAACTAAAAGAAACTCATTTAAAAAACAAAAAAAAGATTCCAATTTAAAAATTACTAAAATTATAATATGGTTATAAATGATTTTAAAAAACAATTTGACCATAGTAAATTACATTTTTTATAACATTTTATGAAATAAGGACATGGAAGAAAAATTACATCGACCAAAGGATAATATGTTATGCTTTTCTTAGAAAATATTTTCTCAAACGTATTAAGTAACAAAGAGATAAAAATGACAAAAAAAATTAAAATAAATATATGAATATATGATAATAAAATATATGGAGTTTATAAGATAATGTATTTATAATTTCAATCAATGTATATTTGAACATAGATATTCAGGAATAAAAAATTGACTATAAAATTAACTCATAACTCAGACTTATGCTTTATCGTACATACTCTAGTATATATTATTATTAGTTTAAACTTATTATAAATATATAATAGAAATATATATGTATTTATCTCACTATATACTATTAATTAATAATTTCTACTTTTCTAATTTTTAATGTATGTTGTAAAAATAAACATTTGAGTGTTAATTATTATGTTTTCCATACAAGCTTCAGTTTTAGGGTTTTGGTCCTTTAACATTGGATAGGGTTTCGTCGTCTATATAAACATAAAAATGTTATAATAATAATATTTATACATTACATGTACTTTTATAACCATATGTTAAAAATGTTTATGAAAAATGAATTGCATCATCTCATGGAGACGATATTTTGTACGTATTCATGAGTGATGTTTCTAATTTTCTAATGGATGAAAGGAAAAGAAAATGGATAACTTTTTACTTTTAAAAAAGAGTAATAATAATAAAAATATATAATTATTCATCAAACACATCCTTAATTATATCTATTTAAGGCAGAGATGGAAAATGAATAACATCACATTGTGGGGGTGGTAGTCCAAACATACTCTTGAGCAATGTTATCATTTTCTAATAGATGAAGGGTAAGGAGATATTTTATATCATATATCTATATAATCATAATAATTTCATAAATTATATATATATATTTTAATTATATTTTTTAATCATCCATGTAAAGTGGTGATGAAAAATGAATTACATCACTGCATTGGGATGGTAGGTGTACGTACAGATGAGCAATGCAATCATTTCCAATAGTATAGAATGATGGATGAAAAGGGTTTGTTCCAAAAAAATTATAAAAATTATATAATTAAATGATATTTATGTTATTATATCTTGTTGTTTATATATGATATGATTGATTTGGAAGAATAAATAAACATTAAAACACTCAGTTAAGAGTGATACATATTCTTTAGAAAAAATTCTTTTGATTACACCTTAAACCTTCTATGATAGGTATATTTGTTATACAAGGACCTCTAGGGAATGGTATTCCATTTTTAAATGAATATGGATATAAATTTGTCAATATAAATAGATTTTGGGGTGTGAACAAGGGCATATTGTAGGTACACTTTTATAATAGAGGCGAGTGGAGAACTTGTTATTTTTCTTACCTATTAAATATTATATTTTTCATAATCAAGTATAATTGAAACTTAAACAATTAAATTTAGAATATAGTGTGATATGTATTGAAATAAAATAAAATAATCACAATTTATATGAGATTTGGTTACCTTATCATATGGTTTTAACTTAATTAACATGTTTTACCCCTTAACGATGATGACAAAATTTTTATCAATGTTACTATTCAAAATGACCCAAAATAAAATTGACCTCCTAAATAAATTTCAATATAATAATTGAAAATATGAAATCCATTTTTTCACATTAATATTTTATAAGTGATCTAAATTAATTGTAATATAGGTCGAAAAAATAAAGCAAAAAACTATTTTTTTATAAAAATACGTTTTAAACATAAAAATTATCTAATAATGAAATAAAATAAAATTTTGATTCCTGTAGATTTAATTTTATTATGTTTATTATAATAGTTCTTATTTTAATTTAAAATAAAATCCAAAATATAATGGTAAGGAAAATAAATGATGGTTTTTAGAGAAAACATAATTTTTCACTATTCACTTATAAATCCACTATTTGTAGAAAATTATAAAACATCACCCGATGATAAATTTGACCATAGAAAATAAAAATGATAAAAATTTAATGAAACTAAAATTATAAAATTTATAAAATTTAATTTTAAATATAACCATGACCTATTTATCTTATAATGATTAAATAGTATATTTTTTAATAAATAATAAAATAGGGATGTAATGTTTACATATTATATAACAATCTAGGGTATTATAGAAACCCACCTAGAAACCTAAAAGTTATTAATATGAATAGGGTTATCATAACATATATACTCAGTAAGAACATACTCAACGTCTCCCGTGCAATTTTGAAAAGATAATATTAATGCACCAGTGAACAAATAGTGTAACAAACAAGTACCAAAACCCTATAAGAAATCCATCCCAACCTCACTATAGATCACTCACTAAATAACACAATTAATAATTAATATAATATAAATATATAATCAACTAGGTTAACCCACATCCACTTCCCACACAATGTTCTGCACCACACCCTAACTTCAAATGTATTCTAATCTCATTCCATCTCAGCACTAGTATCTATACATATTTGATATGGGCTAGGTCTCAACCCTACATACCCCATCCTCATATAGGTCCCAGCGTCATTTGAGGGAATCAGTTTTATCATGAACATCTCTCATGCCAACACCACATCATCACACATCTAATCTACAATATCAGAACCTAGGAAAAAGAGTCTCATGAACATAAATGACATCAACTATGTTCCCGCCTCTTACCATGCTTTACCCACACTACATATCACATCCCCTCATCATCATAGATCACCCCCATGTATTTCATCATCAAGGGATATAATTTTTAAATAACTTAACCCTTTTTAGATACTACTAATGAAAAAAAGAGCTAGGAATTTGGGTTATCAGCCATTAAATTCTAACTATTTTGATATTGGGGAAAACACCCCCAGAACATATGGGAGTTAGTACATGGTACTCGATTCATATGGGGTTCATATAATATTATCATTAATATACAAGAATATTTTTCTGTTTGTATACATAGAAAATAGACAATATAAACCATCAGATTTCACATCAATAATTCATCACCTTTTCCATATCATCGACACCATACTAATATTACCACATGCTTCCACCAACTAGATGAAACCCAAGTTTCATTTCTTCCAATTATATATTCTTCAAACTTTCTATATTATTAAATTATTACCCATTTAACATCACACTTGAATATAACAGCTGATGTAAACACCATGATTTATTTTTCCTTTTAACTCCATCAGAGTTTATAATTATTCAATTTTGTAAACCAATTATGACATATAAATTCAGTCATAATTTTATTAAATTATTGGCTACACCATTACCATTACTAATTTCTTACCTCATATCCCATCTCTAGCAGACTAATATAATAAGGAATCACATCGAGAGCAATCAAACATCCACTTTTTACAGCACATCTTGAATCTCAATTATTCACCAACATCACTTTATGGACACCAAAGGTAACACATCCTCATTACCAACATAAAAATATATTTAAAAACCATATTTATAAACTAAAATTCAATTACATAAGACATTAACATTAAATCATCTTTTTATACCTCATTATTTTCACACAATCTTAGATTTACACAGGTAACCAATTATTCTTATAATATAAATATTAACACTATTTTGAATATTGGGTTTATATGAAAAGTCATGGAAAGGGTTATCAATCTAAAAAATTGGTTTATAATTCAAAATGGAAACAACTACACATCACAACGGGTCGTATGATTCAAGATAAAACTACTAGAAATAATAAGGAATTCAATAAATGCGTATAATCACTCCCCTTAACTTCAAATTCTATTTAATTAGGTTCATAGTATTAATTAGTCAATCCCTATGAACCACCTACTCTGATGAAAAATATTTTTAGTTTCATAGATATACAAAGTAAACCGAACAAGGATCCCCTACCGAGAATCAATGTTCCAAAAAACTATACTAATAATATGGGAAATAATATAGCGTCACATCCTAAATATCATGAAATTAATGTATTGATCAATCATACTATACATTTTGAAAAAGTTGTAATATGAAATATAAAATACATTTACTTGAAATGTGAAAAACTATTATTGAAAATAGATAGGTAACTAAGATGTCAAACCTACCTGGAATCTCAAGAATAATGGATTCGGTTCAATGTATTATGGATCTAAATATTCATGAAAAATGTTCCAGTTCAACTCGATATGAAGGAAACAATAAAATAATCATAAAGAAGAAATCAAATTCTTTTAAGATTCTGAGAATTGTTTCCGAAAGATCCCCGATATGTTAAGGTAGTCAACTTGTCTATATGAGTATCTTAAATCATGATTCATTTAAAATACAAGAAATGAACTATTTAAACCCATGTGGTTTAATGAATTCTCACTCACTAGATATAATCCCTACAAAATGTATTTTAAAAAAACTTATTTGATATATGAATCCAAAAATTTAAGTTATAATTGTTAATTATATTATACTATGGACAATTTGGATATTAAAAAAAACTATAAATTTGAAAAATGTTGGAACTTCTATGAAAAGAGATCATATGAATGGATGAAATTGAAAAAATGGATAAAAAAACTTTTACAATTCATTTCATATCCAAATGAATTTATGGTACAAAGGTATTGATCAACCATAAGACAAAACATATCATCTATGTGAAGAAGATAATAGACCATGAGAACAAATTGATCAACCATAAGAACAAAGTTATTGATCATGAAAATTAACTATTATATCAAGTGAGGGAATAGATTGACCATGAGTGAAAACTAACTGACTGTTATAACACACTCATCAATCATGAGAACAAATGGACTGACTGTATGAAGAAACAAGTTGAACTTGAAAAAAAACTTATCGACCTTTAGGAAAATTTGAATGACCATGTAAAAAAAATCAATAGACTATTTGAATTAATGAATTGACTGTGAGAAAAAACCAATCCAATGTGAGGAAAAAATAATCAACCCTGAGAAAAAACAGTTTGACTATGAGAATATACTGATTAACCATGAGAATAAATTGATCAATTGTACTACAGAACACATTTAACATGAGAACAATCTTGGAAATTTAAAATTGTAAAAGGCCCTAAACACCCCCTTAACACCTCCAAACCTAGGAAAAATAAAATGGAAATGCTTTATGAAATTGGGGAGTTATATAAATTAATCATTATATGAATTTATGTTACTTTGAATGGTTTATTTTTCTTTTATACAGGAAAGATCAAAAGTTATCTGTATTTTCTGATGTGAACTATGATGGGGATATAGTATATCAAAATTCTATAAGTGGTGGTGCATTCTTTATTAGAAGAAACATAGAATAATATATTATAAAGAAGAGGGAAAGAACCTCACTTTTTATTGTAGAAGTATAATATATCTTAGTAAAGAAAGTGTGTAAACGACTTCTATGTATTGAGAAGTAGATAAAATATATTAAAAAAATAGGAAAAAACCAATGGGGATATACAATGACAACGTGAGTGAAATTAATATCATAAAGAATATTTTTCATCATTATCAGATTAAACAAATCAATATCTAGTGTCAATTTATTAAATAATTGGTAGAAAAAGGATGGATAAAGATGTACTATATTGGAATGAATGGACTTGTGGCAAACATTATGACCGAGTCATTGGTTTCTCCAACATTTCAGAAGCATCAGTTGAACCTAGTTGTTCAACCACATTCCTTAACATGAGGAGGCTTATAAGTACCCCTCTCCCTATTCATGTTTTAACTATTTGTGAAATTTTATTGGATTCAGTGTGAGATACAATACATTTGGTGTATTTTTCTATATAATGGTCTTCTAGAGTTTCAATTTGGTTTATTGTCGAAGGGGGAGATGGAATAGAGAAATTCAAGCTGCGCTAGTGAATGGGGGATATATTTTAATAAGTGATTTTGGTATAGGACACTATTACTAATGGGGAGTCAATTTTATTAATTCTAGGGAAGCTTTTATAGTGATGACTAAGAAAAGGCATGGAATTATATCCTTCTCTCATAAAGGGAGAGTTTGTGGTATGAATGTTTAGGGGAGTATCTTTATTTCAAAATGACGTGAGGCATAAGATTCTCTCCTTAAATCTTATTTTTCACACAAAAAAATTATTTCATAGAATTATAGTGATAGATTATTTTTTTATCTTATAGAAACTGTGGAGAATTTACGTGGCATTGAATTTCACATTGGATTGCCAATAAAACCAATGGGAGGGAATATATGAACAAATGTAATCATGGATGGTGATTGAGGATATATTGTGATCATTACCATGATTCTTCTAGTTTGATCGATGTTGTTGATGATTAAGGTAGATGTTATATTTAAATTGGAAGCCCATAAGTGGAATTCAAGATGTTTGTAAAATTATTTCTTCTAGTGTTTTAAGAATCTTATTTATTAAATCTCATGGAACATAAATGTTTTTATTGTTTCAGATATTAGGCTCATATATGATGTACATGAACCATGTAAAATTTTTTTGGTAGTAAACTAATTTTTGATCGAGTAATGGAAATATTCTGTGAATAGTGTAAGAGAACAATTATAAAAATCAGTGAGAGATTACAGTGAATAAAATTTTGAAAATGGAAGAATCTCATGAAGGATCTTTGTGACCACAATGCCTGTAAGCGGGATTCAGTATCATTTTCAATGAAAAGGTGGTATTTTTTTTGTGTACCACATTTCATTTTTTTATTTAATTTATTTTGGGGGTGGTTTACAAATAAGGTTCATGGAGGACGATTTTAAAGGATGTGTGAAGGGTTAAACAATAATTTTAATGACTATAGAGTTTTTTAAAGGAATATTTCTTGTAAATACATCATCTTAACATTCGTTAAGAATAAATGATAAGATAAACAGATAAACATAGTTTAATTAAATATCATATAACTTATGTTGTTCCGATAAAAGTTTTCATCCATAAACTAGATCATTTTATGATGTTAAGTTTCTCTTGAATTAGTTCTTGTTTTCAATGCGAAGGGATATTTATGAAGGGATATTAATATAAAAAAGTCATTAAATTATATGAGAAGAAAAAAACCATGTAGCGTGAATCATCTTATAAAGAACAATACTTTGAGAATGAAACATAGTATTTGAGGCACGTTAATCCATGTATCACATACATGAAAGGACGTTTTTCAGCATACATTTTCTATAGAAATTTTAATTAGTTTATCTAGATAATAAGAATCAAACTAGATAATTATAATTAGTATTTAATTATTAAAATAAATAATATTTTCATGATACTATTGAATAAATTTGTAATCCCATAAACCGGGGAAGTCATCATTTGAATTTGTTATCAGGTAAGGGTTGGTGAATGTGATATGAATGAGGAACTATGTTATCCCTAAATTCATTGGAAAGTAAGTGCCCCTAGAATGGAATGAATATGGCCAAAAATCTGTAATACATCAAACTATAAAAAGATAATGGTTTTAAGTAATATTGAATCATCATCGACCCATGCTCCTTGGATTAGTACTTTATAGTTGGAAAAGTAAAAATTGAGGTGTTAGGTAACTTAATTTCTGACTGAAGGAACATTGTATGTGGGTGACTAAGAAAATGCATTTAAATGTTTTATTAAAAAATGGTAACAAGATCCTTTATAAAATAATAAAATTTAGACACCCTGATTCACCCATCATCTCTTAAGGTGTCTCAGGTTTCAAAACTGTGGATCTGTTGTATTTTTTTCCTCATCTGAAAATGACAGTTCGAATAATGATGTTTTTACACATCCATTTAGTAGGAAGATGGATTTAATGATTAGGGTACTAGGTTAGTGTGATGTAAATTATCTATAAGTATAGAAACTGGTCCGCTATGAATAGGTACATTCATAGGTCTTTCTAGATCTTATAATCCAAAATTTATAGGATAAACATCCTAAATTTATCAATGATTTTAACCATGGGTTATTTTGGTAGAGGCATGAACATATCCGAAAAATCCTTAGTAGTGTAGAATTATAAAATATTGGGAGTTATATATCATTGATTCCCCATGTTATCCTTCTGATATCGGTGGGATAATTTTCCAATCATGGGCTTCTCAACATAATGGGTATCCTTTCTATGGGTGCTATTTTTGACGTCATGGTTAGTATCTCTACACTTGTTGTAATTATGGTGAGGATCTATATGGAATATAAATTTATCAAGGGTAGGGCCTTTGGGGGTTGATTCTAGTCATTTAATTTGTCAGGATATTCAACCCATCATACAAGGTGGTCAGTTAGGATCTCAATCCCAGTTTGGAAATGATGTCTCCCTATATAGTGGTTAGGGTTTCATAGTATAAGACATGGTTATAGGTTCCATGGGAGATGTTAGAGCAGAATATCATTGAGTCGGTGTGACAACATTCCCCTTACATGGGCACCATGAAACATATAACAATTCATCCATATCCAGAGTGGGCTTGACCAATTTGATCATCGGATCAGTGTTCAAGTGTTGATAGTGATGTCAGTTGGTGAGAGCCCTCCATCTAAACTCTTGGGTGAAAATTAAAGATAGTGAAACTTAGAGTTCCTCTATATCCTCACCATATGTGAATGTGTAAATGGAATTCTATGAGTATATGAACCTATAGTATTTGGTATTGTTTAAATGGGGTGTCACCACATTCAGGGTCTCTATTGATGAGGGAACCGACACAGTTCTCTGAAATACAGATCCTCATAAGATTTATTCTAGTTCAATATAAATCCCTTCCTTCTATAGAGGAGAAATGGATGTTTATAAATTCCCTATTTATTATATTTATTGAAGAATGGGGTTATGCAACTCAGTATCCATGGGATATATGATGGTCACCACCTAGATATACATGTTCCAAATCATCATGTTTGGGTGTCTCTATGCAACAAATCATCTTGATCACCTCTCTTTCCCCCATACCTACAATATTTGGATGGAATACATATATATAATTTATAGTATATAGTATTATACATGTATTTGAAGTTAAAAATGATCATATTTCTGATGATATAAATTCCCAATGTACTTGATTACTCAAACTCATACTTTTAATGAAGAATGGAATCATTTTAGGTTCACTAATATTGTTTCCAATGATTTTTATGACTGTTTCATCATATAGAACAAGGATAATTATAATAAAAGTAACACATTCTTAATTTCTAATGGTTGGAAGAGTTTCACTACTGTAGTGATGATGATAACATCTATGATTAGAATAAGAGTATATATGGTCAACCCCTCTTTCTAATGATTTTATTTCCATGTTTGGGACTTGTTTATATATTTAATACAGAATCATGAATCCCATTCTTGAAATTATCTTATTGTGGACACTAATTAATTACATAACATGATGATTTTCTTTGGAAAACACATTCATTTGTAGAAGGTGAGTCTATTGGGTAGGTTTTTCATCTAGATGAGTATGTTGTTTTATATACCTCATGTCTGGACATGATGGAATTATATTCTAATCATATAAGGTGTCTAGTGCTCACCTTACAAGGTATGTCATGCTTGTCATATTAGGCATCTAACTCTCATCACCTAAGTTTCCCCATGCTCATCACACGATTCTTGTGGTACTCATCATACAAGTCATCCCATTATCGTCACATGATGAATCTTATTCGCATCACAAAATGAATCATGTAATCATCACACAAGGCACCATATTCTCATCAAAAAAGGAATCCTATTCTCATCACATAAAGATAGATAGGTTTATGAAGCATTATGAAGGTGGTTCATCTTATTCAAATCAAAAACGGAATCTTACTCTCATCACCTATGAAAATAAAGGGGTCCCATAGGCTCATCACATAAGGACATATGATCCTATTATGTTCATCTCACAAGGGTGGTAATTTTTTTTGTTTATTTACAATTATCTTAGTTTACAGTATATTGAGGAAGATCAATGGAATAAATTATAATATGAGGAAACTCATTCATGTTCAGGTCTCCACATGATGGTGAATTATTTGGGGGACAATCACCTCTCTAAATTGAAATGAAATAGTAATGTTTTTGGGAATTTCAATTTGAACCTAAAGGAGGTGTCATGCATGTCCTATTGAAATGGGAATCATATCCCATATAGTTCGAGGTGTACAATTTAGGGTTGATTGATGTTCCTTCTCCATATAGTTTAATATCTTGTGATAACGATTATTATGTTTAAAAGGGAGTGATAAAATGATATTTAGTGGTACTTGAAAATTGGTGATCCCCAATTTTATTCAACCTAGAAGTTGGATGGTGTGAAAATGGGTTGTGATGGTCACACCTAACTAATGACCCCCTAAAAGGAATGGATAATTATGTGAAACATGGAAATTACCCCTAATTAGTACATGATTGGGGATTAAACCTAGGTGGAGGCCCGACTATTTCCTATAAAGATAAATGATATTTGTGGGACTTACCTAAATGTTGCATAGTCCTTGGCTGTTGCAATTGGATTAGGGGTTTGATACTATTATTTTGGTTGTGTGTATTGATTTTTCATGAGTGGTATTAGATTGGTGGGATGTAGTACCCACAACCTATTTACTCTAACATAATTTGGTATCACTAAGGATGTATAAAATGGGAGAATCACAACATCGTTTCACAAAAAATGGTGTTACATTAAACATAGTTTCTACTAGACCAACTACCTTTTTTTGATAAGTGTTCTTTATTGAAGGGATTTACACCAAATAAACCCAAGTGTAATATAATGCACTAAAAGGATTTCATGAGTTAATTCTTATATGGTTCAATCATTTAAGATTACTTTTATGTCTCTTGTATTTCACTGAGCATGAACTTTAAGGTGGTGTGATCAAAATGACTTTTCCTCACGAAAATCTAAAATAAAAAAATCCAAAACCATAGAATGGTGAGATGAGGGGAATTTATAATCCTATAGATTAAATAAGCTGGTGCCTCACAGAATATTCCCATTTTCGTACAACTGTTCTTTTGTGTGATGCCTTGAGTTAGGGAATCGATAAAGACATCTGCATGTAGAGAATGGTTTTTCACAGTTCCATGGAAATGGTTTTGTGCAATTTAAACTGAAAGATAATATTTCCTTTTGATATAATATTAATTATTCTGCACTTATTTCTCCTAGATCCTTTATGGATTAATTTTTCATTTCCATCAACTTTTATTGACCAAATTAATTTCCATGAAACAATCATGTGGATTCAGTTATAATGATATTACTCAATATATGTTTTCACATGTCACTAAAATAAAATAAATATTCAATTTGAAAGAGAATAATGAATAATAAAATACATCAAATAGATGTTTTCATCCACACTCATTATTTTTCAAATTCTTTCATTTTTTATAAGTGTAATGATGCAATACCTTGAGTTCAAATACTCTTATTAGAAATCCTCCTCAATAAGATTTACCTCAATATATTCAAAGACTGAAAGTATGTTATTAATCATACTTAAATATAAAAAAATTCCATTCTAAACATATCTGTTTATGAAAAATTTGGGATATACACTTTTTAATAGAAGACATGATGTGATCTGAATCTAGGAGATGCATTTAATTCTTGAGAAAAAAACAATCTTCAAGTTTTATAAATAAGAATCAAATAAAATCTCCTTAAATTTTATGATTTCTCATTCACCTGTTGATGTTGATTCATAAAAAATATTTCATGGTATATTGATGTGGTGATGAGAACTTCCTTTAACATTTATTCAATTTATTTTATACATTTATAGTGAAAAACATGTTAAAAATTGAAACCCCAATTTTAAGGATCTTATTGACATTTTTAGGCCTTCTAAAACACCTATTATGAGTAAAACTTATATCCAAGAGCATATTTCATTTCATACAATTCAATTTGATATCTTGTGGAGACCAAAAAGGCATCCAAATCCAATGTTATAGACATTTTAGGGTGGGATTCAATTTAGTATAAATAAAATGAAATTTCATATAGAAAGAAAGCAATAATAATTTTTGGGGTTTATGTTCTATTTAAAGTTCTTATTCCCTTTCAATCGTATGGTAATATTGTTGGTATGAAATTATTAGTGGCATGGAGGTGATAATTCATTATGGCCAAGTAAATTTCTTACACTATGGGATTGTTTATGAAATCGATATAGAATCCCTTTGGGATTACTTTACAATTTCAAGGGGAGATTTATTTTACATCATCTAAGTGGTATTTCTTTTTGAGAAATTAAAAATATAGTTCTCTAAATTCACTTTT
This sequence comes from Viscum album, assembly GCA_963277665.1. Classification (NCBI taxonomy): domain Eukaryota; kingdom Viridiplantae; phylum Streptophyta; class Magnoliopsida; order Santalales; family Viscaceae; genus Viscum; species Viscum album. The sequence continues at coordinate 1,060,665,614 of OY728125.1, forward strand.
TTTGTCAATGTGGTAATTCTTTATAGAAATATAATTCCTTTGGGGTGTTTGTTCATAAAAGTATGGGGGAGTGGTTACAATTATATCTTATAAATAATAACCCTGCACCAGATTCAATGAGATTTAATTTTATTGAAATGATTAATTAGAGAAATATTAAAATATTTTACTATCTGTTTCATTTCAAATTTTTGCATAATAAATTCATAGTGATTCTATGCTCATATAAGATCTTTGTGTTCCATCCCATAAAGAGTAATTTTAAGAAAGACCATAACTTTATTCCTTCATGGAGGTTTTCCATCACATCAATCCATTGTGTCGGCCCACTATAAATTAAATTTTCTTTGGGGGTCCCCACCAACTCTCATAGAACCAAAATCATATGTGAATATCAATATTAATAATGTAAATGTTGGACTATTTTCAATGGTTCATCACCACAAAAGATCAACATATGTTTATCAACATTATGAAGGATCCTTGTCTTTAATATCTATATATCATTATTGGAATGTTTCCCACCTATGTAACATATATAGGGTTAATCTGCTACACAAATAGACACTTCAACCTCCTTCCACAAAACTCATAAATCTGAACAACCTATTCTCTAAAGGCCCCTCCAATGTTGATAAAAATACATGATTATATTACTATTCAAATTTCTTTTCCACCTTTTGTTCATTTATCCCTTTGATAAAGTGAATTCAGAATTCTATAATAGACCTCCCATTATATTCCTTCCTATATGATGGAATCCACTACATGAAATACATCATTTATTCACATAATAATGAGTAATCTCTCTCTTGAAGGATCAAAAATTTCTTCTATGAAAAAATCATCTCTACTCACATGAATCGATTACCTTAAACTAGTTCCATGTATACCAAGAAACTTATAGATCTTTCAATAAACCTCTCTTATGTCCAATTAATGATAAAAATACATGATCAATCCTTCAATATAGTGTAATTCATAACTATTACACATTGAGTCATATCACTTGTGAGTCAAAATTTTCATCCTCATCAAGGTACCACTGTATTGAGTATGAGTTGGCATATAATTGGTCTCCAATTATGTTCATGGCTGAACTATCATATTACCTATTTAGTGGTCAAAAAATAGGAAGAATCTAAAAGGTTTAATCTTGCATAAGTATCATAAAAAACTATTTTTATGTTTATTTCACCTATAAATCCACTCCATGTGACTTAATACTAGTTGAAATATGTCATATTCATATAACCATAAAATATAATACACCATGGATTTTTATGCATGTTTTTAAAAGGTACATTTATATTCTTGGAAATAAAAACATAAAAGGAACTACCGGGGTCCTTGATTCTCGACCTTAAAAGGATATTATTGGGTCCTGGTCGTCTGACATTAAAATGAACTTATATGGTCATAGATGGACATCCTTCAAAGGAAAACATTTTTTCATGGAGGAATGACGTAAATAGAACTGTATTGGTATATTTTACATGATCTTAAAACATATAAAGTAACCTTTTAAGTGGAACAAAACAACATGGTTTCTAATCCCCTTTATGGGGGATATATAGAAACCCCCTCTCATTACCCTGATCTCGACATTATAGCACTGCCTCCTCCCTAAATGGAAATAAAATCTATATTGACCTATTGTGTGACATTAAACAATAGTCCAACAATACAATGATAAAGAAAATGTGGAAAACATCTGATAAATAAATATGTTCAATCTAATATATGATATTTATTAATGACATTCGTGACAAAGATAACTAGTAATTCTACTACGATGGATTTCACATATAAGTATTACATTTATATGAGATCCACACACTAGTAAATAAGACCATTCATGGGATGAGTTGACCTCTCATCCTCTTGACCTTGAAACATAATTCCAGTGTCCTTATTTCATCATAATGACCATATACAATTATAATTCCTTCATATGGATGAATAATTGCCTCCATGAATGTGTGGGGAAATATTATAATTAAAATTTCCGGTGTATTGTTGAGAAATTTAAATATTTTTTTATATTAAGAGGATTATTATAATATTTAAATATATTTATGGATAATATTTTTAGGGAATGTTTAAAACCCATCAGGTGTTGTGTGAGAATTTTTTAAAAGAAGTTTTTTGTTGACAAGATGTGCATTGTTCAAAAAATATAGAATGATGGTGGTTCTTATTGTTAAAAATTTTAACATCAATAAGAAGTTTATATCGATGAAATTCAAAACTTAAAAATAATTCTACAAAGATATGGCATTTTTAATAGAAATTAAAACGAAATCTTGGAGAGTGAGGATGAGGATTATTTCTTCATACATGGCATGATGTGTTGAAAATTCCAAACATCGATAAGGTTAATCCCATAACATAGGGTGTGTTAATGAGGATAATGCTCGATATGGGAAACTAGAAAGGTAACACACCATGGTTTTCACCATTGTAGAATTATATATCCCATGTGAAAAATGGTCAAGGCCAATATGGTCATAGAGAAGGTCATTATGGAACATTGAAAAAGACAACATGACCAGTGCTACTTCATAGAGCATGGCATGATGTGATGGATGTATGATAATTAAAAATAAACAAAAATTGAATTTGGTGGTGGATTTAGTGTAAGTGAACCATTTCATTGAATACCATTAGTTCAAGGAGAACAACATATGAACGCCCATGTTATAGAGGATGTCCTGGATACTGAATAGGATTATTGTGATACATGGTGAAACCCTATATGATAATTTCAGTAGTTTTGGTTATGCTAAAATTTCCAAATGAAGATGGACATGGTGTGGATCTCGGTGTTGTGAGATTCATGCCCAACTATGAAAAATAGGATCCCAAAATAAGCATTTTGATGGATATGGTGGACATATTAAAGAAGATTTAGAAGTTCCAAAGGTAGAATAAAATCCTAGGAAATAATTATGAATATGGGATTATTGAAGGGCATTTTTTCTAGATATTTACAAGTCACACCATGTTGTACCAGAGTAGGGTGGTTTGGTGGGAGTTTTTCCTGGAGACACACAAAATGTAGAGATAATGATTCAAGAAATACATTAGGTGGATGTTTAATGATAAAAAATCATGTGTCTTTCTATATAACCACAATCCAGTCCAATATCAAATATAGTTTGTATCAATGATGATTGTTGATTAATAAGTGAATTAATTCATGTTTCAAAAGTTGGGGAAGGTATGCAATATAGTTATGTTTGGTTGTAAATGGAAGGGATCATGGAGATGTTTTAAATAAGGGTTATGAGAATTTTTAATGACCAAATGAGGTATAAAATAGTGTCCAATCATTATATCAATATCTCCATTATTAATATGGGGGATTGGATAATTCAGGACAAAAACATGAAAGAGATAATTTGTTCACAAATTAGATATTTGAATGAAATAGAGAAAAGGGGAGTACACACTCCATGTGAACATTTGTAGAAGAATAAAAAATATAATTTTATTCCTAGTGTCATTCTGTAATGAAGAAGGAATTGTTAAAGGATGCATACACATATTTTGAAGGATAATCACCATTAATTCAATGAAAACCATCTACATTCAGAGAAACCACTCAGGATATACAACATAAGGGGCCTATATGACTATAAACAATTTAGAGATAATACCCCAAAGATGTGAAAAAATGTGATGAAAGAAAGTAGTGAACTAAACTGAGGGCAGTGAGCCTTAATTGATAGTGTTTCTAAGAAAAACATGGCAAGGAATTCATCTCATATAAGGAGTGACCTATACCAAACCCCATAATTGTTCAATACATATTGTTTATTTTGGTTCAAATCACATCATTTTTGTTAGATCCTTGTAGTATCCCAGTGCTGGTGAACTAGGTAGATTATCAATTTCATGTGTACATTGTGCAATCACATAGAAATCTCTCCATGAAATCACAATTAATATCTAGTTATAAGGTAAGGTTAAGGGAAAATGTAATTCGATCAAGTCAATCAAAAGAGTGGAAAGTGGGAACCTTAAGGTTAAGAGGTAAACATTCAAATTGTGTAGTGAGATATTTAAGTTAATGTGTTTAAATTCATTTTCACTATTCATACCTTTAATCACCATCCCCAACCCTTTCAGGGTATATATCACCTAATCCCCATGTAGAAACTAACAAGTTATATAATAGGAGGTTTCCTTTTTTATAAATTTCATTTCCCTAGTTGATTTAATTTTTTTTGATGTATAATCATTCCCCGAATTATATAATCATTGTTTCCAAGGAAAAGGGATGGATATAAAAGAATAAGAATTAATATTGTATAACACCATATTGTGGAATAGTATATAGAAAGATTGAGATCATTTGGAAGGTGATTGCAGCCCACAAATAGAAGGTATAAATGTACCTAATAATCAGTTTTTTCTCATTTAATGATGCAACAAGAATATATTAGGAACCTTGAATACAAATTTATATTGATACAACCAATGATGAGGATATCAAAAGGAAAACAATAAGGGAGGAATCTCATTTATCAGAAGAAGTAGACCAACAATTAAAGGAATGATATTTGACACATAAATTGGAAAACAAGTCATTATAAATTAATAATAATTATAAATTGTAAAAGGTGAAGACGATATCTATAAATTTGGAACCCCTTAATGTATATTTGAGAAGAAAATATTATTAACTCAAAATATTTTAAGAACCTGAAGGAAAAGTATGATGTGATGGCTGTTTATATGGATCATATTTTTGAGGAGAATAAAAGGATAAAATAATAAAATAAATTCTTCACTTAATATATTCATCAAATAAAATCTAAATTTATAGAGTAAGAGAACATGCTATATAATCTCAACCGTGTCTTGGATAAAGATATGTTTAGTCTTAAGACTATCAAAGTATAATCTAATACTCAACATTAAATAAAAATCAATAATATTCAGTAGTTACAATATAAATTAGGCTCATAAAAGAAACACTTGTATTTGAAGTTTAATATAGACTAAGGAAATCATTACATATCTTGTTTAATCCACCTTCTGTAGTTGATGTTGAAATAAAGAAGAAGTGTGTTATCTTGGGGGAGAAAGATGAAAATATTCTCATTTCACAAATACCACACGCTATGGGTAAGGATGTTTTTTAGAAATGAAGTAACACCACCATGGCCTGAGAAGAGGAGATATATAAATATTCCAAAGAAAAGGTAAATTTGATAAGGGTATTGAAATTAAAATACAATTAACTCCATAATTGATATAAAAACCCGATAAGGAATCAAAAAAGGCATTGTAACATGTGATACTTTGGAAAGATAAATAGAAATACATTCTTTTTTTCATTAAGGCTTGTTAATAAATCAAATGTTCTAAATATGGAAAAAACATGAAATATCGAGTCACCATAAAAAAGGAGGTATGGGTATTATCCTAATAGTTATTATTGTTATAACCATGCCTTCAGTGTTAGTTTGTGAGGATTTTCAAAGGCATTAAAAATTATATCAGTTGAAAAAAATTAGAAGACCTGTTACCTTGAGATATATATTTGAAATAAAATATAAGGAAGACTCATTTCCTAAATATTAGTTAAAAAGCATAAAAAAGTTCAATAAACCTTAGATATCCTTCAAAGAAAAGAAAATTATTTGGAATTAAGAGAATACATCACTTGACGATGAAACTAATATGGTCCATGGGGAAGATATGTCCTTTATATTGGTAAGAACTAAAAATTGGATAATTATTCAAAGGATATTCAAGTAATCAATGATTTTTAGAGAATAAAAAAATTTCTAGCTGTGAGGGACTAAACTTTTAGTAGTTAATCTTCCCAATAAAGAATATTTTTTTAGTTGGGTTGTGCGTAAGGGAAAAAACTCAAATAATATAAGAGGTGTTAGGATTCCATTATATAAAATTATGGTCTTAATATTAACTATAAAATAAAATAGAAAGGAGGTATGTTAATCCACAATGACTCACCATCACCCTTAACATCAAGATGTTTAAGGTATCCCTATCCCCATGTGATTTAATAATTATATACATTTGTTAAGAATTGAAAATGTAATGGGGATATGTGATCCATGGGGGGATTGTTATTTAAAATAACATGTGATTGTAGATGAAATTAAAACAAGATAATGACAAAAACTAGGTTGTTTAATGCCAAAATAAGAAGATCAAAACGTAAGGAATAGTGGAAACAAAAATAAAACTCATTCACATATTTTTATTTATCTATCCAATGGTTTGGTGTTTTGTATAATCAATTTTTAGTATTTGTAAAAGTTGTTGAGATAGTACAATTTTCCAACAATTGGTACCCCTAAATTGATCTTTAATAATTGGTGTAAATATCTATTGACTCAAGGGGAGTTGTAATGAATATTACATGATATTAATACTTATAAAAAGTTATTGAAGCTTATATAGAAATGGAAATCATAGGGTAAAACTTGTATCATTTATTTAAGAATAATTAACAAGTTAAATCAATTTATTTATAAAGTAGTATGATCCTCACTCAAATATACTCTAATGTTATCTAAAAACAATTTGGTGTTCATGAATGATGGATTTCAAAGGTATTTTTTCATTAAATGAAAGAGACAAGGATATTTGAGCTTTAAATGGTATTCATTAGTTACATGGATAACCGAGTTATTATTTATTAAAACAATTTTTTCATACATAGAGATCATGATCAAAATGTATTGAGAATTTATTTACATCTCATGTTCCAAGTGGTAAATCCTTTAAATGAGTATCTGGGAAAAATATTAAGTAGTGGTGTACATTTCCTTATAGAAAATTTTTATCCTTAAAATAGGGGATAACAATTTGATGTAAAGGGTGTAATATTTAATTAAACAAAAGGATGGAGTATACCCAATTCCATGGGGGTATGAGGAAACAATGTTGAACCAATACATTAAGGGGGACTAGTTCCAATTTCACACAAAAATAGGATAAAAATTCAGATCAAATCAATTTGGATTGAACAAGTTTCATTTAATTTACTAGTAGGGAAAGATAAATTAATGTGGAATATTTTCTCACATTTTCATAAAAAATCAAAATAGGGATATTTTTTGAACCCCAATGAGTTTTGATAGATTTTTTAATAAGAGTTTATTTTTTTAAAATATTTTTATTTTTTGGAAAAATCTTGATAAAAGGTGTACTTAGTTGTTAAAAAATTTAACAACAATGTAGCATTACCTAGGGTAATCCAGATGTGGAATGGAATTATATAAGGATCAAACATGTTCAATGTTAGGGAAAAATAAGTCTTTGATAAGGAATATGTGGACCATTCCTTAGAAAATCCATGGTGTGTCAAAAATATACAACTGATGCAATACCATTCCTATATAATAGGTTTTGTTAAAGAGTAGAATTCGTTGAATTGGAAATTAAATAGGGTACCCACCATGGTGGTACCCTTGGTGGAATTTCATATCACCATTGGAAAATAAGAAATGATATTATGGTCATGGAGAAGGACTTGGTGGATAATTGTGAATGCTAACATGACTAGTGCCACGTCATAGATCTCAGGGTGGTGTGATGGAGGAATGTTTTAGAAAAATATGCACAGTGTGATTATGGTGGTGGTCATAGTTGAAGTGAACTATTATGTTTAAGATCTAAAGTGCATGGAGGCAAAACATGGGGGTCCATGCCGTAGAAGAAGGTGTTGTGGCTCATGAGTTTTTCTTTTAGAAATGGTGAATACCTCCATAGGTGTTTTAGTGGTCTTGGTTAAGGTATAACGATAAGCTAAATACATCCATGATGTGGAGTACATCATGGTGATTTACAATTCCACTAGTGAACAAATGGATGCATAAAGTATGCGCTTTTATGGACATGGTGGAAATATGAAAGAGTATTTCTTAGATCAGAAATCATAAAGAAAAAATAGTTAATATGCCATGGAGGTGGGAGTGTTGAAGTGAGTTTTTCTTATAGATGTACATGCAAAACTATAATGTTCATAAGCAGGTAATTTTGGTGTGCATTGTGATTGGAGACATGCCAAATACTAAGATAATGATACAATAGATGCATGAGATAAATTTATAATGAAGGTACATCAGGTTTCCTTTAGTGAGACCATGACCCAATCTAAGATCAATCATTATTTGTGGCATTAATTATAATGGATCTATTGGTAAATTAATTCACTCTGCAAAGGATATAGAAGGTCCAAGAAGTGGTTATGGTTGACTATTAGTGGACAAGATCATGCGAAAATTTTATTAATGAGGTATGAATGTTTTTAAGATCTTAATCCTGTGAAGACAACATTCTATTAACTAGATAAGGATCTCTCTTATTAATATAGAATTTCAATATTACTAGAGGTAGTGAAGGGAGGTATACTATGTTCATACATTTCATATTCAAGTGAATTAGGTAAAAGGGGATTCATCATTCAATGAGCACATTTGCGGAAGAAAAAGAATGAAAAATAGAATTTACAGTGTCATTATGGAAAGATAAAGATGTTACACAAAGATAAATTCATTTATTTTGAGTGTGAAGAATATAAAATTCAATAGAAATAATTTACATTTTGTGAAAACATATAAGATATGTGGGTCAAGGGACCTACATGTCAATAAAATATGGTGAGATCCTACCCTTCATAAATGAGTAAAGGCGGAGGAAAAATAAGTGGACCAACAATGGTAGTGATCCAAACTTTCGGTAGTGAGCCTTGGGTAATATTGAGTAAACAAAAAACATTTTACTATAGTGAGCCACGGAATAGAGTGACCTAACCTAAACCCCATCATTGTTCATTTTGTGTACTAGATTTTGGTTCACACCACATCATTGTATTGTGCTCATCAAAGTTGTCTGGGGAGAATGAACCAAGTAAAATCCAATATGCCCTATTTACAATCAACAAACACATCAAAAGTGAGTCACGATATCATTATTGAATATATGGTAATAACAGTCTACTAAGTGAAAAGGTAATTGTATCACATTAATCAGAAGAAAAAAAAATGTGATCCTTAAGGTCAAGAGGTGAACATATAAAAAGGATAGTGAGATATTTTAGGTAATTTTTTTCAATGACTTTTTGAATTTTCATACCCTAATTCAACCTTCTCTATGTATTTATCACTAATACCCTAATAGGACCTAACAAAAGTTTACATTGACAATTTTATTTTTTGGGCCCAAATAACTATGTTTGGAATAGACTGGTTCAACATGTATCTTGATCAATTCAGCAGACATGAAACAAGATATAAAGGGGGAATCTTCCTCTATTTCCCATGAAATATAAAGGATTTAAATTCATATGCTTCCATTATATGTTCTTAATAGAGGCCAAGGGTTCAACCAACAACGATTCATTTACTAGTTTGACACTGTTCATGATATAAGTATAGTGCAAAAATGATATTGTTTATTTTGCTACCAATGAGAGAACCATTCCACTCTTGACATTTTTAGGTTTGTGTTCTTATCACCGAATATTTTTTATGATCCTATGGGATTTTATTTTGGTTCATATCTTCAATGATTTTTTATAATATATATTCTTTTCATGTTCATACCTCTTTTGTATTCCTGAATGTTAGGACCATATTAAATATTTTTACAAGGGGATTCTATTTCCATAAGGGTTCATGATAGAAGCCTATTTTTCTATATCACTAGTTAGTAATTCAATATCAATAAATTGAAATAATGGACTTTGGTGGAAAAGTGGCACATTTTGTTACAATTTGATGACTGAAGACAATTAGTTCATCAGCGCCATCCAAGCTGAGTTGAGGTAGGGTCATCATCTAGATATTCAAAGGTTCCTACTCATTTTATATTTTTTTAACTAAAAAATAGTGTCCCAATATATAAAAATGAATTATTAAATAGTGTAATAAACAATTTATTTGGATAGAGTATCCCCATATCCAGTTTAATGCAATGATGGGTTTTAAACAAGGACCACTAGTTTTTGTGTTCACCAAGTCAGTCACCAAATTATTATTATTGATATAGGATGTTTGGTAGGTTAGTATGGGTGTGTTCATGTCACTTCACATTTCATGTTTGATAAATGAAAGTTCACTTATATAATTATCCACTGGAGGCTATGTCCTTGTTCATACTACATCAAACAAGTTGAGGAATGACATGTGTTGGAGATATCCATCATTCAACCGAGAGGGTAGGGCACGTAAATATTGATCTCATTTACTCTCAACATAGATTAATGGTATTGGTAATTTCTTATTGAGTTCTTGTTTAGGAATAAAATTACACTCAATCCAAATAACATTTTTCTGTATTTTTCTTGGGAGTAGAATACACAGAACACTAACAGAAGAATAATTTGTTAAATTTTGACAATTATTTTATTGATGCAACATGTGGTGAAATTATGAATTGTTTTAGGTTTTTTCTTGGTTTTTGTACAAAATTTTAGTTATTCTTAGAAAAATTGTCTTGTAATACAAATTTATATTTGATTGGGAATCTATAGGAAGGACCACTACATTGAATTAAAGAAAAAATTCTGATTTCTTAGTGACAATCGACTAATTAAATTGAACATTTTAAATTTATTTTCATAAATTTTAAAGCCTAAATTATATATTTTGACTATTAGAGGAGTTTGTTTATTAATTGAATTTGGTATGAAATCTTTTATGGGTTTTTGGAAGAAGATTTTGGATTTTCCCATTTCTAATAAGTAGAAGATGTGATTATCTCTCCAAAAAGTCAATCTTGGAAGTGTTTGAGGGTTCACATCTAATTTCATAAAGCGTTTGGTTTGTTGTTGACTTACCACTACATTATTTAAATATATATGGTGGGTTTTGGCTGGTTCATGCCTACTAATAGGATATTATATGAGTTGTTTCGGGAATTCTCATTTAGTGATGTTGTAAATGTGTGTGCCCTAGAACCAAAATAAACAGTGCTTTTCAATTACTATGTCATGAATACAGTGAGTTATACATGATGTAAAATTACCATAATAATATTGATATTTCTGTGTCCACTGTTTACATTTCAATTTCATAATATTACTTATCAAATTAAAAGGATATTATCATCCCTAGGCTTTAATAAGAACCTTGAGAAACTATTACACTAATCTAAAACATATGTACAATGCTCCAGATACATAAAAATTCCCAGAAAAATATATTGTATGACCATATATCTTTGTATTCTCATAATCACTAATAATTCTTCTCTTGATGTTCTTACTAGGTTATTTTGTGTAAACTACATCTTGAGGGATGACTGTAAATAAGAACACTACATGTTATAGGTTTTATTGGAAGTTCCTACCAACGAACATGTGTAATAATGTTTATAAATGAGATTATTTTTAGTGTATATTTTTAATTATGTACCTCGATGAGAGATGGAAACCATGACATCGAATTCATAGTGATACTACTTTGATTGGGCGTGTTATTGGTAGTAAAACATTGATTTAATAATCAAGTTATATTTTTTTCTTCAGAAAGGAAGTGACGTATTGGGTCTAGTTGATTAGGATGGTGGTGACATCAAGAAATCCATGTTCATCGTAGAATAATGTTAATTCATCTTTTAAGCTCAGTGAATAATAAAACAAGAAAAGATGATGACATGAAATGTACATTCTATTTTATGAGACATCTTGAAATAAATTGATTAGATTACATTGCATGTGTTCGTAAGAGAGGTTATCATTGTTATTTCTCTACCTTATCAATTTAGGGTTATTTATGGGTTTCTAGACTTTGCTCATAGTTTTTTAATATTATTTATTTATATTAAGATAAGTTCATAGAGAGTCACATGAAATGTGTATTCAAAATTCCTTTTTTATTATAATGAATTTGTATATAATACATGGTGAGTCCCACTACGGGGTTTGGAAGATATCTGATAATATATTATCAGCAAAAAATAAATAAACTCATATTATTTTTGTTTAGAATAATTGGAATTTAATTAATTTATTAACAGTATTCATATAATATTATGTGAATATATGGGAAAATATATATTGAATGGATATTATTTAATATTAAAGATTCATTTAATATTTGTAAGAAAAATAAGACAATTTAATGTCTCTATTTTATCACATAATATATTTTTTAAAATTATAATTAAATTATAAAAATATAAATGATATTTATGACTCAATAAGTCATCCATAAGAAGTCTTTTATATATTATTATGTGAGTAATACATTCTGGGGTATCGATGATCAATTTTTGGGAATTTTGAACCCCACTATATTACTGAGAGGAATCTATCATGCAAGATAATATTCACTTCATTATTTTGAGAGAACCTATCCTCTCTCTCCTATATCATAGTGAGAAAATCTCTCAATCTAGGCAACTAGACAAAGCTCTCCTTCATGGATTGAAGGAACATCGATGAGGTGATCCAAAGGACATCAATGATTTTTTCGAATCTCTAGGATATCACTAATAATTTAATGAATTAAATTCTCAAAAAAATTCAATGTTTTTTTGGAAAATATAAAAGGATATAGATTTTATGATTTTGAGAAACATCTACCGATGATGATTGGTTGATGAACATAGCTTCAAAACGAACAATGTAATTTTTCTTTTAATTTGTGCTCAAAATACTTCATGTTATATCCACAAGATTTGTATTGGGATTATATTCACTGTATTTCACATCATTACAAAACTGGATGATGAAAATATTAAATCTTTGTTCCATCTACATTTTTTGCACACCACAGTTCCATAAATTGGTATCAAAGGGATCATGATATGTTTTTAAGATAAGAAAAATTATTTTTTCATAAAATTCATGAATAGATCATCATGGAAGTCCCATTCCAGAAGATTGTGATTCAATCCCAAATTGGATCACAATGTCATGTCCATATTATGTTAGAAATTCAAATAAAATCCTTATTTTTGGGTTTCAAAATTTTCAGGTGTTTATATCTATGGTAGAGTGTTTTCAAGAATAAAAAAAATGCAATCTAGATTCTATGGTTGTAATAGTTCTTTATGAACAATCCCTATTTCAACTGGTTGTGAAATTAATTAAAAATTATAAATCCTATATATGTTTTATTAGAAAATATGAAAAAAATTATTGTCTAATGTGTCATGATTAACAACAAGGGTTTCTGTGGGGGGACTTCATTCCAAAATAACTAAAATATATTTTCATCTCCCCTTATTGATAATCCTCCCCTACCTCTGAAACTACCCCCTTTGTTCATGCCACCACAAAGCCTAGAAAACCCTCCATGCCAGCTCCTCCCTCTGGCCCTCTCCTACATTCCACTTCCCGACCATCCCCAACGCAAGTCTCCTCCGTCCTGGCTACCAACTACCCAGTCAGCCACCTTACCTTCTACCATGTACTTGGCCTCACCCACCTCACACTCTATCTACTCTCTTCGTACATACCCGCCCACCATCACACCAGGAATTGTCTCATTTTTTCCTTCCTAATCTTGTACCCTCACCAAACACTGGCCTCTTTGACTAACCAGTGTAGCATCCCGAAAGCGAAAAGCCACCCGAATAGTTCTAACGGGTTGGGTTCCACTTTCATTAGGCACACCTACCTAAATAAAAAATTCTTCCAGCAATCATAGAGGGTTTTAAAAATGTATATTTTGGAGGCTATAACCTCTAGGGATTGATAATATATTGGTCGGAGCATAATAATATAACATGCAACATGACTAAATGACTCAGTATAGTCGAACCAGACCTACATAGAAGATGCACATCCAATATAAATAAACAGCAGAAGCAATATAAAGACAACAGCAGCAGAAAGTAAAAAAAACATCATTCGAGAAAATCACTCATATCCTCTAAAAACAAATGAATCAAGCATCCACAACAGGTCATACATATCAATATACAAAAGGTTGCCTATGGATAATGATTGTGGCTACATATAAAATAAGAATTCAAATACAGATGTTAATTCTAAACAAAAGTAAAAATCTATCCAGGAAATTCCATAACGTCCATTCCAATCTCCATGCCAAATAGTACTATGATCCATTACCTAAGGTTGATCCATTACATGTTCGTAAAACCATAAAGTCTACAAGAACCACAAAGGGCCTATGTAGGGTGTGAGATAAATTTCATTAGGATACCACCCAGTGGTGTGTACACAGTATATGTGTTTTAGTGTATAAGAATATCTAATAAAATTAAACAGTACAATGAAATAATTAAACATAACCTCCACTAGTGCTCAACTGCCACAAGGGTGTGTTAACTTCTTTGGCGAACACCAGAATATTAGAAGCATTGAGATTCCTCAACCCATGTCCTAAGTAACCCCTATAGTCACAAATTTATTTCTATACCTTAGGTCCACCTACATCACATAGCTCAAAACCACATGACTCCTGAAACCTCATATATCAATGTACCAACATTTCAAAGTCACACCAAAACAATAGTATCCCAATCCCATGGACCCCTGCTCAAAAGTTCACATCAGCCTATGACACAAAAACTGTAGAAATAGATATTTCTATCATCAAATAAATATCCTGGTCCATGTCCTCAATCACGGTAAGCCTCATCCCCTTACCTGATAGCCTCATTTATATCTATAGAAGTCTCCTCCCCTTCCATTTGGATTTCTATGACAATCACCCGAAACCATAAATATGTAAACTGCAACTATCAGGGGCATCTACCCACATGATTGGTCAAAACAACCTTATCACAGAGTCAACCTATATTCACATAACTCAATTTTCCCTTTGATCATCATTGGTGAGAGAAAATCACAAAATTAGATCCTAAGCCACACCATCTATGGTACCTCATGCCCCTACGGCCATGTCTCTCAATTCTGATGGCTATGTCATCCAATTATCACAGGCCACACCCAACCTTATAGTCACACTACTTCAACCGATGTCCAAAACTCCCAATACTATTATCAGATCCAGTCAAGAAAAACTAGGCCACAACCAACCTGTGATCATAATCACTCAATCATGATGTTCATACCATCCCATCGTCATGCCAGCCCCATCACAACCCTAATGGTCTCTACATAAGTATTCTAAAACATTAAATAAATACAAATCACATTAAAACACTTTAAGAAATTAATTAAATTTAAGAAAATTAAATTACAATAGCTACCAACTATGGAACATTAGAACAGAGGTCGTCAATTCCTCTAATAAGCTTAATCAATCTTTAAAAAATTAAACATAGAATTTTAAATTGAAAAAAAATCATTTAAAACAATTTCGGCACCCAGACGAAAATATCCCAATGAGAAAAGACCTCTCGCCCAGCCTCACTCAAGTATAATACATATTGGTTATTCCCACATCATCCCAAATTGTGTAACATTTAATTTAATATTCTATATAAGGGTACCACTCAAATCTCTATGTTGCTCTATAAAACTATAACCCCCAAAAGTCGGCGAAAATCCAAAACATGGTATGCACCACCTTTATTAGACTCATAGATATAGGAACATATGATATTTAGGTATAACTAGAATTGGATATCTACAGATTTGAGTTTCCATATTAAAACCTGATATTGTTTTAGACAAAAATAGGGGTCTATAAGAAGAGAGATCCAGAAAGAAGAGGTATGCACAAGGTAAGAATTACTGATATGATCCTGTATCTTCCGACAGATCGAAGAATTGAAAACCGGTGGAGAATATAGAAAAATGGGGGAGAATGGGAGAAAGGGGTGGCTCACCTGTTATGCTTGAACAAGAAATAATAAAGAGGGTGAGAGGAGAGAAAAGAAAAAAAAAAGAAAAAATTCAGAAAAAAAGTAACATGTACAGGCTGTGTGGTCTACATGAGCTATTTTTCAATACATGAAGAATCCATGTGGAAGCCACTTCCTAGAAAACCTATGCTCTCATGACCACCCTGCATGGTTTTCCAAAAATTATGAAAATAGTGCGAAAACCTTCTACAATTCTATAGATTCATCTGCATAGTCATGTTCCCTCACTCGCACAGTTTCCCTTAACCATGCACCAACAGTTACTTCTCAAAAACCATGTCTTTGGGCCACTAACACTATTTAAATGATTCTAAACACCTGAGGGACTCCCCTATACTCTAAACTAACCCAAAAACACAATTTAGAGCCAATTTTACTCTCAGAATTGAGTTCCAACCAATGAAACAATAGGTAGTAGATTCACTAATTGAAAAAAAATAGGTGGGGATTTTTACCCATTCCAAAATCTCAAGTCATTACAATCTCTCCAACATAAGATATCTCATACTCAAGCTATAAATGAAAACATATAGAAAATACCAAACATACCCATCTCGTTCTAACTACCTGGACTACCTCGAACTCAAGGCTATAAGCCAAATTCCTCTAAGATATCCACACCTTAGGAATTTCTACACCCAATCAATCCTGAACCATACCTAAAATCAAAAAGTGTTCCATAAAACTATTTCCTAGACCGAAGGTACTTCTATGATGCATCATCACCCCTGCACCTGCTCAGGTGCTCCTGTCCTGCTCTTGACACCCAATCACATCCCACACTGCATCGTCTCCCTCCTCGATCCCATGGGACCTATGGCACAATAAAGTATCTCATCCCATGGATTCTAAAAAACACCAAGTTCCTTGAACCTCAATCACAAACCACTTCCTTGATGCCCCGATTCCAATGGCACCTGATGTAACTAGCTTCTCTCAAAGGCCTCGATTCTTGAGCACCCCAAACATGCATCCAATGATGCACCAGATGCCCAGAACCTCATATGTGTGTGTGTGTTATCACACACCTAATATTGTTCCCACCCACTGACCAATGTCTAGTTATTCCATTAATATCATGTGCACCTCATTCACTCAAAACTAACATGGCTGAAAAGGCTATGCTAAAAAAGGTATACCTTAACAGGACATTCCAAATGAAATAAAACGGAAATCATAGTCACACACATGGAATACGATTGACTATAATTGGATCACCAGTATACTCAACCCCTGGAAGCTCTACAGTGTACACCTAGCATGAAACACAACTACCTGAAGCCTATCCTCCCTACCGTACTGTAGAATCCACCAACCACTGACCCCACAACTGGGTCCCACTATCTCTACAAAATCCTCCACGTAGAGCTAAACCTCAGCTACCCTCACCTGATTCTGATCTCGGAATGACCCTAGACGCCTAAGTCTACCCAATTCCTTGTCTTCTGGCTGTATGAGAAGGCTTCCTCCAGAACCTTTCATGATTACCAACTTTCCCACATGTATGGAACTCCATTGGAGGTCGATCACAATAACTATAGACATGAAATGGATTCTAACACTAAAAAAACCACTATTGAGCAAGAAAGAGGTGGTATCGACAAGTACTTGTCCATACCACCCTTCTGAAGCTCATCCTAGGCTCACTTACTACCATCTGAACCATCATCTAAATCCACTACCCAACCCATGTGATTCCTACTCATCAGGTTACCCTCGATTATGAGTTCTTGATTCACCATCTTTGAGAATGAGGATATCCTAAATATGTATACCTGCACCTGAATGGGGTGACATGAACCATAAAGGAGAGGTCACCGAAGTGAAAGAATCAACATAGTAAATGAAGGACATGTCACCCAACTAAATTCTCAAGAACTCATGAGCTCCCTCCTATATCAGCATCACTAGAAAAATGTTCTCATAAAAACTTTCCTCAATGATCTTAAAGTATAATCCTTTATGTCTGTTATCCTGAACCTTCACATCCCACAAAATTTAAGATGTCCCTCTTAGCATATATATCTCTAGATTGACCCTCCACCCTGGAGGCATCTCGAGATTCTTGAAGATCATCTGCATGCTTTCAATGTAGTTCTCAGCTTCTTGTAGACCATCCTCACCCTAAAAAGTGGCGGGTTCTGCAACTAGAACTGCCAAGTTAGAGATTTCATCGATGGATCTGATCCCTAATAACTGCTATTTTTTCCCTACTGAACAAATACAAGGATGGATTGGATCTGCTTGTTAAGACATAGCCTGAGCGTTGTTAATCCTGGAAGCCAGCCAGCCAGTATAGGATCCTGAACCTGATCATGTCCTTGAGCTTCTACCTGCGGCTCATTCTCTTCTTGACCCTTAGGTGGATGTACTTGTGCATGCTCCTACGACATTGTAACATAAGCCACCTGACACTCTATCGAGTTGTCTTGGAGGAACCCACTGAATACCATTAAATGGCCAGACATACCATATATATATATTTAATGTAGATAGTAATGTAGTAAAAATGAATAATATAAAAAATAACCTTACTCACTCACATCACAACTATGTCCATAGCATCCCATCCTCTTGGCCTCCTTACCAACCCTCAACAGAGCCTAGTATCAAAATATCCACATGCCATGCCTATCCTGAAAACCAACATTGCCTTAAACTGATGACCTATTTTCCCAATTCGGGTGATAAAAATCACTTTAGTCATAATATCTACCTACTATTATAAAATCCATACCCATTCTTCATGTCACATGAAATTTAACACAAATTTAAATCATGGAACTTCACATTGCATAAAAATACAATTCTATCAGGAATTTAACCTCTTTCACAAAAAAATTGACATATATCACATGGTATTATAACTTCACAATGCATACATGAATATTTAAAATTTAAATACTCTAAAAATGTGCCTATCAAAAGCCAAACAACTAAGCCTTTCCTTTCCAGTACAAGGTCGAATTCTCCCTTACGACACTGGGTCAAATGTCACATATCACAACAAAAAATCATTGAAAACCAAGTAAGATACCAAGGTGCAAATCGTATAAATTGTAATCTAATAAAATGATAAACAACATAACTCACCCAAGGTAACACAATACATACCCCGTACATGGGGATACAGGCACCAAAGAACATGTTCGAATCCAGTTCTAACAGGGATATATCTATATTTTAACATAAACCCAAATAGTAATACCAAAGAAAAAGGTAAAAGAAACTATTTTGATACAATTCATAGAATCCTTGACCCAAAAAGGCACTTAAATAGTGCTAATGGTCTGGGTTCCACTGGCCTTAGGTGAACCCCTCAGAATTCAAAATGATTCCAACTAGAAGGGAGGCTATAAAAAGGTATAGTGGGGAGGATATACCCTCTATGAATAGATAATATATTTGTCCAAGAATAATAAGATAACTTGTAACAGGAATAAATGACTTACTAGACTCGAACTAGTCCCACATAGTGGAAGAATATCCAATATCAATAAACAACATAATCAATATATAAACAACATAAGATGAAAGTAAACAGAGAATCATGCTGGTAAATTTTTTATAGACACTAAAAACAATCCTTTCGTAAATCCATATAAGGTCATATTCATAAATATACAAAAGGGATCCCATGGATAACCACTATATAAACATATAAAATAAGCATGCTAATATAGGAGTGAAATAAAAACAAAGGAAGAACTACAGCTATGCATGACCTCAAGGTCTATGAAAAATAGTACTATAATCTAGCTCCGAAGGCTGATCCTTTACCTGTAAATAAATCCATAAAGACTACATGTATCTCGAAGGGCCTTTGTTGTGTGTGAGATGAATCCTAGTAGGATACCACCCAGTGATGTGTACTTAGTATTTGGGTTTAAGCAGGCATGAATCTCTATGAATACTAAATAATACAGTTAAATAATAAAACACAACATCTAATAGTTCATAGAAGCCACTGTGGAGTGTCATCTACTTCGTCTAATTCCATAATATCATAATAAAATGGATTATTTGGCCCCTGGACTATGGCACCCCTATAGCCACAATGTACCAATAAACCCTCAGGTCCACCCCAATCACATATCCCAGCACCACGTGCCTCCTGACACCTCATTTCACAATGTACTGACATCCTGAAGGCATGCCCAAACAAGAGTATCCTGGTACCAAGGACTCCTTCTTGAAAGCTCACATCGTTCAATGGCATGATAAATGAAGGAACATCAATGTATTTCCTCAAATTAATATCTAGGCCCCTGACCTCAATCACGATGATCCTCATCCCCCAAACTAATAGAATCATTTCTATCAATCGAAGGCTCCTCACCTTCTACATGGATTTCTACAGAAATCACCCCAAACCATAAATACCAAAACAAAAACAATCTGGGGACTCTACCTACACTAGTGGTCAACACCATGGCGTCACAAGGTCAATCGTTGTGCACAAGACTCAATTGGTGCATTGGAAATCACCGGGAGGCGGTAATCACCATGTTAGAACCTAATCCACATGATCTATGGAATATTGTGACCCTATGACCATGTCTCTCAAATCCTATGGGCATACCATCTAAGTATCACAAGTCATGCCCAACCTAACAGACACACTAACTCAACTGAAATCTGCAATGCCCCATCCTATGGTCAAACACACTCAAAAAACTCTGGTCCATGCCCAACCTGTGATCATCATCACCCAATCCCGATGTCCATTCCATCTCAACCTCAGTCCAATCCATTCACTACTCCATGTTTCTAGTCATATGTAATCTCTAGCATTACACAAATATAAATCAGATCAAAACACTTTAAAGTTGTAATTAAATTTATGATGATTGAATTACAGTACATACAACCTATGGAACATCAGCACAGAGGTCTTTAATGCCTTTAACAAACTTAATTAGGCTTTAACAAATTAAACATAGAAGTTTAAATAAAAAATCTTTTAAAACCATTTCGGAACCCCCGTCCTAAATATCCCAATGAGCAATGACCTCTTGCATGTCCTAGAAACAGAATAATAGGTATAGGGTATTCCAAAAACAACCCACACTTTCTAATGGTCAATTTAATATTCTATAGTAGGGTCTTTCTCAAAACCCTCCATTGCGCTAAAAATCCACAACCCCCAAAAGTCAATTAAAACCAAAAAAAATCTATGCACCACCTACCATAGACTCATAAATGTTGGCACGTCTGATATTAAAGTCAAAATCAAAGAGGATCTACCGAGATATTAGTTTCTGTCTTAAATACTAAAATTGGATTGAATGGAAACAGTGGTCCATATGATGATAGATCAAGAAAGAAGAGGTATTAATGAGGTTATCCTTGCAGATATAATCCTAAAACTTTTAATGAATCGAAGAACAAACAACTGATGGAGAAGATTGATCAATGGATGATAAAGAGAGAAAGGGGTGGCTCCCCATCTCTATACGACCTAGAAGGAAGAAAAATGTAGAGAGGGGAGAAAAAAATAAAGAGAATCTTTTAAATAATAATCATGTATAGGTTACACAGTTTACACACATGGTTTTCCAAACTATGCCGCAACCGTGAAAAAGCCATTTCCTAAACCCCTAGGCTCACATGGCTACCTTTCATGTTTTTCGAAATCATGGAAAAACCATGTAGAAAACTTCTTCAATTATGTAGACACATCTGCACATCCATGCACCCTAACTTGTATGGTTTCCTTTAACAATGTTCCTGCAACCACATCCCAAAAACTAGGCCATTAGGCCTCTAACCCTGTTGAAACACTTCAAAACACCTGAGGAATTAACCTAGCCTCTAAAATAACATAATAAATCCTTTAAAGCCAAGGAAACTCTTAGAATTGAGTTATGATCAACAAAAGAAGTAGCATTGCCTCTAATTGAAAAAAATAAACTGGGTGGGGATTTTGATTAGTTCCAAAAACCTGGGTCATTACAACCAGACCACTACCTTCCCTTCCAGACAGATCCCCTGTGGATGTGTACGAAGATTCTAACTAGTCAAACCATGGGAAATAAAGGTTTAACCAACACATGTTAGTGTAGTTTAGGTCATTCCTGACCTTCCTATCCCATTTCCATTCTAGATAAGGCTCATAATCCTTTTAAATGATTTTCTAGGCTAGCATAAGCTTGATAACACCAAAAACAATTAACATAAGAGAAAAATATTCCAAATATTTAGTGAATTTTTTGAAAGATAATTAAATTAAACAATAAGAATGTGTGATAATTTTTTTAATATAAATTAAAATGAATTAAACAAATTTATTTTACCCCCTTCATATATATTTGTCAAAAACATTATTTTTATGATGCTTTTAATTTTCACATAAACTGATCTTGAGAATCGACTAAAAAATGTGTATCTGGATTTTCAATTATATTATTATTTATTTCACTTGTGTTCATTTCATGTAATATTTAAATTAATTTTGATAGTTTGTGCATTACGTTTTATTATCAAATATGTATAAAGAAGTTCATGTCCATCAGAATAATTCATTATGTATTTTACACATTCTTGAGACCCAATTGTTTAAATGTTTTTATTTATTTATTATGTCAAAGAAGTTGTAATATGTTGACACTATCGAGACAATATGATATTCCAGGTGATGTGAGGATACAATTCACCTGGGTGTGAGATGCGATATGAGCTATAAATGGATTGTGTATTCTACCATTAGGTTCATGTTTGATCCATTGTGAATAAATGGATAAACCAGGAGAAAATGCCCAAGATAAGTCACATAGTTTATTTACTTTTTTATTATTTGTTATTATTATATGAATATTATTATATGAATTGTAAAATTAATTAATAAACAAAATTTCATAGATTACATCAAATTGAGTCAAGGTTATTTTTTTCTATTTATTTCATAGTCAGTTGTGAGTTAGATCACATAGTATGTACTTATCAGAAAGAAAATGAATTCATTCATTGATAAATAATAAAAAACATCAATGATATATTAAGTCATAAAACCTTTTTCATTTTAATTGGAAAAAAACTTGGTGTATAAGAGGGATCATCAACCCTATTTAAGGGTGCATGCTTCTAGTGAGGAATTCTTTTGAATGTGATCAGTTGACTTAATGAATTATGGAAAAAATAAGATATCATGGCTATATTTTTTCATATTTAGAGGAATATAATTGTGTAAATCAATTTTATAATTTCTAAAATATATTAAATAACTCAATATTTTAGGGAGACACAAGATAATGTGGCTGACCAATTGAACACCTATATTAAAACTCACTATCTAGTCGCATTGTCATAGCTAGTACAATGAGGAGAGGTTATAGTGGTCCCTTCTACTATAATATACAAGAAACTGGGTATTATTATTCCTGTAGTGAGGGATAATGGTTTTCAATAAAATAGTGGGAGACATTTAGTGATTTCATCAATAATTTATAATATTTAGTCGATATGTACCACTAATCTTCTATTGATTATTTGTTTAGAAAATGTAATGTAATACCACAAATATACTTTTTTACCATTTTTCAAATAACATGTCCCCACCGAAAAAAATTTATAAGAGTAGTATATGTGATTTGGAAGGGATGATATATGAAATTATATGTTCTAGATTCCCCACTACCTATTAAGTCACCTCATGAAGTGAGGGTGAGAAAAATAATAACAGGAGACTCTTGTAAATCACATATGATGTGTTCATCATAATATTATAAAAAACATATAATGTGTTGTGGAAGCATCATTATAACATTGAATATATCACATGTTGTCACATCTCAAAGAATTTATCTAGGAGAAAATTATGAGACATATGAATGGGGTGATAATTACACTAAATACATTTAATGTGAATGATGGATGACAATCATCTAACACATCCCTTTCATAGATATATTCACATAATTATTCCAATTTCATTTAATATTATAAAATTAATATTTTAGAAAAATGCTTCATTACCTTTTCAGTAAGGTTCAGCAAGAAGTTATGAACAAAATCATTAATCTTTAGTTCATATGGTGAAAGAATAAAAAGAAAATGTGAAATGTCCAATAGAAACTATGATGAAAAAGGAAACCTTTAACATCTTTAAATGATAAAGGGGTAATCATTATATAGGATGCTGTTTTGTTCTCTTATCACAAAATCATTCTATATAAGACAAATTCAATGAACTAAATTGAAGAAGCACATAATAACTTCTTATTAAGGTATATTCATCAACTATAAGTTAGGGTATATGTTATAGTTTTTATGTAATTAACACTGAATGATTGTCCAATATATTTATCCATATATTTTAATCATGTTTGTATATAAATTTTATAATAAGTAAGTTTAATTATCCAAACAGTTGTGAAATGGTGATTCTTATGTCAGTGTTGAGAACTAAACAACTTCTAATTGACTATTTTAATAGGTATAATTTAACATTTTATTGAGATTTATCAAAACAGTTTTCTTGCATGTGCTCTAGACACACAGATAAATTATTCTAGTTTTGGAATTAATTATTATAGTATTTCCAAAACAATTAATGGTTTAATAATACACGAATCATTAAGAATATGTAATTAATATAAAATAAAAGACTCATTTATACTAGTTTTTGGTAAGATAATTCATTACCTAGAAAAACTAAAATTAATTATTAAGGACTTTTCTATAATGGTATTTAGAATCTTTAGAGTTAAATAAAATTATTATTATTGACAAATATACATATTTTCCTTTGCATAATGAAATATTTTGGAATAAAGGTAATGCATATTTTTTTTGGAATTATTTTAGATAAAGAGAATTAACTATTCCAAGGAAGAGGTAGAGGTAAATAAAAATACTTCATCAGATTCATTAAGATAATTAAGGAATGTAAATGTAGAGGTACATGAATGGTGAAAATATATGAGTAGTTTCAAACACATGTTCTAAATAATATATTTAAAATTCATACATAAATCTTGAAATTTAGAGTATATTTTTTTAAACTGACATTTTCTTATACACGTCAAAGTAATGATGTTACTTTGGAGAATCAATGATGAGTATTTTATTATAAAATTGATAAATAAAATGTAGCATGTATTAATTCCTAAATACACATTTCCTTATAGACATTAAATTCCTGATTTAAATAAAATTAAATTAAATTTTAATATTCATTTTTATTGTAGATAATTCCATTATTTTTCAAGGAATGCATCGTAGATAGTGGCATTATACAATAACCATGTTCAAACAATAGTGAAAAATTGGATACTATATGAGATAGAGTATGATATAAATTTATAATTTCAAACTGATATTTTATGATATTCAAATATTATTTGAAGGAAATAAAGAAACATGCATCAATAAAAAATTAATGTTAATCTAAGTTATCATCCAAAAGTTCATATAGGATATTATAAAATTCATAATATAAAAAAGTGATACTAAAGTGATATAATTTATTTATATACATGGCTATACATCTCTTTTTTAGATAAGAGGATTAATATTGACTTGGATTTAGTCATTTCCAAAGATGCACTAATATTTTTCAAAGGAAAATGTTCTACAAGAGCATGGGGAAATGGAATTTTCAGAAGAAACCTACTATATATAAAATATAAAACCATGTAAATTGTTTTAAATTCACCAAAACTAGTGATACATTTCACATTTAGAACAATAAATCCTAAATGTGACCGTTAAATGGATATAAGCTAAGATTTAAATGTTTAATAAAAATTCATTAATAAATTCCATGTTTCAAAGAACATGTGATTAGTATATTGAATGTTTCAAAAAATGGTACTAAAGTGGTATTCAAGAGAAACATTTAATGGGTGGTATAAGAGTGGCACCAATATGAATCTATTGGTTATACAAAGTCATCATTCCTAAATACATTAAAATTTTCTTCTCTTCAAAGATAATAATTTCTATGATCCTAATATTGGGAATTAGATTTCAAGACCACTAATTGTGGATTTTTTCTATATATTTCAACTAGAAAGTGTCGGTGACACCATTTAATACAAATAAAAACTATAAGTTACTATAATCTAGCTGTGGTTTGAAGTAACAAACAATATCATTGAATATTCATTTGGAGTGAATTTTTTAAATATTTTTATAATGGGTTAGTGGGAGAACCAATGTTTTCAAGTAAAACATGTGTGAATACATATGGAAAATAGTTATTTGTATTATATTTAGTTATGACTATAGTGAAATTAACCCTCAAATGATTGAATTAAAGTAGAAACCTATGTTCTTGGGAATGAGATCTACTGAGGTTGATCTCACTATTTGTTATACCTATCCACTACTACATATGCTGACAACGTATTAAAAAATACATGTTGGAAAATTCTAAAACTGAAGTTTTACTAATGTAACATCAAATAACTATTTCCAAGAATACATGTATAATACAAAACAACATATAATATGGTGACTATAATTCCATATGATTCTGAAATGGATTAATCACATATTCCATGTTATGTACTAAATTTTATACTTACAACACATGCTTTATTATAAGAAAATATCAATTTTATCCAGTATAAATGTGTGGGTAGTAGTCAAGACAATCCAATTTTACTTGGCATAGTACAATAGATATGTTCATGGTACTTGGAGAGGAAGGTACCACAATTTTTTGGGGACTCAAACTAGTCTACCATTGGATCAATATGATCTAATATCACAATCAGTCTAGAGTGATGAGAAATATAATATTATTCAAGGCATTGGTATCCATATCTACAAATATAGAGCGTGTTGCAGCTTAAATTATAGATAATGAAAAAGCGTAAAATATTTATTAATTTTCTGAAGTTCTTGTAATCACACCTAATAAGTACAGATTTATCATTATATAATTTATGATAGTTTTACTACTATTATAAGGAAAGATTTCATATTTTGACAGAGGAAAAAGTGAATATACTCTACGAAATCATCTCATAAGGAGTCTTACTCGATGAGGTGAAGTATTAATTATCATATTTTTTAAGTATCAAAGATTTTGTAGGACAAAAAATAAATAAATAACCTAGTTAAAGTATGATACTATCATGTAAGTGATAAAAAGGCTAGTCAGTAAGGTGGATATATTGAAATGCGGAGTTATATAATTGTGGGTTCCCTAGACTTGACTTGAATAGTAATTTTTTATTACTGCATCTTTTATAGAGTTACCTATACATGATATAAATTTACCATAATAATGTTAATAATTATATTTACAATAATAATATTTTAATGACCTCGGATTATTTATCATATAAAAAATTTATAGGTATTTCCAAACTATAATTAGAATAATGAGATACAAAGACATTAATCTTGAACTTATATACCATGGTCCATATACATCATGATGACATGTAATATATTATGTATTTCTATTAGGAGTTGGGGAAAATAATAAATTAAACTACTTCTCATGATTTTTTATGTTATTATCTCAATGAGAAGAGATCATGAGGATTATACCAACTAAAAGGAACACCACATATTACAGGTGTCATTGGTAGTTCAAATTACTAAACACACGTAATGGTCTCCAAAATTTATATTATAATCAATGTATACTATTTTATTACATACATTAATGTAATATGAAAACTATGGAATTGAAATCATATATATGTAGAATGTGTTGGGTGTGTCATTGGTGTTATGACATAGAATTAATAATCAAGATAGGATTTGTTCCATTTAAAATGAATTGAAATATCATTCTAAGATGATCAAGATGTTAGTACCTTTACAAAATCCATGCCTATAGTATAAGAAGATAATTTTTTATAGTAAGTTTAATGAATAAAATGTAAGAAAAGATGATGAAGAAATGTGTTCAATCTATATTATGTGATATCATGACATAAAGGGATTATATTACATGGTTTGTGTGCATTGGAACGATTTTCATTTCAATGAAAAAACATTATCTCATTAGGGGAATTGATGGGTTGCTAAAATTCACTCCCACCTTATGAGTAGTATTCACTACTATTGAGATAATGGTCCAGACTGTCTCTCATGTAGGGTAGAATTGACTACATTATTTTAAGAATTCCTCCCTCCCCTCTCCAGTATCCTAGAGAGAGAGAGGATCTTGATCCAAGAAATTGGACGATGCACTCCTTCACGCATCAAAGGAACATTGATGTGTCGATCGTTGGGAAATAGATGGCATATTTGAATATCCAAACAAGCACATAGAATCTAAAAAAATATGTTTTCATTTATTTTCAATCCATGTGTGGATTATTTGAAGGAATATTTCCTTAGTTCCATCAAGAAACAACCATCAGTGAAAATTAGTTGATTAATGTGGCTTCATATCGAAGGAGATAATTATTTGTTTTATTTTTTTAAAAATTATTCACATGGGATCCTCAAGAATTGTATTGGGACATGTGTCACCAGAGTAGATGAAGATGCATCAGTAAGTGATGAAATATTTTAAATCCCCAATCCATCTACTTATTTTTCCCTTTGGTTCCTTCATTTTTTTAGAGGGACCACATGAAGTCTTTAATCCCTGAAAATTTGTTATTATATTAATTTAATGAATACATCATTATGATAGTACCAACTCCATAGAAAATAATTCAATCAGACATCAAATAACCACATTGTGGGCATTTGAATTTATAAATCGGATTGGATTTCATGTTTATGGATGTCATATTTTGTGACTTTTATTTTCACTAATTGATTTTTACATGGATATCTACTATTTCGGCCAGATTTCATTTTCCTAAAAGTTTTCTCTAAAAAATTACTATTTCCATCAGTTTTGGAATATATTTAAAATTATATATCATATATCTATGATATTTGATATTATAAAAATAACAAAAAATAATAATTATTTAATGATGAAAGACTAATAGAAAAATGTGGGGGGGGGGGGTTAATAGAGGGGGATAACTACATGAAGAAAAACATAAAAAAAATTAAAAACTTTTGGCATGCCCCTATAGCCATCCCTTCTCTATCGTTGGTGCCACCCACTCTACATGACACAAACACTAGGCTCAGTTAACCTGTTTCTCTACAACATCTTGGTGACACTCCCACACATGTTGCTTCATATCTAGTCACCATGTTCAATTCCTGATACCATAGTCCTCACCTTTTTGTGACCCACATATCTTACATGAACTCCACTAAACACCCTCATTGTGCCTGAAAATACCTTCTGATGATCGGAATAATTTCATGTGGCCTACCGTCTAACTATCCTTTCCCCACACAAGGAACCTCCTTCCTGGTGACAAAAAACGAAGTACACTACCCTCCCTGTTATATCATGTGTGGCCCCATCTTCTTACCTCTCCATCTGTTTTCTACGCTCAAGGACACCTACCACTACACCTATCCACCCAACAACGTTTCTGTCATGGAAATACCTCATTCGGTCGGGCCTTCGATTGGTGCTTCCTCACATGGTCAGGCCTCCTACGGATGTGCAGGGATCCTCATGATGATTAACCCATAACCAATCTAGGTTTTCCTGGCCTTGGTCAATATGGTTGTTCCCTACTACAATTGTCCAGTCGAATTTCTAGTCCAAAAAAGGCTTGAAATCCTTTTTTGGAATTTTCTAGGCAAGTGGGGGCCCAAGAACACCAAAAAAATAATTTAAAATCAATATATTTTAAAACATATGTTATTTGTTTCAAAATAATTAAATTATATAATTATAAATAGTGATGTTATTATTGGAATATAAATTTAAATGATACAATTCAATTAATTTAAATCCTTCAACATAAATTGATCGAAAATTTATTTTTATAACACATTTAAATTCTATACTAAATTATTCTGAGCATCGATCAACCAATGTATATCTTGATTTTTTAAATTATTTATTGAAATTTTGTTTTATGCATGAAATAATTTTATTTATTCTCATGGTATACACATCTTCTTCTCCAAAATAACATGTACTAGGGCCCACCCATCAATACATATAATTTTTTATGTATTTTATACATTTTTTATACCCCTTCACCTATGTGTGAGTATTTTTTTTATTTAAGTGGATAAATTTTACGATTTGGACTAGGCCAAGATGAGCTGGTATTAAAGGCAATATAGTGATAAATTGGACTGAGGGGAAAGTTATAATAATATTTAGATATGACTTAGGTATTTTACAATTATGGTCATGGTTGATCCATTTAGAATAAATGGGCAATCCAATACCAAAATCATAATATTACTCATATAATATATCTAATTTGTTTCATTTTTTATAATTATTTTTTAAATATGTTAGTTTCTGTGACCATACTGGAAAATTTACAAAAAATTCATATATTAATTCAAATTGGGAAATGATAATTGTTTTATATTTATTATATAAATAGTTTTGAGTGGAATCACAAAAAAGTGATGTAATAAATACTAAAAATAGTATCAATTAAAAAAAATATTTTTCTACTTTAAAATATTATGTTTTTGATTTTATTTTATTAATTTAAAAATCCTTAATAAATCCTCCAAAACCAATAATATATTTTAATATTTTGATATTTATTCTTTATAAAATTGAATAACTTATACATCACCAGGGGTATTATTTTTAGTATTTTAGTACTTATTCTTACAAAATAATGAATTCAAATCCTATTTGCTGAAAACCATGGGGAAAACTTGGGATATTTTGTGGTTTGAGTAAATTTATCTTATATCATCTAAAAACCTTTGTTTGTATATTAATAAAGAATTCTTCTCTATTTTTTCTATAAAAACCAAATAATCCCCAATTATTCATCACTAATGACCCTAGAAGCATGATGTTCCTCCACAATTCCCTCCATTGAACCATTCAATGGTTCCCCAAACACTTAAGAACCTATTCCAAATATTTTAGGAGGGATACCTCAAGGTAAGGGATCTTCCCCATCTTTTCATTTTTTAAAAAAATTATTTATATTATGCCTTGTGATTTACAATTCTTTTTGTTGAGATATTCTATTACCCATACCTATTATTATCCTTATGAATTACATGTTATGAGATACCCCTTTCAATATCATTAATCTTTTCTATGAATCATTATCTATACTTCTTATGCTGTTAAGATTGTCGTGTGCTTCTTGCATGCCAAAAATTTCAGTTGTGAATACCCATACCCATTCTCACTCAAGGTATTCACCTTTCTGTACCTATAATTCATCGATTTGGGTCATCTATTTATATAACCCAAAATCCTTAATCATGGGTTTAAATTTTATGAAATTAATTCTTATGTTGAATGTTCTATGTAACACCCTTATGCATGTACATGATATGAAAATGACAAGTGGACGAAAAATTATATAGCCCTCCAATTTATCAAGTAAAATCTTATCTTATTAGAATCTATTTTGGGTTAATGAATGTTTATTCTAATCACATTATGTTACGATTTCTTATTGGTTAAAATTTAATTACTTTTATGATGACCTATTGTTTATTATTTCTACATTACCATGTTACCCTTCCATTATCATCTTATATCATTCTTTGATGCTCACATTTATGACTCTCATCCCTATAATGTTAAGATTATATTTTTATTCTCAAAATGGTATTTATTTCATTATGTTATGATTTTATCATTCCATTAATGGGATTTATAGCTTACCACTTTCTTATATACATCCTCAGGTTATCCCATACAATTTTATAAGGTCAATGAAATGTAAAAGTCTGTTATGTGGTTTTGTTTAATATTTTTTATTTTATTGTTTCTAGATGTTATTATATAAACCCAATGATGAAAATACACTAGGCTCGAGGATATTGTAGGGTTTTATTTCATTTAAATTTATATAATAAATCATAAAATTCGGTTTATGCAAGATAATGTTCATCATAGTTAGTATTAGATTCATGTCTTGTTATTTTTGGGATTACAATTAGAAACCTCTAGTGAAAGTCTTAAGGATAATACTAAACAAAGTAAAGCATTGCAAAATTTTGTTAAATCTTATAGAAATTGGTTTACAACAAAATATATCTCTATTTTTATACTACAAGTGGATCTATCATAGGAAAATGTTTACTTAGATTTAATAACCCTAAAAAATGTGAAATGAGCTAGACTTGACCATCACCTGATGCATGACAACAGGCCTTACTACACAACTGATTTGACACTGCAAGGATATATTCCTTTTTGAATTTTAAATATCATTATAAAACATTATTTAGGGGATAAAAATTCTTATAATAATTTATGTTCAGAAATAATCCATGGATTACTTAGATTGAAACCTATAAAATCAAAAGTTAAGGATTATATCTAATTTAGTGTTTATCCTTTCAATTATCAAAATTCCCTTTTATTTTTAGAATAGTTTGAAAATTGTCATCCCTAACTCTATTATAGATGAAGTAAATAATTATAATGAAAATAAAATTATAAAATTTATTCATATCTGGAACATCAAATGTCTTTTGGGATAATGGATTTATGAATTATTTCATATCACATGAGTTTAGTAGAACAATTCAAACACCACCAAAAAACATGGAAAAAAATATATCAACGAATATGTAAAATAGGGAAATTATTTCATCCCATGTATATAAATCATCTCTTATCAAAATTTGTGGGCCAAACTTTCTATAAAACCATGTGATCTACCCTTTAATAGATTTTGATGTTATTCTGGGCATGGATTGGAATTCCTTGTATAAAGCCAGCATAAATTTATAAGAGAAGTAAATAACCCTACCTAAAATAATCACCCCATAAATATATACAAGTGAAGTAAGGTTGATGAATATCCTTTTGTATTTTCATCTCAACCCTGGATATTACTTCCTTCGGAGTAGGAATATCTATCTCAAATGACTGATTGTAAAGAAAAGACCATCCCTGATGACATGCCCATTGTATAGGAATTCACAGATGTATTTCCTAGAGAATTTATTTGTCTTTCTCCTAGTTGGGAGGCTGATTTTATGATAAAAAATATACCAAAATCATTGATAATATACAAGAATCCATATAAAATTATTAATATTTACCTTCATTAGCTGAAGGAAAAAACTCTATGAGAATCTAGATAAATGATTTATGTGCCCAAGTGCATCATTATGTGATGCACCAGTCCTCTTTATCAAGAAAAATGATGGGTAAATATACCTCTGTATTGATTATTGTGAACTCCAAAAGTCTCTATAAAGAAAAAGTGTCCTCTATAATGGATTGATTACATATTTTATTTCCTATGTGAAGACTAATAATTCTCTATAGTGGATCTTTAGTCAATATATTATAATGTATGTTCAAGAGGGTGGATATCCCCAAGACAACTTTTATAGAAGGTATAAGAAATATGAGTACATTTTAATTCTATTTATACACATTTATTCTAAAACAAAATTTATGGAATTAACAAATAGATTCATTATGTATTACATCAAAAAAAGTGTAGTATTTATAATTAACATTTGTATCTTCTCTAGAAGAAATGGGAATGTGGATCATTTGGATGTTGTAATAAAGGCATTTTGGAATGAATATATGTATGAAAATTACCCTAAATTTTTTTATAGGGATCAAGTAACAATATAGGGTAATGTTTTCCCCATTAAAGGGATATATGTGGATCCTTCAAAAATCAAGGTAATTAATGGATGGACAAGACAAACCATTCTGATATAAATACCAATTTTACAATTATTTTCTTTGTAAAATTGTTGATTTGTGAGAAAATTATCATGATTATCAATCCCACTAACTACGATAACTCAAAAGGGTGTCATGTTTTTATGGGATGATTATTTTGAAGAGAGAATTAAAGAGTTTAAGAAGAGGTAAATCACAGCACCTATAATCACATACCCACCAGAATGGAAGTATTTTTTTATCTATAATGATGATTCCAAAAAATGATTAGGATGCTTAATAATTCAAGATAAAGTAGATACATCTTATTCATCCATCCAGTTAAATATCCCTATGTATAATTATCCAATAGATAGCCTATAATTTTATATAGTGATCTACATGTTGATGACTTGGAACCATTATCTATATGAGGATAAGTGTGGAAAATATAAGTACCATAAAAGAATCGAGTGTATATTCACAAAAAAAGAGAACATTATTCAATAATGTTGGTGGTTAGATCTGATCAATGATTTTTATTTTTTAGTCTATTATAATCTAGAGAAAGAAAACAATTTGGCAGATTCCCGGAGTAAAAAAGGATCCTAGAACGCTATCCATGATTTGGATTACAAGGGATCCAATATTCTTGGATATAAAATTGATGGAAATGAAATTAATAAAAGGATATTCATATTACCTTAATTAAATAACTACTCAACCATCCATTCCTTGAGGATCAAAGTGTCCCTGAAATATGATGAGGTGCTATAGAAAAATATAGAAAATATTATAGAGTTCACTGATTCAAAATATGAAGTTATATGGTTTGGAAGATGGATATGTGTCCCATAAAGACCATAATTGTAGAGGTAAAATCTAGAAGATGCCCATATATCATCTTTCACTCTTCATAAAATAAGCCATAAGATGTATTGATATTTGAAGAAAAGTTTTTAGTGGGTTGAAATGAATATGGGGATTGTAGAATTTGAATCACGATGATTGGTATAACAAAATTAATTGATGAATGAAAAATTTCTAAAGGTATAATGCCAAAATTTCCAATACTAATATGTAAATGAGAAAATATAACCATTGGTTTCATCGTATGCCTCCCAAAGATCCCTAAAGGAAGTAATTCCATTTGGGAGGTAGCTAATAACCATACCAAGTTTTCAAATTTCATTATTATAAATGATGATTTCTCTTTAAATCAACTCCCCAATATATAGATAAGGGAATTACTAAAATTTCATGGAGTTCCACTCTCTATTTTATCTGATCGAGATATGAGGTTTACCTAGAGGTTCTAGATAAGTATTTATCTAGAATTGGAACCAAATCTATGTTTTAGTTCTTATTATGACCCTTACTTGGATGTCAATTCTAAAAGAAAAATTCAAACTCTAGAATATATTTAGAGATGTTGTTCATAGTATTTCCAATTATTTTTGGATCAGCAGCTTCCCCTAGTGGTGTTATCATATAATAATAATAATTTCTATTCTATAATTAAAAAGTAACATTATTAGAATTCGTATGGGAAGAGGAGTTGGACTATGACATGTTGGGATGAAGTTAGAGAGTAGAAGAAAATGTGACCTGATAATATCCAAATAATAATAGATAAGGTTCAAACTATTTTTTTTCATATTTAATCCATTCAATGTATAAAGAAAATATATGTAGGAAATAATTAGTAATACCTAGATTTCTATGTCATGGATTTGGTGTTACTTTATTTATTTCCATGTAATAACTTCCCGAGGTTTGGGTAGAAGGTAAATATCAGTCCATGATGAACCTTCCCCTTTGAGATCCATAATCGCATTGGAGTTTTGGAATATCAACTATACCTTCCATTGAAAATATCTCATGAACAATATGTGGTCT
Organism: Viscum album; assembly: GCA_963277665.1. Classification (NCBI taxonomy): domain Eukaryota; kingdom Viridiplantae; phylum Streptophyta; class Magnoliopsida; order Santalales; family Viscaceae; genus Viscum; species Viscum album. The sequence continues at coordinate 1,060,700,943 of OY728125.1, forward strand.
ATTTATCCCTCTTGAGGAAGCACATTACATACCCATACATGTTTTGAATCCAGATGTTGTACCATTAGAGAAATGATATCTTATACGAGGAGGATCTGGTAAAGACCATAGATCATAGATAAAAGGTTCTATAAAAGAATACAACACACCTGGTCAAAGTGATGTGGTGGAACCACATGTTTGAGTATGTTATGTGGGAACCATAAGTGGTGATGAAATAGAAGCACCATCATATATTTTAGTGTATGAATAAAATTTATAGGTTAAAATTTGTGAATGTTGGAATATTCTAATGAAAATAACTTTTATAAATTAAATTATCTTCCTAAATGAGTAAATTCATTATCATGAAATTAAATTATAAAAAATAAATAAATTACTTTGGTATTTTTTTATTGTTATAAGTTATATTTAATTGGATTGTGAAGACTGTAAAACATAATTACTATTAATATTATAGTCATTATATAGTTATTGAATGATTACTATATATATATATATATATATAGGGTTATGATAATTCCAATTTATTTAGAAAAATCAAGTGATGGCCTCGAACAGTAGAATCTTACCCTACATTTTTTAGAGTTTCTGAAGTAGATAACATCATTGGGATTTTTCCCCTATCCAAGCCTTATCCAATTTTCAACAAATAAAGCAAGAGAAAAATAATCTATTGGAGAAGTTCAACCTTATCCAGATCATGTCCCAAACCATGTTCACTGAACCACCACAATAAAATATACCCATCATGTACCTTACCATTAGGGTATACACTAGTGTAATAAATGTTTATATATCGAGACCCTAACAATATAATTTTTTGTATTTCTTATTTTATATAAAATAATGATTATATTTATTCCTTTTAATTATAATATTTTAAATTATTAAAAGATGAATTTGATAAGAAAAGATTTTGATATTTTGGAACGCAAATCGATTTTTTAGAAATATATATCATGAAAATATTTTTGATGCATTAAAAAATTTTGAAATAAATTTTAATTTGTTAAAATAATTTTGTTAAATAATTATATATATATATATAAATTATAATATAATTTTATGATGTCAATGGTATTTTTTTAATGGTATGGAAACTGTTACTGTAAAAAACAATATTTTTCAAAAAATAATTTTTTTAATTTAAAATCATAAATTATAAAATTCTGATAATTATTTTGATAAATTAAATATTATTTTTGGAATTATTAAATAGAAATTATCAAATGGTGAATTTGTTATAATTTTATGGAACAAAGGATTTTTCTAATAAAAGTTAAGTATGATATAAATATATAGTATTTATTATGACATCATAACATCACAAAAGTTATTAAATAAATACTGCAAATAGTATACATGAACAAAATTATATTTAACCTTCAAAATAATGTGTTTTTAAGTTATTATATTGATTTTAGAAACCCTTAGTGAATCCTCCAAAGCCTATATTATATTTTAATGTTTAAAAATCAATTATTTATAATTATAACTCATTTCCACATACATAAAGGTATTATATTAAGGAGTACTATTAACATCATAAGAGATTAATTAAATCCACTCGTATTTGGTAGATATGATGGGATGGTTTTTATATCAACTAATTTATCATATAGAGTGTAAAACTCATGTTTAGAAATTAATAATGATCATTCTTTCTTTTTCCTTAAAACGCACCTACCCTCTCATTCCTCTTTACTCAAAAATATTATAGCACAAATTTAATATGCATTTATATTAATATATCCATCTAAATATTCATCAATGGTATTAATAGTCATTTCACATGTTTTTATAAGTTCCCTCTCAAGGTATGGGATCATCTCTTTCCCCTTTTTTATTCAATTACATACTTTATATCATTACTTTTGATTTATAATTTTTCATCTTGGTATTTATTCCTAAACATCCCTCTAACTATATGTTTAATTTTAAAGCTATTATTTACCCCATTTTACTCTAATTAAACTCATTAATGACTCTTTATTTACCCCCTTTATACTATTGAAATTATCCTACAATTTTTCTTTGCTATAATTCTATGCAGTGAATTACCATCCTTATTTACACTGAATTGTATTAACCTAGGTGAACATAAACTTATGTTATTTGGAAATTCCATGTATAAAAACCAAACCTATTAATAATTGAATAAAAACCAATAAAATACATTTTTATATTGTGTGATCTATATTATACAATTATTCATTTATATGATATTATTGTGATGAGTAGTCCCAAAATTATATATCCCTCCAATGCATTTGGTAATGTTTTTATCTAATGAGATAACATGTATATTACATGGGAGGTTATCATAATAACTATATATTATAAGGTATTATTGTTCATCCTTAACCTATGCTTATGATATCATGTTTTATGTTGTTTCTAAAATCTCATGATTCCCTTTTATTATCATCTTGTATCATGCTACGATGATTGTGTTTATGATTCTCACTCGTCTTATATTACCATGATATACCAATTCACTCACATGTATTAATTTCATCATTTTATTATTTTATTATTCTCTTACTGGGTTTTATATCTCACCCCTTTCTTATGTTTTCCCCATGTTATTACATGTAGTTTTATAAGACCAAGGAAATTTAAGGGCATGTTATATAGTTTTATCTTATGTGTTTCTTTTTTTATATTTTATGAAAATTTTCTATGTATATAATTTCCCAAATATACATAGACTCATGATTTTAAGGGGTTGTATTTAGTGTATTTTTATGCAATAAACCATGAAATAAACTGTATGAAATATGTGGGTCTTCTTATAATCTGAATATAGTAGTGATTATAATGGGGTTCAATAAAATAGGGGAAGAAATTTAATAATTAAATTAGTAATTAATAATATGTAATCAAGATAAAGTACTAATATTCTAGTTATTATTTTATTAGAAAATGGAAATTAATAACATATATATATTGTTATTACTGTTGGATAATGAATATGTACATAAAAAATAAATTTCCAAGAGTAGTATAGGCACTTGTTAAAGTAAAATGATATAGGAAATTCATTTTCAAGAGTCCCCAATACCTTTTAAGTCCACTAAGTAATTGAGGGTAAGATAATTGATTATTGGAGACTCATGTCTTTTATATTTTATTTTGAATCATAATGTTATCACCATTTTTCAATGAGTTGTAGATACATCATCCAAACATGGATTATATCACTTGTTGTCTCATCTCTGAGATGTTTTTGAGGATAAATTTAATAAATATATGAATGTGGTGATAATCACACAAAATATATGTAAATCGAAACATCATCTTTTAGTACATTCATTTCATATATCCCTTCACTCAATTACTCCAATTTCTATGCATATCATAAAATCAACCGTGTAGAGAAAATTATTCACTACTTTTTGGGTATGGTTTTCAAGTTGATAAAAACATAAATAAATATTAATTTTTAGAAATTATGGAGAATGTAGTTCAAATAAAGGGTTAAAATTCCAATGAAATTTGTGACTCCAAAGGTACCATTATAAAATCCATTAAAAATTACAGGATGATAAGTATACAGTAGGTTATTTTCTTCTGGTCGTGAAATTTTTCAATAGAATACAAATACAATTAATTGAATTAATGAATAAATTAATCACCTATTATTCATGTATATTCATCAATTATAAATGATGGTTTTTTTATACTTGTTTTGTATCAGATACTTAATGTGTGAGACACATTTTTATCCAAATATAGTGACCAAGTGAGTATAGAAAAATTAGAATAATAAAGGTAAATTCTCCAAGTAACTGAGAAAGGTGGTTTTTAAGTTAGTGTTGATAACTTCATAATTCCTAATTTCTAATTTTAATGGTTTTAATTGAAATATCTATAGATAATTTCCAAATTATATATCTCATATCTCATTTTGACCCAATGATACATTATTTTTTTATTTTAATGAATGATTAGGATATTTGATAATTAATTAATGGTTTGGTAATACTTTAATCATCGGTAATATGTGATACATATAAAATGTAAGACTCATTTATACATGTTTATAGAAAAATACTTCTTTTTCTAGAAAACCTAAATTTAATTGATAAGGATATAACAATTATGATATTTAGTATCTCAAAATCAAAAAACCTATGGTATTATAAATATATATACGTATTAAGTTCTGGAAAAGTAAACCTTTATAAATAAAGGCAATCCAATTTTTTTTTTGAATTACTTCGTCAAAATAGAATGAAATATAAAAAGGATGAGATAAAGGTAAATAACAATATTTCTTTTGGTTCCCAATGAGTTTAAAAAAATTTAAAAGTTATATATAGTAAATTCATGGTTAGAATATACTTGTATATTTGGATCCATGTGTTGAAGAATATCTTCACCAAGCATACATCAATATTGAAATATAAAGTGGATTTAAATCCTAAACTCAAATTTCCTTATACACATAATGTAATGATGTTATAAAGGTAGATTTATGACGAGTCTTATTTGAAAAAATTGATCAAGAAAATGAATATAGGGGTAATTCTTAAACACACATTTCCTTATACATATTAGAGTCATGATGTTATAAAAACATACATCAATGTTATCATTCCTTTTCATTATTGATACTTCCATTATTTTTCTGGTCATACATCACAAATAGAGCTGTCATCCCATAACCATAGGACAAAAATAGTGAAAATTTGATATAATATGAGTTATAATATGATATAAATCCATTTTATCATATTAAGGTATCTTTAAATCCAAATAATTCATTAATGAAATAAACAAACTTACATCAAGAAAAACAGAATGAGCATGTAATTTAGTATCCCAATGTTCATATAGGCTATTATAAAATACATGATATAGAAAAGTGATATTCAAGTAATAGAATATATTTATATATATGGGTGTATATCACTATTTTAGATATTGTGAAAATGATTGACTTGAATTTAATCAATTTTGAAGATGCACAAATATTTGGCATAGGAACAAGTTCCTGAAGATCTTTTGGAAATACAAATTTCAAGGGAAACATACTGCATATGAAAGGTAAAACCTTGGTAATGGTTTTACATACACCATGGATAGTGATAAATTACACTTTGAGAATAATGACTGAATACAAATGGAATTTTATTAGTATTCCAAAAATAAGAAAGTGACAAAAATAAGGATGAGAAATCATTACAAATTATTATTATTTTAAGTGTGAAATAATTGAAAATGATCTAAGATGAAAATTTTCAATTAATATTTATTAATTAATTCATTGTATCCATGTATCGGTCCATAATATTTTGAATGTTTCAATTATTCATACTAAGGTGGTATTCTAGAGAAACATTTCATGGTGGTACATGAGTAATACCGATAATTCACTATTAGTTATACCAATTCATCATGCCTAAATCGATTAGAATTTTCTACTTTCTTTATCTATATTTTGTTATCATAATATTGGGAATTTGATTTCAAGGCCACTAATCATAGAAGGTGCTTACATGACATAACCAGAAAGGGTTGTTGGTGCCATAAAATTCCAAAATCCAATTTTGGATTGAAGTAAGAAACAAGATCATAAAATATTAATTCAGAATGATTTTTCCCATATTTCTTTAATGGGTTAGTGGATGATACACATATTTGAAGAAAAAAATTGATTAAATTTGGAAAATAGCTATTTTTCTTATAGTTATATATTTTTCTAGAGAGAAACTAATTCTACTAATATTAACTTAAAAGATAAACCTAATTTTTAGGGAAAGGGATATATTGAGATAGATCTAATGATTTCTTATCCCTTCTCAATAGTACATATATTGAAGAGGTATTTTAAAATAATATTTGAAAACAAAATTGGGGATAATTTTCACCAATGTCACAAGGAATATATCTCTCCAAGAATCCATGTATGAGATATTGGACTAGATTAATTTGTTTAATATAATTCCATATTATTTTTTCATGGATCAATCACGTATTTCATGATATGTACTAAATGAGATATTTACAACAGAGACTCTATGGTTGGAAAATAATTGTTTTGTCCTCGAGAACATCAAGGGAAGAAATTGGAACTATCCAATTTGACTTGACAGTGTATACGAGATATGTATAGGTTTTAAGGAGTCGAATTATTACTATTTAAATTTTGAAAAAAACTATTTTAACTTTAGAAAAATATGATATAATTTTTTAATCAGAATAGGTTAATAAGAATGATAAGCTTGTTCAAGGGACTGGTATCCATGTCTAAATATATCAACTACCTTGTACCTTCACATGAAGCTAAATAAGTAGTGAAAAATACACTTCAATTTTTTTCAGTATTGGAATCTCACCTATTAAGTAATGTTTTATCATAATATAAATTAAGATAATTAAACTATTGGTACTATCTTAGATTCCATGTTTTGATAGTGGAAAAAAAGGAATATACTTGGTGAAATAAAATCTTTATGAGTCTTTATCAATGAGGTGAAGTCATAGATATCAGATTTTCCATGCAACAGAGAATTGGAAATTCCATAGTCTTAATCATTTACTCATCAAAATCATTATCATATCATGTGATATCTAACAACATTAGTTAACAAGTTGGCTCTATTGTAAGTGGGATTGTTTTAATAGTGGGTTCCCTATACCAAATTAGAATAGTAATTTTAATTATCAAATCATTTATACATTGAGTTAGGAATGATTTAAAATTCCATAATATTGTTTATATTTCTGTTTCCACTATTTATATGGTAATTTCATCATATTACTTGTTGTATCAAAAAGTTATCGAAGTTCCCACGATATAATGAGAACCTTGAGATATTGTGACATTGATCTAAATTATGTTTCTTATTTTCAATATAAATCATTATAATAGAACACATATAATTTTTAAATATCATGTTTTGGGGGCTCATAATCATTGAGACTTATTCACTTGAAGTTATCACTTGGTGATGTCAAGTAGATTAGATTATGATGGATAACTCTCCAATAGAAACACCACATGTTTCAACTATCATTCGTAGTACATATTTGGAAACATGTCTAATGGTCTCCTAACATGATATTATTATCATTGTATACTATTTAATTATATACATTGATGTAATATGAAAACTATGAAATTTAATTCATATCATGGAAGCTTTTGTTGGGTGCATCATTACTGGTATAAAATTCATTGAATAATCAATATAGAATTTGTTTATTCTGAAAGAAATATATATGTTGGGCCTAACTGATTAGGATGATAGTACCTTTACTAAATCCATGGGCATGGTAGTAGAAGGTAAGTACGACTGGTAAGTTTAATGAATATTAAAGTAATAAAGGATGGTGACATGAAGTGTGTGTCCTACTTTATGTGATATCATGAGACAAAGAGATTTTATTACATGGTGTGTGTTCTTTAGAGAGGTTGTAATTAATATAACGATACATTATCTATTTTGTGACATTTATGAGTTTTGAGTCTCCACTATTAGTCTTTGAATAGTAATCTCGGCTATCGACATAATGTCTTAGAAGGTAAAATACAAAGTGTATTCAAAATTCTAACTTATTCTGATGAATAGTAGTACAAGACATTCTTGGATCCACCACGAGGTCCGGGAGAAGAATGAGAATATTTGATTACTATAAAATAAATAAAATTATATTAACCAATTATAGAAAAAATTTTATTGGATTTATTTATTAAAATTGTTCAGAATATATTAAGTGAATACATGGGAAAAAAATTCACAATAAAATAATATTTAATATTCAAGGATCATTTAAGATTTCCAGGAATAATGAGTCATGTTAATATCTCAATTTTATCATGTAATATATTATATTATATTATAAATAATATATAAAAATATGAATGATATTTACAACTGAGTAAGTCATTGATAAGAAATATTTTATATCTTATTTAGAGGGTAATATATTTCTAGGGATCAGGAATCCATATACAATCATTTAGAACCTAACTATATAAGTGACAGGTGTCTCTCATGTTGGGTACTACTAATTTCATGATTTTTGAGAAATACCCAATCCTTTATATACATCTTAGAGATAGAGGCTCTCAAACCAAGAAACTCGAAAAAGATCCCCTTCACAAATCAAAAAAATTTGATGCAGTGATCATCGGGTCATCAAAAGCATCATTGAATCAATGTTCTGGCAAGTATAATTTTATAAATGATGTTCTTGAGGAATTTTAAAGTGTGTATAGATGATAAGAAGGTATAATAATTTAGTTCCACCAAGAAACATCCACTGGTGATAATTATTTGTCTAAAATTTATTCCAATTAAATGAGGTAATTGTTTATATCACTTTGTACATAAAATTCATCACAATGGATTTTTAAGAGTTATATCGGGCCGAGCGTCGTTGGAGTCGATGTAATTATATCAATAGATGATGATATTTTTTACATAATAATCCCATATACTTGTGTTTCATTCCATAGTTCCATCACATGCTCAATGAAGTGATATATCCAATCTTCAATGTAGCCTCTGTTGACACTAGACATGCATTTCAGCCCTATTTTAACTAATATTATGCCTAACTAGTGAGACTCAAGGTAACTAGTCCACATAAAACACATGTGGAACGAATTTTATTTTTACCCGAAACCACTTTAAAACCACCCACCCCATCTAAAAATGCATCCTAATGTGTTTAAACGATACCATCCTTGACATCCTCAATAAAACGTACCACCCAACAACCCACGAACAACCATGTAGGCAAATTTCAAATTCATATCATCCCACATAAGCTAAGGAGATTCTAATTATAATCTAAAAGACACCAAATATAATTAATATCCTCAACACCTATCAATACACCTATAATTTCGTTTCGAATAGATAGTTAGTGTAAGAATCATATTTGATGAAGGTGTTAGAAGTGAAGTCTCAAGACACATCTATACAGACCTGATATTTCTCCTTAGTGGTAACTATTTTTTTACTTTATTATCTCTTTATGTTCTAAAAGTATCAACATTAAAAGAATAATTCCCCCTTGTGGGGAGTCTTGTTCAAATATTGGTTCTTAAATTTATCTTTAACGAATAAAATACCTTTTTTGGATTATTTTTAATGTTTTTTCATACTGGTTTTCTACTTAAATTTTTTTATTATTCTTAAATTATTTTATTTTTGTAACCTATTTTTGGGTTTATTTATTATTAATTTAATTATAATATGATTTTGTAAAAGGGGGAATGTATTGGAAATGAAGTTTTTTTATTTTATTCTTCACTCCTTTCCATTATTTTAGGTTATTAATCATTTTCCCTACAAATCAGTTTTCGAAGATGAAAACATACCATAGAAACAAGAAATTCATTTATTTATCTGATATTAAAGCTCTATTTGGAGTTTTTAATTGAAAAATAAATCTTGAGAATCATGAAAAAACATCAATAATAATTCCTTAACTTCTTTTCATTTCACAGTGTTATTATATAATATTTTACTCAGATAATAAAATTGACCCAATATAGATCAATAAAAAAAATACAAGACTAGTTTTCAACATGATAATGTCAAAAACTATGGATCATCCAAGAATCCATTTATATAAATGTTATTAGAAAATGTTTATTAATGGAAATAAAAGATGAAAACTCTTTATATTAACATGACCTTAATGATTCAATTATGATTTTTTTAGTTAATAATCATGATATTTAATATTTAATATAAAGTCGATACAAATTTTAAAAAATGAATCAGTAAAGAACCCCATACTTTATCACTTTTATCCCTCATTTATTATATGATATTTGTGTTTTTTATTATAAAAAGATATAAAATATTAAATTCATTTGAATTCACTCCCCCTTTACTTTTAATTTTACCTTCTCAGACTTATAATAGCTTGTTTTTTATCTAATTAATAAATCTTTTTTTAATAGAAATAACCTATCAAAATTTAAGTGAAATTTACTAGGATAGATAGTTTTGTGTTTGAATGATTTTATATTTCGAAAATAAATTAAAATAATATATTTACTAAAAAGTATGAAAATATTCATAATATTTTTATTGTTGTTATTACCTCTAATTTTATACATACTTTTACTTCTTTTTTGTTTCAAAATTGTTTGCCGCTACTTCTGAATCTTTTTTGTGAGTTGGACGGTTGCAATTCCACTACTGAATATGTTTTATATTACCTAATCCATTAAAAATTCAATCATAGTGTCACTATATTTGGGTTTAAGATTCATTGAAATCCTATAAATAATATTTCTTACATTTAATAACATAATTATTTTATCACTGTATGGGATAGTTTTAGAGTAAAAATGAAAGTATTTGAGGACAAAATCCATCATTAAGAAATTATCAACTCATGTTGTGGCTATCATGGAAAAAAATTATGATAGTGTTTATATAATTATCCATTCCATCCACAAATAATTATATAAAATTAAAATTATTTTGAGGATGATATTGATAGTCAATTGTATTTTAAAAAACATTAATAACAAAAAATTCTTTTTAAATTGATAGTGAGAGTCCAGAAAATTTTGAACAAACATTGATATCCTTAATGGCCTATATTGATAGTTTTTTTCTTCTTTTCAAAATGATATCAATGTGATACAAAATTATTTATAATAAATTAAAATAATTTAAGAGAAGACTCACTTATAATTAAAAAATTAATGAAGAACAATTTTCCATAATAAACATTTCTTCAAAGAAATAAGAAAATCTTCATGAATTTGATAAAACTTGTTGGCGTATGAAATTGAGTGAAGTGAGGGTGAATTTGAGGACTAAAGTGGGGAGAAAACCAATAATTTATAACATTTTAGAGAGGATAAAATATGGATAAATTTTGTTAAATCCATCAACTTGTCTGAGAATAATATTTAGATGAGGAAAACAAGAAAAATTTTAGTATGAAATTCCCATTATTAAAATACAAATATTTCGTATTTAAGACCTCTTAGGATGATTTTACCATTATAGAGGAGGCCTTATCATTTCATAATTATCACATAAAATATTTTTATGCACTCATCATGATGAAGAAGAGTTAAAAGATAAGAGAAATAACATAGGCACTCCTTGAACATCATAATTTTTGGAATTCATTGAAGCCGAATAAACAAAAAATTTCACATATGTTGTAAATACATAATAAACCCATAATTTTATGAATTTGGAGGTTGATAATGGTAAGACCTGATATTATATCATAAATATTTCATTTCAACCCATATAATTTAATTTCATCATAGTAGAGCAACACAACTAGAAGTATAAATTCACTAGATTGACTACTAATCGTGACACAGAACAACACATTTGAAGTATAAATAAACTATATAAAATTTAAATAAATTAAATTGGATAATGAATACAAGTAAATTATAGTTTTAGGGGTCTGAATACTTCTAACCAAATAATTTTTGTTTTTTTTAATTCCATGTTGCATATTGTAAACAAGGGGTAGGTTTTATAGGGTTTAGGAGCCGTAATCTAGATGTTGGGTGAATTATTTAGCATGAAGATTTTTTCATGACATAAATGAAAAGTTAATGGAAAAAATAGTTATTTATAGAGTTATTAAGGGAATTTTATTGGATGTGATTCATGTCATGAATGATCAGTTCACGATTTGAATGGATAAAGGGTCTATTTTAAATTATTTGTCCTTGAAAATTCATGAAGTGAACATGTAGTACATGATATTTATTTATCCCTAGATAATAACATTTTTTGATTATTTTTTTGAGATACTTGAACTTGATCCATCCATAACATGAATGATCCATTGATTCTCTGAATGTGCATTAGGCATAGTGCCTATAAATCCGACTAGACCCTCTATTTCTCTCAAAATCGTCAAAATCCTCATAAAACCCAAGTGGGTAGAGGTTCTATTGAAGGTTTTTTTGAATTAATTTTATTTTTTTAATCATCCTCAATGATCTCTATTCAAAATATTGTGAATCATGGTTATTTTTATCTCTTTCTCTTATGGTTTCTTATTCGTTCAGTTTTATTTCATATCATTATATCTTTCCAAGATATGAAGACTTATCACCTGGTTTCTCGAGGGGGGGGGTGGTCCTTTTGTTTTTAGTGATTAGATAATTATATTATTTCTATAGATAATATATATTCTTTAAAGGAGAGGTAACCAGATATCTTCTCTTATTGTTCCATTCTTGTTCAAAGAGCATTGAAATCATTGTGTCATAGGATTTAGTGATTTATCTTCTTTTGTGCAATCAAGATATTATCATTCTTTATCTCAATTTTTAATAATGGATTTAATAATAATAAAAATTAAATCATAATTAAAAATGTGTTTTTCTTTTGATTTTAACAATCACATGTGTTTATTGCACTTTAGAAATCTACCACTTGATTTTAAAGGTTCTGTGTTATCTCTTATTGATGTAAATATTTAACATTTTTTTTGGGGAAATTAGTTAAACAACATAAAAAATGTAAATTATTTTGTAAAAAAATAATATGGAGTCATGTTAAATTGTTATCTTTCATTATTATAACTATTGGAAATAAATTTGTTCTTGAAACAATTTTAAATAATTCTTTTTTGTTGATAGATGATTCCTATGGTTGTTTGTGGTTATAACATGTATTTGATGAATCATTAAATTCATGACAGTATCAAATTGGTTATCTAATAAAAATAATTTTATGTGATTGTGTGAACCTATTAGATTATTGATGTTCGATGTCTTGGGTTAAGGTCCTAGATTCACTATTGATTATATGTTATTTTCTTACTGCCTTATGCATTTTCTCAGGGTGTGGACCATTTCTATACAACATTACAATATATTGTCTTTAATGGATTGAGGTGTGGTGAACGATGTATGTGTCGTGGTGTCTCTCTAAATACTACTTAGTTACCATATATAGGTGACGGTTTTAAGGATGATATTATGCAACATATGGGGTGTGATTTGTTATATAGATTCCTTAACTCATGTGGTTTATTGGATAGAGATGAACGTATGATGTTGGGGCGGAGTGGAAAACCAATGGAAAAGTGGTAGTGGGGTACCTTCACTTTCATATTATTTTGAATATTATATTATTACTTATATGTGATTCTTAGTGGGAGATAGATGGTGATGAAGATAATTTAGTGTAACTGATTTGGTGATAAGTAAATGTCATCATTTATTAATTAAGAATTAATAAGGGTACTTTAGTTTTACAGAAGAGGATTCAGGGAGGATCATACTGAGTGTACCTGTTCTGATCATTCAATATATATATATATATATATATATATATACTTATATATTTATATAATTTTAAGTTTGTAGGAGCTAGTTGGTGACCCGTATTAACATTACTAGCCCCTGGAGATGTTTAGAACCTATTTGGTCTTCAAGGTCACTGAAAATGATTTTCTTTTGGTACATGTTGTTCCTTCTTATAGTTCTTCTAGTTTTGTGAAATTACATGAACATTTTGAGATACATTATTTATTATGAGCATGATTCGTTTGGCGGTCTCAACTTATATCTCATTCCTCATGTTCTTATTAAAGGGTAATATCCCTTATTTGTGTGTATTATATACTGTTAGTGCTAGTATACAATCTATTTCCTATTGGATGTTAGTTTTTGGTGTCATCATACCTCTTCCCTTGTTTTCAAGAAAAGAATTTGTACCTATATCTGTAGGAGGTCCTGGAAACGTAGTATTAAATGTTAGTTGATAAGGTGGAGTTTTAAGGTTGACACTGATGAGGACTGTATGGGTTGGTAGGGATACTATGTATACTGATCTTAGTATGTGATGAAAACAAAGGATAATGACTATGACTGGGGTATTTATAGACCCTTGTGATTTGAGGAATGGAATTTCATGTTTACTGATCTTACCAAATGAATTTATACTAGTTTTGTGGTAAAGATATATGAAAGTATCATGCATTAATTTTTTTTATGTGTTTGAACCGAGGAATATTTGGGATTAGGTTGAACATAATTAATTAGTCTCAAATATTTCATATTACATGTTTAGGAGCCTTTAACCATTTTTTATTTTATAAAAATGGCTCCAGGTTAACGTCATTGTTATGATCAAGTCAAATATGTTCAGCAGGATGTGGCAACTAATTACCATGGAGTTGAGATTGATGATAATGAAACTTGAAAGAGAGAAAGCAGAGAGTTTTAGCACTTGAGTATATAGAGGTTTGAGGGATCTATGTCAGATTTAGTGATAGCGGATTGGTTTTAAGAGGTAGAGACAAATTTTTGTTCGGTTCATATTTAGAAGGTGCACTGAGTTTTGTTAGTAATGAAGATATTTTCAGAGTAACTATGTTGTTATGGTTCTTGTTCCACATTGATTTTGAGGAGTTAAATATTTCATGGGAGGAGTTCCTATTATAGTTCTTAGCTAAAATTTTTTCTTAGACCGTAAAGTTGTCCAGTCACCGAGAGCTGATTACCCTTAGAAATGTAATCTCTTGCATACAGATGTTTGGGATCCATTTTAAGTACCATTACCAATATGATTTATAACTATATCCAGATGAAGATTCAATTTGAGACTTTTTAAGTAATATTTATGTCTAATGACCTAGTTCTATGTAACCCCATTTATGTTTCTGAAATATCTTGAGGAGTTGAAGATAGTATAGATTTTTTAGAGGAAGCTATCTTGGGTAACATCACTATGATAGGGTAGTAATAAATAATATCTATGTAGTATAGAAATTCTCAGGAGTTCCAAGTTTCATAGATATAATGATTTTCAAATTTGGTGGTAGGTCCCATCCATCATCATCTCATTTAACAAGAGTTGGAAGGTCTCAGGCCCCTTCCAAGGGATCATATGTTTTTTATGGAGGCCATGTTCATTATTGATGGTATTGAATTTCCATTTTGGGTAGACAATATGTAGCTAGTGATGCACATTAAGAACTTCTATTTTAGTAATATTAGTTTAGGAAATAAGAATGGAATGACAACCATACTCTTTATTACACACTTAAGCATTATTTATTACATAAATTTGTGATTAAGACAACTCTGTGGATAGATATGTGTAGTGTCTTGTGAAATTAAGAACATTACATGAAAACTTAAGACATAAAAACAACATCTTTATTGAAAACTTCTTTTACATGACCACAACATTCCTTCGTACTTGGCATTGCATTGGGTAACTTGAGGACATACATAGGAAAAGGGTGATCTATAAAGACCAGTAAGGGAGTAAAGAAGGCATAAAATGAATAATACAGTACAAGTTGGGAAATATAAATATAAATGGAGCATAATTTAAACATGAACATAAAGGTATGATATTTCAGGATTATCATAACATGGAGATGTGGCAATAACATTTAACATGATATTAGTAAGAGCCAAGGCTCATTACACAAGGAGCATGAGTAAACCCTCATTGGACATGAATTATTATGAGTAAACCCTAATTGAACTTGGATAATCTAGAGTAAAGCCTCATTTCACTTAGTGTATAATGATACTATTCGTTACCCAATGCATTAGTTCACTATCAGGGCACACCCTTCTTAATCATTTCATTTCATAAAAAAATGTGAAACATAGATCCCACAACATGGATTCATTAAACATCAATATTTATTCCATGAATAAGAGATGTGAAATAAATAATTGTAAGTCCTAAATAATAAAGTACATGTTCATAAAGTTGAATACCCATGATGGGGAAATGGTTATGATATTCAGTTACATGATGATTTTTGGAATTGGATTTTTGGTGTAACTTCGGCAGCAAAAAGATGTCAAATTGAAATCGTAAAATTGGTTTATGAGAGAAAAAGGGGTATATAATAATTTATAAATGAAATAGATAGTAATGGGGGTCATGGAACATAATATACCAACATATGTAATGTAATTTAGATGCATAATATAAAATAATTGGTTTAAAGTAAATGAGGAAAGAGAAATCCCTTACGGAATTTTTGGCACGGTAACATGTGTACATGGGAGGAATTATTGAGAGATAAAGGAGTATCTCATCATTGGAACATATAGAGGTAAGTTCAAGGGAGGTTTGATATTATACCTCAACATTTTTAGTTGAAAATAAATTGAGAAAAACAATATAAGGAAACTTGGACATAAATAAGGAATGAAGGATAGTGAGAATTCCTTACATGGAAGTGTGTCAATTCAAGAGCTTGAGGAGGGGATTCATAAGAAATTGGGGAGAATTCAGAGGATTATAAAGAAAATATGTCATAGTAGTGATGTGGTCCAAAGGTTTTGAGTTGAGTGAATATAATTGCGATCTTTGGTAGGTTTATATAGGAAAAGAGAGGGGAATTCTTTAATATTTCGCAAACTTTGGTTCTGAAATATATATTATAAAATATTCAAAACCAAAAACCAACCCATGGTTTTTTCCCCAAGGTTTTTCCAAAGGGGAGTGGAAAAAATTATTTTATAATTCCAACGGCATACCATATTATAATAGTAATCATTATTATGTGGAGGTTAGTCACACTCTCAAGGAAATCATTTTAACAAGTTAAAATATTTTATAATTCATGGAGGGTTCACTAATGCCCCATAAAATTAGTCAAAAAAATATAAAATTACATTATGTTTCATATAAAACCTATATTGTTTGAATATAACTTTTATAGTATTTTATTACATCACTATTGGTTAATTTTTATGTCATAAAACACATTATATATTTAAACACTATTTAATTTTTATCCAAAAATTTCAATGTCTCAGAAAATAATGAAAAAATCACTATCAGATAATTTTAACATCTGGAATCCAAAAATAATATTCATTTTATTTAAAATAAATTATAAAAATGTTAATTATTACTTTTAAAATAAAAACTGATACTTATCAAAAATTCATTTGTTTTGAAAAAACAACTTTCAAACATTTATAAAAATTATAAATGTATTCATAAAAATTATACGATCATATATATTAAATAAAAAATAATTTAGTAAACATATTTTATTAAAATATTATTTATTTAAAATATCTATTAATTTAGAAAAATATATTTGTAATTCAATATAAATATTAACTAAAAAATATTATTTGTTCTTTAAAACCCATTTACAAGGTAACAATAATAAAATTAATGTATATTATTTATACAAAAAAATAATTCAAATAATAATAGTGTTAGGGTCTTGTTACATAACCCCTTATTAAACTCGCATAAGACCTAAGGGTAAGGTGTGTGAGGGCGACATACTCTTGGAGCAACTCGGGTAACATCACTCAGGTGGTAAACTCTGTTAACTTCCACTTATCCTATAGTCGGTTATGTTCAAGATTAACATATTGAAGCTCAGCTTGGGAATGGTCAAGAGAGAATCCCAGTGATGCTACCTCCTTTTTGAGCTTCAACAACTGGCCTCATTGTGGAGAAATTAAACTAAATGATTCCATATCTTTCTTTGTTTGAGTAAATTGGATTTGTTAAATCCATGTATTATACTAATCATGTGATCAGTATTAAATGACTATATTAGAAAAGGTAACAATTATTTATAGTATTTTAGAATCCCAAAACATAAAACTTAGTATGTTCATATGTTTTATATAACAATTTTACATAATAATACATTTAATTTGATCAAGAAGAATTTTCATTAATTAATGCTTGGGTCGTTACAATATTCTCTCCTTAAGAAATTTTTCCCTAAAAATTTCATTTTCCCACACTAAAGAAGATGTGGGTAACTTTTCTTCATCACTTCCTCTTGTTACCACATTGCTTCTTTATACTTTTGGTTTCTCCAAAACACTTTAGTGAGGGTCATTGTCTTATTTAGTAGAACTTTTTCCCTATGATCTAAGATCTTCACCGTATTCTCTTCACAAGAGAGGTCATTATCTAAGGGTAGCACCTCCAGATTCAGTGCATGTTATGGTTCTAGTATGAACATCCTCACAGGTGGTATATTGAATACTTCATGTACTTGATATAATTTTGGTGGGAGTGCTAGTCGATAGACCACTTCTCCAATGTGATCAAGGATCTTGAAAGGTCTGATGTACCTTGGACTATGAATTCCTTTTTTTAAAATCTTATAAATCCCTTACATAGTGATATGTTAAGTAATAACATGTATTAAACATCAAACTCTTGTTCTCATCGACGATTACCATCATAGATCTTTTTCAACTCTGAACAACTTTATTGTGATGTTGGATTGTCTTAACCATCACCACCTTTTCATCGAGCATTTATGGAACTAGGAGTTTTCACTCCCCAACATCATCCCAAAATGTTGGTGTTCTACATCTCTTCCCATAAATGGATTCATAATTATCTATTTGGATGCTTTAGTGGCAACTATTATTGTAAGACAACTCAACCAAAGGAATATATTGATCCCATAATCCTTTTAAATCCATTGATCTAGCTCTCTACATGTCCTCAAGTGTTTTGATAATCCGCTCATATTGGACCTCAGTTTGAGGATGATAAGTCATACTGAAGTTCAGATTAGTATTTAGAGCATGTTGGAGACTCTTCCAAATCATATAGGTGAATATTAGATCTTGATCAAATAAAATCGATTGTGGTACTCCATTCAACCTTACCACTCTTATGATTTATATCCATGTCAGTTTATCCATTAAGAAATCCTCCCAAATTGTAATGAAGTGTTCAGTATTTGTAAGATGACCCAAAAAAACCAATAGATATTTGTTTCCTTTGCATGTCTTCAAAATTCCATTGACAAAGTCCATGGTGATGTAATCTCATTTCCATTTCGGTATGGGTAATGCTTTCATCATCCCCTTAGACTTCTTCCTCTAAACCTTCACTGGAGGTCATACCAAGAACATTGTTGTATAATCAGAGATCTCCTTCTTCATGTTATCCCACTAATAAAGCTCTCATAAATCTCATTACATCTTTGTGTTACCTGTGTGAATGGAGTGATTTGTACTAGATAAATAAACCAAGAGTTCTTTCTTTAACTCTATATTTCATGGAACATATAGTATTGACCAAAATCTCTTAATTACTTCTTCATTAACATTGAAATCTGAGGATTTACCTTTTCTGATAGTTTTCACCTTCTTTGAATCCCCACATAATCCTTTTGAGCATCTTTCAACATCTCCAAAAGAGACAGTTGATCAATCATTTGTGAATGGATTGATTATATTCCCTTCTTTATGATTTCTATGTATATATTCACCAAAACTAATATTATTGGATCGTTTTCAATTATCATCAATGATAGAATCGTTGGGTCCTTTCTACATAGGGAATCTTCCACCTTTTTCACTTCCCCAGGGTGGTAATGTATTGAGAAGCCATAGTTCTTGTTCAGCACTAACCATCTTCATTGATTCATGTTCAACTCTTTCTTTGTGAATATATACTTGAGGTTTTTCTGATCCTTATTTATTTCACACATCACCCCAAAGAGGTAATGTCACCAAATATTCAGTGTGAAGACTACTAATTCTAACTTAAAATCATATGTTGGATAGTTTCGATCATGAACTTTCAATTGACTTAAAGCATATGCAATGAATTTTTCAGTTTTCATCAACACATAGCCCAGTCCCTTCTTTGAAGCATCACTGAATACCATGAAATGTTCTCCACTTGTTGGTAGTGTGAGAATGGGTGCGGTGATAAGCCTCCTTTTAAACTCCTTGAATATCTCTTAATATTCATCACTCCATGAAAACTTGACTCCCTTCAGAGGTAGCTTCATTAGAGGGTTTGAAAATCATGATAACTTTCTCAAAAATTAGAGATAATCTCCATCAAACCCTTGGAATCTATGGATATCCAACCCCATTGTTCGCCTCTTCCATCCCTCAATTCCATTCTTCGTTGAGGAATCCAAATCTATCCCATTTCATGTGATGATATGGCCTAAGAATGAGACTTCCTTCAACCATAAATAACACTTGTTTTACTTTTCATAGATATTTTCCTTTCGCAAGGTCACAAGAACAATACTTAGATGTTCCTCATACTCCTCTGGGGTTTTAGAGAATATTTGGATATCGTCTATAAAGAATACCACAATTATGTTGAGGTAATCTCTTAAGACTCTATTCATGAAGTCCATGAAGATTTATAGAACATTAATGATTCAAAAAGGCATTACTATGAATTCCTAGTGCCTCTTCCTTGTTCAAAAAGCAGTCTTGGGGATATCCCCCTTCTTCACCTTTACTTGGTAATATCCCAAACGTAGATCCATTTTGGGTAAGTATTGTGCTTCATGTAGATGATCAAACAAGTAATCAATTCATGGTATAGGATACATGTTATTTATCATGATTTTTTTGAGCTCATGATAATAAATGCAAAGGTTCATTGACCCATCCTTCTTCTTGAAAAAGATGACTGGTGCAACCCATGGTGAAGAACCTGGGTGTATAAAACCTTTACATAGATTCTCCTATATTTATTTATTTAAATACTCAATCTTTGCAACATACATTCTATACGGTGTCTTGGATATTGTAAAATCCACAAGTATAAGACCAGTTGAGAATTCAAAATCTCTTCTAAGAAGAAGACCATGAAATTCCTTCAGAAACACTTCGGCGAATTCTCTCACAATAGGCTTTTCTTCAAGGATAGTTTCTTCCATATACTCAATCATATCATCAAGATACTCATGATCATAGGGAAGTAATTTACATTCTTGAGATGATGGTGATAAAGAATATTCATCCTCCTCCTTTCACTTCTATAGAATAGTGGGGTCGATTCACTATATGGAGAAAGATTTCCCTCTCAGGGAAATTTATGTTAGATATATATAAGGAAATCTAATAAATGACAATAATTTCATTAAATTACACCATATGGAGTATGAAAAGGTTCTCTGATAAGTTCAATCCACCAATTGTGATAATGTATGAGTTATATACATGGGATGTAGTAATTTCCCCATTTTTTGTAATCACAGACAACTCTACTTCCATGATTTTTAGTGATGTTGGGATTGTTCTACTAAACTTTAGGGATATAAAAGAATACATAAAACCGTAATAAAAAAGTATGCACGCTATTATTAAATTAATAACTAGTGTACATGTCACCACTTCATTTCTAGGATTAGCTTCGGTGGTAGTGATGGAAAAATCTCACCCATGCTACCTTGGAGGTTGTTGGTTTCCTCAAAAAACTCTTGTCTTGGGGAATTTGTTTGAAAAGTGTAATGGAACTTTATATTTGGAGCAATGAAAAATGATTTGAGGGATGAACAAAGTGTTCCTCTCCTCTGTCACAACATCCTGTTTTTTATACCATCAGTTAATGGTCAGGTGCCCTTCTCCTCCACACCTAAAGCATTTCTGCATCCCCTATAGGTAATTTCTTGTGTGCTTCTTTCTATACCTTTCACATTGGGGTGATGTAATTTCTTAGTACCATTGGATTTATCCGTTGGACCACCATAAGTAATGGATAATTTCTTCTTCTTAACCCCATGATATCCCTGAGATTCGCTAATCTCCATTTTGACATTAAGGGTACCGCAAACAATTTTCTCATAGTTATCGAAGTCATTAATCACTATAGCTTTCCAGAGGATAGCTTTTAGCCTAGAAAAGAAATGGTCAACCTTGAATTTGGGGGTAAAGACAAATATGAAGGCAAATCTTTCCAGCCTTCTGATGTTTTCCACATAGGCTTCGATGGATTAATAGTCTTTTTTAGGGAAAGGAAGTCCCTTTCTATCTTAATTCGAAAGTTGTGAGGTAAATATTTATCAAAAAAAATTTTCTATAAATCCTTCCATTCCAACACCATGATATCTTTTTCAGGATTCAAATCTTTTATCAATGTACACCATTGATCCACTTCACCCTGCTTACAATAAGCAACTATAAGAATCTTCTCTTGGATGGAATATTGAAGGATAGAGAAGATCTTATCAATGGAGCAGATTCATTATTTGTTAATTGAGGTATTGGATGATCTATTAAAAGTGGGAGACCTTTGTATCATGAATCTCTCGATTACGGATTCTTCCTTCGTAGGGGTGGTTGGTAGATCCCCTTGACCCATGATTCTATTAAAAATGTGTGTTAACTGAGATTGTATCATGACAAATTTTGTGATTACCACTCCCATTAGATTGGACATCCCTTTATAACATTCATCACATTGATCTTCACATCAGTTATTATCCCAAGTCCTCTTATTTCTGACCATTGGATAGAACAAAAGTAATTCTAGGGGAAACACATAAAGGGAAATCCAATGAAAATATTGATAACTTATAAAATAAATTTATTTCCTTAACTTATGATTTTATAGGTTTCAATCTATGTTATCCATGATCTATATCCCAACATATATTCTTAGGTGCATTTTTTTATTCCCTTAATAATGGTTCATACTAATCTTATGAATTAACCAGAGCATATCACCTAGGAGTGTCCAACCAAGAGTGAAGTGAGGATCATTGTCATGCACAAGTTCCCATTAGTGTCTATCTCAAAGTAGGGTTTTCAGGTTTTACCCCTAGATACATATATGACAGTGCCACCTCTACTTGTTCGTATCCAGATAAGGATGTATTCCCTTGACAAACGACTTACTCTATATGGGAAAAAATTTTGTGATGTTTTTATTATACTTATTTTTATCCCTTAGTATTTCACTAGGTTTTTGTAATCCTAATCCTAAATATAACTAAACCTATCGTTTGATACCAACTATAAGAACCCTGGTCTTTGTTACACACTTAAACATGACTTATTACATAAACATGATCTTAAAGAAAATCTAGGGATTTATAGGTCTAGTGTCTTGAGAAATTTGGAACATTACATGAAAACTTAAGACATAAAAAACAACATCATTATTGAAAATGTATTTTACATTACCACAACATACCATCATACATAACATTGCATGGGACAACTTGAGGACATACATGGGAAAAGGGTGAGCCATAAACCCCGGTAAGGGAGTAAACAATAAATAACATGGAGAATACAATAAATTTTAAGAAATAAACATATCAATGGAGCATAACAGAAACATGAACATAAAGGAATGATATAGCATGATTATCATAACATGGAGATGTGGAAACAACATTTAACATGATATTAGGATGGGCCAATGCTCATTGCACATGGAGCATGAGTATACCCTCATTGCACTTTAATAAGAATGAGTAAACCCTAATTTGTCATCAATTATATTGAGTAAACCCTCATTGCACAAAAAATATCATGCCACTATTCTTTTCCCAATGCATTGGAGTGCTATCAGGGCGCGCCCTTCTTAATCATTTCACTTCATGCATAAGTGTGTAATATAGATCATAGAACACAGATTTATTAAACTTCATAATTTATTCCATGGATAAAAATGCAGAATAAATAAAATTTAAGTAATCAATAAATAACTAAATGAGCATAAAGGTGAATACCCTTTATAGTCAAAGGGGTTCGATATTCACTTACATGATGATTTTGGCATGGAAAATTTGGTGTAACTTCGACAACGTAACGACGTCAAATATAAATCTTAAAATGGTTCGATGAGAGAGAAAGGGTTTTCTCAAAATTTATACATGTAATGAATGGTAAGGGGGGTCATGGAACATAATATCTCAACATATGTAATGGAATTTAGATTCCTAATATAATATAAAATCTTGAAAGTAAATGAGAGAGAAATCCCTTAAGGAATTTTGGCATGGTAAAGAGTGTACGTGCAAGGCATTAATGGGAGTGAAAAAGGTATCTCATTATTAAAACATAAGGATTGGAGTATAAGGGAAGTGGAAAATCATACCCCAACCTTTTAATTGAATATAAAAAGGTCATAACAATATAAGGAATCTTGGACATAAATAAGGTATGAAGGAAAGTAAGGATCCCTTACTTAAAAGTGTGTGACTTCAAGATCTTGATAAGGGGCTTATTGAGAGATTAAATCCCCTTGGAATGATTCTAGGGAGATTAGGATAGAGTAGGGACGTGATCCAGGGGTTTTTAGTAAAGATAAGTGGCACTTTGGGTGGGTTATATATGGAATGAGAGGGGAATTCTTTAATATTTCATAAACTTTGGTTTTGGAATCAATATAATTAAATATTGAAAACATCAAACCAGCCCACGGTTTTTTCTCATATTGTTTTACAAAGTGGAGGGTAAAATAATATTTTATAATACCAATGGCCTAAATTATTAAAATATTAGGCTGGATTATGTGGTGGTGGGTCACACTCTCAAAAAAATCATTTTAAAAAATTAAAATATTTTATAAGTATTGGAGGGTCCACTAAGGCGCACTAAAATTAGTCAAACAAATATAAAATCAATTTATGTTAAATGTAAAACATTTGTATGCCTAATATCCACTTCATAGTATTTTATTACCTAACTATTGGGTCATTATAATGTTCTAAAACACTTTATATATTTAAACAGTATTTAATTTTTACCTAAAAAATCGGGTGTCTTGGAAAATAATGAAAAAATCACTGTTAGATAATTTTGATGTCCTAAATCGAAAACTAATATTCATTTTATCTATATAATATTCTCAATATGTGATTTTTTACATTTAAAATAAAAACTAACATTTATTGAAAATTCATGGGTTTGGACAAAAACATCTTTCAAACATTAATAAAAATTACAATTGTATTCATAAAAATTATATGATAATTTATATTTAATAAAAAGTAATTTAGTAATTATATTTATTTGAAATATTATTTAATTTAAAAATCCAATAATTCATCATAATAGGCTTCTTAATTGACTTTAAATATTAACTTAAAATACTATTTTTTCTTTAAAAAGCATTTACAAAGTAACAATAATAAAATGAATATATATTATTTATAAAACAATAATGAACATAAAAATAGTGATAGGGTCTTGTTACATAACCCCTTATAACACCTTAATAAGACATAAGGGTATGGTTTTCAATGGTGACAGACTCTTGGGGTGGCTCAAATAACATCTCTTTGGTCCTAATCTCTTTTATGTTCTACATATCCCATAGGTGGTTCCGTTTAAGCATAACGTGTTGAAGCACGACTTGGGATTGGTCAAGAGAAAAGCCCAATGATACTACTTCATTTATAAGTTTTGACAAATGGGCCTCATATAAATAAATTCTACTAGCCTCAAGTTGATCTGTGCCTCTCCTGGTCAGATTTGGGGTGGTGTTTACAATGAGGCTTTGGGATTTGTGATGCGGTGGAAAGTGGGTTTCTGACACTACCAGAGGTGGTCCTTTTGTTCGCTCCCTTTCATTCCTGGTCGCCCAACTAGCTCTGCACCAGGGTTCCACCGCACCTTTCCATGTCAGAGTTAGAGAGATGGATAAATGGGAGTTTTGATCCATATTTTTATGCGGTCGTGTTTTTTCTTTTTATGGTTATTCCCGGCTTTCATCAGGGTTTCATCCCCAGTTCGGTTCTCCTCTCCATTGGTATATGTTCTCGTCCACAGTTTTTCTTTCTGTTTTGGTCATTTTTAGTATAATGATGAGTCAATGTATTTATATGTTTCTTTTGATGGGTTTTGGAGTTCCATTGGGATGTTTGTTCAGTGGAACTGGTGGTTGTTTGTCAGGATCTGTTGGCGATTTTCAGTTGTGGATTCTGTGATTTTCGGTGTTCTGGTGGTGTTCAAGATGCTTTCCACTCAACTCTTCTTATGCTTCAATTTTCTATGCTACCGTTCAAGTTAATCTGGTGTGATGGTTCAGAATAAGGGTTTGGGAGGTGTTGTTCGAGCGGCTGGCACCATTCCAGAGGAGCTCTAGTGGTGTTGGTGCTATCTTCCTTGGTTCGGGGTGATGCTTCTTCAATAAAGATGGTTGTTTCCAGTTTCCAGCGATGAAGATGATGATTGGGGTGAGTTTCGACGTAATGATGATGGAATGGCGACGATGTCAATTCTGTTCTCACTGGTGACATGCTCTGATTGGAGACATGAGAAGCGTTCACGACTCGATGTTGTTGTGTAATGCGAGGTGGATGTGTGGCATGGGTTTCGTTAATTTTGCGCTCGAAATTTGAATTCTGGAAAATTTTAAATTTCAAATTTGAAATGTGTTTGTAGCGTTGGGTATTGAGTTTTTCTATACGGTAACTGGTAACCCTTACACAAGCTTTTTAGAAAATGAAAAAAAAATGTCTTTGGATGGGATTGAGGTGGATAATCTTCCAATATTTTTCGAATTGATGACACTAGTTGGATGTTCAAATATTTTTTATGAAATGTGAAGAAATCGTGAGTTATTTCTTGGTAATAACCACTCTTTTATAGACTTCATATGTTTATAAGTACGATAATATGACATCATTCTTGGAATGGACTAACTATATTTGGTGCATTTTATCAAAGATTACTTTATGTTTTGTCTTCAGTTCTACAATAATGATGTAGAATCTGTTGTGTTTTTTGGGGATATGGACCCTCAAATGGGTTGAAGGCATGTTCAGTGTTTATCATCCTTGATGGCTAGGTTGATGTTTAGTTCCTTTAAGGTTAACTGAAAAGGTTTCATGGGGTGGTGTTGGAGTACCCTAATGCCTTCCTAAGAGAGGTTGTGGCATCACTACCTCGATGAAAGATCAATAGTGGGATATAGATACTACTAAAAACATCTCTAGTCTCAGTGTCTCTATATAGGATGGTACCTTATAAGTCATTGGAGTTATGGATATAGGTTCATGATCTCTTATAATGATATTTTATTCATCTAAGTGTGTCACCTTAGGGTGTTCTAGTTTTATTCACAAGGGATGATGATGATAATATGCATCTATGTATCAATTATCATCACTGGAATTAAGAGACAAGTTAGAATCACAATATCATTCATGATTTTAAAATGTATCTGATCAGATAAAGATATCTTGTTGGTTCACAAAGATCAATATGTGGTTAGGATATCACTAGATGTGGTTGAATGATGAGTATTTTTTGTGGACTGCTTTCAAGTGTCATTAAGGGGTGTTTTAGTGTCTTTCAATGTAATAAACGCTCCAATTATATTATTAGGATTGATGAATATGATGTACTACGAGTTTTTAGACTATTTCTTTTGGTGTTTTTCATCGAATAAATCTATGTGTACTCCATTTATGAAGAGTATAATGCATATATTTTTTTCTTTTTAGATAGTTATTTGACATCATTATTTGTTCAAGAAGTTGTATAAGTTCTATTTTTGGGCATGAGAATTTCTTTTTATGGGGAATATTATGCCCTTGCATGGAGAATTAATAAATCCTTCAATGGTTGATATAGTCACTCCTTAGGAATCCCCTGAGAATATTGCATTGGTGTAAAGTTTCATCAATATTCTAGGCGGTTAATAGAGGTTGATACTTATATTGACTATGTTTTTAATATATAATACCTTAAAATATTTAAAATGAAATTTCTATAGTAAGGTGAAGAGTTGACAAGCATTACCAAATATTCTAATCCTCATTTCCATCGTATCCTTTATGTTTTTAGGTTGATCCATGTTTTGGTAAATCCTTCGATGTTTTTTAAATTATTTTAGGTTTTTTTTGAAATTATTCTTTCAAAAATGGGATACTCCATAGATATGTTTAATGTCTTGGTTATCCTTAGTTACCCCAGTGTAAAATAGGAATGAAAAAAGGGGAATTGTAGGGCATGGAGCACTAGGAAATCACTTTTGGTACCCAAAAACATCCATCACACCGCAAACATTTTAGTTCCATATTGAGGGAAAATGCCTAATTTTTTTAAAACATGTCATAAGGCTATCTATGTGGGCTGACATGGTCTAAGCCACAACCGTCATGGTGGTGTCCATAATGGAATTAATGTGGTCTTCTAAATGATCACCATATGTTTTAAACATTTATTGATTTAAATGGTAAATGTGAGCAATCAATATGTATGGTATTTTAATGAAACTTTAGTTAAATTATTTCCCACATTAATTGATTCATCCATCCTCTTGATTATTTTCTTCGATTAGAGGATTTACATATGTTCTAGGTAAACCAAGGTGTGAAAAATATTACCTCTAATTGCTAATAATAAAAGAGATTCATCTAAACCTATCAAATATATTGAAACTATGGACATCGAAGCTTTATCCCAGTGATCAACATTAGATGAATTTGAGTATCAATTGAGCTGGCAGCGATCATAGAAAATTTTTCTTGTTCAATACTTGTTTACTTTTTCACCTCAAATAATCTAAAAAATATGATGTATGAATTTTTCTTGTATTATATTCCTCATTCTTAATTTCAATTAAAAAAATCGATATAATTATAAATTAATTCACGAATCAGTCTTTTTTGGTCTTTTTTTAATATATAATTTTTTCTAGAATTAGGTATTATATATTTATTTTTATAAATTATGGTTATTCATCACATTCTTCAAATTCCTTCAATTTGAGAACACTAAACATGGAACTCAATGGATTCTCACCATTTTTTAATGATTATATCCCTTCATTTTATTTTTGTGTTGGTATTCGATTGGTTAGATATTTTCCTATATCTAGGAAATTATTTCATAGTTCATTTCTCTCAATTATTATATGGTGTATTTATGTGTTTTTGGGTATTTATATTATATAAATGATAGAGGGATGACAATGAAAAATAAAATACAATAGTGGTGAAGGTGATGGTGGTTAGTGAGATGGATCGTGTAGGTGATTCCTTCTAGAAGTTCGATGATGATGAATCTAGTAAGATAAACATAATTCTATTGTATTTTTAGATGATACCTATGATTGAAGTGGATGTGTCAGCAATGTGGTTAAATACCTATATAACATCAATAGTTTATTGATAATTACAACCTCCATGATGTGGATTTTGTGAGAACACAAGTCTTGTGGACAACTCCATAGAATGTCTATCCTTCTAGATTGAGAATGTATCACATTTCCATTATGTTTAAAAACAAAAAATGTGACAATTAGGCTATATTTAGTATTAAAATGAAGGTGTTACCAAAAACCATTTTAGTATGGGTATATTCCCTTAATTACATACCAATGAGGGCGCAATTATGCATCTTGTCCAGAGTAGAGGATCAGTGATTCCCTCTATAGGATTGTTCGAGATAGAGTGAGGCATCCATTTGCAAGACCTAGGGTTCTACCCACTATCTCTTACTTCCCGAGGTTGGGTAAGGTATCCCATGACATAAATTCAATTTATGTGTTCCCCTTTTGAGTGGGTAATTCTAACTAGGTCATAGAATTCCCCAAAGGCCCCAGGTATGATCCTACAACTATGTATCTCCATCTTGTCAATGCCATCAGTGTTGTTGATACCCGATTAGAAAGTGACCTCGGGATCATTAACATGGAACCTAGACTGGAATCCCCATGACAGATGTGTATAAGAACATCAACATAAGACTTATAGTCTTCCAATAATATTATATGAGTATTATCTTGTTTATTTGACGTGATTTGTTATATATAATAGACACTATCTTCGATGCTTTGTGATTGGGGTTTTCTGGGTGTCCAAATTTGTATGCTTATACTCACCCATTCATGGGATCTTCCTACACATATCGTGTCTTATACATATTAATGACCTTTACATGGGTAACTAGGTTAAATAATAGTAGTTTCATCTTAATTGGTTGAGATTTTCCATCGATGGGTATGAATTTTTGGTTTTGTAGTAGTTTCATTTTTCTATTTGGTTAGACTCCTTTGTAGCTTTGATGGCTTGTATGTTTTCCCTTTGTATCATTCCATACTCTTTTACATACATTGATGTTGGATCCAATTTCATGCATTTATTTTCAATATTATTAATTTACACGGTCTATATGTTACAGGGGTTAGGATGTGTGTGTGTGTGCAAGTACATTATGATAAGGCCTCCCATGCATGTGATGCACCTACTTAATGCTAGTCGTCAATCGCGAACCTATTGGAGGTGACCATGAGGTGTCACTCTTAGTTTACCTCTAGCCATGATGGCTATGGTGGGTTGTGTCATGACATAGTGGTCAATGCATGTTATTATAAGACAAAATTTAGGATATATGAAGGTTTTGGGTATTGGTTTCAGAATTAGGATCACAGTTATAATCTGTTTTGAGTTTGGATATTAGGAATGGGAACCCATTAATGGTGCAACAACAGAATAATTTATTCCCCAATATTTTTATAACCATCTTATTGACTTGATACATTAGGCACTTGTTTTAGGGAAATTTTTTTACATGAATCATATATAAATCAGTTATGGATTCCAAGTCCTCCTTGATTCAACTACAAATATATGATTTTTGACCGTGGTTCATCTGGACTAATGGAGTATACCTCTAAGTTGACAGACTTCATGGATTGCATAATGGGATCGTGATAATGACTTGTTTAGTGATGATTATTCAATCCATAGACCTATATAGAAGGCATTTATTCTATGTCGATTGCCATTTTTACCTCCACATTTTGAGTAGACGAGTGTTCTTACATATGATGTGCATAGTCATAGCATACTTCAGGAGTTTCAAAGGAATAAACGTTTCATTTTTCAGGGTGATATGGACCCCACGAAAATATATTACTGAAACTAGGTTTTGGAAAATGTTTTCTACATTATAAAGCACCCTCTCATCCAGATGGTGGTTATAACAGTGAGCCTTCTCCATGTACCAGTTGGGTGATGGTATGCTAGGGTTATATAGAAACATGATTAGGTGACCCTCCTTTATAATTTTTTTTCCACATATCCATTGATTATTTTTATCCATTGAATTTTCATGCACTATGTATGAAGGGATCTTAGACCTCCATCAATGTTTCATAATTGTCACAGAGTACACGTCGAGGTTTACCAACCTCTCGAGATGTTCCATGGATATGTTTCATTATAGAATTTTCTGAGAACAAAACATTGAAAATGGACTTCACCGATATATCTAATATCTAGTGGTATCTTTTTTCATTTCTTATTATATCATAGTGCAAGATAATTACTTGGTTATGGAGAGATTCTTAGTAGAGTAGTTGATGAATATTGGTTTTCATAGTGAGAACCCTGGTGTTGGGACCTTAGTAGTGGGTAGTAGACATAAGATTCATATTAGAATCCTATAACCCAATCTATTTAGGTGTATTTGGGATGAATTATAGAATTACAAATTTTATCTATGCAGACGAACTATTAGAGAGATAATTAGTGACACTTTCAAAGCATTATAGTATTTTAGACTTACTATAGTAGTATGAGAAAATATATTGTAGAAATATGGGTATGGATACAGCATTGTAGTAACATGAGAATCATGACACTAAGGGGTCACTATAGCTCCATGGATTTTTAGCCACTGGTCGCTGTAGAATCATAGACATGGTTGGTTGTGGAACTATAGCATAGTAAACATACTATGTAATTGGTGTGATAATTATATCTTCCTTTATGAGCTCATTAAATATTGGGTTTTTATTTGATTGAGACTCTGATTTTACCCTATAATTATACATCTAATCGCAGTGAATTTTATATATCACTATAGATTTAACGATTATTTCCCAACCCATTTAAATATTTTTGACTTGTGATATTCTTATTATTATTTTTTCAATTTTTATTTTCTATAAATTGTTTTCCATTTGTTTCACCCAATGATTCCACAAAAACCGGTACCGTAGATTGAGTTTGAAAGATTGATATTTAATTTTCTCAAACAAAACATTGGATATGAAATATGAAAGGTGATTCTTTATTTCATTGATCGACTAATTCAGTTACTTTAGTAGGAAGATTAAGGATTCTCTATATCATAATAAGATGTGCATACCACTTCGGGGTGAAAACCCAACAGATATAGAGAAGAAGGAGAATGATCTACTGGATTGAAATACTCATGATTTTTTCAACTTAAATTGGTTAAAAATGTTTAATTCTATATCAATGTATAGAATACAAGATATGTGTTGAGGAAATATCTCTCTAATATTTACAAGAATCCTTCTATGTCAAACAAAGTGTAAATGATGCAATAAAAAATAAATCTAAAAATGATTGAAGTGTGGGTTTTTGTAGATAATTTCAGTGATTTCCACTCCATTATAAGTCTATTGAAATTAGTGGGAATTTTTCTTGATTTGATTTTCAACAATCGTCCCTCCAATAATTTTACATATTAAACAATCATCTCATCTGGTACATTATTTTCAATATAAAAGGCCTCTCATAAATATTCATAAAAGATGTCATCAACCTAACCATAATCTTCTCCTCTATAATTTTGAATTAAATATTTTTTCCAATTTATGGTTAAAAAAACACTTAACCTATAGATCTAGTAGCTCCCATAGTATATTCTCCATATCCACTGGGTTTTAACCAAGAAGTAGAAATTTTATAGTTTTATGGTCAATGTAATTATCATTATTCATTTTCAAATAACATAAATTAAGTCCATTGATGCGACTGATCCTAAAATTTAATTATTTAATATCCTATTTTTAGTTTAGGAAAAGTAAACATTGATCTTTCAGACTCAGGCCCAAATACGAGTTTTCAAGTAAATGTTGGGAGAAATAATTCAAGGATTTAAAACATGATACATATTTAGAGTTCTTATCATAATAGTGGGTCAACCACTCAGGTCTCCCAATTAGATTCTAGTAAGATGAGGGAGATATGTTTCTTCTCTTATGATGTCTAAGGTCATATAATGCAGGATTTTTCAACTCACCGTGTTGCAGAGAGATAATTGGTCAATATTCTAACTATAATGAAGCAATGGCTTGAGTAATGTGGTTTGTAAGGTGGAAGAAATGGAAGAGTGGTTTTGTGGGAAATCGGTGGTGGATGATGTTATAATATGTTTACACCACTTCCACTACCAAGTGTTCCTACACTAGGATTAGAGATTTGGTGGTCAGAGACTTGGGAAACTATTGGAAGTGGAGGATTATATCCCTGAGGCTCCGGGTATGATCTAATGTATGATTCGTGTATTCATCACATTATTTGTGGTTTTAGTGGATATAGTCATGTGAATATCTTTCCAAAACACATCCATTGTTCAATACCTAGATATAACAATGGTTCCTTTAGCTTATACTTTGCACTTAGTGACTCCTCTCAGGGGAGATTCGACAATGACACACTTTTGCTGACAATGTGACATGGCTCTTAGATGAAGGTTCATCATATGAGATTACTTTATAGATGTGGTGAGACAATAATTTTTAATTATAGGTAAGGAATGTCTCTCTATATTCAATGTAAACATTTAATATTTTAGGTGGAGGATTTTTTGCATCCAAGTAAATGGGTTGATATTTTCCTTTATTGGTGAGAAGGAATATAATTAGAGTAGGGTGAGCTCGTATACTAGAGGATAAAATATATTTATTTTCAATTATTTATTATAAAATTAAGAGTTATGGATGTTGTGAGATTATAGTACCCTATAGTGTTGAATTATGAAGAATTCATTCTTGAGGATGTGTCAAGCTCCCCCCCATCTATTTATCGAAATATTCATGGACCCGCACCTAGAATGACACAATATCTTCTCCAATATATCATATTTTCCCTTTTAGTGTAGTAAGAGATGAATGTATGGTTTGAATATCAGTAGATAAAGGGATTTATTTCATATAGTGTTCCCCTTGCATATCCCCAATGTTTTCCAAAAGTGGTGATGATAGTTTGACGTTATGTGTGGATAATCGTTGCCTAAATTAGGTGACTAACAAGAATAAGCTTCTAATTCTATGAATCTAAAATATATTTGACCAATAAAATGGTGTTAAGTGGTTCAAGAAGAGTAACCTCATGTTTGGATATAACCAGTATCGATTTCGAGAGGAGGATATAGTGAAAATTGAAGTATTCTTCTTTTATAGTGATTATGATTTTTATGCCCTTCAAGATGAATAACTCCCCAGTAATGTTCCAAGGACTCATTGACTAGATCTTTTATCCATTCCTATATTGTTTCATTGTCTTATTCATCAATGAAATCATCATGTACTCAGTGTCTGAGGTGAAGCGAGTGATACATTTTAGGATGGTCATGGATATGCTTCAAGACCGCAAGCTTTATATGAAACATTCAATGTGTCAGTTCTAAATTCAAGAGGTCCAACTTCTGTTTCATTTCATCTAAGAGGAATAAGTGGAATTACTCCAAGTAAATATTGACGTTTTTCTACTCATAACCCCCTCCCCTAATAGGTGACCCACATATGATGAAAATGAGAGAACAAAGATAGTGATGCTCAAATCCCAACTCTAATAGCCCATAGGTCGGTGAAAAACATTGAGGGTATAAAATTTACCATATGGGAGGCATTACTGCATAATGATTTGAGAAGGAAGATATAAGACAAAAAAACCAAAAAAATCCTTCTCATAATAAAAGTAAATAAATAAATCAAATATATTATTGTAATTACATACATATGAAACAATTGAGAAAAAATTAAAATAGATCCATGGTAGAAACTGTGAATCTTCAAAAAATCCTAAAAACTCTTCTGACTACCAATATATTTCTCTATCACCAGACATATACTATTTAAATAAAAAATATTTTATATATATCTAGTTTGAACATAACATTTATACTCAGAAGCATCCTCTCATCCACCTCTCAGGAAAAATGTGAAAGAAGCATAAAAAATCCTAGTGAGTAAACAAGTTTACTATTCTCTTCATATCCTCAACACATACCCCTCAACAATTATCTCATACATGAAATCATATAATATGGACCATAATATGTATTTAATAAACTATGTTACCACTTCCCCACTGGTATTCTGCTCTGTCTCATTGTTGGATGTACTAGGACACCTCTCTCTAAAAATAAGAAATCCAAAAGACACATGCGCTAAAGTGATCCATCATAATGAAACATAGGATATAGTAATATATCAGTCACCCCATTATTCACATCATCTCATCATCCCAACTACATATCCATAGAGTAACTAAGAAGCTTCCACTAGCCACCATAGTCTATACAATGTGTATTATATCTCAGCCCATTATAGCTCATAAAAAACAAACCTATATAATAAATAAGATATTGTGTATGGATATATATGTGTTTGAAATAACAAAAAATTAATAAAACCCTTCATAACAGATATATGGGGAATGATAACTTTCTTTCTTACCACCATACAATACCATAAAAAGAAAATAGTTTGGTCAAAGGGGGTAGTCAACCATCTGTTTCTCGCTAACCTGGATCTTCGAGAAAACACACTCCCAGAGTCCACTGGGTGTTATTTTCCCAACCATCATGAGAGATGTAGCTTATAAAATCACGAAACATGAATTATATATACAAATCTCAGAATCTTACATTGGGAAACTACCTACCCTTAGACTCATATACCATTAACATCAAACAGAAATTCAGGCTACCGCTACTCAGGACTATGTATCCAAACCCTACAGTCCTAAAGAACAAAATTAATTAACTAATTTTACATTAATTAATATTATTCTATTTTATTTTTCATGATTAAAATTTTAATATTATGATCCATGTCCTAAAAACACACTTTTTTGTTTTCTTGTATTCTCATGTATGCTATCATCGAAAAGTAAGCATCAAGAATCGACCCCACTTGTTCATTAATTCATTTATTATTTAACAACCATTTGAGTACTCTAGGACTTATCCCAAAATATCATATAATATTTGAACAAAAATTTCATAGTATAAAATATATACTTATAGTTGGAGAGTGATTATATAAATAACATTCAACTATCTATTTATTAGACAACCAAATTCAATATCAGAAAAACAAAATATCTTTTATCCCAACAACCATGGGAAATCATAACATCACCTTGTTCTATCAATCTAGGTTCCATGAAAATCCCCACTTCACATAATAACACATCATACATCCCATTAAAACATTATAGTCATCATAATAAGCACCTTATTCCACTATCACATCCTTGGGAATCCCTGCCCACTATTGCTCTCAAAGCTAGAACCCCATGTTTCCATCACAGCCTCAGGAATCCCACCCAATTAATATAATGAAGATATTAAGAAAACACATCAATGACATAAATACATAGATCATAGGTAAATATTAAATTTATTATTCCAAAAATAATTTGAAATTCACCTTTGGACCGAACGAATAATGTTTCCCAATGTTTATAATATAATGATAAGCATGCCCAACCCAAACGCAATGATTCAAAAAATAATTAAGTTCAAATTACCCCCCCCTTTAATTATCTGATTTAAAATGAGAAAATACTAGAAGAATTGTACATAAAAATTTATCAATGAAAAACACTATTTTTACCATCTTGTGTTCCTCCTTAAGCTATTTTTTCATATATCAACAATGTCAAAAATAATTATTTCAATATTCCACTTTCATTATAACCAAATCATTACCATATTTAGGTTTTTAATTTATTTTCAATAATATCAACCTTTCATAACAATAATATCAATATATATCTCACTATCTAGTAAATCTCAGAGGAAACAACAATATAAATACCAAAAAATATGCAATCACACATCCCAAATATTTCAAACATGAATATTAATATTCCAATATGAGATAATAATTATGGTTCTAGAATTTAATTAAATTATAACCTTTTATAAAAATTAAAATTTCACTAATTTTATAAATATTATTAAAAAATAATTATCAATAATATTATTTATATAGTTTAAGAATGCAACATACCGTTATTTGATTCCCTCTCTTCAATAATTCCAGAAAAATTATCTTTAGTCTATAACATGAAAATACTTATTTCCACTTTCATATGATAATATTACATATTATCAAACATTGTTATCAACATCATGTAATAATTCTTTAATCAAAATTATTAAAATTATTATCAAAAATATATATTTCAAAAATAAATTTATAGATCATGAGGAAAATTTATTTAACCTCGACATGCAACGCCATTTATAATTCAACTATAGAAATTAAAAAATATAAAGGTTAACCATATTTTTTAATATGTAATACTTTTATTTCATTTCTCTGAATAAAAATTTTTTCAGTTTAAATGAAATTAAAATAATAATAGAAAAAATATTATACATTATAAAATATACTTCCTATTAAAATTTTAAAAGTAATAACATTTTATTTTCATTACAAAATTACACAGCATGCATTAAGTTCCCCTCTTTCATAATTTTAAGATTATCACATAATCATTCTTCATGAAAACTATATTTCTTCCTAATTATTACATGATTGTGGGTAGTAGTAACATAAACAAACATAAGTCTAAATGATGAAAATTTCACAATTTCGTTGTATAAAAAATATGGAAAAGTAACAGATCCCCTACCTGATGATTTCTCTTTCAAATCACTACTCCCAAAATAGTGGAGAGATGAATATTTATTCAACACGAACACATAGTCTTGGTGTGCGAAGAAGAAGGTAGGATTAGTTGGATATATCTTTGTAAAACTCCAAAGGAGGCATTGAGATCATCAAATCTAAATAAGGAAAAAATTATATAAGGGGGAGATCTAGTATTTCGAATAAATAGATAGAGTATCTAGGTAGTAAATTCATTTTTCATCAATACCATATTAAAATAGATTCCATAAATGTCTCATTTAAATCATTTAAATTTATGAACTGTTAAGGGTCATATTAAAGACTCTTAGAAAAGATTACAACGACATATTTATTCATTAAATTCCTTAATTTATATTGAAAATGTGGTAAAGGAGGTTTCCCAAAAGCAAACTGCATTTTTAGGAAATCATTCAATATCCTTATAATGTTTTCTTGGGATCCACAAAAGAGTGTGACTAATGTAAAGAGAATCCATGGGATGTAAGGATATTACAAAATATTTGTGATTGATTTCTTGAGGAACACAACACCTTTGACTACCTTTAACCAATAGGGGAATCCTTTCATATGGTTGGACATGTATCAGCAGCATTTTCAGAAGATGTGTCAGATGTTGAGGATAACCCCCCTTTTGGGCTACTAGAGGATGGATTTGAGTATGTGGTGTTCTATGATGCCTGAAAAGTTGGGCTTGTATGATTTCAGATGTAGAATAAAGTGATGATATCTTATGAGTCTTGATAGCTAAGACCCAATCAGTTGAATTATGAGACCCATGAACTGGAGATGGAAGAAGATGTGTTCACACTAAAAATTTAGAAACAATATCTTATGGAAGATAAATTCATAATATATCCTAACTACAAAAGTATTAGGTATATCTTCTTGTATAAATACCTTAACTTGAGGCAGAGATGATTGTGGGAGATTCTGCAGGACTATTTTTTAGGGAAAGACTATTATCTCAAGAAGGGGAACATGGTGGAAAATGATCTCTAAAGTAAATTACATTAAAATTTAACAAGGGAGTAAATAAAAAATTGGATTATTTATAGTTTTTCCTAATGTATGAGGGTATAGAAACTCACCTTAAATATATTTTTTTGACCCCGTAACATCTTCAGTGAATCGAGGATGCACAAGTTAAAGATATCAATTGCAAGGTCTATCATGACTAGATTTTTACAAGACATGGTCTTGATGGATTTTTTAATGTTGGGGACCATGTAATCCTTTCACTACTGGAAAAAAGACATATACCCACATTTCAAAACCGTGGGTATAACCCCCAAAACCATGGGTATAGACTATACCCATGGTTTTGGGAACCATGGGTCGGAACGACGTCGGTATAGGGGTCTCAACCTATACCCACGGTTTTGAAGAACTATGGGTATAGGTGCGGTCAAAGTGTGCACCACAGTTGTACAGCGTGGCACACAACCGACCCCATGGTTTGAAAACCGTGGGGTATTTAAATTCAAAAAATTACAGCCATTGGGATTTGAACCCAGACTCCCATGGCGCTTCATGAATGCGCATCACCAATGGACCAACCAGGCTGAGAATTCGCTATGATATATAACGATAAATCAACGTTTTATATTAATTTAATCCACTTAGAATGGAATCGAACCCGCGACTCATGCTGGGAT
Organism: Viscum album; assembly: GCA_963277665.1. NCBI lineage: Eukaryota > Viridiplantae > Streptophyta > Magnoliopsida > Santalales > Viscaceae > Viscum > Viscum album. The sequence continues at coordinate 1,060,739,980 of OY728125.1, forward strand.
TTATGGAGGCGCACCAAGTGACAAACCAAGCTATGAATTATTTCTGTTATATATTTATACATCAGCATATATATATTAATTTAATCATTTTAAAATCAAAAAAAATCAGGGGTTGAGATTTGAACTCAGGTTTCACAGGGGACCTCATGGCCACGCACCACCTAGTGACCAACCGAGAAACAATTTTCTATTGTTATTAATATATACATATATGTATATATATTTATATAATCCACATCTGGTATTTAAATTTCGAAAACGCAGACCGCGGGATTCTAACACGAGTCTAACGGCCGCGCCTCCACTATTGACCAACCGAGCATCAAAAATTCTTTGTATATAAATTCATATTTAAATAAATATATTAAAATAAATTGTGAAAAAATATCTTCCTGCCATTTTCTTTTCATTTCCTACCGAATTTTCATTCCCCTCCATAAGTTATACCCACGGTTTTGAAGAATCGTGGGTATAGGTATTCAAAAAGTACCCTATACCCACGGTTCTCGAAAAACGTGGGTATAGGTGTACCCTATACCCACGGGTTTTGAGAACCGTTGGTATATGTGGCCTATACCCACGGTTTTTTGTAAAACCGTGGGTATAGACCTATTTTCCAGTAGTGTTTTGTGAGGATAGATGGTGGCCCTAATCACACTATGGGGGTAAGTTTTGAGAGAGTTTCACAAACCCATTTTCTATATATATATGAGGGGAAAAGATGTTTCAGGACCTTTAGTGTTAGGTTTTATGGGAATAAATAAAGATGAGTGTTTTTGTGATTATCTCTTGATACCTTTCTTGAATGTAGGTGATGTTAGAGCATTAGGTACTAGTATGTTTAAACCAACCTCTTATGGTTCCAAATTGTATGTTATATTGTATCTACATATATTTTTTTAATGTTCTTACATGATTAGCTAGAGGTCATGACACTATTTGGGTGATGTACACTGACTCACAAAGTCATCTTACTTCCTCACTGTCTAAGAGTAGAGTTCAGTGGCATGTTTGGTATGACTTTATGGGAAGGAGATAGTCTAGCTTCAAGGATTCCCCTTGGTGATTGTTTCAAAATATGATGCTTCGTACACTTAAATATTATATATAGGGTTACAAGAGTCTTTCAAGAATCTATTGTGTATGATCATGATGTTCCACCCTGATATATAAAATTACATATATAGGGTCACTCAAGTATTTCTAGACATGTTATAGGACTGAATATTGTATTTCAGTCATAGATTTGTGTATCAACTAACTTGGTCAAAATTTGAATTAAACAATAGCTAAAAATCCATAATTTGTATGACACCATTCAGGGCCTTGTGTGGAAGAACCCATAAGTCACTACTATACTAGATGGATCAAGGGGAGATAGTGATTATGCACCCATAGTTAGTACACTAGACAATATAAAAGGTGAACATAATTTGGCATTGGATGAGCGATACTTATATCCATCATAAGACTTATGTATAACCGAAGAAACTATATGGTAAAAATATTTTAATGAATATTTTTTGTTTGTTTACAACTAAAACTTTTGTATAAGAATGATTTTATTATTAATAAATTGGACCCATATACAACATTATCAAGATTAATTGGACTCATAACATCGTATTCATCTATATAGATTCAGATCAACAAATCCAAAAGAATCAGTGGAAGAAATTATGGATTATTAGAAAATTATATTTTCCATAATCATAGAAAAAAATATGTTTCTAAATTTCAAATACAAAACATGATTAGTGAAGAAGTTGTATTTTTTCTGAAGAGTTTGGAAAGAATATTTTGATTTTGGGAGTTATAAACTTTTTATGCCTTTTATACTAAGTCAAACGATTATTTGTTAATCATGATGTTCTCAAAAATCATTAAAAAATTCATGATAAAATCTTCGAAATAAATGGTGGAGAGGTTTAAAGAAATTAAAAATTATAGAGTGAATAATTCCATCATACTAGGTAATTATATAAAAATGAGAATTTTATCATAATGGGTATTCCATCATCATGAATAAATCCATCAATGGAATAATTTTTAAGAAGAATGGATGTAGAAGTCAAAATGTGTAAATCTGTTAATATTTGAGGAAGTTTAATGTTTTTAAGTGGATTATTCATTGAAAATTTTCCATCATTATTGAAAAATACTGATAATGGTATTTCCATTGTAATGGAAATTCCATCATAATGATATGAAGAAATAAATAGAATTCATAATGAGGTGGGTATGAAATAGATTTTTAATTAGCTATGAAGGAAATAAAAGTCATAATTTGATGATAGAGAAACAGATTCATAATCATCTAAGAAGGAAAAAAATTTAATGGAATGAGAATAATATATATCATAATGATATGAGATATAAATTGTTCATAATGTGATAAGAAGGAAACAGATTGTAATAAACTAAGAAGAAAAAATATTAACAATGACATGAAAAGGAAATATATTTATATTGAGAAGGATTTGAAGAAGACTCAAACATATGAATTTAAATGTTTTATGAAGAGTTTAAGTGGTCAAATTAGAAATTCAATCTTGAGTAAATCATAGTGAAATCTAAGGAGAATTGAAGAATTATAAGTTGAATTTTAAATGTGAGAGATTTTTAGAGAATTTGAAATTTGAGGGAGCTGGGAATGTTTTCAAGTTTCTTTATTTTGTTTTATGAGTCCCCTATAAATAATTTCTCATATCATTTGTTCATCATCGTCTTTCCATGAAGGTGGAAAAGGTGGAGCACTGAAGAAATCAATTGAAAGTCATTTCCATCCAGAGATCTTGTGAGGAGGATTATATAACTTAATTTTTGTTTACTAGATTGAGAAAAATCTTTTTTAAAAGATCTTATTGAGTCAATAGGATTCATCAGTCACACTGAAGAAGTTTTTATTGATAAATTGATATGATTTTGAGTTTTCAGATTGAGAATGAGTTAATCTTATTGATTCCATAATATTGAGTGAATCAGACTGAGGAAGATTGTATTGTGGTTTTTTAGAGTTTGTGAAGTTCCGATTTAGTAAGGGAGAATCATATTGAATTCATCATATTAACAAAATCAGATCTAACCAAATCATATTGAGGATTCAGACAGATAAATTGTAGAATAGTTTCAAAAATGTCTTCATTATTTTTTTGGACAAATTGTTTCGTAATAAAACATTGTCAACTAATGGGATTCAATATACTCTTTTTTATTGGGATATATAATGTGTCTAATGGGAGTTGGAACAAGTTGTTTTCACTTATTTTAAATGGTGGATTTATCTATACCCATAAGAGTGGCTATGGTAAGGATGTAGGTTCTCACACTGAGGACGAACCATGTAAATCATGTGTTCCTTAATTATTTTCCTAATTTTTCATACATGAGTTTTTATAAAAGATTATAAGGAAATAAATCATAACAGGTTTTGTGGGTTTTTGTTTGAAAAGTATTGAAGCTAATAAAAAAGTACAAAAACCGAGTCACCCCCCTTCTCATTTTTCATTCAATCCTTTGGAACTTCAATTAGAATGAGAGGGAAGGTTCCCTTATTGAATCACTATAATGGATAATATTAATTTTGATAATTGTATAGGAATTCCTGTGTTTTATTGAAAAAATGTTATGTTTGAAAAGATATGATGATTCCTTATCCCATATCTCTTGGCTTGGAAGTTTTTGATTCCACTACAATTGATTTTCCACCCATTGAGAAATATGATCCTATGAAATTTTACGAAAAGATAAATTTATAAGTTGATGGAAATGATATAAATGAAAACATTATGTCCTTATTAGAGAATTTTTATCAAAATTTTATAGGTCTCAATAATTCAAAAAGTATATGGGAGAAGTTGGAATGTGTTTTTGAAAGGAATGCTAATGTTAAATAAGAAAAGCTAAAAATCTAGCATAGTAAGTATGAAGACATTCGAATGAGGGATGAAGAAAAAAATGACGAATAATTTACCAAATTAAATGAAATTGTAGTCAACATTATAGGATTCTGTGATGTCTTTACAGATTCAAAAATTGTAAAGAAATTGATGAGAAACATTTCAGATAGGTTTTAATCTAAATTTTATTATTTAAATGATAAATATGATTTATATCTTAATGAATTGCAAAAAATTTTCTATTTCTAATGAATTGAGGAATGCTACAATGATTAAAAACAATATGAAAGAGGAAATATATTTTGAATCTAAGAGAAAAAATGAAAATCCAATATGTTAATGAAGTTGATCCTTGTGAGTATATCGATATAAAGGATGGAGAGTTGAAAGAAAAAATCATGTCTCTTATATCCAAGAAATATCAAAGTTGAAGATAAAATTATGGAGGTAAACTTCCCCTCAAATATTTTCAGTATGGTAGAATTAGACACTTTTTTTAAATTCCCCCCAGAAAAATGTTGGATAATATCTAGATGATTCGAATTAATACCATAGATGAATGAAGTGGAATAAATATTATAAATAAGAAATGTATTCCAAATAATAAAAGTATATGTTTACTAGAAACAAAAGAAGTATGCTATGTAAGAAATCTAAATTGGACTCAACTGAAAATAATTCATTTAAAGATCAAATTTCAGTGAAATTCCAAACCATCATTGCTAATTTTGAGAAAACAAATTATGTATTTGATAGAGAAGAATGAGGTGAAGAATATTATAGAGAGTATGAACTCATATCATAACTTGTCACATTTCTTAAGAAAAACAAAACTCTTAGGAAATAAATTAGAGTTATAAAGGAAGTTTATGAAGTTGTTGTGGATGGAATATAATATTTCATCAAATAGGTGGAAGAATATATTTAGGATATTTTAAGTTACAAAGCATGAATTTCAGAACATGGAAAGTTGATTTTATATCATAGTAATAATGTGGAATATAAGGAATAATAAGTAAACAAGATTCAATAAATACATATGGACTCGGAAATTACCTTGAAGAAGATGAATTAAAATTATAACAATTCTACAAAATTAAATGTTGAGACATCTAAATTTTCTTAGAAGGCCATATATTAGAATTAGGTGAAAGTTTAGCTTACTAAAAATTATATTTAATTTGATTCCTTTAACATTTTTGATTCTGGAAATAATATTGTGAAATATTGAGTGGTGAAAGGATGTGAGAATCCTATAAAATTAATAAAATTTTAAAACTCACTCAAAATAAAAGATGGTAAACATCATGAGTATGTTATAGCTGAAAGAAGTTTCCAACCTCAACAAGGTTTCTATAGATATAGATCTTTCTTATATTGAAAATGAATATTTTATGAATATTGTTGGTGTTTTGGAATATATGGTCATGAATATTATAATTGGGGGAACAAATTATCTATACCTTGAAGAATGTTTTTTGTAAAGTGGAAGAAATAGTTAATGTAGATTGAGTAACTTTTCTAGATTACAGAAAGTTTAAAAGTGAATTATCAATATTTTTGAAACTTTCCACAAAAAAACAATTTGATTGCTTGGAATAAGTTTTTGGAAGATGTTATCAGGCTGGTCATCATTCTAAAATATTTACAACACTCCTTCTATAGAAAGTTTATTATGATATAAATTAATGTAAATATGAACATAAGAATGTTTATGAAAGAGCTTTTTTTGTTGAGACATCTTTGAAATCATGTAAAAGGAAAAACCCATGGATAGATGATAGTGGTTGTTCTTTACATATTAAAGGTGGTATAAAATTCTCGAAACATGTTTAAAATCTTGATGAAGGTTTATTTAACATTGGTAATGATAATTCCTTAAAAACATATAAATTGGAATGGCGGACATTGAATCCAAAAAGTTGAAATCTATGAATGTTTTATTTTTTGATGGTATAAAACACATCAAAATTAGTGTAAGACAAAATTTTTAAAATATAAATGAATTTGTTTTATAAATGATTTTTTATATCATAAGAATTATGAAAGATGGAAAGGTTATCATAGATTGAATAAAGAACCTATGGTACTCTCTTTCAATTAAGAGAATTCAACAGCTCCTGTTACATGAGTGTTGAAGATAAAAACAAAATGCAGTACCGAATACTTAGGCACTTTTGATAGAAAAGAATGAAAAGAATTTCTAAAGTTGATGTCTTTTGAAACTTTCCAAAATTGAAATGAATAGAAAAATATGTTTTTGTAACATTTCAAAAATTTAAGATAACTAAAAAAAGTCATAAAAGAGTTGAGATTCAATCTACCAGACCACTTGATCTTATTCATTCTAATTTATCTGGGATGATGAAGAATCAATCAAAAAAGTATATTTGGATTTTATCCGTTTTATTTATGATTTCAATTGGATGAAAAACCCCATGTTTATGAATCAAAATTTATAGGCTATTGAAATGTTCAAATTATTTTCAAGATGTGTTGAGAATGAAATGGGGGTTTCAAAAAAAAATCGAATAAGTTATGGTACTAAATCCACAAACAATACTCTTCAAACTAATCTGAGAAATAATTTTATCAAACATCAGTAGAGTTCTCCCTGCACACCACAACAAAATGGAGTAGAATAAAGATAGACTATATGTTTGTTAGAAATGGAAATAAGTATGTTAGAAAAATAAAAACATTAAAAATTATATTGGAGAGAAGTTGTTAGTACTAATATATATGTTCTAAATAGATTATTTTTTATACTTGAAACTAAAATGACTCCTCCTAAAATGTGGTAAAAGATAAAATCATCATTGAAATACTTTAAAGTGCTTCTATGTATATGTTTGATCAAAATAAAATATCTGAATTTTCGAATGTTTGATGAGAAATATGAGGAAGGAATTTTATGTGTTATTCAAAAAATTGTAGAAGTTATAAATGTTGGAATAAAAAATTTCAAAAGTTATTGGAATCATATGACGTTAAGGTAATTGAAAATCAATGTTCCTTAACAAAAGTGGTTGAGAATGTGGCATAGGATAAATTGAAATTTTATAAAAATACAAAAGGTAATTAAAAACATTCTTATCAAGATTTATAAGAATCATGTGATGAGTAAAGTCCAACTCAGAAAGAAATATTGAAATTTCCTACCTTACAAAAAAATGTTAAATAAGAAAAAATTATTGGAAATTAGAGGGATTATATTTAGACAAGAATAAAGTTGAGATTAGATAATTTGACATAACTTATATTAAAATTTTAACTAGAATCGGTTTTTAAATCTAGTCCACATAAATAATGGGTGGATTTTATGAATGAAGAGTTGGATTATATTCATAAGGATGAAACATGTGATCTTGTTTCACAGCCAGAAAATAAAAATGTTATCAGAACCATGTTTGTTTACCAAAACAAGTTAATTAAACATGGATAAGTTTAACGAAATAAATATAGGCTTGTTTGCAAAGGCTATGTATAGGCGGAAGTAGCATAATTTGAAAAACCTTTTCCCCAACTTCAATATTATAAACTATTAGAATTTTTATTTTAGTTGTTACACGTCGAAATTACAAAGTTTATCATATTTATTTAAAGTCAAATTTCATAAATGGTGAGATTTATGATAAAGATTAAATTGAACAATCTTGTGGGTTTTTACTTGATTAAAATGAAAAAGAAGTTCTTAAATTAAAGAATGCTTTGTTTGGGCTGAAAAAAAGATCCATCTTCATTGTATTCCAACCATGAAAATTGTTTTCGGTTTTTGAACTTTCTAAAGGAAAAAGTATATTGAAACTTTTATGTGAATGATGTTGACAATAAAACACTAAATTTACTATTTATGTGGATGATATAATTTTTTGTGGGGATAAAAAAAGTATTGTAAAGATTATTCAAAATAAATGATGAAAAAATTTAATGTAAATATTTGTGGAATTCACTTTCATCTTTGGCATAAATGTTCAAACGAATTATTATCTTGAGAAAATTATTACTGATAATTGCTAAAAAAGTTTGGGATGGAAGAATAAAAATTAGTTTTCTCTCCTATTTCAATGAGTAAAATTTTTTAGAAATTATCCATTCAAAATAATTGTGAATCAGAAAGGCTTTTGTAAGTTGATAGGAATAATTCCTTACATTTTATTCTTAAGGCCTGATATTGTTTAAGTTGTTACTTTGTGTTCTAAGAATCATTGTAATAAAAAATAATCACTTATGTTTGAAACAATGATGATTCATATATATTTAAAAGAAATAACATCACATGGGTTTTTATACAAAATAAATAGTGAGAAGAAGTTTCATGGTTATACTGATGTCAATTGGTCTAGAGATTGTAATTATAGAAAATAAACATCAAGATTAATTTTTTTTCTTGGTTCAATGTTGTGTGTGTTAGTATAGTAAAAAACCAAGTTCAGTAACTTTGAGAAAATCTAAATCCGGACATGTTGAAGATACTCAGGTTTGTACTCAATTGTTATGGATGAATGGTCAGGTAGAATATTTGAAAGTAATATTTTCTAAACAATTGAAAATAATTTTTTAAAATTAAAGTGAAATTGATATTCCTAAGAATCATGTCCAACATTTAAGATCAAAAAAGCTTGATATAAGGTTTCACTCTATAAAAGATAATGATTTTTTTAAATATGTGTTACTAGAATACTATTCAACAATGTATCAGATTGATTATATATATAAATAAGAAATTACAAAAGAATGGTTTGTGAAATTGAGGGTGAAACTTCATGTTTATCCTCCTACCATAACTTTTTAAACCTTGAAAGGAATGAACTCTATCATGTTTTGGATTATGTTGACAATGGGGGAGATAATGTAATAAATTGATAACTTTGTAAAAGGTATTTTATTAAAAATATTAAATGAATATAAATTTTTTGTTATCATAAAATGGGTTAATAAAAGAAATGTGAAAGAAAAATAAATGTGTAGAGGGTTTTTCTTTACATGTTCGTATAATTTACTTCTCACTAAGGGATGGAATTACTTCGAAATCATTAAAAATAAAAAAAACATTTAATTATCAATAATTTCTTTACCTATATTTTTTAAATTAATCTAGATACGTGGTTATCATTAAATAGGGGAGAGAAAACTTAAATTAAGTGGAGTTATAATTACATGGTCACTAAATTTTCTTATCATCGAGGGATGTAATTCCTTCAAAAACACGACTTTATATTTTAGTGTGCTGTCAACATACTCTCTTTTGAGAAATTCTATGTTTGGTTAAATATAAAAAAACATGATTTTTTCACTAAATGATAAGTTCTGAGAAAATTATAAGAGTTAGAAAAGTTGTTAACAAGGGTTTTCAACAAATCCAAAGGGGATGATTGAAGAAAATTTTTGGTAAAATTGTTTTAACAATGTTTTTGAATTTTTTTACAAATAAACCTTTTGTATAGTAATGTTTTTGTTATTCCGGAATCGAACCCATATCCATCATAACGATGATTCATTGGACATAGAGTACCATATTCACATGCATCAGTTTCATATCATCATATCCAAAACAATTAGAGGAAGGAATTGTTGATTACTAGAAATTTACCTTTGTCAAAATTATAGAAAGAAAGAAGTTTCTACGTTATGAATAAAAAAGTTACAAAGTGAGTAATTCGTATAATTTATGAAGAGTTCTGAATGAAGATTGTGGAAAGAGGAGTTTAAATGTTTTTATACTTTCTAAACTAAGTCTGGATATTATTTTTTGATCATGAATTTCTCTCAAATCCTAAAAACATTCATGATAAAATATTTTGATAAAAGGGTGTAGAGGTGTGATGAAATTGAAAATTGAAGAGTGAAGACTTCCATCATAATAGGGAAATCCTATCATAATGAGAATTTCATCAGAATGGGAATTCTGACATTATGAAAAAATAAATCAAAGATATAATGATTAAGAAGAATGGATACAGAAGTCAGAATTTGTGAAGTTGATGAAGTCTAAATAAGATCAAAGTTTCTAATTGGATTCATCATTTATTAATTTTTATAGTTATGGAAAAACAATCAAAAATGTATTTCCATTGTAATGGTAATTATATCATAATTATTATAAGAAAGAAATTGAAATAATAATGAGCTAAAAAGGAACTGATTCATAATGAGATGAGAAGGAAACACAAATTGTATTGAGCTAAGAAAGAAACAGAATTGTAATGAGTTGAGAAGGAAAAATATTTGTATTGGGATAAGAAGTAAATTGATCATAATGATCTAAGAAGGAAAATAGTTCATAATGAGGTGAGAAGGAAGTAGATCATGATGATCTGAGAAGGAAACAAATTCATAATGAGCTGAGAAGGAAATTGATTGGTAATGAGCTGATTACGAAGAAGAATCAAAACAAATATTTCATATGTTTTATGAAGAGTTGAAGAGGTAAAATTTGAAATTAAATTTTTATTAAATATCAAAGAAATATATGGATGATTCAAGAAGTCAAAGTTGATGTCTAAATGTGAGATATTTTATGTGATTTTGAAATTTGAAGAATTAGGGAATGTATTCAAGTTTCTTTATTCTGTTTTTGATGTTAACTATAAATACATTCTTATATCATTCGTATGTCTTCTACTTTTCCTAAAAGTGGAAATGGTGGGCTTCTATAGATATCAGGTGAAATTAATATCCATCCAGATATCTTAGGAAGAGGAATTTATAGTTGAATTTAACTTTACTAGACTGATTAATATAGTATTGAGAACATCGTATTGATTCAATCATAATAATTCAATCTTTCTGAAGAAGATCATATTGAGCATTTGATTAGAGTTTGAGTTTTTTATATTGATAATGGGTTCATTGTATTTATTCCATTGAATTGGGCAAATCAAACTGTGGAAGATCATATTGATTTTCTAAGAAGAGTTTTTGATGTGTAGATTGAGTAATGTAGAATAGTACTAACTTCATTAGATTGATAAAATCATATCCATCCAAGTCAGATTAGGTATTTGGTTAGACAAATTGTAGATTTGTTACAATAAAGACATTATTCTTTTGATTGGATCAATTTTTTATAATAAAACATTTTAAACTAATGGTATTATGAATAATATTTCTTATTGGGAGATAAAAGGTGTCTAAATTGAATTGTCACAAGTTTTATTCACTTCTTATAAGTAGTGAATTTCTATAGGCCCATGGTAGTGTCTATGGAAAGGATGTAGATTCTCACACTGAAGCCAAACCTTGTAAATTATGTGTGCTTTACATTATTTCCTAATTTATCATGCATGAGTTTTTATAAAATATGATAAGTAAATAAATCATAACAGGTTTCATGGGTTGTGTTTTGAAAATTATTGAAACGTTTAAAAATTAAAACAAATAATTCCACCTCCCTTTTCAGTTGTTATTTGATCCTTTAGAACCTCAGCAACAAAGAATGAGGTATTTTGAATTTTATAATGGAGACTATGTGTTTCTAAATGTGTCACCAAAGTGAGAACTATAATGATTTGTATGAGGGAGGAAGTTATCTTTGACGTTGACTAGAATTGTCCAGTTACTACATAGAGTCAGTGAGGTAGAATACCCTATGGATCTACCACCATAGTAAAACTGGGATCATGATGTATTAAATGTTTTTTAGTTGAGTATATATGTGCACAACCCCTTTAATGTTATTTATTGGGTTGATATGAACATTGAGTACGAATCTACTTTCTCAAAGTACACAATGTTAATAAAGGATTGGCAGAAAAAGAACATTTTTGGGTAATTAATTACCCTGGTGCGTGTAAATTGAAAGCATAACAACGTCTAAGGTTGAATTTAAAAGTGGGAGAACAAAATTTGTGATCATTCCTCTCAAATATTTGAGTAGTTTTTTTCTTTTTTGGATGAAAATCCATGAGGTGGGTAGATTGAAATGACACCTTTTTACGGTATAATATATTGAAATGTTTTAAATGATATTTCAAAATTAACGAATATAGTCAATATAGGATTATGGATAGGTAATTATTTTTTCCAAGTAACCATTATTTTTTTGGTTTGATCCATCTTTAGGTGAATAATTCTATGCTTTTTAATGTCTCATGGGTGTTTTGGAAACTCTTTGTTCCAAAATGGTGCATACCATGGCCATTGTTCATGTCGTGGAGGTCACTGGTGACCATGGTGTAAAATGGGCAGGAAAATGGGGAATTCTATGGTGTGGTTGTTTGCATGGAGCACTGGGATAGTAAATGTGGTCCCCAACTATAACCAACCCACCATGCACATTTTTTAGGTCATGGTAGGGGAAAAGGTTCAAATGTTTGGAAATACACTATATGGATGGTCCTGTTGGATGGACTGTTTGAATCCACCAAGTCCATGGTGGAAGAAATTTTATTATTCATGTAGTCTTCAAAACAACCAAAATACTAACACAATGCTTTGGATATTGATCATTATAAATAGTAAACCATGTGAGATCACTGTGTGGGGTTTTAAATGTGATTTTAACTCAATTATTTCACCCATTAATTGATTTAACCAATATTTCCAGAATGATTCCTTCAATCTGATGATATCTATATGAAATCATGAAACTGGGTGAGGAAAAGATTCCATATACTGGTTGCTTATAAAGTAGGTTATTATAAATATAAGGCCCCGTCCTTAAACCTTACTTAATATTGAATTAAATGAATAATTCACATTGAGATTCTTTTTAGGTTTAGAGTTTTAGAGAATTAGGACATAACTATTACATCTCAAAAGATTACAAAGTAGACACTTCTACTAAGTTCCCATAAAATAAAAACTCTTAAAAAGAAACATGTCTAGTTCCATGTTTTAGATAGCATGAATTTCCCTTGATCCCATCCTTGACCCTATTCCACATTAAGTCCTGTGAAAAACATTTCAAAAAAACTTGGGGTGAGCATAAAAAGCTCAGTAACGGATACACAATGAATGAAAACTGTTAGTTTTTTAAAACAACATGTAAACCGTGTATACTTTATCAAAGTAACATTTATCACCTTTATGAAGTAGTAAAAACTCTTCATTGAATAAAAGATCATTACATACCCTTTTGTAAACAAAAGGTTACCATAAAACCAATATAAAGATCACATAACATATAAAGGTAACTTGGGACATAAAGATACTTAAATGGAATAACCATTCAGTCAACTTCCACACATATCACTTAATGGAATAGCCATACGGCCGACTTCCATACCCAATGTATTGGAGGTCATAACGTAACCACCCGTCCTAGTATTCACAGAACCACCCGCCATATGGTTTATCACGTAACCACCCGTCAAATGTCCAAGTACCATTATAAAATAATAAGACATAAAAAAAATATAATGGAAAGAAAATATTTCCACACATTCATAACAATATATAAAAAAATCAATTATAAAAACCATTTTCAATACCAAAATACATAAAAGATTATATGGTATTTATTTCAGTTGAAAAACATTACGTCTTGTTAAGGAAGCCAAAGACCAAATAATACTCACGGCGGCAGAAAAGGTCGTTGTCACCGCGTACGTTAAAAGAAACATTATTTTTTGTCGTTTAGTAAAACGATTCATAGAAAAAGATTCCTTTTGTATAAAATTAAAATTAAAAGGGGTTTATACACCGTATAAAAGAAAGTTGTGTATAAAACGAAACATGCCTTAATGAAAAGAGATTGAGATGAAGTCCCTTACCTCATGTCCGACGTGACTCGATTACTCTTTAATCTCCTGAATAATAATATAATGTTAATTTCTACTTGATTAAGAACCTTTTTCAAGCTTACTATTCCTTTTATATCAATTATTTCTATGTTATAAGCATTATGTAATCATTTAAGTTAATAATGTTTGTTTTGTCGATATTTGGTTCTTAAGTCGAAAGTGGACTTCTTACAATTACATGTTGTTCGTGTGGTCAAAGGTTCATTATATCCAGAATGATATTAATGATTTGGATATCATATATATCATATATATACATAATATACATGTATTTATAATATTACATAAGCATTTAGAGGTAAGAAATGAAATTCATCGTTCATAGAGACGGTAAGCCGCACGTACGCATGAACGCTACTTTCATTTCTATGTCACATTAATGGAATTAAAACTAAATGAGATATGAATATTTTCATTCCATAATTATATTAATCATTTAGATGTAACATACATCATTTATATCCATTATATATATCTACTTATAATAGTACATTACATTTGGGGATAAGAAATGAAATGCACCGTTCATGGAGACGGTAAGCCGTACGTACGCATGAACGCTACTTTCATTTCTATCTCATTCTATAATTGAAAGAAATAATAATGATATTAAGTTATATTATAATTCCAGTATAACATCATATATAATAACTTTAAATCCATCCTTTATACGTCCCTCATATGGCATTAACGAGTCAAATCACTTTGAGGGGGCGGTAGTCCACACTTCCTAAAATGAAGATATCGCGTATACCCATAATGGAAGCCACAAAGGTTTTACATAAATGAAAAATAAAGAAGCTTAAGGAAAACATAAACATATTATATATCATATATAAATATATTGACATCTTAATGTCCACCTTTGAAAGTTTTAGAAAAATAGTGAACATTCATCGTTTCGTGAGACAGAAATTCGCCATCCCCGGAAACTGTATGTTCTTTAACCATTAGATGTAGGTGTGTGTAAGTGTAGATCGAATTATTCTTATAAAAAAATCCTAGTATATTTAAGATACTGGATTTGTTACAAAAGAAATGAATAAAAATAGTTTAGGGGGTTGGAGAAGCCAAATAAAACAAAAGAACACAAGTGAAGACATTACCTCAAAATCGGGTAACTCTCTCAGATTTGAGCTCAAAGGCTTCCTTGGGGAGACTTTTGAACAATGTTAGGCTTCTAGGAGTAAATGAGGGATTTGGAGAGACACAAAGAGCAGAGCATGGCCTAACCAAAGTCTTTAGAGGTGTGGGTAAGGAGGTAGAGGTGGGGGCCTTTTATAAGAAGAGAGGAGGGGCACTCTTGGAAAGTTAAGAAAAGATACTTTATTATAAAATGCTTTTCTGATAAAAACGGTCCCAAAATTATATATTTAGAGGCTAAGGTGATAAGGGTTCGAACTCCACCCATCCAATAGGTTTTTTACATTTTTAGGTCTTATATTTTACATTATCTTTTCATTTTATTTAAATTGTTAAATAATGAGGTAATCGCTGCATCATCATAGTGTCATAAATAATTTAATTTATTTAATGTCTAAAAATTATATAAAATAATATCATGATGTAGGAAATATTTTTTTATTTCTAATGAATAGTTATAGTCAAAAATATGACTTGTATTACCCCATTTAAAAATTGATTTAGTAAAACAACTCATGTTTGTGACATTTTTATTTTAACTTTAAATAAAAAGATATTAATGTCATTTTCCTAACAAAGTGGATCCATGGGGTCCCCAAGTTGACCCATTGATTTTATTGGTCTTCCATGACACATACAATAAGGGTAGGACATGTTTCTAGGTCATTTCATATTATTAAAACATTACTTTTACCTTAAACTCCACTAATTACCTCTAATCGCGATTAATAAACATAAAAGTTACTATTGACCAAAAAATTATTTTAATCCCATTGAACCACATATTACTTCTTACTGAAAACCATGTATGTAAGATTTTTGAAATTCAAAACACAGAAGTGATAAAGTTTCATTTAAACGAAAAATCGGTTTTTTAAGTACCACTTAGTGGTTTCACTATTCATCAAAAATTGATGTTTTTCAGAAAAATACCAAATATTCACCCTAAGCTATATTTGATATTCCATATTCAAAAATGATGTCTATTTTACAAAATTCAAAACATATAATTTTAATTAATTAATTTAATAATTAATTCCTGCTGTCAAAACAAATAGCGTGTTTTTATGAAACAAAAACTATCAAAAGATTGACACTAGTTTAAGTCCGATTTCAAAGTGAAATTAATTCCAATGAAAACAATTGGATTAAATGGTAAAAATATATTCTAATTTCAATTTAAAACCAATCCAAATAATAATCTAATCATATAAATAAATTATATTAAAACGAGGTTTTGAATTAAAATACATCGTTTTTCACTATTCATTAAAAAATGATCTTTATCGGAAAAATACCAAAAAATTACACGAAGTAAATTTTGATGTCCCGATTCAAAAGAAGAATTTTATTTGGTCCAATAGAATTTATAAGAGTGTCCAAAACTATATTTAATTACGGTTCTCCATTAAAAGGTGATAAGTGGACCTTTAGTGAAAATTAGAGTATATATGCCTAAAATTGAATTCTTTTCGTATTTTAAGCCTTTATCCTTTATTGGATAAATGTAAAAACATTTGACAAACATATATAATCGTATTTTAGTTATTTATAATTATTCATGCCAATACAATGGCTATGTGTTAACTACCATTTAAAATAATATTATTTCATTACTAGTGTGCAACGTAAGATTTCAAAGAAACTCTTTGTTGCGTATCGGGTACGCTATCGAACATAGAAACCCCTGTAAAGTAAAATTAATATTTAATTCATAAATATTAATAAATATGAAAATGTTTTATTCTTTATTTACCTAGGATGTCACAACCTTCCCCCCTTTTGGAAATTGCGTCCTCGCAATTTTATTCACTTATCAAATTAAGTGGGGGTATTTACCCCTCATAGAATTTTCAGATTCCCATGTTGCCTCTTAAACCATATTGTTTTTCCACAAAACCTTTACCAGGTGAATTACCTTATTTCGCAACACTTGCTCTCTTCGGTCAAGAATATGGACTGGTTTTTCTTCATAAGAGATATTCTCTTCCATCGGAACTACCTCTAGTCTCAAAACATGAGATGGATCTGGCATATACATTCTCAACATCGAAACATGAAAAACATTGTGCACCTGAGATAAACTCGGAGTTAATGACACTCTGTATGAAACTGATCCAACTCTCTCCAAAATTTCATATGGTCCAATGAACCTTGGACTTAGTTTCCTTTCTTAACAAATCGCATCACACTTTTCCACGGTGAAACTTTGAGAAAAACATGATCACCTACCTCAAAAGATAGATCCTTCCTCCGGTTATCCGCATAACTTTTCTGTCTGCTCTGATCTGTTCTCATGTGTTTCTGAATCAACTAAACTTTTTCTTCCATATCTTCTACCAATTCTAGTCCCATTAGCTTCCTTTCACCCACTTCATCCCAAAACGTTGGATTTCGAAAACGCTTCCCATATAATGCCTCAAATGGTGCCATCTGTATACTGGAATGAAAACTGTTATTATAAGAAAATTCAACCAAAGAAAGATGTTGGTCCCAACTTCCCTGATAATCCATAGAGCAAGCTCGTAGCATATCCTCCAAGGTCTGAATTGTTCATTCTAACAACCCATCTGATTACGGATGAAAATTTGTACTAAAATTTAAATCAGTACCCAATGACTTCTAAAGGCCTTACCAAAAGTTAGAAGTAAACCTGAGATCATGATCAGATATAATGGAGAGGGGAACTCCATGCAACCTGACTATCTCTTCAAGATTCAATTGAGAAAGTTGATCTAGAGAGAATGTATCTCGAATAGGAAGGAAATGAGAAGATTTAGTCAAGAGATCAACAATATCCCAGATTGCATTATTACCTCGAGATGTCCTCAGTAATCCCACAACAAAGTACATGGATACACATTCCCATTTACACTATGGCACCGTTAAAGGCTGAAAAATCCCTTTCGGTATCTGCCACTCTACTTTATCCTACTAACAAGTCAAACACTTCACATTAAAATCCTCAATATCCCTTTTCATTCCATCCCACCGATAATACTTCCGAAGATCTCTATACATCTTAGTACTTCCGGGATGAACTGAAAAAAGAGAACTATGAGATTCACATAACAACTCTCTCTTCAACTGTGAATCACAAGGCATGCACAATCTATTCCCAAAACTCAAAACAAAATCATTATAAATGTTGAATTCTAAAAACTTACCCTTCTGAACTAGCTCTACCTTTTTCTGCAATTCACTATCTTTCTTCTGCGCTTTCTTAATTCGGTCTGATAGGGATGATCTCACTGATACCTGAAATAAAATAAAATAAATTCCTACACCAGCAACTTCTAGGTCAAAGTTCATCAAATCAAAAACCAAAAGATCTCGTTCCAAATGTAGCATGGTTAATGAAGAATTACTTTTTCGACTCAAAGCATCAACCACATTATTTTCTTTTCCCGGATGGTAATGAATTGTACAATCATAATCCTTGATTAATTCTAGCCATCTCCTCTGTCTCATGTTAAATTATTTCTGAGTGAATATATACTATAAAAATTTGTGACCAGTATATATTTCACACTTTACTCCACACAAATTATGCCTCAAAATTTTTAGAGTAAAAACAACAGCAGCTAATTCGAAATCATGTGTAGGGTAATTTACCTCATGTGTTTTCAATTGACGTGAAGCATATGCAATTAACTAATCATTCTGCATAAGAACAGAGCCAAGTCCCTTCAATGAAGCATCACTGTATATAACAAACTCACCATTCCTGGAAGGAATTGCCAAAACTGAATCATTCACCAATCTTCTTTTCAACTCCTGTGTCAACTGAGCCATCACTACAACAAACTATTTAGTTATGATTCTGACCATCTCAGGATACTAATTTGAAAGGTCATTTCCCACTGTATGCCTTCCCATAAAATCTGGTCTATTTCCTCTATAAAATACCATTCTTAACACAGAAATATCATAGGCGAAGCAACATGGTAATCTTTAAATGCTATATCATTCAATCATACCATAAATTAATTTATAAATTTAACAATTTTCTAACTCCTATAGTTGTCTAAACTGACCTCTGATACCAACTATAAGGCCCCAGCCTTAAACCTTACTTAATATTGAATTAATTAAATAATTCACATTGAGGATCTTTTCCAGTTTATAGTTTTAGAGAATTAGGACATAACTATTACATCTCAAAAGATTACAAAGTAGACACTTCTACTATGTTTCCATAAAAATAAAAACTCTTAAAAAGAAACATGTCTAGTTCCATGTTTTAGATAGCATGACTTTCCCTTGATCCCATCCTTGAACGTATTCCACATTAAGTCCTATGAAAAACATTTCAATAAAACTTGGGGTGAGCATAAAAAGCTCAGTAAGGGATACACAATGAATGAAAACTGTTAGTTTTTCAAAACCAAAAGTAAACCATGTGTACTTTATCAAAGTAATACTTTTCACCTTTATGAAGTAGTAAAAACTCTTCACTGAATAAAAGATCATTACTTACCCTTTTGTAACCAAAAGGTTACCATAAAACCCATATAAAGATCACATAACATATAAAGGTAACTTGGGACATAAACATACTTAAATGGAATAACCATACAGTCGACTTCCACACATATCACTTAATGGAATAGCCATACGGCCAGCTTCTATACCCAGTGCATTGTAGGTTATAACGTGACCACCCGTCCTGGTATTCACGGCACCACCCGTTATATGGTTTATCACGTAACCACCCGTCAAATGTCCAAGTACCATTATAAAATCATAAGACATAAAACAAATATAATGGAAAGAAAACATTTCCACACTTTGATCACAATATATAACAAATAAATTATAAAAACCATTTTCAATACCAAAATAAATAAAAGAGTATATGGTATTTATTTCATTTTAAAAACATTATGGTTTTTTGAGGAAGCCAAAGACCAAATAAAACTCGCGGCGGCGGAAAAGGTCGTTGTCACCACGTACGTTAAAAGAAACATTCCTTTTTGTCATTTAGTAAAACGCTTCGTAGATAAAGATTACTTTTTTATAAAAGTAAAATTAAAAGGGGTTTATACACCGTATAAAAGAAAGTTGTGTATAAAACGAAACATGCCTTAATGAAAAGAGATTGAGACGAAGTCCCTCACCTCGTGTCCGACGTGACTCGATTGCTCTTTAATCTCCTGAATAATAAACTAGTGTTAATTTCTACTTTCTTAAGAACCATTTTCAAGTTTACTATTACTTTTATATCATTTATTTCTATGTTATAAGAATTATGTAATCATTTAAGTTAATAATGTTTGTTTTGTCGATATTTGGTTCTTAAGTCGAAAGTGGACTTCTTACAATTACATGTTGTTCGTGTGGTCAAAGGTTCATTATATCCAGAATGATATTCATGATTTGGATATAATATATATCATATATATCTAGAATATACATGTTTTTATAATATTACATAATCATTTAGAGGTAAGAAATGAAATGCACCATTCATGGACACGGTAAGCCGTACGTACGCATGAACACTACTTTCATTTCTATGTCATATTAATGGAATTAATACTAAATGAGATATTTATATTTTAATTCCATAATTATATTAATCATTTAGATGTAACATACGTCAAATATATCCATTATATTTATTTACTTATAATAGTACATTACAATTGGGGATAAGAAATGAAATACACCGTTCATGGAGACAGTAAGCCGTACGTACACATGAACGCTACTTTCATTTCTATCTCATACTTTAATGGAAAAAATAATTATGATATAAAGGTATATTATAATTCCAGTATAACATCATATATAATAACTTTAAATCCATCCTTTCTACATCCCACATATGGCATTAACGAATCAAATCACTTTGAGGGGGTGGTAGTCCACACTTCCTAAAATGAAGATATCGCATATACCCATAATGGAATCCATAAAGGTATTCCATAAATGAAAAATACATAAGCTTAAGGAAAACATAAAAATATTATATATCATATATAAATATAGTGACATCTTAATGGCCACCTTTGAAGGTGTTAGAAAAATATTGGACAATCATCGTTTCATGAGGCAGAAATTCTCCATCCACAGAAACCGTATGTTCTTTAACCATTATATGTAGGTGTGTGTAAATGTAGCTTGAATTATTCTTATAAAAACATCCTAGTATATTGGAGATACTTTAGTTGTTACAAAATAAATGAATAAAAAGAGTTTAGGGGGTTGGGGAATCAAAATAAAACAAAAGAACACAAGTAAAGACACTACCTTAAAATCGGGTAACTCTCTTAGATTTGAGCTCAAAGGCTTCATTGGGATGAATTATTCAAAAAGTGATGCTCCTAAGAGTAAGAGAGGGATGTGTAGAGACAAAAAGAGAAGAGCTTGGCCGAACCAAAGGCTTGAGAGGTGTGGGTAAGGAGGTAGAGTTGGGGGCCTTTTATAAGAGGAGAGGAGGGGCACTCTTGGAAGGTTAAGAAAAGATACTTTATTATAAAATGATTTTCGGATAAAAAGGGTCCCAAAATTATATATTTACAGGATAAGGTGATAAGGGTTCGAAATCCACCCATCCAATAGGTTTTTGACTTGTGTAGGTCTTATATTTTACATTATCTTTTCATTTTATTTAAATCCTTAAATAATGAGGTAATCGCTGCATCATCATGGTGTCATAAATAATTTAATTTATTTAATGTATAAAAATTATAAAAAAGTATTATGATATAGGAAATATTTTTATATTTCTAATGATTTTTTGTAGTAAAAAATATGACTTTTATAACCCCATTTAAAAATTGTTTTAGTAAAATAACTCATGTTTGTGACATTTTTATTTTAACTTTAAATAAAAAGATATTAATGTAATTTTCCAACCAAGGTGGATCCATGGGATCCCCAAGATGACCCATGTATTTTCTTGGTCGGCCATGACACATCCAATAAGGGTAGAACATGTTTCTAGGTCATTTCATATTATTAAAACATTACTTTTACCTTAAACTACACTAATTCCCTCTAATCGCGATTAATAAACATAAAAGTTATTATTCACCAAAAAATTATTTTAATCCCATTGAACCAAATTATACTTCTTAATTAAAACCATTTGTGTTTGATTTTTTAAATTCAAAACACAGAAATGGTAAAGATTCATTTAAACGAAAAATCAGTTTTTTAAGTGCCACTTAGTGGTTTCACTATTCATCAAAAATTGACGTTTTTTAGAAAAATAACAAAACATCACCCTAAGCTATATTTGATATTCAGAATTCAAAAATGATGCCTATTTTAAAAATTTCAAAACATATAATTTACATTAATTAATTTAATAATTAATTCCTGCTGTCAAAACAAATAGCATGTTTTTATGAAACAAAAACTATCAAAAGATTGACACTAGTTTATGTCTGATTTCAAAGTGAAATTAATTCCAACGACAACAATTGGATTAAATTTTAAAAATATATTCTAATTTCACTTTAAAACCAATTAAAACTATAATCTAATCATATAAATAAATTAGATTAAAAAGATCTTTTGAATTAAAATACAACATTTTTCACTATTCATTAAAAATGATCTTTATCCGAAAAATACCAAAAATTTACACAAAGTAAATTTTGATGTCCCAATTCTAAAGAAGAATTTTATTTGGTCTAATAGACTGTATAAGAGTGACCAAAACTATATTTAATGGAGGTTCTCCATTAAAAGGCGATAAGTGGACCTTTAGTGAAAATTAGAGTATATATGCCTAAAATTGAATTATTTTCGTATTTTAAGCCTTTATCCTTTATTGGATAATTGTAAAAACATTTAACAAACATATAAAATAATATTCTAGTTATTTCTATTTATTACCGCCAATACAACGGCTACGTGTTAACTACCATTTAAAATAATATTATTTTATTACTAGTGTGCAACGTAAGATTTCAAAGAAACTCTTTGTTGCGTATCGGGTACGCTATCGAACATAGCAACCACTTTAAAGTAAAATTAATATTTAATTCATAAATATTAATAAATATGAAAATTTTTTACTCTTTATTTACCTGGGATGTTACAAAAAACATATCTAGGAGATCAAAACTAGTGAGATGGATACTACATCCTGATGATTGGTGTTAGAATAATTTGAGGATCTTTGGAGCTAGTAGTGTGTGAAAATGTTCTCTATGTTCAAAACATATAAAATAATTATCTTCTAATGATTAAAAGAATATGAGGTTGGAATTTTTTTTCGTTTAAACCCTTATATTTATTTTAGAGATGAAAATATATAAATTTAATTATAAATTAAATAGTGACCCATTTTTTCTGGTTTATCCATTGAATATTTAAGTTTTTATATAATTAAAGATTTTATATTTATTTTTAGATATTATTCTAATTAACACTATTCATCAATTTCTGTAAATGTTTCCCAAGTAAAAATGATTTTCATTGGATTATCACCTTTTAGTTTCTATCTTTTATCAACTTATTCTTTGTTTTGTACAAATTTTTGATTGGCCAATTATTAAATTATATCTTGGAACCTATTTCATTTTGCATTAGATTTCAAGTTTATAATGATTTTATAAGGGTTTAAGTGTTGGTTTTGGAGAAATGACAGAGTCATGGTGGTGAATAATCAAATCCAATTTTGGGGCATGTGATCATGGTTAACATGTGAAGACTTGAACCCGCACTTTTGGGTTCATTCCATATAAATGGTTAGATTTTTTTATAAAGGAAACTAAAAAAGTAAAAAACATTTAATATATAGTCGGAACATTTCCAGTATATGTTTTAGAGAATTAGATACAACCATTAAAATTTTTCATTAAATTTTAAATAAAAATTAAAAAAAGGTATTATTGTGTGCAACATCTTCAAAGAAAATAAAAATAACAAAATAAATCTCGTAAAACTGATAAAAAGTAATTTAAAAACATAGGGTGTGAAAATTATTTTTCCTTATAATGGGTTTTAAAATTCTTGGTAAATAATTTTAAAATATTTCTTTTGGATATATAAGTTCATATAAATAAGGTTTCAAAACATTGAAATATAATAAGTTCAAGTTATTTTGAAAACCAAAAATTTCTGGAATAATAATAATAACACTTTCAAATAACTCTTTGGATTTATTAATTTGAAAATAAAAATTTTGGAAGACTAATTTTGATAATTAATAGGCCTCAATAAAACCATCATGCCATATAGACGTATCTCATTTTAGACAATACCCCCTTATGGTCATGGTTTCACTCCCCATATCATAACTTAATATTCAATACTCTAGTGCTAGTTTAAAGAAAACATTTTTACAGTCCTTGATTTCTCAATAATAATCCATAAAATTTCTAAAATAATACATATATAAATTATTTTATTTAAAAAAAATCTCACATATATCATAACATGGAATATTAACTTTGAGAGTTTCTAAAATCAATTTTAGGAGATATTTTTTCTTATAAAAGTTGTTATTATTTAAGAGACGTAAATATAAATTCATATTAAAATAATTGAATAATCAAATAAAAATGCATGGATTGTCCATGATAACTTATATGACAATCGTGTAATTTTTTTGAATGACTCAAATAGATGTGTAAGATCATTTCTACAGAACAAATAACTGATTTTATTTAGAATTACTATGTAAAATAATAACATTTATCATTTATAAATAAAATATTCACATAAAACTATTTCCATAAAATGATTATCTATCCACATGGAGATTTTATTTAATAAGTAAAAAATTTCAAATAAAAAATAAAAAAATATGGTTTTGTTTTTTTATGAAGTATAATATGAGATAATTCATTAAGACATTAACTCCTTGAATGATGTTCGATTATTCTTTCAAGATTATAAATCCATGATTAGAAATCAAATTTTTTCTTAACATATATGAAAACCCTTGCATATTTGCATCATAAAACATGAAAGTATATTTAAAATTTTATAAAACCACAAATTTTGTAAATTAACATAAAACCATTGTTTAAACCATAAATTTGAATTATTTATAAAATAAATCCCTATGTAACTTTATCTAAAACATAGATAAAATTTAAATTAATCCCTTATATAAACATTTGGATATATATATATATGTACCATTATAAATTAAATATAAAATGATTGATTAATGAAACAAATTCAAAACCTTTCCTATATATTTGAAAATAAATTATGGATCCCTTTTCATTCTTTGAACAAAAAAATATAAATATATAGTTATATATACATACATATATATATAGACATACATATACATATTTTGAAATGAAACATAAAATGATACATTGAAGACATTAACAAACCCTTTCAAAACCATGAACATACTTTGATAAATAAAAATAATCAATCCCCTTACATTCATACATTCTTAAATTAAATACATAGTTAAATATATAAATATATATTTATTTGGAATTTAACATAAACTAATAAAAATAAATTAAACTCTACATGATTTGAAAGTAGAAAAATAAGGCCGTTGGTCACAAAACAATGAAGAAGAGGGAAACATGGATAAAATTATTTGTCTATTTAAATGTGTGAAAGAGAGGGTTTAAATAAAATTTAATTACTATTTGGGTGATTTTGAATCACCTAATGGTTTTTGTTCCCTTTTTTCAAATAGATAAATCAACATAATTCTATAATCTGACTAGATTATTTAAATGCCTTTAAAAATTGACTCAAAAAAATGATAAAAATATAATTTAGTGGAAATACTAAATAAATCAAATGTATGTATATTATATTGTTTCATGAAAATGGAATCCGAGACATAGGGGTGATACTTCAAAGTGTTAGGTTTAAAAAATTACACCAAGTACATTGTCATTGTGGAAAATGAAGCGAGTTGTGGAAGAGGGTTGAGGGTCACTTCGACTATGGAGTTGAAAATAGTTGTTATACTTTTGGTTCATAGTGCTGGATGGGTATCCAATGAAGAAGATGACCTAGATTTTAATGGAGGGTTGAGATATTTTAAGGTGGATCAGATAGATGGGATTAATCCTGGTATTTTAGAGAACACGAGGAGGGATCAATTGGGGTAATTGATCATACATCTCTGATGAAAATATGTTTAATAGAATAGGTTAGATTAATCCTGTGACACCCCACATTAAATCACGGGGAACACCATAACTCATATGCAAGATGAAGAAAATCTTCTTCTCCCCAATGACACAAACACATGATTTAAACATGGGGCCTTATACACAAGCTCTAACCCATTATTAGGCCTACCCAAACATGGTGTAATATTTGAGGGACCTACACACGAGCCTAAGCTTTAGGTTGCTCTAGGGGGGATTATACTATGGGGTACCTCCACTGAATTAGTCTTGGCATAAGGTCTTCCTGGTTTGTGGTGTTTTTCCCACAAATGTTTTATAAAAAAATTTCCTATAATATTAAAGTATCATAAATACATTTTTATCTCTTTAATTACAACATTTAAACCTTTTTTTATAAAATCTAATTTCTCATTATTATGTTAAAATATTTATAAATAATAATATTTTAACGAAATTTTCATGTTTATAATATAAAACATAAAAAGTAAAACTTAAAATTACAACATTACCATCATATGTCATCATTTTTATTAATTTCAATTGTTATTTCGAGTCCATTTTCAAATCATCAAATGATTATTAAAAATTACAATGGAAATATTTTTTCACAAAGGTCATAAAGGGTCCTATAAATACAATTTTAAGTTCATTTAAAAAAACAAAAATTTCATCAAACTCTATTTCTTATATCAAAATGGTGTTATAAATTCCCCTTGTTCTTAGAATCCTCATTGTTCTTCTTTCTATTTCATTTCTTAATTTTGGAATATCCAAAATAAGAGGGAAATATGTTCGGACTTATTGTGTTGATAGGAAGTTTTTTTTTTTGTGTTTTTAGGAATTTTGATGGGTTTTCTCAATTATTCATTATATCATAGTTTTTAAATATGTAATATTAGTAGTGGTTTAATGGTAAAATTATTTCATTGTTTTTTCTTAAATGTTGATTTATTTAACATTTATTTAAAAACAATAATTATAATAATAATAATACACATAGATGATGGATTCAGGGCATTACATTCTTCCCCCCAAAACAGAATTGTACCCTCATAATTCATTTGTTCACACACCCATGTATTTATTCTATAATAATTCAATATTTATTTTCCAATATAAAAAACTTATTCAGTATTAACTCTCAATATTTAATTATAATAATTAATTTGTAACTTCACTAGATCCATTAGTGTTGGAGATTCATTTGAAAAGGTAGATTTATTCTTGTCAAAATAATCATCAGAAAAGTTTTAAATTCATTTATTTATTTTTCCTAAATACAGCTCATGAAACAAGGTTCATACTCTTGTATGTGATGATCATATCTTGAGAGATAGGAATGACAGATGTAAATCTTTAAGATATCTGAATGGAATTGATATCTATAAAACCAATAAAATGAATAAAATTCTATTATTTCAAAATATTTAAGTCATCTATATAAACTGGATTATAAAATATTAAACATGTAGGATTCATGGAAGTCACCATATCTTGCAGTTTTTATAAAATTCCATAAATACTAAAAAAAATTAGATAGGAAAAATTATTTCAAAATACCCTCAAAATATTTCTTTTACATGCATAAAATAGAGGTTGTAATTGCAGCGTGTGGAAATAATCAAAGCCCTATCCTTTAATAAATCAGAGTATATTAGTAGTATTACATATTTAGTAAATTCATTTACAAGATTAGATAAATTTTGTGAAGGTATAAAATTCATTTTTCCGTGATTTTATCATTATCTTTTCAAATAAATCACCATGAGTAGAAAAAAGATTTGTTCGTGTTCTTCTATCATCCATATGAAAATATTAATGGAAAATAATTTCATCATAGAGGAATACTTAAATTTTTAATTGGATCTAATTTCCCAAAATTATATAAACTATTTTTCTGATATAAAATGTGATGTCTCGATACCATGCTTTGTGTTTTATCACATAAAAATAATGTATAGTTTTTTACAAAATAAACTGAAAAAAATACACAACATTTATTATATTCCACTAACTTTTTAGGTATAGGTTTTGAAAAAGTAGATACAACCATTAAAATATAACAAAATTTTGTAAATAAAATCAAACAAAAAGATCTCATGTGTGCTTCCTTCGCAAATAAAATACACATCACAAATTAAATCCACTAAACCTATGAAAAATAAATTTAAAAAAATAGGTCAATCAGTTTTTTCCCAGTAAGGGGTTTTAAATTATTTGTAAAATTATTTTAAAATATTTCTTTTGTATAAATAAATTCTTATAAATAGGTTTTAAAAACATTTAAATATAATAGGTTCTGGTTATTTTGAAAACCATCAATTTCGAAAATAATATTAAAACTTAAAAAAACGTTTTGGATTACTCTATTTGAAAACAACAATTTTTAAGGATTATTTATGATACCTAGTAGGTCATGAAAACAATTTAATGCTGCATAGCTGGATATCATATGGGAAAATACCGTTTAATGTCATTGGTTCACTTCCCATACTATAACATAACATTCAATACTCCAGTGAGTGTTTTAAAAAAATAATATAATTTTCCTAGATTTCACAATCATCATCAAAAAACATTACAAAAATAATACATAGATAAATTATTTTCATTAAAAGAAAATAATCTCAGATATATCATAACATGGATTATTCACTTCTTTGATAATTTCTAAAATTGAATTTAGGAGAAATCCATGCTTAAAATATTTTTTATTATTTAAAATAAATAAATATAAATTAATAATAATAAAATAATACTTGAATAAAAATGCATGGAATGTTGAGGATAAAATAGATGATGGATGTATCTAATTTATGAATGAAATACATGTATGTGAAGGACCATTTTTACACATGAAATAATAGATTATATTTAGAATAGTCTCATAAAATGATAACATTTATCATTTGTAAATAAAAAATTCACATAAAATGATACACATAAAGGGATTATATTTCTCTATTGAGATTTTATTTATGAAGTAAATAGTTTACAACAAACAATAACAAAATGTGGTTTTCTTATTGTTTAAGAAGTATCTTGTGCGAAAATTCATTAAAAAGTTAACTCTATGCAATAAGTTTGATTACTCTTAGTTTAGATTAAATCAAAGCTTGGAAATAAAATTATGTTTTATAGATTAAAATAAAAAACCTTACAATTTTTCATTATAAATCTTGAAGTTATATTTATTCTATTACAAATTCATTAATTTTTTAAATTAAAAAAAACACTTGTTTTGACCATATATTTCATAAATTTATAAAATAAATCCTTACAGACCATAAATTAAGACATTGATAAAATTTAAATCAATACTTTATATAAATATTTAGATAAATATATATATATATACCGTTATAAAAGAAACATAAAATAATATATTAAATAAAAATATTCAAACCCTTTATTATAGATTTGAAAACAAATTATTGGTCACTTTTAATTTTTTAGAAAATAAATATAATTTGATCGGTATATATATACAAAGATATATATATATACATATTTGTAAATTAAACATGAAATGATAGAATAAATACATGATCAAACCATTATAAAACCAGAAACATAATTTGATAAATAAAAATAAGCAATACCCTTACATTCATAAATTTTAAAACAAGTAGATAGATTGATAGTTAAATATATTAATACATTAATATTTATATATTTTTGAAAGTAAAATATAAACTGATAAAAATAAATTAAACACTTACGTGATATGAAATTGGAATAGTGAGGGTAATGGACACTTGGAAAGGAAGAAAGAGAGTGCAACTTGGATAAAATAATTTGGGTGTTTCAAACTTTCAAAGGAGAGATTAGAAAATTAATTATTATTTGGATGATGTAGAGTCATCCCAAGGTTTCTGGACACATTTGGACAACCGATCAAATCAACATAATTTTATAATCCATTTATATTTTCAAAAGGTGCTATAAAATGAAATCAAGAAAAAAATTAATAATAATTTATTTTGTGAAAATCCAAAATTAATCAAATATATGAATATTATATTTGTTCCTCAAGGTGGAAACAAAGACTTATGGGTGATACATAAAGGGGTTCAATTTACAAAAGTACACTATCCATGTTTTTGATATATGAAATGAAGTGAGACGGGGCCAAGGGTCAAGTGTGACTTTGACAGTGGAGATGAAAATAGTGGCTGACCTATGGGTTCACATCACAGGATGGGTATCTAGCGGGGATGATGACTGGGATTTTAATGGCGGGGTGAGATCTTCCCTGATGGATCAAATATATGTGAATAAACTCGGGATTTGAAATAATAGGTGGTGGGATTGATCGGAGGAAATGATTAGATGACTACGATAAAAATCAGTCAAATTAGATGGATCATATTCTTCCCATGGATTCCCACATTGAATTATGGGGAATAAATGCAATCATATATAATCAAAACACATATTCTTCATCTCGATGAAAAAATACATAGTTCACATTGCGGGCTTTATGCACAATCTCTTGTCAGGATTCGTCCCACCTAAACACGGTCTGATATATTATGACCCTACAAATGGGACTAACCTACATGTTTCTCAAGAAGGTCATGCACCCTGGGGTACCTCCACTGAATCATGATTGTCATACAGGCTTTTTGGTTTTCAGTGATCTCTCTATCTTTTTTTTTGAAATTCTCTAAACGGGGAAAATGTTAAAGTATTATATATACCTTTTTATCACCTTAATTACATAATTTAAAACATTTTAATTTTCCAAAAAACTATTTTACCATTATTATTTAAAAATATTTATATATAATTTTCTTCTCCCTGAATTCTCACTATTATAATATAGAACATTAAAATAATAAGTTATACGTAAAAAATACCATTATATTCTATTTTTTTATTATTTTCAATTTTTATTTCAAATCCATTTTAAAAACATATTTTGGTTATTAAAAATTCCAATAGATACATACTTCTATGACAGTCAAAAAGAATCCAATAAATATTATGTTTTAAGTCCTTTTGAAAAACAAAAGTTTCATGAAATTCTATTGCTTTCTCCAAAATGGTGCTCGAAGGGTGGTGGTTTATTCTTCCTCGGTGAAGGCTGGCCTCATTGGAGTCTCGGGGTCCTTTCTTCCTCAGCGAGGATGATTAGGTCTCTTCAGTTTTGGGGTCGCGTTCCTGATCTTCCGCATGTCATGGGATTGTGACCTGGTGCAGCGTCAGGGTGCATTCCTTCTCCACGGTGAAGGGGTTTTCATTCTAGAACATTGGGGTTGTGATCCCATTTCCTATGGCGTAGAGGTCCAGATCTTGTGTGGTGTCACGGTCCTATTTCTATGGTGAAGTGTCTTCTAATACAGTGCACTGGCGTTGTGACCGGATTTTTCTGCGGCGTTGGGAGCTTGCTCCGGTGCGTCTCCTGGGTCGCGGTTCATTGCAACGCGGGGTTGAGTTATGGAGCGGTGCCTAGGCCAAGCACTTCCTTTCGTGGCATGTGGGTGTGCTCTGGTTCTCCTTCGGGGTTGTGACCTTCTCCTTCTGCATGTTTGGTTTTTGCCTTTTCAATGCAGTGTGGGTCGTTTCCTTAGCACGAGGGGGTGGCGCTTTCAATCTACGTCGAGGGAATGTGTTTTGTTTTCTATGTAGTCCTCCATTGGAGTACCTTGGTTAGAATGTTGTGGTCTCTATGAGCTGTGTTGATGGAGGCGATAGGGAAATTTCGGGATGGCTGCTTGGTGATGTTGCAAGCAGTTTGTTTTGATGGTTTTCTGCAGTGTTGAATCTCTTGATCTCAGTTAGTTGTTTTTTAATTGTGTAATTTTCTTGTTTGGATGGTTGTTTTTGAAGGCGGGAATCATGGTGTGATGGTTTTGTTTGGGATGAATTGGATCTGCTATGATCTCATGGATTTGGGTTTGCACTGCTTCAGAGATATTGGAAAGGGGATTACGGAGTGGCGTTTGGTCCGAGGGTGTGTTGCGGTTACCTATAGAGTCGGGTGCAGCATCTGGATGGCCTAGTCTTCCTTTCTCTAGTCTGTTTGTCTCCCTTTGTGGATGCGCTCTTTTAGGGCCCATCTCACTTTTCTAGAGGGTTGGGTGGAATCCGACTGGATTCTACTGATGGGTTTGTGGATTTGGGATGGTGTCGATGGTCGCATCGGTGGGCGTTTGAGGAGACCATCTCTGAGGTTTGTCCAGCTCTCCTGATGTTTTGCCCCTTGTTCGTGGTTTCTCAGTCCTTCTTGGTGACTTCGGCTCCAACTTTGATGGTTTGTTAGCTTGAAGTCTTGAATGGATTTTATGCATTGTGATTGTATGTTTTCAAGTGGTGAAGTGGTAAATTGGTGATTTAGTGAAGTCATGTATGGGTTCTCACATTTTCTATAAAAGTGTTTGCATAATAAAAAAAGAATTAAGTCAGTGTTTTAATAATAAAATTATTTCTATGTTTGTTCTTAATTCTTGAATTATTCCATATTAATTTTAAAAAATTACAATAATTTTAATAATAATAGTAATAATAAAATTACATAATGGATTAAGAGTGTTACATAGAGAGTCATATCATGCAAGAGTTTCAATAAAGGGATCCATTATGATGACACTACTATGGTCCACATAATTATATAAGATTTTCAAATGAGAACAATGATAGATGTGGAGGAAAAATTTTTGTGGGAGGAGAAACATAAAATATCTATAGTTTCTTGTAAATTCTGACTAGTATGGTATGCAATTTGGAAGGACACACCACATGTGGAATTTTCCTTGAAATGGTCGACCTTACAGTTAGAGAAAGTTTCACAAGGCCATTCACTTTTTCTAAATGTCATGTGACTCATAGGATGTTTTGGTATTATCATGATTTTGTTCCCTATAAATTTTTAAGTATGGGTGTGTTCCCTCTATTTAATCCCTATGATGGTACTATGAGGCACAACCTCCTGAGTAAAGGATGAGTAATCCTATTTATGTTAAAGTTCTAGATATAGTCGGGTGTCCCTCTGTGTGACCAAATGTGTGATCAACAATCTCATTATTCCCTAGTTTGGGTCACATATTTCATGGTCAATATCATGGGCTTGTGATTTCCTTCTTAGTTGGTCATTTGGTTTAAGATTAGGTATTCCATATATTCCTTGAGTGTGATTTCATACCTATGTATCATCATTTAGGAAGTCCATCAGTGTTGGTGAGACACGATGAGTGAGTTTTATTGGTTAGAATTACCTTAGATCCTCAAGTGGAATCCCTAGTCTAGTAGTGAGGAAGAAACTCACCCAATGACTTAGAGACTTCTTATAATAATATTCATGTTTTATATTGTTTATCCCCTTGGCATAGTTTTATGTATATGTCTTTATTTTATGTTATGTATTTAATATTTTTAGGTGTCATCTTGGGCTTGTTTATAATCACCCTTAGATGTCCTCTTACCACTACTTTCATGTCTTATACAGATGATAGAACATTAATTGATGTCCCAAGTGCACTAGGAGAATGTGGAGATTAGTTGGACTAAATTAATAGAAGATAAGTCTAATGTTACAAATTGGTAGAATATTCCTTTTCATTTATAAGGTTAAACTCTTAAAATTTTATGTCTTGTATTTTGGCCCTTTGTATCTTTCTAAACTATTTTTAAGACATTTATGTGGGATTAAATTTATTTCATGAATTTGATAAATTTTTTATTTACCCATTCTTCATTATAAAAGATTTTGGACGTGTTTTTGTGTGTATTTGTACTTTAGGCTAATGTTTCCCATGTGTTTTATGCCTAATCATTGTTAGTTTCATACCACTATCCTATTAGTGGTGGGAAATATTTTTCACTCTAGGATTTTCTCTATATAGGTGGGGTTTGGTTAGTCATTTCTTGATATTACCCAACATCCCCTAGATTGTGACCCCTATAACAACCTTGACCATATAAGATTAGGTGTTATTTTTGGATGATCGATGCTAGGTTTCTTTTGAGTTCCTATAGGAGAAGATTTTTTGTTCCCCAATTCACTATTTTCTAGGAGAGGGAGTCTAGTTTCAGGTTTACCATAATGCTTCACATCTTGAATTAAGCAGTGTATTGATGAAATAGAGTCTTATTCTTTTTTATGGGTCATTATAGTTATGATCTCGTGAACATAACTATATCACCCATGATATTATTTGACAATGGTTTTGTTTACCTTGATGTTTTGGTGAAACTATCTCTTCGGTGAATGCATTGTGGTTTTCACTGATCATAAGATCTTGAAGTTTTTCTTCTCATAGAGTGACCTAAATAAGAAATAATGATCATAGATGGAATTCCTGAAATACAATGACTTTAGAATTTATTATATACTATGAAATGGTAAGGTTTTACCTGATTCAATAAGAAGTAAGTTACAAATTTATGTTTTTCCTCATTCTGGATATTTGTGAAGAGTGATTGATGATCGCTTCATGATACTTGTTTGTAAAAATTATGTTAGTGTAAGATGATTATCTTTTTCAAATGATGTTGTAGTTATATTTAGTACAGTAGGTGGAGTAATCCAAACTATGTAATTTTGAGGTGGATGTTTTGTGGGATCAAGTTTTCAATAGTGACACCCTTGGTAGATGATATAAAGATGATCAACACCAGGTATTGTTTTAGGGGAGGCACTTCTTCACATTATTTATTTAAATAGTGGTTATCCATTAATTCTATAGATTCATCTTATATGTATATTCTACCATGAAAATTATGTATCATGCTCTACTAGTTCAGTTTTGGTGGCCTGGATTAATGTGCATAGTTATAGAGTTCATTACCTGATGTTTAGTCTGTTAGAATGTTAAGGATAAACACCATTTCCCTATGGTTTTATCCAACTATTAAATGTTACATAGTTGTTGCGGGACACCATTTATATAGACATAATCACAATATTACCAAGAACTTATGGATGATATTATTAAATCTGAATTATAATAGACCGTTTCATAAAATCATCACACTTTTTATAAATTGATGAGTATAAGGTAATGAATTATTTATTGTGGCTATATCTGATATAGGTGGTGGGGATTCATGAATTTCTAAGTATGATAATCCCTAGTCGTGATCCTTATTTGACATCCATGTTGTGAAGAGGTATTTACCATGATTTTGTATCCCACTTGTTACCTAACAATAGTTTTCATTAGTAAAAGGACGGATATATAGAGCATACCATCTAACCCTTGAGGAAATGTTTTACACTTATGTCAAAGATATTTGAATTACATCGGTGAGGAACTTACTTATTTTCTAGTGTTCTTTAAAAAATTGGTTTCACTCCATTATTGGTACGATGCCATTTGAATCTTTTTACATATGAACTTTCCATTAACTATTTTTCTACATTGGGGTCAGAGAGTTCATAACTATCAGTTAGAAACTAATTAAAATCATGAAATAAATGGTGTGAGTGATACAAGAGTAGATGAAGGCAGTGTAAGACTATCATAATTCATATTAATCCCATAGAGGAAGGGATTTATAGTTTAACATTAGAGACCATGTATTCATAAATGTGACTACTCATCCTGGGAAGTGAAGGTTTGTTCATGGTAGTAGCTTCTCTCCCCATTTTTGGGTCCTTTCAAGCTGTTGGTGTGAATTTGTGTCATTTTTAAAATATAACACATCCCCCATACTCAATCAAGATTCATTTTTTTGTTTCATGTATCATATATAACCCACTATCCTCAGGATTATTCTAATGTCATCAATTGGGGAGATATTGACATTTGTGATAATGAGACCTTTAACGAGTAACTCATGGTGATCCAGTACCTCCAAGAGATGGTATGTAGTGAATTTACTATTACCTTGGTTTGAGTATTTTGACATCATGGTGGCACGGAGGAGAAAACTAGAGAACATGATTCAATGAAACGAACTAATTATCCTATGTTATTTGTTCCTTATTTATTTTTTAATTACTCTTTTAATGCAGACCTTTATCTAGATTATGATATATTTCTCTCTTCCTTGATACATTTTTTATTGTATTGATCAATTTATGGAGGTATATCTCCTATAAGAGCATGGATTAGTTTGGTGCCTTTTCCCTCTAACTAAAGTGATTGTACTCTTGTCATGGTGAGATAATTGAGATGTATCTCATAGAGTTGTTTTTTAGATGACCTATTTTCCTTTTCCTATCTATGGGGTAGTTTTTAATTCTCGAGAGTTGATATTATTTCAAAGGTACCTGACATAATGGTTCGAATCCTTCTTGCATGTTTCTTTGTGTGTGTCTAATTTTTGAGGTGCATAAGGTAAACATAGAGTAGGTTTAGTGGAGTTTGGAAGTTGAAATATATATTTTAGAGGAATTAATGATGTGAAGTGTTGTTGAGAACATTAATTAGTATCTTTGGGAATGAATGGTTCTTCGCAACCTAAGTGAGGTTATTTCATAGGGTGTGATTCATGATGTGAACAATCAGTTCATCGTGTGAATAGATAAAGGATCAATTTTAGTTAATATTTCCTTGAAAATTCATAATGTGAAAATGTATTTAGCAATGTGAATTGCTCGCATATTTATAGACTCTAATTGATTCATTTTTTAGTGAGTCATGAACTTGATCTATTCATGAAATGAATAATCCATTTACTCCATGATTGTGAATCTGATATATGAACTATAAATATAATCTAATCGTTGACTACTCTTAACATACTATGAATTATCTTAAAATCTAGGTGTACATAGATTCCCTTATAGAGTTTTTTTAAGACCTTCCATTTAGGATTGATCCTCGATGACCTGTGTTAGATCATTGTTGATCTGATGTGAATTTTCCATCTTTCACGAGTGCTTTATTCTCTGTTCAGTATTTTTGTTGTCATGTTATATCATTATTTTCTATGGAAGCTTGTAACCTTTTTATAATCAGTGTTTCTTTTATGTTTGTTGATTCTTTTTTGATGTACAATCCATCAGTACAATAGATTTATTGTATGAGATATGATCATAGATCTATGCTTACTATTCTATTCTTATTTTAATAGTATTAAAAGACATGAGGTAGCATATTTTTTTTCTTCTATTTTGTTTATGTGAAATCATGAATTTTTCCTGCTTTATCTCATAGGGTAACTTTACAATTAACTTTGAAAATGATTAAAACAAAAATAAAGAATGATTTTTGGATTTGGGTCTAGTGATCACATATGTTTATACCATGTTGGTAGCTTTCATCTTAAAAAATGTAAAGCTAGAAAATTATTTTTATTTTAAATAATAAATTTTCATGGTAAATTATTATCATTCTTCATTTTAATTTTTTTTAAATGAATTCATTCATTAATCATGTTTGTATAATTATTGTTTTATTTATCATTTATTTCTTTTGTTTTTTGTGGTTGTAACTAGTATTAAATAAAATGTTTAGTTCAAGAAGGTAAAAAATTGGTTGCTTAATAAATATAATTATTTGAGACCAATTATAACACCCCTAGTTTCAAATAAATTACCCATTATTTTTTTATATATATAAAGATTATGGGTGTTGTTCAAGTGATTTTCAGGAACTTTTGGAGTGTTTTGGATTTTTTATAAAGGTGCATGGTTGGTTCACGATTTCGGAAAACTAAGAAACACTTATGAGAAATAGTTCTCAACGAAATAAGGGATAATGGGATGATGCACAGGCGGCGCATGGTGTGTCAAAATTGGGTGAAATCCTAGGAGAACCCATTTCACTTAAGATAATAGGATTTGGATTAGTAGGTGCACTGTTTGGAAATATTACGAGCCAACCATGTGATGTTTCAGCTTGGTACATATGCCTTCACATGGCTAGTGTATAGTTTTCATGACCATGTGACTAACAATGCATGGGTGAAAAGTGAGATCCTAAAATAGTGGATCCCACTCTTTTTGACCTCTAATGATCTATTTTTCTTCCTATGTAGCTCTAACTTGATATTTCATCCTCCTAGAGGACAATAAGGCTTCTTCAATTGATCCAGAGTCAATCCAAAGGCATCTCATGTCATTTGGAAGATGGATTCTTATTATAAGTCTTCATTCTTAGTCCTTCATAGTGGTTTTCCTTAGATATAATTCTATTTCCCTATTAGTTTCTTATATCTACCTCCATTTTCAATAATTATAAGATATTTAATTCCAAATATGATTATATTTGGTCTTTTTGATAATGGGGGAAGAGATCTATGGTGGGATATTTTTTATATTCAACCTGTTTTATTTGGCGTTTGAATGTCGTTCTTCTTTTCTCCATAAATCAAAAGGTAGGGGGCCTCACTATATACTCTATTATTTATAATATAATGTATTGATTTCAAATTCATGGTTTTTATGAAATATATTTAGAATCCAGTGTACTGTGTTTGATAAAAATCCTCTTGAATGAATGTTTGTGGAAATTAGAAAATTTGGTGTTTTGTTAGAAAGAGAATTTGGTAAAATTATTTTAAAATAATTATTTTATTGTGTTTGTTGGTTTTTCTACATATAAAACATGGGTTTCAATAAAAAAAAATTAATGAAATTTTTTTAGAACACTAGGGTTTAAAATGGGTTTTTCATTATTGTGCGGTGTGTGTTCATGTGAATTGGGATGGATAAGGGCATTAATTACCCCCCATAAAAATGTTGGGATGGATATGGGTGTGTAGTATCCCTATGAATGTGGTCTACTATGTAATGACTTAGTGGATGGACGAATCATCACCTTTGAGTATATGGAGGACTAGTTTTTGTATATGGTTGTATATGTGGTTAAGTAGAGTGGAATGGAATATGGAAAAATGAATGTTGTGAAATGTTTTAGGTGCATTGTTTGGTTTCTTACCATGGAACATTATTTTTTTTAGGACTTATTGGTTATGGAACTTTTTTATCTTTCAGATAACCTATTTATAATCTATTTAATATAAAGTGTTAACATTTTTTATCATCATGGTGAGAGTAGGGAAGTCATTGGGGAAAATCTACTCAGTTTCATTACTCACCCCTTATTTGGAAGTTTTTTTCTTTTGTAGATGTTGTATATCAAGACATGGAAAAAGTTAAAGAATAATTCTTCTATATTAGTGATTAGTGATACTCTAATTATTTTATTGAGTGTGGAATGGAGTAGGTTGGACTTTTTGAGGTGTGGTGGTCTTTGTGTTTTGTTGGATGTGTAGTATTCTGTGGTGTACTTGGTTTTTTTGTAGTCTTCTTCTGTGGTACTCTTGTTAGTTGTTTTTATATAAATTAAATTTTTAGTTTTATTCCTTTTATATGATGCAGAATGTGTTATTTTATTTTTTTATGGCTTCTGGGTTGGCTATTTTATTTTTCAAAGGTCACATTATCCCCCAACTGTTAATGAAGCCATCGGAATTTCTTATCAGCCTTCGGCACCTTGGGGATGTCACTTAATGAAAGGTAATATCCTTCTACCTTATAATGCCAATGAAAATAAGAGGGATGTTATAAGTGGTATCAGATTGGTCTTTAACATATTTTTGGAAAAGGATGCAACGGTCTTGGTTAATCATTAAATTGGTCTGGGTTTATGTTCTTAGATTTGAAATCCAGTCTTCTCTATTTTGTGAGTTGGGGATCATAGAAGAAATAGGATTTTCAGGACCTGATATAAAGATCCTACAAAGATGTATCTAATATTTTAATGTTGAAGTTCATGTCACCAGGGAGTTGGGTACATAAGTAATTCAGAGGAACTTATAGGATTTAAGTCTCATTCTCATGGGATTATCCAATGAGACGATCAACACAACCATTAGAAAATTGACTTCCCACTTGGAATACATATTTCATTTTGGGTTATGATATATGATTTGGTGAAATATGTTGAATTTTCAAATATATTTAAATTGTATTCAAATGAATGTCTTCAAAAAGACCATGATTATTATATTTTTAAACTAGTTGGATTTTAAAATGAGAGTTGATTTTTTCAAAAAAAATTGAATATGGTAAAGGTTGATTTTGGAAAGCATTGTTGGGATATTGTGATTTGGTATGATTTGAAATGACAGGCCTTCATTTGATGGAGAGTGAGAATTATGGTTTTTTTTTTGTTTCTCGAAAATGGAACCTATTAGGAATCATAGAATTAAACCAGAAGAAGATGCTGAGAATTTGGTTTCACCTGAGAAATTGGTGACCCGACAGCTAGTTCAGAGTATTCTCAAAAAAAAATTAAAAGCAACAGAAATTAGAAATAGGAGTGATACGACAAGGAAATTGGATCCTTCCATCCAATTTTAGAACTATAATCCACCAAAATTTTGGGGTGATTCTGAACCAAAAAAGGCATAGGTGTGGCTAAATAGGAATAATCATATCTTTAATTGTATTAGCACCCTAAATGAGCATAAATTTTATATGGAGACATATATGTTGGAGGATCTTCCATGCCTTTGGTGAGATTTATCTTTTCAACATAAATTATTCCAAGGCCTAGCATGGGAGGATTTTGAGGAATTGTTTAATATATAATTATATCCTCATACATTCAAAATTAAATAAACAATGTACTTCTTTAACATGAAGTAGGAAAATATTTTTGTCATGGAGTATGTTTCCAGATTCATTAATTTCCATCACTTTTCACCTGATGTTTCTGTTATTGCATCTTTGAAGGTATGCATTTTTTAGGTGGGGCTGAGGCATGAAGTTAGTTAAACGATTTTTTTCTCAATATTACACATTATTCATAGATATTTAATCAAGATACGATATCTATAAGAGACATATCAGGAGATATAGGATGATTTATTATATTGATACCTATGAGAAATGGTGTGAACTATAATACAACAAGCAAGTGGAAGATGGAAACTTATTTCCAAGGTGGAAGCGTGAATCAGAATCAGAAGGCTAAATTAGTGAACCTTACTCTATGACCTATGATAATTTCTGGATGTTCCCAATGTGGTTCTCTTGAAAATATAAATTTATATTGTATATAAAATACTAGATAATGACACAACTACAATTAGATGGGGGATCTTTAACTCTATTGTCACAGTTCTCCAAGGGTTTGTGTTTGGGACACTTTTTAATTGTCACATGCATCATATGCCTCAATGGGAGAGGATGTCAGAATCAATATCATCAATAGAATAGATCTATCCATGGTTATTATAGGAATACCATGACTCCTCAGTAAGGGAAATCTCAACTCATTAACAAAGAACAAAGTGTAGTGATAAAGATATTATAAGGTGATGAATGGGTTATTATAGATGATCAGTTTGGACCATCTACATAGAGAGGTCCAATTATTTTGAATTATACCTTTATAAAAGTGTGGTTTGATAAGGGTTCATCTCATTCCATTATTTTACATGATATGATTCCTTCTGTAATATAACTGAAAACACCTCTTTGTCTAAGAGAGTGCCAAGCCTTTGTCTATAGTGCAAGTTCTATTTCCATTGATAGAGATGATCTGAAATGGGAAGTATCTATTCTTGAAATTTCTTTTTTATATAATTTGGGGTATGTATTGGTTAAAAATGTATAAGTATCACATTGATAGTTACACTAGCAATGTCAGTTTCATAGCGGTTGATGGAATCAAACCTCTCTTTTTAAGAGACTGAAATGGAAAGACAAGGGAAATAAGAATGTGTTACCACTAGTGGGAATGATTTTATAACAGTTATTGTCTTTGTCTTTCGCATCGAGGAAAAAAATTGAGAGGAACGGTTTTCCATCAGGGGTGGCTCAATTTCCAGATGTGTTTCCTGATAATTTCCCAAGGTTACCACTAATAAGGTAAGTGGATTTTATGATTGATCTCCTCCTAGGGATCAGTCATATTTCCCTTACATATTATAGGATGGATTTAAAATAATTATGTGAATTAAAAATGTCATAGGAAGATATGGAAAGAAAAGCATTCATTTGGCCGAGCATGTCTCTGTTGGTAGCACCCATTTCGTTTGTCAAGAATATATATTGAACTCTTCGAAATTGTGTCGATTATCAGAAACATAACCACTATAAAATATAGAATAGGTATCCACTTCCAAAAATTTATGATATGTGTGATCAATTGAGGATAGATCAGTGGTTCTCTAATATTTATGTGTGATCCAGATTTCACCAATTATGAGTTAAAAAGGAGGATATTACAAATATATATTTTAGTAGTAGATATGGCCATTATGAATATATGGCTATGGATATTGGTATTACAAATTTTCTAGTGGTCTTCATGGAATTGATTAATTAGATATTTCAATGATATCTAGACTCTTTTTTTGTGGAGTTTCTGGATGACATATTGGTGTATTCAAGGATAAAGTTAATGCATTTGAAAAACATTAAAATAGTGTTAGGAATCTTAATTGATCATATTTTGTATGATAAATTATTATATTTTTATTTTGGGACACAATAGGTATATTTTCATGG
Source organism: Viscum album (assembly GCA_963277665.1). Lineage (NCBI taxonomy): Eukaryota > Viridiplantae > Streptophyta > Magnoliopsida > Santalales > Viscaceae > Viscum > Viscum album. The sequence continues at coordinate 1,060,782,269 of OY728125.1, forward strand.
CCATGTAATATCATAAATAGGTGTTTCTATATATTTATAAAAGATAGATGTTGTTATCCCTTGGAAACATCCAAATAATGTCATTGAGATATAGAGTTTTTGTGGTCTAGAAGGTTGTTACCAACGCTTTGTTCATGATTTTTCATGACTATATTTTTCAAATGATTGATTTCAAAAAGAATATTATTCCATTAAAATGGGTTTAGGAATGAAATTAGTCTTTACAAAATCTTAATGATCTCCTTAAAATATCACCTATCTTAATACTTCTAGAATGATGATAAGGATACGTGGTGTATTTTGATGATTCTGGATCAGGGTTGGGATTTTTCTCTTAAAGGGAGATCATGTTATTGGTTATGGATCAAGGTAGTTGTGGTGTCATGAGGAGAATGATCCAACACATTATTTGGACTTAGTTGTTGTATTCTATAATTAAAATAATTATATTCAATATCTATTTGGTGAGAAATTTACTGTGTTTATGGACCATAAAATCATGAATTAAGTTTTTCTCACAATGACATTTGAATTTGAGATAATATATATGGATGGGCTATCTCTAAATGTTTGACTTTAACTAGATTTATACAATGGGTAGAGGCAATTCAGTGGCATATGCATTAAGAAAAAATTAATATGCTTAGTTGGAAAAAGATGATTCAGATGAGTGGTAGATGATGTCGATCTCGGCCGACATGCACTTGGAATGTGAAGATAGAGGTGATGTAATGGTTTCTTCAAAGATTATCTGGTCCCTAATTTGGTAAATATAGATAAATAGGAATAGATTTATGAGGCATAACATGTCACTATGAGGTCAAAACTCATTGGTGGGTGGCCATTAAGGAATACGAGATAGATGAGAGTTCCGTGTTTTATTTCAGAAATCAGATTGTCATACATATGGATTGTCAGGAAAAACTTCTGTATTCTTACCACCATTCCAAATGGTGTATTAATCCTAGAATATAAATAATTAATATGTTTTTTAAATAATAATTTTGGTGGTTCATCCTGAAGAGGAATGTGGTGGATTTTGTTTTGAAATTCTTAACATGATAGTATGTTATGGTAGAAGATTAGAGACCAACATGTAAGATGCAGTCTTTACATATTCCTTTTTGGAAATGGGAGGAGATATCTCTGAATTTTGTAATATTACTCCCACGAACGGCTCATAAACATGATTCTATGTGGGTGATAGTGGATCGGCTTATCAAATCATCTCATTTCATCTTATTCAAGAATATCAAATGGTGAAGTAATTGTCAAAATCAGTATTTTTGAGGTTTTAAAGGGGTATGGAATGCCGATTTGGATTGTGTTAGATAGGGATCTACGGTTTATGTCTTGTTTTTTGGAAATCCTTACAAAAATTACTTGGGGATTATTTGTCTATGATTATAATGTATCATCCTCAGATGGACGGACAATCCAAATGGATGATACAAAATATAGAATAAATGTTGTAGGCCTGTATAATGTATTTTGGTGTCTCGTGGGAAGATCACGTACCATTTATGGAGTTATCACATGACAATAGTTATCATACCTCAATACATATAGCTCTATTTGATATATTATATGGACATCCTTGTCATTCTCCACTTTTTTTGGTGGAAACTTGTTCAAATTCACTAGTTGGGATGTGCCTTGTCAATAAACAATGATAAAGATTAAGTTGATCAGGAAATAGATGGAGATAGATCGGAGTCATCCTAAATCCTATGTGAATCATCATCGACAGTCATTTTTGTTCAAGGTGATTGATCATGGGTTCTTGAAAATCTCTCCCAGGCTTTGACATCGACATTTTGTGAATTAGGGAAAGTTATCTCTTTGATACATATGCCCTTCTGATATACGAGAATGTGTGTATGAGGTGGAATATCATTTGTATTTACCAACACAGTTTAGTGTTATACATAATGTATTCTTTTTATCTGAGTTGAAAAGGTATCAACATGTTCCAGACCATGTGATTTGATGGAATTAAATTTTCCTAGAGATGAATTCTTCATTGGTACATTTCCCGATACAAATTCTAGGTACTGAAGAGAAATTCATGCATGAAAAAAAGAATTATTTTAGTGTGGGTTTTGTGGAAATATGGTCAGATTCAGGAAGATACATTGGAATTGGAGATGGAAATGAAAGAGCAATAGTCTGAACTTTTCTAGGGAAATGATGGTTTTCTAATTTTAGAGGAAAAAAATTCCAATGGTGGAGACAATATAGCACCCTCAGTTTCAAGTAAATAACCATTTCTTTATGTATTTTACGTATATAATGTTTCTGGTACATGTTTCAGTTATTTTAGAGACCTTTATAGTTTTGGGGATTTTTTAAAGTTGAACATTTGGTGAACTGTTTGGGAAAACAATGAAATACCTTTATAAAACCATGAACAATGAAATATGGGATAAAAGGAAGGAACACAGGTGGCATACAGTTTGTTTATACCATGTGGTAGTATAAGAAGAATCATAAAACTATAGATAGTGGTATTTGGAACTAGAGGTGCATGGTTTGGAAACTGTGTGATCCAACCATGTGAGGATCCTACTTTGGAATGAAGCTTGTGCATGGTTAGTTAGTGGTTTACTGAACTGTGCACGGTTCAAAAGTGCGATCATAAAATTGCGGATCTCACTTTTTTTACCTATAAGGCCATCATTTTTCCTCCTATACATCCCTAACATGATATTTTCTCTTTTTAAATTCTAATGAGGCTTCCTCCATATATTTTGAGATGATATGAAGGATTATATTGGAGTTTTGATGCCAGATTATCAGAGTAAGTCTTCTTTCATGGTCATTCAAGTTGGTTTTCATTAGTTCTAATTCTCTTTATCTCTTGGTTTCTAAGATTTATATCTATTTTGGATACTTATAATAGTGTATTCCAAATATGATTAGATTTTTAATTATTAATGATAGGGTAATATATCTAATGTGTGTTTTTTTGATATTCATCCTCTTTTCATTGATGTTTATGTTTCATTATTAATTTCCCAATAAATCCATAAGTTGTTGGATTCACTCTCAACTACTCTATTTATAATATTAAGGATTGATTTAAAAATCATGTTTTTTCTTTAAATTTATTGCGAATTCAATATGATATGTTTGAAAATAACCCACATGAAAAAATGTTTGTGAAATTGGAAAATTTTGTTTTATTTTGGGAACATAATTTCGTAACATGATTTTACAATGTTGATTTTAAAATGAATTTTGGATATTCTACATGGAAAATGGTTTTGAATAAAAAATTTGTTTTATTTAAATGTTTAGGAACACTTTGGTTTGGAATGGTTTTGGAATTGTTGTGTAGATTGTGTTCATGTGCATTGGGATGGATAAGGTCATGATGTTCTCCCATCAAAAGGCTGGGATGGATGTGGCTATGAAGTCCCAAAAAAAATGGTCCACTAAGTGATGGATTAGTGGAAGGATAACTAACCACTCATGAGTATATGGAGGTCCAAGTTGTATGAATGGTTGGATGTTTGGTTATTTGGAATGGAATGGATTATGATAAAATGAATCTAGTGAAATGTTTTGGGATCATTTTTAGGTTTCTTTCATTAAAATGTCATATTTTTTTGTGAAAACTACTTGGAAATGGAACTTGTTAATCATTGACAAAAACTATTTAGAAATATTTTTATATAAATGTTCTAATAAGTTCTATCCTAGTGGTCTGAGTGGGGATTTCATTGGGTAAAATTTACTATGATTCATTACTCACCACTACTTTAGAACATTTTTTATTTTGTAGATGTTTTATATAAGGAAATTTGAAAATGTAAAATCTCACACTTGTCTACAATTTCTTAGTGATACCTGTGATGTTTTGTGTATTAGATCATGGAGCAGATTAGAGCTTTGATGTTTTGGTTTACATTGAGTTTTTCTAGCTTTGCAGTCTTCTGTTGTGTACTTGGTTGTTTTTTATTCTTCCATTATTATTCTTTTGTTAGTTTTTTATATAAAAAATGTTTAGTTGTCAATATATTTCATCAATAATCTTGTAGTGTTTTATTTGGTTCTAGAATGTGGGTTGGATATTTTATTTTTCAAATAGTAATTTGTACCCCAATTTTTAATAAATCCATTGCCATTAACTTTTAGTCTTTGGCATCTTGGGGATGTCTCTTAAGGGAAAGTAATATCCTCTTTCTCAAGACAATGAGATAAAGTGAGATGTTACACCAATAAATCATGTTTTATTATGAAGATAGGCTCCCTCAAATCTATATACTAGATGATTTTTTTATTGTATATTGTTTTCTTACAACATTATGTATTTTATTTGGATGTGCAATATTACTATACGACATGATGTGAGCCTAGGATGGCTTATAGACTGGTGAGAAATGGGCTATAGTGCATATGATTGACGAAATGGTTGGTGCAAAGATCCAAAACCATGTATCCTAGAGCTGGTAGTTACTTTATTATATTATTATAAGATAGACAATATTTTGTCATGAACGGTCGATCAATTTAGTAGTTTTGAATAACCAAATAAAAAATTAATTCCTATATTAAATTAAAAATATAAAATATAAAACATAAAATATTCTTTAATTATTTATATTATTTATAATATCCTTCTTCATTTCTAGTGGAAAAGAAAACTAATAAAGGGTGATCATAAATTCTATATAACGGTTAAGTACAATAGAATATATCATGATTAAATTGAGAATACTTAATATGAAAATGTAAATAACTGAAAACACATGTCATTTAATCAATATATTGATCAAAAAATACATTTATGGACAAAAACAATTTAATAATCTCTTGGATTATAGTAATTTAATTATTAATAATGTAAATGCTTAATTTCATACATCATGATCATAGATACCATGATATACATACTAAAAATTCCTTCTGTTAAGGAAGGGTAAACTATGGTTAGGTATATAATGGATTCCAATTTAATTTGGATAAATAATTTTTTTCATGAGACCAATCAATGAATTAACTAAATATATTAACCTAGGACCCAACCTTCATTGAATTTCCAATGCATTAATCATATAATAAAAGATCAATTCAAGTCATAAACAATATTCCTTCTCAACAGATATCTGTATCAAATATGGAATTCATAATATAGTTATTTCCCAAGAGAATCAAATAACTTCAAAATTAAAACATTGGATGTAGAAATTGTACAGTCTTAGGAAAAAATCATATTAATTATTAAAAAAATAAGGATATTTAATAGAAATTTCATATCCAAAAATCTATAGAATGTAATTGTTTCTAAATACAGTTAAGCACCACAAAATTAATGGGAGATAATATAGGTTTTGTGAAAAAAAATTATCTTGGAAGATAAAATAAAATAGAAGAAAAAAATAAAATACAATTTATGAAAATATTTTTCTTTCTAAAACTATTGAAATCTTGTATAAGAAGCTAAATATTGTAAAATGGTTATAGCGGTGGGAAATTATGTTAACACTATATATGTTGAAATTAATCATTATTTATTACATTTATTAATGAGATTTGAAAATGAACCTTTCATTGAATATTATAAATATTCCTATAAAAAATTTAAAAAGTTGTGGAATAATTAAAATAATCTTAATAAATCATTTGAGTATGGGAAATTAACTTTTTTTAAAATAATTTTAAAAAATACGGATATGGATGAAAAATGTAGTAGATTAAAAAATGAAATTAGATCAACTTTTATTTTAACGTTTTACTTATTGATTCAAGTGTAAATGGGGAAAAAGTTAGAATAAAATTTTTAATGTTTTTAAAAATCAAGAGGATAATAAAAAATATTATATTTATAAATAATATATTGTAATATTCCTTTAATGAAAATAATATTAGTCTCAAAAGAAATGAGATCGTAAAATAAATCCTACCTATGTGGTAACATCAAAATTGAAACACATTTAAATATTAAAATCAAATATAAATTATTATTATTCATGAATAAATATGTATTTATGTTAAATATATCAAATGGGTTGTATATAAACCACATAAAATCGAATAGGTTCATAATAAGAAAACCGTGTCAATTGAGTGTAAGTTGAGAAAAAAATTACCCTATCATGTGTCTAACTTTTCCCATTAGTTAATTTAACATAATTTATAATAAATTCAGATTGATTATAATTAAATAAAATAAAATTTTATATATCTATAACATCCTAACATTTTATCGTCCATTTTTTGGCAATCTTTAATTATTATCTTTATTTCGGATTTAAAATGCATTGCTTTTCAGGTTTGTTCTGTTTTAGTAGATTCGATCCCTATATCTTTATCATGGTTCCATAATATACATAAATTTATTAAAGATATAAAAAAAATATATTCAAACAAATATATTTTTTTAATCAATCCTAAACAATAGGGGGAAGTGATTTACACCATTCATAGAGATGGTAATTCATACATACACATGAATGCTATTTTCACATTTCTATGGATGTAACAAAAGAAACATAAAAAAATTAACCATTATAGGATCATTTTTATATCATATATATCTTATATATTCAATAAATCTAACATTATTACCATCCATATAAATACGTAATGAAAGAAGGATCGCATTACTACATAGAGGAGGTAGTCCAAACGTACGCACGAGTAACATTTTCATCCTACGAAGGATTGGAAGGTAAGAAATTATATATGATATTATAGATCAATAAGAATATATATTCCATAATTATCTTATATACTCATTATTTACATCTTTATAACCATACATGTAAAGTGGGGACGAAAAACGAACTACACAACTACCTGGAGACGATAAATCATACATACACACGAGCAATATTTTCATTTTTCATAGGATCTATAAGAGATGGAATATGTAGGTAAAATAATCATAATACCATATTATTATATTTATGATTATTTATTTATTGTTATAAAATTTTAAAAACACATTTAGAGTAATTAGAAGAAAAAATAAACTTGAAAGAGTCAATAATGACAATTACCTCTTATTCAATGGGAATCCTTTAGATCTCTTGTTAAGGGACATAGGGTTGGTTTTCTAGATGGGATATATCCACAAGATTATTCATAAGGATGTTTTTAGGGTTTTATCATGATATATGGTTCAAATTGGTGTGCATAATTGAGTGAAATGGGTGTCCATTAATAAGGGATTGAAAATACACACTTCGATCTTATAAAAATATTAAATTTTAATTAAGTCGATATCAAGAAAAAATGTTTCAAATGTAAATATATTTGAAGAAAAATAGTCTTAGGTTGAAATAACCTTATCTAATTAAAATTTTAAATATTTTTATTCGATTATAAACATTATATTTTATTTTAACCCTTTAGTTAACCAATTTCAAATTTAAGTATAGTATTGAATTTTTAGATATTAAAGTGTTATAATTCTAATTATTAGGTATTAATTGGTCACTAAATGGATAATGGATGATATTTAATACCATATATTATCACCATTGTCCCCTCTAAATATTTTTATTATATTTAAATAATTTTATAAAATATTATTTTCATTATATATCAAAAATGTCATTTTGACATTGTTCATTTAATTTAACTTAAAATGCATCGAGAAAAATATTTAATGTAAATATAGAATTTTAATAAAACTAAAATCTTTCATATATATTCCAGGAAAACTATAAATAAACCAAATTTTATTAATTATAGTATTTTTAATATCAATTACATTATTTTTCTATTAATTTAATAAATATATTATCTTCGTGTACATAAGTGTTTAATATAATAATTACATCACTAAAAATTGAAAACAATTTATCATGTAAAAAAATTTATATTTTTAATTAACTTCTATAACATGAAAAGAGGTTTATTTATCCCAATCATAAAATATTATAGATATTCAATGAAATAATGTAACATTTTTAGCTTTATCTTTAAATTAAATATTATAGAAGTAAACATCATTGAAATATTGCACCAATTTTCTTTATATTTGAAAATATTATAAAAAGGTAAAACATCCACTCTTAAAATTGGATAAAGTTAATTTTTAGGGTGAAATTTAGTCCTTATCTTATTATTTTTATCCTTAATTATCTGATTTACCCTTACCATGGGGATAATTACTTACTTTGGTTAGTATTCATAATGAAAAAATAAATAAAAGGGTAATGTTTTACATATTTTTCTATCCTAATTAAAAATATATAATCCATTATTTAATATTCAATTTATATACATGGTATAAATGAATTTTGATATAAATCATTGAAACATAATGAAAAATAGCTTTTAGAAAAAGTTCTTTTTAAGCATAAAAGGTTACTTATATCAAAATCCTGAATTTTTTTAAAATGACAATATTCTAAATGAAACAAATCATAATTTACTTTAATCTAAAATATAATAAACCTCTTAATTAAATTTATTTATTTAATATAAATGAAATTATTTGAATATTGAGATTTTTCACAATTCATTAAATAAACAATCATTTCATAAAAATATAAACATTTTACCCTAAGTTAATTTTGATATGACTATTTAAAATAAGTAGTGTTACAAATTAGTTATATTATTTAATTTAAAAAATCAATAGAAACCTTTTTTAGGAAAAATATATTTTTGAAACATATAAATATTTTACTAAAAAATGAGTATATATCTACCAATATATTTTACTTGTCTAAAAACTCTAAATGTATTTTTTCAAAATATTTTATTCAAATTAAAGATTTTGATATTAATGCTAGGTTATAATGTTAATGTAAGAAACTGAATTTTATTTTCAGGTATGTCTTCCTTCTTCTGGTAGTTTTTGAGAAAAATTGGATTGTCTAGAAACTTTTGAAGTACACGCGTTGTACTTTCTGAGTACACATCATGTACTCGGTTACCATGGGTAGCTATGTGCTAGCCATTTAGCGATCATGCACATGACCATGTGGGGTGACCTAGAGGCCGCCTAAAGTGGGGCTCGGTAATGGCATGTACACGTTGTGTACTTCAAAAGTACATGATGTGAACTTTCCTTTTTTCATTAAACGTACTAGGGTCGCATCTAACCAACAGAAAGGGATTCTTCTCAACCTAGTTCATCTGAGAGCTCCCGTATGGCCGTGATCTTTCCTCGAGCTCCCGATCAATCATCGTTTCTCTGATTCGACCTTTTTTGATTGAGTTGGGATCACCTCAGTAAGCTCTTCCTTATTCTAGATCCTCGTTTCATGATTCTTCCTCTTTGAAAAGTAATCATTCGTTGAACATTTTAGATGTTTTTGTATATATATGATGTTCTTGGGTATTTCAAGGCTTGAGGTTCACGTATAGAGATCTCTGAACATCGAGGTAGGTGGTATGTGCCTTTCTGTTGAAAGTCTTTGAGTTATATGTGCAAATTTGTCAAATACCCATGAACGTGGTATTGTGTGTTTACTATTTTAGCCATATTATTGCCAGATATTCTTGTATGATTGAGTAGAGGTTAATTGATTTGTGAATAGGGTACTTTTCTATTCTTTGGAGGTGTTTCCCATGCATGTTTTGATTGTGGATATTTGGTTTTTCTTAGCTTGTTAGGCTTCCCTGTTTACCCATGCCTAGTACTGTAGGATGGTGTGCCCATTGTTCGAACATGCTGTTGTTATAGACTGTTAGAAAAGTAGTTCATGAGGTTTACTTTGGAAAATATGTGTTTCTATACTTTTTTGACTTACATAGGGCCATGATTACCTGGTGTAGTAGACCATTGGGAGAATGGATATAAGGGCTTCTTCAGAGAGTCTGTTTTACTTTCAATGTGAGACCATATGGGGAATTGAGGTAAGTGCTTACTCGGAGTGTCTACAGTTCCTCAACAAGAGAAATAGAGGGAATGTGACGTTAGTGCTTCCCTAGAGCACCTTTAGTTACCAATATGAGACTATAGGAGGATTTGACGGGGAGTGCATCCTCAGAGAGTCTATGCTTAAGCTGAACCAGAGGGGTTAGACTGAGTGTATTACACGGAGGGTTGCTGGTGTTTCTATGTAGGACCAGAGGGGATAGGCTGTGAGTACATCCCAGAGGGTTACCTTTTGTGATTAGCAACCTGTTTTTGTTATTAGGTAGGACTAGAGGGGATAGGCTTTGAGTACTTCCCATAGGGTTACTTGTTTGTGATTACCTACTTTGTTTAGGTGTTTCTTGATATATGAATTTTAATGCTTTGAATCTGGGGATTGTTTACTGCTGAATACTTCCTTGTTTACTGATTTCATTTACTTATTACCTGCCATATATTCATTATCTATTAGAAACAGATCTTGTGGAGGATGCCTACTGGGATTTAGTCTCATACCCTATTTGTGCCATGAATTTTGGCCCAAATGGATTATATTTTTGTAGGTATAGATAAACGCAAGCACCCTTCTACTTCAGGTAATTAATTGTTGTGGAGATAGAGATCGTGGGACCAAGATGAGGCTTGCGATACTGAAGTGCTATTATCTATTTTCATTTGTACTTTGGTTTATTAATGTTTGTATTCCAGCATTTTGATTTGTTTTGTTTCATTCATAAACATATGTATCATGTATAATATATATATATGTGTGTGTGTGTGTGTGTGTTTGTTTGTGTGCTCTAGTTTATTATATTTAAGTCTTGTATTGTTTACTTTTTTATGGATTATTACTGCTTCCTCTATTGTTATTGTTTTCTTCCTCTGTGTTACTCTTCTAATGTGGGTATAGTTTCCCTACCATCACACCCAAGGCGCTCGCTACTAGTCGGCAACCTCTAGCATTCGGGGAAATGATATTGAGGCCATGTGACCAACTGGGTACGGGGCGCCTCTAGGTGGATTCCGGAAATGGGACGTTACAAAGTCATATCAGAGGAATTCTTTTATTCTTGACATACTATTTGGAGCATATAGTTAGGGGTAGGATGGAATAGGTACTTCGTAATAAGCAGTGCCCAGGAGTAGCTAACTTTTGTACAGGGAAAATCCAATTTACCACATTAATGTAATTATTCTAGTTTTTCTATTTTACGATTGATTTGATTTTCACCATTGGGTGAATCACATGTATTTTTTTGTTATTGTTGATGTTATTGAGGTTCTATTTTCTGTTGCAACCTGATGAGATGAGGGCATGCCATCTCTTGCATCAAATAGGCATCTACTAGAAAATCACATGTCATGCATTTATCCCATGCCATTTAGGTTGCATTAGCAATTGCATGTTGTTGTGATAGATGTTATGCTAAATATGCATTATGTTGTGATAGATTCCTTGATAGAATACCTACTTTTTGATAAGGGTATTACTTAATGAAAGAATATTTTTTGAATGAACATAAAACATTGGTTCTTCAGGTGTTATGGACCGTCATGGGCTGGAATTTGGTGGATCATTAACATTCTTACATTTTTTATAAAATGTATAAGATTCCAAGATTTGATTTGGGGGGAGTATGGGACCTCAGAGATCAGAATTTGGCACATTGAGTTTTTTTAGTGTTTTTATGGGTTCCGGAGTAGTTTCTGAGGCTTACCATCCAGAAAAACATAGAATACATAGTATGTAATGTTAAATTCATGCCATGTGTTCTTATGTTCGAAAATACACAGTTTTTGTTAAGTACACGCCGTGTACTGTATATACACATCGTGTAGTATATAATCGTGTCTTGGACGGTGTGTGCGGGGACACGGGGTTTAGAATCATTGGTAGGACACGTTGTATAGAGGATGTACACACCGTGTTATAGAAATGTATAACCAGCCAAGTCACTAACAACACTGGTCAGTTGAGTCCCTTTTAATACATGTCATGCCCATCTGGAACACGATGTGTTGTGTAACCCAAGTATCTGGTCGTATAATGAACAACATGGTTCAAAAAAATCATATTAGTACAAGTTGTGTCCATCCGAAACACATCGTGTAGTATGATCCGTGTATTCGGCGGTGTCGCTAACAAGACAGGTTGGTGAAGATCATCTAGTACACGCCGTTTCTGGCATGAACACATTGTGTAGTCTTGTTCTAGGAGAACTGTGTTACATAGATGTGTATAAGGACTTGGGTAGGGGAATAGGATTCAAGTACATGCCAAGTGTTAGGAAAACACACCATGTGTTTGGGGTGTTACACGACCTAGGTTGGCAGAAGTACACGCCCATGTGAAAGGCATAATGGAACACACCATGTAGCGGTTACACAATCTGTGTAGTAATGTTTTGGAAAAAATGAGTGCTTTCTTTCTCCTGTTCCCTTCTTACAATTCTAGTTTCCAGTCCTTGTTAATATTGATCTGAGGTGTGCACTTGACCTTTAGAGTCATGTCATCAAGACATCCTCCAGTTGTATGCTAGTTTCAAGGAGGAGATTAGACACCAGACATGGATGATTAGGGAGTACCATCAGATCCTCTAATTGTTCCAGTCTTGGCACCAGTCATCATTCTGGACACAGGTGATGATGCATAGTTTCGAGAAGGTTTTATGTGATTTTTGCAGACCATTCGAGGAGTACGACATCCTGCCTCGTCAATGACAAAGTTGACGTGGGTTTTCCAGCAGTAGTATCCTCCCATATTCATAGGGGAAGGGGGACCTCAGGTTGTAGAGTTGTGGTTAGAAGCCATGCTTTATATCTTCAAGCATCTGGAGATGCCTCCAGAGAGGAGGGTCATGCTCGATGCCTATATGATTAGGGATTCCACCTAGATATGGTGGGATGTGATCACACAAGTGGGACGCCAGTAGGTTATGGATTGGGATGAGTTCCAGTGTGATGTCTATTACTACTTCTACCTAGAGACTTTGAGGTCCGATTGATCCTGAGAGTTCATGAGTCTGGAGCAGGGTACTCTCTCAGTTATAGAGTATTCCTCTCACTTCACAAAGCTGCAGCACTTGAGGCCGATTCCTGGAGGTGATGAGTTATTCATGTCCACGAAGTTTGCAGATGGTATGAGGCCTAAAATCTGATCACAGGTGAGCATATTCAGGTTGACTTCCATTACTTCTATCATCAACCAGGTGCTGATCACAGAGCATAATCTGAGTGATACTGGAGTTGTGAGCCAGAGATTCTTAACATCTGGAGTTAGTATTCCTCCTACTAATAGAAGGAAGCACCATAGGGAGTATATGTGTGGAGATCCAAGGAGGTGATAGATATCTTCTGGTAGCCAGGTGGTGTGCTACTGGTGCGAAAATAGAGGGAATACGAGGCCACATTGCCAGAGAGACCAAATGGGGTTCCAATCTTGCGGTAAGATGGGTCATATTCATCATTTCTACCAGATCTTTTCACCATCATCTGGTGATAGGGGTTCTTCTATGACTCCTCGTTTGAGAGTAGTACCACAAGTTTCTTATCAGCCTGGGAACTGGAGGTCTTCCAGCCGTGCAGGCTAAGGTGGAGGTCGCGGTCTTGGAAGTCAGTCACCAGCCTTTCAGTGGCAGCAGGGTGGATCAGCCTAGAGTGGTCAGGCAGGGTCACAGGGCCTCGGTACTGGTCAGACTTTTGCAGTGGAGTAGACCCAGCAGGAGTAGGATCCCAGACCCTCTACAGTTCGAGGTACGATCTTAGTAGCCTCAGTTTTAGCTTTTTCTATTTTCGATACTGGGTCTTCCCATAGCTTTATATCTATTATTTTTTTGTAGAGCCTTAGAATCTGTATTTGATCTTCTACTAATATCTTGATGCTAGAAAGTCTATTGGGGACTTTAACGGCAAGTGTACATCATTTCATGGAGTTCCCTCTAGAGGTTGGTTGGTGTCACTTCTTCTAGAATCTCTATGTACTATTGATGACATGCAACGATGTCATTCTCAGAATGGACTGGTTAGTACCCTTCTAGGTATTCGTCGACTTTTATCATCGTAGGGTGAGTTTCACATCACTAGAATGTCAATAATTTATTCATAAGGGAGAATGAGATGTCCAGGCTAGCAGAGCGGGACGAGAACATCATGGGATGGGAGGAGTTATAGCCCAGATTGCTAGTATATATCCGGATGACCATGGGACTTCACAAATGGACTTTTCTTCAGCGGTGGATCATTTTAGGGACGTTTTTCCATAGGACTTTTTAGGTCAGCCTTCGGAGTGAGAGGTGTACATGTCTATTGACCTCGTTCCAGGAGCATCACCAATGTCCATTCCTCCTTATAGGATGGATACACCAAAGTTTTAGGAGCTCAAGAAATAGTTGGAGGAATTTCAGGAGAAGGGTTCCATATGACCCAATACTTTTCATTGGGGTTCTCCTCTATTATTTGAAAAGAAGGTAGAAGGTAACCTCATACTGTATGTGGATTATCGGAAGTTAAACCAGTTGACGTTCAAGAACCGATATCCTTTACTGAGGATTTATGATCTCTTTGATCAACTTCGAGGAGCCCGAGTGTTCTCATAGATTGACTTGATATCTGGTTATCATCATTTTCATGTTAGACCATGTGATATATCTCTCACAACCTTTCAGAGTAGGTACGGTCTATACAAGTATATGGTTATGTTGTTCGGTCTCACGAATGCACCTGTGGTTTTCATGGAACTGATGAACAGAGTGTTCCATCCACACATGGATTCCATCATGGTTGTCTTCAGGGTTGATATATTTGTGTAATATCAAACTAGACATGACCATTCTTCATATCTTGAGATAGTTTTGAGTACACTGAGAGAGCATCAATTATATGTTAAGCTCTCAAAATTCTTCATTAGTATGGATCAGATTCACTTCTTGGGTAATGTTATCTCAGAGACAGGAGTATCAGTAGACCCATAGAAAGTTAGAGCAGTAGTATCCTGGGAGAATCCTAAGAACTTCTTTGATGTATGGAGTTTTATAGGGCTGGCTAGATATTGTAGAAATTTCATACAGTACTTCTCAAGATTAGCAGCACTGTTGAAGATTCTGACTAAGAAGGGTGAGAAGCTCTTGTGGTCAGATTCTTGTGAGTCAGCCTTTCATGAGCTGAAGGGGAGGTTGACTGTAGTGCCGATATTAGTTTTTCCAGAGCTGGGAAAGATCTATATTGTTAACTTTGATGCTTCCTGTATTGGGCTAGGATTTTTTCTTATGTAGGGAGAAGGAGTCGTTGAATACAGGTCTCAACAGTAGAGGCCTCATGAGAGGAATTACCCGACGTAGGATCTCGAGTTGGCTACATTTGTTCATTCATTACACTATTGGAGACATAATTTTCTAGGAGAGCATTTCGTGGTTTTCACTGACCACAAAAGCTTCAAGAACATATTCACTCAGTGTGACCTGAATTTGAGACAGTGAAGGTGGGTTGAGTACCTTCTGTCTTTTGACATTGAGCTTGCTTATATGCTTGGGAAAGGCAATGCAGTGGCTGGCGCGTTGAGCAAGAGGACCCAGATATAGGCAGTTTAGGAGGCCAACATTGAGTGGAAGATTATGATCCTATTCTCTATGATGCATTTGGAGGTGCACCACAGATAGGGGATGCTTTTTCTTTCTTCTATACCTGTTCCATATACTGTTCTTGATCGACTAAGAATAAGGAAGTTATCATATTCAAAATGCCTAGTCCTATGAGAAAGTGTGTCAAAAAATAACCCTATTCCTAGATGGACAATATGTGAGGATGAGATCTTGCATTTTTTGGGGAGCATATGGGTGTCAATAGACATACGTGAGGAGCTGATACAGGAATTTCATTCCTCTGTTTGGGAGGTTCATCCAGGTGTCACCATGATATATCGTGATCTACATCATCTATATATGTGGCCACGTATGAAGAACGATGTTGCTGGTTTCTTCATGAGGTGTTCCACCTGTCAGCAGGTGAAGGAGGAGAATCAATGACCAGAAGTGCTTTTACAGTAGTTACCCATTCCCGGGTGGAAATGGAATAATGTCTCGATGGATTTTGTGATAGGTTTACAGAGGTTTCCTCGAGGGAATGATGTAGTTTGGGTTGTCATTGACAGACTCATGAAGGTTTCTCACTTCATACCGATCAAGGAGACATTCGGTGTTAATGAGCTATGATGGTTGTACATCCAAGAGATTGTACATCTACATGGAGTTCCACAGTCCATTATTTCATAAAAATATCGTTGTTTTACTTCTTGAGTCTGGAAGGGGCTTCAGAAAGCTTTGGGTACATAGGTACTTTTGAGTAAAACATACCACCCCCATAAAGATGGCCAGTTTGAGTGTCTGATTTAGGTGCTTGAGGACATGCTTCAAGCGTGCATCCTGGATTATGAAGGTTATTGGGAGAAGAACATAGCACTTGTGGAGTTTCCCTACAATAATTTTTTTCAAGAAAATTTTCAGATGGCACCTTATGAGGATTTCTACGGTATGTCTTGCCGATCACCGTTATGTTGGATGGAGGCAGGAGAGGAAGAATTGCATGGAACTCATATTGTTTAGGAGACTATAGAGCATATACAGTTGATTCGGAAGAGTATGGATACTGCACAGTCTCAACAGAAGTTTTATGCTGATTAGCAGAGATGACCTCTAGAGTTTGTGGTCGGGGATCAGGTTTCCCAGTGTGTCACACCGAGGTTGTGACACATAAGGATTAGGAGACAGGGTAAGATTTCACCGTGGTACATCGGGTCGTTTGAGGCGTTGGAGAGAGTTAGGCCGGTTGCTTGTCGGTTGTAGTTACCTCATAGGTACAGGGCTATTCATGACATCATCCATGATTCTCATCATAAATGTTACTTCTTAGACCCATCTCATGTTTTCCAACCCAAGGAGGTAGAGCTCGAATTGGATGCGTTGTTTGGGAAGTAGCATATCCTAATCGTTGATCGATGTACAAAGGTTCTCTGTGGCCGGTCTATTCCTATGGTATGAGTGATATGGCAGTAAGGGTGAGTATATGATAAGACATGGGAGAGGTATCCGGATGTACGATTGTAGTGGCCGGAGTTGTTCGAGGTTTCTTCATTTATGCCGCCTTGCTAGGGAAATTCAGTGACAAATTTCAATAAGGTGGAATGTTTGTAAGAACCTGAATCTTCTTTTCACATATTTCTTCCTTCTTTTGGTCATTTTTGAGAAAAAAATAGGAGTTTCTAGAAATTTTTGATGCACACATCGTGTACTTTATGAGTACACATCATGTACTCAGTTACCGTAGGTAGCTGTGTGATGGTCGTGTAGCGGCCATGCAGACGGCCATGTGGGGTGGCCGGGAGGCCGCCTAGGTGGGGCTTGGTAATGGGAATTACACTCTATGTACTTCAAAAGTACACTCCATGTACTTTATATTTTTTCAATAAACGTACCAGGTTCACGTCTAATGGACAGAAATGGATTCTTCTCGACCTAGTTCAACCGAGAGCTCCCGTATGGCCATGATATTTCACTGAGCTCCATATCATGCACTGGTTCTTTGATTTTACTATCCTTGATTTCCATGGTATCTCCCCCTAATCTCTTCCTTCTTCTAGAGCATTGTTTTCTGATTCTTCCTCTTTCAAGAGTAATCCTATGTTGATAGTTTTAGATGATTTTTTTTAGATCTATCGAATTCTTGAGATATTAGAGGCTTGAGGTTAACGTATAGTGATATCCCAACACCGAGGTAGGTGGTGTTTTCCATTCTATTGAATGTATTTTAGTTATAAGTGAAAATTTGTCTAATACCCTTGAATGAGGAATTGTGTGTTTACTATTTTATCCTTATTGTCTCATGTAATGCTTGTATACCTGAGTAGAGGTTAATTTATTTGTGAATAGAGTCATTTTATATGATGTATAGGTGTTTCTAATGCATGTTTTGATTGTGGCTATTTGGTTTTTCTTAGCCTGTTAGGATTCCTTGTTACCCATGCTTAGTATTGTAGGATGGTGTGACCATTTTTCTGACATGTCGTTGCTGTAGACTTCTCGCCAAGTAGTTATTGAGGTTTACTTTGGCCTATACGTGTTCCTATACTTTTTTGACTTACATAGAGCCATGAGAACCTGGTGTAGTAGACCATAGGGAGAACAGAAGAAAGGGCTCCTCCAGAGTGTCTGTATTAAATTCTATGTAAGACCCTAGGGGGAATTGATGTAAGTGCTTCCTCGTAGTTTTTGGAGTTCCTCGACATGGGCCATAGAGGGAGAGTTACGTATGTGATTCTCTAGAGTATCTTCAGATACAGATACGAGACTGTTGGAGGAATTGATAGTGAGTGCTTCCTCAGAGAGTCTATGCTTAAGCTAAACCAGAGGGGTTATGCTGAGTGTACTTCCCATAGGGTTTCTTGTGTTTCTAGGTAGTACTAGAGGGGATAGGTTATGAGTAATTCCTAGATGGTTACCTTTTGTGTTTAGCTTCTTTCTTGTGTTTCTAGGTAGGACCAGAGGGGACATGCTGTGAGTACTTCCCAGAGGGTTACCTATTTGTGATTACCGACTTTGTTTAGATATTTCTTGATATATGAAACTGAATGCTTTGAGAATGTGGATTGTTTACTACTATGTACTTTCTTGGTTAATACATTATTTTACTTATTAACTGCCCTATATTCACTGACTGTTAGGCACAGATCTTGTGGTGGTTTCCTAATTGGATTTAGTCTCACACCCTATTTTGGCCATGCATTTGAGCCCAAAAATATTGTATTGCTGTAGATATAGATAAGGTAAAGCACCATTCTACTTTAGGTACTTAATTTCTATGGAGCTGAAGAGCATGGGACCAAGCTGAGGCTTGTGATTCTAAGGAGCAGTTATCTATTTTCTTTTTTACATTGTTTTAGTATTGTTTGTATTCCAGCATTGTGATTTGTTTTTCTGCTTTCCTTGACAAACATATCATGCATCATTTCAATATATATGTGTGCCCCAATTTTTTATATTTCAGTCTTCTGTTGTTTACTTTTGTATGGATTATTAATACTTATGTTATTGCTATTGTCTTCTTCCGTTGTGTTACTCTGCCAATGAGGGAGTAGTTTCCCCACTATCACACCCAAGGCCCTTGCTGCTAGTCAATAGCCTCTGGCGTTCGGGGAAATGTGCTTGAGGCCATGTGATCAACTGTGTACAGGGCGCCTCTAGGAGGCTTCCAAAAATGGGACATTAAAGTTAACATTTAAAAAAATAATATTTTAATCATATATCATGGTTTGTTTAAATTTAGTGTTGTATGTCACACAAGCTACCAAATTTATTTGAATAAAATGATATTATAAAATCTCAATGTCTTAAAGTATCTCCCCATCAATAAATTGTTTCCTCATAATTTGAAATATTGGATGGAGATAAAAATTTTAGTTTTAAAATTTTGATTATGAAAAACCCACAATATAAAAATGGTTAATAAAGGTTCCTCTTAAAAAAGGATAAATGGGAATATGAAGGTCATGTGAGATAACACAAAATAAGGTATCTATATAAGAGAACATTAGTCGATGTGGATATATAGAAATGGATGATAAAGGAGAATATGAAGATCTTGTAATAGAGAGCTTGGTCAATAGAATATAAATGACAAAAAAACCATAAATCAATGCTGCGTGAAAAGACCATAAAATCATCATAAATTACTATGATATGATAACATATTCATTTTAATATCTTTTTCCTAAAGTTTATTAATTCCTTTACCATAATGAAGTTGAACATCAAAAAAAAATACTTGATATATGTCTATGTTATTAGCCCATTTTATCCTTTTGTTGTGCTTTGATCAATTTCCACTTTTTCTCTTACTCCAAGATGAAATTTTTATGCTTGAAGCACTAAAATTAACTATTAATAGATCATATGATCTATAAAAATGAAATTTCATTTCACATATCTCTCAATATTTACCAAAACCTAAATAATTAGAAAATTCATATAATATAATAAATTATTCCTGAAAATCTCAATTACAACACCCAAAGTCCAACTTGAAGCATTCCATAAGTATTTATCCAAAAAAACCATTCAAAATCCACCTGAACAAAGAATAAATAAAAAAATAATGTCACTAAATTACCATAAACTAACTCTTATTATCACAAAAGAAAATATTTGAATACCTTAAACATCATAAAACCATAATAAAAAGATAATTTCATTCAAAATTTGACTATTTTAATATTACATTAATAAAATATCATATAATCAAATATATTACCTAAATAAAAAAGGTAGTAAACTTCAAAAAATATTCCATCAAACCACTAATATTCCCTAATTGAACAAATATTATCCTATTTAATTTTTAGTGTCAATATTCTCTTTTTTCTAACAAAACATTATTACCTAACCATTAAGGACATATTAAGGGTTATATATCCCATATTCATGTATTCTATAAAAATATCTCTTTACCACTAAATCACTTTTGTTGTTTATTAGTACCATTCCCCACATGTCTTTAAATCCTTATGGGAAAAACTATTGTTGAATAATACTTGTAATATTCGTTATTATTGTAACCAAACTTTCGTTGATAAAAAACTATAACAACATAATTATAACCTCAAAATACATAAACAATTCAATCATTAAACATTTTATCCAGTAAATGCATAAAATTTCCCTTGATTTCTTGTCCTTTATATAGTTTTATTCCTTTGATTCTTGGGGAATTCATTTATATAGTGTCCAATCTCATTACTAATATGACTCAAGTATATCATATATAAATATTATATAATTTTATATTAATATTCATTTTATTTAAAAAATAAATTCACTGGGACGATATAGTTTCAGTTTCATTGCAGAGTAGATACACTATCTTCTTGATTCATGAAATATTTTCAACGTCACCTAAATAGATCGTCCTACTATATACTCTTCATAGACATTCCATAAAAAAATTCTTCATAATATGTGTATTTAAAGTTAATAAAGGGTGGTCTAAGATGATGAGTAAGGGTAAAAATAATATATATCAATCAATGATTATATGAATTAATAATTTAAGAATAAGATTATGTGATCATGAACATAATTTTTTCTGACGCTTTATGCGGCCAGTGCACGCATCTTCATTGTGATTCACTACTTGTGTCTGGGTGTCCCCACTTTCCAAAGGTGGGTGGCATCCATTACTTCTTCTGTGATGTTTTCACCTTGATCAAAATGGGATGATGGGATGTCGATTCTTCCTTCCCTAGATTCCTCTTCAGAACTCATCTCTTAGTTTAAGTCTCCCTCATATATTTGAGTCCTTGTTCAAGAATATGATTCCTATTTATGTATCTTTGTGGATGCTGGTTAATTAGGTTTCTTCCTTCAAGAAATTCCAAGGGGTCCTGAATGAGAAGAAACCTTCTATCGATGTAGATGGTAACATTATGCGTATCGAGGCATCTCTAGATGCATGAACATTGGTCAATTGTATTCTTCCTCGCATGAGAGCATCTTAAGGGTGTGTAAACATGATAATTCCCACATCATTTGAGGGGTATCCTATGAAATATACATGTCTATGAGGTTTTCCTTTTCATATCATGCTTAACAGGAGGTATTTCACGAGTTTAACATCTAATAGAGATTGATCGGGTTGATTAATACATCGATAAATGTGTACCCGATGGGTACATCCTTCAGAGGGAGAACCTAATGTGTTTACCAAATGGATGGGTTAGAACTCCCAATGAGGATGAAACAAGGATGGAGTGTCCCAAAAAAGTTAAGGTTTCACATCATGAAGGCTGATCTGGAAACCACAAGGGGCAGATTAGGGTAGGTGGGACCCAACAAAGGGGACACCAAATTTTACAGCTGGCTAGGATTGAACCTTGTGAAGGCTTACAATGTAGAGGACAGGGGTCAAAACTCATGTAGTTTTAAAGGGTGACTTGGGACATATATATGGCCAGCTGCCTTTCACAACCGAGGCACTCTTGGTTGGATAATGTGGGGATTACACAGTGAGATTGGTCGGGTGATGCTAGAGTTGCAATCATATAGATGAATGGGGATTACACACTGAGATTGCCTAGGTTCTACTATGAGAAGTAATCATATGGATGAATGGGACATAGGAATTGGGATGGGCCATGTTCTTCTAGGAGTAGAAATCACATGGATGAATTGGGCTTATGCACTAATATGGACTAGGTTCTTCTAAGAGAAGAAATAACATTGATGAATCGTTCTTACACACTAAGAAAGACCATTTGCGGCTAGGAGTAGAAATAACATACTTGAATAGGGATTACACACTAAGACAGACCAGGTGTTTCGGGTAGCATTAGTCATATGGATGAATTATAGGGTCAAGGATTATGCATATTTAGCTTCCTGTATGAACAATGTTATCCTACTGGGCTGTGGCATCTCAGGTAAGAATTAAGATGGATGATAGATGCATTGATGAACTGGATGAGATGAATGGGGTCAAATCGACATGAATATAATAGTGCTGGGATTGAACCCCAGGGAGGATTCCTTCATATCCTACTTGGGAGGAAGGGATCAAAGTCCACGTAGTTCTGGAGTGGGTCGATGAGTCACTTGAGGAGTCAGCTTGAGATAATGGATGCATGCATGGGACCCAAAGGAAATTGAACCTTGGTTTAGGGAATGATCTTCCTATGACATAGGGGATCAAGGGTGAGACTAGTATGAGACCTTAATAATGGGATTGAACCTCAAGGAGGATTCTTATATGTCCATGTATCTAGGAATCAATGTCCACATAGTTCAGGAATACAACATAGAATCAGTTCATCCACAAGGTATGACAACTCAGAGGCATGTTGGGGATTACATATGGTTATCATCCCATCCCAAGAGGGATACAATTGTTCAGAGAAGTGTGGATCGAGTGAGAGGCTTATTCATGGTTAGATACCCAAGGGGATCAGAACACCTCATGGATGAGGATCTAGGATATGTGTCCCAAAAAGGAAGATGTCACATCAGGAGGGTACATCCCTAGGACTGAAACCAATGTTTACCATTGACCAAGGTTGAACCTCAATGAGGCTTCCTACGTACCCAATTTAAAAGACACAGATCAAAACTAACATACTTCTAAAGAGACAAGAACACACATTTTAACATCATGTTGGATGAGGGTGAACCGACATGAACTCGTCGAAACCAATGGATGAGGGGATTTAACATTGGGGAGGATTCCAATATATCCTTATGCTAGGTAATCAAATTATATGTTGTTCGTTAGATAGAGTGGATGAGTGTCAATATCCTAATAAGACGTGGTAGCCTAAGGGGAATTAGGGTGGATGGTGAACAATGGTGGATAGATCAGGACACCCTATAGAGGTTGATCTAAGATGGTGTGTCCCATAAATGGAATATGCCACATCATGAAGGTATATCCTTATAATAGATCAATATATTTTACTAGTGGTTGGTTTAGAACACCCTATGAGAGTGGAACCATGGTGGTGTATCCTATAAAGTGAAGTTGTTTCACTCTAAATGGTAATCTGGACACCGTTGGAGGTGGATCAGGGAGGGTGCACCCCTATGATGGGGAACCAATGTTTACCATGGATCAGTATTGAACCTCGAGGAGGCATCCTACATACCCTATGTTGAAGACAGTAATAAAATCATGTGTACCTTGAAATGGATTGGGTCTTACACATAAGATAGGTATAGGTGCCACTATGGATCAGAAATGGTGGATGGGGCTTACACATGAAAGCTTACCTAAGCGGCATTGGTTGATGGGGATTATGTGTGTAAGATGTATGGTTACTACTATAGAGAATAAATTGTGGATGGGTATTATTTGTGGAAGCTTACCAAGTGCTGCTAAGAAGCAGAAATGGTTGATGGGGCTTACGAGTAGAATCTTCCTGGGAACCACTAAATAGTGAAAATGGTGGATGTGGATTACAAATGGAATATTCACAGGTGCTGCTAAGGAGTATAAATGGTGGATGGGGATTATTCTTGGAAGATTCTCAGGTTTCACTAATGATATCATTGGTGGATGGAGATTATGCATGGAAGCTGATTGTGTGTCACTAAGGAGTGGAAATGGTTGATGTGACATATGCATGGATGCTGATTGGGTGATTTTAAGGAGTGGAAATGGTGGATGGGGATCATGCATGGGAGTTTCTTGAGTGCCTCTATAGAGTGGAAATTGTGTATGGTGATTACGCATGAATCTGCCTGTGATATCCTCTTTATTTTGGGTCATGAGAGAATCTTGAATTTCTAATGGATTGGGGGAATATGGAATTAGGGATTGTACATCAAGAAGAGTCCCATGTTGGCTGTTTTTTACTCATATCATGATAATGCATATTATTCATTATGTATATGGAATGTTAATCTTGAATGGTAGTGTATTCTATAGTTTAAGGTCATGTAGTGAGGACTGTTGGCATTTTATACTTAGCGTATAAGGCATCTCTCATTTGGAACAAGAGGCATCCTATGTTTGATAAATTGGGTATGTTAAATTTTATAGCCATTTAGAGAGAAATATTAGGCGTAAGGAGCCTAGAAATGGATGGTGTTCGGACTTACATAAGAGTGTCCCTTTCTAGTTGAACATGGAATATGAGTTAGGTGATTGGGTTTGAGGAGTCGCTTAAGGATTGGCTCGACACATGGTACTCGAGGAATTGATTATGTGGACCTTTACTCACAACATGGGAAATGGACCAAGGGGACTATATCGACACAATTTGTTTCAAGAATCTCATATGAGAATATCAAATCATGGTATTCCATTGGGCGAAGTGGGGTATGCATAAAGGCGCAAGTTAAAATGTTGACGACCTGACTCTACAAGATCATAGTGCGACTCTCCAATTTTTTTTTTGGGGGGGGGGGGTCAGTGATGGTAGTGAAGGGACCAAACCAGAGGTTTGGTAGCACATCTTGGAACTAATACTTAGTGAAGGTATGGGGGTGTATCCCTATGGTATAGACCAGTGGGCGCGAAGGTAGGATCATTGAAAAAGATAGGGTTTCCTGTAGGAGATTTTTGGAGATCGGGGTCTCGCAAAGGATAGGGCTTTGTGGAACTCAGGGTCTCGTGGAGCATGGGGTTATATGGTGATTAGGGTCTCGGGGAGGATTCACTGATTCAGTGGCGGAGTTCTCTATGAAGGATAAATGATTTACAAAGCCTCAAGTGCCTCATTGGGCCTTATTCCTTCATGAAGTGCATATGCCTTCGCCAAGGGCATCCCCACATAGGGTGGAGGATCTCAAGAGCATAACAAATGTGGTTTCACAAAGCAACTGGGATCTACAGAAAATGATTTTCAGGGAACACTTGAGCTCTGGGAATTAAGAGTACAAGGGTGAGACCAGACGACATCAGTTCATGAAAAATAATGTTTTGAGGGAGTATTTATTGGGAAATGGGGTCTCATGATGATTAGAGGTGTTCCATGAAGGAAATTTTTCTTCGTGAATAGAGTCAAATCCGTCAGACTCATAGAGGCTTCTGTTAGAGCTACACAGCGGTCTTAGAGCTCATTAGGATCACAGAGTTTCCCATCACAGCTTCACAATCACAAAGGGATCACTACAAATGGGCTCCAAGAACCATTTTTCTAGCCTGACCTCAAAGGGGAAAAACTTTTAATCCATATCTTCATTTGAGATCCATGACTAGTCAAATCAAATACTATGAAATGGGCTATGCTCCTGCATCAAGTATAGAAACATTTAGTGAGTATTTTGGAAGCATTTTCCAATTCCAACCATAAATTAAAAAGTTCATACCCAACCATTAAAATATAACTAAAATGTTTCCAAGCATAAAACATTATCATTTGAAAAAATTTGGTCCCTCATAAAAAATAAATCATGAACCATAATTTCATTTTATAAAAGTGTAGCACCATCATAAATATAGAAAACCATTTCATATATAAGGTTGACTACCAAGACCTTAAAACTAATAGATGGGGACTCATCATATATTTCCCATTGTGGATCAGGATGCACATGTTTCCAGTAGTGAGTTAGGACTCCCCTGATTCCTATATTGGATCAAGCCCATCGATGTACCCCCCATCATTATCGCATGATATATAACGATTTATCCAATTCATTGGATTAATATATTGGTGTCACTCGTATCATAATAAAAAACCATACCTATGTGTGCCAAAATATCCTAAAATTATCCTCACATTCTCACATCATGAACCATGTAATTTAAATGGATATCATAAAAAATCCATCTATTCACTATAGGATAACCCATGAAAGATATATGGGGTTCATAAAAAATTTGTCAACATAAAAATTAACCATCCAGAAAAAGAATAAGGATGGTATCATTAAATCTTATCCCCAGTAAATAATACATAACTTCATTTTCTGTCATCATAGATAGAAAATTATTTTTCAAGATCTCGTGAATTATTTCTTAAGGAAAAATAAACTTTCTCTATTGAAAAATGATTTTTAAAACATTATTTTGGAATCATTTGTACATAATGAGAGGAAAATGAAGGGAAATTTATTTTAAATATATAAATATAGAAGAAACATTATGATATTATTTTGCAATAGATCATAATATTTCATCATCAAAATCGTGATAAAAATCAATTCCGATAAACAATGTGATTGTAACATCCAACCATTACCTATTTATTATATATTGAATCAAAGGACCTATTAATTAATTAAAAATAATTAAAATTTAAATATAATTAAAAAAATTATATTCATTAAGAAACATTTCAAATGGGGAGTATATAAACCTGATATTATAATATAGGTGCATAAAATAAGTTCTATCCAAAAAAGGAAATTTGAGACGAATATCTCTTACTACTTTGAATATTTTAAAATATAAACCCTGAAAGAGTGACCCTAAAAAGAATAATTATATCCTAATATTTATTATTATAATATATATGTTTCGCACGGAATCCGGGGATGACCTCCTGGACGAGAGATTCGAACGTTCTGATCGGTTTCTAACGGGTTTGTTCATAGAACCAGAAACATCCAATGATTCCACATCCGTTTGGACCTACTTTCCAAAGGTAGGAGCTTATTAACTTGTGGACTAATGAGGCTTAGGAATTTGCATTGGTCGAGAGGATGGGAGGTTGGACTCATCACACCTTTTTTAGGGGAATTATTGTCTACTCCGGGACTCTCTTTATAGATTTAAGTTATGTTCGTGAATCCTTATTATATTATCAAGTATAAAATGAGCTTTCCTTTAATTTTAACAATCAATGATTAAATATGCAAGAAATTTAGAGAATCTTTTATATGTATTCGAGGCTCTTCATCAATAGAGAATCATCTATATCTGTTTAGAGATTCTTGGTCAATGGTATCCTTCAAAACATTTATATAAAAGTCTCTTGGTCATCATGATGACCAGGCTGGTTTTAAATCCACTCAGTGGGGCACTTGAAGTTTATCGTCATTCAGAAGGACATGGATTATTTCAAAGTTGGGATCGAACCCATAAATGGGCTACCTACGTATCCTTTGTTTTTGGAAAAGGAATTAGAACCCACGTAGTTCGAGAAATGGAGTTTGATGTTTATGATTGACGGCTCAAAGATGAATGTCATAATTACTTTTACACTCTAAGCTCACGTGAGTCATGCTCGGTGTGAGAAACAAGAGGTATTGGTAAAATTTAGACTATTGTGCCATGAAATATGCAATCATAAGAATTTGTTTGGGGCTTATGTATGGATGACTGCCCAGATAGATGAAGGTTTAGGATTTACTTTTAGGGAGAAAATCCATGAACCGGGTCCATAAAGTTATATGTGCTTCATGGAGATTTGAATACTCTAATCTTGGGGCTTACTCTTAAGGAGGATGCCCAAGTTAGGAGGGGATTTATGATTGGGTTTTACTCCTTAAAAGGAAACCCAAATCAAAGGTAAATTATGACTGGTTAAGAGAAATTTAAGGGGACTTGGGGCTTTATTCCTGAAAAGGAGACCCAAGGTTATGACTGAGTCTTTATTCCTGAAAAGGAGACCCAGGTTATGACTGATTCTTATTCCTGAAAAAGGAGACCCAGGTTAGGGGACATGGGGCTTATTCTTTAAAAGGAAGCCCAAGGTTATGACTGAGTCTTATTCCTGAAAAAGGAGACCCGGGTTAAGGGACATGGGGCTTACTCCTGAAAAGGAAGCCCAAGGTTATGACTGAGTCTTATTCCTGAAAAAGGAGACCACGGTTAGGGGACTTGGGGCTTATTCTTTAAAAGGAAGCCCAAGGTTATGACTGAGTCTTATTCCTGAAAAAGGAGACCCAGGTTAGGGATTAAGGTTTGGGGCTTACTCCTGAGGAGGATACCCATATTTGAGGTTGGGGATTATTCTTTAAGAAAGATGCCCAAGATTAAAGGACTTGATTGGGGATTACTCCTGAGGAGGATGCCCAAGATTGGGAACTTTAAGAATTTGGGGCTTACTCCTGAGGAAGATGCCCAGATTAAAGGTTTTATAACTGGGGATTATTCTTGAAAAGGAGACCCAGGTTAAGATTATCTCATCTTAAAGGATGAGGTTGAATGAATGAACTATCCATATTTTTAGTGACATAAGGATATTTAAATCACTAGACTTTGAGAGAGATTCCACAGAATTCCTTTTAGATAAGAAAGTCAAATCAAGAAATCATGCCATAAATGGCTTTGAAGAGTGTCTTGAAGACTGAATCTTGAAAAGGAAAGGTGAAATGGCTT
Source organism: Viscum album (assembly GCA_963277665.1). NCBI lineage: Eukaryota > Viridiplantae > Streptophyta > Magnoliopsida > Santalales > Viscaceae > Viscum > Viscum album. Next base: position 1,060,810,893 of record OY728125.1, read on the forward strand.
AAGAGGGGTAAAAAATGGGCAAGATGGGCACCCAAAAAGATAGGGGCGCGCAAGTCTTGCAAGGCGCGCAAGTCTTCTATGGGCGCGCAAGTATTGGTCACGCAGGTATACCTGCACGACACATAGTGTACTTGCGCGATTTTCAACCAGCAATGAAATACTTGAGAGACTCTTTTTTAAACCCTTTAGAATGTTCTCGAGGTTCTTCCAGAAAAGGAACGCGCAAGTTATATTGAAGGAAATAAGTCGGCGCGCAAGTGTTTGATAAGTTTCAACACTTAGGCCTTCCTTCTTCTCTTTAGATCATCCGTTCTAGGTAAGAAATTACCTTAGAAGTGTTCTGGAAGCTTTGAGAAGAGACTTGGGCGTCGGGAGCTTTAATCTGAGTTTCTGGAAAAAGATCCTCTCGAATGGGGGGCCCACAGGGTCTATTTATAGGCAAAAGAAGACCATGGGCGGTTACCGGGCGGTTACCAGTTAGGTCGCGCAAGTCACTTGCACGACCATAAGGCGTCGCGCAAGTACTTGCATGACCACTAGGTGGCGCACAAGTGTACTTGCGCGACCATGAGGGAACTTGCACGACCTATGGGAAATGTTCTCCTTGTTCATCCCTTTGTCGATTTTTGATGTTTCTTCAAAGGATGAATCACTTTTTTCTTAGATATTCCCCTTTTCCGATCTTTATATTCTGTGACGAAAGGAGCGTCAACAAAAGTCCCCCCTCAGAGTTGGATCCGGAGAGAAATGAGGATTTGACTCTGAGGAAATCAAAGACATCCAAAGGAAAAGGTGGTTTCCAAGTCTTCAGTGCGCAGAAGGCAGCGCACAAGTGTGATGGAACCTGACTTTTGTTCAGAGTTCCTTTGTCTTTTGTGGGCAGTTTAAAGTCATGCATGCCGGACATAAAGAGGCTAATGTTTAAGTTCGAAATAGCTTTGACCGAAATGGATTAGAATTGACACAATTCCTTGAAAGTTCATCTGGAAACATACTACCATACTCAAGTATGAGGGAAAAAATGTAAACTATGGCTTAAGAATATTTGAATCTGAGGAATGATATGAAAAAGAGCTAAAAGGCATTAGAAGAAGTAGTTTCCAAGAATGAAGTTACTATTATTTAACAAAACCCGTTAGGGGGTTGAAATATGCAGGGCCACCTTTGGGAATTGGCTGCATGTTCAAATAAAATAGCATCTTTTGGCTAACATGTCTGTTATGTGGACTGTTTATGCAAGGCCACCTATGGGCACGTGCTGCATAGTCAGGCAAAAGAACTCCCAGAAATTTACTTTCCTAGTGCTAAAAAGCCAGTGAAAGTTTATGGAGATTCAAATTTTCTAAAGCATAGAGTTTGTTGTATGGAAAGAGGTACATGAATATGGAGAAGATATTTCCAAACAAGAATATCGAAGAACTGGATGAATATCACTCCTACGAAGGTCTGACCCAAACGTAGGGAAGAAGAATAAACCATAGACTTGAATACTTTCAGATCATGAAAAAGGATATGGGACAAATATGTTAAGGAAGGCTATTTTTTGCGGATCCCTATATACTGTCGTTTAAGACAAATAAGGAAAAAAGAGGCATTCTTCCCAAGAATGAAGTTACTATTATTTAACAAAACCCGTTAGGGGGTTGAAATATGCAGGGCCACCTATGGGCATTGGCTGCATGGTCAAATGAATAGCATCTTTTGGCTGACAAGTCTGTTATGTGGACTGTTTATGCAAGGCCACCTATGGGCACGTGCTGCATAGTCAGGCAAAAGAATTCTCAGAAGTTTGACATTTTTGTGACTAGAAGTCATGAAAAGGGTTATGAAGATCTGAAAATATTTAAGGTTAGGATTATAACACATAAAGATGGGTATTGTCCAATGTATATAGAGATACATAGGTCAATGAAAACCATAATCATGTTGTGGCTGGGTCCTGAATTGAAATTTGGACTTCACTATGTATCTCATAAGAATGAGAATCAATCCATACGTAGTTCTTGAAATGCAGTTTAACGTCGTGCAGGACGAAAGTATGAGTGATCTTAGTTTAGGGTCATAGAATTCGGACCATAATAATGAATACACAGTGTGTGTTTTCATGAGGACTTTTCAGCCAAGGGACTGAAAGTGAAATTTGGGGTTAGGCCCAAAAGACTTGGGACTGGATTCGAGGGACACTCGAATGTTCCTACGTATCCCATAAGGATGGGAATCAAGTCCACGTAGTTCTAGAACTACCCTTTGTACAAATTTGGTTCGTACATGTGAAGGATGAAAGGGGAATTTAGTGCAATGATGGTTTAACCTGCGATAAAAAGTTTAGGCATTACCATGTATGCACGTAGTCTTTTGAAAATGAAACATGATTTTAAAAAAAAATCAATGTCAATAATGGTTCCTTCTCAAATGAGGAAATCAAAGAATATTGTAGTTTATTGTCGTAGCGGACAAAAGTGTTGTATAGTTTAACGTCATATAACAAGGACAAAAGTGAATCAATGTAAAGATATTGATTCCAGGGGCGGTTTCACAAATCAACATCATATGAGGTTGTGGTGAACCGATGTGAAGAGATTGTTTTTGGGCTTGAACCTTGGGAGGTTGCCTACATACCCAGCCTGGAGGGCAAGGATCAAAGTCCGTGTAGTTCAATTAAAGAATGAATTAATGATCAAGTTGTTCTTATGGACAATGATCTAAATAAAAAATGTTGTTGGGACTTATACATGGTTAGTGGCCCAAAGGGAGTGTTATGGTTGATGTTCGCTCTAAGATCACGTGAGTCATACTCGGTGTGAGAAACAAGAGGTAATAACAACCTTAACGATGCACAGTTTAATGTCATGTAGGACATAAAAAAGGGACTATGCAGTTTAAAGTCTTGCAGTTAGGACTATTGGTGCTGCACAGTTTAGTGTCATGTAGCAGGGACAAAATAACAGTTTAAATGTCATGTAGGACATATCAAGGATTTTCTGTACAGTTTAGCGTCATGTAGTTAGGACGATGGGGACAATACAGTTTAACGTCATATTGGACGAAAGGGGGACTGTGCAGTTTAATGTCATGCAGTAAGGACAAAAGAGTGTACGATTTTAACGTCATGTCGGACGAAAGTGTGAATAGTTTAAGGTCATATGCATGGACCGTGGATGGTGCAGTTTAATGTCATGCTGGACCTTTGATGATTATATAGTTTAACGCCTTTTCGTACGTGAGGGAATTTTATACAGTTTAGCGTCATGTAGTTAGGACGTCACAGTTTAACGTCTTGCTGGACATAAGGGATTTGCAAATAGTTTATGGTCATATACATGGACCAGGGATGATGCAGTTTAAGGTCATGCTCGACGGTTTAGGGAAATTTTTCACAGTTTAATGTCGTGTGGGACGAAGTTGCAGTTTAAAGTCATACTGGACCATTGCTGTATAGTTTAACGACATATAGTAAGGACGAACTGGTGCTGTACAGTTTAAAGTCATGTAGCTAGGACTAAGGTGAACCAATATGAGGATATCAGTTCTGGAGACTTTTTACAGTTTATCGTCATGCTGGACGTTGGAAGTGCCACACAGTTTAATGTCATGTTGCTAGGACACAATAACAGTTTAATGTCATGTAGGACAGAATATAGTTTAATGTCATCTCGGACATTGAAGGTGACACAGTTTAACGTCATGTTGGACGAAGTTGCAGTTTAAGGTCATAATGGACCATTGCTGTATGAACCAATTGTAAGAGTCTTGGTTCTGGGAACAATATTTTGTGTTTATAAAAAATACTTCTTCAGAAATCTGGCATTAGTTGGAGTCGTGATGTGTTCTCTATCCATTGAGATCAGAGAATACGCTCCATTGGAGTAGACCTTATGTATTGAATAAGGTCCTTCCCATTTTGGTTCAAGATTGGGAGGCTTCTTTCCTGGTATCATTGGTGCTCTGAGAACCAACACCAATTCTCCCTGAATGAATGAACGAAGATGAACTTTTTTGTCAAAAGCTCGTGCTATCCGATTCTGATAGATTTCCAAGTGGTGCAAAGTGCACAATATTTTCTCATCTAACTGTTCCAATTCATTCAAATGCTTTTGGGATTGCTCATCTGTTGATAACTGATCACAAATGGCTATTCTGAGTGAGGGCAATTGAACTTCAATTGGCAAGACTGCTTCTGTTCCATATACCAATGAATATGGAGTAGACCGCGTTGCATTGCGAGTGGTAGTCCGATAAGTCCATAAAGCATGAAAGAGTTTATCAGGCCATGACCTCTTATCTTTATCCACAATCTTTTGCAGTATATTTGAAAGAGTCTTGTTAAAGGCCTCTATCTGGCCATTAGCCGCTGCATGATATCGAGATGAATGGTTGGACTTAATGTTGTATTCTTGATACAATTTCTTTACCTCAGAAGAACAGAAGTTGGTGCCATTGTCCGTTAATATGGTATGAGGGACACCAAATCTAGTAATGATGTTAGACTTGATGAAGCTAACAATGCATTTAGAACTGACTTCTTTGAGAGGTACTGCCTCTACACATTTGGAAAAGAAATAAGTAGCAGTAAGAATGTACTTAAACTGCTTGGCCGTAGCTGAAGGGTAAGGTCCCACCACATCCATTCCCCATGTGGAAAATGGCCATGAGTATTTAGCTGTATGAAGCAACTCTGGAGGTTGATGAATGAAGTTGGCATATACTTGGCATGAATGACACTTCTTTGTGAAATTAACACAATCTTGTATCATTGAAGGCCAAAAGTATCCAAGCCTTCGAATTTGATCAGACAGTCTATGTCCATACTGGTGGGCACCACAGACTCCTGCATGCACTTCTTTTATGACAGCCATTGTCTCTTCACCATCAATACATCTGAAGAGAACACCATCAAAACCACGTCTGTAGAGAATTTTCTCGAGGTGGTTTGGACCATCATAAAGAGTAAAATTGACCACACGTCGCCGAATTTGTTCTTTCTCGGCTCTATCAGGTGGAAGTGTTCCATTTTGAAGGTATTCCTTGATAGGTGAAATCCATCCTGTAGTATGACCATAAGGTTCAGGAATGGGACTAATTTCATTAATTTCCTCTGTTCTGACTTGAACATAAGGTGAAATTGCACGACGGTGGGCAATACAGATAGTTGTCTCGTCCCGATTTGGATCTGCTAAAGCTGTGGCTATATTAGCCAGTGCATCAGCTTGAGCATTTTGTGATCTTGGGACATAAGAAAATGTCGGTTCTGAAGGGAATTCCGACATTAACTCTCTGACGTAATCATACAAAGGGATTAATTCTTCTTTTCTGATGGCATAATACCCATTGACTTGTTTGATTACCAGGTCTGAATCACCTTTCACCTTTAAGTGATTCACTTGTGCTTGAAGCGCTAACTCCAAGCCTGTAATGAGAGCTTGGTATTCAACTTCATTATTGGTACCACCTTCCCATAACAAAAAGGAATAAGGTAACACTGTCTTATCTGGAGAAATGAGCACAATTCCTAAACCAACTTTGTTAAATTTAGGATTTTCCATTTTCTTCCCTGTTGGACTTCTAGAAGCACCATCAAAATATATTTCCCATGTTTGAGGACTCTCTTGAATAGAGAAAACTTCCTCATCAGGGAGTTTGATATCTGAATACGTGTCTTACACTGAAGGATGTTCAGCCAGGAAATCAGCCAGAGCTTGGCCCTTAATTGCCTTTTGAGACACATACTGAATGTCGAACTGCTGTAGAATAACCGCCCACCTTGCCAGACGTCCTGTAAGCATTGGACGACTAAGGATGAATTTGTGTGGATTATTACGAGATACCAATTGAACCTCATGATGTTGCAGGTAGTGTCTCAGTTTCTGAACTGCAAAGATTAATGCTAGGCAACACTTTTCAATACTTGAATACCGGGTTTCTGCTTCAAGCATAGTTCTACTGAGATAGTAGAGACTATTTTCATTCCCAGCATCATTCTTTTGAATGAGAAAGGCACCCAATGATCGCTCTAAAGCTGTCACATAGAGGATAAGAGGCCTACCCTCAATAGGTGGCATGAGTACTGGTGTACTCAAGAGGTATTTCTTGAGAACATCAAATGCTTCTTGACATTCTTCAGTCCACTGGTAAGTGACTCCTTTCTTCAATAATTTGGTAAAGGGTAAACTTTTGCCTGCCAAATTGGCGATGAAACGCCGAATATAGGCTAAGTGTCCTTGAATTCCTCTTAATTCTTTCAAATTCTGAGGAGGTGACATACCAAGGATTGATTTGGTCTTCTCAGGATCGACTTCAATACCAGGATGGCGTACAACAAAGCCGAGGAATTTTCGTAGAGGTTACCCCAAAAGCACATTTTAAGGGGTTCATCTTCAAATTATGTTGTCGAATCTTGTGGAATATGACTTCCAAATCAGCCAAGTGATCAAAACGTTGTTTAGATTTAACCACCAAATCATCTACATAGCATTCAACAAATTTCCCTAGAAAAGGTTTGAAGATACGATGCATGGCGCGTTGATATGTTGCACCTGCATTCTTTAAACCAAAGGGCATCACCCGGTAACAAAACACACCTTGAGGAGCTCTGAAGGCTGTATTTCCTTCATCTTCTGGGGCCATTCGGATCTGATTATATCCAGAATATCCATCCATGAAAGAAAGTACTTCATAGCCAGTTGTCGCATCAATTAAGAGTTCTGTAATCGGAACTGGGAAATCATCTTTAGGACAATACCGATTAAGACATCTGAAATCGATGCAAACCCTAATTTGTCCGTTCTTCTTCTTTACAGGGACAATATTAGCCAACCACTTGGGATATTGAACTTCTCTGACGAAGTTAGCTTTGATAAGCTTATCCACTTCATCCTCGATTTTGGAAGCATAGGTTGGGTGTGTTCTTCTCGCGGCTTGCTTGAATCCTCGATGTTCTTTTGGCAAACCCAAATGATGGGTGGCAACATCAGGATCAAGGCCAGGCATCTCTGTATAATTCCAAGAAAAAATATCTTTATTTTGCTTTAGAAAAGAAATATACATATCTTGTTCTTCAAGGTTCATGGCCGCACTAATTAAAGTGGGGCGTGGATCTTTCTCTGTACCCAGATTTACTTCTCTGAGTTCATCCACAGTGGTAGAGATACCCTCTTCAAATGCTGGAGGAGCATCTCTAAGATCTTCATCTTCCTCTTCATTATGTGTTATTTCTTCCGTTTCTACTTGAAAAGTAGATGAAAAAAAGAAATTCTCATGATCATAAGAGATGTCAAAATTTTCACATTTTGAAGAAGAAGCTTCCATTTCCGACCCTATTGATGATAAAGGGTCTTCTTTGGGAAATGAAGAGGAGATGATGGATTGAGAATCGACATCAATATTCACCTCTGGTGTTGCTATAACTTCTTCTGGCCTGATTAGCGAAGTATAGACTTGTTGGATTTCAGCAGACGAAATGAAAACGTCACCACTTATGCTTTCATCACTGCTTGGTAAGTTACCAATTTCTCCCATGTTGTCTGGCTCGATTGCCGTAATTGACATTATGGATCCTTCCATAAGAGTATTTTTATTTGGGCCTATTTTGTCAATTTGACTGATAGGTAATACATAATCTGTACTCACATGTGAAAATGGATTTATTGGAATTTTTTCCAAACCATATGGAGCATTAACTTTGGTAATTTCCTTCATTGTTGATTTTTCTCTTCCCTTCATGTGATAAAATTCCGCCTCAATGTATTGAGACTCACATGTCTGGAAAGGGGCCTTATCACCATACAATGTTCCAACGTGACCATCAAAACAGTATTTGAGACATTGATGGTATGATGACGGAATAGCTGCATGCTGATGTAGCCAGGGTCTTCCAAGCAAGATATTGAAAGCTGAGTCTTGATCAACAATCATGAAATCCGAATTGGAAACAAGATTTCCAAACTGAGTTCTGAGCGTAACTTCTCCCAGTGGTTCTTGTTCATTTTTATCATATCCTTGCAACATCATGGTAGAAGGAGATAAATCAGATTCCGTGAGGCCCAATCGACGAAGTGTATGAATGGGCATGAGGTTGACTCCTGAACCATTGTCAATGAAAGCTCTTCGAACATCTATACCATTGACTTTTCCAGATAAGTACAAAGGTTTTATGTGCCCATGCACAACATCATCTTCATCTTTATCAGTAAAAGATATCACCGCATGGCATTCTGCAGGATTATTCTCTATGTGATAAATTTCAGCTGCAGCAATTTCAGCTTCAAACTCCTGAAGACTTGACAAAGCTTCGATGAGTGCTTCCCAAAGATCTCTTGAAGGATTCAAAGCATCCAAAATTGATAACTTGGCTGGTACTTGGGCCAAGTGTTTCAATATATCATACTTTTGATCTAGAGGTCTGCGTTTCCCAATAGGAATATGTGGTTTAGCAGGTACCTTGGAAGCAGATGCTTTGGAAGCTGATGCATCTTGTATTGAAGTTGGCAACATCTTTGGTTTTGGAAAATTAGACTGATTAGATCCATTTACTTGCTGAGATAAAGAAGATGGAACCTTTAATCGGTCTTCCAAAATAACTGTGCCGAAGCTGAGTTGGCCATTGGCAGAAGAACTTGCTTGTTCTTTTTGAGCTCGCTGAAGGGCTCTACCACGAGTTTATGCTGCATATACAGTGCTAGCAGGGGTAGAATTAGAGTAGTGGCTTCGGAAAGATCCACGTCTTCCCCTATATCCTGAACCTCTAGAACTTCCTTGGGTTCCCTTATTTGATACAGGGAACTCAGGCTCATTAAGACTGGAATATGAATCTGTTAATTGAATCATATTAACAGAACCAAAGATTAACTCTTCGTCTGATAAAGACTCTGCCTGGTTAGCCTGTTTAGGCTGTGCCGTTTGGTGGGACGGTGCCCGTGGCTTCGAAGTAGACGGCATGAAATCTGCCAGAGTCAAAGACAATTTAGGCTTTGCTACATACTCATCTTCTCCTGATTCCTCTTTCTTCTTTGAATTACGCTGCCCTTTTGAGGATTTGTCTTTTGATGGAGGCTTTACTGCATCTTTTGTAGGAGACACAATTGGCTTCTTCAATTGTGTTCGCAAAATGGAATGGGTCCGATTTATTGTCTTTCTGACCATCCAATCATCATATTTTTTCGCAGTTTTGCTTTTGACTTCCTGCCACTCGCCTCCTTCCTCTGGATCTGTAGCGGTAATACACGCTACATGAGCTGAAGAACCCTTCAATTTGACTTGTCCCAAGTCGACCATCTTTAGCAGGAGGTCTTTAAAGACAAAACACTCCTGGATGGGATGCCCCAACATTTGATGAAAGGGACAATAATTGGGACGGTCTTCATCTCCTTCCTTGTTTGGCCTCTTCGGCACTAGTAATTGAACCAAATTATTTTCCAGAGCTGAAATGAAGTAACCAGGAACTTGCTCACTTCGGAAGGAGTATGTTTTACTCTTCATATCCTCAAATTGTTTTCGTCGTTGATCTTTTGGATCATTTGGACGAAACAGCCTTTGTTGTTGGCGTTCAGGAGGTGGAGCCCTTCGAGAAGATGAAAGTTTTGAAGTAGAAATAGGTACAGGTGCCTGTTTAAGCATAACTATAGCGGTTTCTGCTTTACCAATTCTTCTTCCTGGAGCTGATGGAATTACACGAGATTTAACCTTAGCCTGTATAAGGGAATCTTCAATCTGTTGAGCGATTGAAGTATGGTCTCGAAACCCTCCTGTGTATTTCACAGGGATCAATGGCGTGCGTAATTTGTCATGCAAATTTGCCACACAGATTGGCAACAATTCCTCCTGAGGGAGTGCTAAACTCAAGGAATACGTTAATCCCTTCCAACGAGCAATGAAATCAGAGACTCTTTCATTCTCCCTTTGCTTGCAGTTTGTAAGATCGAAAACTGTCGTTTTTGGCAGAGTTGAGCTAAACTGAAGAAGGAATTTTTGACGAAGATCCTCCCATCCGATGACTGACCGGGATTGCAAGCTTGTATACCAGACCAAGGCTGGTCCTTGCAAGGTTCGCACGAAGCATCTGAGTTTCACTACTTCTTGCTGCTCTGGAGTTCCCATCATAGGATCACAACAAGACATGTAATGCGTCAAATGTTGTTCAGGGTCACCTGATCCATTGAAAGTAGGGAAAATAGGGTTTCCAAAACTGGATGGAGGAGAAATTGAATCTACCCATTCAGGGTAAACTTTCTTTTCAGGTTGAACTTGCGCCCGTTTCCCTTCCATAGTTTCTAACCGAACTGTTAATGACTCAATAGTAGTTATTAACTTTTGAGAAACATCAGGTTGAACTTGGTTTTGGGTAGGTGCAATGAATGGAGCTTGGACAGACATGGTGGTTGGTGCTGCAACTGATGGTAGTGCTGCCAACCGTTGTTGCGTTTGACCCGTAGGATTAGACCTCTTTGGGTGTACTGATAAAGGAGGATATTCATGATCCATCTCAGTAGTTACAACAAATTGCTTCGGCTATCGGACTTCAGCATTCTTAAGAAGAAGACTACTCTGAAGTAGTTCTGCATTCAACCTTCTTAATTCTTTCATTTCTTCCTCCTGTTGTGCAAACCTTTGCTCTAATGAGAGCGATTGACCTCCTTCAGAGGAAGGGTGAGAAGTAACCTGATTCTTTCCTTTCCCCTTATTGGATCCTTTTCGGAGAGGGGGAAGTGGGTTACTTGAAGGAATACCCAGATTTTGGGTAAGCCTTTGATTACGTGTGCGCACACCTTCTTCATTTAGGTCTGTGTGCGCAACTTCTTGAGCAGGAACCTCTTCGTCTGATCCCTCTGATTGAGCCTCATCTGGTGAATCAGCAGCAACGGCATTGATGACATTAATGGATGCATATTGCATGGAATCCTTTCTATCAGCATTTCTGTGATATTGTCTCCTTCCATGTCTATAATGAGACATGGAATTTCGTTGGCTTGATCCCTCAGGAACTTCTTGGAGAACCGTCACTTGGAGAGAATCTCTTGACAGCTTGGCTCTTCGTTCCTCTTGAGGCTTATTCCCTAATCGAGAGAATACTGACTTTCTCTGAGGGAGGGATTGAGGATTTGAAAAAGTCCCAAGTCTGGTGGACTGGGGATGTTCCTACTGCTTCCGCTCAACTCCTTGAATCCCATTCGTTGATTCTGAGGGTTGGATTAGAGAAGTCCCCAGTCTGGCAAGCTGGGGTGTCTCTTGACATGCTATGTCTGAGATCTTCTTAAAATCTCTCTTGATCTTGCGAATCTTAGTTCGGAAATTAGCTGGATGCATTAACCTGTATACACTTTTATCACCTGGTTCAACAGACCGTTGGATGATTTCCGAAACTTCTGTCATTTGATGACGTGTTTGCTCCAGACGAGAGGCTTGTGCAATATTCTCGCCTGCTTGATGTAGGAGAAATTCAACAACTTGTTCTCTATATACTTGATTTTGAGAAGAACTAGTTGAAGCTTGTTCTTGAGCAAGCTTTTGATTATGAACAAAGCCCATTGACTGTTGCCGGCCATGGGCAATAACATTGCATGAGACCATTTTCAGCGGGCTTTGCTGACCGGAATGCACTGTGAAATGTAGTGCTCCGTGAACACCCCATCTTCTGATATGAACATCAGATGGAGCATTGGCAATTAACTGACGCAATCTTGTTAGTGCGCCAAGGCATGAACGTTGAAGGGTTCTCTGTTGCTTTTCAGCCTTTGGATACTGAGAGACTGATAGAGATGCCAAATCAATCTGGCGTTGTAACCCTTCTATTATCATAAGATGATTTTCATATTCATCATAAGATAATACCTTCTTCTTTAATTGACAAAGCGTTTTCCATATGTTGAGACGAATATCATGGATTCCATCATCCGTCAACATCTTTGGAATGTCGTACTGGGAGTCAGCCAAAGGCCAAAACATGACTGGTACTTCACCTTTTGCCAGTTTTTTCCTCATGTTCAGCATTTCCTCTTTATCATTAAATGAAGATTCTTCTACCTGTTTGGACAAGAGTTTGTGTTTCCTTGTTGCTTCATCGGATTCAACAAGATTGGTAGCGAAATCACTATTCATGCTGGAAGATGAATGAGCCAGGGAAGGTTCGGAGAAAAACCTGAACCCCAGGCTATCTTCTGATGGAGAAAGAGTTTCACCTGCCGATAGTAAAGAATCAGACATGACTGGTTTTACGTTTGAAAGTGTCTCGAGATAGGAGGGCTTTCTCGTCACTACATTGCCTTCTGAATAATTTTCGAGACAATGTGAATCACTACTGCGGAGAGGACTTTCGCAGCGAAGTTCATCACCATGAGGAGGACCGTCATGATGGGGTACAGCAAAAGATGAAATCTCTTACTCCTTGGTCTTCTGACCACACAGAGGGTTCCTGTGGCTCTCATCTGAAGAAGAAACTTCAAGATTGACCGAATTTTCATGAAGCAAGTCTTCGTGAGGAAGTGTCTGTTGAAGACTTTCAGAATTAATGTTCCCGTTATTGGGAACTGAGGGAGTAGAATCTTGAATTCCGACAGATAAATGTCTGAGGGCTTCAAGAACTCCAGCATCGAGCAAGGCCTTGTTGCAGATTGGCCTTTGATCTCCTGACTGTGCTGGGCGGATCTTTTTCTTAGATGCCTTCTTACTCGCTTTAGAAACCACTTGATGACGAAAGTGATTGCTCTGAGCAGGTGTGTGTGCCTGATCAGGAAAGATGGTCAGGTTAGGCTGATGATCTCCACTCAAATCAGGTGTATGTTCCTGACTTGGTTGTCCGTATGATATGGGGGAGTATGCCCCATAACCCTCTTGGACTGGAACAGATGTGTGTGTCTATTCCGGAGTGAATCGTTGATGTGTCACTCCATTGCTAGGGATAGATTTATGTGTCTGTCCCTGAGATGATGCTGAAGCTGTTATGATATCCTGGCAAGCATCCAGAATATGAGCAGGAATTTTCTTTTGCTCTTTAACCATTGACAAAATATGTTTGGTGACTTCAGCCGCCGGAACGGGGATATACGTCCATTCCGGGCTTGGAGTAGGTGTATGTGCCTGCTCCAGTCCTCCTTTTCTTGTCAGTGAATCCTGAAAGTACTCAAGTGTGGAGGCAGAGAGTTGAGTCTGCCTCCTGTTTGTCGTCGGGACATTCCGACTGACTTCTCCGGGCGCTACCAAGCGAGACTGTTGGTAGGCCTGATTAGTATTAGCAGGTGTATGTGCCTGCTGATTACACTTCTCCAAACGCGGTTGACGAGATCCATCATATGTAGTCAGACGAGCCTACTGACTAACTAGTGATGTATAAGCAGGTGTATGTTCCTGCCTATGGTACTCCGCCGGAATTGCCTGGCGGGATAGGCTTGATGCTGCCAGACGAGTCTGCTGGACAGCGGAATTAAAACGAACAGGTGTGTATGCCTGCTCGTTGTTTGCCACCAAGTTAGGTTGGTAGACTTCTACGGAGATGGCAGGGATGACAACCTGCTTATTATTAACCGGATTCCGTCTCTGGCGGTTCATCTTGCCTGCTCGGGTTCGAGGAACCTGAGCTGAATGCCTGGAGTCGGTACCCTCATCATGTTGAGGGCGCACTACCGCACGAGTCTGGCGGCGATTGTTGATGGGAGCCCTTGAGAAAGACTCCTGTCTTTTTGAATTAAGGTCCTACGGGACCTTCTCATTCACTTCTTCAGAGTAAGGGAGTGAATGGAAATTGCGTTCCGGGGATAACGACCCGAAACGGTTGGAGACGGTAGTTAGCACCGCCTGCTTCTTGATTGCTGGCCGCCGTTGTCCGGACGACCAGGTAGAGGTTTTAACTTGGAGGGCTTGACGAACGGCCTCCAGAGTTGGGATAGTACCGTTGCGACGGTACTCCTTAACCAGTGCATTAGAAACACAGCGTTGAAGACGCTGAGTTGGTGATGTCATCCTCAGAGCGGATGACGTTCCAGCAGGAGTAGCAGCATTGGTTTTCACAGCAGCAGACCTCACATTAGAGGTGTTCACACACTACTGGAAATAAACTATTTCCCAACGGTTCAGAACCGTTGGGAAAGCCCCTGAAACCGTTGGGAAAGGTTTTCCCAACGGTTCTCATAACCGTTGGGAAGTAAGCCGTTGGGAAAGGTTTTCCCAACGGTTTTCTTGCAACCGTTGCAATATGCCCATAGAAATTACCCTACCCCAACGGTTTGGGTGAACCGTTGGGATAGTTTTTCCCAACGGTTCTCCCAAAACCGTTGGGAAAACCAAATGCCACACATTTTCCCAACGGTTCCAAACCGTTGGGATATACCATGTGGAACAGTTTCCCAACGGTTTTAAACCGTTGGGAATTGGTGAAGTCTTTCCCAACGGTTTAGAACCGTTGGGAAAAGACATGCTAAAACTTATATGCCAACGGTTTAAAACCGTTGGCATACCCTATGCTGCAAATTGCAGCACCCTGCAATTTGCACAGCCCCTGTCCCCTGTCTATCACCACCAGTCATCAGGCCTCATTTTCACCTCATTTTCACCTCATTTTCACCTCATTTTCGATCCAACTATTGTACCAGTAATAAAATAAAACATACATATTCAATTACGAACAAATTCATACACATTTAACATATAATGGATCCTGAAACTATACAAATCCATAATTAAATTACAATTCATAAACATACATAATTCATATAGAATTCAATTTAAAATTTAGATGACAATTATACGTGGAATCTGAAATTCAATTCATAATATGATCGGTTTTTTCTATACCATATATTTTTACCTCAAATGATGTCCATTTTAAACAAAATACATACACCTGAAGTGATACCGGCCACACCGCACCTCAGATTGAGGCGGGGTTAACTCGTACACGTCACATTTGACTCATGGATCGTTGTGCTAAAGTATCGACAGAATCCTAATGCGTTTGGTCGGTTTTCCGTATGCCAGTTGATGTTTTTCACTTAAAATGGCGTCCTTTTGAAACAAAAGACGGACACTATGAGTGGTGCCGACCACACCGCGTCTCCAATTGAGGCGGGGTTGATTCGTACACGTCACATATGACTCATGGATCATTCTCCTAAAGTTTAAATGGAAACCGAATGCGTTTGGTCGGTTTTCCGTATGTACCTAAAATGTTGTCCATTTTAAACAAAAGAGTGACACTTAGACTCATCCCGACCACACCGCGACTCAGATTCATCCCGGGTTGGCTCGTACATGTCACATATGACCCATGGATCATTGTGATAAATTATAAAAAGATTCCGAATGCGTTTGGTCGGTTTTGCGTATGCCAGTTGTTCTTTTCATTTATAATCATGTCCATTTTAAACAAAAGAGACATAGTTAGAGCGGTGTCGGCCACACCACATCTCAGATTAAGACGGGGTTGACTTGTACACATCACATATGACCCATGGATCGTTGTGCTAAAGTATCTATAGAATCCGAATGCGTTTGGTCGGTCTTCCGTATGTCAGTTGATGTTTTTCACTTAAAATGACGTCCTTTTGAAACAAAAGACGGACACTTTGAGTGGTGTCAGCCGCACCGCATGTCGGATTGAGGCGGGATGATTCGTACACGTCACATAGGACCCATGGATCGTTCTCCTAAAGTTACAATGGAAACCGAATGCGTTTGGTCGGTTTTCCGTATGTACTTAAAATGGTGTACATTTTAAACAAAAGAGAGCCATTTAGACTGATCCCGGTCACACCGCGACTCGGATTGACCCGGGTTGGCTCGTACACGTCACATATGACCCATGGATCGTTGTGATAAATTATCAAAAGATTCTGAATGCGTTTGGTCGGTTTTGCGTATGCCAGTTGTTCTTTTCACTTATAATCCTGTCCATTTTAAACAAAACAGACACAGTTAGAGCGGTGTCGGCCACACCGCGGCTCGGATTGAGGCGGGGATGATTCGTACACGTCACATATGACTCATGGATCGTTCTCCTAAAGTTTCAATGGAAACCGAATGCGTTTGGTCGGTTTTCCGTATGTACTTAAAATGGTGTCCATTTTAAACAAAAGAGAGCCACTTAGACTGATCTCGGCCACACCGCGACTCGGATTGAACCCGGGTTGCCTCGTACAGGTCACATATGACCCATGGATTGTTGTGATAAATGATCAAAAGATTCGGAATGCGTTTGGCCGGTGCACCAGACAGAAGCAAGGGATTTCTCTGGCTCCACCGGCTGACCGGTGCTGAGCCACCGGCTGGCCGGTGGTCTGGACAGAAGCATGCTATTCTGTCTGGGTTCCACCGGCTGGCCGGTGGCCAGGCACCGGCTGGCCGGTGGTCTGGACAGAAGGTATTCCATTCTGTCTGGGCCCACCGGTTGGCCGGTGGCCAGACACCGGCTGACCGGTGGAACCTGGCAGAGGGCAAGGCCTTCTGCCTTGTCCACCGGCTGGCCGGTGGTCTCACACCGGCCGGCCGGTGGACTTAAAATGACGTCTTTTTGAAACAAAAGACCGACACTTTTTGAGTGGTGTCGGCCACACCGCGTCTCCGATTGTGGCGGGGTTGATTCGTACACGTCACATATGACCCATGGATCGTTCTCCTAAAGTTTCAATGGAAACCGAATCCGTTTGGTCGTTTTTCCGTATGTACTTAAAATGGTGTTCATTTTAAACAAAAGAGAGCCACTTAAACTTATCCCGGCAACACCGCGACTCGGATTCATCCCGGGTTGGCTCGTACACGTCACATATGACCCATGGATTGTTGGGATAAATTATCAACAGATTCGGAATGCGTTTGGTCGGTTTTCCGTAAGCCAGTTGATTCTTTTCACTTAAAATGACGTCCTTTTGAAACAAAAGACGGACACTTTGAGTGGTGTCGGCCACACCGCGTCTCCGGATTGAGCTGAAACCACCGTGAAACATTCTAATTATTATTCGTGACGTGTACGCGCAGACGGCACGTCAATCGGACGTGCGGTTTGCGCGGTACGGCTCAATATTAGTGTTTTAAGTGATGCGCGCGCTTCGTAAACGCGCGTGAGGGGGGTCCAAACGGGCCGAACGATGTCGGAATGGCCTGAAATCAGACGACAAATACGGGTGACTGATTTCTGAAGTGGTCGAGCAGACGGCACGTCAATCGGACTTGTCGTGTGCCCGCGGTGACCGACAACGCAGTTATGGTGTCATAAACGGCCAGAACGGGCGTCCAACGGTCAAATTCATAGCGGACGGCCTCGGATTGATCTGAAACCACCGTGGAACATTTTAATTATTATTCGTGACGTGTACGCGCAGACGGCACCTCAATCGGACGTGCGGTTTGCGCGGTACGGCTCAATATTCGTGTTTTAAGTGATGCGCGCGCTTCGTAAACGCGCGTGAGGGGGGTCCAAACGGGCCGAACGATGTCAGAATGGCCTGAAATCAGACGACAAATACGGGAGACTGATTAAAATAATTCAACTCCAATACTATACTACGAGTCTAGATAAAACCAACAACTGGAATAGATTAAACATCACATGTCAAGTCAAAAATGTAACGGATCAATATGTCCCACATCAGCATCACCATCTCCATCATCATCATCATCATCGCCCTCGTCATCGTCCTCCTCATCGTCATCACCCTCCTCAACGCCTTCCTCCTCGCTTTCGCCCTCCTCTTCTCCCTCCTCATCTCCATCCTCTTCTGAATCAGACTGCTCGCCATCATCATCTTCAAGCTCGACATCGGCCTGACCACCACTGGAACTGCCACCTGGTGCACCATATATAGAATGTATCGACGACATGTATTCATCAATCGCTGGGCTGGCCTCTGCTGGAAGTGTTGGACGTAGAACTTCAATAAATTTCATAAATGCACTGTTTGCCCTTGCAGACTGTTCTGCCGTCTCTGTGGCCCTTTTCTCAGCCTGTTCTGCCTGTGCCCTAACTTGCTGCAGCTCGGTGGCACTACAACTCGTACCTGAGGCAGGCCAATACCTCGTCGGGGCTATCCTAGGTCGGCAGCGTACTCTGCCAGAATGATCATCTCCCAACACCTGATGTAAGTGATCAGATGGCCCAAAATTGTCTGCTTCTTGGGCATCGAGGGCCTCTAAAGCATCCTGTTACAAATATAAATATATTGTTAAGTTACGAAATAGATATTAAAATATAAAATCAATAGATTAAAACTTACAATCTGCTGCTGAGTCGCTTCGTTGACAGCACGTCCATCCTTTTTTCGTCTACTCGAGCAAAACAGTTTTGCTCGAGGCACACGTCCTTCAATATTTTGTACTTTCCTCTACAATGACATTGAAAACAAAATTTATATAAAGACTTCAGCAAATAATTAAATAATTGAGGAAAAAAAAGAAAATGTAAGTCGTAAAGAAAACTTATAAACAATTGTCATACCTGCTGCCTCTCATGATCCGGCATCGTCGTGCGTCCTAGTGTATGGAGGTATTTTTTTGCATCAATGTTTTTTTTATTTTTACCAGATGATTCCTAAATAAAATTCGATAATGCAAAGGATAATATTAATGCAAAACTTGAAAGTTATTATTTAAATACCTCAAATGTAATTCATACCTTAAACTGGGTACTCGTCCAATGAGTAATCATCTGACGATACTGATCTATAGGACAATCATCCACGACTGGTACCGCCTCTAACTCAGTGCCAACTCTAGCACGCCAGCCAATATACAGCTCATGCTTGTAGGCTCTCCAAAGCTCGCCTAAATCCTTTAGACGTTCCATTCGTGCACCCTCACCATCAGGAAAATTAAATCGAAGCTGAAATGAAAATATTAATTTATATAAATACAAAAAAAATTCATGGCATTAAATACAACAGATTTTTTTACCCATATCTCTGCCCAAGCTCTATCTTTGACCTCATGTGGCAAATGTCTCCACGACAGCGGGCTGACGGGAATGATGTCGGAGTATTTGGCAAGCGTCGCCATAAAACTCCGACATTGCTGCCCTGTTTTCTCAACCATCTGATTGTCTTCATTATATTCCACCATAACCTGTGTGCGACGGTTCCACACCGAACGCATGCGTGTACGGCCCCGCCCCCGCCTCCTTTCAGTAGATGTATCTGTCATGAAAGAAAAACAAATATTTTATCAAAACATGTTATAATGAAAATAAATATTACTATAAAAATTTGATAGGGTTTTATAAATATACCTGTGCTAGTCTGATCAATGAGTGGCGCCGGATCCACAGAACCTGATGGAACACCCTCTGGTGGAACGGGAGTCGAAGACGATGGAATATAAAAGCTCGGAGAGACAGAAGTAGAAGGAAAAGAAGATGGAACAACTGTATGACCTGATGCTGACTGGGGAGTGGGAATCATCATGGGATGTGAAAATGATGGGGCAGAAGATGCAGAAGGTAGTGAAAACATGGGAGGTCTAAATATCTCGTGTGTCCCTAACGACACACCGGGATCAGAATGTGGGAAGGCTGAAATGTCAGTGGGAGGGGCAGGGTCTAGTCGGGCACGCGCAGCTCTATGTCCACCTCTGGTACGAACCCTCCTCGTACCACCGGCCTGAGTACTCGGACCAGTACTAGGCTCCTCGTCAAATAACTGTCGACGTAATGGTGGATCCTACAAAAAAGTTTACAAAAAAAATTAATCACATGACATTATATATTCTGTAAATATATATATATATATTTGAAATAAAGTACTCACTGTAGGCACTAATGGTGGAATGCCCAGCTCCTCCATCCGACGATTGTTCTCCGCCATTTTTTTTCTTCGTCTCTCTTCAATTGGCTTCATTTCCTGCATTGGAAAACAAATATGTAATTAATTAGAAAAAGAAAATTAATGTGTAAACCAAAAAACTAAATATATGAGGGAATGAGGGGATTCATTGGTAATTTAGCTATCAATTGTTTTAGAAGAGCTTGAATGAATTTAATAAAACATACAAGTTGTAATGTTCACCAAGTTTGAAATATTGTTTGATTTGATTTGAATACAGTTCAATTCCAAATTAGAAAATGCAATTCAAATAAAACAGCAACCAATAAACATTGAAAATTCACATAACGGTCAAGTCAGCTAAAACATATTTGTGATCAATACTAAACAAATATGAATATTACCAACCTTAACAACCCAACTCGAGGTATACCAAAAGAATTGAGAACATGGATGAATGATTCTATATATTTCCAACCACAACTTCAGGTTCACAATCAACTCTGACAATTGAGCTATTGGAGTCATCAAAAGAAATAAATGGATTGGTTCCAATGGCAATAGGGACAGTGTCAATTCCATCATCAGCATCATCAAAAATATGTCTTGGAATTACTTCAACTACGACACCAAATTCAGGTTGAAGTTGATCTTTGACATAAAAAACTTGTTTAGCCATTGATGCCAACACATATGGTTCTTCGGTTGCAAGAGTGCGGGTCATATTAATTACTCGAAATCCACAATCATCAATAAATGTGCCATGTCTCGTCATCGAATCAAACCAATGGCATTTCATCATTGTGACTCGTCCATGAGAGTAATAATCCAATATTATTATTTTCTCAACGACTCCATAATAACCCACATTTTCAAGTCGCGGTCTACTATCTGATGCGCTGGCATAACAATCTGTTGTGGCAGTAACCATAATACCATCATGTTGTGTTCTCATGTTTTTGGCTCGTTCAGTGACAATAAATCTGTACCCATTGATAACAATTGATTTACAGTCACGAACCACGGTATTAGGACCAAAAGCCAAAGCTCTTATTTCCTCAGAGACAGAGTCAGCAGACAAACTCAATACCTGCAATATAAATGACAGCTAAACTTAAGTAAATATTGAAATAATTAATTTAAACAGTAATATTTTTACCTTCAATTTTAACCAAGCAGAAAACTCTTTGCTATGAAAAGTCTCTCTCCTTCTCAAAGATAAAGAACGATGCTTCCTATTTATCATTGTTTTATGTTCCCTGTAGATAAAAAAATATGAATAGTTTAACAGATATATATGTAAGATATACATATTCAATTTTGTTACCTGATATAGTCATCGAACAAATCACAGTTGAACAAAACTGTGCGATGTGCCATCTCCCGCTCTTCATTGCTTAATGTCTTCAATGTATATGATCCAGGAATTCCTCCTATTTGAGGAAGTGATGGAAAACTGGGTTCAATTTGCTCATATTGTTCTTCTTCATTTCTCATTGGTCTGCTCATTCTTGTAGTAAGATCAGACAAATACATTGAACAGAAATCCATACATTCTTGAGCTAAGTAACCGTTCACGATAGAACCTTCGGGATGATTCTTGTTTCGAACATAAGACTTTAAGGTGAACATATTTCTTTCAGTTGGATACATCCAACGAAAAGAAACAGGTCCTCCGAGAAGTATTTCAGTTGGAATATGGACAGTCAGATGCAGCATGCATGTGAAAAATGATGGGGGAAATATTTTCTCCAACTCACACAAAATTAATGGGGCATCTGTCAACATTTTTTGCAAGAAAGACTTCGACAACTTCTTAGCACAAAGATCTCTAAACAAATGGCACAACCGAATAACACCCACCCTTACATTATTGGACAAAAGATGACGGATTGCTATTGGAAGCAACTCATGCAGTAGAACGTGATAATCATGAGTCTTCAAAGATTTTAGCTTCAACTCTCTTCTGTTGACCCGTTTAGATATGTTGCTTGAATAGCCATCAGGAACTCTAATAGTCTCTAATACTTCCAAAAATTGTTTTTTTTCAGTAGGTGTCATCACATAAGAAGCACATGGAAGTTGCCATTTATTTTCACTGATACGCACAGGATGCAATTCTGGTCTGATGCCCCAATCCACCAAGTCACGTCGAGATCGTAAATCATCTTTTGTCTTCCCCTTGACATTTAGAAGAACTGAAAGCAACATTTCACATATATTCTTTTCAATATGCATTACGTCTAAGCAATGACGTAGCAAATTGGTTGACCAATAAGGCAAATCAAAAAAGATACTCCTCTTCCTCCAATTGTAACAGGTTTCTGTGGAAACATTCTTTCTCTTTCCAGATTTCATTTGACCCTTCCCGAACGAAAAACTGAAATCTTTCAATTCATTAAGCACATCAGTTCCAGACATACGCTGAGGTGGATCATCGGTCTCTATAGTATTATCAAATCTTCGACGATTCATTCTATATGGATGATCCTTTGGCAAAAATCGTCGATGTCCCATAAAACTGAAACTACAACGATGTTTCAGTCTTCTGGATCGTGTATTCTTCATACAAACTGGACATGACAGTTTCCCCTTCGTGCTCCATCCAGACATCATTGCATAAGCCGGAAAATCATTGATTGTCCACATAAGCGCAGCGCGCATATGAAATATGTCTTTCGAACATGCATCGTATGTGCGCACACCCACATCCCAAAGAAGCTTCAACTCTTTTATTAAAGGTTGCATGTATACATCAATATCAATGCCAGGATCAGAAGGACCAGATATGAGTATACTCATGAAAGTGAAAGGTTTTTTCATACACAACCATGGGGGAAGATTATAAATGTGTATAAAAACTGGCCATGTGCTGTGCGAAGTAAGCATCTGCCCAAACGGATTAAAACCGTCGCATGAAAGACCCAGCCTCACATTACGCACGTCAGCTGCAAAATCAGGATGTCGAGCATCAAATCTCTTCCATGCAAATCCATCTGCAGGATGAACCAACTCATCATCAGTCTTCTTTCTCTCGGTATCATGCCATCTCATTTTTATTGATATGTCATCAGACATAAAAAGATTCTGGAGTCTGGGAATCAATGGAAAGTGCCACATTACTTTCTGTGGAACGCGGGATGGTGTTCCATCAGATTTTGACTTCCAGCGGGATGTGCCACATTTTATACAATCATTTCGTTCAGCGGTTTCCTCCCAGAATAAACTGCAATCTTTCGGGCAAGCATGAATTTTGTTTCTTGAAAATCCAAGTTCCTCAACTAACTTCCATGCCATATAGTGGTTTGAGGGAATATCTGCATCATCTGGAAGTAAATCCTTCAAGAGGGTAAGAATGTAATCGATTGCTGTATTAGAAATCCCATACATAGTTTTCCCATGAAATAATCGGATTAAAAATTCCAGCTTTTTCATTTTATCGCATTGCCGATATACTGGAGTCGTGGCAGCATCATTCAATTTTTTCACCCTATCAATATCATCATTTTCACTAGATGCATCAGCTGTCCTCATATCGAAGTCTTCTTGAGTCGAAATCCTTTCTTTTTCATGATGACGAATAAACGGAAACTGATCATCTAACAAATTCTCCATTCCAGTCTTTTCATTTCGATCATCACCAATTTGAGATTTCGTTTTCTCCCCATTGTGATACCACAGAAAGTAGTTTGCTTGAAACCCATTTTTGGTTATGTGGTAGCTGACTTCTTCACGGCTCAACCAAGGTCTACCAACACAATTGGAACATGGGCAGTGTATGCGACCACTATCTGAAGCATTGTCAAATGCAAAATCTATAAAGCTCTCCAAATTGTTTTGAAAATCATCTGAGATCCGATCGGTTTCATACATCCAACTTCTGTCCATTCTGTAAAAAGAATTTATATAATTCATTTTGTCATAAACAATTCAATAGGCATTAACTATAATAGAATATACATTTAAGTAAACGATAAAGGAAGAAAATAATCAAGGTATCAACTACACATGTCAAAAAAACATACAAATGTGTTATTGAAAAAATGTAAAACCAACAAGAACTTAATGTGTTATATCACATAACAGCATGACTCATCCCATAACCATATTAGTAGGGTATCATGAACATGAATAACATCAACCTTGTGCCATCCTCCTACCCTACATGACCCCAACCACATGCCACATCTTATTATAGCCTTATCACATCACACCTCATCGAAAAACACTAGGGAAATCATAGTACATCTCACCTGAAGACACATGGACAATCACATCGCATCTTGCCTAAAAACACATGGTCAATCACTTTTGAAGGAAGAGTAGGGAATGTTGTACCCCACTCTCTTGGATTTTAATGATCACAATCACTCTCATAGTGATCTAATGTTGTTTCAAGTGTTCTTGTTAATAGGCATGATTTCAGGAGCAAGAAGTGGCAAAAAAAAGGAAAAGTGGACTTTTTTCAAGTCCACCGGCCAGCCGGTGTAGGACCACCGGCCAGCCGGTAAGGGCACCGGCCAGCCGGATCCAGCCCATCGGCCAGCCGGTGGACAAGGCAGAAGGGCTTGCCCTCTGCCAGGTGCCACCGGTCAGCCGGTGTCTGGCCACCGGCCAACCGGTGGGCCCAGACAGAATGGGATGTCTTCTGTCCAGACCACCGGCCAGCCGGTGGCCTCCTCACCGGCCAGCCGGTGGAACTCTTTGGAATAGTGAGACCTACTGTCTCACCACCGGCCAGCCGGTGGCTCCTGGGCAGAAGCTCTCTCCACCTTCCAAGGCACCGGCCAGCCGGTGGGCAAGCACCGGTCAGCCGGTAAGCAAAGTCAAACTAGCCGTTAGAGCTTGACCAGACTTCCCCACTTGATCCCCAACGGCTCCAAGAACCGTTGGCAAAACCTCTCAAATACCAACGGTTATACCAAACCGTTGGTATGTAAGTGTTGGGAAAACTCCAGTTTCCAGTAGTGAGGATCTTACATACTAGGATACACATCATGGATCACTATCAAAACCATAAAAACATTGACAGATCTCAAAAAATGAGTGCATGCCATCATTACCTCATAGAATTGAAAAAAGGTAAGTAACAAGCAATATATCTCACTACTCCATACTCACCCCACAACATAAGGGTCTCACATTACTAGGGAATAATTCTATCCAATACTAAATGATCTTGATCCATTTTTCATATACATATATGATTCACCTCACCAATTACTAAATATTAATAACATACAAAATTATGATTCCATTTAAC
This sequence comes from Viscum album, assembly GCA_963277665.1. Classification (NCBI taxonomy): domain Eukaryota; kingdom Viridiplantae; phylum Streptophyta; class Magnoliopsida; order Santalales; family Viscaceae; genus Viscum; species Viscum album. The sequence goes on from OY728125.1 coordinate 1,060,835,886, forward strand.
TAGAGTTAAACCATCAGGTTTTACAAGGAAATTCTATATAAGTATTTGTTTACACTTTAAATAAAGAACATGAATGTCATGTTAACACTCAACATTGATTCATTAATAAATTGTATTCGAATTTTATGGAAATACCAAAATAAATTAGTGAATCAATGTACCTATAGTGGTGCACATGACCACCATGAAACAATCATAAATTTTTACAAAAACCCTAATAATTGGGAATAACGAAACCAAGAATAGAAGTGTATGATTTATAAGAGCTGGAACTATATCGTTGATAAAATATAGGAGTCTAACCTGGTAGGTGCTGATCTGATGGAAGATGTGGGGATTGGGAGGTCCTTCTGCAAGGAATCGCTCCAGGAGGACATGAACGGAATGCTTCTGGAATGTGGGGAGGCCGGTGGCTCGATTTGGTATTTGGGGCTTTTTTTCCCAACGGTTATTAAAAACCGTTGGGAATGACCAACATTTCCCAACGGTTCCATAGAACCGTTGGGAAAACAAGATTTCTCACCACTTTTCCCAACGGTTCTTAGGAACCGTTGGGAAAAACCTATCTTTCCCAACGGTTGTATGAAACCGTTGGGAAAACTATGCATTGAGGGGTTTTTCCCAACGGTTTCTATAAACCGTTGGGAAAAACAAGATATGCCAACGGTTCATTGAACCGTTGGTACACAACTGTTGGGAAAGGTCCCTTTTCCAGTAGTGACAGCAGCAGTATTCACAGGGGTGAATTTAAGGAAATCCATTTTTGCAGAAGATCTTGAGAAAAGAGTGCCTATTCCATGTAACAGACATAATCACGATGAATCCGGCCACTGCATGTTTTGGATGAGCACATGTCAATGATTGCTTTGTTGGCCCAAGGGGCCTAACAAATAAGAAGAACATCAATTTAACTTGGTTAAGGATTCACGTCGGGTTCACCATTTTTGTTTCGCACGGAATCCGGGGATGACCTCCTGGACGGGATATTCAAACGTTCCGATCGGTTTCTAACGGGTTTGTTCGTAGAACCGGAAACATCCAATGATTCCACATCCGTTTGGACCAACTTTCCAATGGCAGGCACTTATTAACTTGTGGAGTAATGAGGCTTAGGAATTTGCATTGGTCGAGAGGATGGGAGGTCGGACTCATCACACCTTTTTGAGGGGAATTATTGTCTACTCCGGGACTCTCTTTATAGATTTATGTTATGTTCGTGAATCCTTATTATATTACCAAGTATAAAATGAGCTTTCCTTTAATTTTAACAATCAATGATTAAATATGCAAGAAATTTAGAGAATCTTTTATATGTATTCGAGGCTCTTCATCAATAGAGAATCATCTATATCTGTTTATAGATTCTTGGTCAATGGTATCCTTAAAAAAATTTATATAAAAGTCTCTTGGTCATCATTATGACCAGGCTGGTTTTAAAGCCACTCAGTGGGGCACTTGATGTTTATCGTCATTCAGAAGGACATGGATTATTTCAAAGTTGGGATCGAACCCATAAATGGGCTACCTACGTATCCTTTGTTTTTGGAAAAGGAATCAGAACCCACGTAGTTCGAGAAATAGAGTATGATGTTTATGATTGACGGCTCAAAGATGAATGTCATAATTACTTTTACACTCTAAGCTCACGTGAGTCATGCTCGGTGTGAGAAACAAGAGGTATTAGTAAAATTTAGACTATTGTGCCATGAAAGATGCAATCATAAGAATTTTTTTGGGGCTTATGTATGGATGACTACCCAGATAGATGAAGGTTTAGGATTTACTTTTAGGGAGAAAATCTATGAACAGGGTCCATAAAGTTATATGTGCTTCATGGAGATTTGAATACTCTAATCTTGGGGCTTACTCTTACGGAGGATGCCCAAGTTAGTAGGGGATTTATTATTGGGTTTTACTCCTGAAAAGGAAACCCAAATAAAAGGTAAATTATGACTGGTTAAGAGAAATTTAAGGGGACTTGGGGCTTTATTCCTGAAAAGGAGACCCAAGGTTATGACTGAGTCTTTATTCCTGAAAAGGAGACCCAGGTTATGACTGAGTCTTATTCCTGAAAAAGGAGACCCAGGTTAGGGGACTTGGGGCTTATTCTTTAAAAGGAAGCCCAAGGTTATGACTGAGTCTTATTCCTGAAAAAGGAGACCCAGGTTAAGGGATTTGAGGCTTACTCCTGAAAAGGAAGCCCAAGGTTATGACTGAGTCTTATTCCTGAAAAAGGAGACCCAGGTTAGGGGACTTGGGGCTTATTCTTTAAAAGGAAGCCCAAGGTTATGACTGAGTCTTATTCCTGAAAAAGGAGACCCAGGTTAGGGATTAAGGTTTGGGGCTTACTTCTGAGGAGGATACCCATATTTGAGGTTGGGTCTTATTCTTTAAGAAAGATGCCCAAGATTAAAGGACTTGATTGGGGCTTACTCCTGAGGAGGATGCCCAAGATTGGGAACTTTAAGAATTTGGGGCTTACTCCTGAGGAAGATGCCCAGATTAAAGGTTTTATAACTGGGGATTATTCCTGAAAAGGAGACCCAGGTTAAGATTCTCTCATCTTAAAGGATGAGGTTGAATGAATGAACTCTCCATATTTTTAGTGACATAAGGATATTTAAATCACTAGACTTTGAGAGAGATTCCACAGAATTCCTTTTAGATAAGAAAGTCAAATCAAGAAATCATGCCATAAATGGATTTGAAGAGTGTCTTGAAGACTGAATCTTGAAAAGGAAAGGTGAAATGGCTTAAGAGGGGTAAAAAATGGGCAAGATGGGCACCCAAAAAGATAGGGGCGCGCAAGTCTTGCAAGGCGTGCAAGTCTTCCGTGGGCGCGCAAGTATTGGTCGCCCAGGTATACCTGCGCGACACATAGTGTACTTGCGCGATTTTCAACCATCAATGAAATACTTGAGCGACTCTTTTTTAAACCCTTTAGAATGTTCTCGAAGTTCTTCCAGAAAAGGAACGCGCAAGTTATATTGAAGGAAATAAGTCCGCACGCAAGTGTTTGATAAGTTTTAACACTTAGGCCTTCCTTCTTCTCTTTAGATCTTCCGTTCAAGGTAAGAAATTACCTTAGAAGTGTTCCGGAAGCTTTGAGAAGAGACTTGGGCGTCGGGAGCTTTAATCAGAGTTTCTGGAAAAAGATCCTCTCGAATGGGGGGCCCACAGGGTCTATTTATAGGCAAAAGAAGACCATGGGCGGTTACCGGGCGGTTACCACTTAGGTCGTGCAAGTCACTTGCACGACCATAAGGCGTCGCGCAAGTACTTGCACAACCACTAGGTGGCGCGCAAGTGTACTTGCGCGACCATGAGGGAACTTGCGCAACCTATGGGAAATGTTCTCCTTGTTCATCCCTTTGTTGATTTTTTATGTTTCTTCAAAGCATGAATCACTTTTTTCTTAGATATTCCCCTTTTCCGATCTTTATATTCTGTGACGAAAGGAGCGTCAACAATATATAAAATAAATTCATGGTAATTATATATAACACATAAAACACATAGGTGGTTTATATGGAATGTGTCCCACATATTTAGAAATAGATATAGAAATACACTAGCTTGAGTTCATCTTCCCAAGATGAGGATCTAGCCTCCATTATAATGAATATAATGATTTAATACATATGTTAAAGTAAAATGATTATATATATAATATCATATATGGTATACTTATACACTTTTATTACCAATTTATTAACAATTCCTTTTTAAAATTATGTTTCGGGTAATAACTACTTCAGTTTTCATGTCAGTTTTGGTTTAGTATTTTCAGTCCTTTTACATTAATATGGGTTCTATAATTTTTATATTGTTTAAAATTATATAATTATCATATATATTCAATGTATATTTATTTATAGTAATCAGTTTAATTTTTATATTGAAAATTAATTACACCATTTGTGGATATGTTAAGTAGTACGTATGCATGAAAGTTGTTTTCATTTTCTTGACGGATAGAACAAAAGAATGGAAAATTATAATTATTTCTACAGAATATTTATTATATATTATATATCACTTATATTCAATTAACTTAACCCTTATTACCTTACATATAAAACATATGAGAGAAAATAATAACATCACTTTATAAGGAGGTATTCTATTATACACATCATCAACATTATTGTATCCCCCACAATAAGAAAAGTAAAACAATTGTATGTTATAAAATATTTATATAAGTATAATTATGTTAAAAATATCATATATATATATATATATTATCCTTCATCATATCCAACCATGAGAGGTGTCAACGGAAAACCTGTCTCATATGTTCTTAAGGAGGTTGTCCGCTGTGCACACGAGGGATGTTATCGTTTCCTGTTTGAGGGAAGTGGAGATGGATTTAGGTCATTGAAACAACATAATAACATCTTATTATATTTAATATACTAATTTTATTATATTATAATTTTTTAATAATATTTTATAGAGGTGAAGAAAGAAACAAATTAACAATTCTCGTTGAAAAATGTTACCTCTTCATCAGGTGGCCTTTTTAGGTTTGAACCAAAAGCATCATAGGTAAGATTGGTGATTAAAATAAGGCCTAAAGAATGATATTTGGGAATTAATTAAGGTATTTGGTCATTTATTTCCTAAACCAAAGGGTTTTGGAACTATTAATACTATATGATAGGGGTGGCCTTTTATAAGTGGTTGAGAGGACACACATTGATGTTTTTAAAAGAAAAAGGTATACACAAATTATTCTCCGGAAAAAATAGTAAACAATATACCATTATTTATCTTGTAAGATATAAGGTCTAAATAGTTATATAATTTTCTGTTGTACAAGTTTCTAGTCTATTTTACCCCTTATATATCTACTTTAAACCCCTGTAAAATTATTTTCACCTTAACCACGATAATTAATATTTTATGCCTTTACTAATTAAAATGGTAAAAAAATTAGTTTAACTTATTATAAAATATAAATTATTATAATTAAAATTATGGAATAAATTTTACCAAATTCAATTCATATAAGTGGAAAGTTTTAATTTTAAATTAAACCCATAGATACGCAAAAAAATAGGTTTCCAAAGAGAAAATCTTTAATAGATTAAAAAGTTGTTATATCAATATTCATTTTGAAATTGACTAAAATGAAATATTTTTAATTAATAGATATAAACTTTAATTATTTTTACATTTTAGTACAGATAATTATCTTTTTATGTTTTAAAAACATTAAAATAAATGTCAATTCTTAATAAATACAAGTATTTTTCTCTATTCATCAGAATATTTACTTTCTCGGAAAATTATCAAAAAATCACCATAATATAATTCAAAAATGATGATTTATGAATTTAATTTAATTTATTTGAATAAATTTTGTAAATTTTTTAAAAATATATTTTAAAAATAATTGTTAAAAATATTATCAATATTCTTTCAAAAAAATATAGTTTTTAATATTAAAATTGGATATATTTTTGTATCGTGCCTAAAAAACACATAACATGAATGTTAAATATTTGATTGAATATATAATATTTAAATTTAATAAAAAAAATCCCAAAATTTTATTTATTTAATTTATTGATATAAAATATGTTCTTGAACATTAAAATTGTTTTTCAAAAAAATATTACCTTTATTTTCAAATGGATTTATCAATTTCTGATAAATTTTTCAGCAAAGAATTAATATTATATAAATATTTTAATGATATATTTTCATAATTTAGTTAATCTTATTCAAAAATTACTCTATAATGGCTGTGTGATAACTATAATATTAAAAAATAATATTTTAATATTATGTTGTGTTTTATTTTACGTTTCTGTTTGATATAACACATGCTATCAAAAAATTAAATTTTATGCAGAAAAAATATTTAATAAAATATCAGGTTTTTAAAATATTCTCTAAATAAAATGAATTTATCCCTAAAAATATATTTACATAATAAAAAAATAAGGATTATTTTTCATCGTTACATCATAGGTTCCCATATAGCTTCCTCAAGATGGTGTTTTTGCCACAAAAATTTGGACCAGGTTAGTGGTATTGATTCATAGAACTTTCTCAATATGATTTTGAATCATAAATAGTAATTCCTTATAAGAAATAACTCGGTCCATATTTATGACCTATGACTCAATATGTGTGATAGATTGGGTATTTACTTCATAATGAGAGATAGATGTTACAAATCATGAACTAGAGAGAGGTTCAGTGGATGCACCCATCGATAAGTTTCCATCCTAATATGATCAATAATTTTAAAGGGTCCCATATACCAAAGGATTATACTTCCTTTTTATCATCATCAAAATTTCATCCCTTGGTTGTGCTTTGATTAATTTATACTTTATCTATTTCTCTATGAAATAAAGATGATTTTTTGTTCCTGAAGCACTAACAGATCTCAAGATTCATAATAGAATGATAATACATTCCTTAAATATCTTCTTATTTTCATAAAAAAATATTTTATAAAATCTATCCCATAACCATAAAAATTTATTTTTTTAAGTAAAATGTTAATATCTAAAATATCATCCAATGTTTAAATTAAACCATTGCATAAATAATTAACCTTATGACTCTTTATAAATTAAAAAATTATAAATAATTTCAATAAATTTAACAAAATCAACATAACTTCATTCCTTAAAATATCATCATGTATATCTTAATGGTCGAATTCCAAATACGTGAATACTTTAGTAATATATGATTCTAAATTATGGTAATAACCAAAATTTCCATAAAAAATCAAAGAAAACATTTATTCTTCCCCATTCCATGAATAAAATCACACATTTCAAATATATTCTCTAGATAAAATAATTTTTTAAACTCCATGAATGATAACAAAAACCACTTCGTAAACAAATTATTTATTTTTTCTGAGGTCATCATACTATCCAACATACTTTATCTATATCCATCAACTATTTATCCAAACTAAATATCTTTTTCTCAACATTAAGAACATATTAAGGGTTATCATCCCATAATCCTATGTCTTCTATAAAATATATCATCTCTGTTAAATTAATTTTCTAATCCATCTATAATATTTAGTGCATTCTTGAAAATCTTTAATGAAAAACTTATACAACCAAATCCTTATATATTCCATGATTCATGTAACCTAATTTTTTAATTACATACACAAACACTTCAATTATTTCAGGTTGTTATTAAACATTAAAATATGATTCGTCATATTATTTCGTAATACCTATTTCCTATAATAAGAAACATGAATCATTTACTAACATTCATCAATCATAGTTTGATCATGATTCTCACATTTATCATAAACCAAAAAGATAGAATATCCCATACATTAAATATGTTTTTCATCGTATCTTCATTATCAACATTACAATCGTTACTTGTACCACCCATAATGATTCTATTCATGAGATTTCCCCTTTGGAAGACGATTTTCATAATACAAAATATTTGAAGAATTCCACAATAAATTAGTCATTTGGGATACCATTATTTTAATCCATTTCATTAAGATATCTTTTACATTTTTCCCTAAAAATTACTTACTCCATGCCCTTATTTTCCACATAATAAATATCTTTATTTTCTCTTGAGTGATTCAATTAAGTGATTCATCCCATATTGTTGACATATAAGATACCACGTCTTCATTCTTAAATGGTTTCTACCACCCACGCTCTAGAAAAACTCCATCCAACTCTTCTTTGGTGAGTCTGAGAGTTATTTTATATGCAAGTTGTTAATCAAATATCATGATATCGGATTAGGAATAATGAAAATAACCTTCAATAAAGTAATCATACAAGTTGGTTTCTCTTCAAAACATTTTCTGTCATATTAAATGTTGACCAAGTTCTTTCTAGTTCCCTCCATTGACTAAAATGAAAAGAATAGTGTGCGAAACAAAAATCATAGTAATAAAACAAATAATCATGAATAATAACATATATAATGTATTAATAATTATTTATTCGATTCAATATGTGACATATTATAATTATCATATGCCATTCATGTTTATTAATCAAATCATTCTTGATGGTTTATAAAAAAATTTCTTTCCAAATCAAAACCCATGGGAGTTTCAAATTTGGTGTGCAGGGAGGCCCATTTTCATCTAATAGGTATTTCTCAAGTCAATAATAACACACCTTTTTAGGATTTGATACCCATAAATACCTTTTATCCATAGACATATCCACTTGTATTATATTTATAGGGATTTATTTCTTGGAAAACTGCATAATATATTTCTTACCCAAACTATAAAATGTTATCATTTACATAGACTTATCCCTCAGATTTTCATTAATTCTTTTCTAATCCTAATATTCAATGATTTACTAAATCTTTCCTCTGAAATAATATAAAAAAACTTAGGCTTACCATAGATGAATATTATATATTTTAGATAAATATTGATTACTATATAAAAATACACACATGAGGATAGTATAGTTTTTGTTTATTTGTATACTAGATACATTGTATAATTATTTCATGAAATATCATCATTATCACCCAAAAATATCTTCTCATTAATTAATCATCAAAAACATTACCTAGTTAAAATTTACATTATACTATGGGGAAGGAATCCTAATAATGCGTAATATCAAATTCTTTGTGAGGGTAAAAAATAGGATATATCAATCTTTGAAAATATGAATATATAATATAAGCATAAAGGTATGTTATCATGAACATAATTTATAATGTACACACCCATTCATAGATCATAAAGATATTCACGTCATAAAATAATTTCAACTTATAAAATGAGGTGCATAAGAGTGAGAAATTATCATAAATCAATCAAGAACCATAATCTCAGACCATTAAAGTGTGGGAACATCATAAATATAGAAACAAATAATATTTAAATGTGAAATATCAAGACCATCAATATAGTGGATCAATACTCATCACTTATTTCCCATTATGGATCAAGACTCACTTGTTTCCTATATTTGATCAATGTTCACATATTTCCCATAGTAGATCAAGCCCATAGACTTGTTTCACATTATTATATCAATATATATAAAGAACATCCAAATAAATTGGAGGGATATATTGGTCTCATCCATATCATAATGAAAACCATAATTTTATTTGACCAAAAATCATTAAAAATCGTTATATCATATCATCAAGACCCATTTAAATCCAAAAAAATCATAAACATTTCATCAATTCAACATTTAAAAACCCATGTAAAATAAATATGTTTCATAAACCTTTTATCAACAAAAATATTAACAATCTATAGAAACATTAAGAATGGTATTATTCAATCATATACCAAGTCAATCATGAGTAAAATTTTGGGATGTAATATTATATGGAAACTAATTTTGAAAGATAACATGGAACATTTCATGATGAAAATATCCTTTCTACTTTGAAAAATACTTTATAAAACATAGACCATTTTCATGTTTCTTTAAAAATAAACTTGGAAAACTATAATAGAATGTTTTAAAATCATTTAAAACAATTATTGAGGAAAATATCATTTCCACTTTGAAAAATACTTTTTAAACCATAAAACATTATCAAAATATTTTTCATTTAAATTATCCTCTGAAACATTTAAAGTAAGATTTAAAATTATTTAAAACAATTCTTGTGTAAAATATAATTTCCACATTTTAAACGGAAATTTAAAACATAAAACCTTTTCTATCGTTTTCCTTAAAAATAAAATTGGAAACTTATAATTTAATCCTCAAACAAAATAATGTTCACGATGGAGTGAAATTTCATTCACTCCATACATATTAATATAAATATCCCTTTCACATTTTTAGTAAAATCCAAATGGTCCTTTTATTGAAAATAGCATGAAGTTTTAAAAAGAATTATAAAAAGAGAAATAAGGGTAAAAAGTAAGTTATAAACTTCCATAGTAACATTAAAACAATTTTTAAAACATTTCTAGGAATCATGGATATTGAATAAAGAACGGTTTTTGACCGAAGTGGGAAATAATGATGGATTTATTTAAAAACATTTTTTGGAATCATGAGTACACAAAGAGAGTAAAATGAAGTAAAAACATGTATTATCAAGAAAAAATATATAAGAATAAAATTCATGATTTTATTTAGATATATATCATAATATTTTCTAATCTAAAGTATAATCATAATTAATCCCAATAAATAATGAGATTGTGAAATCAAACCTTTACCAATTCGATAGATTTGACTCATATGCCCCATTAAAGAATTAAATGTAATTAAAAATTTAATATAATGAAAATAATGATATTAATGATTAAAATTTTAAAATTGTAAATATATACGCCTCAAATAATAACATAGGTATATAATATAACTAACGACCCAAGGAAGGAAATTCGAGAAAAAAATTCCTTACCACATTGGTAACTTTTGAACGTGTAAACAAAATGAAAGTGAGACCCCAAAATAAAATTGTAAATCCAAATTAATTCCATGAAAAAATCATAAAATAATTTTATGGTTATAATATACACAATATAAAATAAATATTCTGTGAATAGGGAATGTGTCTCACATAAGTAAAAAGGTGAGATGGAAATCCCTTACTTTGAGTTCCTCTAACCTTAGAAGTATTATTTCCTCTTGTATAATAAATATAAATATATTATAATTATATTATAGAACCATAATAATATATCATATATCATATATTATGTACTTATACCCTTTTATTACAAATTTATTTAAAATTTATTTTTAAAATTACATTTTGAGTAATAAATGAATAATTTTTTCCGTAAACTTTGGTATGGAATTTCTCAGTCCATTTATATTTATCATGGTTATATAATTTCATCAATTTTTAACATGAAATAAATATCATATATTATCATTATAAATTTATTATTATTAATCTATTAATGTTAGATATATAAAATTAATTACATAGTTCATAGAGGTGGTTTGTCGTATATACGCACGAACATGCTTTCCATTTTCTCGACGGATGAAATGAAAGTAAAGTATGTAAATATTATTTCCCCATAATAATAATTATTTATTATACATCAAATATTTTCATTAAATTTATCTACTATTATCTTCCATGTAAAATATATGTGAAAAACAAACCACATCGCTTCATAAGGTGGTAGTACACCGTACAAACGATCGATGTTATCTTATCCCCCACAAGAATGAAAATTAAAACATAAAATGAGATATTATATATAAATAAATATATTTATGTTAAAAGTGTTATATATATTTATTATATCTATCATCATACCCAATCATGAGATTTATTGATGGAAAACATGTCACATCAGATTTTGAGGTAGGAGTTTGTCGTACACACTAGTGACATTATCTTTTCTTATTTGAGGAAAGAGGAGAATAATATAGGTAATAACGATAATATAACATAAAATAATTATATATAAAATATTTATGAAATTATATCATCATGGTTTAAATTTTTTTTTGGTATTTGGAGGAATAAATAAAAGAAAAAAACACATTAAAGAATGTTACGTCTTCTTTGTGTAACCTTCTTAGGTTTTCCCCAAAAGCCTTCTTACATTGGACTTCTTGTCCACAAAATGATTATATTATGATATTATGGAATTAATTAAGGTAATTTTTAAGGTATTTCTGAACCAAAAGGGTTATTAGGTGTCAATAAGAGAGGAGAGGGGGTGACCTTTTATAATTGTGGGGGATGACACTCCTAGATGTTTTTAAAAGAAAACATTGTGACCTTATATTAATCATTCCAAAAGTTCAAAAATGTTCCATTATGAATAATATATGATATATTGTCAAAACAGATCCCAAAAATGGGTGTTTGAAAAAAAAAATAGTCATATTAAACCGGATCTTTTTTGTTTAACCCCATAATAAACCAATTTTCTCATTAAACACATTAATTAATTTGTACTGCTTTTACTATTCATAATAGTCAAAAATTAAGTTGAAAATATTGAAAAATATAAATTATTATTATTATTCCAAATTTTGAATCAATTTTTTCAAAGTCAATTGACATAATTAAAAAAATATCATTTTAAATTAAACCCGCAGACATGACAAAAAACTATTTTCTCAAGAGAAAATCTTCAAAATTGTTAATCATTATTATGTAAAAAATAAATTTAAAATTGATTAAAATGAGATAAATTTGATTAATATTCACATATATAGTTTTACTAATTTTACATTTAAAACTATTTTAAAATAAATTTTATTTTTTTAAAAGCATTAAAATAAATGAAAATTCTTAATAAAACCGATTATTTTTTATTATTCATCAAAAAATTTATCCTCTCATAAAATTCAAAAAAAGTATAACTAATATAATTTTCCCTTTATATTTTTTTTAAAAAATAAATATAATGTATTAAATAAAACTTTATAAAATTTTAAATAAATAATTTTAAAAATAATTGTGTAGAATGTGATAAAACTTTTTTTTAGAGAAATATAGTTTTTACGAGTTAAATTTTATTTATTTTTATATCATTCCTAGAAAAAACATAAAATGAAATTTAAAATTTTGATTCAATATATAATATATAAATTTCTTGAAAAACATTCCCAAAAGTGATTTATTTAATATATTAAGGCTATAAATTTTTGTGCATGTAAGAAATGTTTTTTTAAAAGGTTTCCATTATATTCAAATGGTTTTTTTCATTTCAAATTAATTCGTCATAAAATAATTTTTTTATATACATTTATAGACTATAAATTTTAATAATTTATTTAATAATATTTATTCGTTTTTTTTCTAATTTATAGGTGATAACTATAATATTAATTGATCCAAAATTATTGAATCATTCTATAAAATACCATTTTTTTATATGAACAAGGCTATTTTTTATAACCTAAGTAAACTTCCCAAATTTGGAAATGAACTTTTTAGTTACAAGGACATCTTTATTGGGTTTCTCAATAATGAAATTTCTAAATTATATATGGGTGTTAATTACGTTTTTTTCATTTATGTTCCATCACAGAATAATGGCACACGCTATGTGAACATGTTATCTTCTTACGGATTGAGCCAATAAATAAAAATACCTAGAATGGTAAAAATTCTCAAATACAATAAGATGTTATAATAATTCTCATGTTAGCTATGTTCAATTTAAATATAGTTCTCATGGTTTCTACTAAACTTTCTCTGATAAAACTAAAATATCTCTAACCCTTGATTCCAAAATACAGTGTTTAATTTATTATATTTTTATAAGACACATATGATCTTATCCTAAAGGATCGTTAAGTTTAGTATTCTTGAAGAACCAGATACATATGACTTCCATTTTGCATTAGAAACACAAAATACATTGAAATAATTGAAATCCTTTATATAATTCATAATATCATTCTTAAAATCATGTGGAATAGAACAAAAGTAAAGGTTGAGATTAGATTCTCAACAAGTATTACATATAATAAGAATATATCATTAGTAAATAGGGATAATCATTATTTAAAGGTAAATAACTTAAAAACCATGTCATTTTATCAATAACTTGAGAATAATATGAATCCATGGATAATATCAAAACATTAATATCTTGTATTATAATAATTTATTTATAGATGAATGAAATTATTAATTTTAGACATCATGATATTTATACCCTCAAGGAATTATTCGAAGATAAGTCAGACGTTGGGTTGGTATACATTAGAAACACTTTTAATTTTTTAAACTGAATTTTCTCATGAGATATACAGATGCAATGAGGGGAAATATAATTCAAGGACCCATCCATCCTTGTGTGTCCAATTTATTCCAAATATAATAAATAATAAACTTAATTCATTAACAATATGGCTTATTGAAAAATATCTATATTGAATAAAGAATATGTAATATCAATATTTCCCCAGTCAATCAAATAACTTTCAAAGTAAAGTACTATATATAGAAATGATATATATTTTAAGGAATAATCACATCCATGATACAATGAATATAGATATTTAAGAGAAGTTTAATTTTCAATTATCACAATAAACTAAATGTTTTATGATAATGTTAACAACTACAAAATTAATTAGATGTAATATATTTTTTTGTGATAACATTAAGTATTTTGGAAAATTAAATAAAATAGAAAAAGAAAAATTTAAAATTTTTTAAAAATATTTTGATTTTTAAAACTATTTATACTTGTGGAATAATACTAATATCATAAAATGGATATGTCGGTGGTAAATTCCATTAACACTATATACATTAAAATGAAAAATTCATTTTGAATTTTTGTAGAAAGGGACAAAAATTACTATTTTGTAAAAATTTAAAAATATTCCTATAAAACATTTTAAAAAATATAATATTAATTAAAATGATCTTAAGAAATAATTTTATTATATAAAATTACCTTCTTTAAAAAAAGTATGAAAAATATGGATATGGAATAAAAATGTAGTTGATCAAAATGGGAAATAAGATCGACATCTCCTATAAATGCTTCACTACTTGATACAAGTATAAAATAATGTAAAAGTTAGAAGAAAACGTGTAAAATCCTTAAATATATTGAGGATAATAAAATAGGTGGGGTTTGTAAATAATATTCCATAATATTTCTTTAATTAATATTAATGCAGTCCTAAAAAATAGATTATAAAATAAATCATTACATATATGGAAAATTTAAAATTATAACCCCTTGAAATATTAAAATTCAATTTAAATTATTAATAATCATGAGTAAATAGGTATTAATGATTAATATATCAATGTGGAGGTATATATACCACATAAATTGAATAGGTGTATAACAAATATGCATCACTAGCGTGTAAATTGAGATAAAATCTATTACCTCATGTTCGAATTGCCTCATGAGTTATTTTAAATTCATGTATAATAAATTTATATTTATTATACTTATGTACCATAACCATATAAATATCTATAATGTAACATATGATCCAATTATAACATTTTATCAACCATTTATTGACAATATTTTATTATTAACATTATTTCGGTTGTTAACTACTTTGTTTTTCATATTTTTTGGTTCATTTGTTTAATTCCTTATATCATTATCATGCTTCCATTAAAATAAATTTTTTATTAAATATATAAATATAATATATATTTATTATATATATATATTTATATAATCATCACTAAAATATATATATTTATAGAAAAATACATTATATCATTCATGGTGATGGTAGATTGTATATACGCGTGAACGTTGTATTCACTTTTCGATGGATAGAAAAAAATTATGTTAAATAATAAGTCAACTTTATAGGATCATTTTTATATTATATATTCATTAAATCTATCATTTTTACCATCCATGTTATGTATAAAGTAAAAACAAATCACACCACTTCATTGAGTTGGTAGTCCACATGTACACATAGGCGATGTTATCATTTTACAAAGGATTGGAGAATAAGAAGATATATATGAAATTATATTTTTTGAAGAAATTTTATTTTTTAAATATCATATATATTCATTAGTTTCATTATTAAAACCATCCATGTAAAGTGTTTATGGGGAATGAATTAATCCACTATGGAAAAATGGTAATTTGTACATATGCAAGAATGATGTTTAAATTTTTGTACGATGAAAAATAGATAGAATATAGTTTTCCATAAAAATAATAACTTATGATTATATTTATGATACTTTAGTTATTAGTTTAGTATTTTTACATCACATTAATATTTAGTAGAATAAAAATAAACATCAAAGAGTCAGTAAGGATAATATTCACTACTTCACTCGACTACCTTTAGATATCCTCTTAAGGGACTTAGGGTTAGTCTTTTGGATGGCATAAAACAGATATATCATTCCTATGTATGTTTAAAATGGGATTTTTAAGGGTTTTGTTGAGATATATGTAGGACCCCGGGACACCCTGAGAGGGGAGGGGTAAATCAGGGTGTCAACTTTTTCTTTTAATGTGATAGATATTGTTCCCATGTTGGTAGGAACTTGTTAAACCTGTATGATGGATATGAACAGAAATAAAACATTCAGATGTAGAGAGATGACATAGCACTTTTTACATGGTTCACCACTAAGTGATAAGTCCAAGAAGCATATGATGACAGGTTTTTGGTCCTACCAAATTCCACTATACTTCACTAGATGTGGATTACAAAGGTTCGGGCATAGTCACTCTGTCCCAGGCTCACTGCCTTTACAAAGATTCAGCGATGGCTCACTGCCCTTGGTGAAGTCCCACTCTATTTATAGATGTGAAGTTCTATTATTAATTGCAAAACAATACATACTCTATTGCGTGTAGATGCTCTGTTGAAGTCCAACTCTCGCCTATAGTAAAATCTCACTTCCCTTCAAGGGTACTGAGTAATCTCCCAACTTTCACGCAGCTCAAAAAAATTGGCACGCTTCCTTAATGCCTGGCGCACAGGTCTCATGCGCGGCACAAATTCGGCATGCATGTTCAAACTGGCGTGCAGGTCTCAACCAAACACATGCGTGACACCGAATACTTCAACTTCAAACCTGTGCGACTCAATTCCGTTCTCACCCAAACTGTCTTGGGCGCGCAGCCAACAACTGGCGCGCAGCCCCTACCATTGCAGCCCAACTACGACTTGCGCGACTCAACTACTTGTGCGACAGGAGCTCAAAAAATATATATGTCATGAACTATGTTCCAAATGAGGAGGGGTGGTCCTTTATTTATAGGAAAACTGGACCTCTTGTGCGGTGGCGCGCAAGTGTCCTCGCGGCACGCATGTCCCGGCGCGCAGCTCCAACTACCCTAGCCACTATCGTGCTACTCACATGTCTGACCAAACCAATACTTACATGAACCTCTTTTCTTTTCCATATTTTTATGTTATGATCATGAAGAACAATAGGCGTGCAAGTTTCCAAACATCCTAGGCACCGGCACGGAAGTCACTCCTCGGCACGCAGGTCACTTGCGCGACCCAACCAATACTTTCATAACCCTTATCCTTTTTCCATTTTTCCATGTTATAATATTGAAAAACACTAGGCGTGAAAGTTATATCTCCTTTAAGTACATGGAGCGAAGGTCTCTTTTCCCAAATCGCATTTCTCCATTTGTCGATTTTCAGGCCCAAAAATTTGGAAAATACTGAAAAAACGTGCCGCCATCAATGCTGATATCTGCTTGACCAATATGAGCACTTTGCTGGCACACATTATGAACTTCCTCTGAGTATTGACAACAAACACAAACCATACTCCAATTCATGCATAGATGACCATGGTTCCAACAATATATAGGTCAATGTGGTGTGGGGAATTTAGAGAAAAGGGTTTCCTTTTATAAGGGAGAGAAAGAACACATTGGGAATTTCTAAATTGACTAAAAAATAATAAAGTCACTAATAAGAAAACTGATTTGAAATGCATAGATGTTTGAATAAAAATATTAATATTTTTAAAAATACTTATCCAATGAAAATTAGATAGGTGTTTTTTCATTTCAAATATTATATTTTGGTTTTAACCCTCGGTTAACCAATTTTAATTTGAACTTAGATAATTAATTTTTAAATATTAAAGGGTTATAATTTTGATTATGAGAAAATAATTACTTCATAAATTGAAAAAGGATGAAATTTTTTTTCATATAATTTCCAAATTCATTTATTTCAATATTTTTTATTATTTTGAAATAATTTAATCAAACATTATTTTTATAAAATATCTATAATTTATGTCTTTATAATATTCATTTAATTTGAAATTAAAGACATAAAGAAAAATATGTAATTTGAATATATATCATTATCGAAACTCACATAAATCATATCTATATATAAAATTTGTGGGACACTATAAATCATCCAAATTGTATTAATTTTAATATTTTTAAAATTATTTAATTTATTTTTCTATTATCTAAATAAATATTGTGTCGTCATTATGTAGATGTTTAATCTATTTATTCGATAACTAAAAATTTAAAATGAATAACCATTTTTAAACAAAAAAATATCTCTGAAATCAATTTTTATAAATAATCATAAGTTATATTTATCCTTTTTGTAAAATATTATATATATTAAAATAAATAAAGTGACATTTTCTGGTTTATCTTCTACTTAAATATGATAATGGTCAAAAAATAAATATGGCACCAAGTGTCGATATATTAAATAATTTTGTGGAAATATCTGACATCCACTCATCCATTAGGAAAAATGAATGTCATTTGGATACTTTTTTTCCTTATCATATTATTTCTAACCTGAATTAATTGATTTACCATTATCATTTTGAAAATTATTTACAATGGTTATTATTCATAATGACTAAGAATTAAAGAGACGTATTTAAAGAAATTATATAACCTGATTCCAAATATTGAATATATTTTTTAATATTCATGTCATATAGGTTATAGAAATTAATTTTACTATATGTTCACAAAATAAAATAAAAAACATTTTATAGAAAAAATCATTTTTAAGATGAACAATTAACTTATATTAAAATTGTGAAAAATGATGATTATATTTTTATTATTATAAATATATTATATCTTATTTAACATTAATAAAAAATAAAAAAATATATTATGACTTTAAATTACATTATTTAATGAAAATAATTTACAGAATTTGAAATGTTGTTATAATTAACTATTCCGAAAAAGAAATCAATCATTTCTGAAAAATCCAAAAATCACTACCTATGTTAATTTTGATATGTTGAATTCAAAAAAGAAGTTCACTTTTATAATAAAATATCAAAAATTGGAGGAAATTAAATATATTATATTCTCACAAAATGTAATAAAAACATTTTTCAGGGAAAATATATTTTTGATGCATATAAAGTCCTTAATGAAAATTGTGTACTTATTTACCAATATATTTTATTAATCTAAAACCATTATAAATAATTTTAAAAATGATAATTCATATTAATATGAACAGTTTGAACAAATAGGTTATAAAATTTACTTTTAAATAATAATATTTTAATAATATATCACAGTTTTTTTAAACTATGTGTTGAATGTAATTCAATCTATCAAATGTTTTTAGAGAGAAATATATTACAAAACCTCAGGGTGTTGCAGTTTTTTCCTATGATGGAAAGACAGATGGTGGTGTGTATAGTGGTCTTTGGGATGACACTGGGATTGATAGAGTTTTTCGATGCTGGCTTGCCCGTTAATGCGTAAAAAGATAAGTTTCTTGTTGGTAAATGTTTTCTTGTTGGACAATTGGCTAGGTTTTTTTTTTTTTACACATTCCTTTCCCAATAGATTAAAAAAATAGTTGTTCTTGGCCAATGAATTATTTATGGTTGATTTGGATGAGTCCAATAGTACCTGGAATTATGAAATATTAATGAATATCAAATGATTTAATCAATGGGATTGAGATTTCGATGGTTGAATCAGAAAAATTGGCTGGTAATTATATTAAATTTATTGTTCAAACCCTAAATTAATTGAAAATATCCTTGAAATATTTGTGTTCCTATAGGTTGTCTAGTACTATGTAGTGGCCACCAGTTTTTCAAGAGATGATAGTTGAAGTTTAGGGTAAGGCTGGATAGTTTCCCATAGTGTAGTTTTGAGTAATATGTATTTTTTATGCGATGTGATTTCATATGCTACACCACCCATATCGACATGGATACCACACCCAGTGGAATCACTAGGGTTTTCCCCAATATCTAGGTTGGGAAGGATGGTTATATGGAGTCCCCCTATCCTCTCTCTTTTCTATTGTGATTATTAAGTATCTATATGCACATAGGCTTTTTTCTTGTATATGTGTATAGAGGAATGTATTGGTTTATAGTTATTTCAGATACATATACCTACAGATATAATATCTTAAAGATGATTATAGGTATACTTCATACTGGATATAATGGATTAAGGTGTAATACATGAAATATAGGATGTGGTGGATGATGAAAAACTACATGGATAATATCTAGAGGTGAGGATATTGATGATGATATTATGTGACACAAAGGGTGTGGGTTGTTATTGAGTTTCCTTTGACACTGGTTTATTATTGGATAGATATGAATCAAGAATTTTGATAATGGGGAATAATAAAAAAACTCGTAGAGAAGTTATAGTGGAGTACATTAAATTTTATGTTATGGTGGATATTATATAATTACCTATTTGCAATAACTGGTGAGAGATCCATGGTAAAGCTGATAATATATCATAATGATTAATTACTGAGATAGTTTCATTATTTATTCACTTGGATTTAATATGTTTTCTTCACTTTTTCACAAAACTATTTTGGGTGGATCATATTGATTATACTAGTAATACTCACCCTAAATTTATATTAACTATTTTCTAGGTTCACTAGAGCTAATTGGTTGTTTTGTTGGACATTACAAGCTTGTGGATTGTTTCAGGAGTTGTTCAGGCTTTAAGGCTACTAGTGATGACTTTATTTTTGTACTTATAGTTTTTTTTTGAATTTATTAAGTTGTATGACCTTAAATACTTATTTTGGGATATTTTATTTAATATGACGAAGAGTTTTTTGGTTGTATCGTCATATCTATCATTCCTCACGTTCTTATCATAGGGTAATGTTTCTCTTTCAGGTGTACAATATACCCGTAGTACTACTCACTATCTCATTGCCTATGGAAGGAATTATTTGGTCTCAATAATCATCCTTCCCTCATTGATATCCCAAGAAGAGTATCATTGGGGGTAGGAGTCCTGAAAAAATTACTAGAATTTTTAAATTTGGCTGCATTGTGGAATCCATGAATTTGAACATCTTTTAAAAAAAATATAAAAATAAATTAAAAAATTAGAAACCTAATACAAATTTTAAATTCGGAAGCTTAAGATATAATTTATTGAATGAAATATGAGTGAAATAAGTTGTATTTATAAGAAGTATAATTATTATATTAGTATTTTAATTGTAACCAGTATTTGGAATATAAATTAACCATTGAGAATGGTACAATATCTCAAAATCAATATTTATCAATAATAAAAATATATAATTATTATAATTTTATAAAATGGTTTCCCAAATTAAAAAGTTCCATTTTTTGTATAACTGTAACTTTTTTATTAAATAATATTAACATATTTTTATCAAACATTAATTTTAAATAAAAATTTTAATTTTATATTTAACTTATTTAAAATTTATTTTAATTAAATGGACATGAATTTTGGAATCAACAAATCAAAATTATATTAGAGGATGTTTTTGTATTGTTCAAAACAAATTAGTTTAGATGAATAGCAATAATACACTTTTTGTGTATATCATAATTTTTATGGCATCATAATGATTTCAAAATAACTCAATAATTTCTTAAAAATTTTCCCTAACTTATTCAAGATTTATTAACTAAAATTATGAATTTAAAAATAGTAAAATTAATTTCCAATCCTAGAAATGAATTTAAAAATTCTAAATGACATTTAATTCATATAAAAAGGTATTTTTGCAATGTTTTCATTAAATTAAATATAAATATGATTTCATTCGATTTTTTAGTATTTAAAATTTAATAAAATTGGTATTTTATTATTAAATACTATTATATATTAAAATAATAAAAACATTTCTTAGTTTGGATAAAAATAAAAATTAATCAATATTTTGATAAATAAAACACCTCTTTATTTCACCTATAAATACACGTATTATACAACAACCATAAGGTTCTATTGGATTTAATGATAATATATTTTATAGAGTACTTATCTTTTTAATGGAGTTATAGTGCCATATGGGGGGATTTTCATTATGTATTTTTTATTACATAGAGTTGATGATATGTTTCTAGAAAATTTGAAAGTGAGATGTAGGTGGATAGGCATTGGAAGTCATGCTTCGAGAGTCGGGGAAATAATGGGAAATGGTATTTGAAGTATGAATTATGATGTTGAATTTTTCATACTATTGATTGGATGATCATTGAATTTTGAGGTTTTTGGATAATGAATGATGGAAATATTGATGATGTGAAATGTTTTAAGACGGTTGATGGAGTTTGGATAAAAATAGTGGATGTTTTTTATTGATGAAGGTTCATAATTGAATGTTTAATTGATTATCGAATGTTTGATGAAAATATATTTAATTGTTTAAATATAATTGATTAATTTGGTGGTTTTAATGATGTATCATTTTGAATGAAGGTGAAATATTTGACCATGATATGTCATGTTCAATGGGAAATCATTATAGATGTTTGGAAGTTATTGAAGCTCAATTTAGAGGTAGTAAGAAAATTATATTCCACAACATAGGAGGATAAATTGTATTACAAATAATAATAATTCTAATTACACTAGAAAGGTAGTGATAATCATACTGAAATATATAGCCACACTGTAGAATGATTTTCATATATTGATCCATACCATAGAGTCATGTTACATCATGGAGGGTCTAAATTTTAGAGATCGAAGGAGTTCTAGGAGGTATTTTGTCATGCTAGAGATTCAGTGGTTTAAATTACACATTAAATGACTAAGATGTAGTCATAATAAAAAATAATACATTTATGCTGCATACCAAGATCACGCTTGTAAGACCCTGATTTTTTATGAATAAATTTTTATTGAATAAATTATAATTCATTGATGGATTTCATTGTGTTCTACACAAAGATAGGTTTTATTTATATGAAAAACCTATACATTAACTATACAAAAAATGATTTGGTCTTTTGTTATATCCAATAATATTTGTACTTTTTTACACACAATACCATGTTTATCTTGTGTTACCCGCAACACCAAGTTCATACAAAACGTGTCATTCTACTAAAATATTATAATTTAATATAGAAATTATCAGCATTATATTGGAATTAAGGGTATGAATATTATTAACTTCATTATAAAATTCTAGTTTATACATGGGTATAAAATGAATTCTTTGGTAACCAAACAATTATAAATTAAAATAAAACCATTTTTAAAACAAAGGCAAATCGTTCCTAAAAAACTATTTTTACATGCCCAAGTGTGTTGTATGTGAATAAATTAACCAAATAAATTTTGGTTAATTATTTTATCTAAATTTTTATTTTATATATTAAATAAATTTTTTTAAATTCATATTATATTTTATAGAAAAGATGTAAGAAAATTTTTTTAAATAATAACATAAAAAATATATTACGGTAATTTTTTCTATTTTTCAGAAAAATTTCATTTTTTGTCGAATAGTGAAAAATACTAAATTTTAATTGAAAAATACCCTTTTGATTAAATAATTTATAGTGTTAAATTATATTTTTATTTGATTTTAGAATATAATTTTCTAAATTAAATTAATTTAATTTATGTCATTTTAATCAAATTCAAATTCAAATTATATATAAAACATTTAAATTTTTGAACGTTTTCACTTTAGATACATAT
Organism: Viscum album; assembly: GCA_963277665.1. NCBI lineage: Eukaryota > Viridiplantae > Streptophyta > Magnoliopsida > Santalales > Viscaceae > Viscum > Viscum album. The sequence continues at coordinate 1,060,859,275 of OY728125.1, forward strand.
TTTTTCATCGATTTTGCAGGATTAATTTTAAATTAATTTTTTTAAACTTGTATAAATTTAAATTATAAAAATAGATTAAATATATGGAATCATTATAATTTATAAATTATAATAATTACATATTAATTTTTTACCATAATGATTAATGATAATAATTACATGTAATCATAACAATTAAGAGAAAAATGAGTTTACTAAGGGAATAATCATTAATCTTAATTGAAAAATGACCAATAATCTAATCAAAAACCCACTAAATGGAAATATTTATACTTTATAACTTCTTTTATTTATATTTTTTCTATCATTGTATCCACATTAAATTTATAAAACATGGTTTCATTTCTCTCTATCAAAAATATAAAAGTTTACCACTCACCTCCCTTATAAAAGGCCACCCCCTCTTCCCCTCTCTTGACACCTTCAAAAACAATTGGATTAGAATATACCTGACCAAATAACTTATACATTATCCTATATTAATCCTAGAATCCATATATATGGAATAAATCCAACCATTTATGTCCTTCTGTGCAAACCAAAAGAGAAAACCCGAAGAAGAAGTAACATTCATAATTGAACGTTTTGGTTTTAGGTCTTCCTCAAACCCCTTTAATTATTTTTTATATCATGGTTACATGATAATATCAGTATATTAAATAAAATTAAATGTTTTTATGTTAACTTAATATTTTATAATTAACCATGTTTCCATGAAATAGGGTAAAAATCATAGTTCACGTGTAAGGCGGACTACCACCTCACGAACCAATGTCATTCATTTTTTCATTACCACCTATCATTATTGAGAATAATGACAGTAATACTATTTATATGTGATATTTGTTGTGTTTGTTATTTTATTATTATTTGGTAATTTTAATATCACCCAAACCATTATGCTTTCCATTTTTTGGGAATATGATAACGTCATTAGTGTGTATGGCAGACTACCACCTCCCAAAGTGATGTGATTCATTCAGTATATACATGAATTTTATTAAGGAATGATTTAATAAAAATATATTATATATAAGACATAAAATATATTCTATAATGAAAATATAATTTATAATTTCCTTTCTTTTATTTTGATAACAGAATGGAAATAGTGTTCATATGTACGTACGACCTACCGTTTCCATGAAAACTGTGTTTCATTTCATATTTCTAACTTTTATAGTTTATTATAGATGAATATATACTAAATATATAAGATATTTATGTTACGTTTGTCAATCTTCATATGATTAAATAATTTTTAAGTTAAATGACCAAAATTATAACAAATAAAACATATATGAAAAACAAATCTATTACTACCAGAAAAGTAACTTTTATATGGAATTGGTAATAAATAGGTAATAAAAGTTCATAATAAAATAATATATAGTATGATATAAATTAATATGGTTAATTAATAGATTTATAATAAAATTATGTTTATTATATTATAGTTTTGTATTATTTTGAAGGAATCTAAGACTTATGGTCAGGGACTTATGTCTCAGTTTTTTACTTTTGTGAGACACATGCAAGATTCACAAACATTCTCTTCAATGTGGAGTACATAAAAACCATAACAATAATTTGTGATTTTTATACAAAAATTTATTTAAATTTACATATCCATTCGTGGTTATCTCTTTCATGGCATTTACAATTCAAAATTTACAAAATTGATAAACATTTTTTTGTCTCAATTTTTCTTCTTTGAGATGTATAGTATGATGTGCACCAATATTTTTTCATGAGGTTTATATACACCCTTTTGAATTGAAAAATAATTTATTTATCTATACACATGATGTTTTAAGTACCATTTTATGTTATTCTTTCATGGGTATTATGATTCAATGTTACCAAAGAGGTAATGATTTTATGTCCCTATCTCATTGTTTATCGGGATTGTTTATGATTATGGAACCAGTGATAAAATATTATGATCTATATCTCAATATTTATAATCATTTTTATTATCCCATTTTTATTCATGAAATATTAATTTAATTTTGCCACTTTTTCGTTCTTTGGTCATTAAGATAATTAGTATTCTGCATTTAATAAAAATACGGAATTTTTTTTCTCTGCTGTCATAAATTTGATTTATTCAAAACCTATGTTTTATAGAAATGAATTTCAATTTTTTACAATTGTATTTTAAGATCATTTTTAAAGAAAACGATTTTGAAAATGTTTTATTTTTGAAAAGTGTTTAGAATTGTTTTCATATCTTCCTTTATATGATTTCACAGTTATTTTCAAAGAAAAATGGTTATCAAACTTTTTTATTTTATAAATATTTTTCAAATGGGAAATGTTATTTTCCTCAATAAATGTTTTAAATGTTTTTTAAATATTAGTTTATTATCTTTTAATTTTTCATTCAATTAAAAATATTGTAAAATTATTTTATTTTTTAGAAAGATATTTTCAAGGAAAGGTTATTTTCATTAAAAAATGTTCCCATGTGATATTTAAAAATACTTCTCTATATAAGATTATGTCCTTTGATGTAGTTTATGATTTATTGGGGATATAAATCAAGGGAACCATTATATTTCTTTATTTGAATGGTTTATTTTTATGATTAATTTTTCTTATAAAACCCACTAATCTTCCTTGGGTAATACCACGATGAAATGATTGAGAAACCTTCTTTTTTCATAGGTTATGCTATAATGAAATGATTATAAACCCTGTCTTCTTTTCATAGGTTAGGATATGATGAAATATTTATGATACCCATTTCATTACTTGGGTTATGATATGATTAATTATTATAATCCTATCTCACATAAATTTATAATTATTATGTGATAGGTGGAACCAATATCTCCCTCCAATGCATTATGTAAATATTTATATATCTAATGGGATAGAAATGGATGCAACTGAGATTAAAACTAGTGATGTAATACATGAATTCCACTAGGGATGTTGGTGTTTATTACCAATGAGGTGTATCCACCTATGTGTTAACATGATTACATGTTTAAAACGTTATGAATGAACCAAATTACACGTTCACAATGATATGTGTGAACCAGATTACATTTTTACATTATTTTGCATGGACCTGGTTGCATGACCGTTAGTTTATGAGAGGGCCTAATTTCACATCCATAAGTTAATGAATTGACTTATTCAAATTTACTCGTGTTCACAATTCTATAAGAAGATTTTTATGCCGAAAATTCCATGTCATATACTAAGTTTATATTCTCATGGGTCATGTTTTTTGGTTATATTATGAATCATTTATTATAAATTGATAAAATGTATCCCATGAATCATGAATATGATCATTGATATAAAAGGAATGGTTTTAAATTTTTATCCTCATGTTCTCATGCCCTTAAATTCATATTGCACTTATGTATCGCTTATGTTAACCCTTACTAAGAATATGAGCTCACCCTTAATTAGTTTTAATTTCCCTCATGTAATGAAGAATGGTTATATATAAATTATTTCTCTTAAGAGTGTTAAATTGGATGATTTTTTGGGAAACACTAAATATCATTCACCAGATTAGAATATTATATTCCATGTTTTCAAATCCATTAAAGTATTACAGTCATCAAAAATGTAATTTTGTATTGTATTAAATAGTCCTATAAAAAGTAGAAATATCCATGTTTGAAAATCATGGGTTGCTATAATTATTATCAAAGGAAAGTTCTCGAAAAACTTTGGAAATGAAGATGAGAAAAATTTAGTGAGATCCATATGGAAATATATAACAATATGTCTAGGGATGTCTCTAAGGATATGTTTAATGATGAGACACATTATATGAAAATGTCATGGAATTTTGTTAAAGGATATAGATAGTAGTTTCCTTGAAATACATCCACGTTGGGATACTACAAGTTGATGTGGTTCACAAATAGATGTGACTAAAGGTAAAAACCCTGAACACATTGTATTTATTTGGACTTGATCGGTATGTTTTTTAGGTCAACAGGACTCTCTAGACACCAAGTTTGACAATCCTAGGGCATGTTATTTGGAAATTAAAAAACTCTTTATAAACCATAATGAAGGATTCAAATAGATGATTCCCAAGAATAACCTAGGATGAACATAAGTTCTCATAGATTAATAAGTAGGTGTTATGATTTAGAAATTGTATAATTTATTTTTCATTATTATTTAGTTTTATTCTAGGCTAAGTGTTTCTAAGGATATCCGTTCAAGTTTTTTTCAATGGCTTCAACTTGAGGGAACCATGTTAATGAGGAATGAAATGTATAATGAAATTATTATCCTCCTAAACAATTGGATGTTAAGGGAGATGGAATGAAAACTATTATTTCTATGATCACAAATAATTATCAACACATAAATCATAATGAACATCCATATAAGAAAATGAGGGGATAACATTATATTTAGTTCTTCACGAGTCATCACCCACCTTTTTTCAGTGGTTCTGGTGATCCGTTAGCTTCATAAAAATATATCAGGACCACTAAGAAAGATATTTTCAATTATCCAGTGTTCAAAACATGAAAAAGTCACTAAGGATTTATAATATTCGTAATGTGAGTTAGATAAATGTTGGAATCTTATTAAAGAATAAAACTCAATGATATGAAATTGACTCTATAAAGTGGGATGAGTTTAAAATATTATTTTTTAATAATTAATTCCCTTGTATTCTTCATACAAAAAAAGAAAATCAATTCCGAGAGATTAAGAAAATGGATGATGAATCTATTTGTTAATATGAAGAAAATTTTAGAAGACTTTTGTGGTACTCTTTATGTATTATAATTTATCCTCAAAGAATTGTTGACCAATCCTTTAGAGGAATAAAACTGAATATATTAAGGGAATTAAATATAGGGCACAATATATGCTATGAATAATTTTTTTGATGTACATAATAAGTGAAAATGGAAACTCCACACCCTATTAGTTCTGATGATAAGAAATGTAAAATGGAATTCTATAAAAAATCCAATGAAATTTGACATATATGGAAGAAATAGTTTCATACTCCAACTTCTCAAAAATGTGGGAAGGAGCACTTAGGTGAGTTCCGAAAAGGAACAAAAAGATGTTTCAATTTTGGGAAGCATGTTCCTTGAGAAAAAAATGTATAAGTGATGTGAAGATGTAAATATTGAAATGACTACAGAGAGAGCTAAAAAGAATACACCACCCACAGTTTAGTGTATCAAGTGTTGGAATTTTTTACATTATAATAATAAATAAATCTATCTAGGGGAAACTATTAATGATAAACCACAAAAACCTATGAAGAAAAAATGTAAAAGGGAAAGCTTATGTGATCATAATGGATTATATGAACCATGATAATTATGGAAAATTATTCTCCCCACCTTAGTTGAGAATTTCATGTATGGTTTTGTATGAATGATCCCTATATAAATATTATTATTCATACTTTAATGAAATTTAATTTGACTACCTACACGGATTCTAGAATAATGAAATCAGATATTCTATCATTACCAGGATGAACCCATGCTTCCAATGAAATTTTTTTTGTATAAGATAATAGATTACATAAGGAATAAAAGGAAAATATAATGAATAACATCAGAAAGGTTGTATGAGTATGGTTACATTGCTTATGTTAAAGATACTATAGATGAAAAGTGAAAGGAAAGAGGTATTAGGGAATAAGATACGAAAGCCTAATTTATCGCTAAATTATGAAGTGTAATAATTGAAGTATTTATGTATTTAAATTATAGAACTATTATATATATATAAGAATTTTTTGTAGAGGTATTTCATTAAGGATTTTCAACAATAGACTAAATGGTACTGATGGACTAGAAAATTCATTTAATGGAAATATGATTTTTTGAAGAAGGGAAAACAAACATTAAAGTGTTCCAAATGCTTAGATAATATTTTTTGGATAAATTCATTTTTGGATCTGAATAAGTAAATTAGACTGTACTAATTACCTTGGAACTGATAAATTTTTTGTTAAAAAATTACTTTCTGCTATCATGTATGCAGTTTATGGAAATTTTTTGTATAAAAAATATATATAATAATATTTTGAATAAGGGAAAAATGCATGTTTTCAATAATTATTTTTTGTATTTAAGTTTATTATCATGTTTTAAGAGAATACACATTGAAGGTATTCACATGTTGTGTATGTTTCAACCAAGATCTATATTATGATATTTGGGGAATCAGTTTTAATCAGTTTTGACAAAATTATGTGACCTAATTTCTATAATTTTGGATTTTTATCTTTCAAAATAGTCAATATATTAACCATTTATGAAATTATTTATGTTGGAATTTGAATGAGGTTTCGACAATTAGTGTATTATTCTATATAAAAAATATATGTGGTTACTGGATAACATGTTCTTAGCTTTTTTGAGAAGATAACTAAATATAGTCGAAATAAATTTGCATTTTATCTATGAATATTATGATCCATTAGTGCTTAAGGAATAAAAAATTCACCTGATTTTATTAGAGTATTAGGTGATGTTAAAATTGATCATGGAACAACTATACGGTGATATTGGGCTTGTAAAATGGAAAATAATAAAGTAAATTTATCATCTTATCCAAATTCCTCGAATATAAGAAAATGGGTCTTGAAATGAAATTATTTAAGGTTATCATAATTTCTTATGATATCAATGGCCTTTTTAAAAACTCTTTGATTTATGGATTTTTGACCATTAACATTATCCTAACCATGTAATCTATCACTCTCCATCAGTATTTGGGTGTTAGTTCTACATCCATGAATTCACATCCCATCAATGTTCTCCTTTTTGGAAACCAAGTTTTGAGTTACTTTGGGAAACCGTTATATTTTTGTCATTCCATTTTAAATGAATATTTATTATTCATTTTTATGATGTGGGTTTCTATAAAGGTAACTTCCAATTACTATACCCTTAATGACGTAGAAAACTTTTGCGGGAAAAATTAATTTTAAGGGGGCGTGGAATGTAATACCCTGTGTTTTTATGAATTAATTTTTTTGGAAAAATTACATATATTCGATGTATTTCATTACACAGTACACCAAGTCATTATTTATTTATTTAAACACTAGAGTAGAAAACATTTTTTATGGCGGTTATTTTTTATTTTTTACATCGCCTTTTGGCCAGTGTTATTACGGGAGACATTATAAACACTATTTTTTACGTCAGTTATTTTAAAACCGACGTAAAAACAAAAAATCCGAAGCATTTTTCACATGGGTTCTCAAAAACCGATGTGGAAAATGCTTCAGAGTCATGATTTATTATGTTGGTTTTTAAATAACCAATGTGGTATACACTTTATTACATTGGTTATTATATAACTAACGTAATAAACTACACCTCTAACACATTTATCACGTCGGTTATTGATTAACTGACATGAAAAAGAAGTTTATCGAGTTGGTAATTTTCATGAACAATATGATAAACTAGTCTGCCGAGAGTTTTTTCAAGTCAATTAAATATAAACGATGTGAAAACATATATACTATGTCAGTTGTAAAATAAAAAATGTAAAAAACTATTCCATTACAATAATTACATCGGTTATGAAATAACAGATGTAAAAAACCATTCCCATTCATTTGTTACGTCGGTTTTTAAATAAACGATGTTAAAACCCATCACCATGAATTTTATACGTCAGTTATAAAATAACTGGCATAAATACCATTTTTTTAAATAAAACCATTCAACCATAACTATGCCCTTCCAAATAAGACCTGAAACAAGCAAAAAATAGAATAAAACCAAACCAAAACTGCACTATAATAAGTACCATAAAAACATCAAAACTAGACCAAAACAAGAAGAATAAAACTAAAATTCAACATTCACATACATAACATTCAATACATACAATGTCAACTAAAAAAACATAAAACCCCTTGGATATCCCCCCACCCCACTAGACAGCCCAACCAACTGGACAAGCCCCCACCCCCTAGATACCCTCCCACCCCCATTGACCCCCCCCCCCCCCCCGGACAACCCCCCCGACCCCCATGGATAGCCCCCTGACCCCCTAGACACTCTCCCACCCCTGGAAACCCTCCCACCACCCTGGACCCCCCCCCCCCACCCCTTGAACCCCCCTCAACCCACTGGACATCCCCCTATACAGCCCCCACCCTCTGGATAACCCCCACCCCCAGGACAACCCTCCCATCCTCTTGGAAACCCTCCCACCCCAAGGACACCCTAGACCCCCATTGGATAGCCCTCCAACACCCTTGAATCCCCCCCACTACTGGACACCCCCACACACATATAAACCCCCTACATAGCCCCCCAATCCCATGGACATCCCTCACACCCTCTTGGAAACTGTTTCACCCCTATAGACACCCCCACCCCACTGGACATCCCTCCCACACCCCAAGAATCCCCCCACCCCCTAGACCTCCCTCCAACCGTCATGGACACCCTCCCACCCCCATGGACACCTTGGACAACCCCCCACAACCCTGGACCCCTCCCCCTGGACCACTCCCCCCAACCATCTGGGTATCCCCCCCCCCACCAGCGTGGACACCCACCCACCCTCTTGGACACCCCCACACCCTAGACACCCCCTGGACCCCCCCTGGACAACCCCCACCACCTGGAAATCCCACCCCACCCCCTAGACAGCCCTATCACCCTCTTGGACACCCTCCCACCCCCACGGACACCCTGGACCCCCCCCCCCCCCCCCAATGGACAACCCTCCCACACCCCTGGAAACCCCCACCCCATTGGACATCCACCCTCCCCTAGACACCCCATGGACACCCCTTAGACACCCCCAACCTTCTTGGATAGCCCCCACCCTTGGACATCCCTCCCACCATCATAGACACCCTTCCACCCCCATGGACACCTTGGACACCCCCACCCCACTGGACACCCCTCCCACACCCCTAGAAACCACCACCTGGACACCCCCCAACCCCTAGGCACCTCTTGGACACCCCTCTACCCTCTTGGACAACCCCACCCCCTAGGAAACCCTCCCACCCTCCTGGACACCCTCCCACCCCCATGGAAACCCTTGACACCCCTACCACACTAGAAATCCCTCCTACAACCCTGAACGCCCCCCCCCCCCCCCCACAACACACACAAACACACACCCCTGGACACCCCCCTCCACCCCCACCCCCCCACCCCCCCGCACACACACACACCCCTCGACACCCACTGGACATCCCCCACCTTCTTGGATAGCCCTCCCACCTTCCAAGACACCCTCCCACCACCATGGACACCCTAAATACCCCTACACCACTTGACATCCCTCCCACACCCCTGGAAACCACCCCACCCACTGGACACCCCCAACACCCCTAGACACCCCCTGGATAGCCCCCCACCCTCCTGGACAGCCCCCACCCCCTGGACAGCCCTCCCACTCTCCTGGACGCCCTCACACCCCCATGGACACCCTGAACACCCCCCCCCCCCACTAGATAGCCCTCACACACCCCTGGGAACCCCCACCCCACTAAAAACTCCCCCCCCACACCCCCTAGATACTCCCTAGATAGCCCCACCCTCCTGGACAGCCCCCACTCTCTTGGATAGACCTCCCACCTTCCTGGAGACCCTCCCACCCCCCATGGACACCTTGAACACCCCACCCCACCCCCACCCCACCTAACTGGACAGCCCTCCCACACACATTGAACCCCCGCCCCCACTAGACCCCCCACCCCCTGGATAGCCCCCCACCCTCTTGGACAGCCCCCACCCCCTGGACACCCTCTCACCCTTCTGGACACCCTCCCACCCCCATGGACACACTAGACACCCCCACCCCACTGGACATCCCTCCCATAACCCTAGAAACCCCCACCCCTACAGGACACCCCCCCCCCCAGCCCTGGATACCCCCATACATCACCCCCCCCCCCCCCCACCCCAACCTCCTTGACATCCCCCACTCCCCTGGATAGCCCTCCCACCCTTCTAGACACTTTCCCACCCCCATAGACATACCCAACCCCTAGCCAACCCTCCAACACCCATGTCCCCCCCATTGGACACCCCCCCCCCAGACCAGAATCCATACCAAAAAAACCATCAGAAGTAGACCAAAAAAAAGATTCATAGAAAAATTAAACATTCACATATATAGCTTTAAAAACATACAATTTCAAATAAAAACAAAAACCTAAACCCAAACTAAATTATTACCAAATACACAATTATAATGAATATATTCAAAATTACATTTTACACTACAAACATTCTAAAATCCAATCAAACGTCTAAAATAATTTAACCATTCCACTTGTAAGTGTTTGACATCTTGCGCACTATAGGGTTGAGGGTCATAAAATATTTACAAATTAAAATGATATTATTTAACATGTATAATGAATAAATAAAATGAAATATTATGTAAAATTCTAAAAGGAAATTATACCAGGTCAAAGATCACAAGTTTTCATGTTGTAATTATTTCATACATTAATCTAAACATATAATTTCGGCATTCTATGATGCCTTGCTATTATAGACAATTATTTTTAAATGATTGTAAATTTAAAATATTATTTTCATGTAATACATCAAAAAGTAAAAATTATAAATGGATATTTACCTTTACTTTTACATATTTGATCTTGGCACTTCCTTTCTTTGGGTTTTTTCAAAAGTAGACTTATACCTTGTTAGAAAATACTACGAATGGGATAAATTTAAAATTAATTATAATATATAAAACTATTAATATATTGAAACATACTTTTCCAACATATTATTGAAACATTACCACACATCAACATGGACATAGCATATCCAATAAAGTGTTTTCCCCCTTGGGAAAAAAACTCCTTATATCCAATGGTGACTAATAAAATAAAATCTATGTTTAGTGTTTTTGTGTTAAAATATAATAAACTATTTTCCATAGATATGTTTCATACCTCTCAAAAAAAGTAATCACCCAACATTTTGTGATTATATTCTTTTCAAATATTTCATAAATATTAAGCATTCTTTATTCCTCATCCAATGCATGTTCTTCAGGGGAAATCAAATTTGGGTCCATGAATCCATTTACATCTATCTGGTCATTATTCTCACACATGTTATAAAGATACCTAATATAAAATAGACAAAAAGTATACATTTTTAATAAATATAACATAGGGAAAATTTGTTAATACTTACATGGATAAAGTTTACACCACATTGATGCCCTGCATATCTTTAATAATAGGCTCGCTGATATCATTTTTCACAATCCTCACACTTATTTCATGGAAAAAAGCATGATCTTATATTGGAAACTCATAATTATTCTCCAATAAACTTTATTATCTTAACAATCTATCAATACTAATAGAATATGAATCTTATGTCATAGCCATTTGTCTTTATTGTATTCTATACAATATTTCTTTACCTTTGAAGTATTCCTATAAACATAAATAGGAAAATATATTTCCTTTAAAATTTTAAAAAAACTTAAATAAAATAATAGAATATATAACATACATACCTCTAGGGTAATGAGTTGTAGAGGTCTAGATAGCCAAATTAAAAAATGGTCAGTAATACGTCCAACTGTCATCACCTCATCTGTAGGTAATGGTACTCAAGCTAATCTAACTATAATATCATGTACAGTGACCCTATGATTCTCTACCTATAACTATTGATGATGAATTGTATCTTCTATACAATATACTATCCCATATGCAGCTATATGATGTTGTGGATCACCAACATATAACTCTAAATAAGTAGGAAGATGTGGCGGAATAGTAGCATAAAAATGGTGTCTGTAGGTTGAGGTGGGGGAGTGGAAGCTACTGGTGGAGGTGGAGGATAAATAACGGTGTCTATAGTGGGAGGTGGAGGAGTGGGATCTACAGTCTGAAATTGTCTTTTCATGTCTGCAAACATAGACTTCACTGACTCTCTAATCTTTTCATCCTTCATGGAATTAATATAATGAACTTTAGCCTCCAATAATTCTATTTTTTTATAAACACCCTCAATGGAAGAAGTTGAAGAACGTGGAAACACTTTTCTTTCTGATACACCCATCAGATATCCTTGAACAAGACCAGGATGTTCAGGCTTTTCCAATGTTGTAGATAAAATATCTTTCCTCCCAGCAGCTGTAAATACCCCATGTGAGCTCTGGTCCTCAAGAGAATCATGTATTAATTAATTGAGAATTTCAGTAATGATTCAAATTATAAAAATAATATAGTTAACTTAAATAAATAAAATAAATACCTTATAATCCTCTCAGATATGATTCTCAATTCATCTAAAATATATTTCCCCCATTTTCCTATCTGAGAACTCTTCCATTTTTCATGTCTATATGGAGGGGTGGAGGGGAAACCTCTCCATATATTGATGACTCATCTCTCAGTTTTTGTAATTTTTCCATATCATTTTTTCTTCCAATAATATATACCCTCCCCAAGATAAACTATGATGGTATACATTTTTAGATTGTATCTCCTGATACAATGACCTTTTTTCTCTAAATTAAGAATAAAAAATCATTAACAAAACATTAATAAGATCATTTATATATGAATGATTATAAAATTTTACATTTTCCTTACCAAAAATGAATTTTTTAATTAACATTCAACAGATTGTCTCTATGTGTCTTCATCTATGAAAGGATATATATGACATGGATTGTCCTGAATTCAATAACCAAAAATGAAATCCGATGTGAGGGTTGATTTTAAATCCCTACATCTTCTAGCAGCCATCGATAAGAATTTCTTCTTGAATTCTCCTGTGTCAAAAATATCAAATGTCATATGATAAAGAATAATTCAAAAATATTATACTATAAACAATTAATGAATAGAAAAACAATAGAAAAGGATCAAACCAAAATTGTCTCCCACAAATGAGATATTATCACTTTTTATAAACTTATCCAATCATAAAAAAATGATTACTTTTCTCTTACCCTGATTTGATACAAAACACATAAAATATTTTTCATTTGGACCTCTAGTAATATCATTCTCATCAAACTCAATGAGTATCATCTGGTCCTATGTATAGACAAGTGATAATTTTGGTAAATGTGTGCACCCATGTTTACCAACTCTTGAACTCTTCATTGTTGTTATGGGAGCACATGAGGAAGATTGGGGAATATCAAGAGGATCATGTGAATTTTCCTCCCCAGAGGTATAATCATTATTCTCATCTCTAGTATCCTCTGGTTGATCAACTGATTGATCTGTCATTATTCTTCAAATAAAAAAAAACAAACATGAGTTCCCAAATATACAAATTCATATATTAAAATACTAATGTAAACAGTAAATGGAAAATTCAACTAATTTACTTAATAGTAAACATGGTTAATATGGAAATCATGTTAAAAAATAGTAAACATGGTCAACATGGTAAACATGGTAGTGTAATTTTCATTCAAAAAAATCAATAAATATTTAGGTTACGTAAAGAAAAACTATGTTAAATAATGGTAAACATGGTAAACATGGTAATCATCATAAACAAGGTAAACAAGGTAAACATGGTAGACATGGTGGACATGGTAAACATGGTAAAAATAGTAAAATAATTTTCATTCAACAAAAATAATAGATATATAATTTACATAATGCATAACATGATAAACTAAACAAAACAAAATTAAAATAAACATAAACATATACTTTTTTGTTTTAATGTGTGTTTTAATAAAGAAAACAATTATAATATCAAACATTTTATGAAAATATTAAATTTAAACAATAAATAAACATATGTTACATGTAATATAAGTAATGTACAAATGGATTGTTTTCCCAAAATCCTTCATCATGAACATTTATTATGGCACAAACCATGTGTTCAACATGCTCATCATTATGTTATTCTAATCATTCTGTGGAAGTAGGTATCTCACATAAATCATCATCTTCATCAAGCTTATCCTCACCAACATATTGTTTTACCCTTGTAAAACAATAGACCATAGAATATCTGATTGATCAACTACATAGAAAATCCGATTTTCATGTGTAACCATTATAAAAGAATCTGATGTATTCCAATCTATTCAGATTATCAAATTTTATTCAAAATTCATTGTGTTTGAAACTATTATTAACGATAAACCATTTTTAGTTAAAAACAAGTACATTTATTTTAATGTAATCAACATCCCATAATTCTTCAATGACTCCATAATATGCACCTAAGGCAGAAATCGGGTTTTTTTCATTAGAACTCGAAAAATGCAATACTTATTCATACACACATAAACCACTATTCCAAACTACCGTTCTGTTGTCATGATCTTTCATATGAAATGTATATCCCTTAATGTCATACATGTACCATGTTATCATATTTAAACTTGGACCACCCACTAACCATATTAATGTCTTTGATACATCTGATCTATTATGTAAGGTCTTTTTAAACTATGATAGAAATGTTTTAGTGTGCTCATTCAAAATCCACATTTCTTTTTTATATGGATAATGTTGCTTCAAATCATTAATATTCAATGTGACATACAATTTAGCATCAACTATGTTATTTAAGATATATAATTCTAACTTCTTCATCTGTACAGTTGATAAAAATTTGAATTTCAAGCCATGAATCCCATTTCTATCTTTATTTACTCATTCATGGTGAGATGGATGAAAACCTATGATCTTTCCATAGCCAAGTATCTTGTAAAAAACTATAAAACCTCCTCATAAATATACTTTTTAATAATGGAGGCTTCAGGTAGATATGGATTGTTTACATACCCCTTAAATATTTTCATATACCTTTCAAAAGGATACATCCAACGAAGATATACAGGTCCACAAAGCTTTATTTATCAAACCAGATAAATCATTAAATGCAACATTATATCAAAAAATATATGGAAGAAAATACATTTATAATTGAAAATGTATAGAAATTTCATCCTTTTCCAAAATGTTCAAAGAATTCACTTCAATAACCTTATTACAAATTTAATTGAAAAAATAACACAACTTCATTATAGTCTTTCTGACAACGATGGTAAATATTCCACGCAATGCAACTCGTATAAGTTGTTGCATCATGACATGACAATCTTGAGATTTCATACTTATCAACTACAAATCCTTCAAAGAGAATTGTTTTTTTTACATTTTAATAATTAACTTGAGGCACTTTGATATCATCAATACACTGAAAAAATATAATTTTCTCCCTCTTGTATAATTTATGACACGTCAGGGGAAGAAATGTTCATCTTCTATTAGTAGTGGGATCTAACTCCAAACATATTCCCATTTATAGTAAGTCTATTCTTGCATTCAACCCATCTTTTTTCTTTACTTTAATATATTAGAATGTTCCAATAAAACTTTTAGAGATATTCTTCTCCTTGTGAATGACATCAATATTATGTTTCAGTTCCTGATATCTCCAATATGGTAGCTCAAAATGTATTGAACTTTTCTTCTAGATTCCTCTATCATTACCAATTTTTTTTTTCTTTCCTAATGTCACATCAGGGTTTTCCACCCTCTAAAAATAAAGATCAGTGGATAAAGTTTTTAGAGAAATATCAAATTCTTGTGATCCATTGAATGTATTTTTTTAGTCTTCTATAAGAGTGATCCATAGGCAAAAACTTTTGATGACCCATGTATAATGATTTCCTCCCATGATGAAATTGAAAATATGATGTTTGTTTTTTCACAAATTAGACATTCTTTATGCCCCTAAACACTATATCAAGATAACTTTCCATTTGCAGGGAAGTCATTTATAGTGAACATAATCACTATATACAGTTGTAAATATTCCATTTTATAAGAATCATATAGAATAATACCATCCTCTCATAAAAGTTTCAAATCGTCAATCAACAGTGATAAGAAAACATCAATATAATTTCTGTATTACTTCGGACCAAGGATCATTATACTCAACATGAAATAATTGATCTTCATGAAAAAATTAGGAGAGAGATTGTAAATTACTAATAAAATAGGCCATGAACTATGTGGGATAATGAGGCTTCGATATGGATTCATTCCGTCTTTGTACAACCCTAGTCTGAGATTTCTTATTTCATTTACAAATGTAGGTTCATACTCAACAATTTTCTTCCATTGTGGAAAATTAACTGGATAACCTATTTTTCCATCACATATCCTCTCATCAACATGCCATATTAACATTTTTTCATCATGTGAATTAGCAAATAAACATTTCAATGGATGAATTATAGGATGATACAAAAATACCTAAGAAGGGTTTTATGTAATCTCTGCATTATCCTTTGATTTTTCTTTCAACTTATAACGTGATGTCCCACATTTAATACACATAGATAAAAATTAATATTCATTCCAATATATCATACAATAATTTGTAAAGTCATGTAATATCTTGTATCATAATCCCATGAAGCATTATATTTTCTCAGCCTTATAATGTGAATCTGGAAAATCATTGTCTTTTGGAAGAATGAATTTCAATTACTGTATCAGCTCTGTAAAACTTCTAACACTCCATTCATGTTTTCCCTTCAGGTTAATCACACTTAACACCACTAAATAAACCATAAAATCCATAAAACCAGGATATAATGGTTTTTCAGTATCCCCATATAGACGCACAACTGTCGGTTATATCTCAATTTATTTTTCTGTAATATCACGAATCATTTCTTCAATTCCATCGGAGTTACCATCTTGCATCATCAGTAGATCTGACATTCTGTTCAATTTCACCATGCCAAATCCTGGGATGTAACTCGAATTAAAACAATGAAAAATTAGATGATATTTGATCTCTCTAGTTTCCATCATCTTCATATTTGTTTCTAAAGCTTTCTTCGGGGCGTGTGTATCCATCTATGAGGATGCGCCGCTGTTGCCCCGCATTCCCGCTTTCTAAAGGCGGCTGACATCAATTCCTTATTTAGGGAAGTTTTCTCCTTGATCAAAACTAGATGATGGGATTTCAGATCTTCCTTATGTGGATTCCTCCACAGAATTCGTCACCAAGTCCGGGTCTCCCTCATATATTTAATACGTTGTTCGTGAAACTCTTCCTAGTGCCATATCTTCAAGGACACCAGTTAATTACACTACTTTTGTCAAGATATTTCATGGGGTCTTGACATGGTATCAACCTTCGATCAGAGTAGATGAAAACATCAGGGATGTCGGGTCATCTCTGGGTGTGTGGACATTGGGGAACCTGTATTCTTCCTCATAAGAGGGCATCTTAAGGGTGTAGAACCCGATGCATCCCACATCGAATGCGATGAATCATATTCCATAGGCATGAATCTAATGTTTTCCTCAGCTTCCCATGTTGAACAAAGGTTATGCCGCATTTTTAACGTCTTGCGGGGACAGTTACTCCAAAGGCGTATCTTCTGAGGTATTCCTCATGAATATCATGTTTATCATGAGGTAGGCTACGAGTTTAATTTCTTGAAGAGACGGAATGAGGGTGATCAGAACATCCCATAACGACGGGTCAGAGGTGGTGTTTCCTGTAGAGGGAATATATCAAATTGTGAAAGATGGTATGGACACCACTGAGAGAAGATCAGGGAGCATGAATCAAAAAATGGGGGAACACCAAGGCTTACCATTGGATGGGATAGAACCTCAGGGAGGTTTCGTATGTACCTTGTCTATGTGACAAGGAACAAAACCCAAGTATTTTGAAGGGGTGATGAATCGGGGTGTACCCAAAGGACAACGACCTAGTGACATGATGGAGCTTACGCGTGGATAGTGTCCCAGGAACTGTAAGGAGCAGTGAAGAAATGGATGACATGATCCCACCGGGATGTGGTGACCAGGGTAAGAATTAGGATAGATGATGGAGAGTTGAATGAAGTTAAGGGGGAATGAGATGGAACCGACGTGAGGAGGATGGAGATGTTAGTCTTGAGCCTTGAAGAGACTTCCTATGTATCCCTGTAGCAGGGAATCAAAGTCCGCGTAGTTCAGATGGGATGATGGGACACCTGAGGAGGCGGCCCGTGAGAAGGAACCCATGGTGGGGCCCAGAGGAATTGGAACCTATGGGTTGGGGAATGACCTTCCTGAGACACATAGGCTCGAGGGAGAGATCAGGATGAGACATTAGTGATGGGATTGAGCCTCAGGGAGGCTTCCTACGTATCCCCGTGGTAGGGAATCAAAGACCACATAGTTCATATGATGACGTCTTACCACCGAATGAGGTTTCAACAGCTTACCTCTGGATGGGGTCACAATGGCTTACGGCTGGATGGGATGACAACAGCTTACCACTGAATGGGATCACAAAGGCTTACTACTGATTGGGATCGCAACAGCTTACCGCTAAATGGGATTGCAACGGCTTACCACTAGATGGGATCAAAATTTGACGTCATGTGGGACATAGGTGAACCAAAATGAAGATGGTCGGGACAACCAGGTGGTGGGCTTGTACCTCGTTGAGGCTTCTTACGTACCATGCCTTGACATGGATCAAAGTCCTCGTAGTTCGGGTGGCGAGTCGTCAGTGAACTGACGGGAATGTGGACCCGGGGATCCACTGGTGGTGGGATTGAACCTCCTGGAGGCTTCCTACGTACCATGCCTTGACATGGATCAGAGCCCCCATAGTTCAGGATGGGGTTTGTCGGCAAACCAACATGAAGATGGATCGGGGGTCTGATGGGTGTTGGGCTTGAACCTCAGGGAGGCTTCCAACGTACCATGCCTCAACATGGATCAAAGTCCACGTAGTTCTGGTATAGTATCGGGGGATCGATGTGAATAAGGACCTTGTTCCAGGTGGATGGCAGGATTGAACCTCAGGGAGGCTTCCTACGTACCATGCCTTGACATGGATCAAAGACCACGTAGTTCAGGATGGTGTGGGGCTTACACTTTAGGCTGCCCAGGGTGTTAATGGGGCATGATGCACCGACACGGAGATGGTCAGGGCCAATGGTTGTTTGTCTTGAACCTCGTGGAGGCTTCCTATGTACCATGCCCTGACGTGGATCAAAGTCTTTGTATTTCGGGTATACAGTTTAACATCATGCGGGACGGGGTGAACCGACGTGAAGGAGGTCGGAACGACTAAGTGGGGGACTTGAACCTCGTGGAGGCTTCCTACGTACTATGCCTTGTCATGGATCAAAGACCACATACATTCTTTTGTTTTTATGGTCGGTTCATACTCTAAGCCCATGTGAGTCGTGCTCGGTGTGAGAAACAAGAGGCAGTAGAGACCTGACAATCACATCGCGAAAGGTGTGACTGTGGGATGTGGAGTGGGGCTTACACATGAAGTGGCCCAAAGAGGAAACAGGGACTTACGCATGGTTAGCAGCCTGGAGATGTTGGGACTTACTCCAGGAGGGAGGCTCGTGTGCCACCATGGAGCGGCAATCGTGGATGGGGCATTTGAAAGGAAGCTTCCCGGGTGCCTCTATGAAGCGTCAACTGTGTATGGGGTTACGCAAGGATGCTGCTCGGGTGCCGCTATGGAGTAGCAACAGTGGATGGGGATTACGCAAGGAAGCTTCCCGGGTGCCGCTATGGAGTGACAATTGTGGATGGGGATTATGCGAGGAAGCTTCCCAGGTGCCGCTATGGAGTGGAAACTGTGTATGGGGCTTACTCAAGGAAGCTTCCCGTAATGTCTTCCTCATGTCTAGACATGAGGGCATCCCAACCCACTGGTGGGTTGAGGCCTTCACCTATGCGTTAGTGCACAAGAGGTATAATTCCAAGGGAATTGGAATCAGTCCAAACAAAGGGATATGAAATGTGTGAATCACATGCCCGACATTTGGAACGCGGTGAGGGTGGCGTGATGATGGAGGATGACTATTAACCATGTTTGAAACACAACATCAATATCATGTTAGCCTGAAATGAGGACAAACAAATGAGGGTCGACTGTTGACCGTGTTCGAAACATAGAACCTGACTCAAAGTGTCGTCCAATGTCTTCTGGGGCGTTGGCCCAGGACGGTAGGTGAGCCGATGCGGCATGGGACCAGGCTGTTAGGGGGTCCCTTTAGACCTAGATGTGGATGATGATTCGAATGAAGGACACACAAAGCGTGAGGTGGAGTGATGGAATGCTTGAATGGATTCCAATGCTCTTGAAATTATGCCACTGTGATCATGGAATTAGGCATCTTACGCTTGGAGCATAAGGCATCTCTCGTATATAGCAAGAGACATCCTATGTTTGGAACATAGGGAAAAATACAGTTTAGAGTCATGTATAGAGGACTGTTGTCATCTCATGCTATGATCATAAGGAATATCTTATTTGGAGCAAGAGGCATCCTATGATTGGAATATAGGGATTACTACAATTTATAGTCATGTAGAGAGAACTATTGGAATCTCATTCTTGGAGTATAAGAAATATCTTATTTAGAGCAAGAATCATCCTATCATTTGTTAGATTGGGAGTACTACAGTTTTTAGTCATGTAGATAGGACTATTAGGAATAAGGCGCCTAGATATGATTGGTGTTGGGACTTACGCAAGGGCGGCTCTTTCTGGTTCGACCTGGCATAGGATCCAAGTGATAGGGTTTGTAAGAGTTGCCTGAGGAATAGTTCGACTCAAGGTACTCAGGGAATTAATGATGAGGATCTCAACTCAGAACGTGGGAATGAAACCAAGAGGAATATGTCAACTCAATGTGATTCATGCTGCGCGGAGGAGTCTCTCAAATCATGGTATTCCACAGGTGGAAGGTAGGTGCGCATAAGGGATAAATGGAAAATGTCGAGATCCCGGCCTGAGAAGTTCGCAGTGCGACTCTCCATTTTTCATGGGGGTCTATGACGGTAGCGAAGGGACCGGGCTGGAGGGCCGGGACCGCAGCCCGGCACTGAACCTTAGTAGGGGTGCGGGGGTGCAGCCCCCACGGTATGGACTGGTGCGTGTGAAGTTATGATCCTCACAACGGATAGGTTTTCTCGAAGTTGCTTCGCGGAGAAAAGGTCTCACAGAGCAAAGAGATCTCACCAAGCATGGGCAGCTCACGGAGCAAAGGCCTCTCACAGAGCAAGGGCGGGTTGTGGAGCAAAGTCCATTTATGGAGAAAGGGCGACTTGTAGAGAAAAGTCCACTCATGGATCAAGGGTGGCTCGTAGAGCAAAGGGATCTCACAGAGTACTCGTGGAGCATGGACTCGTGGAGAATCATCACGAAAGAAGCTACTCGGGGAGCATATACTCACATAGCAGCAACGTGAAGGAAGCTGCTCGTGGAGAATGGGATCGAAGAGCAGCATCGTGAAGGACGCTACTTGCGGAGCTCCGTGAACTGGGAGATCGGCCACCCAAGGGGTGAAGTGGCCGTCTGGAGAAGCAGGGTGAGCTGCGTATTTATAGGAAAGGGGCACCGCGAAGTAGAGCTCACTCAGCGCGAAGATGGAGCTTGATCCATGGTGGGTCACGAACGTCAAATGCATTCATGGAGTGTCCCACCTCCTTGCTTTGTGGCGGGTCTTCATGGCGCGTCGCGAATGTCAAGCAGGTTCGCAGAGCATCCCGCCTCTTTGCTTCGCGGCGACGCTCCGTGATCGCGTAGGGGGCTTTGCGAACCAGTTTTCCAGCCCAACTTCAAATGTCTATAACTCCTAATCGTTAACTCTATTTAGGCCCTGTGACCTACCAAATCGAAGCATGCGAAAAGGACTACAATATTGGATAGTGTATGGAAGAATCTAAAAAATTTTGGGGATGTGTTTTCTAGTTCCAACAATATTCAAACATTTCTAGCATGGACAGAAAAAAAATGTCACTACTTGGAAAATTTCGTTTAGAAAATTCCAAAGAGGCATCAACACCTTCCTCATATTCGTTACTCATTCGATGTGTCGTAATACAACTTCGACTCATTATTACCTATAAAAAATAACAAAATAATGCAAATATTTAATTTAAGACAAATATATATTAATATGAAAAATATCATAATTTGAATGTAAAAAAATATTGAAATGTAAAACAAATCTCTAAGTATTTGAAAAATATATACTTGAACATGATTTTAAAAAGAAAATATAGTTAGATATAAAAGTTTTAAAATAATCTTGGATCATTTCATTTTATGTTACAAAAAGAATACATCCTGGTGCAATTGGATACCAAATTTTCCCTTCCGTAAAAAAAATTGAAGTATAAATATTAAAATATTTATACATTCACTACTGAAAATTACACATATCACAACTATTTGAAACCATTGGGATAGCCCATTAAACTGTTGGGATAGAAAACCACAATGGTTTCACATACCGTTGGAATGATGGTCATTGCAATAGCTTTATACCAACAGTTCTACAAGAACCGTTGGTATAGACTACATTAAGTTAAAATATGCCAACAGTTTCAATGAAACCGTTGGGATATATTTATCATGGGGTGTCCATGGGGGTAAGGGATATCCAGGGGGTGGTGGGGGATTTTCTAGGGGGCAGGGGATGTCCACCGGGGTAGGGGTTGTCCAGGGTATCAAATGGGGAAGGGGTGTTCAGGGGGTGAGGGCCTATCCAAGGGGTGGGGGTGTCTTTGGGGGTGGGGGCGTCTAGGGGGTGGGGAGTAGTGTATAAGGGAATGAGGGGGTTGTCCAACCCCTACCCCATTGGACACCCCCACCCCCTTGGACACCCCCTGGAAACCACCACCCCTTGGACAGCCCCCCACCCCCTAAACAGCACCCCCACCCCTCTAGACACCCCCACCCCTTGGACACCCCCACCCCTAGATACCCCTACCCCCTTGGACAGCCCACCCACCCCCTAGACACCACCTCCACCCCCTTGACACTCTAATCCCCCATGGAAACCACCCCACCCCCACCCCCTTGGAAACCCCCTAGACACCCCCACCCCCTAGACAGCCCCCTCACCCCTTGGACACCTCTAGCACCTTTGAAATCCCCTCAAACCCCCTCCCACCCGGACACCCCTACAAAATTGGACACCCAACACCCCTTGGAAACCCGCACCCCCTGGACAGCCCCCTAACCCCTAGACACCCCCACACCCTTTAAAATCCCCCCCCCCCCCCGACACAACCCCCAACCCCTGGGCACCACCCTCAACCCCCTTGGACAACCCTTGGACACCACCACCCCCTTGGACACCCCCGCCCCCCCTCCAATACCATGGATAGCCTCGAACCCCTCTACCCTCTAGATAGCCTCCCACCACCCTGGTCAACCCCCTCACCCCCTGGACACCCCCTGGACATGCCACCCCCTTGGAAATCGCCCTCACCCCTTGGACATCCCCTGGACAACACCACCCCCTTGGATAGCACCACACCCTTACACAACCCCCCCCCCCCCCCCAACCCCTCTGGACAACCCCCACCCTCCCCTCCCATCCCCTTGAAAAATCCCCCACCCCCTAGACACCCCCTACCCCCTTGGACAGCCCAATCACCCCCCTAGACACCACCCCCAGCCCATTGACACACTCCCCCCACACCACCTTGAAAACCACCCCCACCTTACCCCCTTGGACACCCCCACCCCCTTGACAACCCCTTCACCCCCCTGGACACCCCTACCCCCTTGGAATTCCCCCTCATACCCCTGGACACAACCCTCCACCTACTAGGACACCCCTGGACACCACCACCCCCTTAGACAGCCCCCCCACCCTATGGACACCCCCACCCCATGGACATCGCCCCACCCCTCTGGAAAGCCCCCCAACCACCCACCCTAGACACCCTACCCCCTGGACACCCCTTACCACCTTGGACACCCCCCCCCCCCCAGACACCACCACTGGCCCTAGACATCCCTACCCCCTTTGACTACCCCTCACCCCCTAGACACCACCCCCACACCCTTTGACACCCCCAACCCCCTTGGGAAGCCGTCACACCCCTAGAAACCATCACCCACCCCTTTAACTCCCCATGGACACCACCACCCCCTTGATATCCCCACCCCCTGGACACCCCCACCCACTAGGACAACCCCCCCCCAACCCCATAGGACACCCCCTGTACGCATACACACACATGATAGAACACAATATAATTGTAAACTGGGATGATATCACCTCCATGGTTTATTTTACCAGAAAATAATTTAGCATGGAATAAATGAACACTATAAAACTGAATATGACAGAAAGAACAAAGATATAAAAATAATATCTCAAAAAATTAGTTTAGGGAATCACGAAAAATAAAAAATGAAACTGATCCATGTGAGGCATACTTGAGTGTTCTGAGTCAACCTGATATATCTCGTCATATTAAAATGATGAATGATGTTGGTAAAATGAGGATAGAGGACACGACTTTGAAGAATCCTTTATAGGTTTTCCGCATGAGAGAGATGAGTCAATGGTCACCCTATTGAAGAAAACATAATGACTGAATAAGGGGAGTGATAAATCATTTAAAATATTTATCACATTGGTTATTTAAGAACCTATTTGATAAACCATTTTTTTATTTTTGTAACATCGTTTATTTAATAACCGACATAGAAAAGTATTTATAATGTAATTTACTTTATAAAAGACGTTATAAATGGCACTTTATCACATCGGTTTTTTTATAACCAACGTGATAAATTTCCAAGATTTCCTTTATCATGTCGGTTATAAAATAACCGACATGATAAAGTGCCTTGATTCGATATGTCGTGGTGGTTATAAAATAACCAACATGATAAAGAAAATCTCAGTTTATGTTACATCGGTTTTAAAATAACCGACATAAAAAATTTATTCTCATTGATTTATCTCATCGGTTATTGTATAACCTATGTGGTAAATCAATTTTTAACTCTTTTCACATCGGTTATATAGAACCGACATGAAAAATGATGATGTGTTAAACGTTTTTACCACTCGTGGAAACACCGAGTTAATCTGGTGCAACATGAGTCACTGAGTTTTGATTTCAGTACATGAAACACTAATTTTGACTTGTGTTACACATAATACCAAGTATATCTTACATTACAGGCAATATCGAGTTTAAACAAAACGTTCCATAAAATGAAAATATTATTATTTAATGTGATAATAATCACCTAGATATTGGATTGATGGATATGAATAGGATTAACTGAATTTTGAAAATATGTTATATTCATGGTTATAAAATTAATTCTTTGGTAACAAATAAATTTTAGATGACAATAAAAACATTTTTAAAATAAAGGGAAATCTTTTTTGGAAAATTATTTTTATGAGCACAAGTGTGTTTTATCTCAATTAATTAACCAAATACCTTTTGGTTAATTATTTTCATAAAATTTATATATTATATATTCAATCAAAATTTTAACATTTATCTTATCTATTTTTTAGTCAATATTTTATAATACATCCATATTTATGCTTGAAAACTAATTTTCTTCAAAAAAAATGTTATGTCAAATTTTGTAGGTTCCCTAACATTACAAATGATTTTTGGAACTTTTATAAATTTAATTTTATAAAATAAAATTTACTTAGAAAGTGGAACATAAAAATTACCATAGTGTGAAATTTTTGAATTTCTCTAAAAAGTTTCATTTTTTGATGGCTACTAAAAAATAATGAATTGTAATTATAAAATAGATTTTAATTAAAAAATGTACAATGATAAATTATATTTTTAATTGTTTCTAAAGTGTAATTAGTTTAATTAAAAATAAATTAATATAATCTAGGTTATTGAAATCAATTAAAATTCAAATTTGATATAATAACATTTCATACTTTTTAACATTTTCACGCTAAAGATCTTCTTTCTCTTCGATCATGTAGATTAGTTTTAATATAATTATTGAAAATTATATGAATTGAATTAAAAAAATAGATTAAATATTTTTAATATTAATAACCTAATGATTATAATAAGTACAACTTGATTTTATACAACAATTATAAGTGAAAAGTGTTACAATTAATCATATATGTTAAGAGAAATCCAAGTTTTTTTAGTGAATAATATTTAAACAAAAAAGAAAAATGGAATATAAACTTCTACAACCCCAATTTAATTGAAATATATAGAAATTATCACTTAAAATATTAATATTTTTCAATTTTTTATCCACTTGAAATTAAAAAAGCATGGGTGGAAATCTCTCTTTCAAAAATTTACAAGTTTGTCATTCACCTCCCTTGTAAAAGGACATCCACTATACTCATCTCTTCACAACATCAAAAAACTTTGTTCAGAAATAACCTGCCCAAATCAATTATCAAGTTATCTTATATCATCATATAATCCTCAATTTGGTCAGAAATCAAACCAATTAATTCCTTTAGTTCAAACAAAAAGGAGATACCTAAAGAAAATGTAACATTAATCAAAAAAATTTATGTTTTATTTCCTCCACAAAAACCTTTCATTTTTTTATATCAAGATTATATAATAAAATAATTTTCCTAAAAAAACATATATGTAATAATTTTAAGGTTAATACCTATAATAACACATACTTTCATCTAATAGGTTATGAAATCATCGTATGTGTGTACGAAAGACTACCACCTAGTGAACTAGAGTTGTTTGTTTTTTCATTACCACCTATAAATGATGGTAATAATGATATATATTATTTATATAGTATATTTATTATTCTTCAGATTTTTTTTAAATTGGTATATCCTACATACCTTCATTCTTTCCATTTTGTGGGAATATAATAGCGTTGTTCCTATGTACGGCGAACTACCGTCTCATGAAGCGATATGATTCATTCATGGATTACATTGAGTTTATTAAGTATGGGTTTAATAAAACATATTTGGAATATAATAAAAAATTATTATTATTTAGTGATAATATTTCATTTAATTTACTTTATTTTAATTTGACAACAAAATAGAGAAAGTGTTCATGCATAAGTATGACCTACCATCTCTACGAACGATGTAATTCATTTCCAATTTCATTTTTTATATATTATTAAAAATATGTATATATTTAAAATATATTAAATTTATATCATGGTTATAATTATTGTGATTATGAAATCATTAAAAAATTAATAGGACAAAAAATATAACAAATAAAATCATATATGAAAAACAAAACGGTTTTTACCTGAAATGTAATTTTATAAGAAATGATTAATAAAAGGGTAATTAAC
Source organism: Viscum album (assembly GCA_963277665.1). Taxonomy (NCBI): domain Eukaryota; kingdom Viridiplantae; phylum Streptophyta; class Magnoliopsida; order Santalales; family Viscaceae; genus Viscum; species Viscum album. Next base: position 1,060,886,373 of record OY728125.1, read on the forward strand.
ATTCATAAAAAATTAAATTATGGTATAATATAAATTAATATGGTTATATAATAGATTTATAATAAACTTATATTTTCTATACTTGAGTTTTGAACGTATGCGAAAGAATTCAATACTTAAGGTAATGGACTTAGGTCTCACTTTTTTAATTTTGTGGGATGAATGATTTATTAACCACCATTTTATTATATGTGGTCTATATAACACCCACAAATGTATTTTATGATTCTTATAATAAAATTAATTTCTATTTACATGCCCATTTTATTATCTATCTTTCACGGGTTTTACTGTTTAAAACTTACCAAATCAGTAAAGGATTTTTGTCTCAATTTACCATATTTGAGACATCTATTATGATATTCACATATATTCTTTCTTGATATATATATATATACAGAAATTTTTACATGTAATATCATTAATTTAATAATAATTAAGATATTTTATGTTTCATTTTATGTTATTCCTTCATGGGGATTACAATTAGATGTTGTGAAAGTTGTAATAATTATACGTTACAATGTCATTGTTTATCAGGATTGTTTATGATTAATCATCCAATAATAAAATATTATGATATATATTTAAATAATTATCCTTAAGGTTCTTCACACCTACATATTCATTATATCTTTTACTAATAGTTCAATTTTATCAACACTTTTTTACTTAAGATAATTAAGAAAGTGTTTTTAATAAAATTCCAACCATAATTCTCTCTTCGGTCAAAAATTTGATATATTCAAAAACATTGTTTTATAAAATTGTTGGAATCATTTTAATAAATATTTTAATATAATTTTTGTGGAAAATATTTTGAAATTTTTTTATTTTTTGAAAATTGTTTAATATTATTTTCAAAGAAACGTTTATGAGTTTTTAAGTTTATTTTCAATGATAAAGGTTTACAGAATGGTTTATGTTTTAAAAATAATTTTTCAAAGAGGAAATGATATTTTAATCAATAAATATTTTAAATTATTTTTAAATCTTACTTTATATTTTTTTCATAGTGGTTTACAATGGAAATTATTTTTAAAATTATTTATGTTTAAAAAATTCATTTTTAATGAAAGGTTATTTTATTTAAGAAATGTTCAAAGATATCTTTCCAAATCATTCTCCATCAAAGATAATATCCTTTTATATAGTTTCTGATTTAATTAGGATATTAAACAAGGACACCATTTTTATTCATTCATTTAATGGTTTATGATAAAGATAAAACGTTATTTATGAAACCGGTTTCTCTTCCATGGGTTATACCATGATAAGATTATTATGAAACCAGCTTCTTTTCATGGGTTATGGTATGATGAAATGATAATGCAATCTATCTCCTTTTCAGAGGTTAAAATATAATTAAATGTTTATGATTCCCATTTTTTGTCATCAGTTATGATATGATGAATTTTTATAATCCTATGGCATTTAAATGTATAATTTTTATGTGATGGGTGGTACCTATATCTCCCTCCAATTAATTGGGTAAAGATTTATATATATCATGATATAGGCATGGATGGAATAGTGAGTGAACCCAATATAATAATACAAGGATTCCAATGGGGATAGTTGTGTGTACCACCCAGGATATGTTGATACCTATGTGTGAACCTGATTATATGTTCATAATCTTATGTGTGAACATGATTACAAATTTGAAAAGTTATGTATAAACTTGATTATATTTTCAAAATGTTTTGTGTAGACCTAGTTTCTAGTCCATAAGTTTATGAGAAGGCATAATTTCATTTCCAAAACATAATGATTAAACCTATTTCTATTTACAAAATATTTAATATGTTATAAGGTTATGTATTGGCAAAAAATCCATCTCTTATAATAATATTGATCTCTCATGGATCAGGTTCATTGATTATCTTATAAATCATGTGTTATGAACTATTAATATTTACCTAATAAATAATTATTACGATCCTTGATATTTAGGGTATGTTTTTAAAATTTTATTCTTGAGTTATCATTCCCTTATATATATGTTATGTTTATGTATCTCTTATGTTTACCCATACTAAGCATTTGAGCTCTCTCATTCTTATGTTTCCTTTCACCTAGGTTATGAAAAAAGTTTTTTTGTAGTGCATATATATGAAGATTACTAAATGGGAATATCATTTTGGTAAGCATTTAATATATTTTACCATATTAGATGATTGTTTTCTAACATTATAGAGGCACTAAACAATAATATTCCTCAGGTGTGTAGTTTTGTAATGTTTTGAATATTGACCTAAAAATATAAAATATCCATGTATAAAAAGTATGGGTTTATATATAGTTTTAGAGTGTCTATATTTTTTAACAAGTCCAATAAGGATATCTCTGAAGATACTAGGATTTTTACCAATGAGAACCTCTACACTGTAACTAGTCGATTGAAAGGAGTTCTACACTGCAATGACATATGATACACTACAAAGACGTATCAAACTAGAATTTATGGTTATAGAAATTCACGAATCCTCACAATGAAATACATGGTATACATGGATAATTTTCATGAGTTTTTATAATAACTTCTAGAAACCATATAACTATGCCATACAACATGGTGAGACAGCATAAATATTGAAATCTAGGATGTTTAAATAGGAATGGGGACAAGTATTTCTCTAAAGATTTTAGTAGTAATTATAACATCATTAAACTGTTATTAACAATTTAAATCATTGAGATTAAATGGGGTTTAATAAAAAAATTGAATTAAAATTAGTATAAGGGAGAAGTTAAGTATATTTTGAATTTTAATTTTGAAATTCAACCCATTCTCATTATATATGGATACCAATTACATAGAATTATATATAGATAATATAAAATATATTCTAAATATGGAAAAAAGAGGAACTATGTATTCTAGGAAAAGAAGTTGATTTTTTTGTTCCAATAGGAAGAGGATGCTGACAAATATATAGAAATATTAAAATTCATAAAATATAGAAACTAAGAAGGGATAAAGTTAACATTGGTTACATTATACTTAAGATCAATCTATTATGTTGAAAACCTTTTTTCTATCTTTGAAAGTTCAGGTTTGATAAAGTCAAAGTGTTACTTGCATACCTAAAAACATGTTTTAGTATTGATAAATAATTACCTCATACACGGATGAAATAGAATACAACATTAACTCTAGAATATCTCCATTGTTGGGAATATTTTCTGGATTTTTTTTACTGCTATAAAAATGTAGATTGAAAAATAGAATACTAAACTCTACTTAAAAATAATTTTCTATTTTTGGAAGGGAATTAGATGCATTATTTGGAATTCACAAGAGAATAAACAATAGGATAATATGATATAGATTTCTGTTTCCATTATTTAAGGGACCTTATTTCCCATAAACTAGTAAGAGACCTAAAAATAAATAAATTCACACCTTCACCAAAGTAGCTCATAGAGTAAAATAAGAGGTAGTTTCAATTAGAAGAATTGTGATGTCCCTAAACCATGAAAAGGCACTGAGCCTCAGTAGGTAGTGATGTTATCCTCAAATCTAGTTCATACAGTGATCATTGGAGAGGAGTGACCGTACATACATATTTTATCTACACAAATCATGATTTATAATGGATATTTTGGTACACCATCACAATAATGAGTATAAACGCCATAGAGTAGGTTTTCATAAGTGAACCAAGGAAAATAATTGTGTTCCTTTCATTTATATTTCCACATATGTGGGTTTATGTCTGATGAAAAAATTAAAAGTTAAATTGTTTTCATTCTAATGATAGAACAAGATCTTGATGAAGTGATTTGAAAAAAAAATAAGGAATTAATTTTTTGTAATACCCTAATTCACCCCCCCAATCTTAGGGTGTCCTGGATCACTACAAGTGGTATCATTGCTTAAAGATTCTCCTAGGGCTTGAACCATACATATTTTTTGTGAAATTTTTCCAATATGTGGAATCATTTTTGAAGGCCCCATTATTTTGTGGAAATCATTTTTTCAAACTATAAGATTTATTTTGTATCATATTTTTGAAATAAATTCCAGAATCTCTCAAAATATTTTCATGATTGGATTTTATATGTTATGTAGACATGGAATTATATTCATATAGATCAATAAAAAATTCAGTATAATAATTGTGATAATAAGGAACTAAATAATTCTTTTGAATAAGATATATTTGACAAGATATCTCTCTCCATCTCATCAAAATATACGTGGTTAAAATTATAAGGATTGTAGCTGAAGAATTTTAGTTAGGAAACAAACTCCATATTTCATCTACTAGTATAGATTTTAGAACAATTAAATATTTTAAGTTGAATTATGTAGTTTAATAATTTCATATGTAAAGAAGAAATAACAAGGATAATAACAAGATTAACGAAACTAAAGAGATGGGTATTCCAAAAGAGGTGATCAAAGATGATTCATTATGAATATCTGAAGATATCAATATAATATAATATTCTTATAAATCATAAAAAGTGGAGATCAAATCATCTAATTGCTTAGAGGGTGTTCTTAATGATGTGTAAACCACATGTTGTGGTAAATGTGAACAATTTTTTATAGAAAAAGAAGATATTTATAATTTTTAAAGTAAAATACAATTCAAATGGTAAATAAGAAAATAATTCTTCTTGTATAGTAGATATTTTGGAATCCAATGGAAATTGTTTTGAGGAAAATATTACCTCAAAGGGGTTTATTACAAAAATAGACAATATAATTGAATAAATGTTTCATGATGTGAACTTAAACATGTAAATTAATAAGCCTCATCTTGCATCAATGTTTGTGATAGGGGAATAGTACAATGAAATGGTTAATATTATATATGGAGATATGAATTATCATAGTGATAATTTTAAAATAATATTGATGTAAATGAAATAAAGGGTTCATAAGCTTGAGGATTTTCTCTTTGTGTTGATGAATAATTCATTGATTAGAGATTTTTTATGAAAACATCACTTAGTATCGAGGGGAACAAAACTTTTAAATTTTTTTGATAAATAATCTAGATATCAAATCTGAAAATGAAAAATTTAGAAAAAAATGTTATAGAAGTGTTATTATTATGAAATATTATAATAAACAAAGTTAGTGTGTAAGAAGAGTTCAATTATTTCTGATCAGGGAGATCTTGTTAGAAAATCAGAGTCTTGGAACTCAATGAAATGTATGGATATCTCATTGGGAAAAATCTATATTTTTTCAAAATTGGTCAAATAGAAATATGATAGAACAATAAAGATAATGAATATGACATTAATAGATTCTTCACTCCTATTAAAATAAGTATTCATGAAAAAGGAAGAAGATATATTTGGTTTATATAGAAATATATTTTTAGAATTGAATGATTTTAAAGTGGAAATGAAATGGGAGATTCAATAAATGTATTCAATAGATTTTTCATAGATTCCATCATGGAAATAAAATAATAATATGGTAAACATAAAAAAGAGAAATGATAATAATAGGATAATAATTAATTAATGTGGTAATAATGGTTATATTTTAATGTGTTATAATATGACAAAAAGAGAAGGATATAATTAAATTATCTAAGGGAAGTGTATCAGAACTCAAAGGACAATAAGGTAGAAAATACATTAATAGAGGGAAAAGAAAAAAAAAATAGGGAGAAAATTAGAATGAATATGTCTCTCATATGATAATTAGGGATAATCTAGATGAATTCCAATGTGGGTTCATCCAAACCACTAAAAAACATGAGTTTAAGATAGGTGGAGTTGTTATTACATATAGAAAGATGTCTAAAAAATGTGTAGATGATGAATTGAAGGTAGATAATTATAGTAGTATAATTATTAATAGAAATAAGATGAACATTAAGATATCTATGAATTATAATTCATCTCTATTCAATAGTAATGATTTTTATTTTTGTGGTGTTTCTCATAGAAATAATTGGAATAAGATTTGAGTAAAAGTGTTGTATTTTCATGACCAACTACAATCCTCAAATAAATAATGTTCAAGGTAACCCCTCTCCCTATGGTTTATAATATATTCATTTCTATAGGATTTAGGGAAAACATGATATTTTTGGTTTATGCATTCAAAATAAAATGAATTCATGGTAAATAGTTATATGCACTTTGTGTAAATTGATAGAAGATTACTTCTAGATGTGAAAGTAGAATTATATTCCTATAAATGGTATCACATAAAAGTTTTTTTATCATTAGATAAAAATATAAGGTTTCATACTAAATATTGAATTGGTAATTTTATGTAGACTCCTAAATTTTTAATTTCCTACAATAATGAAAAATTGAAAGTTGTTTTGAGGACAATAATGATCTATGAAGTGGTATTATTAGTCATGTTAAGAAAAGAAATAGTTTAATTCTGTTGAATCTGGATATTCTTTTACTGTTAATGTTTTTCCCATAAAACTAACATGAATAATACCATTTCATTACTATTTCACCTATTCATTTTTTCATGCATGATGTATTATGACCCTAATAGTGTTGAAACTTATGCGTCCAATATTTACATGGTAATTCCTTGTTCAAAAGGTTATAGTAGTTCCCAAATATAATGAGAACATAAAGATACTATGAAATTAATCTTAAACACATTCTATATAGTCCAGATACATCATAGTAACTATAAAAAATTAATATTTGACTATCAGTCATTGGGGGTTCATAACCATTGACACTACTTATCAGGAATTTTGAACTTGGTGATCTAAAATAGAGGATATCGTGATGATTGGACCACTAATTAGAATTTCACATGTTTTAGGTTTCATTAGTTATTTCTATTTATGAACATTTTTATTGGTCACTTTACTTAAGATCATTTTCAATAACTTCCATTAGGTCATGTTCTTTGATTTAGGATTAAAACTAGGAAAATAATGTTTTTGAAAGGTATATTGTGTTTTACACACAATAGGTGGTTTGAAATTTATTGAATAGTCAATATAGGATATCTCACTTTTCTAAAGGACTAGATATATCAGACCTAGTTAACTAGGATGGTAGTTCCATTACTAAATCCATGAAAATAGTAGAAGAGGTTAATTTTAATTAGTAAGGACATAAAATAATATATAAAAAAAGGACGATATCATGAGGCGTACATCCTTATTTTTGAGATATTGTGAGGAATAGAGATTATATTACACGAATTATGTTCATATAAGGTTTTTGTTTCTATGACTGAAACATACATCCATAGGGCCCCTCATGAGTTTTAAGCCTTTTCTATTGGTCTGTGAGTATCAACCACTACTATTGAGATAAAGTCATAGAGGGTCATACACAAAGTATATTCAGAAGCTTGAACAATTTTAGTAAATTGTAGTTTAGGATGTGGAAAGATCTTTAGGGGGGCGAGTATTGTTCAATTATATATGATTGTATAGTAAATAAAAAAATTCAACTTTAATATATTTTAAAATAATAAGAGTTGATTTTTTTTACTTATTATTCTCATAAGTAATATGATGAATATAAATAATAAAATTAAAATGAATAATTAATATTTAATATTTAAGATTAGTTAAATATTTAGGCATAGAAGTGTCAAGTTAATGAATCAGAATTTTTCATATAAAATAGTTTTATTCTTAAAATTAACTGATAAATTACTCATGATCATTGCAACAAGTTCATGGCCCTATAAGTGTTATTTTAGATGTTTAAGTAAGGTTTATCTTGTTAAAGGTATTAAGTAAAAGTTTCTATTTTTCTCCATGATAGCACTTAGAGAATGAACATAAATAATTTTGATGCTTCTTGGATGTTTGTGGTCAATCATTAGTGTTCATAGTTTGGTTCTTTCAAGTGATGATCTCTAAAAATGATAAAAATGTGTTTATGATCAAAATTGGATGTGGTAGGGTTTCAATTTATTTTTCATTTTTTATTTATATTTCACTAGATCGATAGGTTGTAGCAGGCTATAATAACACTAGTGGTGACATTATGATGTTGGTGGTAGTGTAAAAAATTTACATACCCATTATTTTGTGTTTCTACTGTATTCTAGATACTAACAAGAGGAATTAATGTGATCATGTTGTTTTTATTTACTTAAAATAAAAATTAAATATAGAGTTATTTGATAAGAGCATTTCACCATTGTTTGGATTCCCCTTACAATGTGTCGATCCAATTCTATATGGTCATGATATGGCCATCTCAATATAGAATATATATATATATATATATATATATATATATCATTTGATTGTGATAGGAAGGAGATAATATCATAGGCACTCCATCTATACAAAATTCATCGGGTGTGTGATTATTTGTGTTTACATGGTAGACTTAAAAAACAAAGACTCATTGATTATGTTTAAAAAAATATCTAATGAAAAAATTTTCTAATAAGATGGTGGTTCCTACATTCCACACTATATTTTGAAAAAAATATTCACTTTTGGGCAGCATAGCCGCCCTCAATGAAACAAAGGATCCCCCCCCACACACATACATAAATTGGGGGGGGGGGGTCGCCAGTGCATCATTCTCTAGATTATTTCTAAAAAAATAAATGACCATTTATTTTTTAAAACATATAAGTTTTGATTTAGAGCTTCTCCATCCAAAAACTCATTCCCTATGTGGGTAGCACTTCCTTTCTCTAGCCATATGCATAGCATATGGGGAACCTCCTATCATAGGCCTAGTGTGTTTGAAAGACCTGCCTTCCCCTTCAGGGTTTCCTCAAAATCTGTATAACCCTATATTGATTTTTCAGCCCTCTAAGAGGCCCCAAAATTATCAAAAATTCTTAAAATATTTGGGATTTACTATACTTATTTTTGGGATAGTGAGACAATAATTTTGCGAATTAAAATTTATTTATTATATATTAATTCATTTAAAATAACCTATACTGTAATTAATTATAGATTTAATTTATTTATGAATGTTTAATGCATACCAACAGATCATAATCCTTAGACCATGTTATGTTTTTTGATATTTATTTATTAAATTATTGTAATTATTTTATTTTTAATAATTATATAACAAACTAAAAACATGTGTATGATCTTTATCTTCATTGTATGTATTAGGGCTTTCAGATACCTTCTAAATATATTATCTATATTTCATGTTCTTCAGATCCCCATTCTTGTGTGTGTGTATTCTTGATGTATAAGAGGAACAATGAAAAATGTTGCAATTTATGCTGAGACATGGGGACGCACCAAAAAAGGAGTTCAACACATTTTATTAGGTAAAAAATACAACTAGAGTTAGATGTGGTGTGATACGAATCAAGGAGTTACCCCTTGAAATTGGGTTGATATATTATTTTCTATATAAAACAACCATTATAATGGACTCATGACAAAAACATTAATTTATTTTATATTTATGCATGTTTTATTATTATTTTTCATGTTTTTATATGTGTTATCACATATAATAATTAACAATCGTGAATAGATAAAATGAACATGTGTGGTAAATGTTTTTCTATTTATAGCATTTTAAAAATAGGTGTGTGATCCCATTGAACAACAATGTATATAAAAATGGATTACATTCACTAAGAAAAAATAAAATCTCTCAAAGTAAATATTATACCATTGATGCCTTACATCATATGAGTTTGAAAAAAACTGTCTCTTTGAGGTTCTCATCGGCCATAGTTAAGGGATCCTCTTACTAGTGGAATGTTCTTATGAAATTGTTGGGTCAAATTAACTAATGTTTTTGAAAAATAAAGAGTCATAGTAATATTTTCTCAACATTAGAGTAAATTTGATGAGTAATTAAAGGTTATTCTTTGCAAGATATGTGAATGAATTCAACAAATAAAGAAGCCCAATATTGATTTTTTTCCTTCAAAAACTTACCTTAAAAATATCTAAGAAGTGATCTAGCCATAACTCATACTATGAGGGGATTTTTTAAGGATCCTTTAAACTAGAGTAATCATGTAATTTAGTATTCCAATTATAATAGTTTATGGAGACAATGAGTTGATTAAATAGTGGGATACATTTAATATTATTTAATCTGTAATGTCTAATAACTGATAATCAAGATAAAACTAATTTTTTTAATGTTTTATTTCATATAAAAATTGGTATTAATATCATAAGTTAACTGCTATTAACAATATATAAATAAAATTTCATAACCAACAAAAATTTTCACAAAACTTATAGGTACTCGCACCATGTAATATGATATAAAAGAAAATTATAAGTCAAGGAGTATCCACTAACTATTGTTCTAACTCTGTAATAAGGGTTAAAGAAAGTTTAAAGGAGACACATGTATGGACCATTTTACTTTTACGTCATAATCCTATCATTATTTCCCGATAATATTTGAAAACAACATCCTGGAAAAAATGATTTCACTTGTTTTCACATTTTTTAGATGTATTCAAAGAGAAATTTAAGAAATAAATGAATGAGATTATGATTACTCTATACATATGTAAATTTATAGATATATCATAATGTTTCAATACATCCCATTCTTCCATAATTATCAAACCATATCTTCCACATTTTTAGGATTATAAAATGAGCTGTATATAGATACTACTTCAATACATTTTTGGGCGAGGTTAAATACGAAGGTATGAACAAAAAAAAGATAAATATTTAGTTCTTATGGTGAACCGAAAGAAATATGATATGAAGAGGCCAATGAAATGTGTGATGAAAAATTAACATTCACAATATATTTCTAAAAAATATAATGGGTGTGAATTTAACATAAAACCAATTTCTTGGCATGTGGGACGAAATCTCAAATGAAGATAAAGTGTAACGAATTGAAGTATCATGTAGTGGATTATACTTAATGTATATTCACTAATTAAATTTAATAATAATATTATATTTTTCAGTTATTAAATAAAATATATCAATCACATATTTTTATTTAAATATAGGAAACAATAGATTATAAAAACATTACTTGATGTCAATTTGAATTCTTTTATAGGCTGATAAATAGTGATTATTAAATTAATAGTGAGAAGTGAATGAATTTTTATTCACCAGTGGATTGGATATTGTAAAACTATAATTGTGTATTTTTAGGTACCCCAAAATTTATATCAGTGTTCTTTAAGACACAAAAATGCATTATTCCTCCTAGAATAAATGTTATTTGTAGTGTTTTATACTCAATTAATTATTCAATGATACTTGATTCCTTAACAAAAAATGATGAATACATAATGTATGACTCACTAATACCATGTTAAATAGTTAGATAATTCGTTTTTATATTAAAACTGAAAGGTGTTGTCAAAGATATATGTACTATGGTCTTTAGACTATTTATATCTATATAACATAGATTTTATACACATATATTTTTTTTACTTTAAAAAAAAACAATTATAAATACAGGCAAAGGAAAAATATTCTAGGACTACTTCAACATGATACATATGAACTGCTTTAAGTAGAATCTTGACGTAAAATATACATACATCCAGATATTACTTAAATATATTTAATGAATAAAAAATTTAATTAAGAAACATTAATGGTTCAACTATATGAGTTATTTCTAGATTTTTATTTGAATAAAATCTTGAATAAGCATTCATTAATCATTGAAATGTAGTGTAAGGTAATTCCAAAACTCGCATTTAGTTATACACATCTAATAAATGATGAGAGTAGAAGGAGGATCGATGTGGAGTCTTAAATAAATATATTGATAATTAAAATATAGAGATGATTTATTCATAAACTCACACTTTCTTATAAACACCATACATATGATGTATGTACAATTTTGATCAATGATGAGACTTATAAGAACTGAAAAGTATCCATAATATTTCAATACATACTTCACAAAAATCATATTTTACCCATAACCATATTCCAACTATATTTAAAAATGGATATCATATGAGTTATAATATGAATAAAATAAATTATGTTATATTATTATGTGTTTATATCCAAAGAGTTTGTTAAGGATATGTTAATAAACAAATAACATCAAGAAAAACAAAAAGTGCATCTAAGGTATTTATCATAATTTTTATATAAGATATTTCAAAAATACCTGATATAAAAAGATAGTAATGTGGTAGACTATATTTTTATAAAAGTGTTCACATATTCATTAAAGATAGTTCAGGAAATATTATAATGTGTATATTCAAGGCTAAATATGAACACGTAGTTAGAATAAGAATAAGTCCGACAAGTGCAGCAAGAAACAGATGGTTCAAGACACACATATTTCATAGGAAATATAAAACCAAATTGAGATGGTTTTACATTAAATAAGTAAATTTTATATATTATTCAGTAATAATAATGAATTTTCATCCATAATTAAGAAGTTAATAAAAATAACCTATGTTCTATAATTTTATATGAATTTGAAAAAATAGATTATATGCAGCAAAATTCATTTATTTTTTTATTTCTATAATTGATGTTTTCCTATTTATTGGTATTTAATATAAACTATACATGGGTGGTAAAATAATGGTTCCAATAAGTCTTAATTGGTTATACAAAGTATTCATACCTAAATCCATTAGAATTATAATTTTCATAATAACATTAAATGATTGAAATATTGGTCATTGGATGCCAATACCATCATTATTGGAAGGTCTCTAGACAACGTAACCAAAAAAAATGGGGAAACCAACTAATTATAATGAGTGACATTTATAAAAATCAAACTATAAATTAATAAAATTAGTGTGATCATAGAATAATCATTGGTAAAAAGAATGTCTACTATCTATAAGTGGTTACTGGGAGCTCAAAAATTTTATAAGTAAAAATATTTTGGTAAAATATAGAAAATATTTTATTAGTCTTATAGTTAGTTAACACTAAGATGAATAAAATACTCCAAATAACAACATAAGGTCACATACTAAGTGACACACCTATTTTATGGTGGTGAAAAGGATATAATTATTTTTCCAGTTCAGTAAAATAGATTACCTGAGTCATCTCACTTGAGGAACCTTATAGTTGATCACAAATTATTCATAATTAACCTAATAATTATTTTTTATTGTTAATTAGAAAAATAAAAAAATGGAAAAGATAATATCAATGTAAAACTAAAACTAAACATGCATTTACAGATGAAAGTAAAATTAATGTAGTTAGACTAGAAAAGAAATCCTCTAGAGTGATTCATCTATTGATAACCTTAATTCTATTGTTTTGAGTCTATTTAATGAATTTACTCTATCATTTGTGTGAACATCTTATAATACCCTAGTTTTGAATAAATATTTCACTCAAAAATAACTAAAAATAGCATGCATCCACCTCTTCAATTCAGGTAAAATTATAGTATAATTATATTTTAATCCTTCAATAACACACATGAGGATTAAACCCACTAAAAAGTATTATAATATTAACCTATATCAAATAAAAACCATAAACATGTGTTAAATTTCAGATTACGCCGCTATGATATTCCTCAGCATAGTTACCCATAATCATTAGTCTAAGAGTTCTTGGTGAAAAATCCATGAGAGATAGAAAGATATAAATAAAGATAGATATTATGGAAGAAACACATGAATTAAAAACTTTCATGAGTTACAAGAATAAGGAATACTGAAGTATATAATAAAATAACTAGAATAGAGAAGTAACCTCTTTCCCCAAGTAAAGATATTCTCTATCATAATGGATTTACCTTATATTTTTTGGGTAAATAATACCTCCTACCTTTGTGATCTTCTCAACTATTTATCTTTTATTTGAATCATAAAATATTTATTTATTACCCCATGAAATAGTTAGGTATCATCCATGACACTTTTTTAATTCCCCCTTGATACTTGGCTTGTATTCCATTGATGTTGGGTGTTTGAAATCACAGTGGAGAATCGCTCTGCAGTATGGACAAGAATATTACAGTATAGCCCCCATTGTGTTTGTTTCCCATCATGCATTCCTATGACTAGATATGAAATATACATCCTCCCCACAGTCTTAGGATCTTATTTCTAAAACAACATCACCAGTTCTATTTAGGGCACCCCCACAGTGCAACAAAAATCCAACGATGTAGCCTCCTATCTCAGTTCAAGATCTAAGATTTCAAAGACACAAGGGAAAACTCTATGGTATAGTGTGGGTTAATTATATAGTGGCACATATTTTTTCCATTATCTACTATAGATATCTTATGGTACAGTAGTGATGGTACCAACATAATAGTTTCCCTTTTTGAGTTCTCACTTCAACATTTATACCTTACTTCACTCCAACAAGGTGTATTCAAAATTTTATATTGTTTTATTTCATAATTATCATTTGGAATTCATTATGGACATATAAAGATCCTTGTTATAATAATTTGATTTATCAAAAAAAAATTATCTTCATGGTTTTCATCCCATCCCCCCATAGATGATCTACAGTGATTCCAGCCTCAACAACGGTATTTTGGATCAATCTCAAACTCTCCAAACAGCCCCCATGGCAGCACATGGTGATGTCAACGATGACCAGAAATAGTAGTTATATCTGGGTAATGTTACAGTAGGTCATGTGCGATAGGAGGATGGAACAATTTTGTTTTTATAAGTGATGAACAGTACCCACATTAACCAAGTCCCATGTCGAAAATCATAGAAAAATTATGCTCTTATATTAAAAGTTTCATGTACCTACCCACTCAATCAAGTTATACTGGGACTGGAGGATCCCTACATCCCACAATGACATCATGAACCTATGTGATTCTCATACCATCACTGTAAAAAGTCCCCCAATGTTTCAGAGTGCTTCAATACCTATGTTCCTACATGCACGCGTCATGCATGACGTATACATCCACATACCACCAATTAAGCCTCTCATATTAAGTGATATTTTCTAGATGGATCCCTTTTGTTATCCATGTCAATTTAACCCCTTTATTTGGGGTATAATAAGGGTGGTCACTTTTATTAACTAAAAAAATACAAAACCCATAATAAACATTTCCAATAAAAATTCTCAACCAAATTCTAACTATCAAATTTAAAAATGTCATTTATTTTTTTCCAGATTAAATACTCAAATTTAAATTTTCATAAATTTAATAAAACATTAGTTACCGGGAAAAAATAATTAAAAAATATTGAAATTCATTATCCAAATTTAGAAAACCATGAAAATTAAAGTTATCAAATACCTGCACACTTGAACCATTTATTTTCCTAACAAATTGAATCTCAAAAATAATCTTAGAGGAAAATCAAGATACAAATATTTAAATTTAAAAGAAGTAAAATGAAAAAAATTATCAATGAGAAACTAATAATTTATGTTCCACATAAAATTTGAATTTAACTTCACACTTTTAAGAACAATCAACCCATGTTTTTTATTATTCCCATTATAAATTGGGGGGTCTTCACATTTATTATATTCAAGCTTCTTGGTTTATTATTATTAAATAATTTATGTTGTGATATACCTCACCATAGATTTTTTACATCACTCCAGATACACATTGAACTCATGTTCTACCCATACCAAGAATTCAGACACCTCTCATAGGATTGTAAGCAAAGACCTAGATTTTCAATGTAATTTTTTTTAAAATTTTGTGGAACTATTCTAAGGCTTCCAAATCTAATAGCATTTGATTATGATGCCCGATGTGTCCAGAATAGAATTTTAAACTTTATAAAGGTATGTTTAGTAAACGTTCAAGTGGGAAATCAAATCTTTTGAACTGGTGCTCTTCATTTTAATCTGAGGTCACGGTTGAACTCACAGTGTCAGGATTCGCTTAAGGGAGTTTTAACCTCGACCCTAGTGGATTGATTGATGATATTGGTTTTTTCATTTTATGAGGAGTATTAATAAAATAAATCTAATTTATCTTAAATATATTTCACCTCCCTTTTAGGTTTTGGTGGTGGGGACCAAAATTGGTGGTCGGACAATTAATGTAGGAAATTAAATGTCTAGTTACACAAAAATTTGTGAACACCCTTCATTCAATAAAGGAGGTTCATTAATTTCACCAATTAATGAACCACTCTTAATTTTTTGTTGTAAATATTACTCCCATATTCTGTATTTTTTTTCTTAATTCATTAGAAAAGGAGTGGGGTTTTAGAGAGGAGGATTTTGGAGGAGCCTATTGATGATTAATGAATCCATAAAGCAGGAACTGAAGATTGTGGTTTGAGGGGAATCGTTAGAGGCTTTCATCGGGATCAATGAACACAGACCCATCATCAAACATGGGATTCTATCCAACAACTCATGAGGTAGGGTTATGTATTGTTTAAATTTGAAGAGTTTTTGAATCAATTATCTTATATCGTTATTAAGATGCTGATGCGGAGGGTGCGGGACAAATGAACAAGGTATGTTCCCTCTGCCTCTAGTTATATCATTGCGTTCTACGTGGGTGAATTTTTAGGTAGGACAGAACCCAAATATGAGGGTCAAGATGTGAAGGAGATGGCCTTGAAAGCCCGTATGTGTGAAGGGATGGAGAAACGGACCACCATGGCTCACCCAGTGGCCCATGCAAGACCGCCGACACGGCTCCGATGACCGGTGCTAGCAGGCGATGATGGTGGCCGGAACTGGCCGGTCGCGGTGGTGGCGACATGCTGTCGCTAACTGTAGGAGGAGGTCGCTACACTAGGTCGCAGTGGTCAGTAGGTGGCCAGCACCAACCAGCCGCGGAGAATGTGGTGGGGCCCCGTCATGCGCTGTAGGAGGAGGACACCATGGATTTTCAACCATTGCAGTTGAGCAGGGCGGCCGACACCAACCGGATGTGGAGGTGGAGAGGTGCGATGTCGTGCAGCGCTGAATATAGTCGCGGCTCAATTTCATGGTGGAGGCAGTGACCCAATCCCTATGGGTCACGTGGCCAACCAGGTGGTGCCTCTTAGCCCTCTCTAGGTCGGGATGCTCCCCAGGTGATCCGGAACATAGACCAGTGGGGCAAGCCTGCCATGGCCCCATCTAACCGGGCTATCCCATGCCAGTTCAGGTTTGTTCGGGTTAGACTCGGGGTGGGTCGGGTCAACCCAAACATGGTCGGACTGGACCTGGACCCATTCAAGCCCAGTTTCTCTTAAAATGCCGTAACTTGAAATCCAGAAGTCTGTTTGACAAAGCATCTGTGGAGATGTGATCCTTGGAGCGAGACTGTCCTTCGGTATACTCCACTCGAATTTTGGGGAAAGTTGGAGTATGGATGGGTTGGATCGAACCCCAATCCAAACGGCCCCTCGATACTAAATGCTTATAACTCACAGACCAGGCATCTGATTGATGTGTCGTCTATTGTGTTGGTAACCTTACAATATGAAGGTCTATTGGGATACTCCATTGTGGAGTTTAGTGGAACTGATGGAATGACAGATATCTTGAGGAGAAAATTCAACAGAACAAGAGTGCACCGAGTGTAGTGAATTCTGTGGCCATCTATCTTTGATGTAGTGACCTTGTGTGGATCAACACCATAGAGACCCTTTGTAGATCAGCATCGTAGATACCTGACAAGTACTAGTTTTAGAGAGTCTCATCGAGGATCATCGCCTAGATACCTTGATTGGATCGGCTTCTAGCAGCCCTATGTGGATCAGCATTCTAGAAACCCTATGTGGATCAGCATTCTAGGGACCCGTGTGGATCAATAGTAGCATGACCAATGAGGACCAGCTATATAGTTTCCCATCGTGGAACAAGGACTTATGTCCATGAGTGGGTCGATAATAGAACAACTTTTTTTTCAATCCATTTTAGAACTTCTTAATGGAATAAGATGATATAACATAAGACTAATCATCTATATTCTTGATCTCTGAGTTGTATACCTGGTGTGATCTAACTATTTATGTCCATGAGTGGGTCGATAATAGAACAACTTTTTTTTCAATCCATTTTAGAACTTCTTAATGGAATAAGATGATATAACATAAGACTAATCATCTATATTCTTGATCTCTGAGTTGTATACCTGGTGTGATCTAACTATTTATTAGTGCTTTGTGATTGTGTTCTTGCGTTGTGTTTTTTCTTCTGTGGAACTCTGGGAGACCTTCAAGGGTCTCGGGGTCCCTACTGAGTATTGTTATACTCACCCATGCGTAGACTTTACCCTCTCCTTCTTATGTCGTGTGCAGAAGAAGGAGATATTTGATTGAGATTTGGGAACCAGGATTGGACGGTGATCAGAGGTGGAACTTTAAATGTGATGATCCATAGGGGCGACTGACCGTGATTTGTACCTACCATTCAGGTAGGAACCCGGGCAGATGATTTTAGATGATGTTTTTTTCTTGTAGTTGTACCTTTCAGTTGAGCTTGTATTCCATCCCCCTTTACTTAAAGCACACACCCCATTTTTACTATACAAATTTAATTCATGGTTTGCATCTTTTCATATACATGGTCTATGTGTTTGCAGGTTTAAAGGAAATGACTTCCCATTTATAAAAATATGACTTTCTGTGATAGTTTCCAACCCCTATACTATGGAAGGCAGGCTTGGGGTAGTCACGAAACGGGCCCTAAGGGATGGATCGTGACATAGTCATATTGGAGAAGTTAGATCTATTGAATAACTAGGATTCTAATCATTCCAATGGAACAATAGTGTTAAGTGTTTTTATTGGGTTTTTCAGTTCTGGGGAGTCATGTGTTGGTGCAACGAGAGACGTATCCATACACTAGGACCCTGAATTCTGATTTCCAACTCAGTGAACGGAAAAATTGAATGCATGTGTTTTAGAAATGCTTTACTTTTGATCTCTTTTGATTCATCTCACTAGGTATAAATTTTTGACCTTTTCACACCTATTTCTTTTCATGATGCATCCACGTAGATAGCCATCCAAGGTTCCAGTGAGACTTTGCAATGACAGCCCACTGAGTAATGAGCCTTCGGGATAAGGCCCACTTACGGCAATAGTACCATCAGGTGGTGTACCAGCATCACCACAACCCGTTGGGAATATTTTTCCACAAGCCCCACCATCAGAGAGTGCACAACGACTAAGTGTGATGCTTGAGTGTTATTAGTAGAGGCCTCTGAGGTTCTGAGGTGAGACGGATCTACAGGAGGTTGAGGATTGGCGGGAGGCTACAGATTTTTTCACCTAGTTGGGACACCAGCCGACCAGATGCTGATCCTAGCTTCCAATCTATTCCAGGGAGTAGCAATGAGATGGTGGAGCCTGACTCTCCAGATACACAATGAGACGACCCTCACCTGAGAATATTTGAAGGCCCTCTTTAAGAAAGAGTTTATTCCAGCAACTCTACGCTCTGTGTTTATACAATAATTGTTTCACTTATAGCTGGGTAGCCTAACCGTGGGCCAATACATGGTGAGGTTCACTGACCTCTCGCGCTACTCTATTGACATGATGTAGTACCCTTTATTCAATGCCTGAACCTTTGAGCAGGGACTCTGACTGAAGATCATAGCATCAATGGTATCTCTCAGCATCCCAACTCATGCCAAAGTGCTATAGAGAGAACTCTAGGTCAGATATTCCTTGCTGTGAAGGAATTGACAATGAGACACGCCAATAATCGACACGTAGTAGATTCATATGTGGATGGTAGTAGGCAGATGACACAGAGGTCAAAGCGAATCAGACCGTCTGGTGGATGACATCGGGGCGTAGGGTCATAGGTGTGAGGCTCATGAGGTAGAGCAGGACAGTAGAGGAGCAGACTCTACTTCACATGTAGTGGGCAGGGTCACATGGTTCATGACTGCTTGACCAGCCACATTGACGACTAGAAGAAAATCGAGAGACCGATGAGGTAGTGGAAGATATTCGAGCGAGGTGGTTTGAAGGGAGGCATAGATGGTAGAGGAGTAGGTCGTGCAGTTGGAGGTGGATGAAGGTTTATGGTTTTACCACCATCACCCATAGGTGGTCCATCTCGGCAACAAAGAGCAGGTGGATAGGGACGATCTCAGCTTTTGGTGGAAGAGGACTACAACCAAGGTGCTCCATAGATGATCAAATGTATGATCTATGTCTATTTCACCAAATATATAGTTCTTATAGACATAAGTTCCAGTTACTCATCTATTTCCATAGCACTAGTTCGGAGCTCAGAGAATCGGATGGATCTATTGGCTCGATCCTTGCAATTAAAGACTCTTATGTGAGAATATTTGATGATTAAAAACTAGGTCATGTAGTGTGATCCCACTCTAGAAGGCGAGAGAATCAACTGGGATCTTTTAATAGCAGCTTCTAGCACTTATGATGTCATCTTGGGTATGGACTGGTTATCCGTTGTTCATGCTCATATTGACTGTTTTAGGCACAAAGTGTGGTGTATCTTCGAGGATGGGACCATTTTTTCCTTCACCAGGGAGAAGTTAACATTATCATCACATGATGGACTTACTCGGAGGAGGGTGCAGCTGATCACTCATCATTTGTCTAGCCTTACCCTCATAGTATTTAATGTGGGGAGCACAAGTTATCTAGAAGTGGTGGACTAGTATTATGATGTCATTCCTAATGATTTTCTAAGACTAACTCCTCAAAGAGAGGTAGACTTATTAATTAATATTTACCACAGGATGACACAGATATCTACACCAGCATATCATATGTCTCACGCAGAGCTTATTGATATGTGGTTACGGTTAGAGGACTTGCAGGGTAAGGGGTTCATAAGGCTTAGTGTTTCTCCATGGGAAGCCCTAATTCTGTTCACCAAAAAGTCATATGGGAGTTTGAGTCTCTGTGTGGATTATCAGAACCTAAACTAGGTGACCAAGAAGAACAAGTATGCACTTCCAAGGATTGATGATATCTTCGATCAGCTGAAGGGATCTCGTTGGTTTTCAAAGATAGTCCTCGGATCAGGCTATCATCAGCTCGAGGTACAAGATGAGGATGTACAGAAGATGACTTTCAAATGTCTGTATGGATTATATGAGTTCTTGGTTATTCCATTCTGCATAACCAACACCCCTTCATTTTTCATGGGACTCATGAACTAGATCTTCAAGCCATAACTCGATCACTTCCTAGTGGTATTCATTGACGACATCATGGTGTACTCAACGACGAATGATTAGTATGACTATCATCTATTGATAGTTCTGGATAAACTCTAAGAGAACCAGATTTAGGGTAATCTCTCAAATTCTAGTTATGAATATAATAGGTCACCTTTTTGGAAACTTTATCTCTAAGGATGGTGTTGAAGTGGATCTGGTGAAGGTAGAGGTTGTGCTTTCTTGGGAGCCACATAGGATTGTGACTGAGGTGTTGATTTTTCTAGGGTTGGTTGGGTACTATCCAAGATTTGTACCTAATGTTTCCATAGTTTTAACACAATTTTCAGCATTGATAAAAAATAGATAGCCATTCGTGTGGATGGAGAGATTCCAGTCGAGTTTTTAGGAGTTGTGACAGAGACTGAGGAGTTCCCCATCTTGAGGATACCAAAAGATGGTGTTGGGAATGTATTATACTAAGAGGCATACGGGACTGGACTTGGATGTGTCCTGATGTAGGAGCGAGCAGAGATAACTTATGGTTCACGACAGCTGAGACATATTGACCACAACTACGCTACCCATGACCTGGAGTTAACAGTAGTGGTCTTCTCATTAAAGATGTGGTGAAACTACTTTATTGGATAACGTTTTATAGTCTACTCTGATCACACGAGTCTCAGGTATATCTTCTCACATAATGACCTGAACCTGAGATAGTGGTTATGGCTAGAGTTTCTCTAGAACATTGACTTTGAAATAGTCTATACTTCTGGGAAGGGGAACGTGGTAGCAAATGCACTCAGAATGAGGTTTGATCTACAGTTTCTGAGTGAGGTGATGGAGAAACTAGCCATGTTGTAGATATCATTTCTGTGTAGAGATTGATCATATTACCAGTAGTATATGAAAGTCACTCCCCAACTCCTTCAACAAGTTAGGGAGGTGCAGCTTGGGGACAATGATGGAGAGGCTTGACATACTGGTGGTGCTACGGGAGGAGGTGTTGAGGGAGTTACATACGTCCCCTCAGGCAGTACATCCTAGTGTGGTGAAGATGTACTAGGACCTCTAGTGTTAGCACTGGTGGGCAGGGATGACAAAAGAAGTGGTAGAATTTGTTTCATGATTCCTCACTTGTCAGCAAGTGAAGGTCGAGTATCAGGTTCTAGCAGTCTTAATTCAGCCACTAGAGGTGATGGAGTGGAAGTGGGACTTCATTTATATGGATTTCACAACATGACTACCATGTATATCTTGGGGCCACGATTCCATTTGGGTGATCATTGACTGACTCACCATGTCGGCCCACTTCCTACCCATCCAAGTGAAGGGATCAGTAGAGGGCTTGGGATTCCTCTATGGACATGAGATTGTATGGATTCATGGGGTGCCCTTGGAAATCTTCTCGGATCGTGATGGAAATTTTACAACACGGTTGTGGAAAGTATTGTAAGAGGAAATTGGGACTTAGCTATTTTTGAGAACCACCTTTCATCCTCAGATAGATTGTCAGACAAAGCAGACCATTCAGACACTACAGGACATGCTTTGTGCTTACATCCTAGATTTTGGCCGTAGTTGGGAGGATCACTTTCCCATGGTGGATTTCACATACAACACCAGATATCACTCCACCATCAGTACGGCACTCTTTGAGTCCTTGTACGATCGACCTTGCAGATTATCTCAATGTCAGAGAGACCTAGTGGAGTCAACACTTATGGGTCCAAAGTTGGTATGGGCTACCACTGAGAAGGTGTAGATCATCCAGGAGATGATGAAGATTGCATAGAGTAGGAATAAGTCTTATGATGATATGAGATAAAGACCTTCAGAGTTAGAGGAGGGAGACCATGTCTTTTTATGGGTCTCACCTCGATGAGGTTAGCGGAGATTTGGTCGGGGTGGCAAGAAATCTCATAGGTTCATCGGACTCTTTCAGGTTCTTAGCAGAGTTGGTGAGGTGGCGTATCATCTAGATATTCCACCACAGATGCATCGGTTTCATGATGTTTTCCATGTTTCATAGCTGAGGAAGTACGTGCATGATCTATATAATTTTATCGACTGGGGAAAGCTATAAATTGATGTGGGGGAAATGTTTATGGAGGTTTCAGTGGAGATTCAAGATCAAAAAGAGTTGGTCCTTCATGGATGATCGATACCACTGGTGCACATTCATTGGCAGCACGTGAACCTCCAGGAGGGCACATGGGAGTGGAAGGATAAAATTCATGCTTAGAACCCCCACTTTTTTTCTTAGTCTATGTTGTGGCTTTTCGAGACGAAAAGCCCTAAGGTGGTGAGAATGTAAAATCCCAGATTTTCCATGTAATTTATTTTAACTACATGGAACTATTCTGAGGCTGCGAAAGCTGAAAACGTTTTATTAGGAGGCATAGTGTGTCTAGAACATAATTTTAAACTTTATTAAGGTACATTCAGAAAACGTGCGAGTGGGAAGTCCTTACTTCTGAATCGGTTCTCATAATTAAAATCTATGTGCACCATTGAACTTGTAGTGTCGGGATTTGCTTAAGGGAGTCTTAAACTCGACCATAGATGGTTAAGAGAGGAAGTTGTTTTTTTGTAGTTTTCATGGAGGATTAAGAATATAAATATAATTTATTTTAAATATCATCCACCTTTATTTTTGGTTTTTGCAGTAGGGACCACAAGGGGTTGTCGGGCATTTAATGCAGGACATTAAATGCCTGGATAAACAAAAATGTGTAACCATCCTACATGAAAATAAGGACGTTCATTAGTTGCACCAATTAATGAACCTGTCTTAATTATGTGTCAAAAAGATAACTCCCCTCTTCTCTCTTTTGGGTTTTTTAATTCATTGGAAAAGGTGTGGTGTTTTGGAGAAGTGGATTTTGGAGGAGCCTCTTGACGATGAATGGATCCATCAAGCTTGAACGAAAATCATCATTGGAGCGTCATCGTTAGAGGCTTACTTCTAGATCAAAGAACACATTTCCATCTTCAAGAGCATGATTCTCTCCAATGACTCATGAGGTAGGGAATTTTCTTGTTTAAATTTCATGATTTGTTGAATCAAATATCTTATCTCCTTGTTTAGATTCTAACGTGGAGGGAGCGGTACAAACAAACAAGGCATAGTCCCTCTGCCTTTTATTTTATCGTAGTGTTCTATGCGGGTGAATTTTTGGGTTTGAAAGAACCCAAATATGAGGATCAAGTAGCGAATGAGAAGACCTAAGAATACTGTAGGTGGGAAAAAATGGAAAAATGGACCACTCGGGCTAACTAGGTGGCACATAGAAGACCACTGAAGTAGCACTAGCACGACGACACCATCGATTGTTTCCAGTAGGTAATGGCGGCAGCCAACAAAGGCCGGCCATGGTGGTGGCGGTGTGCCATTGTGCGCCACAAGAGAAGGTCATGGAACTAGGTCTTGATGTTAAGCAGGTGGTTGGAACTGGTCGACCATAGAGATGGTGGTGGCGCACCATCACACACCACAAGAAGAGGAGGCTGCGGCTTTTCAGTCGTGGCGGTTGAGCGGGGCGGCCGGCACTGTCTGTCCGTGGAGGGGGAGCAGTGTGATGTCGCACACCGCTGAAGGTGGTCATGGATCAAATCATTGGCAGAGGTAGGGACCCACTCCTACAGGTCTCGCAGGTGACTAGGAAGTACCATGTGGTGCCACCGCTTCAAATACCAAACAACTTAGCTGTTCCAGAAAAAGGGGTGATGTTGCCCCCCGTACCGGCTAGGGCGGCCCCCATTCCCTCCTACTGGATGGGAAGCACCCTCCTGGGGGATGGGCCGCATCTCTCTATGGTCCAGTCTGCACCCCCTGTAGATCGGTCCATACCCCCTACGGGCCAGGTAGCACCCCCTGCGGGCAGGGCCGTGCCCCCCAGTGGGCTGGGCCGGACGGCGGCCCAACGGGCCGAGCCTATCGTTTCCTAGTTCAAATGAGTCGGCCCAGGCTGAATGGGTCTGACTGGGTCATCCCTAGGGTAGGTCATGTCGACCCGAACCGGATCGGGCTGGGTTGGACATGACCCAAACTCATTCAGGCCTATTTTCTCTTAAAATTCCATAACTTGAAATCATGGCGTCTGTTTGACAAACCATCTACTGCGATTGGATCCTTGAAGAGAGATGGCCCTTTTGGTTTACTCAACCTGAATTTTGGAAAGAGTTGGAGTATGGATGATTTGGATCGAACCTAAATCCAACTGGGGCCTCGGTACTAAAACACTTATAACTCACAGATCTAGTGTCTAATTGATGTGCAGTCTGTCGTGCTGGAACCCTTACAACATGAAGTTTCTTTGGGATACTCCTATGTGGATCATAGTGGTATTTTAAGAATGGATGATATCTCAAGGGGCAGATTATATGGAACACGAGTGCACCATGTGTGGGGAATCCTCTGGTTGGCTGTCTTTAAAGTAGCGACCTTGAGTGGATCAACATCTTAGAGACCATGTGTGGATCAGCATCATAGCTACACGATAAAGACCAGTGTTAGAGTGGATTCTCGAGGATTGGAAACTAGAGACCCTGAGCGGTTCGGCATCTAGTGACCCTGTGTGGGCTTGTATTTTGGCCCCCTTTACGTATAGTACACAGCCCCTTTTTTACAATATATATTTATTTCATGGTTTTCATCTTGTCTTATAATTGGTCTATGTTTTTTTAGGTTTAAAGGCAATGACATCCCATTTACAGAGATATTTCGTTCAGTACTAGTCACCAACCACTGGCCTAAGGAAGGTGGGCTTGGGGTAGTCATGGCATGGGCCCAGGGAGACGGGTCGTGACATTTTATTTAACTTACATTCTGAACATTGTCTCATGATATCATGAGGTCTTTCGGTAGAAGTTATAATGACTCTAATGGTTAAGGTTAGTAGCTATTAATGTAAAAAATATTTAAGTAACAAAAAGGGTGTTTCATATAAATCCACCATCTGACCCCATATGATAAAAACATCAGTCTAGTAATGGTTATTTTTTATACTCCCATGTCTGAACCCTTTTTTTCACAATTATTTATTTGTTTATTTATTTATTATTTTCATCAAAAGGGGTGGAAATAAAATAAAATTAATGATTGTAAATGAGCATTTAATAGTATCCAAAAGATCACCTCTAAACTTGTTCATTTCAATGTAGTGTATTTCTTCCAGCAAGACTCCCCCACCCCTACATGTCAACTTTAATATTTCCCAAAAAAATACATAGAGTAGGGTAGGAATGAGAACTTTTGTCTTGTAATGTGGCTCATTTATAACAAGTCCATTCATGGATTAAGCAGGTTAAACTAATATTAATTTGAAAGGTGGTCTCAATGATAAGGGATAAATCAAAAAAATCCTCAATCATATTAAATGTGACTATTTATAATCATATATTATACATGTTTCACTCCAAAATATATTAGGTGACATGCCCAGAGAACTTTCAAGAAATATGGTTAAGATGGAAAAGGAAAAAGTATGTCTAGAATCACTCTAGAGAATGAAACACACAATTTTGGAAAATCACTAGTGGAATGGGTAATAATAACAAATCAATACTTTAGAATTTCATAAATTCCAATTATAAAAAATGGTTGGGATATATCATTTACATGAATTAACCAATTCCCTTAAATCTCAATTTATCAAATTAACATATATTCTTCACTCTAATCATTCAATTCTCCATATTTCTCATTAAATCTTAATTTAATCACAGTCTAAAACATCAAATCGTTGGATTCTTATGAAAATCATGTCTTTAATATTAGTAATTTAAAGAAAAAAATATAAATGTTGGTAAGTAAATTCACTTTTAGAGCTCATAATAGATTTAAAAATTACGGTTGTAAAATTAAATAGGGATTTGAAAATTATAATCTGTGTCAATGATTCATCAAATTTGGTTACTCAGGTTTTGTTTATACTAGTTCACAACATGAATAAAAATCTCATGAGATAATTCACCTACAAACAACCTCTTTCATTTCCTTCCTGATGATTTTTTCCATTATTATCATTGAATTACATAATAAAATAAATCATTATAGCACATGGACAATTTCATTAACTATTAAAAAGAATGATTGGAAATGGGTTGCATACTAAAATATTCCTAAAATTAAATCCTAATAAATAAATCAAAATTAAAAGAATTAAAAGAAAAATAAAATAAAATAAATATTAGTATTTTTTTGGTCCTCCATGTGGGCCTAAATTTTTTACTACATCTATTTGGGAAGTACCAACTGTTAAATGAAATTTGATGGCGGATGGGGTAATTTAATTTGAACCACACAAAAATCGTTCTTCTGACCAGCACTTCTTACTTTTTTATGAATACTCCACATATATATTATATTAAGTTCATCACCTTATAAATAAGTTACAATTTCCATGGTGGAGATAAGATAATTTCCACACCCACAATTCCATTTTCATATTTGTTATTTTTATTTTTTTAGTTCCTAATTTTATCAATTGTTTTTATATGTTTTTTCTTCTAAATACTTTGGATTTTGGGGACGTAGAGATTGATGCATGGTTGGAACCCATTTAGGAGAAAAAATGTTCCATCCTCTGAAAACAATAAATACCTTGTTATAAGAACCCATTAGCTCATATATTTCAGTGCAAGAATTTGTGACAACCCTTGTAAACAATGCATCTTAAGGAAGTTGTACCAAAGTTGCCACATAGTTAGGTGCATGGTTTGTAAAACCAAGTGACTAAAATATGAGACCCTTTTTATGGGATACAGATCCACCCATATATTTTGTCCACGGTTTAGAGAATCATGTAGAAAAATCTCATTGGCCTACCCTTATTTAAATTTTTTTTACTTTCTAATTTTACTCCAAATAATTTAACCCAATACAACCCTCATTTACCCCCACTATTTAACATCATAGTAATGGTTGCACCTCTTACCTTCCTCCCTCTTCTCTTAGGTCAATTTTTGGCTGGTTTTGACCATGATTTTTCAACAAAACATCAAATAAGTGTGTCCCTCATCTTTCCTAGTATTTTCATCTCTTATCTCTTATGTTTTATAGCTACATGATGTTTTTAATTCTATAGGGTTGTCTAATATGAATTATATATATTTTATTATTATGTTAGTGGTTTATTCTTGATTCTGTAGGTTCGCCTCTCCTCTTTTCCTGTGTTTCTCAACTCATTCGTTATGGTTTCAAGGAAAATTATATTTGGTTTAATATTGAAAATTAATTTAATTTTTTTTTTTTTGATTCTAAGATAAATTATTTACTAAATTTTTTTTGTGTGTGTAAATGATTGTTTTCAAAGGTGATTTAGTCTGTGACTAAAATGGTTTCCCCCTATGGATATGGTTAGAAATGTTTTTTTTAACATGTTATATTTAGATTAGGATGAAATAATAGGTGTATAGTTTTAAAATGGGATAAAGAACATAGGAATATTATTTTTCTAGGAGGGAAGAATAAGAAAAGTACACAAGGAACTCCCTAAACTATGCAACAATATTTTGTTTCAATACTAACCAAACTATTAATTAAGATGTGTTTTGGTGGCCACTCAAGAACAAGAATGAAACATTGAATATAAGGTACGATTACTAAGAGTATATGGATTCTCAGTCCCCATGAACCATATCTACATAGGGACTTCCTATAATGCTTATGTGGTTTTTCTACCTATTTTAAAATTACTATTACTTTCCCTAATTTCTTAAAATGATCAAATAATGTTTTTAAAATCAATATTTTTTGTTCTTTTAAAATCGTAATTTTTATTTTTCATACAATGTCTATTCACAGAAAACATGGTAGGATCATACTGGGCATGTGAGATCACACCTTATATACACCTAATGGGTGTATGTTGACAATGATTTATTAGACTCGGGAAAAGAAAAATCTTTGTATGGTGATACTGGGGGATATTACTTTTAGTCACTACTTTTGGGACAAGAGATATTGATAATATAGCAGTTGGTGTCCCTTGTGTCATGTGGAGAATTTTATAACTCTTCTGTTGGTCACCTTTCTTCTATTCATTTTGGTATCTAGTTTTACATGTAACTATTGAACTTTTATATGGTTCATTTTATTGTATCTCATATGTTGGAAAATTGTTATATTGTTTTATGTAGATTTTTATTATTATAATTATCATAAAATATTTCCACAAATAGTTCTTTTAAGATTAGGCACTAGTTTCTAGACTATGGGTATCATGAACTCACTTCAGGCCATTCCATGAGCTAAGTTGGATGGAATCTAAGGCTGGTTCATGAAAAAATGGTATTATATAAGGTTTTATCTTTATTTGGGTGCATATATATGGAAGAAATATGGGATTAATAAGATATAGGAATTTCAGTCTTGAGGTTCTAGTTGGGAGTGGGGTGTTTGGATAACACACCTTGTGATAGAACTTAGGACTCCTTGGGATGCTGGTAATTTGGTTTGAAACCTCCCTAGGGTGTAATGCATAGATTGTAGACTAGTAATGTGGACCAAGTAGGGTAGATTGGTCTATGTTTTTGTGGTTTCCTTATGGTTTATGTGAATTCATATTTATGTTATTAATTTAATTTACCATGCTTTGATGTATTGATGGTTTAACCTTTTGTTTGTTTTAATTTGGGTAGAATCATACCTCCCTAAAGATCTCCTGCATAACCATGATTAGTGAACAGAGAGAACTCTCTACTTGTTAAAACACTCATTGATCAATGAGTTATTGAGGTAGTGGTTCGGGATAACCAAGAAATGGATCAGGGAGTGGGATCATGTAGTGATTTGGTCATGGAATATGAATTAAGGCTAGAGAAATAACGGGATCATGAATTACTCAAACATAAGCCTCCTTAATTTTAGGGAAGCGCTGACCCCCAAAAGCCAGAGGACTAGGATGAGAAAATTAATATAATCTTTTAGTCTCTTGGGACTCCATAAGTCCTTAATGTAATGTGTGAAACATTTATAATGGAAATACTCAGTCTAATGTGGTGGAAGACCACATTTTAGGCTAGGTAACATTATTATATGGGATATAATGACTTAAAAACTATTTTTATAGAG
This sequence comes from Viscum album, assembly GCA_963277665.1. NCBI lineage: Eukaryota > Viridiplantae > Streptophyta > Magnoliopsida > Santalales > Viscaceae > Viscum > Viscum album. The sequence continues at coordinate 1,060,916,437 of OY728125.1, forward strand.
TTTTTGTACGCTAATACTTTCGATCGTACTAATTCGTAGAAGATCCAATACCTTCATCAAGGGGCCTATTCAGAGTCAAAGTATGAAAGTCACTTTGAAGATATGGTCTATCTTCCCCTTTATTTAATCACTAATGACAAGATGAAGGACTCACAATTTGAAATGGGTATGTGAATTGGTATTCAATCACAGGTCTTCATGTTTAAGCTGAAAAAATATGTTGAGGTTGCTGAATGGTATTTTGAGGTTGATATAAACTAGGAATGCCTATTATGTTTCACTTGGATGATTCTAGAATCAATCCATAGTGTGATTATCTTATCTAAAAAGAATAGGAAGTATGAAGTTCAAGGGAAGAGGTGTGGTAGTATCTCTGAATACCCACTCTGGTCGCCTTTATTAGCAGCTATATGTGGTTGGGAAGTGGTGTTCCGTCAATGTGGTAAGACCATGAACATGTGGTCTAAATTTCCTATAACAACCAAGGAATTCCATATTTTCATATTCATGGGAAATGTAAAAATGTAGTTCATGAATTCCCCTCCTTCTCAGAGTGGTGGGGGTATTTAGATCCTATAGGGACATCATCTCAATATGATGAATTAAGGTATATGATATCTTAATCTAATGGGGATAGTGGTGTGGTAGAACATTCTTATAGGTAGAGTAAGAATAAGGTAATGTTTTAGGTTTGAATTTGACCTTAAGCTCAGACATATATGAAGAATATTCACGTTATATATTAGAAACCAGTAGAATCTAATTCATGTCAATGATAGTAAAATATACAACTCATCTTCTATCATCCATAGTAACTTTTTTATTTGATATAGTATCTTCAAGAAAAAAATAACTTTTTTACTTGGGTATTTGTTTACGATCCCTGCCGATATTGTTCCACACACTATAGAGCTAGTCACACCTCTGGGTAAGAGGAAGGATCATGTTTTTTATTCCCATCATATGTTGTCTCTATATAATATTTTAGATTGAAATGGGAATTTCTAATCCTATATATATATCTCATTGATGTGATATATGGGATGGGTTAGGTGGCATTATATAAGGACCAAATCAGCTATTATTATTAGTGGGTGACGTTCATGATCCCTCATGGGAGAACTCATCTTTTTTTAGGGAGAATGGGATCCATATTCAATACAACTTGGGCCTCCACTTCTATCTTTAGGAAGGATTTCTTGTTAGGAATCCTCTTTATTATTGAAAGATTATGAGGAATGTTTAGGGAGAAGTTTGACTTCCATGTTTAGAGAGTTTCCCACAGTATTCCCATAGTATTTCCTAGGTTCACCTCTTGAACAGAATGTAAAATTCATCATTGAATATGTTCAAGAGACACATCTCATATCTCTTCCTTCTTTTTGTATGGCTCCCACTGACTTCATGGAATTAAAGATTCATGTGGATGATTAGTAATATTAAGTCTTGTTCATATGAATGTGTCTCTATGGGATGCTCCTGTACTCTTCTCCAAAATTCATGTTGTTCTATTTTGTTTTTTTATAGGTAATTGTATGTTGAATTAGGATATCATTAATAATAAATATCCCTTTACCCATGTTGATTATATTTTTGGAAAACAAAATGGGTTAATATGGTTTTCAATGATTTTCTTATGAATATGGTATCACCAAGTTTGGGTGAGGGAAGTTGATGGTCCCACAACCACTATTTTAAATTATGAATGACTACTTGGAATACATGGTAATATTGTTTTAGTAAAAAATTCTCATGAGGTCTTCATAAATCTCAAGAATCGGTTTATTGAAAAATACCTAAACTCTTTCTTTGTAGTGTTTATATATTACATACCATTTTATTTAAAATCATAATAGGAGCATCGACTACATTTGTGGATTATTCTGTGAATGTTGTGGGACTATTGATTCTATGAAACATTGTTAAAGAGTATTCTTTTAGTTATATAAAGTCATGTTTTTTGGACATGTTATATCATAATGTGGGGTTTTATGTCACGAACCAACACAGGTCGACCCTGAACCAGTCGCCTAAATTGATCTATGGCCTAGCCCAAAGGGTGTTCCCAACACCCATGGGTTGGAAACTAGTGTCGAGCATCAATATAGTACATAAAGAAAATGACTTCAACCAAAATTAAACAAATAACCAAACAATAGAGAGATACAATATATACCAATATATACAAAAATAATTAGATAACATTTTATAAAAATTTTAAAATTCAACCAAACAAAACTGCAAGACCAACTAAAAAGACAACCACATGATCTCCATGTAACCCGTAGGTCATTCTCCAACACAAAGATCAACAGTCAGCCAAAGGGACTGAACACAAGTTAAGACCTGCAACCAAGGCTAAAAAAAGAAAAGAACTATAGGCATGAGTATGAAAACACAATAGGCTAGACCGATTATGTGTTCCCAATGCACTTCCTTTAAAATAAAATAAACATGAATTTCAAGTTTGAAATGAAATATAAAAAAGTATGCTTTCTTACACATTTTACTTAAAAACAAAGTACAAACCATTGACCTTATTTGTTTCCAAAACCAAGTTAATTCTATTAGTGAGATATTAAAATTTCACGGGGTAAGTGGTGCTTATATTTTCAACTTGGACAAAAGAGAATGAAACACTTTTATTTAAAGACAATTTTTATAAACCTTTTTGAAACCTAAAAATCACATTCCAAGAAAACAATACATAATATGGAACTACAGTAATAAAAACAAGGGAAATGAAAATAATCATACAAGTATCTCAAACATTACTGCATGAAACTAAGATCCAATTGACATAGTTAAACCCATGAGATCATGTATAATATAGAAAATACTAATACATGAGACCCCATCCTAGGTATCATGCCACACATGATGAAATCAAAACGTCCCTAAAATTCCATCCACCCCAACTCAGGATAGACCAAGGGGAAAATCCCATTGTAATAAACCCAAATATATTCACATACTATGGGCCACCATCTATTTCATAAACTAGCCAATACAACAATCATTATTCAAAAATTATCTTACTAATCTAGGTTCTATTGTCTCATGTATATAATGGTTGTGAGCCCAAAGATTCTATCCAAGAATTCAATCACATGTATATATAATAATAAATAAATAATAAGAATCACCCCGAGCCCCCCCCCCCCCAAGGATTAATCTCGTGACATAGAATAAATGGAACACAAATAGTCCAAAATGAGGAACATTGAAAATGGATCGTAAGGATTCTAAAACAAGGGAATCCCATCCAATATACATAGAAAATGAATTATAAATATCCCAAAAAGGTTTTCATTGAAGACACTTCCATCAATTTCACAAAGTTTCCAAACGGACCATAAATCATTTTAAATACCCATAATTTTTCAAAGATAAAAATTCAACTTTTTATAAATGGTGTAAGCACACCATTTTCTATTTCAAAATTATTTACAAAATACCCTTAAATTATTTATGTTACACATTCAAGGAAAAACCATTATTATAAAAAATCCAAACGGGCCATTCACCGGCAATACATGCCAAACTACATTAAAACTAACACACCATCATTTTTAAAACCCAAAACCACTTTGAAAACCCATAAAATTACCCCAAAATATCATTTAACACACTACAAATATATTTATAAATCCAAAATAATCATTTCATATCCCAATTAACCCATGAAATCCAACCGAGAAATTAATCAAACACTTGGCATGTAGTATTTAACAAAATAATTTCTAATTAACACTAAACAATATATAAAACACCAATTTTGATGCCATAAATTCATTTTAATTTCTAAAACATGTTCTAAGTATAACAATCCATGTGAAAAATAAAACAGTACTTTTTATCAAACACAAGGTGTGCACAATTATCACAAAGCAGTACTATTTAACACAAAACAAGGAAAAACTACCATTTTATTTACACCAAAAAATTTATACAATGATTATATAACAGTATTTATGAATCAATAAATGTTATAAAAGCATGAAACAAATGAAAAATGAATTAATAAGTCAATTAAAAGGAAAAATCTACCTCAAATCCAATGAGGAACGACAACGCACGCCCGAAATCACTCCATGAGAGTTCCAAAAACCTAGATTTGTGATTAAAAACCCTAAAAAACCACATCATAAATCATGAAAAAATATAACCATAGGTTTAATGTGACTACAGAAGAAGAGAAATATATAATATCTTAGAATTAAGATGTGGGAGGAGATATGAGAAGAATTTCCTTGAGAAATTTAGCCCCAACTTCAGGATTTCATAGATGTAAACCAAAGAATGAAGAATAATGGATTAGAGGGAATATGAGAGGGATACCTAGGTCTGGATGCACTAGGGATTTTTTTGGTGGATTTGGGTCTGAAAATTCTAAGGTGGAAAAATTGGTAAACACAATTTTTATGTTCTGGGCAACTCACATGGTTAGGATGCAAGGTATATTAAACCGTGTGGTAACCATGAAGAAACCCTAAGAACTAAATGCATGGTCACCCCTAATCATTCAAATGACCATTCACCAACCATGTTGTATTTTTTATTCCTACCGCACGGTTAACTGGGTTCAGCCACATGGTTTATCAAATCATGCACCAACCATGTGTTGGGAACTTCTTAGCCAAAATTGCCATGTTTTTTCCAAAAAATATATATAAAAATGAAGATAAACCATGGTGGGAAAACTAGACAAGGAAATATAAGTAAAAAATTCTAAATTAAACCCTCTTCACACCTAGAACTTGATAAAATTATTGGTATTTCTTACAAACCAAAACATTAGATAAGTTATGAAAAATCGTGTGTGAAATTTTACATGACCTTGAGATGTTAGAGCTAGTGATTTCTTGGGAAGAGATAAGGAATATCATTGTAATGATAATATTTTTGGTCCTAGAAGGTTACTAATATATATTTATTATATAATTTTCTTGAATTTCCTTTCCTATGAAAACTCTTATGCAAAAAGGGGTGAATTTGTCTTGGATACTAGAATGCCAATAGTATTTTTAAGAGATTAATAAAAAATTTAACACTTACCCTATCATATTATTACCTAAAAATAGGCATGGATAGGTGGTCTACTATTTTTTTTAGGTATGGTTTTGAGTTGTGTACCAATGTAATGATACCATGTGGTGGCATATAACTCTTTCAAACTCCGACCAGATGAAAATAATTACCCAACCCATGATCTTGATATTTCATTCGTGACGAATTTCCTCAAGTTCTCGTATCGCCATCTATTTTATGAGAGAATAATGACTTTCTCTGATAAAAAATATTTAGTAAATATATTTTATAAAAAATATTTATATCTATGTTAGAAGATATGGATGGATTATATTCAATGGATTGACTTCTACATCATCTACACTCTGGGTAAAGGTAATTTAGTCACCAATTATCTAAGAATAATGTTTCAAAATCATTATCTAAAGGAGTACAATATTGTGTGGAATATAATGGGAATTCATTCCTGTTTTCACCTAGAAGTCAAAGGAGAGGAACGAGGTGTATTTTTTTCTAGTATGTAATTGATTCCTCAATATCTAGAGCTAATCTAGGAAGAGAATATGAAATATGAGTTTTGTCAGTGCACTAGTTAGTTTTTAAATAGTGGGGTGGTACCCAAAGGTCAATCCTTATCTTATGAAAGAGTTTATTTCTATAAGGGATGTTTTCATGTGTCGTTATCTCTAAAGATGGGGGTTATGTAGTACTTACACCAATATTGGCGGTCTGATTATCCTGGTGTTACTAATATGTTTTGTGATGTGATTTTATGGTTTTGGTGGCCAAGTATGAGATGAAATATTATTGAATTTGTTTATTGATATTATACCAACAAGCAAGTTAAATAATTGAACTACATATCCTTATGCTTACTTTAGTATCTACCTATTACTAACTAGATGTTGAATGAGTTATCCACATATTTTATCATTGGGAAGCCCTATACAACCTGATAAAGAATTCTATAAGGTTGGTTATTGATTATCTAAAAAATTCCACCCATTTTATCCCAAAAAAGAAAACTACCAAAGTGGAGGATATTGGCTATTTTTAAGTCCATAAAAATTTGAGAATTCATTTTGTTTTATCAATTATTGTTTCTGATCAAGACCCTTATTTACCACATATTTTTGGGAAACCCTTAAAAAGGTGACGTGATCTCATTTTAATCTTCCCATTAAATATTGTTGGGAAAAAATCCCTCAAGGTTCCATTGAAGCATTTTTTAGGTAATTGTGCTTGTTGAAAAAGAATACCTCCATGTTGATAAAGAGGATCATCATGTTGACAAAGAATACCATGATGTTGATTTTGTTGAAAAATAATGATGTCAAAAGAATGGTTGATCTGGAGAATCTAAAAAAAGAACAGATCTAAGGTTGCGCTATTTTCCAATGTTTGCCCAATTTTTGGGCCTCAAAATTGGAAAATGGGAAAGCATGTTTTTTCCAATGGAAGTTATATGCATGATCTATGGTGGTTTGGAATTTTCTGATCAAGGCACGTTTTGGGAACAGAAGGTCGAAAAACAGCAAGGGCATTTGATGTGCGAAAGATTGCAGAATTACCACGAAAGAGGTTTCATGAAAGATTTGAACATTGGGACGAAAGATAATTATGAGCCAAAGGCTACGTAAAATGGGGTTTTTTTCCAGGAATGATTTGTTTTCCAACCATCAAAAAATGGAAAAGAAAGGATGCACGTGAAAAATTCAAGAAATGCGCGAAAGATACTTACGCGCCCAAGGCAACGTGAAATGGGGTTTTGTGTGACATGTTAGGATCTTTCACGAAACATCATGGTTTTTCTGTATATGGGTCAATGAGGTCTATAAATATGAGGTGACCCCCTCACACATACAGAGCTTGATACTTATAGAAAATATGAGCACCGGATCGTGTAAGAATTTCACACAAAGGGATTCATACGAAATATTTGTGTTGCACGAAATATTTGAGTTGCGTGAAAGATTAAAGTTCTACGCAAAGTGTGTTTCGTGAAAAAAGTGGAATCTTGCGTGCAAGGCATTAATGTTGTGCACAAGACACAGTAAGGGTTGTGCGAATTATTTGAGGTTTCCCGGTACACCCGGTGCAAAGAGAGATTCATCTGCGAATGAAAGATAGACGTCAACAGATCATCTATAAATAGTTAATGATGCATGATTTTAATTAGAGATAATGAAGAGACCTAAAGGTATATAAACTGTGTGTGGATATTCTGAAGAAGTAGTGATCATGGATCAATTGAGAGAGTAGTGAGAGTTCATATTTTGAGTGGTTGTAAACTAGGAGGGATAGTCACACCGCTTTGAACTTGTAAACAGTAGTGCGCTTATATCAAAATTGGTACATCGACACACCGCCAGTGTATTCTCCTTGGGCGTAGCCCATGTAAGGGTTGGTGTCCTGAGAACCAAATGTTTTGTACTTTGATTACATGAATGTTCACTTATTATATATTTTTCATTGTTCTGCATCAATATAATATAATAATGTCCTTGAATATTTTTTGTATTGATAAGGTCATGGCAGATCCATGCTATGATGAGAACCTTGAAATTCTATAACAATATTCTTAAATAATGTTCTACGGTTGGATGAAAAACTATGATAGGAAACATTGTATACAGACCGTCATGTGCGAGTACTCATAAGAAGATGAGACTCACTCTCATTGATTTCGCACTTGGTAATCTCCAAGATGGGAGATTATGATAAAAGACCCGCCAATAGGAATTCATCATGTCTTGGTGTCATCGGACATTGTTATCTACAAGCATGTGTAATGGTCCTTAGACTGGAAGATTATCATTAATTCATTCCATGACATGCACACTTAGATTTACTGACGAAAAATGTCACGCAAACAATTGGTGGGAAGTAGGGTATGTTGGATGCGTCACGAGTGACATGTTGTTAATGGATAAGTCAAGGAAGGATTTGTCCCTTCCATTTATGGAAGTTGATATCTCGGCCATTTGATTGAAATAGAACTGTCACATTAAATTCCATGTCCATGGTGTAAACGACGAGTTTATTTCAGGAAGTCAATGAATGACGGATCAAGCATATAGGTTTATGACACTTCCATGAAACATGATTGATATGATATCAAGACAAAGGGATTAAATTATAAAATAAATGTTCGTATGAGGTGATACATCAATGCAGCATCAACTTCATTCTCTTGGGTGCCTTGACCCGTTTCTAGACCGTAATCTTGGACTTTAGGCAAGCTCGCCTAATTCCAACGAGAAAGAGGCCTAGAGGGTCACACACTAAGTGTATTCAAGTATCTAAAGTAGAATAAAGATTATTCTCGTATGTGGTTTAATAATTATTCATGGAAGCCTAAATCTTTTTAATGATGGAGGAAGAAGGAAATGAAAAACAAGATATACATGATGTGTATCAAAGATTACACACCGTGTAGTTTTTCATGGAAAACAAGTACACGCCATGTATTAATAATTACACACTGTGTAGTTTTCTTTATGGAAAGGAAATGAAAAAAATGAAAACAAGATATACACAATGTGTACAATTAATGTACACACCGTTTAGTTTTCAAGGAAAAAAAGTACACATTGTGTATTTATTAATATACGCCATGTAGTTTTTCCAGCCGGGATTTTGAGGATATAATATTGTTTTAAATGATATTTATTATAATCAGCGTGGGCACATGTCAAGGAATTAATTATTCGACATAGGGTTTTAAATAAGAGTCAGTGAAATAAATAAAACATGTAACGCGTTTATTTATTTTCATAACTCTACAACCTCAAACCTGATTATAAATATCCTCACAACCCCAACTCTTTTCCAACACACAAGAGAATCATTGTGCAAAGAAACCCTAGAGAATTATTTCAAAGATGAAAGAACCTCTTCCTCCAAGAATTCTCTTAAGACCAAGAGAGATCCTCTTCCATCAGATCAAGACGATCTAAGGTGGACAACGCAAGAAAAGGTTTCTCCACGCTAGCACCCAGAGACTCCTTTGGCGACGTCCTGAGATACGTGGTATACGTGTGGATCACCGCTAGAGGAAGTCTACACTTGGCTTCTATGACGCAATGACAAATCACATCAAAACATGATCAAGAACATGAACGAAAAACAACACCAAAAAGGTATTTATTTTAAATTGATTAAATTAATTATAATCAACCTGTAACGATCCTACTTTGTGGTTCTGGGACTTTCCTTTTCTTTGTCCATTTTTTTGATTCGATCTGTGGAGACTGGTGTTTATTGTCTTATTGATCCCAGATTGATCATTGTTAATGAAAAAAAATCCAAGGGGGCACATCCACCCACGAGCTTCCGCTGCGCCCAGAACCTTCAGCCTAGTGAGAGTGAACCAAGTAAAGATTTTTGTGTCCTGTGAATGATTTAAGGTTTATTCACACTCTACAATGGGAAGGTGAGAGAAGAGGGTTTTGTCTAACATCAAAACAAGATTATAAGGGGTAGTTGTTTTAATCTTCCATACCCTGATTCACCCCTCTCTCAGGGTATCTATCCTAGTGGACCTAACAAATACCATCATCAAAAGGATAAAAAAGGGAGGGAAATCTAGATCTTGGAAGACATGATATGTTCTTATATATATCATTTAGATGGATTGTGAGATAATTATATAGGATTTCTAGAATTTTCATATAAAAAATATTTATCAATACTTTATTAGTATGTCTCCTTTTAAATTAAATTATTTTTTTCCATGTCGGTCCCCTCCATTCTGGGTAGAAGTTGGTGAGGATTATTTAGTGGGACTAAGAATTATACTGGAAGTAAGTGGAATGATTCAGATGATCTGGCATGGAATGAAGCATCCTAGTAAATTTATAAGTCTTATGTCGATCATCGAGGAAGAGATTTATAATTATCAGTGGGTGACATATTTTTTTTAATGAGATACCTTATTTGTATCATGACCATCTTGGGATGCTTGGGAATATTACACAAAGGCATGTCATACATTTGATATTACTGATAGGATTGGTATGACTTCATTTTATTTAGCGTTTCCGTTTTAGTTTTTATTGATTCATAACATTTTCAACATCTCCTTTTTGAAATGTATAATCTAGATCCTTCCCGAGTATTGGGTAGGGAATACATTGGCTCGGAACCCCATTTTCAGTGACCGAACAACCAGTACAAATTATTCATCCCCATATGAAGGGGATTCAAGGGAAATCTATTATTTTAGTTTCCTTATTATAGAAAAACAAAAATTATGAGCATGAAATGTGAGGGAAAAAGTCTATAGAGGAAGAGAAGTGGCATGTATTACATTCTGATCTGACTAAGTGTTGACTTTATGGGGTGGAAAGTGTCATGGTGGAGATAATTTTCACACCCAGAATGTCCTTTTCAGGTATTTCTTGTTTATTTAATTTTATCTATAGTTTTTTCAGTTTTTTTCTTCTGAAAGTTAGATTTTTTTGGAAGGAAAAGGATATAAAATGGTAATGTCACTATTCAGAGAAACCATGAACTGACCTCTGAAAACTGTGCATTCCCTAGAAAAGGAACTAGTGAGATCACACGGTTAGGCACATCATTGTGTGGAAACTATTAGAAACTATGTGGCTAATGGAAATATCACCAAAGTGTCATAATGATTAAGAGAAATTTTTTTAAAACCATATGACTATTTTTAGGGGAGACATAGTCAGCCACATTATTGGATCACTATTTTTAAAACCATACAGCCTACCCCATTTTTAAATATTTTTATTTCAAAACTTTGCCTCTACAATATATAAATTATTCAACCTCTCATTTCACCTCAAACTTGACCCTCACATCCCTTTGAATGTCTCTTCCATTCTACTCCTCTTGGCTCGATTTTTTGGTGGTTTTGATCGAGTTTTATCCAATAATCTTCATGTATGTGCATATCATCCTCTATCCTTGGTTCTCATCCCATATATCTTTGGTTTTCATTCTACTCAGTGGTTGAGATGACATAAGGTTAGCGTAATATGAATTTTATGGATTTGGTTTTGATGTTTTTGGATTTTATTTATTCTAAGGGTCTCCACTAATCATGGATTGTGATTATCAACCATTTCATGGATGTTTCAAATAAAAATGTCTGGTGGTTTCATTTATCCTAATATTTTATGATTTTATTCAAATCAAATATTTTGGGGGTCTAACCATCTTTTATTAAGAAATATAAGAAAAAAACTCATTTTTAGTTGGGCATAGAGGGACCCAAGTACATGGATCATAGTCCTAGAGACACATGATCCTGGAAAATATATGGCCTAAAGTCCCTTGCATAGTCCAAAGGGATCATGGACTAATGGACTAGAGTCCCAATTACCTGTAGCCCCAATAGAACATTTCACAAAATTCCAATGAACAATGTATTGTTATAAACCCAAAAATACCAAAAAGGCCTAATAGGTCGTCGCCCCATAGACTATAAAAAAATTAAAGTATGCCAAAATGTGAGGAATAAACTTAGTAGATCCCAACTAGAACATGGTCAAACCACACCGTCTCCCATCAATATCCTCTTCCACTACTGCCACTAACAACTTCCCTGAGGACAATACCACAAATCAATTGATCTAACATAAAACTATGGTAACTATTTCCCAAATTTTCCCCATGAATATTCCATGTGACCCCATACCATCACTTCCCAATAGACCAGTTACTTCAACAACTCAAATATAACATAACCCCAAACTGATGCGGTCTGATGGTCTAGAGAAAATCTGATGATGAATTTCATGCTTCCCTATATCCTATTGATAGTTGGATAGTATGGAGGTCCTGATTTGGGGGAAAATAAGATCCAGAGAAAATAAGGCCTCTTGGACCACCATAAAAGATCTTCTCAACCAAACTGACAGTGTAAATGACAGCAACTACAACAGGTCTGAAGTAGGGGCTGTGAGACATCCGAAAAAAACAAATCCACTAGTATGTGTTGAAGAGATATTATATTAGGGAATATAAAAATGAAGAGCACCAGAGAAGAGTAATCATGATGATTAATATGAAAATAGTCCCATCAGAGGTTGGAAGAGGATGGGAATCATTATATATTCCATGTGAACTCCCAAGAGGAGAAACCTCCCTAGATTTTCCCTATATTTATTTGATGATTTTATTCTGATTACATCAAAAATAAATGATTTCCTAAATTATTTTTTATATTTAAATGAGTGATTCTATTGGTTATTTGGTGTGTTCATGAAACAGATTTCCCATTTTTCTACAGTTGTTAATGATATACTTGGAATGTAAAGGTTTCATTGGGATCAAAGAGGATGAATATATTTTGAAAAAGAGATAAATAACATGGGAATCAAGGATATTTAAGAAATAATTGTAAGAAATATATTCTAGGAATTCCCTTCCTTACCTTATAGGATTACATTACAACACTAACTAAACTATTCATGATGATATGGTTTGGTGATAGCTCTATAATGATAATAGACATTTGCATCCATGGTTTTATGACTGATAGTATGAAGATCCTAGGTCCCCATTGGTCATAAATACTCAGGGATCTCTCACGGTGCTTATGCGGTGTTTTTACATGTTTTCCAATTTCTCTTTTTTCCCTTACATTATTTTAAAAATATAACCATTTTCTGAAAATAACATATTTTATTTTTTTGAAAACGTGAATTAATATTTTTCGTATTGAAGTAATGAAAGGAACATATGGTTGGATCCTATGGGAAGGTGAGATCACACCCTATATATTCCCAATGGGTGTATGTAGACTTTGTATTTTTCAATTGGGAAAAATAAATACCTCAAATGGTTGTTGTGATGGATATTCTTGCAAGTAAACTTTATGGGATAAGATATGGTGATGATATAGAGGGTAGTGGCCCTTCTACCATGTGTATATTTGTATATCTCTTTAATCAGTCACCTTTCATTTGTTCATTTTGGTATATGGTTTTTGGTGTAACTACAAAACCTATTCTGGATGAAATTTATATTGTTCTATGTGGATATTTATTATTCCCATGATGAAAAAAACAATTCCCCAAGGATTTCATAGATGCCCAGTAACTAGTTTCAAACATATAGGATTGAATGTTCCTTTTGGGTTATGTCATAGAATGGGTTGGGTTTCAGGTCGGATGGTAGCCTGGAATGATTTATGAAAATAATAAATGGTCCTTCTCTTTTTCAATTTCCACTTTCACAACCTCTTCTTACATCCACAACGCTTTCTTAAGGTAGGCTACATTAAAAGTCATATTGAAGTTAAATTCAAAGTGTAATTATATTTGAATAAAATTAAAATGACAAGATTGAATATAAACATATTCCCCTTTATTATAGGTATCTTGTGCCTTAATTTAATCAATAAAATCCAATTAGATCTCCTCACCTACTCACTCAAATAAATGTCTAGAATGTTTAGTAATCTTCATGTGTTCCTCATTAGGTGCATTTTCCTCAATATCTTCATCCAAAGGAAAAAATATTTGTATGAATCTAAAAAATAAAAACAATGAGAGATGATACATAATTATTTTCTAATAAATTTATATTATAATTATTTCGATAAAATATCATCTTTACAATTTGGTTGGGCTTTAGTTAGTTATTCAGTGTAAAGTACTTCTTAGATTTTAGTGGTTGTAGAGAGGGGTAGGTAGTCAGGATCCTCCAATATTTTTTCAAACTCTGCCACTTATGTTGTTTATTATTCTATAACGATAAAGATATATAATAGTTTTGGATCTTTTTAAAATATAAAGAGACCATCTTTCATTTAATATGCTTCATAATCATCCCAAAAATCATTCATGACTTTTCAATCACCCACATGTACATTAGAATAAGTATTTTCTTCCTCAATATCCTGTCGAAATTATTTAGAGAGGTAGAATGTATATTCAATAATATTTTTATCTTCATATTTTTTTAATTGGAAAGATGAGTGGGGATATTTCTCCCACCTCTGGATTTGATTCTTGTGGAGGTTCCACATACAACGACACATCCTCATTAGACTTTCAACATTGATAATCATTTTTTAATTGATTAAGCATGTCTATGAGTTCTTGAAATGAGGGATATGTAACATGGCCATTCAATATATGTTTTCCCAAAATAGTGATATCATCATTGATTTGTATGAGGGTCTCCATATCATTGTTAACAAATTTTACTTGAACCTATAAGTAACCTTCCCATGTAAAATAATCATAGTTTTAATTCATCATGGAAAACAAATTTGAGATTTGTTTAAAAAAAGAATGTTATTTACAAAAAGTGAAAAATGGATAATGAATGAAAGAACACTTGAATCCCAAACATCAGTTCTATGTTTTGGAATGCCTTTAGTAGGGTGGGGAGAAATCTACAATTATTTCTCAATAATATCTTATAACACCATACATCCACCTCATCAATCAAGGTATAATAGTTATAAAATAATAAGATAATACTTTGATAACACAAGGGAGGATTACACCGTTCAAAAATCGTCCTCAAATTAACCTAAAGAGAATCAAAACTATAGGCTTGGTTTCAACATTGGATTACTCCCCTTTGATACTTCTCTGGTTATTTAATCAGAACCAAGAGTATAAGAGTTCACGGTGGAGAATGGGAGAGATATAGATAATTTATAAAACACTTGAATTAATAATATGCATGAGTTACATTGAAAAAGAAAACTAAAATACAAATAAAAGAACTGAAACAAAGCAAAAACATCGACAATTGGGTTTATATCCTCTATTGAATAGTTGATTGCCATCATATTTATAAGAAAAAGAATTTGTAATATATCCTTGATATTCCCTACCAATTTTTCTTTGATTTGAGTCAAACAATATATATTTATTTTCAAATGAGATAGGGTAAGTATTGGTCATATATCATTATCAATATCCCCTAAAACTCACCTCATGTACCCCAGATGTTGGTTATTTGATATCATAGTAGTAAAACCATCTTTTGTGTGGACATGAATACTTCTACATAACCTTAATTTCTTATATTTTCCTTCATGCATGCCAATGCAGGGCTATTTTATATCCTTCATATACATTATCATAGCCTCTCCTAACCTGAAAACATATCCATTTCCAAATTTAAGGTACATATAAAATAATGTATTCAAAATACAAGTTAGAACTATTCAATAGAGAATTATTACCAATTTCACATGAAATAAATCTCTCCAAGAAAAAATGTATGTGAAATAATAAAAGGATAAATAGTCAGTAAAATTTTACATGCTTTAAAAATGGATATATCACATATGTAATGTTATGTACTAGATATTATTTCCCCAATATATATAATATAGTTTGAAAATATCATCAAAATTCAAGAGAACTATAAAAGAAGTGGTCAAAACTATCCAATAGAACTTGATCAAGTACAATGGATATGTACTCAGTACACTAACAGGAGGGAACTCTACTTATAAGGGATCACAAGTTACTCTTCCTATAGATCAATATGATATATTTTCCCAACTAGGATAAGGAAATGAGAAAGGTAATCTCATTCAGTCCTATAGTAAAAATATACCCAAATATCACGTAACATAGTTTATTACTACAAGTAAAAGCTTAGGTATTATTATCATGGAATTTTCTCTAGGTTATAAATACTATTTTGGGTGTTTAAGGAAGGGTTAACATATTAATGGGATTAAGTGAAATTTTAATAATATTTAATCTAAATATAAAAGATAATATAAGATAAAATTCAAAGGAATCTTCATTCCCATCAATTTTAGAGACTCTCTCCCATATATTTCAAGTTATAGATAAAGAAATAGGGGATCAAGACCCCTAATCCAAGATCAATTCCATGGATATAATATATAGTGATCACATGATCTTTGTGATTTCAAAAAGCTCTCCTTTAATTTTTACTAGCACTGTAATCACGAATATCAGTTATAAACATGACTCTATAACATGTGTGGATTATCCAGAGGGTTCTTAGTTTAGTTATATCAATACAAGGTCCCCGAAAATGAGTTAAACATATTTTTGATAAAAATAGGTCAATATACAGTTTCAATTAATATTTTTCTGATTAATTTAAATTTCATGATATCATTGGGTTGTACCAGGAAGCGATTACTCTAAAGATGCTTTAAAAAGTTGGCTATAGTGTAAATAAATTTAAATACCCATTATTTTTAGATTTCATTATATGCATGATTCCAAAATCAAGAAAATAGATTCTAGTGGTGTCAAGACACATTAAGATTTAAAAGTTATATTAAACATTATCCACAAGTGGAATCAGTATGAGTATGCTGGAATATTGATAAAAAGCTTAAGTTAAACCTTGATCAAGAGTGAACTCAATGTCAAAGTCATATCTTATTTTTTTTTCAAATTCTATCAAGATGTTTATAGAACATTATATATCATATCAGACTTTATGAAGTGATGGATGTCTTGAAAAAAATTTAATAGACATCCTTCTGAAGAAGGAACTATAAAATTTGAGGTTTATTTGAGAAATATTATTTTTATAATAAGAAATATGGTTTCATCATAGTATATTTCTTGATAATAAATTTCAATGAAAAAAGGAATATAATACATTTTATAAATTATTTATTCAATTGGATTCATCCTGTAACAGAAGATATCAAGGGGTGTTGGTTATAATAAACATTTAAAGGTTGTTTATCTTTCTCTAATAATGTTTTCACTTTGAATAAACGCATATAAATCATGTCAATTGGTTTAAATTTCATACTAGTGGTATCAGTAATTTCTAAAAATGTTATATCTCACAATCAATTTCTTAACTATTCTTGCACAAAAAAATTTGTTTGATATTTTTTGAGATCATAGGAAGATTACGTTTAAAGTTTTAAATAGATCAACATGCATTTTTTGTGTGAGAATTAGTGATTAATATAAAAAAAATCAAAATAGTAAATTTTGTTTTTTCCAATGATCTCTAACTCATTATGATTATAATATTTTTTGACGATTCATTTCCATGTGGTAAATTTACTCATTGAACATTCATATGAATAATTATGTTTTCAGTTTATCTTGATTAGAATCCAAATTACGGTGGATTGATAGTGGTTCCAAGGTTTTAATATTATTTATATAAGTGATTTTTTAATAAATTTTGTGTTTAATTTGAAGGAGGAGCATAGTCCCTCTAAATATGGTATCAGAATTATGGTATCTTAGGGGGAAATCTTGAAGTAAAACTGAGAAGCATAAGATCTTTTGATTTTATTTACAAAGGGGGATAAAGATGTAAGTAAGGGATATTATCAACAAAAATCCAAATAGGGATATTTTGAAAACTGTATGGTTGTCTTGGATTTGTTCAAATATGTTTTCTGAAAGGGTTATATATTGAATCGAGATTTAGTTCTTTAAGGTGTAAAATTTCTGTAATGGTTTGAGTGTCGTATGGTGTTATTATATGAATCATATACTTTTGAAAGAAATGTTTTGGTGCATAATCAATGGATGAAATTCCTAGATATTCATGGAAATTATTTGAATTATTTTTTTAAGTATGGATGCTGATACAGAATTTTAGATTTTGTAGATAAGATAATCATTACAGGTTGATGTTGTTCGATATTGAATGTTTTATGTATTGATTATGTAAAATGTTGTAATATTGATAATGGATTTTTGATTCCTATTAAGGATGTTTGTTCAAATATAATATTGATCATTTATGGTTGGATTTATTATTTAATGTTGGGTGTAAATCTATTTATTTTTTGGAAGTGAATTTATGATGATGACGAGGTTCTTAATGACGTATCATATTAAAGAAAGGTGAAAATTTTGATCAGGATATGTGATGTTCATTAAATATCATTCTTGTAGTTTCAATTATTTTTATGCTCAATTTAGAGGTAGATGAAGAATTCTATATCATAACATAAGAGATAATGTTGTAGTCCTGAGCAAGAAAATTCTAGTTGAATTGGAAATTTAGTGATGCTCATGTTGTAGTCGGTGGTTGTTACCTAACATGAATGTACTATATTGATCCATTTTGTAGGGTCATATTACATTTTTTAGGGTATGTATATTACATATCAAAGTATTTACAAGATATTTAAATCTTCTCTAGAGATTTGGCAGTTTCCATTCCATATTCAATGACTACACAATAGTCAAATTGAAGAAGACATGTTCTACATCATATATAGTGATATCACCGTATTATTTATATATTTTGTAGTGATTATATAATATATTTCACCAAATGTATATATAGTTTTATCCTATAGGACCTTTATTCCACAAACGGTTGATTGATTGGAGTTATACACCACAAGGTAATACACTACATAGTAAAGGAAGATCAAAAAATAATTTATAGTTCAAGAAAATAAAGAAGACTCGTGCAGAAATACATGGTCCATGTGGAATGTTACATGAACCAGCATGGTTCATCCCTAAATATGACACTATAGTCAGCCCATGGAAAGAAACTAAGGGTCTTCTCAATCTCTATGGGCTAGAAAAAAATCAATTCGGAATCAAAAATAACCTTTCTGAATGATTTATCTCATAATATATCAAGAAATAAACTATTAATATATATATAATAAATACAACATTTCAATACAAAGTCAGATATTGGAAGTCAAGGAATAGAAGGAAAATATATGTTCCAAAACAAAAAGATTAAATAAATGTTTTTAAGACTAGTAATAACTCATCTCCATGTTATATAAGGGAAAATAACCCACCATGTCACCACAAAACTCACAAACATCACGAAAAAAGATACCCACAACCACCTTACAATGACTATTCATTCCCATGTTAAATAAAACAATATATACAAACCTCTAACTGTATATGCATGGTGTGTGAAAAAAATCCCACTAGAATCCCACCAACTATACCAAAAGACATCTTTATAAAACAAACCACTAACGATCATTTAAATAAAGAAAAGGCATGATATATAAATTTTCCTAGTTTTCAACAAACTATGGAAATATTCCTTTTTATAATAGTTTAAAAAATATTCAAACTCAATAGATATTAAAATAATTTAAAAATTATCAATTTCTCTCATATTTAATAAATAACCAATTCCAAAATGAAGCAACATGGAAACTAGTCCTAGTGTTGGATAGGTATATGATTGCTAGGATCATCACACCTTAATGATCGAAATACTCTATTCATAAAAATCTCTAGCCATGGGATTAGGGATGAGATGGCACCCCAATAATTGAACCCATTTCCATAAAATAGTTAGTTAGAGGTGTAGAATATATCCTAGCTAGGTATCCACAAACCATCCTAGTGGGATTTTTCCAATTTATCCCTCTCTTAAGTACCATATTTCTCTACGTTACATAACCAACACCTACATCCTTTCAATTTCACATATTTCCCATAATTATGTGTTTATTTTATTGTTTAAATAATTTCAATGGAATATCACACATAAATAATCAAACATCCCAAACTCACAATAAAACATACTTTGAAATCAGTATCCATATTCAATTCAAAAAGGTGAAATCCATTTAATAAAAGAATCCCAAATAAATAAATTTCAATAATCAGAAATAATTCTATTAAAAAATTTATAAGAACCAATTTATTGTGATAAAAAAATTAATGGTTTACAAAAAGTCTTTTCCTAAAACTTCCTACCTAAAGCACTTGGTATTTCCAACAAATGATTGAGATTAAAATGCCAAGAGTAACGAAGGAACCTATACAGAAAAAAAGATCCAAAAAATAGGAAACCCATATTATAAAACATAGATTCAACAAACTCTAAATCTATAGAGATATGAGAAACCACTTACCATGTCAACCCCCAAATAATTTTAGGAATATCAAGGTAGATATAGTCTCTACCTTCCTCTCCCACAACTAATCTATAATATAACCCATTAAATCATGACACAATCCATAGATTTATCCATGAAATCCTTGATCTATGGTTTCTCCAAATAAAAAGATTGGAGATAAAGAATAATTTCAAATAATAATAAATAATTGTCCCTTACCTTGAGTTTCCTATATAACACCCTAAGATCCATCAAAATATATAATTGGAATAATTGTAAGATAATGACATTAACTCGGGTTTCCAATATCCAACACCATAAGTTTCATTTGAATTTCTACCCAAATGAGTTTGGGTCTCTGAAATCTCTATGTGGATCCCCAAGAGTCAAGATCCTAGGTTGTATAAAGAATAACAAGGTCAATGAGAGGTGTATCAGTTAAAAAAATAATTTTTTATTAATTAATAACATCACATGGTTTAACAAATCCTTAAACTGATTATGTCTATTGGAGATGACACCATGGTTTTGCAGTATGGTTTCACTAACCATGAATAAAAATGTAAAATTACACTATCCCAAACCACTACAAGTCACACCATTTCTTAGGAATGCCACATTGTTTGTCTTAATCATATGAAAACCATAAACATACCCTAAAAATACAAAATTTAGAAAAAAACACCCATAATGAACTGATAATGGTTAAAAAAATTATCATTTAAAATAATAATATATGTACCTAAAAGTGAAATATGGATGTAGAAAAAATTCTTCAACCAGTTGGAGAATAACTTTTGGAAACCAATTGGCTACATCATAGAGAATGGTACCATGCCAAAAATCATGAAATATTGGAAGTTCAAATAGTAGTGATGACATAGATTTCTCTACATAGTTAAAAATTTATTCTAAATCTTATAAAATCAAGTTAAAATGTAAATAGTTCTGATTAAATAGTGAATTATAAAAAGAATTGATCTAAAGTGGAAGAATTTGGAAGTTATGTATAGTTTTTATTTGAAATTGTAAATTCAAACATTTCAATAGATAAATAGTTATATGATGTGAAAAATTTTATATGGGGAATATATAATAACATTACAAAAACGAGAGAAGATAATTTGTGTGTTCTAAGAGAATAATTAGATGTATATATTCTAATAGGAAGGATATAACAACAAAGATACCACCCCATGAATGTCCATTAAAGATCATAACTATGAATAAATATAGTTGATGTTGAATTATATCATATTGAATATTGGATTTTAAAGATGAATAATGTTGTGTGAATTTAAGCATGTTTAGGTCTTAGAGTGATAATGTGTTGTATGCATACCTAAAAAATAGGATGATTGTCAAAGATTAATCTATTTTTTTAATGAAATAGAATTAAAATTGCACTGAAGAATACGTCCACTAATTGGAATATTATATAGAGTTTTTTTTGTGATTTTTTAAATAAATATTGGGGAATCAAAGACTCAACTACAATTATAAAGAGTGGTTAATATCTAGAAGAGAGTTGGAAGAATCAATTGGAATTCCCTGTATAATCAACAACATGATAATATAATGAAAATGTCATGTATGATTCTTGGTGTTTCTTTAATTAACTCAATCTAGGATAAGACCCAAAATCTATAAAATGATACCTTCACTAATCTAGTGTAGATAGGAGAAGAAAAGGGAGTGTCTCTTGGGAAGGAGTGTGATATCACTAAACTATCAACAGATAGTGGGACTTTTATGGTAGTGACATCATGACAAAATGTTTTATATTATGTGAGCCTTGATGAAGAGTGAACTTGCCTAAGTTTTTTCCCCTCAGAATCTATGAGTTATATTAGATCCCTTATACACCAATACAATGCGGATTGTATGCTCCATGAAGTTTACTTTTATAGGCAATCCCAGTAAAAACATTGTGTGTCGTGAATCTACATCTATAAATATGTGTGTTTGTGTGTGAATAAATAAAATTTTAATTTTTGTTCCTTCTAATAAGAGAACAAGATATTAAATAAATTAGTATATAGGGACAAAGTAAAAAAATCATTCTTCTAAAACCCTGATTCACCATTAAGAGTGTCTCGGTCCTTATATTTCCTTAATTCATTCCTCTCCACTAAAAAACATCCTTTTCAGCCTATGATATTCCAAATTAACATTCTAAAAATCCCACTACATGTATATAAAGTTATTTTCTCATCAAAATATCTTATTAGGAATCCTTAAGGTGTAGTCCTAATAAGTCATCCCAAATAAGAAAGTCAGTCTTCTAATTTAAGCTTGTTTAATTCCTATTTTGTTATTTATTCAGGTTCTTATTCATATGATTAATAAAATATCATTATATAATGATATTAAGAATATAATGACACAATAATATGAATAATATCATCATATAATTCCTAAAAATCAATGTTATTGTTATTTATAATTTTATTCCATTACGACTAGTTTAAACTACTTATATGGATGTTGTTATAAATTGACTACTACCAACTTACATGGTTGTTTTTAAAAATTATTCTAATGAATATGTATATAATATTTATGAAAATATTAATATTATAAAAATATATCATTGTAATTGTATTGATGATAATAATAAATAATCATGGTTGTTTAAACAAACTATTACAAGAATAGCGATAGACGTTTTTTAATGTACATTTATTCTATGCTATATATTGAACACGTAGATTTCATACCAATGTAATGAATAGTAACCTAATACTTATAGAGCTTATGGAACTTATATAGTGAACTTTGACACTTAATTTTACATCAAATCAATTTTAGAACTATGAACCAAGAAACATCAAAATGATCAACAGAAGAAACATTTATCCTTTTTAATGATAATAATTGATAATAAATGCATTAAAAGGAATAATAATAATAATAATAATAATAATAATAATAATAATGAAAAATATGTTCAATAAATATATAATTAATTTAATTTTTAATTTAGTAAGGTAGAGGACATATGAAGCGAGTCAATACTCGATGTAAGGGGTTATCTTTTAAATGTTAATGTTATCTGTGTATTATTTTTCTATTTCCTATCTTCTATTCTATGTCTTATAATCAAATTACTGAAATTATTTCTTACAAATTTTATGGAATTTTTATCGTAATTATGTCTCATTTCCTTTTATATTTTCTTAATTGGTTTCTTCTAATATTTCTTCTATTCTTATGATTATATTCTTTGTTACTCTTTATATCTCTCCCTTAAATCCATCTTTTGTTCTTTGTAATTTTTCTTTATCTAATAGAAATTGTATAACATTTATAATATTTTTATTATTTCTATATTATTAACATAACTATATAAATTTACTTCATATAGTGTGAACACATTATTTTTCTTATTCTTGATTGATTTGTGTTTACCTAGAAAATTATTCTACTTATTGGAATGGGGAAATATTGAAAGTCTATATATATATTATTTTAATATGGACAATTATTTATTATGTATCCAAGTTAATATAATAGTATCATTGGTTAATATTATTTTATATATTCGTTATCTATTTATTCATTATATATGATGAATGAATTGGACATAGTAAGTGATGGGTCGGGCTGAGAATTATATAGTCCTTTGATTCATTAGTAGGTTTTATGAGACAACCAAGAATGTATATATGGTATGTCAGTCCATTTATTTTATATGTCTGGAAATAATTCATTGATTTTTTGGTATAGTTATGAAATATTACATTATTCATTACATCATAATGAAATCTAAAATTGTTATCCAGGTAACGATCAATTATCATTATTATGAGAATATTATGCTTATGTATTAATTTATATGTGATTTATTTGATTATTTATTCCTATAATATTATGTAGGTTATGCTCATTCAATATTGGATTTTTTTTGTATGGTACCCCGTACTGAGCATTTGAGATCACTCCTTTCTATTGTTTCTTTATTTCCCCAGGAAACCATGATAAAAGTTTTATGTGATCTAAGTGTAATGCCCTAAGATTTTAATGTAATCCTGATAAATAAATAATATATTAAATATCATTTTTCACCCACAATACCTAATTAAAACAAAAATCCTTATTTTATTTTGAATATTAAATACTACTATTAAAATTTATTTTTGAAATTAGATAGTGTAAATTTAATTAAACCTATCAAAAAGATTATAAAGAAAGTAGAAAGAAATGAAATCTAAAGTCAAAATGATTCTTATTAAGCTCACTTTTCTAAGCTCATAAGGGGGTAAATTATATAGGTTTTTCCCTTGACCAATCCCAATATGAACTCAAACAATTAAGGTGTGATAAAAACTATATATGGTATAAGTTGAGGCTCATGGATATTTCTATAAGGTCTATGCTTACTGAACCACCACTATAACTCCAACTATAACTTTCTGATGCTTAGGTATTACCCAAAGTTGATAAGAGGTTACATATTTATCAATTGAGATTATATATAAATGTAATAAAATATTTATAAGTATTTATGTACCAATAATTTTTATATATTTCAAAAAAAATTATCAATTCACTTTATGCTTGAAAAACTTATTTTTCTAGAATTATAATTTTATTTAAAGGAACTAAGATTATTTTTATTGAATACTAAAAAGATATATTAACACTTGATAATTTGGAATTTATTTGAAAAATAAGAGATAATATACAAAATTTTCTTTTCAAATATATAATTTTTTCACCATATTTTATGTTGTTAGTTAAAATAATACAATTTTTTGTACCTGAATTTGATAAAATTAAATTCATTTTCATATTTACCATCATAATAATAATCTATAATGAATTTTTGTGATTTTTATAAATAGATTTATTTTTAAGTAAAAATTAAAAATATCATTTTTGAATATAACATATATTTTATGACATTATTAGTATATATGTATAGCTCTTAAATTCATGAAATATTTTTCTAATATCAAATTTATATTTTATAGGTGAATTTATATTTTTAAAAATGGTTTTCTAAAATAATAAACCCATATTGAAAAATTATAACTTAAGTTGTATGTTTCTAAAAAAATGTGTTAAATACATTATAAATTAATCATTTTAAAATTAATTTGAATAAATATTAAAAAATTGAATAAAATAAATGGATGTAAATTTTTTAATCATTTGGTTGAAATTATATAATTATTACCATTTTCTTTATTGTAATAATAGATAAACTATCTTGATAAAAATTATTTACCATGGTGAAATCCAAATTGGTTAAAATAGTAACCTTATAGATAAAGGAACAAAAATGTTAAAACTTGTTTTTAATTGTGTTCTTGAGGAGTGTATAGACCATATTATTTATCCACATGGTTAAATATCAATTTTCTATAAACTTTATTTTATAATGACTTTATATTATTGAAAGGTTTTTTGATATTTATAAAAATGTCATCTATTTTAATTTATAAAAGGGTCTCAACTCTCCCAACTTCCCCTCACAAAAAATATTGCACCTTAATATTTTACAGTATGTATATTCGTAAATAAATTCAATTTATTTTATAGCTTATGTTTCACACGAAATTGATCTTAAAATAACTGTGATGCACTATTAAATATTAACGAGACTGATGAAATAGTAATTTGAACGTTAGGAATCATAATCTAACCATTAGAATAATAAAATAACCTATGAAAGTATAGATAATGTTTATGTATATTATAAATGGAAGTGAGATATATTTATATCAGATAATACATAAATATGTGTTTTAAAAATGATAAATTAAGTGTTGGTGTTTTTGTGAAACATAAATTTTTATTTACTAGTTTATAATTAAATGATGATTTAAAAGAAAATTTATTTTCATATAATATATTTATAAATTAATTTTTTGTTGTGTTATTATTATAATATAACTTTATGCAACTATAATTAGTTTTTCAATGTTCCATAAAATTTGTTATAATATTAAAATCAGTATTTTTTTAATAAATAATGATTTCATTTAAAAATTAAATTTATCATATTTAGAGAAATATTTTTATAAAATGGATTCCATTTTAGAAATATAAATATTGAAAATGGTTAGGGTTATGTTTTTGGATTTTTCTAATATAATTGATTTTTATGAATAGTGAAATATGACAATTTGCGGTATTTAACATTACAAGTTAAAAACATAAATTCTTGAGTGATTTATGATTTAATAAAGCGTTATTTCAAACTCAAATGAATTTTTTACTATACTTATTCTCTATAATAGACACTATTTATATTCTTTATCCAAAATAATGAAAAATTAATAAAATAATCAAAAAACACCTCTTTCCTCCCCTATAAACACCACCCTCACTACCCCATCTCCTCACACCATCTAAGACATTAATATTATCTAAATTATACTAAATTACCTTCAAAAAACTCTTTCTCAACTTCAAGACCTTATCTTACTAACAGAAGACTAGATCAAATCGTCTTAAGGGGGTTCCTAAGGAGACGATATACAAGAGGTCAAATCCTCCTTTTTCTCTTATAATTTCTTTTACTTTCTTGTTCTCACCTAACCACCCCCATCCAAAGTGACGCTGTAAGTCCATTATAATATATATATATAATAGTTTTATTATTATAATGGATTACCCATAATCTAATCTTTCCTCATGTCCTTTTGTTTTAGAAATCAAAACATTATATGTGATGTGTCGATTCACCACCTTCGTGGATGATGAGTTTACATTTTCATTACTGCCTTCAAGGATGGTAATAAAACCATTATTACAGTTAAATAAAATTTTAATATAAAAATTATATGTTATATCATCATTCTTAAACCAATATATATAAA
The DNA here is from genome assembly GCA_963277665.1 of Viscum album. Classification (NCBI taxonomy): domain Eukaryota; kingdom Viridiplantae; phylum Streptophyta; class Magnoliopsida; order Santalales; family Viscaceae; genus Viscum; species Viscum album. The sequence continues at coordinate 1,060,943,107 of OY728125.1, forward strand.
AATAATATTAAATAAAATGACATAAGTTTGTATGGTCTTAAAAAACGCCAAAATAAATTAAGAAATTTCTGTCAACATTTTATCTAATGAATCATACTCATACCATATAAATAATTTTTATATGAGGAAATATAAACATATTGAAGTTTAGTAATACTAAATAATTTCACTTCTATATAATTTTTTCCCATTTTACAAGAACTCCCATATTTATACAAAAGGGAACAGACCATAAAACCATGAAACAAATGCTCCTAAAACAACAAAATTAAACATTATAACCATACAAATGGACATAAATTATCTTAATAAAATTACAAGAAATAAAATATATGTTGAAGATTTTATTATTTTTTTAATTAATCAATCTAATTTCATTATCCAAAAATAATGTTCAAGTGAATAATACTTTTGGACATAAGGTAGGAGTTTCTTGTCTAAATTTTACTTTTGTGAGATATATTCCTAATTAAACCCCTATTTATTTTATGTGGTTTATATACTTACCTTAATTATATAATATCCTGAATATATTTATATTCATGTAATTAAATGATTTATTTGGTGATCATTAGTTTAATGGGGAATGTGGTTCGACTGATGACCTAATGGTAAGTGAAATGACCTTCGATTTTGTAATTCTATGATTATGTGAGAAATGAATTTTGATTATATTATGTTTTATTTTAATTTGTTTTATGAAAATTTACAGATGATACACATGATTGATTCTTTGTTTAACTCTCACACTTTCTTTTAAAAATACTCTTTTAAATGTTTCTTTCTAAAAATTTAAGAGGAACTTTATTTTAAAACTATACAGAATGAGTGGATTTTTTCACTTTTATGATTCATTAATTCCTTTTGGAATATTTTACATGTTTATAATTTTATTTTAATATAAAATATTTTCTTATATAATTTAATAGCTTTTAAAAAAATTGTTTCTAAGTAAAGTGGTTTTTCTCCAAAAAAAATATCAATGATTTTATTAGATAATTTCCATCAATGTCAACACCCTTATTTTTATATTATTATCAATTGAGTTTGATCTCTTATGACACCATCTACCATATTTTATAGAATTGTTTATGATAATTTCTAACAATATTGTATATTATTATAATGTTTCACCATTTTAATATGAGGAATGTATTGGACTTTGTAAGTAATGGATGGGTCCCACTATAGCCCCTCAATGAATCTAAAGGTATCTTGATTAAAATTAGTTTGGGTATAGTATGATGTCTAACCTGATTATGTTTGGTGTCTCGGATGATGACTTGATGTTATTTTTATGATATCCTGCCTTATGCATTCCATCATTTTGAGATTAGTTATTCATAATCAATGGTATTATTCAACTAGTAGAGTATACATGGTTGTGTTTCATTTTTATGTGATTAATTATATCAAATTATTTTATAAGATTTTATCCCTTGCATATTATTCTCAAGATTATGATTTAATGTCATGTGTCTTTAGTTATTCACCTTACCTTATGGTTTTTGTTTATTTATGATATCTTCTATTGAATTATTATCCTTATTAAGAATATAACCTCACCCATTTCATATGTGTTATTTTTCCTAAGATGCCAAAAAATATAATATGATTCAGATTAATGGATAATCTAGGAGAATATGGGTGTTTCCAATGATAAAACTATGTTTTATTCCATTTCATGTTAAAATGTAATATTTAGTTTTGTATCCCATTTTCTAAAACTACTAAACTATTCTGTAATTTTGGATGCGATCGTTTATACTTTGTACCAAGATAACAATGTAACCAAAAACTCTTGGCTACTGGGGATGGGGTATTTAAGTTTGGTACACGAGAATTTTTAGAACAAACATTGGAAACTAGATTTAAGAAAAAAATGATTATATAAATATAACCCTATGACTTACTTTGAGAATATTCGCAAGGTAACCAATATTATGTTTTTGAGGTTAGTTGTACATAAATTTTTTAATTGTTTCATTTGTTTTAAAATTTCAATATATAATATAGTGTATTCCATTTTTTAGAAATGGCACCTCTTGGATGAAACGGAATTGTATCAGTGGATGTATTATATATAGGTATTTCCCCTTATTAAAGATAATGATGTTTAAGCTAGAGATGCAACTGGATCCAAAAAAATTATAGCAATATTAGAAAAAATGACTCAATTTATGAATAATAAACTTACTCACATAAATCATCCTGGTCTACAATGTTATGTAACAATGTTAGACCACTTCATGTGACAATAAGATTTATCATTCAGTAGGATTAAAAATCCATTTCTACTTGAGAAATGGATATATTCCTATGAGAAGATATTTCTCACTTTGGGGTGTAATGAAAGGGAGAAGGTTATCATGGTATTTTATCGTCTCTCCAGAGATGTGGATTAATATTGTTCATTAATTAAAAACGAAATATTGTAGAAATAAATTTCAAATATAGAATGGAATTATTTTAAGGAATCTTTCATGGAAAAATATTTCCCTAACAAACAAAAAGAACATATGGAGAGGCAATTCTTAAGTCTGGCATTTAATAAAGTTGAAAATATTTATAAGTATGAAGCCAACATTACAAGGTCAGCAATGCATTATATGGACTACATACATAATCCAAATATCAAGATTTATCATATCTTTTATTTTATTAATCCAATTATAAGAAGTGAACTAGTTACCCAAACATTCTGATCTTACAAGGATATAGTATCATGTTCCATCAAGATTAAGAAAAAAAATTCAAATCCATATCAAATCAAATGGAAGCAATATAATTATATCACAACTGAGCACTCTGTAAAAGGAAACATGGAAGAAGGGAATATTTGAATAATCGAATTTCCAAGTTGTAATTAATGTGAAATGAAAAATCATGGAACATGCCTATTGGGAATGTGAGTTTGTTACAAGTTTGAATAAAATGTCCACTAGGCCCAAGATTTCATGGGAAATAAATAATTTAGAAATGGGTAATGCTTCACATATAAGTATATTGGATACTATACACATGATTTTCCTATATGTCCAGGAAATGTGTCCTAGAAAAGGATAAAGGAACAATTACATTATTATGCAGTCACAACAGCTAAGGTTGAAGTTTCTAATGATAAGTTGACATCTACATTAATAATCTCCTCAAATTTTGATAAATCTTTATTTGATTCAGGATCAAAAAATTATTTAATATCATCCAATTTTACTATAAAAAATAGATAATTTTAATTCACCTAAGAAAGGGAGTTTAAAATCAAAACTCTTAGTGGAAACCCTATTGCAACAATGATGTGTCAAGAAGTTCCTACTAAGACACTTAAATGTGCTAAAGTTTTTTATTTTATTATCATACCTATGGTTTATTATGATATAATACTTTTTATGGACTCTATTTAAAAATATAATTCGAAAAATTATTATAAGGATAAGAAATTATGATTCAAGGTGAGGATATGAAACTTCATATCTTTAGAGGGGAGACTTCATTTTCTAAGTCATATCTATTTCCACATTTAGTAACTCCTCTTAATGAGATTCTTGGAGAATAATAGAAGATAAAACCTATTAATGAAAAAGGTGATCTTTAAATTGAGGATGTACTTATTGTATAGGAATACATTGATGTATTTTTATAGAAATTACATAGACATAATCAAGAGATGGTACATGAGTCTTCTATTGATTTAATCCATGACACAAAGACCTATATTAGGGACTCTCTATAGAATGACCATGAGGGATTTAATATATTTAAAGAAAAAATTAAAGGAATTGAATTGTATGGGATTTATATTCACTAGTGTTTCCCCTTTGGGAACTCATGTTCATTATGTTGAGAAGAAATATGGATCTATGAAGTTGTGCATTGACTATAGGGAGATCAATGATATTATGATAAAGAAAAAGTATCCTTTTCTAATCATTGATGAATTATTCAAACAAATTCATAGAGAAAAATATTTTAAATATATTGATCTTTATTTTGGATATCATTAATTTCATGTAAAGAATGAATATACTCCAAACAAATTGTTGTGAACAAGGTATGTACATTATGAGTTTATAGTCATTCCATTTAGACAATCTAATTAACCCTATATTTTTATAGATCTAATAAAAATGGTATTCAATGAATATCTTGATAATTGTTTTGGAATTCACTGATGACATCTTGGTGAAAATAAAAAGATATGAGGACCTTGAGAACTACATGTAGATTATTTTGGAGACTCTTAAAAGAAAAGAGTAATATGGGTAGTTTAGAAAATGTGAATTATGTCATCAAACTATTTATTTTCTTGTCCATATAGTCTCTAATGACAGAATCTTAGTTGATCATGTGAAGACAAATTTAGTCTAGGAATGGCCGACACCAACAAACATAACCAAGGTACATAGCTTCATTGGTTAAGTAGGTTACTAAGGTGGTTTTGTTTAAAATTTTACCTAATTTTCTAACCTGTTAACCCAGATTACTTGTAAAGGGGTTATGTTTATTTGGAAAAAGTAATGTGAATAATTATTTGAATAATTAAAGAGAAGATTAGTGAATTCCCTTATCATTACTCTACCATCGAGAAATGGTTGTTTTTTTATTTATAGTGATTCAATAAAGAAATGATTTGGTTGCATCCTTGTAAAAATGATAAAGTTATTTCCTAAGCATCAATGCAGTTAAAAACTTATGAATAGAACTATACAACTCATGATCTTGTGTTAAAAACTGTAATATTTTATTTTTATATATGGAGACACTATCTCTATTATGAAATATGTATGATTTATACAGATCAAAAGAGTTTTAAATATATCTTCTCATAGAAATAACTCAAAATAAGCAGAATTTGATGGCTCGAGAAACTAAAGGATTATAATTATTTAATACACTACAAACCAGGGAAGGAAAATAAGGTACAAGATGCATTGAGCAAGAATGATCATAGAGTTCTGAACAAAATGAGGATATATAGGGTTCATGTCTCTGTAGATCTAGTAAAGATGGATGTGGGAATTATCAAGGAAGTTGAAATGTCACTTATTTTTTAAATGGTTGGCAAACCATATTTATTATAAAAGATAAAAAGTTATCATTCTGAATATGACAATTTATAGAATAAAATTAAAGCTTTAAATGATCGAAAATTGGTATACATTATATATTAAAAAGTTATTTTGAAATTTTGTAAGAGTATTTATGATCCCTCTATACCCGAGCTTAAAATTGAATTATTAGATGATGATCATAGTTCAAATTTATCTATACACCTAAGTAACAAGAATATGTTTATATATTTGACGGAATATTTTTAGTGGGATAATATGAAGTAGGAAATTGTTGATTATGTATCAAGATGTTTAGTTTGTCAACAAGTGAAGGATAAAATACAACATCGTAGGGGAGTCATGAAACCTCTACCTATTCCCACATGTAAATGGTGTGACATTACTTTTGTTTTGTTCACTGGATTAAAAAAGACTCTAAGAAAGAATGATGAAATATGGGTAATTGTTGATAAACTTACCAAATCATCACATTTCCTTGCTATAAGGAATGATTTTCCACAATAGAACCTTACAAAACACTATTTTAATAAAGTTTTCAGACTTAATGGTACATATATATTTATTTTTTCTGATTGAGATATTATTTTAAATCAATATTATATAAGATTATTCATAATTATTTGGTTATTATGCTTCATTAGAGTACTGCTTATCACCCTCAAACTGATGGGTAGTCTAAAAGGACTATTAAAACATTAGAAGACATGTTGAGATCATGATCACTTGAATTTACAAGAATTTGTGATCAATATTTAACTTTGGTAGAGTTTTCTTATAATAATAGTTTCCATTATAGTATTCAAATCGTGCTATATCAAGCATTATATTGAAAGATATTTCATATTCCAACTTTATGGGATTAAATTAGTGAGGGAAAACATATAATCCTAGAATTTATTAAGTATAAAAATACAATGTTAAAAACTACTTAAGATCATATTAAATAATATCAATGTAGCAAAAGGATTGATGCTAACAATCAATGAAAGGATTTAGAGTTTCAAGTGGGAGATCATGTCTTTCTGAAAGTATCTCTATGGAAGGGTGTAATAAGGTTTATTAAGAAATGGGAATGTGTTCCCTAGGTACATAAGAGCATTTTAAATTCTGAAAATAATTTTAGTATTAACGTGTCATTTGGCGATTCCACCTAGTCATTATAATTTACATGATGTGTTCCACTTCTCTTTGTTAAGGAAGTAAATGCCAAACCCAACACGTGTACTCACATATGAAGAAATATAACTGGTACATAATTTGTTTTATTACAATGATTCTATAGATATTCTAGACACTAGAGAGAATTTATTGATAAATTGGATGACTCTTGTAGTAAAATATCTTTGGAGAAACCATAAAATTGAAGACGCAATGTGCGAACCTAAGGATGCAGTGAGGAAGAACTGCCCTTTTCTTTTTATAAAGTAATACTCAAGAAAATTTCGAGGGAAAAGTTTTTGAAGGAGGTAAGAATATAACACCCCCCATATTTGAAAGTATTTATCCTCTTAAATTAATTCAATTTATTCAATATCTTACATTTCATGCAACACTGAACTTAAATGAATCGCGATACACTATTAAATATTCACATGACCATTGGAATAGTAATGTGACCATTAGAAATAGTAATATAGACATTAACATAAAAATAACACCTATAAAAGTATCAATAAAATTTAGGTATCTCATAAATTAAAAAATGATGTATTTATATCATAGAATAAATAAATGAATTTTTAAAAATTGATAAATTAATTGTTGGTATTTTTTTGAAACATAAATGTTTATTTATAATTTTATAACTAATATTATGATCTAAAAATATTTTTTTATTAAATATATTCAAAAACTAATATTTTTTTATTATAATTACAAGATAATTTTATGAGACCATAATATATGTTTTCAGACTTTTGTACAATTCGTTATAATATTAAATTGTATTTTTTAAATAAATGATGATTTTATTTAAAATTTAAATTTATCATATTTAGAAAATTAAATTCATTAAATTTACTCCATTTTTTAAATCCACATATTGAGAAATGTTTAGGTTAATTTTTGTGATTTTTTTAAAATAGTTGTGTTTTTATGAATAGTGAAATATTGTAATTTACAGTATTTAACATTATAAGTTAAATACCTGATTTTTTGAATTTTTTTTAATATAAAGAGACATTATTTCTTAATCACATGCAATATTTTCTATACGTAGTCAAAAGAATAAACACTGTTGATAGTATTGAAAAAAATAATAATAAATGAATGAATAAAATAATCAAAAAACTCTTCTCCCCTTATATATAGCACCCCTCACTACCCCTTATCCTCACACCCTTTAATCCTTGAATATGGTCTAAATTATTCCCAATTCCCTTTTCAATCCTCTTCCTTACATCCATGACCTTCTCGTTTTATGAATAGAAAAATTCCAAGTGTATTAAGGAGGTTCCCAAGGAGACAATATGAAATAGGTAAAATCCTCATTTCCCATTTAATGTCTTTTATTTTCTTATTCTATCCTCATCTATTCTATCAAATGTTTAATGGTCACTATAGTATCATATATTTATTATAATTTTATTTTTCAAATTTATTATACATTATCAAATCCCTTCTCTTCTCCTTTTATTATAAAAATGAAAACATCATATATGATATGTCGATTCATCGCCTTCGTGGATGACTGGTTTTCATATTCCATTACCACCTTCAATTATATACATAAATCAATTATTATGGTAATTTCATATTTTCATATAAATATTTTAAGTTATATCATGATTCTAGAAGCAATATATATAACATAATATAAAATAAAATGACAAAAGTTCGTGATGGTCTTAAAAACCGCCAAAATAAATTAAAACATTTTCATCAACATTTTATCTAATAAATCATACTCATATCATATTACCAAATGATATATGTAAAAATTTAAAATTACATGACTACAATAATAACAATTAATTTCTCTTCTATAGAATTTATCCATGTTTTACACAAACTCTCATATTTATACTCAACAGAACCGACCATAAACCCATGAAATAAACGCCCCCAGGAAAACAAAATTAAAAATTATACTTCTTTGAAATGGACATAATGAATTTAATAAATATGTATATATATATATATATATATTTAATATGTTATGAATTAAGTAATTCAGGTATATAATTTGATTATCCAAGAGATTAAGTACAACGTTCAGAATTCTTTCAGACATAACATAAGTGTTTCTTGTCTCACTTTTACATCTATGAGATATATTCTTTATTAAAACCTAATTTATTATGTGTTGTGTACATAATTACCTATAATATATCATATCATGAATTAATTTATATTATTTTAATTTAATGTTTCATTTGATGATCATTAATTTTATGGGGAATACATTTTGACATATTACAAAGTGGTGATGGAATTCTTAACCTGATATTCATTATTTGGATTAAAATACCAATCCATTGATTATTAAATGTTATTATTATGTGTGAAACAAATTTTTATTACATTATGTTTTATTTATATTTTTTTTAGGTTGATTTAAAGATGACACACATATTTGATTCATTTTCTTAACACTCCCACTTTTAAAAATACTCTTTTAAATGATTTGTTCTCAAAATTTAAATGGAATTTTTTTAACATATATAGAATGAGTGGATTTTCCAAATTTTATTGATCCATAATTCCATGATAAATACTTTAAAAGTTCACAATTTTATTTTAAAAAAAAAATTCTTTCATTATTTTGAATCTTTTTAAACCAATTATTTCAATGTAAAGTGGTATTTCTCTCACGAATTTCTCAAATATTTTATTAGAGTAATTTCATCTATTTCAAAAACCATGGTTGGAAATTATTATTAATTTATGTAGATATCTTATGATACTATCTACCATGTCTTATTGAATTTTTATGATCAATTTGATTTTGGATGTGCTATTCTGATACCATTCATCATATTACATTGGATGGTTTATGATTATTTTTATTGTTTAACAAAATTTATTTCATATCCTAGTTTAAATATGAATGTATATAATGATTTTGTTTCACCACTATAATAAATAGAATGCATTGGAAATATTATGTGATGGGTGAGATCCACTATTTCCCCTCGATGCATCGGTAGGTTTCATGAAACAAACCAGTTTGGGTATTGGGTAGTGTCTTACCTGAGTATGTATAATGTCTTAGATGAAGAATTGGTGGTATATTTGTGATGCCCCAAATTATGTATTAATTAGTTATGATATTATTTATTGATAATACATGTGATTATTCTACTATTAGAATATCCATGGTTATGTTTAATTCTCATGTGATTATTTATATGTCATTATTTGATCATCTTTTATTCCTGCAATATTATGGTCAATATTATGTTTTAATGAATGTGTTTTTAGTTATTCACATTGAATTATTGTTTATATTTAATTATAATATCTTCCTTTGTATTCTAACCCTTAATTATCATCATATCTCACCCCTTTCTTATATTTTATTTTTCTTCAAGATGCTAAGATGTATATTATGAGTGACATGTAGGGATAATCTAGGATAATAGGGGTTTTTACAATAGTGTTACTATGTTGTATTCCATTTATATTTGTTTTAAAATATTTATCTTTATATATATATATATATATATATTTCAAATTCTAATAAAATATTTGTTCATTTGGGATCTGATCACTTGTACTTCAAACAAATGGAATAAAGTAACCACCAACTTTTGGCTTCTAGGGATGGGCTATTTACACAAAACCCTTTAATTTCACCAAAAATCTACTTTATCGCTTAGTCAAAACTTATATACAACTTAATTAGGTTACGATATCCTCAAATTACTATCCCTAAAATTTTTAATCCCTTTCACAATGGATATAATCCAAGTAGTAAGGTATAGATTTCTAACTGCTTCTATTTTTCTATTTCTTCATGTTATTTTATTCTTCCTAAAATTTCATTTAACCATATTAAAATTATAGCATTAAAATAAATATTATAATGGTAGATTATTATAATTATGGTTAAAGTACCAACCACCCTCCCCCTTTATATTAAGAAAAAAACATGAATCAGACATTATGCTGACTATCGCATCCACAGAGTAACATGTTCTGTTTCCTACCCCTTATAAGGATGATCCTAACAGTGAATTTAAAATAATATTATTATTATTATTAAATATTTTATATTTTAAAATAATAAACCATATTAATCTATTTATCATTCTATTAAAAATGAAACTATCATCTTTCTGTACATGTCGAATACCTTCTCTATGGAACGATCAATTTCAGTTTTTTATTTCATCACAAAATTACAGGGCTGGTCATGAGAATGAGTTTAAAGGATAAATATTATACTTATGCAATTAATAGTATTATATTAATACAAATTTAATGAACCATTATTGATATGAGTGATAAATAATTGTTGTAAAATTAGCCGTCTAAAACTGGCTAACTAATAAATAAAAAACATTACTCATATTTTGTAATATTTTCATACCCAATATTTATTTTTATACTTCCTTAAAATTTTAATATATAAAACTAGAAAACACTAAATATTAAAATCATTTTTCGAATATAATTATATCATAACTAATCCAGCACATAATCATCCATTAATCATAACGTTTTCATGTTTCGATATGTTTAACCACCTACATGAACGATGCCATAAATTTATATCATGGATTAGTCGAAGAATTTAATTTATAGGAATATATTATATAATGAATTTTTTTCAATAACTGTGAAATTATTATTAAATACTTTAATTAAAAAAAACACCATTCTTATGTTAAGAATCACCAAAACATGTTTGTTATCGATTTCATCTCTAAGGAGAAATAAAGAAACACCCATAAAATGAAATTAAAACATTATAAATAATTATAACTATTACAATAAAATTTATCTAATGATCTTATAATGATTAAATTTGGAATAAAAAAGAATACAAACACAGCTTATATGAAACTAGTATATGTGAATAACCCTATAACCACCTAATGTGTGAAAGTATGTAAAAACATACTGATATACAAATAGATAATGATTATAAATGAAAATTATAAATGGTTTTACGTGTTAATATGTTTTTAAAGTTATTTATTAAGATATATATGTTCATTATACATGAGGATAAATCACTTTCATGTAAATAAAGATTAAAGGTAAGGGTTTCATTGTCTCGTTTTCAACTGTATTTTACATGTTTGAAATTATGCACCATAGTTGCAGTTATATGTTGTACTAACTTAACAATTTCTTGAATTAATCAAAATATATTCTATTTCATGATATTTTATGGTTCATATCTAGATATTCCTCTCAATATCCATTTATTCATTGGTTATCATATTTATAAGAGTTTCAATGACTCAATTTCTAATTTATCGGGTCATAGTCTTTCTAACATGAGTATAATATTCATATTTCTTTGATCCTTACATTAAAATATTTATATCTTATTTTTAATATTAATAAATTACATATCATCATTAATTACCATACCTTTGAAAAAAAAAATTAATTAAATGTATACTATTGGTAAGAATAACTCTCATTCTTGCTCATTAATATTATCTTCAATGTCCATATATTCATTCCCAAAAATATTCTCATATCTTTTTTTAGGAAATATAATATGGATTTTTTTCTAAGATTATTATAATTATACTTAAAACTTTTAAAAATTTAAATTTAATAATCTTTTCTGTGATGTTTATTTCTAAACAGACATATTTAAAAATATTTAAAAACCAGTTATCTATCCTTTAAAAATAAAATGTTTATCTTCTACTACACATTTATTTTCGATAACCTTAATGTATTTTCAAGGTTTATTTATTTAAAACACTTTTTAATAATGCTTTAAAAAATATTTTACTTTCCTTCTAAATTTTTTTACGAATTTAATTTTCACTTCATCTTTAAAAATAATGTTTGAAAGGTTCTGTGAAAACTTTTTTATTTTAACTCTTATTTGTCATCCAATGTTTATCACTCATGAAGTGATGTTTTTATCATCATATGTTTTTTATTATGATATTATTTCTTTTAGAAAATGTTATTTTTATATTATATTATCTTTTAAGTTTATGTTATGTGATTTATTTAGATATTTAAAGAAACGTTTTCTTTTTCCATGTGTTCCTTAAGATATGATTATGGTGGATTTTATGTCGAAATATATATATATATATATATATATATATATATAATTAAGGGTGGGGTATTACATGTCATTCCAATGTTTTGTTCTATGTTTATATCTCATGAGATATTTTTGAAAGGAAAAAATGAGTTTGTTTACATATGTGTTACCATGATTGGTTTTCTCACATATTTATGAATGTGCATAATGATTAAGTTTACATAGGCATTGTCATATTGAGTTTCCTCATAATGGTTTTTGTATTCTTATAGTTGTTATATATTTTCAAGTTGTATATAAAGTTATGAAAAATCTTCAACATGCATTTAATTTCCATGATATTCCATCTTTTTATAATTTCACATATTTCATAAAATTATTCCACAATTTTATGTGATAGTAACATGTTATATGATTATAGATATGTGTTTTGATATTTTTTGGGTGTTGTTGCACATGATCTCAAAAACATATTTGTGATTTTACTAATTGTAGTATACTGGATACTCTAGGTCATTCTATCAATGAAGAAGTGAATTAAACAATCCATAATTGGATTTAATGAAATAAGAAAATAAGTGAAAAAAATGAAACACAAGATAGGGGGTTTATTTTAGTGACTTTCATACAATAAACTAAACAATAAATGAGAAAGAACAATACAAGACACCATTTATATAAAGAACTCTTATTTGAGAAGATATAGTCATTCTAATCTACCCCCTTCATCATTCATTTAAAATTTTCCCGTATGATTATAATTCTTTCAATTATGATCCCCTAACCTTGTAAGCCCTCAAACCATATGAATATTAACATGACCACAAATATTGGGAAAATGATCCTTAGGTTAATGTTGGGACTTCCAATCGCATCATCCTACTTTTATTGTGATCCAGAATCCAACTTATGGTCAATGGTCAATTAGGGAATTATCACCTCCCCATAATTGAAAATTAATTGGGGTTTGGGATGATAATTTAACCCTACAATTCTATCCTAAGTTGATTAGAGTTTTTTATTGAAGTTTCATTCACATGATTTACACAAGCCCGACCACACAGTCAAGTGCACATCGATCAAGTAAAATAGAAATTAAAAATAAATTAATTGATCAGACTTTATGAATTATATTATGTTTATGGATTCAAAATCAATAAATGAAGGATGTTTGTATTAGATCAATTACTAATGAATTCACTCTTTCATCGGTGGAGTTGTCATCTTGGAGACATTTTTCATAAGAAATGGATTGAAAGAGGAAAATTGAATCTCATCTCACCTCTTATATTAAATCACCAATATGAAACAAAAATATTATAATATTATAATGAAAAATATTCATTGAAGAAAATTCACATTATAAGAATAAAAATAGTGAAACATAATGTGGAGGTGGGAGAGGAGATCCTTTTTCGAAGAGTTCTTTAAAAAATCCCTTACTACTTCCAAGAGGCTTGAGATTATTCCAGGAGACAACCCTTCATCCAAACCTTCAAAAATCCTCTAAAAGATCTCCCAAAGTGTGAAAATATCATTTAAATAGTGTTTTGGAGGGTTAGGGTTACAAAACAATTTATGTATGAATGGAAAATTCAGCCAAATATTTTAATTCAAATCTCGCTTCATATTTGACCTCCAAAATGCATGAATTATCTATCCATATAAAAGTATTAATTTTGGGTAGTTGAGACATATATCTCCCCTAAATATATGTGCCCAATCCAACGAAGGATGAAGAAGATAATTCCTAAACACTGATGTAATATCCAATCTGTTGAATCCAGTCCATCTTTGAATTCAAGACCCATTTGGACCACTCAAATTCACGATCTAACTCTAATGTCCTTAATAGAATTTGTATCTCATTAATTCAAGAACACAGTTAAATTTTTTTTACGAATAATAATTTACATAAATATATTTATGCCTGAAATACTACAGTAGATTTTAAAAGGGTAAAACTGTAATTTCCATCAAATTTTTAATGGAATGATTTAATCAAAAATATTATATAAATAAACATATTTATCACATTGTGAGGAAATTATTTCATTTATTATTAATAAAATATTCAATAAAATCTTTTTTTATCTACTCCCCCATAATTACACTTTTACACTCCTGATAAGAACCTCATATCATGCATTCAAAAAAAATTGTCACAATATGTGCATGTTCATATTTCTCAGTCCATAGTGGAAATATATGAAAATTAAGAATCCCATGAAGAGTAAATAACAATAGATTTTAAATTCATTGTCTCTTAATTTGTTTCCAAACAAATATTCAGTGATATTCATAGCACTAATAATAAAGAAACAGGTCATGGGTCTACAATGCCACTAATTCACCATTTGGGTGTGTGCCTAACATTCCAAGCTCATAAATCCACCCTTTATTTAGTATATTCAGGTCAAGTAAAACAATTCATCCTACCTGGTTTAATGCACCAAACTTGTTCTACATTCCTTTATAATTGAATTTCAAGACCCACTCACTTAATCATTCTTGAAATTCAAACCTTAAACTCCCGACCTAGATATCCAAATATGTTCAATATTTAATCACTACCCTAATTTATTATTTTTGTTTTTTTAAGTTTCACTTATAAAAAATCTCACATTCATCTATCAACTCGTGTTTTATCTCTTCATGACACAAATTATAATAGTTATAACAAGATAAAAGATAAAGGAAGAAAATTTTTTAACCTCCCCAAGACATAACCCATATTTTTTATTTTTTATTGATGTTTTTAGGGTGTACAATAGTCGGATAACAAGTACACATGCATAGGTCAATTAGGTACCGTAATGAAATAGTTCGGAAGAGAAATGAACATATGGATAAACCAATGAATTTGTTTGACCTAACCTGACTATTCCTTCAATTGAGTATGAAAATTTTAACATGTCATGTTTGAGTGAAAATTTTTGTGGAGAAATTAATGACATATTATACCATGAAAAAATATCACAAATAATGATGTCAAAATCTAAAACTTTTTATAATTAACAACCAATCATATCATCAAGGACATCAATTTTTATAAAAATAAACCATTTATGATGAAATGTTTCTCATTCTAATCATTATACTAATAAATTTGTAAAAACAAATGCATTTTCCAAATGTTCCACATGAGACTGTTACATGATCTATTTTTTTAATGATTTTATGTTTTGTTATCTTGTTTTGTTCTTTGGTTTTTTTAAAGATTAATCAAAAACATAATTGAAAATACAAAAAAAACATAAAAAAGATAATCCTAAATATATACCCCAAAATGGTGTCATCTTCCCCACACTTATAATACTGCATTGTTGTCAATGTTTTCCTATGAGATGATATATGCACGTGAAGTGTATAATTTTAAATATGAAAAGTAATATAAAAGTGAAAGGGTTAATAATAGGATAAAATTTTCATTATGTCATGTGGTGTGATGAAATCCACTTCATCAGTAGAAAGTCTCTCAATGTATTGCCTCGAATGTTTCCCATTGACTGTAATGATTCTTCTAATGTCCTCTTCTATGATCTCCACTCCATCATAAGGAAAACATTAGATACAATATATAGACCTAACTATCAAGAACGCAGCTCACCAGGCATCAAATTCAGATGTGTTCTGTAAAGTTTGACTTTCTCTCCAACTTGAAACTACCATTTTTGGATCATTCTGTCATGAGATTCTTTTGATCTTTCCTTGTAGATACTTATGTTCTCATATGATGACAATCGAATCTTCTCATGATATTGAATTTAAAGCTTCCTTTGGATTCCATATTGAGCAAAATCCATGTTTCATTTGTTTATTTCCCAATATATATAATGCCCAACTTCCATAGCAGGATGAAACACTTTACCAAAATGAATTTGAAATAGGGGAATACTGATGGGTGTCTTTTATGTTGTCTTATAATCCCATTATGCATCATCCAAGCACTCTCTTAAATCCTTCATATTCTACTGCACAGGTTTTTCCAAAAAAAAATCAACTCCAAATTTGAAACCTCGACCTGGCCAGTTGTTTGGGGGTGGTATAGTGTTGATGTTTTTTGTGTCACCCCAATATTCTAAAGGAGGGAATCCAAATTATGAATGAAAAGGTGTGTACTATGATCACCAATGATAGCCTTTGGTAATATAAACCTTCAAAAAATATGTTCCTTGACAATGTAAATTACAACATGATATTCATCTGTCCTGGTGAACTTAGCCTCCACTCATTTACTCTCATAATCAAGAGCAACAAAATTATACAGAAAAAAATTAACTCGGAAAATATACCATAAAATCAATTCCCCATACATCAAAAATATTACAGAATAGTATGTGTGGTTGGGGCATCTTGTGTCTCCTAGAAATGTTCCAAGTGTGTTATCAACAAGAGCATGACTTACAAAACACATGGGCATCATAGAATAATCCATTCTAATAGAATACAAAGTTTAAGACTTTATTAGCTGTTCATTGGGGTCCAAAGTGTCCTCCCAATGGAAGTTTATGGCATAAATCCATAACAAAATCAAACTCCTAATCAAGAACACACCTCCTAATAAAATGATCATAACACATGCACCATAGGTATGGATCATCCAAAAATAGGAAATATTGACTCAGTCTTTAAATTTTTTACTTTATGTTTCTTTAAATTTTCACGAATTTCAAAGTTAATGAGGTATTTAACTAAATCACCATACTAAGGATGAATACCAAAGATAAAATAAATATTATCATTGGAGAAAGTGTCCTGAAGTGGTACCTGGTCAACAGTTTTTTCCACTAATGTGTGAGTAATCCTACTCATGTGGTCCACCACCAATATCTCTGACTCATTCATATCCTTTATCTCAATATCAAATTCCTAAAGAATTAGCATCCAAAGGATACATCTAGGAATTGCATCTGGATTCTTTAAGAGGTACCTTAGAGCATCATGGCAATAAAATACAACTATGTTAGAGCCCAATAAATATGAAAAGAATTTATCTAAAGAAAATATGGTGGAACAAATCCCTTTTTGGTGGTTGTATTGATTGATTGGGATGAATCTAATGTCCTCTATGCATAGGAAATCATATATTAGTGTCCCTCCACCCTCTTAGATAAGACATCTCAGACAGTGAAGTTCGAGGTTCCACACATAAGATCAAAAGGAAGCTCCTGCCATGGGGATGCATGATCGGTGGAATGTTCAGACACTTCTTTCGATCATCAAAGGTAGTCCTGTAATAATAAAAAACTCAGAATCCATTGGAAGTAGTAATGACATAGGAAGAGATATCTTACTAAAATATTTGATTAAGTGGCGATAAAATCCTTCATTCCCTAGGAAAGATCTAACATCGTGCACACATGAAGGATAGGGTAAGGAAGAAATAATATCTACTTTAGATCTATCAAGATTTATCCCATGTACAGACATTACATGCCCTAAGACCATGCCATGCTCTACCATGAAATGAAAATTTTCAATGTTTAAGACCATATTCTTCTCAATAAAACGATTCAAAACCCTTCCCAAACTATAGATACAATCATCAAATGAAGACCCATACACTATAAAATAATCCACAAATACCTCCATGAAGGTCACAATAAAATCAAAAAAAATACTCATAATGCATCTCTAGAAGATACCTAGGGAATTTACAAGTCCAAATGGCA
Organism: Viscum album; assembly: GCA_963277665.1. Classification (NCBI taxonomy): domain Eukaryota; kingdom Viridiplantae; phylum Streptophyta; class Magnoliopsida; order Santalales; family Viscaceae; genus Viscum; species Viscum album. Next base: position 1,060,961,043 of record OY728125.1, read on the forward strand.
TTCTCCGGTAGGAAAATGTGCCAAATGGACAAGTGAACGTTGTCCTCTCCTGATTCTATAGTCTATAAGAACCTAAAAATATCTAGAAAATTAATCCAAGAAACAATAATGTGTCTTCCCATCTAGTCTCTTAATAAATTGATTAATAAATGGGAGGGGTAATGGTCCTTGTGAGTGGATTTATTTAGTTTCCTATAATCAATACATAGATTCCAACTATTGTGTACCCTCATTGGAACTAACTCTTCTCTCTCATTTCTAACAATAGAAAAACCAGTTTTCTTATGCACAACCTGAATAGGACTCACCCAATGGGACTCTATAAGGGGATAAATAATACTTTATTCAGTAAAATCACTTTTCATAGGCACAACTTGAATAGGAATCACCTATTGGGAACTTAAAATGGGATAAATTATAAATGCCTCAAGAAATTTTTCATCTTCTTTTTTAACAACTTCCAGAAGAGTTGGATTCAGTCTACTTTGTGGTTGTGTAATCAGTTTATCCCCATCCTCTAAACGAATCTTATTCATGAAAATAGAGGGGATAATATTTTATATTCCATCCAAGGTACACAAAATTACCCTAATTTTCTCCCTTAAAAGATTTAAAAGTTTTTATTCATGTTAAAAATGGAGATTGATAGAAATTTTAACATGTAATTTCTCACCACTTAAACGGTATGAGTATTTGAGATTAGGTGGTAATGACTTGAGTTCCTATGAAGTGGGATACAGTATGGATGGATACATTGAAGGAACTGAAAAATGTGCACAATGAACAACTGAATCAAAATATAAATCACCAAAACTAGAGAATAAATCATCAAATCCACTTGCATACTCAACTACCATGTCATAATCAGAGTTCACGTGATCAAAATAATAATATGAATCCATTTCAAAATCAAATATGATAGTGGTTTGTGCATTAAAAAAAGTCTGGAATTGCTCTTAGATATCAAACTAGAATTAATGCTCATAATCTCCCTAATAATAAGACAATCAAATTAAATGGGGTTTTTATTTAGTTGATCAAAATGGGTGATAAAAAAATCATAGTACTCCTCTAAGGGGTAGTTCATGGTGTCCATATCATTAAATATTGAAACTTCATCCCCAAACTCCTTGTAAAGTGTACCCTCATTGACATTTATGATTGTTTTTGTTGTTTTGAGGAAGGTCATACCTAAGATAATGGTATAATGAGAACATACCTAATCATACTCCATGTTAATCACATAGACATATGCTGGGAAGATCATGTCTCTTACCTGAACAAGTAAATCATTATAGACTCTCACTGGGTATGATATAGCTCTATTCACCAATTACACCACTACTCTTTTCAGCTTCAACTCCACAACATGTAAAGACGAGAATAAATATTTAGGCATCACCTTTATGGATTCTCCCAATTCACATAATGCATTAGAAAAGTGTAACTCTCCTATGGTGCATAGGATGTTGAATGACCCTGGATCCTTGCACTTTTTTGGCATTTTTAGAGTTGGTGTAATGAGTCTTGACACATTCCTTCCATGATTGATCCCCTCATTTCCCTTGATTCCTCTTCGACTGGTAAAAATTCCTTTTAATAATTTCGTATAACTTTGGATTTTTTAGATGGCTTCAAGTAGAGGGATGATGATCTCCACAAGCTTGAATGCTTCAAAACCCACTTTTTGAATCACCTCTTCAGCCAGCTCTTTGGTTTGAACAACTATATTTAGGAAGGGAAGATGTTTAGAAGGAACGTCATCAATATTTTTCTAACTTTTTCCCTTATCCTATGTTTTGTCTTTGGTTTGTATGGAATGGGGATTCTATGGAGTTGAGGTGAATCCTAGAAAAACGATAGGTTCATATGTATCAGTTGTTTGCTTTTCACATATCAATGTGATGGAAATGATAGTCCCCTTGGGATTTTGAGTCGTTTGGGAAGGTAGATTTTGGATATTCTTAGTTACCAGTTCATGGATAGTAGTGGAAATCTGTATTATTTGAGTCTTCAACTCCCTCTTCACTGAACCTTGACTCTTCTACTCATTCTGTTGATTAAGAATATTGGGTTTCAAAAGATCATCAGTATTAGAATCAAACATTTGTTGAGAAGTCCCTTTTTGTTGACATGTTGATTCTTTAGATTCAAATAACTTTTTTGGTTTTTGGAAACCCAATTGGTAAGGTAGAGGATGCATCTAATTTTGTTGAAAAGGGGGAATTTGTTGTTGTCCAGATCCATACATCATATATGATTTATCCTTCCACCATATGTTGTATATTGGTGAAATGGAATTATACTTCTTTTGGGGATTTGTATGTTTTTTCTGCTAATATGGTCTCCTAGGGAATACTACTTCACAATACTTATACTCTTTTAATTAGGGGAAACCATTAGTTGGGGGGTCTATTTCAGTGAAAATTTCACATGGACTCATAGGATTTGGTTGGGATGTCTTTTGAACCAAATCAATCTGCCTCACCTTAGTGTTCAATTCATCCACCATAGTATCAATAAAATGATTTTCAATAGAGAAAGTACTTACCTTATGTACTCCTCTAACATGTGGTGTACCTTGATCACCAATTATTTGGAATTTTGTCACCATCATGCCAATCAACGCATCTGCAGCTGTTGGTGTTTTTTCGGCCAATACCCCTCTAACTATGGAATCCACCATGCTTCTCTTCATAGGTTTAATACCTTCATATAAGTATTGGATGAGTAGTTTCTCACTGATTTGGTTATGTGAAAAGCTTCCACACAACTTCTTGAATTTTTCCCAGTGTACATACATTAACTCCCCTTAGGATTGCTTGATTTATGATATCACATTGTAAATAGAAGTTGTCCTTGATGATGGAAATACTCTCTTCCATAAAATACATTTCAAATCATTCCAACATGTTATATCATTAGGTTATAAGTAATACATCCAATAATTTTCAATTTTGTCAAGTGATAATGGGAATTATTTTAGTTTTATTTGATCCTCAGATACATTTCAATGTTTTATAGTTGAAAAACCTACATTAAATTATTTTAGATGTTTATTGGGATCCTCACTAGAGAGGCCAACAAATTTTGGAAGCAGGTGAATTAACCCAGATTTTATTTCAATGTCGGATTTGAGATTTTGGTATCCAATAAAATTTGGTTGATAGATAATATCTAGTGCAACCAATTTATGAATGGTTATATTAAGTTCATTATTGTTGTTTTCATACATTGCTTCTTGTTTTATGTTAGATTTAGAATTATTTCAAATTTCATTTTTACCTAAATAGTGGAATTCTCCAAATGGTTGAATGTTGAAATATCTCATAGAATAAGACTGTCTGATTTGAGTTCAGATGATATTTTTAATATTAGGGTCAATATCTAATATATGATCGGGTTTAGTTCATGTCATAAAACAAATAAAAATGAAAAGTGGAAAAGGGTACCATAATTAAAAAAATAAGTTTGAGTTGGTCTGATAAAAATAATGGAAGAGAGAAAAAAATCTAAAGAAAGGGGAAATAAAAAAAATTAAGAAATGAATAAAATGAAAAATAAAATAAATGCCTATAATTGGTTTAATAAATCACTTTACGTCCTAGAAATGGGGCCAATTTGATGATAATTGTTGTGCAAGTTCTCCTAAAAAATATTTTTGATTTTACTATCTGTAGTACAATGGGTAACCTAGATTGTTCTATCAAGGAGGAAGTAAATTAAACAACCCTCAATGGGCTTGAATGAAACAAAAAAAATGGTTAAAAAATGAAACACAATATGGGTGATTTTTTTATTGACTTTCCTAGAATAAACTAAACAAAAAACGAGAAAGAACAATCAAAGACACAATTTATTTAAGAAAACACTTATATAAGAATATGTAGTCGACCTAATCTACCCCCTTAAAAATTATTTTATCATTATCTCGTTTGATTATAATTATTTCAATTATTATCCCCTAAACATGTCAACACCCAAACCCTACAGAAGTTAACAAGACCAAAAATATTGGTAAAATGATCCATATGTAAACTTTGGGACTTCTAATCATAGCACCTTTCTTTGATTGTGATCGTAACACCCCGAGCTTCCACGATACGCTTCTCTTTCAATAATGCAAAAGCTTGCATTGTACGCAAGTTCGAGATTCTAACACACCGCGACCAATCAAAGTAGCAGTTATGAATAGTAATACCCACTTTTTGAAATTATATAAATTTTATATTTCAAAATGGACTTCATTTTTGTATTCGTAATATCAAAATTATCCTAAGTTGAATTTTTTGTAATTTTCGGAGAACTTCCAATTTTTTATGAATAGTGAAAAATAATTAAAACAACTTTTTTAATAAAAATAATTTGTAGTGATAAATTATACTATTTAGTGGTTTTAAAGTATAATTAGAATATATTTTTACCATTTTATCCAATGGTGGTCATTAGAATTAATTTAACATTGAAATTGGACATAAACAATTGTCAATCTTTTGATATATATTGTTTCTTAAAAACACGTTATTTGTTGTGACAGCGGGAATTAATTATAAAATTAATTAATGAAACTTATATGTTTGGAATTTTCTAAAATATACATCATTTTGGAATTAGGAATATCACTTATAGCTTAGGGTTAAATTTTGGCATTGTTCTGAAAAACATCAATTTTTGATGAATAGTGAAACCACTAAGTGGTAGTTAAAAAACTGATTTTTCGTTTAAATGAAACATTACCACTCCTGTTATTTCATTTTCAAAAATCCGACATACATGTTTGTCATTAGGAAGTAAAATGTGGTTCAATGGGATGAAAATAATTTTTCAGTGAATAGTAACTTTTAAGTTTAATTAATCGCGATTAAAGGTAATTAGTAAAATTTAAGAGAAAAATGATATTATAAAAATATGAAAATATCTTTACACTTGTCCTACCGCTATTGGATGAGTCATGGCCGACCAATATAATCCATGGGTCAACTTGGGGAGCCCATGGAGCCACTTCGGTAGGAAAATGACATTAAAAACTTTTTATTTAAAGATAAAATAAAAATGTCACAAACATGAAATGTTTCACTAAAACAATTTGAAAATGGGGATATACAAGTCATATGTTTGACTATAAATATTCATTATAAAGCTAAAAATAGTTCCTACATCATCGTAATTTTTTTATAATTTTTAGACATTAAATAAATTAAATATTTAATGACACCATGATGATGCAGCGATTACCTCATTAATTAACGATTTTAATAAAATAGAAGGATAATGTAAAATCTAAGAATTACACTTGTACAAAGACTATTGCATGAGTATATTTCTAACCCTTATCACCTTAGCCTCAAAAGAGATAGGTTTGGGACCTTTAAAATCTGAAACTCATTATATAATAAAGTAACATTTCATTACTTTCCAAGAGTGCCCCTCCTCTCCTCTTATAAAAGGCCCCCACCTCTACAACCTTATTCACACCTTCAAGCCATTTGGATCGGCCAAAATCTGACCAAATACTCTCCCAACTTCCCTATCTTACTCCTAGAATCCTCACTTTGGGAAAAAGTCTTCCCAAGGAAGCCTTTGGCTCAAATCAAAAAGAGTTACCCGATTTTAAGGTAATGTCTTCTCTAATCTTGTTTTGTTTTATTTTGATTCTCCAACCCCCTAAACTCTTTTTATTATTTTATTTTGTAAAAACACAAGTATCTTCAATATAATATGATTTTTTTATGATAATTATTTTATTTACACTTACACACACCTACATCTAATGGTTAAAGAACATATTGTTTCTGTGGATGGCGAATTTATGCCTCACGAAATGATGATTGTTCAACACTCATATAACACCTCTCATTTGGCCATTTTGATGACATGATTTTCATATATGATATATATATTATGTTTATGTTTTCCTTATGATTCTTTATTTCTCATTTATGGAATACCTTTAAGATTTCCATTATGGGTAAACATGATATTTTCATTTTACGAAGTGCGGACTACCACCCCCTCAAAGTGATTTGAATCGTTAATGCCATATGTGGGATGTATAAAGGATGGATTAAATGGTATTATACATTATATTATACTGGAATTATATTATAGCTTTATATAATTATAACTTCATTCCATTAAATATGAAATAGAAATGAAAGTAGTGTTCATGCGTACGTACGGTTTACCGTCTCCATGAACGGTGCATTTCATTTCTTACCTCTAAATGTTATGTAATATTATAAATGAATGTATATACTAGATATATATTATGTATATTATATCTACATAATGAATATAGTTATGGATATAATTTATATCTTACCACATGAACAAAGGGTAATTATAAGACGTTTATTTTTTACTCAAGTACCAAAGATCGACAAAACGGCCGTTATTAACTTAAATGACTACATAATTTTCGTAACATTGTAATAAGTGATATAAAAGGGATAATGAACTTGAAAAAGGTTCTTAATCAAGTAGATATTAACTCTACTTTATTATTCAGGAGGTTAAAGAATGGTCAAGTCAAGTCGGACACATGGTAAGGGAACTTCTTAACCCAATTTCCATTCTTTGGGTTAATCTCCTACTTTCAAATTATGCCATGATATTATTATGTCCTATCTTGTATTCTTACATTATTTATGTGTAATTATAGTGAATAAACATAATATATCTATTTTATTTAAAAATGGTCTTTTTAAGGGAACTTCTTAACCCAATTTCTATTCTTTGGGTTAATCTCCTACTTTCAAATTATGTCATGATATTATTATTTCATATCTTGTATTTATACTTCCTTTATGTGTACTTATAGTGAATACACATAATAGATCTATTTAATTTACAAAATGATCATTGTAAAGGACCTCACCTCAATCTCCATTTATTGAGGCATATTTTGTTTTATACTCAAATTTCTTTTATACGGTGTATAAACCGCATTGACTTTTACATTTATTCAAAAGGAATATTTTTATACGAAGCGTTTTACTAAACGGAAAAAAGGGAATGTTTTTCTTGTCCTAAATATGAGGCGACAACGACTTCTCCACCACCATGACCATTATTTGAGTTGCAGCTTCCTCTACAACCCATAACTTTTTTTAAATGAAAAATAAATACCAATTTTTAAATTTTCTATTATTTTGGTTTGAAAATGGTTTTTATGATGTTTTTATTATATAAATGTGTTGTATTGATATCTTGTGATTGAAATGTGGAAATGTTATATTTTCTTTATGCATGTTTTTTGTGATACGATTATGTTATGGTTTATGATATGTTTAAACCTGTTCATATGAGGAATGCATTGGACTTAATAAGTGACGGGTGGAGCCTGCTATAGCTCCTCGATGCATCGGAAGGTGTCATGAGACAAACTAGTGTCTTGGCACGAGGCCTTGAAAAAATCTTATTTGTAGTCTTGGCACGAGGCCTTGGCTACATTGTTATGATAGTCTGGCATTATGCATTCCATCATTATGAAAGTGGTTATTGATATTGCATGTGATTATTCGAACAGTAGAATATCCATGTGAATAAGTAAATGGAATTATATCATTTAACATTTTCCATGTTGTGTTGAATTTCAAGTTTAAAAGGATTTTTTTAGTCATACATTGCCTTAAATGTTTATGTTTATTTATGAATGCTTCCGCTATATTGTTATCCTTACTGAGCATCTGAGCTCACCCCTTTCAATGTTTTATTTTTCCCAGGATGTGATGAAGTATTTTATGAATGACCTGAAGGGATAGTATTAGGGGATATGAAGACAAGATGTTGTTGTTGTTATATTTTATATTATGATGTAATGTAGACTTAAGAATGTATCTAGTGTTTTCAAGTCTACTAAACTAATCGGTCTTTCGAGACTGGATCTGTGTGATCATGCCAATGTTACACAATAATGCACCGACTCTGGGTAACTAGGGTCAGGGCGTTACAGTTTGTATCAGAGGCAGTTTAGTACTAACCTTGGAAGCTAGATTTAGATAAACTCTGATTAGAGCGCATAGCAATAGGATAGACTTTGAGGATTAGTATAGAAGAACTTCCTAGAATTTTGTTATTATAGAGATTTTTTGAGCTTTCCGAGCAATACATCCATATATGGATACGAGCCAGTAGAGGCGGCTTTGGCATAGATGTACCTTGGGGTAAAACCCGAAAACACCGCTTTGAGCTAGACTCGAACGGGAACTGGTGCACGAAAACGGGCCTTCCTGCACTCTTGGTTACGACACTCCCGGGGGATATGCTTAGGATAATTCTCATTTTCTTTACAAACCACTATGAAGGGTTATGAGTATATACTTCCTGAAAGGAAACATTTTTATGATTATGGATTATATCCATAAATAGTTCAATTTATGTTAAGTATTTTACAAGTATGGAATTATGTATTTTGATTCATAAACTAATCTAGTTTATGCCATTGTTTAAAAATGGCACCTAGTGGAAGGAATGGAAACCATATCAATGCACGCACTCCGTGTAGGGATTTCCCTCCTGCTCAAGATAATTATGGTGGATCTGGAGATACAACTGGTGCTGATCAACTTATTACCATACTGGGACAACTCACTCAGGTTATGAATAATAACCTTACTTGTATGGAGAACCCTGATCCGCAACGTGGAGGATCAATGTTAGGCCGCTTCATGAGGCAACAACCACTAACATTTAATGGGGGTACAAATCCATTAGTAGCTGAGCAATGGATAAACTCCTTAGAGAAAATATTCCACGCCTTGGGGAGTAGCGAAAGGGAGAAGGTTGTCATGGCAGTTTACCGCCTCACTAGAGATGTCGATCAATGGTGGTCACTAATTCAAAACACAAAGGAAGATGAATAAGTATCAAGTATGGAATGGAGGGAGTTTAAGGAAATTTTCTTAGAAAAATAATTTCCACATGACCATCGAGAAGATATGGAAAGGCAATTTATGAGTCTGAGGCATAAGGATGATGAGAATGTCACAAAGTATGAGCCTAACTTTACAAGGTTAGCAGGGCATACTTTAGATTATATAAGTAACCCAAGAAGTAATATCGATAATTTCTTTGATGGGTTAAAACCATTTATCCGTCGAGCATTAGTCTCACAATCCTTCTCTTCGTATGAAGATATTGTCTCATGTGCTATCAGGACAGAAAAAGAATTCTCTATGTCTTATGAAAACAATGTAAAGAAATAGAAGAAGAGAATGGTTGAACAAGAGACAGATAAAGGGAAAATGGGAAAGAAGGATTTTCCATTATGCGATAATTGTGGGAAGAATCACCCTGGAACATGCCTAAAAGGAATGGGAGTTTGATATAAATGTGGAGAAAAAGGTCACCAGGCTCGTGATTGCAAGGGAAAGAAAGAGGCTATCAATGTTCAATGCTACAATTGTAGAGAAATGAGGCATTATGAAAATGAATATCTTAAGCATCAGGGAAACTTACCTCAGAAAAGGCCAAGGGATCAAGGCCAATCTTATGTTGTGACAACAGTTGAACCGGAATAATTAATGTATTGTTGCTTTTGGACTGAAGGATTATATTCTGGTTATAAGAATAATGTGATATATATAAGGATTGTACTGAAGTACTTGTTGTTTTCATTAAGGATTTAATATGATGAAGTTAATCATATTTTTGTATGTGACAATAAGAGAAACTTTGCTTTGTTTGAGGAATCTGATGATACAATTGATTTTGAAATTTAGAGACCTTTTAGAGAAAGTCTGGACAGAGGTATTTTGGATAACAATAAAGGTTGGAATGGATTAAGTTGAACTTTGGATAGTATTGTTTATGGTTAAAAACATTTATGAAGATTATTTTGTGAATATTATTATACTATAGTTTTAGGAAAAGGACAACCTGTAGGTTGGGGGATAACCCGTCATGTCGGACAAAGCTGCAGGAATCAAACCCACAACCTTAGTGTGACAGGTCTTTACTACCTACCACATGCCTACAGGAAGTCCCTGGTTATTACAAAATAGTTTTCCTAATCTAAATGGTATGTGTTAATATTTGGAACCTTATAAAATTATGATAAACAGAATATTTTGAGTTCTATTTCCTTTTGGAGTAAATGATGGGTTTGTGGTAAAAATTTATTAAAGAATGCAAGTCTACATGACAAGTATGTATATTTCGTTACGTTCTTAGTAAATCTCCTGAATAAATTCCTAAAATTTATAAAAGATAACTTAAAACAAAAACGTTTCCAGTTAACTTTTCTGACTGCGGATTCAATGACCGTTTAACCAATCACAAGTTTTTGGTTTTCTTGTAGTTAACTTTATCCTAATACTGTTTTATACAACTCCCCATCAGACCTTGATGGTTTTTTTTCTTCCATATCAATATTTTCATATAATCCTAGTATGGGATATCTCGAGTGACCTTTGTACTTCTCTTTCTTTCTTTTAATGTTATATTTTTATTAACCTTATTTCCGATGTGGGTTTTCCAAAAAGGTATTTTCTATTTTCAACCTTTTATTTTCAAAGAAAAATTTCAAATTTCGAGGATTCAATTTATTGAATGAGGGAGGAATGTAACACCCCGAGCTTCCACGATATGCTTCTCTTTCAATAATGCAATAGCTTGCATTGTACGCATGTTCAAGAATCTAACACACCGCGACCAATCAAAGTAGCAGTTATGAATAGTAATACCCACTTTTTGAAATTATATAAATTTTATATTTAAAAATGGACTTCATTTTTATATTCGGAATATCGAAATTATCCAATGATGAATTGTTTGTAATTTTCGAAGAACTTCCTATTTTTTATGAATAGTGAAAAATACTTAAAACAACTTTTTTAATATAAATAATTTATAGTGATAAATTATACTATTTAGTGGTTTTAAAGTATAATTAGAATATATTTTTACCATTTTATCCAATGGTGGTCATTAGAATTAATTTAACATTGAAATTGGACATAAACAATTGTCAATCTTTTGATATATATTGTTTCTTAAAAACACGCTATTTGTTGTGACAACGGGAATTAATTATAAAATTAATTAATGAAACTTATATTTTTGAAATTTTGTAAAATATACACCATTTTTGAATTCTTATATCAATTATAGCTTAGGTTGAAATTTTGGCATTGTTCTGAAAAACCTTAATTTCGGATGAATAGTGAAACCACTAAGTGGTAGTTAAAAAACTGATTTTCGTTTAAATTAAACATTACCACTCCTGTGATTTGATTTTCAAAAATCCGACATACATGGTTTTCATTAGGAAGTAAAATGTAGTTCAATGGGATTAAAATAATTTTTTGGCAAATAGTAACTTTTATGTTTAATTAATCGCGATTAAAGGTAATTAGTGAAAATTAAGGTAAAAATGATATTATAAAAATATGAAAATATCTTGAAACTTGTCCTACCCCTATTGGATGAGTCATGGACGACCACGAAAATCCATGGGTCAACTTAGGTACCCCATGGAGCCACTTTGGTAGGAAAATGACATTAAAAACGTTTTATTTAATGTTAAAATAAAAATGTCACAAACATGAGTTGTTTTACTAAAACTATTTGTAAATGGGGTTATACAAGTCATATGTTTGACTATAAATATTCATTAGAAATCTAAAACTATTTCCTACATCATGGTAATTTTTTTATAATTTTTAGATATTAAATAAATTAAATTTGTAATGACACCATGATGCTGGAGCAATTACCTCATTAAATAACGATTTAAATAAAATAGAAGGATAATGTAAAATCTAAGAATTACACTTTTCCAAAGCCTATTGGATGAGTAGATTTCGAACCCTTATCACCTTATCCTCGAACAATATAAGTTTGGGACCGTTAAAATCCGAAACTCATTATATAATAAAGTAACATTTCATTACTTTCCAAGAGTGCCCCTCCTCTCCTCTTATAAAAGGCCCCCACCTCTACCACCTTATTCACACCTTCAAGCCATTTTTCTTGGCCAACCTCTGCCCAAATACTCTCTAAACTTCCCTCTATTACTCCTAGAAACCTCACTTTGAGAAAAAGTATTCCCAAGGAATCCTTTGGCTCAAATAAAAAAGAGTTACCCGATTTTAAGGTAATGTCTTCTCTAATGTTGTTTTGTTTTATTTTGCTTCTCCAACCCCCTAAACTATTTTTATTATTTTATTTTGTAAAAACACTGGTATCTTCAATATACTAGGATGTTTTTATGAGAATTTTTTTATTTACACTTACACACACCTACATCTAATAGTTGAAGAACATATTGTTTCTCTGGATGGCAAATTTCTGCCTCACGAAATGATGATTGTTCAACACTCATATAACACCTATCATGGTGGACATTTTGATGACACTATTTTCATATATGATATATATATTATGTTTATGTTTTCATTATTATTCTGTATTTATCATTTATGGCATACCTTTAAGATCTCATTTTAGGAAGTGCGGACTACCGCCCCCCCAAAGTAATTTGAATCGTTAATGCCATATGTGGGATGTATAAAGGATGGAGTAAATAGAATTATACATTATATTATACTGGAATTATATTATACCTTTATATAATTATAACTTCATTACATTAAATATAAAATAGAAATGAAAGTAGCGTTCATGCGTACGTACGGCTTACCGTCTTCATGAACGGTGCATTTCATTTCTTACCTCTAAATGTTATGTAATATTATAAATGAATGTATATACTGGATATATATGATTTATATGATATCTACATCATGAATATAATTATGGATATAATGTATATTTTACCACATGAACAAAGGGTAATTATAAGAAGTTTATTTTTGACTCAAGTACCAAAGATCGACAAAACGACCGTTATTAACTTAAATGACTACATAATTTTTGTAACATTGTAATAAGTGATATAAAAGGATAATTAACTTTAAAAGGGATCTTAATCAAGTATATATTAACTCTATTTTATCATTCATGAGGTTAAAGAATGGTCGAGTCAAGTCGGACACAAGGTAAGGGAACTTCTTAACCCAATTTCCATTCTTTGGGTTAATCTCCTACTTTTAGATTATGCCGTGATATTATTATGTCCTATATTGTATTCTTACTTTATTTATGTATACTTATAGTGAATAAACATAATAGATCTATTTTATTTAAAAAAATGATCTTTGTAAGGGAACTTCTTAACCCAATTTCTATTATTTGGGTTAATCTCTTACTTTCAAATTATGTCATGATATTATTATGTCCTATCTTGTATTTGTACTTCCTTTATGTGTACTTATAGTAAATACACCTAATAGATCTATTTTATTTACAAAATGATCTTTGTAAAGGACCTCGTCTCAATCTCCATTCATTGAGGCATATTATGTTTTATACTCAAATTTATTTTATACGGTGTATAAACCCCCTTGACTTTTACATTTATTCAAAATGAATTTTTTTTACGAAGCGTTTTACTAAAAGAAAAAAAGGGAATGTTTTTATTGCCGTACATATGCGGCGACAACAAATTCTCCGCTTCCGTGAGCATTATTTGAGTTGCAGCTTCCTCTACAACCCATAACTTTTTTTAAATGAAAAATAAATACCAATTTTTAAATTTTCTTTTATTTTGGTATTGAAAATGGTTTGATGATGTTTTTATTATATATCAATGTGTTGTATTGATATCTTGTGATTGAAATGTTGAAATGTTATGTTTTCTTTATGCATGTTTTATGTGATACGATTATGTTATGGTTTATGATATCTTTAAACCTATTCATATGAAGAATGCATTGGACTTAATAAGTGATGGGTGGATCCCTCTATAGCTCCTCGATGCATTGGCAGGTCTCATGAGACAAACTAGTGTCTAGGAACGAGGCCTTGACAAAATCTTATTTGTAGTCTTGGCATGAGGCCTTGGTTACGTGGTTATGATAGTCTGGAATTATGCATTCAATCATTATGAAAGTGGTTATTGATATTACATGTGATTATTTGACCAGTAGAATATCCATGTGAATAAGTAAATGGCATTATCTCATTTTACTTTTGCCATATTATGTTGAATTTCAAGTTTAAAAGGATTTTTTTAGTCACACATTGCCTTAAATGTTTATGTTTATTTATAAATGCTTCCACTATATTGTTATCCTTACTGAGCATCTGAGCTCACCCCTTTCAATGTTTTATTTTTCCTAGGATGTGATGAAGTATTTTATGAATGACCTGAAGTGATAGTATGAGGGGATATGAAGACAAGATGTTGTTGTTGTTATGTTTTAATTTATGATGTAATGTAAGACTTATGAATGTATCGAGTGTTTTCAATGCTACTAAACTAATCGGTCTTTCGAGACTTGATCTTTGTGATCATGCCAATGTTACGCAATAATGCACCAACTCTGGGTAACTGGGGTCGGGGCGTTACAGTGATCTAGGTGATAAATTAGTGTAAATTGTAAGTTAGGTAAGAATCTCATACCTATATTTGAGAATAAGTTTTGTTTTGGGATGAGACTTAAACCCTACAATTCTATCCCAAGTTGATTAGATTTTTCAATTGATTTTTCACTCACGGGATTTACACAAGCCCGACCACGTTGTTTAGTGAAAGTCGGTCGAGTAACATAGAAATTAGAAATCAATTAATTGATCAATTTTTATGATTTATATTATATTTATGGAATCAAAATAAATAAATAAGGGTAGTAGAAATTGTATCAACTATGATTGAAATCACCCTTCCACAGTCGAAGTTGTCATTATAGAGACGTTTTTCATAAGCAAGGGATTAAATGGGGGAAACTCAATCTCATTTCCAGACATATATTATAGAACCAAGAAGACAAATATAAATATTAAAATTGAAGAATATAGAATATTTATTGAATAAAATTCATGTTACAAGCATAAAAATAAAGAAACCCATAGTGGAGTTGGGAGAGGAGAGCCTTCTTGGAAGAGTTCTTTTGAGAAGCCCTTTCAAGTTCCAAGAGGTTTGAGAACCTTCTAAGAGATAACCTTTTGGCCAATCCTTCAAATAGCCTCGACCAACCCTCCCAATGAGTGAAAATATCATTTAATTATAGTTTGGAAGTTATAGGGTTATGTATCTTTTTCTATGTGTGAAAGGGAAATTCAATGAAATATTTCAACCCAAATTTCACCATATCTTTCACATCTAAAATGAATGAATTATCCTTCCTTCCAGAATTTTTTTTTTGCATAATTGGATCTTCTATCTCCCAACCAAATTTATGCCCAATCCAAGATCCTATTATGATGATATGGCCCCAACACTGAAATGATATCTAGTATAATAAATCTAGTCCAGCATTGATTCATGGCCCATTTAGAGCACTAAAATGCACAATCAAGCTCGCATGTATTGAATTGAAATTGTATCCCATTAAGTCAGTAACATAGTTGCAACATTTTAATTCAAAATAATTTACATAAAAATATTTATTCCTCAACTAATATTGTGAATTTTAAAAGGGTAAAATTAGAATTTCAATCATATTTTGAAATAAATGATCTAATCCCAAATATTCTATAAAGAAACAGATTTAAAAAAAATGTGAGGAAATTATATCATTTATTACTAAAAAAATATTTCTTAAAAATGTGATTTATCAAGCTTATAACATTTTTTATGATCTTATGTTTCTCAATCATGTTTTAGTATTTCCATAAATGGAATTATAGTCTTTTATTAGGATATTTATTTTTTCATTATTATCTCTTGAATTTTTAAGATATGAAACATTATGATATTTTTTTATATTAATAATAATATTTTCTCACGACTTTCTCATATTTTTATTCCCTAGGTTAAGATGATGAATATATCATGCAATATGTCTAGAAATGGACAAGAGGATTATAAGGACCGATCTTATTACAATACATAATCTTGAATTTTGTAAATAAATCCATTCATTTCACATTGAGGATCGTTTCAAGTTTATATATTAAGATAATTGGTAAATAATTAATTCATAACATTACACATTAATACTTAGTGGATACCATAAAAATAGTGTCTATTTGTTGCAAAATATAAAACATTTCAAATAAATCGTGATCTCATTGAAAATTCTTCAAACATTTAACTTAGATTACTTATTTGTCTTACAAATCCTTATAACCTATTAGAATCATTTAAAAACTTGGGATTATAACAAAAATCTTAGCAAGGGATGTCAAAATAAGGAAATGACACATTAGTCCTTGGATACTTGTAACGTATGAAATCATTTACAAAAGTCACACTTGTCACCCATACATACTTACACTGTGAAACATGAAATATCCAGTAGATTACCACAATACATAAGAACATAAACAGAACCATAAAAATATCTTGTGGAATTAATTATATAATATTGTAACCCTATCAGCTACATTGTAATTTTTAACCCTCATGGCTACCATACAGTTTGTGTAACCATCACAATTACACTTGGAGTAACCATACAAACGACCTAAAATATACACATAAAAAATGAATTAGAGGGATATTTAGGTCTAAAACTTAATCATAAACAATTACAAATAACTATAAAATAATCATACAACATGAATAATTGCGTAAAAACATTTTGTTTTTGAATTTTGTAAAACATAATTTTAAAAGCATTTTAAAAGAAATTCCCTTATAAATATAATATAATTCATGTGAGACACAATAGAGTGGATTTAATATGTATATAAACTATAAATACACATAATTGAACATAATATAAATTAAACCCATAACAAAAAAAAAATTTAATATCACATAAATAATGAAGTATAAGGTTAACCCAAAGAATGAAAGTCTAGTTAAGTATTCCCTTACCATGGGATTGTCTTACTTAGAACGCATTTAAAACTATTTTATAATGGTTAAAAGAGTGTTATTAATATCTTAAATAAAAATATTCATATTTATAATACCTTATATGATCATTTCATTACATTATTTCACCCTTTAATTGTTAGTAGTTTGTTCCTTGCATTGTTTTGGGTGTGTTCTTTACATGATTTCCATGATCACTTCATGATGGATATTCTTGTCGATTGGAAGTAAAACACCAGAATTAGAATGGAATAGTATTTAAATATTTACAGAACCATAAATTATAACATTTATAAATTTTAATTCATACATGAGGATGATTCATAAGTTATAACATTATTGATATTGTTTTAGGACATTTTGGCGATTATTTGATCATAATGAACTCATTTTGTTCTATAAATTAATAACATGTGTAAAAAAGATTTTATAACCTTATATAATATATAATAAATAAATTATAATTTGTTTTAACAATAAAAATGGTTTCATTAATAGTCTTGAAGCAGTGAAAATATATTTAAATCATAACATCTATGATGTCGGTATATCGACACATCACGAATGGTGTTTTAATTTCTTGAATAAGTGGGATATGAGAAGAACTATAATGGTGATTCATCCATAAACATGATTAAATCCATAATATATAAGATATTGGATCATTCATGCCTCTTGTATAAGGTTATGTGATGAAATAAGAAGCATCGAAGTGGAAATTAAAAGAAAATAAGGAAAACAAAAGAGGATGTTTTCCACTTGATCTCTTCTCCTTGTGATCCATCTTAAGTCCCTTGGTTTTGGAATATTGGTGAGACCAGATGGCTTGTATTTGAGAAAGACCCTTGGTAGGGGTATTGGGTTGAAATTAGGTAATGCTCAAGGATTTATAGGTGTGGAAGGAAGAGGGGAATTAGGGTGGTATTAATTGTTTAGGAGATGAGGTATTTTACATTATTTTCATAATTATTATAATATTGTTTCTCAAGACTACGAATAGTATTAATTAATGTTACCCAAAATAGTAATAAGGGATTGTGAGTTCTAACCAAGTGGTCTTACATCACTTATGATGTGATAAATATTGAATTTAATTGGTCATTTTAATATACGGTATTTTACCATATTTCACTATTCATAAAAAATCATGAATTTCATAAAAATACAAAATATTAAACCAAACCATTTTTCAATTTTTAGAATTTATAAATTAACTCAATTTTTTTTAAAATAACTATATATATATTATTAATTTAATTTTTAAAATAAAATTATTATATATTCAAAAATAACAATTTTAAATCTACGACTCATTTTTTAACACCTTGAAAAATTAATCAAGTTGAAACTATCTAAAATACTTAAGAAAATAAAATAATAATTGAATTTAATATTCATTAGGGTCATATAAATATTCATATTACTATTCATATGGGTATGTTACTATCCACCAAATAACAATTTGGTTCCATCAGACTTCAAATAACTTACTGAACACAATTGTAGGTGACTGTTTATTAGAAATTCAAAACATAAAAGTGACAAAATTATGTTTAAATGATATTTATAAATATCTAATTAAAACAAGGTTTCTATCATTTAAATTTATTTTTAAAGACTTGGGGTGTTACATTATCCCCACATTCTAGAAATTTCACCCTCACAATTTAATTTACTCATTAAACAAGTGTGGGCACCTTTCACTTATAGCATTTTAAGATTCCCATGTTGCTTCTTTGACCATGTGGTTTCTCCACAAAAACTTTACCCGGTGTATTACCTTATTCTGAAATACTTGTTCTCTTATATCAAGAATCTAAACTAGTTTCTCTTTAAAATAAAGTTTCCCTTCCAACTGAACTGCTTCTAGGCTCAAAACATAGGATAAATCTGAAACATACTTCCTCAACATAAAAATATGAAAAATATTATGTACCTAAGATAAACTTGGAGTCAAAGGTACTCAGTAGGAAACTGGTCCAACATTCTCCAGATTTTTTTAAGGTCTAGTGAACCATTGAATTTTCTTTCCTTTCATACCAATATGCATAACACTTTTACATGGTGAGATTATAAGAAAAACACGATCACCTACCTCAAAAAAAAATTCTTTCCTCTTGTCATATGTATAGATTTTTTGTCTGCTCGGAGCTATCCTCTTGTGTAGATGGATCGTCTTCACTTTCTCATCTACTTCCTCTACTAATTCGGGTCCCATCAACTTTTTTTCCCCAACTTCATCCTAAAATGATATAGTTTGATACTGTTTCTCGTAAAATGCATCAAAAGTTTCCATCTATATACAGGAATGAAAACTATTATTATAAGAGAACTAAACTAAAGAAACATGTTGATCCCAAATTCCCTGGTAGTCCATTGAATAAGCTCTAAGCATATATTCCAAAGTCTTAAATGTTCATTCTAAATACCCATTTTATTGAGGGTTAAATGATGTACAAAATTTTAATTTTATGCTCAGTGACATCTAAAGGCCCTTCCAAAAGATACAAGTGAACCTGGGATCCTGGTCAAATACATTGGAAAGAGGAACTCCATGTAACCTAAAAATCACTTGTAGGTATAGTCCTGAATGATGATCCAAAGACATTGTATCTCAAATAGAAAACAGATGTGCATATTTTTTAAGCCAATCAACAAAAACCCAAATACCATTGTTACCTCGATATGTCTTTGGTAGTCCCACCACAATGTCTAGGGATACATTCTCCAACATCCACCTTGGAACTTGAAAAGCCTGAAGCATCCCCTTCCATAACTACCACTATACTTTAACCCGTTGATATGTCGAACATTTCATAGTAAAATCTTCAATATCTCTTTTCATTCCATCCCACCAATAAAACTCTTGAAGGTCTTTTTACATCTTAGTATACTCTAGGATGAACTGAAAATGGAGAACTATAAGCTTCACACAACAAATATTTCTTCAACTGGGAATCACAAGGAACACAAAAACTTTTTCCAAATCTTAAAACGTAATCTTTATCAAGTAGAAATTCTGTAACCTTTCCATTTTAACCAATTATACCTTTATCTATAGCTCACATTCTTCCTTCTAATCTTGCTTAATTCTGTATGATAATGATGACTTCGCTAAAATAGGAAACAAAAAAGAGGTATTTTCTGTACCAACAATTTCTAATCCAAAATTCATAAAATCATTTATCAAGCAATCATGTTCCAAATGTAACATGGTTAAGGATGCATGATTTTTTTGACCCAAGGAATCCACCACTTTGTTTTCTTTTCCCGGATGGTAATTGGTCATGAAATCATAATCCATTATCTGTTCAATCCATCTTCTCTACCTCATGTTTAATCTCTTTTGAGTGAATATATACATCATACTTTTATAGCCAGTATATATTTTACCTTTTTTCATATAAATTATGCCTCTAAAATTTCTATGAAAACCCACATCTTCCAATTCCAAATCATGTGTTGGATAATTTAACTCATGTGGTTTTAGTTGTCTTGATGTATAAGCAATTACCTGATCATTCAACATCAAAATAGAACCAAGTCCCTTCAATGAAGTATCACTGTAGATGAAAACATCACAATTTTGGTAAAGAAAGGCCAAAACGAGAGCATTAACCAATCTCGTCTTCAATTCCAGAAAACAAACATCACATTCTTATATCGAAATTAATTGAACCCCTTTTGACATTAACATATTTAGAGGGATAGATAATCGAGAAAAGTTTCTAGAAAACCATCAGTAATAACCTGCTAATCTATTAAAACTATGAATCTTTACAACATTTGTGGGTCTTGGCCATTCATCAACCACTTTTGTTTTGGAAGGATGAACTATTATTCCATACTTATTTACAATGTTCCCAGGAATAGAAATATATTATTACAAAAAATCACACATTCTTAATATTCCATACAGTTTTTTTCCTTTAATGTTTGAAAAACATCCCTTGGATGTTTTTCATGATCCTCTTTACTTATATAAAATAACAGAACGTCATCAATAAACATAACTAAAAACTAATCCAATAACTATTGATCTATTTTATTCGTAATATTTACAAATATATTAGGTTCTTTAGTTAACCCAAATGACATAACAAAAAATTAATAATACCCACATCTAGTATGAAAATCTCTTTTCAGGATGTCATCCTCCTTCAACTTTAGTTGATTCTATCTAGATCTCAAGTCAATATTAGAAAAGTACTGATCTTCCTAGAGCTGATCAAATGAATCATCGATATGAGGAAAATGGTACTTGTTTTTAACAGTGATGTTTTTCAAATATCTATAATCAATGAAAAGTCTCAGGGACCCGTATTTCTTTTTAACGAACAAAATATGAGCACCCCATGGTGAAGTTCTAGGATGAATGAAGCCTTAATCAAGCCAATCCTGCAACTAATTTTTCAATTCAATAAGTTCCATTCGAAAAATTCAATAGGGGGGTTTTGATATTGGCATAACATTAGGAACTAAGTCAATTATGAATTTGACTTCTCAATTAGATGTAACATAGGGATAATCATTAGGGAAAAAATCAAGGTATTCATTTACCACAATCACATCATTAATCTGAATAGTTAACTTGTTTTTAACAATGTGAGAAAGTTAACGTTCATTTCCATCGTTCAATATTTTCTTAGATTCCTGATATGCTATCAATTTTATGGGTTATTTCTTGAATAGAAACAGAAACTATTTCTGAAAAACAACTACTTTATATCAACAGTCAATCGTAGCATGATAAATAGAAATCCAATCCATTCCCAAGATGACATCAAACTCTACTAAGGGAAAAAATAAGGTTTTTAGTCAAATTCCTTTAATAGACCACTATAGAAATATTCTCCTAATTCCACATTACTATAATATTTACAGAGGTGTTTTAATAATAAGTTCTTATCACATTTTTTGAGGTGATATTTCTAATTTACCAAAAAAATACTAAAAAAAGAAAAGGAATGTGTAGACCCCGTATCAAACAATAATTTAGAAAAATCTGAGTAAACAAACAATGTACATGATAAAAATTCATTGGATGACCCGACGTGTACAGACATAATCACAAAAAATATCACTACAGATTTCTGCTTATAGTCTGGCTTGTTTGCATCATTCGAATCTCTCTATGGGAAAGCATTTGCATAATGACCAATCTCTCCACATTTAAAACACTTAACAACATTCTTATTAGTATTAGTCTTTGGATCATTTTCATTAAAATCATAGTCCATATGTCCAAACATACCACATTAAAAACAATTCCCATTTTTTATGTCATTCCCCACGATGCTTCTTGCCACAATTTTCCCAAACTAGAAAATGAATTTTCTTACCATCATATTTATTTGGTTGATTATTACCCATTGCTTTCCATCTGGAACTCATTTTATCCTTTTTTTAAAAATGCATATGATCATCTGAAAACTATATCTCAAGCCTCTCAGCACATCATACAAGTTTCTTATAACATTTGAATTTATGGGAGGCCAACGTCCTTCGATACCTTGGATTCAATCCTGAGTAAAAGTGGTTTATTTTTCTATCAAGATACAAAATAAGATTTAGAACATACATCTCCAAACGAGAGAAGTTTTCTTTATACACAGCCATTGGATCTTCCTCCTTTTCATTCAACTCAATGAATTTATTTTCTATTCTAAGTCGCACCACCTTAGGAAAATATTTTTCAAGAAAAAGTCTTAAAAATTCATCCCACTCTAAGGCATCAATATCCTCCCTATCCCTGATATTAATTACCATTGACCACCACTGATCAGCTTCAACTTTAAAAAAACATAAATGGAGAGACATACCTTTTGATTATATGAAATTCCCAAAACATGGAATATCTTTTTATGGGATTTAATCCATCCTTTAAACACTACTTGGTCAGAAGATCCATTGAAATCAATAGGGTGTTGTCTCATAAAATGTTCCAATATTGTCATGTTAGGTTGTGGTACCTCTATTTTTTCACTTGAATGGAATCCACCACCATTTTATTTCCTACATTATCTGATCCATTTCTATTATAAAAATCTTGGTTCTAATCCCTACCATTCTGGGTTGTATACTCGGAAGGATTTCGTTATGTCGGTGCCTCTCTTATTCAGCGTCCATATTTCTTATGTAGAAAACCATTCTAAACAATCATATATTAGTCATAGAAACATGGTAATCATTATATTCTATAAAATCTAAAATTAATCATAGAGTAAAAATTATTTATGGCATTCTATTAACATCATTCGAACCCCTAAAGTTATCTAAACCATCCTTTAATTCCTACTATAAGGACTCAACCTTATTAAATTACATAGTGTTGGTCTTAGTCCTGAAATCACTTCCTTTCAAATTGATGATATTTTCAAGTTTATATCATTAGATAAGTGGGACATAATGAATTAATAAAATTACACATTAATACATAGTGGATACCATAAAAACAGTGTTCATTTCTTCCAAAATATAAAACATTACAAATAAATCAGGATTTCTTTGACAATTCATCAAACATTTAACTTGGATTCCTTATTTGTTGTACACACCCCTATAACCTATCAAAATAAATTAAAAACTTGGTATTAGAAAATAATTCTCAATATGGTATGTAAAAAGAAGGAAATAACAAATTAGTTCATGAATACTTTTAACGTATGAAATCATTTTCAAAAGACACACTTGTCACCCATATATACTTAATTTTTGTAACATGATATTTAAAAAAAATTCCACAACATATAAGAACATAAATAGAACCATAAATGTATCTTGGTCATTAATTACATA
The DNA here is from genome assembly GCA_963277665.1 of Viscum album. Classification (NCBI taxonomy): domain Eukaryota; kingdom Viridiplantae; phylum Streptophyta; class Magnoliopsida; order Santalales; family Viscaceae; genus Viscum; species Viscum album. The sequence continues at coordinate 1,060,984,669 of OY728125.1, forward strand.
ATCTTTTAACCCTTTCGACTACCTAATAATTTTTAACCCTCACAGCTACCTTACAATTTGTGTATCTGTCGCATTTAAACATGGAGTAACTATACGGATGACCTAAAACATACACATAAAAAATGAATTGGAGGGAGATATAAGTCTCAACCTTGATAATATAAAATTACCAAGAACCATAACATAATCATACAACATAAATAATTATATAAAAACATTTCTTTTGAATTTTTGTAAACAGAATTTTAAAAAATGATTTTAAAAGAAAAGCCCCTTATAAATATCATATATTTCAAGTGATACTTAATAGAGTGGATATAATATGTATATACACTATATATAAACATACTTAAACATAATATATAGAAATCCCATCACTGAAAAAAATTAAATACCACCTAAATAACAATGTAGAAGGTTAACCCAATGAATGAAATCAGGTTATGAATTCCATTACCTTGGGTTTGTCTTAATTCAAATTCATTTAAAACTCATTTATAATGGTTATAATAGTGTTAAAAATATCTTATATGAAACATATTAATCTTTATACCTTATATTATCATTTTATTACTTCTTTTCTCCCTTTAATTGTTAGTATTTTGTTCCTCGGATTATTTTGGGTGTGTTCTTTACATGATTTCCATGATTGGTTCATGATGGATATTCTTATTGATTGGAAGTGAAACAATATAATTTTAATGGAATGGTATTTAAATATTTCTATAAACATAAATTACATCATTTATCATTTTTAATTATTTCATGAAGATCATTCAAAAATTTAAAATATTATTGATATTTGTTTAGGCCATTTTGGTGATTCTTCGATCGCAATGAACTCATTTTGTTTTATAAATTGATAAATTGTGTAAAAATGATTAAATAACAATATATAATATATAATACATAAATTATAATCTGGTTCAACCATAAAAATGGTTTCATGACCTGTCTTTAAGGAATTATAATAAATTGAAATCGCATCGTCCACGATGTCGGTAAATAGACACATCACAGAAAGTGTTTTAATTTCTTGAATAAGTGGGAGAGGATGAGAAGTATATTGTTGAGACTTCCATAAAAATGATTAAATCATGAATATATATGATAGTTGATCATTCATGCATATTGGATAAGGGGATGTGAGGAAAGAAGAAGAATAGAAAAGCAAATAAAAAGAAAATAAAGAAAACAAAAGAGGACGTTTAACCCTTGATCTCTTCTCCTAAAAATCCTTCTTAAGGACCTTGGTTTTGGCCTTTTGGTGATAACATTTGGTCTTGGACGTGTAGAAGAGCCTTGGGATGAGTATTGGTCATAACTTAGGTATTTATCAAGGCTTTAGAGTTGTGGGAGGAAGCGGGGAATGAGGGCGGTATTTATAGTGGAGGAGATGAGGTATTTTACATCATTTTAGTTATTATTGAAATAATATTTCTCATGACTATGAAAATTAATAATTATTTTGATACCAAATAGTAAAAATGTCATGTGAGTATGAACCACATTGGATCACATCACTTATTATGTCATAATTAGTGTCTTTCACTTATAATTTGAATATACGGTATTTTACCACATTTCACTATTCATCAAAAATTCAATAATTTTAGAAAAATCCCAAAAATTCACCCTAACCATTTTCGAGAGGTAGAAATAAAAAATGAAATCCATTTTTTAAAAATAATTTCCTAAATATTATTAATTTAATTTTTGAATAAAATCATAATTTATTCAAAAATAGTAACTTTAAATCTATAACTCATTTTTTAACACTATAAAAAAATAATCAAGTTAAAAAATATCTTAAAGACTTATGAAAATGAAATAATAATATAGTTTACTATTCATTAGGGTCATATTACTATTAATATTATTATTCATAAGAGTATGTTACTATTTCCCAAAAATCATGTTGGTTCCATCAGACTCCAAATAACTTACTGAACACAATTGAAGATGACAGTTTTTCAAAATTTGAAACATAAAAGTGACAAAATTATGTTTGAAGTCTAGTTATAAATATCTACTTAAAACAAAGTTCCATTCATTTCATTTTATTTTTAAAACCTTGGGGTGTTACAATGATAAATATAATCGAGAACTAATTTCATGTGTTAAAAAATAAGATGTTTATATAGCTAATATCTTAGACACTAAACCTCTTAGTCTTTAGGTTATGAACTATTTTTGAGATTTATTATCTAAATTATGAGATTAATGTATTATTTATGCCATATTTTTCTTGGTTCACTACAGTTGATATCAGAATAGAGCTTAGAAATTTTGGAGATTAATTTCATTTCCTTTATTATTATGGTTATATGACCTTAGTAAAAACCCTATATTTGAGTATAAGTAAATTTTAATATTCTTAATTATGGGAAAATCATGAGTATGTGGTTTTACAAAGAAATATATTCATCTATATATAATATAATTGGATTTAGGATTTGGTATATAAACTCTTATGTGTAGTAATCTAAAAAAGGGATTGTTATATATTAAATTAATTATCAGCTAGTATGTAACAGAGAGTCCTAACTAAACACCCAATATGAAACTCCTATGGGATGTGGTTTTTTTGGTCATATGATCTTAATGAATCACTATTAAAGATTAAATTCATATCTACTTTGATGGATTAAGTACAAAATTGTATGATAAACCAAATTTAAGTCTTCTAGGTTTATCTAAGATTTATATTGGTAGAACTAATGAAATTATACACCAAAAAGATAATATAATTGAAAAATATGCTTTCATATTGAATTCCTTTCATGATTATGATCATTCCCATTTATTTTTTAATGTTTCATCACTAATCTCAACCCTTTTTATTTTATTAATTGTTGGAACTATAAGGATCCATGGGTGTGAAGGTAAACATGAAGATTACCTCAATGAACAACCCATCAGAATGTGAGATGGACTGAGAAGCCTTAGGATTATTCCAAATCTATAATCATGAAATATTATTGACAATGTAAACGTAGTGAAAGTCCCAAATATAAAAAAAGAAGAGAAGTATGGAGTCTCTTGAAATATCAAGTGATTAATATTAAGAAGTAAAAAAAATTCAATTTCTTATGTGCCTAATTTATTGGAATAATCACCAAGAAAATTCCTTCATGGGTATTGGTAGATGCATTACTTATAGAAGAGGGGGTTATCAAGTATCAAACCACTATAAGAAAATGAAGATGTTGACTATCATGAGGGGAGTGAAAAATGTATATCCATAAGCACCACTAATGGTCTAATTACTAATATGCGGAACACATATATATTACCTAAGAAATCAGCATATATCCAAGATGAAAAGAATTATAGAAATAAAAAACTACCAAAACCAAGGGAACAAGGTGGACCTGGTTTAATAACTGCCGATGAGGTAGACTGTGATAACTAAATCCTCTACTTTATAATTGTGAATATGGGATCCCTATTCTAGCCACATTATTTTACCAAGAAGTTTTATAATTATACCACCATGATGGTTTTTTATCAAATAAAATATCCATTTGTATGTTGGTTGCACTTTTAAATTTATGTCCATAAGAATATAAATATTTTTATGGATCTTTTAGAAGAATTAAATGTAATGGATTAACTATTTTAACATAGAAATTATATTCACATTTAATGGTTAAATTAACCACTATATCCTTTCTATTAAAAATTCGATGGGGGAATCTAGTATGAAAAGATCCAGGACGGGTTTTAATGTGGATCTCAAAGAGCCTTATGAGGAGGAAGATAATTGTTCATTGCTTTAATCATTTCGAATAAATTTTCTACCAGCACAACCACGTTGAAAAACCATAAGGGGTGATAGATAGGTGTGCATGGTTTAAATATTTTAAAAATAGGGAATCACATTTCAAACCTTAGACAAATCTATCAATATAGGTCTAATTTAAAAAAAACTCAAAAAAATATGATATGTCTTAAAACCAATCCTTGATAGGTATTTAAATCAAATTCATAGAAAGAAACAAAATATTAAGATTATTTTAAATAAATTTGATTGATACCCCATTAGGAAATTAAATCTTGAGTTATCTTATAGAAACCAGTGTCTAACTTTAGTTGTATTTAATAATTAAATTTTAGAGGATGAAATTTATTTAAGTGGGGAAGAATATAGCGATTAGAGATTTCACAATATTCTCATTAAATAAATAATATATTAAATAGATTATTTCACAACTATACCCAATTAATATAAAAGAACTTATTAAATTTTAAATACTAAATATGATCCTTAAAACTTATCCATTAAATTAGCTAGTATAAATTGAAGCCACCCTATTGAAGAATCAATTAAGAAAGTGGGAAAAAATGACATCAAAAATTTAAAATCATATTTAAATGGTCCTCTTATTTAGGCTCATAAGGGAGTCATCTCCACTAGGTTTTTCATGGACTAATCCCAATCCAAACTCAATAAATTATATTTTGAGGAAAACTGTATATGATAGAAGTTCAAGCTCATAGATACTACCACAAGATCTATACCAACTGAACTACCAATAAAAACTATATGTATTTCTTATTTTATTATTTGTCCTTAAATGAAGATCATTAGATTTTATGTAATTTATAATTATTATTATTATATCAAAATGTAATAAAATATTTATATGTATAGATATATTTTTAATTTTTATAAATTATCTTTCCTTGATTCACATTATGATTAAGAAATGTGTTTTTTATAAATTGAAATTTTATTTTAGTGAAAAAAGTTTATTTTTATTGACTAATAAAAACTAATATTTTAACTAGATTAATTAGTAATTTACATTAAAATTAATATTTAATATACCAAAATTTATTTTCCTAAAAAACATTTTTTCACTATACTTTATGATTTTAATTAAAAATATATTTTATAAATTATAGGATGATAATTTGAAAAAACATGAATTAGTTCATGTATTTATCATATAAATATTATACAAACATAATTTTTTTAATTTTTTACTAAAAAAAGTTTATTTTTTATTGAATAGTGAAAATGATGTTTTTAAAAATAACATGACTTTTATGAAATTATTATTATATAAGTATGAATTGGAAATCCAAGAAACTATTTTACAATACATAATATTTATTTTATAATTGAATTTTTAAATTTAAAAATTATTAATTTGATTAAAAAATTTATATTTTATATTTTACAACATAAGTTATATTTTTCAAAAAAAATGTTTTAAATATATAAAAAATATAGTATTTTAAAATTAATTTTTATCAATTTTAAGAATATAATAAAAAAAATAGATTCAAATTTTTGAATCATTAAGTCCAAGTTATTTTATAATGATTATTTTATTTTGGTAATAAAGGATAAATTAGCCTGGTAAAAAGTTGTTAATGTGGTGAAAACCAAAATGGAAAAGGTGGGTAATCTTAGATATAAATCACTAAACATGTTAGGAAATATTTTTAATTATTATTTGAGTTGTTACCTAACCATATCTTATCTTAACTCCATTATTTATCATTTTGGGTTCACTTTCCATGATATAAAATTTCCATTATTAGTATGTTTTGTGTATTTACAAAAATGTCATCCCTTTCCACATATAACATGGGATCTCATAACCTCGCCTTCCATTTAGATTGAAAAAACTCAATATAACAGTCTCTTAAAAACCCATATTCACATTAATAGGTTATTTATCTTTTCAAAATACCATCCTTCAATGTTTCAATTCCCATTACTAAGGAGATAATTCAAGTAGTAAGGAATATATTTTGAAAAATTATTTCCTCCTTTCTATTCCATTATGTGTTTTTATTCACTATAAAATATTATTTTTCAATATTAAAATTATTTCATCAATATCAATATTAAAATGGTATGTTATTATTATGATTTTATAAGCATGAACCGCCACCCCCCCCCCCTCCATTAAGAAAAAACAAAAATGTAAATCTTGCATTGTGTGTACAATCTCCTCCACGACACAACAAGATTCATCTTCCATAACCACCTTAAAATTATATAACTTTTTGAGAATTTAGTACATAATAATAATATTTAAGAAATATTTTAAATTATAAACCCTATTATTAATTTTTCCCATTCTATATAAAATGAAATCATCATCCATGCACACATGCAGCCTACTATCTCCCTAGAACGATAGATTTCTATATATCATTTTAACACCACCTTACAAGGATGGTCATGAAACTGGTTATAAAGGCTAAATATTATTTAATTATATTTATACAATTATAGTAATAAAAATTTAATATACAATTAATTATTTAATTGATAAATAATCATTATAAAATTGATCGTCTTAAATCAAGCAAACTAATAATAATAAATAACAATTTTATGTAAAACATTTATATCTATTACTTCTTCTTATAATTCATTACAATTATTATATATAACATTAAAATCAATAAATATGATAATAATTCTGATGATATAATTATATCCCATCTAAACCACTTCATAGTGATCCATTAAACATTGCATGTTCATGTTTCAGTCAGTTTAACCACCGACTAAAACAATGTTATAAATGTATCTCATAGACGACCATGGGAATTTATTTTCTAGAAATATATGATATAAATAATTATATAATCTTTTATTTGTTTCTATAATGATTAAATTATTATAAAACAATTTAATTAGAAAAAAACATTTTGTTCTTTTTGAATCTCTAACACTAGCTTGTTATCGGTTTCATATACCGTAATAAAGAATGAAAAAATCATCAAAGGTAATTGAAATTTCATAAATAATTATTATTAATATCTAAAATTAAATTTAATTATATTATATTTCTAAACATCTTAAAAAAAATTAATGTCAACACTACTCCTATAAATTAGTATAATTGGTTACAACTATAAACACCTAATGTGTGAAAATCGGTAAAAACTAAATGATATACATATCGATAATGATTATAAATAAAAATTATAAATGGATATATGTATATATATAGTTATGAAATTATTTATTAATATGGTTATTTTTTCTAAAAGAGGATAAAGCGATTATGTGTAAATTAAGAGTAAAGGTAAGCGTTTCGTTGTCTCGTTTTAAACTCCATGGGACATGTTTGATATTATGCACCATAATTACATTTATATGGTGTATTCACTTCCTAATTTCTTTAATATAAGAAAACATCACCCATTTCATGATATTTTAATTCCTATTTCATGATCTTCTTCTCAATATCCTTTTATTCCTATTTTACCAAATTGGTAAGTGTTTCAATGACACAATTTTTGATTCATTAAGTCATAATAATTATTACTTGATTTCAATATTAAGGTTTTCTTTTAACATTCCATTATACTTTTTTATATTTTGTTTTTTTCCCGATTATAATTAATTCTCATAATCAATAACTACTTCTACTATAAATATATTTTCAATAAATAAATATATGATATTTGTAAGAATAACTCTCATTCATAGTAATGAATCATTTCTTCCATGTAAATATTTTCCATCCTAAAAATATAATCATATATATTTATGTGGAAATATAATATTGATTATTTTTTATGATTATTATAATTCTCTTCACACCATTTCAAAATGAAACTTTAATATTCTTTTATACAATGTGGGTTTCTAAAAAATAATTTTTTCAAAGATTAAAAAATGTAATTTCCAACCTTTCAAAATCAAATGTTTTATCTTCCACTCCATAATTATTTTTTATAAAATTTATGTATTTTTAAGGATATTTTATTTGGAAATATTTTTTATTAGGGTTATAAATTATTCTCTTTCTCTACGCAAAAAAAATTTGAGAGTAATTTTCACATTCTCTTTTATAAAAATGTTTAAAAGTTTTTTTGAAAAAAATCACTTCTATTTTCCTACAAGATTTATCTCTCATGAAGTTATGATTTGATAATCCTATATAATTTATTATGATATCATTTCTTTGGGAAAATGATATTTTTGAAATCCTAGGACCTTTTTAGTTTTTTTTGTGTGATGTTTTTGGAATGTTTAAGAAACCCCATATTTTACGATGGGTTCCCTAAGATAAGATTATGGTTAATTTTAATTCACACACATATATATTGATGATGATGGGTGTTGTCATATATAACCCTTCAATGAATTCATTTATGTTTTTATCTCATGGAATAGTATTGCATGGATATAATGTGTGTGTTCACATAGGTATGGGCATGATGTATTTGATCACATTTTTAGGTGTGCACATAATGAGTTTGTGTTGTGTGTGGGTGACCTGGATCCAAATATTTTATTAACATTGATTAAAAATACATATATGAAGTTTGATATATATATATATATATAAGGGTTTATCTTACCATAATTGTGTTGATACTTCTATGCACACCATTTATATGGTAGTTTCATTATATTATATATCATATCAAAAGGTTATAATGGTTCTCAAGCTATAATGAGAACCTAGATATACCATAACAGTAATAATAAACTTATTTCCTATTTTCTAGAAATATGATGCTGATAGGACATAGATTATTTTTATCTATCTAATATTGAGTTCTCATAAGCATTGAGACTTAATCATATTTAGTTTAAACTTGGTGATCTCAATTAGATGAGATCATGAGGAAATGACCACAAGTAGTAACACCACATATTTCAAGTTTCATTGGTAGTTATTATCAGCAAACATGTTTAATGGTATCCTAACATGATATTATTATCATTTTACACCATTTAATTTTACACATTGATGTAAGATAAAAACCATGGATTTTATGTCGTGGTGTGTTATCCTATGTTGGATGATCCATTGAAGGTACGACATTGATTGAATAATCAAGATAAAATTTATCGCTTCTAAAATGAAGTGATATCTTAGTCATGTTTGATCCGAATGGTAGTAAATTCATGAAATCCAAATCACTAGTATAGTAATGTAATTCATTCTCATAAGTTCAATAAATAATAAATAAATAATGGACCATCACACAGTTATCAACGGAAATGTTATATCCCTACGATCAATTATATGGATTGGGTTTTACGAAATTGATCTATATAGGCATGGAGTCTTTGAATGGTCCCTAATGGGTTTTTCATGAAGTAAAAAATACCCAAAAACTCTCACATCCCTGATTATTGTACTTGTTTTCCAAAGGGAGGAATTTATTGGATGATTTTTCCAAAGACACTTAAGAACTCACACGAGTTGAGAGGATGGGGACTCAGGATCATCTCACCCTTTTGAGGGAAACTATTGACTCTTCTGGGACTTTATTATAGATTTAATATTTATATGTATATTCATAAATCCTAGCTTCATTTCCAATAATGTGTTCATAGATTACTCTTATAGTAGTAGTTGACTATGCTTACGCACGGGTTCATAATCATCTATAGGTATCTAAGGAACTCTATAGATGGATTGATCTATACATATTATAGGTTCTCTATCAGTGTTAATATTTTTTGGATAAGTTAGATATTATTTGGTTATTAACTTAGAAAACACTTGTTTTAATATATATAGTATATAACTCTACAATTTATCATCATATAAGGGAGAAGAGAGTTGTTTCAATGTTAGTATTGAACCCATAAGATGGGATTCCTACATATCATCTTGTGAGTAATTAGAACCCATTTAGTTCAATGTCACTTTACTAGAAATGTAACATTTAAGGTTATGTGAAAAGGACATGACCATGCATTTTAACATCGTGTGGCAATAACATCCAAGAGAAAGGTTACCTAGAAAGGATGGTGTGAGACATAGGCCGAGGTAGCCTGAGATACATGAAAGAGGTATGGTATCCTGGGTAAATGTGACCCCAATGTGAATGTGTCTTGGAAAATATTAGGTTGATTAAGGTATTTTGTTTGGATGTCATAGAGGCTTCTGACATATAACATTTATTTGGGAATAAAATCCCTCATAGTTTGGTTTGAGTTGGGTCTTACACTTTAGAGGAGTCTAATTAAGGGATCGTGAATGGGGCTTATGCATGGGAGCTACCCATTTAGTTCATAGTTGTGGATTACACATGGTAACTGTCCATTTAATTCATGATTGGGGCTTACACATTGGAGATTCCTATTTAGTTCATGTTTGGGGCTTATAACTATGGAGAAGTTTAATTTAGGAAATTTGACAGGGGGTTACACTGTATAGGAGGAATATTTGATGTTGGGGATTATATCTTTGTAGAAATCCATTTATTTTTTAGCATATAGATTTTATGATCACTACCATCCTCTAAGACCATGTGATTCGTGCTTGGAGTGAGAAATAAGAGGTGGTAATGGATGTAAATATCTCATGTCCCACTTCATCTATTGATAGATGGTACTGGAGCCCGAATGGGGAGAGAGAGCGGCTTTGAGTGCATGTATTTCCTCTATTATCGTAATATCCAAGATAGTCATGTTTTTAAATCGACCGATATATATCCCTGGATGAGACTAAGAGTATTTGGAGTGCCACCTCCTACAAGAAAATCAGAGGGCTTATCTCAGTGGTAGTGCCCTGAATATGGTTCCATAGAAAAGGGAAGATTGTTCGCAACTGGCCCTCAGATAAGGGAAAGGCCATTGATTCCTCTTGATCCCTATAGAGGGGAGGTACATGTGAGTATCATAAGGTTTTAACCCTCATTTCCATGGGAATGTAATCCCATATTCATTCAAGGGTTCCACCTTTCTACTGGGTTAACTAACATGACTCCACCTACCATGGGTTTGTAAACTCAGAGGGGAAAGCTCATGGGCCCAATGGTCTCATCACACATGTATCGTGTCTTTAGGATAAGCATTGTCCTAATATCAGTGGACTTTATTATGGAGGGACTAATGATGATATGATAGAAATAGAAGGCAATGAATGGGGTCAAAGTTTAGAACACCCAAGGACACCCCATTCCGGATATCATATCCTTACGCGGGATGGGGTTTCCTCTGCATAGCATATTGATATGTGGCTGGGGGACTATCTATATACCAAGGTGGTATACATACCTGGTTATAACCCATGAAACTCTTTTCTATGTGGGTTTAGGTTCGTTCCATGTAGCATGATGCTACGTGGAGTTGAATTCCATCTATGTAGCGAATTGCTATGTAGGGTATGGTTATGCCCGTATAGATATTTTCTATGTGAGATTCCTGATTTCAAAGGGGGAATTCATTCTATGACTTACATGAAATAAATCCTCAAGGGATGTGGGTTTTTTTTGTTTTCCAATTATTTTTAGTTTCTCCTCCTTAAATTTATGCATTGGTTTTACCTGCAGGGAATCATCAATGAAGATCATCTTTTGTAGTGATCTCTTCTTCCTTGCCTTCATCGATTAGTAGTTCTTCTGATATCCCAAAATTCATCTTCTTAAATGTCACATTGATAATATATTCATAGAGAAGTTGTAAAATGGATATCAATGTAGCCAGTCATATGAGATGAGGTAGTGATCCCTCTTTTGTTGAAGCTCACAGAAGCAACCCGGACCCCCGGTGAATTAGTAAGTGGGGTCATGGGTCATCATCTACCGGAGTGAGAATCACCATCTTCATTCCACGAACAACTTTGTTTCATTCGCAGAGAGTCTACATATTTACCTTACCCGTGAACCATTTTATTTCATAGGGGATGTCATGTGCATGGTGGTTTTTTCCACCTCATTCCAAAAATTGATTTGATTTCATTTGTGGGGAAGTCACTGATGTCTTCTTCCCATGAATTATGTAGTTTTTGAATGTCTCATGAAGTAGATCACCATGTGTAGTGTCATTCCCCAAATGTTTTATACTCCATGTCCTAACATTTTCCTTTACCATTTTCACTACTTTAAACATTTCTTATTTAACTCTTGATTTGATTCATTTTTCTTCCTTTTCTAAATCAATGGGATAATTCCAATTTCCCTTGAAAAGTTTTCAGGTCCCAACAAATTCCCCTGATTAAAATAGGTTCAAATCATGATGAAAAGGAGGTTATTTTGATTTAGAAAGTGGTCCTGACATAAAAGTCTTTATAATATAAGGGTGAACCCATAGAATGGGACCACACATATATATAGGGGGTACAGTTCGTTAGTCATTTAAAATTTTTCTCATAGGACTTAGTACCCTCACATATTCTCTCAGTTATCTTGATTCCATGAACTACACCCTGTCTGGATGTCGTCACCCACAAACTGAAACTTTAAATTTACAAATTGAATAGACTTTATTCATGAATGGTGAGTTTAGGCTTCCACATAGCAGGGGTTTGGTGTGCGGCTCACTCATTCTGTGAATATATCAATTCTCCATACAATTATTTTTCATCCATTGCTTTGCAGTCCGATGACTCTCAATAGATTCCTTCCGCAGACCATCAATATGTGGACCATTTCCTTTTCAATACTTTATGATTTTGTTAGGGACTATCTTTTATCGATCCATTATAGGGATATTAATGGATCTCCCACTCCTTTCAATGAATGCGACCATAAGAAGGGTAGACGTGGTTAAGAATGTTCTGGACAATCATCAAACTTGTATTGTACGTCGAGAGAGTACATTAAAATTTATACTTACACCAAAACTTATGGATGACCCATTTTCCAATAAATTTTCATTTCATAGATTCATACACTATGTTGATTCTCCTTTTCCACTGGTTGACTAGAGCTTCCTTATTGTTTGTCTTGAGACATCACGAGGCAGCGGGTGGGAAAATATTTCTTCCCTGGGGGAGATTGTAACAGAATTGATCTAGCAGGACATGTTTAATCTAAATGGATCTATGTAGATGTAGAGTAATTGACGTAGCCGTAATTCATCCTTGGAATATTTCATCCATGACTATCCATCCCGTTTCAATGTTCTATAAATCAATCCCAATGGAGGGTGGAGAACCAAATGGGATATGAGTTTTGGAGGGTGCTTTTCTAAAAAGTGGGCTTTGGTATTCTGAATTCCCAAAAACTGCTTGTAAATTCCAAAGTAGCTAGATGATATTAACTTGTACCATGTGACATGGGTTTATCAATTTTCAATCTATTCACAAAGTGAGATGATGCCTAAACTTTTTAGTATTTATTGTTCAACCACCAACACTTTCCACATGTCACATGGGAGTTGAGAATTATATTGTGTGACATCTAGCATCTAAGGGGGCTTCTTTTCCATGGTAATATGTATGAAAAATTCCTACTATCAACCAATACCTAGAATAATGTCGAGAAAGTGTCCCCACTAGTGAGATAGTTTTTTTGTTATGGTCGGGGGATTTCTTGGTCATCCCTACCATGATCACTCCCTTATTCCATTTGAATCTTGGATAAAATAGTTTTTGTAGGTGAACGGTCAGAAACTAAATGATAGATGTAGTTGGACGCATCCAACTAAACAATACCGGTGCATATATGATCATATTGTGCTACCCTTGAGGTAGTTCAATACACCTCATGATGTTATGTGGTTAGATCAAATGTATCTTATGAACTCAGACTAGTGGGTTTCATCACCATGTTCCAGAATGAATGTATTTTCCCCTCCCATGGTGTCTTTGCTAGTGTCAAAGTTTTCACCTTGATGATGGTAGCTACATTAGTAAAAGGTCAACCCATCAAATTCTCCACCCCTACCCTTTCATATATTTACAAATTTCTAGGGTAGATACATGAAGGGATATCTCTACATCATGTTGGCAGACCACTTCAGTTTTTATACGGTTGGGTGGATGAGTATTTACCTCATATGAGTATCAACATACCATGATAGTTCCTCATTCTGAACTTTTCTAATCCCTACTCACATATCCACTATTCATCCCAAATATTTTAGTGCTGATAACATAATTTAATTGTTGAGTTATCTTTCTCATTTTTATTTTACGCCTCACCAAATGCCTCATGGAGTAGTGGTAAATGATGGAAGGGGTTCTTTGAAATCATGTTCCTTCATCATGGTGATTCAGGATGGAATAATGACCATTCAAATATACAGGATAACCATTTGACAATCCTATACCCCTTATAGTTTCTCTTGGAAATTCTAATATTTGCAGCAAATAGAATTTCTCCCCATTACTGATGTTAAGAGAAGATATCACCTAATAATCCTACTCCAATTACGGGTAACGATGATGCGTGAATATTCTAGTGTGAAAATCCTTATTCCAATGACTTCAGCTTCAACCAAATTACCATGGTTGTATGCCCAAATGTGGTTGGATTTCTATTCTGATAGAGTGTTGGCTAGGTTAGTTTGACAGGTTCAGAGACTATCATCAATTTCGGGACCTATTCTAGCTACTCCACCATCCCCCATTCATGTTGTAAAAATACATTCTATTCTAAATCGTATACATTTGGATGGAACTTTGTATGTGCACCCTATATCCATGGAGAGTGACTCATACCATATATTGTTGGATAACTTTTTTTGTTGTTCTACTAATGCTAGACCAAGCGGAACATCACCAGGAATTCCTAGAGTCGCAACCCACCCCTTTTACTTATATTTAGAGATTAAACCCCCTTTAGAAGAGAAGGGTTCTCATTCATGGGTAAATCAACATAGGGTGGCTTCGTCTACCATGATAGAACATTAATATTATATACCCATTATTGTAGAGAAATGAATTTCAAGTCCCGATGTTGTCACGGAACACCGGGTTGTGTGGAGATGGTCTTGACATCAAATATGTACTATCATTAAATAATCTCCCATAATAGAAATTGTTGATGAGGAGGACACCCTTTGACTATTGTTCATTTATTTGGGCTTACGTGGCTATATCTATGGGCTCTTTCATTTTATCACACATCAAATCATCATAGCTCATGAGTATCTTGCTACTAATAAAGGAGATCATGTTCCTTTCAATGCCTCCCATCACCAAATAGAGGACTTTCAAGACATTAAAAAGTAGTTTCACAACCTCGTGTAGATGGTATAAAATTCATAGGACCAAATTATTGCCCAAACTGAAGAGTTACTGGAGTGTAAGGATCACGTGGATAAGATGAAGACACAACTTTTATTAACAAGTTCCAATTTGGAGGCCATAAAATATGAAGGATGGGATCTCAAGTCCATCTTTAAACAAGTGCATCAAGTTTTTGAAGTTGAAACAGAATAGAGGGATACTTTAAAACATTCCCTTGAAGGCCCACATCATATGGTGGTCAATCAACTGACTCAAGTGGGATAGGATTCATTACAATATATCAAGTCTATTCTATGCCCTTCCCCATCCCTTTTTTATATTTGTTTACATCAGGTAGAGGATCTAGGGTGTAGATGCTCCACCATTCATCCTAAGTAGGAAAAAACATTCTTTTTTATTATACATTGAATGATGATCTCCATCTGAATATAATTTGAATCATAATCTGGGATAATTAATTTCAAATAATAAAATTACACTCTAACTTTTGCATAAATCATGGGATCCAGTGATCATTGTTCAACTATCATTAGGGTTACATGGAAAACCCTACAAACATTATTTATTTTTTCATAATACCCTTGTTATTTTCCAAAACCAAGTTTAGTGTGGGCTCAGCGGGTATAACATGGCTTCATCTTAAGCCATTGTTTGCGGGTTTTGGACCAAACAATATTTTTTCCCTTTTTTTCTCAAATTTCTTGATACTTTTCCTAAACAATGTGATGAATAGGTTTAGATATCATAATCAACTTCTATCCAAGGTTATCTTTGTGTGTTTTCATCCTAATGAGTTTTGTCTCTATTTTATGGGAATCTTAGAGTCTTGAGAGTTGGGACAACATTACTAATGTTTTTGGTTTAAAATATTTGACCATCAATTATGGGGAATGGTCCCCAATGGGGTATATTAGCTGATAATGTCCTAATATTTTTCAAACACGCATGAGGGATTTTTCTTCAACCTAATTTTTTTATGTATGTGAGACATGATATGAGGCATGAGAGAAATTATGGCATATAGAAGTATGAAAATCATCTCCTGAGGATGAATTTTCACTTGGTTGATAGTCTTTTTTTGTTGAAAAATTATGCAGAGCCATCAGGTTATATTGTGCATAGTCAAAAAATGGTGTACTTAGGACATTGAGCTTCCACTTCTGATTACCAAGAAATTTTATGGGAATTTTTATTTCTCAAGTCTTCTTGGGGTGGCTTGTCAAAGAAGTGGTGTCTGAAAATTATGAGGGAATTTTTATTAATTGTGATCCTAAATGAGATACCACTATTACATGTGTTTAGAATGTGTAAAGGAGGGTTAAATCATGGTGTAGTTTAAGATAATTCCACTGGGTCATTTGAGACAAATGGTTTGAAGATAGTTTTTTCTCTAAACAAGGGGTAAAAAATAGCCTTTTCTTGGTAGTCTAACCATGAATGTTCTATCATTTTCATGCATGAAAGTGGATAAATATGTAAACTATAATCCATGGGGTTTCAGAAACCAAGGTGTGTGGTGGGATGTAAATTCATAGGTTTGTAAAAAGGTAGAAAAATCCTCTCCTAAGGATGCATTTTTCTTTGGTCAATAGTACTTTTTGTGTTAAACTTATGCAGAGCCACCATGGAATATTGTGCAAAGTAAAAAAAAGGTTTCCTTAGCACATTGACCTCCCATTTCCTACGTATAGGTATGGTCATGGGGAATTATACCATTCCAATTATAAAGTATGGTTTGAAAAAATGGATATCCTAAACATGAAAGGGGAATCTCTAGCTGAAATATCCCATAAATAGTTAGAAATATTCTCCCCATTTAGGTGTAAGGAGGTTACCTACACAGGTCTAAACCTTGCATATAAAATGATGAAACATTTTTATCTCATTACTCGACCCAAAATAATATATTCGAGTGTCACTACATATCCTATGATAATGGGAATCAATCCAGACGTAGTTCTTTTAAGGTTTCTCTATATGAAGATCCGGTTTAAACATAGGAGCGGGACATTTTTTCTTGTATACAAGCTCACCAATGAGGCAGGTACCATGTTGGACATTCCCGTGTGGATTTATTTCACACCTAGGGATATGGGGTAATAATCCTTTTCAGTGTCTAGAAATTTCCTACATAGGTCAAACTCATAAATCAGAAAGTTATATTTATAGTCTTTACTGTGGATGGGCCCCAAATATGAACATTGGGTACCAACTATCATGAAGTTATAATTTCATATGATTAGGACACTAATATATAATCCCTAAATAATTCAAGGATAATCAGTCCTGGATGTCCTAACATTCCTGATATGTGAGGGGGAAGGAAAGTAAAAACCATGATTTTGGGATTTCTTCGATTAGGAAAAATGATTGGGGCATGGAAGCCATCGAGGTATACAAAGGTTGGAAAGGCCTCTCTTGAGGATGAATTTTAATTTAGTTGAAAAGATTCTTTATGAGTGACTTCTGTAGATATTCCATGTCATATTGTTCGTATTCGAACAAAGGTGTCCTCAGGATATTGACCTTCTCTTTTAGAAGGTTGTGGAGGTTTATGACGATCCTAAATTTACCAATCATGGATTTTGATAAATGGAAAGGGTGTGCCTCGAAATATTATAATCATTTAGTCTAAAATTACCCATGGAGTTAGTAATTCCCAACATATATCTGATTTGTATGTACTGGGGTATCTTTTCTTTTCCACGCATCCATGAGGAATCCCCTTTTGAGGTCCCCAAGCCCATATGAGTTGTTCTGGGTCTGAGAAATAAGGGACGATAATGGTTTGATTCACAACCTAGGAATGGTGTAACCAAGGATAAAATAATTATATATTTGGGTTTTCTAGGCAAAGAGGAAAGTCGAAGAATCACTAAGGATCCATCTTGTGTAGGAATCAAGGCATACCTTGTTCTGTAATATGATATGGTGGGTGACTAATGTTGGGAAATATACTCTAATTTGAGGAAACTGTGATTTTGTGCAGTTTATCCTCATGAAATTAGAACATTGTATCATGTAGTTTAACATAATATCATTAGGATAATTTACATATACTTTAGCATTGTGTGGAAAGGACGTTGATTACTTTTCAGGAAAGAGGGAAAATGTTCTTCTTTTTTAAATGGTCTATAAAATAGGGAATGTTTGGGAGTTCCCCACATTGACTTTGTTGGCATGTAGAGGATAGGAAATTTTTATTTTCCTTTATATAACCTCCGAAATCATATTATTTAGGCATTAATATGTACTCTATGATAATAGGAATGAATTCATATGTATTTCTATGTACATAAACCCTTGTGTAGGTCCAACCTATATGTAGGAGGGAATATTTCATTTTTAGGGTGGTTGTACCTAGATGAGGGTTTAAGAATCACTACATATTCTACATGGGTAGGAATCAATCCTTACATAGTTCTATAATATGACATGGTGGGTGATCGATGTCATGGGAAATTTTATATCAGGTGAGAACACTGTGATGTTCTCCAGTTTATCATTGTACAGAAAAAATATTATATCATGAAATTTTAACTTCATGGATTTATGAGGTTGGAAGAAAAGTTTAAGGTAATGTTGTGAGGATGAATTTTCATAGAAATCATGAGTGATTAGGGGATAATAGGTTTGATATATTACATTTTAATCTTTATTTGAAAGGAAAAGAAACTAAAAACCGTGGTTCCAGAAATTTTTGTATTAGGAGGAATGATGCAGGGCTTAGAAGCCATGAAGCATATGATGGTTGGAAGAGCTTCTCTTGAGGGAAATTTTCATTTTATTGACAGGCCCCAGGTTTTTTTGGGAAACATATGTAGAGCCTCCAGGGTATATTGTGCATAGTCAAACAAAGGTGTCCTTAATACAATTATCTTCCATTTCTGATGGATGTGGAGGTTTACGGAGATCCAAAATTTTACCATTCATGGAGGTTGGCCAATGGAAAGGTTACATATAAACACGCAAGAAATACCCTGATCATGATTATTCTTAAACTATGGACTCCCCCACATAGATCTGACTTTTTTGTATGAGGTGAATTATTCATTGAAAAATCATTGTAGCGGGATCCAGGGTTTGAAATCTCTAGCATAGATTTGCATTTATGTGTAGGATATAGAGAAATTTGTATATGCACAGCTAGAACCGGGAAAAAGGCCTGATTGTCACAACATATCTCCTTATATTGATAATCACTCCACATGTAGTTTCTGAAATACCCAGCATTTTAGTGTCAAATGACAAGGATGTTTATTCCCATTTGTGAATGGGAAATACCTAGTGTTCCTTTTATGTCTTATTACTAGGACCATATAACCCTTTATGGGGATTGATATGCCTTGACCATGTAGGTAATCCCCATAAAAATATCCTAATCCCACGTGAGTTGGGATTGGTGTTTGAAACAACGAATGACATAGGATTATTCCATCATATAGTGATGATGTTACTAAGGATGGGCATTTCACATTCAATCTTGTGATGCGGTCAAGTGTGGATTTGGATATATGAGTTATGCTATGTCTCTTACTAGGATGAGAATCAATCTGAAAGTAGTTATATGAACTTCCCTATGAATGTCTTCCCCATACACTAAGAAAGGGAATTTTATTATTTTGTCTAGACTAGGATAAAGAATCTAGGTGTCACTATGTATTATATTTGGAAAGGAATCAATCTACACATTGTTCTAGAAGTGCATTCCTTCTATCAACATGACAAAAGAATAGGGAGGGTATGTTTAACCATTCCTTTGAGATGATGAATCTTTCATTTACTTGTACTCTTGGTTAATGTAGGGGAAACCCTCACTAAAATTCCTAATCTCACGTGATCTATAATGAGTGTGAGAAAAAAGGACTAACAAGGATTTATATTGCAATACAGAGGCAATTGAGGTTACATCAGAGGAATTTTTTCAGTATGTGGTGGTTGGAAGAAGATATAGCATCGAGGCATCTCTATGTTCTCATTAAAAAATGAGAATCATGTTGTATGTAGTTTTTTGAAGAAAAACCCCAACATTTGTTTGGTCCATTCTTAAGGAGAGGGTTCATTTTCTTTTGAGGGTGGTGGTTGTTCCAGGACATAGGTTCTAGGAATTACTATGTATCCCATTTGATGGTAATCAATCCATATATTATTTTGAAACATCTCCCTATGAAAATATGAATTATACAATGGGAGGGGAAATTGGATCCTTTCTTTTGGATGGACCTGGATTTGGAATTCTGGCATCACTATATATCCCATGGGGTGGGAATCAAGCCATACATAGTTCTTAATGGTATCATTATTTGTGGGTCTAACCCATACACCTAGGAAAATGGGAATTTCATCCTTATCCTACACAAATATGACTCATTTTCAATGAATTATTGATATGAAAATATATCTCTGTCATTCTTAATGTCATGTGGTCAGGATGAAAACAAAATCATTGTTTAAGGTCATAGGGTATGAACCATATTCATAGCTTGTAATCATACGATCAGGATGTATTCCAGGTAGTTTAATGCCATATAGTGAAGAATATGTTTGCTATGTATTTTAATGGAATTCAACAAGGAAAATTCATCCTATCATTTAATTTCATGTGATCAGGATGTGCCTTTCATCTAAATGAAATATTTCATCAATAACCTTTCATTGTTAGAAGATGTAATATGTTTTTTATCCTTTGAAATTAATGTATATACTCTATTGGAGTAGACCTTGTGTATACATATGTTCCATCTCACATTGTATCTAAATTTTTAGGTTACATTTCAAGTATCATTGGGGTTCTGAGGACCTACACCAATTCTTCTTCATGGAAATACCATTGGGAGACCTTTTTGTTGAAGGTCCATTCAATCCAGTTTTGGTAAACATCCAAATGGTGCAAGGTATGAAATCTCTTATAATCTTATTGCTCCAAATCATTGAGTCATTTGTGGGATTCCTCATCTGTGGATAACTTATCACAGAATGGAACATGGAGCCAGTGTAATTGAACTTCAATGGGTAGAACCTCTTATGTCTCATATTTTAATGAGTTTGGGGTAGCTTGAGTGGTTGTGTGGTTCATGGTCCAGTAAGACCACAGAACATGGTGGTTCTTGTATGGCCATGATTTCTTGTCCTTTTCTAACATCTAATGGATTATATTGTATAGGGTCTTATTTAAGGCCTCTATCTTTCCGTTGGTCAATTCATGGAAGTAGGATAAACAATGGGTTTTGATACCATATTTCTAATATAATTTCCTCATTTGAAAAGAAAAAAAATTCATGTCATTTTCTATTAGTATTGTTTGAGGGACACCTAATACGGTGAGGATATTGGCTTTCAAAAAGATAAAAATGATTCTTTCCCTGACCTCTTTGAGGGGTAAATCATCTACCCATTTGGAAAAGAAGATGGTTTTTGAGAGAATATACTTTAATTTATTGGTCGTAGAGGGAGAATATAGTCCAAAGTTATCCATTCCCTATATGGAAAACTGTGAGGATTACTTGGTTGTGTGAAGTAACTCTAGGGCATGGTGGATGAAATTGGAAAGAAGATTACGTTAATGACACTTCATGGTGAATTTTGCGTAATATTGCATCATAGTGTGTCAATAGTATCTAAGACATGGAATGTTATGAGAGTGGTTGGATCATGATTGATGTACCCCACAAGCTCCATCATACACTTCCTTCATAACAGTAGCAGTATCTTCTCCGTCAATGCACCTGAGAAGGATCCCATCAAGGCCTAGCTTATAAAGGAACTTTTGTTTATTTTTTTCCATCATAAAAAAAATTGATTGCTCATCTTCACATTTTCTCTCTCCCTTCCCTATCAGGTGAGAGTTCTACCTTTTTATGGTAATCCAAAATGGGTTTCATCCAGATAGTGTAAGGACCATATGGATTGGGGACATGACTAATATCATTAATTTCTTCCATTTTGTCATGAATGAATGGTAACACCATCCAACATTAGGAAATGTTGATGAATGTTTCTTCCCAGTCCATATAAGCCAGAGCAGTGGTTGAATTTTATAATGCATCAACCTATGAATTTTCTGATTGGGGGACATGATTTAGTATCAGTTCTGAGGAAAA
The DNA here is from genome assembly GCA_963277665.1 of Viscum album. Classification (NCBI taxonomy): domain Eukaryota; kingdom Viridiplantae; phylum Streptophyta; class Magnoliopsida; order Santalales; family Viscaceae; genus Viscum; species Viscum album. Next base: position 1,061,006,693 of record OY728125.1, read on the forward strand.
CTCTACCTTTCATTTTCAGGCATGGTCCATCAAAGGTATTAGATATTCCATCTTGATATCATAGTTTTATTTAATTTCTTTATGACCAGTTCCGAGTAACATTTTATCTTCCAATATTTTAGTTGTACATAAATTTCAAGCTATATACCTTCGATGAGAGCCTAATACTCTAGTTCATTGTTTATGCACCCCTCTGACAGTAGGAAAGAGTAAGGGGGGATTCCTTTTCTGGAGATATGATTATGAATCTCAACCACACTTTGTTGAGATTGGGGTCCTCTATCCTTTTTCCTATTAGACTTCTGGATTCACCATCAAAATTCATATCATATGTTTAGGATTCCTCTTGAACATAGAAAACATCTTCATCGAGTACTTCCGTATCTAATGTGTTCATTTCTTATGACGGTTCTTCTACTATAAATATACCAATGAATATCCATTGATAGATTTTTGAGGTATGAACCATATATCGAACTATTGTAGGATGATCTCCCACTGTGATAGAAATCCAATCAATATTGGACGACTGAGAAAATACATGAGGGGGTTGTTGCATGAGACGAGGTGGGCCTCTTGGTGCTATAGCTAGTGTCCCATTTTTTGTACCATGAATATTATATCTAGATAGATCTTCTCGATATTTTAATAGTTATTATTAGCATCAATCATAGTTCACATGTGATTATAAATGTTTTTTTCACTACCAACGTCATTATTCTGTGCAATAAAGGCACCTAGTGACCACTATAAAGCTTTCAAATATATTATGTGTGGTTTTCCTCCAACAACCAGCATTAACACTAGTGGGTTTAATAGGTATCTCATAATACTATCGAATTATTCCAAACATTCATCAGTCCATTGACCTGAAATCTCCTTTTTCATCAATGTGGTGAGGGAAAACATTTACCTACAATCTTCACTGTGAAGTAACGAAAGTTGGCTAAGTGTCCTTGAATTAATCTCAACTCTGTGAGTTTATAAAGAGGTTAAATTTTAGTTATGGCCTTCATTTTATATGGGATTACATTGATAACATGATGGCGTATGATGAAGTTTAGGAATTTACCTGAGGTGACACCAAATGCAAATTTGAGGGGGTTCATTTTCAGGAAGTGTGGTCATGGTTTGTTGAAGATGACTTCAAGATCTAACAGTTGGTCAAAAAAATTGTCCTCATTTAACAACCATTTTGTCAAAAGAGAATTCAATGAACTTTCCCAAGAAGGGCTTGAAAATGAAATTCTTGGCATGATAATATGTTCCATAAGAATTTTTCTGACTGAAGGGAATTACATTGTATCAAAATACTTCCTTGGGGACCTGAAGGTGGTAGATTCTTCATCTTATTAGGCCATTCGGATTTGTTTGTATCCTGAATAGTCATCCATGATCTAGAGATATTGATATTTGGTGGTATCATTGATTAGAAATTATGTGATCGGGATCAGGAAGTCATCTTTCAGGCAGTGCTGATTGAGATCCCTAAAATTGATGCAGTCTCTGATTTTCATGTTTTTTATAGGGACTATATTGGATAGCTAGATGGGATATTGGACCTTCTGAATGAAGTTTTCATTGATGATATTGTTGGCATAATCCTCTATTTTCATATCATGTGTAAGTTGTGTCCTTCTATAAGCTTACTTGTATCCATGGTGGCTTTCCGGTAGTCTCAAGTGCTGGATGGCCACCTCAGGATCGATGCATAGAATTTATATATATATCTAGAATAAAACATATTAATTTTCCCTAAAAATGAGGTTTTTGCCTCTTTCCCTTAATAAGATATTGTCACACTAATTAGAGTGGTTCACAGGTCTTCTTTGATACCCAGGTATATTTCCATGAGTTCATAAATTGTGGTAGAGACACCCTACTCAAATACTAGAGGGGTATTCCTAAGGCTTTATTACACATTCCCTTCTATATCATCCTAAATTCCATCTTCATATGGGGATACCATTATTGAGATAATATCTTTATAGTTAATAGAATAGTAATAATTTTGGCATTCAGAGGTTGTGGTGACTTATTCTATCCAGACTGACAGTAGGGAATGTTTTTGGAGAGAATGGGGTGAGTGAATGATAAGTGTATTCTTTTTCTTCTTCCTTATTGGGTGGGGTATGGAATATCTAGATCTATGAAGATGGACTTAGGGTATTTACATTCGATCATCCATCATTATCTTGGTTTCTAGTTGATTTTTCTGCACTATTAGGCTCAATGGTAGTGACTGAAATCATGAGGATAGCTGAATATGCATCCAAACAGGGACTCATATACTCAACCTAATTGATGGGAAGTATGTATTCCTCATATTGATTCTTGAAGGGGACATAAGGGTATATTTACAAACCATTTGGAGTGGTGACCCAATAAATACTATCGAGTGAGTGTAACTTCCCCTTCTTCTCATTGAATCCTACATCGATATAATGTGACTCACAAGATTTGAATGGTGTATCATCGGCGTGCAATCTCCAATTATGTTCACTAATGAAATATTTGATGCACTAATGGTATAATGATGGAATTTCTACATTTTTATGTAACCAAGTCCTTCCTAGTATAACATTGAAGGTTTTGTTTTTCCAAACCACTAGAAATTTTGAGTTAGCTACGAGGTCTATAAACCGTGTCTGTAGCTTGATTTAGCCTAATGGGTTCTATTCAAATTTATCAATTACCAATAGTTTTTTGGTGTAGGATGTCAGATTGTCTTCATTGTATCCCAGTCCACAAAGTGTTCATAGTGGGATAATATTAACTCCATAGCCATTTTCAATAAATAATTTTATAACATTAACATCATTTATCATGTTGGGAACATATAAGGGTTCGATGTGTCCCTATATAATGGTGTCGTCATCTTGATCTATGTAGCTGATAACAATATGGAATTCTATTATATTTTTCTTTTTTAGAAATATTTAAAAGGTTTTCACCTCGACTTCAAACTCCTAGGGGATTAGAAAAGGTTCTATAAGTACTTACTTGAGATATTTCGTCCAATTTAGGGCATCCAAGATTGATATCTTGGCAGGTACAGAAGATAATTGTTTCAGAATATCATACTTCTGTTCTAAAGGTTGGTGCTTCCCAACTTGGGGATGTTCATTCATAGTTTATTTAGGGGTTGGTGCATTGGAATATTATGGGATAGCCCTTAGGATAAGATCTTATGGTAATTTTGTACTTTGTGGAGTCGGTCAAGCATTTTTTCATGAATATTGTGGGTGATTAAGCATTTCTTTCTCTTCGGATGAATATTCTAGGATGATTGGTTTAGAGTGGATTTTAGTGGCTGTAGGGAAATTTTCTTATTCCTGTTCGGTCTGGTGAAGGGCTCTTCCACGAGTTTCTATAACATTAATTATTTTAGACGGGGTGTGGAAAGAAAATTGGTTGATGCTTCGACCGCATCTTCCCTGATATCCTCATTTCCTACGGCCTCTTCCTTAGATCCCCTAGTTGGGTGTAGGGAACATGTTTTAATATCCATACTCTTTATCATAGAATTGATCATTCAAGTGAATTGAATTAATGGATCTAAATATCAGTTCCTCATCTGACAATGAGTCACTTTGATCGACTGCTTCTAGTGGTGTCGTTTGGTGGGGAAGTTCCCATTATTTCAGATCCCATGTCATAAAACTTGAGTGGTTCTAATGTAACTTTTTTAGTGTTATGGGTTTGTCTTTTTTCACTTGTTATCTTCCTTTCTGGTTGAACTTCTTCTTGGAAAGTCAAATATTTTAGGATTGTGGGGTCGAGGATATCAATTTAATTGCATTAGGGTTTGTTGGGGGTATTGTTAGTTTCTTCAACAATTCTTTGAGTATTACCTTATATCTATTTATTTTTTTCTAATTCATCTAATTATCAAACTTTTTATCCCTTTTACTAACAACATTTTTCTACTCCTATACTTTATCCGGGTCAGCAGTGGAATCTATATGCCACTTTTGTTGGTGGTGGTCCAAAATTGACTTATCTTGAATCTATAATTCTATGTAGTAGGTATTTAAAGATGAATCATTATTAAATGTTATGTCCAAGTATCTGATGAAAGGTATAATAATATTGATTTTCATTGAGACCTAATTCACCATCCCTCCTTGGATCTAGTAGACAGAGAAAGTTGAAATTCATGAAGGTTAAAAAGTATCCACAGACTTGGTCATCTTGAAATGAGTGACTATTATTTATTCATTCCCCAATTTTTTTTCATTGGTATCCTATACTTCTATTATTGAGGAGGATATTTTTTTGACGTGTAAGAGGCCCTGCATCATTCGGTGTAGGTATGGGAGCAAGAGAAAGTGTAGGGATGGCTTCAGCATAACAGAGGCCACTTCTTATCATCCCACTCTTTTTCCCAAGGTTGGTGGGGTTGACCAGGACTTAAGGTTTGTCCATTGTAATTAATATTTTATTCTTTGAGAAATTGAAGACAAATCCCAAAATCCAATTGTATATTTCAACAGAATGAGTGGTGTTCAAAGATCATCACGGTGGTTATCGATGAACATAAGAATCATCTCATCTTGGGGAAGAAACTGGTTCAATGAGTAGTCCAAACCATTCCATATAGAAATGAAATCTGATACTCTCTCATTATCCCACTCTTTTTAGTTCATGATATTGTTGAATATTGTCTCTACCAATGTTGAGATGAATTAGAAAAGAAGGTCCCTCCAGATATCTATCCATCCAGGTATTGACTATGGGGAAAACTTGTATACCATACAAAGGTTGAACCTTATAGGGTTGTAAAAAAGAATTTGAGTATCACTGCTTCTAGTTTCTATGGGGTTCCCATAATGGGATCACAATAGGATTAATAATGCATCTGATGTTGTTCTGGGTTACCTGAGGAACTTAATGCTTGGAACATGGGATTCCTAAAATTTGGTGGCGGTGGAACGTTACTCACCCAGTTGGGGTAACGCTTTTGTTCCAATTTTAATAGAGTATGTAATCCTTCCATGGACTCCAATTGAGGTTATAATGAATTTATGGTATTAATGATTCCTTGATTAATTTTATGTTTATCCTTAGCATGGGTAGGTGCAGTAGGGGAAAATTGGTCATGTGGGCACTACTGTTACTTCAGGAAGGTACCCGGCCGGGGGAAAACTTGAAGGATTTTTTTGAATCTATTCTATTTTTTCCCCAATATAGGTAATTATTTATATCCTTACGAGATTATATTTAGGTATACTGATGGTCCTAGAGTTGTCTTGGAAGAACATCGTGGCCTTGCTTCATGCATTGGGATAAACCATTATGGATGAGATACACCTACTAGAAGTGTAAGGTGAGGCTCCCCCAGAGGAACCTGAAGAGCATATTCCATAGGATGGGTTCCTTGGAGCAGCTCGATGTTGATTCTCCCCAAATCTTTCATTTCTTCCATCTACTAAGAGAATCTCTCCTCAAGTGTTAAGGACTCGTTCTCATTTGGAGGAGGAGGTGTATCATACATGACCTTGTTTTTCTAATTCTATTTACTAGAGATTCACAAAGGAGGTAATGAGTGATTAGATAAGGGAATGCCAAAATTTAGGTTAGGCCATTGGTTTTGAGTATGTAAACCTCTAGGTTTGGTGTGGGTTATATTTCGGGTGGATCCATTCTATCCTTGTTCCTTTTAATTTTCATTATTCTCATTGTGGTCCATATGATTGATGTCGATGAATTTCGCCAATTCGTACCACATTATGGGTGTTTTACCCCATGTGGAATGGTAGGAGAAATATTTTCATCCTTTTTTTGGATCTTCTCTATCATTTTCAGGGCCATCCTAGTGTTTCTTGGTGTAGGTTAACACAAAGGGAACCTTGATATGCCCCTATCTTGTGCCTACCTTATAGGGCACATGAATCAAAAGATGGGTCAAACTGGGAGACCTCTCTATTTTTCACCTTCCTTAATCGAGAAAAAATATAGCTCCTTTCGGAAGGTGGTTGAGGAAAAAATACATCCAACCCTATGGGTTTAGGTCTGTCTTGTTCCTTTTTTTCTATTTCTGGGGCCAGGTTTTTTGGTTTTACAGGTGAATTTTTGGTTAAAAATTCCCCCATCCTTGTGGGTTGAGACAGATCCCGCATTGCGTTCATTACGATTTTTATTGTCACTTTCTTTATCTCATGCATTCCCATTCTGCTATGTGTGAGATATGGTGTTGGCCTTTCATGTGAATTATTTGTTTATGAGGACATAAAAAACACTTTCTGATTAGATTCCCTTAGGGAGAAGCCTTTTAAAAGGTCCTAGTTACCTGGTTCAAGATTTTTTCAATGTATTTCTCTCATCAAGCTTGATGCTTTTGATATATACTCAGGGATAGTTCTTTTAGTGTACACTACCTTACCAAAATAAAGATTTAATTTGAACAATTTATTGGGATAATGAAATTATATGATTTAATTTCTAGTGGGTTATAGTGAATAGGAAATGGGGTGAAGTGAAAATCTCCATACTCACCACATTCCCCAAATATAAACACCAGGCGTGGTTTCACTGATAAGTTAATAAAAATTGTGCAGCATATGAAGGTATGTTAGTTCAAGATATTTATTTCACCTCTCTGATTTTGGTCACCCTGTAGATGGGAGGGATTTTAGGTTGATTAAAAATCTAAGCTCTCCCATAACTATAACATGATCTGTGTACCCATTATAGGATAAAATATTCATTTTCAGGTGGTGGAGGGTAGTCTAGAGAATGAGATAAATGCAATGTGTGAATTCCTCTGACAATTCCCTTGCTCTGTCGAACTGAGAAGTTAATGTAGGCTAAAACATAATGATTATTTCATCCTTGGAAAAAAATTTCATTACGAGTAATATATCCATTTGTTCTTCTGGTAGAGATTCCTCTACTTGATCTTCTCAATTTGGATTCTTTGTGACAATATCATTAGAAGTAGTGTGGATAATAGGGATCATATTGATATGTGAATGGTATGGTGGTGTCTTATAATATGACCATCGCCTTAGGATATCTTCTGCATGAGAAAGGATGTTTCTTATTCATTGGAATAGTATATAACATGTCATGCCTTGTCCTTCCAAGATCCTCATCATATGAGGGATTTCATTCATTTTATTCAGAAAGGGGAGGACCCTCTACTGATATTGAACTTGAATGTGGAGAGGACTTTCTTAGTTGGTGATATAATGGTGAGTACTACCTTCATAGTTTAATTTACAACAAATGAATGAATATTTTCAACATAAACCCTAGTGAGGACCATCAGGGTGAACATCACAAAGTGAAGGTACTTCTTGATAAATTTAGACATCACCATGGGGATGACCTTCATAGTTGATGTTATTATGGAGAGGGTTACCATTGTGGCTTGGTATCCATCCACGGGGAGAATTTATATAGTTTTCATCCTAAGGAGTACCTTCAAAATGTACTGTAATAAGGGGCATAATTTATTGTTTCTTAATTTCATTATGGGGAGGGCCATCATTGTGATTGTCATCATGGAGAGCACTACCATTATAACTTGATGTCTTACTGCATGGAGAATTTTTGTAGCATATACCCTTGGTAGGACCATCAGGGAAGATGACAACAAGGGGAGTTCCTTCTCATTGTTTGATCCTATTTCTATGGGGAGGGATATGATGGAACTTATCAGAAGATAGGTTTTTGTCATTGATTATTTCATTCCTATGATTTAATCCTTCATGGGTTCTCAGAGGAGGACCTTTAGAGCTACTGAGAAAAAAATTATGGTGAGTATCTTCACAACTATTATTGTCACTTCCATAATTTTGTAACATATAGATAGGATCCTAAGCATCTATTGATAAGTGTTTGATAGAATCAAGAAATACAGCTTCAATCAGAGTAGTTTCATGAATATGCTATTCATTTTATAGTTTCCTTTAGGGACATTTATTTTTGGAAACTCTCTTGTGGGAAACTGGGGTCATCGAATATTTCAAATGGCCTTCATATATGAGTTTATGTTTGATTGATTCCCATGATGCTGTCTGTTTAAACTTATGAGCATCTTCAGTTCTGGTAGGGATATATGCTTACTCTAGAGTGGAAACCATGATGGACGGGTGTTTCCCAGTTGGAACAGGTATTTGTTCCCAATATGATTTTCCATTTATCTTGGAATATGTTTGATGACCCTCCTGGACTGGAGAAGGGATGCAATTCTACTCTGAACTGACCATATTATCTTGTGGACGAGACACCACACTTGGGGAGACGGGTTTGTGGACCCAAATCCATGTTATTATTGTAGATTTGATTATATCTTAATAGGTATGGAAGATATGTTTAAGAATTTATATCTTATCCTTCATCATTACCATGATTTATTGAGATGTTTCTTTGGCAATAATGGGGATATATATCCATTCTGATGTCGGAGAAGGTGTGAATGCTTTTTCTAGTCCTCCATGTTTTCCCAGTGGATATTGGAAATTCTCCTACACCAAGGAAGAGGAATGAGTATCACCTAATTTATTTCTAGAATACAACAATAGTTTTATTTAGTTTCCATAATATTTGGATGATGGGATTCATATTTGTGAGTAGGGATTGACATCTTTTCATTTTCTGTTGTATTTTTCTGATGGTCTTGATATGCATCTTCAAGAATTTGACTCTACATATATTTGGCCACCACCATATTTAATAGATGGGATTCACATTACTTAGAATGGATATGTGCTTGTATGTAGATTTTTATCCTATTTGGATGACAGACTTGGTATGCATTAGAAAGAATTTTTATCTGATCATAGTTGGTTGCTGCCCTATTTGGATGACAGTCTTCACGTGAATTATCAGGTATTTTCGTATTCTAATAATTCACCTCCCAATTTGTGCAGTGGCTTTGGGGGAATTTTTTTTCTCATAATTTGTTGTTTTTTTACAGTGGCCGGATATAAAAGAGGGATTATGAATATTTTTCATCCCATATTTTTTCACACTATTTTCATAGCAGATTTTTTCTTTAGGAATCAGGGTGATGACGTGTTCTTGATTATATGTTCATCAAACTGGGTGGGAATCCCATGGTATCTGTGTTTATTGAATTTCAATAGGTTCCCTTGGTGTGATATCCTCTTAAGAATGAGGATATTGGGCCGCATGGTGTTAGCAGCGACGTCTTCCAACATGGGCCCTTGAGAGGAACCCTTTTACAGTAGGGATGAAGTCATTTGTAATGAATTAATCTGCCCCCCTAAGATAAGGTAGGAATGCATTGTCAAATTCCAGTTAAAGGATCCCAAAATGAATAGATATGGCTATTTGATCCTCTTGGTTCTGGACCGCTGGTCACTGCTGAGTGGTAGACTGCTGAGATTCCATCGAATGGAGATCATTTCTTCCCAACTCTAGTGTTGGGAGAGTACTATTCAGATGATTCTACTAGATCAGCACATTTTATATCCATTTTTGAATAAACTGGGTGGTCAATGGATTCCCTTAATTTGTGGAGGGCCTAGTCAGCTACATAGTGGTTGACATGTGTTCCTGTGAGAAATTTTGGGATACCATTTGATTGAAGCAATCTTTGAATAATGTCTATAATATATGTGACAAGTACAGGGAAAAAAACTCCCATAAATGTATAATCTCATGAACATATGTAATAGTGAAGATCTTTCATGTCCCCCTTCCCATCTAGTTGTTAAAGTGGCCTCGTTTGAGGTAACATTGTTACCTTTGTTAAAGATTCGTGTTAGGTTCACCATTTTTGTTTTTGAGGGAAATTTTATAGCCCTACGTTCAATTATACGGATTGGTTTTTATGAAATCAATCTATATCTTTAGAGAATATTAGATTGTTCTGCAATGGGTTTTTTCTTCAAGCCATAAACACCCAATGGGTCTCACATCCATTATTCTTGGACATATTTTCCAAAGGCAGGAATTCGTTGGATGATTTTTCAAATGACACTTAAGAACTCAGATTGGTTGATAGGATGAGAACTAGGGATCATCACACCCTTTTGGGTAAACTATTTCCTATTTCAGGACTCTCTTTTATATTTAATCTATATTCATATGTTCATGAATCCTTGATTCATTCTCAAGCATGATTCTACATATTACCCCTATAGCAGTAGTCGATCATGCTTTCTCATGGGTTTAGAATCATCTGTATGTATATGAGGTTCTCATTCACTGAATTTATATTTATATATTCAAGGTTCTCTATCAATGTTACAAATTTATGGATAATTTGGATATTATTTGGTTTTTACATGGACAATGCCAGATTTAAGCCCTATGGGATGGTGCTCTAGAGTTTATCATCATACAGGGGAGACAGGAGTTGTTTCACTGTCGGGATCAAACCCCTGATATGGGTTTCTTATATATCCTCGTGAGTGGAATAAAAAATCACATAGTTCTGTGTCACATCACTAGACACATAAACTTTTAAGGTCATGTGACAAGGACTCAACCATGCAGTTTAATGTCATGCAGCAAGGACATATTGGTGAAAGGTTACATGGAAATAATGGTGTAGGTCTTATGTCGAGGCAGCCCAAGATACTTGAAATAGGTATGGTCACATTGGTTAATGTGATCCCACTGGGAATGTGGCCTAATAAATACTAGGTAGATTTAGGTGTTGGGTTTGGACATCATATAGGCTTCCTACGTATCCTAGATGGTTGGGAATCAAAGCCCTCATAGTTAAGTTTGAGATGGGTCCACATTGGAGGAAGCCCCTTAAGGGAGCCTGATTGGGGATTATTCATGGGAGTTGTCCATATAGTTCATGGTTGGGGTTATTCATGGGACCTTCCCATTTAGTTCGTGGTTAGGGATTACATATAAGAGACTTTCATTAAGTTTATGGTTGTGGCTTACATCTATTTAGAGCTTCCATTTAAGAAATTTGATCGGGGATTAAACCTTTTTGGAGTCCCATTTGAAGTTGGGGATTATATATATGAAGAAATACCACTTATTTGGGATAATATGGATTTCATGATCTCCACCAACCTCTAAGACCATGTGGGTCATGATCAGTGTGAGAAACAAGAGGAGGTAGTGGATCTCAAGATCGCACAACCCAATTCATCTGTTGATAGATGGTAATGAAGCTCAAATAGGTAGAGAGATGGTCTTTTAGTGTGCCTATTTCATATATTGTCTTCATATATATGATAGAAATTTTTTTTTGGTCTATCTGGATATGTCCTAGGATTATGTAAATAGGAGAAAGAGTGCCACCTAATTTAAGAAAATCTACGGGTTTACCTTAGTGGGAGTGCCTTGAATTTGGTCCCAGGGAAAAAGGTTGAATGTTCATAAAATGACCTCATTGAAGAGAAATTATAATGGTACCACATTATCCTTAGTTTAGGGAGGTACATTTGAGTCTACTGAGGTTTTAACCCTCATTTCAATGGGAATTTAAATCTATATTCATTCCAAGGGTGCCTTGCTATTGGGTTAACCAACATGACTCCTCTAAGCATGGGTATGTAAACTCATAGGGGAACACTGATTATCTTGATAGTCTCACCACATGTGTCTGGTGGCATTAGGATAGGGTTTTTCATAATTCCATTAAACTATATTTTGGAGGTACTAATGAGGATATGACAAAAAAAGAGAGTTATTGGGGCTGAAGGGTAGAACTCCCTGGGACACCCCATTCCATACAGTATATCCTTATGAGGGAAGGGGTTTCCTCTGCATAACATATTTCTATACAGGTATGGGTACCATCTACATAACATAGTGTTATGTGGAACCAGATTTGATATGTGTAGTGATTTTCAATTTGGGTCCAGGTTTCGTCTGCATAGCATAATGCTACATGGGGATGAAATCCATTCGCGTATCAATTCTCTTCACGGGGTAGGGTTCTTCCCACATAGCTCTTTTATATGTGGGATGCCTAATTAAAAATTCTTTATTTAGTTTGTGCCTTGAAGGAAATATATCCGCATGGTAAGTGGGGTTTGTGGATTTCTAATTTTTTTTTCTCCTCTTTAATGTTATGTGGTTGGTCTTACCTACAGGGAATCATCAATGGAATCTAACTTTTGTAGTGTTATCTTCTTTGTGAATTCATCGATCAATAATTCTTATGATATCTCATAATCCCACCTCCAAAAATTCCCCCCAATAGTCTATTTATTGAGAAGCAGGGAACAAGATACTAGTGTTCTCAGTCATCTGATATGGGGACGTGATCCCTCTTTTTCAGAAGCCCACGGAAGTAACTCATCTTGTAGATGACTTAGTCAGTGGGGGCATGGGGTGATCATCCATGGTAGCTAGGATCACTACCTTGGTCCCACAAATAATGTTTTTTCATTCATGGGGAGACAACATATTTTCCTTTCCCATGAACAATTTGAGTTCATAGGGAATGTCATGTGTCTGGTGGATTTGTTCGCCTCAATTCCATAAATAGTTTTATTTCATTTGATGTTCAGGTGTCTCTATCTCTATCCCATAAACTATTTAGTTCAGGAAAATCTCACAAAACATATCACTATATGGAGTAGTATTCTGCAATGGTTTTATACTCTGTGTCTTAACCTTTTCCTTTTCAATTATTTCTACTTTAAATATTTTTTCTTCAACCCTTCCTTTGATTAATTTTCTGTCCTTTTCCAAATCAATGGGACTATTCCAATTTCCTTTGAAATGTTTTCAGGACCCAACACACACAAAATTTTCATCTTACATTATGAGACATCATATGACAAAGATATTATATTATATAAAGTGTGCTCATTAGAAAGGATTTAGTTTCCATTAATATTAGTCAACTCTTTTGGGGCCTTGATGGGTTGATAGACTCCAATCCTAGTCTATAAATATTAGTTGATTCTATCATGATAATGGCATGAAGTGTCAAAAAATAGTATATTCATAAGTATAGTATATTATAATGAATATGAGTATAGGAAATTATGGGGCCCACCATGGGGTATAGGAGATTTCAGAGAATATATGATCACCAAGAAGTAAATAAGTTCATTATTATTAGTGTATAGAATAATTGTAGTTTAATTTATTTATTTAATGTATTTTCAAGTATTTAAGTAAATATGTAGGGAAATATTTAAGTAATGAATAATATTTTATTAATCATGGTTCTTTTAATATTTAGGGAAATATCAATTAGATTTAATGGCTCTCTTTTATCACATAATATATATTATTATATTACAATTTCAAATAATATAAATAAAATTTATGACATAGTTAATTGGTCATAATGTTTTTTTTATATTATTTAGTGGGTATTACTTATACAAGGTCTAAGGATCCCTTTTGTGTGTTTAGTCTCCATTACATAAGAAAAAGAGAGCTTTAATCTAAGTAACTATTCATCCCCTTGAATTTGAGAACTCCTCTCTCATCCCTCACGTATTATGGAGTGATAAGTGTTCATTCCAATGAAAAGATCCAAGATCCGATATATGGATCGAAGAAATGATATTATGGTCATCAATAGGATACCAAATGATTCATTGGATCTCTAAGATAGCTCTGTGATACTGATGACTAGAATTCTCAGTAACCATGAAAGAGAATATAGATGATTTTAAGGGATTTGTACTCAGTTCCTTCAATAAATTGTCACCAAAAATGAGTTGTTGTCGAACACGCCATGAAATATAATGAGGTAATTTTTATAAATAATATTTATTCATATATAAATTTATATGAGTTATTATTCCTTTTAAAGAGGTTTATTTCACTATAGATGATGTTGTTGCATTGATTCAATGGTGAAAATATTTAAATCTCCAGTCCATATACTTTTGATATTCATCCTAGTACCATAAATTAGTATCATAGTGATCTTGTGATAATTTTAGAAAGGTGGGAAATTATGTTTTCTTTAAATTCATGTAGAGATGATCACAATGGTCTCATTTCACCAAACTGAGCATTGATCTGGACTCAGAAAACCAAGTTATAACCATATGAAGCTTTAAATAAGATTGAAACCTATTTTTAAATTTTAAAAAATTTATGAACATATATATACATATATTTTATATATTTTATATATTTCTATTCTTGTAGTTGTCAGTTAAGCTATGATTTATGACCATTTTTTGTGGTCGAAATAGTGTTTTATGGTAGGTGTTTTTAATTCAATGGGGCATGTTGGGATAAAAAATAAAACACCATTTTATGAGTAATTAAAACCCCCTTTACCAGAATCCAAGCTCACAATTAAATACAAAAGGGGGTTGGGGAACTATCCAATTGAAATACAAACAAAAAAACTTAACAAAGGGGTGACAGAATGTATCTCATAATTCCAAAATCACATTATTCTATGGGAGAAGAGGCATTCCCCAAGTATCTCCTACCCCCACACCTTTTTTGGTAATATTTTTTAGGCCTACCAGTATCTGGACGTCAATGTTTTATTTATTTTTATTTTCACTATAGAGGTGTAGCCACTCCCCTCTCTCTACTACCTCCACACACAAGTTCCTCATAGGGCACCACCACTGATGAACTCAGAAACCTAGCCAAGTCAGGTCATGCTCGACTCTCCCAACCTAATCTTGGTTCAAAAATAGGATGGAACCCCATTTTAGGTATTTCTTGGTAACCTGATGGGCTTGAAAATTATAGAAAATTTCCAAAATATTATTATTTTTTATTGAAATTCTTTAAAATATTTATTGGGAACATGTGATTAATTTCATGTGAATTAAAAATAGATAAAATTATTTTAACTAGTTTAAAATTTCCTTGAGTAAAATTTTATTAAAAATTAATTTCAATATCACATGTTTAACGATTACCAAATGATCTTGAGCTTCAACTAACCAAAGTATCTCTATAATTAATTTATTCAATTTATTATTGAAATTACATGTGATGATTATAATAATTATTATTTATAGAATGTCTCCACATCATCTTTCTCTTCTTTATATGTATAATGGACTATGCATCCATGTTTTCTTTCATGTATTTTGATCTTTCATAATTATTAATGTAAAAATTCATGTACATAATAAGATTAAAACTATGTTGAGATGAGTTGATATTCCAGATGATATGTGATTACATAAGAAAGGGGTGTGATCTTCGACATGAGTCATGCACAATTTAGGTATTCAATCACTTGGGTCAAGGTTGATCTATTAATATTAAATGGATATACCAATAGTAAATGTTCAAGATCCAATGAGTGGATTATTTAATTTATTCTTAGTTTCCTATTGTTTAGTTAATATAAAAGTATATGCAATAATATAAAATAATAAACAAAAATGAACAGATTAACATGTGATGAATGAATTTTATTTATGTACTGTCATGTTGTGAGTGTGATTACATATTGCAGGAATATCAAATAGAAAAAAATTAATATGTAAATTAATAATAAAACCTCTAAAAGAAATATTAAGTTATAACTCCTTCATTCATATATATTTTAATAAAATCGAGTGTTTAAGGTCCTCATCAGCACCAGTTGAGGCTACCTCCAACTACTAGGGTGTTATTATGAGATTGATGGGCCGATTTAACAAAAACCTGTAGAAAATAGTCGTAATATATAGCTTGTTTCAAATTTAGAGGTGAACCATTGAGTGAATCAGGGATATAATTTCTAGAATTTTGTACTTTAATCAATAGTTCAAGGAATTGTGATTCAATGTGGTTGGAAATTCTAAATACTACCTTGAAACTATTTGAGAAGTCTAGTAGCCATAGCCTGGAATATAAAGATAGTTTTCAATGATATTTTACATTAGAATAATTAAGTGAATGAGTGTTCACAATATAGAAGTGTGAGATATTGGGGTTCTATAAAATAGTAGGATATATTTAATTACTATTTAATTAGTAATTTCTAATCAGTAATCCTGAAAAATTACTAAATGCTATGTTTATTTTTTATATATAAAATGGAAAACACCACCATCAGTTCAATATCACATTGATCTAGAATAGATAAAGAGAATATCCTAATCAACCATATCATTTAAAAATGTTACAGGTGTTTATACATAGTACTATTCTAAGAGTGAATGATTTATGTGTCAAATTCCTAACTTTACGCTAAGCCTTCAAATGGAGAAAAAAAGGTAGATGAAGACAAATATAAGAACATGTAGATAATTCACTAGTAAGTTTTCATTGATGTCAATAGAATTTTAGAAAATAAAGAGGTATGAAGATTCGAACAATATTATTTCTCATCTATAAGAGTTATATCATGATATATCTTGATTATAAATGAATCAAATACCATGTTCACTGTATAGGTGTAATATAGAAGAATAGAATCAAGAAAGACCTCTTATACTCAAGATGATTGGGTACATCAAGATACTCGAATCCATATTGTTTAAATTGAACTAAGAAATAGAAATTTATATCATCACTTCCTCATTAAAACATAACTTATAAAAATTTATTATTAATTATAACCTGAATAACATGAAAATTTTGATCTTGGACCTGTTGGATTTAAATTTCCAAGATGATAAGGATATGAAGAATACCAAATCATCAGTCCTTATAGTGAACTAGATGAGAAAGGGAAAGAAAAGGGATCGAAGGCTAAACACAAGTTGAAGACAAAGACAAACCATACTTACATTAAGCAAACAAAATACAGGGGTGAAATGAGTAAGAGGTTTTCTACTATTAATGTGGAATTAATAGCCACTAGAACTCAAACAACATGTATTGTTAATCAATTAAAAAACCAGTGATCATGACTCATTTAATACCCATATATGAAACTTTAGTCTTGGACAAGTAAAAATGATTTTTTACACAAATTACATCAAGATGGGTACTTAGACTCTATAGAGTTAAAACCCCTGGATTTATGTCTTACTAATTTAGTGGGAAAATGACCAAATTTATAAGGCTCTGACCTTAATCATTACATAATCCTTATTTAAGTCAATAATTTTACTTTATTTCACATTGATGATATATTAAGGTTTATAGTTTTGAATAATTATACCATCACTCGTACATAACAAAACCATAAAATACAAAACTGACACTTCCAATCAGTATCCATTTTTTCATAATATAAAACCTTTAAAATAAGGAAATATGTATTTTCATGTAAAATATATATGACTATAAATTTTATTTTTCCTTTTCCTTACACATCCTTAAGTCCTAATATAATAAACTAAAATGTCAAATGAGCATAAAAGCTAAGTAAGGAATATAAAAATTAGAAAAACTGTTATTCTAATGAATACATTAAAACATGTATAATTTAACTTTATCTTCAAATTTCATTGATCATATGAAATAAAAAAAGGTCACATAAATAAAAAATGATAAATTTTCACAAGTAAATTATCAAAAACCCAATAAAAAGAAATTAAAACTCCTTTAGGAGACTTGGATAATCATATATGTAAAACTCTTACAAACCCCTTTTAATTAGAATTATCATATGGTCGACTTATAAAATTTTCATTTCCCAATGAATTGGATATATAAAACGAGGATCACCCTTCGTGTAAGGTATATTAGGCTCAACCATGAGCTATAATTTATCTCAACCCTTCATATAAGATATATCAGGAAAATAAATTTTTCATGATATATAATGGGGCACAACCCCTTATATAAGATATATTTATATCACCAATGAGATATAATAGGGATCAAACCTCTGTATAATAAATATCAATCTCACCCATTTAATAAATATATCAAGTACTGTATCATGAAAAAAACACTTTCATCACAAAACCCTCTTCAAAAATATTTTATACCCTCATGAAAAATACTTTTGAAAAATAAAATAAAATTTTCTTTCAAAAACATGTTTTCAATACTGAAACACCGTTTTCTTTGAAAACCCATTTTCAATAAAAAAAATACCAAAAAAGGAAAGAGATTTTTTCATTTAATAAAAAATGTAATCATTCAAAAGAATCTATAACTGAAATAAAATTCATGGTGGAAAAAATTCATTTTTTAAGTATAAGTTAAGAATAAAAAATCACTTTTCTGTTTGATCAAAATATTCCATGAATGACACATAAAATGATTCATATTGAAAAATAAAATTAGATATATAAAATATAAAATATAAATATATTATTTTCATTCAATAACATTAAAAATATGGACATGGAAATGGAAGATAGATTTATGGAAACATTAAAAGATGGTTTATTAAACAAAATATCCCTTACCACTTGAGAAACACTTGAATCATAAAATATATTAAAGAAAAAATTTAATAAAAACATTAAATATCATTATAATAGATAAAATATTGATATTACATGCATAAGGGTCTGTATATACACGTATTAAAATAATAATGGTTCAAAACACCAAGATATCCTTCAAAGAGAGGGGATTGAGATAGAGTCTCTCACCTTGAGCCCGAATTGTCAAATGTGACGTTATATTTTTAAATAACAAAATTCTTTTAATTATTTACTTAATTTATAAAATTTTAAAATTTTATTTTTAAATATATTTTAATTATTAAAATTTTTTATACAATTTCTCAATATTTTAATTTTACATTAGACATTTTGACCATATTCATATTTTGTGTCAAAATGACTTTGGAAGGTTGACTATGGTTAAAATTGTAATTATTTAAAAATATCCATAATAATAATCAGGAAATAATTATAATATAACATCATTAATTATACTTATATAAATCGTACTTATTGATTTACTGATGAAAAAAATAAGATGAATCACATCATCTTGAGGAGGCAGTAGGTCACACATCAACATGTGACCTTATCGCTTTTCTAGTGTGTGAAATGGAAGGAAATAAAGTGATATATTATATTTCCAGAAAGATAATTATGTCATGAATATCCCATAGATTTCATTTTATCAAATATTTTATTTAATCAATCCTTAATACATGCTATGTAAAGTGTGAAATAATCACATCACTTTGAGGAGGTGGTAGTCCACACATCCAGAAATGAGATTATCGTATTCCCAAAAAATTGAAACCATGAAATTATTTGTTATATAATAATTAAAGGAGTATAAATACATAAAAAATTTCATATATATCATATAATAATAATATGTTTTTCATTATTCCCATACTTTAGAGGTGGTAATAGAATAATGAACAACATTAGTTTGGGAGGTGGATGTCTGTCATGCACAAAAACAATGATTTTTTATTTCATTTTATGGAAGTGGTTGGAGTTAGAGGTCATAAAATTAACATAAAAAATGTAATTATATTTAATATAAATATGATAATTTATAGTCATGTTATAAAAATAAATGAATATGTTTGATATATAAATAAAACAAAAGTGCTTGTTGATGAACATTAAATCTACTTTGGGTATCTCCTAATGGAATGTAAGGAAAAAGATGGTCTCGTAAGGGGCGCTGCGGTTATTGGGAGCTCTCCTCGTCACCGCCTCCTTCCCTCGGATCTCGCCGTCTCCTTCCCTCAGCTCCGGTGGCTTCGGGGTTTTCTCCGTCTCTCCCAGCTTGCTTGCCCGAGTCCTCTCGTTGGATAGGGTTTTCGTTGGAGGCGCGGTCGAAGCTCAAAGCTCCGGTGTGGGCGGTTGGGGTTTTGCGGCGACTATCGAGGTCGATAAGGACGGCGGCAATGGGATCTGGGTTGCGGGCTTCCTCTTCTTGCAATGGTTTCATGTTCCCTCGTGATTAGGGTTTAATGGTTTGTGTTTGTTTCTCTGAACGTGTGATTTGTTTTTCTGGATCTGTATCTGGTTTTTTTCTGGCTGGGGTTGGAAATGTTTCCTGATGGTCGCTGGTTATCGGCTATGGTGAGATTGACGGCGCTCCTGGTTGGATCTATGGGTGTAAGACCAGTTCGTCCAATGGCATACTCTTCGGAGCGCTCTAGAACCTTCTTTGTGCATGTCGGCGTCTTCCGCGGCGGTTAGCTCTTGACCACGGGTGAGGTGATGTTTTCGGACGTTGGTGAAGCTCATCTTCGTTCCGGTTGATGCGGTTTCCCTGCTGTTCTTTGGTGGGCATGATGAAGAGGGTGGTATGGCCGGAGGTTGTCTATCACCGGTGATGCTCACCGGTGATGCTCACCGGCGAGGACGTCTGTTGAACGGTGGTCGTTCCGGCGTGCCCTGCCGACGATATGATTGGTGGCGCGTTCCAAGGCATCTGCGCGGTGACTGATGCTTGATGATGGCTCGTGGCTCGAGGCGGGACACATGGATCGTGGCTCGAGGTGACTGTGCGTGATGGTTCCTGTTTAGGTTTGAAATTTGAATTTGAATTTTGCTGAATCATCTGGTATTTTGTTCGGTTTCCTGTTTTCCTCAAACCGGTTTGGGGTACCGGTTCCCTCTAACCGGCTTTTGAAAATGAAAAAAAAAGATTGGAAAGGTATCTCCTACTGGTTTACAACAAATGACTTTCTTCGATGCATTTCTAAGGATAGTATGATAAGAGAAAATGATTTTTTTTATATTTGGACTGTTATTGTATGAGATAAAGGGATTGGGATGTGTGAAGAGAGGAGGAGAGGTGGTGGTCTTTTATATGTGGGGGGGAAGGACACAATTGACATTTTTATAAAGAAGTTAGGTGAACCCACATTTTTTACTTTAAACAATGATTCCAGAACACAATAAATTACATAACGGAGGTTTAATTGTCTAAATATTTCACTAAAATAGTATTTTTAAATGTTTTGGTTCATATTGAAACATTATATTCTACATTTGACCACTATGTAAATTCATTCTTACTTTAATCACTATAATTAATTTTAATTTATTTCACTAATATTTTTGGCCAAAAACTAAGTTAAAATTAATATAAATTATAAATTATTATGATTCCAAATATGTAATACATTTTTTTAAATTCAATTCATATAATTTACAAAATTTAATTTAAAATTAATCCCATATATGGAATGAGAAAGTGGGTTTTTAATGTTAAAATGTTTAAAAGTTTACTTTGTTGTTATAACTAAATACAATTTAAAAATGATTCCAATGAATGAAATTCTATTAATAGACTTATAATTAATCTAATTTAAATTTAAATCCAATTAAAAACTTAATTTAACAAAATTAATTATTTTAAAAAAATGTCAGCTTTTAATTAAAATTCCGTATTTTTCACTATTCATCAAAAAAATGAAACGTCTTAGAAAACTAACAAAAAAGCACCGTAAGATAATTTTTACATTAATAATTAAAATTTTATGTTTACTTTTTCTAATAAAACATATTAAATATTCAAAATTTAGTTTTAAAAAATTTCTCCATTAAAAGGTAGATAAATAAGCTTTTAGAGAAATCTGTTTTTTTAAGCCTAAAATTAGACTTATTATTATTTTATGCCTGTAAAACTTGTTGGATGATTGTAAGAAAAATTGAATATTTAATATATAAATTTCATTATGATATCTTCCTAATAGTGATTAATTTAATTTATTTAGATAAAATTTCTTTTTGTGCATAAATAGTTTTTTTTAAACATTTCCCTTATATTAAATTGTTTTTTTAATTTAATTTATAATTAATTGGTAACAAATGAATTAAACATATATACATTTATAGAAAACAATTCATTCAATACTATTCATTCTCCTCATTTGAGTGGGTTGATAATAACTATTATATAATAATATTAATAGCTTATTTTTCTCTTGTAATACTCAGCAATGCATGTAATACCAGATAAAGAAGAAAATGGATGTTATGTGAAATACCATATAAACATGGAATTGTGTAAAAAATAAAAAATTTACACAACATTTACTCAAGATATCAAATAATTTAATTAATTTTAAATAAAATGTGTTTCACAAACTCTTAGGATGTTACATCCTACCCCCTTAAAATGAATTGTTCCCTCAAAATTCAACTTGGATATCAAATGAATCATATTTTATAGTTTATTTATTGAAACCCACATCGTAAAAATGAAATAATAAGAACATCCCATAAAAAGGTAATGTCTTAAACAAAATGTTCTCTTGAAGATACACATAACTTGGATTCGACATAGGGAGAATATTGGTGGGAAATTAAAGATGGATATAGAAGCGAAAAATAATTCTTATAGACTAATAGAGAGTGATAGAGAACACGGTAAAGAGAAAGTAAATGAAAAAAAATATCCTCAAGTCAAATAGGTATGGAAATGGTCATTGATATCATCATAAAATGTGGTAATAGGATACCATTTTATTTCATGATCCTTTTCCAAAAGTTATAGGATTTCATCACTATCAATTATAAGTAAATAGTGAAATATACTTATATTATGTGTTGAGATTAATTTTTTAATAAATTTACACCACAATATCACCTTTTTCCCAAGCGATGATTATTCAAGATGAAATTTTTCCCTTGAAGCACTAAAATTCAGTTTTAACGGATCATAAGATCTATAAAAAAGTGAAAATTATTTCCGTCTATCTCAAAACATTTTCCCAAATCAATATGGTTATCACAAGTTATATAATATAATAAATTAATATTTAAAACTCATAAGTAACACCACTGGTTCATCATAAATATTTATATTTCAAAAAAATTAAAAAAATTGTTAGTTATCATATTAACCTTAAAGATTATCAATACATTTAAAATTATGTCTACAAAATGTAAAGGAATTATTCCTCAAATATATTTCCCCCTAAATAGTATCCTTAAAATACCAATTAAAATAAAATAAATGTTTCACAAAGTATTTCCATTACTAAAAATATAAAAATAGCATTACCTAATACTTTGAGCTTGTGATCAATCATCAAAAATTACATAGCTCCTCTAAGCTACAACCACTTCACCAGATATACCAAAATCAACTTTAGAAGTAGCCAATGATTTTTCACCCCATTTTTCTTATAGTCATGGTGACGTCCGCACTAAGTAAGTAAAATAATATACACATTAACTTAATATCTAAACTCATTTCAACTAAAATATCTTACCATTGACTTTATATCTATTATCCCACTCTTGGATTGTTCCGAATTATTTTCTTTGTAGTCACGAACCATATAACCAAACTTACCACACCATAAACACTTTCTAAAACCTAACATACATTCCCCAAATTTATTTTACCACACTTGAAAAAACCTTTTGGGCTTACCTCCAGAATTGTTAGTTCATTTCTTCTCTAGTTCATGCCACCTTGATGGTTTTATAATTTTGTCATCTCATGTATTTCAAGTGTTGAAAAACTCAATTTAAACTTTCTCAGCATAATAAACCACTTTCTTGGAACTTTTAAATTCTTTAGAGGAAAAATATTATTGTAAAATTGGTTTCAATCTTGAGTAAAGTATATTAATTTTACTGTAAATATCTCAATTAAAATATATAACATACCTGCCTAATTTTGTGATGTTTGATTCATACACAACAATTGAATCATAATAATTTTTCTATAATTCCATTAATTGTTTCTCTATGCTTAGTTGAACATCCTTAGGGAAATATTTCTCAAGGAAAATATTCTTAAATATTTCCCATTCCAGAGCATCAAGAGAATCTTTCTCTCTAGTTTTATTAACCAAATATCACCATTGATCAGATCCCCCTTCAAAATTATAGATGGAAAATGTTGACTTTTAATGTTTCAAATATCCCAATACATCAAATATATTTTCTTGGGAATTGATCTATACTTTAGAAGCACTGGGTCAGATGATTAATTGAATTATGGGGGATTTTTTCTCATAAAATTCTCCACTATCATAATGTTACTCTATGGTAGATCTGGTTGCTATATTTTATGGACAAAACAACCATTTATATCTAAAATTAATAGAGTCATCTGTACAAAAAACACCTCAGTTCTTATTCCCACCTCCAGATGTTGATTCAGAAGGATATTTTCCTCTCAATGACCTCCCACTACATCTTCCTTGTTCCCTCTGTGGAAAACAATTATAAATAAATATAATTTCTATGAATAAACATTATAATATTAAAATAACATATCATTCTAAATTAACCCTAATTTAAAATATTGTTGGGGAAAATTTATTAACATTATCCTAACTGTTAAAGTAATCCAAACCTTTACTTTAATACCAATTATAAGGACCCTACCTTATTCATTACATAATCATTATTTTTAAGTCAATAATTTTACATTCTTTCACATTGACTATACTTTTAGGATTATAGTTTTAAGTAATTAATACATAACTCATAAATAATAAGACTAAAAAAATACTAACTTGACACTTTTTATCAGTATCCATTTTTTACATAACATAAATATTTTAAAATAATTCATGAATTCTATTCATGGAAAATATCAATGACTTTGAACTTGACTTATTTATTTACTTTAATCATCCTTAAGTCCTAGTAAAATCTATTAAAATGTGGTATGATCACAAAATCTTAGTAAGTTATACAAAAATAAAGAAAAGTATTACTCCAATGATCACATGAAAACTCATATAACATTTAAATTCATCTTCAATTTTCTCTGATCGTATGAAATAAAACATTTTCAAACAAAATAAAAGGCTCATATTTTTATCAAAGAAAATAATTAAAACCCATATCATGAAATTAAAACTACTTTACGTTCCTTAGAGAATCATATACATTAAACAATTTCAAAACCCTTTTAATTGGAATAAGGATGCGGTTGAATTCCAAAATTATCATTTCCCAATTAATTGGAGATCCATAATAGGTATCACTCTTTACATAATCTCTATCAGGCTCACCCATGATCTTTAATGGGACTCAACCTTTTGAATAAGCTATGTCAGGCTCACCCATTTTTAATGACCTATAATGGGGCTCAAACCTTCATATAATCTACATTGGGATCGCCCATGAGCTATAATGGGGCTCAACCCTTTGTATAATTTTTATTGGGCACACCTATTTCATATAATTCTCAATTACCATATCAGGAATAAGTAACAACCATCACAAAACCCCTTTATAGATTCTTTTAATCCCATATGAAAAAACCCTTTCAGAAAAGAAAATACTATTTTCTTTTAAAACCCCATTTTCAATACCTGAACACCATTTTCTATAGAAATAAATTTCAATACCAAAATACCCAAAAAAAATGGAAATAAATTTTTTATTCAATAAAACATTTACTCTTGTAAGGTAAGCTATAAATCAAATAACAAACAAAGTGGTTGAAAGGTTGTTGTTGATATGTATGTTAAGAATAGAAAATATCCTTTTCAATTTTTCAAAACATTCTATTAAAGAAACCTAAAAATATTCATTTTTAAAACCTTTTAGATAAATAAAATATATTTTATATATATTTTATTTCCATTAACTAACTTTAAAAATAAAAACATGGAAATAGAATAGATTTTGAGGAAAAAATTAAAAGATGGGTTTTTAACGAAAAGGTCACATACCACTTAGGAAAAACTTAAATCATAAAACCAATTAAATAATAAAATTAAAAAACATTAAATATCAATGTATATTTATATAATCTTAATAAAATAATAAAGGTGCATAACATCAAGATGTGCCTTAGTGAAAGAAGATTGAGAAGAAGTCCTTTCACTTGAGTCTAACATGTCACTTGTGTCTTTATCTTCCAGAATAATAAAATTATGTTAACTATTTACATTATTTAGAACCTTTTTTAGTTTTATTATTACTTTTATTTCACTAATTATAATTTTTTATAAAATTTCTTAATCAGTTATGTTTAGGTTAGTTGTTTTGACCATATTCGTTTTATGTGTCAAAATGACATTTGTAGGTTGACCATGGTCAAACATGCCATTATTTAAACATCTCTAGAATAATAATAATGATGTAATTATCCAATAAATTCTTTATTATACTTATATATAACATTATTTCTGTTGTGGTGGTGAAAAAAATAAGAATCACATCGTTTCGAGGAGGCGGTAGTCCACATGTCCACAAACAACGTTAAAACTCTTTTAGTGTGTGAAATGGTACGAAAGAAAGTGGTGTGTTATATTTAAATAAATATAATTAGGTAATTAATATCATTTATATTTAATTTATATCACATGTTGTCCTTAATACAGTCAACGTAAATCATGCATGAATCACTTCACTTTTAGGAGGCTATTGTCCACACATCAACAAATGATGTTATCGTATTCCCAAAAAATAGAAATAATGAAGGTATGTGTTATATAATAATTAAATAATAATAAATAAATCCTAAATATCATTCATATAATATAAAAATATTATTTCCATAATAATTTCTAACCTTTATTAATGGTAATGGAAGAACACACGATATTGGTTTGTGAGGCGGTAGTTCGTCGTACACATAAACGATAATTTTGTATCTTATGTGATGGAAGTGTGTGAATATTTAGATAATTACATTAAAATAAAAAACTCTCAATATATTTAGAATATTAAGAATATTATATAATCATTATATAAAAATAAATTAATGGTTTTGAGAAATAAATAATACAAAAGTGCTTGTTGATGAATGATTCATCTTCTTTGGGTGACTCTTTATGGTTTGCACCAAAAGACCTACTTGGATGGATTTATTCCTAGTATAAAGAGTATAGTATTATGGGAGGAAAGTTAGGAAGATATTTTGATAGGTCTTATTCAATAAATAGGGCATGAAAGGCATGAATATAAAATGAGATGTGGTGTACTTTTTAAGTGGGGGAAAGGACACACTACTCAATTTTTAAAAGAAGTTCGGTGAAATAATATTTTTACCTAAAAATAAGCTTTAATAACACCCAAAATTATATAATATAGGATTAATGGTCTAAATATTACCATAAAATGGACATTCTACATGTTTTTGGTCATTTTAACACCTTATATTCAATCTTTAACAACTAAGTGAACTCATTTTTACTATAATCATTCTAATTAATTTTAATTTAATTCAGTAATATTTTTAATACAAAATTATGTTTAAATTATTAGAAATTAGATGTTATTTTAATTTGAAATATGGAAACAATTTTTTCAAATTAAATTTACTGAAATGGAAGAATTTAATTTAAAATAAATCCCATAGAAGGATTGAGAAAGCTAGTTTTTAAAGTGAAAATGTTCAAAGGTTTACATAGTTTTTATATCCAAATTAAATTTAAAAATGATTAAAATGACATAAATTATATTAATATATTTATAATTAATATCATTTTACTTTAAAACTAATTTGAAAATAATTTAATATTATAATTTATTTAGCTGAAAATTCATTTTTCATTTAAAATTTATCATTTTTAACTATTCATCAAGAAATGAAACTTCTCATAAAAATAAAAAAATCACCCTAACCTAATTTTGAAATTATTATTTAAAAAATGAATTTTATTTTTTCAGATAAAATTTATTTTTAAAACATGTCTAGCATTAAATGTATGGAAAACCACTTTTTAAAAAAATATCGATTTTGATGCTTAAAATAGGATTTGTACTTATTTTATTCTTATAAATCTTATGAGATAAATTTAAATTTATTTTTTGAATATATAAAATATAAATTTCATTCATATTTATCTCCAATATTGATTAATCTAATTTATTAAGATAAAACTCTTTTATGGACATGAAAATTTTATTTTTTTTAAAAAAATTCATTTATATTCAATAGGTTTTTATTTTCACTTCTAATTAACTGATAACCAATGAATTTATTGTCTATACATTTTTATACCATATTTTCAAAATTTAGTTAATCATTTTAATTTCTTCCATTCTAATGGTAATGTGATAATAATCATATAATAATATGAACAGTTTATTGTTCTCTTGTTAGACTTGGTCTAATGTGTAATGAAAGTTTTAGAAAAAATATATTTTTCATGAAATGCAAGATAAATGTAACGCCCCGACCCCAGCTACCCAGAGTCGGTGCATTAGTTCGTAACATTGGCATGATCACAAAAGATCAAGTCTCGAAAGACCAATTAGTTTAGTAGCCTTGGAAACACTAGATACATTCATAAGTCTTTAATTACATCAAAAAGTAAACAAACTACAATAACATGGTCTTCATAGTCCACAATCATATCCCTTTCTGACTACCCCTGTAGGTCATTCATAAAATACTTCTTCACATCCTGGAAAAATATTAAAACATTGAAAGGGGTGAGCTCAGATGCTCAGTAAGGTTAACAATATAGTGGAAGCTTTCATAAATAAACATTAACATTTAAGGCAATGTATAACTAAAACAAAAGCCTTTTAAACTTGAACTTCAACATAATATGGAAAAAGTAAAATGAGATAATTCCATTTACTTCTTCACATGGATATTCTACTGGTCGAATAATCACATGCAATATCAATAACCACTTTCATAATGATGGAATGCATAATTCCAGACTATCATAACCACGTAGTCAAGGCCTCGTGCCAAAACCACAAATAAGATTTTGTCAAGGCCTCGTGCCAAGACACTAGTTTGTCTCATGAGACCTGCCGATGCATCGAGGAGCTATATCGGGCTCCACCCGTCACTTATTAAGTCCAATTCATTCCTCATATGAATAGGTTTAAACATATCATAAACCATAACATAATCGTATCACATAAAACATGAATAAAGGAAACATAACAGTTCCACATTTCAATCACATGATATCAATACAACACATTGATATAATAGAAACACTTTCAAAACCATTTTCAATACCAAAATAATAGAAAGTTAAAACTTTGTA
This sequence comes from Viscum album, assembly GCA_963277665.1. NCBI lineage: Eukaryota > Viridiplantae > Streptophyta > Magnoliopsida > Santalales > Viscaceae > Viscum > Viscum album. The sequence continues at coordinate 1,061,035,350 of OY728125.1, forward strand.
TTTATTTTTCATTAAAAAAATGATGGCTTGTAGAGGACGCCGAAACTCAAATAATGGTCACGACAGTGGGGAAGTCGTTGTCTCCGTATAAGTACGGAAAGAAAAACATTCCCTTTTTGTCGTTTAGTAAAACGCTTTGTATAAAAAAGATTTCTTTTGAATAAACGTAAAAGTCAAAGGGGTTTATACACCGTATAAAAGAAAGTTGTGTATAAAACCAAATATGACTCAATGAAATGAGATTGAGACGAAGTCCTTAAAAAGATAATTTTCAAAATAAAATAGATCTATTATGTGTATTCACTATTGGTACACATAAAGAAAGTAAAACTACAAAATAATACATAATAATATCATGACATAATTGGAAAGTATGAGATTAACCCAAAGAATTGAAGTTGGGTTAAGAAGTTCCCTTACCTTGTGTCCGACTTGACTCAACCATTCTTTAACCTCCTGAATAATAAACTAGAGTTAATATCTACCTTATTAAGAACCATTTTCAATTTCATTATCCTTTTTATATCACTTATTACAATGTTATGAATATTATGTAATTATTCAAGTTAATAACGATCGTTTTGTCGATATTTGGTAACTTGAGTCAACAATAAACTTCTTATAATTACAAGTTGTTCATGTGGTAGAATATCCATTATATCCAGAATTATATTCATGATTTAGATGTCATATATATCTTATATATACAGTATATACATTCATTTATAATATTACGTAACATTTAGAGGTAAGAAATGAAATGCACCGTTCATGGAGACGGTAAGCCGTACGTACGCATGAACACTACTTTCATTTCAATTTCATATTTAATGGAACTAAATCATAATGATATAAATGTATAATATAATTCCAGTATAATATAGTGTATAATACCATTTACTCCATCCTTTATACATCCCACATATGGCATTAACGATTCAAATCACTTTGAGGGGGCGGTAGTCCGCACTTCCTAAAATGAAATTATCACGTTTTACCCATAATGGAAATCATAAAGTATTCCATAAATGAGAAATACATAAAAATAAGTAAAACATAAACATATTATATATCATATATAAAAATAGTGACATCTTAATGGCCACCTTTGAAGGTGTTATATGAGTGTTGAACAATCATCGTTTCGTGAGGCAGAAATTCGCCATCCACAGAAACTGTATGTTCTTTAACCATTAGATGTAGGTGTGTGTAAGTGTAGCTCGAATACTTCTTATAACAACATCCTAGTATATTGAGGATACTGGTGTTGTTACAAAAGAAATGGATAAAAAGAGTTTAGGGGGTTGGAGAAGAAAAATAAAACAAAACAACATTAGAGAAGACATTACCTCCAAATCGGGTTACTCTTTTTGATTTGAGCCAAAGGCTTCCTTGGGAAGAGTTCTGCCCAAATTAAGGCTTCTAGGAGTAAGATGGGGAAGTTGGGAGAGTATTTGGGCAGAGGTTGGCCGAGCCAAATGGCTTGAAAGTGTAAATGAGGTGGGAGAGGTGGGGGCCTTTTATAAGTGGAGAGGAGGGGCACTTTTGGAAAGATTGAAATGTTATATTATTTCACAATGCTTTTCAGATTCTAAAGGTCCCACACTTATATAATTCGAGGCTAAGGTGATAAGGTTTCTAAATCTCCTCATCCAATAGGCTTTGGACAAGTTTAAGCCTTGGATTTTGCATTATCATCTCATTTTATTTAAATCGTTGAATAATGAGGTCATCGCTGCACCATAATGATGTCATAAATAATTTAATTTATTTAATGTCTAAAAATTATAAAAAAACTACTATGATGTATTAAATATTTTTATCTTTCTAATGAATATTTATAGTCAAAATTTGGACTTTTTAACCCCACTTAAAAACTGTTTTAGTAAAATAACTCATGTTTGTGTCAATTTAATTTTAACATTAAATAAATATATATTAATGTCATTTTCCAACTAAGGTGGCTCCATGGGGTCCCCAAGTTGACCCATGGGTTTTCTTGGTCGTCCATGACTCATCCAATAGGAGTAGGACAAGTTTCATTCTCATCTCATATTATAAAAACATTATTTGTACCTTAAACTACACTAATTACCTCTAATCGCGATTAAGAACTTAAAAGATACTATTCACCAAAAAATTATTTTAATCTCATTGAACCACATTTTACTTCTTAATGAAAACCATGTATGTCGGATTTTTGAAAATCAAATCACAGAAGTGGTAATATTTCATTTAAAAAAAAATCAGTTATTTAACTACCACTTAGTGGTTTCACTATTCATCAAAAATTGAAGTTTTTCAGAACAAGGCCAAAATTTCACCCTAAGATATAATTGATATTCCGAATTCAAAAATGATGTCTATTTTACAAAATTCCAAACATATAAGTTTCATTAATTAATTTTATAATTAATTCCCGCTGTTACGACAAATAGCGTGTTTTTAAGAAACAATTTATATCAAAAGATTGGCAATTGTTTATGTCCAATTTCAATGTTAAATTAATTCTAATGACCACCATTGGATAAAATGGTAAAAATATATTCTAATTATACCTTAAAACCACTAAATAGTATAATTTGTCACAATAAATTATTTTGATTAAAAAAGTTGTTATAAAGTATTTTTCACTATTCATAAAAATTAGAAGTTCTCAGAAAAATACCAAAAATTCAACATAGTCTAATTTCGATATTCCGAATCCAAAAATGAAGTCCATTTTGAAATATAAAATTTCTATAATTTTAAAAAGTGGTTATTACTATTCATAACGGCTACTTTGATTAGTCGCGGTGTTTTAGAACTCGAAATTGCGTACAATGCAAGCTATTGCATTATTGAATGAGAAGCGTACCGTGGAAGCTCGGGGTGTTACAATAAACATGGTGTTTCATATAATGAGAGATAAATATTTCATTGCATGTAAATCAATATATAAAATAATATAAATTAATTTGAATGAAACAAGAAAACCTATAAAATCTTGGGATGGTATAAGATCACTCGTTATTAGGAAATGAGTAAGGGCCACATAGCTATTGGAATTAATTCATACTTATGTATGTGGTATATTTATAGTAGAGTCAAGGGGTGATATTTAAAACATCAAAATCATTAAATGATGACTATAGTATGTATATCTATATATAATTTATGAGGTATAAGTCATATTCCTTTTAGATGTTTAAGAGATACTAGTATAAATTAGAAAACCAAATTGATATGAAGATTAAGGAACTCTTCTCAGAATAAGGTGGGGAGTATCTAAACCAAAAATTTATTGTTAACAAAAATAACTATGGGATAGTATCCCAACTCACTCCTCCTTACACAATATAGTATAATTGAGTTAATGAAAGGATTAATCATGCCTTTCTTGACATGGTCATATCAATGATGAATCAAAAAACACTTTCATTATCCTTTTACGGATATGCATTGCATAAAATGATGTATCCCCTTAATTAAATATCAACTAAAGAAACATATTTGATCCCATGAGAGTTTTTGTATAGAAAGAAACCCATTCGTTCACACATATGTTCCTAGGGGTGTGAATATTTTATCAATACTTTACCTAGTAAAGAATTAGAATCCTATAGAACGATGTCATTTTATAGGTTATCCTAAAGAAACTAAAGGATATTACCAATATAAACATTTAGATATAAGATTGATTGTGTAAATACATTCCATATTTATAGAATGTTTCCACATTTTAAATATATATATTAGTAGAAAGATTTAATTCGATGAAGTTAAAATATATGTGAAAATGGATATCAAAACCTTCTCTCCAGTTATGATTCTAAAATACATGCCACAGTATACGATGAAACCTTCTCTCCAGTCATGATTCTAAAATCCATCCAAATATTACTTCCAAAAATAGCCTTCAATGCTTTTAAAATATAGAAAATGGATATCAAAACCTTTTTTATAAATGTGAATTTGGTTGAAAATATCTATTTTACTCAACCTAAAGGGTTCATAAAGTCAAATGATGCCAATAAATTATGCAAGCTATATAGATCAATTTATGGGTTGAAACATGCATCAGGATGTAAGAATGGTCATTTCAATGAGTCTTTAAGAGAATTTGATTTTGTCAAGAACAAAAGTTAGCCATGTGTATATAAGAAGTTTATTGGTAATGCCATAATTTTCCTCATATTATATATAAGATCCCGGTTTTTGGAAAGGTATGTTTCAGTTAGGTTTTGGTTGAATCCCTTGTTCCGGGCTTCAAGGGATGTTTACTGAATGTGTTAGAGGCCTTGGGGATGTTCTGGGGGATCGGGGCATGTAAGAAAGGAAATCTGGGCAAGGCAGGCCAAGGCGTATGGCATGCGCACAGCCAGGAAAACCGTGAGGCCTGCCCAGGATAAACTTGCGACCCTTCCTCCTCCTTAAAGAAGCATGTGCACGATTTGTGCATGGTTTTCCAAACCCTGCGGCTAAATCGTGCGACCCCTCCTCCTCCATAGAGTGGCATGCGCACGGTTTGTGCATGGTTTTCCAAACCGTGCAGACAAATCGTGCGGTCACTTAAAGTTGGGAAAAATTACAAGTTTCCCACTCTGGTCTTTAAAACCCCACTTGGTATTTCCTCTCGTTTCCCTCCCTCTCCACCCTAGGCACGAACCAAAACACCCAAAGCCTCCAAGAGATTGATCTCCTTCGATTATAACGTGTTTTTGGTACCGTTGGTTGTGGATCGAAGCTCCGACTAAGGCTAATCACATCATTTATTCTCTTTCTGATTTAGGGTTTGTATCTTCTCTCCCTCTCATTCCGAAGCTCTAAAACCCTAACTTTTGGGTGAGTATTAGGTTGAATCTCCAAATGTTGGTCGGATCGTGGTCTAAGGACTCTATTGAGAGTGCATTCAACCGCGGTTTCGAGGGTGGTGTTCTATAAGTGATAACCCATAGTTATTTGGGTATTTGTGCATGTTTAGTTGTGTTCTTGCTTTCCTTTGGTTATGTTTTAGATATCCTTGGCATGATTGGTTGAACTTGGAATAGAAGTTAGGTGATGCACCTAGACTTGGTATTAACCTATGGGTTAAAGTGGAATGGGTTAAATGATTTATTCATAGGAATGATGAACAGGTTAAATGGGTTAATGAGTAAACGTATTAAAGACCATAATAGGATAGATTATGGGTTTAATGTTGAATGCTTTGTAAGATAGGCATAACACATGGGAATTGGGTGAATGGTTAAATGATGTGAAATGGTAATGTGTTAATGGGTTAAGGCATGATGCGGTTTCCCATGTGGGTTGTGGTGAATAGTATTTGCCGAAGGGAAATGGTTTGGATGGTTGATGGTTACTTATATAGAAGCATGTGCACATGACTTCATAGAGTGGGGTATGACTTGAGGATCTACACCCACAGGTCAAGTGAAGACTGAGGTTCTAAACTCCACCCAAAATGCACGGGTTAGTAAAGGGGACTGAGGGTCTATTCTCCTAACGGTTGCATCCACCCGGACTTAGGGTTCGAGGTGAGGTTATGGTTTCTATGAGGGGTTAGTCCTAGTGAGATAGGATAAAGATGTGTTTACCCTCTTGTATGTGATTGTGGGCCTTAGACCCATGTAACATAGTGTATGTGATTAACCCATGGAAATGTGATGAAATACTAAATGGTGATAATGGGTGTGTAATGAACGGTAATAGAAGTGGCATTGGCTTGGATCTAAACTGGATAATGGTACCTTAGATAATTACTTGAAAATTATCATTCATATTCCCTTGCATGCACTATCTATTTAGACTGGATATTTTTTAGACATTGTTGGTTGTGGCCTACTGAGTTGTACTCACACCCTGCTCGGGCCTCCGTTGGGTACCCAAGCAAACATCATGTTTGTAGGTCAAGAGAAGGGAAAAGGTCTTTTATAGATAGTGAGTGGACATGGGTAGCACTTGGTGAAGGACCCAGACTTGGAGTCGGGACCATTTTGGGAATTTTGGCCATTGTCTTTATTTTGGGGTTTTTTCCACTTTTGCACTTGTAGTATGACATGTCATGTTTATTGTTTTGGAATTGGTTGTTATACAGGTTCTTGGTGTATTGATTATTGTTTCCACTATTTGTATATTTATATTGTGGCATACTCTAATAAAAAGGGGGTATAGTCTCCCCACTTGACTACATAAACCCCCGCTGCTAGTCGGCAGCCTTTGGCATATGGGGAGGCGCGCTTAAAATCATGTAACCACACGGTTCGGAGCACTGGTTTAGTGGCTTCTGGGTCGGGGATGTTAAAAAGTGCTATCAGAGGATGTCTTTCTTCTCCTTCTCTGAGGTCTTGTTATTTGGGATTGGTATCCAAGGGTTAAGATGTGTTGAGCCTTGGTAATGAGCTCGTGCTTGGGAGTAGCTAACCCGGGTACGGGGGAAACCCAAGTCATCCTAGGTGGGAAATGATGTTCTTGGTTGTCTGATGTTACAGTTGATGATATTTCACCGTTGGGTGATTCACATGTGGTTTCATGTGATTGTTTTATGACGTTTGGCTCGTGGCCTTAACAACATGAGGATTTTCATTCATGCGTCATTGTAGGCACCTAGGGAGATAGGTGACATGCATTGTGTTATGCACACGCACAGGGTGGGTGTGTGAGGTAGGAAAGTATAGTGCATCATGCATTTCATGAAACTAAGAAATAATGAGAGGAATGAAATAAAACAAGTGGGTAAATGATGTCTAAGGGAGTAATAGGGTTTGGAACAAGTTGGAAAATGTTGTTGGGTTAGCATATGAAAAGTAGGTTATTGTAGCATGTAAAGAGATTTTGGTAGAGTCATGAAAGTTTATGGTATGCATGCTAAATCTCATGCTTGGCATTGTAGGGAAATGCTACCACGACGTCGGTTACCATTTGGGAAACGAAAGGGTGTTTCAAAGAACACTCCTCCAATAGAGTAGCAAGAAAATGTGGCGTTCAATGAAGGTAGAGAAGACCAGTTCCGAGAGAACTTCACTCACCTTATGCAAATGATGGATCGGGACCCAGGGTGGGTTTCACAAAGTATGTTTGAGCTAACTTGGGAGGTCCAGCTGGAGCACCCTCCGACTTTCACTAGAGAGGGTGGGCTAGAGGCAGCGGAGTTCTTGTTAGAGTCTGTCCAGACAATACTAGATCATCAAGAGACCCCTGTTGAAAGGTGAGTAAAGCTGGCTGCTTATATGTTGTGGGGCCAGGCTAGGCGTTGGTGGGACATTCAGGCTTAAATTGAGCAGGCAGAGGGAATGTTGTGGAAGGTTTTTCAAGAAAATTTTCTGGTGCATTTCTACCCAGAGACCTTGAAGCATGATCGGGCTGTATAGTTTATGAGCCTGACTCCGGGATCGCTATCGATGATGGAATATTCTAGTTGCTTCACAGATTTGAGACGCTTCTTCCCAGTGTTATCAAGGGATGAGGCAGTAGTAGCAAGGCATTTCCAGGATGGGATGAGACATGAGATCAGGTCTCACGTAAACATCTTCCACTTGAGGAGGTTCGAAAAGGTAGTAGATCAGGCACTGATCTCAGAAGGAAACCTGAAGGGATCTTAGGGTAGTGGGATTATGGTGCCAGCATAGCAAACGAGCAGTGCAGCTACCGAAGGTCGGAAGCGATTCCATGAGAGCTCAGATTATGGCGGAAGTGTGCAAAGTGGCTAGAAGAGAGGGTCATCCTATCAGTGTGGTAGGTCGGGGCATATGCGTGGTCAGTGTCCTAGACCTTTAGTCGAGTGCCGTTCGTGCGGACGGATGGGACATGTGAAGAAGTTCTGTAGGAAACCTTAGGAGATGGGAAATTATGATGGTGGAATGCAGGTACCGGATATGGGAAGGGGATCAGTTTCCTCGTATCAGGCAGGAAGTTGGACCTCCATGGGCTATACTGGCAAAGGCGGTGGACGTAGAACTCCAGGGTAGGATCACTCATGCCAGCAGGGTAGTACAGCTTAGGGTGTTTAGGCTGGAGCCCAGGGTAGAGAGGCAAGTCAGCTTCAGGAAGTTCAGTTTGTGCCTGGTGATAGTGAGGCTAGACCATCGACTGTTCGAGGTACGATCCTTATAGATTGTACTTTTTCTAGTGCGTTGTTTGACACAGGTTCCACACACTCTTTTATCTCTTCTCAACTTGTGGTAGCACTAGGTTTACCTGTGGAGGGGTTATGTGGGGTGATGTCAATTGACACTCTATTGTGGGTGAGGGTTGAGGATATCAAGCAGTGCAAGGGAAGTGCCTTGGAAGTTAGTGGGTATCATTTTCTATGGGAATTGTTCATTCTCGAGATGTCGGGGTTTGACCTAATCCTAGGAATGGATTGGTTGGTGTTGTATCGGGCACACATAGACTATTCTCATCACAGAGTATTGTTCAGGTCGCTTGAGGTTGATGCTTATGCCCACCGTGGCGAATGGGATATTCGAGCAGGGCATGCGGGGACGTTTTTTCTATAGATGAGTGGACTCGCGGCTCAAGTGGGATGTCTCATGATTGATTATTATGAGGGAGGGGAACAAAATAATTTCACTCCTGTGTTGGATTAGCTTCAGAATGTTTTTCTTGAAGATTTCTCGCGGTTACCCCCTTGAGAGGGATGTTGAGTTCACGATCGAGTTGCTGCCGGGAGCGAAGCCAGTTTCTGTTCCACCATACCGAATAGCACCGGAAGAACTCCTGGAACTGAAGGTTTAGCTTGAGGAGTTGGAGTGTAAGGGTTTTATCCATCCTAGTACATCTCCTTTGGGATCTCCCATTCTTTTTGCAAAGAAGGCTGATGGGTTGTTAAGGATGTGTGTTGACTATCGAAAGTTGAATCAGATGATAGTGAAAAATCAGTACCCTCTACCTAGAATTGATGACCTATTTGATCATTTTAGGGGTGCATCGGTGTTTTCTAAGATTGATCTGAGGTCGGTTTATCACCAGTTGAGGGTGAGGTCTTCCGACATACCGCAGATAGCTTTCCGGAGTCGGTACGGGTTTTCTGAGTTTGTAGTAATTTATTTTGGCTTGACCAATGCACTGACAGTGTTTATGGCTTTGCTGAACCAAATTTTTCATCACTATCTAGATCGGTTTGTTTTTGTCATTTTAGATGATATCTTAGTGTACTCGAAAACTCATGATGATCATGCCCAACATCTTGACATCGTCTTGGGTACGCTAAGAGAGCACCAGTTATACGCTAAGCTATCTAAGTGTCAATTCGGGATAGGTGAGGTACATTTTCTGGGTCACATCATCTCAGAGGTAGGTGTGCCTGTGGATCTAGAGAAATTCCAGGCAGTTGTATCTTGGGAGTATGCCATGAGCGTTTCTGATGTTCGAAGTTTTATAGGTTTGGTCGGGTATTACCGAAGGTTCATTCAAGATTTCTCTTGCTTGGCAGCACCACTTTCGGGCTTGACCATGAAGGGAATAAGGTTCTAATGGTCTGAGTCTTGTGATAATTCCTTCAAAGAGTTGAATAAGTGGCTGAAGACCGCACCTATCTTGACCTTACCTAAGCCGGGTAAGAAGTACATTATGTTCTGTGATGCATCCGGAATCGGACATGGGGCTGTGTTGATGCAAGATGAGAGGGTGGTGGCTTATGGGTCAAGACAGTTGAGACCCAATGATCAGAAATATCCTACTCATGACCTTGAGTTGGCTACAGTAGTGTATGCCTTGAAGTGATGGAGGCACTATCTATTTGGAGAACGGTTTACCGTGTTTACCAACCATAAGAGTATAATGTACATCTTCTCACAGCGAGATCGGAATCTTCGGTAGCGGAGATGGGTTGAATACCTCCAGTATTTTGACTTTGAGTTTGTGTACATGCCGGGAAATGGAAACAGTGTTGCTGATGCTCTGAGCAGAAAGTTTCATAATTAGGTGGTTCAAAAATCCAGTACTGAGTGGATGGTGAAAGTTTTGTTTGCAGAGATGCACCTGGAGGTGTGGGAGGAGAATGGTCAGGTCACTCTTTCTTCCTCAATGATGGAGTTGACACTTTTTAGTCAAGTTAAGGAATTTCATCTTGATGATCCTGAGTTTTTGATCATGAAGGAAAATCTTAAAGGTGGGGAGCTACCTTCTGGTTGGGCCATCAGTGTGGACGGAGTTGTTTGTGTTCGTGATCGTGTGGTTGTTCCAGAGTGTATGCGGGAAGAATTGATGTGTGAGTTCCATGCATCAAAGTGGGCAGTGCATCCTAGTTTGACCAAGATGTACCATGATCTCCGAAGGCAGTTTTGGTGGCCTGGGATGAAGAAGAATGTTGCAAGCTTTGTGGCATGATGCCTTAACTGTCAGCAGGTGAAAACCGAGCATCAACACCCAGGTGGTTTGTTGCATCCATTTCCTAATCCATAATGAAAGTGGGGTGATGTGACAATGTATTTTTCCATGGGTCTTCCGAGGATGCCACGGAATAATGATGCAATATGGGTGGTTGTGGATCGGTTAACAGAAGTGGCTCATTTCTTACCGATTCAAGAGACCCTTATAATCGACCAGTTGGGTGAGCTGTATGTTCGGTAAATTGTGTGGTTGCATATTGTTTCACGGTCCATAGTTTCGGACCTACATACACGTTTCACATCACGTTTCTAGAAAGGGTTGTAGAAGGTGCTTGGTAGGTAGGTGTTTTTGAGTACGGCTTTCCACTCGCAGACGGACGGGCAGTCGGAGCGTACGATCCAAGTGTTGGAAGACATGTTAAGAGCTTGTGTCTTTGACTTTGGTGGTTCTTGGGAGAGACACCTATCATTAGTTTATTTTTCCTACAACAATAGTTTTCAGGATACGATTCAGATGGCACCATTTGAGGTGCTTTATGGGAGACCATGTAGATCTCTGTTGTGATGGCTAGTGGCCGGTGAATCCGAGTTGATGGGGATAAGTCTCGTGCAGGAGACTTCAGAGAGAGTTAAGTTGATTAGGAAGCAGATGGATACGGATCAGAGTATGCAGAAGTCATATGCAGATCGGAGTCATAGACCTCTTGAGTTTGAGGTGGGTGATAAAGTGTTCCTTTGGGTGTCGCCAAGGTTGGGTCACCGATGGATTCTAAAGCAGGGTAAGTTGGCGCCCAGGTATGTGGGACCTATTGAGATTGTGGAGAGGATCCGAATAGTGGCATACCGATTGGATCTTCCACAGCAGTATGATGGGATGCATGATATGTTTCATGTGTCGCAGCTTCGATGGTATCACCCTAACCAATCTTACGTGGTTGATATTGAGGATGTAGAGCTTGAGGCTAATGCGTCCTTGGAGGAGCATCTGGTTCGTGTGGTGGATCATAGTGAAAAGGTCTTATGAGGCATGGTTGTGCCATTAGTACGAGTACTATGGCAGCATGGGAAAGTTCAGGAAGAAACTTGGGTGTGGGAATCAGATATACGGGCTCAGTGGCCCAAACTCTTCTCTTCGGTGGATCAATGAGGCTTGGAAACTCGGCTCGAGGACAAGTCGTTATAAGGTGGGGAGGTTTTAAGATCCCGGTTTTCGGAAAGGTATGTTTTTTATGTTTTTGTTGAATCCCTTGTTTTGGGTTTCAAGGGATGTTTCCTGAATGTGTGAGAGGCCTTGGGGATGTTTCGGGGGCTTGGGGCACGGATGAAAGGAAATCTAGGCAAGACAGGGTAGGGTGCATGGCCTGCGCACGGCCAGGCAAACCATGCGGCCTGCCCAGGATAAACTGTGCGACCCTTCCTCCTCCGAACAGAATCACGCGCACAGCTTGCGCATGGTTTGACAAACTGTGCGGCTAAATAGTGTGACCCCTCCTCCTCCAGACAGTGGCATGCGCACAGTTTGCCAAACCGTGCGGACAAACTGTGCGGCCACTTAAAGTTGGGAAAAATTACAAGTTTTCCACTCCGGGCTTTAAAACCCCACTCGGGATTTCCTATATTTTCTTCCTTCTTCACCCCAGGAACGAACCAAAATGACCAAAGTCTCTAAGAGACTGATATCCTTCGATTATAAGGTGTTTTTGGTACCGTTGGTTGTGGATCAAAGCTCCAGGTAAGGCTAATCCCATCCTTGCTTCTCTTATTGGTTTAGGGTTTGTATCTTCTCTCCCTCTCATTCCAAAGCTCTAAAACCCTAACTTTTGGGTGATTTTTAGGTTGAAGCTCAAAACGTGGGTCGGATCGATGTCTAAGGACTCGATTGAGAGCGCGTTCAACCGCGGTTTTGAGGTAGGTTGTCTACAAGTGATATCCCATAGTTATTTGGGTATTTGTGCATATTTATTTGTGTTCTTATTTTCCTTTGGTTATGTTATAGATAACCTTGAATTGATTGGTTGAACTTGGAATAGAATTTAGGTGATGCACCTAGACTTGGTAATAACCTACGGGTTAAGGTGGAATGGGTTAAATGATTGATTTATAGGAATAATGAATGGGTTAAATGGGTTAATGTGTAAACGGATAAAAGACCATAATGGGAAAGATTATGGGTTTAATTTTGAATGCTTAGTGAGATTGGCATAACACATGGGAATTGGGTGAATGGTTAAATGATGTGAAATGGTAATGTGAAAATGGGTTAAGGCATGATGTGGTTTCCTATGTGGGCTGTGGTGAATAGTGTTTACCAAAGGGAAATGGTTTGGATGGTTGATGGTTACTTATATATAGGTATGTGCGCATGGATTCGTAGAGTGGGGTATGACTTGAGGATCTACACCCACGGGTCGAGAGAAGACTGAGGTTCTATACTCCACCCTATATACACGGGTTAGGAAAGGGGACTGAAGGTCTATTCTTCTAACGGTTGCATCCACCCGGACTAAGGCTTCGAGGTGAGGTTATGGTTGCTATGAGGGGTTAGTCCTAGTGAGATAGTAAAACAATGTTTTTACCCTCTTGAATGTGATTGTTGGCCTTAGACCCATGTAACATAGTGTATGTGATTAACCCATGGAAATGTGACGAAATAGTAAATGGTGGTAATGGGTGTCTAATGAATGGTAATGGAAGTTGCATTGGCTTGGATATAAACTAGATAATGGTACTTTATATAATTACTTGGAAATTATTATTCATATTCCCTTGCATACACTATCTGTTTAGACTGGATATTTTGTAGACACCGTTGGTGGTGGCCGACTAAGTTGTACTCACACCCTGCTCGGGCTGCTGTTGGGTACCCAAGTAGACTTCATGTTTTCATGTCAGGAGAAGGGTAAAGGTTCTTGATAGATAGTTATTGGACATGGGTAGCACTTGGAGGAGGATCCGAACTTCGAGTCGAGACCATTTTGGGGATTTGGGCTATTTTCTTTATTTTGGGGTTTTGTCCACTTTTTCACTTATAGTATGACATGTCATATTTATTTTTTGGAATTGGTTGTTATACAGGTTCCTAGTTTATTGATTATTGTTCCCGCTATTAGTATATTTCTTTTGTGGTATACTCTGATAAAAATGGGGTATAGTCTCCCCACTTGACTACATAGACCCCCGCTATTAGTCGGCTTCCTTTGGCGTACGAGGAGGCGCGCTTAAGGTCATGTAACCACCCGGCTCGGAGCACCAGTTTAGTGGATTTCGGGTCAAGTAAGTTACATTATATTTTGATAACATATTAATAATGTGAAATGAGGTATGATTCATGCGGTAAGTTAATACTTGGTTAAATTAATGATTCTCCATGAAATAAATTTCTGAAGTGGCTTACATACTAGGGGTCAAGATATATCAAGATAAATATCAAAGGATTCTTGGGACAAGTCAATGTATATATATTGACAAGGTACTTAAAAGATATAATATTGAATAAATATAGAGAGTTGTTTCTAATGTCACATAATTTCAATCTTTCGAAGAAAATGTTTCTATAAACATAGAAATACAAAAAAAAATAGTTGAATCCCTAAGGCTTCTACCTTGGGATTTATCATGTATGTTATGTTATTTATTATGTCTGAGGTTTCCTTTTAATTAATTATGGTTAGTAGATATCATTATAATCTCGAAGAGTTCAATTGGGGGTAGTAAAATATATCCTGATGTAATTGAGACATAAAAAGGATATGTGTCTAGTGTGTGTAGGACATTAAAAACTAGTATTGAGGGGATGCACTAAATGTTGGTGCAGTGATCTGGGGAAATTCAAAGAAACATGTGGTCACTGATTTCATACTAGAATATAATTATATAGAGTTATTTGATGTAGTTAAGAGGCAGTATGGTTATGTAAATTTATATCAAATATTAGGGTTGTTCTGAGTAGTGCAAACCCTTTTCCAATGTATTGTGATAATATGATAGTAATCGTTCTTTCAAATGTTATCAAGTCTCCTGAGAGGATAAAGTATATGATTCGTAAGTTTCATCTATTTAATCACATTACATTTAGACGTGAAGTTTCTTTTAGTAGATTATTCAATGAGGATAACATGGTAGCCCCTGAATAAATCCATATCATAATAAAAGAAATAATCTCAAGTGAGAGATTGTGGTTTGAGTAATGTTATTAGTTATATATAGTACAATTCAGATTTTTTTGGGTGGGCTTCCTAGATCAAACTCCTTTATGTACTTTTATTACCATTACATGTCTATATTTTGATATTTACATGTGTTTATATTACCATAACCATGTTTATGATTTTTCATCCACTATTTATATGAAATTTTCCTTATATTATATGTTTTACAAAAAGGTTATAGTATTTCCCATGATATAATGAGATTATATAGATACGATTATAATAATTTTATACATATGTCTTATGCTCTCGACACATCATGATGATATGAAAGAGATGATTTTTAACTATTAGGTGTTGGGGATTAAAAGCATTGGGAGTTTTTTCTCATGAAGCTCAGACTTGGTGATCTTGAGTAGATGAGATCTTGAGGACTAACATGTCAATTTAAACACCACATGTTTTAGTTTTCATTATTAGTTCCTATCAATGAAACCCTATAATGTTATCTTAACATGATATTATTATCAGTTCATATGATTTGATTATATACTTTTATGTAAGATTAAAACCTTTGAATTTATATCATGGTGAGGTATCTTACGTTAAGTGAACCATTGGTTGCCTGAAATTTATTAAATAACCAAGATAGAATTTTTGGATTCTAAAAGGAAGTGACATATTGGGACCAATTTATTATGATGTTAGTACCTTTACTAAATCCATGTATGTGGTAGAAAAACATAAATCCATCTAGTATAGTCAAGGAATAATAAATTAGGAATCGATGATGAAAAAAATGTGCATCCCTCTTTATGAGATATCATAAGACATAGAGATTATATTACATGATATGTGTTCATATGAAATTTTATCATTTATATGAAGATTACTTGTGTATTTAGGGGAATTTATGGTCTTCTAGACTATGCTCTTGGTTTGTGAGTAGTACTCGCTTCTATTAATATATGGTTTTAGAGTGTCACATGCTTATCATATTTAAAGATATGATCTATTCTAATGAATATGAGTATCAAAAATGGGTGCCAATGATGGGTTCTATGATGTATCAGAGAATATAAAATTGATAATAGAACAATAAAGTAATTATTGTTAGATAATAGAATAATTTGAGTTTAATTTATTTATTTAATATAAATATTAGCCTTTAAGTTAATACATGAGAAACATATTTAACAAATTAATATTACTTTAATATTCAAGGTTTATTTAGCATTTGTAGGAATATAAAGTTGAGAAAATTACTCACTTTTAACTTGTAATAAATTTTATTATATTAAAAGTAAGTGATAGAAATATAAATAATGTTTATAAAATAGTTAGTTGGTCCTAACATGTTGTTTATAGATTATTTAGTAGGAATTACTTATACACTAGTAAAGGATTCCTTTTCCAAATATTTAATCTCTAATATATAAGTAAGACGGAGATCTTTTTTGGGTGACTATTCATCCACTCAAATTTTATAGATAGTATCCCATTCCTCCTGTATCCTAGAGAGATAAGTTCTTATTCTAATAAATCGATCAAAGATCTTCTACATGAATCGACGGAATGGAATATTGGTGATCATTGGGAGGTCGATTGCTTCATCAGTTCTTAGTGCTACTCATTAGATATCGATGACCAACATTCCCAGAGACTATCAAAGCATATATTGATAATCTAGAGGGATCTGACCTTGGTTCCATAAATCAATAGTTTTTTGTGATGAAAGGTTGTCAAATAATCTATAAAATTGAATGAGATATTATTTTGTTTTTAATTATGGTGCTTAAGGAAATTCATGTGCGATTATAGAACTTTTAATGGAATTCATTTTTTAGGAGACGGTGTTGTTACATCAATATGATGATGAAAATATTAAATCATTACCCCAACTACTTCCACTATGGCCCCAAGTACTAGTAGTTTATTCACATAAGTTTGGGAATTGTGGGTTTTATAATAATGGTTTTCAAATTATTATGGACATTCCACATTTCCAATTTTTTTACCAAGTTATAGCTAATTTTCAATATGAATTTAATTTCCATAATATTCCATTTTTTCATGATTACACCAAATATTTATCATATTCCACACTTTAATTTCATGCTCACATATTATATGATTATTAATATTTTTTGAGACATTTCATATCTTTTATTATTCCATAATAATATTTTTATGATCATATGTTTCTCTACATTGTTTTACATTTATTAACTATGGTATTATGATATTTTATTAGGATATTTATGTCTTCTTTATGATTAAATTCATGTATGTGATTCGACACATTATGACTTGTCTTTTCAATACAAATCATCTATGCTCAACCCTTTCTTATGTTTCCATTCCCATAGTTAATAAGATGAATATATCATGTGAGATATCTATAAAGGGTCTGAAGGATCACAATAATGGAGGAATTTTTTTAGGTGTTGAAAATTAATAATTTTGTGTAGTTAATATTCAAGACACTAAACATTTTGGTCTTTTTATATTGTGAATGTTTTTGAGATATATTAATTAAATTATGAAATTAAATTATTATTTATTTCATGTTTATCTTGGGTCGATTTACTAAGGAAATGAAATGAAGAAATAATTAATATTTATGTGTTTTTTGTGATGTAATTTATATTTCAATGTAATGTAATGATCAAATATATGTATATATATTCTATTAATACTACTAAAATGTTTATTAAGAAATTATAAAATGTAATAAATGGACACTAGCTCAAAATATCTATATTTTAAGTAGTAATATTTTTTATCATAGAAATTTTCGTAGATTCATTGGGAACTATATGTTGAATCACATATATAGAGAAAAAAAATTTTGTCAAAAAAAACCATAGTAAATCCAAGTTTTTTTCTCGAATGGGTTGAATGTTGAAAATAATTTGTAATAAATCCATATTAACTATATAATATGATTCATTATTCATTATTTTATTAATTAAATAATTAGTATTTTCTTATTATTTAACAAATGTAATTCAGTGAGAGGATTAGAAACTGTGTCAAGATTCATAATCTATGTAGTGATTTCTCTACTAATCAAACCAATGAATCTGTTGTTGGAACTGAGATATTTATCACTATATTATTTCAGTTGACTTAGGCTATGAAAAATAAAATTTTCTATATGGAAAAAACTATTTACCCTTATCTTGGTGTAAAAACATTAGATTGTTTTATGAGAGAAAAACCTCCTTCTTTTATTGGAATAACCGATCCATTATTTGTAGTGCAATTGATTAAATATATAGAAAATATATTTATCTATTTGGAAGGTTGGGGAAATGAGAAGTTTAGTTCGGTTTTTTACCTTCTAAAGAGAGTTTTTTTGTCAATAGTGGTCACTGATTTAGAATACTAAGATGGGGTAAGAGATTAAAATCATCGAGTGGAATTTCTTTAAGGAATTATTCGTTGAGAAATATTTTCCTTTATAGAAATATGTTGATATGGAAAGGAAACTTATGAATTTTTATCAAATGGGAGAGGAAATTATTATTGAATATTACACTAAATTTATAACACTAGCGAGGTATGATATATGTCATGTACACAATACATAATGTAATACTAGTCACTTCTTTAGTGGACCATATCGAAATCTTTGATGGTAATTTTCTTCTTAAACCTTTTCATCATATTAGAAGATAATCAGAAGTCCTATCAATAATAATTAGGAATTCAATAAAAATTATATTATAAAATTAAATCATAATAGAAATAGGTATGTTTGATTACATATAGAAAAAATTAGTGTTGAAAAATAAATTAAGTGTACAGTTTCCCACATGAAACAATTGTGGTAAGAAAATCCCTAAGGATTTCTTGAATGGATTGTGTGTTTTTTCTAAAATATAAAGATAAAGGAAATAAAACTCATGAGTGTAAAGTAAAGAAATATGCTATCAATTTTTACATATTCAATTAAAAATAGGTGAAAAATAATTCTAATGAGTTCCCAAAACATCATTTTAATCTACCTCGGAATAGGATTAGGGTCAAATAAAATTATCATACAATTATTATGGTGAATGTTACAGTCCCAAATGAAGTTATAAAATGTACTTTGATCACAAAAAGAGTTATCTAATGTATTATTTGAATATATATCTACATACTCTTTTATATACTTTAGTTTTTCTAAGAAAGTTCAATCATTCCCTCATGCATTACGAAAGAAGTTATCGGTTAACACATAGAAAGGAAGTCTTATTACAAAAAAAATTTACTATGTTGTTCCTATTAGAGTTAATGAATGTAATCTAGTTGGAAATAAAAAATTTAAATCAATTGTTGAATTTGACATAATAATTGGGTTAAATTGGATCTAAAAGAATAATGCATAAAATTTCTTCCAAAAGAACTAAATTAAATACAGTGAAATATAAATTGAATCACATGGTTTTTTAGGAGATAATTCATTAATTGAGTCATGTTAGGAACCACCTCAAATGGATCATCTTAAATAAATTATTTGAGAATAAGAAGATTAAATTCCACCTATGATAGAGAAGGGTATCCCAATAATTGAATATGTATTGGTTTTTCAAGATTTCATTGATGTGTTTATTAAGTAATTTTCATCATATATACCTGGTTGTGAATTTTATTTATCTATTGATCTCATCATTTATGTATGATTACTCTATTATTTATTACACTTTGAAGAACCCAGATTTATTGAATTAATATTTGTATTGTAATTGGTTTTAATGTATTTTTTGAGGAAAATTAAATGTGTTAGAGATTAAATTATGGAGTCCTACCATTGAATTATTCTGGTGAATTATTCATAATTTGGCATGGTTTTTTGATTGAAATAGTTTATTTAAATAAAAAAATTAAATTTGATGATTTGGAAACTGATATGTTGTTAAAAACACATGTGTCAGTGGTTATATGAATTCACATAATGTTTACATCATTGAAAGAAGTGAAAGGATTTGGAATTTAGAATTTAATTCCAAAATAAATTAAAGGAGAATTATAGATATTGTTGGATATGGTGAGATTATTAAAATTTCTTGGATAGACCAGTTTATGATATAACATTTTATGTTGGTCTTTAATTAAAAAACATAGTTCAAACCAACGGCCATGGTATCTAGGTTCACCAATACTTAAGCGGGCACTAGGATCAACCATAGTCTTTGTCCATCATAGATAGGCTGAGGGCATGCATGGAACATAAGGCAATGATAATCCACCATGTGGGATGGAATTAAGGAGGAGTAAGGTTCCAGCTTGGGGCGGTGATCAGCGAGTTGTGGGAGTAGAGCAGTAACCTTGTTTGTCCTGATATTGGAGTGTATTGTATTATAAGGGACTGCAAGACTGAGGTTAAAATGAATGTGGGATTAGGGTTAAGCTGATACTATTCATCCATAATATATATATATATATAAAGTTCATAGACCTTCAGATCTACTATATTTGGGTCATTGGGTAGACCTTGTCGCATTTTCTTCAACCTCAGGCATTTGAGGGATTTTATTCATCATCCTTCCCTAAAGAATCATTGACCGATTAGTTGAACCGAAGCTTTTAATAACCATTTGAATATACTGATGATTTTTATAATATTTATATATCATGCAACATTGTTTTCATGATTAAATGGAGATCAAAATGAAGAAAATAGAAATGAATAAAAAATGGTTTTCTAAGGATGGTGATTTCTTTCTAAGAATGAGTTGTTACAATGGTTGTATCTATATTTTTTGGGAGAAAAGAGTTATTGGGGAGTTTTTCTATAAATAATCAAGACTCCCAACATTTTATTAAGTATTTAATCTCACTGCTTGATATCGATGTTTTAGAGAAAAATATATCCTTAGAAGCACTCTGAATAAGAGAAGTTAGTTCCATGCACTCGATATGTTCTTTTAACATCCTACATGTTCACATGATATTTTTGATTATTTGATTTTGTGTATCATCAACACTATATTTTTTTAGGAGCATGTGAACCACATATATGTTTATGTGAATAAGATATACCTCCAGACTATGTATACATCCACAATTAATATTTAGAAGAAGAATAACTATTTGAAACTCTTGAGCAAATACATTGAGACATAAATTTTTGATACATAGAGTTATAGAGGAATCACACCTATAGAAAATAGGAACTGAAAATTGGTATCTCTAGACGTGTTATTTTTCATGTGTGAATGAAACATTTAAGGTAGTTTCATACCATACATAGTTCTTGTGAAGGAGTGTGTTATTTGATATACATCCATAATGTAAATTGAGAATATGCAACTGTTTATAAGAATACATTCTTGAAGGAAGTTCCAAATGAAATAAGGTGATTATGTTTGTATTTTATATACATACATATATGTATTGATATCATCTAGGTATTTTTTGAAAGAGTAATATACCGTGTAATTTTAATTACATGAATATTTTTGATAAATTGAAAGAAATAGTGAAATTTCATTAAATTAATATGAAAAGAAGATTGAAATATAATATTTTCATGAGTGGTGAGAATATAATTAAATAAATAATATTACCATGAAAATATAATTTCCATTATACATGTATTAATGATACACAATGTACATTTTTATAATGTTTGAAAATATTGTTAGCAGTATTTGTGTGAGCTTAAACAATAATTTTTAGAAAAGTGAAGAAGAATACAACATGAAGTTTATTGAGTAATATTATTTTAATTATAATATTAAAGTGATATTAAGTGGAAGTGATTTTATTATACAATTTAGACTATTATACTGATCTAACTTTGAAACAATTTTTTTAATTGTATCCAGTTGTAGTTGAATACTTTCAGTTAAAGAGATCAAGTGTTGAACTAGTTTATTTCAGTGGATCAAAGTGGAAGATCGGTTTTGTGTTTCACTGGAAGCATGAAGATTTTTTTATCCTTCTCATTGTGATAATTGTTATGTATAAAAAAACTCATGTAATTTTATTATAAATAACATTGGTGGGATTCTAGTATAAATAATGAAGGTTAGATACATGTATAATTTGAAAAGTTGTTCATACCTACCCACCAGGGTTTTGAGATGATACCTAACCATCCCAGTAGTAATTGATAATTTATTTTAGTGGATATTTTGTCTCTTGGATTATCTCAAATAAATTATGGAAATGGTCACACACATTAGGGGAGAACCTTGTAAAAATACTATGTGTTGTGCTTCATTTACTTTTTGTCTTGCATGTGGTATAATTGTGTTTTAAAACAAGGAATATCTATTCGCTCTAATGAGTACAAATGTTTGAATTAGAAAATGTTGTAAAAGTGAGTAAATGAAAAATGAAAAAACTTATGTACACTGATTCACCTCCCCCCCCCAATGTACCTTCATTATCCACTAGGAAATTCAATTTGTATTAGAGAAAAGGTTTCACATATAACCGGATCTATGTTATTGTCCTAGTAATTTTTATTATACATATATGAAGTGAAAATTTGACTTTGGAGAAGTAATATAATTTCATCATATGGAAAATTCATCTCTTATCTCTATCAGTTTAAACAAGGAGTTTTTTACCAAAAAACACAAAAAACATATATAATAATAGGTCAATAAAGTTAAGAAAGAGTTTGAGTAAGAAAATGTGTACATCATAAACTTAATGTAGTTAGAGTGGTATTCTATCATAACAATCTATCAAATCAGTTGATAAATATTATTTTTATGATTCTGGTTCAAACTTTGATGAATAAGAGTTCATTGAATCACTTAGAGATTTTTATTCATAAATCAATTCTAATCTAAAGAATTTTCATTCTAAGGTTATAACTTACATATTTTCTTTTATCAAGGAACTATATGATGAAAAGTCACATCTTGATAATGAATAATATGATATGGAGAAAGCCTTAGAAAATAATATTCAGAGATGTAAACTTCTCACATAAATTATATAATCCTAAGAAGAAACTATATAACTTTAAAATACAAATTTTCCCTTTGTAGAAGAATAATTGAAAAGAAATTTGTGTGATAAATAAGTAAATAAGAATAACTTTATTGAGATGATGAATACACCTAAAAACCTCATAAATCTATCTTGTGAATTAAAGAAACTCAATTTGAAATAAAATACAAGGTGATAAATTCATCCTAGCTAAGTAATAAAAAAATTAGTTTTACAATATTGTAATGAAAGATTAACTTTTCTTGAAGATGAATTACAAAAGAATATTTCTATGAAATGTGTGAAAGAGAAAGTTTATACTGAAGTGATTTTTTCATTAGATAAACTAAATAGAACCTATATGAATTTTAAAGAATCTCAGCTAGAGGATTAGAAAAAGATAATTAAAGAGTTTAATAATTCTCAACTAGTGGAAAATTAAATGCATGATGATCACGTTCAGAAACAGAAGAGTCAATGGGAAGACAAAATGAATGTTTTTTAGGATGAGAAAAAATTACTCGACATTATATTTGTTGAAATAAAAGTGAATTTGAAAATTCTGAAGGAAATATAATTAATTAATTCTATTAGATAATGTGAATATATGGTGAAATCACTTGAAGACTAAAATAACTCTTTAAATCTAAAATACCTTAAGTTGGAGGTGAATTTCCTAAATCTGTATAACACCCAAGATGAATATTCTCAAAATTATGAGATCATAAGTGTTTCCATGATTATTTATCAAAATAATTATTACTTTTTAGAATACTCATTCAATAATAAATATGATCTTTATATTATCTATAGACAAATCTATTGAAATATATTTGAAATAGGTAACTCTTTCACTGGAAGTTTCTATTTGTATTGATACTTTTTCATCTATAAGTACACGTTCTAAACAAAATTATTATCAAACATAGTTGAAAAATACTAATTATAAATTTACCATATCATCAATGGTGGATGTAAATAAGAGTTTAAATTCTTTTTCCCTACAAATATAGGATATGAAGAATCATATTATCCAAAAATAACAAGATTTAAAAGGTAAAAAAAATTATCAAAGAAGAAGAAATAAATATTTTTTGTTTATTTTGGTGTTTTTTGAAATTTGAGCATCAATTCACTGACTATTGGTATATTTTTTCAATGAAATATAATTACAGAAGGCTTGTATTAAGGGGGAGAAGATATTATGTAAAGATATATCCTAAAAATGGAAGCATAATTCATATATGAAGAAGAATTTATAGATCAAGAAGAGATTTGAGTGTCTTGAATACTTCTATTATTATTTCAACAGAAGTCGTCATAGTTATGATGACTTATAGTATATAGAAACTATGCACTATTCATATGTTGATATAATGAAATAACCACAATAAATATTGAGACAAAGATCATAATTAGAAAAATATTCCTTGATATATAAGTAGGAGACGAATTTTAAGAAAACTATGAAGTAAGATACACCCAATAAGAATGATGAAATAATGTCACACCAAAGAAACTGTGATTCTACTATGGAATAATATTTCATATCATGGATCTTTGCAAACAGTTCACAAACACCAAGGATTTTATAGGCATTCTGTAGTAGAAAAATAAAATAATATCAGAAAAAATAAATGGACTTATTTTTTTAATGGAAATCAATTGAAAAAAAGTAAATTTCATGGGTGGTTATCTAAAAATGGTAACCCTATGATTGAAAGATATTTTTTTGGGAAAGCTGAAAAATATCAGGTCTTGGTGACAACTGAATGCCAAGGTTTCTTGGACAAAAAAAATACTGAAGAATAATGAAAAATCACCAGTGACTTATTATTTTAAAAATGTTACTTTCAATAAGGTTATTATACACAAGAAGAAGTATGAGTATATACTAAAATATTCCTAGTCATATAGACATAGTATCTATAATTAGATAAGAATTTGAAGCCTGAATATAAGAATGAAGGTCTACTAATTGATCATGTGAGGAATAATATTCCATATAAGATTAAATCAAAATAAATTAATAAGTCCCTGATGTTATTAAAAGATAAAAATTAAAAATTCAAAGAAAGAAAAAGCATGAAAAGTTTTCATAAATCTGAAGAAAATTCAAAGGAGTTTCTCGGTTGAGAAATAAATCTCATACCTGATCCTCTAACTAAAATAATTGAAGCACCACCATATTCGCATGGATATTTTGTGATGGTTTCCTCTATATATGGAATTGAATATGAGGCATACATTCAGTGGGAGTCCTAAAGATATGAGTGTTGTAAAAAATTATATAGTATCCAGATGCCTATCCATCATAGAGTTATTTATTTCAATTGATGTTAAAATTTTTCTTGGAGTTCATTCATAAATAAATCCAATCATGAATAAGAATATGGATGAATCGTATCCCTCTAGTAACAGATAATAAGAAAACTAAAAGAGTTTAATATCTCAACTTGTATCACATAAATATTTAAACATATGGTAAGGTATTTATTAGGTCATTTCATATTCTAGAAATTGAATCTTGTAATTAAATAGGTATGTTCTCTAAAAATTATTTGAAAAATAATCACAAATAAGAAGAGGAAAACTCAAAATTTCATGAAAAATGTAAAATGGATTAAGAAAGGGGAATTAAATTATTGTAGTTGAATGTATTAATCTATTTGTTGAAGATTAATGTAT
The DNA here is from genome assembly GCA_963277665.1 of Viscum album. Taxonomy (NCBI): domain Eukaryota; kingdom Viridiplantae; phylum Streptophyta; class Magnoliopsida; order Santalales; family Viscaceae; genus Viscum; species Viscum album. The sequence goes on from OY728125.1 coordinate 1,061,060,437, forward strand.
TATATTAGTTTAAAATCATTTGAACAACCCTTGAAAGAATGATTCTGTGTTGGAATAACATTGTGAAGAATTTATCGACCACTTAGTTGTCTAAATTGATCCCACCTATTTTCTAAACTGGGTTAATTGTAAGAACCTGGGTTTTCCGACATGGAAGATATATTTTTTCTATCAGTTTAGTTTTTTTGACATAATGTAAGTGGATAATTATATCAACAGATTTTTGGGGTGTTTGGGCTTATTTGAAACCCAAACACCCTATTTTCGGAAAAGGAAGTTGGGTTGCATAATTAGTAGAAATTGTGCAACCCATGACTCATGGTTTGAGGAGACCATGCAAGGTGGACCAGGAATCTAACCAGAGACACATGATTTAAGAAAACCATAGACCTATAGGTGGACTCCCATTAGGGGCTCTACAACTTTTATTAGAGTTGTGAAATTGGGTTTTCATACCGTTATCCAAACTGTTTGCACGAAACTGTGTGAGGTCCCCCTTGGTCTAGATAAGGGTGCACGGTTGGTGAAAATGTTTTCCAACTGTGTGGCCAAACCATGTACCCCAAAAAATTTAGGGGAAATTACCAAATATCCCTTAATGAGTTTAGAACTCAAACCCCTTATTTATCCTTTCATTATACTAGATATATAGAGAGTCTTTCTCGAATTTGAAGATCTTTTTGAAGCCAAATAATTAGGTTGGATACCATATCTATGTCTAGAATCAGATTTAAGAACCATCTGTAGGATCGAAATAATGATGTAGATGCTCAATATACAAGAGGGGGGTGAATTGTATACTTTAAAAATTTCCTTAAACAAAGGAAATATCTATGTTTAACAAAGTTAAACTAAGAAAATTCACAACACCTCTGACACTAATTGAAAAATGGGAATAAGAAATGAAGTTATAAACATCAAGTTCAATGTACTTGCTTAAAATTGGAAAGAGATTCTGAAAGTAGGTTCCGGAAATATGGATCCTGAAATTGAAACTTAACTAAAGATTACAAAATGAGATTCTACCTTAAAGTGTATAGAATCTAAATTTATCAAAGTTCAAGTAAGGAAGTATAATAAAGTTATACTTTTCTTACAATACAATATGCAGCGGAAACAAACAAGTAGTAAAACTACAAGTAACAAGATATATGTCTTTTAACCCAAAGAGAAGGGTATCCAACAACCTTGAAAAAAGGTCCCTTGATTTATACTTTCAAGAAAGTCTGTCTTACCCACACCGAGGTAAGCCCTCGATAAGAATATCAGAATCTCTGTCTTGCTATCCCCGCAAGCCCTCAACTTCAAGGTAGTTGGAAACCTCTGTCTTCATCAGCAAGGAAGCCCTCGAACTTAAAGGTAGTCAGAACCTCTGTCTTCCTATCCCTGGAAGTCCTCGAATGTAATCACCAACATTCGGAGTCTCACGAAGAAAAAACTAAACAATCGGTTCAGTACGCACAAGGCATGAAAATATTTCCCTCTCTAGAAATCACCTTAGCAGCGTGTGGTCTCTAGATCGATCAACTTCTATGTCGTAGTGAGCTCTTTCAAATGAGCTCATATTTATAGGCAAGGTCAACCTCCTTTCCAACAGTCATATTTTCCTTAAAAATTGGAGGGACCTGTACACGTGTAACTTAACCAACGGTTAGTTTATAACAGAATAGACGACATCGTTTTATAACAAAACAAGTGTAACAGAATGTACGACATCGTTTTAAGTCTAACACAAAAGTTCGGAGTGACGGTTCGGAGTGTAAAAATTTTTCAAAGAGTAGACAAATTATAAATGTGTAAGAAAAATGAAAGTTGGGAGTCTAAATAAATTCAGAGTGTATAAAGTAAAGATGATCAGATTCTGTTTAATAGGTGAATTCGGAATGAGAATTCGGAATGAGAATTCATCATCAAAATTTGTAATGAGAATTTGTCATCAGAATTTATAATGAGAATTCGTAATTAGGATTTGTCATTAGATTTCGATATCGAACTTCATGAGAGTTCGTATCCAGAATTCGGAGTAGAACTTTGTCCGAGTTCGTATCCAGAATTCGGAGCCTAAAACAGAATTCTTCATATCAAAGTTTTAAACGATTCCGAGAATATAGAAATGAATCTGATTCCTATACTTAAGAAAAATAGAGATAAAGATAATAAGAGTATGATAAGGATAATTTTCCTTACAAAATCGATCTTCCTTATAAAAGCTATTTTCCTTATAAAAGCGATTTTCCTTAAAAAATAGATTTTCTTTATAAAAGCGATTTTCCGTATAAAATTGATTTTCCTTAAAAAAGCGATTTTCCTTATAAAAGTGATTTACCTTATAAAAGTGATTTTCCTTATAAAAGAGATTTTCCTTAAAGATAAGGTGTTTTTGATTTTCAAAACAAGAAGGAATGGAAAATTAATAAGGAAAACCTTATTGACTCAACAATCTCCCCCTTTTTGGAAGGCACAAACATCCTTACGAAAAAGAAAGTATAAAAAGTAAGAAAACATTAAGACTTATATCCCTTTGCTTATGGATGTTGATGAATACAACTAACTCCCCCTTAGGCTTTGAAACTCTAAGTATCGTATTCTATATTTTCGGAATGATATTTCATTAGGAATAAGAATATATTCTTTAATGAAAAAACTACCCCTTAGATAAACTCTATTAGAGTTCTATTTCTTTCTCACACTTTGTTAAGGTTCTTTTTCCTCTTCCTCCTTTGTTAGGGTTCTATTGCTTCTCCCCCTTTGTGATTTTCAAAAAGAATTCGAGGGAATGGAAAATATAACAGAGTACCAGAAAAATTAGTAGCAACAACAAAAGAGATGAGCAATCACAATTTTCATTAAGTTTGAAAGTTCAAAAACAAGGAAGTTAAGATACAACAAAAGATCAGATTTTTCTATTTTGGATCTTTTTCCTTCGCCATGAGACCCTTAAGAATAGTCTTTATCTTCTTCAAGTATTTATGGTCTTCCTAAGCTTGCTTCTCTAACACAACTATTCTTGCACTTTGAGCTTCAATCTTTTCTTCCTGGGCTTTAAGCTTTTCTTCCTGAGCCTTCAAGATTTGTTCTTGCTTTAACAACTTCTCTTCAAAATCAATCTAAAGATCCCTTTCCTTTCTTCTATCTCAAAATCATCCTTAACATTATCTTGGAATTCATCAAAGAGCCTCATCTCTTCTACAGTTTTCCACAACCAACTAGTCATTCTTTTACAAGACCTCTTGTGGGCTTTATAGCAGACAAAAAAAGTTTTGAATTGAGCCTCCATCTCAACACATTTCTCCATAACCATTGATACAGAGTCTGTTTTCTGATTCAATGAATGTTGAAGCACTTGGCATATTGAATCAATACTCGAGAAGGTGGGAATAGAACCCACTATCTTCTTTAATGACTGAACAACAAATTCATGCCCCAACGAAGATGACTCCGAATCCGAGACTTTTCTTGGAGAATTTTCTTCTTCAATTTGCTCAATCATTCTCTTTGAGGAACTACCAACTTCCCTTCAGTTTACAGCCACTGAGCTCAGGGTATCAACAACAAGTTTCTTTCCCTTGTCCTTTTTCGGAATGGAGTCATGTTCCGGAGTTCTCTTTTCACTATCAGACACTTGAACAATATTGTATTCATCATCAATAACTTTTTGAGCACCATCCTCTACATTTTCCATTTGAGAAATATCATGTAGAAGTTGTTCTTCCTCTACATGATAAGATACTTCTTGTTCTCCTTTCTCCTCATCCTTCCCTGGAGTGACTAACTTAGATGATTCATCTTCTGAAGTTCAGAGTGACAAATGTTCCGAAGGTTTCCCCTTATAATCGTCTACTTGCTTAAAAATATCTCTGTTCTCACCACTACCATCAGCAACTTCTTCTTCCTCTTCCACTTGCTCAATTTTCTCAACTTCCTCAACAGTCTTAGCAACTGCCTCTTCTGGATGGACATAGTTTCTTCCTAGAGTCTCAGATAGAGATTCCAAAGAAAAAGATCTCAGAACGGGAATGTTTGCGGAAACCATCTCATTAAACTTAAACAAAGACTGAGCTACCTCATCTTCAGACATCTTCTTCTTAAGCTTCTTTTCTTTCATTTGTTTTTCTTGCTCATCCGCTGTTTTTTCCTTCAAGGCCTTAGCCTCTGCAGGATCCAAGACAAACTGAGGCTCCCCTTTCACTCTCTTCTCTTTGATTTCCCTCCACTTAGAAACTACCTCATCAGGATAAGCTTTCTTCTTCTTCAGTTTTGGAGGTGCGGAATGAACTTCCTTAGATTTGGGATTCCCTTCTTCAACTTTAACTTCTTTCAACTTTTTCTTTTTCACTAGCTTAGAAGATTCAGGTTCAGCGACTTTTGGAACCTCTTCTTCTTGAACTGGCATATCAAAGAACTCACCAGTCTTCTTGTCAAAGGTAACATCCATCCTTTTGAGAGTACCATCACTCACCAACATAATTTTGCAAACTCTTGGCTTAGACTTGCAAGCCTCCTTGAAAGAGTCAGGGCACTGAACTATTAACATCGAGATGATTGCTGGATACATTATGATCTGAGCTCTCAGATTCCCTTTCTTAACATTCACAATGGTAATAAGAATGTGTTTCATTAGATTAAACTTCCTTAGATTTATTTGAAAATCTAGAATATTGATATCGGTCTTCATCAAACTGTCTTTGTCACCCTTTCTTAGTACGATAAAGCCTTTTACCCATAATTATAGAATTAGAAAATTCATAGACAGAGTAGCAATCTTCAGAGCCTTGTCATCTGTCAGTCCGAGAGTTTCTAATGCCTTTTCCTTGTTGAAGCTTCCTTTTGAATCTGGTAAAACATGAGAGATGAACTCGGCTTCTCCTTCATAGGTCAGCCCTACCAAGCTAGCTTCCTTGACATAATAAAGCTTATAAGTCTTTCCATAAGACATAAATGAAAATTTATCCCTGTCATTTTCCTTAAGGAAGGAAACCGTCTCATAGAACTCAAAAAGCAAGTCTGAAAATACTTCATCTTGATTCCCAGGCTTAGACACAGCAACATCTTCCCATATGTTAAGCTTAATGTTCTTGGATATAAGAGAATCATACTTGTTGAATAAATCAGGATGAACCGACCTTTCTTTATATACTAACCACTTGGAAATCGGCTTAGAGGTTGACATGTCTTGAGAAGCTTCCTCTATAGACATTTGAATCTGAAGACTTCTGAGAAGTTCGGAACGGAGAATGTTGAAGATCGGAACGACCTTAAAATGGAGAGGAAGAGCTTCGGGATGCTGGATCTTGAAAAACCGATGTGGGACAACCATTTCGGGACCCCTTTATATAGGCAACGATATAACGGTTCATCTTCCTCGGTTGATCGAACAGTTGTAAGAACTGAGATCAGATCTGACTGTTGAAAACCAATTCTCAAGAAAACTTGAATCCGATCTTTTGAGGTTTTTATTAAAACAAGGATTTAAGAAAACTTATAAACTAAAAAAAATATATAATAAAATATCAGTAAGTAAAGTATGATTACGAAAACTTGAGTAAGGGAATCATACCTTTCGGATTGGCTTAAGAAGATTATTCATTATGGTTAATATTCTTCTTCTTGAAGACAAAATTAACTACGAAAAATCTTTACTATGAAAAAAACAAATTTCACAAAACTTACTATGAAAAACTCAACAAAGAAAATAGAAAGAACCATTACATGATTTTTAGCATGAAAAATTCATTACAAAAGTTTGAATACAAAAATCTCATTATAGAAGTCTCGGAACGAAAATTGCATTACGGAAACACCAGTATGAAATTTTCCATTCCGGAAGTTTTCAATACAAAAATTTCCATTCCAGAAGTTTTCTATACAAAAATATCCATTCTGGAAAATTTTAGTTCTGGAAATTCCCATTCTGGAAATGTTAGTTCTAAAACGTTTGAAAAATTAACTTTGGAAAAAAAATCAGTTACTCTAACAATCAAATGTACTCCCCCTATGAAAAGGAGTTTATTACTATAAGGATACTTTTTCAACAGAAAGTTAATTAAGAAGGATTACCTTATGGTTATCATTCCTAACTTCTGTTTAATGTATTAAAATCTTTCAGAAGGAAAAGATTTTGTGAAAATATTAGAAAGTTGATCTTGCATTCCGATAAACTGAAGAATGATATCTCCTTTTAGTGTGTGATCCCTAAGAAAGTGATGCCTAATATCTATGTTTTTTGCATGTGAGTGATGTGCAGGGTTCTTACTTAGGGAAATGGAACTTGTGTTATCACACAAAATTTGAGTTTTAGTAAAACTCAATCCATTTTCTGTGAGTGTGTGTTGCATCCACAATACTTGAGCACAACAACTTCCAGCTGCTACATATTCAACTTCAGCAGTGGAAAGTGCTACAGAATGTTGTTTCTTGTAGGACCAAGAAACTAATGAATCTCCTAAGAAATTACAAGTTCTAGATTTACTCTTTCTATCCATTATACATCCACCAAAGTCGGTATTAGAAAATGTTTTTAGAAAAAAATCCTTTCCAGAAGTATAAAATAATCCTAGATCCATGGATCCCTTAAGGTAGTGAAAAATTATTTTTACTGCCTTTAAGTGAGATTCCTTAGGATTGGATTGATATCTTGCAAATAATCATACTGAAAAGATTAAGACTGGTCGACTAGCTGTTAAGTAAAGTAGACTTCCTATCATACCTCTGAAAGATGTTTGACCTACTGGTTTCCCAGCTTCATCAAGATCTAAAGAGTTTGAGGTGCCAATGGTAGTACTTATACTCTTATTATTGTCCTAACCATACTTTTTGATAAGATCTTTAATATTCTTATATTGAGATATATAGATTCCTTCTGGTTTTTGAGAAATTTGAAAACCAAGGAAAAAATTTAACTCACCCATCATACACATTTCAAACTCAGATTTCATTAGACTTGAAAAAGAGTCGGTTAAAGATTGCTGAGTTGAACCAAATATAATGTCATCATAATAAATTTGAACAATGAACACATTTTTCATCTCTTTATTTATAAAAAGGGTTGGATCTGCATTTCCATTAACATAGTTATTTTGAAGCAAAATTCCAGTGAGTCTATCCTACCAGGCTCGTGGGGCTTGTTTAAGACCATACAGAGCTTTGGTAAGTCTAAAAACATGATCAGGATGTTTTGTATCTTCAAATCCAGGAGGTTGTTCAACAAAAACTTCCTCTTGGACATAACCGTTAAGAAAAGAACATTTCACATCCATTTCAAAAAGTTTAAAATTAAATAATGTTGCAAAGGCAAGTAGAATACAGATAGATTCAAGTCTAGCTACTGGAGCATAGGTTTCTTCATAGTCTATTCCCTCTTGCTGATTATAGCCTTTAGCAACAAGTCTATCTTTATTTCTTACTATGACTCTATTTTCATCACACTTGTTCCTGAATACCCACTTTACTCCAACAACAGATGTTTCCTTAGGTCTTTCAACCAAGATCCATACATTGTTCCTTTCAAATTCATTTAGTTCATCTTGCATAGCTTTGATCCAATCAACATCACCTAAAGCTTCATCAGTGCATTGTGGTTCTAATTGGGAAAGAAATGCTAGATATTCTATTTCATTTCTTAAGGAACTTCTAGTGGTTGATTTACATCACCAATGATACTATCACTGGGATGATTCATAAGAAACACCTGATTTGGGTATTGAAAAGCCTCTTCATCAACATAGGGTAGAAAGTCTTCTGGGGTAAATGTTTCAAAAGTATCTTCTTGAACATTTTCCTTATCAGAAGGATCTTCAATCAAAGGTTGACAATCAATTTTTGAAAACACATCCGAGGATGAGGACTGGGATGGTATAAAAACAAAAGGATCAGACTCATTAAATTTTGCATGTACTGTTTCTTCAACAGTACAAGTATTTTTATTAAAAACTCTATAAGCCATAGAAGTTATTGAATAACCTAAGAAAATTCCTTCATCAGATTTTGGTGTGAATTTATGTATATTATCTTTAGTATTCAGAATGAACACTTTGCAACCAAAAACTTTGAAGTATGAAAGTCTTGGTTTTCTACCATTCCATAATTCATAAGAAGTTTTATTAAGAAAAGGTCTAATCAAATCTCGATTTATAGTATAGAAAGTTGTACTTACAACTTCAGCCCAAAAATGTATAGCTATAGAATATTCACTCAACATGGTTCTAGTTATCTCTTGAAGAATTTTATTTCTTCTCTCAACTACACCATTCTACTAAGGAGTTCTAGGTGATGAAAAATTGTGAGTTGTACCTTTTCTACTACAAAAAGTTTCAAAATCAGAATTTTGAAATTCTCCTCCATGATCACTATGAATAGTTTTCAATGGAAGGTTTTTCTCATTTTTAACTTGAGCTCTAAAACTTTTGAAATAAGAAAAATCTTCATAATTCTTTTCTAGAAAATAAACCCAAGTAAATCTAGTGTAATCATCAACTAGAACAAACACATAGTATTTGCCTCCAATACTTCCAGTTTGTGTTTGAACAAAAAGATCCATGTGCACTAACTGTAATGCATCCGTTGTTGAGACTTTACCGATTTATTTAAAACTAGATATATGTTTCTTTCCATATTGACAAGGATCACAAACTTTATAAGAATCAAATCTAAGCTCTGGTATATCCTTAACTAGTTTCTTCTTAGAGAGTTTGCATAAGTTCCTACGATTACAGTGACCTAGTCTTCTATGCCATAACCAGGATTTATCTTCCATTGCGCTTAGGAAAGGTAAATCTTGGCTCCTGAGGTCTTCTAAATTTAAGGTGTAAAACTTCTCATGCCTATTGGCCGAGAGAATAAATTCTTCCTTGGAATTTTGAACTAAGAACTTATAATTCCTAAAATTCATAAGGTAACCTTCATCACATAACTTACTTATGATAATGAGGTTGTGCTTAAGACCTTTAACAAAAAGAACATTTGAAATCAAAGTTTTACCTAGAAGAACAATATTATTAATACCAACAATCTCTCCCTTAGCATTGTCTCCGAAAGTTACCTTTCCCCCTTTCGTTTTGATAATCTTTTCAAAATAGCTTTTATTACCAGTCATGTGCCGAGAACATCCACTATCCATGTACCATGTGTTGCTACTGGTACTCTCTTTATTTTCCTAAAATCAAGAAGAGAATTAGACTTTCGGAATCCAAACTTGTTTGGATCCGAGATTTCCAGATAACAAACTTTTAGGTACCCACATCTTCTTTGAGAAATATGCCTTTTGAAAACCTAATGATTGGGTTTTGTTTAAGGAAAAATTCTTTGCCTAATGACCACCACATTGACACTTGGTACAAAATGGGGCACTTTGAGGAACAAAATAATTGTTACTAAAAGTTGGTTGTGCATGGTGTTGACACTCCTTTCGTCACAGAATATAAAGATCGGAAAAGGGGAATATCTAAGCAAAAAGTGATTCATCCTTTAAAGAAACATCAAAAATAGACAAAGGGATGAACAAGGAGAACATTGCCCATAGGTCGCGCAAGTTCCCTCATGGTCGCGCAAGTACACTTGCGCGCCGACTAGTGGTCATGCAAGTACTTGCGCGACACCTTATGGTCGTGCAAGTGACTTGCGCGACCTAAGTGATAACCGCCCGGTAACCGCCCGGTAACCGCCCAGGGTCTTCTTTCGCCTATAAATAGACCCTGTGGGCCCCCCATTCGAGAGGATCTTTTTCCAGAAACTCAGATTGAACCTCTCGACGCCCAAGTCTCTTCTCAAAGCTTCCGGAACACTTATAAGGTAATTTCTTACCTAGAATGGAAGATCTAAAGAGAAGAAAGAAGGCCTAAGTGTTGAAACTTATCAACACTTGCGCGCCGACTAGTGGTCGTGCAAGTACTTGCGCGACGCCTTATGGTCGTGCAAGTGACTTGCGCGACCTAAGTGGTAACCGCCCGGTAACCGCCCAGGGTCTTTTCCTGCCTATAAATAGACCTTGTGGGCCCCTCATTCGAGAGGATCTTTTTCCAGAAACTCGGATTGAAGCTCTCGACGCCCAAGTCTCTTCTCAAAGCTTCCGGAACACTTCTAAGGTAATTTCTTACCTAGAATGGAAGATCTAAAGAGAAAAAAGAAGGCCTAAGTGTTGAAACTTATCAACACTTGCGCGCCGACTTATTTCCTTCAATATAACTTGCGTGTCCCTTTTTTGGAAGAACCTCAAGAGGATTCTAAAGGGTTTAAAAAAGAGTCGCTCAAATATTTCAATGCTGGTTGAAAATCGCGCAAGTACACCATGTGTCGCGCAGGTATACCTACGCGACCAAAACTTGCGCGCCCATGGAAGACTTGCGCGCCTTTCAAGACTTGCGCACCCCTACCTTTTTGGGTGCCCATCTTGCCCATTTTACCCCTCTTAAGCCATTACACCTTTCCATTTCAAGATTCAGTCTTCAAGACACTCTTCAAAGCCATTTATGGCATGATTTCTTGATTTGACTTCCTTATCTGAAAGGAATTCTGTGGAATATCTCTCAAAACCTAGTGATTTAAATATCCTTATGTCACTAAATATAGAGAGTTCATTCATTCAACCTCATCCTTTAAGATGAGAGAATCCTTAACTTGGTCATCCTCCTCAGGAGTAAGCCCCAACCAGAATCCTTTAACTTAGGCATCCTCCTCAAGAGTAAGCCCCAATTTCAAATTTGGGCATCCTTCTTTAGGAGTAAGCCCCAAATTCTTAAAGTTCCCAAACTTGGGTATCCTCCTCAGGAGTAAGCCCCAAACCTTAATCCCTAACCTGGGTCTCCTTTTCAGGAATAAGACTCAGTCATAATCTTGGGTTTCCTTTTCAGGAGTAAACCCCAAGCCCCCTTAAATTTCTCTTAACCAGTCCTAATTTACCCTTGATTTGGGTTTCCTTTTCAGGAGTAAAACCCAATCATAAGTCCCCTCCTAACTTGGGCATCCTCCTTAGGAGTAAGCCCCAAGATTAGAGTATTAAAATCTCCATAAAGCACATATACCTTTATGGACCCTGTTCCTGGATTTTCTCCCTAAAAGTGAATCCTAAACCTTCATCTATCTGGGCAGTCATACATACCTAAGCCCCAAACAATTTCTTATGATTGCATCTTTCATGTCACAATTGTCTAATTTTTACCAATACCTCTTGTTTCTCACACCGAGCATGCCTCACGTGAGCTTAGAGTGTAAAAGTAATTATGACATTCTTCTTTTATCCATCAATCATAAACATCATACTCCATTACTCAAACTACGTGGGTTCTGATTCCTTTTCCAAAACAAAGGATACGTAGGTAGCCCATTTATGGGTTCGATCCCAACTTTGAAATAATCCCTGACCTTCTGAATGATGATAAACTTCAAGTGCCCCACTGAGTGGCTTTAAAACCAGCCTGGTCATCATAATGACCAAGAGACTTTTTATATAAATGTTTTGAAGGATACCATTGACCAAGAATCTCTAAACAGATATAGATGATTCTCTATTGATGAAGAACCTCGAATACATATAAAAGATTCTATAAATTTCTTGCATATTTAATCATTGATTGTTAAAACTAAAGGAAATCACATTTTATACTTGGTTATGTAATAAGGATTCATGAACATAACTTAAATCTATAAAGAGTGTCCCGGAGTAGACAATAATTCCCCTCAAAAAGGTGTGATGAGTCCGACCTCCCATCCTCTCGACCAATGGAAATTCCTAAGCCTCATTAGTCCACAAGCTAATGAGCGCCTACCTTTGGAAAGTGGGTCCAAACGGATGTGGAATCATTGGATGTTTCCGGTTCTACGAACAAACCTGCTAGAAACCGATCGGAACGTTTGAATCTCCCATCCAGGAGGACATCCCCGAAATCCGTCGAGGAAACAAAAATGGTGAACCCGACGTGAATCCTTAAACAAGTTAAAGTGATGTTCTTCTTATTTGTTAGGCCCCTTGGGCCAACAAAGCAATCATTGACATGTGCTCATCCAAAAGATGCAGTGACCGGATTCATCTTGATTATGTTTGTTATATGGAACATGCACTCTTTTCTCAAGATCTTCTGCAAAATGGCTTTCCTTAAATTCACCCCTATGAATACTGCTGCTGTGAACACCTCTACTGTGAGGTCTGCTGCTGTGAAAACCAATGCTGCTACTCCTGCTGGAATGTCATCCGCTCTTAGGATGGCATCACCAACTCAGCCTCTTCAACGCTGGGTTTCTAATGCATTGGTTAAGGAGTACCGTCGCAACGGTACTATCCCAACTCTGGAGGCCGCTCGTCAAGCCCTCCAAGTTAACAACTCTACCTGGTCATCCGGACAACGGCGGCCAGCGATAAAGAAGCAGGCGGTGCTGACTGCCGTCTCCAACCGTTTCGGGTCGTTATCCCCGGAACACAATTTCATTTCACTCCCTTACTCTGAGGAAGTGAATGAGTAGGTCCCGCAGGACCTTAATTCAAAAAGACAGGAGTCCTTCTCAAGGGATCCCATCAACAATCGCCGCCAGACTCGTGCGGTAGTGCGCCCTCAACATGATGAGGGTACCGACTCCAGGCATTCAGCTCAGGTTCCTCGAACCCGAGCAGGCAAGATGAACCGCCAGAGACGGAATCCAGTGAACAATGGGCAGGTTGTCATCCCTGCCATCTCCGGAGAAGTCCACCAACCTAACTTGGTGGCAAACAACGAGCAGGCACACACACCTGCACGTTTTAATTCCGTTGTCCAGCAGACTCGTCTGGCAGCATCAAGCCAATCCAGCCAGGCAATTCAGGCGGAGTACTGTAGGCAGGAACATACACCTGCTTATACATCACCAGTTAGTCAGCAGGCTCGTCTGACTACATATGATGGATCTCGTCAACTGCGTTTGGTGAAGTGTAATCAGCAGGCACATACACCTGCTAATACTAATCAAGCCTACCAACAGTCTCACTTGGTAGCGCACGGAGAAGTCAGTCGGAAAGTCCCGACGACAAACAGGAGGCAGACTCAACTCTCTGCCTCCACACTTGAGTACTGTCAGGATTCACTGATAGGAAAAGGAGGACAGGAGAAGGCACATACACCTACTCCAAGCCCGGAATGGACGTATATCCCCGTTCCGGCGGCTGAAGTCACCAAACATATTTTGTCAATGGTGAAAGAGAAGAAGCAAATTCCTGCTCATATTCTGGATGCTTTCCAGGATATCATAACAGCTTCAGCATCATCACAGGGACAGACACATAAATATATCCCTAGCAGTGGAGTGACACATCAACGATTCACTCCAGAACAGACACACACATATGTTCCAGTCCAAGAGGGTTATGGGGCATACTCCCCCATATCAAACGGACAACCAAGTCAGGCACATACACCTGATTTGAGTGGAGATCGTCAGCCTAACCTGACCATATTTCCTAATCAGGCACATACACCTGCTCAGAGTAACCACTTTCGTCAACAAGTGGTTTCTAATGTGAGTAAGAAGGCATCTAAGAAAAAGATCCACCCAGCACAGTCAGGAGATCAAAGGCCAATCTGCAACAAGGCCTTGCTCGATGCTGGAGTTCTTGAAGCCCTCAGACATTTATCTGTCAGAATTCAAGATTCTAATCCCTCAGTTCTCAATAATGAGAACATTAATTTTGAAGGTCTTCAACAGACACTTCCTCATGAAGGCTTGCTTCATGAAAGTTCGGTCAATCTTGAAGTTTCTTCTTCAGATGAGAGCCACCGGAACCCTTTGTGTGGTCATAAGACCAAGGAGCAAGAGATTTCATCTTTTGTTGTAACCCATCATGACGGTCCTCCTGATGGTGATGAACTTTGCTGGGAAAGTCCTCTCCGCAGTAGTGATTCGCGTTGTCTCGAAATTTCTTCAGAAGGCAATGTAGTGACGAGAAAGCCCCCCTATCTCGAGGCACTTGAAAACGTAAAACCAGTCATGTATGATGCTTTACTATCAGCAGGTGAAACTCTTTCTCCATCAGAAGATAGCCTGGGGTTCAGGTTATTCTCCGAACCATCCCTGGGTCATTCAACTTCCAGCATGAATAGTGATATCTCTACCAATCTTGTTGAATCCGATGAAGCAACAAGGAAACACCAACTCTGGTCCAAACAGGTAGAAGAATCTTCATTTAATGATAAAGAGGAAATGTCGAACATGAGAAAAAACTGGCAAAAGGTGAAGTACCAGTCATGTTTTGGCCTTTGGCTGACTCCCAGTACGACATTACAAAGATGTTGACGGATGATGGAATCCATGATATTCGTCTCAACATATGGAAGACTATTTGTCAATTGAAGAAGAAAGTATTATCTTACAGTGATTATGAAAATCATATTAAGATAATAGAAGGGTTACAACGCCAGATTGATTTGGCATCTCTATCAGTCTCTCGGTGTCCGAAGGCTGAAAAGAAACAAAGAACCCTTCAACGTTCATGCCTTGGTGCACTAAGAAAATTGCGTCAGTTAATTTCCAATGCTCCATCAGATGTTCATATCAGAGGATGGGGTGTTCACGGAGCACTACATTTCACAGTGCTTTCCAGTCAGCAAAGCCCGCCGAAAATGGTCTCATGCAATGTTATTGTCCATGGCCGGCCACAGTCAATGGGCTTTGTTCATAATCAAAAGCTTGCTCAAGAACAGGCTTCAACTAGTTCCTCTCAAAATCAAGTATATAGAGAACAAGTTGTTGAATTTCTCCTACATCAAGCAGGCGAGAATATTGCACAAGCCTCTCGTCTGGAGAAAACACGTCATCAAATGACAGAAGTTTCGGAAATCATCCAACGATCTGTTGAACCAGGTGATAAAAGTGGATACAGGTTAATGCATCCAGCTAATTTACGAACTAAGATTCGCAAGATCAAGAGAGATTTTAAGAATATCTCAGACATAGCATGTCAAGAGACACCCCAGCTTGTCAGGCTGGGGACTTCTCTAACCCAACCCTCATAGTCAACAAATGGGATTTGAGGAGTTGAGCGGAAACAGCAGGAACATCCTCAGTCCACCGGACTGGGGACTTTTTCAAATCCTCAATCCCTCCCTCAGAGAAAATCAGTATTCTCTCGATTAGGGAATAAGCCTCAAGAGGAACGAAGAGCCAAGCTATCAGGAGATTCTCTCCAAGTGACGGTTCTCCAAGAAGTTCCTGAGGGATCAAGTCAACGGAATGCCATGTCTCATCATGGACATAGAAGAAGACAATATCACAGAAATGCGGATATAAAGGATTCCATGCAATATGCATCCATTAATGTCATCAATGCCGTTGCTGCTGATTCACCAGATGAGGCTCAATTAGAGGGATCAGATGAAGAGGTTCCTGCTCAAGAAGTTGCGCACACAGACTTAAATGAAGAAGGTGTGCGCACACGTAATCAAAGGCTTACCCAAAATCTGGGTATTCCTTCAAGTAACCCACTTCCCCCTCTCCGAGAAAGATCCAATAAGGGGAAAGGAAATAATCAGGTTACTTCTCACCCTTCCTCTGAAAGAGGTCAATCGCTCTCATTAGAGCAAAGGTTTGCACAACAGGAGGAAGAAAAGAAACAATTAATAAGGTTGAATGCAGAACTACTTCAAAGTAGTCTTCTTCTTAATAATGCTGAAGTCCGACAGTCGAAGGAATTTTTTATAACTACTGAGATGGATCAGGAATATCCTCCTTTATCAGTACACCCTCAGAGGTCTAATCCTACGGGTCAAACGCAACAACGGTTGGCAGCACTACCATCAGTTGCAGCACCAACCACCACGTCTGTCCAAGTTCCATTTATTGCACCTACTCAAAACCAAGTTCAACCTGATGTTTCTCAAAAGTTAATAACTACTATTGAGTCATTAACAGCTCGGTTAGAAACTATGGAAGGAAAACGGGCACAAGTTCAACCTGAAAAGAAAGTTTACCCTGAATGGGTAGATTCAATTTCTCCTCCATCCAGTTTTGGAAACCCTGTTTTCCCTACTTTCAATGGATCAGGAGACCCTGAACAACATTTGACGCATTACGTGTCTTGTTGTGATCCTATGATGGGAACTCCAGAGCAGCAAGAAGCAGTGAAACTCAGATGCTTCATGCGAACCTTGCAAGGACCAGATTTTTTCTGGTATACAAGCTTGCAATCCCGGTCAGTCATCGGATGGGAGGATCTTCGTCAAAAATTCCTTCTTCAGTTTAGCTCAACTTTTCCAAAAACGACAGTTTTCGATCTTACAAACTGTAAGCAAAGGGAGAATGAAAGAGTCTCTGATTTCATTGCTCGTTGGAAGGGATTAACGTATTCCTTGAGTTTAGCACTCCCTCAGGAGGAATTGTTGCCAATCTGTGTGGCAAATTTGCGTGACGAATTACGCACGTCATTGATCCCTGTGAAATAAACATGAGGGTTTCGAGACCTTACTTCAATCGCTCAGCAGATTGAAGATTCCCTTATACAGGCTAAGGTTAAATCTCGTATAATTCCATCAGCTCCAGGAAGAAGAATGGGTAAAGCAGAAACTGCTACAGTTATGCTTAAACAAGCACATGTACCTATATCTACTTCAAAACCTTCATCTTCTCGAAGGACTCCACCTCCTGAACGCCAACAACAAAGGCCGTTTCGTCGAAATGATCAAAGAGATCAACGACGAAAACAATTTGAGGATATGAAGAGTAAAACATACTCTTTCCGAAGTGAGAAGTTCCTGGTTACTTCATTTCAGCTCTAGAATATAATTTGGTTCAATTACCAGTGCCGAAGAGGCCAAACATGGAAGGAGATGAAGACCGTCCCAATTATTGTCCCTTTCATCAAATGTTGGGGCATCCCATCCAGGAGTGTTTTGTCTTTAAAGACCTCCTACAAAAGATGGTCGACTTGGGACAAGTCAAATTGAAGGGTTCTTCAGCTCATGTAGCGTGTATTACCGCTACAGATCCAGAGGAAGGAGGCGAGTGGCCGGAAGTCAAAAGCAAAAATGCGAAAAAATATGATGATTGGATGGTCAGAAAGACAATCAATCGGACCCATTCCATTTTGCGAACACAATTGAAGAAGCCAATTGTGTCTCCTACAAAAGCTGCAGTAAAGCCTCCATCAAAAAACAAATCCTCAAAAGGGCAGCGCAATTCAAAGAAGAAAGAGGAATCAGGAGAAGATGAGTATGTAGCAAAGCCTAAATTGTCTTTGACTCTGGAAGATTTCATGCCATCTACTTCAAAGCCACGGGCACCGTCCCACCAAACAGCACAGCCTAAACAGGCTAACCAGGCAGAATCTTTATCAGATGAAGAGTTAATCTTTGGTTCTGTTTAATCTCAATGGATGGAGAACTCATCACGACTCCAACCAATGCCAGATTTCTGAAGAAGTATTTTGTATAAACACAAAATATTGTTCCCAGAGCCAAAATAGTCACATTGGTTCATATTTTGTCCGATATGACATTAAACTATATTATGTCCTATCTACATGACATTAAACTGTACAGAAGTTCCATATTTTGTCCGAGATGACATTAAACTATATTGTGTCCTAGAAACATGACATTAAACTGTGTGGAACTTCCAACGTCAAGCATGACGATAAACTGTAAAAAGTCCCAAGAACTGATATCCTCGTATTGGTTCACCTTAGTCCTAGCTACATGACTTTAAAATGTACAGCACCAGTTCGTCCTTGCTATATGATGTTAAACTATACAGAAATGGTCCAGTATGACTTTAAACTGCAACTTCGTCCCACGCAACATTAAACTGTGAAAAAGTTCCCTAAACCGTCCAGCATGACCTTAAACTGCATCATCCCTGGTCCATGTATATGACTATAAACTATTTGAAAATCCTTTATGTCCAGCAAGACGTTAAACTGTGACGTCCTAACTACATGACGCTAAACTGTATAAAAGTACCTCACGTCCGGAAAGACGTTAAACTATATAATCTCAAAAGTCCAGTATGACATTAAACTGCACCATTCACGGTCCATGCATATGACCTTAAACTATTCGCACTTTCGTCCGACATGACGTTAAAATGGTACACTCTTTTGTCCTTACTGCATGACATTAAACTGCACAGTCCCCCTTTCGTCCAATATGACGTTAAACTATTTTGTCCCCATCGTCCTAACTACATGACGCTAAACTGTACAGAAAGTCCTTGATATGTCCTACATGACATTAAATTGTTATTCTGTCCCTGCTACATCACACTAAATTGTGCAGCACCAATAGTCCTAACTGCAAGACTTTAAACTGCATAGTCCCTTTTTTATGTCCTACATGACATTAAACTGTGCATCGTTAAGGCTGTTATTACCTCTTGTTTCTAACACCGAGTATGACTCACGTGAGCTTAGAGCGAACAGCAACCATAACACTACCTTTGGGCCACTAACCATGTATAAGTCCCAACAACATTTTTTATTTAGATCATTGTTCACAAGAAAAACTTGATCATTAATTCATTCTTTAATTGAACTACACGGACTTTGATCCTTGCCCTCCAGGCTGGGTATGTAGGCAACCTCCCAGGGTTCAAGCCCAAAAACAATCTCTTCACATCGGTTCACCACCATCTCATATGATGTTGATTTGTGAAACTGCCCCTAGAATCAATATCTTTACATTGATTCACTTTCGTCCTTGTTATATGACGTTAAACTATACAACACTTTTGTCCGGTACGACAATAAACTACAATATTCTTTGATTTCCTCATTTGAGAAGGAACCATTATTGACATTGATTTTTTCAATCATGTTTCATTTCAAAAGACTACATGCATACATGGTAATGCCTAAACTTTTTATCTTAGGTTAAACCATCATTGCACTAAAGTCCCCTTTCACCCTTCACATGTAAGAACCCAATTTGTACAAAGGGTAGTCCTAGAACTACGTGGACTTGATTCCCATCCTTATGGGATACGTAGGAACATTCGAGTATCCCTCAAATCCAGTCCCAAGTCTTTTGGGCCTAACCCCAAATTTCACTTTCAGTCCCTTGGATGAAAAGTCCTCATGAAAACACACACTGTGTATTCATTATTATGGTCCGAATTCTATGACCCTAAACTATGATTTCTCATACTTTCGTCCTGCACGACGTTAAACTGAATTTCAAGAACTACGTATGGCTTGATTCTCATTCTTATGAGATACGTAGTGAAGTCCAAATTTCAATTCAGGACCCAGCCACAACATGATTATGGTTTTCATTGACCTATGTATCTCTATATACATTGGACAATACCCATCTTTATGTTTTATAATCCTAACCTTAAATATTTTCAGATCTTCATAACCCTTTTCATGAATTCTAATCACAAAAATGTCAAACTTCTGAGAATTCTTTTGCCTGACTATGCAGCATGTGCCCATAGGTGGCCTTGCATAAATAGTCCACATAACAGACTTTTCAGCCGAAAGATGCTATTTATTTGACCATGCAGCCAATGCCTTTAGGTGGCCCTGCATATTTCAACCCCCTAACGGGTTTTGTTAAATAATAGTAACTTCATTCTTGGGAAGAATGCCTCTTTTTTCCTTATTTGTCTTAAACGACAGTATGTAGGGATCCACAAAAAATAGCCATCCTTAACATATTTGTCCCATATCCTTTTTCATGATCTGAAAGTATTCAAGTCTATGGTTTATTCTTCTTCCCTACATTTGTGTCAGACCTTCGTAGGAGTGATGTTCATACAGTTCTTTGATACTCTTGTTTGGAAATATCTTCTCCATATTCAAGTACCTCTTTCCATACAACAAACTCTATACTTTAGAAAATTTGAATCTCCATAAACTTTCACTGGCTTTTAGCACTAGGAAAGTAAATTTCTGGGAGTTCTTTTGCCTGACTATGCAGCACGTGCCCATAGGTGGCCTTGCATAAATAGTCCACATAATAGACTTGTCAGCCAAAAGATGCTATTTATTTAACCATGCAGCAAATGCCCTTAGGTGGCCCTGCATATTTCAACCCCCTAACGGGTTTTGTTAAATAATAGTAACTTCATTCTTGGAAACTACTTCTTCTAATGCCTTTTAGCTCTTTTTCATATCATTCCTCAGATTCAAATATTCTTAAGCCATAGTTTACATTTTTTCTCTCATACTTGAGTATGGTAATATGTTTTCAGATAAATTGTCAAGGAATTGAATTAATTTTAATCCATTTCGGTCAAAGCTATTTCGACCTTAAACATTAGCCCCTTTATGTCCGGCATGCATGACTTTAAACTACCCACAAAAGACAAAGGAACTCTGAATAAAAGTCAAGTTCCAGCACACTTGTGCGCTACCTTCTGCGCACTGAAGACTTGAAAACCATGTTTTCCTTTGGATGTCTTTGATTTCCTCAGAGTCAAATCCTAATTTCTCTCCGGATCCAACTCTGAGGGGGGACTTTTGTTGACACTCCTTTCGTCACAGAATATAAAGATCGGAAAAGGGGAATATCTAAGAAATAAGTGATTCATCCTTTGAAGAAACATCAGAAATCGACAAAGGGATGAACAAGGAGAACATTGCCCATAGGTCGTGCAAGTTCCCTCATGGTCGCGCAAGTACACTTGCGCGCCGACTAGTGGTCGTGCAAGTACTTGCGCGACGCCTTATGGTCGTGCAAGTGACTTGCGCGACCTAAGTGATAACCGCCCGGTAACCGCCCAGGGTCTTCTTTTGCCTATAAATAGACCCTTTGGGCCCCCCATTCGAGAGGATCTTTTTCCGGAAACTCGGATTGAAGCTCTCGACGCCCAAGTCTCTTCTCAAAGCATCCGGAACACTTCTAAGGTAATTTCTTACCTAGAATGGAAGATATAAAGAGAAGAAAAAAGGCCTATGTGATGAAACTTATCAACACTTGCGCGCCGACTAGTGGTCGTGCAAGTACTTGCGCGACGCCTTATGGTCGTGCAAGTGACTTGCGCGACCTAAGTGGTAACCTCCCGGTAACCGCCCAGGGTCTTCTCCTGCCTATAAATAGACCCTGTGGGCCCCCCATTCGGGAGGATCTTTTTCCAGAAACTCGGATTGAAGCTCTCGACGCCCAAGTCTCTTCTCAAAGCTTCTGGAACACTTCTAAGGTAATTTCTTACCTAGAATGGAAGATCTAAAGAGAAGAAAGAAAGCCTAAGTGTTGAAACTTATCAACACTTGCGTGCTGACTTATTTCCTTCAATATAACTTGCGCGTCACTTTTCTGGAAGAACCTCAAGAGGATTTGATAGGGTTTAAAAAAGAGTCGCTCAAATATTTCAATGCTGGTTGAAAATCGCGCAAGTACACCATGTGTCGCGCAGGTATACCTGCGCGACCAAAACTTGCGCGCCCACAGAAGACTTGCGCGCCTTTCAAGACTTGCGCGCCCCTACCTTTTTGGGTGCCCATATTGCCCATTTTACCCCTCTTAAGCCATTACACCTTTCCTTTTCAAGATTCAGTCTTCAAGACACTCTTCAAAGCCATTTATGGCATGATTTCTTGATTTGACTTCCTTATCTGAAAGGAATTCTGCGGAATATCTCTCAAAACCTAGTGATATAAATATCCTTATGTCACTAAATATAGAGAGTTCATTCATTCAACCTCATCCTTTAAGATGATAGAATCCTTAACTTGGGCATCCTCCTCAGGAGTAAGCCCCAATCATAATCCTTTAACTTGGGCATCCTCCTCAGGAGTAGGCCCCAATTTCAAATCTGGGCATCCTTATTTAGGAGTAAGCCACAAATTCTTAAAGTTCCCAAACTTGGGCATCCTCCTCAGGAGTAAGCCCCAAACCTTAATCCCTAACCTGGGTCTCCTTTTCAGGAATAAGACTCAGTCATAATCTTGGGTTTCCTTTTCAGGAGTAAACCCCAAGCCCCCTTAAATTTCTCTTAACCAGTCCTAATTTACCCTTGATTTGGGTTTCCTTTTCAGGAGTAAAACCCAATCATAAGTCCCCTCCTAACTTGGGCATCCTCCTTAGGAGTAAGCCCCAAGATTAGAGTATTCAAATCTCCATAAAGCACATATACCTTTATGGACCCTGTTCCTGGATTTTCTCCCTAAAAGTAAATCCTAAACCTTCATCTATCTGGGCAGTCATACATACCTAAGCCCCAAACAATTTCTTATGATTGCATCTTTCATGGCACAATTGTCTAATTTTTACCAATACCTCTTGTTTCTCACACCGAGCATGACTCACGTGAGCTTAGAGTGTAAAACTAATTATGACATTCTTCATTGAGCCATCAATCATAAACATCATACTCCATTACTCGAACTACGTGGGTTCTGATTCCTTTTCCAAAACAAAGGATACGTAGGTAGCCCATTTATGGGTTCGATCCCAACTTTGAAATAATCCCTGTCCTTCTGAATGACGATAAACTTCAAGTTCCCCACTGAGTGGCTTTAAAACCAGCCTGGTCATCATAATGACCAAGAGACTTTTTATATAAATGTTTTGAAGGATACCATTGACCAAGAATCTCTAAACAGATATAGATGATTCTATATTGATGAAGAACCTCAAATACATATAAAAGATTCTCTAAATTTC
Source organism: Viscum album (assembly GCA_963277665.1). Lineage (NCBI taxonomy): Eukaryota > Viridiplantae > Streptophyta > Magnoliopsida > Santalales > Viscaceae > Viscum > Viscum album. The sequence goes on from OY728125.1 coordinate 1,061,082,993, forward strand.
TTGCATATTTAATCATTGATTGTTAAAACTAAAGGAAAGAACATTTTATACTTGGTAATGTAATAAGGATTCACGAACATAACTTAAATCTATAAAGAGAGTCCCGGAGTAGACAATAATTCCCCTCAAAAAGGTGTGATGAGTCCGACCTCCCATCCTCTCGACCAATGCAAATTCCTAAGCCTCATCAGTCCACAAGATAATGAGCGCCTACCTTTGGAAAGTGGGTCCAAACGGATGTGGAATCATTGGATGTTTCCGGTTCTACGAACAAACCCGCTAGAAAACGATCGGAACGTTTGAATCTCCCGTCCAGGAGGTCATCCCCGAAATCCGTCGAGGAAACACATGGGTATAACCAAATCTGGATTTATTTCTTAAAGGTCGTATTTGGGAATACATTTTATCAAAATTTTCCTTTCCATGGGTAAAGTTTGATAAACATTTCTTTAAGGAAAAAATTTCGGACTTGAGTTTTATAACCATGTTTTTATCCCCAAAATCATTATTTTTAGAACTAGGGCTAGGCTCGAAAACATTTTTCTTAGAAATTACTTTTTCTAACTCTTTAGAAAGGTTTTTCTTCTCAGAACATACTTCCTCAAGATTTTTTGAAATACTTTCAAAATGATCATTTTTTCTATCAAGATCTTTAGAAAGATCTGATATTTCTTTCATAAGAATATTATTCCTAGAGTTTGCCTTATCGAGTTTCTTATTGAGTTTAGAATTCTCAATCTCAAGAAGTTCAGGAAACCTAGAAACTTATTCATAGGTAGGTAAAGTATTTTCTTCATCAGAAGAGGATTATTCATTAAAAGAGTTATAATACTTACTATCATTAGAATTTAAAGAAACATTGGTTAATGATTCATCATTTCGTACCTTAGCCATAAAACAATGATTGTCAATAGGTTGTCTGGCTATAAGAACAAGATTCTTCTGTCCTGAAGATTCATAATTAGAAGATTCATCTGAAGAGTCACCACCACTGGCACTCTAGGTGTCATTTGCATTCAAAACTTTATTCGCTTTGGATTTATAATACTTCTTTTTGTTCCTGTCTGAATGAATTTCTTTCCTTTCTTTCTTTTTGAGCAAAGGGTAATCTAGTCTAATATGTCCAGTTCTCTTGCATTCATAACATGTGACTTCTCCATCTTTCTTATCTTTCCTTTCCTTTTTCTTATAATTGGATTGGAAATTTCTCTGACCATCTATCTTGGTCATCCTTCGAGCAAGATTTGCTAACTCATTTTCAGAGACTTCACTCTCACTAGATTCGGATTGGAAAATAACTTTCTTAGACTTGGATCCGGTTACTCTCTCAGGAGTATTAGCTTTCATTTGATTTGATGTTGTTGTAAAAGCAACAGTACCATTTCCATTCTTCTTTTTAATGTTATCAGCATCTCTCTTCATTATTGTCTCATGTTGAATAAGAGTTATGAATAACTCATCAAGAGAAATTTGAGTGACCTTCCTATTCTCATCTATAGTAGTTCTCTTGGATTCCCACTCATTGGGAATAATATCAATTATCTTATCCACAAGTGCTTCATCATCTAAACCTTTCTCTCCCATAGACTGTAAATTGTTGACTATAGTCATAGATCTCTGTTTAACTTTACATATTGGTTCACCATAAGGAAAATTGAAACCATGGTATTAAGCTCTAAGCATAGATCTCCTAGTCTCAATCACTTTAGAAGTTCCAAAGTGTGTAACTTCTAACTTCTCTAGATACAATTAGCTGCTTCACAAGAAGAAATTTGGCTATATATATTTCTAGTCATTGAACAAAGTAAAGTATTGCGTACCTTATAATTGATTTGATACTCTTTCTTTTCCTGGTTAGTGAAAGTTCTAACTTCCTTATCAGGAATTTTATAATCTCCAGTAAGCATAACAAAGTTGTCAACTCCAGTATTGATAAAAAAAGCCTTCATTCTATCTCTCCAGTACTCATAGTCATTACCGTCAAATATTGGTGGTCTTGTAGGATTTATATTATCAATGGAACCAACATTAACCCCTGCCATACTTAAAATAACCTTCGCCACACAAAATTGTTAGTAGAAAAAGTTTGTAATAACAAAGTTCGGAATGACAATGTTTGGAATGACAAAGTTCGGAATGACAAAGTTCAGAATGACAAAGTTCGGAATGACAAAGTTCTTTCTAAGAAAGTATGAAGAAAAGAGGAAAAAGAGCAAGAAAAACTTATACGTGAGTATAAGTATTTCAGATACCTCATCTGATACCAATTGTAGGATCGAAATAATGATGTAGATACTCAATATACAAGAGGGGGGTGAATTGTATACTTTAAAAATTTCCTTAAACAAAGGAAAGATCTAAGTTTAACAAAGTTAAACTAAGCAAATTCACAACACCTCTAACACCAATTGAAAAATCGAAATAAGAAATGAAGTTATAAACTTCATGTTCTATGTACTTGCTTAAAACTGGAAAGAGATTCCAAAAGTAGGTTCCGAAAATATGGATCCGGAAATTGAAACTTAACTAAATATTACAAAATGAGATTCTACCTTAAAGTGTATAGAATCTAAATTTATCAAAGTAAAAGTAAGGAAGTATAAGAAATTTATACTTTTCTTACAATACAATATGCAGCGGAAACAAACAAGTAGTAAAACTAAAAGTAACAAGATATAAGTCTTTTAACCCAAAGAGAAGTGTATCCAACAACCTTGGATAAAGTTCCCTTGATTTATAATTTCAAGCAAGTCTGTCTTACCCACACCAGGGTATGCCCTCGATACGAATATCGGAATCTCTGTCTTGCTATCCCCGCAAGCCCTCATCTTCAAGGTAGTTGGCAACCTCGGACTTCCTCAGCAAGGAAGCCCTCGAACTTCAAGGTAGTCGGCACCTCTGTCTTCCTATCCCCGGAAGTCCTTGAATGTAATCACCAACATTCGGAGTCGCACGAAGCAAAAACTAAACGAGCGGTTCAGTATGCACAAGGCATGAAAATATTTCTCTCTCTAGAAATCATCTTAGCAGTGTGTGGTCTCTAGATCGATCAACTTCTATGTCGTAGTGAGCTCTTACAAATGATCTCCTATTTATAGGCAAGGTTGGCCTCCTTTCCAATGGTCATATTTTCCTTAAAAATAGGAGGGACCTATACACAGGTAACTTAACCAACAGTTAGTACATAACAGAATAGACGACATCGTTTTATAAAAAAACAAGTGTAATAGAATGTACGACATCATTTTAAGTCTAACACAAAAGTTTGGAGTGAAGGTTCAGAGTGTAATCAAAATGTCAAAGAGTAGAAAAATTATAAAAGTGTAAGTAAAATGAAATTTCGGAGTCTAAATAAATTCGGAGTTTATAAAGAAAAGATGATCACATTCTGTTTAATAGGTGAATTCAGAATGAGAATTCGGAATCAGAATTCGTCATCAGAATTCTTAATGAGAATTTTTCATCAGAATTCGTAATGAGAATTCGTAATCAGGATTTGTCATTAGATTTCAATGTCGAACTTCTTAAGAGTTTGTATCCAGAATTCAGAGTAGAACTTTGTGAGAGTTCGCATCCAGAATTCAGAGCCTAAAACAGAAGGCTTCATATCAAAGTTTTAAACGATTTTGAGAATATAGAAATGAATCTGATTCTTATACTTAAGAAAAATATGGATATAGATAATGAAAATATGATAAGGATAATTTTCCTTAGAAAAGCGATCTTCCTTATAAAATCTATTTTCTTTATAAAATCTATTTTCCTTATAAATGTGATTTTCTTTATAAAAGCGGTTTTCCTTAAAAAAGTGATTTTCCTTATAAAAGCGATTTCCTTATAAAAACGATTTTCCTTAAAAAAGATATTTTCCTTATAAATGCGATTTTCCTTATAAAAGAGATTTTCCTTAAAGATAAGGTGTTTGTGATTTTCAAAACAAGAAGGAATGGAAAATTCATAAGGAAAACCTTATTGACTCAACACCATCAATATCATTGGATCTGTGTTGGTGATTTATTCATTAATATTATGTAATTGTTTATTTGAATTTAAATTAATGGAATTATTTTGGTGCAAGATGATATGACCTATTTTTATTCTTTTCATTTATTCCTTGTTTTTATTCTGATCTGGTCCAATTCAGAGGTCAATATTGGATGATTTCTCTTCAATGAATGTATGGTAAGTGCTCTATACCTTTACCTCATGGTTTATTATTAATAAGAATATTTTTTATTATGTTCAATTTCAGACATTCTATTGGTTCCAATTTAATTAATTAAATAATTGATTTGAATGAATTTGAAATTATGAGGATGAACTGTGAGTACATTTGTCGCTATTGGAGGTTTTTTCACCATCCTGGGCCACCAATGGGGTGTTCCTTTACATATTCCTTTTGTTATACCACCTCATTGGGTGTGTATGACAATGCCAATTTTAATGGGAGCCTTAATGTGAATTAAGTCAATTTTTTATGGTTGTTAGCACCTTGTATACCAATTCATTGAAAATGAAAGGAATGAATCAAACTGAATTGATTGGGAGAAGGTTAAACCTCATTTCCATGTAATTACATAATGTGAATTGATTTAATTGTTTAAATTGGAATTGTTAAATGTTTTGTATGAACTCATGGAATGTGAATGTATGTGAATGATGAATGATAATGGTTGATGAATTGAAATGGTAGTTAATGCCTTAGGTTATCTCAGTAGATCTTTATTCCATAGATTCCATGGACACTTAACCTATGGATCTTGTAATGGTATTGGATTCCATTGACCTATATGCTCCTTGGATCCTGATTTTTAGGATTACAAATCCCTTTCTTCCCCTTGGGTACGACTTGTTCTGACTCACATTGTATATGGTTTTTTGATATTCTCCTTATAATATTACAAATTAATTTCCATGTTTCCATAGAGATTATCCTAGGACTTGAAAAGGATGTCACAGTATTCTATTCATTGGATCTTGCACCTCATGGTCTAACACTTTGGATTACATGGATTAGCCATTGTGGAAACGTTTGGTTATACTGCATTAAAATGATAGATGTTATACAATAGATTAAATGGAATGGAAATTTTGTATTTTTTTCATGTTATTTTGATAGAACTTTTATGGGAATCTAGTTTCATTTGATAGACTAGATGTTGTCACACTTTTTTTATTTCTATTTACAACCACACTTGTTTTTGGGAGCTTGACCATTATTTGCAGGGAGCCTTGTTTGGATGGATTATATCACTTAATTTTATCACATATAAATTTTCCAATTAACGTTCATAACTATTATAAATATTATATATATTGAATACTTCTCAGATTTTACACATGGTAAATATATTTTATAGAAACCATTGGTGGTGGCCTACTGAGTGTTATATCACATGTTGTTTGGACCATCGTTGAATGCCTGGAAAGACTTCGTAGTTGCGGGTTGGGGTCGGGGTAAGCACCCACAGTACGATGCTCGAATTTTTCATTACATTGGAATATAGGATAATAGGATTGATCAAGACTCATGATGTTATCTAGAAATAGTCTTATGGGTTTTTTTATATCAATACATTTATTATACTGCATTTCTTTATACATGTTTTCTTGTGTTGTAGAGAAATGACATGACACGTCATATTTTTTTATGTCAACATTGGTTTGTTTTTTATATAGTATTCTAGATTTTTATATGTTTGGTATTTTTTTACATTATTCTTTTGTTATTGACTATTAATATTATACCATTATGTTATACTCTAACATGAGGGTTTAGTCTCCCCACATACACACCCTAAGCCCGCGATAAAAATCAGTGGCCTCTAGAGTATAGGTAGGTTAACTTGAGGCCTTGTGACCTATTGGCTTGGGGCACTATTGAGTGGTATCAGAGTTGGGACATTATATATTCCCACATAGACATGGATCAGATTAATTAATGACTCTTTTCTTTAATAAATTTGATGTTTTCCTTCTCTCAAGAAGATCTATTTCAATTTTTATTAAGTGACTTATTTTTTGAAATGAGGAGATTTAAGGAGAGAAGAATAAAAGTTTAGTAGTGAAACATAATAAGATGAATTAAATTCATTCCCATACTTATATATTTGGTTTTAATACCAATTAAGGGGGAGAAGAAAACACTTACATTGAAAATGATTTGGGTTTTGAAAAAAAAACTAATGGGGGATATTGAAGAACCCAAATTTATTGAAGTAATATTTGTGTTGTAATTTTTTCCAATGTGTTTATTTGACAAAAATTAAATGTGTCAATGATTTAAGGATGGAGTCCTATAATTGAATAAATATATATAATTATTCATAAGTTGGAATGGTTTTTTTTGATATAAAGAGTTTCTTTAAATAAAGAAAAATTAAATGTGACGATTGTGGAACTGATATGTAGTTCAAAACTTTTGTTTCGGTGGTTCTGTGAATTGAAAAAATGTTTACAACATTAAAATAAGTGTAAATACTTTTAACTTATTTTTAAATTACAAAATAAAAGAAATAAAAATTTTAGTGATTCTTAGATATAGTGATGATTGTAATATGTCTTGTCTTTCCATGTTTTTTAGGTAACATTTTATGATGGCCTTTAATTTAAAACAAATATAGTTCCAACCAACAAGCCAATGGATCCAGGTGCACCACTACTTAGGTGGGCACTAGGATTAACCATAGTCATTGACCAACATAAATATTATAAGAGAATGTGTGGAGTGTAAGTTAGTGGTGATCCACCATGTGAGGAAGAACAAAGGTTGATCAAGGTGATGGCATGAGGTGGTGCCAGTGAGTAGTGGGAGAAGACCAGCAACCATTTTTGGCCAGCTATTGCAGTGCCTTCAATTATAAGGGAGTACAGAATTGGGGTTCGAATCGATGTGGGATTCAAGTTCTGGGAAAACGTTTTATCAATATTAAAAAATATGTAATGATCGAGGACCATGATATCTATTATATCTAAGTCATTAGATCGACCTTGATGCGACATATTTAACCTCACTCATTTGAGAGCTTCGGTTCACTGAGCTTACTTCATGCTACATCGACTAATCAATTGAACCAAAGCTTCTGATCACCATTTTAAAGTCATGATGATATTTAAAATATAGGTACAACATGAAACATTATTTTCATTATTAAATGAATATCAAATATAATAAAACATAAATGATGAAAAAAATGGTTTTTTAAAAATGAGAATTTCTTTAGGATCATGGTTTGTTGCAACAGGTGTCTCTCTGTGTTCTTCGGATCATAGAGTAAGTGGTCATTTTTTTTATAAACACCTTAGACTCCATTCATTTTCTATAAAAGTTCATCACACCAACAGAGAGATATTTTTTAGAAAGAAACAATGCCTTATAAGTGATCGGAATTTGAAAAGTGGGTTATATGTGCCCAAGCTATGACTGTTACATCCTACACATTCTCATGATGTTTTTGATTCTATGATCCAGTGTATCATTGACAGTGTATTTTGTAAAGTACAATTGAATCGCATATATTTTTATATGAAGAAGATATACATCAATACTATGTATAATTTCATATTTAATCTTAGAAAGAATAATAATTGTGTTACACTCGTGCAAAAATAGACTAAGGTTTCATTTTTCTACACAGGGTTACAGTGGCATCACACATGTAGTGAAAAGAAACCGTGATGTGTTATATCTTGACGTGTTTTTTTTAATCTTTGAAAGAAACACTAAAGGTAGGTTCATAACATATACATTATATACGAAGGATTTTATTACATGATACACATGCGTGATGTAAATTGAGAATATGATATTATTGATATTCACACAAGCCTGAAGTATGTTCTAAAAGAAGTATATTGATTTTGTGCCTAAATGATATATATATATATATAGAGAGAGATAGAGAAAGAGATAGAGAGAGATATTTAGTGATATTATCTATGTATTTTATGAAAGATGAAGATTCCGTGTAATTTTTATTATAATAATATTATTGTGAAATTGAAAGAAACAATGACATTACATGGTAGTGAATATGAAAAGCATATTGTAGTGTAATAGTTTCATGATTAATGAGAATATCATGCCTGAAATGATATTTATATGAAAATATAGTAGCCATTATATATTTATAAATGATACCAATTTACATTTGTATAACGTTTATAATAATATTAACAGTATTTTTCTGATCTGAAGAAGATTTTTTCAGTACAGCTGGGAAGAATGAAACCTATAGTTTATTGAGTAATATTCTGTTGTTCACTATAATATTGTAGTAAGTTGAACTATAAGTTATATCTTCTATAATTCCAAAGATTACACTGAGCTGGCATGAATATAGTGTTTTTGAATACATTCTGTGGAAGATTAATACTATCAGTTAATGTGAGAAAGCACAAAATTAATTTATTTTAGTGTCTTGAATAGGAAGATCAATTTTGTGTTGAAGTGGAATCTTGAATATTGTGTGATCTTTATCATTTTTTTAATGTTGTGATTGTAAAACTGGTGGAGTGCCAATATAAATTACACTGGTGGGATGTGAGTATAGAAATATTGATCAGATAATAGTATAATTTGGATGTCATCCACACCTACCAAACATGGTTACAAGATTATACATGAACAACCCACTTGTAATGGGTAAATGGTTTTAGTAGAGTATTTATGTCTTAGATTATCCCAAACATAGCAAGGATGTAGTCATGCACATTGGTGGAAAAACTTGTAAAAATATTGTTCCATGATTTATTTATTTTCTATCTTTTATGTGGTATAATTGTGTTTGTAAACATTAAGATCTATTTACTCTAATAGGTGATGAAGTTTGAATTAGAAAAATGTGTAAAAGTGAATAAAATAAAATTAGTATAACATGTGTACACTGATTCATCCTCCCCCAGTGTACCTACATTCACACATTAATTCATAATATATTACATAATAATACACATAATAAAGCCTATATGATTACTAGGTTTAGGTTATTTTGGACTAAGGTTCATAGAATAACATGTTGATGATGGGATACAACAACATTATTTAAAACTTCCTTAACATGATCTTAGAAATCATTGGCCCTTTAAAACTACATGGGATAACCTAGGGACATACATAAGAAAGGGGTAAGATATAAATCTAAGTAAGGGAATATAAAAGAATAATAACCCAATTAAATTATAACATGTTAGACCAAATGTATTTAAATGGAACAGAAAATAGATTATGGGAATAAACATGAATGATAAATTATGATATAGTATTGTAACATAAACGCAACATGGGAATGTGATAACATCTTAAAAATGAAATCATAAGAATAATAAAATGTTAACTACGAATTTAAAAAAACATAATGTTATTAGGATGACTTCACATTCACCATACCATGAATCTCATGACACTAAAACACTACATAATGTTTTAAGCACTCTCTAGGCATGCCCATAATAATCATATCATATACATTCATAAGTATTACACTTAGATCATATAACATAGGAATATATTTCATCGCATTTAATCCCATGATTAAGGACTATGGGTTATAAAAATGGAATTCCCCAATAAAATATTTATAGGTACATATAGGTGAATACCCTGAAGAAAAAATGGGTATGGGTCTATAATTCAAAAATGTTTGGCATGAAAAAACATGGTGAAATATCATCAGCATGACGATAGTACTTAAAGATTCATAAAATTGTTTAATGAGAGATAAAGGGATCTATAGTCACTTATAAGTATAAATTAATATATGAGGGATATGTAATATCATAATACAAAATGAAAATTTTAGAATTTTTAAGCATAAAACAATAAGGGTTCTTGAATAAAAACATGGCATGGAAAAATCACCAGACAATTTCTGTAGAATAATGGGTGTACATTAGGAATCATAGGAAGGGTTAATGAGAGTTAAATTGGTATATAATAACATGGAAATTATTAGTTAATAAGGATGGGTTTTTAAAAACACATCCCAACATAAGTAATTGGAAATAAAAAGTATAAAATGAATAAGATCCTTGAATAATGAGGATAATGGAAGGATCCCTTACCTTGAGAGGGTAATTTCAAAAGACTAGGAGGAGCGTCTTGAGAGATTGGGGAAACATAGGAGGATTCTATAGAGGTAAGGTTAGTTTAAGGACGTGATCCATGGTTTTTAGGGAGGGGTAATGGGAGATTTGGGGGGTTTATATAGTAAAAGATAGTTGAGTTCTTTATTATTTCCAAGACAGTGGTTTTGAAATCTATATAATAAAGTAATCAAAAACACAAACCATCCCAAGTATTTTTCAATTTTTTTCACTTATATGATCATTTTTCAATATTTTATAAATCCAAAGTACAAAATATATAATTTATTACCATTAATGATGTGCAAGTGAGTCATGCTTACAAGGAATTGATTTTAAAACCTTAAAATATAATTTAGGTTTTGGAGGAATTGTAATGAATTTATAAAAGTATTCAAAAGACTTAAAAATAACCTTATTTCAATGGTTAAATATATATTTGTCTGTTTAAACCAATAATATAAATTATTACATCACTTTTTGGTCATTATAATGTCACAATACACAATATATATTTATACCATATTTAATTTTTACCTAAAAATTTGACTCTAAGAAAATTATGAAAAATTAACAGTTAGATAATTTTGATGTGTTGATTTCAAAAACAAAATATATTTTATCAAAATAATTTTCAAAATATGTGAATTTTTTATTTTAAAAAAATCTATATTTATTGAAAAATTCTATTTCATTAATAATAGTTTTTTTATCCATATAACAATTAATTTTGACTTCATGAAAATTGTATTATCATTTAAACTTAATAAACATAATTTAATAGCATAATTTTATCAAAATTTCATTAATTTTGAATATTCATGAATTTAAAAAAAGAGGAATTTCTTAATTGAAATTAGTTATTACACCCAAATACAATTTGTGTTTTATCATATCAAATTAAAATATTTATCAAAATCATTTATTAATTATATACAAAGAAATAATGAAAATTATAATAGTTATTATATTTAAATTAAATTTTGATTATTAATACTATTTGGTCAATTTTTTATTATCCTAGTTAAATTATTTTTACCCTTGATTAAGTTATTTTTCTTTTACCATGGTAACAAATATTTACTACATTTACTATTCAAATTGTCCAAAAATTAACTTTAACTTATTACATACTATTAATTATGATTATTATATATATTAATTCCATTTTATAAAAATAAATTCAATGTGGTTGGTAAATTTAATTTTATATAAAACCTATAAGAGCAATGGAAAGTGATTTTTTCGAAAAATACATTTTTTAAGGAAATGAAGATTTTACTTTTAATTCATAACTTATAATCTTCACTATATGAATTTTAATTCATAATGATATATATATATGATCCATAAATTTAATTTAAATGATTCCAAATTATGGTAATTTTTACTTTTCAAAAAATTATAAATATTATTCATTTTTAAACTTATTTCAGAAAAAATGGATTTTTAAGACTAAAAATAAACTTATAATAAATTTTTTTTAAAGATAACATAAATGTAATTAATTTAATTAAAAGAAAATAAATAAAATTTATGTTAATTTAAAATAAATAATGTGAATTTTAAATTACTTAATTAATAAAAAATTATTTTTTACATTAAAAATATGCATTTTCACTTTTTAATGAAAAATAATTTTTTTTTAAAAAAAAATCAAAAACATCGCCCTATTTTTGATATGATGATTTAAAAAATTATTTTATTTTTATCAAATAAATTTTAAAATATTTCTATAAATTAATTATAATATTTTTTCACAAAAATAAATAAAAATAATTTTTTAAGATAATATATTTTTGAAGAATAAAATGAAATTATTAAAAATTGAGTGATTATTTAATAAAATTTTATAAATATATATATATTTAGTGTGAAATTTATATATATATATATATATAATAATTTAGTTAATCCTATTGAAATTTTTAAATTTTATTTATAGGTTAAAACATTTATATTTATGTAATCATTGTTTTTTTGGGTTTGGTGTTGCACATCGTATACGCTATCAAACATATTTTTATTTTTAAAAAATCGGGTTGTTACATTATTTCCCCATTTAATAATTTGTGTCCTCACAATTTGAAATTGATCTCGGTAAGAAATGTTTTGAAATTTAAAATAACTTTATTGAAAACCCACATTGTAAAAAGGGTTAATAATACATCCACTTGAAAAGAGAAAGGGAAGTATGAAGGTCATAAAATAACTAGGTTTCTATGTATGAGAACATTAGTGGGTGGTGAAAATATTGACATGAAAAAAATTAATTCCCATGAAATTATAGAGGGTGATAGAGAACACGATTATAAGAATGTAAATGACCACAAAACCATAAATCTACAATATGTGAAAAGGCCATCAATTCATAATATGACATCATTTTTGTTCAATGAATATTTTCCTATAGTTAAGGAATTTCATTCTCATCCAGACTTGGAATATTAGTAAATATACTTCCTTGAAAATTATGATTTCATCCTTTAATAAATTTGACTATAGTATCATATTTTTTTCATAATTTTGAGTACTCAATATGTATTTGTTTAGCTCTAATGAAATATAATAAGCTTCGAAAGGATCACGTAATCCCCTAAAGAAAAAAATCTATTCCTACAGTCTATAATAAATAAAAAATGTTTATAATAGAGTAATATAATACATAAAATTAATTAACCTTAATACATAAATCTATAAAGTTCAAAAAAAAAATTAATGGCATATCATATATTATTCTATTAATAAATACTCTTATATACTAAATAACACAAATAACCTTGACCTTAAAGAATGTTTTTTCCTAAAAAATTTTCCCATACCCTTCACCTTAAACATCCAAAAACTTAAGATAATTATTCCCAAATAATCCTTGATATTAAAACTAGTGGTTATATATACCTCAACCCTAATAAAACATATCCCAAAATATCCTTAATAACTACAAAATAAAAAATGCTTTGATGTGTAAATATGTTTTCTCAAAAGGTCCTTAATCATGATAAAATTACATCATATAAATCTTCAAAATATTAGACTCATACATGTCATCTCAATAGTATTTAGGTTTCCCCAACATTAAACACATATTAACAGTTATCAATCTATCATTCATGTGTTTTATAAAATATCACTTTACCAATAAATTACTTTTTTAGGTTACCAGTACCACTCAATATATGTTTCAAATCCCTAAATAAAAACTATTCTCTAAAACTCCTTAGATTTTTAAATATTCTTATTTACAAAATCTCATTAATATTGTAATTCTATTGTATAATTCTACAATAATAATCCACAAACACTTCAATCCTTACACATAAATGATTCCCATATTATAGGTCCATCCTTAGTCTTGGATTTTACCGTTAGATAGGGGAATTGACTCAGATAATGTCTATATTCCACCCATATAATACATTGAATGGAAAATGGTGTTCTCGAATGGAATTTTTTTCCATACATCATACTCTATTTTTTTGGTAACTAGTTACTCTATGTCATATTATTTCACACTTAAAACACCTTATAGTTCTTTGGTGTAATTTCCCTTAGTGTCTCTTTCCATGTTTCTAACATGCAAGAAATTTAATCATGTTTCCTTTATCAAATTTATCATATGATCTTAATTCATATTTTCTCCTCCTATTATTTTATTTCATTGGACATTAAAATATGTTCCATGTGTTAATTATGATTTTAGAAAGCAGTTTTAGAAAAATAAAAAGATGTATTATTTTAGATACCATCATTTTTGGCATCTCATTTGGGTAGTCATATCATTTCCTATCACATTCGTTGTTGAATTAGTTCTTCCTATTTCCAGATATTTTCTAGAATAAAAGTATTATTATGTATGAGTAATTTTAAACTATTAAACATTAAAATAAAAAGATAATAACATTAAATGGATAACCTATAAATGACATATATTTCTTTAACCTTTGAGTCTCAAGGCTTAAATATGAGTTATCCATGATATATTTCATAACATAGACTATTATGGAAATCATTATTCCCTTAAAAATGGTTAATAATGAGACTGTGAATTTACCAAATCATATCTATAGGTATTTTCAAACTAGGTATTCCTCAAAACCCATTTTCATGTGCCAGTTATCGATTGAGTCTATATCGATATAGGGTTTTCAAGGTTGTCACACCTAGGTACAAATTTCTAGATTCACTTGGACTTATAGTATCCAGTATGGGTTTTATTTTCTTAGAAACTAGTTACTCTATACTTTTCCAAACCTTATATATGATTTCCAATACTTATTTTTTTATCCCTAATGATTTTTCTGAATATCCTAATCCAAATCCCTAAAAATAACTAAACATTCTTATGATACCAACTATAAAGAACCTTGTCTTTATTACACATTAATTCATGATTCATTTCAAAAGAATAAAAACAATATAACCCATAAGATCAAGAAGACTAGTGTTTTCTTAATTAGGTTTTTATAATAACATCTAGAACATGGGATAAAAAATCATTATTTAAAACATCCATAATATTCTATTATAAATCATTGGTCCTCTAAAACTACATGAGATAACCTGGGGATGTACATAAGAAAGTGGTGAACTATAAATCATATACAGGTAATATAAAATAATCATGGCATGAATAAATTATTAGATGTTATACAATAAGAATTTAAATGGAACATAAAATGGGTGAGGGTTATAAACATGAAAAATAAGGAATGATATATTATGATAACATAATGGCAATATGGTAATGTTGAAAAGAAAATTTAAAAATGACATCATAAGAATAAGTCAAGGTTAAGGATAAAGAAAATATATGATAATGTGCTTATGATAACCTCCCACTCACCATACATGTCATCTCATGAGACTAGTACATTACCTAATGCATTGGAGCACTATCATTGTACATCCATCATAATCATATCATGTACACGCATAAGTGTTCCACAAAGATCATATAAACTAAATAACATATTTCATCACATTTAATCCCACAATTATGGATTTTTGGGATAAATACATTGAATTTCCAAATACATTAAGAATATTTATAACTTTTCGAATACCCTATAGTTAAAATGGGTATGGGTTTATACTTCCCAAAACATTGGCATGGGAAATCACAGTGAAATTTCGACAGCATAACGACCGAACATAAAGATTCATAAAATGATTTAATGAAATATAAAGGGGTATATCATCACATGGATGTAAAATAATTAAATTATGAATTTTATTTAAAAACATAATCCTACTTGAAATTTTTAGAATTAATATTCATAAGAAAATAAGGGTTCTTGAATAAAAATAGATCATGGAAAAATTGTATGATAATTTTGGCAGAATAACAGGGTAAATTATAAATCATGAAAAGGATTAATGAGATTGAAAGGGGTCTCTCTGTAAGGACCCAACCTTAAATATTACATAATCTTGAATTAAGTTAATAATTCACTTTGAGGATATTTTCAAGTTTAGATATTTAGAGAATTTGGTCGTAACATATATACAACAACTTAAATATAACATGTAGACACTTCTACTCAGTATATATTTTTTCCATGAAATAAAAACTCTTAAAAAAAGAAACATGTGTAGTTACATGTTTTATGAATCATGGATTTTAATTGATCCCGACCTTGACCCTGTTCCACTTTATGTCAAGTGAGAGAAATTTCAAAAACTTGGAATGAGCATGAAATGATTAATAAAGGATATGTAAATAATTAAAATTGATAGTTTTTTGAACAACTTGTAAACCGTGAATACTTAATCATAAATTAATAGATTTCATCTTAAATAAGTAGCAAAAACGTTTCACTAAATATAAGATCATTTCTTACCCTTTTTTGTAACCAAAAGATTACTATAAAGCCCATATAAAATAGTATAGAGCATATAAAGGTAACTTGGGACATAAACATACTTAAATAGAATAACCATACAGTCAACTTCCATACATATCACAAAATGGAATATCCATACGGCTGACTTTCATACCCAATTCATTGGAGGTTATAACATAACCACCCATCATTGGTTTATCACGGAACCCCATTTCATTTGTTTTATCATATATCCACTTGTCAAATGTCCAAGTACCATTATATAATTATAACACATAAAATATTGAAAATACCAACATTTCACTAATAAAATTTTATTCAAAATCACAAGAAATAGTTTTATGATATTGAAATACAAAATCCATTTCAAAAACCATTTTCAATATAAAAACACCCAAAAGGTAATAAGGTATTTATTTTCCTTTTAAATACATTAAGGCTTATAGAGGAATCTAAATAATGATTACGGTGTCTGAGAGGTCATTTTCATCGCATACGTTAAAAATACTCTTTTTTTTGTTTAGTAAGACTCTTCATAGAAAAAATATTCCCTTTGAATGAATTTAAAAGTGAAAGGGGTTTATACACTGTATAAAATCAAGTCATGTATAAATCAAAATATGCCTCAAAGAAAAGAGATTGAGACAAAGTCTCTTACCTCTTGTTTGACTTGACTTGTTCATTCTTTAATTTCCAAAATAATAAAAATAAGTTTATTTATACTTGATTAAAAAAAATTAATTTTACTATTCCTTTTATATTACTTATTACCTTTCTATAAAAATTATTTAATTATTTGAGATCATATCGGGCATTTTTACGATGTTTAGAACATGAGTCAAAAATGAACTTGTTATAATTACAAATTGTCCATGTGGTCAAAATTACGTTATCTTAAGAATGATATTCCTGATTTATATATTATATATATAATATATATCTAGTATACATGTATTTATAATAGTCCATAGCATTTGGATATAATAAATTAAATTCACCTTTCATGGAGACGGTAAGTCGTACGTACGCATAAACGCTTCTTTTTTTTCTTTTCATATTTAAAGGAATGAAAAATAAATGATAAATAGGTATATTATAATTATAGTATAATAGCTATGTTTTATATATCAAATATTTTCATTAATTTCATCCTTTATATGTTCAATAAATAGCATTAACCAGTCATATCACTTTGAAGGGGAGGTAGTCCTCACTTCCTCAAAAGAAATTATCATATTTACCATTATGGAAAACATAAAGGTATGAAATAAATTAAAAATACAGAAACATAGATACAATATAAATATAAATACAGTTCCATCAAAATTTCCACCATGAGAGGTGGTACGGAAAAATCAAACAATCATCGTTTCATGAGGCAGTAGTTCTCCGTCCAAAGAAAAAGTATGTTCTAAATCCATTAGATAGAGGTTTGTGTATGTGTAGATTGAATCCATATAATAACAGAAACCTAGTATATTTAGGATACTGGTGTTGTTATATAATCAAATAAAAATAATAGAATAGGGATTGAATAAGTAGAATAATAGAAAAAGAAATTTAGGGAAGATGCTACAACTTAGAATGTGTAACTCTTTTTGATTTGATCCAAAAGGAATTCTTGAGTTGCCTTCTTCCCAAGGTAAATATTATAGGAGGAATATATGGATTATGGGAGCTTCTTGGAGTATATTTTGGATGATCCAAGGGGTTTTAGAGGTGTATATAATGGGTTAGAGGTGGTGGACTTTTATAAGAGGGAGGAGGGGCACTTCATGAAAGTTGGAAAGTATTATTTTATTATAAAATGATTTTCGGTTTCTAAAGGTCAAAAACTAATTAAATTAGAACATAATATGAATATAAGTTAAAATAAAATCATCCAATAGTAATTTTATAGGTTTTGGAAAGATTTTAGTCCTTGTCCTTTTTATTTAACCCATTTTTACTCTTACCATTTTATAAAGCATTTAACGCTTTTAGAATAAAAATAGTTATCAAAACATGAAAAATATCCAATTAAAGAGTAAATAATAAAATTATACACTTATGATAACTATTTTTCTAAATCTTGGATTTTTTGAAATTTTAGAATGTTTAATAAAATATTTATATTTTAAAATATGAATTATGTCAATTTTGAAACTATTCATATCCTGACTTTTTTAAAAATCCAAAACAACTTGAATTATTAAAAAAAATTATTAATAAAAATATAACATGTACCTATCATCAATAAAATTCATAGATGATATCAAAATAACAAAATTACATTTATTTTAACATTTATATTATTGTTTCTTTGAATCCTTTATAAATGAAGGAATCACTACATCATCATTGTGTCATAATTAAATTTATTTATTTTATTTATAAAAATTATTAAAAAACTACAATGGTGTAGGAAATATTTCTAGATTTCATATAAATATTTATAGTCAAAAAGATAACTTATATAACCCCATATAAAAATTTAATGACTAAAAGATACATGTTTAGGTTATATTTTCCATAACATTAAATTAAAAGTAATTAAATGTCATTTTCACACACAAGTGGCTCCATGGGAACCTAAAATTGACCCAAGAATGCTCATGGTTGGAAATATCTCACCCAATAGGGTTATAAAAAGTTTAAGGGTAATTTAATATTATTATAATATTATTGTTTACCCTTGTTTACCAGATTTAGCATTTAACCATGGTAAATAAAATATTTACTAGTGTTACTATTCATAATGTATAATAATAAAAATTACGAATTTACAAAATATGGACTCATGATTCCAAATATAGAATCCATTTTTTCAAATTCAAAACAAATAGTTGGTAGAAATTAATTTAAAATTAATTCTCGTTGTCAAAACCAAAAAGTGTGTTTTTAATAAGTAAAAACTAACAGAATATTGACATCTGTTTATGTCCAATTTAATAATGAAATTACTTATAATAACTAAAATTGTTTTAAATTATAAAAACATAATAAAATTAAACTTTAAAACAAATTAAAAGTGCAATAAAACTATATAAATAAATTAGATTAAAAGGTAGTTTTGAATTAAAATGCGGTATTTTTCACTATTCATTAAAAAATGAGCTTTATCAGAAAAATACCAAAAATTTACCCAAATTAAATTTTGATGTCCCACTTCTAAAGAACAAGTTTATTTTTTTAAATGTAACAAATAAAAGTGAAATAAACTAGATTTAAAAAGGGATCTCTATCAAAATCAGTAAAACTGCCTTTGAAAAATATTAGAGTATTTATGCTTAAAATTGAATTCATTCCCATTTTAATCCTCTAAATTTTATTGGATTAATGTAAAAACATTTACAAAATATGTTTAGTCAGAAAATGGTTAGTTTTGTTCATTATAACCAACAAAATGGCTAGGCGTTAACTACCATTTAAAATAATAATATTATATTTTTATTATTTTCAGTATGACTCAGCGTTGTGTGCAACCTAAGAATTCAGATAAACCCATCATTTATTATCGGTTACAACATCAAATATTGTATCCCCTTTAAAGTAAAATTAATATTTAATTCACAAATATTAATAAATGTGAAATTTTTATATTCATTATTTACCTGAAAAGTTACATCCTTCCCCCTTTTGGAAATTACGTCATCACAATTTTATTCACTTATCAAATAAGAGGGGGTATTTACCCCTAATAGCATTTTATAATTCCCATGTTGCCTCTTCAACCATGTGGTTTTTCAAAAAAACCCTTGCCTAATGAATTACCATATTCTACAACACTTTCTCTCTTTGGTCAAGAATTTGGACTGGTTGTTCGTTGTAAGAAAGAGTCTCCTCCAACTGATCTACCATTGGACTCAAAACATGATATGGATCTGGAATATACTTTCATAACATTGAAACATGAAAAACATTATGTACTTGGGAAAAACATGGAGGTAAATCTACTTTGTAGGCAACTTATCGAACATTCTCTAGGATTTCATAGGGTCTAATGAACCTCAGAATCAAATTTCCCTTCTTACCAAAAAGAATCACACTTTTCCATGGAGAAACTTTGAGAAAGACATGATCACCTACCGTAAAAGAAATATCCTTCCTCCAATTATCCGCATAACTTTTCATCCCTCTCTCGGTTGTTCTCATGTGCTTCTGAATCAACTGATCTTTTTCTGCCATCTCTTCTACCAATTCTGATCACATCATCTTCCTTTCACCTACATCATCCCAAAAAGATAGAGTTCGACACCACATTCCATATAATTCCTCAATTTTTTTCATCGATATAC
The DNA here is from genome assembly GCA_963277665.1 of Viscum album. NCBI lineage: Eukaryota > Viridiplantae > Streptophyta > Magnoliopsida > Santalales > Viscaceae > Viscum > Viscum album. The sequence goes on from OY728125.1 coordinate 1,061,103,199, forward strand.
TAGAATTAAAACTGTTATTATAATAAAATTCAACCAAAATAAATATATTGGTTCCAAATTCCCTGATAATCTATTGAGAAAGCACGTAGCATATCTACCATGTCTGGATTGTTCATTCTGACTTCCCATCTGATTATGGATGAAAAGTTGTACTAAAATTTAATTTAGAACCCAATGACTTTTGAATGCCCTTCCAAAAGTTATAAGTGATCCTGGGATCATGATCAGAAATAATGGAGAGGGTAACTCCACTTAACCTGACTATCTCTTTAACATACAACCCAGAAAGTTGATCTAGAGAAATAGTTCCTCAAATAAGAATGAAATGATAAGATTTAGTCAATTGATCAACAATAACCTAGATTTCATTATTATATCAAGTTGTATTCATTAATCCCTCAATTAAGTCCATGGATATATTTTCTTATTTTCACTCTGGCACTGGTAAAGTTTGAAGCATAACTTTTAGTAACTACCGTTATGATTTAACCTGTTGACAAGTCAAATACTTCATACTAAAGTCAGAAATATCTCTTTTTATTCCATCCAACCATTAATACTCCCGAATATGTATGTACATCTTAGTACTATCAGGATGAACTAAAAAAGGAGAACTACAAACTTCACATAACAACTCTTTCTTCAACTATGAATCACAAGGCACACATAATCTCTTTCCAAACCTCAAAACACAATCTCTATCAATATTAAAATTTGGTAACTTACACTTCTCAAACAATTCTACCTTTTTCTGTAACTCACTATCATCTTTCTACGCTTGCATTATTCTGTCTTCTAGGGATGATTATACTAAAACCTGATATGAAACAATGGAATTTTCTACTCCAAAAACTTATATTCCAAAGTTCATCAAATCATTAATCAAAGGATCTTGTTCCAAACGTAGCATGGTTAATGCATCATTACTCTTTTGGATCAAATATTCAGCCACTTTATTTTCCTTTCATGGATGGTAATGGATTGTGAAATCATAATCCATGATTAATTATAACCATCACCTCTGTCTCATGTTTAATTACTTCTGAGTGAATATATACATCAAAATTTTATGATCAGTATATATTTATCACTTTAAGTTATAAAAATGATGCCTCCAAATTTTTTAGGAAATAAAAATAGAATCTAATTCTAAATCATGTGTAGGGTAATTTAAATCGTGAGGTTTCAACTGATTTAAATCATAAGTAATTACCTAATCATTATTCATAAGGACATAGCCAATTCCTTTCAATAAAACATCACTGTAGATTACAAATTCACCATATCTGGAAGGTAGTGACAAAACTAGATCATTCACCAATCTTCTTTTCAATTCCTGAAAACAATCATCACATTATTTTGTCCAAATGAACTTAACAAAATTTCGAGTTAACTAAGGCAGTGGGGTATATAACCTTGAAAAATATTCAATAAACCTTCTATGATAGCCTTCCAAACCAAGAAAAAAATGAATCTCGGTTATATTTTTAGGTCTTGACCATTATTCAACAACTTGTGTTTTAGCAGGATCAACAATTATGCCGTTTTTTGTTTTTATGTGACCAAGGAATGAAATTTTTTGTAACCAAAATTCACACTTGCTGAATTTCCCATAAAATTTATTTTATTTTTTGATTTGAAAGACAACCCTTAAATTAATTTAATATTCCTCTTTAATTTTGGAATATATCAAAATGTTATCAATAAATACAAATATAAACTTATCCAATAACTCGTGGAAAATTCTATTCATAAGATCCATGAATATAGCAGGTGCATTAGTAAACCCAAAAGGCATAACTACAAATTCATAATGGCTATAACTAGTATGAAATGCAGTCTTTAGAATGTCTACTTACTTTACTTTCAACTGATGGTACCCCAACCTCAAGTCAATATTTGAAAAATACTGAGCTCCTTGCAGTTGGTCAAACAAATCATCGATATGAGGCAAATGATATTTTTTCATAATAGTGACATTATTCAAGGCTATATAATCAATGAAAAATCTCATTGAACCATCTTCCTTTTTTACAAACAAGACCAAATCACCCCATGATAATGTGGTATGTCAGATGAAACCTTTATCTAACAACTCCTAAAATTGTTTCCTTAACTCTAAAAGTTCAATATGATCCATTCGATAAGGGGATTTTGAAATTGGATTGACATCAAGAACTAAGTCAACAGTAAATTAAATGTTTCGATCAGGTATAATACTAGAGAACTCCTCAGGAAAACATCAAGATACTCATTTACTATTGGCATATCATTGATCTGAATAGTTCCTTTGTTTCCAACAATATGTGCATGGTCATGTTCATTTCCATATTTTACTATTTTCTCATCTTTATGATATGTTATCAAAAGTAAGGGTTAATTCTTGTACACAAATTGAATTTCTTTCTGAAAAGAATCCTCTTTATCTCTAAATTAAATTATATCATGATAAACAGAAAGCCAATCCATACCCAAAATAACATCAATCTTTACTAGAGGTAGAACAATAAGGTTTGCAGATAGATACTTTGCACGCACAAGAACAGGAAAGTTCTAATAATTTATTTTTGTCTCTAAATTTTCCCATAGTGTTTTTAATATAAGTTTAGGATTCATATCTTGATATAGAATTCCCAATATACTAGAAAATTTCTCAGAAATGAATCAATGTATAGACTCAAAACAATACATTGGCATAATTTGAATAAACAAACAATGTACCCAATACAATCTCATTTAATGGCTTAACATCTCCTAAATTAGTTGTGAAGGATTTCAACACCCCATTCTTCTTGTATTCTAGCTACATTCCTTCATATGAGTTCTTAGTTGGACACTCCTTTACACAATGACCCATTTTTTTGTACCTAAAACATTTTACTGACTATAAATAATATTTTGTATTATAATTACCCTGATGTTTTTTAGTGAAATTATGAGACTTAATCCCCATTTTACTACATTGGAAGCAGTTACTATAATTAAAAAGGCATTCCCTGTGTTCTTTTTACCACAATTTTCAAAAACTATAAACTAAAGTTTCTTAGAATCATAATTATTTGAAGATTTATTCCCTTTTGTCTGCTACCTTGACCTATTTTTCTCTTGTTTTTCAATGAACCCATGATAATAAGCAAACTCCATTTCCTCCTTCTTCGCACATCGAACAAGTTTTTCATATCTTTTGAACTCATGAGAATCTAATTCCCTTCGATAATTTGGATTTAATCTTGAGTAAAAATGATCAATTTTACTATCAAGATATAATATGAAATTTAGAGCATAACTTTCTAGTCGAGTGAGTTTTTCTTCATAATAAGACACTAAGTCATCCTCCTTCCTCAATTCTATGAATTTGTTTCCATCTTAAGTTTAACCGCCTTAGGAAAATATTTAACAAGAAACATAACTTTGAATTTTTCCTAATCAAGAGCATCAATCTCCTCACTATCCCTGATACTTTTAACCATTTACCACCACTGATCACCTTTAACTTCAGAAAAGTAAACAGCAAGAATAACCTTTGTATGTTCTGAGGACCCCATGACATCAAAAATATTTTCTAGTGCTCTAATCCATTCTTCAGCTAGAACAGGGAAAAATCATCCTCTGAATGTTGGGGGATGTTTCCACATGAAATGATCCACTATAGACAAGTTTTTATGGGGTTGATCTGGTTGATCTTGTTCAAGTATAACACCACCATTTATAACCTAATTCAATCGTTCCATCATTAGAAAAAACTTTTCAGTTCTGATTCATACCATCTCAGGTTGTTGATTTGGATGGTTGTTTTCCTCCTGATGTTGTCCCATCATAGCTTCCCTTTTTCCTCTACAGAAAACATTTCTAAACACAGAAATATCTAAGACAAATCACCATGGTAATATTAAAATTTTATATCATTTCCATTTTACCATAAACTAATTTATGGATATTAATTTAAGAATATCCTAAATCTTAAATATGTCTAAAACAACCTTTGATACCAAATTTAAGGACCCAACTATAAACATTACATAATATTGAATTAAGTTAACAATTCACATTGAGGATATTTTCACGTTTATTTATTTAGATAATTAGGTCATAACTTATACATAAAAACTTGAATATTACATGTAGACACTTCTACTCAATATCCACTTTTCATAAAATAAAAACTATTAAAAGAAAAAAACATTTTTAGTCCCATGTCTTAAACAACATGATTTTTCCTTGATCCCATCCTTAACCCTATTCTACTTTAAGTCCTCTAAAAAATATTTTAAAAACATGGTATGAGCATAAAAATCTTAGTAAAGAATACATAAAGAAGAAAACACGTTATCTTTCAAAACAACATGTAAATCGTCCATACTTAATCATAAAGTAATACTTTTCACCGTACAGAATTAGAAAAAACAATTCACTAAATATAATCTCATTGATTACCCTTTTTGTAACCAAAAGAGTACCATAAATCCCATAGAAAACAACATGGGGAAAATAAAGGAAACTTGGGACATAATCACACTTAAATAGAATAACCATGCTGTCAACTTCCAAAAATATCACTAAATGGAATAGCCATATGGTCAACTTCCATACCCAATGCATTGGATGTTATAACATAACCACCCATCCTTGGATTATCACGGAACCACCCATCATTTGGTTTGTCGCTTAACCACCCGTCAATGGTCCAAGTACCATTATATTATTATAACACATAAAATATGGAAAATATCAACATTTATCTAATAACATTTCATTCACAATCACAAGGAATCATTTCATGATATTGAAATAGAAAATCCATTTCAAAACCCATTTTCAATATGAAAACTAACAAAATTATAATAAATGATTTCTTTTCCTTTAAAAAACATTAAAGCTTATAGAGGGAGCAAAATAATGATTACAGCTGTGGAGAGGTAATTGTCACGCCATACATTAAAAACAATCTTTTTTTCAATTAATAAGACTATTCATAGAAAAAATATTCCCTTTTAAGGAAATTAAAATTCAAAGGGGTTTATACACCGTATAAAATTATGTCGTGTATAAATCAAAATATTACTCAATGAAAAGAGATTGAGACAAAGTCCATTACCTCATGTCTGAATTAACCCGTTCATTATTTAATTTCCTAAGTAATAAACATAAGTTAATTTATAATTAATTTATAACCTTTTTAAATTTATTATTCATTTTATATCACTTATTACCTTTCTATAACAATTTTTTAATTATTTGAGTTCATATAGAACATTTTGTCGATGTTCAGAACTTGAGTTAATAATGAATTTGTTATAATTATAAATTGTCGATGTGGTAAAAATTACATTATCTCCCGAATGATATTCATGATTTAGATATCATTTATTTAATATATATCTAGAATATATGTATTTATAATAGTATATAGCATTTGGATATAAGAAATGAAATGCACTGTTCATGGAGACGGTAAGTCATACGTACGCCTGAATGCTACTTTCATTACTTTTCCATATTTAAAGGAAATAAAATTAAATGATACATAGTTATATTATAATTCTATTATAATATATATTTTATAGATTTTACATATGTTCATTAATTCTATCCTTTATATGTTACATTTATATCATGAACGAGTCATATCACTTTGAGAGGAAGGTAGTCTGCACTTCCTCAAATTAAATTATCGTATTTACCCATTATCGAAACCATAAAGGTATGATACAAATGGAAATTTTAGAAATATATAGAAAATATAAATATAATATATATCACAAATAAATAAATTTTGATCAAAATGGCCACAATGAGAGGTGGTACGAAAAAATCAAACAATCATCATTTCGTGAGGCAGTTGTTCGTCATCCACAAAAAATAGTATACTCTAAATCCATTAGAGAGAGGTGTGTGAAATTATAGTTTGAATACATCTCATAAAAACAACCTAGTATATTTAGGATACTGGTTTTTTTATATAATATATAAAAATTAATATAATAGGAAGTGAATAAGTAGAATAATGGAAACGAATTTTAGAGAAGATGTTACCTCTTAAAATGTGTTACATTCGTTGATTTGAGCCAAAAGGATATATTTAGTAGCCTTATACATAGGGTAAAGATTCTGGGAGGAATATGGGGTTATTGGGAGCTTTTTAAATTGGATTTTGGATTATTCAAGGGGCTTGAGAGGTGTGTGTAATGGGTTAGAGGTGTTGGCCTTTTATAAGTGGGAGGAGGGGCTCTATAAAAACATTTGAAAGTATTATTTCATTATAAATTTATTTTCACTTTAAAAATGTCCAAAACTCATTAAATTATAACATAATATGAATATAAGTAAAAATAAAATCATCCAATAGTAATTGGATAGGTTTTATATATTTTTTAATCGTTATATTTTTTATTTAACCATTTTTTACTCTTACCATTTTATCAATCATTTAATACTTTGAGAATCCAAATAGTCACCAAAAATTTCAAATATCTAATTAAAGAGTCAATAATAAACTTAAAGACTTATAATAACTATTTTAACAAATCTTATATTATTTCAATTTTATAATATTTAATTAAATATTATATATTTTAAATTATGAATTATGTCAATTTTGACACTACTCAAATCATGACTTTTTTAAAAAACCAAAACAACTTGATTGATTAAAAAAACTTCATTAATATAGAATTAACATGTAACTATTATCCATAAAATTAGTGGATGATATCAAAATAACTGAATTACATTTATTTTAACATTTATAAAATCATTTATTTGAATTCTTTTATTAATGAAGTAATCACTACATCATCATTGTTTCATAATTAAATTTATTTATTTCATATAGAAAAATTATAAGTAAAATACCATGATGTATTAAAAATATTTATCTTTATAATTAATTTTTATAATAAAAAATATAACTTATATAACCCCATATTAAAATTGTTTCCTTAAAAGATACATATTTAGGTTCTATTTTCCTTAACATTAAATTAAAAGTAATTTTCACACACAAGTGGCTCCATGGGGTCCTAAAATCGACACAAGGATGAAATGGTTCATAAAATATCTCCCTATATGGTTATTACAAGGATAAGGGTAATTTAATATTATTATAATATTAATTTTTACCCTTGTTTTCCAAATTTACCCTTTAACCATGGTAAATAAAATATTTACCGAAGTTAATATTCATAATGTCTAAAAATAAAAGTTACCAATTTACACATTTTTGACCTCCTTATTCCAAATATAGAATCTATTTTTCCAAATTAAAAACACATCATTGGAAGAAATTAATTTAAAATTAATTCCTATTGTCAAAACCAAAAAAGAATTTTTTTTAAAAAGTAAAAACTACCAAAAGATTAACTTGTGTTTATGTCCAATTTAATAATGAAATTACTTATAATAAACAATATTGGATTAAATGGTAAAAATATAATCTAATTAAACATTAAAACTAATTAAAAGTAAAATTTGACTATGTAAATAAATTATATTAAAAGAATTTTTTGAACTAATATGCGGTATTTTTCACTATTCATTAAAAATTAACTTTATCATAAAAATACCAAAAATATACCAAAATTAAATTTTTATGTACTTATTCTAAAGAAGAAGTTTATTTTGTAAAATGGAACATTTAAAAGAGACAAAAACTATATTTAAAGAGGGTTCTCCGTCAAAAGGTTATAAAACTAACTTTAAAAAAGTTTAGAGTATTTTTGCTTAAAATTAGATTCATTCTCATTGTAAGACTCAAAATTTTAGTGGATAAATGTAAAAATATTTAACAAACATATTTAATCATAATATGGTTAGTTCTGTTCATTTTTTCCAGTAAAATGGTTAGGTGTTAACTACCATTTAAAATAATAATATTATATTATTATTATTTTCATCACAACTCAGCATTGTGTGTAACATAAGACTTTATAGAAACTCATTATTGCCTTTCAGGTATGCTATCTAACATAGCATCCCATTTAATTTAAAATTAATCTTTAATTCAAAAATATTAATATATATAAAAATTTCAAATTCTTTATTTACCTGGGATGTTACAGTCTTATAACTTTTAAATCATATGGTAAGTACTATATAAATGTAAGAACCTATACCAACATTATTGAATTTGAAATAAAAGGCATAAAATGAATAAGATTCTTGAATAAATAAGAGATACAGAGCATACCTTAAATTGAGAGGGTGATTCCAAAAGCCTGGAAGGATCTTCATGAGATGATGGGGGATCCTTGTGAGGAAAATATAGAGTGTATAGAATAGTAAGGACGTTCTATAAGAATATTTATGTAAGAATAATTGGATATTTTGTGGTTTATATATAAAAAGAGAGGGGAGTTTTTTATTATTTCCCAAACATTGGTATTCGACACTATATAACAAAGTAATCAAAACCACAAAACTTCCCATTGTTTTGTACTTGGTTTATACAAAATATAATTTTTTCAATTATTTTATAAGTTAAATGCATTAATTTTATAAAATATTACACATATTGATGTTCAAGTGAGTCATGTTTATAATGAGTTGATTTTAAAACATTATAATATAATGTTGGTTTCATAGGATTCAAAATAGATTTATAAAATTACTCAAATAACCTCTAAATCAAAATATTTTAATCGGAAAACATATATTTTATCTTTTATACCTTTTAAATTATTTATTAAATAAATTTGAATTCATTATGGTGTCATAATACACAACATATATTTATACCATATTTAATTTCGACCTAAAAATATTAACTGTCATGGAAAATTAAGAAAATTTAACAGTTGGATAATTTTGAAGTTTTAATTCAAAAAACAATATTTTTATCAATATATTTTTCCAAATATTTTAATTTTCAATTTTAAATCAATAATTGACATTTATTGTGAAATGATGAGTTCTTTTCAATAACATTTTTCGAACCCTTATAACAATTCCATTTGACTTCATAAAAATTATATTATCATTTCAATTTAATAAAAAATATATAAAAATATTATTTTATTAAAATATAATTTATTTTAAAAATTCATGAATTCACTAAAACTGAATTACTTAATTTAAATTTTTTATTACACCGAAATAAAAAAATTTATCTTATAAAATATTAATTTTTATCAAAATCATTTCTTAATTATTTATAAATAATCAATAAAAAATTATAATTATTATATTACAATTGAAATATTAATATTCAATCTATTATTGTTACTTTGTTTCTATTACTTGTTAGATTATTTTTACCCCTAGTTAACATATTTTACTTTTACCGTGGTAAAATATATTTACTATAGTTAATATTTATATTGTTTAAAAATTAACTTGAAATTATTTCATAATATTAACTATTATTATTCAAAATATGGAATCCATTTTATCTAATTATTTTCATATTGGTAAATGGATTTAATTAAAAATAAAACCTACGAGTGCGATGGAAAGCAGTTTTTCCAAAAAATGCATTCTTCAAGGAAATGATTATTTTAATTTAACTCTAAAAAATTATCTTCACTATATGTATTTAGATTAATAATGATAGATATATTATCTATAAATTTAATTTATATAAATCACTATTTGGTGTTATTTTTAATTAATTAAAAATGAAAAACATTATGCAATTTAAAACATTTTTCATAAACTTGTGTTTTCATGTTTAAAAATAAACAGATAGTGAAGTCTGCTAAAAATATTATCGAACAGTAATTAATTAGATTTAATGAAACTAAATAACAATTATGTTTCATTAAAATAAAATTAACTTGATAATATTAATTTTAAATTATTTAATTTTTTTAAATAAATGATAATTATATATAACATTTGGGGTTTTTCTCTATTCACTAAAAAATAAATATTTTAAAAAAAATCGAAATTTTTCCTCCAAAATTAATTTTGGTATCTTGGTTTAATAAATTATATTAAATTTATCAAATAAATTTTTTAAATTTTATACAAATAAATTGTAATATTTTTTTCCAAAAAAATAAAAAAAACATTTCTGATGATAATGAATTTTTAAGGAATAAAATGACAGCACTAAAAATTGGGTGATTATTTATTATGAATTTATAAATATATTTATGTTGAATATGATATTTATATATGTATTTAATAATGTAGTTAATCTAATTTATATCTTCATATTTAATGAACAATTTAAAATGGGCATATTTAAATAATCATTCTTTGTTTGGGTTTGGGGTTGCATATCACATATGTTTTTGAACATAGTTTTCTCTTTTAAAAACTCAGGGTGTTATATGATGTGAAGTCTATATTCAAGCCACCATAATTATTAAACACATTGGTATTATTTTATGTGAAGAATAAACTACAATATTTGTATAATAATGTATTCATGCAGCCCAATTACTCGCTATGGTGGGAAATTTTCCAATTTATAAAGAAGGATGGGTCTATGAGGTTTTGTGTCAACTATAGGGAAATAAATTTCATTACTATTAAGAAAAAGTATCATTTCCCATTCAGTGAAAATATATTTGATCAGCTTTATGGATCACAATACTGCTCAACTATTAAATTTGTTGTGAATATCTGCAATTAAATTTTAATATGGTTGATATATTAATGATTTCTTTTTCATACATGGTATGAGTATTGTGAATTTTAAGAAATTAATATTCAATTAAAAAATTCACCCTATCTGTTTTGATATCTTATGAATATTATATTCAAGGATTACCTTCATAAATTTTTTATAGTATTTATTAATGAAATATTTGTATAATATAAGAGGTATGAGAATTATAAGAACTATCTATGGATCATTCATAAAACTTTTAGAGATGAGTTATAAGAGGAATTTATTAAGTATGAATTTGGATTCAAAAATTTTCTTTTTAATGATATTTTTTCTATATAGATTGTATTTTTTAACCCTTTAAAGACCATGGTGCTTTAATAATGACCAACACTAATTAATATTGCTAAAATACATTGTTTCTTTGGATTAAAGTGTTTTTATTGGTGATTAATTGAAAAAGTGTCCCAATTAGAAAAACTTTTAATCATGTTGATTTGTAGAGGGTTCAATTTTACATGGTTAAAGGAATGTAAAGATATTTTTAATGAACTAAATAATAGACTATAAAAGTATCATTAGTAATGTTAATATCATGGAATAAAGAATTATTTATATGTAATGATGCATTAATGAAATAACTAAGATAAATCCTTATGAAAAATGATATATTTTTTACTTTTGAATCAAGGATACTAAAGAACCATGAATAAAATTATCAAACACGTGATCTATGTTATTAAGTAGTAATATAAACTTTAAAGATATAGGGACACTATTTATTTTGTGAAAATGTGATAAATATACATATCATAAGAGTTTGAATAATATATTCACTTGGAAATATCTAAAAAAATAGAAAAGAATATGGATATAAATTCTTAAGGACTATGACTATATGATACACTACCACCTTAAGAAGGAAAAAATGTAGAATTTGCCTTAAGTAGAATGGATCCCTAAGCTATATCTATGATGAGGATAGACAAGGATTCAATATTCATGAATTCAGTAAATATGGACATGGAAATTATTAAGGAAGTGGAAATGTCATTCCATTTCCAAATAAATACCCAACCATCATTACTAGAGAAGATAATTAATTTTCAATAAGAAGGACTGGGACTACAAAATAAAGATAATATTATAAAAGATGATAAATTGAAGGACTTAATCTTTGAATATAGAGTTTTGATGATTGGTAAGGGATTACATGTACCATCAAAACCTAAATAGAATAAATAATTGATAGATAGATCCAAAAATTCAAAAAAATTTATACACCCTAGTAGCACTAAGATTTATAGAGATTTGTGCGTATGATTTTGGTGGGATGTCATGAAGTATGATATCATTGACTATGTGTTGGGATATTTTACATGTTGATAAAAATATATTGAAAAAAAAATTCCAAAATGATTCTTGTAACCTCTCTTTATACCAATGTAGAAGTTGAAAAATATCACATTAAAATTTATAAATAGAATTCTTAAGACATATAAGAAAAATTATGTAAATTGGGTTATCATTGAAATAAACTTAATAAATATTTATATAGGAAAATATTGTATTCTCCAACTTACTGAGATGTAGTTAGGTAAATATAACATGTTGATCTAGAATAAGTTGAGGAAACATTGGAGAAATTGTAAGTTATGAAAAAATATATCAAGATAGATCAATGTAGAAAAAAATCTATATTGATAATTTTAGAATGTGATATGAGTTTCAAGTATTGGAAATCTTCTTAAAGGATTCACTATGTAACAGAGTAATAAGGTTTGGTAAGAATGGAAATATTATATCAAATTACATTAAAACTTTTTAGATTTTTGAAATAATTGGTTTTATATATTATTTTTTTGAAATTCCACTCAATATCTCTAAATTATATGTTTTCTTACATGTATCAATGTTAATGTACATGCTAGACCAAACACATATGATCGCCACTGATTAAATATACTTATATCATATATAGTCCTTTAAGGAATAGATTTTCTAGATTCTTGACATTAAGGGGCATGTTTTTTGGAATTAGAAAACTCAGTTGGGGAAGGTACTTTGATAGAATTATAAGTTTTAGTAATAAACATGGGAGACAAATAGAAAAATGAGGAAAAATTACCCACAATTTTTTATGGATTAATTACTAACGCAAATATTGGGGATGAAATTTTTGAAGGGGTAGTCAGACCTAATATTATACAATAAATATTTCATTAAAACACATCACTTTTTATTTCTTCATAGTAGTACAACACCACTAAAAAGTAACATTCACTAGAAAAATTACGACTAGTAATGACGAACATTACATATAGACTATAAATGCACTCTATAAAATTGAAAATATTATAATGTCAAAAAACAATTAAATATAAGGACTAGAATTTAAAATTACCATGAATCGTGGTCTCTAAGATTTATAAAACTCATGAAAAAATATATATAAAAAAATTAAAACCATTATAAAAATTAGTGTCATTTTGTATAAACAATATTGAGAGAAAAACGTAATTGAATGAAATGTGTCTGAAATAAGAGGTGTTTATAGTACGTATAAGTATTATATAAATATCGTAATAGAAAAGGACCATTAGTAATTGATAAATTTAAAATACTAAATAATTCTATTTAATAATTAATTCAATATATATTTTAGGACATTATAAAATCTGTTCTTTAATTATGTAACTCAAAGTATGTATAAGTGTGAATTTTTAATAAATTATTTTTAGTATATTTAGTAAAAGAATTAATTTTATGTTTGAATTTAAATATTATAATTTTCTATTTTATAAATTAAATTTTATAAAATATATCCCATTTTTCAAATCTTTGTGTTAGAATTATGTTAGGGTGATGTTTTGGAAATTTTTTCAAATGGTTGAATTTTAAGTGAATGGTAAAAATACATTTTTGATGTATGCCATAAGTTTTATGAATTAATATTGATTTGAAAATAACACAATAATTTATATAAAAAATTAATGGCTTAAAATGTATTTCATGAGTAAAATAAAATATAAAAATATAATAAACTTAATTTCCAAACCTATAAATGAATTTTCAAAGTCTAAATTATATTTCATTCTATTAAAACAGTATTATAAATTATTTACATTGAATTAAAAAAATGATTCCATGAGGTTTGTTGAATTTTTAAAAGTAATAAAATAAATATTTTATAATAAAACACTAATATTAGTCAAGATATTTAAAATTACTACTACTCTTCATCAAAAATAATAAAATAATAAATTTTTTAATCAAAATATCTCTTCTCCATTGCTTAAAAATAAACCTCTCCTCAAACAATTCATATTCACATCAAAAAATAATACCAAGAATAATATATTCAAAGATATATGTCTAAAACCACCTCAACACATTTCTAAAGTTCTAGTGCCATCAATAGACCATTACAAGAAGCCTTAGGGTGCATTCTTATGGGGTCACTACAAGAAGGAACATAAGTATTCCAATTTGAACCCTTTAAATTCATTTCTTTTTTATTTCATTCTCTCCTTTTTATAGGTTTAATAAAAATATATTTTTATCAAGAATTAAATAATAAAATATTCTATAATTTTATTTATATCATCATTTAATTTATAAATATCCATGTCATAGTTTTTTATAAAATTCATTCCATAATGGCCAGTTTAAACTACCTATAAAGATAATGTCAGGAATCATTTACTTCCACCTTACATTGATTGTTTTAAAAATGTATATATTTAATATAGAAAATATTTATTACATAATGAATTATATATAAATATAAAAATGGTAATTATATTGATGATGTTAATAATAAAAATTCATGAGCACTTAAACTTCCAAAAAAGTAGCATACAGGTGTGTGCTTCTTAATTTGTATACATTTTAGAATATATAATTAACATGAAAAATTTATACAAATGTAAAGAAATGAGGATAAATAGCTTTAAACTTTTTTTGCTTATAAAACCACTGGATAATGAACTTTGAATATTACCAATGCACCAAAGCAGTTTTGGGACTACGAATCGAACAAAGTCAAAACAACCAATGAAAGAAAATGTTTTATTTCAATGAATAATGATTGATTGTAAATGAATTAAAAGAAATAATAATAATAAAATTTATATGAAAAATGGTTTTAAGAAATTAAATAAATAATATAATTTTGTTATTGTGTAAGTTAGAGGACATACAAATAGATCCAAGGCCTGAGGCAAGGGTTTCTTTTCCAGCCCTTAATTTTATCTATGTATTATTTCCCTATTATCTATCTTATTTTATAGTTATTATCACCAAATTATTGAGATTATAACTTATTGGTTTTTCTATATTTTTGAGGTATTCTTATCTTATTACCTCTCATGTTTATTTAATGGGTACATCTTACTCTATTTTTCTTTCTTGTGCTTGTGTTATATATATATATATATATATATATCTCGACTTCATCTTGTATTCCATGTAATTATTATTTATCTCAAGGGAATGTTATTTAACATTTACACTAATTTTATAGTCTTTCTATTATCTAATTGAAAGCATAACCTTTACTCTCTATGGTGTGAACACCCTATATTTTATACTAAATGACAGTGATTCCATTTATTTGACGTGGTAAATATTGAAAATCTGTATACATTTTATTTTAATATGGATAATTATTAATAATGTATCTATGTTTATTTAAAATTTTCCTTAGGTAACCTTATGTATTGTATTTCCTATACATTTATTGTTTTTATATGATGAATTCATTGAACTTAGTATGAAGTTAGTGGGTCCCATTGTTATATATCCTCTGAGTGCATCAATAGATCTCATTAGAAAACTATCTTGGGTATCTAGTATATGTATTCCCATTTATGTAATATTTCTTGGAATATGGTCTCATGAAATAGTTATATTTTATTGTAATAATGACATGATGGTATTATTATGATGTATGAAATTAGGCATTCAATATTAATTTATAGAAAATTTATTCGATTATTTATTCCAATCACATTATGAATGATATGTTCATTCCTTATTAACTTTCATTATATTTTATCCTTTATTGAGAATCTAAGATCAATCCTTTATTTTGTTTCCACATTCCCTTGTGAAACAATAAAGAAGTATGCATGTGATCTAAATATAACATATTAAATAATAATAAATTTTTATGGGTTTTTATGATTTAATTTAGGTTTCAATGTATTTTAATGATAAAATGTTTAATTTCCCTCTCGAAACTACAAATCATTTGATTCTTTAAGATTATTATACAATAAATAACCACCTTTTGAGGTAGCTATAGTATTAGATGATACAAAGTTATCATATAATTAGATGGAAAGTGTTTTAAAGAGAAACTTGATGGCTGACATCCCTTCTTGGACAATTTTTCATAGTTTTTATGTGATGAATAAGAGCTTACAGTAATATCTTTTAAGGGATATTTTGATATTTTTTATCATTATTGATTAATTTTTTTCTTAAACTAAAATTCGTATTGATATTACTCATGATAATGATGACACAACACAATGGAAGAATTTTTTAGAGGAATTTGGAGAAGAAAATGGCATTATAGTAGTTTCCAAATTTCAAGAGTCCGGAAGACACATTGCCTATAATTTTTTACTTTTGATGAGGAATTATTAGAGATATAATTGCAATACACAAAAGCCTATACAAAGGAAAATAGTTTGTAGATAGTGAATTCAAACATGAAACCAAATAAAAGACCCTTTATTCCTTTGTTCCACCAACTTAGGTCTTTAAAAACATCACTAGAATAAGGGTTTCCCTTTATCAATGTAATATAGGGGAATCAAGAAGAATGAAAATAACAATGTAACCATAAGGACCTAAATATTTTAACATAAATTTTTTATATTTAATAATCATATTATTTACATTGGTTAAAATAAGTAAAATGTATTTGATCATAACTACTGGGCAAAATATTTCTACATATTCAATTCAATGAATTTTTTGAAAACCCTTAACTAACAAACGATATTTTAAGATAGACATTATACCATAAATGGTAGATATATTTTGAAATTATTGATTACACTAAAAATGTTTTACCCCAATGATGATATGTGACTGTGGTGGTTATTTGATTTGGATTTTATTGAAAATAATTCCCTTTTATTGTTTAAATCTTTTGTAAATTAAATTTTTCTTTATTTTTGGTTTTTTAATTTAATAAATGAATTTCGATATATTTTTGGATATAAATTTTTAAAATAAATATACAAATTTACAATTTTATAGTTTAAATATATTTTTTAATTAAAATATATGAATTAATAATTTCTTTAAAAAAATATACGTGGAATGTAAAATTGAAAATTGAAATATAATTTTTATCATTATTCTAAAAATTAATTTGTTTTTTATATTCTTTGAAATTATATTTGATTCACATATAATTAAATATTGTATATTTTTGATAAATTTCTCCATCAACCATAAAAGGAAATCATGGTTGTAGAGGTTATCCTTATAGTACGGTAAGAAACATCTCTAGTGGTCTTATCCAAAGTATTCTCTAGGAAGTTCCTCCTCATGGCACAATAAAGAATGGATTTGGAGGTCCTACCAAGAGTAATCACCAAGTAGGTACTCTCCATGAAATTGAATATATCAACTGAAAATAAATACCTGGAGGTTGGAAATAGTAAATCATAAACTACGTATTCCCTCTCCATGGTCGGATAAAACCAGGAAGCTCTATTATCCCTCCCTAGATGCCTTTTTATAGAGTTCCTCCATGAAACAATGAAAAAATTGATCATCAAGGTCCTCCTCATGATTTTAATTATGGACTTACTTCCAATAGAATAAAGATTAATTTGCAAGGGGGTCCCCCCCTCATCGACCCATTTATAATTAACTACACAAAAATCCCTCCATGTGGCCACCAAATAGAAAACAAACAATATGAAGGTCCTCTTCAAAAAAGAATCCAACAAATTTTTAATCATAGTGGTCATAAATTTGTTAAGAAACTTAATATACCAAGAATTCCTCTCTAGGGAATATATTGAGAAGTTCCTCCTAAAGAAATGACATCTAACCAGAGTGATCATCCTCCCTAGAATGGTGAACTAAGAATCAAAAATCATGGAGGTCCTCACAATGGATCTCATTGTGATGTCCCTCCTCATGATTAAACAACTCCTAAACATTAATTTCATCACCATATTTAAGATGTTAAAATTTTTCATTCATATAAATAGGAACTCAATAAAATTAAGCTATCTAAATTATGCACTTCATCATCGATTAGTGGTGCTTCATCTTTGTTAATTAAATTAGTTTAAATATATTAATATATTAAAATAAATAGAATTATTACCCAAAAATTGTATTATATTAATGGTATAAAAATTATATATTCCCCTCTCCTCCTTTCAAAAAATGATAATTTCGCTCATGTTACATATGGACTACTTCCTCTACGGAAAATGTGTTTCATTTTTCATTACCACATTTAATAAATGGTTATAATAAGATATTTAATGAATAAATATGATATATATGACCAATTTTTGATTCAATAAATATAAATCACTATTTAAATTCTTTTCCTTCTATCCATTGAAAAAAGAATACATCGCTCATGTTTACAGGTGGACTGCCACCTCCATAGATGATGTATTTCATTTTTTCATTATGGATTAAAATGATTTGTTAAAAAAATATTAGATGAATATATATTATATTAAGGGTTAATATATGTAATTAATATGATTCTTAAAGGACTAAACAAAAATTAATGATCATTATAAAGTAATTCATTGATATTGGTAAATTACATGAAACAATCTTGACATCTGTTTCATCTTTATGAATTGTGAATAAAACACCCATAGAATGAAATAGGAAATTTATAAATAATTTTGGATTATCTATTGTAATACCTGAAATAATCTTGTAATGATGAACTTGGTATCAAATTGTGGGGATCGACATCGAAATTATAAATCATGTGTAGAGTAATCAAAATCAATAACATCTGATGATAAAAATATACAAAAAATAATTAATAAATGTATAATAAATTATTATAAATAAAGAGTAAAAAACGTAGTATATATGAATAAGATTATAATTTTCTTTATTAATATGGTTATGTTTATTATATGGGTGATTAAAGTTCTTTCGTGGAATTCAAGAGTTAGGGTATATGATAACCCATATCTTTTATACATGTTATTTCATGTTTTATTGCATAACGATACTCTTAATAAAATCCCAGAAGATCAAGAGGCCTCTTTTATTTGGGTAATTAGGTACTTATCATAATAAATTAAATTTTAAATACAATTACATAAACTAAAACATATCATACCTTTAAATTTAATTGGTATTCTAAAACAATACAGGATAACCTAGGGACATACCTAAGAAAGGGGTTAGATATAAAGCCTAGTTAGGTAATAATCAACGAAAAACTTGATGAGAGAAATGAATGTGGATAAAAAAGAATATCAAGATGGTATAAAATATTTGAGAATCATAATATTGAATAATGATTCATGATATAACAAGATAACATCAAAGAAACATTGGAATGTGGGAACAACATAAAACATGACATCAAAAACATAATTAATGGATAAACACAAAGAAAAAAAATTCATGTTGATTAGGATAACCTATAATTCACCATATGTGGAATATCATGATATAAAATCATTACTCATTGTACTAGAGGTCCATATAATTTTTGGCTCACCCATCCCATTCATATCATGTATATGCATAAGTTTTCCCCATAGATCATAAAACATAAGGTTGTCATTCATCACTTTAAATCCCATGATTAAAGAGTGTGGGTTAATTAATAGTAGTTGTGTAATAAATTATAGATAGGTACTTCTAGTTGAATACCCTTGAGTCGAAATGGGGATGGTTATTGACTACAAAACTGTTTGGAAATTAAAACTGCATTATAATTTTGATAGTATAAATAGGGTAAATAAAGAATTTTTAAATGGTTTAATGAGAGTAAATGGGAATTTAATCAAATTAAAATCATATGTATGGTAATAGGGGTGTGTAAAAACATATACCAACATTAAAAATCAGAAATAAAAAAAGGAATGATATAATGAATATTCTTGAATAAATAGAACAAAGGGAGAATCCCTTACCTTGAGATGGATATTTTAAAATCATAGGAGGTTATTATTTAGTGTTTCGGGAACCTTAGGATGGATATAGAGAGTTAAGGTCATAAAAAAGTCAAGATCCAATGATTTTTAGTGAATAATAATTGGATTTTTTGTGGGGTTTTATTTAAAACATTAGGATAATTATGTATTAATTTCTAAACATTAGATTTAGACTCTATATTATAAGTTAATCCAAACCAAAAACCATAACAATGGTTTTTAAAAAGTATCTACTAAATAGGAGTGTATTTCATTATTTTATAATCCTCATAATATAAATCAGTTCAATAATACCCTTGGTGGTGTGGAAGTGATTCATATTTATGAATAATTGATTTTAAAACCATAAAATATAATATAGATATTGAATGATTCATTAAATGTTTATAAAGTTAATAAAATAACTTTAAAACAAAATATTATAAATGGGAAACATAATTTTGTGCATGGATACTATTTATAGTATTCATTATAACACTTTTGGGCTTCATGATGTCAAAGTACATATTGTGTAGTTCTACCATATTTAATTTTAACACGAAAATTAGACTATCTCATAAAATTGTAAAAATGTTACCGTTAGATAATTTTAAGATGATGGTTTCAAAAAAAATTATTTTCTCAAAATAATTATCTAAATCTTATATTTTAAACGTTTAAATAAAAAACACCTATTTATTTAAAATTACTTTTTTCACAATACTATTTTTTGACACTTATAAAAATTAAATTTGACTTCATAAAATTTTATTCTTATTTATATTTAATAAAAATATTTTATTAAAATATTATTTCTTTGAAAAATTATTGAATTCATAAAAAAAGAGTTTCTTGGTTTAAAATGTATATTTCCAAAAAAATAAAAATAAAATTCATTGTATCATAATCTAATGTTTATCATACTTAATATTTAATCATTAAAAAGTAAAAAAAACATATTAATATAATCATTAATTTTTATACATATATACAAATTCATACTATTAGGGTGTAGCTACATAGCCCTTTATTACACTAGTAAATTTCATAAGGGTAAGGTATGTGATAGTGATGTTATCTTGGTGTATTTCAGCAAACACAGTTTGGTTCACAAAATAAATGAGATTATAATTCTCCCATAAAAAATTTTAATGGTACTATAGTTTTTTAATCTTCTCTTGGTCATAGTCAATGGAAAACCCAAGTGTTGTTATCTACCTCAAAATCTCCAATAAATGTGCATCATAGGGTATGATCCTTCTATTCAATGACATCTTGTTCTTTGAATATCTCAATTGGATTTATTATAACCCAATATATATACTAATTATATGATCACTTCATAGTGGATATACAATCAATAGTTTTTATTCTTAAAGGTTTTTAAAATCAGAAAGGATATAGCTTATAATGGTCTAAAATGACAAATGTTTTTCTTTCATTTTCTATAATCTCATTTCATAATAAGGAATTCATTGATTTAAAATGAAAATTTCATTTATAAATATTTATTCCATTACATTATTCCATCCTTCATAAATATTTCCCTTGAAAATTTATTCATATACAAAAAATAGATTTTGGTGGTTTTGTTTCATCACCCTTTCTAGTTTCCAATTCACTTCCACAAACTTGTGGTTCTTCCATAATACTATGACCAGGTGTGTTATTTATTTCATATATCCATGTATCTATGATCTAATATATCTATAGGATGATCATATTGTTAAATTTTATTCTTCAATGGTTCCACTTATGGATTCAGCACATGTGAGCAGTCTGGTATGTACTTCCTCAAGAGGGATGAATGGGACACATCATGTACTTGAGATAGGTTAGGTGGTAGTTCTAGTTGATAAGTCACTAATCTGATTAAAAAGTCATATTGAAGTGGATGATGTATCTTAAAATAATAATTACTTTTTTTCAATCCTCGTGACTTTCTTCCATAGAGATATATAATGTAATACTTTATCTCTAGCCTAAAATTCGAGGTCTTGCCGATGATTGTCTGCGTTTATTTTTTTTTGAATTTGTGCATATATCATATGATATTGAATATATTGAACCTTCACTATCATATCTAGGATAAAATCACTTCTCATATGCTTTCACTATCCAACTACATCCTGACATGTTACAGTCCAACAACTATTTCCATACAGATCCACATAAGGTTTCATTTGAATGCTATAAAGAAAACTATTGTCATATGATAACTCCACTAGGGTAAGGTGTTAATCCCAGCATCCTTGGAAATCAATTGAAAGTAATCTCAGCACATTATATGGATTTTTAATAGTTATTTTATTCTTTCTATCTATCATAGGGTGAGAAGTAGTGTTGAAGTTTATTTCTATATCCAATACTTTCTAAATGCTTCCACAAAAGCTCAAGGAAAACCTTAGATCTCAATAGAACATTATATAGAGTAGAAATCCTTTAAATATTACCACTTAACTTTTATATATCATAGTGATTAGGTTTATATAGAAATATTCCTTGATAAAAATGAAATGAACATACTTGGTAATTTGATTAACTACCGCCCAGATCATATTGTTTCCATTAGGGTACCAGGGGATCCCTTTGATGAAATCTGTGGTTATGTTTTCCTATTTCCCATACTGTTATAAGAAATGGTTGCATTATAATATTATATTTCTCTCCTTAATCATTGATTTTTTCACACAAAGAATCATGATATAAATTTTCAATCTCCTACTTCATGTTATCCCAATATAATTTTTTCTTCAAAAATCTATACATCTTATTTCATCCTGGATGAATAGAGAAGGATGATCTATGTGCATCATCCAAAATATTCCTATTCAGTTATGGTTTTTATGGTACACATATTCTGGTTCCAAACCTTATTACTCCATATTTAGAACATTTGAACTCTGGAATATTCGCTACATTTTTTTGTAGCACCTCTTCATCATTTTAAGCCTCCCTAATCCCCTCAAGAAAAGATTTCTAAGACGTAATTTTAGGAAGGTAGGATAATGATTGTTTTATTATTCCCATGTCGATACCCTATATGTCCAAGAATATTGGATCTCATACAATTATCATCATGGATGGGTTATATGATCAATTCTACTTAGATAAAATAAAACTATGTTCACCTTCCCATGATGGTTTTGGATTGAACAATAATAACCTTTAATCAGCTCAAACCACCTTCATTGGAACATATTTCACCCCTTTTTTGAATACATACTTAAGAATTTTATGATCCATATATATGTCATACTTCCCCCAATATATATAATTTCACAAAATATTTAGTGTGAAGATCACTTTAGATAATTATAGATCATGTGTTGGGCAGTTCTTCTCATAGATAATTAATGTTTAGGAGGTAAAGTATATCACTTTTTATCTTAAATGAGTACACAACCTAAGATTTTTTTGGCCGATCATTGTAGATCACAAATCCTTCTCCACTAGTGGGTAATGTGAGCATTACTGTATTGATTATCCTCTTATTCATCTCTTTAAATCTTTATCCCTTTCATTATAATGTACAAACTTCACCACCTTCCATTTTAACATGGTTATTGGGATTAAAATCCATGAGATGTTTCTCCAAAATCTACGATAGTACCCCGATAATCCAAGAAAATAATATATTTCCATCATATTTGATGGACTAGTTCATCCTTCAATTTCCTATATATTTAAAGGATCCATATATATATCTTTTATGATGATAGTGTTCCCCATAAATGTTACATGCGCCATCAAAAATTTTCATTTAACATACTTCACATATAAAGTTTCATTTCAAAAGTTCTTCAATATGATGATCAAATGCTCCTCATTTTCCTCTATTATATTGGAGTAGATAATAATATAATCTATAGATAATACCAAAAAATTCCATTTTAATATCTAAAGACTCTATTAATCAAGTTAATGAAGATATATGGTCCATTTTTTAGCCTAAATATCATCTCTATGATCTCATGGTGTTTGTACCATGTACGAAACATCGTACGGGGGTATCCTCCTCTATCATCTTTACTAGATAATATCCCAAATGAAGATCCACATTAGATATGTACAATTTACCAAATAGATGATTGAACAAGTCATAAATCTATAGAAGAGGATTCTTTTTCTTCATCATGATCTTGTTGTGTTCGTGATAAACAATGAAGAGGACCATCGAATCATCCTTTATCATAATGAAAAGGACTAGTGCATCCCATAGTGAATCACATGGTTTTATAAAGATTTATTTAGATTATCTTATAGTTTATTATTCATATACTCAATTTCGACATGGTCCATTATATATTGAGTCTTCGATATTGAAAAAGTACCAATTATAAGTTCAATTAAGAACTCATCTTCTTTGCTAAGAGGAAAACTAGGGAATTCCTTATAAAACACATCAGAAAATTCCCTTATAATGGGAATGCCATCAAGGATGATATTTTTCTTCATCTCAATAATTTGAGCTAGATATCATTACTAAATATAAAATAATACCCATTCTTGAGATAATGATTCCAAAGGAGATTCATCCTGCCCTTGTACATGTATAGAATTGGAGTTGATTTGAGATATGAAGGGTGATTTCCCTCTATAATAATGTTTTGTAGGCTCTATAAAAAGAAAATTAAATTCGTGCCTAGAAAAGAATATAATTATACAAAATTGAGTATCATAGTTTTTATTGGGAAATTGGGCCTGAAAATTTCGATAGGTTAGGAGTTATATATTTAGGATTCAGTAATTTCCTCATCTTCCATTTTCATAAATAACTCTTCTTCCATGTTATATGCTTCTGTTGGAATAGTTCTTCAAAAATTGATTAATATGAAGGAATTCATAGAAATATAGTCATTTAGGAAATTTTAGGTGTAATACCTTGATACATTATGATTATTTCCTTTTTATTAAATTCAATCTCTTTGACAGGTAATAATTAACGTAACACCAAGTTTAAACAAAACACAATACTCTATTAAGATATCATTATTTAAACACGAATCTTATAAACTAGCCATTAAATTAGAGGTTAGGAATATGAATAAATTAATAATAAAAAATATATATTATACATACATTCAATGTATACCTATTGACTAAAAATATAAATAATAATCATTTGACCATAGAGGAAATGTTTTGTAAAAACTATATTTTTTTCTAATGAAGACGGTTTCGTCGCTTCATGAGAAATTATGAAAAAAATAAATTTTCAACATTTTAAATGATTTATTTGATAAAATTAACTTCATTTTTGAAACCATTATATTAAAATTATCTTAGGACAATGTTTTAATTTTTTTAAAGTTTCATTGTTTTAATGAATAGTGAAAAACAATGATTTTTATTGAAAAATTCCTTCTCTTTGAAATAATTTACAAATATAAATTAATTTTTAATATATTTTTAATGTAAAATTTTAATACTTATATTAAATTATACCTAATTTATGTAATCTATATTGGTTTTATGTTAAATTTCAATATAAAAAATTTCCATACTGGTGATAATTATCTCTTTGTAAACCCGCTTTTTTGTCACGTCTATAGGTATAATTTTAAATTTTATATCACCTATTATGAAATTTTAACTTTTAAAAATGGATTAAAATTATTAAATATAAAAATAAATATTATCTAATAATATCAACATAATTTTTTATCATTATAACCACAGTTAGAGAAAACTGATTTATAGGGGTAAAATAAGAAAATAATGGTTAAAACGACATAAAAACTTCTAAGAATATTTGGATAGAAATATTTAGACCTTAAATATTCTAATGGTCGATAATTAAGCATTTTGGAGGCCTTTATAATGATAAAAAAATGGGATTTAATTGTTTCTTTTCAAAAATTCTATTGGTGTCCTCTCTCCCACTTATAAAAGGTCACCCACCCTCCTCACATCCTCAAACTCTCAAATCCATTTGGATCATACAGCAACTAAAACAATATATTATATAATTTCCTAACCTTATTATAAAAACCATTGTTTTATCATAAATTTATCATAGTAAGTCTTTTGGTGTAAACCAAAGGAGGTCATCCAAATAAGATGTATCATTCATAAATAATCATTTTTTTATATCTTGTTCCACACCCATAACATATTATTGAATCATGGTAGTATAATAAAATAAATATATATAATATAATTATATTTTATTATGTTAATTTCATGACTTATATCTATCTCCTCTTCTATCAAAGGGGAAACGAAATTGTCGATATTGTGTACAGTATACTACCACCTTGCGAACTGATTTAATTCGTTTTTCATAACAACCTTTTAAGGGTGGATATAATGATAGATTAAAAAAATTATATTATATTTATAATATTTTAATAATTATCTATTTTCTCTATAACATATACTTTTTTATGTTTCATTCCATTAAAAATACAATAATGTCGTTTGTGTGTATGATAGACTACCGGCTTACAAAGCAATGTGATTCCTTTATCACTTACTCTTTACATGTAATGTAATATGGATAAAATTAATGAATATTTTATATATATATGAGATTATATTGACTATTTAAAATTAATATATCACCCACTCCCTTACCATTTCACTCGTTAAGGGGATGATATCGTCACTCTTGTGTATGTATGACCTACCATCTCTTTAAAGCATTGCAACTCATTTTCCATGTACAACTCTCATAAATAGGTATAAAATATATATATAACGTGTAAATTTGATATTTATAATAGTAATATAATTCTATATATTATGGATATATATTTTATTCAAAATAACTATAACATTCATGATAAAACAAGCATGAGAAATCAGCATAATTAACAACAGAAATGATGAAAATAATTAAACTTATAAAAAAGAAGGTGGTAAAAAGTAATAAGAGTATTATACATGATATTATATTTATGAATATGGTAATGTTATAAATTAATAAAATGATTAAAAACATTATAAATGATGTTAAATTTTGGTCAATAAAAGGAAATCATGATGTAAGGGAATCCATCTCATTTTCCTTTAATTGAGGCATACTCTATTGTTATGAGCCTAATTTTTTTATATAGTGTAAATAAAAACCATTTTATCTGTAATATCATGAAAACATCATACATAATTTAAGATTTAAGATTTAATTTTAATTATTTCATACAATAGTATTTGACATGAAATATACCAAGTGGTAAAGAATTTCATAACTCAACTTCTTTTCATTTGCTTATATTACCTCTTCATTTCCATTAAATATTATATGATTATGTTTATAATTAATTTTAATAATATTATGTTTTTTCCAATTTATCTATATGGATTTAAATTTTATACACATAATATAATCATTTATTAATTCTCACTTCAACGTTATTATCATTTTAATTTATTTGGTACTAATTACCATTTCATTGAGAAATATTTGATAATATGCACCTATTCACATTCATTTGTTCTATATACAACCCATTTATGTATTTAACAGGAATAATAATTTATTGATTATGGTTAATATTTTAATTAAAGTTTATCCATATTCTTTGTGTCATTTATATGAATATTTCCTAAACTTTATAACATTCTTACATATAGTGTTTACTTTGAAATATATTTTATTAATTGTGAAAAAATTGATAAATATGTGTTATCTACCCAATATGGATATTTTTTTATAAGGAATATTATTCATGAATTAAATATATTATTAAATATACGAAGAATTATATTGAAATTCAGGGATGGGTGGGGTCCAAAATTATATAACCTCTCAATGCATCAACTGGTCTCATGGAATGGAATGTCTTTAATGAGTAATTATTTGAAAACTATTTCCATCATGGACAAAAAAATGAAATGAATAGAAACTTATATAGCATAAAAAAAGAATAAAGAAGTGTTGTAGATTTTATGGATACCTTTACGAGGTTATCCCAAAATACTACGGATTATATATACAACACAGAGTGAAAGATTGAACAATTTTTTGAAGGCCTTAAGCCAAGTCTCTAAAGAGCGTTGGTCTCTCAAAAAAATTCACCATATGGTGAAATGGTTTTATGTGACATAAGACCAAGAATTAATTTGATATATATTAAATATTCAAGGTAAATCTAGAGAATAAGAGGTCATCAGAACACCATGAAAAAGGGAATGCATCATAGAAAAATAAGAGAATGTCATAATTTCGTCCTTTTGAAACTATAGAAATAATCACCCAAGGAAATTATTGAATGGATTGGGAGTTTATTATAAATGTGGATATATGGGTCACCAGTATATTTAATGCGATGGTAATAAATGAGACACTACTATTAAATGTTTCAATTATTGGGATATGGGGTAATATGAAAATTAATTCCCCAAGAATCAAGGGAATCCACCATGGAAGAGGCTAAGAGGAGGTGGACAAGATTATGTGATCACTACAGCTGAGGTGGAAGAACCCAATGATACGGTGGTAGGCACTTTAATACTATATTAAAATTTAGCTAATTCTATATTTGGTTTTTTATCCTTGTACTATTTTCTATCTACCCAATTTTCTAAGTAAATTAGAAATTTCCATTTTGTTTTAAGAAGGGAGTTGTTAGTAAAAAATCCTAGTGAAAGTATCACTTCAACAAAGATATTTTGGGAAGTCCACATTTTGACACATAAAAATGCTTTATTTTCTGAACATATTATTATACAAATGGTTTCCTTTGATATAATCATTGTTACAGACTGGATTTCAAAATATAATGAAATAATTTATTTTAGTAAGAAATAAATTACAATTAATAATAAAGATGTATAATTCCATACCTTTAGAGTAGATACATCATCATCTAAGTCATGTCTAGATCCACCCCCAATAGGTATTCAAAATGATAATATTATGGAAGAAGAGAAAACACAATCCGTGGATATATAATTTAATCATTAAATTGAGGATGTACCTATTATACAAGAATAAATTAATGTATTTTTTGAGGAATTTCCTTGACATCCACCAAAATGTGAAGTTAAGTTTTCCATCAATTTACTCTTTGATTCAAGACCAATATCAAATAACCCTATATACTGTCCATTGTGGAGTTATTGGAGTTGAGGAAAAATAACTAAGGGATTTTTGTAATAAGGAATTTACATTCCCGAGTGTGTTACCTTTAGTAACTCTTATTCTCTTCGTTAAGAAGAATTATTGATCCATGAGGCTATGTATTGATTATAGGGAGATAAATTCCATTACGATTAAGAACAAGTATCATCTACCTCATATTGATGACTTATTTGATCAAATTCACAGAGCTCAATATTTTTCAAACATTGACCTCTGATCTGGGTATCTTCAATTCTGAGTAAAGAAGGAATAAATTATGAAGAATTATTTCTAAATGAGGTATAAACATTATGAGTTTAAAGTAATTCCCTTTGGATTGACTAATTCACCCACTACTTTTACAGATCTTATGAATATATAATTAATGGACTATCTTGATGATTTTTTTGTATCCATTAATGATATCTTATTGTATTCTATAATATGTTGGAAAAATTGGAATCACTTTTGTGTCATTATTACAACTCTTAGAGGAAAAAAGTTTTATGAGAAATCTATTAAGTGTGATTTCTTTATTAAAGAAGTTTCTTTTATGGGCCATCTTATCTCAAATTATGGAATCTCATTTGATCTCAAGAATATAAGATAGATAGTTAATGGCCTACAATAATGAACATAACTGAGGTAAATAGTTTTATTAGTTTGTCTGGTTACTATTAGTAATTCATGCAAAAAATTTCCATATTTTCTAACCCGTTAACCAAGATTACATGTAAAGGGGTTAATTTATTTTGGATAAAGGAATGTGAAGATTGTTTTATTAAATTTTAGAGGATATTTTTCAATTCAGTGATTTTGACTTTACTATAAGTAAATTATGGTTCTTTTATATATATTGATGCATCAAATAAAGGACTAGATTTTTTCCTTATGAAAAATGATTAAGTTATTCCATATGAGTCAAGGAAGTTGAAAATATGAGAACATAACTATCCAACCCATGATCTCGAGTTATAAACTATATTTTTTTATTCGAAGATATAGATACATTATCTCTATGTTAAAATATTTGTGATATATATAGACCATAATATCCTAAAATACATCTTTCACAAAAAAAATATCAAGATGCAGAAAATTATATCGCTTGATATAATCAAGGATTACGATTTATCAACACACTATAACCTAGGGAAATAAAATAAGGTAGTGGATACATTGAGTATGAAATATCATAGAGTTCTGACCCAAATAAGGATTGAGAGGGATACTATGTTCATGGATTTAGTAAATATGGATATGGGAATTAATTTCAAAAGGGAGACATCACTCATTTTTTAAATGATTACAAAATTATCTTTATTGGAAATGATAAAAAGTTATCAATCTGATGATGATAATTTTTATAATAAAATTAGTGTTGTGAATGATGGTTAGTTGGAAAAAAATTTGTGGTTATGTAATACTAAAATTAATAGAGTAGATATTTGTTCCCACAAAACCTAATCTAAATGTTTAATTGTTAAATGATGTTTAAAACTCAGATTTCTCTATATAACTAGTTAGCACCAAGATGTATAGGGATTCAAGGGAACAGTTTTGTGGGATAAAATGAAGTGGAAAACTATAGACTATGTATCGAGATGATTTATTTGTCAATAGGTCAAGGATAAGAGATAAAAAAATTAGGACTCATGCAACCTTTTCATATTCCTATGTGAAAATGGTATGACATTACTATTGACATTGTTACAGAACTACCAAAGACTCCTAGAAATATTTATGCAATATGGGTTATCATCGATCATCTGTATTAGTATACATATTTTCTATCTATAAGATAATATTTACCTCTTGATCACCTCTAATGGATCTATTTTAATAATTCTTGAAGACTACATGGTGCACCACTTTTTATTTTATACATTCGTGATCCCCGTTTTACACAAAAATTATAAAATAATATTCTGAAGACTCTTGATACTGAGCTTCATTTGAGCACATCCAACCTACCTAAAACATAAAGAAAATATTAACTATTTATAGAGATAATAGAAGATATGTTGATGTCATTATCTATTGATTTTAATGGTATTTGGGATCATTATTTACCTTTGGTATAATTTACCGATATAAATAGTTTCCATTCAAGTATTTAAATGGTTCTATATAAAAAATTATACGGAAAGAGATGGAAAACTCTATCTTTTTAAAATTAAGTTAGTGAAAGGATAATTTCTAGAATATAAATTTTTAAAGTGACAAAAATAAAGGTAAAGACTACTCAGGCTCTCATTAAATCATATCAAAGTAGGAAAACGTGTTATGATAAGCATAGAAGGATGGATTTGGAATTTCAAGTAGGATATCATGTTTTCTTAAAATTTTCTCCATTGAAGACTAAACTAAAGTATATTTACAAGGGAAATATGAGCCCCATGTATATAAAACCCTTTAAAATTTTGGAAATAATTGAATTTTTTTTCTAATCATTTATCAATTCCACCAATTCTATTAAAATTACATTATTGTTTTCATATATCACTGTTAAGGAAGTACATGCTAAACCCAACACATATGTTCACCTCTAATGAAATAGAATTGAACTTGATCTATCGTACTATAAATAAACCATCTATATTATTGATACTATAGATCCAATATATAGTAATTGGATGCCTCAACTAGTAAATATACTTTGGTAAAAAAAGAGGAAGAAACATGGAAACTAGAGGATATTATGATGAAGAACAATTATCATCTATTTAGAATGTAATATACATTAAATTTGGAATATTAAATTTTTATAAGAGGTAAGAATGTAACACTGCAATAATTTATTATTTATTTCCATTTAAATAAATTCAATGTCTTTGACATCTTGTTATGTATGAAACACCAGATTTAAATGAAACACAATACTCTATTAAAATATTAATATTTAAACATGGTCATTATAAACTAGATATTATATTGGAAAGTATGAATAAGAATAAATATGTCAATATGTATATATATATTAATATATTAAACATTCTCATTAGTAACCTATTGTTTATAAATTAAAAAAAGAATCATTTTTAAGTAAAAGAAATGTTTTTTGAAAAACTATATTTCGTTAAAGAAAAAAAAATTCATTGTTACTAGTGAAATTAAGATAAAACTAATCTTTCACACTTTTTTAAAATTTATTTAACAAAATTAACTTCATTTTTGAAACCCTCATATGAAAATTTTATTAGGGTGATTTTTTGTAATTTTTATGACAGGTTTCATTCTTAAATGAATAGTTAAAAATACTAATTTTTATCAAAAACAGACTTTTAGTTTAAACAATCAAAAAATTTAAATTAAATTTTAAATTGGTTTTAAATTATAATTATCTCAATTATAATAAAAATTTAATATTTTTGGTCATTTTTATTAATTTTTTATTAAATTTCAATATAAAAATGTTCAGAAATTAAGATAATTTTCTCTTTGTTAACTCAATTTTTCATCGCTTTAATGGGTATAATTTAAAATTTAATTCCACCACATATATGAATTGAATTTTGGAAAATGAATTAAATATTTTGAATTAGAATAATTTATATTATTTATTAATTTAAACATAATTTTTTACAATAATGTGTAGTAAAATTATTATAATTTAATTATCACAGTTTGGGTAAAAACTAATTGGTGGAGGAGTTAAACTAATGAGATAAGGGTTTAAATGACCTAAAAATTTTCCAACCCATTTAATGGACATATTTAGACTTTATCACCTTTAAGGATTGAGAATGGCCCATTGTAGAGGCTTTTTGGAATGATAAAAATTTGGGTTTAATTGATTCTTTTCAAATATTCTATGTGTGTCCTCTCCCCCAATTATAAAAGGCCACCCACTCTCATCTCATATTCAAACATACAAAGATATTTCGTTCATCCTATAACTATAAAAATAAATTACCTAATTCTATAACATCATACTAGAATATGGTTTTATCATAAATCCATCCAATGAAAGATATTTTTGTAAACTTATAGGGGACCTATCAAGAATAGATAACGTTCCTGAATAATTGTTTTTATTATTATTTATTATTCCACATCCCTAAATATTATTCAATCATAATAGTAAAATTAAAAAAGTATCTAAAAAATACTATCATGTTTTTATTATAATGTAAATACTTATATCCATGTTCTTTTCTATCAAATAGGAAAATAAACTATCAATTGCATGTACAGAGGATTTCACCTCACGAACCGATTAAATTTGTTTTCCATAATCACCTTTAATATTTAGATGTAATGATGTATTTAACACATTTATATTAAAATTTTGATATTATATTATGAATTAAATTTTTATATCACATATACCTTCATATGTTCCATTCCCTTTAAAATACGATAATGTCGCTCGTTTGAATGATGAACTACCGCCTCGTGAAGCGATGTGATTAATTTTTTCACTTTTTCTTTACATGGAATGTAATAAGGATAAGATTAATGAATATATGTGATATATATGATAAGATATTTATTATTTACAATTAATATATCACACACTTCATTTCACTTTCACTAGTTAATGAGATGACATCATCGTTCTTGCAAACATATGTCATACCATCTCCACGAAGCAAAGAGATTCATCTTTCCTGTATAAATTTTATAAATGGTTACAAAAACATATAAAATTAGTGAATATTACATTTATAACATTAATATAATTCTATATATTATGGATATATATTCTTTGTACAAAAAGTGGAACATTCGTGAAAAAACACACATGAGAAAACAGGGAAATTAACACCTGAAACAATGAAAATAAGATAATATTATTAACAAACTGGTGGTAAAGAGTAATAAGATGATCTTATATGATGTTATAAGTGTGAATATTGTAATTTAAAAAATTAATAAGATTCATTAAACCATTATACAATAGTTTAAATCATTTTCAATTAAAGGAATGCATGAGGTAAGGGACTTCATCTCTATTTCCCTTCAGGAATTGTATATTATTGTGCACCTAATTTCCTTTATATGGTGTGAATAATGCCCAAT
This sequence comes from Viscum album, assembly GCA_963277665.1. Lineage (NCBI taxonomy): Eukaryota > Viridiplantae > Streptophyta > Magnoliopsida > Santalales > Viscaceae > Viscum > Viscum album. Next base: position 1,061,137,007 of record OY728125.1, read on the forward strand.
TTATATGTAATATAATGAATAATTAAAAATATATGTAATTTTAAGTTTTAATTCTTGTTATTTCAAACTTGGTTATTTGACATGAAAGTTACCAAGTGGTAACAAATTTCATAACTAAATTTCCTTTTATCAGGTTATATTACTTATTCATTTGCCTTTAATAATATAAGATTAGGTGTATAATGAATTTTTATTATCTTATGTTATATTTAAAATTATTATATATAGATATACATTTGATACACGAAATATATTAATTGATTAATTGTCATCTCACCGTTATGATCATTGTAAGATATTTTTTTTAATTTATATTTTAATGAGACATAATTGTTAATATGAACCTATTCAATTTCATGTGGTCTATATACTAACACTTGATGTATTTAATAAGAATAATTATTTATTCATGATAGATAATGTTTCAATTATATTTTATCAATATTACTTGTATCAAAGATAATAATATTTCCAAAAACTATATGTCATTCTTAATATAGTTTTGATTTTAAATGTTATTTTATTAACTTGGGAAATATAGATAAATTTATTTTCTTTACTCAATGTGGATATTTTTTGATATGAAATATTATTCATGTATTAAATTGATTATTCTATATATGAGGAAAACTTTGGACAAATAGTAATGGGTGGGGCCTAGAATTATATATCCCCTCAATGAATCAAAAGGGAATATGAGACAAATTTGTTGGCCAAATTAAATGAATTCCAACCTGTAGTTTTAAAAATTATTGTGAATTTTCTTAATGGTATAAGTACCATGATTCAAGAAATAATGATGTCTTATAATTAAAAAATGTGTTCAGGAATAATTTATTTTTTTATTATCCACGATATTTTCACAATGATATCATCTTTCTGGACATTTCATTCTCTTTTTGTTTACAAAATGGAATGTGTGTTCATTTATTTAACTTGAAATATTAATTATTCCCTATCTATTACTGTATTAAAGTAATTTAAATAAAATGTGTGCTCTTTAGTTACCTTTCTATATTTATTATGCTTTATTTAAGTATGATAGGAAAGTTATTTACTAAATGGAATGTTTGTTCAGTTATTTACCTTCCAATATTGATTATTATTTATTTATTCATGATAGCATCAGTTGTACATAACCCATATTGGGAATTTTAGATCATGTTTATTTTATTCCTTTTCCTATGATATGGAGAATAATTCTTTGAATGAGTTTTCAAGTATACAGTTTGGTTTCTTTTGTTATGTATTATGTTTTTTTTCAAAATAAAATGGGTATCATGTATGTATCCGGTTCTTCAGAACTACCAAATGGATTAGTCCTTTTTATTTAACCCCCATGTATATATTCCAATGTAATAAATTAGGAACCAACTCTAGGTTACTAGAGTGAAGTTCATTACATAAGTCTCATAAAATAAAAATAAGCACGCATTTCACAATCTTATTATGGTCTAAATCATTTACTTCATTCAAAACATATAAAAGGAAAAATATTAACACACAAAAGAAAAATCATAAATCACATACATTCCTTAGCCTATGACTTTATGTGTTTTAATATAAGTTATCCATTATCTATTTTCTTACATAAATTCATATGGTAATTTTTGTTCCCTTAATAATGATTCATAATGAGATTGAAAGTTTACCAAATAATATCCCCTAGGAGTGTCAAAAAAGGTGTATATCAAGGACTTTTTACACTGGGTGATGACTGAGCCCAATGTAACGTTACATTTTTGGGGTTATTACCATTAGGTACAACTCTTCCAGAGTGACATCCACTTATAGTATCCAGTCAAGAATTTATTTTCCTAGAAACCAGATACTCTATACTTTACAAATATATAGAAATTTATTCATTTTTTAAGTATTATCCCTTTGTATTTCACTAGTGTTTTCTGATCATAATACCAAAAAATAACTATACCTTTCTCTAATACCAACTACAAAAACCCATACCTTTCATACATATTATTTCATTATTTATTGCATAAAAATACTCTTAATAAAATACTATAATAACATGAGGCCTTGAGTCTTTAGAAAATTAGATACAAAACATAAAAACATGAAATAAAAATACAAAGACATAAACTAAAACACCATAAAATGCCCTTAAATTTCTTTGATCTTCTAAAATTTCATGTGATAACCTAGACACTTACATAAGAAAGGGGTGATATATAAATCCTAGTAGGAATATAATAAATGAATAACATTATGAAAGAAATATATGTGAGTTAATATACATATCAAGATGACATAAAATGGGTGAGAATCATAATCTTTAATAATGATTCATTATATGACATGATAATATCAAGGGAATATAAAAATGTGGAAACAAAATAAAACATGACATAATAAACATAATTCAAGGCTAATTACTAATACATCCCAACATATTGTTCTTAGTATAACCTATAGTGCATAATACATGTAATCTTTTGAGATAAAATCATTACCTAATGCATTATAGGGCTATATAATTACAGGTTCACCCATCACATTCATATCATGTACATTCATAAGTGTGCAACATAGATCATAAACCAAAATTATGTCTTCAATAACTTTAAATCCAATGATTGAGAAGTGTGGGTTAATTAAATTCAAGTCTAAAATAAATTAAGGGTAGGTATATTTAGGTGAATAACCTTGATTGGAAATGGGGATGGGTATCCACTATAAAAATGTTTGATAAATAAAATAATAGGATAATTTTGGCAGCATAACAGGGGTATATAAGGATTAAGAGAAAGCATTAATGAGATTGAAAGGGGTCTATAATATCATATAAATCATAAGGTAAGTAATAATTACCGGTATAAACATATCCTTATATCAAAAATTAGAAATAAAAAGGAATAAAATAAAGAAGATGTTTTAATAAAGAGGAGAAGTAGAGGATCCCTTACCTTGAGAGGGTGTTTCTAAAATCATGGGTGTAGCTTCTTAAGGTCATGGGTAAACTCGGGAAAGATCTAGAGAGGTAAGGTTATAGTAACCTAATTCTCCAATGGTTTTTATAGAATATAAATGGTATTATAGTTGGGGTTTTTATAGAAAAATAATGAATAATTCTTTATTAATTACAAAACATAGGTTTTAGACCCTATATGATAAATTAATCCAAACAACAATCCAACCCATGATTTTTCTCATTGTTTATACAATATAGAAGTGGATATAATTATTATATATGTCTAGTAACCAAAATAATTAAAATAATAAACTAAGTGATATAGAATTGAGTCTTATTTATAAAAAATTATTTTAAGAACTTACATTATAATATAGATTTAGGAGGATTCATTAAGGGTTTATAAAATTAATAAAAAAAATAAAAAAAAATATTTTAAATTTAAAACATTATTTTAGTTATATATAATCTATATAGTAATTATTTCAACACTTTTAGGCTTTTATTATGTCATAATACTTATCATATAATAATATCATATTTAAATTTTACCCAAAAATTCGATTGCCTTGAAAAATTATTAAAAAACAACATTATATAATTTTTATGTTTTTATTTAAAAAATAATATTTATTTTATCCTAATAATTATTTAAATATGATAATTGAAACCTTTAAATAAAAATCCCTATTTATTGAAAAATACAGTATTTTTGGAAAAAATAGTTTTCTGGCCCTTATAAAAATTAAATTTGATTCTGAAAAATTATATTATTAGTTAAATTTAATAAATATTTTTTAATAATAATATTATATTAATAATTTTGGGTCCACTAGGATAGATACCCTAAGTGGGGGTGAATTAGGGTATGTCGGAATAAAACAACTACCCCTTTTGATCTTGTTTTGCTGTTAGACAAAACCCTCTCTTCTCTCCTTCCCATTGCAGAGTATGAGTAAACCTTAAAGCATGCACATGACATAGAAATTTTTACTTGGTTCATCCTTGCTTGGCTATGTCCATGGATAATACACCATCAGTGTGTCGATGTACCAATTCATTTATAAGTTCACTGTTGTTTACAAGTTCTAAGTGGACTCATTATCCCACCTGGTTTACAACCAATCACAATTTGAGAACTCACTGCTCCCTTAACTGATGTGATCTCACTCTTTCTTCAGAAGATCCACTAATAGTTTATAGACCTATAGGTATCTTCCTTACCACTAATGAATGCATCCTCCACTATATGTATATTATCTATTAAAGTCCAAATTTTATCCACTGATGAATACCCCTTTGCCCCTGACCAATGGGGAATAACCTTTGGGAAGTACCTTAAAAAAGTACCCGACTTCATGAAGCTCCCAATTTCTCGAAGCTCAAACAATCCATAGCAAAGCTCCTTCATTTTCAAGAATCTCACATCTTCACATATCCCTAGAAATTGTGGAGCTCAAGTCATCTCATAGTGACTTCCTTCGTGAATCTCGCTGAGCCAACACGGAGCATACCTATTTCACGGAGCTAGATTAGCCATCGTGATGCTCCTTCCTTTCAGGAACCACCTTCACTATTCTAGAGCAAAGGATTTTCTTTGAAAACTCTCTAATTATTTCAAGGGGTTCAAGGCCTATTTATAGGAGATTTCACTGACACTTAAACCTTCCACGCAAATTCAGTGCCATGTCATCTCAAATCATGCTCTGAAATTTCTGCCAAAATACACACTATTTCGTGAAGCACCACGGTAATTTTCCGATCACGGAGCTCATTGTAATCATGGAGTATTCGGTCAATACATTCATACCTTTCCCATGAATCTCCACTCGCAATGACCTTAACCACCAGAATTCTCTTCAACACTTCCATTTGCGAAGCTCATCATAATCACGAAGAATCCTCGTCAACATTTTTCATTTGTTTGCAAAATCCAATCCATGAATCCCATCTTCACGAAATTCATGTATTTTCCATATTTTGATGAGATCTTCAAGGATATCCACTTTTTGTGATTCTCACCAAACTCCAAATTTTGGACCCGAGGAATTTGGAAAACACTAGAAAATGGAACCACCTTGTATATGTTCTTTAATACCGCCTCCAGATCGTCCATTCCTTGGTCATGGTTCTTTGTCAATGTGGATTGTCAACAACATCTCTAGAACTCGACAATTCAAATAGGAAACATGCATTGTCAACAAACACAAGAAACCCAAAAATGTTACAATGTTACCTTGAGGGATTTCTCTATAACAAATAATTTATTTAAAAAATTATTTAATTTATCCAAAATGGTGTCCTAGTTGAAATTATATAACTCCCAAAAATAAAATTTATGTTTCATCATATTCAAATATAGTTCTCATCAAACTAATTATTTAATAATTATAAATTAATAATAATATTTAAATATAATCATTAAATTATAAAAATATAAAAAACCATACTATTATAACCAAGATACGTAACACTTAATTTCACTAGTGAATGCACTAAGGGTAAGGTGTGTGATGGTGATATTTTCATAGGGTGGTTCAGAAAACATGGTATGGGTTAGGATCTTTATGGGTTTGAACTTATCCTATAAATGGTTTTTATCATGCTTTAGTTGTCGAATATCGGCTTAGGAAGGGACAAGGGAAAATATCAATGATGATATCTCCCTTAGAAGCTATAATTAATTGGCTTCATAGGGTATGATTCTACTATTTAAGTTCATCGCTTCATTTTTCTGTGTTGAATGCATTTAGCATAACCCGATATATATATTTATATAAATCATATGCTCACTGTATAATGACTATACTATCAACAGTTATGATACTTAATAGAATTTTAAATATGATATGATATAACTTATAACAGTCCAAAATAACCAAAGTAGTGCATGTTTTTTCTATAATTTAATATCTAAATTAAGAATATACTCAGTTAAAAATGTTATTTCATTTATAAATGATCAATTCATTACAAGGTCGGGATTCTTTTATTTCAATTTACCTTTATTGGAAAATTATTTTCATTTTTCACCTATTTTTATTTATAGGATATATATATATTACCTCATTGACATATTATATCATTCTTATTTTTATATTCATGGTTTTTAAATTTACATTTCAAGTTCTCTCTTTCAATATCATTTGATTAAAATGTTTCAAAATCCAAAAGGTATTTGTGTAACTCAATTACTATTTATTGATCCATAATTGTTCTTTTTGAACATTATTAACATAATTTTGTGAAAATATACCTTTTAACAGAGTTATGTTTTACACTATATCATGTTTCTATGAATTTACATTTCTTCCACATGAACTCGTTCTTTAAGGGGTTTAATCTCATTTTTTCTTTATCCATGGACAAATTTATTTATAAAAATAAAATTTTGTAAAGAATAATCCTCATAAACTTTGATGATTGTTTCTCCACCATGTCCATATTTTATCTTTCCAAAAAATAATTCTTATCTTATTTTTCAATCCTAAATTGTATTATCTCATGTGATCTTCTTATTTTAGTTTATCTCATTTTAAAAGGAATATGTATTACTCTTTTTAAAAGGCAATTTTCAATCAAGGTATTTTAAAAATATTATAAATGGATTTCTATTTCATGATTATATATTTTATCTTCCACTCAAAATTTCATTTAGTATGCCATTATTTCATTTTCAAGGCTCTATTATTGAATATTCTTTTCAAAAGTAAAATTTTTCAAAAAAATATATATATGTTGGTCTGAGTGGAATCTCCAGAGGGGGGTGAATAGAGTTCCTACATAAAATTTCTATCAAAAACATTATTATAATCATCCCCCGGATTTTGAAACAGCCCAGTTAATTAAGGAAGTATATATGTAAATGTCTATTTGTTCAATAGGTTCCTCAAAGGGTGATTAGGCCTCTGTTGAATTAGTGTTAAACACTTATTCAACTTTTGAAATAAGTTTACTGAATTAAACATATTCACACACTAACCAAAACTAACTATCATAATGAATGAAAAATAGTTTAATGTTTTAGTAACTATAAGAAGTGTAAAATAGATAAAATAGAGTATAACAAAAATATAGTGCATATAAAAGTTAAACAAGAGGTTCAGTCTCAATTTGAGACTTAATCCTCTCCACTTGGTGATCACCTACCACCAAGTGGCTTATATAAACAATAAACTTGTTACATAACCTGTATAGGGATTTACAAAAGTTTCTACAAACTATCCAAGGTTCACACCCTCTACCACAGTTATTTATGGGAATGATAAACAACACATACCACACATGGTCTCTTCCACATTTATACAGGGGAAAACAAGGTGTAAGAGAAGTTTGATGTGAGGATTTTTGTATCTTCCAGTTCAAGCACAGGAGACAGTGTGTGTGACACAAACATGCACTTCTCAGAAATGTAAATTAAAATAAAACATTAGATAACATATGATGATATTGAGTTTATAAGGATCTATGTGTTTTCAATTCATCTAATGACTCCTTGAAGTGAAGAATTTTATGTTTGAGTCTTTCTCTAAAAGTTGTCTCCAAAACAGAGTGTCAAAACTCCATGTTCTATCTTTTATGAACTAAGATTTCTGATTGTTGTATTTATTGAGATTTGATGAAGCACAAAATGAAGAAGTGAGTTTTTTCCAAATGATCTTCGTGATGCTTGTGGTTTCACAGTGTATGTTTTGGATGGTTCAGCTTTGATCTAGTGAGTAAGTTTCTTCATATGCTCAGATGCACTTCTCATCCTCTATTTATTCTTCTTTGGTATTCTCTTTTTTATACTCTAGATCTGACAATAGGAATAAGTAAATCGCATGGGGTCCTCCTCATACCCATAACTATCCCTAGATATGGTCTCTTGATATGCCTACAATCAGCATTAATTAATGTCAGAAGCATTAAAGTTACCAAATATGACTGTTAGAATAATATTAAGAATTTGAAAAAGTATGGAAAGGAAGGCATCGGTAGAATGGTAATGGTATCTTGCACAATGGTAGTCTTCAACAGTTGGTGTGCATCGATAGCCTTCATCGATGAATTTCACAATGGTAACCATCAGCGGTGTCCTTGCATCTGTAACCTTAGCATCGGTGAACTTTGCATTGGTGACCTTTTCATCGGTGAACTTTGAATCAGAGACCTTTGCATCAGTGACCTTTGCATCGGTGACCTTTGAATTGGTGACCTTTTCATTGGTGAAATAGCATCGGTGACCCTTGAATTTGTGACATTTGCATCGGTGACCTTTGCATCAGTGAACTTTGCATCGGTGACCTTGCATCGGTGATCGTTGCATCAGTGACCTTTGCATTGGTGACCTTTGAATCAGTGAACTTTACATCGGTGACCTTGCATTGGGGAACGTTGCATTAGTGACCTTTTTACATTGATAGATTTTTCACTGTGAGATTTAAACAAGAGTGCAGTGAGATTAAACGTACATAGGTATCACTTTTGTATAAACATGATTTTCATATAAATGATTATATTGTAAGAGAAAAATAATTATCACATAAATAAAACATGATTTGGGATTTTAAAAACATGATTTGGGGTTTTAAAAATAGGTGAATCCAACAATCTCTCCCTTTTTTGATAATCACAAATTATGTTAGTATTTTCTGAATTAGGGTTAAGCACATTTTTTAATATCTTTAGAGGTGTGTATAAGAACATGTGAACCATGTTTATTATGGAAAAATATAGATACTAAATATATGAAAATAGTTTAGTAAACTTTAAAAAAAATCTCTTCTTTTATGTTTAGGTAGCTTAAAATTTAAACCTGACTTGTTTCTCCTCCTTTGAGATTAAAAAAATAATGTAAAACAAAAATAAACAAAAGAGGATTTTCCATTAATGAATCAAAATTATAATATAAAAACTTGTTACAAATATCCCTATCAATTAAAAATCTCACATTCAATCCAAATCAGAGATGTCCAAGGGAGTTTTTCCTTTGGGAGTAGAGGAAGAAGTTTCTGAAGATGGAGGGATAGGTCGAGGGATGATAGTCAGCAGGGTTGGATGAGCTGCAACAGAAGAATCACTAGAACTATAGTGAGTATATCGTTGAGGAATGGTGGGGTCAAGCATCTGATGGCCTATGCATGAGTCATCAATGGAGAAGCACTAGAAGATCCTGAGGCACCTGAGGTAGAATTCAAGGCTGGGGGAATAATGATGGGAGTGCATCCCACATGGAGGAAGGGTAAAATAAGATGTCTGAAATCCAAAATAATAATTCCTCCTCTCTCCATATCTGAGATAAAATCATCCTTATTCTCAATGAAATTCTCTAAGGCAGGAGTCTACTCTCTGAGCCTACTTACCTGATCCTTAAATTCTTGAGTAACAGGTGGAATCCTCAAGTTCTCCAACAACAACTTGAAGTAACCATTCATCTGATGCTTAGTTTATGCCATTTTTTAGTGGAAGTCAACTTGATCTTTAATGGAGTTCTGATCTTGATCAGCTTCCCTTAAATAATTTCCCACAAGATTACGAATTTCTCTGGTAGTGGAAATAACCTGAGTCATATACTGAGGGTATGAGGCACATGCACCATAGAATTTCTCCACTTATTCTCTAACATCTGACCTAAAATCCCTTATATCAACAAGAGGAGTAGTTAAAGATGAAGCAGATGCACACTTAGGTTTCATAGTGAAAGATATTGTCCCTTTAAAAGATTTAGTCAGCCCGCTGATCATCTTTTTTGCATCATCGTCTTGTCCACTCACATGTGCCTACAGAGACTTCTTAAAGCCCTCAAACACTGTAACCATTTCTTGAACTACACATTTAATATATCCAAGATATCTGTCCACCTGAGCCCTTCAATCCATATATGTATCTAAACTGGAAATAAACAATTTCATATATTCTATAGAATCTACCAAAGTTCTGATCCAATTTTGAAAATCCTTATCTTCTTGTAGTATGATGGAATGAGAAGAATAAACTATCATTTATACTGTAGAAGTTTCAAATTCTTGATTTTGAGTCATATATGTATCTAACCCAACAAATCTCTCATCAAAGTGGATCTTCAGATCTGATTTCATTGATTCCAAATCATCATTCTTCACATAGTCTCAAGGTAAAAGAACCACTAGCTTCACAATAGTGGTTTTTGAAATAGTAGGAATGGGAGGACTTCTGATAGGCGAGTCATCATCAGAGTCTCCATAATCTAAACCCAAAAATACGAGACCAGGGACGTCTGAAAAATATCCTATTCCCTGGGATACTGCAACTGAACCTATGGAAACAAGTTCCCCCCCCCCTTGCTTAGAGCATTCTCCTGATCAACCATATCCATCTCTTCCATACCTCTTTGAGAAACTTCATCAAGAAAAGGGTCCACTGCCACTTCTTTTACTAAATATTCAACTAATTCCAAAGCAATTCCACATTAAAACAAATTAAAAACCTCTCCATATATCATTTCTACCATTTATGTATGTCCTATTAGAGGACTAAGACTTATACATTCTTCTTCACTCACATCAATAGTAGTCTCAAAGTTAGCATGACCAGATTTGGTGTCCTCATCCTCATCTGAGGTCCCTCTAATATCTCTTAAAAAAAAATCCCCTTTATTACTCACTAGTCTCTTCATCATCATTTTCCCATATAACATTCTCCATTCTAGGAAATCTCTTGGGTGTGATAGTCTCACCAAAGGATATAGTATTAGCACAAGGATTGGAGGGAAGGTCAGGATCACTCATGTCATCTATAAGAGTGTCCTCTCTTTCTTGCACAGCCACAGCCTCTTCCTCTACATCTAAAATAGTAGGCTCCACCTCATCAGGATTTAGACCAAGATCTCTCTTATCCTTAAGCCTATTAGGATTAGTGACAGGGTTGAATTCCTCATATAGATTAGCCTCATCATGTACCAATCTTTTTTTCTAGGGGTTCCAATTTATCTTCATCAACCTTCAAATTACATTTATAATAAAGAAATTGTCCCTTACTACAACTATTTTCTCCTTATCTTTAGCAACTCCTTTCACCTTCAATGTCATGGATATCAATCTATCATGAAATAAGGAATTGTATTTGGAACTGGGATTTTTCATATCCTCTAATTGAATCATTCGTATTCTACACAAGTTTATCTTATTTCCATTCTTTAATAGATATAAAAGAAATACATCTTGAAATTTCAATTTAGCAAAGTAACCTCTCCTGAGACTCAAGATATTATAGAAAAACTTAAATAGTAGATTGTCTTCCCCTTCCATATCAGCAGCAATGACTTTCCAAGGGATCCCACTCCCTGTCAGTTCGGCTAAGGCTTCTTCATAACAGAAGAACTCGGTAGTGGGAGGCACCACTCTTGAGTAGTAGTTATAAATACCTTCATGTGGTACTCTCAAACACTCATCCCATTCAACAGAGGAAAAACGCATACTCATTCTATTCACTATTGAAGACATTCTGTTCTCATCCTTAGTCCTTTCAAATTTCAAAAACTCATAAAACTCTTTCACTGACTTCTGGTAGGAGGGTCCATTGTTGTTTATAAAGAATTCAACCCACCCTTGAGCTTCAAGTGCCTTCATCACTAAAGATCTTCTCATCATCAACCGTTTGGAACTGAGATATTTTTCAGCTTAGATTTACCACTTCAACAGATGAGTGTTGATTGGATTTACCACTACCTTGCTTCCACTACTCGACTCATCTCAAGGTCTCTTTGGATTTGGTGCATATTTTTATCACTGACCAATGGTATCTTCACTCTTGTCATGCAATCTAAAGTAGTTTGAGGGTTTCAGAAGAGGGTTAGGTTATGGGTTTATTGATAAATAGAATCAGGAGAGTGTTTTTAGGTGGATCAAAATGTGGTATATACTTTAATTTTATCACTTAGGGATCAAAAAACAAATTAGATAAAAGAAATAAGTAAAGCAGAAAACGTTTCAAATTATGGCATAGAAAACACTATGTCACGAAAACATTGACTATAGGTAAGGTAAAAACAGTGAGGTTCCAATGGTGAGGTCATAATGGTGAGTTTTCTAATGGTGAGGTCTGGTGAGGTTTCTAACGGTGAGGTCCCTAACTGTGAGGTTTCTAATGGGGAGGTCCAACAGTGAGGTTCCTAATGGTGATGTTTCTAACAGTGAGGTTTCTAACAGTGTGGTTTTTAACTGAGGTATCTAACGGTGAGGTCCAAAGGTGAGGTTCCAACGGTGAGGTTTCTAATGATGAGGTTTCTAATGGTGAGGTCCAACTGTGAGGTTCCTAACAGTGAGGTTTCTAATGGTGAGGTTTTTAACGGTGATGTTTCTAACGGTGAGGTTTCTAATGGTGAGGTTTCTAATGGTTAAGATTTTATCAAACCTAACTCATGTTTGACTTAGTTTAACCTCTCATAATTCAAAGGCTTTGTGAATATATCATCCAATTGGTGTTCAGTACCAATGATTTCAAGAGTGATATCACCTCTTTGATAATGATCTCTCAAGAAATGATGTCTCACATCAATGTGATTTGTCCTATCATGAGATAATGGATTTTTAGAGATGTTTATAGAAATTGTATTATCAAACTTTATGGAGACATGTTTGAATTGATATCCATAGTCTAGTAAAGTGTGTTTCATCCAAATAATTTCAGCACAAAAACTCCCAGCAGCTATATATTTAGCTTCAGTAGTAGATAATGCAACGGAATTCTGCTATTTACTACACCATGATACTAGTGACTTTCCTAGAATGTGACATGTTCCAGAGGTTCTCTTTCTATCTAACTTGCAACCATTAAAGTCAGTATCCAAATAACTTATTAAATAAATTGTTTTTCCTCCTGGATAAATCAGTCCTAAGATTGTAGTATATTTAATATATTTAAAAATCTTTTTAATAGCAGTTAAATGAGACTCTTTAGGATTGGATTGAAAATGAGAACACATGCATACAATGAACATAATATTAGTTCTAATAGCAGTAAGATAGAGTAGACTTCCAATCATACCTCTGTAATTAGTTTGATCCACTGGTTTACCAGTTTCATCAGCATCCGAATTACAGGTCATACTCATAGGTGTATCACTACCTTTATTTCAATCCAAACCAAAACATTTCAAAATATCCTTGGTATATTTAATCTGATATAAATCAATACCATTTTTATTTTTAAAAATTCGAAATCCAATAAAAATTTTAAGCTCTCCCATTAAAATCATTTCAAATTCATCTTGCATCATTTTTGAAAAATTAGCACATAAAGAATTTTTATAGAGGATCTAAAAATAATATCATCCATGTAGATTTGTAATATCAAAAAATATTTGGAAATCCTTTTGATAAAAAGATTAAGATCCGATATTCCTTTAGTAAAACTTTTGAAATAAGAAAATAACTAATTCAATCATACCATGCTCCGGGATCTTGTTTTAGACCATATAAATCTTTAGAAAGTTTAAAAACATGATTTAAAAAATGGGGATTTGTAAAACCAGAATTTTGTTCAAAAAATACATCCTCAACTATGTACCCATTTAAAAATGAACTTTTAACAACCATTTGATAAAGTTTGAAATTCAGATGAGCTGCATAAGCACGTAGTATCCTAATGTCTTTTATTCTGGATACAGATGTAAAATGTTACTCATAGTCTTTTCCTTTCTCTTGACTATATCCTTATGCAACTAGTCTATCCTTGTTTCTATCAATGTTTCCAGATTCATCAACTTTATTTATAAACACCCATTTAGTGACTATAGTCAACATGTCTTTAGGACTTTCTACTAATTCTCAAACATTGTTTCTTTCAAACGGATTTAATTATTCTTTCATAGCTATCACGCAAAATTCATCTTTGATTGCATCATCAATATTTTTAGGTTCAAGCTATGAAAGAAAGGCTTGATGTTCAACTTGGTTTTTTAGAGAATCTGTAGTTTGTGTTCCTCTATTTAAATCACCTACTACACCATCAAAAGGATGAATCTTGAGAGTTATAATACCTCTAGAAAGAGTTGAACTAGACTCCTCATGAATGTCTATAAGTCCAGATTCACCATGAACAGTTTCTAGAGAATTTCCAAAACTAGTTGTTTTCACTAAGGGCTCGCTATCTTTATAATTAAGGTCCGGAATTGACATATCTTCCTCTAGGATTTCAATAAATATTTTGGGTTCATGTGGATCAGTCTCTTAAAATTCGACATGAACTGATTCTTCCACACATTTGGATCTCTTATTAAATATTCGATATGATTTACTAGTGATTGAGTAACCTAGGAAATTTCCTTTATCACTTTTTGGAATCAAACTTGTCAAGACTGTCGTTAGTGTTAAGGATGAAGACTTTTCATCCAAAAACTCTACAGTAATTAACCTTAAGATTCTTGTTATTCCAGAGCTCATAAGGGATCCTATTAAGAACAATTATAATTAAGACTCTATTGATAATGTAACAAGCTGTATTAATAGCTTCCACCCAAAAATAGATAGGTATATTATACTCATTTAACATAGTCTGGGAAATCTCTTGAAGTGTTCTATTTCTTATTTCTACAACTCCATTTTGCTGAGGTGTTCTAGGAGAAGAGAAATTATGAGTGTAGCCATTTTGTGAGAAAAAATATTTAAATTCCTAATTTTCAATCTCATGAACATGATCACTTTCAAGGACTTAATTCTATGTCCATTAAGATTTTCTACAGACTTGGAATATTTAATGGATTAATAACAATCTTCACTTTTGGAAGCTAGAAATTATACCCAAGTATATCTAGAAAAATCATCTATAAGAACATAAACATAGTACTTCCCATCTAAACATGAAACTCTAGATGGACCAAACAAATCCATGTGAACCAACTCAAGCGGTTGAGAAGTAGAAACTTCTTTCTTTGGTTTGAAAGAAAATTTGTGTTGTTTTCCCATTTGGAAAGGATTACAAACTTTGTTAAGTGGGAATTCCAATTTAGTTAAATTTCTAACTAAACCTCCTCTAGTTAGTTTCATAATTGAGTATACATTACAGTGTCCTAATCTTCTGTGCCATAACTAGGATTCCTTATGAAAATCATTAAAACACAAAACATTTTTCTTAGCTAAAGAATTAAAATCAACAGCATTTACATTTTCATTTCTAAGAGTTGTGAGTATTAAATATTTTTTAGAATTAAAAACATTTCATGCATCATTTTCAAATTTAACATTAAAACCATCATAACATAAATGAGATATAAATAGTAAATTGTACTTTAACCCATCAATAAAAAGTACTTTTTGAAATTAATAAAGTATCAGGGTTACCAATTTGGCCTAATCCGATGATCTTCACTCTAGAATTGTCACCAAATGTGACACGCCCACCATCAACTTAAATAACTCTCTTGAAGAATTAATAGTTTTCTGTCATATGTCTTGAACATCCATTGTTCAAGTACCATATTGTTTTATTGGAGCTCTTCAGAAAATTGTCTTGCAAAATAGATTAGGTGTAGGGTAACTTCGGTACCCATATTTTCTTGGGTCTAGAAAGATTATCAAGTAAACCTTTGGGAACCCATAATTGTCTCATAGGTTTCCTATAATCAACGGATATGTTTTGAGAAATAAACACTTTATTAGGTCCTTTAGAGAATTGTTTTTCAAATGAATGTTCAGAACATGAACTAGTAGTGAACTATCCATATTTTGGAATAAATTTATTCTTAATAATTTTTCTATATACCGGTTGATATCCTATACCAGTTTTGTATTTTGGAACAATTTTATTTCATAGTTACTGAGTCAATGTATCTTTACCTGTAGTAAACTTCTCAAGATCTCTTTTTAATTGCTCATTATATAATTTATGTTCAGTATTTTCTTTTAACGTCTGAGAACATTTATCTTCTTCGATATACATATCATACTTATAATTGGAATTTAAAGCATGTTGTCTTTTTTGATAATTTATATTTATACTTTAGTTAATTAAAGGTGTCCTCAAGAACTCCAAAATATCCAAATAGTTCATCCTTATTTATATTTTCATCATTTTTTGATTCACTTCTATTCCTAGAATATTAAGCATTATGTACAGAAGAATTGGGTGTTACCTCGGATGTTTCTATCATGAAACACAGGTTTTCATGTTTGTTCCTTTCAATATCAGAAGTGTCAGATCCACTTGAGATATCTTCTGAGGCACTCCATGTAGCTTTTATAGAAATTTTATATCCATTTCCCTTGTCTTCATAATTCTTCTTAAATTCTATCTTGGGCCAATTATCTTTCACATGAGCTTTTCATTTACACTCATAACAGACTATCTCATTTGTGTTATCAATCCATTTTCTATCCTTTTTCACTATCCATTATTATCATACCTTCCTTTATAGTTTTACTTTCTAAAGAACTTTTTCTTATGGTACAACTTCTTGAATATCCCAGCAAGATGAGCCATCTCATCATCCATGTCAGAATCTGAGTCTTCACTAGTGGACGTATCTACAGGAGCTTGAACTTTTTTTTATCCTTGTTCATTGAGGTAGCAGTCTTAGATGCTACATATATCTTTCTTAGTTCTTCATCTACTTTTTTATTTACCTTAGGCTCTTCTTTATACATTATAAGTTTTACAATTAGTTCCTTCACTAGTAGCTTACCTATGTCACAAGATTCTCAGATAGAAACAGAAGTTCCTCTCCATCAATTGGGTAGGAATCGAAGCAATCTCATAATCTGATCCCTGATTTCTACTGGTTTCCCAAGCAAACTCATGGTATTCACTATTTAATTGATCCTGATATGCATTTCAGAGATAGGTTCATCAGTCTTCATTTTAAAATTTTCATATTTAATAGTATAGGTATTTAATCTCTTTTCTTTAGCATTGGATGTTCCCTCTGATAAATAGCTAATGTATCCCAAATTTCATATGCAGTTTTAAAAGAAAATATTCTATTTAATTATTCATCACCTAGAAACAGTACAATGCATTCATTGATTTACAATTATTATTATATGTATCTTTAGTCAACTGAGACCATGTGTCCCTATAAATAGCGGGCAATACATGTTGTTCTTCAATTGTGTCCCAGATTTCAGGTCCCATGCTCTCTAGATACATTTTCATTTTTAATTTCCACTCAACATAGTTATTACCATAAAAAAGGTGGATTGTTACTACCAACACCCTCAACTCTATTATCCATTGTTAGTTAGAATTTAAAGAACTGAAAATTTAGATATGAGATAAATTTTAATATCTTTAAGATACAACTAAAATCATAGTTAAATAATTTGATGATTTTCACAACAGTTCAAGTAGTTGTAATAAAAAGTAAACTAAATCCATTGATACCAAATGTTGGTCAGAGTGGAATCTCATGAGGGGGTGAATTGAGTTCCTACTTAAAATTTCTGTCAAATACTATATTATAATGATCCCCCAAATTTTGAAACGGGCCAGTTAATTAAGGTAGTAGAGATTTAAATTTCTAGTTAGTCAATAGGTTTCTCAAAGGGTGATTAGGCCTTAGTTGAATTAGTGTGAAACACTTCTTCAACTTTTGAACCACGTTTACTGAATTAAGCAAATACACACACTAACCAAAACTAACTATCAAAGTTAATGCAAAACATTTTAATGTTTTAGAAATTATAAGAAGCTAAAAATAGATAAAACGGAGTATAAAAAAAATACAGTGCACAAAAATTCTAAACTCTTCTAGAGTTTTACGTGGGAAAACAAGGTGTAAGAGAAGTTTTTTGTGAGGATTTTTGTATCCTCCGGTTCAAGCACAAAAGATAGTGTGTGTGACACAAACACACACTTCTCCGAAATATAAAATAAAATAATATAGTAGAGAAGATATGATGAGATTGAGTTTAGAAGGCTCTCTGTGTTTGCAGTTCATCTCTTTCCTCCTTGAAGTGAAGAATTTGATGTTCGAGTCTTTCTATGAAAGTTTTCTCCAAAACAGAGTGTCTCAACTCTAGGTTATAACATTTATGAATTGAGAGTTATGCTTTTTGTCTTGATTGAGAGTTTATGAATCAAAAAAAGTAGAAGTGAGTTTGTCCCAAATGATATTCATGATTCTTTTTGGTTCACAGTGTAAGTGTTGGATGGTTCGCCTTTGATCTAGAGAGTAATTTTCTTCATATGCTCAGACACGCTTCTCATCCTCTATTTGTTCTTCTTTGGTATTCTCTATTTTATACTCAAGATCTGACAATAATAATAAGTATATCATGGGAGGTCCTCCTCGTACCCCGTATTGTCCCCAGATATGGTCTATTGATGTGTCTACAATCATCATTAATTAATTTCAGAAGCATTAAAGTTACCAAATATGATTGTTAGAATAATCTTAAGAATTTTACAAAGTATGGAAAGGTAGGCACTAGTAGACTGGTAATAGTATCCTGCATAACGGTAGGATACAACGGTAGGTGTGCATCAGTATCCTTTATCAGTGACCTTCACAATAGTAACCTTTAGCGGTAGCCTCCGGAAGTGGCCTTGCAATGGTGACCTTTGCATCGGTGGCCTTTGAATCGCTGACTTTTTCATTGATGACCTTTGCATCGGTGACCATTGCATCGGTGACCTTTGCATCGGTGACCTTACATTGGTGACCTTGTATCGGTGACCATTGCATCGGTGACCTTTTTACTTGGATAAATTTTGCACTATGAGCTTTAAACAAGAGAGCAGTGAGATTAAACGTACATACTTATCACTTTGATATAAACATGATTTTCACATAAATGATTATCTTGTAAGAGAAACATAATTATCACATAAATAAAGCATGATTTGGGATTATCAAAACATCATTTGGGATTATCAAAACAGGTGAGTCCAACAATATACTTTACCTTTTCAAAATTGAATTTTAAAGTGACATTTAACGTATTTTTTATGAAAATATTAGAAAAATTATAAAAACCATTTTACAATTTCACTTCCACTTTCATCTATATCTCAAAAGGATTTATTTCTATATAAATTATTTTCCATGAATTTCCTCCTAAATTCCCTTATACTATTTTTCTTTTGGGAGATTAAACATGTGGTATAAAATGAACAAATACTTTATACCTTCCTATGTGGAACCATTAAATGTTTTCTTCTTATAAAGGTGATTTTTATCTATTTAAACATCCTTAAATTTTTTTATTATTTAGGATATGTCCTCAATTTTCTATCCACCTACTTTCTCTGGATAGATTATGAAATGATCAATGGAATTTTTTATAAAATGTGTTTATTTACAAGGGTTAATTAAGTTATGTTTGAAATATGAATGTTTTTATATTATTTTGGAATGAATATTGATGATTATCATTAAATAATTTGTGTACCTAGAATTATATACCCCTACAATTCTTTGGGTAAAGACTTCAATCACATGTGATGACATAAAACAGAATGGAGAGTGGACCCAATCCACTATGGGACTCTTCATACTATGTTTATTGGATTGGGGTGAACACAATCCATTATGGGACTTTATACACTATATTATAATGGTCTTTTAATTGATTTTCAACAAAAGAAAATTATTTTTTATGCTTATTTTTATGTCATAATATTTTTTTTGCATTGTTATTATGTTATGATAACTCATGTCTTATGTTATGCTCAGTTCATTATTCCTTCATTTATTATTGATGATCCATTTTTATTTGAGAATGATTTTTTAATATTAAATTCATAAAACATGGATAGTATCTCAAACCCACATTATTATAATATTCTCACTTATGATCATTAATTTTTATCACCTATGTTTATCCTCACTGAGCATCTAACTTCGCCCCTTTCATATGCTTACATTCCCATAGTTATGAAGGTGAGTATAAATTATGAGAAATATAGAGGGTTATTATTATGGAGGAATGTTTACAAGTATTTTATAATAAGTTCTTTATTTATATAGTCCCAAAATACACAAAATATAATGTTTCTAAAGTTTGTGTGAGATTATTATGAGATGTAATAATTTTGTGAAATATATGAATGTTTATCTTGGGTCATCACAATAGATATTGAATTTGGTATTTATATAATGTGTCTTTAGCACTGGATCTGGGATTGTGGGTATAGGGAACCATAATATTATTTTGTACAAATGTGGTTTAGAATATAACAAAGAAGATTCATTAGGTTCAAGATCATATAAAGGATGTGTATGTCCATTATAATTTTTTTTGGATTAGTGGAGGAGAGCTTTGGAGTTTGAGGTGAGAAGCCATGTGTTTATGAGGGTCCCCCCTCAATTTGGGGTACCAAGGTTTGGCTGGAGGAGTATGCTTCATCTCCACTTTATTAGTCCTTTTTATGTATTGAAACGCATTGATGTAGTGGTGTATCAATTAGTGCCTCCTCTATAATTGGACTAAGTCAATAATTTCTTCCATCTGTCATAGTGTCGGATATTTATTCATAATGATTTTAATTCCATAAATTTGGGATATTTTGATATCAAGGATGAAACTAAATTTATAAATCAACCATTTGAGAGCTAGGATCATTAGGAAAAGGTACTTATTAGGTGGTTTATTTTTTTGGTTCGAGTTCTATAGAGGTGTAGTGGAGTAGATGAGAGTAAATTTGAACAAGAGTCACATATAGGTGTTTAGTGACCTGGGTTCTTTTGTGATTTTTATTTTCCTTATGTTTAATATGATTATTGAGATGATTTATTAATGTTTTTTATTCATTTTTTTATTCAAATATATTGGTTGTTCCCTAATTTGTCTGTTTGGTTGATGATTTTTTCTCATTTGAGAGGTATGTGATGGGGTATTTACTGGTTGGTGGTGTTTAAGGTTTTCCTTTTGGGTTTGGTTATGATTATTGAGGATTGTAATTGTTTGAGAGGTATCTAATGTGACGTTTTTGGAATTCCTAGCCAGCTTATTAGAATATTTTACATGCTGGAGATTTCGGGAGGAGGATTGATATATTTTCAATTGAGTTTTAGAAAACTTTTACCTTGGGGGACAGTTCTGTGATGTGGAGGTGCGGTTTGATTCATGATAGGTTAGTTGGAATTAATGACTATAGTGTGGTGATAGTTGTTGAATTATTGACACACGAGAGTTTATATATGGTCTCTTTTCCATTTTTTTGCATCTTTACATCATGCATATTTAAGATATTTCATGAAATATTGAGGTATGAATTTGGTGAATTGAATGATCCCTAGTTATGGAATACTTTTTATGACTATAGCATGGATTCTGGATATTTTTTCTTGGTCTTTCTGTTATTTTGAGTTTCCATAAGTCGTATAATCTTGGATTATGATGTTGATGGTTTGGGGGTTACAATATTTAATCATGTTTTAATTTATTTTTAGTAGCATTGAATTTTAAACAATATTAATTATATAGGTTGGTGGATTTAAGAATGTTGTGGCATATCATAGTAGGTTGTGCCATGGTTTTTTGGAAAAATCTTGGTGTTGCGGCATGACCAATACCCTTACATCATGATCTTCTATTTTTTCAACTTATTTAAAATTATATGTGTACCCAAGAATTATATTCTCCTCCCTATATTTCCATTGATTATTTGAATAATCTATAGTGATTTTTGGATACATTTTATCCCCCCTTCCTTAACTTCAATCCTCTACTTCACGAGGTTAATTATCTATTATTTGAGCCGAGTCCTTCCACTTTTCTTCTTTTTTCTCCTCTATTAATCATCTAGAAAATGCAGAGTCTATGGAATATGGTTAAATTTTTTTATTTTTATGTGATTTTTTTATTATGAGTGTCATGATTTAGGTTTAGGAAATTTATTTTGGTGGAATCTCAATCTGGTGATCATCCTTTTCTTTTCATGTTCATATGAAGAAGATTGTGAATCATTGATAATGGTTACATATTAGATAACTCTTAATTATTTTTTGTAAATTGTGGAATTATCATGATCGTTTTATCTTTGGGTGAAAATATGGATTGAAGAAATAAATATAATAAACTATACATAATGTAATTTATGGTAATAGGGTCAAATTTATGCCTTTACGTATTTCTGTAATATTTTTCATGTGATGTATAGTTGTTTGTGGTCATTTCAGAAAATAATTATTGATATTAAACTATGTGTTTTGATCCTATGTTATTTCTATTGTAATATACATTCATAATTGTATAATCACTTAATGATATTAAATAAAACTATTTGAGGAAATTTGGTAATAGATGGGAGTTTCTTTCAAGAGAAAGGGGTTATGGTATGGGTTATTACTAGAATTGTTTGTTATGTGGTTATTGTTACTGTGTGGATATATATGGTAATTTTTTGTGATTTTGATTATGTTGCCCATTTTGGGGATATTGTGTAGTTATTTTTTGGTTGGTTTCATGTGTGTTGGTTGATATGTGTTTAGAATTAGGATTGTATTGGTTATCATGAGATTCATTGTGGGATGCTTTGGTGGTGGCTGGTGGATTTTATTTAGGTTGTAACAGTGTATAGTGTAGCAGGGTAATGGATACCTTTCTATATCTTTAAAGATTTAAAGTGTGGGTTGTTGTGGGGTGATTCTATGGCTAGTGTTCATTGGATTATTTTCATAATATTATGGTAGTAGTGAAATATAATAGTTAATGATGAAATGGTAATGAGTAATGTTTGTAATTGAGTTATCATTAAATGTGGAATTTAATGGCTTAATGAAGGTTAATTTTTTATTAAATAGTAAATATATAAAAGGTATAATGTTATGATCAATTAATATTTGGTTATTGTTTTAGGTGGTTTCTTTTTATATGGAGTGAGGATTTTTGTGGTGTTATAGTTGGTAGTGGTGGTAGTGTATGGTTATGATAGTATGGATATATTTTTAGGCTATGGTAGTGTTATTTGGGTGAACCTGCAAGGATGGTATTCCATGGGTTTATACTATACCAATTTTTTCCCGTTTATTTCTATATGGACTCCACCCATGTTAGATACTGTTACCTGTACCCACAAGTGTTGGGTACCATGTGTTTTCCCCAAACATCCAGGATAGTGAGGGAACTAATGGATGACCACTCCATCGTCCCAAACCTCTATTCTAGTTATAGTATGGTCTGTAATGGATAAAGGTATGTACAATCGTACTATCGTATTATGTGGGGTACTATATGGCTCTACAAGGTATTGTTGTGTTGATAGGTATAATATTAACATGAAAACCCTAGAGGGTATTATTCATATGATGGAATATATTGGGGTTCATGCATTATAGGAGGAGGGAATGATGTTAACATCATTTATGTTCATGATACTCTACTATACTGGATATGTGGTGGATGAAAGAGAAGTGATATGTGGTAGTGGGTATGGGATGATGAGGATGATATGATTGGGGTATATAGTATAGTTTTGATATAAGACATGGTGAGTTACAGAATGGATGTAAAAGATATTGGGAGAAAAATATGTTTAACATTGAGGCGTGAGAGTAAAAAACTTGTGGGTAAGTGGCTACATGGTATCTTCTTATTTTATTCTTTGACATAATTTTTCTATTCTTCGATTCGATACTTAGTGAGTAATCCTTGGTGAGGAAAAGTGGTAGTCTCACTATTAGTTTATTATTAGTTTTTTTATAGTTTTATTAGAAATATATTTTAACATTTTCAAGATATATCTTGAGTATAATACTACTATTTATATATTTCATGCTCACCCCTCTATGTGTAAACTATTTCTTCAAGTTTCATAGGTGATTGTTTTTATCAAACTGGATATTTCTAGCTCAAAGATGGGGATTGGATGAATCATTTCTACATAGAACCTTATTTGTATATTATCTTGGGATTTTTTATTTTTCTATCATATTCATTCATTATAGTATTATTCTACAACTTGGTTTATTTATATCATGGTGTTTAATAGTGATATTATTTATGTATTATTAGGATATATGAGGGAAATTCCATCTATGTTCATGTATTATACCTTTAGTTATGATTTACAGCCTAGGAAATATCATATTTGGGCCTCTGGAGACACTCTCAACTTCACTGTAGGCTCATGAGGGGTTACATATGGGGGTTTTTAGTGATATAAAGTAATTAATAAGAAGGTTTTTCTTACTTTGAATAGTAATAACCTCACTAAATAAACTTCTTATTTTAATTCCTTGAGACTTATAATCATAAATATAGGCTAAAAAACATGATAACGGGTTATAAGGGAGTGAATTTGGGTATATTTAGAAGACGAAGTGGAACATTATGTTTGTTTTGGAATGGGTAGATGTGTGTATCATTTACTGATAAGTTAGAGTGACATTCAGGGAAATACTCATTTCTAAAAGGTTAAAGAATTTAAAATTGAAGGGAAAGAGACCCATAAAAGGAAAGTTTTAACTTTGGTAATTCATTAATCATTCAAAAAACTTCATAAATTTTTTTAAACTTTTTGAATTAATTTATCAATATTTTTTTCAAAAAATATTTTATTTACTATATACTGAGGTACTTCACAATTCACCCCTTGTAAAAAATTATCAAATAATGATATTTACCCATTAAACTAATAATAATATCCATATTATAAATATTAAATAAATTTTATTACATTAAACTAATAAAAATGATCAATTTAAATTTTAAATAAAAACATATAATATATTGAAAACATATTTTTTTAGAATAAAAACAATTTTATGACCATGAGTGAATATATTTTTATTATTTATCATACCATATTATTTTATTGGATGTGATTATTTATTTGACAATATAAATAATTATTTTATTATTATTTTAATTATAAATGATATTGATAAAAAAATTAATTACATTCATGTTAAACAGAAACCATTATCGCTTTTATAATTACATATTGATAAATTCCTAACTTCTAGTTATATAACCCGTTAATAAAACTACATAATTCATAAGGGTGAGATAAAAAGTGGTGGTATTTTCAATTAGTGATTTCTCTAGTATGGATCTCATAGTTATCACCATAATCTTGAACTTCCCCCACAGATAATTTCATTCAAATCGTACTTGGTGAATTTTGGCAATAGGCTTGTTCTAGGGAAACCTTAATGATATTACCGTCTTCCCATGATTGGATAAATGTGTCTCATATGGAAGTATTTTATGACATGATATCATAGATTATCCATTTATATATAAATTTTAAAATGTGATTATTCCTATTTATACTCACCATATCAATGACTGAATTATAATTGTCCCTTATAATGATTACTTCATTTGAGTATCCAATACTCTTCAACCAACTATATAATAAAATACCATATATTATTGATCAATTTTAGTCACCTAATGGATATATATATATATATACTCAAAAACCATATATACACAATTACTATGTATATTCATTGGTTATATATGACCATATATCCCAAAAAATAATTATCGACTATTCATCTCAATTTCAAACATCTAATTTTAAATGTCTATCATATTTATAATATTTTGTCTTAAATATATAGTTAAAATATAAAATATTATTTTCAAGGGAGACCATGAGGAATAATATCATAGGCTTTTAGTCTTTGTATTTACTTATATTTATTTTCCTCTTATATTTTTAACAATTATATTATATGAATGTTTTTTAAGGTTTTATGATGTTTATATTATTTTAATTTGTAATATTTTACCTTAATGAAATAAATAATTGTTTATTTATATATTTTTTGTGTGTAAAACAAGTCATTAAAACAAATCATACATGTAAATTATGTAAATAAAATGGAAAATAATATTTGGGATAATTCATGAAGTCAAAATGGTAACAAAAAATTATTCTATTAAAAAGCATATCTTTTATTCAAGAATAGTGAATGGTTAAATATGAGTTTTTGTGGAGGTAGAATTTTAAAAATATATATATATAAGGTTGTTTAATATTCTTTAATTTCAATGGAATGGTTAAATAAGTCTATTATTAAATTTAATAGGCTTATTTGGGGGTTTGATGAATAAGTTACAACTCTTGGAATTTGATGATATATTTTGTTGAGTTTGATAACAGAATGTATTTTTTGGTTATAAACTCACGGTTTAATGAAACTAAGTTATCTATAAGGTAAATTTTTGTCAAATAGTGTATTTATAACATTCACATGAAGTTTGATCTATTTTAAGTTTCAATGTAGTGGTTTTTTTATTGATGTTATGAACACCAATAGTGGTGAAATTAATATAAAACACATGTTTTTTCAATAATCCAAAAATATTATTAGTATTTAAGAAGATGATGGAGATAATTTTTTTTTGTTACCACACATGAAGGGTCATACGATAAATAATATGGTAATAGTGAAAGAATATTTATAAGAGAAGTCCTCACTTACTATAAACATGAAGAATCAACAATAGTTAAATTGAGATAAAGAGCTTGTTGTAGATTGACACAATACATGTACATGGATACCAAAAAGGTTTATATATATATTCAAATTAATATCTTGAATTTTAATATTTAGGAAGATGTGTAAATATTTTTATGGTGAAGAAATTAAATATGAGTTAATATGATATCATGTTGTAGAAAAGTTCATCTAAGGAGTGTAATGGGGATTGTGGAAGATGTGTGTGCATGTAACACACATTACATTAGCGCACTATATATGTTTATTAAATAAGGATTTTGATCACATAAGAAGTTAAATAGTAATCATAGATTGATATAAAAGAATAATTATGCTCAATATGGGTATAAAAAAACAAGCATGGGATTTATAAAAATTTGAGTTGTTATATGTTGGTATAATCGGTGAAAAGATGGGTTTCAAGAGAAGTGAAATGAGGGATATTTTTAAATTCTGAAATTGGAATTCTAATTTTAGCTTTTGGATTTATTTTAAATTGTTAATCTAATGTTTTTTAGGATAAATTTCAAGAAAAAGTGATAATGTAGAATTTTTTTCATCAAGTCAATAAATAGATCTTGGTGTATAGTTGTAAAAAGCCATATGATTCCCAGTGGTAGTCCACTAGAGTTCTGGTGGGATCAGAAGTGGTATTGAAACACATCCCATGCCACCATAATATCAGTGTAAATTTATTGTACTTCTAGTGGGTTTAAAAAACCTAAATACATTGGGGTATTTTAGAATATTTGGAGGTATTATTTTATAAACCCCCTAAGAACTCTCCCTCTCTAACCAGCCTAACAAGGGGGTGCCATCCCTATTTTTTCTATCCTTCCTCATCCCTTATTTACAATTGATTCAGGATCATTTTAGGAGTATTAGTACATTGATTTTGAAATATACTTATCTCTTTTCCCATCTTTTTCACCTTCCATATTCAGCTTTAATTTCAATATTTTAATTTATAAATTTATTAGTGTGATCAATCAAATCTTGGTGGAATAGAATCGTAGAGAGAGGGATTCCATAATAGGGTAAATTGTGTACTAGTCAATAAAAATAAAGTATAAATGATTTATGATTGATGGAATGGTGGTACTAATAATTTAGGAGCTGGTTGAAAATTATAAGGATTGTGTATCATGTAACTATAATATATTAAGAGGTTGAATCCATATTAATGTTGGTAGTGACTATTATTACCATTTTAAAATGAAATTTCAATGTGTTGTGTGATGCATAATTGGGGGTAAGTGGGTGTGCTAAAACATAGCATTATCTATAATAGATGTTTTAGTTTTTAGAGTATATTTTTGACTAGTGGGATTATAATGATGATTCTTCACACATCCACACAGACATATGGTTTCTTAGGTAGCTTTAATAAAAGTTAGTTATCCAAGATGGATATACAAAGGGGATTTAGTTGGGTTATCAGGAATGGACACATATTTTTGAATGGGATGATAAAGGTAAATTCCAATGATGTCGGACTAGTGAATTAATTTTCGGGGAGCACATTACCATGAGGTTATTGTATGTGGTGATCTAGTATTGATCTTTCCTGTGAGTTCACCTTGGGAGGGTTATTTGTTTTGTGGAATGGGTTTGATAGTATACATAAACTTCGGTCTAGTATGAATTATGATCTTAAATAACCTGGGGGTAAAGTGTCATGTGGTAGTTATCACCCCTAACCATGACTATTAATGTGTGGTTTACAGACATGAGTGATGGGTGAGTACGTCTGTTCTGTTATTTTGTAATTTCCTAGATTGGTTATATTACCCACCAAAGATGAAGGGAGATAAGTCTTGATGGGACGTGTCTTTCACCTTCATTGTTGTGAAACCACATCTGGGATGGTGTTCTTCACTCACTAGTGATATAGAGATATTGGAATACCAATACTATATTTTATACTATGCTTGTAGGAATGGCTTAGACACTATGCCAGTCAAGATATTATTTTTGTTGGTCGGAGTGAGTAACTATAGGGAGGTGAATTGAGTTCCCAATAAAAAATTTGGTTCAATATTAGGTTAAATTAAAATACCCTTAATAAAATTAAACTATCCAATTAACCAAAATAATATATATATATATAAGATTTATCTATTTAAAAAATTTCACAAAGAAATGTTAAGTCTCAGTTAAAATATTGTTTAAAGATACCTTAACTTTTGAAATAAATTTAATTCGAAAAAAATATCAATACTAGTTAAGATTAATTATCAAAGAAGTTTTTTGGTTTATTAACAAAACATTATCCGGAATATGATAGTAAAACAAAACAAATAGTGTGGTGACACAGCAGAATAAACAAGAGTATCATTATCAAGGTGTGACATAATCCCCTCCACTTGGAAATCGCCCGATGCCAAGAAGATTATTAATATAATCAAATAAATCCACAACCTGTATTAGGTATACTATCAACAGAAATAATATTTCTAGGATAAAATTAATATTCCACAATCTTTTTTGGTATGTTATAATAGGAAATTTCACACAAGGAGTTCTTCCCAAAAAATAGTTGAATACAAATTGTGGAATAAGAGAATAAAAGGTATTCTCCAAGAATGTTCAAGAGACAGTGTTTGTTAGATATTAGTAAAAACAACACATTGCTCATAATTAAAACATATATTAAAAATAAGATCATAAAAAAGTTCAGTATGATGTTTTTTGTATATTCATAGTCTTCATATCAGTATTGATGAGGATTTTGTTCTTTGTTCTAGAAGATTGAAGCAGAGAAGAGGATCATATAAATTTATAGGTGTGTTTTAGTTGATCTCGATCTGATGTTTCAATCAATCTCAATAATGGGTTATAAGCTTCTTTTTCATTTATCTTCATATAATTTGAATCTACAAGTTTGTGAGAATTCAAATTTTGGTCAAACAATCCACTATAGGTATTTTTTCTTTAGTAAGAGATCAAATCACGTGTTTATTTTATCTATTGTTTTATACATGACAGAGAGATCCTTTGTAAATATATAGAATCATCAGTTGGAGGAGATATTCAATCCTATAATTGGATTTTACTATGTCTTTAAGACTTCTTCAAACTATCCAATAACAAATTTAGCTATTGATCCTTTCACTCCAAAGTCCTTAGACAGCAAGGGTAATAAGAAGCTGGTGGTGACTCACCTCTGGAGGTGACTCTGCTAGTAGTAACAGTGACTATCCTCTTGCGGTAACTCATCCTGGAGTTATCTCCTATTGGTGGTGATAGTTATTTCATCTGGAGGTAGTTCATCCAGGAGATAATGGTGACTCAGTTTAGTGGTAGCTCATCCTGGCGGTAGCTCCTATTGGTGGTGATGGTGACTCACATTGGAGATAGCTCATCTTGGCGGTAACGGTGACTCCCGGTTAATGATGAATTTCTATATTACTTTGAAAAGATATCATTGAAATGGTATTATCATATAAAATTCTATTATAAAACATGTGAAACATTAATACTAAAATAATCTCGGTATGTGATCATTAAAATAAGAGAGTTGCAAACACACTTTATACAAGGAGGTTCTAGTTTCTCTGCTATTTTGATGATCAAAAAACATGGAATTTTATAAATAATGTACAAAATGTGTAAAAATAAATAATCAAATATTTATTTGAGTTTAAAAAACAATCTTCTTACCAATATAAAACTAAATTCCCATATCTATTTGAGGTTATTAAAAATTAAAAAGAGTTGTTAAACATAGTACGAAAATTAGAAAAACATAATGAGTTTGTATTATCTATGTAAAAAAATATATGAGTAAAAAAATATAAGCATGAAAGGAATATACAAATAATCCCTATCAAAAAATAACATCAAAACAGATTCACTATGTAGAAGACATGGTCTGATCAACATTATCATTCACTCTTTCTTTTGCACTGTCTCTATCATTGTCTTGTGATGAGACTAAAGAATTTTATGTCAGGGAATGGTTGTAATGGATGGTAGTTTGGTAGCAGGAGTTAGTTTCTATAAGAAAAGAAATGGTATGAGTAGTTTTATTACTTCAACTGGTGACAAACTCAGAGGATGATATGGTGGAGGCATAAAATTTCCTTACTAAGTGATTAGATCAGGCTTGTACTGAACCGAGTCTATGGATGTGGTTGAATGAATTGTTGAAACTAGGATTATGTCTCTAGAAATTACAGTGGTTTTATAGACATGAAGGAAGAGTTTCATAAGATTTTTGAAGTCTATAATTATCGAACCTCCCCTTTCTATGACATGAAATAAGTCTTCCTTCTCATCCATAAATCTTTCAAGAGCCAGTGTGAGAACCTTTAGTTGACACACTTATTCTTTGAAGGCTCCTTTCACTGGTGGTAACCTGTAGTTCTTAGAAAAAAATTTCAAATTAGTAGATATCTCATGATTGGTATAGATCCTTGACAAGTAGTACATGATAGCATTATTTATGAGTTTTTATCCTATCTATGATCTCTAGCATAACCTTTTATGAAATCAAGGATATGTTCTCCATGAATATGTATTTGTCAAATTTTTCTCTTCATGAGTTCTAAAATCACCCATAGCATTTCAAATTTTTTATCTGATTATCTATTACAGTAGATCATTATCAAGTTGAACTAGAGTAGGAGTAGGTTTGTATGAAATAGAGGCAGTAGCAGTCATACTGTCCACCTTCTGAGATAGAGAATTCATAAAATCTAAAAGATAGAATGTCAGAACCTCTATTTCATTGCTCAAACATTAAACCTCATTTTTCAATGTATTATTTGAATCTTTTATTTCATGAATATGAAACCCTATTTGAGTCTGGATACTTAATATCACCGATTTAACAAAATATCAAATACTTTCTACAATGTGATGAGTAGTTGGTGATGGTTGAGAGTTCAAGACATGAGTAAATTATAAAACCAAATTCTTCCTCAAACCTTCCAAATAAGAATTCAAAATCCTCTGAAAATAATTAAAATTAGCTTGTGTCACAACATCTGGAGGTAAAAAAATGTTGAACATTTGGTCTATTGGTTTCCATGCGGATAAAAGGTTGTAACTGTCCATCTTGGTCGATCTAATCAACTAGGGATCCTTCCCTTATAATTAGATTTGCAGGATCATCATCTGATTCAATATAAGTAATTCCATGCCTAAAAAACCTGGATACATTTCCTATTCTTCAAAATATAAAACTAAATATATTATATATGGAATTGTGGATTATTCTCTAGGAACTTGAGAACTTTGAACATTTTTAGTTGTTGTGGGCACAAGTTCTGTCTGTTTTCATCATAAGTTGGATGTCTGTGGAGACTAATCCAATAAAAGGGATGATTAACTAGAATGGTAGTCAACTCCCCCTCACTTATAGCTAGAATAAAATCTGTCTGATTGGTTTCCATGTTGTCAACTAGTTCTTTTTGATCCATTTGATAATTATGATTTAGATTTTTATCCCCCTATTTTCATCTTCCATACCTTCAGTAGGAACTGTTAAAACATGAGGCATCATGGTATCCTCGGGTTTATTTTCATCTCTATGAGAACTAGATACCATAGGTGAAGAGGATTGATATTGAACTATCACTTCTTTCTGATCAGGATCATTTCCTTTCTCA
The DNA here is from genome assembly GCA_963277665.1 of Viscum album. Taxonomy (NCBI): domain Eukaryota; kingdom Viridiplantae; phylum Streptophyta; class Magnoliopsida; order Santalales; family Viscaceae; genus Viscum; species Viscum album. The sequence goes on from OY728125.1 coordinate 1,061,168,907, forward strand.
TCACTACCCTTATAATCAGTACCACCTTTTTATTATCTATATGATCAGGGCTACCATTTTTATTTCTATCAACAGAATCCTTATCAACATGAGTTTCATTATTCTAGTCCTCATCATCCTGAATGGAAGATTCATCATACTATTCATGATCTAAAATCTATGTATCCACTTATTTATAAAAAATATCATTACCTTCATTACCATTCTCATCACTTGAAGTCTTGGAGGAATAAAATTTAAACTGGGCTTCTCCAAATATTTCAGTCTCTTCTTCCTCATAATTTTTAGGTAAGAGAGTATCTTGGGTAGGAAGAGAGCCTGATGAACTGACATAACCACTTGATAATCTAGGTGGAGATTTAATGATTTATGGATCACTCCCTTCTTTAACTAAAATAGATTCTTATTTTTTTTCTTCTACATCTGCTTCTTCCACTACTGGATCATCTCTTTCAGCAACATCATGAACTTCAAAGTAATCATATAAATCATTAAATTTGATTCCAATATCCCTAATTTCCTTAGGTATAGTTGGGTGATCAATAGGTTTGAAATCATCATAAACCTTTTCATTATCTCTCATGTAACATCCCTTCTTGGGATTCCAGCTCACTTTAACTCTTTTACAAATTATTTTTTATATTCAAAAACCCTTAAGTTTGTCCTCAAATTCTTCTCCAACTTCGACATAATCCTTTTCATAAATGATGGATGAAATAATTTTGGGATAAATGAGGGAGTTGTACCTAGATCTCTTCTTGCACATCTCATGCATATGGATCATCAAAAATCTACATAGATTTATTCTCTTCACTTTCTTCATCATATATAGAAAGTATACATCTTGATACCTCATTTTATGGAAGTCCCCTTTCCTTGGACATAAAAAATACTATAAAAATTTTAAAATTAACATTAATTCACTATCAAGTTCAGAATAAGTATGTCTTCTTAGTTTTCCATCTCCAGTTAACTATAGGAGATCTCCTTCATAATTGAAATTTTCACTATTACTCTTTATACTTCCTTAGAAAACCTCATATACTCCTTTATGATGAACCATTAAACTTTTTTCCCATTCTCTTGAAGAGAAAGAAATATATCTTCCATCTATGTTTCTTAGAATTATATTATATTTCTTCTGAACAATAAATCACTTATTCTTAGAAAATTCAAGAACTACCATCGGATAATACAATTGATGATTCGAGCTAAACTAGTTCATCCACTTATACTTTTCGATTACCTTTAACACTAGTGTGTTTCTAGTTGGAAGCCACTTCGAATAAATTTCTTTTTATTCTTTGAATACACAATTTTTCATATGTGGGTTTTGTGAAATGATTTCCAATTTTTTGTGAATACTTTTCATTTTTTATAATTCTGCATCTCCTTGTTAGTCGATTATGAAACTCGCTTCACAAGGGACATTTAGATCAGTTGAAGGATTCATATGGAATAAAGAGTAAGGAAGATTGATTCAAGAGGAAGGAAAAGGTTCAGTAGATTGAGGGTTAAATTTAGTGAATCAATTTAGAGTTATCCTAATGGTTTTATCATTTAGGGATTCTAAATAAATTATAATAAAATTAAAATAATAAAAATTAATCAGTAAATGAACATAGCAATGGTAATAAATCAATGGTAAAATAAAAAGTAATGGTGGCTTGTTCAATGGTAAATCGTCAATGGTGACTCACTAATGGTGACTTATCATTGGTGACTCATTAATGGTAACTCATCAATGGTGACTCATTAACCAAAATTTATCATTTCGAATTCATGATTTATATAGTTTAATATTTCATAATTCTAAGTATTTCAGAATATATTATTTAGTTTATGTTCAATTACAATAAACTCTAAAGTTATATCACCCTTTTGATAATGATCTCTCAAAAAGTGATGACTTACATCAATGTTTTTTGTTCTAGATTGAGATACTGGATGTTTAGAAACGTTTATTACATTTTTGTTATCACAATTTATAGGTACAAGTCTAAATTGGTATTCAAGGTCTAGTAAAGTATGTTTCATCCACAATATCCGGCCACGAAAACTTCCTACATTTATATATTCAACTTTAGAAACAGATAGTGAAACGAAATTTGGTTTCTTACTGCACCATGATAATATAGATTTTACTAAAATATGGCATGTTCCAGATGTTCTTTTCTATCTAACTTACATGCACCAAATTCATCATCTGAATATCCTACTAAATCAAAAACATGTCATATTAGATAGAACATTCCTAAATTGGTTGTATACTTGAGGTACTTAAAAACTCTTTTGATAACTAATAAAAGTGACTCTTTTAGATTTCCTTGAAAGGGTGAACACATACACACACTAAACATAATATCAATACTTCTATAATTTAAGTATAAAACACTTCCAATCATGCCTTTGTAAATAGTTTTATCTAATAATTTTATAGCTTCATAAAGGTATAGTTTAAAGGTGGTACTCATGGGAGCATCACTACTTTTGTTGATTTCTAGGCCAAAATGTGTTGAAATATCATTAGTGTATTTACTTTGATTTAATATAATACCTTATTTATTTTGAAAAATCAGAAATCCAATAATTAATTTAAGTTCACCCATTAAAATCATTTTAAATTCATTTTTCATCAGTTTTGAAAAATTAGTACATAAGTAATCTTTAGTAGATCAAAAAATAATATTATCTATATATATCTGTACTATTAAAAAATATTTTGAAATTATTTTTATGAAGAGTCTTAAATAAGATATTCATATTGAAACCCTTTTTAAAATACGGAAAGAGGTAAGCCTATCATACTAAGATCTAGGAGCCTATTTTAAACCATACAATATTTTATTAATTTTAAAACACAATTTGGAAAATGTAGATTTTTAAAACCTGGGGGTTGTTCAACAAAAACATCCTCAATTATAAATCCATTTAATAATGCAGTTTTAACATCCATTTGATATATTTTTAAGTCCAAATGTGATACATAGTAAAGAATTATCATAATGGCTTCAAGTCTTTCTATAGGTGGAAAAGTTTCTTCAAAATCAATAACTTATTCTTGGTTATAACCTTCTGAAAGTAGTCTATATTTTTTTTATTATGCCAGACTCATAAAACTTGTTTATAAATACCCACTTAGTGCCAATATTTAAGGTGTCTTTTGGTCATTTGAAAATTTCCCAAACATTGTTTTTTCAAACTAATTAGGTTCTTCCTATGTAGGTAATAAGAAGAATTCATCATTTATGTTATTATGTTAAATCTGTGATAATAAGTCTTGATATTCAATTTTATTTCTTAGATAATCTATGGTCTATTTACCTATATCTAGGTCTCCTATTATAATATCTAACATGTAATTTCTATGAGTCCTAATGCGTATGTGAGAAGAGGAGCTGGTAGACTCAAGGTCTTCTTTCTATTTATGTTCAGGAAGTTTACTATCTGAACTATCAGTTTGTTTAACAGAACATTCCTAAGGTCTATAATTGAGATTTATAATTAATAGATCATCTGTAGGGTCTTATAAGATATTCTGAGCTTTATTGGGATCAATTTCATCAAACATAATGTAAATATATTCTTCCATTTTCCTAGGTGTATTCTAAAACACTCTATATTCTTTAATAGAAGTTGAATACCCATGGAAAATTACTTCATCACTCTTGGTAGAAACGTTTTCCATAGTATCCTTTATATTTAGAATAATAACATTGTAACCAAAAACTCTTATTTAATTAACCTTTAGTTTTATGTTGTTCTGTAACTCATAAGGTTTTCTCTTTGATATAGGTATAATAAATAATTTTTTAAAAATATAACTATTTGTATTACCTGTTTAATCCAAAAGTAGACAAGTGGGTCATACACATTTAACATGGTAAAGGATATCTCTTGAAGAGTCTTGTTTCTTATTTCTAACACACCATTTTGTTGTGGTTTTCTTGGAGTAGAAAAGTTGTGATTATAACCATTTTGTGAACATAATGATTCTAAGTCTTGATTTTCAAATTCTCAACCATGGTCACTCTTTAAGGTCTTAATCATAAATCCACTAAGGTTTGCAACAAATTTTGTATACATAATAAAGTAAGAAAAATATTCATTTTTTGGGATCTAGAATGTATACCCATGTATATCTAGAGAAGACATCTACAAGGATATTGACATAAGTTTTTCCATTTATACTAGATAGTCTAGAGGGACCAAATAGGTCCATATGGACTAACTCTAAAGGCTGAGAGGTTGTATCTTTTTTCTTTGTTTTAAAAGAAATTTTATGATTTTATCTTTCTTGATAGGGAATACAAACTCTATCATTTGAGAATTAAATCATTGGTAGGTCTATAACTAACCATTTCCTAAATATCTTTCTATTTTATTGAATATTTCAATGTCCTAGTAACTTATTCCAAATAAAATATTCTCAATGAAAGTCCCTTAAGAAAGAAATATTTTTAGAAGATAAATAATTAAAATCAATAGAATAAATATTATCATTTCTCAAATCAATAAAAATTAATTAATTTTTATAATTAAAAACATTAAAAGCATTGTTTTCAAATTTTACATAAAATCCATCATCAAATAATTGGGATATGCTAATAAAATTGTATTTTTAACCATCTATATATACAACTTGGAAAATTAATTCTTAATCGGAACTACCAATTTGGCCAAGGTTGATGATTTTCTTTTTTTCATTGTCACCAAAAGTGAAAGGTCCACCATAAACATTGATAAATTTCTTGATGTTTAAATACTGACTAGACATGTTTCTGGAACATCCACTCTCTAGATACCATAGACTTTTGCTAGAATTTTTAAAACATGTTTCCTATAACACAAATTTTATGACAAAAAATTATTTTTTTACCCAAATCCTTTTGGGTCCAGTTATGTTACTAATTTGAGATTTTTGAAAACATATTTTCCTAACTTGTTTCTTATAAACACATTGAATACTTCTAGATATGAAATCATAATTATGTCTTGTTTAGTTGGTATTTGTAATTTATGTAATTTTAGAACTTTTACTTTATGTAAATATGGTTTTTGTAATTTTTTTGTATCCTGGTTAGTAACCTGTTCCAGTTATATACTTGGGAGAAACTTTGTTTCCTAGTATTTGAGTTAATGTTTTTTACCATGGGAAAATTTTTCTATTCCTTTATTTAAATATTAATTTGACAATTCTAGCAAATTATTTCTTTCAATAGTTGATCATTTTTCTCCTTTTCAATTGTAAGGTTATTGTTAACATTTATTGTTAAGTCATATTTTTTCTTGAGTGAATTATATTTATATTTTAGCTCATTAAAGGTGTCTTCCAACATGTTACAGTAATTATACAGATCATTGCTGGTTATGTTTTCTTTGTTGTCATTATTTTAATTTGTTTTATAAATAAATGAAACAGTAGTAGAAACCAAAAGAACATTTTATACCTCTAATATGCTTATTGTAAAGCACATATTGGTTCTGTAGGACTTATCTTCTTTATTATACCAGCATCATTTCAGTTGTCTTTAGAGGCACTCAATGTTTCATTCATGTATTTTTTGTATCTTCTGTCCTTATCCTCATAATTCATTTTATATTTCAATTTTGGAGATTCGTCTTTAATGTGACCTTTCCTGTTACATTTTTAATAGGTGACTTCATTATTAGTGTCATAATTTTTCCAATCCATTTTCCAATATTTTTTTCATTTTCCATTTTTATCATAATATCCTGTAAAATTTTAATTTTTGAAGAACTAATTTTCCTGTAGAATCTCTGGAATCTTCTGTCCAAGTGTGCAATTTCTTAATCACTGTCATAGAGAGATTCTTTTTCACTATAATATTTAGTTTGTGATTTTTTTCTTTCTCTAGAGGTATTATATTTTAAGGCTAATGATTTTATTTTTGGTTCATCTTCATCAATATCTTTGTTGTATTTAATATCTTTTTCATACATCATCAGATTTCCTATCAGTTCCATGACACATAGTTTACTTACCTCACATTATTCTCTAATTGACATAGATGTACATATCAATCATTATAGTAAAAATATGAGTTTCCTCATTAATTTATCATTTTATATCACTTTTTTTCCAAGAGAGTGAAAAAAAATTAACTATTTCATTGAACCTGAGATACATATCATAAATAAGTTAATCAAATTTTATTTTAAAAGTGTCATATTTTATTATGTATTAATTTAATCTCATTTATTTGACATTTTATGTCCTTTTATGTGAGACAAATAAGGTTTCCCAGATTTGAAAATAATATTTTCAATTATATATTCAATTTAATTCATTAAATCCAAAAGCACAAAACAAAGCAATCATATCTTTAAAATTATTATTGTAAGCAGTTTTTGAATAATTACTCCATTCACCTATAGGATTTTGTGGTATTTTATATTTAACTTCTATTATAGTCCATATGTCCAAACCTACACTTTTAAAATGAATTTTGATTTTGATTTTTCATTCAGCATCATTTTTACCATTAAAATAATGAGGTCTTTTGGCAGTAAATCATTCTTGTCTATTATCCATAAAAGATAAAATTTAGAAATGACAAAAATTTCATATCATTAGTATAAAACTAAAATCATAGTTAAAAAAGTTAATTTAAAACAATTCGCTAATAGTAATTGTTGGTGGAGGTGAGTAAATAAACAATGGTTGAATTGAGTTCTTAATAAACATTTCTATTCAAGATTAGGTTAAAGTGAAATTACCTTAACAAAAATAAATTTTTTAATTAACCAAAATAGAATATCGATATAATAATTATCCATTTAAAAGATTTATAAAAGAATCATTAAGTCTAATTTAAAATATTTTTAATAAATAACATAACTTTTGAAGTCAATTTAATATGAAAAAAATATAATACAAGTTAAGATTAATTATCAAATAAATTGTTTTGTTTTTTAATAAAAATTTCATTGAATATGATAGTAAAACAAAAAAATATAACACAGTGACACAATGTAATAAATAATAGGTTCAGTACCAAGGTGAGACTTAATCCCACCACTTGGAAATCACCTGCTACCAAGTAGATTATAAATATAATATAATAAATCCACAACTTTTATTAGTTATAAAATTAATAGAAACAAGATGTCTAGGATAAAAATTATCTTCCATAGTTATTCATGGGATGTAATAATAGTACATCCCACAGAGGGACCTCTTCAAAAAACACAGCGGGAAACACATTGAAGAGGAATAGAATAAAAATTATTCTACAGGAATGTGAAAGAGGCTGTTTTTCTAGGATAATAGGAAAAACAATACACTTCCCAAAATCAAAACAAACAAAAAATCAGTCTGATGTGTTCTGTATGTTCGTAGTCCTCATATCAGCATTGGTGAGGAGTCTTTTCTTTTTTATGGAAAATTGAAGTAGAATATGGGATCATAGAAATATGTAGGTATGTTTCAGTTGATCTCTGTTTGATGACTCAATCAATCTCAGTAATGGGTTTTTTTATTTTGTGTCATTGATCTTTATAGAATTTGACTTAAAAATTTCATGAAAATTCACAAATTCTATCGCACAATGCATTATAGATTTTATTCATTAGTAAGAGATCGTATCAATTGTGTATCGTATCTATTGTTATGGTCCCAAGAGAAAGATGTCTTTTTCAAGTATGTAGCATCATTGGTTAGAGAAGACCCACAATACATGTATCATATTTTATTAAGTCTTGAATTCTTGTTCAAACTATCCAAGAATAGAGTTAGTCATTGAGCCATTCACACCAAATTATTCAGATAGTAATGGTAACAAGAAGTTGGTTGTGACTCACCTCTAGCGGTTACTCCACTGGTGGTAATGGTGATTCACCTCGAGTGGTAGCTCATCCTGGTGGTAGTTCCTGTTGATGGTGATAGTGACTCAGTATTACAGTTTCTCATCCAAGAAGCAATAGTGACTTGGTCAAGTGATAGCTCATCCTAGTGGTAACTCCTGTTGGTGGTGATAGTGGCTCAATATTGCAGTAGCTCATCTTGGTGGTAATGGTGGCTCGCAGCCAATGGTGACTTTACATAATACTTAGCAGAAATATCATAGAAGTATTCTTATCATATAAAATGTTATAACATACCCTGTGAAACAGTAGTACTAAAATAATCATGGTTTATGATCATTAAAGTAACAAGGTGTCAAACGCACTCCATATAAGGAGGTGCCAAAAAAAATTGTATCGGTTGGACACTATTCTAACTGTGATATTATTCTTCTGTATGGGTTGGAAGCTATTCTACCTATGATATTATTTTTATTATTAGGTTGGATACTATACCAACCATTATATTATTCATTTGTATGGGTTGGTCATTTTTTCAACTATAATATTGATCTTGTTTACAGGTTAGATATTATATAATCTATGATATTTTTTTTATATATAGTTTAGGTGTTATTATAATTTTGATAAATGTCTTATATATAGATAGTATGATGTGTTAACCATAATATTTTTCTTTTATACAAATTGTAAATTAATCCAACAATGATATTGTTCGTGTTTATGGTTGGTATGTTATGCCAATCATGATATTGTTCTTGTGTATGATTTGGACGTGATTTTATCTTGATCTCTTGTATGGTAATTAGGTTGGGAAATATTCAAATAAATATTCCAATATGTACATATTTTTTTCCATGATTCTATATAGTCTCATAGTATTGTGAGTGAAATTATGTATGGTTCCAACATATTTCTCTATCATTGTGATCTAGTTGGATATATTTCCAACCAAGTATTGGGAGATATTTTACTATAGGTTACACATAATATATCATCTCAATGTTTCTACTAATAGTTTTGGATTGGTTGGGATACACACTAACCTAGAAATTTTCATTTATACACCATGTTCTTGTGGAAAATAGATTAACCATTCCACTAGGTTTTATGTGACATGTTCAAACTCAACATCTAAACTACCCAAAGTTGGTATGATTTGACCATCAGGTTAACTCCATGAGTTCTTAATTGTTTTATAAATTTTATGCATGTGATTGTTTTATGAATTAAATTTTATTCATTATATGAATTCATATATTTGATGATTATAATTAGAGTCACTATTGGAAGTGGTAGACAATTCTTTATGATCACACCCTTTATGTGAAACTTCATGGACATGTAGACCTTAGGGTTGGCATAAAGTTCTGGGTATAGACTCTATTATAGACAAGCGTGATGGAGGATCTAAAAATAGATTTTGATATAGGTCCAAGTTGAGGCCAAGGATAGTATAGTAGGTCTTCTTTCAATTTTTTATTCTTGTAATTAATATTATTGGACCATCAGGTGATCTTGTATTAATGTATAGATTTATGACCTTCATGGGTAAATTTTATTACAGATTATTGGTTTTTATTTATAATAGGATACTTACAAATATAATTTCATATTACCCTTATGTTTATTGGTTTTATATATTTTTTATTTATTTATTTTTTATTTTCAATTCTGATACTAAGGGTGCAAAATCTATGTCTGGTTTTATTAGACCATTGAATCTAGTCAGTAATCTATAGCATATGAGGAGTCATTCCTAAGGTATGTAGCACTCTGGATCATGAAACATGGGTAGTGACCGATCCTAGGACATTATAAAGTGTTATAAGTGCATTTTTCATATATTTTATACTATTTTGGATTGGTTTTATGGTGCTAAGAAAGTTTAGGACAAGGAATGAGATTGGTATTTATTCTTGAATAATACAAGTATATAGGAAGATCTATGTTTTTAGGGAGTTGGGAGTGATTTCTTACATTTCCTAGCTATAATACAGTAGATTTTGACAAATATGGAAATACTAGTCATTGTGGATAATATACTATTCTAATTTTAAAATAGGTATTTTTTCATGAATCATACTTGACATAAAGGATCATATGACATGTTCATGTTTTTTATGATTAAAGAAACTAGTTCTAAAGATATAATGGGGCCTCAATTATTTAAAACATCAAGAATTGTTTATTTGGTATTTTTTCAAACAAACTATCGGAGGGACTCTACTTAACTGATCTAGTTATGCAGTGAATCCCTTCATAAGAATCACTCCAGAGTGATATTATTATCATATGCACATAGATTTGATGATGATAACCCTAGAGTGGGTGGTATGGATGTAATGATTTCTGATATGGATGTGATCCTTAGAGTGGGTGTGATGGTATATAAGGTGTCATGGGTTATATGAGATCAAATAATGAGAGAATATTCATAGGATGTGACCTACATGGGTGAATATTTCAAAAAATAGATATAAAAACCTAGATAATATATGAATCATCATATATGTGATTTAAGGATGTTAGCAGTGGGGTAGGCTTCCTAGCCCATTATAATTGATATCGGTAAAGAGATATGTGTGTAGACCAATAGAGAGGGGTTATCCTAAGCACATGGATGACTTGGAAATGTTAAGTATATGTAAATGATTTATGTGATAGAGATGAAACATGGAAATGTGTTATTGTGCAATTTTTATTGAATTATAGAATGAATTAGGACATATATATATAAGAAAGTTTAGTTGGTGCTTCATGCTAGATTTTATTAATATTCTTAAAGGCATGATCAATTATTTGGCTAGGAATGTGTAACTATGATTTATGGTTTATGAATCATAGTGGTATTAGTATATGAGTATGATGGTTTAGCACTACATTGTATACCTTCTTTGTAGTCATATTAAATCTATATTGGTTGCTACTATACACCATTGTGAGATTAATGTTGGAGTACACTCACTCTATGAGCATATCAGTGTGTGTTTAGTACTACCTGTATGGTATGTGGATTTTTATAACCGAAGAACATCCATGTGATTGTGATCTAATAGATTATTTAGGCATGGTCAGCCTCATATGGTATATGGGACATGTCGATTGGGGATTTTGTATAATATTTAGGGTGGAAAGATTAGGTTTTAGAGATGCATATCGTTGGGGGGTAGGTAGTCATAGTGATTAATGATACATGATGGTTTCATGTAAGCCTTAGTAGTGTATGGATTAGTTTGAGAAGGGGTTGGTGTTCGGTCCCTCTTTGTTTATAATACCTTAGGAAGTTCCTATGAATTGTGATGGAGTCTAGAGAACCTTAATTTTCACTGACCACCTGGAGCTAGGTTGTGGGATTCTGATGGGACTTGAGAAGTGGTTAAACTTAGGGTGTGATTGGGTATGATATGAACCCTATAAAGGTGTGAGATGTATATATTTGATTAAGGAATTGAAAATGGAGTTAACCTTTAAATATTTCATGGTATGATAGTTTAATTAGGATTTTCTCTAATGATTTTCTATTATGAATTGATCATTGACAACCAATTGGTTATGGTTACACTAGTGACGTATATGAAACCATTTTGTTGGTGGTGTACAATGACCATGAATCTATGAGGATTGTGGTAAAACTAAGATGGTTAACTCATGTGATTAATGTGATGCAACCCATTAATGAATAGGACATACGGTCGGATGAATAATGGATTCTAAATATTTTCAAGGAACTGAGTGGCTCAGAAAGATTATAAAATAATCTAGAGTGTACCATAACTATGATGAGTTAGGAGCTCATAAAATTTATGAAATTTCCAGTGGGGTGGTGTGGAGTTTTCAGTGGGATGGGACAGGGGAGTCATTTGAGAGTGACTGAGGTCATTGATTTTGAGGTGTATTCATTGAGACTTGAGTATTAGTAAGGGAGTCTTAAAGGGAATTGGATAACAGTAGGATAGATCACCATGATGGTTTTAGACCATAGAGTGATGCTTGTTTTATGGTTCAATCAAGATATCATGAGTATGGATCTTTTGATATGATTTATGAGAATAATGAATACAGATCAACAGTGCTCATAAATGGAGAATAAGTGATATCCTATGGTGGGGAGTACAACATGTCTAGAAAAGGGTGTGACACTTTTTTGATTGAATTATAGTGAAAATCAGGGATTCCATGCATGATGAAACCCTATATGCAATGGTTTTTGTTTTCATTGGTGTTTAAATTCAATGGGATGAATATGTATAGTGATTGGGAGATAACCAGGTGTGGGTATCGATCTATAATGATAATGAAACTTCTATATGTTTAACTGGGTGTGAAATTTGATAATTTATCAATATAAGCATTGATTATAATTGTTATTACACATGGGAGAGTAATACGATTAGTCCAACAAAGTAAGGCTTTATGTGATGGTGAAATTCTAAAGTAGGATATAGTGGAATAAATTATGTATGGTTAATAAATTATTTAATGTAGAACCTGAAAATAGTATATTAGTGTTGACCAATGATATAAATTATTGATGTGTGATATTGAAAGTTGTAAAATCCAAGAAATATTATTGGTCTTGGGATTTAATCACTTAGTTGGTGGAATAGTTAGTTCCATAGTGCACATGCCACCTAATTTTAAAATACAATTTATGTAGTTGGGTGATGATTAGCATATTTTTAACATGATCAACTATTTTCACGTAGAAATTGAAATAACCACATCATTTGATGAACACATTTTTCATATAATAAAGTATCTAAAGATGCCCCTAAAATAGTATAACGTCAATGGTTTGGGTGTAATGGTATATATAATAACTAATGAGATATATATGCTTAGGATTGTACCTCAAATATTGGTGACCCATGAAAATCATAGAAGATGAACAAGGAAGATATTCGGGGGTGAGAAGAAATATTATGGAGAGTGTATAATGAACCATGTCAGCATGTATCAGTTGGGTCATAGAATATAAGAGTTTCAAGGGAAGAGAAACTGGGATCATTTTCATATTTTTATCATAGATTTGGAATTAGATTTTTTTGACATGTTTATAATTATTAAATGGATGTTTTGAGGTGGATGTTTAGCTAGATAAATAATGAAGAATAATTCTGGGCATTTGGTAAATGAGAAAATCATGGTGGGTAACTGAAATAATCCACTAGAATCTTAGTGGTAGTTCAATATAGTTTTGGTAGGTTTTGAAGTGTTAATTTACCACAACCCCGGCCATCGAATGTCTAGTGTTAGGCCCCTAGACATCCCTTGGTTCCTCTTCCACTCATGTTTATCGAATAAGCTTCGTTTACCCACCTTGGTCTCCCTTTCCTCCTACCATGTTCTTGGTCGATTTGTGTTGGTTATGGGATTTTTTTATCATGATTCCACTGGGACATGGTGGAATCGAACCACAATGAGTGGGCTTCCATGTAGGATGACTAAAGATCGTCGGTAATGGAAGATTGTATGTGGGATCAATCCATTTTATTAAGGGTAAACTACCACTTTGGTTTTATTATATTTTATATGAAATTGAGTTTAATTGGTGGGTGTTTTATTATTATAAACCGATGATTATGTGTTTATAGATTCAAGTGTGTATTGAGGGTAGTTCTTATTTGTTACATAAGATTTCATCTAGATTGAGACACTAGATGAGTTTATAAGATTATTCCATGAGTGAATTAAATTATTAGAATAAATTATAAATAATTTATAATTTATTAAATATATTTCTACATAGAGTTAGGGGATCATGGATGGTTTAACAGTTAGTTTGTATTGAATAGTATTTGGATGAATTGGGTAAGTGTTACCTTATTTTATCATATAATAGGTTTAATTATGGATAACTCATAAAAATAAATTATAAATAATTTATAATTGATGGAATGGTTCTTTTGAAGATTTAGGAGATTAGTGGAATTGATATGGATTGAGGATCAATGAAATAGGAAATACTTAAGTGGATAACTCTATATTGAGGCAGATTCTTCCAAATGTTGCAATTTTTATATGCAATTACCATGTGTGATGGGTAAGTGAGGATAAGAAGGTGTTCTCAACCGAAGTGTTATACAAGGGGGTAATATGTTTGTTAGAGTCAATGTATGACCAAGAAGGGTCATGGAAGTGATTTTTTAAGGGTCTCTTAGGAATTTTAGTTATTCTACATCACTAATTGGATGATTTTATCAGGTTATATAATTTAAGTCACCTAAAAGGGTGTCAAAACATGGGTAATGATTGAAGTAACCTAGGGGTATCATATGGTGTTCTCTCTTCTCCAAGTTGTCAATATGGGTCTAATTTTAAAGATTAATGAAGGGGGATTTCCACTAAACCTATTTAAAAATTGAATTGATGTTACATAAGTTATGTTGTTTTTAATTTTTATGGAGGGAAGAAAATTTGATTAGGTATTGGATGATTTTGGGATATTTTGAAGAAAGGAGATGGAAATCATGGTGTGGCATGATTTTATTACACTATAACTAAGGAATTATATAATACATAATTGTGTGGCAAGTTGGAGATAAAAATAGGTATTTCATGAGTATTAATTGGATGAGAATTACACCATGAGATGATATCCATTTTAGTGTGATCCTTAAATTTTCACCATGATGGAGGAGAATCAAAGAAAGATAGATATGTACTTAAATTCCATGCCTCAATATAAGGGAACTTCAGAGCATGATCCTACAATCTATTTTTTTCATTTTTTAAAAATCCGGTTTATGGGAAACCAGTAACCAACAGCCAAACCACAAACCAGAACACAATAACCACATCAGGAGAATTCAAATTTTGAAAAAACAAAACCCCATGCCTCGGGACATGAACCCACGTGTCGGCTTCGAATCATGGGAACCCTCGAACCCTGAAACACCTCGAACCATGACCATCCTTGAAACACACCAAAGATGGCTGAGATTATGCAACTACCGAGTCACCGGTGAGATTCACTGGTGACCGTCGTCGCCGTCATTATGAAGAAATCCTCATTAACGCATAATCCAAGAACCAGAAATCAGGTCGTCGTCATCCCCAACCAAAGCGGCCAACAAAGGAAATAAACTCCCCAACATAGTCAAAAGCAGCATAATCAAAACCAGAAACAGTGAAATCAACCTGAAAAAAAAATGAAGAATCCATCTGAAGCCTTGGACCCATAGATTCTATCCAGGCAATACCTTGCAGTCAAAATTAAGAAATAGAATCGCAAAACACATCTCTAGACCTGCAACCAGTCATAAAAACCTTCAAAGATCCTAGATATACAAGATCATAACCAATCTCATTTCCATAAACCTGAATGCCAAGAAACCGGAGAGAAATCTGGTCACCCAAACACCAGCCACACAAAAACTAGAACGAAAAACATGTAGCCACCAACCCGATCTCTCAAGGAGACACGATTATAACCACCCACACACACAGCGGAGGACGAGTAGAAATACCACAGACCATAGAGGCTGGGAACTCGGCCGCAGGACCAACACTGTGCCACCAAGGAGCCCTATTCACCATACGGGAGTTGATCGAGAGATAGGTCGACAACGGTGTGAAACGCCGAGACATCCGAAGTTGCCCGACGCCACTGCAACAGGGGAAATGCCACCACGAACTCGCAAGCGAGGGGAGTATGAGTCGAGCCGACCCAAGGAAGAGGGTGGAAGAGAAGAGAAGAAACCCTAAGGAGGGATCACCCCTTACGGGCTCATCCGATTTCCAACTCTCGATTCAGAGCATGATCACATTTGGAAATTGATTCAGATTCATATCATAGATAAATATCTCAGATGTTTTCTCCATGATTTTTGGAACCTTCATTATCGAGTAGAGGAGATACAATGATTATGGTGTGACAGGACCTAATACAATGTAAAAAAAGAGGAAATAGGTACATAATGTCTCAATAATCATCATTACACTATGATTTAGATAAGTTTTTAATAAATGATGATAAAATTGATAGCCATTGGATATATGATATTTTTGGGATTGAGATACACTTACTATAATGTGATATTGGATATAAAATCATGGTTTTATTAAATATTGAAGTCCAAGGGGTAAAAAATATTATTTTTCATTAGGTTCAAATAGTTATTTAAGGGCCTAAGTACATTTATTATGATCCCATGGGAATAAATTTCTTATTTAAAATCAATTATACTTATATATAATGATTAATCACCATTTTAGTAAATCAGGGGGTGCTTTCATAATGAATCGGTAGGATGGGGTTTTTTCTATCACCCATGTCATCCCTGTCATGACATGATGAATAGTTTCACATTGTGAGAAACCTAAAAAAATTAAGATTTAAAAGTTCTTAAAAGTGTGGGAACCCTCATATCTTTGAGAGGTGACATGTGGTGGACCCTAGATGAATTTTTCAGCCTATTATGAGTAGGATTTATCCCCCATTAAAGAAGAATGAGATAGAGAATGATTTGGAAAGTTGGGATAGTTACAAAAATATATAAGATATATCTTTTATATAAATAGATAGAATTGACTTATATATTTAAGATTTCATAACAAAAAAATAGAGAACATTTTATGGATGTTTGAAGGTCTAGAATGTTGTGGTTAGATTATATATTTTGGTTTTCCTTTCACTATTTTATTTCTAGAATGGATCAACCTTTAATTATTGTAAAAACATGAGGGGGTAAACACATTTTATTGATTTTTTTAATGATAGGTGATTGATTTTTTGAATTAACTTGTTTTTAATGAATATTATTATTGGGATATGCATTAATCCATTATTATACACCTTTTAATTTTTATTTTGGCATGTCAATTTTTTATTATGGTATTTTCATTTAATTCATGACTAATTATTAAATTTATTCTTGATCATGAATTAAATTTGATTGATATGGTTAGAAATGGTTTTACACCACCATTTATTTAAACAAACTAATGTACCTTACCATAAGATATATAGATTTTATATATTCAATAATAATCACCAAGTCCAAAGTATTGTTTAAATCTAATCCTGGAAACAATAAGATGATTCATTAACTGTATTATTATCTCAATTATCTAATTAACCTAAGTTTATAAAAACTCAGTATTCTCACATCATTCATAGTATTTCCATTTAGATTAACTTATAATCCTTTGAATCATAAGTATTGAATTTTGAATTTGGGTGTCATACTTGGGATCACTAGTCCTTTTTAAATTTATCTCTAACTTAAGCTATAACACAACTAAGTAGTTTTAATTGTAAAAAATATTACACTTAAATTATAAACTTCATTCATTATGATAATTAATGATGACTTGTGGTACTTCAATATTTTTTATTTCATTTCTATGGACTTTTTAACATAGTATTATCTTATTATTGAGATATTAGGACAAGTATATTCCCCTTTCAATAAAAGGACAATTATATTGCTTCTTTATTTTTCTTTTTACTTTCTATTTTATTTAATATGGTTTATTTTCTCATGCAATTATTTTTAGGTTATATCCCATTAATGCATGATTACTCGAATCTGGAGAGGGTTATGAAATCTGAATAAGATCATTTATAATACAATCATGAGATATAGAAGAACTTATAGTGGCACAAAAATGAAGACAACATGGATGTAGTTTATGGAGTTTATGATGTGAATCATGTTCTGAAAGGATGTGTTTCAACGTGAATGGATTTAATGGAGTATTTTATACCTTTAATAGTTGGGGTACAAAAAATTATTCAAATACATTAGTTTTTTTCATCCCACTTCAAAATAAATCCTTTGATCATAAAAATGATCATAAACTTAATTCAATCCATAAGGATACCACAATAATATCCAAATTTACACATGGGAAGTTCCTTAGAACTTTTGTATACTTTTAAATTCAATAATGTTTTGAATTATGTGATTAATCTTATATTGTTTGGATTATAATTAAGAGAAAAATAAAGATAGTGGATATAAATCTTAGTACCACATCCCATCACAATATGAGATAATATGGAAATAAAATTCCTTACAATATTCTTTCCTCCCCCAAAATCTAAAATATTCTTTTCAAAATTATAAATTTTAATAAGTTTAATGATGAATCACTTAAAATTTCATGGGATTGGTTTAAAATATTTTTAAATAAGTCTCCTAATAATTTTTCAGATATATAGTTGTAATTCTAAAATTTTATATGGGTTTGTCTCAAAATTATAGGTAAATTTCCAATGTTTTTGTTGGAGGTTTGTTGATCAAGATGCTATTGGGAGAAAGATATGATTTATTGGATGAAATTCCTAGAAATAGTTTCCAATGTAAAATATAAGTATTTAAAAACAAGTTAATTCACATAGTAGATATTATATATGGATTCCCATATAAATGGAATCTTTGATAATGAATGTGGAAACAATAATGTTCATACCCCAACCCAAAGGTCCATATTATATTGATTTTAATCATTAAAATAACTCCCAAGGTTAGAGGTCACAAAAAAATTGAGGATTTAAATAATGAGTAGGGTAATTGTGGTTTCAAAAACAAAAATAAGGATCCTCACTTCAAGCTCAAATAAATTCATTTTGGGAGAACATGATGAAATTTGTGATGAAACCCACAAATACTATGAGGAATATATAATTTAATGTGGGAAAATTTTCCAAATATCTCAAGTAGAGTGTAAAAGGAGTACTTTATGGTAACATGGAGATCAATACAAGTAGATAGGTGAAAAATTCACTTTATGTATTGGAATAATAATAGAGTAAGGTGTTTAATCAATGATCAATTTTCTTAAGAATCATTATGAGAGTGATAGGAAGTATTATAAAAATAAGAAGGATAAGGTAAATAAATATAAAAACGATGTTAAGCAAAAATCTCCACCACCTTAAAAAACAACACTAATATTCCAATAAATGGTGAATAAATTAAAAAACCAGAAAATTTGAGTGAGTTTTTAGAAATTTCTCGGAATATTCATTTTAAATTTTCCTTTTTATCAGATTTAGTGAATAAGACCATATATAAAAATTTTGTAAATGATATAGTTTAAAAAAATATGAAACATTAGGATATAGGAACAATATCACTCACTATAAAATTTTCATCCATATTGTTAAGGATTATATTAAATAATTAATAATATCATGTTATTTTTTTCAATTACAATTAATATTGGATCTAATGGGTTTAAAAAAAACATTGCGTAATTTAGGTTATAGTGTGAAAATTATTTCATACTAATTATTCAAGATCTTGGGATTATATTTGATGTACCATATGAGGGTTTATCATAAATTGGAAAACATAATTATCAGTTATCTATGAGGTTTGATTGAAAATGTTTTGTTTTAAGTGGATAAGTTGTATCTTTTGGTTGAATTTACTATGCATGAGATGGATGAAGAAAAAATACACCTTATCCTTGAAAGTCAATTTTTAATCATTCAAAAAACCATAAATGGAATTTAATGTGAGGATTTATATTTTGAAGTTATATATTATAAATTGATGTCTAATTTTAATCACACTATGAATAATTTTGAAGATTAAGTTGAGCATTTAATGAAATATATCACTTCTATTAATGAAATTAAATATGGAGATGGTGGGATAAGGAATAAAAGGGGTGAAATAATTTAAAATAAGTAGAAATTTGTTTTCATTGAGAGGGTTGAGGATATTGAAAAAACAAAATATACAAGAGGATTTAAAACTGGGATAACAATTGTGGTTACCCATTGAATTAACCATTAATTTTTCATGATTTACTAAATATTGGTGGATTATGAATATATAAGTGGAGATGATTAATCCTAAACTAAGTGTAAAAATTATTTTAGAGAAAAAATAATAACTATATATATATAGGAATCACAACCTAGACTATTCATTTTTCTGGATAAGGTGACTTCTTTCCAATCTTATATTACATGGAATAGTGAAGCCAAGCCAATATCAATGACATTAAACAAAGTTATTATAGGATTCAACCCAAGTTTTACTATTTATTTTTAAGAATTATTTTTCTAGATTAATATATTTTTATTTTTGGATGTGTAATTAAATCACCTTTATCATCTTTTAGAATTAATGGAATGGATCTTATGATTTAAGTTGTTTATTTTTATTTTATAGGTTAAGGAATATTTTTATGGATAAAGGAACAAGATTAAATAATAATAAAAATAAAAATATAATATCTCAAACTGACAATGGGGCATTATTTTAAATTCTTTAAATAATTAACTCCCAAATTTAATAGTTCTTAGGACTAGGAATTTTCATTCCATAATTATATTTATTAATTAAATTTTGACCTATAATACAATGATATCCTTAGGAATATCATCTTGCTATTTTTTAAATATAATTTTTTATATAATTAAATGACTAAGATGGTGATTGGGTTATTAAATATAAAAATGAAAACATTGATTTAGTGAATCGTGATTTTCAAAGAATGGTTTTTCTATTAAAATGAAATTCCTTAAACAATTTTTCACTTTTATTATCTAACTTTTATGTTAATTTATTTTTTATTATTATTCATGCTATTACTGATTATCCAATATTATGTTCCTCATTCTCAAGAGGTATTCTAAACTATTTTTACAAATTATTTCTAATAACCTCTTTATTGATTGATTCTTAGGATATGAACTTGATTGATTAATCTTGTATAATAATAAATATTTTAGACCTTATTAATATGATTGAGGATATTAATTGATATAATTATAGAAATTTTACATTTGAGACATAACTTGTGTTTGATATTTTGTTAAGCATTATAAACCATGAATTATCTTTATTGGAATCTATATAACTATCTTATTTATCCTTCTAACCCATCACATTATATTATTGAATGATTAAAAATAGAATAAGTGTGGGGGAAGATAAATTTCATGATGTTAATAAGGGTGATATTTATTGATAGGAAGAATGTGAGGTGTTATTATTGGTTGAATAGGGAAGAGTTTCATAAATTTCCTTTTATTATACTTTCATGGTCACCCTTTAGTAAAAAAATGAAAAATAAAAAAAATAGAAAAATATTTTTAAAAAAGGGGTGAATATTTCTTTATGATCAATATTATTATTTTTATCCCATAATAAAAAAAGAGTAGTTGTTTGTGAGTATTAATTCTTGTGGGTATGTAATGGAGAAAGATATTTTCATTAAGCCTTATATTGTATATCATGTATTCTAATTTAGAGTTAAGCCTCTATGTTTAGCCTTAATGTAAAATGTTTTTCATAAATAACTACCAAAACTCATCCTTAGAAACATTATAACATTAATTAAATTCATCATGATTTTTTGGTCTGATTTCTAAGTGGGAATTTAGATATCTTACAGTCCTATATATAGAGTTAATGTACTTTATATTGTGAATAAATCTAGTTTAAATGATTGTGAGTGATGAGAGAAAAACATTTCAGTAAAGAAAATCACAAGGTTTCATAAATACTAAAAATAATTTGAAATATCTAAATGGAATTAAATGTAATTAACATTAGTTTAATAAAAAATTAAAATCCATGGTTGATCATTTTTCTTAAAAAGTGAGAAGCTGGAATGATATTTTTATGTGATTTTTGAAATTTTTTATTCATTGAAAAATCATTATTTGTTTACTATAATTTTTAAACCTTGAATATGATGGATTTTCTTTTCTATAATGGGGTAATCGATTCTTGGTAAAAAACAAAATTTTATGAGAGAGGGAGTTTTGTAGCTCAATTATATTCATGGTTTTTCATTGATAATTTCATTAATAAATTAGTTTATATTACTTAATTTATGTTGTTTTGAATTTATATCATTTGAAAGATATTCAAATAGATAATGGAGGATTTTTTATTATTTAAAAAGAAAAAATGTAAATCAAGGGGTGAAATGATTTCATTACATTGTGACAATGGGGGACTAAAAGGCATCATGACCTAACTGGTTGAGGAACACAAATATATATTTCATGATTATTCATGGAGTAATAATTTCATCATAAGGTGATATGAACTGCGGACTAATCTCTACCTTTGTTCCATGTTGAATGAGAATTATAGAATGAAAGATATGTGCTTAAATTCCACACCATAATGAAAGGTAGGTTCAAAATATGATCACATTTGGAAAGGGATATGGATTAATATAACAATTAAAGATCTCAAATGGTTGAGTCATAATTTGTGGAACCTTAAAATTTGAGTTATGAATATATGAGGATAATAGCAAAACTGTACCTATTACACCATGAATAAAGTGGATATAATCACATCACATCACAAACATAATCATTAAATCTTGATTAAGTTGAATTTGATTAGAAAATTATAAATTCTTACCAAATGGATCGATAAAATTTAAGGTCTTGAGATACATACATTGTGGCATGATATAGTCCACAATGTCCTGGTTTAATGGAATATTTAAGATCATGGGGGTGAAAATGTTGAGTTTTTAGTTGGATCAAAATATTTATTAATAGATCTAGTTTTTTCCTTATGAGACCTTGGAAATGTGGTTCCAATTTCATGTCAATAAAGTCTATATTGAAGGATCTATGGATGTTTTAATGCTTCATGAGGTTATATCATGCTGCAACGATAGGTTGTGATTTTTTCTATCATGATTTCCAACCCTTTTATGGCTTGATGAATAGTTTTGTGGAATGATACTCCTAATATTTTATTTTTTAAAAACTTTCATAAATATAGGGACACTTCTCACGTATATGGGTGAACTATGGTGGACCTTGGATGGATTTTTAAGAATATCTTGAGAGGGATTTGGACACTATTAAAGGAATATGATATAGAGAATGATTTAAAATTTTTTATGGATATAATAATATATAAGATATATATTTATCTAAAAAAGAACATCTTGTCTTGGATATTGGGTATAACAAACCAACTATAGTGAGGAATTCCTATTGAGGTTAAAAAGGCATAAGGGTATGGTTAAATTTTATATTTTCATTTTTCCTTCACTCTATTGTGTCTGGTATGGATCAATCCTTTGATTATTGTGAAAAAATGAGGGGGTAAATGATTTTTTTATGTTCTATAATGATAGATACTTTATTTATTGAATTATTTTGCTTTTAAATATTCATTCTTATTAGGATATTAATTAATCAATTATTCCATATTTTTCATTTGTTGTTATGAATGTCCATTTTTATTGATTAATGAATTTAATTTTAATTCATTACTAGTCATAGATTCCTCATTTGTTATATATTGATTTCTAAGGATATATTTAAAAACTATTTTTCATCACCTTATATTTAAACAAACTGATTTAATTTACCATAATAAAATTGGAGCTATTTCATTTCATAAAAATCACCAAGACAAAGGTATTGTTTATGCTTAATTTTAAAAAAAATATGATGATTAATTAACTGTAGTTGAATTTTAGTTATCTCATGAACATGGATTTATAAAAACTTGGCATGATAACATCATTCATAGTGTTTCCATTTGGATTTCATTTTAATCCTTCAAAACATATTAATTAACATTCAAATTAGAGTTTCATACTAGGGGTCAATATTCCTTGTAGGTTCAATCACAGACATAATATATATTACACCTAAATAATTTTTTAATAAGTAAAAATGAATTCTATCCTTGATCCACCATGAGAATTAACGATGATTTTTGAGAAATCAGAAGGATTCAGAGGAAGTGAGTTGTCCAAGAGGGATAACCTAGATGAATTGAGTTGCGTTATTGGAAATTGGATCAAAGTATTGAACATATTCTTAAAGGGAAGTTCCACCAAGTGTAGACCACTGAATTGACCATCGAAGACTACATTACCCTAGGGTTAGTGTATGGGGTGATCTATTAGTGAGTTTGTTGATAAAGTAACCCTGTGAAGGGTGACTTGTGATATACAATGGGTTAGATGGTGTAAACAAAATATGGTGTAACATGAGTGGTTACCATGGACTAACAAGGGGTATAGTTTCATGTGGAAGTGATTTTATCTGTCATTAACCATTCATTTGAGTTTTAGGGGACTAACAGATAGATGAGTATTCTAATTCGGTTATTTTAGAATTTCCCAGATAGGGAATGTTTTTCACCTTAAATTAAGTGAGATGGTACTTATAATGGAATGTCTATTCTAGTTATTATGTTGTGAAATAACATATAGGATATAACACATCACCCATCAGGGGTATGGGGATACAGGATCTCTAGAAGGTGTGTTCTATCTTGTAGTGTATAAATAGTTTGAATGGTAATCCAACTGTGAAATTATTATTGTGTATGTGATAAATGTTATTCTATCTATGAGACTTTTCTATGGTGATGATTGGATATTATCCCAATTGGGATACTGTTCTTATGTATAGGTTGGATGATATTCCAATCATGATATTGGTTTTTTGTATGGTTTGGATGCAATGTCAATAATTATATTGTTCTTTTTTATGGGTTAGAAAAAATCACAACCATGATATTGTTATTATTCATGGGTTGGATGTTATAATAACCTTAATATTGTTATTTAGTGTGGGTTAGATGATATTCCAGCCATGATATTATTCTTATGTATGGGTTAGATACTATGTCAGTTGAATAACTTATACAGTGGTGAGGTTGGGTAGAATTATAATCAAGTTTCTCATTTGTATGGAAAATTAAGAAGAATGTACACCGAGTCTTCTAATTTTTTGAGTGGGATTGGGAATGGTTCAACCCTAGTTATAAATCATTTTGATTACGTTGGGAATATTTTCAATTGTGTATTGAGGGATATTCAATTATGGAATATAGGATTATATTCCAACTCAATGTTATTATTTATAGTTATGATTTTTTTGGGCACCAGGATATCCTAGATCTTTAGGTTATAGTGTAATTTACTTGTGGGTAGGTATTTACCCATTGTACTAGGTTTTTTATGACATGTTCATACTCAAAACCAACACTGGTTGAAGAAGGTATGAATTTACCCTCAGGATGACTCCTTGATTACACAATGGTCTAAAAATTGTTATGCATGTATTTTTTTTATGGACTAAATTTCATTTATTAAATGCATGTGCATATATAATGGTTATTATTTGACATATAAATAGTGTTGGCTAACTAAGTTTTATAACCACCGTACGCATTCAACTACGTGGAAATGTAGACCTTATAGTTACCACACAACTTAAGGCACAAATCCTATTATAGGTGAGCGGAAAAGATAATCTTTGTGGGGATTTAGTGATAGATTTAAGATGAGGATGAGGATAGTGTAGTGGGTCTCCATAATATTGTTTATTCACAAACTATACATGATTGGACCATCTGGTGATATTTTATTAATGTATGATTCTATGAATGGTATGAGTATATTTTATTATATAATGGTGTAATTTATTTATCATGGGGTGTTTTTCACTACTATTCAATATTACTATAATATATTTTTTGTGGATTTTTTAGTTATTTATTCCATATTTTTTTATGATGTTAAGGGTATAGTCTCACCATGTATTTTTATTAGACCCATGCCACTAGTCAGTAACCTGTAGTGTGTGAGAAGGTGTGCATAAGGTATTTATCTCTCCAATTAATTCCATGTGGATAGTGACTCACGAGGTATATTACAATAGTTTCAATAAATAATTTGAAATGATATATTCCACTTCATCATGGTGTAGAAAGAAACATGTAATTTCATAAGTGGAGAGATCACCATGGTGTCTCAAAAAGGATGATGTTCTATAAGAATTCGAGGTTCATACTATATGATGATTATATGTAAGGTGTATAAAAGCCTTTATAGATATTTATAGAGTAAAAATATTAAATTGAGTTTCAATAAAACATATGAACTATAGTATAAATTTAGCCTTCCAATGGAAAGAATGATTTTTTAGAGCATCATATAAGTTGATCTATATTTTATTACACATGATAAAATGTTGTTGTAGTTTTTATCTTTATAACACAAGTTGAATTATATTAATTGAAGATTATATTCATTTTACTACACCATTAACTGAATGTATTTTTTCTTCTGGATATTCAATATAATTTCGGTGATAACTTAGTAGAATCCTAGTTAAAGTACAAAAACTTTCCTAAGAATAAAACCAAACAATAAAAATTATAATAGGGTGTAATTATTTTCATTTAAAATTTATTCAGGTTTGTCAAAAAGGTTATTAAAATGCATTAATTTAATTAAGAGGCTATATCTACCAGCTTAAACAAATTGGTGAATCAACATCAACTGGTGAGAATATTATCTCACCAATTATTCAATTAAAGGTGGGTTATGGTTTTACCTAGAGTCCTCCTCCAAAGGATACATGAATTTCAGGTGTCAGATTTTATTTTTGAAAAGAATATAAATATAGTGTGGATGTTTTATAAGTGATGGGAATTATGTATATCATCCTTGAAGATATAATACCACACAACATAGAAGGCGTGTAAGAACCCGGGTTTTCGTACGAGTTACAGATCCTTTTCTTTTCAGTTTAACTGTTCTGTTTAGGCCTAATGGGATGCCAAACATGACCGAGGGAGTTACGGGGGTGTCTGGGGCTTGTTCGGAGGCCGGAACCAAGTTTTATGCAGAAAATGGTCTGGCACATGGTTTGTGCACAGCCTGCACAAGGCCTGGTAAACCATGCGCCTTGGTGCAGGCTTGGTAGAGGTTGTCCACGGCCTGCGCACAGTTTGAGGAAACCATGCGGGGTGGTCGTACGATTTCCCCTTGCCTTCCAGGAAGGTCCTAATGGTCTCCGCATAGTTTTCCAGGCTGTGTGGGTAAACCGTGCGACCTGCTGTGTTTTTAAATTTTAATTAATTTTTAATTAAATTGATTAAATTTTTATTAAGCCTAAACCTAACCCCATTCTTCAACCGCACAGCAGGGGGATGTATCAAACGACCTTTGGAGGATTTGAGCCTTCTCCTTCGTCTGATCTCTATTTAAACCACCATTCATCTCGTTAGATCCACAATGGTAAGTTCTCGATTCCTTTTTAATCCTTCTCAATTCTTTTGGTTACAACGAACACAAATTAGATTAAGGCTCATATGCCCTAATTTCTCATTCTTCGTCTGTTCTTCAGATTTCTCCCAAACCGGGATGAATCAGAGCCTGATATTGGACGAGCTATCTAGTACGAGCCTAAGGTAGGTGGTCTTGTGCTTTTCACTATTCGTCAAGATGTTTATATATGCCGGAGTGTTGCGCGCCCACTTTTGGGTTGTCTCTTGAACCTAGAATTTAACCATGTTGTTACCTAGCGTGTTGTATTTAATTTCAATAGGATGTGTGTGCCTGAGTTAGGTTGTATACCTTGCACAAGAATCACCCTTTGGGTGCATTTCCTTAAATGACTCTTTTATGGGATTTGACCCAGGATGCCTATGAGGCATGTTTTTTTCCTTTACCTTGTGGGTTGTTAAAAATGGAATTGAATGTGAATGTAATTGCAATAGAATGAAATTGTAATTGAAATGGTTTTCGGTATGGGATGGAGTTTTTCCCCTTGACCCTTGTATGCTAATTCTTGAATTACTAGCCCACGTGATTTAAATGCTTTTGAGCTATTTTTAATGTCAAACAAAGTCAAGGGTGAACGATGGAACCAATGTGAGTTGCCATGGACGGACTCATATGAGACTTGTTACCGAAATGCCGAGTGAATCATGGATCCATTATGAGATTCCACGGACGGACTCAACAGGGCATGTTATGTCATGGGCGATACCCGGATCTTATTTATAGGATTCTGGGGATGGGCTCAGATGACGGACTATACCGCACCTAGAGCGAGGCTAGGTACCTAGGAGGTTCGCCAGAACGGGCTTGTAGAGCGATGTTGGGTTCCTAAAGGTTCGTCGGAATGGGCTTGTAGGGTGTTGGTGGATTTTCTCCTTGAACGATGACTGGTTTACGAATTGAGTATTCCAGGAATGGTTTCATGGAATGGTTGAACACTTGAATGAAATGGTTAATGAATGGAATGGATCCTTGAAGCAGCGCCAAGCCAAAGCACAATCTTGGGTCGTTCTTGTTAGTTTCCCTGTTTACTGATTTCCATATTACACTGCCTGTTTATATATTCACTAACAAATTAGCATGGATCATTGGTGGTTGCCTACTAGGATTCAATCTCACACCCTATTTGGGTCATGTTTTGGACCCAAGAAGATTATATGGTTTCAGGTAATGAGAAGGGAAAAGGCCCTTGTACAGGTACTTGACTTGCTGCTCGGAGTGGGAGCGCACAGGACCAATCTGAGGCTTGTGATGCGACATGGGATACATTTTGGTTTCTTTTTGGGATTTTGTATACTTGTATTGTACTATATTGTCTAGTACCATCTTTGCATGTTTTCTAGACTCTTGTACCATTTTCACCATTATATATATGTCAGATCCTTCTATTTGTTATATATTTCCGTTGTCTATGTGTTGTCTACTGCTTACCTTCTTCCGCTATTGTATGTTGTAATTCCACTGTGATTCTTTGGTAATGAGGGCATAGTCTCCCCAAGGACTCACCTAGGCCCTCGCTGCTAGTTAGAAGCCTCTGGCATTTGGGGAGATGCGCTTGAGGCCATGTGGCAACTGGCCCAGCTACCAGGTTGAATGGTAAGTCGGGTTGGTATGTTACAAAGTGGTATCAAAGGGTTTTCCTTTTCTGATTTGACTTACTGTTTGGAAACTATAGAAAGGATTAGGAAGGGAAGGGACTTTGGTAATAAACTGTGCATGGGAGTTGCAACCCCGCGTACAGGGAAAAGCCAAGTTGCCTCATGTGGAATTGTGTTTCTGGTTTTAATTATTATGATTGTTTTGATTTCACCGTTGGGTGATGCACATGGGTTTTGTTGATACTATTGATATTATTGTGGGTTATATTTCATTGCAACCCAATGATATGAGGGTTTTCCATCTCATACATCATATAGGAACATTGATAGGAATCACATGCCATGCTATCTAGGATGCATTAGATATTGCATGATGTTTTGATAGGTGTTGTGATAACTATTGAATGCTGTTTTGATAGTTGATTGATAGGTGTGCCTACTGTTGTGTTAGATTGGGTGCAATGAATGAAGAGTGACGTCATCTTTCAATTTGTGAGGAGTATGGGCCCTTATGGATTGGGAAATGACACACGAATGGGATGTAAATGCTAAATGAAATTAAAATTTCATGGTTATATGAGCATCAAATTTTTATTCATGAGGTGTTATGGGCCCTCAAGGATCGGAACTTGGTGTACCATTGGCTAAAGCTTTTGAAATAAGGTATGTTAAAAGAGTGGATATCAAAAATAGAGCATGACCCAGACCCAACTTCTGAGTGGGAAAGAGGTAGTGACTCTAGTAGTTTGTTGTGCCTGTTCCTTATGAAGTCCTGGCATTAGAAGAAGGTTGTGGGTTGACATTGTTTTTTGGAAGGTCTTGACCTATCCTGTCCTGGTTCTTATGCTCGTGAGTTTCGAATCTCATTAAAAATCTTGAACTGATGCATGAGTTTGAAATTGCAGAGTCATGACACCATGGAATCCTCCAGTCGTATGTTGGGAGGGCAGCGA
Organism: Viscum album; assembly: GCA_963277665.1. Taxonomy (NCBI): domain Eukaryota; kingdom Viridiplantae; phylum Streptophyta; class Magnoliopsida; order Santalales; family Viscaceae; genus Viscum; species Viscum album. The sequence goes on from OY728125.1 coordinate 1,061,198,329, forward strand.
CGACCATGTTCCGAAGATGGTAGGCCATGGGATACTATAAGAAACTCCAGTTGTGCTAGCTGTGGCACCAGCGGTTCTACCGGACACAGGTGCTGAGTCACAGTTCTGTGAGAGATTGTTGCATTTTATGCAGACTGTTCAAGGAGCACTGCAACTTACCCCGACTATGGTAGAGTTTATGTGTGAGTTTCAACAGCAGCATCCGCCTACGTTTTCAGAGGATGGCGGACCATAGGCTGTAGAGTCCTGTTTAGAGGCGATACTAGCTATTTTTTGAGCATTTGTAGATGCCTCTGGAGAGGTGGTTCAAGATCACTACGTACATGCTGTGTGATTCCGCCAAGAGATGGTGGGATGTGATCACCTAGTCAGGTCATCATCGAGAGATGGATTGGATAGAGTTTCATACGGACTTCTATGATTTCTTTTATCCTAAGACTTTGAGGGTCGATCGAGCCCACGAGTTCTTGCATCTGGAACAGGGAGTGTTATCAGTGATGGAATACTTGGCCCGTTTTACTGAGCTTCAGCTCTTTGCACCTATCCTGATGGGCGATGAGTTGTCGAGGGCAAGAAATTTTGAGGATGGTCTGAGATATGACATCCGATATCTGGTAAATATCTTCAGGCTGACTACTGTTTCTGGAATTGTGAACTAGGCGCTAATCATAGAAGGTAACCTAAGAGAGGCTGGAGGTGCAAGCCAGAGCAGTTCGACATCAAGATCAGGTACTGCAGTGACTATTAGTAGGAAGCGTCTCCTAGAGCTTCCACACGGTGATTCTAGTGGTCAGAACATATCTTCTATTAGAAATATGAGGTGCTACCAGTGCAGTATGCTTTGACACACAAAGATGAAGTGTCCGAGGGACCCAGTCGAGTGCAGATCATGTGGAAAGATGGGTCATCTTTAACGTTTCTGTAGAACGTTTCTAACAGCAGCCATCGATAGAGGGTCTGCACCGACTCCATATGCAGGAGCAGGGTCTGTAACTTCTTATCAGACAGGGAGTTGGGGTGCGACTCGCTGATCAGGTCGAGGTAGTGGTCGTGGCATAGGTAGTCAGGCACAGGTTACACCAAGACGTCATAGTGGACTATCTCTCGGTAGTGAGGTTGTATCACAGGGTCGTGGTTCAGGCCAGATGTATGCAGTGCCGCCTACTTCTGATGATCTAAGAGCAGGACCATCTACGATGAGAGGTACGGTCTTTGTAGCATCTATTATTTCATCTTCCCTCTTTGATATAGGTGCATCACATAGTTTTATATCTAAGCCTCTAGAGAAAAGCCTTGGGCTAGTTATGTTGTCTTCTAATGGCGTATTGACGCTAGACACACCACTAAGAGTTAGGGCAGAGGTTGTATGTAAGAGTAGAGGGTGTCCCCTTGAGGTAGCAGGGTGTCACTTCATCTGGGACCTTTATGTTCTCGAGATGACAGGTTTTGATGTCATTATCGGTATGGATTGGCTAGTAGCTTATCGAGCCTATATTGATCGTTACTGCCAGAGGGTGATTTTCACATCACCCGAGGGTGCAGTGTTTACTCTTAAGGGCGAGTGGGATCTCCAGGAAAGCCGAGTTGGACCAGATCATCATGGGCCATGCGGGATGATAACCCAGATTTCTAGTTTGTTTCTGGATGATAAGGGAGTGAGTCAGAAGGACCTTCCTCCGTTAGTTGAGCACTTCAGGGATGTTTTTCCTGATGACTTTTCAGGTTTACCTCCTGAGAGAGAGGTGGAATTCTCCATCGATCTAGTGCCCGAAACTACACCAGTATCCATTCCTCATTAAAATATGGCTACAACAGAGTCAATAGAGCTCAAGAAATAGCTCTAATATTTGGAGGTGAAGGGTTTTATTCGACCCATTACTTCTTTGTGGGGTTCGTTGGTCATTTTTGAAAAAAAGGTGGATGGAACTCATAGGCTATGTGTGGACTATCGGGAACTGAACCAACTAATGGTTAAAAACCGATATCCCTTGCCACTGATAGATGACCTTTTTACCAACTTCGAGAAGCTAGGCTGTTCTCAAAAATTGATTTGAGATCAGGGTATCACCAGGTGCGTGTTTGACCTACAGACATACCTCCTACAGCTTTTCATAGCAGGTATGGTTTATATGAGTATCTGGTTATTCCATTTTGTCTCACGAACACACCAGTGGTTTTCATGGCTTTGATGAATCGTGTGTTCCATCCTTACTTGGACTTGTTCATCGTGGTTTTTGTGGATGATATTTTGGTGTATTATCAAAATCGAAACAACCATGCCAACCATCTTTAGATCATCCTGAATACACTAAGAGAGCATCAGCTATATGAAAATCTTACTAAGTTCCACTTTTGGATGGATCAGATTCACTTCTTAGACCACGTTATCACTGAGACAAGAGTGTATGTAGACCCAGATAAGGTTAGAGCTGTGGTTTCTTGGGAACAGCCCAAGAATTTCTTTGACATACGGAGTTTCTTGGGGCTTTCTGATTATTATCGTCGATTTATACAGGATTTCTCATGCTTAGAAGCGTCGTTGACAGGCCTAATAAGAAGGGAGTGAAATTTGTATGGACAGATGCTTGTGAAGCAGCCTTTCTGGAGCTGAAAGGAAGCTTGACATCAGCACCAGTCCTGATACTGCCATAACAGGGCAAGAGTTACATGGTCTATTGTGAAATATCAGGTATTGGGCTGGGTGCAGTGTTGATGCAGGGAGACAGAGTCGTGGCGTACGGATCTCGACAACTAAGGCCACATGAGAGGAATTATCCGACACTTGATCTTGAGCTAGAATCAGTTGTACATGCAATGTGCTGTTGGAGACACTATTTATTGGGAGAGATTTTTTGGTGTGCACAGACTACAAGAGCCTCAAATATATCTTTACTCAGTGTGATCTAAATCTTAGTCAGTGACGGTGGGTGAAGTACCTAGAGTCCTTTGATTTCGATCTAGATTATACGTCTGGTAAGGGAAATGTTGTGGTTGATGCATTGAGTAGGAGGAATCAAATACAGGCTGTGCAATAGGCTAGAAACGAATGGAAACTTATGTCCTTGTTCTCTGAGATACATCTTGATGTGCAGAATAGGAAAGGACAGTATTTTCTATCATCCTTAGATGTGACTTCTACCATCCTCAATAGTGTAAGGATAAGACAACTATCAGATTCGAAAGGCCTAGTTCTACGAGAAGGTGTGTCAGGTGAGGACCGTCCTCCTGGTTGGACGATAGGCAAGGATGAAGTTCTTCATATCCATGGACATGTATGGGTTCCTGTGGATATTATAGAGGAGCTAATGTGGGAGTTTCATGCTTTGGTTTGGGCAGTTCATCCCGGAGTTTCTAAGATGTATCGTGACTTGCTCCGACAGTACTGGTGGCTGGGTATGAAGAGGGAAGTGGCTAGTTTCATCACGAGATGTTCCACCTGTCAACAGGTGAAGGTGGAACACCAGTGGCCAGCTGGTCTTTTACAGTAGTTCCCTATCCCGGAGTGGAAATGGGATGATCTTGTGGTGGACTTCATGACTGGTTTTCTGAGGTCACCTCGAGGTAATGATGTTGTGTGGGTTGTGGTTGATAGGCTCACGAAGATTTCTCATTTCTTACCGATCAAGGATAACTTTAGTGTGGATGATCTGGGAAGGTTGTATATCCGTGAGATAGTATGACTCCATGGGGTCCTGCGCACTATTGTTTCAGATAGGGATGCTCTTTTTACATCACGTTTCTGGAATAGTTTTCAGAGGATGCTGGGTACACAGGTTCTCCTTACCATAGCATATCACCCTCAGACTGATGGCCAGTCAGAGCGTACGATACAAGTGCTAGAGGACATGCTGCGAGCATGCGTCCTGGATTTTGGGGGCTCATGGAAGAGGCATATTCCCCTAGTTGAGTTTGCCTATAACAACAGTTATTAGGCGACTATAGAGATGGGACCGTATGAGGCTTTATATGGTAGGCAATGTCGATCACCCCTATGCTGGTTAGAGGTAGGTGAGGTAGCTTTACTGGGACTGGGTCTTGTTCAGGAGACTTCTGAGCAGGTCCAGTTGATACAGAAGCGAATGGCTACCGCACAGTCTCATCAGAAGTCATATCCTGATCGCCGTAGACGACCCTTAGAGTTTGAGGTCGGGGATCAGTTTTTCTTGCGTGTTTCACTGAGGCTGGGACAGAGGCAGATCAGAAGACAGGGTAAGCTATCTCTGAGATATGTTGGGCCTTTTGAGATTCTAGAGAGGGTGGGGCTGGTAGCCTATCGGTTTCAGTTACCTCAAAGGTATCGAACCATGCACGACGTGTTACATTTTTCTTAGTTACGGAGATACTTTTCAGACCCGTCTCATACCTTCCAGCCTGAGGAGGTCGAGCTTCAGGTAGACACATCCTTTGAGCAGCATCTGATCCGTATCATTGATAGGAGCACGAAGGTTCTCTGAGGCTGTTCAGTTCCTCTAGTACAGGTGTTATGGAAGCATGGCCATTTACAGAACGAGACGTGGGAGCGGGAATCCGATGTACGTTCTCAGTGGCCAGAGCTATTCACAAATAAATCTTGACCACACTTTAGAGAGCAATTTGGGGACGAATTGCTATAAGGGGGGAAGATTGTAAGAACCCAGGTTTCTGTATGTGGTACGGATCCTTTTTTTCAGTTTAACTATTCTGTTGAGGCCTAATGTGGATGTCTAACCTGACTGAGGGAGTTACGGGGGTGTCTGGGGATTTTTCGAAGGCCAGAACCAAGTTTTAGGTGGAAAATGGCCTGGAACACGGTTTTTGCATGGCCTGCGCACGGCCTGTTAAACCATGCGCCTTAGTGCAGGCTTGGTAGAGGCTGCACACGGCCTACGCACAGTTTGAGGAAATCGTGGGGGGTGGTCGTGATGTTGCCCCTTGCCTTCCAGGAAGGTCCGCATAGTCTCCGCACGGTTTTCCTGGTTGTGTGGGTAAACCGTGCGACCTACTGTGTTTTGAAAATTTAATTAATTTTTAATTAAATTGATTAAATTTTTATAAATCCTAATCCTAACCCCATTCTTCAACCGCACAGCAGGGGGAGCTCTCAAATAAGATTTAGAGGATTTGAGCCTTCTCCTTCGTCCAATCTCTATTTCAACCGTCATTTGACTCATTAGATCTACAATGGTAAGTCCTCGATTCCTTTTTAATCCTTCTCGATTCTTATGGTTACAACGAACGCAGATTGGATTAAGGCTCATATGCCCTAATTTCTCGTTCTTCATCTGTTCTTCAGATTTATCCCAAATTGGGATGAATCAGAGCCTGATACTGGATGAGCTATCTAGTATGAGACTAAGGTAGGTGGTATCATACTTTTCATTGTTTTTCAAGCTGTTTATATATGTCAGAGTGCCACGCGCCCACTTTTGGGTTGTCGCTTGAACCTGGAATTTAACTCGGTTTTTACCTAGCGTGTTGTAGGTAATTTGAATATGATGTGTGTGCCTGAGTTAGGTTGTATACCTTGGATAGGAACCACCCTTTTGGTGTGTTACCTTCAAGGACTCTTTTATGGGTTTTCACCCAGGATGCATATGAGGCATGTCTTTTTTCCTTTCCCTTGTGGGTTGTTAAAAATGGAATTGAATATGAATGTAATTGCAATAGAATGCAATTGTAATTGAAATGGTTTTGGTTATGGGATGGAGTTTTTTCCCTTGACCCTTGTATGATAATTCTTGAATTACTATCCCACGTGAGTTAAATGCTTTTGAGATATTTGAAATGTGAAACAAAGTCAAGGGTGAACCATGGAACCAATGGGAGTTTCCATGGACGGACTCATACGAGACTTGTTACCGAAATTCTGAGTGAATCATGGATCCAGTATGAGATGCCATGGACGGACTCAACAGGGCATGTTATGTCAAGGGTGATACCTAGATCTTATTTATAGGATCCCAGGGACGGGCTCAGATGACGGACTATACCACACCTAGAGCGAGGCTGGGTACCTAGGAGGATTTCTAGAACGGGCTTGTAGAGTGATGTCGGGTTCCTAAAGTTTCTCTGAAACGGGCTTGTAGGGTGTTGGTAGATTTTCTCCTTGAACGATGCCTAGTTTTTGAATTGAGTATTCCAGGAACGGGTTCAAGGAATGGTTGAACACTTGAATGAAATGGTTAATGAATGGAATAGATCCTTGAAGTGACGCCAAGCCAAAGCACAAGCTTGGGTCGGTCTTGCTAGTTTTTTTTTCTGCTTTCCATATTACACTACCTGTTTATATATTCCCTGACAGATTAGATCGGATATTTGGTGGTTGCCTACTGGGATTCAATATCACACCCTGTTTGGGTCATGTTTTGGACCCAAGATGATTATATGGTTGCAAGTAATGAGAAGGTAAAAGGCCCATGTAGAGGTACTTGACTTGCTGCTCAGAGTGGGAGCACATGGGACCAAGATGAGGCTTTTGATGCAACAGGGGATACATTTTGGTTTCTTTTTGGGATTTTGTATACTTGTATTGTACTGTATTATCTTGTACCATCTTTGGCTATTTTCGATACTCTTGTACCATTTTCACCATTATATATATATGTCAGATCCTTCTATTTGTTATCTATTTCCATTATCTATGTGTTGTCTACTGGTTACCTTCTTCCGCTATTGTATGTTGTAATTTCGATGTGATGCTTTGGCAATGAGGGAATAGTCTCCCCACGGACTCACCTAGGCCTTTGCTACTAGTCGGTAGCCTCTGGCGTTTGGGGAGATGTGCTTGAGGCCATGTGGCGATCGGGTCGGCTACCGGGTTGAATGGTAAGTCTGGTCGGGACATTACAAGGTGATTCCATGTTTGTAAAATAAAAACCATAAGAGTCAAATTCAGAAGACTATGAGTGTGTGATTCAATTTGAAGACTCTCTTACACTCATGGAGAAGAAGAATAAAATTTATTAACAATTGATTCAATATTATCTATTATTCATGTTTTTTAATAATCAATGAGTTGTGAGTAATTTTATATTTGAAGATTATTCTAAACTCATGAATAATAAGATAGGGTCATGTATATATTGTGATAAACATTCCTTCTCTATGGTAATTACTAAAGATCTTATATTTCAGGATTAACTTGAATATACTAATATGATGGTTGTAAAATATTAAGAATAAGGGAGTTTGAAATACGAAAAATCTCATGGGAAGATGATATTAATGTTATAGTTACATTTCATCTTCATTAATAATCTACCTTCATTAAATTTACATTCTTGTAATTGAAAGTACATTGTTTGTACAAAAGGATTATTTAGAGATAAAAATTATAAAGGGTTAATGGATATCCCATTTCCCCCTAATCTTAAACTTGATAAAAAAGTAAATTCATGATAAGTGGTATATCACCCAGTCCTCTAGATCAATTATCCACTTTTTAGATAAAAAAAACTTGCAAAAACTCCCAGTATTATCTTTTTTTATTCTCCAGATTCAAGTTTGAGTTATTCAACAGATAATAGTGAATTCATATGTCTATAATAGAAAATAACACACCCAAATGTGAAGTTTTCGGATAAAAAAAAGTTTTAAATTAGGTATTTAACCATTTTTTCAACCCCCAAGTGGTCCTTATACTAATACCCTAAAATAACTTTAAATATTTTAATAGATGAAAACAATTTATAGTTAACAAATAAGAACCTGTTTTTATAATAATTGAAATATTATAAAAATTATATAAATATATTAACATTAGTAAGTTTTTATTTATTTATTTTTTAATTATTTTTTATAATATGATTCAATGAGATCTATCTAGGAGATTTGGGTGAAGAACTATGACCTTATATATTTTTTCTCATGTAATTTATGAATTTTTTCAAGAGAAGATGTGTGTTGAGAAATTAAAGGAGTTAGAAAATACATTATAGAAAATATATGACATTTACCTTCCATATTCCCCTTTATTTCATGAAAAATTGGAAATAATGGATGGATGAATAAAGAGAAATTAAACAGAGTATTTTAAAAAAGTAATCATTTCATTTTGAATGTTTTAGATTTTATTAATTTATTTAAACTAAAATAATTTTTAAAAATTTATTACAGAATTCCCCTTGGGTTCAGGTTTCCTAAGGGGAATTTATACTTTATGGTATGAAATAAACCATTGAAACAACTATTAGAAAGGTGGAACACTTGGTTTGTATAAAAGGTTTTAAGGCAGGTGTAAGCATCACAAATATTTTTGGGAATCCCAGTAATGCTATATGGATAAAGTATATAATGAAAAAACATAATAATATGAAAAAGTTAATGTGGTATATGGAATGGTCAATGGTGGAGAAAATTAAATATATAATATAGTGGGTATTTAGTGACATGTTACGATAATATCATATAATTTATCTTACTCCTCTACCAGTAAGTTTCATTTCTACTATTTATTATAAGTTATACATAGAGGATTCCCAAAATCATATTGTAGCATAAATACTTATACATTATATTTTGGATATTATATATCACTAGAAGAGGGGTCAAATCTACTGAGGATGGTGATATAGAATTTTATAGTCACATCAATTATAGTTTTTCCTCTGCTGATGATATAATCATTGTTGGATAGAATAATAGACATTTTATTTTATAGATATATAAATTCTTATGAAAGTTAAGGACCCAGGTATACATATTTTTTTACATTATTTTGATTTTGAGTTGAATTTATTATTACATATAACTTTAAATAAGAATATAAAATGTTGAATGAGTAACTGTGATGTTGTCACCAACTTCATTTCCATATATCTTCATGTAACTCCCCATAGTATTCAAAAATATTAAATTGTATTTTTAGATATTTAATAGAAAATAATGATGGTGAAATGATTATAAATTTAAATTTTATTCTTTGGTTTGAGAATGGATGGTCATTTAGATGGAATTTAGAGTTTATAAATGACTAGAATTATTAGTTAAATTTATTTTTAAGATTTGATAATTATTTAGTGAAGTCTGGGGGAAAATAATAAAATGGTGGTTCTGTGCCAATCATGGTTAGGGTTAATGGTTCCAAAACTATATAAGGTAATATGGGTGAGATAGTATTTATGTATGGTTTGATTCAATATTAAAAAAATTATATAAATGAACCATTCCTTTAATATATTATGATATTTTTCTCTCTCCCTTATTTTTTCCCACACTTATCTCCTGTCAGCCTCTCACCCCCTCTCTTTATTCCCCATTCATCCAAGGTTCATGGGATCTTGTTATTCAATAATTATTTTTCTAAATCAATTATGAGGCCCACATGTATTTCTCATCTCCTCATATTTATTATTCACATCAATTATGGGTTGAGACCCTTAACATGGTTTAGGGTTCCAATATATGGTTATGTTAGATCATGGTGAAATCCTAGTTGATAATTGGGATTTTATTATGTTTAATTTAGGAGGATGATCTGAGGAAAAAAACTCAACAATATGTTATTATGATTCGATTTATTTATAAGGTGGATTTTTTTTGTTTTTAGTAGTTTTTAAGTGTTGTAAAAAAGATTGAAGAAATTTTAGTTGATTCAAAATATATATAAAAAATTATTTTTTCATGTTATGAACCATATTCCCCACCACATTGATGTTAATTTTAAGGTTCATTTGAGACTTTAAAATAAGGATTCATTCCACAAAAAATCCTTTAATGTTTTGATGAATATTTATAATAGTTCTTCATAAACATTAGAATAGTGCTTCATGCTATGGACTATAGTACTTGCCATTAAGGGTGGTTGATAATATTTTGGTAGCATTATCTACTAATGTATTCATTTTTCATCACATAAAATCACACTAGGAAGTCAGTCTATTTAATTTTTTAGTGAATCTAGAAATAATTTTTATGCACCAAGACACATGAGGTCATGCTATAATTAAATATGGGTAGATTCAAGTGTTTAAATTTTTTATTTCTTGTTTTGAAATGCAACAGGTCATTCCTTGAATGATTCTTGGAAGATTTAGGTGATTATATCCTAAAATTTCTTGCACTATAAATTTTATATCACATTGTTCCAGGTGGGATCAGTTACAGTAAAAGTGTATCTATTAGGTCATGACCTATTAAACAATTCTTTGAATTTATGGAAACATTGAAACATCGCATCATGAAGAATCATATTTTGTTATTAGAAATGGTTTATTTAGAACTTGAATTTAAACTTTTATACTGAAATAAGATGATAAATTTTTAGTTATCTCAATAGATAGTAACTGCCAATTAAATATTTATTAGAGGAGTTCATCTTATATTTGAATCCAAGGTATGGATTTAAATGGGAATTTAATTGGAGTTTCAATTTAAAATCTCGAATTCTAGCACTCTTTTAATAGAGGTAAGATTTTTAATAAAAATTTGAGTACCAAACTTATAATTGAGAAAATATTGAGTTTGAAGATTAGGTAATAATAGGATCAATTATGATGAAATTATTGAATATCAAATTGTGACTTTTGAATTATGATCATAATAATACTCATTGAATAAAATTATTGAAATCATTTACTATTGTACACATATAAGAGAAATATATAAGTAAATATTAGAGAATCATGGAGAACAACCATGTTTTTTTGTGCTAATTTATTTATCTAAAATCTTCTAAAATAAACTTAGCTATTTATTGAATATTTATAACACCTGATATTTGTGTTTTGAATAGAATAATAGGTTGAAAATGTTAGATGAGTAATGAGATCTTCCTAATGTTGAAATCAATACTAGTTAAATGGTGTTTAATCAGCATATCAACACATCATTAATATGTTCTCCTTGGAGTAGACTTTCATAAGTGAACCTCGTAAAATTAATGTTCACATACTATTTATATTTTTTATTTTAGTTTTGATTAAAAAATAGATTCAATTTTTCATTTTCAATCCAAATACAGGATCCAATTTAATCTACAAATAAGAAGAAGTTTCACACCCCTAATTCACCCCCACAATTAGGGTGTACATTGTAACTAAGGAACAAAAAGTGGTATCAATTTCATTGGTTGGTTCCTGAATCTGTTGAATGAAATAATATATCATAGATAATAGTTGTAATCCAAATGGAGTACCCTTATTTGATAGATTTAAATTTCAAATATGGAAGAAAATGATGATATCTCATCTACGGTATCTTGGGCTTGATGTATATTCCACTATAATATGTGGGATATAATCAAGTGGCCCCATAAAAAGTTCAATGATGGAAGCTAATAGAAGGTAGTTGAATGAAATTGTTAAATCCCATAATTCCTTATCAGGAGTAATTTCTAATTAGATACACATGGTAGTGATGGATTTGTCAGTGGAAAATGGTATGTGGGATAACCTTTAAAATATATTCTAAGGTGAAACCAAAGTGGGGATATTTTGATATTGTACAAACTATTTTTAATGATATAAATACAAAATCAAATAAAAATATAGATAGTTTCATTAATCATATTACTAAAGTTATTTTTTATTAGTTTACTTGTCTACCAGATAAAGGATTCAAATATTGTGGAGAAGATCATTAAAAGATTACCTTCTATATATAATCCAAAAAATTCACACTAGAGGGGATTAATTTTGTGTATATGTATCTCAAATACTTATATAGTAAGTTGGTTTCATATAATATAAAAGTGAAACCATTGATATATTTATAACATTCATAAAAATATATAATAATCAAGGTTGTTAAGAAGAAAAAATTTTAGGAGGATGCAAATGGAGATGATTTAAGTGATGATTTATTATCACTTATAGTGGGAAATTTTAAAAAAGGAAAAGGAAAATTTGAAGGAAATCTACCTCTAGATTCATTCCTTTTTGTTATGGTTGTACACATTATTCCTAGGTGTCCAAAGATTTTTGATAAAGATAGTGGTGAGTATTATTTCTCACCAAAACAAAAGAAGAAGTTACTATTTAGAAAGTACTTTAATTTTGGAAATTCAGGTTGAAATAACATTTAGAGGAAGTTTTTTGTTAGATAGAAAGAATAGTAATTTGAAGAATATTTTTTTAAAGGTATTGAAGCTGATTTTATCTCATCTATATAGAATAAAATGATATCTTCATTGGAGAAGTGTAAAATAGAAGAAGAAGACAAAGATTAAATGAAAAGAGTTATATACCTCTAAGTGGAATCAGAATGAGATATTAACAATAATAACTTAAAAAATAATATTAAAATATAAGGTTTAATAAATTAATACCCAATATAAGTTGATAAAGTTGAAGTTGTATTTGGATAATTTGTGATAGTAGTGGAAGAAAAAGAATAATTTTCAATAAAATCTAAAAATGTAGTAAATGACAAATTTAAAAGTAAATAATAAACTAATATCATTGAAGATATTGAAGTATCAATTAAATATAGATTCAAGAATAATTAAACTCTTGAATGAAAAGTTATTCCATTAAAAAATAAGGTTTAACCAAAAATAAAAAATAGATGGTTGATACAAGAAGCTTCAATTTGGTATGTTTTTAGATTATGTATTGAAAGAGATGGAATAATAAGGTAAAATAAAATTGGAATAAAACATTAGTTCTCAAATACAAAATGGATTGGGTAAAATGGTATAGGTTATGAGGATGGTATGTCAAAAAAAATATGAAAAACAAAGGATAATAGTTGAAGAGAGAAATTTCTAAATAGCCAAGAACATTCAAAAATCTAGGAAATTTTAAATATAAATATAATTATATAGATAAAAAATCACATGAATTTTATTATCAATGATATTTTAGTTTTTTGTTTTTCATGATCACACTATATATTATAGGGGTGGTGATTAAACCAACATAAAAGGAGAAGATATTGGAAGCTAACAAAGGATATTTGTAATATACTCTTCATATCTGGAAATAAATTATTTTTATGCTTACTATTATAATTATTCAAAATTTGGATGTAAATGGGTTGATTATGGGAAGAGAATAGGAATATCATCATAAAGAAGATAAAACAAAGTGGATGTAAGGTGGTCTAATTCGTTTCCCTATAAGAACTAGTTTTATCCTCTTAAATAAAAATAATTTTAATTGATGTATTATATATAAAATTATGGGAATATACAAAAAAACTAAACTCATTTTGGAATTTATTATAAGGGAATAATGAATAATGAGAATGAAAATTTTCAGAAATTTAAATAAAATAAATAATGAATATTAGAATCGTTGTTTTTTAGAGTACGTTTTTATCTAATGTGACAAAAAATATGATCTTGTTAAATAATATTAAAGGTTCATTTTATAGAACTATACCATTGGAAAATTATGGGGAATTGAAGATAAAATGAAGTGGAAAGAATCAATTAGATGAAGATGAGTTGAGAAACATTGGATTATATCATAATTTATTAATTTTTAGTCAAATTTGTGACTCGGTTTTGAAATTAGCATTCATTATAAAGGGATAATATATCAAAAGAAATATTAATTCCTTTATAAAATGTTAGATAACTAATGTAAATTTATGTTAGGTTGATAGTAAGGAAAACAATTGTCAGTTAATAGTGGAAAAAGAAAAAAGATTGTGCTATTAGAGGCTAGTTCATGAGAATAAAAAAAAGTATGGATAAGTTATCATAATTTAAAAAAGAATCTAATATTAAAAACATAATTTGAGATTGAGAAATGATTTATAAATCTTGTATATGAAGAAAAACAGTTCAAAATATATATAATATAAAGAATAAAACCTATCCAATTTGATGAATTTGTTTCAAAATAATGTGTTTGGTCTGATTGGTTAAGTAATTACATATTATTATTGGTATTTAATCTTATTTATGGATGTTTATAGTGGGATGGAATGTATTATATTCATATGTTCAAAAATATATGTTTTCAATTGTATAAAAATGTTTCAAGGAATGGAAGAAAATAAAATTGGAAGAACTATTAAATTTATGAGATTAGATAATGGAATAGATTACACTACTTATATGGTTGAAAATTATCTTGAAAAGTATGGTATTAAACATTAAGTGTCTTCTATTACAACCCATTAATAAAATGGGGTTGTGGAAAGAAGAAATATCCTGGTTAATAATACAGAAAATACATTATTGATAGATAGTGGAATTTCATGTAACCACTAAAAATAATGTGTCCACGTGGATACCTAAACTAAAATAGAGTATTACTAATTCTAGGAGTAAAGAATAAGTTATAGGAAATATGGAATATAAGGAAACCCTCTAGGAAGCATCTTAGGGTATTTTTAAATAAATGTTACATATGAAATAAAGAAGGCATTTAAGGAAAATATTGTGATTCAGTGGATAAAGGCATATTCCTAGGATATTCAACAAAGAGTGAGGCCTAAAATACAATAATAAGAGGCTAAAATTTTATTTAAATAAATGATGTAATGTTTCATAATAATTGAGAAAAAGTAAATCCTAGAATTATGGTCTTTGGAGATGTTTTTGAAGAAACTAAATAAAAATACATATTTGGGAGAAAATCAAAGATAAATAGGACTCCGATATTGAATTTATGTAATAATAATGTGAATATGTGAGTTAACATGTGATTAATTCAATAAATAAAAGGGTTCCTGTTGATTTAAGAAATATCAACAGAGATAAATAAACTCTCACATGGAATAAGAGGATGAAAATAATAAAAAGACTTTCTCTATTATCTAATATTGACCATACTTCATTTAAAGAAGTGTAAAAGGATAAATCATTAGGGAAAGACATGTGTTAATAATTGTATCAAATAAAAAACTCACTTGGAATATTTTTTACAAGCCAAAAAATAATAAGAAATTGGTATAAAATGGGTCTTCCAAAACAAGTTGGATAAAAATGGAATGTTTGTTCACAATTAGTAAAGGAGGGTTTTTAAATGATATATTGTAGCACCCCAAACATTTTATGGTATGTTTCTCTTAAATAAATTGGATTCATAGCCTATATTTAATAAAGCACCGAGTTTCATTGAAACGATAATTGGTTATTTAGTAGATAGTCATATCCTATCCATTGAACTTAAATTTTCCACTTGTGTGTTTTGAATTTTGAAAATCTGACATACACAGTTGTATTCAGGATGATATTTAGAGTCTAATAGAATTAACTTAATTTTTGGTAAATAATTATCCACCCTGATGAATGGTAACCTGACCTTATGAATAGTAACTTACCCGTATGAATAGTAACATGACTCTTATGAATAGTATACATTCCCATGAATGTATAAATAAATTTAGACACCTTTAAAATAAAGATGAATATTTAAAGTGTTTATATTTTTGGATTAAATAATGATATTCATTAAATATTTAATTTATCATATTTAGATAATTATTTTTGAAAAATGGATTTATTTTTAGATTCTACACATTGAAAAATGGTTAGGGGTAGGTTTTGTTATTTTTTTGAAATACTTGAATTTTTTATGAATAGTGAAATACCATTATTTACAAAATAAGCTGAATACACTAATTATAGAGTCATGTATGATGTTCTGCTAATGTAATCCCAATTGATTAGGATTCACATGATAAAATTACTATTATTGGTCATGGAAGGCTCATTGTTCCTTGTCTTGTGGAAAAATAATAAATTAATGATTATAATATAGAGAAATCCCCTCTCCCCTCCACTATATAAACCACCCCTCACACCCTCATCCTCCCACACCACTCAAGATTCAAGACTTGCCTAATTTCTTCAGAATACTCTTTCTATGTCCTATCCTCACGTCCAAGACCTATTGTTCAAACAAAAAGTCAAAAAATAAAGGTCTTAAGGAATTTCTAAAGAAAGAGTACTCAAGAGGTGAACCTATCTTCTATTTTCTTTCAAATTCTTTTACAAGTTTTATTATTTTGTTGATCTCTTCTCATCTCACCTCATCCAAATTCCATGAAAATTCTATTACCTTAAATGTACTTTAATTTCATTATGATAATGGTATATTTCATCATACTCTCTCTTTTCCCCCTCCTTTTATACAATAAATGCAAACACCGTTCGAGAAGTGTTAATTTATCACACTCAAGGAAGACGGGTTCTCAATTTTCATTACTATCAACACTACTAGTCATAAAACCTTTTCAATGGTTGAACCAAATCATAATATATTTATTTTATATTTTGTTAAGTTCTGGAATACTTTCACACTCATAATGTGGAATAATAATACAAAACAGGTGTGTTGTGCACAAAACCGCCAAGCCAAATCCAAGCGTTTATTAACTCATCAAATGAGTCATACTTATGGTATATAACTAGAATCATTATAAGATCATTTATATCTATTTAATATCACTAATAATTTATATTAATAATTCTGTATGTTTAACCACATTTCATACGAACATCCATTCATGAAAACAAGTAAACGAATTATGAAAACCAAAGAAGGAAATGCTACCGAAACAATAAAATTGCATCTCTTAAAGCCATCAAAAAGGACATTAATGAACCTTATAAGGTTATAAAATATAAATTAAATTTTTATGAGGTTCTGTAATTATTAATTAATGAGGCTAAATTTGATTATTCAGGTCATTAAGAAAAATCAAGAACACCATCAAGCATAAGGCAAGTGATCATCTCTCTCACTTTTGTTCATGAATCTCTCCTATATTGTGCTCTTTTATTTTTAATACTATTGAACCCTCTAGGACTCTAGTTACTTTATTATATTTTGATAATCCCAATTATGCTTTATTATATTTGATAATCCCAATTATGCTTTATTATATGTTGATAATCTCAATATTGCTTATTTATAGTTTGATAATTCTTGTTGTGGATAAATACTTACTTTAGTATTTATGTACTTCAGACACATATTCATATGTTATGATAATTATATTATAATCAAAGAATTTGGTTAAGAAATTCTCTATTATTTTATGTTTAGTATTAGACTTTCGGTTACTGGATGTATGTATACTCTGACTTAACTCATTCTGCCATTAGGATGCTTAAACAGAACAAAGCTACCGATATAGAACAGAGCTACCGATACAGTTAAGTCTACTGCTATGTGGGAGCTACCGGTACAGACAAGTCTACCGATACATCAAAGCCTACCGATACATCAAGGAATCTATCGATAGGGACTTACCGTTACTGATACAAGACAAGTCTACAGCTACCGATACAAGACTACCGATACATCAAGGAAGCTACCGATAGGGACTTACCGCTACTGATACAAGACAAGTCTACAGCTACCGATACAAGACTACTGATACATCAAGGAATCAACCGATAGGGACTTACCACTACTGATACAAGACAAGTCTACTAATAGAAAGTATACCGTTACAAGAAAGTCTACCGCTACCGATGCAATCAAGTCTACCGATAGAAAGTCTACCGTTACAAGAAGTTACTGATACTCAGACCTACTGATACACAAGGCTACCGATATCCAAAGCTACCATTCCAGAGACAGAATTTGATGCTGCTTTAATTTCTTTATCATTATTTAATCTAACCAACGTTCATATCAGGTATATTTGAATACACTGACATTTATTTAATGTGTATTGTTGGATGTCAGGGAACCATACCTCGTACCTGCAAAAAGGAAACCACTTCTATTGCCGGAGCTCGTGCTTTAAATAAGAGATGCTCCTGCTGCTAAAAAAAGGTGGTTTCGGAAAAACAAATAAGAGCGTGACAAAAAATAAGAAGGTGCTGAAATGTGTGCATGAAAGTAGACGACTGAACTTACTCGAAGAGATCATACATTCCTGCATACCAGAAAGAGCTGAGAACGAGAACGATAACATCAACACAAGAAGTTCATCGACTACAGTTTAATTGTCTCTGAACCTGTATTTCAAGCGAACGACACTCTATTTTCCAGACAAAAACCATAAGTGGACTCAGAACCAATTCTGATCAATCTAAAGGAGTCCAGAGCTGCACTGCAATCACTAGAGCCATTCTAAACTCTACATCTTTGCTTCTGTGATTTATTATTTATTTTTCGAGCAGTGTGTGTCATCTGTTGTATTTTTACACATACATTGTCTCCTGAACTTTAACTTGAGGATTTTTAAATCCTCACTCAAACTCTTACATATTTTATTTCCCATTGAGATAGTGTTATAGGTCGTGCGTGACCTGGACAGCTGGTTTTCTGTTCTGTTTGTTTCCCACGGATAAAAATTGTATAGGTCTTAGACCTGGATAGTTGTATACTGTTGTAATCCCCGATCCAGGGTGAGGATCACTTTTATATAATGTTTTGAGAGGACTAAGCCTCATCTTGAGACTGAACCTCTTGGTTATATCTGCTGTGCTTATTTCTTTTCAAAGTTATTTTTTATTCCGCTGCAAACTACTTTAAAACCAAAAACTGTTTTAAAGTCACTTTGATAATTAAACTCTAAAGTGTTTATATTTGTTTTAAATAAGTAAGTTAGTTTCAAAAGTTAATCAACTCTTCTGATTTTATTAACTGGGAAATAATCTATCCCCTGAAAACCTAACAGAACCTTTACTTTGATATAAATTCACTACAGCTTAATTTTGTGTTTTATTTGGGGGAATTTGGTAAATGTTTTTTAAACAGAAATTTTAATTGGAACTCAATTAACCCCCCCTCTTGAGTTTCCACTCGGACCAACATTTGGTATTAGAGGAATTAAAATATTTTCTGAAGTACTCTATTTTTCAACTGTGATTTTAGTTGTATTTTAAAGTTCTTAAAATCTCTGTTATTTCTAAATTTTTATCTCTTTAAAATTTTTATTTTAACCTAGTTATCATGGATAACAGACTTGAAGGTGTTGCTACTAATAGACCACCATTTTTTAATGGAAACAACTATGCTCAGTGGAAGATTAAGATGAAAATTCATTTAGAAAGCATGGGTTTTGATATTTGGACTGCCATTGAATCAGAATATAAAATTCCTACTACTGTTAGATCTACTTGGAATGAAGCTACTAAGACAGCCTACAATAATAATTGCAAATCTATGAATGCTTTGTATTGTGCTTTAGGAGATGAGGAATTTAATAGAATATCTGCTTGTAAGATTGCACATGAAATTTGGGATACTTTAAGTGTTTCTCATGAAGGAACAACTAACATTAAGGAAATGAGATTGAACACCTATACTATTAAATATGATAATTTTAAGATGAAGCCTGATGAACCCATTTCTGATATGTATCTCAGGTTTAACGAAATTTTCAACACAATGATCTCACTGGTAAAAGATATTTCATCAAAGGAGCAGATCATGAGAATTTTGAGATGCCTACCTGAAAGATAGAGGTGCACTTCTGTTTCAATTAGAGAATCTTGTGATATTAGTGAACTGCCAGTTAAAGAACTTATTGGTAAGTTTATGATGTATGAAGAAGAGCTTAAAGTAAACAGAGAAGAAGAAGATGAACCAAAAAGGAATTCAGTTGCCTTTAAGACATCTACTTCAAAGAATAAGGAGAAACTTCGAGCTGTAAGTGATAGATCAAGTTGTGAAGAAAGTGAAAGGGCATCTAACAGTGATGCAGAAATGGCTCACATAGCCAGAAGATTTAAGAAGTTTTATAGGAAAAAGAAGTTTTTCAAAAAATCAAATTACAAAGATAAGTATGACAACAAGGGACACTGGAAAAAGGACTGGAAGAAATCTGACAAAACTGATGAAGTTGTCTGCTATGAGTGAAAGAGAAAATAACATATAGGGGAAGATTTTCCAAAACTAAAATACAAGAAGAAATATGAGTATAAGGATAATAAGTATAAGAAAGCTATAAAGGCTACTTGGAGTGCTTCTGAAGATAGCTCCAGTGAATCTGAAGCTTTTGAAACTGAAATCAGAAATAAGGCATACATGTGTTTTATGACAAACACCTCTGAGGTAACATCTGAAACTCCTTCTTTAAATTCTTATTATTCCTGAGATGATTCTGATTCTGAAAATATGTCAAAATCAGAATTGTTTGAATATTGTGATATGTTGGAAGAAACCTATGATGAGCTGAAAGACAAATACAAAGGTTTAAAGATAAAGTATGCTTTAACTGTTAATCATAAATCTGATCTTGACATAGAAATAGAAAAGAATGCTCGGTTACTTAAAGAAAACACTGAACTGAAATTTTCAAATGAGAAACTTAGGAAGGATTTATAAAAGTTTATAAATGGAAAAGATACTCTTACTAAAATGCTAGGTAAGAAGATTGCACCTAGATATACTACTGGCATTGGATACCAACCTGGACAAAGAAAAATAACCAAAAATAGATTTATTCCTAAATCTGGACAGAATAATGCTAGTTCTAGTTATGGACATTTATATGCTTCAACTAGTTATATTCATAGTTACGGATCTAATAAAGTTTATCTTTCAAAATATGTTGATTCTACAAATTTTATGAGATCCACAAGACAAATTTGGGTACCTAAAGTTTTATTGGCTAACCTATCTGGACCCAAGAAAATCTGGGTACCCAATCATTTCCTATCTAAATATGTTTTGTAGGTAACCTGCTTAAAGAGCTCCTATAGAAAGACCTGGTACTTGGATAATGGATGTTCAAGACAAATGTCAGGAGACTTCTCATGCTTTAAAAGCTTAGTCAGATTTGATGGAGGTTTTGTCACTTTTGGTGATAATTCTAAAGGGTAAATCATCGGCTTAGGCCAGATTGGTAACACTGACTCAGTATTAATTTCTAAATTTCTATTTTTTGATGGACTTAAATATAATTTACTGGGTATTTCTCAGTTATGTGATGATGGTTTCAATGTTAAATTTGAAAATTATTCTTGTAATGTTTTTTCTAAAAATACTTTAGTATTTTCTGCCTTGCGAAATGAAAATGTCTATGATATTGATTTAAATTCTATAGCTATGCAAAATATTACTTGTTTAAATTATTTTCATAAAGAGTCTTGGATTTGGCATAGAATATTAGGACACTGCAATGTACATTCACTCAGAAAACTTTCTAGGAAGAACTTCGTTAGAGACCTACCAAAACTTGAATTCCTAGCAGGTAATGTTTGTAATCCCTGTCAAAAGGGAAAGCAACATAAATTTTCTTTCAAATCAAAGAAAGAAGTGTCAACTTCTCAACCTATCGAGTTGGTTCACATGGATCTGTTTGGACCTTCTAGATTTTCTAGTTTAAATGGGAAGCACTATGTCTATGTTCTAGTAGATGAATATTCTAAGTATACTTGGGTATATTTTCTAGCTCACAAAAGTGAAGATTGTTCTTACTTTGCTAAATATTCCAAGTCTGTAGAGAACCTTAGGGGACTTAAGATTAAAACCTTGAGAAGTGATCATGTTCGTGAGTTTGAAAATCCTAAGTTTAAATCCTACTGCTCACACAAGGGCTATAGTCACAATTTCTCTGCCCCTAGGACACCTCAGCAAAATGGTCTAGTGGAAAGGAGAAATAGAACCCTTCGGGAAATTTACAGAACCATGCTCAATGAGTATGACCTACCTATTTATTTTTGGGCTAAAGCTGTTAATATAGCTTTTTATATTATCAATATAGTCTTGATCAGACCTGTTCTTAAGAAGACCCCTTATGAGTTGTGGAACCATAAGAAACCTAAGGTTAACTACTTCATAGTTTTTGGTTGCAAAGTCTTTATTCTTAATAATAAAGATAATCTTGATAAGTTTGCATCCAAGAGTGATGAAGGAATTTTACTAGGTTACTCTATTTCCAGTAAAGTCGATAGAGTTTTCAATAAGAGAACCAAATGTTTGGTGGAATCTGTTCACATCAAATTTGATGAAACTGATCCACATAAACCTAAGACCTCTCTTGAAAATCTTGAAGATGATCTCTCTATTTTGAACCTTAATGATAAATACAGTGGACCTATAGTTAAAATATCCAGTTCTGGAAATTTTCCAGAACCTGCTTCTGTTGACTCACAATCTGTTGATGAGCCTAAAATCTCAAGCCCCACCTTTTTGAGACCAACTAGGATTCTAAAGAACCATCCTTTAGATGATGTTGTAGGTAATCTGTATAGAGGAACACAGACTAGAGCTTCTCTAAGAAATCAGGTTAAACATCAAGCTTTTCTTTCATATTTAGAACCTAAAAATATCAATGATGCTATCAATGATGAATTTTGGGTAATAGCTATGCAAGAAGAACTATATCAATTTGAAAGAAGTGAAGTATGGGAACTAGTAGAAAGACCTAAAGACACCTTGACCATAGGCACAAAGTGGGTGTTTAGAAAAAAAGTTGATGAATCTGGAAATATCATTAGAAACAAAGCTAGACTAGTTGCACAAGGTTATAATCAAGAAGAAGGAATTGACTATGAGGAAACCTTTGCACTTGTAGCTAGATTAGAGGCAATTAGGATCTTACTTGCCTTTGCATCACATCTTAATTTCACTTTATATCAAATGGACGTGAAAAGTTCTTTTCTAAATAGATTTATTGTTGATGATATTTTTGTAGAAGAACCTCCTGGTTTTACAAATCCTCACTTTCAAAATCATGTTTTTAAACTTTCTAAAGCTTTATATGGTTTAAAACAATCTCCAAGAGCTTGGTATGAAAGACTTACAAATTTTCTTATTTCAAAAGGATTTACAAAAGGAATTACTGATCCCACGCTTTTTATAAAAATAATTTCAAAAGATGTTTTAATAATACAAATCTACGTTGATGATATTATTTTTGGATCTTCAAAAAATTCTTTATGTACTGATTTTTCAAAGGTTATGCAAAATGAGTTTGAAATGATCTTAATGGGAGAGCTTAAGTACTTTCTTGGATTTCAAATCTTTCAAACTAAATATGGTATTATTTTAAATCAGAATAAATATACTAAGGATTTATTAAAGAGTTTTGGTTTGGATAGCATTAAGGTAAGTGATACACCTATGAGTACCACCTGTAAATTGGATATTGATGAAACTGGTAAACCAGTAGATCAAACTAATTATAGAGGTATGATTGAGAGTTTACTTTATCTTACTGCTAGTCAACCTAATATTATGTTTAGTGTATGTATGTGTGCTAGATTTTAAGATAACCCTAAAGAGTCACACTTACTTGATGTTAAAAGGATTTTCAAATATCTTAAATACACTGTCAATTTGGGACTGTTTTACCCAAAAGAACAATCATTTGATTTAATAAGTTATTCAGATGATGACTTTGCTGGATGCAAGTTAGATAGAAAGAGAACATCTGGAACATGTCATTTACTTGGAAAGTCCCTAGTATCATGGTGTAGTAAGAAATAGAACTCAGTTGCATTATCTACTGCTGAAGCAGAGTATATAGCTGCTGGTAGTTGTTGTGCACAGATTCTGTGGATGAAACACACTCTATTGGACTATGTATTTGAGTTTAAACATGTTTCAATTAACTGTGAAAACACTAGTGCGATCAACATCTCAAAGAACCTTGTGTCTCACTCTAGAACTAAACACATTGATGTTAGACACCACTTTCTAAGAGATCGTTATCAAAGAGGTGATATAACTCTTGAATTTATGGGCACTGAACTTCAATTAGCTGATATTTTCACTAAGCCTTTAAGTTCAAAAAGATTATGTTTCATTAGACACGAATTAGGAATGATAAATTACTCTTAAACCATTAGGATACCTCACCATTAGAAACCTCACCGTTAGAAACCTCACTGTTAGATAAACCTTACCGTTAGAGAAACCTCACCGTTAGAGAATCCTCACTGTTAGATAAACCTCACCATTAGAGAAACATCACTGTTAGAGAATCCTCACCGTTAGAGAAACCTCACTGTTAGGAGACCTCACCGTTAGAGAAACCTCACCATTAGAGAAACCTCACTGTTAGAGAATCCTCACCGTTAGAGAAACCTTGTCGTTAGGAGACCTCACCGTTAGGAGACCTCACCGTTAGAAACCTCACTATTAGAAGACCTCGCCGTTAGAAGACCTCACCGTTATGAGACTTTACCGATACATCTCGCGTTGTTTTAAACTTATGTAAATCCGAGACTTCGAACCATTTTTAAAAGATTTATTTTATTTGTGAATCCTAAATGATATTAAACCCAATATTAGACTTCACTCAATCTCACCGCGAACTCGTCTGTTCGAATCCCTTCAACCTCAACCTCTCAAGCCGCAAAACCCTAAACCTCATATCAGTAATGGCCCGCGTGAAGATACCTTAGGTTACAGATGGTAGTGATGAGCCACAAGCAAAAAGACAGAAGGTGACCAATGTTGATGCCAGTGGAAGCGGTGAAAGTATAGCTCGAAGGAATCCAGTAAACCCGCATCTCTCAAGGCGAGAGATTATCATCGAGAAAGAGGTGTGTTCAGAATGGCTCATGGAGAGAATGTACTTGGTTCTGAAGGTTTTAGAAGAACAAGGTTGGCTCGAGTTCTTCACAAAAAACAATGGACCTTATTATCCAGGACTGGTGAAACAGTTCTATGAATTTGTTTGTTTTGAGAAGTCCGAAGAAGAAAACAAGAAATATTCTTATGTAAATGGTCACGGATTTTCCTTTACTTCAGTTAAATGGGATGGGAACTTAAAAGTTCCACATGAAGGTGATTATTCTGTTTATTCAAAATCCATACCCTCAACCAATGACTTGTTTAAGTATGAAGATGCTTTGTTCGAGCTGACAGGGAATGGGACCCCTAGAAAAATCATAGCTGCAGAGATGGCAGGGGAAGATAAACTTCTTTTCAAATTTATCTAACATGTAGTTAGTCCAAGGAGAGGAGACTTTGCTACACTGAGATTCCAGGACATTTATTTGTTACATCTGTTGAAGCATGGAGTTAAGGTAAATCTGTGTAGATTGATTATGATTCAGATTGAGGATATGACTAGACCGAAGTCTAAGTCAAATGAATTGTTCTTCTCAAAGTTGATTTCTGTTATGAGGAAAGAAAAACAAGTGGATGGAATTCAGGATGAAATGATAGTAGTTAAGGATAACTTCTGCATCACTAGTATTGTCTGTAAATATATGAAAGTCAGCTGGAATCCTTGGAGAAAATCATGGGTGAATGATGAAGGAAGGATATATGATAATTTTACACCAACGGACCATCCCTCTAGACCAAAAATGTGGGAGATCCTGGTCGTGGACCAGATGATCCAGAACCGGTCTACAGTGATGATGAAGCTGAGGAGGAAGAGACATCAGTTGAGGAAGGAGGATACCCTTATTTGCCTCCTAGTCCTATGCCTCAAACCATTTCTTATGGAGCAGCTAGCCCTCCAAAAGAACTACCAAGGAGAGAAACTATTTTGAAGGACAATGATACCGAGACTGAGGAATAAGAAGAAGAAGCATGTCAGTATGTTGTTAAAGACGCCTCTGAAGAGGATGAGGCAACCGAATCTGATTGTGTTATCAGGGAAGAAAAGGAGGCTGCTTGTGAAGCAGTTGATGAGGAAGATGAAGAAGAAGAGCTCAGTTTGAGCCCTCTGATAGACAGTGCAGTCAAAATAGTACCTGATCAGGAAGAAGAAGCAGTATCTGCTGTTGAGAGAGTTCTTGATCCATCAGATCAAATGGCTATTGAATCTGCTGCAGTTGTAGAGGAAATTGTAGAATTACATCAAGCAGAACAGTTGGAGTAGATACCTCAGGAGAATATTCCAAGTGAGGGGGAGCATCTGGGTTCAGTATCTGTGTTGTATGACATTGAAGGTTGGTCATCAGATCCAGGATATATGGTTCTTAGACTTTCCTATGAAGATTCGGATGAGGAATACCAGCACCAAAAGGAATATGTTACCCCACCTGTAGTGGCTGAAAATGGGGCAACCAAGGAGGACCTTGAGTCCTTAAAGGCTGAATTGAAAGAAGCACTGAGAGAGTCTGTGGCAGATTTGAAGACAAGTCTTTTTGAAGAGATGAGGAATGTGGAGAAATACCTGGAGCTATCTCTGGGATGTGTTGTTTCTAGTCTAGTGAAAGGAATGATGGATAAAGTTAAAGTATGCCATACTCAAATTCAGAGTTGGACAGGAGCTGTAGTGGCTCAAAGACAATAAATTGCTTCATTGACTGCTTTGAACCGTTCTCAAACCCAAGTGCACACTGATATCAGATATATCAAAGAAGTAGTCAAGAAATTTGTGGAAGTTTTTGAGGCTTTTAATAAATCAGTCAAAGAAAAGTTGAATAGTCAAGATGAACTTGTCCAAAAGGTGGTTAGTAATCTGACACAATCTTTCAAGGAGACAGTAGCTTTCTCAATTAAACCCCTTCCCCCATCCATCTCCTCTCTAAACCTTGACTAGATCAGAACTGTTATTCGGGAAGAGTTGGCTAAGGCCAGTACCAGTGGTTCCTCATATACTTAGATTCTTGCTACCACTAGGGAAGTTAGTTGTTTTGTTCGTGATCACCTACAGGAAGCTACTGTATCTCAAGAGGCAATTAAAAATAAAGTGGATTCTTATTTTGAGAAGGTTTACACCAAGTATCAAATGACCAACCATTTCAAGCTCTTTCTGGAGAATATGAAGTTGCCTCCAGTAACTCAGGACTTCAGAGAATATGTTAGTAAGCTCAGGGATCTTACTCTTGACTTGGATAAATTCAATGAAAATCGAGATGATTTTGTGTATACAATGGAGATAGGAGGGAGTATTATTATGGATTTCAGGAACCTGTTGCTACCCTTCTTGCATGTGGATGCCAGACCTATGATTGTACCTCCTCCACTTCCTGCCTCTGCCTCCAGGAGTACACCTCAGTTGACTCCAGTTCAGGCCATTCGCCGCTTGACACCTATGATCCCATAGAAGAGCACTGATTTCAGATCTGGAACAGTTTCAGTAGCTGACCCTCCAGTTGTGCCTTCAGCTATTACTAATCCATCTACTCAATCTGTCCCTACACCCTCTTCTGATCCTAAGGGAAAGACTCTTGTTCAAGAGGAATATTGAGTGATTCTAGATCTTTTTGATAGGATTCACTAGTATTTTTTGACCTTCTGATTTTATCAGTGTATCTATTGTCCATTAATGAAATACCTCTTACTTTCTCAACTGTACTATGTTTCTATTACTTTTCTAGTCTTTATATTTTCTCTGATACCCTTCTTTTTTCTAATCATAATGTGGGAGAAAACATGAATCCTAAGAGTTAACAAGGGGAGAAAAATTCAAAGGGGAGAAAAACACAAAGGGGGAAAATGAGACCTAAGAGAATCTTGTAGTACATTTTAAAGGGGGAGGAATATGGAAGCTTTGTTTTATTAAAAGCAATATTTTTCCTCTGATTCTAATTCTTCTCTGATTGTAATTCTTTTCATTTTGGCATAAGTTGTGATTATCAAAAAGGGGGATATTGTTGAACCCTCTAAGACTCTAGTTGATTTATTGTATTTTGATAATCCCAATTATGCTTTATTATATTTTGATAATCCCAATTATGCTTTATTATATGTTGATAATCTCAATATTGCTTATTTATAGTTTGATAATTCTAGTTGTGGATAAATACTTTAGTATTTTTATACTTCAGACACATATTCATATGTTATGATAATTATATTAAAATAAAAGAATTTGGTTAAGAAATGATCTATTATTTTATGTTTAGTATTAGACTTTCGGTTACTGGATGTATGTATACTCTGACTTAACTCATTCTTCCATTAGAATGCTTAAACAGAACAGAGCTACTGATACAGAACAGAGCTACCGATACAGAACAGAGCTACCGATACAGTTAAGTCTATCACTATGTGAGAGCTACCGGTACAGACAAGTCTACTGATACATCAAAGCCTACCGATACATCTAGGAAACTACCGATAGGGGCTTACTGCTACTGATACAAGACAAGTCTACAGCTACCGATACAAGACTACTGATACATCAAGGAAGATACTGATAGGGACTTACTGCTACTGATACAAGACAAGTCTACAGCTACTGATACAAGACTACTGATACATCAAGGAAGCTACTGATAGGGACTTACCTCTACTGATACAAGAAAGTATACTACTACTGATGCAATAAAGTCTACCGATAGAAAGTCTACCATTATAAGAAGCTACAGATACTCAGACCTACCGATACACAAGGCTACCGATATCCAAAGCTACCATTCCAGAGACAGAATCTGATGTTGCTTTAATTTCTTTATCATTATTTAATCTAACCAACGTTCATATCAGGGATATTTGAATACACTGACATTTATTTAATGTGTATTCTTGGATGTCAGGGAACCGTACCTCGTACCTGCAAAAAGGAAACCACTTCTGTTTCCGGAGATCGTGCTTTAAATAAGAGATGCTCCTACTGCTAAAAAAAGAGGTTTTGGAAAAACAAATAAGAGCATGACAAAAAATAAGAAGGTTTTGAAACGTGTGCATGAAAGGAGACGACTTAACTTACCTGAAGAGCTCACAAATTCCGGCATACCAGAAAGAGCTGAGAACGAGAACGAGAAAATCAACACAAGAAGTTCATCGACTACAGTTTCATTGTCTCTGAACCTGGATGTCAAGCGAACAACACTCTGTTTTCCAGACAAAAACCATAAGAGGACTCAGAACCAATTCTGATCAATCCAAAGGAGTCCAGAGCTGCACTGCAATCACTATAGCCATTCTAAACTCTACATCTTTGCCTCTGTGATTTATTATTTACTTTTTTAGCAGTGTGTGTCATCTTCTGTATTTTTACACATACATTTTCTCCTAAACTTTAACTAGAGTATCTATAAATCCTTACTCAATCTCTTACATCTTTTATTTCCCACTGGGATAGTGGTAGAGTTCATGTGTGACCTCGACAGTTGGTTTACTGTTGTGTTTGTTTCCCACAGATAACAGTGGTAGAGGTCTTAGACCTGGACAGTTGTATACTGTTGCAATCCCCGATCCAGGGTGTGGATCACTTTTATATAAAGTTTTGAGAGGACTAAGTCTAAGCTTGAGACTGAACCTCTTGGTTATATCTATTGTGCTTATTTCTTTTCAAAGTTATTATTTATTTCTCTTCAAACTACTTTAAAACCAAAAACTGTTTTAAAGTCACTTTGATAATTAAACCCGCAAGTGTTTATATTAGTTGTAAATTAGTAAGTTAGTTTCAAAAGTTAATCAACTCTTCTGATTTGATTAACTGGGAAATAATCAATCCATTGAGAACCTAACAGAACCTTTACTTTGATATAAATTCACTACAGCTTAATTCTGTGTTTTATTTCGGGGAATTTGGTAAATGATTTTTAAACAAAAATTTTAATTGGAACTCAATTCACCCCCCCCCCCCCACCCTCTTGAGTGTCCACTCCGACCAACAAATACCTAATTATGGGGTATGTTTTCAAACATCTCCCATACTTCCCTTATGATATTTAAATAATGGTACGCCCCTTTTCCATTCATTAATCCCTCAGAAGAACACTCGTTACCATGCCGAAATCTTTGTAAGGGGTTTTCTCATCTCACATTCAATTCTCTGAGATTTACATTGTTCACGTCTTATTTTTATATGTATCATAGGTGTACTTCCATTTGATATATATTATCATGATTTTATTTATATTCATGGTATTTTTTGATTCATTCGGTGGTTGTTAAATTTTGGTCATACGACTTAGTTGATTACAACGTGGTAATGAGATTTGTCTCAATTTTCACTTCATTGTGATTTGCTTAGTATTGTTCACCTACTATTTCTTATGTTGTGTACCTACTGCCCATTTGAGATCACTTTTCCATTGAAATTATATTCCATTTAAATTTCTATATTCTTATATCATGGATATGATTATTTTCTGATTCATATACCATTTTACATACAGTATATATTTTGGATGTTGTTTTGACTGTGGAAATATTGATGAATCAGTATACTCTATTTTATACAGATAATGCAAAGCCATATTTATCTTTTATTGAATCTATATATAAAGAATGATTTTTATATGTAGTGGCGGGTGGGGCCCGCTATAGCCCCTTGATGCATCAGTTTGTCTCATGAGACAACTCAGTTGGTGACAAACCCTTTGATTTTGTTTCCAAAAAAATAGATGGGTTTCTATCCACAGAACTAAATTGTTTTTACAATATTATGGTATCATGTTTTTGATACATGATGTCCAATTAATAAGAATTATCTTTATTCATTATCGTTTATTACTATCCGAGAGTTTTTCACAATGAAAAAATCTATGGATGCAATTTCATTCTCAGTTTATTAATGGTGTGAGTTTTTCATTTATTCACCATGCCATATTAATTAAGTCAAATTATTTACAATTTAGTTATTATTGATTCATGATTCCACTATTTTTAAACCTTAGTGAGCATTTGAGCTCACCCGTTTAATTTTTTACTTTTAACAGGTAATGAAGAGAAGATCATTTATTGAGTTCTTGTGGTTTTAGTTTTTAGTTTTTATTATGTATTATATTTTTTTAACCTTTTCCTATGTAATTTGATTTACATTTATGTATCTAGTTTCTTCAAGACTACTAAACTGATCATTCCTTCAAGATTTTCATTACTTCTAACCATTCCAATATAACAATCAATGCACTGACTCTAGTCTAGAGGGGCCGGGTTGTTACAGTTGGTATCAAAGGAAGTTTAGTAGAAAATGTGGAAACTACAGTATGAAATTTATAGTAGGGAAAAAATACCTAAGTTAGTATTTGGGGATAAACGTACAAGAATTTTCTGGTATTTTGTTAAGGAATGGAATATGTGAATCTTTATAGCAAATACATCTTTGTCTTGATGTGAGTGGGTAAAGGTGGCTCTGGCACAGATGTACCTAGGAGTGAAAACTCTAACAAGGAGTTTCAGGCTTGGCCTAGGGTATCCTCATACATGAAAATGGGACTTTCTACACTCTTGGTGACGAAACTCCTAGGGGATATTCTTAGGATAATTCATATTTTCTTTACAAGCTCTTATGAAGGATTGAAATGTAAATTATTCCTTAAATAAACCATTTTTCTTATTATGGGATTATCTATGCGTATGATCTAAATTTATGATAAGTATTTTTTTAAGTTAAGATTATACATTATGATTCATACCCTAATCTAGTGTATCCCTTTATTTAGAAATGGAATCTAATGGAATTCGGGGAATCAATACTCTTGGTCAATGTATGGATCTCCCCACTATGAAATTCAACACAATCAAGGTTGGAGCCGATCAGATCAAGACCATATTGGGACAACTTTATCAGGTTGTAACAAATAACCATTACACACTTGTGTTGGATCATTTCATGTGGCAGAAGCCCCAATATTTCAGTAGGACTACTAGTCCAGTGGTTGCTGAGAAATGGATCAAGTCTTTTGAAAATATATTCATGGCATTAAGATGTAATGAAAATGAAAAGGTAGTACTAGAAGTATATTGTCTCAAGGGTGACATTGATCAATGGTAGTCCTCAATTCAGAATACCACAGAGGAAGAAGAAATAGAAGATATGGAATAGAGAACTTTTAAGGAAATATTATTCAAAAAATATTTTCCTTATGAGAAACAAACTTAAATGAAGAGAAAATTACTTGGGTTAAAGCGAAGGGAAGAATATAGTGTTACAAAGTATGAGACTGCCTTCACAAGGCTAGCTAGGTATGTCGTAGATTTTATATGTGACTCGGCAGAAAAGATTGATCATTTCTTTGAAGGTATTAAGCCAAGTCTTTAAAGGGAACTGGCTTCTCAAACATTTTCATCATATGATGAAATTATATCAAGTGCCATCAAAACAGAGAAGTAATTTTCAAGATCAAATGTGTTCATGGAAAAATAAGATAAAAAGTGGTACTCTGATAACCAAGGGAAAGGTGAAGCAACAATGAAGAACATGGGAACTAAGAAGATCCCATTATGCAAGAAATGTGGAAAGAATCATCTCCGAAAATGATTGAAAGGCATGGGAGTCTTCTATAAGTGTGGAGAAAAGGGGAATATATCTAATTAATGTAAGGGGAAGAAACAATATGATGATTTTCAATGCTACAATTTTAGAGATATGGGACACTGAAAATGAGTGTCTTGTGCACCAAGGAAACTTTCCTCAGAAATGGTGAAGAGAGAAAGGGAGAGCTTATGCAATTACAACTGCGGAGGTTGAAGTTCTTAATGATGTGGTGGAAGGAACTTTAATTTTTTCCTCAAACTTATACAACACTTTATTTGATTTTGGATCATCACATTCATTTATATCTTCCCATTTTTCCAAGAAAATTAGGCATGTCCAATTTGATTTAATAAAGGAGTTATCAGTAAAAACCCCTAAGGGATGTATCATTGAAACAAAGTAATGTCAAATAATCCCCCTCATGACACAAAAAAGTGCTTTATTTTCCAAACATATCACCATAACAGTGATGGAAATTGATATAATTCTCGATATGAATTGGATTTCAAACTATGATGTAATGATTTATTGTAAGAAAAAGGAAGTTAATATTTTTGAAAATTGTGTAGAATCCCTTATATTTAGAGTAGAAACCTCGCAGCCTAATTAATATATAGATCCACCCCCAGTATCTCTACTGAATGAAATACTTAGAGAGGAATATAAACCAATATCTATGGGTGGGTAATGAAATATTCAGATTGAAGATATTTTTATAGTGAAAAAATACATTGATGTATTTCTAGAGGATTTACCTAGACATCCTCTAGAGCGAGAATTGAGTTTTCCTTTGACTTAATTCCTGGTGCAAGACCTATATCAAATACCCCCTATATAATGTCCACTGTTGAGATAGTAAAGCTAAAGAAAAAACTAGAGGATTTGAGTGGAAAACGATTTATTTGACCTATTTTTTCTCCATGGGGAGCCCTAGTCCTATTTTTCAAGAAGAACGATGGATCCTTGAGGCTATGCATTGATTACAGAGAAATAGATTCTATTAAAATAAAGAATAAGTATCCTATGCCTCGAATTGATGATTTGTTTGATCAAATTCATGGAGATCAATAATTTTTGAAGATTGACCTTCAGTCCAGATATCATCAGCTATGTGTGATGAAGGAAGATGTTTCTATGAAAACATTTCGAACCAGGTATGGGCATTATGAGTTTACAGTGATGCCTTTTGGACTGACTAATTCACCCTCTATTTACAAGGATTTAATGAATAGATTTCTCAAGGAATATCTTGATAACTTTGTTATGGTATTCATCGATGATATCCTGGTATACTCAAAAAGTTATGAAGACCGTGAGGATCACTTGCAGATTATTCTAAAAACTCTTAGAAGAAATGAATTATATAGGATGTTTTGGAAGTTCAAATTCTGGCTTCAATTAGTTTCTTTTATAGGCTATATTATCTCTTAGTATGGAATCCTAGTTGATCCTGTAAATACAAAGGCAATCCAATATTGGCCCACTCCAGCAAACATAATTGAGGTACACAGTTTTATTGGACTAACAGGTTACTATCTGTGTTACGTTAAAAAAATTTCCTAACTGTAAAACCTGCTAACCAAGTTCCCATGTAAATGACTTAAGTTAGTGTGGAGAAAATAATGTACAAAATGCCTCAAATAATTTAAAATAATACTGTTCAATGATCCAATTTTGATGCTTCCATTGGAAAATGAGGTATTTTTGATATACATCAATGCAGAAAAATAATGGACCAGGTTGCGTCCTTATACAAAATGATAAATTTATTGCTTATGCATCAAGACATTTGAAGACTTATGAGAAAAATTATCCAACTCATGATCTTGATTTAGAAGCCAAAATATTTGCTCAGAAAATATAGAGACATTATCTCTACAGAGAATGTTTTGAGATTTATATGGACCACAAGAGTTTGAAATACATTTTAACAAAAAAAAATGAAACATGAGGCAAAGGAGGTAGATCAAGTTACTAAAAGATTAAAATTGTTCAATACACTACCACCCAGGAAAGGAAAATAAGGTGTAAGATACTTTAAGTAGGAAAGATCATGGACTCCTAACCCAAATAAGGATTGAAAGAGATCCTATATTCATGGATCTACTGAATATGTATATGGGAATTGTTAAGGAAGGGTAAACATCTTTCCTCTTTCAAATTATTTGTAAACCATAATTTTTAAAGAAGATAAAATGCTCTCAATATGATGATGAGAAGATGCACAAGAAAATTAATGCTGTCAAGGATGGGAAATTGGTAGACTTCGTGTATGAAGAAGGAGTTCTGAAATTTGGGAAGAGGTTATGCATTCCATCAGTACCTGATCTAAAAAAGTAACTATTAGATGATACTCATAGCACAAATTTCTCTATACACCTGGGCATCACAAAGATGTATAGAGATCTGAAGGAATATTTTTGGTGGGATAATATGAAGTAGGAAATTGCTGACTACGTGTCAAGGTGTCTAATTTATCAAAAAGTAAAAGCAGAGAGACAACAACCCAAAGGAGTGATGAAACCTCTACCTATTTTTATGTGGAAGTGGGATAATATTACGATGTATTTTGTCACAAGACTACCAAGGAAACCTATAAGGAATGATGCAATATGGGTAATTGTTGGTCATCTCACAAAATTAGCACATTTACTTTATATGAGAGAGGATTTACCACTTGAGTTCCTAGAAAGAAGTTATATTAATGAATTTGTAAAAATTCATGTTGCACCTCTACCGATTGTGTCTGATTGAGATCTCTGATTTACATCAAAATTCTAGAAAATTCTCCAAAAGACATTGAATATGAAGCTTCGTATGAGTACTACTTATCACACCCAAACTAATGGAAATTCTAAAAGGACCATCCAAACTCTGGAAGACATGATGAGATCATTCTCTCTTGACTTCCATGGTATGTGGGACCAATAATTTCCCTTGGTGGAATTTTACTACAATAATAGTTTCCATTCTAGTATTAATATTCCTCCATATGAAGCATTATATGGAAATAGATGTTGAACTCCAACTTGTTGGGACGAAGTTGGTGAGCGGAAACTTATAGGTCCCAAACTTATAGAAGATACCATGGAAAAGGTAAAGACAATCCAAGCCCATATTAAAGTATCCCAAAGTAGGTAGAAGAGTTATGCTAACAACCAGAGAAATGATTTGGAATTTCAAGATGGAGATCATGTCTTTATAAAAGTATCTCCATGGAAGGGTGTCTTAAGGTTTGGTAAGAAAGGGAAATTAAGCCCAAGGTATATCGAACCATTTGAGATTATGGAAAGAATCAGAGCTGTATCTTACTTTTTAGCAATGCCTCTAAGTCTCTCCAAAGTTCATGATGTGTTTCACATGCCATTATTGAAGAAATACATTCCTGACCCAATGCATATACTCACCTGTGAAGAAATAGGACTGGAACCTATTTTTTCATACTGTGAAGATCTTGTAGGGATCCTTGACACAAGGGAATAGGTATTTAGAAATTGGACAACTCGTCTAGTAAAGGTTCTTTGGAAAAATAGGAATATGGAGGAAGCAACATGGGAAACTGAGTATGTTATGAAGAAGAACCACCCAAATCTTTTTGGTGGGCTTTATAAATGAAAAATTTCGAGGAAAAATTTACTGAAGGATGGAATAATGTAGCACCGCAAACATTTTATGGTATGTTTCTCTTAAATACATTCGATTCATATCCTATATTTCATAAATAACTGAATTTATTTGAAACAACACATGGTTATGTAGGAGGTAGTCAAAGCCTAGCCATTGAACTTAAATTTTTCACTTATTTGTTTTGAATTTTTAAAATCTAACATACACAGTAGTGTTCAGGATGATATTTAGAGTCTGATATAATTAACATAGTTTTTGGTAAATAGTAACATACCCTTATTAATAGTAACCTACCCTTATGAATAATAACTTGCCCTTATGAATAGTAACATGACTCTTATGAATGGTGTTCATACCCATGAATGTATATATAAATTTAGGCACCTTTAAAATAAAGATAAATATTTTAAGTGTTTATATTTTTCGATTAAATAATGATTTTAATTAAATATTTAATTAATCATATTTAGATCATTGTTTTTGAAAAATGGACTTAATTTATGGATTCTACATGTCGAAAAATGGTTAGGTTGAATTTTTTTATTTTTCTAAAATTCTTAAATTGTTGATGAATAGTGAAATACCATAATTTACAAAATAAGCTAAATACATTATTTATAGAGTCATGTATGATGTTCTATTGATGTAAGCCTAATTGATCTGGATTCACATGATATCATTACTATTATTGGTCATGGAATACTCACTATTCATTTTCTTGTGGGAAAATAATAAATTAATGATTATAATATAGAGAAATCCTCTCCCCCATCCACTATATAAACCACCCCTCACCCCCTCTTACTCTCACACCACTCAAGCATCAAGACTTGCCTAAATTCTTCCAAATACTCTTTCCAAGCCCTCTCCCCACGTCCAAGACATTTTGGTCTGACCAAAAGGCCAAAAAAAGGGTCTTAAAGAATTTCTCAGGGAGGAGTACTCAAGAGGTGAACCTCTCTTCACTTTTCTTTCAAATTCTTTTACAAGTTTTATTATTTTATTATGCTCTTGTCACCTCACCTCATACAAATTCCATGATAATTCAAGTAATTTAATTTTACTGTATTTTTATTATTCTAATAGAATATTTCATCACAATCTCTCTTTTTTCCCTCTTTTTATACAATAAATTCAAACACCGTCCGAAATGGGTTAATTTATCACACTCAAGGAAGACAGTTTTTCAATTTGCATTAATATCTTCAATACGGGTCATGAAACCTTTTAAATGGTTGAAACATATCATAATATATGTATTTTACCTTTTTTAATGTTATGGAATCCTTACACACTCATAATATGGAATAATAATACAAAACAAGTTAATTGTGCACAAAACTGCCAATCCAAATCCAAGTGTTTATTAACTCATCGACTGAGTCATACTTATGGTATATAACCAGAATCATTATAATATAATTTATATCTCTTTAATTTCACTAATAATTTATATTAAAAATTATGTATTTTTATCCAAATTTCATACAAACATCCATTCATGAATACAAGTAAATGGATCCAGAAAACCAAAGAAGAAAATGCTACCAAAAAATAAAATTGGATCTCTTAAACCTATAAAAAAGGCCATTAATGAACCTAATAAGGTTATAAAATATCAATTAAATATTTATGAGGTTATTTAATTATTAATTAATGAATCTAAATTTGATTATTCAGGTCATTAAGAACAATCAAGAACACCTTCAAGCATAAGGTAAGGGATCCTCTCTCTTACTTTTGTTCAAGAATCTCCCCTATGTTGTGCTCTTTTATTTTTAATACCTAATGACGGGGTATGTTTTTTAACCTCTCCCATACTCCCCATATAATATATAGATAATGGGATACCCTTTTAACTCTCACTAATCCCTCACAAGAACACTCGTTACCATGACGAAATATTTGTAAGGGGTTTTCTCATCTCACTTTCAATTCTGTGGGATTTATATTGTTCGCCTCTTATTTATTATATGTGTTATAAGTGTACTTACATTTGAAATATATTATAATTATTACCTTTATATTCATGGTATTATTTGATTCATTTGGTGGTTATTAACTTTTGGTCATACGACTCATTTGATTACAACATGGTAATGAGCTTTGTCTCGATTTTCACTTCATTGTAATTTTCTTAGTATTGTGCACCTACTCTTTCTTATGTGGTGTACCTAATTCTCATTTGAGATCATTTTTAAATTGAAATTATATTCCATATAAATTTATATATTACCACATCATGGATATGATTATTTTCTAAGACGTATACCATTTTACATACGGTATTTATTTTGAATGTTTTTTTGACTCTAGAAATATTGATGAATTTGTATCCTCTATTCTATACGGATAATGTAAAGTTATATTTTTATTGTGTTGAAACTATTTATAAAGAACTATTTGGAAATTAAACATCATGTGGGGACCACTACAGCCCATCAATGCATCGGTAGGTCTTATGAGACAAATCAGTTGGCGACAAACCCTTCGAGTTTGTTTGCAAAAACCAAACAGGTTTCTACCCACAAAACTAAACCGTTTTTATAGTATTATGGTATCATGTGCCAGATACATTAAGTCAAATTAATAATCATTCTATTTATTCGTTATCTGTTATTACTATCTATGAGGTTTCCACTATGAAAAAATCTATGGATGCAGTTTCATTCTCAGTTTATCAATGGCATGATTTTTTCATTTATTCATCATGCCATATTGATTTTGTAAAATTGATTAAAATTTAGTTATTATTGATTCATGTTTCCACTATTTGTAACCCTTAATGAGAGTTTGAGCTGACCCCTTTCATTGTTTACTTTCAATAGGTGATGAATAGGAGATCATTTATTGAGTTCTTGTGGATGCAGTTTTTAGTTTTTGTTACGTATTATATTTTTGTAACCTTTTACGATGTAATTTGAGTTACATTTATGTATCAAGTTCCTTCAAGAATACTAAACTAATATTTCCTTTGGGATTTTTATTCCTTATAACCATGTCAATATAACATGTAATGCACCGACTCTGGTCTAGAGGGGTAGAGGTGTTACATATTCTCAGGTTGGAAGCATTTATATCAAAGTTAAATTTTTAGTATTGGAAATAATATAGTATATTATACTCTTTCTAGCAGTGGAAGTCTAAATAAACTTCTAAATATTTTAAATTTATTTTAAAATAGTGTTTCTAAATAGATTTTTAAATAAATTGGTTTATATGAAACAACTAATTGGAATTATTATTGGAAATTATGATTAAAAAGTATGTAGAATAAAAAAATATTATGTGTACTAAAGTAAGAACCTCATTCTTGGTATTAAAGGATGGATAATTTCATGAGGTAGATGGAATTTAAAATAGGGGGCATTGATCAAAACCACTCTGTGAAAATAATTAAAAAGGATAAGTTCATGATGTTAATTTATACAAATAACGTTATATTTGGTTGTGTCAAGTAGGATTTTGTTAACTTATTCTACGAAATAATGAGTTTTGAGTTTGAAATTTCAATGATCAAAGAGTTGACATATTTTCTAGGGCTATAATTTCATCAAGATTATTGTAAGGAATTCATTTCATAGTTAAAGTGTGCAAATGAGGACATAAGTAATTTCAAAATGGAGGAATGTAAGCCTAATTAAACTCTGGTGGTGGACGGAACAAAACTAGTAATCATGAGCACAATGACGAGTTTGGATATTTATTCTACATTAGTATGACAAGGAATGATATATTATATAATAACTTATTAGAATAAATATTCATAAGAAATAACATATCATGACAATATGAAGAATAATGAGTTATATTCAATGAACTTTACATTATGGTTTCTTTTACAAATTTGTAAAGATCAAGGATTTATTGTAGTA
Organism: Viscum album; assembly: GCA_963277665.1. Lineage (NCBI taxonomy): Eukaryota > Viridiplantae > Streptophyta > Magnoliopsida > Santalales > Viscaceae > Viscum > Viscum album. Next base: position 1,061,237,739 of record OY728125.1, read on the forward strand.
TTTGTATTTTGATTGGGTTTGTGATATTATTGATTAAAAATCCATAAATGAATGTATTTTTTACATAGAAAATAATTGTTTATTTGGCTAAGTAATGAACAGGATTGTGATTCTTTAAGAATGGTGGATGTGGAATCTGTTTTAGTCCCCAAAGCTTGTTAATAACGTATCTGGATGAGAAAAAAAAATTAAGGAATCATTGAAGTTGTATAATATCAAATGATGATTCAATGTGACAAAAATAGTGTTATAAATGTTTCAAAAATTATAGTTCAGAACTCTCACACAAATAAAAATTAGATCTAGTACCATTTCATAAAAGATAAATTTGATAACAATATAGTGAGTATATAATTAATTATAAATAAAGAATAAGTGGATAATATTTTCACAAATTCATTGGTGTCTTGTTTGTTTAAAAAAGATAGGTTTAGCCTCGTAGTTCAACCTCTCTACTCAAAATAATTATGTTCTCATTACACCTCTCTCTATTGAACATACTACTATATTTAGTCTAGTTTGTGTTTGTAGGTTTATATCTATTATTGGAAGAATAACAATTAGGGGGAGATATTATTTATGGGGTGTTTTAGAAAAGTAAAATGATTTAAAACAAAGTGGAATTTATTGGGGAAATATGGATGATATTGATGCATTTTTATTAATTATCTTGTTTCCTATACAAATATTTTTCAAAATTAGGCTTACAGATTAATTTAATGCCCCTTTCCAAGATTTTTATCTCAATTTAGATAAACAAACATTTGATCATGGTTTAAACTATAGTGAAGAACACTTTGAATTTTTATTGTCAAAAGGGGAGTAAAGTATAAAGAAGGATAAGAAATGAAGAAAGATGTTTGAGAATCCTAATGGGGGTATTATTACTGTAGGAGCCTATATATTAAATTCATGAAGAGTTTAAGATGGTGGTTAGGATTTTTGACAACAAAATCCAAAGGTGATTGTTTCAACTATATGTTTTATTATTGGATTTTTATTTCAATGTTATTTTTTTAGTAAAAAGTAATCTAGAAGTGTTTTTAAATAGTTTAAAGAATCTATTGTTGATTATAAAAGTAAAAAAAATGGATCTGTTTATGATTTGAACCAGAATTTGGGATGAATTGATTTTATTTATAAGGTTCTTCTGAGGATTCAGAATAATGATTCATTTTGTAATAGTATATTTCACATCATGATGAATATTTATAATAGTACTTTAGGAACATCATAAGGGAACTTTACACCACAAACCTGTAGGATGTGTCATAAAGGGTGGTTGAGTAGATTTTAGTAGCTCTATAAACTAAGGTTTTCATGTCATAGAATATCATAATGTTTCATGAAGATAATATGGGAATTTTTTTAGGGAATTTCAAAATTATTTTTTCACACTATAACACATTAGGTCATTCCATGATGAAATCTGTGTAGATTCAAGTGATTATGTTTTTTAGTTTTTTTTCCACAACACAACAGGTCACACAATGAATTAGTTTGTTTATATTTAGGTGATTATATATTTTATGTTCTTTCACCATGAAGTTTATAACACACAACAACATGTTAAACCCTCCACACTATGAAGTTAAGGGTTGTGTCAAAACCTCTCATGAAGTTTAGATTTGTTATATAGAAATAGACACAACACACCATGAAGAATCATATCAGGTCATTTTGAAATTTTTTTAGAGAATTATAATTTAGATGTTCATGTGGATGTGAGAGGATGTTCGGGTAGTTATATTAATATTTAGTAACTACCCATTTGAAATTTATTGGATGAGATCATCTTACATTTGAATCTAAAGTTTGTATTTAAAGGGAAATTTCATTTGAGTTTGAATTTCAAATTGAGTATTCAAACACTCTCTAAATATAGATAAATTTTTAATGTATAATTGATTATAATGTATAAAATATAGAAAAGAGATAGTTTAAAGATCAGGGTCTCCAAGGATCATTTATAATGAATTTATTGAAAACGTGACTTTGATTTCTGAAGTGTGATCAGATTTATATGAATAAAATAATAGGCACATAAGAATATTTTTGTAGACACATATAAAAAATATATAATTAAATATCATAGAATCATTAAGAACGCCTTTTTTTAGTATTCATTAATATATCTAAAATATCATAAGATTAAATTTCATTTAAATTCTATATGTATCCCTCATAAAAGTAGTTCTTTGAAGAGAGAAATAGTTTGTGCACCTTGTACGAGCACTGATATCTTCCAAAAGTTGTAATCACAAACTAGTGAAGTACTGGTTAATCTTCATATCAATACATCATTAATATGTGATACATGGAGTATTATTCCATATGTGAACCAAGTAAAATTAGTGTTATCATACTCTTTATATTCTAGGATTTGTTTATGATTAAAAATTATATTTAAGTTGTATTTTCTAAAATGAATACAAGAACCAATTTAATATGAATATAAGAATACGTTTCGTCACCCTAATTCATCCCACACCCACCCCCCTCTTAGGGTGTATAGTTGGACCAGGGTGAAACAAAATCAGTGGTGTTATAATTTAGATCTATATCATATCATTAATCAATTATTAAACCTTTCATTTTGATCTATTTTGGTTTTTTTAGGATATGGTGTTTATGCGAATAGAGTATTTTTTATAGGTAAGTATATGGTAATATTTTTATGTTTGAGACACATAAAGTATATTTTTTTAATGTTTAAAGTCATGTGGAATTTACCACTTTGATATTTTTTGAAGAAAATGGGATAAATATGTTTTCCACCTAGTTAAATTATAATATTTAAATTGTAATTTTTTATTATCATTGTACATTAGGGGATTAAAAATTTAAAATTTATAAATCTAATTAAAATTAATTGAGTCACTAAAAAATTATGTGTTAAATAGCTAATGGTGACTTAATTGGTTAAGTGATTATTGGATAATGATATGGGATAGTTTTTTTAAATTTCAGGATTATGGATTATTAGAAAATTTACAAATATTTAGTTAGAATTTAAAATAATTTAATTTGGTTTTAAAGTTATTAAAATGAGATACAAATAGATTATTCTAGTATTAGACTGATCACCTTGGTTTGGTTTACTATTTTTGATAAAAAAATAATTTTAGTTTAATATATTATTTATTTGACTAGAGTTTCTAATTTAAATGAAAGGGGGATTGTTATATGTCTAAATTTTAATTACGAGGTCTATTGAGATATCAAAGTAAAAATGGTTTGCTTAAGTAATATCCAAGAATATTCCTTAGATGGGTTTAATTTTTTATTTTGAATTTAGATTAAATAAATATGGGTTTATTAAATAGTCTAATGGTATAATAGTTTTATTTCAATTAAATGGGTTTATGTTTCAAATTACTAAATAGATCTTGTCATCTAAAGCATTTTGAATGTATATGATTTATTTAATAAATTCTTTATATTTTAATTATGCCTTTCTTGAGCAATTAGAAGGTATTAATTTTTTATCAAGGTCCATGGGTCATTTAAATGTCTCATGGGTCTTTAGAAAAGGAAAACTTATTGATGATGAAGATAAGTATAAGATCTTAGAATTATTATTTTTTTAATCATTACAAAGAAGGAATTTCATGGAAAATAATTCTATTGAGATATTAGAAAGTTTCCATAATATTTAAATAGATGAATTATGAAAATTTTATGTTAACAAAGTATAATAATGAGAAACTTGATTTACTATTAGAAAACACAGTTAGCAAACATGAATCAAATATTTTGTTTTCCCATCCAATAGCTTTTTATATTTCAGTGCACGATTATCAAAAAATTGGGTGAAAAAATGGTTAAGAAACCATATATTACTTTTTTTATACTTCTCTTTCCTGCCTTCTTAGACATGGGTTACAAGATTAGATGGAGATAAGTTTGAATGTTTAAGAAAATCTATTGACCTGGGAATGTTAATAAACCTTTGAAAAGTTACGTGTTTCTTATTTCATATTAGTTGGTATTTATTTTATCTTTAAAAATGAAAATGTAGTTCTATATTTTGGATGGGGAAATGATGAATTTTGGACATGGAATCTATGGGTATGCTTGAATTTGAGATCTAGTTAACTTTAATAGGGTTAAACTAATTATTCATTGGTGTGTGGTAGGGGATTCATTAGTGTTAGAGCATGTTAGATCTGGTTTTATGTACAAGGAAAGTAAAAAATTGATAAAGTAATTGAAATTAAAATTTTACTCATAGGAAGATATTACTTGGTGATAGATCATGTTATCATTTTTATATTGTTATAGTTTGAGTTTCCTTTCATTATGTTTTTCCTCAACATTTCAAGGTCTGAGATTCAATGAAAAAAGGTTTATGCCATTACTAATCTAAATATTTATATACCCTTAAATGTTTTTACCTAACTCTCCAACTCATGGTGTTTTAATTATCACAAAAACAATCTTATGAATCTAATAGTTTCATTGAGTGTTTCTAAATTATGTCTTTTTGGAATCCAGTTAATATTCTTAATGAATCCAATAGTCGAATTAAATGAAATCATTAAGGAATTAAAGATATTTGAAAGTATATTTTGAATTCTTTTTGTATGAGTTAAATAAACAAAATTAAGTTGAAAGAAAAATTAAAGGACATTTAAGGGTGCGGAGGTTTCGCATTTTTAAGGATGAACTAGTAGAAAGTAGTGACTAGTTGGTGTAGTGCCACTAGTTAGCTGGTCTCATGGTCAAAACCTTACTCTTCCTCAAGGTTTCCATCAGCTAAGTATAGGTGGAGCACCATCCATCTGGTGGGGGACTTCAAATAGAACCAAACTCAAGTTAGTCCATCAAGTACTTGGTCAAGGCTAATGAATATCTAGTGTAATTGGGAAAGGTTCTCTGAGATAGAAATTATTATAGTAAAAAATTTCATTAATGTGGTCTTCCTCAACTTCAATGCACCCGAAGGATCCCATAATGTTCCAGGACCTCTTGAAGTAGCTAAAAGGAGATCCTAGGTGGATTTTAAACAATTCTTGATCATAAAAAAATATTTCCTTGAATCAAAATATTGAACTGATAGCTTTCTCTAAGACCTCCTCTTAAAGATCTATCCTTCTTTTTCAAATATTAAAGGCCAAAACCTTTTTCTCTCTATCCCTCTCTTAACTTGTTTATATATTTCTAGAGAGATAAAAGACTGTATTTGTAAATTATTTTCACTAAGATAATCTCTCAATTCTCACCTCATCTTTTAAATGTTCTCATAACCATAAAGTAAGATAGTTGTTATCACAGCCGGAAAAGTTAAGGATCTTATTCAATGGGTTTCTTATCACAACTAATAAAATTAATGGGAAGTTAGATCTTGGGTTTTCATTAAAACAAGGTGAATTTGTTACTTGTGTGTCCCTTAAACCCAATGGAATTTGGTTCTTGGTTTCTATCAAAACCATGGAAATGTCTTAATAAGGCATATCTCTCTAATTGAGGGTGGAGGAATAGGAGTATGTTTTTGGTTATTTTTGAACTACTTATAATACTATTTTCACTCACATATTTACTTTAAAATTTCCATTATTCAAATATAAAAATTCATAAAGTGAAAAAAATTAATTTATCTACATTCAATTATGCTTAAATGTTTGATTAACATTTATATCAATCATTAAATACAAATTGAATTTATCACTTTCACATTTTATTATATAAAAATAGTTTTATTTTTAATTTACCATTTTAATTTTTCATTATAATTTTTAAAAGTTAATAAACACCTCTCTTTTAAATTCAACTTCAACCAAAAATTGGTATCTGAGGATATCTTTATTTCTCAAAAATATTAGTCTTTAAAAATTGATTTTTTGTTTTCAAAATGTTATCTATTTAAAAGTGTGATTTTAAAATGGAATATATCTCTTATAGTCATGATCATTTCATTAATGGTTATAATTATTCTTATTGGAAAAATTTCATATCTATTTTCCTTAGAATCATTGGATATCCTTCTTAGAAAATGGTTATGCCTAGTTATACCACTAGCACTGATCCTGAAGATAAATAGACTCCTCAAAATATTACATCTTTTAAAATACATGGTAAACATATTTACACCTTTCATTTTATTCATGACAAGAATGAATTTAATTAAATATATACTTGAAAAATGTCTCATGAAATCTAGAAACTCTTAGAAGACACACATGAAGGCATGACTAATGATAAAGACACTAGATTAGATATGTTTAAATAGGAATTTTAAAGTTTTTCCATGCATTAAAATGAATCTATTAATGCTATCTTAACAATATTTACTCATATTTTTAATGGTATAATGTATATCTATAGTGACTTATCTACAAAAAAATTTGTAAATAAAATTATCTAGGTCTTTTCAAGCTCCAAGGAACCCAAGCTGATTAATATATAAAAAAAATACATCAAAAATAATCCATTCAAAGAAATCATTGGATCCCTCTTGGCATGTGAAATTACCATAAATAATCATTTGAAAAAATAAGATAAAGAGGAAATTGAATCCAAATAATCCAAGAGAACAATTTATTTCAAATATTTTGATGACATTATTTATGATAATTCATTCGATAGTGAATCTGAGAATGAATTCTTAACATGAAGATTGAACAAGCTGAACAAAAAAGAATAAATACTTATGTCATTCTAAAAAGTAAAATAAAATTGAATCTCCCAATGTAACTTTATCTAGTTGAAAAAATAAATTTTACATTATAACACCCTAATATTTTATTATATATATTTTTTTAAAAAAATATTTCATCGATAATATGCAATACACACAACCCTGATTTTAAATAAACTATATTATAATATACCATTATAACCTAGATGTTAAATTTTTTGAATGAATATGAGTAAATAAATTTTAAATATATATATAAAGTTTTTATAAAAATAAAATATATTGATAAATGAGTAATAAAGTTTTAGTAAAATCATTTTATTCTTCATAAATACTTTTTCCACAAGAATGGTTTTTGTTGTTTTTTATAAAAAAATAATATAATTATTTTTTCCAACTTTTAGAAAATTTATTAAAAAAATGAAAATTAATTTTTAAAATGAAAAATTCAAATTTATCTAAGAGTTAGTTTTTGATAATTTTTCAAATTGATTAGTTTTTTTATGAATATTACAAAATACAGATTTTTATTGAAAACTATCTTTTTTGTTTAAATAATTTGCAATGTAAATTTTTTAAAATGGTTATAAAAGTAATTTTAATTCATTTATAATATAAATAATTAAATTAATTTCATTGTAGTAAATTTTATGTGGATTTTGGTATAAAAAACTCTTATACGCAAGAAAATATTTGTTCTTAAAAATATTATTCATTTTATATTGTGAGTTTATATTAAAAGTTATTTATGCCACCTTTAGAGATTGAAATTCAAAAAAATGGATTCTATATTTAAAATCGTCATTCCTGTATTTGGTAATGATTCATCTTCCATGTTTGTTCATGATCAATAGTAAAAAAATCCCTGTGGTTAAGGTTAAAATGTGTTCTGAGGGGATTAAACTAAAATATGTGGATAATTTTTACAGTTAAATTATTCTAAATCCTCTTATATGGCCATATTTAGACCTCATACTATCCTACCATAGAATATATATCCATTTAAAGGAATTTTTCTCGTAATGACTTTATTATATTTCAATATTTTAATAAATTCCAAGTATGTCCTCTCCACCGCATATAAAAGTACCCTTATCCTTTCACTTCCTTACACCACATCAAGTTTTTTTGGTTGAACAAGTCCTAATCAATTATGTTATAAAATTACATATCAATGATTTATAGGTTCTGGTATTCATTAAAGACCATTCCAAGGGTCCTTTAGAAATGATCTAAATGAGGTATCCCAAAGAAGAGGTGATCGTCTGACTCGTTCTCTTTCAATGGATTTCTTCTTCTAACTTATCTAATTCACTTTTATCCATCATAAAATAATAAATTATTTTTACTCAATATGATAAAATTTTACTAGGATTTTTAAACCACCATTATTCACCCTTTTTCTATCATATGGGAAGTGAAATTATTGTGCGTGCATACGTGTGGATTATCACCTCTATATAGAGATAAAAATCATTTTTCATCACCATATTTCAAGGATGGTTATTATGATGGTTTTAAAGTTTATATATGATGTTTATTAAATAAATATTCCTTTTAAATTATAATATCATATCTACCTTCTTACCTTCCAAACCATTGGAAAATGACAATGTCACCCCTACGTAAGTATGGACTACCATGATTTTTTACAAATAATCATATATTTAAGGAATATATATGATATGAAAACTATTTTGAAATTTTGAATAATTATTTATCTTTAATTTTCCATCCATCAAAAATTAAAATCATCGTTCAACCATACGTACATCCTACCATCTCCATGAACAATGTAATTTATTTTTCTATCTCTACCTTTCATAGATATAAAAAAAAAATTATATAATTAATATAGATGATATTTATATCATGATTAATATTTTAGAGATGAAACTACTGCAAAACTATGTTTATCCAGCACTAGGTCGTTAACAGTTCTAGTTAAAAGCGCCATTAAAGGCCCCCTTTATCAATACTAACTAAAAGCATTATAAAAGGAGAGACTTTAAGAGAACTTTTTTTGTGCAATTAAATGGGTTCCATAGGAGTGCCCAAAAAATCTCGGTTAAAGAGGGCCCTTTATCAGTGCTTCAAAAAAATCACTGACAAATCCCCCCTATAAGCGCTCAAAAGAAATCACAGATTAAGGGGGGACATTATCAATGCTATAAAAAAGTGCTCATAAAGTCCACCCTTTATCGGTGATTTTTAAAAGCACTGAAAAGGCCCACCCTTTATCAGTGATTTTTTATTGTGTTAATAAAGGATATATTTCATAGAAAATCATTAAAAAAATATATTAATATATAAATATATTTATATTGATATAAATTTAATATATTTTATTAATATATGTTTCAGATAAGGTTAAACAGGTATTTACATTTAATATATATAAGATATTTAGTGAAATGGCTTATAAAATAATTAAAAACTATTAATAATTAATAATTTTCTAATTATTATTGAGTAATAGTAATTTAATAATAGTTGGATGACATGAATATTAAATGAATTAATGAATGTTGTAAGATATGTTGATAAAATGACTTGAACTTCAAACAGTTATAACTTTTGATTTGGGTTTCCATTTAAGCTCTACCACATATAAAATCAAATCCTATAATGTGTTCTATGAACTAGGGAGCTAGGACAACCCTCAATCACACTTTTTAGTCCCAAAAAGTCCCATAAAGCCTCTAAAACTAAAGTTTTAGTCAGGGTACCCCAATTTTCTAACATTTGATGTAATTTTAGCCTTTTTTTAAGGGGGTTTTTTTCATTTTCAATGGGGATTGAATTTATACTTAGTTATTATATTCATATTGATATTATGGTTTTTAAATTATATCTTTTTTCGTAATGTAGTTTAATTTATAATTAAATATATGAATATTTTCATATATTTATTTATAATAAATCACTTGTATAAATATATATATAAACATATTTACATAAATATTTATTTTTAAAAATATAAAATAAATATTTATAATTTATTTTATATAAATGTAGAAATTTATCAATTTTATTTACCTTATACAAATGCATTAATATGTATATATACATACCTATAAAATTAATGTTTATATATAAACTTGTGTGTGTAAATAATTAACAAATATATATGTATATGTATATTATAATATAAGTAGGATCTGTCTAGCTAGATCCCAAGGCACCCCACTTTTTATTATAAAAAAATAAAAGTAACAGACAACAATAAGAGACAGAGTCAAATAGCCCACACATAAATAACTACATGTCAAAAGGGTCAATTTCATCACCATATCAATACTTAGAAGCTGAACCAATATCTTCCAACACTCATTCAGATTGTCAGTTTTTTTTCGTTGATTGAGGAGCGCATAATACATCTCCATGAGACTTTTCTTCTCTAATGTAATCTAATCCCTAGATAAATACCTGTTAGACTACCCCCAATTGGATTCATCGTCAATCCATCTTGATTCCTTAGAAGAGGACCTGGTAGACACAGTCCTTGGCGTATTTGATTAATCCTTCCTTAGCATTCTCTTTAGAGGAGCATAGATGAATCCCTCACTATTAATCACCTTTATCATCCCATGAGTGATGGTATCCTAGACTCAGGATTTTCCACATCTCAAGGTTTTATAATTTTTTCTCTCAATATTTTTTTCATCATCAATAACATTCTCCCATATATAAAAAATATGTGAGGAACTATATAATTTATGATTCTCCTCTTGAAAATTAATTTTTTGTATGTTAGTACCATGATCCACATCACTAGAATCCTACATTGGAATATCTAAACAATTTGACTGCACATGTGGTTGCATGTTAGTGCCCTCTAAGACCAAGCAATGAGAAACTTTAGTGAAAAATTGTTCATCAAATAACCCTTAATTCTGCTTTGAAACTGACTGCATGATGGGTCGCATTAACTGAACTTCTTTCTCTTCATACCCAACAAAATATTCTTGAACTAGACCAGGATCATACTTCACCCTAGAAATCCATTCCCACACATCATAGTTTGAGTTATCATCATTTAAATGATAAGGCACGTCATTATTCAAATTTATAATAGCCTCAGTATAATAAAAAACACCTATATCACATTTTTAACCTATCATAAGCATCAACGACTTTTGGATCAGGTGGTATAACCTATAAAGGCTTCTGAGGTTTCTTGACTGTATCACCTGTGATCACATTACCAGAAGGAAAAACCTGACCAGCCTCTATAAACCTTTGGCCTTCATCGATTCCAGTACAATCAATACCAAGAAGGAATCCCCTATCAAGAGAAACCTTTGTAGAAATCAGTTCCAAGTGAGTGACACCAGATATGGAAGATTCCTGTAACATCCTACCATTCTTGTACACTAATCTGGCCTTGTTTTACATAGTTTTTTCACATTATTTTTACTTAATTTTTAATGATTTAATTAATTATTTAAGCTTTTTTTACTAAATAAATGTACTATTGTATTTTTATAATTAAATTTGTGGATATTTTAAATTTTATAATTTATTATTTAATTTTAGTATTTTAAATAGTTAATTTTGATTTATTAATTTTTATTCTTATATATTTTATTATTTTTATTAGTTATATTAATTATTTTCACTATTTAACAATTTTTTTATTTTGTTAATTAATCATTTAATCATCTTATATGTGTATTAATTAATTAATTTTTTTTAATTTAATACTTTACCCTTTAAATTTAATTTATTAAAACAAATTAACTTTATTTATTAACTAGTCTAATTATTATGTTTATTATATAAGTAGAAAATTTAGTTAAATTTTAATAAAATAATATGTTCTTAATTTTAAGTTTTCATTTTTTCATTTAACTAATTAAATTTGATTTCAAAATCTTTAGTTAATTTTAATTATTTTTACATCATGTTCATGGTTAATTCTTTGAATGTGTTTTTCATTTATTCATATATTTAATTAATTAAACATAATATTTATTTTCTTAGTTAATAATTAAGTCACTATTATTTTTAGTTTGTTTAATAATTTAGTTAGTTTTTAATTAAATTAATTATTTAGTCTTTAACAGTTTAGTTAATTTTTCTTTTTTTTAATTAATTAATGTTTTATTAATTTTATTATCTGTTTAATATTAACTTTTTTATTTTTTGCAGTTCAATTTGTTCTATAGGTGAGTCAACTCACTGATAATCCCCTAAAAATTGGTGCCACTAATGGGTTAAGATTCCGGTACAGATGTTGCGATGCACTGATGTCGCGACGCACCGATCCCCTCAAGTCACTGATCTTTTTTCTCTCGACTAACCAACCAGTTTCTTATTTTCATCGGTTTGACGCTCACATCGGTGTATTATTTTATTTTAAACTATTGATGACTCGTCTTTTATTTTAACTATTGGTGTCTTCATTTATTTTCTTCTTATAATGGTCTCCCACCCCATACTGATACTGCGTCGCACTGTTTTTTTATCTATCTGTGATTTGAATCATCGATCACTTTACAACGGTATCAGTTTCTCCTACACATCGGCATCGTTCTCTTGATTTAAACTAATGGTGATTCATTTTTTTATCGGTGATTCATTGACTCACCGTTTATTTCCTTTCATCGGTTTCTTTTCACAGTGATTACTTTGTTTTTTTCTATCGGTGACTATTTTTTTAGCTATTATTGAGACAACTCAACTCACGTATATTGATTCCACTCATTCTCATCTATCGGTTTCAAAAATCTCACACTATTGCCAATCTCTTTTTCGGCTACCGAACCTCATCGGTCTCTCATCCTTCATAGTGATAGTCTAGAGACTCATGGATACCCCAATTCCTCATCGGTTTCACATCTTCACCCCAGCATACGTTGATTCACTCCCATATTTCATAACAGACCTCCCACTTATTCAACCTAATCATCTTTCTCTAGTTTTACACGAACTTAAAATATGAGTTATTGCAACATACAGTTATTACTGAAAAAAAACAACTACCCATTTTTTAACATCTGATTCACTCGAATTCCATTACATAGATTTGTGAAACATTACTACCCTAGATACTATGGATTTTGAAGCTAATGATTGAAGGTAAGAGCAATCCACCATTGGAACAGGAATCCGCAAGTCGAGGCCGCGTTAGGTGTTGTGCCACTATGTGTAGTACGGTGTGGTGTTGGAGAGTGGTGTTGGGGAGTGTTGTAGCGTTTCGCCAACCCAAAGAAGCGCTGGAGGAGGACCGAACCATAGGATCTGAGCTTCCTTGCACATGAAGTCAAATTTCCTCCATTGAAAAACCCAAGATGTGAACCGAGTTAGGAGTTTGATGCCACTGTCAGCCATGGTGGAGGAGTTCTGTCGCCATTGAACTGCATCGTCGTATATGTATCCATGAGGAGAGTTTTTTTACATTTTTAAAAAAAAAATTGAAATTACATATAGGTTAAAAAAAATATTTTTTTACCCCTCAAAGGCGGCACCTGGTGTGCCGCCTTTGGGGGTTTTTCGCCCAGGGAAAGGCAGCACATGGTGTTGCCCCTTTTCCCAAAAATAAACCGCAAAGGCGGTACACCAAGTGCCTCTTTTGCATTAATAATTCTTTTAAATTGTTTATTTTTATTTTTGTTTTTTTTTGTTTTGTTTTGTTTATATATATATATATATATATATATATACTTTTCAGCATAATTTTTCTGCTATTTAATATCCAGCAGCACTGCCAATACAGCAGTCTGGATTCTGATAAAAACCCTCACCCTGGACTCCCTTTTATAAGGGGGCTTGCCCTGGAAATCATACTGCATTTCTCATGTTGGATTCTGGTTCTTTTTTTTTCTGCGTAGTATATTCTGTATTTCTGATGTGGGATTTTGTTTCAAGTACGCGACTTTGAAAGACTATAAAACATAAAATATAAGACCAACATAAATGAAACTTTAAACATTGATTAAAAATATAAGTAATAGTTGAAAACAAAAATAATTTAACAAAAAATGTTGATACAAATTAATTTATAAGCTTTCAAAACCACCTACTTGAAACGTAAACATATTTCAAGTACGTGAATTTGAAAGCTGATAAAAGATAAACTATAATACCAATATAAATGAAACTTTAAACATTGATTAAACATATAATAAATAGTATAAAACCAAAATAATTTCATAAAAATGTTGACCAAAAATAATTTATAAGCTTTCAAAACCATCAACCTGAAACTTAAAAATATATCAAGTTCCCGAATTTGAAAGACTGTAAAACATAAACTATAAGACCAATAAAAATGAAACGTTAAAAATTTATAAAAAATATAAGAAATAGTTGAAAACAAAAAAAAACTTCCTAAAAAATGTCCATAAAAATTAATTTATAATCTTTCAAAACCGTTAACTTGAAAATTAAAAATGTTTCAAGTACGCGAATTTGAAAGACTATAAAACATAAAATATAATACCAACATAAATGAAACATTAAACATTGATTAAACATATAAGGAATAGTTGACAACCAAAAAAATTTCCTAAAAAATATTGATGAAAATTAATCTATAAGCTTTCAAAACTGCCTACTTGAAACTTAAAAATGTTTCAAGTACGCGACATTGAAATACTATAAAATATAAACTATAAGACCAATATAAATAAAACTTTAAAAATTGATTAAACTTATAAAAAATAGTTGAAAATAAAAATAATTTCATCAAAATTGTTGATTATAAATAATTTATATGCTTTCAAAAGCATCATCTTGAAACTTAAAAAAGTTTCAACTATGCAAATTTGATAGACTATAAAATATAAACTATACAACAAATATTATTGAAACTTTAAACATCAGTTGAAAAAATAATAAATATTTGAAAACAAAAAGAATTTCATAAAAAATGTTGATGAAAAATAATTTATAAGCTTTCAAAACTATCTACTTGAAACTTAAAAATGTTTCCAGTGCGTGACTTTGAAAGACTATAATTATATTATTAATTAAATAATTAATTATTATATAATTAATATTTATATTAATAATTAACTAAATAATTATTATATAAGTAATAATTTTTTAGTAATAATTAATAATTATTTTATAAGTAATGATTATTGAGTAATAAAATATAACACCAATAAAAATGAAACTTAAAACATTGATTAAACATATAAGAAATAATTGATAACAAAAGGAATTTCCTAAAAAATTTTGATGAAAAATATTTTATAATAATTATATTACTAATTAACTATTATATAATGAATACTTATATTACTAATTAACTAACTAATTATTAAATATTTATTATATGTTTAATCAATGTTTTAGGTTTCAATTATATTACTCATATATTTTATGTTTTATATTCTTTCAAATTCGCGTAATTGAAACAGTTTAAGTTTCAAGTAGACGGTTTTGAAAGCTTATAAATTATTTTTCATCAACATTTTTTAGGATGTTATTTTTATTTTCAACTATTTCTTATATTTTTAATCATTGTTTAAAGTTTCATTTATATTGGTCTTATAATTTATATTTTATAGTTTTTCATAGGCATGTACTTGAAACATTTTTCAGTTTCAAGTAGGAGGTTTTGAAAGTTTATAAATTATTTTTCATGGATATTTAATACACTTTTTTTGTTGTTTTAAACTATTTATTATAATTTTAATCAATTTTTAATGTTTCATTTATATTGGTTTTATATTTTATATTTTATTGGATTTCAAATTCACGTACTTGAAATATTTTTAAGTTTCATGTAGGTGGTTTTGAAAGCTTGTAAATTATTTTTTATCAACATTTTTTGTGAAATTATTTTTGTTTTTAACTATTTCTTATATGTTTAATCAGTTTTTAAAGTTTCATTTATATTGGTCTTATAGTTTATATTTTATAGGCTTTCAAAGTCACGTACTTGAAAAATGTTTAAGTTTCAAGTAGGTGGTTTTCAAAGCTTATAAATTAATTTTTATCTACATTTTTTATGAAATTATTTTTTTTTCAACTATTTCTTATAATTTTAATCAGTTTTTAAAGTTTCATTTATATTGGTCTTATAGTTTATGTTTTATAGTATTTCAAAGTCGCGTACTTGAAACAGAATCACACATCAGAAACGCAGAATGTACTGCGTAAGAAAAGGAGAACCAGAATCCCACATCGGAAATGCAGTTTGGTTTTCAGGGAAAACCCCCTTATAAAAGGGAGTCCTGGGTGAGGGTATCAGTCAGAATCCAGACTGCTGTAACGGCAGAACCGCTGGATATTAAATAGCAGAAACATTCTGCTGAAAAGTTTTGTTATGTATATATATATATATATATATATAAAACAAAACAAAACAAAAAAAAATTTAAAAATTTAAAAAAAATATTTATGCAAAGGCGGCACCTGGTGTGCCGCCTTTGTGGTTAATTTTTGGGCAAAGGCAGCACACCATTTTCCGCCTTTGGGAGGTAAAAAAAATAATTTTTTTAACCCTGGTGGTATTTTAAAAAATATTTTTTTGAAAAAATATAAAAAAAAACTCCCATGAGGAGGAGCCACATGAGGGAGACAGTGAGCCGAACATCGCCAAGGATCTGGGCTACCACCACACCAGGGAGGAGTCGACCCTGAGCCACCGCAGCCGATGCGTGACGAAGATGAGTGCTGCAGTGGACCTCCTTCTAGAAGCCTCCAAAGAAGACAGATTCCCCACCCCTAGGGTTGTGCTTAATTGGGGGGAGAAGAAGTTCATTAAATTTAAAATAAAATTAATTAATTAATTAAAATTAAACTAAAATAAAAAAATATAACTTTAAAAAATAACTAAATTAAAATAATAAATAAAAAATTGTTATAATATAATCAATAAAACAGAATTTCTAATTTTATTAACTTAAATAAAAATATATTTAACAAGATTAATTAATCTTCTAAATTTAATTTAAATAAAATATTATTTAATTTTGCATATTAAATACTTGTTTAATAATAAAAAATTTAAAATAAAACACTAAATTATAATTTATAATAAACTAAACAAACTAAGTTAAAATAGGAAATATTTTAATTTTCTTAAATGAAAATAAACATTATAATTAACATTAATAAATTTAATTAAAAAATCAGTAATTTTTTAAATAATAACATTATTAATTATTTTAAAATCCTATTTAACAATTTAATGTCTTAATTTGTAAATATTTATCTATTTATTACCTTCGTGTTTTAACTTTTTGTTTTTTTATTCTTGTTTAGGTTCATTCAAGAGATGGAAACATATCCAAGAACATTCAACTAACTCACCCAAAGTTAGCTACAAGGGGAATGTTAGCATGACGTGTCAATCGTGAAAAAACGCACATGTGCGGTGCATAAGTGAAGGACACTTGAGGTCAGTGAAAAACATGGGGTGACATGCAGAATATGACAATGGTTTTTAAAGTAGAGTGAAACCGGCTCTAAATATGACTCTCATTCAGATTCCAAACAACAATTTTCAAGAGCAAGGACTCCCAGGAACAGCACTAGAGACGAGCTGAAGGCCAAGGAGCCTGAGATCAGAGCAATATTTGAGGTGTTCTTCTTCTCACTTTCCTTATTTTTTGTACTCTATTCTTGGATGTTTTTCACTACTTTAATCAATATGATCAAAGGATAAATTTTCTTAGCTCTAGAATTCAATTTTTCTGGTTAATCTGTCAAACATCTTCATTCACTCTACATTTAACATAATCATAATCAATCAACAAGATTGATTAATGATTCTCTATTTAGTTGTTTCACAACGAAAATGTTTTCTAAATTCATAAATTCAGGATTAACTAGTGAGGTAGTTCTTGAATACATTTATCGAAGTGTTAATGTCTTTAACTTTGGAAATTTACGCCGATTTTATTTTCCAAATGTTATCCTTTTCAAACTCTCAAGCAGTTTGGCTGATTTTGGAGTGGAAAACTCCTAAAGTCATTCTTTTGTGAGTTGAGTTTTCTGTAGAGGGAGACTTTTCACCTTTTTCTTGAGGTATGATTCAATAAAGAGTAGTGGTGAAGTAATCATTTGAACCAGTAGTTTGTAATTCTTGAGTATTACATTTGATCTGCTCCTTCGAATTGGTTGGTTTATTTTAGTATTTTGTTCTCTTACATTGGTTTTACTGTTGTTCTTAGTTCATCAGTGCTATAGTATATTATTAGTCTCTTTGTCAACAGTTTTTTCATTACTGCTTTCTTAAAAAAAATAAAAAAAATAAAAAAGTAATAAATATATAAACAATGTTCATTTCCTCCACCACTAAAAATGGTGGAGTATATTTTGATTTTAACCTTAGATAACTCACCTACCTTCCCTTGGGTTCAGCCCTGCACCACTAGACAAGTGTAGGTTTATAAAAAATATTTTGAATATCGTGAAGACCTCTAGCCATATCAAATTTTGGCACCGTTGTCAGGGAAGGAACGTGTTGAAAGTCCAGGGTTAGAAAAAACACATAAAAGAAGAAAAATATTCTTTAAAAACACTGTGAACTAGAACCTACTACTTTTTTTGAACATTAAAATTATAAATCAACTGTGAAACATTGTGTGTTTAATCTCATCTGTTTTTCGTTTAAAAAATGGAAGTTTATGAAAACTGGAATTAACTAGGGCCTCACTGTGTATGTTGTGGCTATTATGGGCACACTTCTTGGTAGTGTGTCAATAACCAACCACAACAGGTTATTTCCATTGAATAAATTGAACACTTTGAATCTAATCCTAAAATCCTAGCTGAACTTGAATTAATTGAAACTAGATTGGATTCTAGGGTGGATGTTTGGAATTCCTAGTTTAATCAAACCCATGATACTAAACTTAGATATTCTCAAGAGAAACATCAAATGATGAAAAGTTTATAAAACATTCTCTTTGAATTAAAAAAATGGTTAAAGAACAAGAATAATTTAAATATAATGCAGAAGAGAACATTAAACTAAAAAATACAGAATCTGAAATTTTTTAACTTTAACCGAACACTTATCTTTCATGTTTTGAAACTGCAAACCCAATAATTTTTGAAATTTTATTAGACAAAGAATTTGAAGAAATGTGTTTTGAATAAAGGTTAACTATTGAATTTTTAGTGCCTTTTTCTGAGAGTCATCACTTTTCTGAAATGTATGCTGAATTGAAAAACAGTGGTGTCAAACATGGGGATAAATGTTTAAATTTAAACAATCTGGAAATTGAATTTTGTGAAACTTAATTGAACATATCTTCGCTTGATTTTGACTTTCTAGAACACATTACAAACATTGTTTTTGAAGATGAACTCTTTGATTGTGAAATTGAAAAATAATTTGAACACACACTTCTTGATGGTATAATAATTGATTTGTCTAAAGAAGTAGATGTTGAGTCTCCTATCATTGATGAGGAAATTTTGGAAGAGATTTATAGAATTGTAGAACCTTAATCATTGAATGATCAAATAATCTCTCTTCCCTGTTATCCAATTCCATCCTCAATTACGTTGGGTGATGAATCTTTTCATGATGTTGATAGTAGTTTAGAAGAAAATTTTCACTTTAGCTCCAGTTTCTCTGATTTTGTACAGCACATTATTGATTCCCCTCTTGAGACTACTATTCAATACTCACCCATAATCACCTTTAAATTTGATTCTGTTAATGTTGAAGTTGAGAAAGATAGCATTGAGGACAATGTCACACCCTTTGAATCACTTAATTCATTGATGTCCCTATAACGACCCATACATTACATACATTGTTAATACTTCAAAATTGAATTACACTTACTACAACATATAACAAGACCATGAAAGGATCGTATAGGTATAGTTTCTTTAGAAACTGGGAAACATAAACAACTGGTTCATAAATCATCTACGTTGTCTCCCATTTATTTCATCATATCTAGAGTCCCTTTTTGGCATATCCTACTTAATATCCTTCTTCCTGGCCTAGGGAAAATAAAACATACAAAAGGGTGATCTCAAATGCTCAGTAAGGGTAAACAAAAGAAATATCAAACATATCATATTTATAAGAACATAAGATTTTGAAAATATTATCCTACAAAAGAGATCATAACATGGGATAAATCATAGAAGTGAAAAGTAATTCCAATAATCATAACATAAAACATGAAGCTTTGTGTCATACACACAAAATCATAGAAAATCATTTCTTAGTAGTCAAGACTCATTGTCAAGATTATCTTAGCGGACAAAGTCCTTTTCTGAACCGAGTTCAATCCTCGTTTCAGTCCTGTTTCACTGACCCGGATTAACCTATCATTCCAGTCATGTCTATCTCATGAGATATAAATCTTTACCCAATGCATTGGAGGGAGATATAGGTCTCACCCATCTCATAATGAAACCATTCTTATGTGTGCCACAAAATCATAAATCATACATCATAGCATGACCCATGTAATAAAAATGGGATTCTTAAACATCATGTCATCATAACATAACCCATATAAGATAAAAGAACACCATAAAATTAATTCCATCATAAAACAATCAAATAAATGTAAAAATAGGTATAGAAACATGACCCTATTTTATCTTAGATGTAAAATAACTTTGATAAAACACTTGAACTCCTTTCTTAGGGAAAATATCCTTTCTACTTCAAAAAGATTTTTCCTTTCTTAACATGTCATAAAATTTTAAATTTAAAGAAGTTGATTAAAAATAAAATTGAAAATTTGTAAAGGAAGCTTCTTCTAAATAATGTTCTAAAAATCCATTCATGCCATATAAGTTAAAAAAACATTCTTCTCATACTTTGGTCAGAAAAGTCAAAAAGTACCTCGTACGAAAAACGATAAAAGATTCCTTTCATATCTTTTATGAAAAACTCACCGAAGGGTAAAATTGGATTTAAAAAATTGTAGGTTGATGGAAATAATATTACATATTGAGGAAACATGGATGTGGATGATAAATATTCCCCAATAAATTCTAAAGTATAAAAAATCTCGGATAAAAATGAGATTGTGAGTTTTTCCCTTACCTTAGGTCTGATTTTCTTTGTAAGTGTCTGAACCTCCTGTATAATGATTTAAATAGTGTCATTGACTTATTCCAGAATCATTATCATTTTTATGATATCATATATGGTCATATTCTTAGCTTCTTATTAGTAATATTTCATTGTTACTTGTTATTCGGGTGTTTGTTGTTTTTTGTTCTTATGCGTGTTTTGTCAAACAAATTCTTATTATTCTTTTTAGGTTATAGATACCTCATTTCCAGAATGGTATTAGTTTAATACATATCATATTTATTCACTCAATTCATTTATATAATCATTATGCAATGAAAATCATGTAGAACGAGTCGCATCACATCGTGGAGACGGTATTCCGTACGTACGCACAAGCGATGATATCGTTCCCAAGATCATGGAATTGTATTGGAGTGTATGTATACTATTTCAGAATCAATATCACTTTAAAATAATCATATATAGTTATTATTTACACCATTATACCCATCCAAGTAAGGTGGTGGTGGAAAATATATTACACCATGGCGTGGAGACGGTATTCCGTACACACGCACGCGCGGTGATTTCGTTTTCCGTAGGATGGATAGATGGTGAAATAGGGTTGTTTCATACTTATAATAACATATCAGTATATGAGTGATACTGATGTTGTTACTTCATAATGAAACAACTCAAGAAGAATAAGTGGAAGAAGAAATAAAGTTGAAAGAATCGGTAACGGACATTACCTCTTCTTTGAAGTACCTCTTTGATACCTCCTTTTAGGGCACTAAAATTAGTCTTTTAAGAAGACCAGGACCTCTAGTATGTTTCTAGGGAAGTGTAGAAGAGAATTTTGTAGGGGTTTGCCGAGCATTAAGGCTCAAAGTGGTGTGAGGAAGAGAGGGCGGAGGTGCCTTTTTATAAGGGAGGAGAGGGGCACCTTTGGAAAAACAAAAAATATTGTTTTATTATAAAGAAATATTCAGTTTTTAATAGCTCCAAATTGATTTATTTAGAATCTAAGGTTGGGATGGGTCGTAATACTCTCATCCAATATAATTTAGACAAGTTTAGGTATCTATTTTAACCATATCTTTTAGATTTAACTTTAAGTTAAATAATTTTACTTTTACCGTGTCTTCTTGTTTTCTTGCAATATAAGGTTAATAAACTTACTATAACAAGCAAAACAAACCCCAAGTTGTTTACTATTAATATATAAAACTTTATCTAAGTCATTTGGGTGAACATTAGATTTTTAGGAATAAAATAACAATTAATAATATAATATTTGTTTTAAAAACTATTTTATGTCAATTTTGACACTATTTGGTAACTGATTTTTGTGAAAATCATAAAAGAATTATTAGTTCAAAAAAGTTAATTAAATCAATACTAAAATGTCATATTAAACTATAAAATTATTTTTATTCATAAAAAGTCTCAAAAATACATATATTTGGGTATTTATAACATAAATTATTTCAATATTTCATTAATAAGATAATTACTGCATCATCATTGTGTCATAAATAAATTAAATTATTTAATGTCTAAAAATTACAAATAAAATACCATTATGTAGGAAATATTTTTATATTTCTAATTAATATTTATAGTCTAATTTATCTTATGTATAACCCTATATTAAAAATTATTTAGTTATTGAACTTTGATTTTAACTATTTTAACCCTTCTTTAAATAAATTAATAATAAATGTCCTAATCTAATCCTAGTGGGCCTAAATGGTCATATTTTATTCCTAAGTTTGTTTTTGGTCGAATTACACTTATCCAATAGAATTAGGACATGTTTTAGGGTAATAATAATATCATTTTTACCCTTAATTACCCTATTTACTTTTAACCGTGGTAAATAAAAGTAAAAAGTTACTATTCACCAAAAATTATTTTCATCTCATTGAACTACATTTTACTTACTGACATCAACCGTGTCTCTTGGATTTTTTAAATTCTACTCACAGAAGCGGTAAAATTATGTTTTATGTAAATTTTCAAATTCTCCTAGGAGGTGGGTAAAAGACGGTGAAAAGTTCAATAAAATTTTTATATATCTAAAATTATTATAAAATGACTCCAATAAATTGAACTGAACTTATATAGGTATTATGTATCAATTTTGACATAAAATAAATTTAAATAAAATAAATAATTATTTAAATAAAATTCGGTTTTTAAATAGTAACCTAGTGTTTTCAATATTCATCAAAAATTGAAAGTTTTCAGAAAAATACCAAAATTTCACCCTAGGCTAATTTTGATATTACAAATCCGAAAATGAAGTCCATTTTGAAAAATAAAATTTAAAAAATTTCAAAAAGTGGGTATTACTATTCATAACGGCTAGTTATAATAATATTTTAATAGCATATTGATGTTTTTTGAAACTCGGTATTGCGTACGACGCAAGCTATCAAGGAAGGTCGTGATTGCGTGTAAAGCAAGCCAAGATAGTATTGTGTGTAGTGAAAGATTCCTTTGATGATTTATATAACATAAAAACAAAATATTTCTAAAAAAAGTCTCAGGTGTTACATTCTACCGACATTAAAATTAATTTTTCCCTCGAAATTCGTCACTTTGTAACAAACAGATGAGGATACCTCTCCCTCATTATATCCTCGAGCTCCCATGTAGCTTCTTCTAATTGGTGGTTGCTCTAAAAAACTTTCACCAAGCGAGTGGTTTTGTTCCGTAGGACTTTTTTGCTACGATCCAGAATCTCTATCGACTGTTCTTCATAAGAAAGATCTTGCTCCAGCGGTACAACTTCTGAGCTGAGTACATGTGAAGGATCGGGTATGTACTTTCTCAGGAGAGATAAATGGAACACATCGTGAACTTGGGAGAGATTCGGTGGAAGCACCAATCGGTAAGATACCTTCCCAACACGATCCAGAATTTCGAAAGGACCGATATACCTAGGGCTCAGCTTTCCCTTCTTTCCAAATCTCATGACCATTTTCCAGGGAGATATTCATAAGAACACTTTATCACCGACTTCAAACTCTAAGTCTTTTCTTTGGTTGTCAGCATAACTTTTTTGTCGACTCTGGGCTGCTCTTATGTGTTGTTGAATAGATCTGACTTTTTCTGCCATCTCATCAACAAGATCAGGTCCTAATAGCTTTCTTTCCCCAACTTCATCCCAGCAAGTTGGAGTCCTGCATTTCTTTCCATAGAGAGCTTCATAAGGGGCCATCTAAATGCTGGAGTGAAAGCTATTATTATAAGAAAAATCCACTAAAGGTAGGTGTTGATCCCAACCACCTTTGAAATCCATAGAGAAAGCTCTAAACATATCTTCTAGAGTTTGAATTGTCCCCTCAGACTGACCGTTTGTCTGAGGAAGATAAACAGTATTGAAACTCAACTCTGTATCCAGATTATGAAGAAGACTTCGCCAGAACTTCGAGGTAAATCTCGGATCCCGATCAGATATAATGGAAAGTGGTACTCCATGCAATCTTACAACTTCCTTTACATATATCCTCGCAAGCTAATCTAGAGATAAATCCTCTATAATATCAATAAAGTGTGTAGACTTTGTAAGACGATCAACTATGACCGAGATAGCATTATTTCCTTTGGATGTTTTAGGAAGTCCAGTGACAAAGTCCATAGTGATTTTTTCCCATTTCCATTCTGGTATGGGTAATGGTTGTAACATCCCCTTATACTTCTGTCTCTCATCTTTAACTTGCTGACAAACCAAGCATCTAGAGACATATTCAGCAACATCTCTTTTCATGCCATCCCACCAGAAGTACTCTTTCAGGTCCTTATACATCTTCGTGCCTCCAGGATGAATAGAGAATGAAGAACTATGAGCCTCATCCAGCAGCTCCTTCTTTAATTCAGGGATGGGAGGAACACAAACCCGATTCCTGAACTTTATTATCCCATCACAATCAAGGCTGAATTCTAGAACATTTCTCACCTTATTTTGTAACTCTACATCTTCTTTTTGTGCCTCTTTAATATTCACATGTATAGATGATTGAACATTCATTTGAGAAAGATACGATTTTTCCCCTTTCATTATAATTCCAAGATCCTTCCTTTGTAAATCCAAAAGTATTGGATCTTTGGTGATCCTCATCATGGATAAGCTAGCATGGTCCTGTCGACTTAATACATCTGCCACCTTGTTTCTTTCCCAGGGTGGTAATGAATTGAGCAGTGGTAATCCTTAATCGGAACCAACCATCTTCTTTGACGCATATTCAGCTCCTTTTGTGTTAAAATATACTTTAAACTTTTATGATCAGTATAAATAACACACCTTTCTCTATAAAGATAATGTCTCCAAATCTTTAATGAAAATATTACCGCAGCTAACTCCAAATCATGAGTTGGGTAATTTTTCTAAGGGATTTTCAACTGTCGTGAGGCATAAGCTATCACCATATCATTTTGCATGAGAACAGACCCCAATCCCTTCTTGGGTGAATCACTGTAGATCACAAACCTTTCTCTACTATAAGGAAGTGTGAGCACAGGTGCACTGGATAACCTTCTTTTCAACTCCTTGAAATTATCATCACATTCCTCCGTCCACACGAACTTAACTCCTTTTCGAGTCAACCTGGTGAGTGGATTAGATAATCGTGAAAAATCTTTCAAAAAACGTCGATAATATCCAGCCAAACCAAGAAAACTTCGGATCTCAGTTAATATTGTTGGTCTCGACCATATTTTGATAACCTCTCTTTTTGTTGGATCCACAGATATCCACTCTTTTGAGATTATATGACCCAAAAATGAAACTTTTTGAAGCCAAAATTCTCACTTGGTAAATTTGGCATAAATCTTCTCCTTTATTAGGGTCTTCAATATAATTCTCAAGTGATCTTCATGTTCTTCCTTGCTCTTTGAATAGACAAGAATATCATCTATAAAGACTACCAAAAACTGATCAAGATAGTCTCTAAAGACTCTATTCATCATATCCATGAAGATAGCAGGGGAATTAGTAAGACCAAATGGCATCACTATAAATTCATAGTGTCCATACCTTATACGGAAATTTGTCTTTAGTATATCCTCTCTTTTGACCCTTAATTGATGATACCCTGAACGAAGATCAATCTTGGAAAGGTATTGAGCTCCGTGTAGTTGGTCAAATAAGTCATCAATGCGCGGGAGAGGATATTTGTTCTTGATAGTGATCTTGTTAAGTTCTCGATAATCAATGCAGAGTCTCATTGATCCATCTTTCTTCTTAACAAATAGAACAGGTGCTCCCCAAGGTGACGCGCTAGGGCGTATGAATCCTTTATCAAGATTCTCTTGGAGTTGCTTCTTCAATTACTTCAACTCAATTGGGGCCATTCTATAAGGTGTCTTTGAAATAGGAAAAGCACCTGGTACGAGTTCTATTGAAAACTAAACTTCACGATTTGGTGGTAGACCCGACAATTCCTCTAGAAAAACATCATCAAACTCCCGTACAATGGGAATATTCTTAATCGTGAGTTTCTCACCAACAATTTGAGATAAATAAACCTCATTTAGTGGAATCAATACCCATAAGATGGATGAAATTTCCAATGGAAGGTTATGTTCATCCTTGCATCGATAGACGATTATAGATTGATCTGGAATATGAAATGTGACTTCCCTTCTTTGGAAATTGATATGATCTCCATATAGAGAAAGCCAATCCATGCCAAGAATCACATCAAATTTCACTATAGGAAGGATCACAAGATTTGCAAGAAGCACTTTCCCACAAACTTCAATCGAAGAATAATTATAAACTTTTGGTGCGACTATTGTGCCATTAGGGGTTGTCACAGCTAACTCAACATCTAATTGTTGAGGTAATACGGTGATAACCTTAGAAAATTATTCATAAATAAAAGAGTGGGTGGATCCATAATCAAATAAAACATTTTCTAATTTAGAGTGGATGGTAAGTGTATATTTCACCACTTCGTTATCGTACTCCACATCGCTGGTAGAAATTACATGTGACCATCCTTTGCCTTTATCCTTAAGAGTTTGTTGGCGTCGATCATCATCAACAACCCTTGGATTAGGGCATTGATTGGCATAATGCCCCATTTCCTTGCACTTGTAACATTGAAGTGTAAGAGGTGCACTCTGTGTAGCCTTTTCTTTGTTCGCATCTCTAGACATCTTCTTCCCATTATTGCGACATTCAAATGCCTGATGACCTTCCTTTCCATATTTGAAACATTTACTTGTCCCTTTAAGAAAACTCCCTCCATGTTTCTTTCCACACTTTGAGCATAAGGGAAAACTCATCTTCTTTTCAGTGTTCTCTTTATGTTTTCATTTGAATTTCATTTTCCTCTTCTTATCAAACCCATATGACTGATGGGTTACTCTAATATCCATCTCAACCTTGAGAGCACATCGAACGATTTATTCATAACTATTGAAGTCTCTTATGGATAACGCCCTTAGAAGACTTTGTTTTAAGACACTAAAGAATTGATCCATCTTACTCTCAGGTTGGATAATAATACCAGAAGCGTACCATGCAAGTCTTGTAAAATTTGCTTCATAGGTACCAACAGATTCATCATCCTTTTGATTCAGTTCAAGAAACTCCTTCTCCATCTTTGTTCGAAGAATACGAGGGAATTACTTATTGAAAAATAAGTTCTTGAACTCGTCCCATTCCATGGACTCAATTTCATCCCTTTGCCTCGTATTCTTAATAAGATTCCACCATTGATCAGGATCACCCTCTAAACGATATACTGCTAAGATGACTTTATCATGTTCAGAACATTGAAGAACTGAAAATATATTTTCAGAAGTACTGATCCATTGTTCAGAAACTAATGGATCAGAAGACCCACAGATGAAGGTGGACGTTGCCTCATGAAGGATTAAACAGAATTTTCTCCTTATTTTTCTCATTTAGAAGTCCTACATGATTCATTGCTTGAGAAAGTTGTGTGATCATGGCTACAATATTTTCCATTCCAACTCCCATAACGTTTGGTTTCTTAGGGGGACAATCATTGCATTTCCCGTCACATTCTGTATTAACACGGTTTCTTCGGGTTCCATCCATTGACTAAAACCAAGAAGAATAGTGTGAGCAACACTACTTAGAATAGGAAAACCACATAATCAAGAATAAAATTTCACACTTAAGGTCTTATCATAGGTTGTTCATGGCCATTTTTAAAACACTAAGATCATGTTCTATGCTTAGACTTATCCTTAGGGTTCTTAATAAGGCTTTCACATCCTAGTTTCCAAAGGTTGACAATACCCTCCCTCTGATACCAACTATAACGACCCATACTTTACATAAATTGTTAATACTTCAAAATTGAAGTACACTTCTTACAACATATAACAAGACCATGAAAGGATCGTATAGGTATAATGTCTTTAGAAACTGGGAAACATAAACAACTGGTTCATCTATCATCTACGTTGTCTCCCATTTATTTCATCATATCTAAAGTCCCTTTTTGGAATATCCTACTTAATATCCTTCTTCTTGACCTGGGGAAAAGAAAACATAGAAAAGGGTGAGATCAAATGCTCAGTAAGGGTAAACAAAAGAAATATCAAACATATCATATTTATAAGAACATAACATTTTGAAAATCTTATCCTACAAAAGAGATCATGACATGGGATAAATCATAGAAGTGAAAAGTAATTCCAATAATCATAACTTAAAACATGAAGCTTTCTGGCATACACACATAATCATAGAAAATCATTATTTAGTAGTCAAGACTCATTGCCAAGACTATCTTAGCAGACAAAGTCCTTTTTTGAACCGAGTTCACTCCTCGTTTCAGTCCTGTTTCACTGAACCGGATTAACCTGCCATTCCATTCATGTATATCTCACGAGATATAAATCTTTACCCAATGCATTGGAGGGAGATATAGGTCCCACCCATCTCATAATGAAACCATTCTTATGTGTGCCACAAAATCATAAATCTTACATCATAGCATAACCCATGTAATAAAAATGGGATTCTTAAACATCTTGCCATCATAACATAGCCCATATAAGATAAAAGGACATCATAAAATTAATTACATCATAAAACAATAAAATTAATGTAAAAATATGGATAGAAACAGAACCCTACTTTATCTTAGATGGAAAATAATTTTGATAAAACACTTGAACTCCTTTCTTGAGGAAAATATCCTTTCTACTTGAAAAACATTTTTCCTTTATTAACATGTCATACAATTTTAAACTAAAAGAAGTTGATTAAAAATAAACTTGAAAAATTGTAATGTAAGCTTCTTGGAAATAATTTTCTAAAAATCCATTCATGATGTATAAGTTAAAAAAACATTCTTCTCGTACTTATAGCCGGAAAAGTCAAAAATTACCTCGTACAAAAAACAACAAAAGATTCATTTTATATCTTTTACTAAAAACTCACCGAAGGGTAAAATTTTATTTAAATAATTTTAGGTGGATGAAATAATATTACATATTGAGGAAACATGGATGTGGATGATAAATATTCCCCAGTAAATCCTGAATTATAAACAATCTCGGATAAAAATGAGATTGTGAGATTTTCCCTTAACTTATGTCTGATTTGCTTCGTAAGTGTCCAAACCTCTTGTATAATGATTTAAATAATGTCATTGAATTATTCCATAATCATACTCATTTTTATGATATCATATATGGTCACATTCTTAGCTTCTTATTAGTAATATTTCATTGTTACTTGTTATTCGGGTGTTTATTTCTTTTTGTTCTTATGTGTGTTTTGTCGAATAAATTATTATTCTTATTTTTAGGTTATAGATACTTCATTTACATAATTTTATTAGTGTAATACATATCATATTTATTCACTCAATTCATTTATATAATCATTATTAAATGAAAATCATGTAGAACAAGTCACATCACATCGTGGAGACGGTATTCCGTACGTACGCATGAGCGATGATATCGTTCCCATGATCGTGGAATTGTATTGGAGTGTATGTATACTATTTTAAAATCAATATCACTTTACAATAATCATATATAGTTATTATTTACACCATTATACCCATCCAAGTAAGGTGGTGGTAGAAAATAGATTACACCACGGCGTGGAGACGGTATTTTATACGTACGCACGTGCGGTGATTTTGTTTTCCGTAGGATGAATAGATGGTGCAATAGGGTTTTTTAATACTTATAATAACATATCAGTATATGAGTGACACTGATGTTATTACTTCATAATGAAACAACTCAAGAATAATAAGTGGAAGAATAAATAAAGTTGAAAGAATTGGTAACGGACATTGCCTCTTCTTTGAAGTGCCTCTTTGAGACTTCCTTTTAGGTCACTAAAATTTGTCTTTGAAGAAGACCAGGACCACTAGGATTTTTCTAGGGAAGTGGAGAAGAGAATTTGTTAGGGTTTAGCCGAGCTTTAAGGCTGAAAGTTGTGTGAGTAAGAGAGGGAGGAGTTCATTTTATAAGGGAGGATAGGGGCACCTTTGGAAAATCTAAAAATATTATTTTTATTATAAAGCCATATTCGGTTTTTAGTAGCTCCAAATTGATTTATTTAGAATAAAAGGTTGTGATGGGTAGAAATCCTCTCATATAATTGAATTTAGACAAGTTTAGGTATCTATTTTAACCTTATCTTTTAGATTTAACTTTAAGTTAAATAATTTTACTTTTACCGTGCCTTCTTGTTTTCTTACACTATAAAGTTAATAAACTTACTATAACAAGCCAAAAGAACACGAATTTGTTTAATATTAATATATAAAACCTTATCTAAGTCATTTCGCCGAACCTTAGATTTTTAGGAATAAAATAACAATTAATAATATAATATTTGTTTTAAAAACTATTTTATGTCAATTTTGACACTATTTGGTAATTGATTTTTTTGAAAATCATAACAGAATGATTAGTTCAAAAAAATCTCGTTAACTCAATACTAACATGTCATATTAACCTATAAAATTATTTTAATTCATAAAAAGTCACAAATTGCATTTATTTGGGTATTTATAACATCAATTGTGTCAATATTTCATTAATAAGATAATTACTCCATCATCATTGTGTCATAACTAAATTACATTATTTAATGTCTAAAAATTACAAATAAAATACCATTATATAGAAAATAGTTTTATATTTCTAATGAATATTTATAGTCGAATTTATCTTATGTATAACCCTATATTAGAAATTATTTAGTTATTAAAATTTGATTTTAACTATTTTAACCCTTCTTTAAATAAATTAATAATAAATGCCCTAATCTAATCCAAGTTGGCCTAAATGCTCATATTTTATTCCTAAGGTTGTTTTTGGTCGAATTACACTTATCCAATAGAATTATTACATGTGTTAGGGTAATAATAATATCATTTTTACCCTTAATTACCCTATTTACTTTTAACCGTGGTAAATAAAAGTAAAAAAGTTACTATTCACCAAAAATTATTTTCATCTCATTGAACCACATTTTACTTACTGAAATCAACTGTGTCTCTCGGATTTTTGAAATTATACTCACAAAAGCGGTAAAATTATGTTTTATGTAAATTTTCAAATTCTCCTAGGAGGTGGGTAAAAGACGGTGAAAAGTTCAATAAACTTTACATATATCTAAAATTATTATAAAATGACTCCAATTAATTGTATTGAACTTGTATAGATATTATGTATCATTTTTGACCTAAAATAAATTTAAATAAAATGAATAATTATTTAAATAAAAAGTCGGTTTTTAAATAGTAACCCAGTGTTTTCACTATTCATCAAAAATTGAAAGTTTTCAGAAAAATACAAAAATTTCACCCTAGGCTTATTTCGATATTCCAAATCCAAAAATGAATTCCATTTTGAAAAATAAAATTTACAAAATTTCAAAAAGTGGGTATTACTATTCATAACGGTTAGTTTTAATAATATTTTAATAGCATATCGATGTTTAGTGAAACTCAGTTTTGCGTACGACGCAAGCTATAGAGGAAGGTCATAATTGCGTGTAAAGAAAGCCAAGATAGTATTGTGTGTAGTGAAAGATTATTTTGATGATTTATATAACATAAAAACAAAATATTTCTCAAAAAAGTCTCGGGTGTTACATTTCCTTCATAATAATGTCATTTGTGAAAAATCTAAATATAATATATAAGTGGACATCACTATTCTCGCAACTATTAAAGGGTGTTTCTTGGGGGGTTTTACTGGCTATGAGTGTTAATTTTAGTTTTCATAAGTTTTGATGCCCACAAATTTCATATCTTTGTTGAAAAAAATTGTTCCAAGAATACATGGGGGTTCCTATTAAGGAAACCACATCCACCTAGTGACTATGGTTAGTTGCTAGGTGAGTCCGGCTGGGGACTATAAACCTAGCACTACATGGGATGCAACCAATGTTCTTCCTTCTGTTTTCAATAAAACACAAAAACAAATTGTACTTAGATAAAGTCTAATTGAAGACTTTAAACTCAGTACTTCATGGGAGTCAACCCATGTTCATTCTTTGTTTTCACTTTTTCACTATTTGGTGTTGAATAAAGTTCTTTTCTGCTAACTTATTATTGATATGACTCTATTGTAAATTTCTATCTCTTTCTTCTTGTCTTGTGTTTTAGGATGTTTTTGCATCAATAAATAAGTGTAATTCCCATGCTGGAGGTGTAAAGGCATCATTGCTTCATGGGAGATTTCTCCCTTTATTTTTGCATTAATTTTCTAATCCTATTTACTTAAAAAAATTACTTTATGTGTTGCTGCATTTAAAAGATTATGCTTGTATTACAAAATATGCTACATGCTTTCTTGAAGTATCTGCATGTCTAAGCATACTAAAAGGTTACTGTTGCATGTCACTTTGTTTTAATAAAAAACTTTTGTGTACTTCACTGTTGAAAACTGAATTTCATTGCTATTAAAATATTCTCACTACTTGAAACTAAGTGTGGGGGGTACATACAGGCAAAGAAATTTTGTATTGAATCTGATTTGGTTTGGATTGTTTTATCATTCATTCTTTTTCTCTGTTGAACAACCAATTTAACTCTACACCCACAAGTTACAAGCCATGTTTGAACTTTAATGGAAACTCTATGACATTGGACTTAAATGATAATGCATGTACTTGATTTAGAACTTATTTTTAAGTTATTAATTATGGAAAACAATATTTTTTAACTTTAAAGAGACCCTTTATACATTTCATCAATCAATTAAATTGGAAAACAAAAATCAACATTAACTGTTAAATTGTTCTTCTTCATGTTTAGAAGTCAACTTTGGGGAAAAGTTGGGTTTTAAGTGTGGGGGAGGGATCCATTATTGACTATGCCAAACTTTTTTTATTGAAATTCAATCAATACCCACTGCAACTTCAATGTTTTTATAAAAAATGGGTAAACATTTTCAAAATTCTTTAAGTGATTTTAGGTTGTACATTGTTTCTCAAATGGGTCGTGCCTTAGGCTGATGTTTGATTAGTATTTAATAACTACTTTGAATCTGAAATTATTGAGGTTGGATGATTACTGAGTTAATCTACATAGTGATTTTATGAAATTTTGGTTTAGGTACTACTTCTGAGAGTGATTTTAGTAACCTTTTAGTGGATTTATCATCATAATATCTGGAACTAGAAGTTTGATCCTGGTCCTAGGGAGCTCATTTTTTTATTAATTATTAAAATCAATTATTTTATTGATCCAACATATATGATTTTTGATATAAATATTTTTAAATTGGAGTAGTCTGGGCATGTGGGATCCTATGGTGTATCTCTTAGACCCTAGATGATTGGTGCTTTTCTGTTTACTATAAGCCCTCTTTACACCTTGCATAAGTGCATTAAACAGTTCTTAGAACATGGATACACGGCTAAGGAAAAATTAAATAAACTATCTAGGGTCAAAAATGAGTTCATTAAGGTGAGGGGAATGATGAACGCCGGACGAAAAAGGGTTCAATGGGTTTATATGGGAGTCATTTAGGTTGTATCATTAAGTTGATTCACAAAAAAATAAAAAATAAAATGATTAATTATTATGGGTACCTAGGATTGAGTCATTGTACAAAGTTATTACTGTTAAGTTCTTAATTCCACTGACTTTTAGCTTTGTGTCACTCTTGGACTTAGAACATGATCTTGCTTTGAAATGAGTCACTAAGTAGTATCACATATGAGGCAGGACACTTTTTTATAGTTGATTCATTTCCTTCTTGATTACCCTTTGAGTATTTATTCTATGCTAGAATTGATTTGAAAATATCTTTTCAAAAGCCTATTTTCATGTTTTGTCCTTTATTCTTAAGTGTTGGACATGTTACAGTTTGAGCTGAATCATTAATACTACAATCTATTTTTCAAAGATAACAAAGCATGAGATTGTTTGAGGACAAACAATGCTTAAGTGTGGGGTAATTTGATGTGGCCTTGTTTTAAAAAAAATCCATGTCATTTTTACTGAATTTTTAATGATTTAATTAATTATTTAAGCACTTTTTACTAAATAAATATACTTTTTTATTTTCATTATAAAATTTTTTAATTGATCAAATTTTATAATTTGTTATGTAATTTTAGTCTTTTAAATAGTTAATTTTTATTTATTAATTTTTATTCTCACACATATTATTATTTTGATTAGTTATATTTATTCTGCTCACTACTTAACAATTTGTTTATTTTGTTAATTAATCATTTAATCATCTTATTTGTGTAGTAATTAATTTAGTTTTTTAATTTAAAACCATACCCTTTAAATTTAATTTATTAAAACAAATTAACATTATTTATTAACTAGTTTAATTATTATGTTTATTAGATAAGTAAACAATTTAGTTAAATTTTAATAAAATAATGTGTTCTTAATTTTATGTTTTCATTTTGTCATTTAATTAATTAACTTATTTGGTCAAAATATTTAGATAATTTTAATTATTTTAACTTCATGTTCATGGTTAATTTGTTTATATGTTTTTTTCATTTATTTAGATATTTAATTAATTAATATTAATATTTATTTTATTATTTAATAATTCAGTCACTGATATTTTTATTTTTTTTAATAATTTAGTTACTTTTTAAATTAAATTAATTATTTAGTTTTAAGAGTTTAGTTAATTTTTTTAATTAATTAATGTTTTATTCATTTTATTATCTGTTTAATATTAATTTTTTATTTTTTTCAGTTCAATTTGTTTTATCAGTTAGTCGATTCACTGATAATCTCCTAAAAATCGGTATCATCGATGGGTTACGATTCTGGCACCGATGTTACGACGCACTGATGTCGCGACACACTGATCCCCTCGAGTCACTGATCCTTTTTCTTTCAACTCACCAATAATTTTCTTATTTTAATCATTTTTATGATCACATCGGTGTCTTATGTTATTTTAAACTATTGGTGACTCGTCTTTTATTTTAACTATTGGTGTCTTCATTTATTTTCTTCTTCTAATTGTCTCTCACCTCGCACTGATACTGCATCACTCTGTTTTTTTAACTATCGATGAGACGACTCACTGATCACTTTGAAACGTTTTTGGTTTCTCATACGCATCGGCTTTGGTCTCTTGATTTAAACTTATAGTGATTCATTTTTTTTATTATTAGTGATTCAATGACTCACAGTTCATTTCCTTTCATCAGTTTCTCGCCACATGAATTACTTTGTTTTTTTTCTATCAGTGACTATTTTTTTAGCTATCAGTGAGACAACTCGACTCACCAATAACAATTCCACTCCCTCTCATCTATCGGTTTTATAAATCTCATACCATTTCCAATATCCACTTCATCTATTGATCCTCATTGGTCTCTCATCCTTCCTAACGATATTCTTGCAACTCAGTGATACCCCAATTCTCTATCGGTCTCACATCTTCACCATAGTATATGACGATTCATTCCCATATTTCAGAATAGACCTCCAACGTATTAAACCTAATCTAACTTCACCAGTTTGACACAAACCCAAACCATGAGTTATTTCAACAAAAAGTTGTTACTGAAAAAAAAACCTTTTTCGCACATCTGATTCACTTGAATTCCATTACGCAGATCTGTGAATCATTACTACCCTAGTTGTTATGGATTTTTAAGCCAGATATTAAAGGTAGGAGTTGGTTTCTTCTAGAATAGGAAGTCGCGAGCCAAGGCTAAGTCAGGTGTTGTGCTAATATATGTTGTATGGATTGGTGTTGGGCAGTTCCGATATGTTTCTCCAACCCGAAGAAGCGCTGGAGGAGGACTGAGCTGTAGGATCCGAGCTCCATTTCATCTGAAGTCAATCTAACTCTGCTGAACAACCCTAGATGTGAACCGGGGTGAGGGGTTCATGGCTACTGTCAACCATGGTGGATGAGTTCCACTGCTATTGAACTGCACTGCCATAGATGCAGCCACGAGGAGGATCCACATAAGGGAGACAGTGCACCTAACATTGTTGAGGACCTGGGCCACCGCCGCACTAGGGAGGAGTCGACCACGAGCTGTCGTAGCTGATGCGTGATGAAGATGAGCATTGTAGTGGAACTCCTTCCAGAAGTTACTGAAGAAGACAGATTCCCCCCCTACGGTTGTGGCGAATTGGGGGGGAGAAGAAGTTCATTAAAAATAAAATAAAAAAATTAATTAATTAAAATTAAAATAAAATAAAAACATTAACTTTAAAAAATAA
Organism: Viscum album; assembly: GCA_963277665.1. Taxonomy (NCBI): domain Eukaryota; kingdom Viridiplantae; phylum Streptophyta; class Magnoliopsida; order Santalales; family Viscaceae; genus Viscum; species Viscum album. The sequence continues at coordinate 1,061,274,043 of OY728125.1, forward strand.
CTAAATTAAAATATTAAATAAATAATAGTTATAAGATAATTAATAAAATAGAATGTCTAATTTAATTAAGTTAAATAAAACTTTATTTAACTAGATTAATTAATACTCTAAATTTAATTTGAATAAAATATTATTTAATGTTACATATTAAATAAATATTTAATAATAAAATATATAAAATAACATACTTAATTATAATTTATAATAAATTAAACTAACTATGTTAAAATAGTAAATAATTTAATTTTCTTAAATAATAATAAACTTTATAATTAAAATTAACAACTTTAATTAATAAAAATCAGTAATTTTATAAATAATAACATTATTAATTATTTTAAAAGTATTTTTAAAATATTAATGTCTTAATTTATAAATATTTATCTATTTATTACCTTCTTGCTTTAACTTTTTCTTTTTTTCTTCTTGTGCAGGTTCATTAAAGATATGTAAAAGGTCCAAGAACATTCAACTAACACACCCAAGTTAGTTACAAGAGTAAAGTTTTTGTGACGCGTTAGTCATGAAAAAATGCACATTTTTGGTGCATAAGTGAAGGACACTTGAAGTCTATGAAAAATAAGGCATGACATGCAGCAGATGATAGTAGTTTTTAAGTCAAAGTGTAACAAACTCTGAGGAGGACTCTCATTCTGATTCAAGTCCACACTTTTTGAGATAAAGGACTCTGAGGAGCAGCACTGGAGATGAGATAGAGGCCAAGGAGCCTGAGAGAATAACAGTATTTGGGGATTTCTTCTTCCCTATATCCTTAATTTTTGTTCTTTGTTCTTGTATGTTTTTCACTGCTTTAATCAATATGATAAAAAGATGAATTGTATTAGCTTGAGAATTCGATTTTTCTTGTTAATCTTTCAAACATATTCATTCACTCTACATTTTTCAGAATCATAATCAATTGGTGAGATTGATTAAGGATTATCTATTTAGTTGTTTCACACCTCAAATGTTTTCTAAATTCATAAATTCAAGATCAAATGGAGAGGTAGTTCTTGAATACATTTATTAAAGAGTTAATGTCTTTAACTTTGAAAATTTACGGCAAGTTTATTTTCCAAGTGTTATCCTTTTCAAACTATCAAGCAGGTCGTCTAATTTTGGAGGGTTGAGCTTCTAAAGTTAGTCTTCTGTGTGTTAAGTTTCTTGGTGAGGGATACTTTCCACCTTTTTCTTGAGGTATGATTCAATAAAGAGTAGTGGTGAAGTGATCCTTTAAACGGGTAGTTTGGAATTCTTGAGTATTACATTTGAACTGCCCCTTCTACCTTGTTGCCTTATTTTAGTATTTGTTCTCTTATGCTAGTTTTACTGTAGTTTTTAGTTCATCAGTGCTTTAGTATATGATTAGTCTCTTTGTTAACAGTGTTTTCTTTATTTCTTTCATAAAAACAAAATACAAAAGAAATTAAAAGTGTTAAATATATAAACAATGTTCATTTCCTCCACTACTGACAATAGTGGAGTATATTTTGATTTAAACATTATAGAACTCACCTACCTTCCCTTGGGATCGACCCTGCACCACTATAAAAGTGTAGGTTTATAAATTATATTTTGAGTGTTGTAACGACCTCCAACCATATCACACATCATCTCCATATGTCCCAGTTTCTTGCACAATGAATAGAATTCACATTAGGACTCAAAAATATATGACTGCTTATAATGAAATTTATTTATAAAAGAAATCCAAAAGGAATAAACCCTTGACTTTGATAAATCAACTTCAAAACAAATATAGGGTGATATTGGATGACACACATCATGCATCCTATAATATGAAAAAAGATAACGCCCAACAAGATTCCCTAACATACATAGTATAGAGGGATTCTAAAATGGTGTTTGGAGTTTAGGGAGTCCTACCCAAATCACCGTAGTCAAAGAATCATGCTTCATTTGGAAATCATAAAACTATTTGAATAGGAAAAAATGAGATCCATTGCAGCTGTGATAAGTATTCAACCAAGATATAATCAAATCCTCTTCTAAATAAAATCTAATCATGATATTATTGGATTCAAGATGCCCCACAGTAGTGCGATTATGCAAACCCCATGATCCAAAAATATATCGATCAAAAGAATCCACAGATGGTTGTTGTTTCTAAAATCTAGCAATCAAGGTCAGATTCAACAAATCAGATGCATCATAGAATTCAAGAGATGAGATTGATAATTGAATAGAACCATTAAACCATTCAGGAACCTTCGGGTTAAGTGAAACTATAGGGAAAGAGGGGATGTAATTGGGATTTGAAATAGGATAGAAGGGAGAAGAGCAATTATCCTGGAGAGATGGCAAGGTGCCCTCCCCTAGTGGGGGGAGAGGGTCCAATGCAATTGACATCGGTTGCTAGGTCATGACGAAAGAAAATAAGGATAGCCAACTGAGAGTATTTAAAATGTGTTATATGGATAACAAGGTATAGGTGGGCACTATACCACACTTACCATGGGCCCAATCCACCACCTATGCAAACGTGTTATATGGGTAATGAGGTATTCGTAGCTACCACACCATCCTTATTCTATGCCCAACCCACCTCATTCCCCAAGATAATTTTGAGTGAGGTAAGAATCGAACCTAATCTAGTTATGTTTCCAAGGAGTGACCACCATACATAGTACCATTAATCCAACCCCAATCAGAAAATAAATAAATAGATATTCTAAAAATCTATTTAAACAATATATAATGATTTTTTACATTATAAATATATATATATCTATGTGTTTGTATTAATAAATGAATATATAATTATATTTTATTCTAGTATATGTAAATGAATATAATATATAATATATCTAAATAAATATAAGTATATATATATAGCACACACACATTCATATATTTTACAAATTTATTTAAAAATAATTATATAAATATATAAATAAATAATATATATGTAAATATATATATATATATATATATAGAAATATCCTTAAAGAGACAACAAAACAATATGGTGTAGTGGTAAAGGTGTTCCATCTTCAAAGGAGATATGTAGGGTTTCAATCCTGGCAAGCATAAAAGGCTAGAAATTCTCAAAGTTCTCTTAAAGGGGTGGTGGGTGAAAATCATTGATAAAGGGGGTGGATCTTTGTTAAAGGGTTCATGGAAGCATTGATAAAAGGTTTGGGCTCATAGAGGTCTGAAAAAATATAATTTTAACCCTATAATAGTACTTTTGTTTGCACTGATAAAGGGGTCTTTATTATCACTAAAAAAATTATTAAATGGTTTCATTAGAAATGATAAGAATTGTTGTTAAAGTGGACCTTTAATAGTGGTTTTTTAGTATTATTAAAGGATCCCTTTAACATCACTTCTTGTGAGTGTTTTTAAAGTCTTCCCTTTAACATCACTTGTGTTGAAAATACTTTATAAGTGTTATTAAAGTCCCTTTACTAGCACTATTAAAACCAAATTTTATAGTGGTATGATTTAACCATGATCAAAATAAATGGATTAGAACTATCGAACTGAATCTCTCCTAAAAAATCAAACTATTAACACCAGAAAATAAATATTTTAATAAGAAATTATTAATAAATGGGAATTTAAATGTTATAAGTTGATCATATATGATATTATAAGTATATACATGATTTTGGTATAGAATTATAATAAACCTAAATTTATTATACATGAGGTAAGTTCTATTTCAAATAAAGTAGAACTTGAGGTAAGGGATTTATCTTATAATCTAATTGTTTATCAAGATCGTTTATTATTAAGTTTCTAATGATATAATTTTATAACATATCTCTTGATAATCCCATGAATTTTATTCTCCTCTAATTATTTTTGAAGATTATAATTTTCCTCCAATTTTCCTCTCTTTAAGAACTCATGAAATCGAAAGAGTGGTTTTAAGGAAAACAGGATTTATTTCTCCCTTCGGTCGAGAATCCTTTTTATTTAATGTTCATGTTTTCTAAAAATGTTTTCAATAATTTTTTTAATATTATACTATGATTTTTTAAAGTCATTTTTACCAATGTTTTACTTTTTACAAAATGCTTCCAAAAAATACTTATAGAAGTTTTATGAAAGTGGTATTTTTACTTTTTATAAAAATGTAAAAGGAATATTTATTTTAACAAACATGGAATGAATATAATTTCACATTATATTTACGACTAAATTAATTTCAGTCCCTTTATATGTTTCCAAGGTTCTTTTCCAATAAAAATTTTTCCTTTATATTTGTTATTTTTTTGTTTAAATAGTTGATTTCAAAGTGATAAGGATATTTTTTTTCAAGAAACGATCTGAGTAATCTTGTTAAGTAACTTTAATCTATGATGACATTCTTTGATGTTACTAATGATTTAATGGGGATATGATCCAATTATACCATCCAATTTCATAATTTTTATGGATTATAATTATAAATATTTAAGTATGATTCTATGAAACCCATTTCGTTCCCATGGGTTTATTAAGTTATGAAACTTATTTCTTATCCATGGGTCATATTATGATAAAATGATAAAATATTTATGAAACCTGTTTCATTTTCATGAGTTATGATATGATAAACATTTCATGATCTTATGACACTAATATGTATGATTTTCATTATGTGATGGTTGATCCCATAATTATATATTCCTTAAATGCATTGGGTAAAGATAAGTACATCTGAGATAATGAGGACATGGATGAGGATTGAACCTGGTTTATTAAGGGACTTTTTCACATTTATATTCTTGTGTGTGAACCTTTAATGAGGATGAAATAATTTGGGGAGTGAACCCAATCCACTATGAATGTATTTGAAATGATCCTTAACTACTAAGGAAATGATTTTATATGCTTATGTGTATAAAAAACTTATTTTTTATGACAATATTATAATCTTGTAGATTATTTTATTCAATTCATCTATGATAAATATCTTATTAACTCCCAATATTTATTCCATGATTCAATATTATGATCTATGATATATCGGGTATTTTTTTCAAATGTTAAACTCATGTTATCATTCCATAATTATCATTTTATGATAAAGTGATCATTAATATCTCCCTTTTTACCCTTATCTAGAATATGAGATCCTCTATTCTTGTATTTCCTTTCCTCATGATTTGATGAAAGGAATTAACTTTGATATGTCTAAGAAGGGTTCTAGTTTAGAATAAATTAGTGGTAGATGATTTAGATCTCTTATAAACACATTTTTTATATATCCATGTTTCCAAAGACACTAAACCTTTATGATTTGATCATAGATCGTAATGTTATATAATAAATTTTCATCTATTAAATGTAATATCAATTTTTTAAAATTACAGGTCACTATAGTTAGTATTAGAGAAATTTTTACTTACATTTGGAAACTGTGATGAGAATTATTTAGTGAAAACCCACAGGATAATTTTATGTATAGGATAATTTCATAAGTTATAAAAAATAAAGGAATGTGTTTTTCCGAGAAAAACCCCTTTTGGATATTAAAAGTGGACATGGTTTTAGAACATATAAATATATGGTTAAAAATCTTGAAATTAGTTTATTGATTATATCTTAGCCATTATTATGGTTCATGGTGATTGTTCCCTTAATGTGCATCTGGTTTGACACTCCTACTATATATACTTGGGTTAATTCACATTTTTGATATAAACCATTATGAAGTATTTGAAAAAATGATTACCATGAATGGACTAGATTAAACAAAATTTTTCATTGATTGAAAACTATGAGTCACGATTTAGACATCCTATAAATGTTTTTTCATGATTATATGGTTTCCCACTATGATTAATTTTTCTCACACTAATTTTTTTAGTTTTATTCAATGGATTGAACCCAAAATAATCATGTTAATGCTGAATGTGATGGATGATTCAATTATTTTCCTCCTAGGAAACCAAATGTTAAGGTAGTTTGAATGAAAAATATTTTTTCTTATTTTTACACAACTTTATCAAGCTATGAATCATGATGAGCTTCTAAAGGATAAAATGAGGGAACAATTTATATTGATTACCTCATGCGGCAACAACCACTTTCATTTAGTGGGTCTTATGATCCATTAGTTTTAAAGAAATTGATCAATTCCACATAAAATATATTTTCCATTCTTTGGTGTCTGGAAAATAAAAAAATCAATTTTAGATTTTTATCATTTGGGAGGTGGAGTAGATCAATGGTGGGCTCTTGTTGAGAACATGAGTCAAAGGGGTGAAATTTTCTCCATGTAGTGGGGTGAGATTAAGATTATGTTCTTAAATTATTATTTTTATCTTATAATTTTTACAAAAATAAAAAATTAGTTCCTTTACCTAAAATAGAAGGTCGATGAATCTATTAGTACCTATATAGAAAATTTTAGAAAACTTGGGATGTATGATTCTATTGTAATCATCGAGCCTAGAAGTGTGGTTGGTTGATTCTTCAGTTTCATAAAACCAATTATCTAAGGGGTGTTAGCCATATGGGACTTCATTTTATATAAATAAATCATTTGATGTGTTATAAATGTATAAATTATGATTATATTTAACCATAAATATAATGGTTATGATAAGAAAAGAAAGATGGAATTAAAATGAGATTCTAAAAACTATAGAGAGAAAAATATGGTCTTTATTTTATGTTAAAATTGTGGATGGAAACATGGAGGAAATTTTCTTAAAGGGATTAGTAAATTTTTTATGTGTGGAAATTCAATTAATAATAAAGTCAAATTTCTATGTGATAGGATTAAGAATTGGGTAAATGATATAGGGAAATCATCATATAATACACCACACATACTCTAATGTTTTAAATGAAATAATATGATAATTATGCTAACTAATTCTCGAATATTAATTCTAATGATAATAATTATTGTTGGTGACTTCTTAGTCCTATATAAAAAGGTAAATATCATGTGATCACTATTGTTGATGTTGATAACGATGTCGTGAAAGGTACACTTATCATCCACTCTAGAACTGCTAATGTCTTATTTGATTCCAGATATACCCACTCATTTATATCTGAATAATTTTCTAATGGTATCACAGTACCACCTCCGTGAATATATGTTTAATTAGTATTGAAAACATCTAATGGTATTATGATCACATCTCAAGTGTATGGTTCTTCTCTGATTCACGTCTATGGGGATGTACTTCCAGTAAATCTTGTTATTATCCCTTTAGATGAATTTGATATTATCTTAGTCATGGATTAGATTTATTTACATAAATTTCACATAAAATACCAAGAAAGGGAATTCATGTTTGATATGAAAAACTAACCTATGATCATTAATTAGTAAGATGATAAATATGAAATTCAAATTGAAATTAAATCCATTATACAGGTCCTGATTCATTCTCAAAATGGGTGTTTATCTAAAAATGATGGGTATAAGGTCAACATAAAAGACATACCTATTGTATAAAAGTTTGTTGATGTTTTTTTGGAATATTTTCCCAGTTATACACAAAATCATGATGTTTATTTTTCAATAGAACTCATTCATGGTGCTATAACTATTTCAAAGACTTCATATATAAAGGACTTGATTGAGTTGTTGGAATTAAAGAAGAAACTCAAGGATAATATTGATAAGGGATTAATTCGAAGAAGTGTGTCATATTTGGGTGAACCAATTCTTTTTTTAATAAGAAATATGGATTTATGTTACTTTACACTAATTATTTGGAACTTAAGATGATCACAATCAATAACAAGTATCCCCTACCCCATATTGATGACTTGTTTGATCAAATATGAGGATCTCAATACTTTTTCATTATTGAAATTCATTCTCAATATTATAAATTAAGGGTAAATGAGGATATAATCAATATATACTTATTTATATTTCACCTTGAATTTATAGTGATTCCATTTTTTCTAACTAATTCACTTTCTATCTTTATGGATTTAATGAATAGAGGCTTTAGAGATTACCTTAATTATCTTGTGGTAGTATGTGTAGATGATATTATTATATATTCAATGATCAACTAAGATCATGTATATTACTTAAAAATTGTACTAAATACCCTAAGGAAATAAAAATTGAATGAAACATTAACCATGTTTGAATTATGGGTTCAAAAAGTTTCATTTTTTGGGTCATATAACCACAGTAGAGGGTATATATATGGATTCACCAAAGACAGAATATATTAAACATTATCACAGAACAACAATGGTTAATTAGATCCATAGTTCTCTAGGATTATATGGATATTATAAATTCTTTATGGAGAATTTATCATGGTTATATAATCTTCTCACCAAGTTAACTCATAAGGGAGCACATCCCTTAAGAGATATTAATGTAAAGATAATTTCAAGGAACTAAAGATAAAGTTATTCATCACACATTTTATTACACTAACCTACTATATAGAAGGTTTTTGTATCAATAGTGATACATCATAGAAGGTATCAAGATGATTCCTCATACATAATGAAATGGTTATAACTTATACCTCACAAAAATTGAATGTTTATGAACAAAATTACCCAAAACATGATTTGGATTTAGCTATAGTTATTTTTTCATTAAATATATATAGACATTATCTTTGTAAATAAATGTGTCATATATATACTTATAATAAAAGTTTAACGTATATATTCACTCAAAAAGAGTTTAATATGCAAAAAATTATATTTTTAGAGTTAATTAATGATTATGACTAGTCAATACATTACCACCATAAGAAAGAAAACAAGGGGGGAGATACTCTAATTTAAAAGGATCATGCTAGCTTATCTATGATGAGGATAAAAATTCCAATATTTATTGATTTTTCAAAGGATAGATCTAGAAATATTGATGGAAGGGGAGAAATATTATCTTGATAAAATGAGTATCCAACCATCTTTCAATGTAAATATTCAATTTATATAAGGAATATGTAGAGTTATAAAATAACATGAGAGATATTAATAAGTTCAACCTTGATTTTGATAGGATAATAAGGTTTATAAACCACTTATTTTCCTTATAAATTCCTTACATAATAGAGTCATTGGATGAAGCTCATATTTCACCATTATATATTCATTCAAGATTTAATAAGATGTATAGAGATCTAGAAGATTATTTTTGATGGGATTAAATGAAGAGAAATATTGTAGAGTTTCTTTCTCTCTTGGTATATTAGAAAGTTATGGCTGGGGGATAAAATTCTAAAGGGGTGTTACAACCATTACCCATACCTAAATGGAAATGAGAAAACATAATGGATTTTTTCAATAGACTCTCAAAAATGTTACAAAATATTTAATCTAATTTTGTTGTATTAGATCACAATACAAATTCATCACACTTCATAGCTATCATGAAATATTTTTCTCCTAATTATGTTTCCATGATAAACATTAAGTAAGGGAAATTTTTATGTATTGAAACATTATATTATATATGATTGGGATCCAGGGTTTACCATGAAGTTTTGGAAAGGTATTTAGTATGATTTAGATATAGAGTTGAGTTTTAGTATTTCTTATCAACCTAAAATCAATGTCCAGTATAAGAATACCATTAAAACCCTAGAGTATATGTTGAGATCTTTTTATATGGATTTAAAAGGTGGTCATGATCAACACCTTACTGTAATAATGATATCTTACAATAATATCTTTCACTCCAACATTCAGATGGATCCTTATGAAGCCCTCTATATAAATAAGAGTATAAATCCAAATTATAATGTTGAAATTAGTGAAAGAAACCTAATGGTACTTGACCTAACTACAAAAATAATATATATATTTTGAGCCATTATACAATACATCATGCTGGCTTAGAGTCAAAAGAAAATTTATATCGACTATCATCAGTGAAATCTAGAATTTAAAGTTAGTGAGATAGTAAACCTATGAATTTCTCTATGGAATAATTTTATGAGATTTGGAAAAAAAGGAAAACTAATACCAAGTTATATTGTCCACTTTTATATTCTTGATTGATTAGGGACAATATATTGTCACTTGGATCTTCCTTCAAACCTCTACAAAGTTCATTATGTGTTCCATGTATCTATCATGGGGAAGAATATACCTAATACTACATATGTAATGAACACAAAGGTCATATCATTGGATTATGATCTTTTTTTATGAAGAGAAATGAGTAGAAATCATAGGTTATAGAGATAAATTTCAATGAAACATATCCAATACCTTTTTAAAAGTTCTCTAAATGAATAAAAAATTTGAAAAAGATACATTGGAAAATGAGGATGTTATGAAATAGATATGTCCTCATTTTTTTTAATCATAGTGATTTAATTTTGAGAGATAAATTCAGTTTAATGGGGGTATAATATAACACCTAAATATTTTATGATATCCTTTTCAAAATAAATATAATTTATTTGATATCTTGTAGTGCACGCAACTTTATGTCTAAATGACCCATAATATAGTATACAATTATAACCTAGACATTAAATTAAATGTAAGAATAGGAATAACTGCATTTTAAAAATAATTTATAAAGGTTTTATATAAATAAAATATCTTTATGTGGGTCCATATATGGATATTATATGGATAAAATTTGTCCTGTGCACACAGGAGTTCTCTCGTTCGGTGTTTCTGCGGGGGCTGGGTCAGATGGTCCTACGGGTGATAATGGATTTGGGTGATAGTATCATAGTGGTGATGGGAAGGTGAGGGATATTTGTGATGGTTGGGTCTCTTCAATCTATATAACGGACCTTTGATGTGGTGGGTGGCATCTGTGAACGTGAGTGGGAAAGCAGAGATGGTCGGCTTGCGAATGAAAGCCACGTGTGGTGGATGGAGGCCATGAAATGTGGGAGGTCACAACTGATGGATGGTTTGTGAGCCAAAAAATGGTGATAGGATTCATCTAGATCTCATGGATGGATGTAGGTTACAAGGTTCACCCGTGGCAAATACAACCTAGAGGGCTTGATGGCTGGATCATGGCGGGTAGCAAGAGCTTCACCCACGGTGGAGGATATAGCAGGCTTCACTATGGTAAGGGATTATATATCCCCTATATACTATATAGATTATAAATAAAAATAATGTGAGGTATTCTTGAGTTTATCCCTATGGGGGGTATATACTAGTTTTACCTTGGCATGTGGGTGTGGGTGTGCATGTCTTTGATATAGTTATACATCAAAGAACCTAAATATAATATAATATCTTTTTGTTTACAGAATTTAAAAATTTACATTTTTTAAAAATGGTTTTAAAATTAAAATTATTTCACTAATATTAAAAATAATCCAATTATGGTCATTCTTATTAATTTTATATGGATTTTGGTATAAAATTTTTGTATACAGAATAAAACATTTTTCTTGAAAAAATAAATTCATCGCTTTTTATGAGTTTATATTAAATGTAATATATTAAAATTTTATAGATTAAATTTTATAAAATATATTCCATATTTTTAATCATAATTTCCAAAACAAAAATTAATTATTCAACTTTCTTTTTTTATTATTATGAATATTAAATGCAGTAAAAACTTGTCAGTATGATTAAGGTTAAAAAAAGGTTTACCTGGGGGTTTAACTAAACAATAAGGCTAAATTTTCATTTAAAATTATCTAAATCATATTTTATATCCATATTTATACCTAATAATATCCCACCTTATACTATATATCTATTTGGTATAATTTTTCTCAATGACGATTTTTTTATATTTTACTCTTTTAAAAAATTCCAAGTGTGTCCTATCCCCCACTTATAAGAGTACACCTTTCATTTCTCTTATTTATGACACTTTAAGCCATTTATCTCATCCCAAACCTACAAAATTATATTCTAAAATTCCCTATTCATGAATTATATTTAATGTTTTTCTTTAAATACCATTCCAATATCCCTTAAGAAATAATCTAAAGTCGGTCTGCTAAAGAAGAGGTAATCATCTTACCCGACCTATTTCAATATATTTCTTATTATACCTTTACTAAATCAGTACTAATCATCATAAAATAATAAATTAAGTATCTTAAATAAATTTAAATGTCATTATTATCATTAAACCACCATTATCGACCCTCTTTTCCATAAAATGTGAAATGGAATTATCGCTCAGGTGTAAGTGTGGATTACCACCTCCACTTAGCGATACAATTCAATTTTTATCTCTATATTTCATAGATGGTTATTATTATGGGTTTAAATGTTATATATGAAATTTATGATATAAATATTCTTTTTTTATTATAATATCATATGTACCTTTCTAACGTCAAATCTTTTGGAAAATGATATGTCGCTCAGGCGTACGTGTGGAATACCATCTCTAGGACGTGATGTGATTTGTTTTTCATTTCTATTTTACTTGAACTATAATAAGGATATATTTAATGAATATTATATACATATATATATATATATGATATAATAATTATTTTTTATATTTTAATTATTATTTATCTTTATTTTTTTCATCTGTCAATAATTTAAACCTATGTTCATGCATATGTATGTCCTACCATCTCCATGAATAATGAATTTAATTATTTTATTTCTAAATTTTATGGATAAATATATATATATATATATATTATTTACATTTTGGATATGATGTAACCATGATCAAAGTGTAATTACTAGAATTACCGACCCAAAACTCTCCTGTAAAATGAAAAATTTAACACCCAGAAACAATGATTCCAATAAGAAATTATTAACAAATGGGTGTTGAAATGTAATAAATAGAAAATATATTATGTTATAAGTATGTAAATTATTCTGGTGTATAATTATAATAAATTTAACTTTATTATACATGAGTTTATATCTCTTTCAAAGTAAGTGGAACTTTAGGTATTGGATTAATGTAACAATCTCATTGTTTATCGATATTATTTATTAGTTAGTTTACGATGATGAAATTTTATTACCTATATCTCAAGAAATACATTAATATTATTCTCCTATAGTTATTTATAAATATTTTTTTCCTTTCATTTTATTCTCTTTAATTACTCAAGATACTGAAATAATATATTTAAGGAAAAATGACTATATTTCACTCCTCGGTCAAAAATATATTCTCTTCCAGGTTCATGTTTTCTAAAACATTCAAGTATATTTTTTATATTATTATTTTATATTTAAAATTTATTTATATCTATGGTTTAATTTTTTAAAAATGGTGTCAATATAATATTCTTTTTGTTTTCAGAATGAGGTACTTTTGACCTTTTTCAAAATTTAAAATGAATCATTGTTTTAACGCACACGGTATGAATATAATTTCATGAAATCATGACAAATAAATTAATTGAATATTCCTTTAAAATTTTATAAGTTTATTTTAAAATAAAATATTTTCCTTAATATTTTGGAAATTTTTATGTTTTATATAAGTGATTTCAAACTAAAACGGTTATTTTTTACATGAAATGATTCAAGTGACATTTTTAGATCATTTTCATCTATTATTACATCCTCTGATATTAAGTATGCTTTATTGGGGATATGATCCAATGATACCATACACATTCACTCTATGGATGTCTTCTATAGATTATGATTTAAGTATGATTCCATGAAATTGATTTATATTCCATTGGTTAATTAAGTTATGAAACCCATTTCCTTTCTACGGGTTATGATATAATGAAATGATAAAATATTTATGAAACTCTTTTTCTTTACATGGATTGTGATATGATGGATATTTTATAACCTTGTGGAACATATATGTATGATTTTATTAATGATAAGTGTGGAAATTTAATTATATATCCCTCCAATTATATTTGAAAAAAATAGATATCTCAGTAGATAATAAAGACTGGAATGAGGATTAAAACGATTATAGTAAGTGAATTTTCCACTATAATAGACTTCGGATTGAACCTTGTCTAAGGATATGATGGTTTTGGGATTGATAAAAATCAAAAATTATAGTCTAGAAATGAGACATGACTACTAAAGAAATAAATTTTTATTCTTATGTGCGTACCAAAAACTTATTTCTTATTCCAATGTTACCCTCTCATGGCTCATGTTATTTGACTCCATTATGATTCATGTCTTATTCACTGACAATATTTAATCCATGATTCAATATTATAATTTATAATATGTTTTTCATGGTTTTAAAATGTCAATATCATCTTCTCATTCAATTATTATCATTTTATACATAGGTGATCCTAGATATATTCCTAGTTTACCCTTACTGAGCATCTGATCTCATCCTTTATTATGTTCACTTCCCTATGTGATAAATAAATGTATTAAGTATGATATGTCTGACAAGGGTTATATTTATGTATAGAATAGTGGTAGATTATTTCATTCACTTATGATGTAGTTTTTTTATACCAAAGTTTTTAAATATACTAAACCTATTCAATTATAGCATGGTATGTAATGTTATGTAATGAAAATTCATCTATTAAGATGTATTATCTATGTATGAAAAGTATAGGTCACTATACACATCAAACAGGATTTTTCATTGAATAAAAAGTCTAAATACAAGAATATAGGTAAGAATACCCTAAGTGTTCCCACATGGAGTGCTAGTGAGTATTCTATTTCAACATACAAATCATGTGATTCCATTATTAAATGTCTCATGGATCATGTTGACATAGGTGAAGAGGTTATTTATCTAAATTGTGATTTTTCTACTCACTCATCTTATTCATCTCATTAATCCTCTTCTTATTTCACTTATTATAAAGAATATGAAATTGATAATTTTTTAAAATAACTAATTTAAAAATATGAAGATATTTTAAAAAATATAAATAAGTTCTTAATGAGAGAAATAAACTTCTTAAAGAAATGGGTCTTCTTTCAAAATAAAATAAATGATATGTTTTTAGAATGAAAAAATAAATCGGATATTAAAATTTTAAAATATTAAATAATGGATCTTAAAATATCTCATTTTAAGTTCACCCATGGTAAAATAAATCATAACAGGATCATTGGTTCTTAATGTGTTAAAATAAATAATCATGGTTTTGGTTTTTAAAATAAATTAATCTCTTAAAATACTAATTTTCTAAGGAGTGTTTTGAAAAGTAATATTTTTAATTTTAATTTAAATATAGTCATTTAATTTATTAATGTGTTCTCAAAAATTATAGATATGGTATTCCAAAAATAATTCAATTTTCTACTAATATTTCTTAAATAAATTATCATTCTAAACAATCTTGGGTTCCCAAATATTTATTAGCCAATCCTAGTGGACCCATTATTTTTTCTATGTTAATGTTTATTATATCACACTCTTAGACCCTCATGAGTACCAAAATTCACTTTTTGATTATATTTTATAAGAATTCACCACTGAGACTCATTGATCTATTAATATAAGACTTTTCAAAATTGGTGTTTCAAATTCTGGAAGTTGTTGATCAAATCTTTTCATCTTGATCTCATTGTTAAATTCTCTAATTTATGGGTAAATTAACATTTACCTTTATAGTAATATTTTGGGATGATCTACCTAGGAAAACATTTTTTGATCTCTTTAAATTTTATTTCCCACTTGAATTTATTTTCTAGATCTCTCTCTCTCTCATTTATAATCAATGCTTTATTAAAATAATTGGTCTCATCTTTTTAATATTTTAATTTTTATTTTCTTTAATTCTCTTAAATATTTCAAACATAATTAAATTTTATGTTAATATTTTAATACATATCAAATTTATCACTTTATTGTTTCATCATATCAAAAAATTTGTATTTGTATTTTTCATTTTTATTTTTTTATTTTTTGAAATGAAATCACCTCACCCCTCTTTTCATTTCTACTCTGACTAACAATTTATAGCTTGGGGTTAGTTATATATCAGAGTGCTAGTGACTCCATGTATGATAAATAGGGGCTGAGTTTATGTATTTACTACTCATTCCATTGGTATAACCTTATATACAACTTGAGAGTTTTATATATTTACCACTTGGAGTGTTGATGACTCTATTCATGAGATAGAGGGGTTGGGTTCTCTATTTCCCTATGGGTGATGAATCAGTATGGGGATTTCACTTTTTATTCCCCCTGTTACCTTACTCTTATATGGTTAGTCATGTAATACCCAATCTAACCTTACATATGGTTGTATTCATGACTTAAATTATATTTTTAAATTGTAAACTAGAATGGTGTGATTCCATTGGTTAATAGTTGATATAAGATACCTCTAGTTTGGTTTCCTTAAGGGGAATCCTTCAATGTGGTTTAACTATCAATACCTATAATATATTAAATAATTTTCCATCGGAAAATCATATAATATGAGTAACCACAAAAAATAGTGTATAAATATGGTGTAATTTTTTATATTAGTGGTGGTTATAACCCACTCTAAATTTATTGTCAGTGATTATGAAAAACAATAACTAAAATATTCATCAACTTCTATCTATATTGGTCATTCATAAATATTTGTAACTCAAAAATTTATATAAATTAAGCAAAAATATTTTATAATTTATATCATCATGATTTATAACATTTAAAAAAATATTATTGATAACTCAGGTTTAAGTATAAAATAGATCTTTTAAAAGAAATCAATAAAATAAAATTTCAGTTTCAACTCAAAACAATTATCAAATTATACTCATATAATTAATAAATGATATTATAAAACATTATTTTCAATGAATTAGAATCATCTCAACATTTAAATTCAGGATAGATAACTAGATCATAAGAATATATTACATACCCACTGGCTGAAATAAATACTGAACAAATTTAAGGTTCATGCCAACATAAAAAAAATGATAAAACAATATAAAATATTCATATTGTCTAAAGAAATATACATACATTTCCATGTAGAGTGGTTTATGTTCCACTACCTAATTAAGATTAAATTTAGGAACTGAAATTAAGTAAGCTGTTAGGTCAGTTGAATTCATTGAACATGTAATATTAAAAGTATCCTTACATTGGGTCACATGTCTAGAACTATTAGAAATAGTAGATCCATAAGCACCATGTAAGTTAAATTTAAAAAATTTAATATTATAATCAAAATTAATTATTTTACATTTATTATCAAACTTTTAAAAAAATAGGATAAGTAAATTTTACCATTAAATAGCCTTATTGGGTATTGTCTTTTTCAAATAGTCTATTTATTCTATTGGTTTATCCAATTAACATTTCATCATTTCATTTTCTTTTTTTAAAACTTCAAAATCATCAAAGAAATTTTCATTTTTATATGAAGTGGTGTTAAAATATTTTTTATTGAGATAATACATTTCATAGAATAATCCATTATGTCCTTTTTTGATAAAGTTATTTTTGATACCTTTGTTCCCTTTGTTTTCATTCCCTATAAGTTAGAAATAGTTTGACTAAGGCTCTCCCATATTTATTTCAAGGGACTTAATTTTCTCTTTCATTTACACTAACAATTGACCCAAAACCGATCTTTTTTCTTTCTTCACAATAATTGTTAGTGGAATAAACAACATCTATGAACTTCTTATTATCTTTCATTAATAAGGTGTTCTCAGTTATAAAAAAATGTAACTTCTTATTATATTATAAATACATGTGAAACAAAATATCTACATTATCATATAAATCATGCAATTATTTAGTAAATATTTCATCATATTTGTCATTAAAACAATTACATAAATCAATGGGATGTATTTCACATGGAACATTCATATTTAATTAAATAAATAATTTACACAAATCATCCATACATTTATCATCAAGAGTATATTCTAGTAATCCATTAATATCTTTCTAACAGTAACATTTTATATCATGAGGCTTAAGAAATATTTCTATAATGAAATCATTATTGTGGGAAGTGATAGAATGATCAACTTTCATTTCATGAAAAGTATTAAAATGCATCATATAATGTTAAATGAATTCATAAAAAGTATCATAGAATATGTCAAGAAGTTCAAACAGAAATTCATAATGAATATCAGTATGCATGTCAAAGGTGTTACCTAGGTAGTTTTGTATAGAATATATTTCGGTTGATCTAGTATTTAAAAAAACAAAAGGTACCTCCCCCTCAATAATTTCATCCAACTATTTTGTATATTCTTTAAACTTATTACTTCTTTTAGGTCTCCTAATCCTTTTCTTTCTTTTTTAGAATTATTTATGATAGCTTACACCTATCTTATCAATAAAAATAAAAAATTATAGAAAATTTTAAAGTAATTTCTTTTTATCGCATATTACAATATTAAAGATATTTTGAAATTTCTCATAATTTCGAATGTTTTTTAATATTTCATGTGTAGTAGAACATTCACTTACTTAATCAAAAATATTTATACAAAGGGAACAACAAAATATAAGCATTACTATAATTCAAAATATAATTTATAACATCAAAACAAGTAATCCCTTTTCTATCATATTTAATAATTTTATATATATTTAGAATGAAATTCAAACCTTATATGTTATGTTCTTTTAAAAATAGTTCCATTTGTTTTTTACACCAAGTATAATTGTTATGATCAATGAATGATGGTATAGAAATATTTAGAATCATCATAGTTTTCCTTTTTTTCTAAAAAAAATAGATATTTTCCTTATACTTTTTAAGTTCTTTGGTATGGTTTGTGAAAAACAAATATAAATCATTAAAGTAATCTAAACAAAATTATATCCAAATTAAATCCTGATTAGATTTAAATCAAAGCGATATCATGTAAAGTAGAATAACCACTATCGTTAAATGGTAAACCCTTTGATGCTAATTTTTAGGTTTGAGTGTGATAGAAAGATATACTATAGGGGTTTTTAGGGTATTTTTCCCAATTAAACAATTTATATTATAATAGTAATAACCAGTGAAACATCAAATATAAATGCAATGGTAAAAATTTATCAAAAAATACATGAAAATGTTTATGTTGCATAAAATAAAATGGATTGAATATTATGAATTAATAAAGTTTTAAACATGAAATAATAAAAAAATTGGTGGAAAATAAATAAAATAACACAAAAAATTTTATATTAGTTCATATCACCAAGATCCTACATCTACTATTCACTATTCTCTACATAGTGAAAAGGTCAGTACCCACTAAGAGACTCACTTTTGATAAGGAGTGATAAACCAATTATAGACATACCATTTTTCCTAGTGGTATATCTTAACTATGTTTTATTGAAGTCAAAACCCATAACCAACCAGAATTTTTTTGGGATTCACAACCCAACCTTCCTTTTGAAGGTGACAAATAACCTAGTCAAAATGATTTTGGATGAGAAAAGAATAAACCAACTCTTAAGTAATGAACAAAAAATATTAAAAGATATAACAATGAAACCTATAAATAAATTAAGAGAATAAAAGTAATGATAATAATAATTTTGATGTGTCACTTTGATCACTTTAGTATAAATGGATCAAATTTTGAAGCTCTTTTGATGGAATTAGAAAATTAGAATTTGAAATAGAAAAAATTTTAGAACTCTATTATCAATACATATGTCTTGTGTAATTATCATCGAAAGAAAGTATATACAGTTTTTATATATATCACATGAGCATATTTCAATGGATAAATTCTCTTACATTAAATAAAATATCTTATTAAGTATTAATATTATTATAATAAACCAATCATTGTATGTCACAGGTTAGAGAATAATAAAAACATGGAAATATTAATGTTACCTTCATTTAAAAATTTCATGTATTCAAAAAATTATTCCCTCCCCAATCCTGCAAAACTAATTTGAAAACACTAGGAATGTATTTTTTAGATTTAATATTTATTTTTCAAATTAATAAAATAGTTAAATCATGTCATATATATTTGTAGTAAAATGAAATATCAAAATTATCTTAAAATAGAGTACTGAAATATATTGTAAAACCAAAGTATTGTATCTGAGATAGAACTTTTAAAATACTTTTTATCTTATTCATGGTATAAAATAACTCTTCTAGTTTTTTTTATACTGAGAATGGAAAAAATGTATCAATTTTTGTTTAAAAACTGTAAATTTTACATCAGAAATACCAGTTTTTTTGTATTTTAGAGCTTCATATATCTTTTCAATACTATAATTATTTATATTCATAGCTTCACTAAAAAATTATACATAATGATATATTTTAATTATAATATTATTACCATGTACAGTATGAAAATCCTCACTGAAAATCATCAACTCATCTTTTGCATGTAACACATACTGAATATATTGTTCTTGTAAAGCTTCAAAAAAATTCATAACACCCAACCAGTAGCACACAAGATTAATGTGGCTTGAAAACAAAGTAAGAAGGTTTTTTATGTATACTTCTAAGAAAAATAAATTAAATAAACCTTGGTAAAAATTTCAAAAAAATATGGTTCCAAGGAATCAACCACTTTTAGGCCTTTCAGATAAATCTGAAAGGCGTTAAATCGAATGATACCTTCACCCCATATTACCTCAGATTAATGGGATGTAAAGGGGGTGAAAGGTGTTTGGTAGTTTAATTCCTTTCTCCCACACCCCTATAAAAGCCACCCCTCCCCCCACTCCCTTCACTCAATTTTGGGATTCCTCTCTCTAAACATCACTCCCTCTATCTATCTAATTTTTTATCAGTTTTTCACTCCCTTGTGAGTGCCTTTTGTGGTGGACTTAAAGGAGTATAGAATTTGTAAAGCATCATTTAAATATATTTTTTAAAATTTAATTTAAAGTTAATTACTTAATTATTAGTTTATTTTTTAGTTAGTTTCAAATATTTATTTACTTAATTTTTTAGTTATTTAGATATTATTTACAAATAAAATTAAACATTAGTAAGTAAATTACTATTATTTTATTTTAAATATCTAGTAACTAATTTTTAATTAGTCTTAGTAATGTAATTATTATTATAAAAATATTACTATTTAGTATGACTTGGTATTTTTAAAATATTAGTGACATAATTATTAACTAATTGATAATTAATGAAGTGATCATTATAAACATAAAATTAACCATTAAATAAATAATTTAAAATTACTGAGTAATTTATAATTAATATTATTTAGATGATAAATAATAATTATTGAAATAATTATTATCTATTAATTAAAAAATAAATAAATATTAAATAAATAATCATTAACAAATTAATAATGAATGATTATCAAATGATTATAGAATAATTAACTAATGAATAACTACTAATTAAATTATGATTAAATAATGATTAACTAATAATAAAATAATGATTAAATAGTGATTTATTAATGAGGAACTAATGATTAAGTAATTATTAACCAATATTTAAATAATGAGTAAATAATAATTAGCTATTAAGTAACTATTAATTAGGTATAAATTAACTACTTAATAACTATTAAATATACAATGATTAAATAATGATTAACAATTTATAAAGTATTGATTAAGGATTGACAAACTAATTGTTAATTAAGGGTTAACTTAGGAATAAATAATGATTAGATTAAAATAATAGAAGATTAACTTAGGATCAAATGATAACTAACTAATGACTAATAAATGATTAAAAACTTATTAACTATAAAGTAACTACTTAATAAATATTAATTAACTAATGATAAACAATAAATAAAAAAATAATTAATTCAGGATTAACATTAGATTGACTAATGCTTGTCAAATGATTAACTAATGATTGAATAATAACAAAAAATTGATTAACTAATGATTAACTAGTGATTAATGAATGATTAACCAATATTTACTTAAGGATTAACTATTATTTATCTATAAATTATCTACTTCATAACTATTACTTAACAAAAGACTTAAAAATGAGTTACTAATGGTTAAAAATTTATTAAAAACTGATTAATCAATGATTAATGAGAGATTAACTTATGATGAATTGATGATGAACTAATTATTAACCAATAATTAATTAATTATTAACTACTAAGTAAATATAAACTAAATAATTAAAAATTATTAATTAATGAATGATAAATGAGTGATTAATGAATAACGAATGAATGTTTAAGGAATTATTAACTTGGATTTATGTAAAAAACACACCTCTCCCCTAGAACTATCACCCCCCAATTCTACCCCTTCTCACCCTCATCCTAAGCTCCCCGAACTTGATATCGATCCACCAAGCCCCCTCTCCCCTAAACCCTCACTATCGCCCCTCCCCCCTCACTACCCCTCCACTGCTCCCCCTCTCTATCAGCCCTTAACCGATAAATAGATCCATCCCTCTCCTCCCACCCTCTCACACTGGGTTCACATCCCATAAGACCACCTAGAGTATTACGGTTTTGGTTTTTAAGGTGTGTGATCTCCTCTTATAACCCCTCTCTTTTCATATTTATGGGTTTCGCATCATCTCCTTGGTTATAGTAGGTGTTTCTATGTTTTTATTTTATTTAGAATACCTTTTATGATTGGGTTTTATAAATAGATTTTTATTCAAATCATAAAAATAGTACTATATATATAATAATATTTTTTTTACCCTACTATGTCAAACTGGATAAAAAAAATCTGGATATGTATCAATTAAATCATAACATATGATATGAGATACCTATTCGTTGTAATATTTTTTAATTTGAATTATTTATCTTATTTTACATTCAAAGTGATCATAAAGAAGAAATTATTACTCTCAAGATCACTCAAAGAACTTACTTATATACATTTATCATGATGGTGTATAAAAAATCATAATCAATTTATTTTATTCCAAAACATTCTATTTACTATTATTCTCAATAAAATACATAATAAATAATTAATTAATATTTATTTACTATTTCCCATCACATGGATCTTCCTATTATCCTAATAAAAATGTTAAAATAATATAGACATGTACACCAGTCATCAAAGCCTAATGACAAGTGACAAGGATAATTATAGAAAATATATTGGGTAATTTTCTTATTTAATTCAATATATATATAATAAATGAATTCTATGTATCATGATAGATAAATATTTCAAATTATAAAATACTAGTCCTTATAAATAAAATTCCAAGGAAATAATATTACAATGAAATACACTAAATCAAATTTAAATGTAAAATATATGTAAATTTATTACAAGTGTTGTATTTTTTATTAAAATTCATGTGAAATAATTACAAGGAAATAACACCATTGTATTTATATACCAATATGTGTGTGTGTGTGTGTGTGTCTAATTGTTTAAATGTCATGAAGCTACACTAATAATTAATACTAAAATACAATGGTAGGAATTTCATTTAGTTCTCTATAGTTACTCTTAAATATATGTAAAATATGAAATTTAAATATTCTCAATATAAAATCATGATAAACACAGTGGAATATATGTAGTGAATATGTATCATGTCGTATTATGGTTTGACTAACACCATATGATGAACTATTGAATTTATATGTCCAATATTTATTTCCTTGTTTATATGAAAAAATATCAATAATCCCCACATCAAAACTATGTAATTAAAAAATAACCATAAAATCAAAAGATTTATAATGTGTAAAACTATTAATAATATATGATAAAAAATAAATAAAATAATATATACTCTTTAGACTACTATAAAGGTCACTCTAGTTAAAATAATAAATTATTATATCTCCTTATACCCAAATTATACTAAGATAGTGGTCATATGAGAAACCTAGGGAATTATTCATATAATTCTTAATGAAATATTTTCTATTATGGTTTGTTATTTTTTGTTAAAAATTATGAGAAAACTAGGGTTATTGGGTTGGATAACCTAGATAGGAAGAGGTCCTACACCACTAGAAATGTTTGGGAAGTATTGTGTAACAACCCCTCTAGATAGATATGTGTTAGAACTCTAAATACACCTAAAACAAAGATACATGTATATTATGGGTGAAAAAGTGGAATATTTGACCACTAACACTGAATCCCATCCAAAGCAAGAAAACATACTTATTTTTCTATCATGATATTGAAAATATTAGTCTTCCAAAGTAAGGGCTCTTGCTTGGCATCCAAGAGACCCAGGTTTAAAACCGGGTGGAGGTAAATTTCCGAGGTACTGTAACATGAACTTTAGAAGGCACTGTAGCATTAAATGTAGTAGTTATTGTAGTAGTTACTATTTTTTACTGTAGCAGCTAGAACTATTAACCCAATTTGGGCCTTCGGGTCACCGGTTTGGGCCTACGGGTCTCAGTGGCCTTCGGGCCATCAAAGTCATTCGGGCCACAGGGCCTTCGGGCCATTGAGACCATGGATTAGTCCAAATCACATAGTGTAGGCCCCAAAAGTGGATCAGAGCAACAAGAATAGCAGTCACCAAATGCAGAGCTAACCAGATTGGAAGAATGAGAGGGTATAGCAACCGCCTTCGGGACCAGGCACCGTACATCATTGTATGGGGCAATTCTAGCTTATTAGCAATGCAAGGTGGGGAGCTAGGCGATCAATGATGCAAAATATGGGGAGAGGCAGTTCTAGTGGGTTGGGCCTACTGGTCATGTATTGGGCATGGTATGCCTCTGGGCCTTCGGGTCATGTATCTCCAAGTCATGTCAGGCCTTGTGCCTTGGGCCTAAGTGTCATGTACGGGTTCCACTTCAACCCTTAAAAGGGGGATTATCTAAAATAAAATAAAAAGAAGGCCTTCGATCCATTCGGAGGGTGGAGGATAAAAACATTATTAAAGGAAAAAATGATTATATATGCAGTCATACATTAACTTATTAACCACCTATGTTATATGTTATTCATTTCCAGTACTACAGATCTGTTAGCATATTTAAATTGATTTTTTTGAATCAGTTATTTAAAATTAAAAAAAAATGTTATATTTGTTTGTATGTGTAGTCATTCATTACCACACCTATGTTTATTTTTCTGTCTGTACTATGCATATTTTATCATTTATAAATTTCTTTTTCTACATGAATTTTTTGAAATATATTTTCTAAAGTTTTTTTATTTGTTTAAATGATAGGAATTCCACGGAAGAATCATTTCATTGATCTTAGTAGACTCCCAATTCATTCTCCCTTGACCGCACAGACACCTTATGATTTATCAGGATCTCTCCCTACAAAATTTGGGAAACCATTCTCCCCCCCCCATCATCATCTAACACAAACCTTATATCCCTATTGTCAGTTTCTAGAACACCCTCCTTATCCATCCCATCAACATCTTTCACATTTCCTATATATTCAATAAGTTCAACACATGGTAACTCCATAGTGAGGGAATATGTGGTTACTCCTATTTCATTATGAGGATATTGGATAGTGATAGTTATATGAACAAATTTTAATGTAAATGAATTTATTTAACCTTTTTATACTAATAACTATATTTTATTAAAGATGGAAACAATGTTACTACCAAGATAAATATTAACAGTTCATATGTATGGAATTTGAAAAAATTAAATATAGTTGTCCCATTTGATTGTTATGGGGTCCCAACATATGATGTTTTGGGATTATTTTCCCAGCTTCTAGGCCACATAGTGGTTGATCTTTTTGTCCATCCAATTATATATTCTGATTGGAGGCATATGCCTCAATATTAGAAGAATGAAGTATTTAATTCCCAGATAAATTTAATTTTAATACACTATGGATCAATTTAATTCCATTAGTTAATTAGATTATAACATCTTAAAAATAAATCTCTTTGTATAGATGTTATTCCTCTTTATTATTGTTGATCATATCACATGAAAGTTGATGTTGAAATTTTGGGGTAAGAAATAAAAATAATTTAAATGTTTATTATAGAATGAATTCAACGGTACATCATTGAACAATAAATAGCAGTATGATAGGGTACCAAAAGGGGATTGACTAATAATCATCTCTATTCTAAACTCATGATTGACTAGCAATCATCTCTATTCTCTTCATTTTACTTCTCATTTTTTCTTCTTTATTCTTTCTCCTTTCTCAACCCATAGTGACCATGGTTGTTTATCTCTTTTATATGGTTTATTTAATCTTGATATTTTTTATGTATAGGGTTGTTAAATCCTTATTCTCAAACTAATATAGTTTTCCTCAACAAATTTAGGTTTATTTTATCACTTTGAGGTAGGTGATTTTATAAAATTATATTTATTTGACATTCCATGGATTTTTGAGATTTATAAAGCTAAAATTTTATTAAATATAAAATTATATATTCCAATATTGATGAAGTTAAATAGGTTTACATTTTTCTGATATTTTTCATGTTTGAAATAAATGGTTTTTCTATTGGTTTTTAAGTTTTACACTTGTAAAAAAAATTCATGTGCAGTCTATATATTTTATAAAATTCTTAAGAGGATCTTTTTTATGAATTTTTAATAGAAGCGATGTTTAAATTTTCTATTGAATTTATAAATGATTATAAATAATATATTTTGTGGATTTAAGGTTTTTTCAATTATTTGAAGAATTTTTTTTTTTGAATCTCATTATTTTCAAACCCTAATGTATTTTTTTTATTCATGTATTACAAAAATATTTATTTTTCATGTCATTTGGTATATTTTTATGGTGTCTTTTTCTTATATTAGATATATTGGACATGATGTGTAAATATTAATGATTTTTTCTTCTTTATATGAGATTTATAATAAATTTTTTATTTCAAAATTATTTTCTAAGAAAGGTAACTAAATTTTCAAAATGTTGGTTAAAGCTAAATTTCTATTCAATACCTTGTACCAAAGGATTTTAGATTATAAGCTACACTAATGGTTTGATCCCCATTACATTATTATTATATGATTTGTTCATATTGTGAAATGAAATTTTTTGTTGTTTGATGATTATGTAAAATCGAAAGGGGGTTCTTATCAAAGGGTTATTGCAAGTGGGTTGGGGAATATGATTTAATGTATTTTATGGGTATTATGGTATGACTTATGATATGTTTCCTCACTTCCATTGTATAGTTTTGTAGAAATATTCGGTATCTAAGTGGGATATCAAGAAAAATTTGTTATTCTAGTAATAATGAGACTCTAACTAGTATCCTATTGTGAATAATAATCTCATGCTATGGGGACTACTACCCAGTGAAACTAGGTTTGAGAAATTTCGGAGGTTATTTGTTAAGAACTTCATCAATTGGTAAGAAAATACTTCTAAATGATTATGTATAAGATTTTCTCACTAGAAAGTATAATATTTATCATGATATATAAAATCTGTAATGTCTTTTTTATTGTTGAGTGATTATTATTTCTTTGGTTACTTTATTTCTATTATTATATTACTTGCTCGTGATTTTCATCATATTTAATAAACTATTACTTTGGTCATATTCATTCCTTTTTCAATGATATTTCTTCATTCTCATGAAAAATTCATTATGTTTCATCTTTTAACATTATTTCCATACATGTGGCATGTCTTCCTTGGTTTAAGACTTTGGTTACTTTTTTGTGTTTTTTCTTTTTTATGGTTTATTTTTCTCCTCATTTTGTTTTCAAATGGGTTTTCATTTAAACAAAAGTCTAAATATTTTAAATAAATTTATTATTTTCATTGGTTTATCTTATTTATACACCCTCTATGCATATCTCTTGATATTTAAATTTTTAAAATTAGATATTTATAGATTATAGTATTCCTTGTTTCATTTTTACTTATGTCTGAAACTATTTATTTTTATATGGAAGAATGTACAATGTATGTATGCACCATACTATTATTTTTTCATTCTTTTAATGTTAATAATTTAATATTGGTCTTTTTTCTAAAATTTATAAGTTTGTAGTTTCGGCAGCTTTATTTTTTTTAACAGTACAATATAGATACGGTTTAAACTACTAATATATATGGTAAAATATTAGTGGTAGTTGTACCAAAAATATTTATTATTAAATTTATTAGTGGTTTAAACCATTGCTAAAAATAAAATAATGGATTCTAAAATACATTTCATGCTACTTTTTTAAAACCATTTCTAAATGGATGAAAATGATGCAATTTGGATGTTGATGCCAAATTTTGTGGTGGTTTTAAAAAAACATCATGGAAACATTTGGAGATGGTTGAAACTGCCTCCAAATGAAAAAATAACTTACATTATTCCCATTTTTTATTACAGTTATTTAACTATTAATTAACTATTACTTAACTTTAAACTCAATAATCAATAACTATTAATTAACTAATGAATATTAAATGATTAAATAATTATTAATGAGTGAATATAAAATGATTACTAAATTATTAGGGAATGTTTAACATAGGATAAATTAATTCGTAGTTACTGATTAACTTTGGATTAATATAGGATTAACATAGGATCAAATAGTGTTAACTGCACGATAAAGAGGCCTAACTACACGTTCGGTTTGTTACTCCTATGATACCTACTTCATATCATTAATACATTTTTAAATATTAAAAATTTCACAATGAAATATTAGTTTCATCAATGGGGATATTAGAAAAGGTTCAAAAATTTCGATAAAGTGATGTTTGTGTGGTAATCTGGGTAATGAAATCACTGTATGGATACTAAATAAATATGTAAATCTAGAATATTTTTACCTAGGAGTAATAAATCCAAAAAAGGAACATTGGAATTCAAATAAATGATCACCTAGTGCAAGAAAATGGGCCTTATTTCATACCTGGTTTGACACTCTGGGGGATATTCTTTAGAATATTCACATTATCTTTATAAACTATTGAACATAACTTTAAGAATATTAAAATATATACTATGAAACAATAGTATCATCTTTGAGAATATAATAAGTCATTATAAAATTCCATTAAAGTAAAGATTATGTGGTAATCTAATAAATGAAATAACTGTCTTGATACTGTGAGTGTATGTGACTTTGGAATAGTTATACCTAGTGGTAATAACCCTTAAAAGGTCTCATTGGGATTTGACTCAATTTTAACCTAGTTCATGACAACAGGACTTGATGCACACCTTTTTGGACACTCTCTAGGATATGATTTAAATGATTCATATTCTCTTTAAAAACTATTGAACATGACTTTATGGATATTAAAGTGTGTTCTATAAAACATTATTATCATATTTATGGATATAAGAATACATTATAAAATTTTGATAATGTAAATATTGTGTGGTAATATAAACAATAACCTTTCTAGATACTATAAGTGGGTGTGGCTCAGTAATGGTTATACCTATGGGTAAAAAACTCAAAAAGGGTTTATTGGGATTTCACTCGATCATCACCTAGTACATGAAAATATTCCTTTTTTACAAACTTTTTTTACACTCTTAAGTTATATATATTATATTATTAAAATTATCTTTATAAACTACTGAATATACATTAGGAATATTAAAATTTTTACTACACTATTATTCCCTATTATTAACATTATTTACATTATCAAAATATTGATCAGAAATAAATTTTCATATAGAAAATCATGTTTGATAGTGTCTATTGTTATGGGTAAGATATTCATACCAATAAAGGAGATTCATATAGTACACAAATAGAAACAATGGTTAGTAAATATGATTATGTTATTGTATGAGAACCATTATCTCAATTAGGTAAAATACCTAGAGAGGGGGTGAATCAAGGTATGATAGATTAATACTTCTGCCCCTTCAGATCTTTTTTCATTATTAAAAAACACTATTCTATCTCCTTCTCATAGAAATGTATGAACAAAATTTAAACCATGCATGAGAAAAAACAATTTTACTTGGTTCACCCTCACAGAGCTACATCCAAGGAGCAAAAAAATTTGATGTGTAGATATACCAAAACCAAAAAGGATCTCTACTAAATGACAACGTTCAGGCTAGATCACTTCTATGCCCATGATCACTTCCTTTACAATGTCTAGGGTCATATCACTACTTTTAAAAGGGTCACTCCTTGAGTCTCTTTATTTGGCTCACTATAGGTGTAAAGTTTCACCATCTTTCTCTTCCTTTTCTCACTTCTCTAGAAAGGATCCAAAAAAAGTTTAGGGACTTGTAGGTCCCTCAATTTTTATGAATAAACACATCCACAGATTTAGATAGATACACTATTGAAGCCTCGTTTTCACGTATATATGAAATCAAATTTTACACATACTGTTAGTTTGTAGAAATGTCTTTCACGGACTATTTTAGTCCCTTTGAAAACAACCCTGAATCTTTCATGATTTGTGATGCACTGCATGGATCGAGTAATTCGTAGACCACCTCTTCTTCTGAAGATTGACTCTAATTCATGTATGGATTATTTTTTCATGGACCGCCTCTTCTTTCATCTATTTTTTCCAATTCCACGGACATTCACCTCTTCCAAGGATGGTATCCTCTTCCGTAGACAATATTCCTTTTCCACAGACCATATTCTTCTATAAGATACAAATCAATAAAAACCCTTTCATGAAATATACCTTAAAACTACCACCCTTTTGGAAATTATCTCCCATTAACTACTTCACCCTTCATGTAATTCTCCCTCACAAACAACTTCACTCTATAGAGTCCTCCCTTATGAACCACGTCGAACTTTTCTGAATTTATTTTTGGAGTGATTTTATTATCTTATGAAATTCTCTCTACCTAATGATCTGATTAGAGGTACTTATATAGGCAAATAGATCCAAAAATCCTAGTAATCATAATCACCCAAATATTATAGTTGGTATATCCTTCACCGTGTACTATTTATGAAGTTTGAATAGTGCTTCGATCTTCTACGGCGACCAATATCTTCCAGGAACAAAAACACATTATGGATCCACAAATTACCACATCATTCTGAAAATGGCATACCACCCATGAACTAGAATCCTCCCATGAAATTAAATCCTTAACATGAACTGATTTGGATATGTGGTTCGCATACCATGCTTTATGGTCTGCATAGCGCTACAATGTAGAAATCTACGTTTACTGAATTTCCTTCACCATTTCGCATACCTCTTTTTTTGGTCCATGAATTATTCTTCATGGTATGAAAAACATAAACCCATTTTTGAAAAACCTTTCTTTTTCAAACACAAAATCTTTATTTTGATTACCAAAAATTGGAAAACACTAGAAAACTACACCACCTTAAAACCCTAATTTAGAAACACCATCCATATTGTTTCATGATCATCTAGATTTCTCAACAAACATGATCACCACAAAAAACACCAAGATAGAACCTTGAGATATTTATTCCCAACAATATTCCTCCTTTGGGTTTGTTTAAAACTCTTCAAATATTGATTCCTCGTTAAATATTATTCCTTCTTCTACAACTTAGATTATAATCTAAGATTCAATCAATACACACTCTAATACCACTGATCCATGCATGTGTGAGGAATAAGTGTATAATAAAAATTTCATCAATGAAACAATTAATTTCATTCCAAATTCCCATATATTATTTCATCATGAACCTCATCTATTATGATATATAATCCTTGAATGATCACTTTTAACATCATCAGATTTAAAACTCCCCCTACTTCTCCACTCCCCTTATCTACCCATGTCTTGATTAAGATGTTTTCTATCATTATATATCCACAATTTCTTACCCAATTTCAATGAACTTGAAGGTAACTTCATTATGGTATAAAAAGGGTTAAAAACATATATAATCACATTAAGTGAAAGGACAACATACTTTGGGGTGAGGGCGGCCCACATCCATGCTTGTTTACATTCTAGGAGTTGACTAAACTCCAAGAGCTAATTGACTCTTTAAAACACTTCTTTACGTAAGGATGTTATCAGAATGTATACAACCTATAGACCTTTAGGCACATACTCTAACATCACAAGCCCTTTCTATACCTTCTACATGATAAAATGATAATTGATTCTAATATTATTCATCCTTGAATGATAGATTGGATTTTTTCTAAGATTTATAACACATGAATTATTACAATGGATTTCAATCAAAGACATCACTTAAACTCCCATATCATCAATTTGTTACCTCATACATAATAAATATTTGAAATCTTGAGTAGTATTAATATATTTATCTTCTATGGTGATTAGTGAAATGAAATCTTATTTCTTCCTTAGCCAAGAAACACACAATCAGTCAAGATAGAAAGCACCACTTGGTGTTGATTTTATATAATATACTAAATTGGCCCAATTAGTATATTTATAGCCTAATAACTCTTGATGATATTTTTCTATATACATTAAACTGATATCCATTATACCATTTATATACTGAAGTACTATTTTCACTATAATAAAGTGGTTTTCCTTAGGATTACATTGATATCATGATGTTAAGTATGTGGAAAAAACAATATCATGTCTTTTTACTATCACGTATGACTGATGGACAATGATATGTCTATATTCAATAACATTAATTGCACTGCATTCATGATCTCATGATAGTTTCATCTAGGCATCCACTGGATTCATAAAAAACCACCCCATGGACAGACCCCTTCCCCTCCTACATGCACACCCCTCCCCCTACAGACCCCCTTCCCCCTGAAGACCCCCTTGCACACCTAAATAGACCCCCCCTGCACCCTGGACAAATCCCCCTTGTACTCTGGACAGAACCCCCCGCCCCCCACCTCTTTCCTAGATAGACCCCCTGCACCCGGGACAGACCACCCTGTACTCATAGACATACCCCCCCCCCCCCACACACACACACCTAGGGATAGAACCCCCTTGCACCCCTTCACACCAACATTTCACTTTTAGACAGACCCCCTTTCACCCCTAACAGACCCCCCTTGCACCCATGATAGACCCCCTTGCACCCTGGACACACCCCTCTGCCCCTCTCCCCTACACACCCCCATCCCCTCCCCCTGCACCCCCCCCCCATCCCCCTATATATCCTCCTTTCACGCCTGACAGACCCCCCTTCCCCTCCCCCATTGTGCACCCCCTCTACCATGCAGACCCCCCTTGCACACCTTGACAGACCCCTACCCCCTGGACAGACCCCCATGCCCTTCCCCTTGCAGACCCCCTTGCTCCCCCCTCCTAAAAGAATAAGTTTAAATTGATCAATTGGATGATTTTATAACCCCCACCCCCCCTCCCCAGACATACCCCCAACCCATCCCCCCTACACACCCCCTCCCCCTGCAGACCCCCCCTCCCCTTCCCCCTGCAGACCCCCCTTGCACTCTAGACTGACCCCACCCCCCTCTGGAAAGACACCCTACACCCCGAAATGAACCCCAGCACCCCTGGATAGACCCCCCCCCCCCAGAGAGACCCCCCTTCCCCTCCCCCTTCAGATCCCCCTTCCCCTAGCATACCCCACTTGCACCCCTGGATAGGCCCCCCTTTCACCCTAGACAGACCCCCTTACACCCTCGATAACCCCCCCTGGACACACCCCTATGTACCCGGAATAGACCCCATGCACCCCAGGACCCTACCCCCTCCCTGGACACACCCCCATGTACATGGGATAGAACCCCATGCACCCCTGGAAAGACCCCCCTTACACCCCTAGACAGACCCCCCTTACACCCCGGCAGACCCCCTTAAACCCCTGGACTGACCCCCCTTGCACCCCTGGACAGGCCCCCTTGCACCCTGGACAGGCCCCTTTCACCCTTGTAGACCCCCCTTGCACCCCTGGATAGACCCCCTTTGCATCCTAGATTGCAACCTAGACATACCCACCTTCCACCCTGGACAGACCCCCCTTGCACCCCTAGACAGACCCCCTTGCACCCCTATAGACCCACTTGCACCCCTGGATAGACCCCCTTGCACCCCTAGACATACCCCCTTACACCCCTGATATACCCCTCTTGCACCCTGGACACCCCCATGCCCCTCCCCCCTGCACACCCCCTTCCTATCCCCCCTAGACACCCCCTTCCCTTTATAGACCCCCCTTGCACCCCTGACAGACCCCCCTTCCACCATAGACAGACCCCCCTGCCCCTCCCCCACTACACCCCCCCTGCAGACCCCCTTTCACCCCTGGATAGACCCCCCTCCCTAGACAGACCCCCCTACCCCTCCCCCCTACATACCCCCCCCCCCTCCTAGACACCTCCTGAAAGACAACCCTATAAAATACTAGGAGACCCCTAAAATACATGTTCTAATGATATAAGAAAATTCACTGGTCAAATAAAATACATCATAGACAGGTTAAATAGATTTCATAATCTAGTTTTCAAAAAATATGTATCCAAAGTGATATTCAGTAAAGTATAAGAAACTAATAACCGAAATAGAATAAAATTATCTACTGCTCCAAAATATGCCACCAATTCTGTGTTCCATGAGGTTGTATTTCTCCAAAATTCGGTTATGGAAATCCTTGTAACCTAGTATCCAGGATCAAAACCATGCAGTTTATCCAAGTGAAAAGAAACTTACAAGTCAATAAATTTAATATTTTTTTTACCGAAAATACATTAATACTCAAAATGACATACATTCATAACAAATATTTCAGTGTGAAAATAAAGGTAGCGAATGTTTAAATGTTATTTAATTATTTCAAACTTAAAATTTCAAAATATATTAGAATATTGTACCGAAGATACACACTAGTGGAATACATGTCATAAATTTCATCTTGTTGATTGGAAATGCTTGAAAATCCAACCTGGTTCGTACGACATTTTCTTAGGCAATACATTCTTGAAGTCTGATCTCGTTTATGTCATATGTCAAAAATATTACCTTGAATGTATTTTGTTCACATAGTCGATGTTGGTTTCAAAAATTGAAATCCGGTTATGGCACACCCCCTACCGACCCCCTTGAACCCCCCCCCCCCCCTCTAAGGACCCCCTTGAACCCCCCCCCCCCATGGAAAGACCCCCTGGAAAGACCCTCCACACCCATCCCTGGACAGACCCCCCTGCCCCACCCCCTCTGCACACCCCCTCCCTGGACAGACCCCCTACCCAACACCCTCTTCACACCCCCTCCCCCTCCCTGAACAGACCCCCCCCCCCCTTCCCTACCCCCTCTAAACACCCCCTCCCCCATATAGACCCCCTTGCATCCCCCCTCCCCCCCCCACCTGTAGAACCACCTTGAACCCTCTGGACCCCCCCCCCCTCCTGGACACCCCCATGTACACCCCCCCCCCCTTCTAGACACCCCCTTGGACACCCCCCCCCCCCTCTTGGACGGACCCCCACCCCCTCCCTGGACAGACACCCCACCCACCCACCCCCTCCCTACAGACCCACCTTGCATCCCCCCTAGACACCCCCTTAAAAACCCTCCTAGATAGACCCCCCCTCTTGGGCACCCCGACAGACCCCCCACACCCTGGACAGACCCCCCATCCTTCTTAGATATATTGTAAAATCTATGAGGAGGTTTGGTTTTAGAAAATGGTCTTGTCAATTTTCAGTTGTATGCTACTATATGGTATTATAATATTTTCATTGTCAATAAGGTTGTTTCAGGGATAGAGAGTTGATACATTTATGTATGAATGGTCCAATTTGTTATCCTTTCTTGGCATAAAAAGACTTGGTTGATACATCGACAACCTTATAGTACAACAGAAACATTAATCTAGAAATAAATTAAAGTTATTGTATAAAAAATTAAATTAAAAACATTGAATGTTGCCAGACACTATAATATGTGATGTGCATTTCCTGATCAATATGCTCTCTTGGAAGTTGTTCCTACATTGAAGACATGAGATCATGTTATTTTTAGTAATATAAGAATCACAAAAGGTGGTTGTTCATTGTTCAAAGAATACCTAAATTTAGAAGAAAACAATATCTATTTATAGAGTCTTGATGAATTGTGGTGTATTTGGATATATCTAATGTAATTTAAAATATCACATTGAATCTACCTATGTATAGTTAAATTCATTAAATGTGGTATTGGAATCAACCCACCCAAAGGAGGACATATTGCAGGATCCAAATCTATCTTTATAAGCTACACGGAAAAAAAGTGGACATAAGGCCCTGGATTTTTAAAATAAAAGGTGTTAAATCCATACCAAAAAAATAGTGGTATCATACAAAATCTAATTTTTTGAAAGTGATATCAAGACATGATTTAGTGAAATAAATCTATTTTAAATAGGATGGAATATTTGAAGAAACCAAATCATGAAGAAATGGGAGAGTTAGAGATGGTTTGTAACGGTTATTCCACCTTATCTAAGATTAAAGAAACCTATAGAGATTAACTACACCTTTTTCCCCACTTTCCCACCCCATTACACCCCCTTCTCCCATTCTCCACCCCCCTTTCACCCCCTACCCCACCCTCATCCCCCTTGCATTGCACCTGCACCCTCCCCACTACCCTACAGACCCCCTTGCAGACCCCCCCCCCCCCCCCAACACCACCCCCTCCCCCTAACCCCCCCCCCCCCCCCCCCCACTGCCCCCTTGTACCCCCCCCCCTCCTTACAGACCACCACCCTCTCCCCCTTATATCCTACCCACATCCTCCCCCCTCTCCCCTGCCATGCAGACCCCCTGCAGACCACCCCCTAGCCCCCAGCCCTGCAGACCTCCCCAATCCCACCTACCCCCTCCACCCACTCTTATCCACCTCCCCCTCCACCTACCCTGCATACCTCCCCCCTCTTTCCTTCCCCCTTCCCCCTACCCCTTACCCCCTCCACCATCCCCCCCCCCACAAACCCCCCTGCAGACCATCCCCCTTTCCAGTTTTCCCTCCCCCAGCCATCCCCCCTTCCAATACTAAATAAAATGATCATTAATAAAGCTCTTTATTTTTCAAACATCCCTCATTTGGCACAAATCACAATGATTTATTCTATTATGAATAAACCAAACATCAAATCAAATTCATCTATATTATTCTTAAAAACTCATGATTTTTTTTTATTTCTT
The DNA here is from genome assembly GCA_963277665.1 of Viscum album. NCBI lineage: Eukaryota > Viridiplantae > Streptophyta > Magnoliopsida > Santalales > Viscaceae > Viscum > Viscum album. The sequence continues at coordinate 1,061,310,811 of OY728125.1, forward strand.
AACAAGAATCTCGTTCACCCACCCTTCCCCTGTACCCCCTACCCCACCCCCACCCCCCCCCCCCCCCCTTCACCCCCACCTGCCCCTAACACACCACCTACCCACCTTTAACCCCTTCCCATGCCCCTTTCACCCCTACCCCCCTCACAATGCACATACCCCTCCCTCTTAAACACTCCCTTGACCCCCCAAACCCCTCATGGACACACCTCCCTCTGCAAAGCCCCCCCCCCCCCTCATGAAAAAAATGTTCTTAAAATAAATCATGATCTTGAAAATATTCTAGAAGATACAATAAAAACTAAAAATATGAATATATAGTAATTATATCAATTAAAAAGTTGAACTTGTACGGGAAGACAATCAGAAGTTGAAATTCCCCTTTTCAAGAAACCAATGAAAACCGTAGACCACAGGCTGAACAACACCCAATTTTAAGCTCACTTTTTCTGATAGATAAATATTCCATGCCAAATGAATGAACTACAATAGTGAAAGAATGAATGATTTGGTTTTCCAACTCATACTCAGAGATAAAAATTGAAGGTTCAAGATATAGTGAAAACATGAGGTGTAATGAGCATACACTGTCAATTAATTGAAAGAGGATACAAACATGACTTGTAATAAAACTTCATATAATGAGGAAAAGGACTCACCATATGATCCAGAAAGCGCATAAAAACTCCATACATAAAATCATGTTGCAACATCCACTTTTTCCAGTCTTTTATAATTAAAAGTGTTTCACTTCATCAACAAAAAGTATTCATATTCCTCTCGAACCAAACTGACAATCAAATAAATAATCACTATCCAGCCCTCTGTCCAAGTTAATCAAATGAAGATTTAATTGAGCATGATTATATAAAATAGAAATTTAAATCATTATATCATATAGGAATTAACAGATAGGCTTTGATAAGAATGTAATTAAAACAAATCATGATTCCAAAAGGATGATCAAATTGCATCATGAAAAACACTAGTGATTTCTAATTCAATAGGTATATCTGAATAAGACCTCAAAACATGATTTCCACTAATTCGAAACTCCAATATGGAAATGTAATACAATTGAAAATTAAAAATAATACATTTTATGTGGAAAGGAGATAGGGAAACAAAATTTTATGGAAGGATATAATCATTCATTCTCCTCACACCTACACGAATATGACACTATTAATTTTAAAATAATGAAATAATGAAGGAGTGGAACCACAAGTGTATGGAAGAAATAAAATAAAAGTGAAAATTTATGAATATAAAGAAGGGTTCCCTTATATAATTATCTCATTAATTATATAAAAATATATTATAAAATAAATCTCCCCCCCCCCTAAATAATAACTTGAAATGACCCAAGATCTCAATGCATTTACTCTCTCTTTAGTGTGTTAGGTTAGATAGTGAAAAAAATGATTTTCGATACTCTACTTTCACCTACCCATGGTAATTGAGAATGCTTAATCACTCTTTTATCACCCCTCACTCCACTGCATCATATTAGAAATAAATGAAAATTGTGGTAGTATTATGTGTAAACCAAATTAATAGATAAAACCATGATAAAATTTAAAGTTTCATGGATAATAATCTACTACTCATATAGAAACAATCTGATTTCATGAAAATCACACTAGAGAAATGAAAATAAAAATTCATTTAAATCTATGTATTTTTATGGGGGGATGTCCCCTCAACCACACCATAGTAGTCTAAAAAAAATCACTATATAAAAAATTAACTAATCAAAAACCATTATGATATATTTTAATTTTGTTTGATATCAATATATTTATAAGTGGGAATGAGTTTATTTATCTAATGGCTACATCAAGTCCATATTCCACCTACTTTTTCAGTGTCAATAAGAAAGATCAATCTGATTATTCATTGGATGGGTTACATGTGTCTATCTTTGAGGTTTGTTATGTCCTTATGTAAACTCTTGAATATGATATATTTTCTGAACACTCTCCCATAAATAATACTATAATATTTAGAAAAAACTTTCCATGATGTCAAATTTCTATATTTTGAATATATAAAATCACTTTTCTCTCGATTTTAACACCCATAAACAATTTCCCCTTATTTCTGTAGTTGAATTTCAACATTCCCAATCCAATTCACTCATTATCCCGCTCTGATTTTTCATATTCTAGTGTTGGTTATTTAGTTTTTTCCTATGATTTTGAAGACTCTAATGGTTTAGGTTTTAAAATTGTTTTCCCAATCCTACACCAGCCCCCAATACCCCCCCTCCCCCTCCCCTCCTCCTATCCCCCCTACACCCCCACCCCACTTTTCCCGACACCACCCCCCAGCCCTCAGCACCCCCTTCCACCTGCACCCCCACTGCCCCCTCCCCCAGCACCACTACCCCCCAGCACTCCCCCCCTTCTTCACTTGTATTACTTCTAGGATATCATTTTTATTATTTATAATACCATTATTCATAAGTCATTATTACTCTTATTCTTCTAGGATATCTTTAATTAAATGAATTCTATGATTCCTTTCCTGAATTGATTCCATTTTTTACTTTAGCTCACTTCCATCAGTCATGACGTTATCATGCCAACATTCACTATACTTCTATCCAAATGTATAGTATCACTATTATTGACAAATAAATCACCTAATCTTTCTATTTTATGTAGTATATCTAGTTTTTATTACTTTATATTTTTGGAAAATAATAATATGATCTTGAAATTTATTTAGAGATCCAAGTATTTTTTTTCATGCCCATAGCCAAATTAGATGATATGGATGGATTATCATTATTTAATCACACACATATTTGTACAGAATTTGTTTTCAAACCATGAGTAATAGATAAATATTCATGATTACCAACATATTTATTAGGATAGTCTGTCACATTCATCTATGAGCTAACAGTGAAAAAATTAGGGGATCAATTAAATTTATTTTGACACAATTCTAAGTCTTTTTGTTAGTAATATTATCATCATTATTTTGTGTGGTATCTAATCTTATTTTCATAAAAACATGTAATGATTCAACTTGGGTGAATTCTTGATTTATCAATTTCACCTCTTACTCCATTCATTATAGATTTAGATAATACATATAATATTCAAGAGATTTTAACATTTATTTAAATCCCTTTTGTAACTTTAGAATCATATCTCCATACATTTTATTATCCTTTATAATAGAAATATCTAGTTCTTTAATACTGTTATCCTTAACATCCAACTATAAATCTTTGACATCTATAGAGGTCCAATATAATTTTTATAGTGAAAATACCACTTATATAATAAAACCCTCTTAAAAACTCTCCTTTTCAATTCTTATTCATTTATCTACAATTTTCCATTGAAAAGTGATAGAAATATCACCTTAGCTTCAATAAACAACATGATGGTGATACATTTAATTTCCTTTTTAGATAATTTATATTTCATTGACTTATAATCTAAATATAATTATGGTTTCTAATATTGTATCCCCCTTGCACCCCCCCCCCCCCCCGCACCCACACCCCTTGAATACCCCTTTGACCCCCCTTGTCCCCTTTCACACACCCACCTGCACACCCCTTACACCACCAGTGCAACCCCCCCCCCCCCCCCCGCACCACCCCCTACACCATGCACAGTCCCCCTGCACCCCCCATTCCACCCTCCAAATTTCATTCCACTTAATGTAATGAAAAATATATCAAAACACTCAGATACATGTCATTTAATTCAAGTAATCATAACTTTTCATTTTATTCTAACAAGTTCCTCTCAATTTAAACACTCACGGAAAGTCTTTCTACAATGAAAAGTCATTCCATCCAAATCTTTCTATTTACTTTATCAAAACAAGGCAATTGGATTTAAAGTGGCAAGAAAACACCTGGAATGTGAAACTGTCAAGAGGAAAATTACCTATTTGGGTAATCCCTTATACAAAGAAAGTCAAACACTTAGGATGTATTTGGTTATAATTAAAAATTCACCACTTTCCCTTAAGACATTTCAAAAGTGGAGTGCAAGTCACCATGAATAAGTCACTCTATTTATTTCATGACATCCAATTAAACTTTAGAAAGGAGGCACAACTATTACATAATTCACTACATGAGGCATTACCTCTCATGTTCCAAGTTAACTGGGTTCGGTTCCATTTAACTAATTCAATTCATAAAAACATGGAAATTCCATTTATAAGATCAATTGGGGTCACTTAGTGGGGACTTGGTCATTACAGCACTTTCCTACTTGGGAAATTCCATCTTAAAAGTCAAACTTCACTTAAAGGGTGTTTTGGTAAAAAAAAACCATTTTAATGAAAAGAGTGAAACCCCCTATAGGGATATAAAAAGGGTCAAGTACAATGTGTTCTTTAAAACTAAAAATTACATCAAGTATAAGGAAAACATCAATGAAATAATGCCAATCAAGGTATAACACTGTGAGTTTTCGCAGACAATGCACCTCCGTTGGTTGGTTTTTATTACAAAACCATGACTTGTTTTTCAAAAAAAAATCTTAACTAACACTTATTCAAGAATTAAATTTTAATATAAAATAGTAGAATTAAGAAGGAAACTAAATTCACTTTAAAAAATTATTGAATTAAAGAGGGTAGGAGGGGGACCCTACCTCAAATGAGCCAAGCCACACTCGGTGCTTGACACTTTTATCAGCAACAACTCTAAGTTGCTTCATTCATCATTCGTACATATACACCTTTGCATATACATAAGGACACCCTAACCCCTATGTATGTGTCTACATGGACTTGAACACACACAAGAATATCCTTATATATATAATCACATGCATAATCTCTTGATCACCCACACACGTATGCATTTTCCATATATATACATAAGCACACCTTGCCCCTTATATGTAATCACACTGCCAAGGGAAAATATACATATAATGAGATAACTTATTATATATATGCTTACCTATGAATATGCGGTGAGTCTTCCTTGACTCTGGTTGCTACAACACACATGAACGGGTCCCTGGAGACTTCAACAAAATTCTAGTGATCTGATGAATCATCATTAATTGAACCTAAAAATGAAGTGGGAGGAACATGATTAGTGAGAAATGCAATCTATCATATTAAATTACAAAACCCTACCATCATGTTATAATCCACCTCACCTCACAAGTCTTCACCCAAACTATCTGCAATATAACCCATTGATAATCTCCTGCATTGTCCCATATATAGAATTTCATCACACGGGGATTCTCTCATTATATGATTTTCATTCACTATAGTTGTACACCAATCTATCATATTAAACATTAAAAATTGCTCACATTTAATCTTTTATTCTGCTAATATTTTCTTACTGTGGTTAATTGTTAAGGGATAAAAAAATCTATAAAAATATAACCTCGTGTCTATTAGTCGAATGAATCTTTGATCCTTGATCTAAATCGTTCATCATTATATATCTATTCTCCAACAAGGAAGAGAAATGTTGGTAGATTCACATTAATTAACATGAAATGTTATATTCATTGCATGAAAGATTAAAAGGGGAAATATGATTCACTATTTATGATCTTTATAATGATCCCCAAATTCATCCATAATATCAAACTCTCATAAATGTGGAATTATGATATGTGAGGTATTAATAAATGTCAAAGCTGTATCTATGGTATACCACTAAACCAAGACCCTTATCAAAGGCTTCATACCTTGACAATTTATATTATTCTATAAAATAAAAAAAACTAAAATGGGGGAGACTCACTCTTCTCTTTTCCAAATATTTCATACCTTGTATAGATTATTATATATATAGACTATCTTCCCAATTTGGGGTTAATCAATAAATCAAAACAACCCATGTATAACCGAAAACAATTAAATCATTAACCTCAAGTTAGACTGTGAAACACTTCACCACTAGTCAATCATCAAAATGATTCTCACGCTATCTGATGTCCATACCATAACCTAATCAAAACTGTGACTTGTCACTCACAAATTCTTATTAGAATCCCATGAATAATCTCATTGTCATCAGAAAACCTAAGAGTCCTAAAATCCATCTCAAAACCTTATGGGAACCTTCCAAGTCCCCAAGATTGCGAGATCATTATGAAACCCAGTGGGAATCTCATCATGACCTAAACAACCCATCTTATAGTAGAAATTCTGGACATGTAGATCATACATAATCAAATAATATTAAAACATTATGTGAAAGTCAACAAAAAAGTGATAATACATGAGAATATTTCCATTATAAATAATGCATCTACTACATGAGGTTAATAAGACCAATAAATTTCTAAAAAACTTACATTATATTATATCAATAAATCAATTAAGAAACACTTTTATGAACAATTTAACGTTTCATCTCATACCTACTATGCACACATGAGCTCTATGAAAAATTATATTTAAAATATCCTTTGGAAAATCACAAAATTAAATTTTAAAAAATTATTTCAAAAAACTCATTTTAAGATTATTTCAATAATGAAATTTTATTTCAGAAACGCTTCACATTTACAATTACATTTTATATTTAAAAAATTTAGATAGCACAACAAATCATCACCTCACATGACCGTGTGAACTATATGATGGGCCACCGATAACTGTTCAACTATGGTGAAACTAAATATACAATTTAGGAAGCATTGTATCCTTTAGTGACTATAAGTATAATAATATCCCATCACAATTATAGAGTTAGATAATTTCATAAAATTACTTCAAAATAATAGCAATAATAACTTGAATATAAAATAACTTGTAGCAATTTCATAAAATAAAAACGATAAAAATAATCAATGAATAAATATAACCAGTATTAATTATACATCCAATATAAATAAAAGGTCATACCAACTAGATTCTATAACAAATATCCATTATCTCTTCAAATTCCCTAGAAATATATATGTAATATATTTAAAATAAAGTCTTATATTTGTAAAAAAATAGAATAATCACCATATGGATTAACGAAATAAAAACCATGAGAAATGTGGTGTAGAAAAATGATGGAATACACCATCACATACTATAGGAATAATCCCAAATTTATAAATCCCAATAAAACATTGATTTCATGAATTTTTTCTAAATTCCATAAATAAATGAGTCTGGTGACATACCTCTATTGAATGAGTGTGTATCAATATGCATTATTCCTCTATAATTTTCCTTTATCTATTGCATAAAAAATACACAATATTAGTGTCATTTCATTAATGATATTGTGAAATTACATATTCAAATACCTAGAAAAAACACCAAAATCATGGGAACAACAATATAACCAGGCAAGTCCAGCTAGAAGCAAAGATTCTTACCATTTATTAAAAAATAATATAAGGTAATAAATAGAGATGAAAGGAATACTCTTAATAAGGACTGATGAACTAGAGCCATACTGATCATACCATTAACACATTTGTAATAGTGGTACCCTTGAAAATCACCATGGATTATATATGTATGATCGAACGATCATTAGAGATAGGTTTCTTGGGATAGCAATTTTTGTGAAAGAGTAATTCCAACGATCTTAGTAGAAAGTGTAGGGGTCGACTCGCATGGATCCTGCTTGTGGAAGGTCACAGTTTGGTCGACACAATGATTGGAGGAGGAATTCATGATGGAAGCAAGGGATAATAGTTTCCATGTGGGAGATGATTCATGCCACTGTGAGAGGGGTCTAGGGTTCGGAGGATCATATATCAGAGGAGGAGTGGAAGCATTCAGCGGGGAGGCGGGCATAGATAGGTTGAGGGAGGAGGAGGGTGTGGAGTGGTAGAGAGAGGAAGAGGGTCCTAGATCAGGGGAGGAGCGGTGGTATTTGGCGGGGAGGAGCTTGAGGGGGTAGGAGGGCACAGAAAGGTCGAGGGAGGAGGGGTCACATATCGAGGGAGCTGGATCCTAACGCTTATGAAAAAAAGAGTTTCCACCATTTGTTAATTAAAATATGGATATAAACATACTATATACATTGATATATAAAACTGTGGATATAGATCTATGGATATATCTTAAATTAATAGTAGTGTTCTTAGTGAAAAATCTATTATTTCTGATCCAATAAGATTAATGGTGTTCCAAGGATATTATACTTTTTTCTTTTGAATGTGGGTGTTTGAAAAATTCAAGGGTACTTAGACTTTATACAAATAATGTTTATTGAAAATTTTCTTCGAGTTAGAGTTTCATGTTTCTCTTATAGTGTGGAACTAATATTGTTCAATGAGTTTAGTCAAAGGAGTTCCATGTATGAATCTTGTATACCTTGGTTCCAGTTACCAAACCTCATTTCGCTTTGGGATAAAAGTGAAGAGTTAGTTTAAACCACTCTATTTATATACATATATATACACACATATATACATTATACACACATACTCTCAAATCCATTTTGTTGATATTTTCAAAAAACACTTTTTTAAGTAAACGGTGAACCCACACAACCAATGCACCCAAACATTTCCCAAATTACAAAAAAAAACAACTAAATTGGTTAGATAAAACCATTAAACTTTGAATGATACCTAGTATCTTACATGTTAAATTCAAATAACAAGGGTTGAAATTCCACATTTCCAAAATATGATTTCTATGCTCCCTTAATTTCTTTAAAATCTCTTTTCTTGAGCTACTCCTTGCACCTAACTTTCATGGAGACTACTTCCACTTCAAAATTAGAAAAATCATTATTGATATCCAGCATGGTATTTTCCTTATTCTCTCTATATATTCCTTTCACATCCTTGATTTTACCCTTTGTATTGTTACTAGAACCAAAAAAAATTAAACACTTTTCATCCATATTATTACTTACCAAATCAGTTTCAGGAATAAAATTAGGTGAATTACTTTGAGATGAGTTCTACATATAATAAATAAAAATTTATGATAATTGGGACTCCATCTAATCATATTATTGTCTACTTTCTCCAAAAATATCATAGTATCATTCTTTTAAGAGAACCATTCCCTCTATGGACAAATTATCCTCATGGGATTCAAGTTTCACCTATGACGATTCCTGAGTTTGGATGACCACCCCTGCATGTGTCATTCATACTATGACCACCAATGAATCAATAGTAAAAGAAGCATAACACACTCATCCCTCATCAAGCTAAGTGTTATATGAAGCCTGATAATACTATTCGTGATCAAATTTCAAATTAATTTCTCCAATACAATCATGGAATTCTACCATTCCATGAGACATGGTCTTTGTGATTGGATGATCCTCCCCAGTTCTAGATAACCTCCCTTGTTTATAACATAGGTATTTTTATATCTAGTGTATCACCAGAAAAATAATAATAAAACATTAATCCCTCCTCAATTTGAGTGATAACCGAAGACTTGATCTTACCCATAGACTGAGACTCCCTCTAATAATTTAGTAATGAAAATCCTTAAATAAAACATGAAGAACAATGATCCACTTGAGTTTCTTAGATAATAGGTTTCTTAACATTGAACTCATCATTGATATAGAGCTAAATAAACTCTAAATAATTCCTAGATAAGTTGAACTCTACATAAAAATGAGGTTAAATAGGATGTTTCCTTTCAAGAACTTTCTAATTGATGCACAAAAAAATTCTAATAATTTCACTACAAAGTTTAAGAATTGAAGGATTTTTGAAATGAAGATAAAACTAAAGAATTAAAATATATAATAAAAAAAATATTCAGCCCTAGAGAGAACAATCAGGTGCCACCAATAGTGGCAATGTTCAGTGGGTTGGAGGGCGCGGAGAGGTCTATGGTGGAGGAGGGCACAGAGAGGTAGAGGAAGGAAGAGGGTCACGGATCGTGGGAGGAGTGGTGGTGTTTGGTGGGGAGGAGGTTGCAGAGAGATCTAGGGAGAAGGTTTCAGTGGTGTTCGGTGGGGAGGAGATCAAGGGAGGATGAGGGTGCGGAGAGTTTGAGGGAGGAGGGGTCGCATATCCAGGGAGGAAGAGCCCAATGCTTATGCTGAAAAAAAAGAGTTTCCACAGTTTGTTAATTAAATTGTGGCTATAAACATACTATAGCCACAGATCTATAAAACTGTGGCTATAGATCCATGGATATAGCTTAAATTTCTAGTGGTTTTATTAATGTTGAAACTTTGTTCCTCATCCCATTTTTCTCAAGATAATCCTCCTCTTGGATATTTATGAACTCTATTCCATTATTGGTTTGAAAATTATGGATTTTTTGACCCATTATCTTCACAACTTCTCTTGGATAATTTTTTATGCCACTAAACACCTCAAATTTGTGAGTGATTACTAAAATACATTCCATTATATTAAAATCATCAATGAATAGAACATAATATCTACTTTCATCAATATCCCTTAGTGAAATTAGTCTGTAGAAATCAATATGCACCAACTCAAAAAATTTTGTTGACCTTTTCTCTTTTGACTTATATTTCTTTTGAATGATCTTCTGTTATTGAAAAGTGTCACCCAAATGAGTATGATTGCATGATAATATAGGTAGGCCTCTAGCAACATTATATTTCACCAGATATTCCAACGACGTTTGTCTCAAGTGACCAAGATTTTTATTCCATAACTTGTTTTATTATTCCTTAGATAGAAAGTACATGTCTACTTCTCCACTCACAAGGTAGAAATTCCATTTTTTATGCTTTCCCTACAAAAAATGGCAATGTATTTTGTCTTTATGACTCATAATTTCTTGTAAAAGCTTATAAAATTTCTTGAGTCACATAATTGATTGACACTTAGTAAATTTTGACTGGGTGCTTCAATAACCAAGATATCCTTACATCTCGTGTCTTTTCCCCCAAACATTGCTTTTATAGAGACAATAATTTTCAAGCCTTAATTATTACCAAATCTTACAATACCTTCTTTATTGTACTTGATTATGGTCACTAGATACTTATTCCCTATCATATGTGAGGTGTATCCACTATCATTTATCCATATTCCAGTGAGATATAATGCTTTAAAAGAAATTTCTACAACCACTGCATGCTCGTCTCTTTTCTTTTTGATCCATGATGTCAAATTCATACCTGGTATGGATTAATAATATTGATCTTTGTTGAATTATGATGGACCAGATTCATCCTATAGAATTAAAAAATGATTTTTCATTTTCAATTCATTTGATGATACATTTATCTTCTTTTAATGAATGTATCCAGTTTTACTTGAAACTTTTTTATTTATTATTGATGTGAAATATTTTACCGTGTGTCTAATTCCTCCACACCCAACACAGGGACAATTAATGATATCCAGTAATGCTAAGTTTTTTATGGATACCTCTATTGGTCTTTTTCCCATTGATACCTCTTGGCTATGGAACAAACAATTTATATGTGTCCAATATTTCCACAATAATAGAATCTAATGTGGGGTACATTCCTCTGTGTCACTATTGTACTATTGATTGTTCATTGGGTTCTTTGAATTTTATGATTCTATTTCTTACCCAAATCAATCTTCAATTTATGAGTGGTTTCTTGTGGTCTGACTTCAAATTTAACTCCTTTCTATTTTTGATCAATCCCCATATTGGCCTTATCATTTTGATTTGATAGTATCTTATATTCTACTAGACCACTATGCTCCACTTTCATCTTTTCTATTTCATGTGTGATCTAATTTCCCTATTTTTTATTGAGATTCAACAGGTTTTATTGATCCTTAACACTTAATCATAGACCAATGACTTTCTCTTCAAGTTACTCGATACTTTTGACTTGACCTTTTCCAGTTTCATTTAAAGTATTGATTTCTCTTTTCTGTTCTTCAATTTCAATTTTGTACACAACAACCTTATATAAGATCTCTGGTATTAAAGACTTCATGTTAATTTCAACTTCATACTATTTATATTCTTGAAACTTCTTGGGGAACCTTGTTGCAAGATGTACGACTCTTCCACATTGAAAGCATGAAAGAATGAGTTTCCCTATGAACTTTCCTTTTCCTCTTTGATGATTTGTGGAAATTAATGGAATCACCTCACCCATATCTGCATCTTCTTATACATCATCAATGGTGAGATTATTCATGGCCTTTAATACCACTTATTTGGACTTCCCATTTTCCACACCATCATTATCATCACTTCTCATTTCATATGCTATAAGAGTACTATGAATGTTATCCAATGTCAGCTCCTTCGGACCTTTATATTCTAATATAGAAACTTTCATATTGAACTGAGGTGGAAATTTTCTCAATATATTCTTAACAATCTTTATATCTTCAATAATTTCTCTGAGACCATGCATGTCTTCCATAACAACATTTACCTAGTCAAAGAATATATCAAAATACTCATTAGGGTGAATTATGAAGTCCTCATACTAGTTCCATAGAACCTGCATCTCTGCTTCTCAAACTTTTTAGTCGCCCTTATAAATATTCAAAAACTTTTCCCACATTACATTTGATGACTTACATGACATCATCTTTGTATATATTGAATTGGATAGGGATCCCCCTAATGTATTGATTCCTTTAGAATTAGTATCTATTTCCCATCAGTCATCCTCTAATAAAGCACCATTGTCAATATTGTCCGAAATTCCATGCATTATTTCTATAAAGACATCCATTCCTAATTATCAGAAGTAGTGCTACATCCAATTCTTCCATAATTGAAATTTTTTTCCATCGAAGACTAGAATACCATTATGATTAACAACTTTCATTTCTTTAACTGAGATAGAACCACTGACTTTCAACCTTCCATTTAATACCAATTATAAGAACCATTATGTTAAATACCCCAAGAGGTGGGTGAATCAGGGTATGAAAGATTAATTCTCTTTTCCATTCAGATCTTGTTTCATAATTAATCAAAACACTCTTCTCCGTCCTTCCCTTAGAAATTTATGAACAGATTTGAAATCATGCATGAGACACAATAATTTTTCTCGATTCACCCTCATTGGGCTATGTCTAAGGAACATACAACGGCGATGTGCTAATTTACCAAATCCACTAAGGCTCACTACCAAATTATAAGGTTTAGGGTATATCACTTATATTCCTATACTAACTACCTTTACAATGTTTAGTTTCATCTCAGTATTTTCCCAAGGGTCACTCCTTGATTCTTTTTCTCTCGCTCACAGCCAGTGGAAAAAAGCACAGTCTTCCTCTTACTTTGCTCAATACTCGGGAATGGATCCACACACAGTTCATAGACTTGTATGTCTCTTGATTTTCATGAATGCACACATCCTTAATTGTAGATATATTCTCTATTGAATTCTCATTTTCACCTGTAGATGAAATCTACTTTTTCACATACTATTAGTTTTCGTAAATTTCTTTCGCGAACTGTTTTAGTCCCTTCATGAACAACGTTGAATATTCCATGAAATGTGTTGCACCGCATAGTGAGAGTGCTTCATAGACCACCTCTTCTTATATGGAATGTAATTTCTTTTGGGATGGATTATTTTTCTGTTGACCATCGTCGCTTCCATGGACGGTCGCCTCTTCCATGGATCTTCGCCTCTTCTGTAGATTGTTGTCTCTTTCAGGGACTTCCACCTCTTCTGTTGACCTCTGCCTCTTCTGCAGACCACCGTATCTTACAAGGACCATATTTATTTGTGGGATATAGATCCCCAAAAACCCTTTTGTGAACATTCTCTGAGAACTACCACCTTAACAAAAATTATCTCCCTTAAACTACTTCACCCTTCACAGAATTCTCCCACGTGAACCACTTCAATTCATAGAATCCTCCCTCCTAAACAACTTTTGAATTTTCCATATTTATTCCTAGAGTGATGATATTATATAATGAAATTTTATCTACCTAATTATCTAATTAGTGGTCCTCATATATGAAGATATATCTAAAAATACCGCTAATCCAACCCAAATATTTGATATGGTACAGCCTTCACTGTATATTGTTCTATGTGATCTACATAGCGCTTCGATCTTCTATGGAGGATGATATATTCTAAGAACGAAAAACATTTTAGGCTCCAAAAATTACCACCTCATTCCAAATACTACATGCCTCCTACAAATATCAACTCTCCAATGAACTGCAAGCCTTCCCATGAACTGATTTGACTATGTGGTTCGTGAACCATGCTTTGTGGTCCACATAGCACTGCTATGTATAAATTTTTTTCCCCGAATTTCCTTCACCATTACATGTACCTACTTTTTTATTATAACAACTATGTTTCATGGAATGAAAATTGTGAACCCCTTTGAGAAAAACCATCATTTTCCAAACAAAAACTTCTAATTTTCAGGCCCAAAATATTTGGCAAACACTGGGAAACTACGCCACCTTAAAACCCTACTTTGGAAACACCAACCATACTATTTTGTGGTCATATGAATTTTTCAACAAACATAGTCACCCCAAAAAAACACTGAGATAGAAACTTGAGGTATTTTTTTCCAACAATAACTTCATGAAAGAATTCATGGTCATTTAAATATGATACCAAATCAGGAGATCTAGTCTATTGACTATATATGTTTCTAATTATAGGATATATTATGCTATCTAGATTATCCATTATTTGATTATAAGGACTGGATCCATGGAAAATATTTATTTAACTAATGGTATGATGATTACTTAATAGAATTATATGTTTAGGTTTCTATTATCTAGTAGCAATGTGTAATTCTACTATGAAATAGTCAAAAAAGAGTCGTCAAAGAAGGTTTATCCTAAGAATTTGATACTATTCTCTATCTTAAAAAATAAGAAAACCAATAGAATCCTCTAAATATGTTTCAATACAACTTTGATGATAAAGAAACTTCTAATGAAGGAACAAATGGAGAAAATAATGATGAGGAGGAGGATGATAAAAAGGTTAGAGAAGAAGTTGCTAGAAATATAGTAGTTGAAAATTTTCCTTGATGCATAATAAACCATCAACCACTCTTCGTATCTTGGTCAGAATAAATGGCACATTTTACTAGATTATAATGGAATATTATCACACCATCAACTTAGATTCCTAGAGTTATAGAGTGTACATTTAGTGAACTGGATAAAACAATATATGTTAAAATGTATTTTCCTAGAAAATATGAAATGAAAAATATAATGAAAAGATTTCATATTTTGAGACAATTTGTATATTTAGTTCAATATTCAAACTAAATAAAATACATCATACAGTGTGAAAAATATGTAGATGATTGTAGATTCTACTTGGGGTATATTTTTTAAATTTCCCTTCGAGGTTGTAGAATTTTTAAGATTGAGGAATCTCTTGGTTGTGTGAAGCCAAACCTGACACAAGTCCATACATCACTGTATATTGAATTTGGGTCAAATATTACTGTCAACATGATTAGGACATGCCAAAATGTGTCTGTAGACATTATATAGAAGACAATATTACAAAATTTTGGTTATATTATTTTCTATGGAAAGAAATAAATGCAGAATTAGAAGTCAATTTTCAAGGTTTATTGTGATTAGGATGACTTGTATTAGGTGTTGCTACAATTTCTATCCATACTGATAAAAAAACACCTCCTTTCACCTCAATACGAATGAACATGTGTCTCAAGATAACCTACTAGATTCATCTCGAGAAAAATTTCATTGGTTGTTCTAGTCATTCATTCCATATATTTCCTCGTTTTGATTCTTTAAACAGTTTATACGAATTGAAGGAGAATTTCTATATAGAAATTACATGGGTTTATTGATAATTTTAGCAACCCAAGATAGTAATTATTCACCTATGACGCTTTCATTTTCCATTGTGGAGAAAGAGAATTATTAATAATGGAGTTTGTTTTTATCATTTAGTAGTAACCATTTCACCCACATTACGGGTGTAAATTTTATATATGATAATCATAAAGAAATAAATGAGGAAATAAATTCAGATCTAATTACTTGGAAACTATTGAATGAACATCATCGATACAACATCATACATATTTATAGAAATGGTTGAATGAATTTTCATGATAAACCTATGAAGAAGGCTATCGTGAAGCTTAATATACAATCTCTTTCATATTTTTTACTATCTCAACATAATGATATAATTAAATTATTTGTAATATGTTCACTTTTATGTAGCATATAATCCAGATCAGTGAAGGTTTGAGAAATAATTGGAAGGTATTATTAGGACTAATCAGGGAGTCTATGATTACATGATGTAGATTCCAAAAGAGAAATGGGCATTAGAATACGATGGGGGAAGAGGTACGGACACATAACCACAAACATTGTGGATCACATCAAAGGAATCATCAAAGGGATTTAAATTTTACCTATAACCAGACTATTTGGAGACATTTTATCATTGAATAAAGTACTTAAAAGAAAGATATATATATATTTTTGATGAGATTCAGAAGGGGTTATGGTATGGATGTAACTTTTAATGAGATACTGACATGATCATTGAATAAGTTTCTACTTATTGAGTGTGACTTTTCAATTGAAGGGATAGTCAATTTAAATTTAAATAGTACGAATACCCCATAGTATGTAGAAGTAGTCAAGTGTGGGTGGAATTACTATATGTAATACATTTTCAATATGGACCGAAAATTAATATTTTTCTTCAAAAAAACTTTTGAATAAAAATTGAGAAACCTGATACATGAAAATACCCAAATCAATACTACAAGGAGCTGCCCCTCCCCAGCAATTACATCATTCTGTTAAGCCTCCACCTCACATGACCGCTCCGCAAGCTCTCTCGTGCAGAGGTGCACGGGCCTGGTATCGATGACAAATTCATACCCTCTCATTCTTCCAAATCTGAGTAGTCATGCATAGATAGAAGATTTTGGCTCTAAAACCTCATCTGGCACTACTCCTTGTAGAGTGCTTAAATCCCACCCATTTTAGAATTCAAAAAAACACTATTGAGAAGAAACAAAATACCAAATTCAAAAAGTCACCAAAACTCTAAATAACCGATCATCACCATTGATTTCTCTGAACTGGAAACTCAAACTCACATCCCAAAGAACCACAAAGACCACCACGCTGATCTGCCTTAGAGATAATATAGGAATTCTGGAACCAGAGCAGAGACCAAGAAAACAGAGGTAGTGAAACGTGAGCAATGAGATGACTGAATTCCAATCAGGTGTAAGAAGCCAACCACATGCATTCCAGCAGACATGAACAACACCAGTTGAATCGGTAGGATCAAAAAAATCAATGCATGCAATTGGAAGAAGGAAAACTACCTCAAATAAAATCAGAACGTAAACTCAAGCACAACAAAGGTCGTGAAGACTGAAAATCATCACATCTAAAAGAAAGAACTCCGTTGATTGCTGGATCAAAGGAGGAACACGAATCCATCGCTGATTCAGGAACCGAAATCCTCGAAGTAGAAAAAACCCAGGACCAGATCCGCAAAAACACAAACCAGAACATTCAGGAGGAATCGAATCAATGCAGGCAAAGCAACGAAAATAGAGATCTTTGAAACCATGAACATACGCAAACAGGATCAACCCCAAACTCTCCTTCACATGGAACTGAATCCAGATCATGAACTGAAAAAAATCATAGGCGATGCGAAGACCAGATTCAATGCATCGGAAAACAAAACACGCGAGAAGAAACGCCAACGCCTGAAGAACCCATAGAAGCAAACCGCCAGCGGGACGGACCAGCAGCCGCCGAAGACAAACAATTGGAAAAGTCGCACGAAGAGAAAAAAACTACCAGATCTGGCCCCACTTCCTAAACACCAGACAATATTGATATCTGAAATCAATAGGTTGTGAACTTAGTGGAGACTAAAGTCTAGTAGGATATAGAATAATATGGATTGGCCTTAATAAAAAGGGAAATGGTTTAGATGTGTCATATGTCGTAGGGAATATCGTAATAAGAAATGATTCCCTAACATTGATGGAACAATTTCTTACTCTCATCTATGATGATGAATTTTATATAATGTGAACTTTTCATATTACCATTTACATGGTTTTAATATAATATACTTAATTTTTTATAAATTTTTGACATTTGGGAATAGTTTTACTATCAAATAATTATCATTTCATAAACTATACAACCATTTACATAAATCACACACAATATAAACATGCCAAAATTTTACGTCACTTAAATAAATATAACATTATATCTCATAAATAATTTCACAATATAGGAATCTAAAGGTTTAGTTTCTTGAATATTAGATATATAAAACATCTTATTACACTTTATTACATCAACATATCCTATAAAAACTCTATATAAATATTTCTTCTACTCATAATAAATCATGCATTTAATTTCCTATGGAAGTGGGAAAAAATAATATTTCAATGAAGAAAACATTATATCTAAAAAATAATGTCACAATCCATGAATCCAAAGTTTTTTTTCTTTGAGTATTAAATATATAAAACATATTACTTTACTTTATTACATTAGCATCTCTCACAAATATATCTATATAAATCATTCTTCTACTAATAATCAATAATGAAAAAGAAATCCTAGTGAAGTGGGAAAAAAAAGGAGCAATATCAAAAGCTCGGTAAATGGAAATTTAATAATGAGTCATAAAGGGTTAGATCATAAGTATGAGAGATAACATGATCACAGAAGAAAAAAATATTAAAAGTATTAATAAGTTATAAGATATATCTATCATATAATTTTATCAAAGAGTTAAATAAGTATTATCACGGAAGTATATAATACATATAATGGAATGAAAAAAATGTGAAAATAATAATATTCTTTGAGAAACATAAATAAATTCTCTTTTCTTTTGGTAAGAAAAAATTCATAAAATAATGGGAATAAACATATTATAACATACATTCTACCAGTCATAACATTCTACTGAACATAAAATTATAACTACATTTTACACATAAGATTTATTTCATTTTTATATATAGAAATAGAGGATACTGGTCTACTCATTTAGAAATATAGGATTGTTTACTGTGAGGTGCTAGTGGGCTATGAGGTTTGACGGATTAGAATGTGAAGATAACACCATTATCATCACATTACAAATTTAGCTATTATTATACCATACCTACGCCATGATAGCTTCTATGTAATCATTTTATTTGATTAAACATTCATTGATCATCTCCTCCTTTATTCCCTCTTTGAGAGATGGATACTTGAGACTTATACATTCCACTTTCTCGATGGAGAGGTGATTGCAACCCTTGAAGATGAGGCAGTTGTGCTTGGTCTTTCTATATATGGTGGTGCATTTATAGGACCCACCTATGGAGAATAGTCTTAGCTTGTATAGTTATTTACTGGTCTCAACATTTTGGGTGACTATACTACTATATATAGAGGGTCTCTGTCTATGAGATGAATAGAGATTCACTTCATAGATTTATGTATTGATGTTGATGAGAAGACTATCATGTGTCATGCTTGTGTATATATCATGCGGGTAATTATAGGGACATTGTGTGATGATCACTCTAGTATTCATGTTCGTGTGATGTGTTTGGGGTAACCATAGTACTTATATTATACTAAGAGATATATCCAGGCTTCAACATTCTTAGCATACACATACAGAGCATTATTCATAGCACATCGATCATATCATAGTCATCTAGGGGGATGTGTTATCCTCATTCAAATATGGGAATGATAGAAATCCATCCTATATACACTATTCTTATTGGTCTAAAAATTCATATGGATGTGTCTCATGACAATCTGTGTGGAAACTGGTATTATCACTCACATTTATTGATTTATGATATTAATATGAGTTATTCTACAATATTGATTATCATTTATCACTTTCAACATTTTAATATATAGGTGGAGTCAGGAACACCATTTATTTAGAACTACAGGACACAAATTAGGTGTATACCATCTCATGTTGGATATTATACTCTCTTATGATGTAATAATATATATTCCTTTGTTGAATGATGAATTTCGTAATATTACAATTTTTTCGAATTAGTAAAAAATATATTTAAAAAATGTCACATTTCAATTCAGATTTCATGGATTCCATACTGGGATCTATTAGACAAGATCCTGGTATAATGCTCTTAGGTAATTCATGATCCCATGGTTTCAGTTCCTCTCATTCACTTTAATATTGTTGTGTGGCACCCACCTGATAGAGCCATGTTCTAGTTTATATTTTTTTATCATATTCCATCTCCACTCAGACAGTTAGTAGCGCTTCATTCTGTGAAGCTAACAAGGAGGAAAGATGTCAACTATCACTAAATAAATATAGATTACCTTAAACTCTACAATATAATCATGCCATTTTTTATTGAGGGAATGAGTATAATGAGATTCCAAACCTCATAGTAGTTAGAGTGTGAACCATGGTATAAACTAAATTCTATATTGTATCTTACACCACATAGATGAAGGCTTCAAGATTTGGTAAGTCAATTAATTTACATTATTTTTTATTTTACATTTTTTTAATTTGATTTGGATATTCTTACATCATACTCAATTACATCATATTATCCACATGTTGGATCTGAAGGAGGGTGAGGTTTTTATCCAGGAATCATACCATGCTGCAGCGCAGGAGATGATGCCAGTATATCATGTTCTTCATGACAGTATCTTTGATAGTCCACTTCAGTAAGATGATGTTCCTTCCCATGTAGAGGATATTTTTCTCATTAATCTCCACCAGCAAATGATGATGTTGAGGAAATATAATGGAAACAATGTAAACCATGTCGTACTGCACTTGAGGTCTCACCAGTTTCATAGGAAGATGTCTCACCTCTACCAATCCAGCCTAAGTCGATTATGGATGTCTAGTATTAGGCATGGGATTCATTTATGTGGTCAACATTTCCATAGTTTTCACTGGGAATTACTTATTTGATCTCGTATCATGAGTCATTTACCAAGCCTCTATCTTTCATGAACAAACCTTTAAAGGCCCTATGGTTCTCCCACTAAATGGTAACAGATCCTTCCCCTTACACAGTGGGAGAAGGATTAGGTGTACATGATGTCATCTTGATGAAACCTCCTCTTAATGATTCATTGACAGAGAATTAGACATTCGAGGTTCCATCACTGGAGGAATACCCCCCTCCAACTCATCATAGTCCACCCTAGAATAGAGGTTGGAGATCTCGATACGAGCATCTCATCCACACACCAGATTGTGGGAGGGTACCTCATCATAATCTGTGATCACACACATTCATTTATATTTTTTATATTGACTTAAAATATTTGAAATAACAATGTTTTCTACCATATATATTATTTTATTTATATTATATTGGATAAATTATTTTTATTTTTAAATATTTTGTATATGTTTAACCTATTTTTTAATTTCCATTTATAGAGTACATATGTTTTAAATTTTTTAATCTTTAAAAGTTGACTACTTGAAACATGGTAAAATTTATTAAATGTCAGGTAGGTATATTTAAAATATTATAAAATATAACATATAAAAACAATATAATTGAAACATAAAACAGAGTTTAACCATCTAAAAAATAATTGAAAATAAAAACAATTTCATCAATATAATAAACCAAAATAAATTTATAAGAAACAAACATCATTGATTAAAAATGATATTTAGATAATTTAAAATATATGCACATAAAATATAGCATAAATAGAATCTTAATGAAATTTAAAGCATTTATTAAACATATAAAAAGTAATTTAAAATAAAAGGAATGTTAAAAAATTATAAATTCCAATGTAATATTTTAAAACAAAAATATTTTTTTCTTTTATAATTAATTTTCATTAAATGTTTTTATTAAATTATTTTTCTTTTCAGATATTTGTTATATTTTTAATAAGTGTGTCAATTTCATTTAAATTATATTTATACTTTATAATTTATAGGCTTTTAAAGTCACCTACTATAAGTATTATTATGTTTCATGTATCTGACAATGAAAACGTATAAACTGTAAATTATAAATACAATCTAAATGAAATTTCACAAATTGACTAAATATATAAAAAATAATTGAAAATAAAAAATTCATAAATATAAAAAACAAAATATAATTTACATGTCATAAAATTTATTACTTAAAAACATGACACTTACACTTTAAAAGTTAATGGGCATAATTATTATTAATTATTATATTATTAATTACATTATTATTAAGTATTATTAATTATATTTTTATAATTAAATTTTAGTAATTTAATTATTAATAAATAATAAATCTATTATTATATATTAACAATATTTTAAATAATAAATAATAATAATGATGTAAATAATATAATTATAAAATAAATTTTTAAGGAAATTTGTAATGTAGAAAATTTAATTATTAAAAAAAGTGTATTATACAGTTAATACTAATTTATAATAATAATAATAATCATTTCTATTGTGTATATATATAAACAAAATGAAATAAAAATAAAAATAAAAAATACTTTAAATATTCAAACGTGTATATATATAATTTATTAATTGATTTTTTTGTCTTTGGGAAAAACTTTTATGCACCTTAACTATATTTCCCAATCTTTTTCATCAAAACTTTGGCTCGAGCGAAAAAATTAAAAGGTGTGAAGGCCCTTTCACACCTTTATGACCTAGTTTTGTTTTTAAATATAGGATTATTTATTACTTTTTTAAAAAACTTATATAAAAAATTCAAAGTATTAAATACATGATGGGACAACACAATCTTTTTATATATTGAGTTTCGAGCAGATACATCGTGAGATTCTTGTACATATTGAGGAATTGAAGAACTGAATATATAAACTATAAATAAAAACAATATATATAATATTAAGAATGAAAACTCCCTATAAAAAATTAATATGGTGATGTTGATAATTCATGAGGCCCATGTATATTGTGTAGGGTGATATTGAGATCAATTCATGTGAAGAAAGAAATATAAGAAAGTAAGCTCATCATACAGGAAATGATGAGATCATGTGGTCGATTCATCATGAGAGAATAGTTCTAAGAATATAAAACATGGTTAGTTCAACAAATATGGAAGAATACTTGGATGAGATATAGGCATAGACAGATGAGGGATTATTATGGCAGCTCGAGTGCATACAGTCTATTTTTGGGATCTAAAATTATTATCCCACTGGTGCGGTGATAATTATGAGAAAAATTAAGGTGAAAAAATGAGAAAATAAATGACACTATATGTAATGTGAAACCCCCTCCCCCAAAAGAAGAAAGGGGTAAAAACCATGTGAAAATAGAAGGACAATTGTTTGTAAATGTTGGCATATACACTCTCTCACTATTATAATGAAAACACCAATGAATATCTCTCTTGAATAAATAGAGAAATAAAACTCACAAAAACCCACAAAAATATTTAATGGATGAGAGTTACTAAACCTGGTTGTTGGTGATAAAAAACTAGGTGAAGCCACTACCTTTTCTAGGAAATAATCACTACCTATCTACCTTCCTCTATTAGATGGTTAGTGGGTTTTGGCCAACCACATTTTCCAAACATGTTAACCTATCTCGAAAACTAAGGTGGTTTCCTCTATCTTCAATAATTACCTACCAACACATCTCCCACTTGAAGATTGATTGGGAACCAATCATATCTCCACACATCCATTATATCTGTGAATCTGTGTTAATCATTTCTCTGCAAGGCTGCTTGAGGATATTCACCATCATAATTTATCAGAGTCAATTGCCTTCATTGTCAAATCTATTAATTTTTTTTTAGTTTCAATATTTCGCATTTCTACACTACCTTACTCCACCACATCTTGTAAAATTTGATATTTTACCCTAATATGTTTTTTCCTATAATTAAAATATATATTCCCTGAAATATGAAAGGTTCTCTAACATTCACAAAATAATGGAATCTGCTTTTTTTTGTGTCTGAGCTCCTCCAACAACCATCTCATTAAAATTTCCTCTTTTCAAGCCTGTGTAGTTTCCATGTACTCCACCTTCATCATGGATAAAGAAAAAACTAATTGTAAATTATAAATCTAGCTCACATATCCTCATGTAAGAGTGAGCAGGTAACCAATATTTGATTTCCTCTGGTCAGAAATCACCTAAAAATATGAATCAACATATCCTATGATAAAAAAATATAATTCTCTATAACATAATATAGAATCTAAGGTCTTCTTAATGCATCTAATAATCCTTTTTACTATGCTCTAATTCCCCTTCCCTAGATTCTCTATATACTAAAAAGATTCTCCCACAACATGTGAAATGTCTAGTCTTATACAAACCATAGAGAACATTAGACTCTCCAATGCTAATACACATTATACTCAAGACATCTCCACCCTCTCTACTTCATTTCCAGGACTCATCATTGAGGATAATATGAAATTAATGGGAACAGGGGTAGATATTGGCTTACATTCTTTCATGTTGAATTGTTTCAAGGCTTTCCAAAATTAATTATTTAGTGACAGCCAAATATTTATATTATTTCTACTTTGATAAATATTCATCCCATTAATTTTATTTTCTAGTCCCAAGTCCTTCATATAAAACTCCCTATCTAACTACGCCTTCATCTCTTGGATCTAATCTTTGTCGAGTCCTAAAAGTAACTTCGCATCAACTTATAAAAGAATAATAATGAAATCATTAACATCCAAACCCATAAAATATGAACAAGGATCCTAATTAAGTCTATTTAATCCAAGGATCATAATATAGGAATAAAATATCTTGTACTGACAGCTTAGTGTCTATATAAGGCTGTATGAATATTTTTTCAAACTACAATCTAAGTTCTCTTTTCTTTCTTTTAAAAAACCTTCTGTTTGGAGCATATATATCTCTTCATAAATACCACCAAGGAGAAAAGAATTTTTCACCTTTAAATTATCTATATATAAACTATATATAGCAAAAATGACTTGAACTATCTGAGTATTCATTTGTTTAACAATAGGAGAAGATATTTCGTTGAAATCAATACCTTCTTTTTGATCATATCCTTTGACTGCCAGTACCAAATGATATATTTAAACCTAGTCCTTTCTATACCACTTAATCTTAAAGACACATTTTTCGATAGCATTTCTTTCAAGAGTTAATGAAACATGATCCCAAGTCTTTCTCTTGTCCATGGATTCAAGTTCCTCTCGCATTGCCACCATGCATGAGGATATATCTAAATTCTGGATCACCTACAAACAAAGATGGATATTTATCCTCTATAAATAATAAGTACACAATATTACTCTTAGTGACATAGTTCGAGGTTCATACTAGTTCTATTTTCTCCCTAGTTGACCATCATCATCCAGACTCTACCAGTATTTGATCATCAAACTCTGGTAATACCTCAAAAGAAAATGGTTCATCCATGGATTTTTCTTCTAATTCAAATGCTGTAGTTTCTGAATACTATTTATCCTTGTATCCATAAATTTTCATTTTCACCATGTCTTATTCAAAAATAGAATCTCTGCTGATGATAATTTTTTGGAAAGTGGGGTCCTAGAAATGATACTTCATCACACTATCAGTGTATCCCAATAAGATAAATTTCCTAGATGTTGAATCCAATTTTGACCTTTTTTGGTTATTAAATAATGAAAATATAGGATTTCCAAAAGTATGAAACCAAGAATAGTCAGTAGATTTATCATTCTACATATCTATGGTTTTCTTCAAATCAAATTCCAAAAATGTTTTTATAATTCTGGGAGTCTTCAACATCACCCATGTTTTATCCAACAAGGTTATGTTCATCCACTCTACAACTCCATTCAATTAAGGAGTGTATGTTATTATAAACTATCTATTGAAGCCTTCTCATTGAAAAAGGTATAATAATCCTTGAATATATATTCTTATTAATTGTCATTCTTTAAACAATTACACTTATTTCTATATTCAATTTCCGTCTATGCTTTGAATTTTTTGAAAAATTAAAAAACACCCACTTTCCACTTGATTGGATACACCCAACATCTCCTGGACTAATCATAAAAAAGGAAATAAAGAACCTTTCTCCTCCTAGGGATATAACCTGTTCTTTACACATTTCAGAATGGATCAACTCTATGATCTATTTTCTACTTTTTGTTGACATCAGAAATGTTAACCTTTGTGCTTTCTCAAAACACAATTATCACAAAATGTTGAGGATACCTTTATAAGACCAGGAAATAAATTATGGTTAGAATGAATCTTCAGGTATTGTTTGAATATATAACCAAACTTATGATTCCATGATTCCATCAATGCTTTTCTCTAGTCATTTGATACAATAACTATCTCTGCATCCCTTTACATTTCACCCATTTAAATGTATAGGTTCTTTGAGATCTTCTCTACCCTTATCACTACAAACATGACCATCAAAATTATTAACACTCCATTCTCAATGGGATTATTATATCTAATGTCATCAAATTTCCCCAAAGATAACATATTCTTCTTCAGTCCCTTCATATTGTGTGTTCATTAGATGTCTCTTACTATTCCATTAGGCATCTTTAATTTTATGTTACCGACTCTAATAATATTTAAGGTTTCATCATTAATCAAATATAAATTCCTTCCATTATATTTTCATATTGATCAGACCATTCACATCGAGACGCCACGTGTCATATTGCTCCCGATTCAATTATCCATGCAGTATTGGGGTACTAGTTGCTTCTAGAAATATTATCAGTTCACTGACTAGTATATATCCATTCCTAGAAGTAATCACCACATTTCACTGACTAGTATATATCTATCCCTATAAGTACTCACCACATCTTTGTCTATTTCATGATTCTTTGTCTCACTATAACCACACTTGATCATCACACATGTCGGTATTTTACCATTTTCTAGTAGGAAATTATCCTTCAGTATCACTGCTTGAATCTTCATTTTCCACAATGGAAAACTATTCCCATTGAATTTTTTAATCTTGAATTTTTCCACCATATAGAAATTCCATTATTATATAACCTTTAATATTTAAAAATGGTGTTTTTAATAATCTTAGTAAATTTTTTCTGATGTCGAATATTAACTATGGTCTCAATTACAAAGCGTACTCAAATTAATTATAATTATTAATACCTAAAAAAGTAAACAGCATCAGGAAAAAATCTTACTCGCATAACACTTTTTGAGACCAAAAATTAATGTACCATGAGTTTTGTGATAATTAAAAGATAAAAAAATGTGTGAAAATGTGGAAATAAATGACACCAGATGTTATGTGGAGAACCCCCCAAGAGAAATTGGTAAAAACCAAGGACAACTAGTTGGATCACTATAGGTAAATGTGGGTACAAAAAATATCTCATTATTATAAGAATAAAACTCTCAAAATATATCTCTTGAATAAGTGTTGAAATAAACATCACAAAAACCACTAAAATACATACAAGATAAAAGACACTGAAGCATATTGTTGGTGATAACAAATGAGGGGAATATGATGCCTTTTATAGGCAAGCCTCACTCCCCACCTTCCATCCTCTATTGGATGGTTGGTGGGGTTTTCTCACCCATATTTTCTAAACATACCATCCTCCCTTGAAAACATAATCTGGTGGTCACTATCTTCGATAAGAAATTACTGACAATGGTAGTTTGATATAGAGCACGGTAGATGGTAGTAGCTCACGATCAGTGCTTAAGATGCATATGGTAGCTTTAAGTGAGAATTAATGGTCAAAGAAAAATCCCTAGAAGATCATACTCAGTTGGCCATATGGAAGGAACTTTATGGAATGATAAATATTCATGAAATAATACTTGTACACTAAAGCTTTATAAATAATTCATAGAAGTCTAGAAAATAACTCAAGGAAGATTTAAAATTAACTCAAGGAAGAAATATACACTCACATAAGGATAAAAGTGAGTCATTTTACCTGGGATCAATGAGTTTCTCCTCACAGCAGATCATTATATCATCAAAATATAAAATTGTGAATAATTTTTAATTTAATAAAACCACATAATAAAAATTAATTGAGTTGAATTTTCATTTAACAAAAAAAATAAAATAATAAAATTAAAACTCCCCAACACTAATAATAACTGCTTCTAAATTTTTTTTAAATTTTATTTTTATAATAATTGGTCATATATATTTTTCTAAAAAAATGATAATATTATGGCTTTTAAACTTTCACTATTTTTTAATCACTATTGGTGATTCTAAGATAATTGGCACATAACATTTTTAAACAACATAAAATTTTGTGTGAGAATCTTCCCATGCAAGCCCCCAAATCTCATGCCCAATGGGTTCTATAGAAACTCTTACTCATCTATCTTTACTCCAAATATTTGAAGGTCTAGGGATTTTATCCCATGTCCTATAGAACCGAACTAGGTGCACGCCCATCTCATTTGCACATGCGGTAGTTATTATTATACCATTAATATATATATACTATATTATTTTATAGTATGATATAATAAAATATACCTATAATATATATATTTTGTATTTATATTTATTTAATATAATATTTTTATTTTATAAAATCAATTATCTATTATTATATATATAATGTACATAATGTATTTATATATTTAATATATTGATTTAAATTCATTTATTTATATATTATAATCATAAATACATCTATATGTGATGTGTTTATATAATAATATTAATATTAATCATTATTACTATTAATATTAAGCCTATTTATTAAATTACAAAGAAGATATATGTTGTTTTATAGATACTCTACATTTATTAAATACATTTATATTATATATTTATGTATACATTTATTTTATAATTTATATTATATATATATATATTATAATTATCCAATGTGGTGGTTCCTACGTGGTACCACCCCTACTTAGCATCCAAGATGTCGAGGGTTCAACACTCGTTGGCCCTAAGTTTTGGGTATTTTTTTAGATCATTGTAATAGAATTATAGAAGATAATATAGTAGTGGTTACATTGTAGTGGTATAGGGAACTATAACAGCTTTGGGTACTATAGCAGTTGGAGGTACTGTAGTAGTATTATTCACTGAATGGTCCTTTGGAGGAAAATGGGTCTTTGTGACAAGAAAAAAAAGCTTTCAAGCCACGTGGTCTTCAGTTCATACATGTTTCAAGGACATTGTTCATATAATCCTTTGAACCATGTAATTTATGGGCCTACATATCTTATAAGGGTTCTCTATTAACCCAGTTAAAAAGAGGTTTTTTCTTAAGAAAGGGGCATCACCACGGGATGTATCGATATATTAGAATTAAATAAATTTATATTAAATATATATGCATACAATCTATTGTATATTTATGTATTAAATTAAATATATTATATTATATATTATGTATACAAATACATACAATATAAAAAAAATACATTTATATAATTTATTTATATAATATTTATATAAAAAATAATTTGTTAACTGCATTTAATTATTATAATTGTTATTATAAATTTATAAAAAAAATTATTATAAAAATATTTATATAATATGTTTATATAATGAATTTGAATACATTTGTATAACATTTGTTGGTCATAGTTGAGTGCTCAAGAGGGGGTGAATTAAGCTTCTAATAGAAAATTTTATTAAAAATCATTTCTAAAAAATGTATACTAAATTATAAAACACGCAATTAACTCATAAATTAGGTATATCTAATTTAATGTTTTGAAATAATCACTCAAGATCTTGATCAAAACCTAGTTATAATAACTTGAGATTATATTAATATTTCAAGATTACTATACTCACCTTAAAAAGTAGATATATCACTAATAAAATTTAGCTATCAAAGTACATTTTTACAAAAGTGATTTGGAAAACTATTTTAAAATAGAGTAATAAAGATATAAGACATAAAAAATATAAAAATAAGAGGTTCAGTCTCAATAATAGACTCAGTTGTCTCCACTTTCCCACTGTCAAACATATTTATTAGAGTAAATAGGATGATCCACAACCTGGATCGGGTATTGGTTATAACAACACACATGGTTTTCCATATTATCACATATACTCTTCTTTTAAAAAAATATTACTCAAAAATATCAATTGAAAAATGATCATTATGAATCCTCATACTCGCTATGAAATATTGGGGCATTAAATGTTTTTAAATTTTCATTTAATCTTCATAGATGGTCATTGGAATATGTATTATTAAAATATATTTCCACATAGGCATGTCCACTTAAAGTGTGTCATGTCAGATTATTCATGGTCAATAAAACACTTAGAAATAAAATTGATCAATCTCCTTGATAGTTCATGTGATTGATCTATAGAGAATGTGTTCTCTTCAACTTAACATGCGGTCACTCGAAGTACATATGGTCACATTAGCACTTTTCCAAAATTATAACTCTACCATATGATTTCTTTATTTCATCATATCATTGATTGGAAGTTACATATGGTCACTTGGATACTTTGAAATTTGGATGTCTAAAAAAATATACCATGTGGTCGGTTGACTTGGTCGTGTGGTCGCTTGGTTACTCTTGTGACCAGTTGAGGATTTTGTAGAAAATCTACCACGATCAATTGATTAGCCATGAATTCGGTCCACTTGATGATGAAGTTATCTCAACCCTTATAAAAATCTATAATTTTTCTTATTTATTCATATGGTCAATAAAGTCCTTTTTATAGTTGATCGAGTTGTCATATAGTCACTTGTGTACTTAAGATATTTTACTCTATTAACTTAATGGGATCTTGTCTAGATTTTCTAGATTTATGGTCACACTGACACTTAGCAATATTTTCATAGATAACTAGAAAATTCATGTTAATAACATAAAATACAGAATTCATTAATAATAAAATAAACCTGATTTTAGATCATTAAAACATTAAACTAAGTTAATAATATCCACTTTTTGATGATCAAAAATATTGGGATAAACAAAAAACTAAATTACATTGATAAACCATTTAAATAAATCATTTTTCCATAAATTTCCAAACATTATTCACTCCCCATTTTTGAATTTTCAAAAATATTTCATAGGATAGTTTTAAAAATCTCATGTAGATATCAAAAAATACATTATATGAGGTTATAAAGAGATATAAAAACACACAGAATAAATGTAGGAAATAAAGAGAAAATAATTAATAAATCATTTTTCATTAAGCTTCAAAAAATGTGAATAATTATAATTTCCTTATCATAGGACTTTAGTCGGAATTAGAATCAAAAGGTATCTAATTTTTTAAGAGACAATAGGTGTTTTTCATTTGTCCTTGTATAGAGCAGGTGAAGGTGGGGGGACATGATAAAGAGTATAAGAAACTCTTGGAGTCAAAATTACTTTGGAAATAGGTCTAATCTAATGAATTTCTTGAGGAATACTAAGACAAAATGGAGTATCATGATTTTTAGAAAATTGAGATGTAGTTGTGAAAGCACTGGCCAGAGGGAGAGTTGTAGGAGCAAGGATGGCAGTGTGGGATATATGAAGATAAGGCTCTAAAAGCAAAGTGATATTAGATACAGATCAGGATCCATTATTTATGATCTATATAAACTCATCCTTGTTAGTCATGAACTGATCCATCGGAGGACAGGCAGCTGGTGATGGTGGTATCTCCTTGCATGGACATTGTTCCTTTATGTGAAACACGTATTCCCCCTCTAAGGTATTGTGTGGTGGGTCTTGAAAGGTTGGATCTACATGGTTTGATGGATAGTAAATCAGTTGTTTTTGAAGATCCAGTACCTATGAGCTCGAATTTATCCTCTCCTAGTCCTGCCCTACTAGTTTTTTCTTCTGTTGATGTTGATAGGCCAGATTATATGGGCACGGTATATTCCCCACCTCGTTCTAATATGATGGTTGGAGAAACACACTATGAGGAATCTTCAGATCCTCTTGTGTGATACTCTTATAAAAATATATTCTACCTCTATTGTTGAGCAGGATCTTCTTGGATTGTTGGATCATGTTACCCATGAAGTATAAGTCACAGCCTATCCCTGCTTGGCTGGTATTTCTCCTCCTTAGGCTAGTAGGACACCACTGGAAAATGCTCTACAAATTGGTACTCCTAAACCAATAATTTTTTCCCTATGTCTCCATAAGGGATTTTGTACCAGATCCTAATATAAACTCAAAATCACATCAATGGTATCTTCAGCTTAGCATGGCTGGTTGTCTGGGGCCAAATCCGGACGACTCAACTTTCAATGATATTTTTTCTCTTCTAGAAATAATGTGGTCCCGGAGCTAGGGTAAAGTCCATTTTCATAGCCAATGAACTCAAAAATTATTCAGTCTCTATTACTGTAGTCTTATAACCAAAACAAAACATGGAAAAATTGCAGACTTTTCTCATAGGATTAGAGTGCAACATTATTTTCAAGTTATCCTATTTTGGAAGAAAAACATCATAGTTGATCTTATTGGATCATGGGATCAGTTTATTACTGTGAGGATCAATTTTGGACATCATTTCTTCTTCTTCTCATTTATTTATACTAAATGTGACATGCATATGCGTAAAACCATTTGAAGTTATCTCAGAGATTTCGAACCAGGGGTCTACCCCTGGATGGTGGGGGGTGATATCAACATTGTTTTGGATCCACTAGAGAAGAAGGGGTAGGTATCCTTTCCTATGATAGCTAGACAGGACTTCACAAATTTTATGGCCAATACAGGTTTAATGGACTTGGGCTATGAAGGAAAATGTTTTACCTGGTGCATCAACTAGTAAGGAAAGAAATGTACATGGTGTCATCTTGACCATTGTTTAGCCAAATATATTTCCATCTCTAGATACCCCAATATGAAGGAACTACATCTTCCTCATAGTCTTTCAGAGAACTCACTGTGATGCTTTATAGTGGATCCTAGGAATGACCGAGGAGATATGTTCTTTTTTTAACACATGTGGACGGAGGACCCGAGATTTCACCATGAGGTTTAGGAATCATGGAACAAACTAATGCAGTTTCATGCATAGATTTGTCTTCAT
The DNA here is from genome assembly GCA_963277665.1 of Viscum album. Classification (NCBI taxonomy): domain Eukaryota; kingdom Viridiplantae; phylum Streptophyta; class Magnoliopsida; order Santalales; family Viscaceae; genus Viscum; species Viscum album. Next base: position 1,061,343,747 of record OY728125.1, read on the forward strand.
AGAAAACTCAAATGGTTTAAGGGAGATCTCCAAACCTGGAAAAGGAATAACCCCAAACAGCCACAAGATTTGTAACTACTCAATGGGGAAATTGAATGGCTTGATTCCACCCTTGAGAACAATTGGGATGATATTGTTTTCAATGAACTCTCTATCCAGAAACATATTTTTGCAGAATTACTATTTGGGAAGGAGAAGTAGGATTGGGAATGGTCGAGGGTCAAATGGTTGTGGGATGGTGACCCTAATTCGGGGTTATTTCATGCCTGCATTAAGGAGAGGAGGTGCACTAGCAGACCAAATATTATGATGGAATAAGGGTATTATTCCAATGATCCAAACACAGTTGAAAAAATGGAAAATGGTTTATTCTTGAATATAGTGGAAGAACCTAATTTGATCCTATAGAATGGGTACCTAAGAGACAACTAAGAGATATTTGAGGCTATTCCTAACACAGTTACTAGGATGATTAATTCCCATTTTGATGATATTATGGAGGAGTCATAAATTAGGGATGTGGTGTGGCCTCTAAATCCAGAAAATGCACCAAGACCTGATGGTTTCCCGGGATATTTTTATAGGGCCTCTGGGGATTTAATTAAGTAAAAATTGGTGCAAGCAGTTCATGATTTCTTTAAAGGGGTAAACCTCCCAAGGGTTTCTAGTTCCACCAAAATGGTGATGCTACCAAAAATCAAGAATCTACACTCCCACCATCACTATAGATAAATGTTCATGTGCAATGTTCCCTATAAAGTTTTGGAATTCATTCTCAATAGAATGTTGTATGTTTATCTTCCCAACTGCCCTCATAAGAACAACATGGTTTCATAATGGGATGCTCTATTCAAGGGTCCATCCTCCTGGCTCATGAGGTTATTGGAGACATTAATCAAAAGTCCTTCGGTTTAAATGTTGTAGTTAAATTAGACATGAAAAAATCTTATTACATGTTGGAATGGAATTTCATTCTTATTGTTCTATCCATGATGGGTTTATCCAACTAGATGATTGATCTTATTTTCTGATGTTTTAGCTCCACTTGTATTTATACAACCTTTATGGGTAAACAATATTGTTTCTTCAAGACTATCGAGGTACTTCGTCAAGGTGGTCCGATTTCACCCACCCTCTTTATCATTTCTCAGGATTCCTTAAGTCAGTATATCAACAAGAACATGATGGAGGGGAACATTCTCCTTTTCATCTTCATATTTCAGTCTTACAGTTTATCCCAGCTTATTTATGCAGATGATACTATTTTCTTTTTGAATTAAATTAATAGGTTCATCAAGAGATTTATTGACACTATTGAGGAATATTGTAATTAGAGTGTACAAGTGGTGAACAAGGACAAAAATAATATCTTCATTTATATAAGGTGCTCTAAATTAAGGGTGGGAGTTATGGAAATAAAATGGGGCATCCGGAGAGGATCTTTTCCTATGAAATACTTGGGTGCTCTGATTTCCTACCAAAGGACTCGTATTCAGGACTTTGATAAGGTAATGAACAAAATCATGGTGAGAATATTGAATTGTAAAAATCATTTTCTATCATTTGGAGGAAGAACCACTTTAATCAATAGTGTACTCTTATCCATCCCATTTCATAATCTTTCCTCACTTGTGGTACCAAAAGGGGTTACTGGCCTCATGGAGAAGATGATGGATGCATTTTTTTTTATGCCTGGGTAGAGGTTAAGAACCAATGGGTAGTGTGGGAGAGGATTTCCAAACCTTTTTCTGAGGGTGGGATCAACACTAGGAGCATTATAGGGACAATTGAGGTGTTAAATGACAAGATTTCATAGGAATTTTTGGAGGGGTATACTCTCTGGGGAAGGATCAAGCAGAGAATATATGTTCATGATGTGGGGGCCAAAGAAGTAGGAAGTCAACTACTTGTGCTATGGTTTATCCTTACATCCTGGAACTCCAACAACAGACCCGTTGGATCATGGGTAGGGGTGACTTCAACATGTGGTAGTGCAACTGGGTGGGATCTATGCTTGGTTTCCATGGTTTTCCATTACTAAAAAACACTTTCAAATAGGCTGAAAAACATAAAAACATTATCCACTCCATTCATGATAGCGAGAAGCATACATACTTTGATAATATTGTCTTGAATTCGGAACCAGACCATTGTGTGTTCATGGGTTCTTCCTCGATCTCAATCTCATCCAATTCATACCTCGAATCCCGCATAATAGAACACAATAGGTATGCTTTAAATTAAATGATTTGAATGAAATAAATTCCATTGAAGATCAATTTCTTAGTTTAGATAGTATGAAATAAGGGGCTAATGACTGATGAGAGCATAATGAATTTGGGGGTTTGAATCGCTTCTATGTTCTACTGTTTTAGGGAGCCGAAGATGGAAACCACAACTCACCTATTTTTTAAAAATGACTAGGCAAAGAGAGTGTTGAATTCTTTTGGAAACTTCAAAGACTAGTCAATGCATGCGGTCACGAGAATAAACATGTTTGATCAGTGGTTCCATAGGGTGGAGACTAATGGCCCAGAGAGAATGGATCGGGAACTCATCTTTGCATCTGGATATTGGTGAATCTGGAGGAAATGAAATGTGGTTCACCATCATGGGTATCCAGGTACTATACTGGGACTTGTGACCAAGATAAAGATCACACTTGACTTTTCCCATCTTTGAAAAAACTATGGGACCGCATCATCCATCATACAATTTATTACTGATACCTTGTCCCTTGATGCTCACTGCAATAGGCCGAGTAGATGGCTGTAGTGGAATCCTCATTCGGAGGGCTTTAAAATGAACATTGATGGCTCATGTAGAATGGGTTGGATGAAGGGTGGGGGAGTGATCTAAGATTATAAGTGTTCTGTGATCCTTTCCTATTGTGCCTTCTTTCGTAATAGAAACTCTCTCTAGGTGTAGGCCCTTACAATGATGACAGGTCTTATTATCTTCACTCAGAATAATATCCATATTGAAGAGGTTGAAACTGATCCAATGGACATCTATAATTCCCTTTGTGACCATGGGTCTACACCATGGTGGATTGTGTATACCATCCGTAAATGCAAGGATCTAATGTACAACTGCCCTATCATCTCTCATACATGGAGTGAGGGTGATGTGGTTTCTAACTTCCTAGCTTCCCAAGAAACCCAAGGGGTTAAAATTTCATGCTTTTTAAGTCTTGGATCTCTTCCATCATAATGTTTAAACCTAGTTTGTGCTGATTCACTGGGTCTCCACTACTTTAGACCCCCATAAATCCCCTTTATCTCTTGTCCCACTCTTTTACCTTTTGAACTAATTTAATATAAAATGTTTATTTTGGAAAAAAAGGTTTGGGTGGATGATTAAGAGAAATTCTAAAACAATTGGTGACAACATTGAGGTACATCTAGTCTGGTTTAACTAAAAAATCTAGAAAATATTTAAATAGATCCCTTAGTTGTTCCTTAAAATCATTAATCTCATGAACAATGTGATCTAATTTACAAAATAGCTTTAGATGAACATGGGAAACTATAATTGAAATTGTAAATGTTATGTATTTTTTTCTATCATATTCTTCAGCACAACCTAGAAAATTTCTTTCAAAACATAAAAAATAGCATTATTGAAATAAATAAATTCAAATTAATTAATAAATGAAGTGGGAACAAAATGAACCATTAGGGATGGAGAATGGCTTGGAGTTGAGATGCTAAAACCAACATAGAAGGTCTCAACATGGATCATTCATCATCTGATGAGTAAAATTTTGGCTTGTCAACCTCCTGAATCAAAATATTTAAATATTAAACAATCAAAATTTATATTTGAGGAGTTAAATAAAAAAATAGGATCACCATGAATAGATATATATGAATAATGTCCTTGGGAAGAAGTCTTAGCTAGTTCTATAGGATTTTAACCAAACATATTCTGAAAGACATCGTCAACTGAGAGGCCCATCTTGCCTTCATCCTCAATAATAGATGAAAAGATATCCTAAAAACTCTTTTGGATCTATAGGTATAATAGTAATGTCAGGTCCACTAGTTTTGGGTGGATTGTTATCATTCTAATCATCATCCCCATCATCACTATCGAGAGAAGTTGGATCTAAATTTATGAAAGGGGAATCAAGGAGCTTATACTCTCTATAAGGTATAGAATCAAAAATTGATAATCCCATATCTCAAGAATAGGTGGAATCTCTATAATTTTAGGCTCATTGATATCACATTAAAAATATATAAGATTGGGTCCAAAGAGAAAATATCCTGGTGTACTCTCCCCCTCAAGTGGTGTTATGCCTTCCATGGGTCCTACCATTTTTTCAAACACTAAAGATCAATTCATGTTCTCTTCATAATCTTTCAAGGCTACCTCATTAATATCCACTTATATATCCTATTAATTTTCATCTAATGATTAATCAACCTAAACCACTTGTTCAGGTTTCGAAAATGGATCAATGGTATCTCTTTTTATATTTGGATTCTTTAAAGAGTAGAAATTATCATAAAAAATCTCATAATATACAAATAATATCTTCTTATAAGGGTTCTATAAAAGGTATATTCTTTTATAAGTGTTTTGATTTAAAAAAATCCACTTGAGGTAGTAAAATTTTACTCCCCCTGAAGAATAAGTCCATTAAGCTACATCCATGTAGAAATGAACATAGGAAAAGGTAAAGTGTTGAGTCTATAAAAGGTTTTACTCAACTCATCCTTTCACATCATAAGAAATCTATGAAGAGTTAAATACACTCATTTCACCATTAGATAAATAAATTATAGGTATTGATGTTTAAAAATTTTGAAATCCCCTTTTCTATGAAAACATTTATGCTAAATAGACTTGATAATCATCCAATAGTCACCTACAAACATGATGACATTCATCCTTCATAGACTTCTATTACCATTTAGTTCTTCTAAGGATCTCTAAAAATATCAATGGGGATTATTTATGGGGTAAATAATTTTTTATTCCTTGTACTCATCTTTATGTGGTAACACTAAACTTACATCCCACAAAGTTAAAGAAAATATTTTTTTCTTTTCCATCGATAATCATCCAAACACGATCCTATCTTTTACCAGATTCAAAATGCATATACACATAAAAATATTTTACCATATGGGGATAAAAGAGTCTATAATTATCCATAAAACACTTTATCTAACCTTGTCGTATCACAAATCAAAATACCAAGTATTGAATTTATCTAAACCACTTCAATTCAATTTCCTTTTTTCTAACAAATTCACAAGTCAGAAGATGCGGCTTTAAGGGTTTCATGATTCCACTGGAGCTTTCTGTCAATCTTTTGGAGGTGATCGAGGCATTTGGAGCTGCCTCCTCAAGTGAAATATTTGTGTTAGGTATTATAAACTAATATTCAATTGTTTTAAGGTTAGTTTTTGGTCAAAATAATGTTAGGATTAGGTTCAAAATGAGATAGATAACTCAAATTCTACTTTGTCTCTATTAAAATAATTAAGGGATTGGTATATAGTAAAGCATTGGAAAGAAATAAAATATACTAGGAAAAAAATATTTATAAGGTATCTTGAAAATAAGACAAAAATTCAATTGACCATATGTACAATATAAAATAAACTTAATATTACCGTATTAATTATCAAAATAAATTAGATAAAGATTTTTTGAAATGAGATCAGATGGTAGTGTGTGTTATTGTTTGTCATCAAAATGTAGATTTGATGAATTAAGTATCATCACACCTTAAAAATATGTTATATAAATTATATAAATTTAATAAATTAGATTAATAAAAATTAAAATAGAATATATCAAATTATGTATAAAAATATTAGACAAATTTAATCATCCCTAATTCATGTCTGATATAATTTAACCTCTCACTATTCATATGATTTATAAAGAATCCACTAAGATGATATTTTTTTCCAATGAATTCAAGAGTGATATATCCTTTTTTAAAATGATCTATCAAAACTCAATGTCTTATATAAATTTGTTTAGTATTTGAATGAAATAAAAGATTATAGTGATGTTAAGAACACTTATGTCGTAACAGTTTATAGGGACATGTCTAAACTAATATCCCTAATCTATAAATCTATGTTTTATCCACAGAATTTGTGCCCAATAACTACCTATAGCTATGTATTGAGCTTCATCAGTGGATAATGAAAAAATGTTCCTTTACTTACTATACTATGATACTATAGATTTTCCTAAAAATTTAAATTTTCTAGATGAATTTTTATGTCTAAGTTACGACTAAAAAATCATCATTGGAATAACTAACTAATAAAAAATAATGTCCTCTAAAATAAAATATCTAAATTTATAATACTCTTAAGGTATTTAAGAATAATTTTAAACGCATTTAGTTGAGATTCCTTTGGGTTTTCTTGAAAATGAGAACACACAAAAACATTATACAAAATATTAGGCTAGCTAATAGTAAAATATATTAGACTTCCAATTATATCTCTCTAAGCTCTTTATTTAACTGGTTTTAAAGTTTCATAAAAATATATTTTGTAATTTTTACTCATAGTAGTGTCACTAACTTTTTTGTTATCTATTCCAAAACATTTCAAAATATATTTTTTGTTATTTATTTGATTCAAAATAATTCCTTCTTTTTTTTTGAAAATATGTAAAACAAAGGAAAATTTTTAACTCAACCATTAAACTCATTTTAAATTTGTTTTTCATAATTTATGAAAATTCAATACACAAAGAGTTTTTTGATGAGTTAAAAGTAATATCATCAATATATATTTTAACTACCAAATAATATTTTTAAATTTCATTTTATAAATAGGGTGGGATCAATAATTATTTTTAAAAAAACTTAAGAAATCAAGAAAGAGTTGATCCTATCATACCATGATCTAAGTGACTATTTTAAACCATAAATTCATTTATAAAGTTTAAAAATAGAATTTAGAAAATATTTATTTTTGAAATCTAGGTGGTTGTTTAACAAAAACGTCCCAAAAATATAAATTTTAAATAATTAACTCTTAACATCCATTTAAAAAAGATTTAATTTTAGATGTGTTGTATAAAAAATAATAAGTATGGTGGAATCAAGTTTAGCTATGTGTGAACAGGTTTCATCACAATCAATACCTTCTTTATGAATATGTACTTGTACAAAAATAAGGATGTGGCATTAAAAATTACATAATCTAGTTAATTAAACTATATTTCACTTCTTTACATACCCAAGGATCTTTTTGGTTTATATTTTTAGAAATTTAGGACATAATTAATATATATAAACCCACATGAATAAAAATTTGGAATTACTGAAATAATATCCATTTCTTTTAAAATATAAAACTTTAAAAAATATAACATGATTTCTTTGGCAAATCTTCATAACATTTAACTTGACTTCCTTATTTCTATTACACATCCTTATAACCTGTGAGAAAATTAAAAAATATGGTATGATCATAAAAATATCAATAATAGGTATAAAAAGAAGTAAAGAAACCATTATTCCATGAATACTTATAGACATATGAAATCATTTTTATAAAGACATACTTCTCACCCGTAGAGTATCATATACTTACTTTTTGAAACATTATATTTCTATAAAACATAGAAAAAATAAATAAAACCATAAAGGTATATTTGGGAATTAATTACTTAATTTTTTAACGCTCACTACCTTATTTTTTTTAATCCTCGCGGCTACCACACAATGTAACCCTTGAGGCTACATTATGGTGTAACCATCGCAGATACACATGGAGTAATCATACAGACGACCTCCAACTTATATATACCCAATGAATTGGAGGGATATATAGGTCCCACCCCTCATCATAAAAAACTCCCAATATTCAGAAAATAATCAGAAAACACTAGTAAGTTGATAAAAACATTTATTTTGAATTTTGTAAAATAAAATTTTAAAATATGATTTTTATAGAAAAGTTATTACAAATATAATATAATTGAAGTGATAAATAATATAATTAAAGGAATATGTGTATCCACTATTAATATAGATAATATAACATAATGTAAACAAAAATAATCAAACAAGTAATCTTAGTATCATATAATCAAATAAGTAGAAGGTTAACCAAATGAATGGAAATTGGTTTAAGAATTCCATTACCTCGGTTTTTTCTTACTTTAAATGTATTTAAACCTCTTGTATAATGGTTAAAATAGTGTTATTTATATTTAAAAAAACATATTTATGTTTATAACACCTTATATGATCATTTTATAACATCATTCCACTCATTTAGTAATAATATTTTGTTATTTCCCTTATTTCTGGTGCGTGTTTTACATGGTATACATGGTCAGTTCGTATTTGATTTTCTTATCGTATAGAAATGAAACTTTAGAAGTTGAATTAAATGGTATTTATATGTTTCCAGAATATTAAATGACAAATTAAATCAATTTTTCAAATATGATGATGGACCATTAGATAAAACATTAATGACATTTGTTTAGATCATTTTGACGGTTCTTTGATAATCATGAACTAGTTTCATTATATAATTTATTATTATGCATATATGTTAATTACAGAACATGAAAGAGGTTATATAATACAATTTAAAATATATTTCAACCATTAAATTTATTTTATAACCTAATTTAAAGGAAGTAAATAAAATTGAAAACACATCATCCACAATGTCGGTAATTCAACACATCACGGAAGATGTTTTTATTTTTAGAATGAAAAGGGGGGAGGAGAAGAAGTATGATGATAAATTTATCCATTAACATGATAAAATTTCAGTATATATGCTACTGGTTTTTTCATACCTCTTGGATAAGGGGATATCAATTGAGTATAATAAAATAAAAATAATTGAAATGAAAATAAAAGAAAATGAAAGAGGATTTTTACCTCTTCTCCTTGCGATCCTACTTCAGGGCTTTGGTTTTGGCCTTTTGGTGAGACCAGAAGGTCTTGGATGTAGGTAAGATCCTTGGGAAGAGTATTGGTCCAAATTTAGACAATGATAAAGGCATAAGAGTTGTGAGGTAAATAGGGGGTGAGGGTGGTATTTATACTGGAAGAGAGGAGGGTTTTTCTATTATTTTTATCATTATTTTGTTATTTTTATCAATAAAATCAGTAGTATTGTTTCTTGTGACCAAAAATAGTAATTCGTGCATGTGAGTTTGAACCAAAGGTTCTTACCTCAGCATAACATCATCCAAGACTTAATAATTCATGTATTTATCTTATTTTGTAAATTATCACATTTCAGTCTTTACCAAAAATTCAAGTATTTCACAAAAATCAAAAAAAATAACCCCAACTATTTTTTGGAATGTAGAATTCAAAAATTAACTCTATTTATTAAAATAATTTTCTATATATGAGAAATTTAATTTTTAAATAAAATCATAATTTATTTGAAAAATAATAATTTTAAAATTATAACTGATTTTATAACACCTTGAAAATTTAATAAAGGTCTCATAAAATTGTATTATAACAATAAGAAAATAAAACAATAATTTATTATCACATTTTATGAAAATATATTTTCATTTAAATTATTTAATTAATCCTAAAATTGTAATTAAATGTTTATGAATTACAAAAAAATACCAACACTAATACTATGATCATATTTCCACTTATAAGATGTCTAAATTTTATTTATACATTCATTGGTGATGTTACTATTCATTTGGTCATATTACTATTCAAAAAGGTCAAGTTACAATTCATAAGGGTCAAGTTACTACTCATAAGGGTCAAGTTACTATTCACCAAAAATAAAGTTAATCCTATCAGACTCTAAATATCATACTGATTGAAATCATGAATGTCTGTTTTCTAAAATTAAAATCACAGAAGTGGTAAAATTATATTTAACAGATAGGTTATAATTATCTCCTTAAAATAAAGTGTCATTACATAGATACTCAGTGTTTCATGAATTTCATTCTATATTAAAATCTATTTGTGAATCCTTGGTGTGTTACATTCTCCCCACCTTCTGAAAATTTCATCCTCGCAATTTTTATTTACATATTAAAAAAGTGAGGGTACATTTACCTCATATAATTTTCATAATCCCATGTTTCTTCTTCAACCATGTGGTTTCTCCACAAAACTTTAACCTGGTGGATAATCTTATTCCACAATACTTTCTCTCTATGATCAAGAATCGGAAAAGGATTTTCTTTATAAGAAAGGTTTTATTCCAGCTAAACTACTTCTGGGCTAAAGACGTTAAATGAATCTGGCACATACTTTCTCACATCAAAACTTGAAATCATTGTGTACATAAGATAAACTCGGAGGAAAATATACTCAGTAGGTGACTTGTCCAACTTTTTCTCGGATTTCATAAGGTTCATTGAACCGTAGATTAGATTTCCTTTCATAAAAAATGCATAACACTTTTACATGGTGAGATTATAAGAAAAAAATGATCACTTACCTCAAAAGAAAAGTATTTACACTTATTATATCCATTAATTTTCTACCTATGTTGAGCTATCCTCATGTTTTGCCAGATCAAATTCAATTTCTTAGCCACTTCCTCTACTAATTTTGGTCTCATCAACTTCCTTTCCCTAACTTCATTCAAAGATTCTAGAGTTATACACAAATTCCCATAAAATTACTCAAATTTTTTTGATTATACACTAAATGAGGCTAATATTAATTGTTAATTTATATAATATTCATGTTCTTTAGTATTCAAAAACACCATTTTAGTGCATTTTACACTTTGAACGTCATTTCACATTATGATTGTAATTCCTTCTTAAAATGCACTATTATGTAGTACATTTTTTAACATAATTTAAAGTACCCAATGATCTTGATTTTATTTTAATATTTAAAATTCAGGTTTCTAATTATATTGGGAACATTTCATATTTGTGGAGTATTGAAAGATCCATATTGGAAGACCACCAAAATATGATTTCATGGAAACAATTCTGGAGAAGTCAGATTGGAAATCATTCCACTGATGAGAATGTGAGGCCCAACATACAAGCCCAATGAATCCCAAATTTAGTGGTATTATAGGAGACATGTACAGGAACAAATCATTATTTAGGATCCAGTGATAATTCGGCCACCATGGTGGTTATTAAGGCAGACCAATTGGGAGATAAAATTCTGGGTCAGATTCTATGGCCTAGAAAATATCCTACCAATCTAATCATATATCGGAAACCAAAACTCCAAAAGGGCTCGTATGTTACAAGCCGTTAGGAGAGATTAGGGGATCCATTTTCTTCTTCTATGGACCACTCTAATTCTTCCATATAGAAGGTCATTCAGACATGTCTATTCGGTGGAAGCAAGCTGGCTGCCACCTCAGGTCAAGGGTGGAAAAGTCTCCTCTCCCTTACTTTCCACCACCCTAGGCCTACCATACTCAAGTGGAATCTTTTGTATTGTTGGTAGTTCGACCCAAGGCTCCAAAATTCCTATTTAAGGTAGTGTTGGTAGAGGAGTTAAGGATATTTGGTTCTTGGTTTCATTGTAGTGTTATGCTGTCACTTTGTGTTTTTAATCGCATTTCTTTCTCATGTAAGTTGTTTAATTCACCTTAGTTTCTTAATAAAAGTTCTTAATTTACTCTTATTATGTTCTTTTACATATCATGTTGATATAGTTGGTTCAAGGTGTGAATTTATTCACACCATACTTTGTGATATTTATCACACAACGGTGGAATGATTGATTTTAGTTGTTTTTTTACTTCTTCAATTCCAACCTTGTAAGTCTACTTCCCGCTTCCGTTGAAGACATGTCATCAATGGAGGGATAACTCTTTTATGGGTTGATCCAAGGGAGTATAAAGGGTCTGTATTGGATGTTATTTCTTACTCCATTAATGGTTAATCACTTCTTTTAAATAATTTTTTTATTTTATTATTTTAAAACCTCTTCATCATTATTGAATTTAAGGTCACACATTTCAAGCGCTAATACGAACTTTTACCTTGGAGTGCTTAAAAAATTGATCCTTCAAGTGTATAGGTGATTAGTATTAGGGTGTCTAGGCATTAAACCACAAAGTGATGATTTTTTTTGATATTCTTAAATGAACCCATCTCAAATATAAGAAATTGAAATCATTAAAAAAGGAATTCATCCAATCCACCCCCAAGCGATAACCTAGAATCAACTCTTTACCTTAATTTGAATTAACTTAAATCTGTTAGTGATCCTTTAGAAACATATTACATCAACCCAATATGGACACTTCATAGCCAAAAACAATCCACATAATGTACGTGTATGTAGGTACTTCTTAGGTCTCTGAGGATTCGACAACCCAAGCTAGACTACAAGGACCATCCTACCTTCTTCTTTTGGGTAAATTTGAGTGTGAATCAAATTTTGGAACTCTTTCCGGGGACCAAATTAATTAATCAAAACACTCATTCTATTCTCCCCCATTTCTTATTTTCTCATCCAAATTCTCTTATCTTGTCCCTTTCTCGTTTTTTTTTCTCTTTTGGTGCATGTCTGCCTACACTCATGATCAATCAAACCGTCTAGTTAGGTTGGATAGTCCTGGGGTTGGGGAGTCATGTACACCAATGGAACTCTTTCCATTAGATCCTCATATTCTTAATACTCCAGAGTCAAAAATTGAGCCTATTTCAATGGAAGGTCTTCAAAGAAACCAACTCATAAACCTAGGTGGAAACCAAAATGGAAATCCAAATGAGGCAGCCCCAAACTTTGGGAATGCGGTCAATCAAACCATGAATGACTACCTCACACCTTCTTAGACCAATGACCCCTCATGCATTAGACACAATTACTTAGGATATTAAAACTACATATTTAAACCACTTGTCATAAACCATCTTCCCACATTCCATGGAATGGAGTCCGAGATGCCCTACCTTCACATTAAGGAGTTCAATGACATTGTAGAAACCATGTGTCCCCCACATAAACTAGAATCAGCTAAGTTGAGGCTATTTACTTTTTCATTAAAGAATCAAGATAAAAATTGGCTAAGCAATTTGATACCATCATCAATAAACTCTTGGGACCAATTACTAAGAGAATTCTATGAAAAATACTTTCCCCACCACAAAACAATTGCACTTAAAAAGATCATCCAAATCTTTTTTGAAAAAGAGGGAGAGTCATTATATGAAACATGGGAGAGGTTCAAAGACACTATAAACATGGTTCCACACCATGGTTTTTCTATTCCTGAACAAGTGAGAATTTTCTATGAAGGGTTCGGTCCTAGGAACAAACAATTCATTGACATGATGTGTAATGGAACCTTTAAAAAAAATCCCCAAATGATGATTATGAGTATCTAGAAAGCCTTTATGAACAAAAACAAACATGGGAAAATTCACCTTATTCTAAAAAGAAACAAAGAACTACTATAATTCATACACTTAGAGAAGAGGAAATCCTTAGGGCTAAACTTGCAGCACTCTCTAGGAAGTTTGAAGAGATAGACCTTAGGAAAGTCCATGAAATCTAAACAATAGACCATGTTTTCACAATTTGTGACAAACATGACCATAAGATAGAAAAATGCCCAACCATTCTATCCATCAAAGATTTTCTTTTAGGAGGACCCCCAGTGGAATTAAATTCCTTGAAATTTCAAAAGCCTCAATATCAAAACACCTTCAACCCAAGGTATAATGACCACCTAGGCTTCCGCTAGAAAGATAACCAACAACCTAGCCAACCATAGGGACAAAAGTCTTACCCCCATCAGAACTACCAAACCCCTAGCCAGTACCAACCCTAAACTATCCAATACCAACAGCCACCGGTCCATTTTCAACAAACCATATCACCTCCAAAATATCCCCCTGGGATAAAACAATCTTCTCATGCACCAACCCAAACTGTTCCACAAAGCCTATTAGAAAAATTGTGCAAAAAAATGGAAAGGATGAACTCGGAAGTCTCTTCCCTAAAAAAATATTTTCAAACCATCAGAACTAGAAAGGCACCCATGCCTACTCAGGCAATACCATCCTAAAATTTAAGGGGAGAGTCAAGTTACACTCAAACAAATCATGAACAAATAAAGGTTGTGACTGTTTTAATAAGTGGGAAATCAATTGATAAACCCGAACAACTAATTCAGAACCCATCTGAAGATTCAAACTTGGATGAAAATTTAAATGAACCACAAGATAAAACTGAGGAAACAAATAACAATGTGAAGGAAACAACTCTTCAACAAACAACCCCACAACCTGCACCATTTCCTCAATGCATGAGGGGGAAAACAAGCCTGAATTGAGTGAAACATTGAGGGAAATATTCTCACAAGTCAAGTTGAACATTCCCCTTCTCGATGAAATCCAAACCATTCCGACCTACTCAAATTACCTTAAGGACTTGTGAACTTTTAAAAGAAAATTCTCACATAAAAACCAAGTCCTTTAGGATGCTAATGTGAGTACCACCATTCAAGGGACCCTTCCTCCTAAGTTGAAAGACCCAGGTTTCCCTTACATAAAATTTGAACTAGGAGAGAGCAAAGTTGTCAAGGCCTTGTGTGACCTAGGAGCTAGTATCAATCTCATCAAATATTCTATGTACTACCAGTTAGGTCTATAAGAGCTCCAGCCCACATCTGTCACACTTCAACATACTGATCGTAGCATTAGGGTTCCAAAGGGGATTTTATAGGATGTTCTGGTAAAGTTTGAAAACTTCATATACCTTGCTAACTTCATTGTCCTTGACAACCATCCAAACTTAGGAAATAAGGAACAAACACCAATCATCCCTGGTCATCCTTTCCTTGCAATAATCAACTCTGTTATCCGAGTTTGAAATGGAAACATGACCATCACCTTTGGGAACATGATTCTAGACTTGAACATATATAATGAAAGCTCACAAATAGTGGATGATGAGGACATTCATGAAGTAAATATGAAAATAAGAATTGATAATGAATCCATAGAACATCAAGGAATATTTGATGGATGTTTAAGTTAGGATGATATTTATTTCCTTTGTTCACATGAAGGAAGTTTATCACCTTGGATTGAATCATTTTCAAATTACTCTTGTGATGAAGTATTAGGTCCAAAAATCAGTGAAACCTTTCAGGAAACCACATTCATGGAGACCAATAAAACATCCTTCCCTAAATATGATCAATCCAATCTTGTAGCTGAAACTTCTATATGTGGGGAATCAATCCTATCTGAAACTCTAAAAAAAGATATTTATATTGATCCTATGTCTCAATATTCTGCTGAAATTATGAACCAACCTGATCTTGAATTGAAGGAAGTTCCTACTGCACTCAAGTATGCCTTCCTAGGGGACAATCAAACACATCCTATTGTCATTTATTCTTCTCTTGAATCCAATCATGAGATAATGATTCTAGATGTCCTTAGGAAACATAAGAAAGCCATTGGTTGGACCCTGTCTGATATTCCTGTGATTAGCCCACTTATTGGGACTCATAGGATTGTTCTGGAATCTGATTCAAAGCCATGTCGTCAACCTCAACAATGAATAAATCCTAATATCATGGAGTTAGTAAGGAAGGAACTTATGAAATTGTTAAAAGATGGTATCATATATCCCATAGCTGAGAGTGAGTGGGTCAGCCCAATCCAAGTGGTTCCCAAGAAGGTAGGAATCACAATGATAACTAATAAAGGGAGAGATTCTTCCAACTAGGGTGAGTAGTGGATGGAGGGTCTGCATTGACTATAGGAAGCTAAACTCATTCACCAAGAAGGACCATTTCCTCTTTCCAGTCAATGACCAAGTCCTTGAGAGAGTGGCAGGTCATGCATTCTATTGTTTCTTAGATGGGTACTCGGGGTATAATCAAATTGATGTCTCTCTAGAGGATCAAGGGAAGACTACATTCACATGACCATTTGGCACCTTTTCTTTCAAACGCATGCCCTTCAGTTTATGAAATGCCCCTGGAACCTTCCAGCGGTGCATGATGTGAATATTCTCAAACATGGTAGGGGATTGCCTAGAGGTCTTAATGGATGACTTCTCTGTGTTTGGGGATACATTTGAGGGATGTCAGAGGAATGTGGGGAGATTCTTGTCAAGATGTTAAGAAAATAATCTGGTCCTAAGATGGGAAAAATACAATTTCATGGTTAAATAGGGAGTAGTTATATGCCATATGGTCTAAGGTTGGGGGATTGAAGTTGATAAAGATAAGTTTGACATCATTCATCACCTTCCATCACCCAAAATTTTTAAGGAAGTGAGGTCTTTCTTAGGACATGCTGGTTTCTATAGAATATTCATCAAAAAGTTTAGTTCAATCTCTCGTCCCCTTTGTTCTCTCCTAGTAAAGGATGCTCCATTTGTTTGGACAAAAAGCTGTGAGGGTTTATTCTCACCCCTCAAATCCTCTCTCACCTCTCCTCCCATTATGAAATCTCCAAATTGGAACCTTACTTTCGAACTTATGTGTGATGCCAGGGACTTTTTTGTAGGAGCTATATTAGGACAACATTGTGATAAACTCATTATGTCATTGGTTATGCAAGAAAATCCTTAAATGATGCCCAAATCAACTACACCACCACTAAAAAGGAGTTACTTGCTATTGTTTTTGCCTTAGAGACGTGTAGGTCCTAACTCTTAGGATCCCCCATCACTGTTTTCACTGACCATTCTGTACTAAAATACATCTTCCAAAAACAAGATGCTAAGGCTAGACTGATTAGGTGGGTCCTTCTCTTACAAGAATTTGACCTCAAATTCAAGGATAAAAAGGGTGTTAAAAATGTTGTAGATGATCACCTCTCTAGGATGGAATTCAAATACAACTCAAAATCACCTTTCTGTGTCTGATTCATTTCCTAATAAACACTTATACTATGTGAGTGACTACCCTTGGTATGCCAACACAGCCAATTTCTTAGTTACAGGATTCATTCCAAAATTCTTAGGGACTCAAGCTTGAAGGAAATTTATTTCTGATGTTATACACTATGTGTTTGATGATACATACCTCTATAAGTTCTACCCTAACCAAGTCATTAGGAGGTGTGTCCCAGAATCTGAACAAGATTCCATCCTTAAATTTTGTCATAGTGAGGCATGTGGAGGTCACTTTTTCTATAAGAAAACATTTGCTAAGATTATTTAGTGTGGTCTCTTATGGACCACCCTCTCAAGGGACTCATCCACATTTTTTCAAAGCTGTCTTAGGTGTCAACAAGTTGGGTCCATCACAAAAAGTAATCAAATGCCACTCACTCCCATCTTAGTGGTTGAAATCTTTGACTGTTGGGGAATTGATTTCATGGGTCCCTTCCCAAACTCTAGGGGATATCTTTACATTCTATTAGCTATTTATTATGTCTCAAAATGGGTTGAGGCCATTCCCAAAAAATCCAATGATCATCAAACTGTGATTAGATTCCCAAAAGAAAACATCTTCTCTAGATTTGGAATTCCTCAGGCTATCATTAGTGATCGTGGAGCTCATTTTTTCAATCATCCATCCTCATCACTCATGTAAAAGTATGTAATTTCTCACAAAGTGTCCACTTCTTACCACCCACAGACCAATGGTCAAGCTGAGTTAGCAAATAGGGAGATTAAGAATATTCTTGAAAAATTGTCAATCCTTCTAGGAAAGATTGGTCTGAGAAACTCTTGGATGCTCTTTGGTCATATCGTACAGCATAAAAAACCATCCTAGGAATATCACCATATAGTTTGGTTTATGGAAAAGCATGCCATTTACCTGTTGAAATTGAGCATAAGACTTTTTGGGCAATTAAGAAAATAAATTATGACCTCTCATTGGCCGGAACAAAAAGGAAATTAGATCTCAATGAACTTGAGGAACTAAGGATGGAGGCTTATGAAAATTCAAGGATCAATAAATCTAGAGTTCAATCCTACCAATCTAGGAATATCAAAGTTAAACATTTTGAACCAGGAACATTTGTGCTCTTATATAGTTCAAAACTTCATTTACACCTGGGAAAGTTAAGGTCTGGATGGTCAGATCCTTTCATAGTGCGTCATGTGTACCCCTATGGGGAAATAGAGATTCAAGATCCCACTAGTGGTCAAATTTTAAAGGTCAATGGTCATAGGTTAAAACCATTCATTGAATCATTCAATAAACAGGAAATAAAGGTTGAGTTAATTGAGCAAACCTATAAACCAGAAAAAAAATTGATAGATTTAGGATCCATGTGAGGCTAACGACATTAAACAAAAGCGCTGCATGGGAGGCAACCCATGGTTTTCATGTGATCTTTATTTTTCAAATAGGATTAATTAATCATTTTTATATTTAAAAAAATATAGATTTTTGACCTGTTCTTCTATTATGAGTATGGATGGGTATGAAAGGGGATCACCATATTCATCTATGTCAAGTGGGGTGATCCTTGAGTAATACCTTACTCAGAAATTTATAAAGAAGACAATGTATCATCAGTTCATTTTATTTTTATGTGTTTGTAAGTTAAAATAAAAATATAAAAAAAATATAAATAAAAAAGGACACGTCATAGGTTGTGGGTCAAACCCCATCACAACCAGCAAAGCTGCGGGGAATCGAACCCGGGACCGAAGGGAGACAGGGGCACGCGCTTACCACTGACCTATGGCTTTTTGTGCTTCCTTATTATATAATTTTTATATATATACTTATATTTTTTTATTATATAAATATATATATATATATATAGTTTTTTTTTGTTTTTTTTGTATGTTTTTTTTTCTTCACTAGGGAATTCTCAAAGTGACATCGAGATCGAGGGATTAAAAGGGAGCAGCAAGAATTTCAACTTCAACCACCAGGTGACTTCATTCCATGATCCTCATTTTCAATTTCCTTTTTGAACTCTCATTCTCTACCTCTACCCCCTTCTAAATTTTCTTTTCTTTAAACACTGGGGATAATGTTATTTTAACTTGGGGGGAGATAAAGTAAAAAATTCTTTTGTGTCAAAAAAATGATGAATGATTTGAAAAAAAAATGAGTATAAATGGAAAGGAAATTCCTTTAACATTGAACATGGTAATACACATTGTACACTTTGAAACTAAATATCAAATAATTTAGCATTCCTCGATTCCGATTTTAATCCTTGTATAATTTCATGAGCATTGATTTTGGAAAGTGTGGTTGTCCAATGTGATATTTCATTGTTTATATTTTCATCCAAAAAAATATCCCAATGCACGTCCTTTGGATAGTAGGGTATTAGTTTCAGTTCATGGGTCCCTCAAATAAATATTGTAGGTTTGGTGATCATTTTAGTTTTAATATGAGTATTCAATAAAAAAATTAAAGAAAACAATAAATTTGCGCGTGGATAAATGAAATGACCTAATGTGTGGCTTTTGACACTTGGGTATCGTGACTCCATAGTTTTCTGGTCCAGAGTTAGTAATTTTATCTCTATTTTTGGTAATTTGATTTTGTTTTTGATTGATTTAACTCGAGATGATGCCTGAGTATGTGGGATTCACTTGGTTCCCTAAGGTCTTTGAGCCTGGGAGTCATTGCCAAAGTCTTGCTATAGGGGTTGACTCTTTTGAGTACAATTTCAATTACCATGAAAAAAATTCAAAAACAAAAAAAAATAAAAAAATAAAAAATAAAAAATATATGAAAAAAAATTGAATACTCATCTTAATATTGAAATATGATTCTAACTAGAACTTCCATAATTTTCTTCTTGAATAAAGATGAACCCCCATGTCTAATGTGATGCACAACACATCATCACTCTTAATTGATATTGGATCAAATATGGAGATGAATTTGAACCAAGGAATGGTATTGGGATTGGGATCTGATTATGAAACTATCTTGTATTAAATCATTTTTATGGGTTTCATGATTGTTTGGTATAATGGTATTGGGTGATCATTGTGTATTAAAATGTTTTTGGAAAAGGGAATTCGAATTTCATATTGGTGAGATATATTTTGCTCGGGACTTGCAAAACTCAAGTTGGGGGTGTGATTAGCCACTAAATTAGGCTAATATTCATTATTAATTTATATAATATTCATGTTATTTATTATTCATAAACATCATTTTAGTGCATTTTACACTTTGAACATCATTTCACATTATGATTGTAATTCCCACTTAAAATGAACTATTATGTGGTACATTTTTTAACATCATTTAAAGTACCCAATTATCTTGATTTTATTTTCATATTTAATTTTCAGGTTTCTAATTATATTGGGAACATTTCATATTTTTTTATTATTGGAAGATCCATATTGGAAGACCACCAAAATGGGATTTCATGCAAACAATTCCGGAGAAGTCAGATTGGACACCATCCCACTGATGAGAATGTGGGGCCCAATATACAGGCCCAATGAAGCCCAAATTTCGTGGGATTATATAAGAAATGTAGAGGAACAAATAATTATTAATAATCCAGTGCTAATTATTCCTCCATGGTGGTTATTAAGGCAGCCCAATTTGGATATAAAATCCTGGGCCAGATTCTGTGGCCCAGAAAACATCCTACCAATATAATCATATCTCGGAATCCACAACTCCAAATGGGCCTAAATTTTAAAGGGGGTTAGGATACATCCGAGGATCCATTTTCCTCATCTATAGAATACTATAATTTGGTTATCTAGAAGTCCATTCAGATGCGTCTGTTCGGTGGAAGCAAGATGGATGCCACCTCGGGTCAAGGGTGGAAAAGTCTCCTCTCCCTTACTTTCCACCACCCTAGGCCTACCATACTCAAGTGGAATATTTTTTAATGTTGGGAGTTCGACCCAAGGCTCAAAAATTTCTTATTTAATGTAGTGGTGGTAGAGTAGTTAAGTATCTTTGGTGTTTGGTTTCATTTTAATGTTATGCTGCTGCTTTGTGTTTGTAATCGCATTTCTTTCTCATGTAAGTTGTTTAATTCACCTTATTTTCTTAATAAAATTTCTTCATTTAATCTTTTTCTATTCTTATACATATCATTTTGATACCGTTGGTTCAAGGTGTGAATTTATTCACACCATATTTTGTGATATTTATCACACAACGGTGGAATGGTCGATTTTAGTTGTTGTTTTTACTTCTTCAATTCCACCCTTGTAAGTCTACTTCTAGCTTCCGTTGAAGAGATGTCATCAATGGAGGGATAACTATTTTATGAGTTGATCCAAGGGAGTATCAAGGAGCTGGATTGGATGTTATTTATCACTCTATTATTGGATAATCACTTCTTTTAAATAATATTTTTATTTGATGATTTTAAAACCTCTTCATCCTTATTGAATTTAAGGTCACACATTTCAAGTGCTAATACGAACCTTTACCTTGGAGTGCTCAAAACTTTGATCCTTCAAGTGTATAGGTGATTAGTATTATGGTGTGTAGGCACTAAACCGGTAAGTGATTTTTTTTATGTTCTTAAATGAACCCATCTCAAATATAAGAAGTTGAGATCATTAAAAAAGGAATTCATCCAATCCACCCCAAGCGATAACCTAGGATCAACTATTTACCTTAATTTGAATTAAATTAAATCTGTTAGCGATCCTTTAAAAAAATATTAAATCAAACCAAGTTGTCCACTTTATAGCCAAAAACAATCCATAGAATGTACATGTTTGTAGGTACTTATTAGGTCTCTAAGGATTCAACAACCCAAGCTAGACTACAAGGGTCGTCCTACCTTCTTCTTTTGGGTAAATTTAAGTGTGAATCAGTTTTCATCTATATAATGGAATGAAAAATTTTATTATAAAAAAACTCAACTAAATAATGTGTTGATCTCAAATTCCCTAGTAGTATAATGAATAACCTCAGAGTATATCCTCAAATATTTGAATTTTTCTCTCAGTTTGTCCATCATATTTCAGATGAAAATTAGTGATGAAATTTAATTCTTTTTTCAATTACTTATGAAGGCCTTCCCAAAGTTAGAAGTGAATCTGGGATCACTTTTAGATGCAATGGAAAGAGGAAATCCATGTAACTTGACAATCACTTTGAGGTATAGTCGATAAAGCTGATCCAAATACATAGTATCTCAAATAAGAATGAAATGTGTATATTTATTCAGTCGATCAATAATAACTCAAGTCATATTTTTACCTCAAGAAGTCTTTGGTAGTACTACCACGAAGTCCATAGATAAATTTTTCCATTTTCACTATGGCACTGGAAAAGGCTGAAGCATCCCCTTTGGTAGTTGTCACTCTACTTTAATATGTTGAAATGTCAATCATTTCATGGTAAAATCTACAATATATCATTTTATTCCATTCCACCAATAATACTCTCGAAGGTCTTTATAAATCTTAGTGTTGCTAGGAAGAACATAAAATGGAGAACTATGAGCTTCACACAATAATTCATTCTTCGGCCGGGGATAACAAGGAACATGAAATATCTTTCTAAATCTTAAGACACAATCCTTATCAACATTTAATTCAAGAAACTTACTATCTTTAACCAATTATACCTTTTTTTGCAACTCACAGTCATCCTTATGTGCTTTCTTAATTCTGTTTGATAGAGATGACTACACTAACACCTAAAAACAGAGTAATTTCTTTCACCAACAACTTCCAAGATGAAATTCATAAAATCATTAATCAATGGGTCATGTTCCAAATGTAACATGGTTAATGTAGCGGGATGTTTTTGAATCAAGGCATCCACAACTTTGATCACTTCTCCAGGATAGTAATTGATCGGGCAATCATAATCCTCTATCAATTCAAGCTATCTTATCTACCTCATGTTTAATTCCTTCTGAGTGAATATATACTTCAAACTTTTATGGTCAGAATATATTTCACATTTGGATCTATATAAATGTTTCCTAAAAACTTTCAAAGTGAAACCATAGCTTCTAATTCCAAATCATGTTTGGGATAATTTAACTCATGAGGTTTCAGTTATCTTGAAGCATAAGAAATTATGTGGTCATTGATTATTAGAACACAACCAAGTCCCTTAAATGAAGCATCACTATAGATAAAAAAACTCGACATTTCTAGAATGCAGGGCAAAAATTGAGGAATTAACCAATCTCTTGTTCGGTTCCTAAAAAAATATCACATTATTCTATCCAAATAAATTTAATCCCTTTTTGTGTTAACTTAGATAGTGGGCTGGATAACTTTGAAACGTTTTTAATAAAATTTTAGTAATAACCTGATAGAACAAAAAAACTATGAATATATATAACATTTTTTGGTCATTCCCATTCATTAAAAACTTTTGTTTTAGAAGAATCAACTATTATTCTATTGTTTTTTACAATGTTCCCAGTAAAAGAAATATGTTGCAACCAAAAATCACATTTTCAAAGTTTTCCATATAACTTATTTTCTTTGAGAGTTTTCAATATAATCCTTAAATGTTTTTCACGATCCTAGTAACTTTTTAAAAAGATCAAAATATAATCAATAAAAACAACAAAAAACATATCCAAATATTTCTGGAATATTCTATTCATAAGATCTATGAATAAAGTATGGTAATTTTAAAACAAAAGGTAATAACAACAAACTCATAATTCCCATATCTAGTACAAAAAGTTTTTTTTGGAATGTTATACTCCATCATCTTCAGTTGATGGTATCTGAATAACTAGTCAATCATGAAAAAATATTTAGCTTCCTATAGCTAATCAAACAAGTCATTGATATGAATAAAATGATACTTATTCTTAACAGTAATGTTATTCAAAGCTCTATAATCAATACAAAGTCTCATGGAACCATCTTTATTTTTAACAAACATAATAGAAGAACCTCATGGTGAAGTGATAAGATGAATGAAGACTTTATCAAGAAACTCCTAAAACTGATTTTTCAATTCAAAAATCTCTACTTGATCCATTTGAAAAGGGAAATTTGAAATTAGATTAGCATCAGGAACTAAGTCAATTGTAAATACAACTTATCGATCAGGTATAACACCTGGTAACTGATCAAGAAAAACATCAAGGTATTCATTTACCATTGGCACATCATTAATCTAAATAGTTCCCTTATTATAAATAATATGAGAAATATAAATTTCATTTCCATATTTTAAAAGTTTCTCAGCTTCCGGATATGTTATCAATTTTAAGGGTTATTTATTTTATAAAAATGAAAATTATTTTTGAAAAAAAACTTATTTATCTCTACAATAAATCTTTTCATGATAAATAGAAAGTGAATCCATATGCATAATGATATAAAACTGTAATAAGGTCAAAACAACAAGGTTTTTGAGTAATTTCCTTCCGCAGAAAATAATAGGAAGATTCTTATAATGCCTTTTTTTGTAATATTTCCCCCTCATGTTTTAACTATAAGTTTTGGTCTAATTTCTTGAGGTGAAATTTCTAATTTACCAGAATATTTATCAGAAATAAAGGAATGTGTAGACCCCAATATCAAACAAGACTTTAGAAAAGTATTAATAAAAAAAAGTATCTGATACCACTTCATTAGATTGCCCAACATCTGCCGATGTAGTCACAAAAGATATTAATGCACCTTTATACTTATAATCTGGTTTCTTTCCATCATTTGGATATATCTTTGGGCATGTATTTATATAATGACCCAAATCACCGCATTTAAAATACTTTATATTTTTATTATTATAATTGATCTTAATATCATTTTCATTAAAATGTCAAGCCATATGTCCAAACTTAGCGCATCGAAAACACTTCCCAGTTTTGGCAAGACATTCCCTAGGGTTCTTTTTACCACACTTTTTACAAACTAAAAACTAAACTTTCTTACCTTCAGAATCTTTGATTAGATATCACCCATCACTTTCCATAAGTACTTCTTCTTCTATATTTTTTCAAAGTACATTTGATCATCATTAAACTCCATTTCTACCCTCTCAGTATATCTTAAAAGTTTCTCATTACTTTTTAATTCATATAAATCTAATTCCCTTCAATATCTTGGCTTCAAACTGGAGTACAAACAGTTGCTTTTTCTATCAAGATCCTGAATAAAATTTGTATAATACCTTGCCAATCGAGTGAAGTTTTCTTCATACATGACCATTGAATCCTCCTCCTTTTGCTTCAATTAAAGTAATTTATTTTCCATCCTATATCGAACCACCTTAGGAAAATATTTTTCAAGGATCATATTTTTAAATTCATCCCATTCCATGGAATTTATCTCCTCTATACCCCTAATATTCTTTACCATTAACCCCCTCAGGTTAGATTCACCCTAAAAATGATCAATTTAAAGGTTAACCTTTTCATTATTTGAACACCCCATAAAATTGAAAATTGTTTCAAGTGCTTTAATCCATCCTTCAGTCGCCTCTGGGTTAGATGATTCACTAAAAGTAGGAGTGAGTGGCCTCATAAAATATTATACTATCATCGTGTTCCTTTATGGTATCTCTGGTTTTTCTCTTGTATGGATTCCATCAACATTTATAGCATGTGTCAACTAAGACATTACTATGAAAAACTATTTGGTTCCAATTCTCACTATTCCATGTTGAGGATTCAGAAATATATCATCTTCTTGGTGTCTTCCTCCTTCGGTTTCCCTATTTTTTATGCGTAATACCATTATAAACAAACATATATTAGATGAAGCAACATGGTAATATTAAAATTCTATATTATTTCATAATAAACATAAGGTAAAAATCATTTATATTGTTCTATTAACATCATTATAACCCATTAATTAATCTAAACCATTCTATGATATCAACTATAAGGACCCAACCTTAAACAATACATAATCTAGTTAATTCAACCATATTTCACTTGTTTATATTCTCAATGATCTTTTTAGATTATAGTTTTATAAAGTTAGGAAAAAATTTATACATTTCAACAAACATGCATGCAAAGTGGGTATTACTAAAAAGGTTTCTATTTCTTCCAAAACATAAAACTTTAAAAATATAATATGATTTGTTTGACAAATCTTCATAACATTAAAATTGACTTCCTTCTTTCTCTTACACTTCCTTATAACATATGAAAACAATTAAAAACATAGTATGATCATAAAAATATTAGTAATTAATATAAAAATAAGGAAAGAAATCATTAGTCCATGAATACTTATAAACATATGAAATCATTTTCAAAAAGACATACTTGTCACCCATAGAGTATCATATACTTACTTTGTGAAACATGAGATTTCCAAAAAACATAGAAAACATAAATAAAAATATAAAGATGTATTGGGGAATTACTTACATATTTTTGTAACCCTCATGGTTACAGTATGATTTGTAACCTCATAGGCACCATAAAATATAACCTTCTCAGATACCTTATGGTGTAACCATTGTAATTGCACTTGGAGTAACCATACAGACGACCTTGAACTTACACACACCCAATAAATTGGAGGGATATATAGGTACCACCCTTCATCATAAAAAGTTTCCAATATCTATAACATAATCATAAACAGTAATAATTTTAAGAAAAACATTACTTTTAAATTTTATAAAATAAAAAAGTAAAAGAGGATTTTTATAGAAAATGCCTTAAAATAACATATAAGTGAAGTGAGAATTAATATAATTAAAGTAATATGTTTAAATCTATAAAATAATAAAACATAATATAAACAAAATTCATTAAAAATAATCTTATCACCACATAATCAAAGAAGTAGAAGGTTAACAAAATGAATGGAAATTGGGTTAAGAATTCCCTTACCTCAATTTTTTTTTACTTAAAATGTGTTTAAACCTCATGTATAATGTTTAAAATAGTGTAATTAATATATAAAATAAACAAATTAATGTTTTTAACACCTTATATTATCATTTAATAACATCATTCCACCCATTTATTGATTATATTTTGTTATTTCCATTGTTTGGTGTGCGTGCTTTACATGGTTTCCATGGTCAGTTTGTATTTGATTTTCTTGTCGTATGGAAAAGAAAATCCAAAAATGAAATGAAATGGTTTTAATATATTTCTATAGTATTAAATTATACCATAAATAATTTTTTCATATATGACGATGAATAATTAGATAAATCATTAATGACATTTGTTTTGATCATTTTGGTGGTTCTTTGATAATCATGAACTAGTTTCATTATATAATTTAATATTACGTATATATGTTAATTATAGAACATAAAAGAGGTTATATAATAAAATTTAAAATATTTTTTAACCATTAAAATAATTTTATAAAACTATTTTAATTAAGTGAAGGAAATTGTAAACACATCGTCCATGATGCCTATAATTCGATACATCACGGACGATGTTTTTATTTTTAGAATAAAAAGGGGGAGGATAAGAATTATGATGATGAATTTATACACTAACATTATAAATTTATATTAGATATGATAATTTATTTTTCATTCCTATTAAATAAGGGTACGTAAATATAGTATAATAAAATAAAAATAATTGAAATGAAAATAAAAGAAAATGAATGATGATTTTTACCTCTTGATCTCTTCTCCTTGAGATCCTCCTCAAGGACTTTGGTTTAGGCCTTTTGGTGAGACCATTGGGTCTTAAACATGGGGAATACACTTAGGAAGAGTATTGGAAACAATTTAGACCATTATCAAAGTTTATAAGCGTAAGGTGAAGATAGAGTGAGAGGTGATATTTATAGTGGAAGAGAGGAGGGTTTTTCCATTATTTTAATCATTATTTAATTATTTTTCTCAAGATAAGCAATATTATTGGTTCTTATGACCAAAAATAGTAATTAGTGTATGTGAGTTCTAAAAAATGGTTCTTACCTCAACATAACATCATCCATGACTCAATAATTCATTTATTTAGCTTATTCTGTAAATTATCATATTTCACTATTCACTAAAAATTCATGTATTTCAGAAAAATTCCAAAAATTCACCCCAACCATTTTTTGATGTTTATAATTCAAAAATGAACTCCATTTTTCAAAAATAATTTTTTATACATGAGAAATTTAATTTTTAATAAAAATCATATTTTATGCAAAGAATAACAATTTTAAATCTATAACTAATTTTATAACACCTTGACAATTTAAACAAGGTCTCATAAAATTATTGTATAACCATAAGACAATAAAATAATAATTTATGAATAAATTTTATGAAAATAAATTTTCATTAAAATTATTAAATTAATCATAAAATTGTAATTAAATATTTATAACTTACAAAAAATACCGACACTTATACTATGATCATATTGTCACTTATAAAATGCATAGAGTTTATTTATACATTAATTGGAGAGGTTACTATTAGTTTGGTCATATTATTATTCATAAGGGTCAAGTTACTATTCATAAGGGTCAAGTTACTATTCCCCAAAAAAATTAGTTGATCGTATTAGACTCTAGATAT
Organism: Viscum album; assembly: GCA_963277665.1. Classification (NCBI taxonomy): domain Eukaryota; kingdom Viridiplantae; phylum Streptophyta; class Magnoliopsida; order Santalales; family Viscaceae; genus Viscum; species Viscum album. The sequence goes on from OY728125.1 coordinate 1,061,372,069, forward strand.
CTTACTGATTATAACCATGTATGTCCATTTTCAAAATTCAAATCATAAAAGCAAGAAAATTATGTTTAAAGTATAGTCTATAATTGTCTCCTTTAAAAAGTGTCATTACATAGAGACTCGATGTTTTATGCATTTCATTCTATATTAAAATTTATTTTTGAATTTTTAGGGTGTTACCTAAACAATATATATTTATCTCTAAATATAGTTCCAGAATCACCAACCTTGTTTCTATACACCCATTTAGTTCCAAAAGTAAGACAGTCTTTAGTTATATCCACTTATTTCTAGACATAGTTTATTTTAAAATGAATTAACACTTCCTTCATATCCATAATAAAACACTATTTTGTTGAATATTCTATTGATAATACAAGATATAATTTCCTCAAATTGTGCTAAATATATTCATTTATGAAATATTTGGGATTAGATCATTCATTTGAAAATTTGATGAAAATTCCTGTTTTACCCTTTTAAAATGTATTGTAGTATTTTGATAATAAATATTTTAATATTTATTATTTAAAATTAATATTTTGTTACCGTGTTAGAGAATTACTCCAATATCAGCAGAATAGACATGGGTTCTGTATTTGGGACATATCTTCTTCATCCAGGATTGGAATGAGCCCAAATTTTGAGAAACTCTCAGGGACATGATGTGACACAAATCTTCCTTCTAGAAGGCCGTCCAATTCATGCGTTTTAGAGGTCAAATAGGCGGTGCAATGTAGAATAAAATATTTGGCTGAGTTTTTCATTTCACACTTAAAAAGTTATGTAACCCTAGCCCCCAAAAACTCTATTTAAAGGGGTTTTTAACTCTTGGGAGGTCTGGTAGACTCTTTGGAAATGTGTGTATGAAAGGGGGTATCTTGGGATCCCCTCACAACTCTTTTAAGAAGTAAGACTTTGTGCAAACCTCTCTTCCAAAAAGGCTCTCCTCTCCCACCACCTCTTTGTATTTCTTTTCTTTCATGTTTGTTTCTTGAATTTTTCTTCAAATAATATTCTATGTTCTTCCCTTTTATTCTTCCCTTAATCTTCTTAATTAGGTTGGAATCAAGATTAGATACGAGATTGGGTTCTACCCTTTCAATCTTTTGCTCATGAAAAACATCTCCACAATGACTACACCGCCCATGGAAGAGTAGTTCTTTTTAGTAATCGATCGACCTCTACCCTTCTTAATTTAATTATTTTGAATCATTGAGCTACTGTAATTAACTTAATATGATCCATGAATTGTGTTTTTAAATTGTAAGAAACTAAGTAAGCAATTGAATAATTACCACAAAAACACGCGAGGTCGAGATTTTGTGTAAATGGTGAGAGCGCTATCTTAATTGGTAATATAAGACCACACGGAATAAATTTGTAGAGTTCAAATATAATCCCTAATCACAATTCATCCTCATTTACAGAATGGATATGTTCTCTAATTAACCAATGACCATAATCTAACCTTAGAACAACAATCAAAGCAGGGTGTTTCGATTGTGTGTTCCGAAACTAGCCTAGGGTTTAAGTATTTCCATCTTTGTAGTTAAGTTAACTCTTATAGGGTTCAAGGGTTAACAAATTTGGGGATCATAATTAAGTGGATATTGATTTAAATGATAATTATTAATATGTAAATGAAGAGGTATATTTAGATCGATTAAACCTTTTAAAATATTTTCTAAAAAACATCTTCTTGTTGTGTCTCTTTAATCAAACTTCATTTCAAAATTAAAAACAAAAAAAAAATATAATCTTCTTCTAGAAAACTTCTTAAAGTTTTATAAACTATAAACAACCCCCATCCTTTAAACTAGTGTTTAAATTATATTCTATTTTATTTTTAGAATATCTTTAATAAGTTGTTAAATTCACTTCCTCCATTGAGAGACGACCTTGGTCAGCCACTCTATTGCACCTAAGTACCCAAAAATCACACTAACCATTTGAGGGTGTCCACAACAGCGCTCTTTAAAATTGGCATCATTTCCTAGGAGGCAAGTAATTATTTCAACCAATTAGAGGTATTTATTTTATTTTACATTTTATTCTCTTCCTCTCTTCTTTATTACTTCTTTACCCAATCTGATTTCTTTTTTCTTCTTCTTCTTTTATATTCTTCTACTTCTTTTTGGACCATCAAATTAAACTTCTAATTTTTATTTTACTATGGTCCACTTTCCTTCTTTTCATCTTTCATTGATTTATGACACGAAGTAATCCCAAAAATCTCTTAGATCTTGACCCTGAGATTGAACATGTCCTTAGGGCTTGAATTAGACATTCTCAGTCTACGGGAAGTTTCAACATTCAACCAGTTAGAGAATTACTCCAATATCAGAACATTGAAATTGGAAGCAATTCAAATTCAACCATAAAATAAGAACCAATGGATGAAAATAATGGAAATGAACTTAATAGAACCATTTGAGAATTGGTTGCACCTAATATTAACTATCAACCAAATTGTATTGCATACCCAAATCTCGAATCAGACTTTGAACTAAAATCTGGGTTAATTCACTTACTTCCAAAGTTTCATGGCCTCTCTGGTGAGGATCCCAATAAATATTTGAAATAATTTAATGTGGTTTTCTCAACCCTAAAATCTAAAAATTTCTCTGAAGATCAAATCAAATTAAGAGCATTCCCATTTTCACTTGATGGAGCTGCAAAGGATTGGATGTACTAATTACAACCTGAAGATGTAACATGATGGAACAATTTGAAACATCTTTTCTTTCAGAGATTTTTTTCAGAATCAAGGAACACTTCTCTTCGTAAGGAGATCTCTAGGATCAAGCAAGCATAAGGGGAGTCAATGTATGAGTATTGGGAGCGATTCAAGAAGTTGTGTGCAAGATTCCCATATCACCAAATTAGTGAGAAATTACTCATCCAGTACTTCTGTGAAGGACTCACACCTATGGAGAGAAGCATGGTGGATGATGCAGCTGGAGGATCATTGGTGGACAAGACACCAGTAGCTGCACGCTCATTGATTGACAAGATGGCCCAAAACTCCCAACAATTTGGCGATAGAGGTACACCACATGTCAGGAGAGTACATCAGGTAATTCCTTCTTCTCTTGAAATTAATTTGATTGATACCAAGTTGGAATAATTGAAAACTATGGTGAGACAGATTGATTTGGCTCAAAAGACATCCCAACCCCCTCCTTCAAGGCCATATGGTATTTACACTAAGATAAGCCACCCAACTGACTGTTGCCCCCAACTACAAGAAACAGAAGATTGTGTAACAGTATTCCCTAGGAGACCATATCAACAACCACAACCAAATCCCCAAAATAAGTATGACTCTTTTTCACCAACATTCAACCAAGTGTGGAAGGATCAATCAGACATGAGGTATGGCTCTGGGTAACAACAAAGGCCCCCTTTTTAACCAAACTTCCAGCAGCCTCCACCTTACCAATAGGGTTTCCAACAACCCCAAAGGATATTTGAATCTCAAACATCAACAAGCCAGCAACAAGGGAATCTCCAACACAAGTTAGACTCTAACACTGATGATCTTTTGAAAAAAATTGTTCATAATCAGCAGAATGAGCTGAAGAGTCAAGGTTCGGAGTTGAGGGAGTTGAAGACTCAAATGAGCCAGATTGCCACCACCCTCCATGAACTTGTGAGTAAGAATTCTGGAAATCTACTTTCACAACCCACTCCAAATTAAAAAGGGAATTCCAGTGCCATCACATTGAGAAGTGGGAAGCAAATGAACAATAAATATATACCTACCATTCCACCGGGATTCACCTCAACTCCAGAGAAGCCGCATTCCATACCAACTGATGATAAATCCAAGGATAAAGATAAAGGTAAGAAAAATATTGATGATGTTCCTCCTAAACCCCTTCCTTTTCCAAACAGGGTTGTTCAAACTAAGAATATGGATGAAGAAGCAATGAAAAATGAGGTTTTGGACACATTCAAGCGTGTGGAGATCAACTTTCCTCTACATGAAGCCATTAAGAAAATTCCAAGGTATGTGAAATTATTAAAAGAACTTTGTACCAATCGAAGGGGGATAAAGGGAAACGAGAGGATTAATCTTGGAATGAATGTGTCAGCACTCATTACACCAACTCTAACAATTCCGACAAAGTGCAAGGATCCAGGGACATTCACTATCCCATGCCCCATAGGAGAGTTGCACTTTTCTGATGCACATTGTGATTTGGGAGCTTCCATAAATGTGATGCCTCACTATGTATTATCTTATTTATAGGTTGGTGAGTTGAAGCTGACGATAGTAGTGGTACAATTGGTGAATAGAGCTATGACATATCCAGCAGGAGTTCTTGAGGATGTACTTGTCTAGGTAAGAGACATGATCTTTCCAACAGATTTCTACATGCTTAACATGGAGGATGATCAGGTAAGTTCTCATGCCCCCATTATCTTAGGTAGACCCTTCCTCAAAACTGCAAAAACTATCATAAATGTCAATGAGGGTACACTTTCCATGGAATTTGGGGATGAAGTTGTAATATTTAATGTTATGGATTCCATGAAGTACCCCTCAGAGGATCATTCTACATTTTTTATCTCCCATTTTGAACCACCAAGTAAAAACACCATGGGATTGGATTGTCCTATTCTTAGGGAGATTATGAGTATTGGTTCCAGTTCTATGTCTAAGAGTACTTCCACACCCGTTTCAAAGGAACAAGACTCTCTAAGATTTGATTTTGAAATGGAATCATATTCTGATTTTGATCATGTGAACTCTAATTATGACATGGCTGTTGAGTATGCTGATAGATTTGATGCTTTATTCTCTGATTTTGATGATATATATTCTGATATTGAGGCTCTTTGTGCACATATTTTAGTTCCTTTTATGACCCCATCCATACACCACCCCCCTACATTGGAACTCAAGCCATTTCCCCCAAATCTTAAATATGCATACCTGTTGAGTAGTGATAGATTACCTGTTATCATTTCAAACAATCTCTCTTTTGAACATGAAGAAAAACTTTTGAATCTTTTGAGAGATAACATTAGGGAAATTGGTTGGACATTGGCAGACATATCAGGTATTATCCCATCCATTTGCATGCATAGGATTCTCTTGGAGGATGGGGCTAAACCGATTAGGCATCCACAAAGGAGACTTAATCCAACACTTTTGGAAGTTGTTAAGAAAGAAGTTGAAAAATTAATTGAGGCGGGTATCATTTACCCTATTTCTGACTCACAATGGTTTAGCCCTGTCCAGGATGTACCAAAGAAAACTAGTTTCTCTATTATAAAAAATGAAAATGATGAGTTAGTTCCTGTGAGAGTACAAAACAGTTGGAGAGTGTGTATTGATTAAAGGAAACTAAATCAATCCACTCGTAAGAAACATTTCCCACTTCCATTCATTGACCAGATTCTTGAGAGACTTGCAGGTAGGACACATTATTACTTCTTGGATGGTTTTTCTGGCTATTTTCAGGTTCCCATTGCAGTAGAGGACCAAGAGAAGAATACATTAACCTGCCCATTCGGTACCTTTGCTTACCGAAGGATGCTATTTGGACTTTGCAATGACCCAGGTACCTTCCAGAGATGCATGGTGAGTATTATCTTATATTTCATTGAGACATGCATGGAGGTATTTATGGATGATTTTACAGTTTATGGATCCTCATTTGATGAATGTATCTCCATTTTGGGTGATGTGTTGCATCGTTGTATTGAGAATAATCTGGTCTTAAATTTTGAAAAATGTCATTTCATGGTCGAAAACGGAATTGTCTTAGGTCATATAGTCTCACAACATGGCATTGAAGTTGATAAATATAAGGTAGACATTATTTCATCCCTACCATATTCTACATGTGTGTGTGATGTTCGATCATTCCTTGGACATGCTGGATTTTATCGATGCTTCATCAGAGATTTTAGTAAGATCGCTCTACCCTTATCTCAATTGCTTCAAAAAGATATTTACATCAATTTTGATGATTCATGTAGGGTATCACTTTATGAGCTAAAGAAGTGTCTGACCACTCCACCAATCATACATCCCCCGCAGTGGGACCTTCCTTTTGAGCTTATGTGTGATGCCTCCAACTTCGCGATTGGAGTTGCCTTATCTCAGAGGGTGGAGGGACGTTCACATGTGATTTTGTATGCGTTGAGGACGTTGGATTCTGCCCAATAAAACTACACCACAATAGAAAAGGAGTTTCTTACTGTTATATTTTCTTTAGATAAATTTTGTTCGTATTTATTGGGTTCTAAAGTAGTTGTTTTTTCTGACCATGCAGCTCTGAGGTACCTCTTAATGAAGCCATATGCAAAGCACAGGCTGATCCGATGGATGCTCCTTCTTCAAGAATTTGATATTGAGATAAAGGACAAAAAGGAGTCAGAAAACTTGGTGGTGGACCACATGAGTAGGATTACTCACACACTAGAGGATGACACCTTGGACCAGGTACCACTTCGGGACACTTTCCCTGATGAGCATCTTTATTCCATCTTAGGTACGCATTCTTGGTATGCAGATTTAGTTAAATACCTTGTTGCCTCTAAAATCCCTGCAAATTTAAAGAAACATCAAGTCCAAAAAATAATAAGTGAGTCTAGGTTTTATGTGTGGGATTATCCTTACCTCTGGCGCATGTGTAGTGACCAAGTCATTAGGAGGTGTGTTCTCGATCATGAGTTTGAGTCTGTTTTTCATTTTTGTCATACACTTTCTTGTGGTGGACACTTTGGACCCCAACGGACAGCTAGGAAAGTTTTGGACTCTGGATTATATTGGCCTAGCTTATTCCATGATGCCCATGTGTTTTGTAAGTCATGCTCTCATTGCCAACACACTGGGAACATTTCTAGGAGACATGAGATGCCCCAACAACCCATACTATTTTGTGAGATTTTTAATGTATGGGGCATTGATTTTATGGGTCCTTTTCCTAGTTCGTTTGGATTTTTGTATATTTTGGTTTTTGTTGATTATGTGAGTAAATGGGTGTAGGACAAGGCTACCAGGACTGATGATTCTCATGTTGTTGTGGAATTTGTCAAAGCACAGATTTTTTGCAGGTTTGGAGTACCAAAGGCCATCATCGGTGGCCAAGGGACACACTTTTTCAATAAGAATTTTTCTTCCCTCCTTAGAAATTATGGGGTGACACACAAAACATAAACACCATACCACTCCCAAACAAATGGCCAAGCTGAGGTTTCAAATAGGGAATTGAAAAAAAATTTGGAGAAAACTGTGCAGCCAAATAGGAAGGATTAGAGCAAGTGCTTGGATGATGCATTGTGGGCTTATAGGAGAGCATACAAGACACCCATTAGTATGTCCCCATTTTGGATTGTTTTTGGGAAAGTGTGTCATCTCCCCATGGAAGTTGAGCATCGGGCTTATTGGGCTATAAAGAAATACAACATGGATTTGGCCCAAGCTGGAATCCAAAGGAAGCTGAAAATTCAAGAGCTTGAGGAGATTAGATTGTCTTAATATGAAAACTCAAGGATATATAAGGAAAGATCAAAATCATACCATGATAGAATGATCCAACAAAGGGGGTTTCATATTGGAGAGAAAGTCCTTCTCTACAGTTCATGACTAAAGCTGATGTCTGGTAAGTTGTGTTCAAGATGGTTTGGTCTTTATATTGTATCTAATGTTTTTCCTTATAGTGTAGTGGAGATCACACAAGAGGAAACTGGAAGGAGCTTTACAGTCAATGGGAAACATTTGAAGAGATACATTGAGGGACTTCCTACTAATGCAGTGGATTTTATCACACTGCATGACCCCATCATCACTTGAGCACATCAGGTTGTTCTTAACCCTTTCACTTTTCTATTATTTTTCCTATTTAAAAATTATGCATTTCATGTGCATATATCATCTCATGGGTTCAAATTGAGGACAATGCAATATTTTAAGTGTGGGGGAGGGAACGTTTTAGTTTAGTAATTTCAATTGTTTTCTTGTTTAAAAAAACAACAAAAAAAATTGTGTGTTTTTTAAATTTTGTGTGTTTATTTTTCAATTTTCTTTGTGTTTTTGAAATTTTTGAGCTGAAATGATTCTCATCACAATTTTGAAATGCATATCAATGAGTTAAAAAATTTATACCTTGAAACTAAGCTTAAATGAATGCTGAAATGACTTTGTTTCAAGTTCAAATATTTAGTAATTTCATGAAAAGTACACTGAATTTTGAATCCCATGCCACATCTCACAGTCTTTATATTTGAAATCACATTCCTTTGAGGCTTCTAAACCATTATTTTCATATTCTTTACATTCAACTCACTTCTTGATAGAACCAAACCATGATTGATTTAACCATAATTTGATCTATTCCTATCAAAACTTGAGGGTTTGAGGTACTTATGTTTAAATGATTGAGGCATTTGTTTGGTATTAAAGATCCTATTTCAAAGAATCATTTTTTATAATGGCCTACCTTGAACATTTAATCCTTATAGCCCTTAAAATCCATGCACATCCTGTTAGGTTAGCCACATTACAAGCCAATGTTTCTTATCCAACCAACTCTTGAAGTGAAATTTCATAATCTAGTTGAGCTTAAGTGTGGGGGAATCTATCTTGTGTTGTGCTACCACATTTTGTGATACTTCAGGTGAAAAATTAAATTATGAAGAGATGTGTTTGCTACTGAAGAAAAAAATTATACTAAAATGTGTGCCTTTCTGGAGCTTTCATGATAAGAGAAGTTGTGCCTTTCTGGAGCTTCTAATATAGGGGGAAATATGTGCCTATTCGGAGCTTTCAATAAAATCTTGTTTGAGAAGATTGAAATTTTTTATGATGAAATGATGAATGGTGTAAACACTCCATGACTTTTCATGATGATATAGCTGAATTGATACTATGGGGATTGAGGAGAAGGCCATATTTAAGTGACAATTAGATTAATGCAATTTTGCTTCAAAAAGAGTCAATCCCTCCTCATTCAGCCTCAGAATTTTTCACATCTAAATCCTACCAACCGAAAGCCACAGAGCAATCCTGAAAAGTCCTCATGATAAACATATGTACTTCAATCACATTGTGTAGCGATGTAGGAATTTATCCAGCCTATGGTGACCCTTGTATGAGTTTGGATGAGAAAGATATTGCAAAAAAATTGATATTTGTGTGATAAGAGAAAATTCAAACGAGGTAAGTGTTTTGTGCATGGGAGGATAAATAAAGTGGAAATATATTGATTTATATAAATTAATAACTTGAAATAATGGTTTTTTAGGAGGCATGATATCTTTTGTTTCTCGGTGTGTAATTGTTTGATCTCAAGGATATGTGTTTTAAAATTGGATTTGATTTGATATCGATGTTTACTTGACATGAGGTTTTGCCCAGGAGTGAAAAAGGTTAAGTGTGAGAGAGTTGATAAAACACTATTTTTTTGAATATTTTATTGATAATAAATGATATAATTTCCTCAAATTGTGCTAAATATATTCATTTATGAAATATTTGGGATTATATCATTCATTTGAAAATTTGATGAAAATTCTAGTTTTACCATTTTAAAATGTACTGTAGTATTTTAAAGATAAATATTTTTAATATTTATTATATGAACTAAATATTTTTTAACAGTGTTTCTAACTTAATTTTCTACAACTTTAATTCAGGAAACTAGAGATAAAAAGTGCATTTGAATGGAGTAAATGGGCCATTAATCCAATGGTGGGCTGGACTCGGCAGAATAGACATGGGTTCTGTATTAGGGTCATATCTTCTTCATCCGTGTTTGAATTGAGCCCAAATTTTGAGAAAATCTCGGGGACATGATATGTCACAAATAATCCTTCTGGAAGGCTAGAAAATTCAAGAGTTTTGGAAGTCAACTAGGTGGTGAAACATGGAATAAAATATTTGGGCGAGTTTTTCATTTCACACTTAAAAAGTTATGTAACCCTAACCCTCACAAACTCTATTTAAAGGGGGTTTTAACTCTTTGGGATGTCTGGTAGAGGCTTTGGGAAGGAGTGGCCGAAAGGGTGTCTCTTGGGATCCCCTAAACTCTTCTAATAAGTAAGCCTTTGTGCAAACCTCTCTTCCAAAAAGGCTCTCATCTCCCACCTCCTCTTTGTATTTCTTTTCTTTCATGTTTGTTTCTTGAATTTTTCTTCAAATAATATTCTTTGTTCTTCCCATTTCATCTTATATTAATATTCTTAATTGGGTTGGAATCAAGAGTGGAGATGAGATTTGGTTCTACCCTTTCAATCCTTTGCTCATGCAAAATGTCTCCACGATGACTACGCCGTCCATGGAAGAGTAGTTCTTTTTAGTAATCGATCAACCTCTATCCTTATTCATTTAATTATTTTGAATAATTGATCTACTGTAATTAAATTAATATGATCCATGAATTTTGTTTTTAAATTGTAATAAACTAAGTAATCAATTGAATAATTAACACAAAAACACGCGAGGTCGAGATTTTGTGTAAATTGTGAGAGCGCAATCTTAATCGGTAATACAAGACTACACGGGATAAATTTGTAGAGTTAAAATATAATCTCTAAACACAATTAATCCTTGATTTCAGAATGTATATATGCTCTAATTAACCACTGACCATAAGTTAACCTTAGAACAACAATCAAAGCAGGGTGCTGCGATGGCGTGTTCCGAAGCTAGCCTAGGGTTTAAGTATTTCCATCTTTGTGGTTAAGTTAACTCTTGTAGGTTTCAAGGGTTAACAAATTAAGGGATCATAATTAAGTGGATATTGATTTAAATGATAATTATTAATAAGTAAATGAAGAGTTAGAGTTATATCTATTATGCCTTTTAAAATATTTTCTAAAAAACATCTTTTTTTGTGTCTTTTTAATCAAACTTCATTTCAAAATTAAAAACAAAAAAGAATAAAATCTTCTTCCAGCAAACTTCTTCAAGTTTTATAAACTATAAACAACCCCCATCCTTTAAAATAGTGTTTTAATTCTATTCTATTTTATTTTTAAAATACCTTTAATAAGTTGTTAAATTCACTTCCTCCTTTTAGAGACGACCTTAGTCAGTCACTCTACTGCACCTAAGTACCCCAAAATCACACTAATCATTTGAGGGTTCCCACAATAGCGCTCTTTCAATCCATTACCCAAAATACATCATTGATAACCTCATTAATGTTTTTAGATTCACTCAGCGACAACAAAGGTTTATGTTCAACCTGGTTTCTTAGAGAAGCTCTGGTATGAATTCTTTCATCTAGTTCTCTAAAAACAAAATCTAAATGATGATTTCTATGGGTTCTAATGTTTTCAGGAATAGAGGTACTTAGTTCTTCTATGTATTACTTAAAAATAGGTTAGGCATATTCTTCAGTTTTAGAGGTCACAATAAGTGAATTTGAAGATTGGTCAGGAGACTTTGAGGGGTTATTGATATTCAAATTTGATATATCATCCTCAAGGTTTTCAAGAGATGACTTAGTCTCCTAAATATCTATTTCATCAAAGGAAATGTATATGGATTCTTCCAAAACTTTGGTTATTTTATTAAATACTCTATAGGATTTTCCATAGGTTGAATAAACTATGAAAATACCTTCATCTCTCTTTGGAGAAAACTTTTTCAAATTAAATTTTGTATTAAAAATGAATACTTCACACCAGAATACATTATACTAATTGAATTTTGGTTTTATACCATTATATAATTCATAGGGATACTTATTTAAAAGACTTATGATAAGAATCATATTGATAATATAGAAGGTTTTATTGATATCTTGAACCTAAAAATAGACTGTTAATTCATATTCATTAAGAATAGTCCAAGTTATTTATTGAAGAGTTGTATTTATTATTTCAACCACACGTTTTTATTATGGGGCTCTAGGATCAGATAAATTGTTATTATAACTTTGTTGTGAGAATAAAGTATCAAAGTATTGAATTTAAAACTCACAACCATAATTATTTATTAAGGTATTAATGGTAATTCACCTAAGGTTTTCGACAGACTTAGCATATTTTTAAAAACATATGCAGGCATCACATTTGTGAACTATAAAATATAAACATGTAAATATCGAAAAATAATCAACAATCACATAAGAATAATGTTTTCTTATTAAAATATAAACTATAGTAGGTATAAAAAATACATTTGTACCAATTCTAGGGGTTGAGTGGTTGAAACCTCTTTATTTGGATTAAAATAAATTTTATGTTTCTTTAAATTTTTGTAAGGATTGAAAGTTTTATATTTAGGAAATTAAATCTTGGAAAATTCCCTGAATAAATATTTCTTATTGAGATTTCTAAGAGAGTGTAAATGGTAATTTCATATTCCCTATGCCACAACTTATATCCTTAATGAAAGGAACATAAGTAAGAAACATTTTGAGAAATCAATGAATCTAAATTAACAACATAAATATTACCATTTATTAAGGTAATAAATACGAAATCATGTTTGGAATCATAAATTTTATAGAAATTATCCTAAAACATAACATGAAATCTATAATCATGTAATTAAGAAAAACTAGGAAAATTATACTTTAAACCACCAACATATAAAACTTTAGAGAAAAAAAACGATTCAAAGTTACTAATTTGTTCAAGTATTATAATCTTTACACTAATCACCAAAAGTAACTTTCCCACCATAAAATTTTACAAGATTTCTGAAAATTAATAATCCCCCATAATATTTCTAGAATATACATTATCCATATATCATAGGTACTTACTAGTACTCTTAAAACATTTTTCCTATAAAAAATTAATTAAGAAATGATTTTGGTAACCATATTTTCATGGATCTAAAAATGTTATCACATAAATATTTGGGAATAAAAAAACTTATTAATTGATCTATTAATATAAAAATAAATACTTATTTAAATAAAAAATATTCTTTAGTATAAGGGTACATGAACTGTTTCCATAAATATATGATTTAGAACTAAAAACAAAAATATTTTCATGAACTTTTCTTTGATCGGTCTGGTAACCAATTCTAGTAATATATCAAGGGTTAGTTTGTTAACCTAGAATCATGGTTATATTTTCTCTTATATATGTGAACTTCTCATGGTCCTTCTTGATTTTTTCATAAGAAAAGTTTAGTTCATTGTTTTCTTTTAACAGTACATCATTCTTTTCTTTTTCAATAAAAATATTGAATTTTAAAGTGGTGTAAAAATAATATTGTTTATTTAAGATTTTATATGTATCCTTTAACTAATTAAAGTTTTATTACAATATATTATAGTATTAAAATAAGTATTCTATATAAATTTTAAGTTCATAATGATTTTTCTTTTTATGAGGAACATGAATAATATTTGTTACATTAAATTTTATTCTCATAAAGCATAGATTTTCTTTATCATTAGAATCATGTATCAAAAAGTATAAATCAATTGAGTTTTCCTCAGAATAACTCCAAGTTTCCTTCATGTATTTCTAGTAATTATTTCTTTAGCCCTTATATTTATTATTGTATTTCATATTTGAAAAACAAACTTTGATGTTTCTTTTTCTCTTGTACTCATAACAAGTAACTTCACAAAAGTTTTTTCCCTTCTTTAAGTTTCGTTTTGTATTATATTTTCATTTGAATATTTATTTTTGAAGAACTTTTTCATTTAATAAAATTTATTAAACTTTATGGATAGATGATCTATTTCCTCATCATTACTCGAATCATCTTCACTCTCACAAGTACTATCATATCTTAAAATTTCTGTTGATTTAGATTGAGATTCTTTGAAAGTAATTTACATATTATTTTTAGAATCTTCATTATTTACTTTAAACTATTCATTATACATTATTAGTTTTCCAATCAGTTCCTTGACTAGTAATTGACCAATGTCACCAGATTCTCCATTGTAGACATCAGTTCCCCTCTAATGATCAGGTAGAAATATCTAGATCCTCAAAACTTGTGATTTCTCATCCACCTTTAGTATAATAGAAAACATGGGGTTAATAATTTAATTGAACCTAAGATACATGTAAAACATATATTTATTAGGTTTTATTTTGAATTTATCATATTCAATCATATAAGTATTCAATACGAATTCTTAACATTTGAATTTTCTTCATGAGATACAAAAAGGGTATCCCAAATTTGAAAAGTATTATTACAACCATATTTTTTATTAAATCCATACTATCCTAAATCAAAATATAGTGCATTCATAGCTTTATAATTATAGTCACAATATGTTTAGTGTAATAACTCCAAACATCTTTGGTAGATTTTGTTTTTTTCATATTGAACTTATATTATAGTCTAAATATCAAAACCCATACTCTCAAGATTAATTTTCAATTTAAATTTCCACTAATAATAGTCTTAACCATTAAAATAATGTGGTATATTTAAAGTGTTCTGTATTTTCATGACCTTTATATCTAGATTTATCCATTATTTAAAAATTTAAAAAAAATTGATATCATGGACATGTGAATTGATCAAGGTATGATGTGAATTCACAAATGAAAAAGAAACCCCTTTGAAACCAAATGTTGGTCGGAGTGGATTTCTCAATAGGGGTGAATTGAGCATCCTATAAAAAAATTTATTAGAAACTTATTTCTAATAAAAAATCCCCTAATTTAAAAAACACCCAATTAAGTAATGTAGTAGGTATATCTAATTTAATTTTTTGAAATAACCTCTCAAGTTCTTGATCAAAACTAATTTATAATAACTTGAGATTGGCCTAAAATTTTTAGATTGTTCTAATCACATTAAATATTATATTTATCACTAATGAATGTTATCTATCAAAGTACATTTTTTAAAAAGTGATTTTAAAAATAGTTTTATAACAAAGTAATAAAAAATTAAAATATGCAGTACAAATATAAAAACAATAGTTTCAATATCCAGTAAAGACATAGTATTCCTTACTTGATAGTAACCCACTACCAAACACATTTATTAGAATAACTTGGATATTCCACAAAATATATTGATTATTGGTTACAATAGAACATAGGGTTGTCTAAACTATCACACATCATCTTCCATGGTATTCATGGGAGTAAAAATGAAGGAGATAAAGGAATGATTATATGAGTACTATTTTATGATGTAAATAAATATGTGTTTAACAAATATATAATTAAATTCAATCACAACTCAAAAGTATTATGAAACAGATATAGAGGGATAAAGGTTTGAATTACAATTGGATCAAAGTTTTTTTATAATGGTTTCTTATCTTCTCAATGTATTCATTTCTTTTGAGAGTAAATATAGTTATTAGAAACAGTATTTAGATCTTACAGTGAAGAGCAGTTTAAAAAGTGAGTGTCATAGTTTTGAAAGATAGAGCATGTTTCCTTGTTTTTTCGCCTATACTCATTCTCTACATCCAATCTTATTTTAATATAAATCTTCCTTAATAAGATTAGTTAAAAATTATCATTATGAATCCTCATACTCAATATGAAATCTTATATCATTAAATACTTTTAACATTTCATTTAATTATATATGGATGGTTGCTGAAATATATATTACTAAAATACGACTTAACTCAGAAATTGTCACTTGAAGTGTGTCATGTTTGATTATCCATGGATGATCCAGCACTTAGCACGAACTTTGATCAAATACCTTCACAGGTCATGTGATCGATACATAGATCATGTAAGATCTTGAATTTTCTTTTAAGGTATGGATCCTTTAAATTTGGGTTTAAAACTTTTTTTCTATCCATGTGGAAGTATCTAAGGGAATAATAAACATTTCAGATGTGTCTAGGGATTTTTCAGAACTGAGAATCCAGATTTTTTTAGAAAATATATGGGTCTCATGTTTTGTTTAAACTATGCACTTGAGGTTTTACAATTTGGAAAAATCATAAAGGTACTGCAAAGGTCAACATAGGGTCACATGGGCTACACATAGTCTAGAAAAACCATGTTCATAGCATGAAATCTTAGTGCCATTTAGGAAGTGGGTGTGCATGGTTGGTGCATGGTTTGACTAAACCATGTAGCCAAACCATATACCCCTTTAAAAAAGGTTAAAATTACCCTTTTACCCTATTCTATTATAACTTCTAACCACTCTTTTCTTTATTCTCTATACACAACACCTCCCATCTATTTGAGAGATCCTTGTG
The DNA here is from genome assembly GCA_963277665.1 of Viscum album. NCBI lineage: Eukaryota > Viridiplantae > Streptophyta > Magnoliopsida > Santalales > Viscaceae > Viscum > Viscum album. The sequence continues at coordinate 1,061,388,208 of OY728125.1, forward strand.
ACCTTAACCTATTATTTTATGTCTCTTCTATATTTGGACTCTGATTCTTCCACCGTTCATTATGTTGTATAGAAAACATTAATCCCTTCAATGATATTCCTTATTTTCTTTATTTATCTTGACCACACAAATGCTATTTCTAAGCAAGCTAATATTCCCTATTTTTAGAGAATTTTTTTATTTCACTGATTTGTCCCATTCTAATTTAAATCTAAAGATGATACCATGTGATTAATTGTCTACGAACTTAAGGTAGGTGGTCTAGTACTTCTAACAAATGTTTATTTGTTTTATATCATACATTGTCATGCCACATGTCATAAATTTCAGGAATTTCATAAAACTATTTTTTAATCTAAATTTAATTTTTATCCATGTTTGAAATTTCTTCATACACCTTGTCCTTAATGAATTATATCCCCTTAGACTACTTCCACCCCTTTGGGTGTGCTTATTAAATGCCCTCTACTTATTAAATGTTGATATGGCCAAACCACCTTCTTAGTGGTTTTGAGTTTCCTCTGAATTGAATGGATTTTTTTGTAATTAAATAGAAAGTGAGTGATATGACTATGTAATGTGACTCTTATGTAAATTATGGATTATTCCCTTAACTAAATGAAATGTATAGTGGTTATAAACTATCCTTTGGTTTATATTAAGGTTTTATTGGCACTTATTATTATTATTTGTGATACATAATCATGGAATACCTTATGATTAAGGATACTTCGGCATAGAATCCATTATGATTCATGATACTCAGGCATAGATTCCCATATTAAATTTTATACTCGAGTATGGTGTTCCTTATTACTCATGATACTCAGGCATGGTGTCCCTTATTACTCTATGAGATTATTGTGACTATGCATGGATGCATGAGTTATGCCTTGGCTCTTGTATAGCACTATATATCTATATATATGGTTATATATGTTCTTATATATATAGTACAAATATATATATACATATCTATATATATATATACTTATATATGTGTGGATATTCATGTTCAGAGATATCCTAGATTATTTCGAATCAGGAAGTGTCGGCCGTGTATCCTTTAGGAACCAGAGCCAACTCATTTATAGTTTACATGTATGCATTACACTGTTATATCTACACATTTCCATTCTATATGAACTATAAGGATTATACTAGATGTCAATGGTAATGGCCTATTGAGTATATCTTATATATAGTTGGGGCCACTGATTGGTACCTAAAGAGACTTTGTGGATATAGGTACGGACAAAGGGAATAATCCATATTTATATTCCTAATATTATGTACTATGATGGAGTATGGGAGAAGAGGATCGATCTTATGCTTGAGATGCTATCGGAGATAGTTTTTGGTCTTTTGTTATTTTGTATAGCATGTTATATATGTATGATACTCTACTTCTATGTATTCTTTTTTTGTATAAAATACAAACATGAAATCATTTTATATATGATATTGGTTGTGATTTTTCTTGTTTTTTTATATAGATGACTCATAAATCTTTATTTTATTTATTATATTATTTCCATTGCTTACTATTATTGTAAAATATTGTGATACACTCAGATCATGAGATTATAGTCTCCCACCATACCATCATAGACCCTCGCTGCTGGTTGGTAGCCTCTAGTGTATGAGGTGGCGCACTTGAGGCCATGTGAAAATTGGGTTTGGTTACTTACATGTGAATCGGGTCCGGGACATTACAGAGCATGTAGTCTCTTTATCTGAACGTACAGTCATTCAAATTCCATATGGTTACTTCAACACTTTTCCAAAATTCTAATTATATAATATGGTCACTTTATTTCATCATGAAGTCAATCAGAAGATATGTATTCTAACTCCTATAACTTTTAATTTGGATTTCAGAACATATATACCATGTAGTCACTTGACTTTTTCGAGTGGTCGCTTGGTTACGCTTGTGGTCAGTTAAGGAATTTGTGAAAAATACACCACATTAGATATATTTAGAATCTAATTGATCCACATGATCTTGCATTTTCTTCAACCCTTACAGAAGTTATTCAATATTCTTTATTTCTTTATATGGACAGTCAAAACCCTCTTACGATTGATTGAGTGATCATATAGTTACTTGATTACTTTATAGATTTTACTCATCTGACATCAAAATCACTTTATGGGATTTTAAAACTTTATATTCGCTCTGAAACATTATAATATTTTCATAGACAGCCAGAAAATTCATGTTGCAAAAATAAAACACTAAATTCATTAATAATAGACTAAAAATGATTTGATATCACTAAAATAAGGAATTTTTAGACTAAACCAAAAATGTATTATATAATATATTTAAATAAATTTTTAATGTAAATTTATATACATTTATATAACATATTATGTTTATATAATGTATTTTAATTTATTTATATAGTTAAATTATAAATACATATGTGTCAGTATTGGTTATTATAAAATATGATCAGTTTTTAAATATATTTATATAAATCATTTATATATTTAAACACATTTATTTTATATATTTATGTATACATTTATATTATAATTTATATTATGTATTAAATACATTTATATTATATAAATATTATATATGTACGAAAGAAATTATATACAAATATATTATATTTTGTAAACAAATATATATATATAATATACATATAATTAAATACATTTATATAATTCATTTATATAATATATATCTATAATATATTTAAATACATATATACATTTCATTATGTTTATATATAATTTTTATATATAATATATAATTTTCAAACTATGAGAGGGGTTTTTTAATGTATTGAAACATTCTATCACTGCAATTTCATGGTGATTAGGTCTTCGGGTCATGATGAATCTCAATTTAGATTGGTTCTTCAATCTGGTAGTAGTGTTTATTAGTCCTTTGAATAATTATGATGTTAATCTTGAGCTAGATAACTTATGATTACTTCTGAATGACCTGATTCCATTGAATTAGATTGAGAAGAAACTTTTAAAGGTCTCCCATTTTCAACTACTATCTAATAGTAGGGTAGAGTCTAATCTTTAACTTAATCAAACCATAGAAAATGGTTCTCTAGTGAATGTTGAAGTCAATCCCAAGATCCTCAAGGAATAAGTTATGGAATGTAAGTTCTCAATTCATGTGCATCTGATTATTCTATGGAAGAAGAATAATTAGAAACTTGAAGGCTTACAAAACTAATTCCTTCAAATTTGGGGCTTCGATGGTTAGAAAATTACAGTAATTGATATGTAATTATACCATATCATTTTACTCTCAAATGATCTCAAGGAAAAATCTTAGGGTCTTGGACTTTTCTCTCTTAAACATGGAATCTTGAGAATTAAACATTGGTATCCCCTTTTTGATTCAGTTAATGTTAACAACTAAATTAACCAAATATGGGTTTCAATGCATAACCTAAGCTGGTTTTTCTAGAATTCCCAAATTTTTTGGGACATTGATTCAGTTGTTTGTATCCCAATAAATTTTGAGGAGATCAAGAACCCTCATTATGGGAATTTAACAAGGGTCCTAGTTGTGGTAAATCATTACTCTTCATTGATTGAAACTTCATTTTTTCTACTAATTTTAGAATTGATATCTCAATACAGTATGAGAGGATCTAAAAATTATATAATAATTGAAACTATATTGGTAATTTTATTGAGAAATTTCATAGGAATTCATTTTGTTCTAACTACAAGAAATTTTGTCACATTATTGATAAGTGTGAGTTTAAATTGAGTGTGGATAGAAGTGGTAATGTTGTTAAAATAATACACATAATCTTAGGTGAGATAACACTAACCAATATGGTAGAAGGGGCTTCTAATGGAGATTTATATACTGCTATATTATATGGATCATAGATTTATAGAAAATATTAACATGCTTATTTAGATTAGAAGGTGCTGGTTCATGATATTGACTCCACTAGATTCAGTGATAGAATGGGTCAGGGAGACATTATACCTCAATTATCCTCTCTATATAGAAATAAGAACTAGCCTAGTGTAGGGTAGTATTCCCCTGTTGATATCAAATTTTTAGGTTCCATACTAAATATGGCTACCAACCAGAGTGAGATAGATGTTGGGAATCCTAGTAAGGACAATCACTATTCCTTGAAGAGTGATTATGAGAGAGATATTACTAATTTATACGAATAATTTTCCTTTACACAAGAGATAGTAATGGTAGAAACAATTTTGGCCTTTTGGAGTAATGGTTATCTACACAAAATAAACATATAGTTAAAAATGAGTATCTTTAAATCTCATGTTAGTATAATAATATATATATTCTAAAACCAAGAAGGTGAGGCTCTATGAGTAAAATCATGTTTTCATGGTCCAAGTGTTTCATGATACCTTGTATACTAACCTAGACAATATGAAGAGGGCTCGTGATCCTCTTCATGCTTCAAGTCGGCATGACCAAGAAAAAAATCATATGTGGGGAAGTGTGGCTGCAAGTAAGCTCACTACACTAGGTGTTATTTTATCACCCCAATATTTTATAGTTTTAAAAAATATGTATGAAAACTTATGATAAATAAAACATTGATCTTAAACAAAACATTATATACTATAGAAATATTATTATTTAAATACACATGTTATAACCAATTCATTGTATTGGAAGGTATGAATATGAGTAATCACAATAATGTATATATATATATAAGTTTTATAAATAAAAATATATTAATTATTCCTAAGAATATAAGTACTCAAATTTTAATTATAATAATTAAATCACATAAGGTTAAGAATAGGTAAAGTATAAATGGGTTATTTTTTATAAAATTGAGTTTTTTATCATATATAGGTTTCATTTTAAAGCTAAAGTTATTATACTTTGAGCATTTAATTTTTTTAAAATCTATTTTTTATATATTTAAACTAATTAATAATCATTTATACATTGATTATCAATTTATTATAAAAAGATAAAATCATTTGATGTTAAAAGGTGATATTTTATAGAAAATTATTTTTAAGTGTATAAGGTATTTTTTTATTAATAATTTAAGTTAATCACTATAAATTAATTATTTTTATAAAATTTTCTGATAATATATTCAATCAAATAAATTATCAATTATCTAATGATTATTTCTATAAAATTAATGAGAATAAATTTATTTTCTTCTTTGAAAATACATTTCTTCTAAAAAAGTCTTTTCTATGTTTGTGTGTAGATATTAAAATTATTTTCTTCCACTTTTATAAATTTTATTTCATAAAATGAACTTCAATTTTGATGTCATCATATAAAAATTAACTTAGGGTTTATTTTTTATAATTTTTAGAAATAGTTGATTTTTGGGTGAATATTGAAAATATTGATTTTATAAATACTGTCATATTTATGAAATTATCATGATATATAAAAGACTTGAAATTTTATGAAACGTTTTTATAGAAAAAATATATATATTAAAATTAATATTATTCATTTAGAAAATATAATGATGAACTTATTATTTTTTTTTGATATTTTGGAATCTAAGTAATGTTTTTTATTCAAATAAAAACTATTTTTTATTATTTTATTTTAATCAATTATTCAGAATGTTACTTTAGATTTTTTTTGGTTTAAAATTCAAAAAAAATTCCTTTTATTTAACATAATACAATTAATTCTATATAAATCAACATTATACATTATTTTCATGTAAAAACATTTTTATTTCTAAAAGTGACCATTTTCTAAAAATTGTTTTCGCTGCATTTCGTGAACTTTTATTAAAATTAATTTCTACCAAGAATAAGAATTTGATATTAAAAATTTATTAATTATTTATAATCAATATAATTAATATTAGGTAATTAATTCAAATTAATTTTTTCATAATGAACTGTAACCAGTGTAATAATTTAACACCTCTCTTAGGGGTAAAATGAGTTAAAAGGGTTAACAATAAAGGGATGGGGCTTCAAGATAACACAAAACACTTTATGAAATATCATTTTTTGGATTAATTTCAAACTTACCATCATTACATTTGAATCTATGATAATTTGGATCCACTTAAATTCATTAATAAATATATTATATAATAAAATTTCAAGTATTTAAAAGTTTTCCATGTACTTCAGTTATAAAAGAGAACATACTATCCTATCTTATACACACTTATTGAGACTATTATATCAACTAATCCTTGGAAAAATAAATTCCCAAATTTATTTTTCTATACATAATGGTCCTAGTCTCATAAAAAATACATTTCAATAAGGCTTAAGGTATAAGCCAATAGTGATTAACAAAGGAAGATGTTTATAACCTTACCGACATATTCTAAGTTCATTTATTCTTAACACACATCCAAATTTTAAATAAACATATTTACATAATTACATCATCCCTCCCCCCATTTTAGCTCGAGGGTGGTAAGGTCATCATGAGATGGGGTTGTTTACTAGGTTAAGTCCCTAGGCCAGTGTATTTCTTCTGTTGTGCTCTGATCTTCCATGGAAGATGTAACCTACATTATAAAACTACATTAGAATATTTACTATAATTAGTTTTTGTTATATTAATTGTATATACATTTTCTATCTCCCATACATCCAATTTAAAATGAAAACATCGCTTATGGTACATACAAACTACATTCTCCACATAGTGGTGTAATTTGTTTTTCATCATTGTATCACTTGGATGGTTATAAAGATGTAATTAATGAATATATATGATATTTATGAAAAAAATTATTATTTTATAAATATAATATATCATATACCTTATTAACCTTCCATATGTTATAAAATTATAACATTGCTTGTGCATACATGTGGATTTTCACCTCCACAAAGCATTGTGGTTTTTTTCTTTTATGATTTACATGGAAGATCATTATGATATATTTAATTAATATATATGTTATTGTTGACATAAATATTATATTTTAAATACTAATTATTTTATACTTTCTTCCCATTCCATCCATTAGGAAAATATAAACATCATCTTGCGTACAAGAAGACTACCGCCTCCATGAAAAACATATTTCATGTTTCTATTACCAACTTTAATTAGTGGTTCAAAAATTGTAGAAAATTAATAAAAATTATATTAATGACATTATTAACATTAATAATATGGTGTAAATATTTTATTAAAATTTAACCATGGTCAATATACTGAAATGATTTTGGGGAAATTTATAGAACAGCCTTAAGTGGTTGACATAAGAAAGGACTATATAATGAATTGATGTAAAATGATTATAAATGGACCTTAAAAATAAAATTTAAAATAAAAATATTCTCAATAAAGTATTTAATAAATTTAAATATATTATTTGGGAGGATATAATTCATTCAACCAAGAAGGAATCTATGGTAAGGGTTTTAAATCTCAATTCCACTCCAATGAAACATATTTTATTTTTTGCACCTAATTTATTTTTATAATGTATATACGACCCCTTTGATATATTATATAATTAATTTTAAATCAATATTTTCCCTCTTAAATTGTTTTCATTCAAAATTTATTGAATTTATAAATGTTTATTTTACAATCTCACTCTTATTTGAGAATGTTTGTGTTTAATTTTATATTGGAAGAATTGTATTCTATGTATCTTCTTAAAACCCATATATTTTCTTCTAATAGAGTTATTAATGTCGTTTCTATGTTTTTATTCAAACTTATCCTCTACTTTGTAATCAATTTCTAGAATAATTTTTTTATAAAAAACTTATCTAATTTCTTATTTTAGTTCAAGAATATTTTTATACCATATTCATATTTTTTAAATTGTTTCACAGAAGTTTTTATTTACCATTAAATTATTCATAAGTTATTTTCTTAATACCTTTAAGTTTATTTATAATGGTTTAAAAGGAAACATTGTAATATTTTCCAAACATTTTTTCTAATTTTTAAAAAATTTTGAAAGGAATGTTCTTTTTTATATATACAACATAAATGGATTTTCCCACTTCCATGATTGTTATTCATTATTTACCTTCCTCTCTAAGTTTCCATGTTGTATAAAAGAAAATTATTTCCCAAATTTATGTAAATTTTTAGTTTTTATATTAAAATAAAAAGGTATTATTTTCTAAAATATTGAAAATAATTTTAGAAATAATTTATATATGTATTTTTATAAAAAAAGATTAAAAAAACTTTAATGAATTTTATTTTAAAAGCTTTTCTTCCTTTTTACTCTATAATTCTCAACATACTTTCCATTATTTCAAAACTTTATTTCTAAATAATTTATAGTATTCTATCATAATTTTCTAATATATGGATTATACCTTATTTTTTATCATTCTATTTCTTATGTTTATGTTCTCTATCACTCTTAAGTATTCATTGAATGTTATTTTTCTCCTTCATGTCCATATTTTCAGTATCATTGATGTATTCAGTATCATTTAAACAACTTTGATATTATATTAATTAGGTACCATTTCATTATACAATGCTAGTTAAATGAATCTTATTAAGAAAATTTTTTAATTTACTGAGGAAATATTCATATTTTGTATTATTGATTTAATGTAGATATTAATTTAATGATAAGAAATATTTATTATGTATTATACTATTGATTAAATATGTAATAAATTCACTAGAAATATATATGTTATGTGTGGGGCCTAGTTATAGATATCCCCTTGATGCATCGGTAGTTATCATGAGACAAATAAAATGGGTATTTCTAAATGTATATCATCCCATAAAATAGAAAAATCTTTGAACAAGGCCTTTATTGTATGTAATATTTCATAGAATAGATCTTTGATGGTAAGGTTTATGATTTATTGGAATGAGTAATGAATATCAAGATAATGATGCCTAGTGGTATGTATTTCCTTCATTAAAATTTCATTCATTATTATCCATGTGATTGTAATATTGAAATTTTCTATGGATATATATTGAATATCAATTTATAGATTAAATGGAATAGGTGAAAATCAACCACTCTACCATATTTTTTATTAATTATATACCATGATAGATTTTTTTGTACACTACCCTTACAGAGCATCTGACATCATACTTTATGTTTTTTTTCTTTTCTTCAAGATATAAATAAGAAATACTTTAATGATTTTCAAGGATGGAAGAAAGATTTTAGTGTTATTTTTTATCTTCCAATTTAATATTTAATCCATGTATATATCTAGTTTTTAAATATTTTTAAACTAATTGATCCTTGATAGTGTGTTCACTTATAACTTATAATAATGTAATAAAGTAATCATCAGCTATTGTTACTGGATTCAGGGTTTCTATATTTGGTATTAAAGTAAATTTAGTAGGACCCTTGGAAATTATATTTTAGAATAACATATATAATATGAAAATTATGATAAATCCATTATTATATTTGATAAAATTTACCTTTATAGGGATTCTTATTATATGGATCAATATTTATGATGTTATGAGATAATTATGTGTGTTCCATTTTTTAAAGATGAAACATACTAGAATAAAGAGAAATCATATCAACATTCATAGTTAATATAGGGATTTACCTTATGAGAAATTCACTACAACAGGTGTTGTATATGATCATATTATGGCCATACTAGGGAAATAACCCTAGGTTATGACAAATAATTATGCATGAATGGAGAAACCTGTTGTTCCACAGCATTTTACACCTATTTTGGATCACTTTATGAGATATAATCTTTCATCCTTTAATTAAACTACTAATCCATTAGTATTTGAGAATTGGATCAAGTCCCTTGAAAATATATTTTTGGATTTGGGAAGTAATTAAAGGTAACCGTTTATTCTGGAAGTATAATTTTTTAAAGTAGAGTTGTATCAATAGTGCTCATTGATTCATAATATTAAGGATAGATAGTAGATATGAGTATGTAATTGATAAATTTTAAGGTGATATTATTTGGCAAATATCTTACTTGAGAATAATTAGATAATATATAAAAGAGAATTTTTGAATTTAAATTATAAGGAAGAGAAAAATATTGTTGAGTATGAGGATAACTTTACTAAATTATCAAGGTATGATATGGACAACATACATAATCTAGAAAGTAATATTGGTTGTTTCTTTTATGGGATAAATATTAACCTTTAAAGTTGTTTAGTTTCACAAAAATTTTATAAATATTATCATATGGTATCAAGTGATAATAACACAAAAAAAATTCTACATGTCTTCTATTTTAAAAGTAAATCAAGAGAATAAGAGGAAGATTAAGTACCAAGAAAAAAATTAAATAAATAATGATAAGGGGGAGTGGAAATTCCAACATGTGATAATTATGGGAAGATACATCTCAAAAAAAATAAACGGAATGAGATTTTTTCATAATTGTAGGAATAAAGTACATAAGTCTCATAAATGTAAATTCAAGAAAGAATCCACTTATATCCAATGCTTAGACTGTAATAAGATATGTAACTATTCAAATTAATACCACAAGAATAAAGGATTACCTTGATAATTATACTTTGGTATTTATTATGGTAATATTGGTATACTAAAATGGATAAAGATCATGATAATCACTTGTGAATCAATAATGATACTCTCAAAGGAAGAGATTTGTTTGAGAAATTTTTCATGTCAAAATTTAGGCATAAGAATGTTTATTTTATTAAAAATATTTTCTACTATGATAGAATATTTATTGATAATTCTATGACAAGGCAGGGCTTCGCATATATATATTACCTTTAGGGTTATTATGTGTTTTTAAGTAAGGGTAGTGATATCAAATTTTTGTGAATATATGATTATAATGTATTCAATTTTGGTATACCATTTTATAGAGTGTATTAGGGTTTAATGATTAATATTGAACCTTGGGAATTATTATTGTGGTTTTGGAGATATTAATACTTCACTTGATTGTTTAATTTATTATTTTTAATTATGATAACCATTTTTTGTTTTATAAAATGGATATAAATACAAGGAATTTCATGTTATAAAATATTTAATACAATGGAGAACACTATCCTTTAAAGAATCTGATAATCCCTTTAAATTTTATTTTAGAGATTCAAGTATAAAAAATTCATCTTATGCATTAATAATTTTGAATATGAGATAACTAAAAGCTATAAAACTAATAAAAATAAAACCTAGGAAAGAAATGAAGAAATTATATGTTCTTATAATTCATCAAATTCAGGAAATGGAAGATAAATCTATAATGTTTTATGGGGAAGGTATCACTTCACTATAAAAGTACGCTTCTAGAAACATGTTCACAAGTATAAGACTTATAAAAGAATATATATTGTTTAATAAATATTTATTTGTTAAAAATAATTTTCCTATATCTAGCTTATAAATTAAAATATAGGAAAAAATCTATTATTATGTAATTATATGCTCAAAATGAATTAAAATTATGAGGATGAAATTTCTATAAGTAGGGGAAAATGTGACACCAAAATATTTTAGTTTATGAATTCTATGTATAATATATTATGATATATGGAAAACCCAGATAAAATAAACCATGATATATTATAGAAATATTATTGTTTAAATATGACTGTTATAACTAAATCATTAGATTGCTGAGTATGAATAGGAGTAATAATGTTATGAAATATATATATATATATATAGAAAATTTTTCCTAAAAAAGATATATTTATTAATTATTAGGAAATAAGTACTCAGTTTTTAATGACAATAATTAAATCATATAAGGAAAAAAATAGTTAAAGTAAAAATAAATCATTTTTTAATGAAAGCATGATTTATTTATATTATATATGTTTTATTTAAAATATATCTTATTTTGAGTATTAAATTTATTTAAATTTTATTTTTTATACATTTAAAATAATTAATAATCATTCATACACTAGTTATCAATTTTTTATAAATAATTACAAAATCATTTGATGGTAAAATGTGATGTTTTTTAGAAAATAAATTTAATGTATTTTTTACTTGATACATTAAGTTAATCATAATTGATTAATTATTTTAATGAAATTTATTAATAAAATATTAAACAAAATAAATTAACAATCATCTAATGTTTTCCACTAGGTAATGATTGATAATAAAGATATTTATGCTACAAAAACAATATTTTTAAAAATGGTTTTTATGTGTTTGTGCATGGATATTAGAATTATTATATTATGATTTTAGAAAATTTATTTTATAAAATTAATGTAATTTTTTATATCATCATATCAAAATTAACTGAGGGTTATGTTTTAGTATTTTCCAAAACTAGTGGTTTTTTGGGTGAATAGTGAAAAATTGTGATTTTACAAATACTTTCACTATTATGACATTGTCATGATATAAAAATGAATTTAAAATTTATGAAACATTTAAAATATATATATTTATATATATATAATTATTATTATAAATAATTTAAAATATAATGTTGAACCTAAAAATAATGTTTTACATTTTGGAAATCTAAGTAATTTTTTTATTAAAATGAAAACCATTTTTGGTTCTTCTATTTTAATCAAGTATTAAAAAGGTTCCTATAAATTTTTATTTTGTTTTAAAGTAAAATAGGAATCATTTGATTTAAAATTATACAATTATTTCCATATAAAATAGCATTATACTTTATTTTTTTGTAAAATCATTTCATGTTTAGAAAAGACATTTATATAAAAATAGTTTTCATTGCATTTTGTGATCTTATATTGAAAGTAATTTCAAAAAATTATAATTACTGGAAATTTTAAAATTAATTCCATTTTTGGAATTTTAATAATTTATACTAGGAAAATAGATTAAATTAATTTCTATTCATAATAAATAATAACCATGGTAATAAAAATCATCAACTCGATTAATGGTAAAAAGAGTTAAGGGTTAAAAATAAAGGGATAAGTCTTAGAGACAACACAGAACACTTGATTAAATCACTTTGGTTCATTTTATTTCTACATTACCCTCTTTAACTTTGAATCCATGATAATTTTTTCCCACTTGATTTGATTAATTAATATATTATATAATAAATTTTCAAGTATTTACAAGTTTATAACACATATCATTTATAAAAGGGAACCTCATGTTAAATATTATATACACTTTTTAAGGAACTTAGATCAACCATGACCTGGTAAAATTCCTTTCTGAATTTATTTTTCTCAACCTATATGTCCAGGTCTCACCAAAATACCACTTTAAGATGTCTTGAGGTAGAATACAAATGATATTACCAAAGGAAGTGGTATATGTTATTATCAAGATTTTCCAAGTTTATTTCCTCTTAAAACTTTACCACTACTTAAATAAAAATATTAAATTAATTATATTAGTGTATTTATTATGTTGATATTTTTTTATGTTAATGTTACATCCATTTTGCATCCCCTTTCTATCTTATCTAAAATAAAAACACCACCCATGTGTACATACAAATTATCATCTTCAGGTAGTGGTGTGATTCATTTTTCATCATCAACTCACATGAAAAGATATAAATATGGAATTAGCGAATATATATTATATATATGAAATAATTATGATTCTAACAATATTACATATCATCTACCTTCTTACCCTTTTATCTGTTATAAAATGATAATGTCGGTTGAGTGTATGTGCGGACTACCACCTCCATGAAGAAGTGTGATTCATTTTTCATTTCTTATTTACATGGATGATTATAAGAATGTATTTAATTAATATATTTTATATTTATGATATAAATATTACTCTATAATTATTAATTATTATATACATTCATTCATTTCCAACCCATAGGAAAATGAAAATGTCATCATGATTACGTGAGAACTACCGCCTCCATGAACAATGTATTTCGTTTTTCTATTACCACCTTGAATGATTGGTTATAAATTTTTATAAAATGATTAAAAATTATATTCACAAAATTATTAACATTATTAAAATATTTTAACCATTACATAATACATTTTACCATGGTTAATATAATGAATTAATTTTGGGTAAATTGACCAAATAACTTTAAGTGGTCAATGTAAGAAAAAAAATATACAATGAATAGATTTAAAATGATTATAAAAGGACCCTAATAAATAAAATATATCTGAAAGGTGTTTAAATAATTTATTTAATACATTTAAAATGATTATTTGGGAAGATATAATGTGTTAGACTGTGTAAGAATCTAAGGTTGTTTCATCTAAATTCCTCTCCAATGAGACATATTTTATATTATGCACATAATTTCACTTATATAAGGTATATACTATAGCTTTTATATATTATAACATGAATTCCTTTGTATTAATAGTATTTAAATATTTATTTTAGGTTTTCTTTTTAAATTTTTTTTATTTAAAAGTTATAAAATTCGTAAATGTTTATTTTACAATGACACTCTTATTCAGAATTGTTTATATTTAAATTTAAATTTTTAGAATCGTATGAAATTTATGTTCTTAAACCCCGTATATTTTATTATCTTATGGTTATTTATTCAACTTCCAAATTTTTTATAACTTTTCTCCTCTTTGATACTCAAATATTGAAATATTTTTTTTAAGAAGAACCAGCCTTATTTTTCTTCTAAGTCGAGAATATTTTTCTTCCATATCTAAATTTTTCAAATTGTTTCATGGAATATTTTATCTAACCTAAAATGATTGGTAAATTAATTTTTATAATACCTTATAATTTCTTTACAGAGGTTTATAATGAATATTTTTAAAAATAATTGAACGTGTTATTTTTAACTCTCTATAAAAGTGTGAAAGGAATGTTCTTTTTAACATATTTGATGTAGAAAAATTTTCCAAAATCCGTAGTTTTTATTTTATATTTACATTAATATAAAAGTTTCAATATATTTAAAATAAATTTGTTTCTATTATTCAATGAAATTTTATTTTTTATATTAAATTAAAAAATTATCATTATCTAAAAATTTGAGAATAATTTTGGAAATGATTGATAACTTTGTTTTTACAATAAAGTTAAAACATATTTAAGGAAAGTTATTTTTCATAATAAACTTCAATTTTACTCTCTAATATAAAACTATTTCTTTTATTTCAAACCCTAATTAATGAATTATTTATTTTCTTCTATAATCCTTTACTAATATTGTTTCCTCTGGAATTGGGGATGATCTCATTGATTTAAGATTCAAATATTCTAAGCGGTTACTAACGGGTTTGTTCGTAGAACCGGAAACATCCAATGATTCCATATCCATTTGGACCTACTTTCTAAAGGTAGGTTCTCATTAGTTGTGAACTAATGAGACTTAAGAATTTTCATTGGTCGAGGGGATGGGAGGTCGGACTCATCACACCTTTTTTAGGGGAATTATTATCTACTTAGGGACTCTCTTTATAGATTTAAGTTATGTTCGTGAATCCTTATTACATTACCAAGTATGAAAATGATCTTTTCTTTAGATCTGACAATCAATGATTGATATTTATGAGATTTAGAGAATCTTTTATATGTATTTAAGGTTCTTCATTGATAGAGAATCATCTGTATTTGTAAGAGATTCTTAGTCAATAGTATCCTCCAATACATAAAAGTCTCTTGGTCATTGTGATGACCATACTGGTTTTAAAGCCACTCAGTGGGGCACTTGAAGTTTATTGTCATTCATAAGGACATGGATTATTTCAGAGTTGGGATCGTACCCGTAGATGGCATACCTACCTATCCTTTGTTTTTGGAAGAGGAATCAGAACCCATGTAGTTAGAGTAAGGTATTATGATGTTTATTTATGATTGATGGCTCAAATAAAGGTGTCATAATTAATTTTACACTCTAATATCACGTGAGTCATGCTCGGTGTGAGAAACAAGAGGTATTGGTAAAACCAGAAAATTGTGCCATCATAAGAAGTGATATGGGACTTAGGTATATATGACTGCCCAAATAGGGGAATATTAGGTTTCACTTCAGGGAAGAAACCAAGGAACAAGGTCCATAAAGGTATATGTACTTTATAGAGATTTGGATACTCTAACTTGGGGCTTACTCCGGAGGAAGATGCCTAAATTAGGAGGGGACTTATGATTGGGTTTTACTCCTGAGAAGGAATCCCAGATCAAAAGTAAATTAAAACTAGTTAAGAGAAATTAAGATTGGGGCTTACTCTTGAGAAGGAGGCCCAGGTTAAAGGGAATTGAAAAAATTAAGGGACTTGGGGCTTAATCCTAAGGAGGATTCCCATATTTGAGTTTGGGGATTACTCTTGAAAAGGAAACCCAGGTTAAGGGAATTAAGGTTGGGGATTACTCTTGAGGAGGATGCCCAAATTTAGGAAATTATGACTGGGGCTTACTCTTAAGGAGGATGCCCAGGTTGGGGAACTTGGACTGGGACTTACTCCTGAAAAGGAGGCCCAAATAAAAAAGAACTTGGACTGGGGCTTACTCCTGAAAAAGTGGCCCCGGTTAAGGATTCTCTCATCTTTAAAGGATGAGGTTGAATGAATGAAATCTCTAACCTTAGTGATATATAAAGATATGTAAATCACTAGGTTTTAAGAGATGTTCCACAGAATTCCTTTTAGATTAGGAAGCCAACAAAGAAATCATTCCATATATGGCTTCGGAGTGAGTTATGAAGGCTTAGTCTTGAAGAGGATAGGTGGATAAACATAGGAGAGGTGAAATAGGCAGGAGGGGCACCCAAAAAGAAGGTGGCGCGCAAGTCCTGCGTGGGCGCACAAGTACTGCGTGGGCGTGCAAGTCATGGTCGCGCAGGTGTACAAGCACGACACATGGGTACTTGTGCGACGGTCAATCCTTAGGGTAGAACTTGGGTGAGGCTTGGCTCAATCCTTTAATACTACCCCTAGAGGCTTCCAGAAGATAGGCACGCAAGTTATGTGGAAGGGGTAAGGCGGCGCACAAGTGTGGCCATTTCCCTTAAGGGTTGGCCACCTAGGCGCGCAAGTGTTGATGAGTTTCAACACTTAGGCCTTCCTCCCCCTCTTTATATCTTCCGTTCTAGGTAATAAGTTACCATAGAAGTGTTTGGAAGCTTTGAGAAGAGACTAGGGCGTCGGGAGCTCAAATATGAGGATCTGGAATTTTTCCTCTCTCAAATGGGGGCCCACTAGGGGTATTTATAGACCAGGGAAGACCCTGGGAAAGAAATCAAAGAGGGCGTGCAAGTAACCTATGCAACCATTGGGCGGCGCGCAAGTATACTTGCGCAACCATGGTGGAACTTTCACGACCCAAGTGAAAATGAATCTTTGTTCATGCCTTTTTCAATTTTTGATGTTTCTTCAAAGGATGAATCATTTTGGGTTTAAGGTATTTCCCTTTTCATTAGTTTATACTCTATGATGAAAAGGAGTGTCAACAAAAGTCCCCCCTCAGAGTTGGATCCGGAGAGAAAAGAGGATTTGACTCTAAGGAAAATAGAGAAACCAGGGGTCTTTGTGGTTATTGGCATTTTAAATTCATGCATGTCGGACATAAAAAAGACTAATGTTTAAGGTCGAAATAACTTTGACCAAATGGTTTAACATTGACTCAATTCCTTGATAATTTATCTTAAAACATATTACCACACTCAAGTATGAAGGAAAACATGTAAACGATGACTTAAGAAATTTTGAATCTAAGGAATGATATGAAAAATGGGTAAAAGGCATTAGAAGAAGTAGTTCCCAAGAATGAATTTACCACTATTTAACAAACCCGTTAGGGGTTTGAATTATGTAGGGCCACGTAAGGGAATTGGATGCATATTCAAATAATAGAATCTTTTGTCTAACAAGTCTGTTATGTAGACTGTTTATGCAAAGCCGCCTAAGGGCACGTGCTGCATAGTCAGGCAAAAGAACTCTCAGAAATTTACTTTTCTACTGCTAAAAACCCAGTGGATGTTTATGGGAATTCAAATTTTCCAAAGCATAGAGTTTTCTATATGGATAGAGGTACTTTAATATGGAGAATATATTTCCAATCTGGATCGTCTAAGACCTGGATGAATGTCACTCCTATGAAGGTCTGACCCAAATATAGGGCAGAGAAATATAAACCATAGACTTGAATACTTTCAGATCATGAAAAAGAACATGGGACAAATATGTTAAGGATAACTATTTTTTTGCGGATCCTTACATATTGTTAATAAGACCAATAAGGACAAAAGAGGTTTTCTTCCCAAGAATAAAGTTACCATTATTTGACAAACCTGTTAGGGGGTTGAATTATGTAGGGCCACCTAAGGGCATTCACTGCATAGTCAAAAGATAGTATCTTTTGGCTGACAAGTCTGTTATGTAGACTGTTTATGCAAGGCCGCCTAAGGGAACGTGTTGAATAGTCAAGAAAAAGAACTCTCAGAAATTGGAAATTTTGTGACCAGAAGTCAAGAAAAGGGTTATGAAGATATGGAAGTATTTAAGGTTAGGAGTATGAAACATAAAAAATGGTCATTTTTTCAATGCATGTAGAATACATAGAACAATGCTAACCATAATAATGTTGTGGCTGGGTCCTGAATTGAGATTTTGGAATTCACTACGTATCCCATAAGGGTGATAATCAATCCATACGTAGTTCTTGAAATACAGTTTAACGTTATGTGGGACGAAAGTATGAAAAATCTCAGTTTAGGGTCATTGAAATCAGACCATTATAATGAATACAAAGTGTGTGTTTTCATAGGGACTTTTCACTTAAGGAACTGAAAGTAAAATTTAAGGTTAGGCCCAAAGAAATGGGGCTGGATTTGAGGGATGCTCGAATGTTCCTACATATCCCATAAGGATGGGAATCAAGCCATACGTAGTTCTAGAAATACCCTCTGTACAAATTTGGTTTGTACATGTGAAGGGTGAAAGGGGACTTTAGTGTAATGATGGTTTAACCCAAGATAAAGGGTTCGGGTATTGCCATATATGCACATAGTCTTTGGAATATAGCATGATTGAAAATCAATGTAAATAATGATTCCCTCTCAGGTGAGGGTATCAAAGAATATTGTAGTTTATTGTTATACATGACAAAAATGTTATACAGTTTAATGTCGTATAGCAAGGACGAAGGTGAACAAATGTAAAGATATTGATTCTGGGGGTGGCTTCACGAATCAACATCATATGAGATTGAGGTGAACCGATGTGAAGAGATTGGTTTTGGGCTTGAACCTTGGGAGGTTGCCTATGTACCCAGCCTGGAAGGCAAGGATCAAAGTCCGCATAGATCAATTAAAGAATGAAGTAGTGATCAAGTTATTTTTGGGGACAACGACCTAAAAATGGTGTTGGGACTTACGCATGGTTAGCGGCCTAGAGAGAGTGTTATGGTTGATGTTTTCTGTAAGATCACGTGAGTCATACTCGGTGTGAGAAATAAGAGGTAGCAACAACCTTAACGATGAGCAGTTTAATGTTGTGTATGACATATGAAGGGACTATGCAGTTTAAAGTCTTACAGTTAGGACTATTGGTGCTTCACAGTTTAGTGTCATGTAGTAGGGAAAAAATATACAGTTTAACGTCATGTTGGACAATAAGGGTGTTGTACAGTTTAGCATCTTGTAGCTAAGATGATGGGGACAATACAGTCTAACGTCATGTTGGACGAAAGGGGGAATGTGAAGTTTAATGTCATGCAGTAAGTACATCACAGTTTAACGTCATGTTGTATGTAAGTTCCAATTGTTTAAAGTCATATGCATGGACCCTTGGTGCATTTTGTGTTCATACAAAATATTTCTTCAGAAATATGGCATTGGTTGGATTAGTGATGAGTTATCTATCCATTGAGATTAAAGAATAAGCTCCATTGGAGTAAACCTTATGTATTGAATAAGGTCCTTCCCATTTTGTCTCAAGCTTGGGAGGTTTCTTTCCTGGTATCGTTGGAGTTCTGAGAACTAATACCAATTCTCCCTGAATGAATGAACGAAGAAGAACTTTTTTACTGAAAGCTCGTTCTATTCGATTCTGATAGACTTCCAAGTGGTGCAGGGTGCACAATCTTTTCTCATCTAACCATTACAATTAACCCAATCGCTTTTTAGATAGTTCATCTGTAGATGACTGATCACAAATGGATACTCTGAGCGAAGGTAATTGAACCTCAATTGGAAATACTGCTTCTATTCCATATACCAATGAATATGGAGTTGACTGCGTTGCAATGCGGGTAGTGGTCCGATAAGCCCATAAATCATGAAATATTTTATCAGACCATGACTTCTTATCTTTATCCACCATATTTTGTAGTATATTTTAAAGGGTTTTGTTGAAAGCTTCAATTTTGCCATTGGCCGCTGCATGATACCGAGATGAATGGTTGGATTTAATGTTGTATTCTTGATACAACTTCCTCACCTCGGATGAATAGAAGTTTGTGCCATTGTCCGTTAATATAGTATGAGGGACACCAAATCTGGTAATGATGTTAGACTTGATGAAGCTAACAATGAATTTTTAACTGGCTTCTTTGAGGGGTATTGCCTCTTCCCATTTGGAAAAGAAGTCAGTAGCAGTAAGAATGTACTTAAACTGCTTGGATGTAGCTGAAGGATAAGGTCCCACTATATCCATTCCCCATGTGGAAAATGGCCATGATTATTTGGCTATATGAAGCAACTATAGGGGTTGATGAATGAAGTTGGCATGTACTTGGAAAGAATGACACTTCTTTGTAAAATCACCACAATCTTGTATCATTGAAGGCCAAAAATATCCAAGCCTTTGAATTTGATCAGATAGTCTATGTCCGGACTGGTGGGCACCATAGACTCAAGCATGCACTTCTTTCATGACATCCATTGTCTCTTCACCATCAATACATCTGAAGAGAACCCCATCAAAACCACGCTTGTAGAGAATTTTCTCTAAGTGATCTGGGATATCAAAAAGAGTGAAATTGACCACACGTCTCCAGACTTGTTCTTTCCCAGCTCTATCAGGTGGAAGTGTTCTATTTTGAAGGTATTCCCTGATAGGTGTCATTCATCCTGTAGTATAATTGTATGGTTCAGAGATGGGACTAATTTCATTGATTTCTTCTGTTCTGGTTTGAACATAAGGTGAAATTGTATGACGGTGGGAAATATTGATGGTTGTATCATCCTGATTTGGATCTACCAGAGTTGTGGCTATATTAGCCAGTGCATCAGATTAGAAATTTTGTGATCTTGGGACATAAGAAAATGTCGATTCTGAAGGAAACTCTACCATTAAATCTCTGACATAATCATACAAAGGTATTAATTCTTCTTTTCTGATTGCGTAATCCCAATTGACTTGTTTGATTACCTGGTCTGAATCACCTTTCACATTTAATTGATTCACTTGTTCTTGAAGCGCCAACTCCAATCCTGCAATAAGAGCTTGGTATTCCGCTTCATTATTTGTACCGCCTCCCAATAATGAGAAGGAATAAGGTAGAAATTCCTTTTCTGGGGAAATGAGTACAACTCCTTACCCAACTTTGTTGAATTTATGATTTTCCATTTTCCTCCCTGTTGGACTTCTGGAAGCACCATCAAAGTACATTTCCAATGTTTGAATACTTTCTTGAATAGAGAATACTTCCTCATCAGGAATTTCAATATCTGAAGATGTATCTTCTACTGAAGGGTTTTCAGCAAGGAAATCAGCCAGAGCTTGGCTCTTTATTGCCTTTTGAGACACATATTGAATATCAAATTGCTGCAAAATAACTGTCCATCTTTCCAGACGTCCTGTAAGCATTGGACGACTAAGGATGAATTTGAGTGGGTTATTGCGAGATAATAATTGGACCTCGTGATGTTGCAGGTAGTGTCTCAACTTTTGAACTACAAAGATTAATGCTAGGCAGCACTTCTCAATACCGGAGTATCGGGTTTCTACTTCAAGAATACTCCGACTGAGATAGTAGAGGTTTTTTTCATTCCCAGCATCATTCTTTTGGGCAAGAAAGTCACCCAATGATCGCTCTAAAGCTGTCACATAGAGGATAAGTGTCCTTCCTTCAACAGGTGGCATTAACACCAGTGGACTCAAGAGATACTTCTTGAGAATATAGAATGCTTCTTGACATTCTTCAATCCACTTGTAAGTGACTCCCTTCTTCATCAATTTGGTGAAGGGTAAACTTTTTCCTGCCAAATTAGCAATGAAACACCGAATATAAGCTAAGTGTCCTTGAAGTCCTCTCAATTATTTCAAATTTCGAGGAGGTGACATACCAAGGATTGACTTTGCTTTCTTGGGATTTACTTTGATACCACGATGGCGTACAACAAAGCTGAGAAATTTTCCTAAGGTTACCCCAAAATCACATTTTAAGGGGTTCATCTTCAAATTATGTTGTCGAAGTTTGTGGAATATGACTTCCAAATCAGCCAAGTGATTAGAAAATTGTTTTTATTTAACCACCAAATCGTCCACATAACATTCAAAAAATTTCCCTAAAAATGGTTTGAAGATATGATGCATGGCACACTGATATGTTGCGCCTGCATTCTTTGGGCCAAAGGGCATTACCCGATAGCATAACACACCCTAAGGGGCCCTGAAGGCTATATATTCTTCATCTTCTAGAGCCATTTGGATTTGATTATATCCAAAATATCCATCCATGAAGGAAAGTTCTTCATAACCAGTTGTTGCATCAATTAAGAGTTCTATAATCGGTACTGGGAAATCATCCTTAGGACAATACCGATTAAGATCTCTGAAATCAATGTAAACTCTAATTTTCCCATTCTTCTTTTTCATTGGGACAATATTAGCCAACCAGTTGGGATATTGAACTTCTCTGACAAAGTTATCTTTGATGAGCTTATCCACTTCAGATTCAATTTTAGAAGCATAGGTTGGGTGTGTTATTCTAGCGGCTTGTTTGAATCCTCTATGTTCTTCTGGCAAACCCAAACGATGAGTGGCAACATCAGGATCAAGCCCTGGAATCTCTGCATAGTTCCAAGAAAATATATCTCGATTTTGCTTTAAAAAGGAAATATACATCTTTTTCTCTTCAAGAGTCATGGCTGCACTAATTAAAGTGGGGTGTGGATCTTCTTTTGTGCCCAGATTTATTTCTTTGAGTTCATCCACAGTGGTAGAGATACCCTCTTCAAATTTTGGAGGAGCATCCCTGAGATCTTCCTCTTCTTCTTCAACATGTTTTATTTCTTTTGTTTCTACTTGCATAGTAGATGATGAAGCAAAATTTTCATGATCAGAAGAGACGTTAAAATTTGCAGATCTTGAAAAAGAAGCTTCCATTTCCAACTGGATTGATGATGAAGGGTCTTTTTCGGGTAATAAAGAGGAGATGATGGATTGAAAATCAACATCATCGTTTACCTCTAACATTGCTATAACTTGATCTAGTCTGATTGGAGAAGTATAGACTTGCTGGATTTCAGCAGATGAAATGAAGACATCTCCATTTGAGTTTTCATCATTTCTTGGTGGATCACTACTTTCTCCCATGTTGTCTGGCTTGATTGTCGTAATTGACATTATGGAAGTTTCCCTAAGATTATTTTTATTTGATTATATCCTGTCAATTTGACTGATAGGAAACACATAATCTATACTCACATGTGTAGATGGATTTACTGGAATCTTTTCCAAACCATATAAAGCATTAACTTTGGTAACCTCCCCTGTTGTGGATTTCTCATCTCCCATCATGTGGTAGAATTATGCCTCAATGTATTGAGATTCACATGTCTTGAACAGGTATTTATCACCATACAATGTCCCAGTTTGACCATCGAAACAATATTTGAGATATTGATGGTATAATGAAGGGATAGCTGCATGTTGATGTAGCCAGGGTCTACCAAGCAAGATGTTGAAGGCTGAGTCTTGATCAACAACCATGAAATCTGAATTGGATACAAGATCTCTAAACTAATTTCTGAGTGTAATCTCTCCCAGTGGTTCTTGTTCATTTTTATCATATCCTTGTAACATCAAAGTATAAGGAGATAAATCAGATTCTGTGAGGCCCAATCGACGAAGTGTATGAATGGGGATGAGGTTGACTCCTGAACCATTATCAATGGAAACTCTTCGGACGTCTACACCATTGACCTTTCCAGATAAGTACAAAGGTCTAATATGTCCATGCATGACATCATCTTCATCTTCATCAGTAAAAGATATCAATGCATGGAATTCTGCAGGATTATTCTCTATGTGGAAGACTTTAGCTGCAGTAATTTCAGTTTCAAACTCCTGAGGACTCGACAAAGCCTCTATGAGTGCCTCCCGAAGATCCTTTGATAAATTCAATGCATCCAGAATTGATAACTTGGCCATTATATGGGCCAAGTGTTTCAACACATCATACTTTTGATCCAAAGGTCTGCGTTTCCCAACAAGAACATGTGGTTTAGTAGGTGCCTTAGAAGTTGATGCTTTGTAAGTAGATGCATCTTGTACCAGGATAGGATTTGGTAATACTCTTGGATTTGGAAGATTAGACTAATTAGGTCTATTTACTTACTGAGAGGAAGAATATAGAACCATCAACTTATCTTCTAGAATAATTGTGCCAGGACTGAATCTGCCTTGTGTGGAAGAACTTTCTTGTTCTTGTTGAGCTCATTGAAGGGCTCTAACATGAGTTTCTACCGCATACACAGTTCTAGCTGGGGTGGAATTGGAATAGTGGCCTCTGAAAGATCCACGTCTTCCCCTATACCCTGAGCCTCTAGAACTTCCTTTGATTCCTCTATTTGCTACAGGGAACTCGGGCTCATCAAAATCAAAACTATGACTGGCATATGGATCTGTTAATTAAATCATATTAACAGAACCAAAAATCAACTCTTCATCCGATGAAGACTCTGCCCGATTAGCTTGTTTAGGCTGTACTGTTTGGTGGGGCGGTGCCCGTTTAGGATTTGAAGTAGATGGCATAAAATCTTCCAGAGTCAAAGACAACTTAGGCTTTGACACGATTTCATCTTTTTCAGATTGTTCCTCTTTCTTAGAATTATGCCGCCCTTTTGAGGATTTTCCCTCTGATGAAGAGGGTTTTACTAGGGTATTCATCGCAGAAGACACAATTGGTTTCTTTAATTGTGTTCGCAAAATGGAATGAGTTCGGTTGATCATTTTTTTACCATACAATCATCATATTTTTGCACATTTTTTTTCTTGACTTCTTTCCACTCGCCTTCTTCATCTGGATCTGTAGCAGTAACACATGCTACTTAAGCTAAAGAACCTTTTAATTTGACTTGTCCCAAGTCAAAAAATATTTTCAGGAGGTCCTTGAAGAAAAAACACTCCTGAATGGGATGCCCCAACATTTGATGAAATGGGAAATAATTGGGACAGTCTTCATCTCCTTTCTTGTTTGGCCTCTTGGGTCTTGGAAATTGAACCAAATTATTTTCCAGAGCCGAAATGAAATAACCAGGAACTTGTTCATTTCAAAAAGAGTAAACTTTTCTCTTCAAATCCTCAAATTTCTTTCGTTTTTTATCTCTTTAATCATCTTGACAAAACGGTCTTTGTTTTTGGCGCTCAAGAGGTGGAGCCCTTAGAGAAGATGAAGTTTTTGAAGTAGAAGCAGGTACAGGTGCTTGTTTAAGCATAATTGTAGCAGTCTCTGCTTTACCCATTATCCTTCCTAGAGCTGATGGAATTACACGAGCTTTATCCTTAGTCTTCATAAGAGAATCTTCAATCTATTGAGTGATTGAAGTAATGTATCGAAACCCTCCTGTGTATTTCATAGGGATCAACGGCGTGCGTAATTCATCACGTAAATTTTCCACATAGATTGGAAACAATTCCTCTTGATGGATTGCTAAGGTCAAGGAATATGTTAATCCCTTCCCGTGAGCAATAAAATCGAAAACCCTTTCATTCTCCCTTTTCTTACAGTTTGTAAGATCAAAAACTATTTTCTTCGGCAACGTTGAACTGAATTGAAGAAGGAATATTTGGCGAAGATCCTCTCATCTGGTAATTGATCGGGATTGCAAGCTTATGTACCAGACAAAGGCAGGCCCTTGTAATGACTGTAAAAAACACCTGAGCATAATTTCTTCTTGTTGCTGAGGGGTTCCCATCATAGGATCGAAACGAGAAACAAAATGTGTTAAGTGTTTCTCTGGGTCTCCTGAACCATTAAATATCGGGAATGTTGTACTTGAGAAATTTGATGGAGAGGAATCACATCAACCCACTTAGGGTAAACTCTCTTTTCTGGTTGAATTTGAGCACACTTTCCCTCCATATATTCTAACTGAGCTGTTAATGACTCAATAGTAGTTATTAACTTTTGAGAAACATCCAATTGGGCTTGGACCTAAACAGGTGAAATGACTAAAGCTGGTACAGATGTGGTGGTTGGTGGTGCAACTGATGGTAACACCACCAAATGTTGTTGCACTTGACCCGTAGGATTAGACATGTGAGGGTGTACTGGTAGAGGAGGATATTCTTGATCCATCTCAGTAACCACAACAAATTCCTTTGGCTGACTGACTCCAGCATGCTTAGGAGGAAGACTACCCTGAAGTATTTCTGCATTCAACCTCATTAATTCCTTCATTTCCTCCTCTTGTTGTGAAAATCTTTGCTCTAGTGAGAGCGATTGGCCTTCTCCATAGGAAGGTTATGTAACCCTGATTCTTGCATTTCCCCTTGTTGGCTCCCTTTCGGAGAGGGGGAAGTGGGTTACTTAAAGGATTACCCAAATTATGGGTAAACCTTTGATTTCGTGTACGTACACCTTATTAATTTGTGTCTATGCGTACAACTTCTTGAGCAGGAAACTCTTCATCTGATCCCTCTGAGTGAATATCATCTGGTGGATCAGCAACAACAGCATTAATGACATTAATTGATGCATAATGCATTGCATTTATTCTATCGGAATTTCTGCAATAATGCCTTTTTCCATGTCCCTGATGAGACATTTACTTTTGTCGATTTGATCCCTCAGAAACTTCTTGACGAACCATAATTTGGAGGGAATCTCTTGATATTTTGGCTCTTCATTCCTCTTGTGGCTTCTTCCCTAATCGATAGAAGACTGACTTTCTCTGAGGGAGGGATTGAGGATTTGAAAAAGTCCCCAGTCAGGTGGACTGGGGTTGTTCCTGCTCAACTCCTCGAATCATATTTGATGATTTCGAGGGTTGGGTTAAAATAGTCCCCAGTCTGGAAAGTTTGGGTGGTTATTAACATGCTATATCTAAGACATTCTTTAAAGCTCTCCTGATCTTGCGGACTTTAGTCCAAAAATTAGGTGGATGCATTAACCTGCATCCACTTTTATCACCCGGCTCAAAATACCGTTGAATGATTTCTGACACTTTTGTCACTTGATGATGTGCTTGCTCCAAATGAGAGGCATATTCAATAAGTTTTCTTGATGTAGGAGTCAACAACTTCTTCTCTGTATGATAGATTTTGAGAGGAACTAGTTGAGGCCTGTTCTTGGACAATCTTTTGATTACAAACAAAAACCATTGACTACGGCTGGCCATGGGAAATAACATTGCATGAGACCATTTTCGGTGGTCTTTGCTGACTAGAGAGTACAGTGAAATTTACTGCTCCATGAACACCCCATCCCCTGATATGAATACCAGATGGGGCATTGGAAATTAACTGGTGCAATCTTCTTAGTGCACCAAGGCATGAATGCTGAAGGGCTCTCTGCTGTTTTTTAGCCTTCAGATATCGAGAAATTGGGAGAGATGCCAAATCAATTTGGCGTTGTAACCCTTCTATTATCTTGACATGATATTCATATTCATCATAAGATAATATTTTATTTTTCAAATAACAAAGATTTTTCCATATGTTGGGACGAATATCATGAATTCCATCTTCCGTCAACATCTCTGGAATTTCATACTGAGAATCAGCCAAAGGCCAAAACAATACTGGCACTTCACCTTTTGCCAGTTGTTTTCTCATATTCAGTACTTCCTCTTTATCATCCAATGAAGATTATTCTACCTGATTATACCAGAGCTAGTTCTTCCTTGCTGCTTCATCGGATTCAACAAGATTGGTAGAGAATTCATTGATCAAACTAGAAGATGCATGACTTAGGGGTGTCTTGGAGAATTGCCTACACCCGGGGCTATCTTCTGATTGAGAAAGTGTTTCACCTAATAATGGTAAAGCACCAGACATGACTGGATTCACATTTTCAAGTGCCTCAAGATAAGAGGGCTTTCTCATCGTTGCATTGTCTGTTGGAAAATTTTCCAAGAAATGTGAATCACTACTGCTGAGAGGACTTTCATAGCTAAATTCATCATCATGGGGAGGACCACCATGGTGGGTTATAACAAAAGATGAAACATTTTTCTCCTTAATCTTCTGGCCACACAGAGGGTTCTTGTGGATTTCATCTGAAGATGAAACTTCGAGATCGACCGAATTTTCATGAAGCAATCCCTTATAAGGAAGTGTCTGATGCAGACCTCTGAAATTAATGTTCCCACTATTGGGAACCGAGAGAGTAGAATCTTTAGTTTCAATAGATAGTTGTCTGAGTACGTCAAGAACTCCAGCATCAAGTAAGGCCTTATTACAGATTGGACCTTGATTTCTTGATTGTGTTGAGCGGGTCTTCTTCTTAGACGCCCTCTTACTCACTTTGGAAACCACTTGTTGATTAACGTGGTCATTATGGGAAGGTGTATGTTCCTGCTTAGGAGAAATGATCAGGTTAGGTTGATTATATCTACTCAAATCAGGTGTATGTGCTGGACTTGGATGTCTGTATGATATGGAGGAGTACACCCCATAACCCTCTTGGACTGGAACAGATGTGTGTGTCTGTTCCAAAGTGAACTGTTGATGTGTCACTCCATTGGCAGGGATATATTTATGTGTCATTCCCTGAGATGCTGCTGAAGCTGTTATAATATCCTGGCAGGCATCCAGAATATGAGCAGGGATTTGCTTCTGCTCTTTTACCATTGACAGAATGTGCTTGGTGACTTCAGTGACCGGAACGGGGATATACATCCATTCCGTGATTGGAGTAGGTGTGTGAACCTGCTCCTATCCTCCTTTTCCTGTCAGTGAATTCTGACAGTACTCATGTGTGGGGGCAGAGAGTTGAGTCTGCCTTCTGTTTGTCCTCAGAGCTTTCCGACTGACTTCTCCGAATGCTACCAAATGAGACTTTTGGTAGGCTTGATCAATACTAGCAGGTGTATGTGCCTACTAATTTCACTCCGCCGAATGTGGTTGACAAGCTTCCTTCAATACTGACAGATGAGGCTGCTAGTAGGATTGATGAGTATAAGCAGGTGTATGTACCTATTTACTAGTTGTCAACACATTGGGTTGGCGAGCTCCATCTCATGTAGTCAGATGATCCTAATGACTAGATAATGATTTATAAACAGGTGTATGTTTCTGTCTATAGTACTCCGCTGAAATTGCCTG
Organism: Viscum album; assembly: GCA_963277665.1. Classification (NCBI taxonomy): domain Eukaryota; kingdom Viridiplantae; phylum Streptophyta; class Magnoliopsida; order Santalales; family Viscaceae; genus Viscum; species Viscum album. The sequence continues at coordinate 1,061,417,558 of OY728125.1, forward strand.
GCGGGATTGGCGTGCTGCTGCCAGATGAGTCTGCTGGACAGCGTGATTAAAATGGACGGGTGTGGGTGCCCGATCTTTTCTTACCACCCAGTTAGGTTGGTGGACTTCTCCAGAAATGGAAGAGATAAGAACCTTCTCACCATTAACCGGTTGTTGCCTCTGGTGTTTCTTCTTGCCTACTCAGGTTCGAGGAACCTGAGCTGGACGCCTGGAGACGACACCCTCATCATGTTGAGGGCGCACTGCCGCACAAGTCTGGCGGCGATTGTTGGTGGGATCTCTCGGGAAGGACTCATGTTTCCTTGAATTAAGGCATTGAGTGGCCTTCTCATTCACTTCCTCAGAATATGGGAGGGAATGGTTGTTGTGTTCTGGGGATAACGACCCGAAACGGTTGTAGACGGTGGTTAGCACCACCTGTTTCTTGATCGCTGGTCGTCATTTTCCGAAAGACCAGGGTGAATTATTGACTTGAAGGTCTTGTCTAGCAGCCTCCAGAGTCATAATAGTACCATTTTGACGGTACTATATAACTAGCGTATTTTATACCCAGCATTGAAGACGTTGAGTAGGTGATGTCGTCCTGAGAGTGGACGATGATCCAGCAGGAGTAGCAGCAAATGAATTCATAGCATAGGTTTTCACAGCAGAAGTATTCACAGAAGTGAACTTAAGAAAATACATTCTTGTAATTCAGAAGATCTTGGAAAAGAGTGTCTGTCTGATATAATACATATAATCAAGATAAATTCGGCTGCTACATCTTTTGGATGAGCACATATGTTATTGACTGTCTTGTCTTCCCTCTCATTGAGTTTAAATAGGGGCCTAACAAATAAGTAAAACAACATTTTAACTTGGGTTAGTATTCACGTCGGGTTCACCATTTTTTTTCCTCTGGAATTGGGGATGATCTCATTGATTTAAGATTTAAATATTCCAAGTGGTTTCTAATGGGTTTGTTCGTAGAACCAGAAACATCCAATGATTCCATATCCATTTGGATTTACTTTCCAAAGGTAGGAGCTCATTAGTGGTGAACTGATGAGACTTAAGAATTTTCATTGGTCGAGAGGATGGGAGGTCTGACTCGTCACACCTTTTTGAGTTGAATTATTTTCTACTTCGGGACTCTCTTTATAGATTTAAGTTATGTTCGTGAATCTTTATTACATTACTAAGTATAAAAATGAGTTTTTCTTTAGATCTAACAATCAATGACTGATATGTAGGAGATTTAGAGAATATTTTATTTTTATTCGAGTTTCTTCATTGATAGATAATCTTCTGTATTTGTTAGAGATTCTTAGTCAATGGTATCCTTCAATACATAAAAGTCTATGGGTCATTGTGGGGACCATGCTGGTTTTAAAGCCACTTAGTGGGGAACCAGAAGTTTATTGTCATTCATAAGGACATGGATTATTTCAGAGTTGGGATCGTACCCATAGATGGGCTACCTACATATCCTTTGTTTTTTGAAAAGGAATGAGAACCCACGTAGTTCGAGTAAGGGAGTATGATGTTTATTTATGATTGATGGCTCAAAGAAAGGTGTCATAATTACTTTTACACTCTAATCTCATGTGAGTCATGCTCGGTGTGAGAAACAAGAGGTATTGGTAAAACTAGACAATTGTTCCTTCATAAGAAATGATATGGGACTTAGGTATATATGACTACCCAAATAGGTAAATATTAGGTTTCACTTCAGGAAAGAAACCCAGGAAAAAGTTCCATAAAGGTATATGTACTTTATGGAGATTCGGATACTCTAACTTGGGGCTTAATCCTAAGGAAGATGCCTAAATTAGGAGGGGACTTATGATTGGGTTTTACTCTTGAGAAGGAATCCCAGATCAAAACTAAATTAAGAGAAATTAAGACTGGGGATTACTCTTGAGAAGGAAGCCCAGGTTAAAGGGATTTGAAAAAATTAAGGAACTTGGGGCTTACTCCTAAAGAGGATGCCCATATTTGAGACTGGGGATTACTCCTGAAAAGGAAACCCAGGTTAAGGGAATTAAGGTTGGGTCTTAATCCTGAGGAGGATGCACAAAATTAGGAAATTATGACTGGGGCTTACTTCTAAGGAGGATGCCCAGGTTGGGGAACTTGGACTCGGACTTACTCCTGAAAAGGAGGCCCAAATCAAAAAGAACTTGGATTGGGGCTTACTCCTGAAAAGGAGGCCCAGGTTAAGGATTCTCTCATCTTTAAAGGATGAGGTTGAATGAATAAAATCTCTAACCTTAGATATATAAAGATATGTAAATCACTAGGTTTTGTGAGATGTTCCATAGAATTCCTTTCAGATTAAGAAGCCAATAATGAAATCATGACATAAATGGATTTGGAGAGAGTTCTGAAGGCTTAGTCTTGAATAGGATAGGTGGATAAACATAGGAGAGGTGAAATAGGCAGGAGGGGCACCCAAAAAGAACGTGGCACGCAAGTCCTGCGTGGGCGCGTAAGTACTGCATGGGCGTGCAAGTCATTGTCACGCAGGTGTACCTGCGCGACACATGGGTACTTGCGTGACGGTCAATCCTTAGGGTAGAACTTGGGCGAGGCTTGGCTCAAGCCTTTAATACTACCCCTAGAGGCTTCCAGAAGATAGGCGCGCAAGTTATGTGGAAGGGGTAAGGTGGCGCGCAAGTGTGGCCATTTCCCTTAAGGGCTGGCCACCTAGGCGTGCAAGTGTTGATGAGTTTCAATACTTAAGCCTTCCTCCCCCTCTTTAGATCTTCCGTTCTAGGTAAGAAGTTACCATAGAAGTGTTCGGAAGCTTTGAGAAGAGACTAGGGTGCCAGGAGCTCAAATCTGAGGTTCTGTAATTTTTACTCTCTCAAATGGGGGGCCCACCAGGGGTATTTATAGGCTAGGGAAGACCCTGGGTGAAAAATCAAAGAGGGTGCACAACTCACCTACACGACCATTGGGTGGCACGCAAGTATACTTGTGCGACCTTGGTGGAACTTGCGCAACCCAAGTGAAAATGAATCTTTGTTCATGCCTTTGTCAATTTTTGAAGTTTCTTCAAAGGATGAATCATTTTGGGTTTAAGTTATTTCCATTTTCATTATTTTAGACTCTATGACAGAAAGGAGAGTCAACAAATATATAGATTATACCTTACTTTATGATCATTAACTTTCTTTTGATCATCTTCTCTATCACTCTCTATTTTTCATTGGAAATTATTCTCCACCTTCATGACCTTATTTTCAGTATAATGGATGTATTTAGTATAATTTATACTAATTATATATTTTATTAACCATATACCATTTCAATATACAGTTTTATTTGTATAGATCTTATTAATAAAGTTATTCATTTACTAAGGAAATATTGATGTTTCATATTATTGATTCAATGAATAAATTTATTTATTGATAAGGCATATTGATTATGTATTATATTTTTGATTAAATATATGAGGAATGAATTTGAAATATGTAAGTGATGGTTAGGGACTGGTTATAAATAGCATATCAATTCATTGGTAGTCCTCATGAGACAAATAGAATGAGTATTGTTAATTTTATATTGTCCCATATAATGAAAATGTCTTTGAATAAGAATTTTAAGGTATATAAGATGTCTTGGAATAAGGAATTACCAGTAAGGTTTATTATGTCTTAGAATGTAGCCTTGACAGTGATATTATGACATCCGATATTATGAATTTATTTTATTAAAATTTATTTTATTATTATCCATGATATTGTTATATTGATATTTTCTATGAATAAATTTTTAAGCTCAAGTTATTTATTAAATATAATATATATAAATTAACCACTTTTCAATGTTTTTTACGCCTTGTCTACTTATAATATATTCCAATGTATACTTCTCTTATTATTTACATTATCTCACCCTTTATGTTTTTTTATTTTCTTTAGGATATAAATAAGAAATCTTTGAATGATTTTAAAGGATGTAAGAAAGTTTTTCATGCTATGTTTTTATCTTCTAATGTAATATAGAATTCATGTATGTATCTTGTTTTCCAAGACTTATAAACTGATAAATCCTTTATGGTGTGGTCCCCTGTATCTTATACCAATGTAATAAAGTAAATTTTGGATATAGTAACAAGATTTGAGTTTGTTATAGTTAGTATAAAAGGAAGTTTAATTGGACCACTCGGAACTTGATTTTATAATAAAGTAGCTAGTATGATCATTATGATTAATCACTTATAATATTTGGGAAATTTTACCTTTATGGGGATTTTTATCCTATTGTCCCAATATTCCTGATGTTATGAGATAATTATGTGTATTTTATTGTTTAGAGATATCTCTTATTGGAAGAAATGGATATCATATCAACACTTATAGCCATTATAGTGATTGACCTTATATTAGATTGCTTTATATAAAAGAATCATTCATACATTAATAGAAATAATAATTCATTAGTATCTGAGTAGTAGATCAAGTCCCTTGAAAATATATTTCTATATTTGGGAAGTAAGGAAACATAAAAGTTATTTTGGTAGTACATTTTTTTAAAAGATATATGGATCAATGGTGGACATTGATTCAGAATACAAAGGAGGAAGAGGATATAGAAATCACGGAATAGAGAACTATTGAGATTTATCCTTTAAGAAATATTTTCCTTGAGAATAATTATTTGATATAGAAAGAAAGTTTTTGAATTTAAAGTAGAAGGAAGAGGGAAATGTTTCTGAATATAAGGCTAACATTATGAAATTATCAAGGCATGTCACATACTACATACAAAAACTAAAAAGTAATATTTACCATTTCTTTAATGGGATTAAGCTGATCCTTCACAAAGGCCTCAGTTTCATAAATATATTCATCATATGATGAAATTTTATCAAGTTACATTAATATAAAAATAATAATAATCCAGGTGTTATATTTTAAAATAAAATCAAGAAAAAAAGATAACGGATGAGAACTGGGAAAAAGTAAATGTAATGATGAAGAAGAAGGGAACACTTGAACTACTAACATGTGATAATTATGGAAAGAATCATTCTGGAAAATCTTTAATGGGAATGGTAGTTTATTACAAGTGAGTAGATAAAGTATATAAGGCTTATGAATTTATATCTGACAAATAATCCATTGATATCTAATGCTTTAACTATAAGGAGATGAGGTATTATTCAAATCAACTCCCCAAGAGTAAAGGATTACCTGGATAATTTCATCATTGTATTTATTGAGGACATCTTGGTATACTAAAAGGGTTGAAGAGTATGATAATCACTTGTGAAAAATTAATAACACTCTCAATGGAAATAAGTTATTTGATATATTTATCAAGTGTGAATTTTGGATTGAGAATATTTCTTTTCTTGGAAATATTGTCTCCAAGTATGAAATATTTGTTCATAATTCAAAGACAAGGTACACCTTCACAACCTATATAACCTTTAGGTATAGTATGTGTTTTTATGTGAGGATAATTATAATTTTTTTTGAATATATGATTATGATATATTTTGTTTAGTCTAGCATATTATAAATATTTTTTTGGTTTAATGATTAATATAGAGCATTGGGTATTGTTATTGAGGTTTTAAATACATTAATCTGTTACTTGATTGTTTAATTTATTAATTTTACTTATGATAAAAAAAATATTTTAATAAATTGTTAGAAAAGGGAGGAATCAACAGTCAAAAAATATTTTATACAATAAATAACACTATCCTTTATTGTATCTCACAATCCCTTAAAATTTTATTTTAGTGGTTCAGGAATGAAAAAAATCAACTTTTTCATTAATCATTTTTTATATGATGTGAATCAGAGGTAAAAAAATGATTGAAACACAACCAAGGAAATAAATAGAGTAATTATATTTTCTTTTAACTCCCCAAACTCAAACAATGGAAGATAAATCTATCAAGTTTTGTGTGGAAAGTATCACTTACACTTCTAGAAACACATTTATGAGTAAAAGCCTTATAAATGAACTTATATTATTCAAATATAAAAAATAAGTTTTCTACTCCTAACTTACAAATTAAAATTCATGAAAAAATATATTATTATGTCATAATATGCTCAAAATTAATTAAAATCATAGGAATGAAATTTATATAAGGATGGCAGAATTTAACACCTTCATATTTTAGTTAATAAATACTATATATGATAGCATATAATACTTGCAACACTAGTCTTAAATGAACTACTATATACTATTGAAATAATATTATTTAAATTTTACCATTATAATCTAATCATTGGATTAGTGGGTATAAAAAGGATTAATCACATTGTAAAATATATACATATTCTTTACAAATAAAAATTTATTTATTAATCACATTTTGATATATATATATATATATTAATAATAAAAAATATATTTATTAATTCCTAGTTAATAATTACTCAATTTTGAGTGATAAGAATTAAATCATATAAGGTTACAAATAGTTAAAGTTTAAATAGGTCATTTTATTATAAAAGTGGGTTTTATTTATATTATATTCTTATATTTAAAATAGAAATTTATATTATTTTAAGTATCAAATTTATTTAAAATTTATTTTTAATACATGTTAACTAATGAATAATCATTCATACAATGATTATAAATTTTTAAGAAATTGCGATAAAATCATTTCAGGTAAAATGAGATATATTTTTAGAAGATTGTTTTTAAGTGAATCATAGATTTTTATCTTAATAAAAAATTTAATAATGGTTGATTAATTATTTTGATAAAATGTACTGATAATATATTTTTTAACCCATGTGAGGATGATGTTTTTTTGTCAATACAAGAAAAATCTTGATGATTGTTAAGTTGATCTAAAATATTTACAAGAAATATGTTGGTGGAAGAAGGATAACAATATACAACATATTTTGAGAAGTTATAAAGTGTATGATCTTGTAATATATTTGGTCCATGTATGATATCTTGAGTTCTTATAGGATAATTTCATCTACGTGGCCAAATCTGGAAGAAAAATATCTTACAGGGAGTTGTGTAAGTAAATTAAATTATGAAAGATATTTCAGCGACATAGCCAAATTACCACATAAGTGAATGGTTCATGAAGCTAAATTTTGTTGATATCGACATAGTATTTTAATGATGTCTCTAAATGCAGACTCACATAGAAAAAACATGTAACTAAATAGGTTATGGATCTAAATTCAGATGAGATCGACATAGCTAATTGATGATGTAGCCAAATAATATAACTAGATGGTTCATGTAGACAAATTTTGGTTAGATCCAGGTAGCTAATTAAAAACATATATGAATGTAGTTTTATGAAGGATAATATGTTACATAGTAATTATTATAACCATTTAGTTTTTTTCCATGTATCATTTTCAGCAATGTAGTTGTAGTTCAATGTGAACTGTGTAGATGTTTGATACATAACCATTTGCAACATAACTTTTTGAAGATTCATGGATAACTCCATCAAGACATATAAATTCTAAAGTGTTTAATGAAGTAGTTTAATTTGAGGATGTTGATATTTTGTACCATGAGAAAGTTTGAATCCTGAGCCATTAGAAGTTTTAAATGAAGATCTAAGCATTTGTTTCTGGTTTTTAAAATGAGTCTTGATGAGGCATGAAAATTGGGTCTAATGAGGAAATTTTTAGGGGAGAGTTAGTGAGGCCTCATCAATATTAATCAAGGAAATACCAAGAGTTAAGGTTGTTGTTTCCACCTATGATTGATAAATAGTTCTCATATACACCAACAAATAGAGCCTTGTGATCATCTAAGTTTGCATGAAGAAAATCCATATACCACTTAGGCTATATGAGGAAGAAGAAGGATATTATAGGGATTAAATTTAGGCAGAATAAGATAAGATACTTTTGGAGATATTTTGAAAACTCATTCATTTAATGGAATTTAAGAGTCATTTGTGCTAAGATTTATTTTTTTATATCAGACATTGCATCAATTCCATGGTCATTATCTTTTCTAAGTTCTTCTTGATAATTAATAAAAATCAATGTGTGTGGGATAAAAACCAGGACACATCGGTGATATAGATATACTTGAAGGAGTAAAACATCATTAACAATTTTGGCGTGTTCATTTATTTATCTTCTCTAGTGAGTATCATGAGAGAACAGGTGTTGAACAAGCATGAGAGTAAAAGGGATTTGTGGAAAACTATTAAACACTAATTCAACTCCCCCCCTCTCAATGTTTGTCACCCTTCATGTTATCCTTTCAATTGGTATAAATGGAAGGTTTCTCTCTAATGTTTCTCTCAAGTGGTTTTTATGGATAAACATAATTTGTTTAACAAAAAAGGCCTTTTAAATTTGTATGGAAAAGGATTCCATACCTAGAAATATATAATAGAACCTTATCTTCATCTATTTGCCATAAAGTTTTTTATTCTTCTCGATATGGATTTATAGTTCCAAGAAAACCCTGGAAATTGACTTTTTCTAGTAGTAGAAATATTGAATTTTATGTAAAATTGAGAAATGAATTATTTTATTCATTATATGAAAAATTGTTAAAAAAATTTATTGGTTGTATAACCACTAATTACATTTAGAAGAATATTTATATAATTTATGAATCAAAAAATGAGAAAGAATCCAAGATTTATATCATTATAAAACTATTTAAATATATCATAATGTAGGAATATAAATTAGTTTATGATTTCTTCATAAGGGTTGATATTATTGTTAAAACTATTAAAGTATTCAGATAAACTCTTGATCACTCTATAGTTGTTAATAAACTAATGATAATTGTTTCATATAAATTTTTTTTAAAATCTAAACTCTTGAAGAAAGAGATATTGGTGACGTATCTATTTATGAACTTAACAACAGTATCATTAATAATGATATGAGAAGAATAGTTTCACTAAAAATAAAAGGTAATATGGAAACAAAATTTCCTTCAAATATTTCAAAAATCAAAAATAAAATAGGAGTAGATCATTTCTAGATAAATATGGGGATATGGAAGACTCTACTAACATAAATTATCTTATGACAAGAGGATTCATGTAGGGATGAGGTAAGTATAGAGGTAAACATCTATTCAAATACATTAATTATGGATAGGTTGACCATTTTTCTATGAATTATCCCATGAAAATGAGGGAATAAGGTAAGGATGATGGAACCTCTACAGAGGTGACTAATAAGAGAGATTTAGTGAAGAAAAATCATTCTGAGGGAAGGAAAAATTTACCACCCATAACTTTTAGAATAAATTTTATATTAGTTGAAGAGGGGTTTTTTGAAAGTGAATAAATTATTGGTGATGAGAAAATGTTCACAATATCCTCACAAAGAGTACATATAGCACAGGAAGAAGAAAAGAACTCATTAGATGATGGATCATAGTACAATAGTGTTCTTGATGTTGAAGAAGATGAGACTATCAAATAAGACACTATGAGGATGGAAATCAAAATTTTCTTGAAGGAGATAGGGAGTTCAAGAAAAGAAAATACTGAACTCAAAGTAAACTTAGATAGGAAAATTAAACACCATGTTTAGAAGAAATTTTTTTAAAAGAAATTAAGAAGTTCAAATTTTGATATTGAAAAGAGAGGTAAAATTATTGAAGACATGAATACTAATATTTATCTTGATAATGAGGAAGACAATAATATGAGTAAATAGGGACATGAAACTGAGAAACTAAAAGTAGAGGTGTGGTGTGACTTAAATTTGGTTTTTAAATAAGTGGTATAATGTTCCAAACAAATATTGAAAATGTCAATGTAACTAAGAATACTAAAAGCACTGATGAAAAAATTCCTTACAAACAGCCTTAGAATAAATCCATAATTAAAAATGAGACCCATAAAATTCAAAATATTAATCCATCTATAAATTATGATATAAATTGAAAGAAATATTATTATGGAAGAAAAAGGGTTCAGATAGTCCATCAAATATTGATTCTAAAGTTCAAAGAGGTGATTCACAAGAAAAATCAATGTGATAAATACAATTGAGAGTTGAAAATAGATCACAATAAAACCAATTATCTCAAATAATAATATTTTATTTTTAATGTTGGTGTTGTGGTATATTTTTCCCAAATATTAAAGCTTTTGGCACAATATATCTTTACCATGATGGATAAAGGAGCATGATTCAAGGTGGAGGAAATAAAATCAGATAAGAATTCAACATAAGGTTAAACTATGTGAGAATTGAGTTAAATAAAGAAATAGGATTGAAATCATACAAGAGTTTTCAAGATAATTTGATCATGGAGTCCATACATCAGATGAATATGTCTCTTTTATACCACCTTATTTGAACTTATTTTAAAGTTTTAGAAACAAATAAAATCAAAATCGGATTAATCATCAAAAAATTTGGTAAGTATAATTTATATATTATAAATATAAAGGACCTTGGTTCATGGATAGTGGTTGTTAATCACACATGAAAAGTAACCTGAATCATACAAAAAATATTAAAAAGTGTGAATGAGGAGTTGTGACATTTTTCAATGATAGCTCTATATCAATCAAAGAAGTTGGAACAACAAATATTAGGAATATTCAAATCAATATGAACAATGTATTGTTTCTTGATGGGATAAAACATAACTTATTGAGTGTATCACAACTATGTGATGCTGGAAATGAATTTATATTCATAAAAATGGTTTCTTAGTCAAGTGACTTAAACATTGGGAAGTTTTAGGTAAATTTTTGAGGATCCAACATAATTTATTTCAAGTTATAGAATACATAATATGTTTTTATTTAATCCAATAAGAAAAGAATAATCAATGGAACATAAGACTTTGTCATCATAGCCAAAATAACATGAAGAGACTATCAAGGAAGAATCTATAAGGAATATATTTATTTTTAAATAAGATACTTTCGTTGTACTTAAAACTTTTAAAATGGGAAATATGGTGAATAAGACTCGCAAAGGTGTTGAAATTCAAACTTTAGGACCTGTTGAGCTAATCCACACAGATATTTGTGGACCTATGAAAAAAAAATTAATAAGAATAGATATGCATTTTTTTACTTTCATATGTTACTTTATAAGGAATATGTGTATCATGTTCATGTCACACAAGTCATAGGACCTGGATAGGTTTAAGAGTTACATATGAATTTTAAAAAAGAAAATATGATTCATCCTGAAGATACTTATATCATAAAATTGAATTTAGTATACCAATAGGAAGTTAACTGAATATCTTGATAAACATGGTATCAGATGTGATTTCATTGCTCCATATACTCCTCGATGTAATTAAGTGGATAAAAAAGAATATGATTCTAGTTGATATGGAAGTAACAATGATATCAGAGCATGATACCTCAAGATAATATTGTTTATAGGCTATTACAAGATCTGAAATAATCTAGAATATTTTTTTCTTAAGGATATACTCGTATATAACTCCCTATGAAATATGGTTTGGAAAAAATGAAATGTTAAAATCATTATAGTGTTTGGGATTCCATGTTTGATAAAGAATAAGGATAAAGTGGAGGGAAATTTAATGAAACAGCTAAAGAATGAATTTTTATTGGTTATACACCAAATAGAAACTAGTAAATATGTTAAAAAATAAATCTAAAATTATTTTTGATAGTGATGATGTCACAATTTTTTAAAATGAATAAGATATCAAGAATTGTATAATTTTTTATGAAGATGATAATGTTGTCAATTTTGAACCAGTTAAAGAAGTTAAAGACACCACAAAGATTCAAACAAATAATGTTGATTTAGTCTACTCTAGTGATAATGATAAAAATCAGGCATTAAAAGTATCAAACATCATATTGAAGAAGAATTTTGATATTGATAATATAATTGGTGATTAAAATCAAGGAGTAAAAACTATGATAAAAATTATGGCAACTATCCAAACTAGATTTTGTTCAAATATTAAACCATAAAAAGTTGAGAAATTTTTTATTTCCATGGAGTGGGTTTAATATATGAATAAATAACTAGACCAGATTAAGAAAAATGAAACTTTGGAATTGGTTCCTAGACCTAGGGAAAATAATGTAAATGTAACAAAGTATTTTTTTATAAATTATTTGAATAAAAATATAGAAGTGGATATAAACAAGGCCATACTAGTTTCCAAAGGATAATCACAAATTAAAATAAATGACTTTGATGAAATATTTTTTTTGATGGCCAGAATTGAATCCATTAAGATTTTCTTATTTATATAAGCTCAGATAAACATCAAATTATTTCAAATGGGTGTTAAGTTGACATTTATAAATGGATATATTAATGAAAAAGTATACATGAAACAACCAGATAGATTACTTCAATATTTAGATAGCAATAAGGTATGTGAGCTGAAGAAATATCTCTATAGTTTGAAGCAAAATCCCAAGAGATTAGTACTTTAATCTTGATAAATACCCGAGAAACATGGAATTTAAAAAGGGATAAGTTAATAGTAAATTTTATGTCAAGAAGACCAATACCCCATCAGTTGTTTTATTTTTTTATGTGGATGAAATTATTTTTTATATCAATGAAAATGGGTTATGTAAATATTTTTCAATTAATATGAAGGATATGTTTTCAATGTAAATGATTAATGAGATAAAAATTTTCTTGGTCACAAAAATTACCCAAGAATGTAATCACATTTTTATCTCTGAAGATACGTTTTTAAATGAGTTTTTGAATAATATTAAAATAAAGTAAATTAGTGGGTTTTTTATCCTTTAAATATGGGCATATAGATGATAAAGGATGGTGAAGGAAAACTATTAATGAAAAAAATGTTAATTTGAATTATTATATACTTAATTGAAACCAAACCTGATATTGTATATGTTTTCACTCTTTATGTCAGATGTCAATCTAATACTAAAAAATTACATATATTTTAGTTGAAAAGAATATTTATATACATATAAAATACATACAATAAAGGATTGATATGTAAAAATGAGAAATTTATAGATTTAAAAGGTTTTACAGATGCTGATGGGGAAAACGTTGTGATGATAGAAAATATAATTCTGGTGAAGAAATTTTTATTGGAATTAATTTAATATCATGGAACTCAAAGAAACAAACTTCATTCACATTGAGTTTAACAAAATCTGAATAAATGGTTGCATCATAATAATCTACTCAAGTGATATGAATGAAAACAGAGCTTGAATATTTAAATATTAAATTCAAGTATCCTCTAAATAATAAATGTGATAATCAGAGTGTTATTAATCTGTCAAAAATTCCAATTAAACATTCCTAATCCAAGAACATTGATATAAAATATCATTTCTTAAAAGTGGTGGTAGAAGGTATCTTGAAACTTAGTATTTTTCCTTCTAAGGAATGGATTACTAACATCCTCACTAAACCACAGATAATAGTGTCCATTGAGAGATAAGGCGGAAAATAAGATTTCAACCCATATCACATCATTAAGGTATATTTCTCTTTAGATTCCCCCTATATCCTTTCATGTTTAAATTCCGAAGGATATGTCATATATAGGGGGATTTTTTCCCTTGACCTATAAACTTTACCAATTAGTGTTTTAAGTGGTGTAGGAAAAGAACTCTATTATGTTACTTTTCTAATTGAGTCTGAAGAAGTGTTGAGTTGATTTTTTATTAAGGATAAAATTGATGCCAGTATTTTTCACTCTTTTTTTATACACTGAGTAATATCATATAGACTTAGAGTTGATAAATTCATGACTCAATGCTATTGAGTTGGTATTTCCTCTATTCATTCACATTGTTTTATTTTCCAATAAGGGGTAGACGTTATGGATAATATATTTAAGTGGATGATAATATAATATATTTCCACTGCATAAGATGTATTTATTACTTGTAGGATAATTTCATCTATGTAGATGAAGCATGGAGAAAAATATCTTACACGGATTCACATAGGATAATTTATTTATGAATGATATTTTTGAGAAATAACCAAGTTACCACATAACAAAATGGGTCAAAAAGATGAATTTTGATGATATTGACATAGTCGTTTGATGATGTATTCGAATGTAGATTCATATAGGAAAATAACTTAACTAAATGGGTCACATAGCCAAATTAGGATGAGATCAATGTAACCAACTAATGACATAGTCAAATCACATAACTAAATGGGTCATGTAGCTAAATTCTAATGAGATCAATGTATCTCCTCTAATGGCCTGAAGGCCTTCATTTTTTATTGATTTTTGATAATCCACCTTTCAAGGGGTGAGGTGGAACCCTTACAAGGCCCGTAGACGTAAGTATTACATGGACCGTAGGCCTTAGAGGAATTCATTTTCCCGTAGTCTTCAAACATTATATACAACCCAGAATAACTACTTGGAAGTGCTCCTCCCCAACATCTTCATCATGAAATCATCTCTCCGCATTTACATGGATGTTTGGCTAGGCATTCCCGTGCATGCACAAACTTGTCCCAATAGAAGGTGTCATACCCTCTCGTTCTTTCAATCCGTTTAGCTTCTGTTGTGGTGAAAGCTTCTTGCTCATCCTCCTGTAGAGCTTGTTCCTTGTAGGTTTTCTGGTTTTCATCTGTACTTAAGGTGGCCCGAAGGCCTTGAGGTGGCCCAAAGGCCTTACTGACCTGAAGACCTAGGTGGCCCTAAGGCCATACAGGACTCAGGGACCAAATCGGTGGCCCGGAGGCCCAAACAGGGGCATATTCCCGGCTGCTATAGTGCCAAACAGTGCCTACTATAGTTCCTGGTAAGATCAATGTATCTGATTGATGATATAGTTGAATATAGTTTATCTTAGGTGAATATTCTATGTTGACATTCTGAGAACCAGATAGATATTTTTTACACAGAATTTTCATCAACCTAGTCATAGTTCAATTTGAACCACATGTCCATTTTCTATGTAAATATTTACAATATAGATTATTTTTACATCATAGTTGGATGCATAAAGACATGAAAATTATCATGTGTTTTATGGAGAGATATTTGAGTATACAACTATTTTATACTATGTGGAACATTGAAGCCTAATTCTCCAGGAGTTTTAGATGAAGATCTGAGAATTTTTTGTTGTATTTTAAAATGATTCATGATGCGGCATAAAATGTAGATCAGACATGTAAATTTCAAGGGGATAGTTGGTGAAGCCTTGTCTATAATAACCAAGGTAATACTAAGAGTTATGTTTATTGTTTCCACCAACACTTGAGAGTTGGTTCTCATCTACACAAAGAAACATATCCTTGTGATCATCTAAGTTGGAATGAAGAAGAATCCATATACTCCTTGGGTTATATGAGGAAGAATAAGTTTTTAATGGGGGTTAAATTGGGGAAGAAAAAAATAAGATAATTTTTGAGCTCTTATGGACGCTCATGAATTACATAGATATTAAACATTATTTTTATTAATATATGTTTGTTTGTATCAGAAATTGAATCACATCCAAGGTCAATATATTTACCTAGTTATTATTGATAATAAAAGGAATGTAGTGGGCATGGGATAAAAACCATGACACACAGGGGATGTAGTCATCCTTAAAGGAGGTGAACCTCTTTAAAAAAATCTTTTATTTATCGTATCTAATGAGTATCTTGAGATAACATGTTTTAAACATGCATAAGAGTAAAAGGTATTTGTGAAAAATTATTAAACATTAATTCACCCCCCCCCCCCACACACACACACACTTTTTATCACCCTTAATGTGATTTTTCATATGTTCAATAAAATAAATTAATAATCATGCAATGGTTTTTACTAGTCATGGAATGAAAATAAATTCATTCTGTTCTTTGAAAATAAAGTTTTTATAGAAATAATTTTTATATGTTTTTGTGTGGATATTAGATATTATTTTCTTATGATTTTCGAAATTATATTTGATTAAATTAACTTTATTTTTTGATATCATCATTTCAAAATTATCTTAGGGTGGATCTTTTTTATTTTTAAAAAATAGTTTATTTTTTGTTTAATATTGAAAAATATCGATTTACAAATATTATCACTTTTATGACATTATCATGATATAAAAATGAATTTACAGAATATGGAATTTTTTTTAGAAAAAAATTATATTTAAGAAATAATTTAATTCATTTAAAAATATAATGTGGAACTTATAATTAAATTTTTTACATTTTGTAAATCTAATTAATATTTTTGTTTGAATAAAAAATATTTTTGGTACTTCTCTTTTAATAAAGTATTCAGAATTTTTATTTTTATTTTGATTTTTTTAAGTCAAATAAGACTTATTTTATTTAAAATAATACAATTAATTATATAGGAATAAAAATTATACTTTGTTTTGGTGTAAAATCATTTTTACCTTTAAAAATGAAATTTGTTTAAAAATGTTTTTCATTGTGTTTTGTGAACTTATAATAAAATTAATTTCTACCTATTATAGGAATTGTGTCTTTTAAAATGGAATCCATATTTAAAATTAGAATAATTAATATAATGTAATGAGGTCATCTTAATTATTTTATATAATTAATAGTAACCATGATAAAATTTAATCACCTTAGTTAAGGGTAAATTTAGTTAAAAGGGTTAAAAATAAAGGAATAAGGATTCAAGATAACAAAAAAGCTTTCTTAAAACTCATTGGTTAGTTGTATTTCAACCATACTATAATTATATTTGAATCTATGATAATTTGGATCCACTTGAATTTAGTAAGACATATATTATATAATAAATTTTCAAGTATTTACAAGTTGTCCACCCACTTCACTTAAAAAATGGGAGCTCCTGTCCTATATTATACACACTTCTTGAACCATTTTTCATGACCAATACCTTCAAAAATACTTTCCTATAATTATTTTTATTTATATATAGGTCATGTTGTCACCAAAATACCCCTTTAATAAGGATTAAATTATAAGCCGAAGTAGATTACAAATGGAAGAGTTATATGTTCTTACAGAGATTTTCTAAGTTCATTTCTTCTTAAACCTATTATAAATATTCAATTGTTACACCCTAAATTTTTAAAATATAAACATCATATTCGATAAGCTATATGAAATGAAATACCAATAATATAAAGGAAAATAACATCCTGAGACATTAAAATATATTTACTAATTTAAATAAATTTAATCTATTCTATAGCTTGAAATGCATGCAATACTGAGTTAGCTTTCATTACACACAACAATGACTTTCTTAAATATCTTGTGATACACACAAGACAGATTTTGACTGAATAATATTAATATTATCCATTAAATTAGTGGTTATAAATAGGATTAAATAACTTATGAAATATATGGTTGAATTCATTGGTTACCAATTAATTATAAATTAATATATAAAAACCCAATTGAATATAAACGAAGTGTTTTTATTAAAAAAATATTTTTATTCTCTAAAGGAGTTTTATCATAATAAATAAAATTAATTATTATTAGTGGATGATATTAATTAAATTTATATATTATGTATTTATTAAAAAAATTACATTTATCCAATAGAATTGATAGACACGAGATAAGAACAAATCCTATTTTTTGCATAAAAATCTATATTTTCTTAAAGGTGGTTTTGTCACCTTTTAATGGTTCACTTGTTTTAAAAATAAATTTTATAATTTTTTTGACAAAATAAACTTTAATTTTTAAGTTGGAATGTCAAAATTATTTTAGGGTAAATTTTTTTTATTTTTATGAGAAGTTTCATTTTTTAATGAATGGTGAAAAATAATTAATTATAATTGAAAAATTCCTTTTCATATAAATAATTTATAATGTTAAATTTTATTTTAATTTTTTTAAGTAAATTTAGATCATTTATAAATCTATTAATCTAATTTAGGTATTTAGAAACATTTTTATTTTGAATTTAGATCTAAAACCTTACTAAACTTTTGAACATATTCTCTTTAAAAACATAATTTCTCAGACCATATACAAGATTAATTTTAAATTAATTTCTACCACTTATTTGACATGAATTTATTGAAATTTATTCAATATTTGGAATCATGGTAACTTCTTTTCAAAAATTTCAAGTGTGCCCTCTGCCTCACTTATAAAAGGACACCCACTCTCCCCCTTCTTCACACCTCTCATACCACCTTGGTTTGGCCAAGACCTACCCATATCACTCCCCAACTTCTCTAAACTCATCCAATAATACTTATCTTGGTGAAAATCCAACTAATGAAGTAATTCATACAAACCTAAGGTGGATACCTGAAGAAGAGGTAATGTTTTTCTAAAATCATTTTTATTTTATTTACTTCTTCACCTCCTTAGATTATTCTTATATATGGATTATATAATAAAATCTATATATTATATATAATTATATGTTTTTTTAAGTTTATGACCTACAAATTTATAGTATTTCATAAAATGGGTTATAAAATCATTGTTTATGTGTACAGATGACTACCGCCTCACGAAACAACGTCATTAGTTTTTCAATTACCACCTTTAAAGGTCAGTAATAATGATATAAATACTATTTATATATGATATTTATGATATTTATAATGTATTTATAATTATATATATATTGTATAACACATAACATTATGCTTTCCATTTTTTGGCGATATAATAACGTCGTTCATGTGTATAGAAGACTACAACCTCAGGAACCGATGTGATTCATTCACACTTTATATGGAATGTATTAAAGATTATTTTAGTAAAAACATGTGATATATATAAAATAATAATGGTACTATAATGATAATATATATATATATATATCATTAACTTTTCTTTCTTTCAATACGACAAGAAAATGGAAACAATGTTTATGCATACGTGGAGCCTACCATCTCCGGGAACGGTGTATTTCATTTCCTATAACCAATTTTTATGGATAACTCTAAATATATATATACTATATATATATATATATGATATTTACATAATTTTTTACATTTTGGAGATGATTAAATCATGATATAAGTAAGAAGAACAAAAAATAACAAGTCAAAACATTCTCAAAAAACAAGGAAATTAACACCTGAAACAATGAAAATAATAAAAGACTATTAAACAATCGGGGATAAGATATTATAAAATGATATTATATGATATTATAAATATCTATATGGTTCTGGTATAAGTAAATAAAAAGATTAAAACCATTATATATGAGGTTAAAGTGTATTCAATCAAAATAAAATGTAAGGTAAGGGATTTCATCTCAATTTATATTCCATTGAGACTTATTTGTAATTATGCACCAATTCACATTTATGTGGTGTATATAATTTCCCTTTGAAATGTAATATCATGAATACTTCATTTTCTATGGTATTTTAAGTTTTAATTTGATTTATTTCATCCAAGTGGATTTTACATGAAAATTACCAAGTGATAAATGTTTTTGTGAAATCTTTTGTGATTGTTAACTTTCTCTTAAAACAATCACTTTATTGTAATAATTTTTCAATTTTCATGAAATATATCTTAAATATTCATATTATTTTTTGATATATATGATTATTTCCTAAACCATATTCCATTTTACAATGTTTACTTTTAATGTTATTTGATTAATTATAGAAAATATTGAAAATTTTATATCTTTTACTGAATACATATATTTTATAAGGTGCATTGTTCATGATTTTAAATTTATTATTTGATATATGATTAATGATTTTTACATGGAAGAAATGATTTTGGGACTGTTTAATACAATCCCCTTGATGCTTTGGTACTATCACGAGATAAATTAGTTCGCCAATTCAGATGGGTTTTTACACAATATTTTTTAAAATACCTTGAGAATAGATCTTGACAGTAAATGTATCATGTGCCTAAGAAACATAACGTCTAATTGTTATGAATTTCCCTCATTAATTATTTATTTATTATTATCCATAATATTTCCACTATGAAAAAAAATCAATCGATTTATTTCATTCTCATTTTATTGATTAAATGGTATGGTTTTTAGTTATTTGCCTTTCTAAAGTAATTATTCCTTATCCAATTATTTAAATGACATGGTTTTCAGTTATCTATCTTTCCATATTGACTATGCCTTATCAAGTTATTGAAATGTCATGCATGTTTAGTTTTTTACCTTTTCATATTGATTATTCTAATTCATTCATTATTTATTCTATTGTATTTAATCCTTACTCATCATTTTAGATCACCCTTATTTTGTTTCCTTTCCCCAGGATAAGAAGATGAATTCTTGGAATGAGGATTCTGAGCTTTCCCTTTTGGTATTCTTTATTTTATTTTTCCAATATAAAATGGGTATCATGTATGAAATAGGGTTTCCAAATCTATTAAACTATTTGATCCTTTGGTATTTTAATCTTGCATTTATGCCAATGTAATAAAGTAAGGTAGTGACTTCAGGATACTAGGGTTGGGGTCGCTGCAGTTGGTATCATATCAAGTTTAGTAGAGACTTGGGAAAATATATTTATAAAAATTTATATTAGGTAACATAACCCTAATACAAACTTTGAGTATAAGTCTATAAAAACACCCTAAAGTTTTGATAAGGTATAAATTATTTCGGTCATTCTAGAAATACATCTATTTCCAGATAAAATAAGTGGACATAGTTCTAGAACAGATTTAACTTGGGGTAATAACTTCAAAAAGGGTGTGTCAGGGTTAACTTGAGTGTAACCTGGTACATGAAAATGAGTCTTACTATGTACCTGGTTTGAAAATCCCAACGGATATTCTTAGGATAATTCACAATTTATTTACAAATCATTATGAAGGATTTTAATGTAAATATATCCCTAATTAAACCATATTAATGATTATGATATTAGTTATGGATAAATTTTCAATTTATGATAAGTATTTCGGTAGTTTTAATATTAAACATAATGTTACATAATGTTATGATATAATCTAGTGTATTTAATTATTTATAAATGGTAGGTGTAAGGAATGTGGATATCAATACTCATGACCAATGTAGTGGTTTCTCTATTGAGAAAGATAATATGTATAACAATAAAACTGAGAAATTTGTGGATATATTAGTGTATCTTAATCAAGTTATGAAACATAACCTTTTCTGGATGGATAAAATTGTTCCATAGTGAGATTTGGGGAAAATTTATGTGATAGAGGACCTAATAATTTAGTGGGAATACTGATCCAATCATAGCTAAAAAATGGATCATGTCTTTAGATAAGATATTTATGGCATTGGGATGTGGTGAAAAAAATTTACACTTACAGTATATTTTATCAATGGATATTTTGATTAATAGTTGTCTTTGATCTAAAAATACTAGGGAGGAATAGAAAATATAACTCATGGAATGTAAGGATTTTAAGGACACATTCTTTGATAAATTTTTCCACCGTGATAAAAAATAGAGATGAAGATAAATTTCATTAGTTTAAATAGAAAAGTAGAAGAAATTGTTGTAGAGTATGAAGCTACCTTTATAATGTTATCAAGTTATTCTATAGATTTCATACACAACATGGAATGCAATATTGACCATTTTTTGAAGTTATTAATCCAAGTCTCTGAAGGGCACTGGTGTCTCAAATTTTTTCTTCATATAATGAAATATTTTTATGTTCTATCAAGATAGGGAAATAATTCTTCAAGTCTTATGGATTCAAAGGAATTAAGGATAATAAGGGTATGGTATAGAAAATAATAGATAAAGGGAATAAGGGAAAGAATGATTTTCCCATATGTGATAACTATGTAAAGAATCACCTTTGGAAATTCTAAAAAGAATTGGGAATTTTTTATAAGTAAGGACAATAAGTTAACCATGAAAAGTAATGAATAATCAAGAAATAAAACACCACTATTAGGCGTTTTAATTTTAATGAGATGCTCCACTACATAAATGAATTCCCCAACCATCAAATGAATATATCTCATAATAAGTTAAGCAGTCAAGTCCAGATTATTTAGTTGACATAATCGAAGTGGAATTATTAATGTTATTTTTTATTTGGATCTCATAAATATGTTCCAAAAGTATTTTACTGATGATATTCTCATCAAATGAATTGTAAAATATGTTAGGATTTTATTTTAGTTCTATTTAATTAAGGATTTTAAAGCATGTGTTTAATGGTAATGATGAATAAGAAAAATTATTTGGTGGTATGTTGGTATTCTTGTAAAAACACAATATTAATGGAAAGATAACCTTTAATATGTTCTGGATGTTGAGATAATTATGTTTGTATACAGAGATTGTTGATATGGATAAAGTAAATTGGATAGTGCTGACAATATTGAAACTGATTAATGGTTTTTTTTAAAAGTGGTTTATTCCATCATTTATGGATCTAACATCATTTTGGATTTAATAAATATTTCCAATAATATATTTTTTACTTATGTAATAATTAATCATGCTTGTTTTTTATAACATTTTATGATAATTCAAGTTATTTTCAAATTTCAATATAATACATGATGAAGTTATTCACATGTTTGGTATGTGATGATTTAAATATAATTCTTATTGTTTGTATTAATGATAAGTTCATTTTTCAAATTTATTCACCTTATAAAGTTTTGGATATTGATATTCTGTAAGGGATATAAGTTTAACCACTTATGAAATGGTTTAAGTTGATATTTGTATAATGTTTTAGTAATTCATGTATTACTTCACCATATGACGCAACATATGCTAATAGATGAATTATAAATCATTCAAGACACACCCAAAGGATAAGATAACATTCATAAAATAGAAATGTATCAAGTAAATATATTTTCATATATTCTTATAGACTGAAAACAAATTCCTAAAATCTCAGAAAAGGGTATTGAAATAAAAAAGCTGACATATTATCATCATTTTTTATGATATCAAAAACCTTTTTTAAACCTCTATTTTATGGATTTATGGTCATTAAATTTATCGTAATCATGTTATTTATGGATCTCCCTTAGTATTTTAGTGTTATTTTTCTCTTCCATATCCATGTTTTCATTTATCACATATGTTCTCTTTCATAGAGACCGACTTATGTGTTATTCTAGATGTCTTTGGTACTTCCATTTACCTCTCATTAAGAGGATATTTTATTAACTATTTTATGATTTGGGTTTTCAATAATGGTATTTCCAAATTCCTAACCCTTGTTTACCACAACCAAGTTTAAATAGTGATGATATAATTTATTTATGGTGAGGAGAATGTAACACCATGAAATATTAAAATATGAATATTATATTTTATAGAATATATGACTTGAAAAAATAAGCATAGAAAGGAATCTATCATCCTAATATTTTACTATATATTTAATATTTTAAATAAATTCAATCTATTATATCCATTTCAATTCATGCAATACTGAGTTATCTTGCAATACACGTACCAATGACTTTCTTTGATGGCTTGCGTTACATGAAAGATCAAGTTTTACCAAATAATATTAATATTATCCATTAAATTGGAAATTATTAATAGTATTAACTAATGTATGAAATATATGGTTAAAATCATTGGTTACCCATTAATTATAAATGAATATAAAAAACCAATTGAATATAAAGGAAATGTTTTTATAAAAAAAACTATTTATATGCACCAAAGGAGTTTTATATTATAAAAATAAAATTAATTACTATTATTGAATGATAATAATTAAATTCATATATTATATATTGAATAAAAAATTTAGGTATTCATTCAACAGATTTTATAGGCATAGGATAAGAACAAATCAATTTTTTGTATAAAAAGTTATATTTTTTAATGGTAGTTTTTTAACTTTTTAATGGAGTACTAATGTTAAAACTAAATTTTGAAACTTTTATAAATTTTATTTTAAAAAATAAACTTCATTTTTTAAATCAAAATTTTAAAATTATCTTAGGGTGAATTTTTTGTGTTTTTCTGAGAAGTTTCATTTTTTGATGAACAGTGAAAATACTGAATTTTAATTGAAAACTAACTTTTCATATAAATATGTTATAATGAGAAATTGTTTTTTAAATTGGTTTTAAAGTAAAATTAGATAAATAATATATCTATTAATTCAATTTAGGTCATTGTAATTATTTTTATAATTAATTTATATATAAAAAATTTGTAAACTTTTCAACATTTTCACTTGAAAAACCCTGCTTTTCGTCCCATATGCGGGATTAGTTTTAAATTAATTTCTTCCAATTATATGATTTGAATTATGAAAAATGGATTTCATATTTAGAATCATAATAATTTATAATTTATAATAATTTCAACTTAATTTTAGACCAAAATTATTAGTGAAAGTAATTAAAATTAATTGTAGTGATTAAGAGAAAGGCGAGTTTTCTTAGTGGTTAAACTTAGAATATAAGGTGTCATAATGTCCCAAAACTTATAAAAAATCACATTTTTTGGCCATATTGTGACCATTAAACCTCTAGTATATCATTTTTTGTTTTATTGAATCCTATTTTTAGGTAAAAACATGGGTACACTTAACTTATTTTCAAAAATTCCAAGTGTGTCATCTCCCTCAGTTATAAACGGCCACCCCCTCTCTACCTTATTTTCAAATATAAAACTAAATTTTTCAGCCAATTCCTACCCAAATCACTCCCTAACTTCCATAAAATAAACCTTGAATCCTTATATTGGCCATAAATCCAACTTAGTGTGGTATTAGTTCAAATCTAAGGAGGATACCCCAAGAAGAGGTAATCTTTTTCTAAAAGTGTTTTTATATTATTTCCTTCTCCACCTACTTTAATTATTCTTATATATTGATTAAATAATACATAATTATCTTAAATATAATTATATTTTGTTATGTTAAGTTTAATACCTACAAATTTACACATATTAATGAAATGGGTTATGAAATCATCATTTTTTTGTACAGAGGACTACTGCCTCACGAACTGATGTCATTCATGTTTACACTACCACCTTTCAAGGTAGGTAATAATGATGAGCATACTATTTATATATGATATTTATGATATATATGATATATATATTCTTCTATAATTATTTTATAAGACATACCTTAATGCTTGAAATTTTGTGGGAATACGATAATGTCGTTCATGTATATGGCGGGCTACTGCCTTTCAAAGCAATGTGATTCGTTTGCACTTTACATGAAATGTATTAAAAATGATTCTAAAATAATATGTGATATATATGAATAATAATGATACTAGAATTAATATATATATATATATATATATATATATCTTTTAATTTTCTTTCTTTCAATATGAAAAGAAAATGGAAACAACATTCATGCGTACATACGGCATATTGTCTCCATGAATAGTGTATTTCATTTCCTCTCACAAAATTTTAGGGATAAATATAAATACATATATACTGATTATATATGATATTTAAATAATGTTTTAAATTTTTTATATGAATAAATCATTTTACAATTAATAGGAACAAACAAATAACAAGTCAATATATACTCAAACAAAAGGCAATTAACACCCAAAACAATGAAAACAATAAAATATTATTAAAAAATAGGTGATAAAATCTTATAAAAAGATAATATGTGATAATATTAATATTAATATGGTTCATTTATAAGTTAATAACATGACTAAAATCATTATATAGGATGTTAGAGGGTGTTTAACCAAAGGTAAGTGTAAGGTAAGGGGTTTCGTCTCAATTTACATTCCATTGAGACTTATTTGTTATTATGAACCAATTCACATTTATGTGGTGTATATACTAACCATTTTACATGTAACATCATTAATACTTAATTATTCATGGTATTTGAATTTTAAATTTTAATTAGTTTACCTAAGGGGTTTTTACATGAAAATTACAAAGTGATAAAAGTTATTGTGAAATCTTTTTTTATTGTTAACTTCCTATTAACATAATAAATTTATTCTAATAATTTTCCATTGTAAATTAAATATATCATAAATATCCATATTATTGTGTGATGGATATGATTATTTCCTAAATTTTATTCCATTTTTATGTATGGTGTTTACTTTGAATGTTATTTGATTAACTCAGGAAAATATTGATAAATATTTATCTTTTACTCAATAAGGATATTTAATAAGGTACATTGTTCATGAATTTAAATTGATTATTTTATATATGAGGAATTATTTTTAAATTTCATAAATTGTTTGGGGACCAATATATCCAAGCCCCCTGGTGCATCGGTAGTCTCATGAGAAGAATCAGTTGGCCAAATTAGATGGGTTTTTACACAGTATATTTTAAATTGTCTTAAGGATAGATATTGATGGTAAATGTATCATGTAAATGAGAAACATGACATCCAATAATTGAAATTTTCCTTCATTCAGTATTCAGTTATTATTTTCCATGATATTTTTACTATGAAATACTCTATATATGTAATTCATTCTCACTTTATTGATTAAATGGCATGGTTTTCAGTTATTTAAATTTTCATATTGATTATGACTTATCCAGTTATTTAAATGGAATATTTTTAAGTTATTTAAATTTCCATATTTATAATGACTTATATAGTTATTTAAATTGAATTCATCTTCTATTATTTACCTTTACATATTGATTATGCTCATTAATTAATTATTTTTCCGCTATATTTAACCCTTACTAATCATTTGATATCACCCTTATTTTGTTTCTTTTCCCCAAGATATGAAGATGAATTCTCAGAATGAGTTTTACAGATGCAGAGTTTTCACTTTTTTATGATTTATTTTCTTTTACCAAGGTAAAATGGGTATCATGTCTATAATCTGGTTTTTCAAAACTGTTAAATTATACAGCCCTTTGGGATTTAAATCTTGTATCAATGATAATGTAATAAAGTAAGGCACCAGCTCCGGGCTACTGGGGTTTAGGTATCTACGTAAATAAAAATACTAAAATAAATAAATTAGTATATTTACTATACAAATATTTGTTTATGTTAATGGTACATCCATTTTCCATCTCCTTTCCATCTGATTCAAAACATCGTTTTTGCGTCCATACAGACTACCACCTCCACGTAGTGGTGTAATTCATTTTTCCTCACTAACATGATTTTATGGTTATAAAGATGTAATTAATGAATATATATTATATTTATTATATAATTATTATTATATAAATATATTATATCATCAACCTTCTTACCCTTCCATCTGTTGGGAAATGATAATTTCACTCATGCGTATGTGTGGATTACCACATCCAAAAAGCGATGTGATTCATTTACCATTTCTGATTTATATATATGAAAATAAGGATATATTTAATGCATATATATTATACTTATAATGTAAATATTATTTTTTTAAATATTAATTATTATATAATTTCTTTCCAATCCAAACATTAGGAAAATGAAAACATCTTCATGTGAACGTATGGACTACCACCACCATGAATAATGTATTTTATTTTTATATTACCACCATGAATGGTTTGTATAATTATATAAAATTAACAAAAATGATATTCATAAAATTATTAAAATTATATAGATGATGGAACCATTTCATAACCCCTTTAAATACAGTCAATATACAGAAGTAATTTTGAGGCAATTGACTAAACAACCTTAAGTGGTCGATGTAAGCAAGAACTATACAAATAATAGATTTAAAATAATTATAAAAGGATATTTATAAATAAATACAAATTAAAAATTTTCATAAGAAATTATTTAATAATTTTAAATTTATTATTTAGTAGGATATAATGTGTCCAACCAAATAAGAATCCCAGGTAAGGTTTTTCATATCAAGTCCACTCTGATGAAACATATTTTATTTTTTATGCCAATTTTATTTTAAATAGTGTATATACTTTCCCTATGATATATTATGTCATTAATTACTTTTTATTCCTGGTATTTAAAGTTTCAATTCATGTTTTCTATTTTATGGGGTTTTGATTCAAAAGTTATTAAATTTATAAAGGTTTATTTTACAATCTCACTCATATTTAGAATTTTCCAAGTTTAACTTTACATTAGAAGAATTATATTATGTTTATTTTCTTAAAACCCGTATATTTTTTTATCCTCTAATTATTTTTTTCATTTTATAATTTTTATTACAACTTTCAATCTCTTTGGTACTCAAATTCAGAAATAATAATTTTAAGAAAAACTGACCACATTTCCTCTTTTAGGCTAAGAATATTTTTCTTCTATATCCATATTTTTTAAATTTTTTCTTGGAGATTTTTACATACCTTTAAATGATTAGTAAATATATTTTTATAATACCTTTTAATTCATTTCTAAATTTTTAAATAGAAAATTTTTAATGTTTTCGAAGAAAGTCATTTTTAACTTTTTACGTAAGTGTGAAAGGAATGTTCTTTTTTATGTATACGGTGTAAATAGATTTCCCACCTCCATGAAATTATTCACTATTTATATTCCTCTAAAAGTTTATATTTTTTTAAATAAATTATTTCCTATTTTTTTTTAAGAAAATAGTTTTTAAATTAAAATAAAAAGGAATTATTATCTTAAAGGTTGAAAATAATTTTGGAAATGATTTATAACTTCATTTTAAAACAAAGTTAAAAAAATATTTAAGGAAATTTCTTTCAAAATTATTTCTTCCATTTCCCTCTCTAATTCTAAAAATAATTTCCTTTATCTAAAACCTTATTTTTTGATGAATTTATGGTCTTCTATCATTATTTATTTATATGTGGATTATACCTTAATTTTTTATCATTCACTTTCTTGTGAGCATGTTCTCTATCACTTTCCATTATTCATTATAAATTATTTTTCTCCTTAATTTACTTATTTTCGGTATAATGTATGTACTCAGTATCATTTCTAATACTTTGATATTTCCTTAACTATATACCATTTCAATATATAGTATTATTTTAAGTAATCTTATTAATAAATCTATTTCATTTTCTAGGGAAATATTAATTTTTCGTATTCACGATTCAATAAGGATATTTATTTATTAATAAATAATATTAATTATTTATTATATTTTTTATTCAATATATGATGAATGAATTGGTAATATATAAGTTATGGGTAAAGACGAGTTATAAATAACCCCCTGATACATTATAAGGTCTCATGAGTCAAATAGAATAGGTATTACTTTGTGTATATCATCCCATATAAGGAAATTGTCTTGGAATAAGGACATGATGATTTGTAATATGTCTTCTAATATGGCCATGATTGTAAGTTTCATGACTCCTTGGCTTGACTCCTTAAAGGAAAGATCATGAAATTCAATGTTATGCATTTCCTTTATTAAAATTTCAATTATTATTATCCATGTGATTATTATGTTTATATTTTCCATGGATATATTTTGAAGTTAAATTTATTTATTAAGTAGAATATGTATTAATTAAAAACTCCTCCATATTATTTATTCCTTATCTACTCATGATAGATTTCAATGTATGCTACCCTTTCTGAGCATCTGAACTCACCCTTTATGTTGTTTTCATTTTCCTTGTGATATGAAGAGGGAATATTTAAATGATATTCAAATATTTTAGAAAAAATTTAATGATATGTTTTTATCTCCAATTTAATATGGAATTCATATATGTATCTAGTTTTTAAATATTGATAAATTGATCTTTCCTTAATGGTGTGATCCCTTGTATCTTGTACCAATGTTATAAATCAAACACTAACTCTAGTTACTGGAGTTAAGGATGCTATATTTTTTCATACATCTAACACCAATATGGATTCTTCTTATGTACCTGATCCCACTTCACTAAGTACTACATCAATGTTGTTTGATAAAGATTCTCTGATAAACACCTCCCTGACTACTTCAAATATCACTACTAGAAAATTGGGAAATAGCCACGGTCAAAAACTGTGTCTATATGGGTCAAAACTATGGCTATAAGCTATAACCATGGTTCTAGTTGATCATGGCACGTATGGAATGGTTATAGCCTGATTGCCACAGTTTTCCAAACCTTGGTTATAGCCTTATTTCCACGGTTTTCCAAACAGCGGCTATAGCCCCTATAGTTGTCCACAATGGAAGTTGGGTTATAGCCACGGTTGTCCACCATGGAAACAAGGTTATATACATGGTTTTCAACTACGAATATAGCCAAATTAAACCATGGCTATAGCCTAAAAATAATATGTGCCCAACCATATTCGATCTTTATACCTATACTATTTTCACTAGACACATTTCCACTACACCACAGATTCATTAGGGTATATATTTATATATATTGTTATA
Source organism: Viscum album (assembly GCA_963277665.1). Classification (NCBI taxonomy): domain Eukaryota; kingdom Viridiplantae; phylum Streptophyta; class Magnoliopsida; order Santalales; family Viscaceae; genus Viscum; species Viscum album. Next base: position 1,061,447,705 of record OY728125.1, read on the forward strand.
TATATTAATAAAAATGTGGTTATAGCATATAAACCATGGCTATAACCCTTTCTTCCATTTTTTCACGGGTTATTGTTTTCCCATGCAAGGGCGGGAGACCTATAGCCCTGATTTTGAGGAACTATGGCTATATAAAATAAAAAAATACTCTATATCCACGGTTCTACACAAATCTTGGCTATATCCTATGAAAAAAATACTATATAGCCATCGTTTTACCAAAACCATGGCTATTTCCCATGTAAAAAGACCATATGACCACGGTTTACCAAAAATGTGGCTATAGACCTTGGAAAAAGACCCTATATTCATGGTTTTATCCAAACCATGGCTATATCACTTCTAAAATGAACTTATATCCACAGTTTACCTAAAAAGTGGCTATAGATCTTGAAAAAAAACTATAGACACGGTTTAGTGAAACTATAGCTATAGACTTTTAAATTATACCCTATATCCATGGTTTTATGTAAAATCGTGGCTATAGAGTTGGTATAAAAACCAATATCCCCGATTTTGGAATTTGTGGTTATAGGTCCATGGATATAACCTAGTTTTATAATAGTGGATAATAAATGTTGTGGACATTGTTATTTTCCAGGAACCTATTATGACCCCTCCTAAGGGTTCTAAATTATTTGGATTTCAATATAGTACAAATGTGACACATGATCTCTTGTAAAATTATCTTGACTTAAGGAATATATTGTCTATTAGTTGTCAAGCTTCAAGAATATTGATTGGTTTGTTGTTTACGGACCAACTTCTAATATGAAGCAGACTTATAAGATATATTTTGATGCTTTTATTACAACACCTGCTACTAAACAAGGTTCATTGGTAGTGTCTAATATAGGGTTTGATGTTATGGATATTAATTTTGAGCCTATACTAGGAACAGTGTGAAATGAGTTGGGAGGTAACATCTTTTTTATTCTTGATGAACTCAGTTTATCGGAAAACCATGAATCGTTTTTGGAAGAAGCCAACAATTCTCATAAGAAAAAATACTTTATGTTCAAGGACCATGAATAATAATTATATACCTTTTAAACTCATGAAGCTATGGTCTATACATTAGTAGTGGACAGTATTGTTGTTTATGAGGTTGGTGTTATTTCAGTCAGTATCTAAAAGGATAATACTTCTCATGGATAGGACACATTAATTCTAATTATTCAAAATAAACTGAATACTACTTCTAATCAAGAGAATGATAATAGAAAAAAAAAATATCTACTAGGTCATTATTAGGCTTACACAAGAAATTTTTTATAGTTTAGGTATGGATTTAAATAATGTTTTACTTCCTCCCTAAAATTACCATTAGATTGTTTTTTTATTTTTTCAATGAAGTGTGTTAGTATGTATGTTGTTAATGAGGGATAAAGTAAGTATCCACCCATTAAATACAAGATGAAAGTATTTACCATATATTTGGGTAATGAAAGAAGAATGAAATTCTGCTTGGTGAATAGTCTATGATATTAGACAATTGATATAGATGGTCCTCATTGAAAATACATGCATTGAAAACTGTGAAAAGTGATGTTTACAATAGTTTAAAAGACTAAAGATTTGGTTGTTGTGCACATATTTGAGAGATGTTATTAATGTAATTAAAGTACCTATAATTGGTTAGTTTGAAGACTGAATATTTTTGAGAAACCATCCTTATGTAAACAAGCTTGAAGGTTTCTAAAAATAGATGAAAAAAATTACATTGATGAAGATTGAAAATAATTTGGTATATTGAGAAAGTGATGAGTCATGAGAATGCTCGTAGTTAAGTGTATATGCTCTAAATTACTTTTAATTTGAGTTAAATCACTTTATAATTATTATAGTAATCTCCAAATTCATTTAAAATTGATTTTGAATGGTTTAAGAATGGGATATGAAGATTCAATGTGCCTCTAGTCTCAATTGGAAAATTTTTGGAATTCTACCGATTTAGTAGGAATATTCTAATAAGGATCATTGAACCTCACAAAGAAGAATCACCCATAAACATGATCAGTCTATAAGGATAAAGTCCTATATAAACATGATCATCCATAAGCAATAAGTCCTATCAAATTAAGTAACCTAAGCATAGGAGTATTGTAAGGATCATCCAAGACTATAAGGATGATCCCATAAGGATGATCTCATAAGGATCATCCAAACCTATAATAATGATCACTTAAATATGAGTCTATGAGGATCATCCATATCCATAAGGAAGATTTGATCTCATGAGTTTGAATTCATAAGGATTAATTTTGTAAGGATCATCCATAGCTATAAGTATGATTATCACGTAAGGATAACTTTATCCTTATAGTTATTATAAACCATTAGAATGAAGATTATAATCTATAATTTATGTTATGAGGATAAAATCAAATTTGATGATGATTAATTTATTCTTTACAAGATCAAAAAATCTTTAATCCATGTTGTTCCATGATCTAATATTGTTCATAAAAATATTGTAAAAAGATTATATAAAGGGTAATCACTATTATATCTATCAATGAAATTAGAATGAGAATATTTGAAGGTCATCTTTTGTGATCAAAATGGATAATTAAATATGATAGTTCATGTTTGTAACTTCATTCATAAAAATATTAAAAATATAAATTATTATGCAAGTTGGTTGTATTTGAAAATATAAGAACAAATGAGAAGGAATTTATTAGAAATAAATTAAGACTAAAATTGATTCCTAGATTATTAAAATTAGAAATTAAATATAAAGATGCAAGATGAATTCTTGAGAATTGTACATAATATAGTGATATGTGATTAAATTTGAATAGAGGTAAAGGAGAGTGTGATGAGATTCTATTCAAGATTTTTTTTCTAAAATCTTTATCGGACTTTATGGAAGCTCTCTAGTACTAAAGATAATATGAGTTATGACACAACTGAATATGTTTTATATATTTTATACAGTTATGTAAAATGTTTTTTTATATATTTTTATGTGAATATGAGGAATAAAGGAAGAGTATTAAGGCATGATAAAATAATATGAAACATAATTTGTCCAAGAAAAATAAAGAGTAGGGAAAAGGAGATGGACACTCAAATCATTTAACAATAGACAGTCAGTGTGGAGACAAAAAGAAAAGAGATCGTGTGAACACTCCCATGTATAAGAAAAGTGATAAAACGGATAAAATGGATCATGGAACCTAATTTTAGAGTTTATTTTTATATATTCTAAAATATAATATATTATTATCAGTGGACAATGTTTAAAATGAAAAAATATAGAGAGTGGAAAATGTGTTCAAACCTATAGAAGAACTAGGATCCTATGTTATGTATGAGATATTGAAGAAGTCACAAAGAAGAAATTTTAGAATACAATACTATACTAAAGATTTATTATCTAATTATCAAAACTGAATGAATAATTTGATCTTTTAATGTCATTTTTGTAGAATTTTGATAATAAATAACAAACAAGAGACTAACTATGTCGAGATATTCTGATATTTTTGTCAAACCATTTATAGTTTGAGGGTCTTTTGGATTCATGAAGATCACATGAGCTTGATTTTTAGTTGAGAAATCTAGGTGGATAGATTGTGTGAAAAAAAAAATAAGTTAATCCACATTCGTAGAACCATTTTAAAGAATTTTCTTGAATAAATTATATCAATTAAAGAATTTTTTTTAGAATAAGAAGATAAATTATGAGGAAGCAGTGACATACCCATATTGAGAAGAGATCTACCTCTATATAGATTGAAATAATTACTTGTATATAAATGGTATGAAGCTGTAGAACCAATGTGATTCTAAATATGCAAGGAGATACTAGTTTAAATATTTGATTCCAATGGTAATATGGTTTTAAAAAGTATAATGAGATACTGGAAGTTTTATATATGGTGAGATATTATGTAGGTGTTCCATTATCTGACCCATTGTAATATGAGTTTAATTATAGTGAATAATATTTGATTGGGGTGAATAACCAATCACGATAAGGAGTAGGTTTCTTATGAATGGGCCAAGCCTTTTAAAAATAAAATTTTCAACTCTTTACTTTATGTTCTTCATTGTATGTGTTTGTTTCGTGTTGGGTAAGAGTTAAAATATATTCATTCATACCCTAACAGGTAACAAAGGTTGAAGTACGAAGGTGGTAAAAGTGTAAAAGTTAAATTAGAATTTGGTAAAAAAAAATAGTAACACCTAATTCACCCCCCCCCCCTCATGTGCATGCACTAAACTCTTAAGGTACTTACAATTTTTATTATATCATAGGTTCCCTCTAGTAGGATCTCACTTTCACAAGCCCTTATATTTTTATAAAAATATTATGAGGTGTATATTTGAGTATTTTGAAGTAAAGCCTCATATAAAAGAATCAATTTATATTCCTATTATTGTAGAATATAAATTCTCATCCAAGTCAGTGAACAATATGAATAGAAAATAGTCCATGGAGAAAATAAAAATCTCAAAGAGTCAATTGGAACAATCGTTACCTAATGGTATTCTAAATGGTGATTGTTTTGAAAAAAAATTTGAAATTTATTCCTTTGAGGAAGTAGGTTCATACCTTGAAGAGTATCCAGAGTATATTAATGATAAATCAGTTAGATATTTATTACACTCAAGTGAAGGTTTATCTTAAAAAAATTCCCCTATAATTTGTGACATATATTCTCGCATATATTAACGGTATATGAGATGAAATGTCATATCTTTAACAAAAAGTTGATTCCATGGAAGATGCATTGGCTAAACCGGTTGGAAAATCCAACATTATTTCAATAATAGTGAAAATAATTGGGAAATGGTTTCACTTTTCAATGAAAAAATTCCTACATTTGATGAATAATTTAAAATAGCTACTTATGAGAAGGCTGTTTTTGAAGAAGTTATTTGTACATTTGTGAAGCTTCGTAGAGCTTCTATACTTGTCAAAGTTTCACAGGTGTAAGTTAAAATTAAGAGGACAAATTAGTTGGATAGTTCTTCACAAGAAATTATTAAAATGTATGAGAATATAATAAAAAAAATTCATTGGGAAGGTTGGATTAGATCATTCGAGGATGATAATAACTCTCTCAACATGAGATGTTGTGAACTGAAAGTTGAACTGAAAAACCTAGAATCAGTCAAATTTGGAACTTCCAAAGCCATTGAGAATAATTTTATTTAAAATAAAGTTATAAATATGTGTTTTACCTCAAAATTAACTAACACTAGTAGAAAAATGAGCTTAAATCATCTAGAGAAGCATTCATCTTAAGCTAGTGGAAGATGGTATCCCACTACCTAGATAAAGTTGCATCTTCTAAATACATTTTAAAAAATAGTATAGGATAGAAGATGAATTCTCTTCAAATGAGGGTAACAAATAATTCTGAGAAATACACAAATGTTTCATGATTGGGTATAAATAAGTTTACGAAGATCAGTTCCCCAAACCAAGTCCAAAAGGACAGTTAATATATCTAATGACAACAATGTGGTAAATCTAGATAGACTGCATAAACTATAAAAATCATGAGGTTTTGTTAAAGATATTAGTGATACAAAAATTTCATATATATGACCATTGATTAATGTAACAATATACTAATATATAAAAGTTATGGAAGGCCTAATATTGTGAGTATAAGAGTTGAAGTAATTAAAAACCATCTGTTCAAAAACATTTTTCACAAAATACGAGAAATATTAAATATAAAAACAAATATGATTGTATTGATTATGTATGTGATTTTTTAAAAAAGTTTGGACACACATATGATGAATTTTGGTATCTACCAATTCATTATATCTCTCATGGTGATGAACTGATGTGACCACAATAGTAGAATAATCAAAAAAATTAATGTATGTATTTCTTAAAGAGTAAATAAGTGAACAAATTTGCTAAAAATTCTAATCACAAAAAGTATGTGATGAAGGCTGATAAATATTTCATGCCAGAGATAAGAAGTTACTTATATTGTGTTAGTAAAGTCCACATCATAGACAATTGAAAAATGGACATGAAGATCAATGTTCAATGGAGACATCCTAAACCAAAAAGGGGGTTAATAAAGGAAATGAATAATAAGATTGGTATGGTGGAAGATATATCTAATGAATAGGTTAATAAGTTTCCCAAAAATGGTAACCTAATTTTTGATTAAAGTGTATGTGTGAGTAGTATTAAGTTAGGTAGAATACCTACCAAGTGTATGACTTGGATACCTGACAAAATAGAACTGACAAAAGACAAAGTGAAAGAACCTGTTACTACCAATATTAAAAAGGATTATATAAAGATAAAATCCACATAAAAAATTAAAGCTATCCATGTTAAAATGAAATTATTAACAATATTTCCAGCCTAGTTATAATAGTCTAAGAAGTTAAAGAAATAATAAAATATTATAAGTGAATTTCTAGCTCAAGAAAAGAATGTTATTCCAGCTAATAATAAAGTAGAAAAAGAAAAAAAAACCCATAATACCTAAAAATTAACAGATTTATCAAATAAATAAGAATGAAATAATGAAGATATATAAACATTTTAGATCTATAAATAACAAGATTATAGGGTTTAGAAAGAAGTATCAACCTTGCTGATACAACTAAGGATTTTAATAAAACCAACGTTTTCCCAAATTGTATTAGTTATAAAAATTAGAAAATAGGATTAAAGGTTATAAATGAAAAGGAAATGGTGAATATTGTGATTTCATTAAAATATGTATGATTTCTCATCACAGATAATATTTCCATAGGAATTACAATGTATCCTTGCAAAAAATACCTGATTTATTTCAACTGGTATTAGAAATAAACTAATATCAGGATTACTTTGATTATATTTATTAAGTAATAATTAACAATGGTGATGAATTTAAATCATCCCTTGAGGGTATCTAAAAAATAAGGTAAAACTTTAATATATTGTATAGTTTCACATGAATCAGGAAATCTGGACATCCCCAATAGAGAACTAAAGCTTAATATATTATGATCACATTCCCATTTTTATACTTTTTTATAATAAATTTGGTTATAAAGGGGAATGGCGCTTAAGATTATGGGAAAATCATATTTCCAATTTAATATTTTTGATGTATTTTTTCAATTGGATTGATGGTTTATAAACATTATTGAAAATCTATTAGACAAACCCAAAGAAATTAATTTCAATTGGTGCCACTTTGAGGAATGAATATTGGAATATTTGATTCTTTGGTAAAATCATATTTTTTTTATACACCAAGTTGTCCCATATAGATATAGAGTTTACCTAACTTTGGATCATTTACAAGAAAATTTTGGTTCAACCATTCTATTGTATAATTAGTTGAGTACAATGGAAGTAGAAGAAAAAATAGGGATAATATGGTTCTTAAGATTAGTAAGGGGGATAAATTTACCCTTAAAATACTTTCCCTTGAATTTATGGTATAAACAAGTGGGAGAGAAAATAATTTTACTCCCTTGTTTTTATTTTTATTAACGGGGAGAGGAAAAGTGAACTACTAGTAGAATATGCACATACATATCATGTATTTATATGTTTGAATTATTGACACAAATCCAAAGGGGGATTGAAGTTCCCATTGGATTTTGTTGGATTTTTTTCAATGATTCATCAAAATATGTATGTTTTAAATTATTATAAAGTAATGAGTGATGAAGTAATTATCCACCAATTGAAGAAAATATGAATTTTTTGCCCATGAATTTTGGTAATGAAAGAATAAGGAAAGGTTTCTTGGTGAGAATCCCATGACATCAGAATATTGATAGATATGGTCGCCATTGAAAAGATAAGTTAAAAAAATGTGAAAATTGTTATCTAATATAGTTAGAAGAGTGAATAGATGGATTATATAAATATATTTTATATTTGTTATTATTGGATTTAAAGGTTAGCTGATTGAAGATTTTGAAGACCCGAGGTGTTATAGAAACCATTCTTGGAATATCTCAGTGTTTCTTTTAGGAATGATCACTCTATTGTTTTTTTTAATCCTTTTATTTCAAAACTCTAGCTTTTTATATTTATTTTTTGTCTCTTTTGGGGTTCAGGGAAGCAGATAAAGATTTTGTAGAAGGTGTTGGCTTGAACCTGGATTGATTGAAGTTGAAAGTGATCTATCAGATGTCCAGTGAAAGCCATTGGCTAGCTGGTGGACTTGGTATTGGATATAGCACTTCTACTGTAGCCACCATGAAATGGGTGGGTCTCCACCAGCTAGTCATTAGATGACCACTGATTATCCAATTACACTTATGGGGTTTGGAAAAGTAGGGGTAATATCATAATATTTCACTAAAACCCTGTTTTATATCTTCTTCATCCTCCATTAACCTAAAATCAACCTATTTGAACATAGAGGCTCTCCTTGTAGGATTTTAACCCTCCCCACTTTAATCCTTCATGGATATAAGTATGAATCAAAGTTGTGATCATATTCTAGTGATTATACCTCTGATTTGGTCTTAGGTATTCTTATTATTTATATTCCTCTTATTTATTTCTATGGATCATCCATGAATATCATAGAAATTAATTGGATATAGTTTTCTAATTGTGAATTTTGAATCTAGATCTCTTCCTCTTGATTATTCAAGCCTTCTCTCCCTCTAGTTTCTAGATCCCTTATGATAGTTGAATTCTATGTGTTTCAAGGTAGGTGATTTCAAGAAATGGATTTATTCTATAATAATTTATTTTTTTATCCTTTAAATTGTTTCTTAAAATGGTTATAAAAATTTATTTACATATTTCTCTTAAAATTTGATTTTAAATGGTTTTAAAATCATGATTTTTGAAATACTATTGTTTTATAAAATTGTTTGTGAAATGGATTTTCCCCTTTAGTTTTATTGATGGAAATAGTCTAGAATAATATTTTATATAGTATCATAGGTTTTTCTGTTACATACATGTGAAATTAACATTAAAATTTTTTAATATGGTAAGCCCAACTATGATCATTAATGAGGCTGGGAGTTGTCCTAGAGGATAAACTCTTACCCCCTAGTCTTATTTTTATAGGTTAATTTGGACACTAGGTGGACTAATATGTGGTAGGGATCCAGTCTCTGGAGTGAACAACTACCCCCTAGGCTTGTTGTTCTATGGTAATGTGTGCACTAGGTGTTCTACTTATCACAGATATTGTGCAATGATTCTCACTAACCTGGACCTAATGTCTCCCCAAGGATGAGTATTCATTGTTATTATGTTTTGAAGATGATATTGATATGTTTATGTAAATTCTTTGAAAATCGTATTTTTTTAATGTTTGACGTGTTTTAAAAAGGTTTTTTCCATGTTTTATACTAAATTTTGTAAAAAAATATCTCTTGTTTTGACCTTATTTAATATAGCATAATTAGTTTATTTTATAAATATTATTTAATAAATACTTGGTTGGATCCTACTGGGACTATTTCCTATCATATTTATACAACTTTGGGTGTATGCAGATCTTCTTTTGTTTGGCATAGTAAAATGAAAGGCATTGTAGGGTGATGGAAGTTTTATTCATTAAAAGGGTGTGTGAGTTTGGTGGTGACTATTGTCATATGGAATTGGTGTTTTTCATACTTTTATACTTTGGTTTTGTTTTTGGTTTTGGAATATCTATTTTTGAACTTTTTTAAATATTATATTACATGTTTATTTTGGAATATTGACATTCTCTTTATTAATTTTAGAATATTTTATGTTGTTTTTTTGAAAAACCATTCCAAAAGGTAGTTTTTGTTTCTCGGGTAGTTATTGTCAGCCCATGGGGATCTAGAGACCCTTCGGGCCATATAAGAACTAGATCAAGTTTTGGTTAGTTGGTAATCTTGGTCAATTCATGACAATACTGGTGTTAATTATATTAAAGGTTACTTAAAATCAATAAATAAAATCACTTAGATGAAGGCTAAAATAAATATGGTATATTGAGTCCTGGAAGGGTTATGAGAATACTCAAATATGAGTGTATATTCTATAAGAGACATTGAATTTGAGTTGAATCACTTTGGAATTATTATAATAATCTCTAAATTAATTATAATATTATTTTGAATGGTTTTATAAGGGCTTAAAATATTTAATATGCCTTTGGTCTCAATTGAAATAAATATATAATTCTATAGGTTAAGTCCATAGGTTCCCATAAGGATCATTGGACCTTGTAAGGATGAAGCATACATAGACATGATTAGTTTGTAAGTATTAAGGCTCACATAATCATGATCTCTCATAATCATAAAGTTCCATAATCATGGAGTCACGTAATCAGATGAGTTCTATAAGGATCATACAAACCTATAAGGATGTTTCTATAAGGATGGTCCCATACAAATCATCCAAACCTATAATAAAAATCCCATAAGGATAATCCCTTAAGTATCATCCAAATACTTAAGTGTGAGATTGTCTCATAAGGATAAATCCATAAAGATGAGTTTTGTAAGGATCATCAATATCCTTAAGTATGATCATCACATAAGCATCATTTTATCATTATGGGACATCTAAAAATCATAATAAAGAGGAGTTTCCAGAATTTATGTTTTGAGGAGAAAATAAAATTTTATAATGCTTAATTTTTAATTTAAATATCAATATTTCATGAACCCATATTGCACCATGATCCAATATTGGTCTGAGAAATATCAAAGGAATATGGTATGGAGGGGGATCATTATTCTATCTATTCATGAATTTTAAATGACAATATTTTAATGTAATTATTTGAGAACAAAATGGATGATGAAATATGATGGTCCCTATAATTAAATTCAGTGTTCAAAATATCACATAGATTAATTATGATTCATATTGGTTATTTGAGAATACACAAGAACAAAGTGTGAATAATTTATGACAAACAAATTAAGTTTGAGATTGGCTGCAAATTTATTAAATATAAAACTTAAATCTAAAGATTTATGCAGAATTCATGAGTGTTATACATATCACAGTAAGATATGATTTAAGATTAATGGAGATAAGGTAAAGTGTTCTAAGCTATTACTCTAGATTTATATATTTAAGCCTCAAATCTATATAAGACTTTATGGATTCTCTCAAGTAGTGAATAAAAAATTATTTGTGCCACAAATAAATATATTTTATGTATTTTATATAGATGTTGAAAATGTATTTTCATGGATTTTTATGGGAAGGTGTTTAAGAAAGAAATATTATTGAGTAATGCAGGAGGAATATTGAATATCTATTGGTTGGGAAAAATGAAGAAGACAGAAAAAAAAAACGAACTTGTGTCATTTAACAAGAGATTTCCTTTGAGGATGCAAAAAGAATAGAGCACTTGGGAGAAATCACATGTATAATAAAAATTAGAAAAATGAGAAATGAGAATGTGAAACAAAATTTTAGAAGAAATTTTTCTATATTTTTAATATATAAAATATTATTTTTTTGACCTTCTTATGAAAGAAAGAAAGATGAAGAGAGGTATCTTTGTTTGAAACTATTGAAGAAATAAAATTTTATGTTGTTTGTGTGATATTGAAGAACACTCAAAGAAAAAGAAAATTTAAAATTTGATACTATATGGAAGTTTTTTCATCTATGTATCAAATATGAATGAATAATTGGATCCTATGACATGTCTTGTTAAATAATTTTGAGAATAATAAACAAAAGTGTTACTAAATTTTCTAATATTTTTTTATCTCTATTTTGATCCTTTAAAAGTTTTAGGAGATGATGGATTCATAATGAAAAAAAAATCTCTAGTATGAGTTGAGAAATCTAGGCGATCAGATTCTATGAATGTTCTATAAATTTTTTATGCATTCAGAGACCGAGTTTCATGTATTTTTCTTGAATAACTACTAGAATTCAAAATATCTATAATGATAAGAAGGGGATATATCATAATGATACATTGGAATACCTATACTGAATAAAGATTTAATTTAGAAGGGGGTGAAAGAATCACATATATATACATGGAGTGATTTTTTAAAACTAGTGTGAATATGGGTATCCAGGGAAATCATGGAGTGAGCCTAGGATTCCAATGGGAATCTGGTTGTGGAAATTCCAATTAGATGCTATCAATTGTATATATAGTGGTATGTTATATAGGTGTGAAATGAACCAACCCATTTTAATCTAATATTGATTTTATTATAGAATCTATAATTTGGGAGAATATCCAACAACAAAAAGGAGTAGTTTTTCTATTATGGTGCTGAAAATTATAAACAAAAATATAGTGTTTTCCCTTTAATTTATTTTATAAATTACATGTGATTTTTTCATATTGGGTAAGAGCTAAAATATATTTCTTTATGACCTAATAGGAAACATAGGTTCAAGTACCAAGGGTTAAAAGTGTAAAGGATAAATTGGAATTTGAGAAAAAAATAGGAAATGTCATATTAACCTCCTCTCAGGTGTCTACCCTCAATCCTTTGGGGAATTTCAATGTTAGAGTTGAGCTAAGAACACTAAGAATACAAATAAAGGAAAATATAGAGGTAGGGATAACTTATATAAAGTATTCCTTGATGAGGACTAGTCTGATTATTCATCTCGGGATATTACTATAGGCCTTCGTGCCTCTAAGGACCTTATAAAAAGGTTCATGATAAAAAAAATTGCTCAACTCCTATAATATTTTAGGGTGATAAAAACCCCTAAAAATGTTCAAATCCTAGAGGAGAGGTTGTTACCTCTATATTAGAGTCACTTCTCAAAGAGAATAATCTATTATTCATGGATGAAGATCATATTTTCTTCTTTTCATCTCTTTTTTTTATTTTTTTGTGGTATTGGGCCACTTGTAATGAATTTTTAACCCCCTTCACTTTATGTGTGAGTGTTTTTAACAAATTTTCTTAGGTTCATGGTTTTGGGTTTCTAAAAATGTGGTTTGTACTATTTCAATATATTATTATACATTTAAATTAATGAAAAAAGTAAAATTTCATATTACTTATATATTATTATTATTATTATCATATGTATATAATATGAATTTACTTATTATTGTTATTATTATTTATAAAAATTTAAAAAAGGTAGGGTTTATAAGCCCCTAAAAATATAAGCTATTAGAAGGGATTATAAACCATTGATAATTTCTTATATTAGTGATGGTTTATAACCCCCTATATTTTTTATAAATGATTATATATTTATAGTAGTTTATCTAAAACCCACTGGTAAATATTTATTTTGTGGTAGTTTTAGTAGAAACGTCACTAAATTACCCGAAAAAATAATTTAGAGGGGGTTGTGTACAATCCCATTTAAAAATATTTCTGTTAATATATAGAATTTTTATATTGGGTGGGAATATTTTAGTTATTGGTGTTTATTTTAAGGATTAATGTTTAGACCTTATTGGTTATGATTATGTTTTTAGTTATGTATTGTATTTTTTTATTTTTAGGATTAGTTTCACCTATGGGTGGTTTCATTTGTGTGGGTGTGTGTGTGTTTGTGTGTGTTTGGGGTGGGTTGAGTTTCAAGTCATGGACACTTCTACATGCATATTCATTTATCACACTCACTAAGGGGAGTTGAGGGAACTAGAGAAATCATGTTATGCAGTTGTAATCACTCTTTTAATGTCTATATAGTATGGTATCTAGTGTATATAGGTAGACTTTTCTTGGTGTATGGGTATAGAAAATGACTCCTAAAAAGATTTTATGGCTCATGGACAGTGATTCCATGGTTCTCAATAATCGATAAAAGGTTTTCAATGTGGTTTAGAGGCTATGTTTTTTACTGGAGTTGTTTATCTCTCAAGTATTGTGGTTTCTTTAATAAAGATGGAGGTGATTCCTCTTTTATTAGAAAAAAGAAAAGTATCAAGGGGGCAAGGAAGGTAACTAACTACCACATAAATTCCCAAAGCAACTTAGTTAGATACCTGAATTTTTTTTCCGCCACTCAGTCATCCTATTTTATTCCTCTCAAAATGCATTCCATTCAACTCTTCTGGTTCCAAACCCCTGGCCTCTACCTCTCAAGAAACCTCAACCTGCAGAAAGTGAATTCAACCTTTAAATAACCATTTCAGCATCAGTGATGTCAAAGTCAGAGCTATCAACATTATTCTTTATTTATTTTTTTATTTTCACTATATTATCGATTTCATTTAAGTTTTTATGAATTTCATATATAATATTGTTCATTTATTTTATATTGTATGTTAAGTTCATGGTATTTAGTGACAACCCATGTGTAGTTAAATTAAGACATGTTTAGTATGTTTGATATATAAAGAGTTAAGGTAGATGTTTAGTAGGATTATATCATAGTTCCTTATTTTCTTACTTGAGGGAATACTCTCCAAAATGTTTAATTAAATACCTTTGTTCTAGTAGTCATACCTTATTACAAATGAAGGTGTGCTTGGGTTCCATAACAATCTAAATAGAGATGGAGTATATCATAGGTAAAGTTTTAACACTTTAGATGTTACTTATCAAATATCCAAATACATTTCTAAATTATCTATGAATCTTTTTTTTTTGAAATATTGTTACAAGTCATAAATAAATATGGACATGTTAAGATAAGATTATATGTAAGATTATATGACGACTATATTCAGGAAGTACATCATGGAACTAGTTATTACCAATATGATATACATCTAATCATTGTAGGTTTTTTATATGTGTAAAATTTTATATATTTTTTTTGTATTTAAAATATATGGATTGTAATTCACTATTATTTTTTATGGTTAGATACATCCACACTATTTTCATCAAAAATGAAAAATACATTAATTTATAGATTTATAGATCTACATTTTCTTAATGAAAGTACTTAATATAAAATATAATGAAAAAATGAATATGTATTCAAAATATTTTCAAGAAAAAATACATATTGTATGATGTTTATATATCATGAGAGGTATGAAAACATAGTTTATACAAAACATTTTTTAATCTTAATTGTTTTGATATTTAATTATTTATTTCAAGGTTCGTTGAATTTTTCATATAATTTTCCCACAAGAAAAATATTATTTATAGGTTATACTTTTTATGAGGTCTCATATCTGATCAAATTAAGGATCTATTAGATTAGTTTGAATTATTATTTTATTATTTTAACAGATTTTATAAATTTTTAATAAATTTTTTTATTTTACATGAAACTTAAAAGATCACAGAGAAAAATTCAATGAAATCAACAATCAAACAATAATAAATGGATATTTAAATAACAACATGAGTTCATTTTTATAAAAACTTTTTTAGCTAATTCTTCACTTAAAATATGAACATTATTTTTTTAAAATTTTAGTTTATTTATCATGGTGGGAATATAAAGTGTGATTATTATATTTTATGATTTATGTTTAAGATGATCACAACTATAATCATCACATGTTTCTAAAATTTTCCCTTTTCAAATACATTTCATTTTACATTATATCAATTTAATAAAGATGTTGATTATTTTTTCCATTATTTTCCCCCACTTGGAACCCCTCTTAGGCCTATAGTAAAGATGAGTGTGACCCTTGAAACATGGATCCAATTGTTCATGTGTCATTGACTATCACTAAGGGTATAAAACATATAATTGAGATGCGTTACTAGTTAAAGTTGGTTCTTTATAACTAACTATTTTTTTTCTTTTGATTACCTTTATATTCATAGTCTTTAATATTTATAAAAATCATATCACATGATGTGTATTCTTCTATATTGATTTAATGTGATAATTTCCTTATAGTATTTGTCACCTAGAAAGGTCATAGTAGTTCCCCACTATGATTATAATCTTGAAGTTCTATGATGATATTCTTTAATATATATTTAAAAATGGTATGAAATCATCTCACTAGACACATGTGATATAGGCTATAATGGTTAGGATTATCCTAGTAAATTAAGGATTTTTCTCATGAATTATAACCCTAGTAATCTCTAAGAGATGATTTTATGAGAATAAACACTCCCATGTGAATTATATATGTGATATGTATCATTGGATATTCCTATCCGTAAACTTCTGAATTATTCCTTAGACTTGAGATTATTTTTAATGTATTTCATGCATTGTAGACATAGATGTATTTATGAAAACTATAAGGATATATTCTTGTGGTGAGGTAGGATATTTTGGGTGTTGTATAAGTGATATAAAATTAACCAATAAGTCAGGAAAAAAATTCCCTTTCAAGTTAATGGATGTAAATATCTCGGGTCCTTTGATTGGAATGAAACTTTCAGATTAATTTAATGTCCATAGTGGTTTTATTAATGAGTTTATTTTAGGAAAGTCAAAAAATGATATAAAAAGCATGTGGGTAGATGACACTAGTGATGTAAACTAATTATTTAGATATTTAAAAAAGAAATTATATTATATAGTGAAAATTTATAGAATTTTATTGTCATTGTGATAGTAATAACATTCTCTATGGGTGTTATAATATATTTCTAGATTCTGATCTTGAACATTATGATATTTAGAATAATTCCACTAAAAAAGCCAATAGGGTCACACACTAAGTGTGTCTAGAACCTCAATTAAATTATATAATAAGTTAATATTAGAATAAATATTATTCACAAGTTACAAGGAATAATAATTATTCATATTATGTTAATTGCATGAATATTTATTGAATTCCTAATACAATGATATTATTTATTTAAATAAGTAGTCATTAGTCAAATTTTGATAAATGTTGAAGAGGATTGATGGACCGAGTTAAGGGTCTCATGGGGATTATATATTTAATATCATTTAAATAAATATTTTTTCAATAGTTTAAGAAATTAAATTAATGGTATTCATGAGTTACGTGCACATCGAAAAAATAACAAAAATATTCTTATTATTATTAAAAATAGGGTTATATAAGAATTATGAGATTTGATAAAGTATTATGGGTAATTAACAATTCTATAACCTACCTATATAAACTTGGTTATATCATTTCTAAGGGTAGATATTATTGTGCATGATAAATCCCCCCGAAATATTTTTCTCAAACCTAGATAGAATATTTTCCCTAGAATTATCTTAAGAACCAAGTACATCACCCCTCCTCCTCCCTCTCAAGAACATAATATAACTTTATGGAATCCTTCAAGATCAAAATTCATTCTTATTTCATTCAAATGGAATGATACAAGGGGATCGATCTTCGATGCTAGTATGATAATATATATCTGTGAAATTCTAAGTTTCGTGGAACATGTGTGGATTATCATTAGAGTGATTTTAACCTTGAAATATTCAACGCAATGATGGTACAATGAGAGTGGTCCACCGATTCAATAATGAAGAAAGAATTCTAGGATAAGAGGTAATTATTATTATTTTATTAATTATAAACTATATGTGAAAGATCTTATCCCATAGATTTTGTGGTTTCTATTTATTAATTTCTAAGGATAAATCTAGAGAAACCAATGAAATTCCATTCTCGTTCATGGGCCCAACTGCTTTCACTGCACCCCAGAACCTTCAAGTGGAATCAAAGTGTTCACACATTAATTTATAATTATTTATTAATCATTTATCTACATACACATTTTATACTAGTTTTTGATTTCTAATTTATTTATTCTTTAATCCAAAAGTCAAGATATCATGTTTTTTCACTTTCATATGACCAAGAATAGGTCCAAAAACATATGAAAAATGCTAAAATATCCCATCCAGAGGTACTGGATATTATTTATAGATAACATAGAACTATATGGTGTGTAAGTATAATGAAAATGTTATGTACCCAAACTCATCACACCAAAATGAGTCACAAAAAACATGGCACGTCATGTTAAAAAGCATACATGGATTCATTACACGTCGTGTGTTGAATAGGCTAGATGGAATGAGGCTTAAAAATTACATAATTTATATCTAGCATACACATCTTGTGACACACATAGTTTCACCCTAAGGGAAACATTGAAGTCACGTGATCAACAGATGCAGCGTGTATTAATTACTTGTCATGTGTTAACCACCAATTGATCAACATAGAAAAATTATCATTATACATCGTGTAGCTAGTATACACACAATGTAACGCATAAATTTTTATACATATTACACATCGAGTACCTATGTATGTATCGTAGATGTCTACAGAACAAATTACATAATGTGTAGCAGGTTGTACATTCCATGTAATTCGTGCCCGCTTATGTAGAGTACATGTTGAGCCAAGCTGTACACTGTGTAAATTAATTACATTAAATTGAAAATTAATTTCAACATTAAACTAAACTACACATAATGTACCTAGCATACATGCCATGCAAATGGATTTTATATAAAATTAAATGACTAATTAATGTTTTCATTAATTTCTAAAATACATGTCGTATATGGTGGGTATACACACTATATACTTCATGGTAATTAATAGTGATAAATTCTTCATATATAAATATGTGGAGTGTGTCATAAATTTCGATATTCCTATCCTAATTGACTCAAGGATCAATACATCATGTAATATCATGACATTTAATGTATGTTTCATGCCATGTGAGTCAACTATACATGACCAAGACCATACAGAGTGTGTTGTGTAGTACATATGGGTATACACCATGTTTATTTTGGTACACAATGTGTACTTAATTAATTTTATATTAAATTAATTTATTTAAAATTATAGTGGATGATAATATCAAATACTTTTTGGATGTATAATTAAGATAAATGAATTAATTAATAAATAAAACATTTAATTTTATTATTTTATTATTTTATCATAATAAATAATGGATTGAAATAAATTTTATTTAGTTTATTTAAACTTTTATTTGTTTCATGTGTATATAATTGAAATATTGAATGGACTATGTGAGTGTTGGTTTTATGTTAATTTAATTATTATTTCACATGTTTTTATAATAATAATAATTATTTAATTAAAATGATGATCTCTATATCATCCCCTTCTCTTATTGTTTATGGTCCTAAATGTCCACATTTTTCTTTTTATGTAACCCCATACACATGGTTACACCTATATGTGAGTAAAACATATGTAAAGGATGGATCTCCTAAGCAAGTGGATGTGGTTTAATTTTTTATCTAACATAAAACCATCCAAAGAGATACAATAGCGAATAGGTGAAATTTTATAAGTCAAACAAATCAAGGTTCAAGAGTTATTCCCTAGGGTTCAATGGTTAGTTTACCATATACTCGATAAACTGAATATTAGAAAATTCCCATGATAATGAAACATATATTTATTTTATTTATATCTAATTAATTTTTAATTATTTAGGTTTGTAGGATACTTCATTATAATCACATAAAATAAATTAATTAATAAACATGAAAAATGAAATAAAATAAATATATTATGTGTAAATTATTTTATCAAGGCATAGTTAATCACTTATATGAAATCCAAATAATATTATCTAGCTTGTAAATATAAAAAAAAAATAATATTTACAAATGAAGAGAAAATACCTCAAAGAAAATATTAATCTATCTATCAGCTTCCATTACTTAATTTAGGATGAAACCATATATAAAATTGTTGGTCTGGATCTTGTTAGGAAACTTCCATTTATCATAGAGTTGTAATGACTATTTTGGGTTGACTTAACTAAGATGAAACTAATAGAAGTATCCCTTGATAGAATTAGTGTAAATTTGAGTCATGTGTTGAGAAAATCCAAATTCTATATTTTATAGATGATGATTCCACTCTAAACATCAAGGGGCTATGAGATTATATATTTTCAAAGATCTACCAACCTAAATACCTTCAAATAATTGACCAGAACCTTGTATGGGTTATGAGAATAAAAGTATGGATACTTTATACTAGAATATACATAATATAGGATATTATGAAGGTGCACCCATAAGGGACTCCTCCAGGCTTGGTTCTCCCCCTGTCGTCGTCTCTCTTCCCATCCGGGGACGACGGCGGCTCCTTTATCAGTATCTCTATAGGCTTGTTCATGGCTTGCAGATCCCCATTCGTGGAGGCGCCTTGTGGTCTCAATCCTCAGCGATTCTCATTTTCGGCTTGTTATCTCACCCTAGCTGTCGATATGGATAGGGTTTCTCTTGGTGGCAGCACTGTGTCCAGGTCGGGTCCCCTTCTTCTATGGACATAGGGGTGGCGCCTCGTTTCAATTTCTCCATTGGGTGCTGTGGGAGGTGTATTGCAGTCTCCGGGTGCTATGAATCTGGAGGCGACGACGGGATAGCAGCCCGTGGCGAGATCTACTTCCTGTGTGGTCCGGTGATAGTTTTGTTTTGTGGTTTTTGTTTGATTTTGTTTTTTTGAGTCTGGATGTGTTTTGGATTTAGTTGTTGTCTCCGGGTGTCCCTGGCTTCGGTGATTAGGGTTTCATTTTGGTGTTCGGTTGGTGTTTCTCTGGTCGATGGAGGTGAAGGTGGTGGGCGATATCATTGTGGATTCTGTTCCGATGATCGGTGATGGATTCTTGGTGAACGGGATGAGGTGCAGCGAACTGTGATATGGCTTCACAGTGGAGGACCAAGTTGATTGCAGCGAGTGTTTCACAGTGTTGGGAAATCATGGAATTATTTTTAGGTTGGTTGAATTTTTGGATCCGTGGAATGGTTGGGCAGTGTGTTTTGTGGAGGTTTATTTCATGATCTTTGGGTCATTGCATCTGGTTCTCCTCAAGGGACGACTCCAGAAGAGGTTCAGAGCATTGGGCTTTCACAAATCATGGCTATCTAGAATTGGATGATTTAGAGGGTATGGCGTTTTTCATCGGTGTCGTTCCCGTGCATTTATGCACGAGACTGCTATCCAAATAGCGATGTGAAGTTGGAATCTCGTCTTAATGATTTTGATGCTGGGGAGGGGGGTCTTCTTTGTTTTTGAATCAGATTGCATTTGATCTTTGGACATTGAACTGGGGGGCTTGATTGTCTTTTTATGTCTTTGAAGTCGTTTGGGTTCCCCCTTACCCCTTAAAAAGGGGGTTTATCTTTATAATAAAAAAAATTAATTTTCAGTCATGGGATATTATAAACCTAATAGTGAGGGATTTTGGGATTGGATAAAATAAGAGATTAAAAATATAAAATTTTTTACGTCACGTTTTGATTATCAAGATAAAGTAAAAAAACATACTTTTATTATTTTTTAAGAAAATGAAAAGTCACATGATTTTGAAATTATCACAGCATTTAATTTTATATAAATATAATCTATTTACTATAAGTAGCTTCCAAGAGTGGTACAAACATATTCACGTTGTATTACACCAGGAATAGAATTCTTGCATACTAGAGTCCCATAATCCTAAGAAACCTAATAATTATGTGAGTGAGGAATAGCTCTATATCAACCTAAGATACCTTGATGATATAGTAGATATCAAATATCTGATGATATCATCCTTGTCTAGTGAGATCTAAAATATACAAGAAAACATGGATGCATACTTGATCTCATATCACCTCCGTGATATTTATTAAGAGAATTGTATACAAGAGCTGTATGAGATCTACAAGGAACTCTTCACATGAAAACTTAAATAAGGTTCATTAGCAAGACCTCATATAATCAACATGATTAGAAGTATTGAGTGTTTATAAATATTGGGTTTTAATATACCAGATTAGTTTTTCACTGATCTCATACTTTCCTCACCCCCTTATAGCTTCTTTAGATTTATTATAAATTATAATATAAACAACATTGAAAATTTTCTCTTGGGTTACCATTCCATGATTCACCAAGCTAACACAGACATGTGGTATGGAAAACCTGGAGTCATTATGGTGAACAAAAGGAAGGGAAAGGTAAAGGGCCCTAAGAGTCATTACAATTATAATTATTTTACACACAACCCAGCCAATAAGTAAAAGATTCATAAGTAAGAAAAAGAACCAGAAGAAATATGTTTTTTCATGTGAAAAGATGGGCCACTGAAATAGGAACTGAATTATAACGGATAAGCAAGGGAAATCTTTAGGTGAGTTTTTTTATAAAATGTAACTTATCCATATCTACCATTTGGGTATTGGATATAGGTTTTGGTTCTCAAATTTTCATCCAAATACAGGAACCAAATAGATTTAGGAAGGTTTTAAATAGTAAGGTATATCATTAAACATCTAAGGAAGAAAAATTGGTTTAACTGGCTATAGGATACTACCACATTAATTTTTAGATAGGGGTGATTTTAGTTTTTAATAATTGTTATTACATGCC
This sequence comes from Viscum album, assembly GCA_963277665.1. Taxonomy (NCBI): domain Eukaryota; kingdom Viridiplantae; phylum Streptophyta; class Magnoliopsida; order Santalales; family Viscaceae; genus Viscum; species Viscum album. The sequence goes on from OY728125.1 coordinate 1,061,469,892, forward strand.
TAGTGTAACCAAAAATAGTGTATCTATGTAGAGTTTATACATTGATGGATTTTTATACAAATTTTGAAATAAAAGAAGTTAATTTTATAGAGATGATATTTTTTATAGTATTACACACATTAATAATGGTCTTTATATAATATAATATGAAAACCAAGTGATGGAAATTTATAATAAATATAATTCATGTGACTCATTTCACACCCAGTTGTGGAATCACCAAATTATTCATGTAAATTATAATTTCTTGACAAAAATATTTCAAGATGGTTATTTAGATTCTTCTAAAGTAAAACTATTTGATAGATGTCACACTGTTTTTAAAGAAAAATGGCCAAACTAACATTTGGTGGAAGGGTGAAAAGGCCACATACCTTCTTAGATTGGTTCATACTAATGTGTGTCGAATCTTTCCAACTAAAGCTAGAGGTGGTTCATTACTTTTACTAATTACTTGAGTAGATATGGATATGTCTACCTGGTGAGGTATAATTCTGAATCCTTTGATAAATTTAAAGAGTTCAAGAATGAAGTAGATAATTACCTTGTTATGAAGACGAATAAGAATAAATCATATTAAGGTGGAGAATATATAAACCAAGAGTTCATTGACTATCTTAAGGATTTTGGGATTCTATCTCAAATCACTCCTCCTTATAACCCACAATGGAATGGTGTTAGTGAAAAGAGGAACCAAAACAATTTATACATGGTGTGTTTGATGATGAGTTATGTAGATAGTCTATTATCCTTTTGAGTATATTCATTATAAACTGCATCACACAAATTAAACCAAGTTTTAAAGAGAGTGGAAAATCAAATTCCATATGATTAAATGTCTATAAATTAGTTTTTGTTGTCAAATTTTCATGCTTGGGGATGGAAGTTTTTTGTCAAAGTCACTTATAGAAATAAAATAGAACTTTGGGGAATGAAGTGTATCTTTATATAAAATCCTAAGGAAAATGGGATATTACCTATACAATCACTCATACAATAAGGTAATAGTGGAAAAAAGGCCATATTCCTTGAGAGGGAGCGCATCTCCAAAAATGATAGTAAGAGAAATATTGAATTGGATGAAGTTGATGCTCAAGATACACTAGAGTTGGCACATAAACATGTTCCAGAAGACCCCATGGAAGAGATTGTTCCAAAGACACAAGTATTTCATAGGAGCACTGGAGAAGTTAGAGAACTAGAAATATGAAATTTTCTAGTCACTAAAGATGGTGACTCATTATTAGTTGATAATGATGAACCTCTATCATACATGGAATCAATAAGAATATTATAAGTTGAAATATGTAAAGAATACATGAATTTTGAAATGGATTACATGTATCAAAACTATGTTTTGGTTTGGGATGATCCACTAATAAATGTAAATCATATTGGGTGTAAATGGGTATTTAAGAAGAAAATAGACATATAAGGTATATTTAGTAACTATAAGGTATGGATAGTGAAATTGTTTTTAAAAATGTCGAGGTATAGACTATGATGAAACCTTTTCACCAATTTCCATGCTGAAATCCATTATAAATTTTCTTTCCATAACATATTTCCATGATTATGATATATTTCATATGGATATCAAAACGGATTTCTTTAATGTAAACCACATGGAATATGTATATAAGGTATAAATATAAGGGTTTTCAAATCCAATATATTATAAAAAGTAATTAAAGTTGTATAGATACATTTATTAATTGAATCAAGCATCCAGATCGTGGAACATTTTCTTTGATGAATCCATAAGATAGTTTGGTTCCATATATAATGAATCTGAGCCCTATTTCAATGATAGGTTTAGTGGGAGTGTGGTAATTTTATGTGAAGTATATATTGGTGACATATTACTAATTGGAATAATTTAATAGACATATGGTCAGTTAAGATATGGTTGAACACATGCTTCTATATGAAGGATTTAGGAAAAGCAGCCTATATTTTAGGGATCAAGATCAAACATGATAGTTTCAAGAGGCTTATTGAACTAAGTCAGGGTATATATATTGAAAATATAATAAACATATTTATTATGGAACAATCCAAAATGGGATCATTGTCTATGTCACATGGAATAAATCTCTCTAATAAAATATGTTCTCAAACATAAGTGGAGAGATAGAGGATGACTAGGATTACTAATACATAATTTATAGGATCGGTCATGTATGTCATGCTATATACTAGGAATTATGTTTCTCACTCCTTAATCATAGTAATAATATATCAAGTAGATTTAACTGACCACTATTGGATGGAATTCAAGACTATCCTAAATTATATGAGGTGTACTAAGGATATGTTCCAGGTTTAAGGAGGAGATGAAAAGTTAAACATTTAGGGACATAGAAATTTTAGTTTCTAGACAGACAAAGATGATCTGAAATCACATTAAAGATATTCATTTCCCCTCAATAGAGGATTTGTGAGTTGAAAGATATCAAATTAAGTAGTATTCGCTGATTCTATAGTATATTCCAAGAATATTTTTACTTCTGATGTAGCTAAAGAGGTCATTTGGATATGAAACATCATCCAACATCTTAACATGGTACCTAGATAGACCATATCACGTTTTATTATGATAATAATGGGATGATATCCCCTGATAAGGATCCAAGGTCACATTACTTAATAAAACACATACATCGAATTTATCACCTCTTAGATAATTTTTCTTATAGGGGTGAGGTCATAGTAAATAGATTTTACGTATAGTAGAACATGCTAGACCCATTGAAAAAAACCTTATCTCAACAGAAACATTAATACCATATGATAGCTAGTGGGATGAAAGTATTTAACAGTTAGATCTAGTCCAAATGAGAGTTTTCAGGATATGGTTCCCTAGAACCAAATAATTTTTTATTTTGACTAACTATATATTCATGGTATTGAATATTAATAAATATCTTACAACATGATATATATTCTTGTACAATATTTTAATGTGATAATGTCCTTAGATTATCTGTTGCATCAAAAGGACAGAGTAATTACTTGCTAGGGTGTGAACTTTGATGTGCTATGAATATATTATAAGATATATATTCTATGTTTGAAAGAAAATATCTATTTGGACACAGATGATATAGGCTATTAGGGATAAGAATCCAATAGACATTGTGACTTCTTCTCATGATGTTTTCCCCTAGTAATCTCTAGGAGAGGAAGTTATGAGAATAGTCCTTCCCATAGTAATTCCACATTTTATATGTGTCATATATATTTCTATCTAAATACTTGTGTATTGGTCCTTAAACTTGATATTGTTATTAATATGTATCGTACATCATGCACTTGGATGTATTGAAAAAAACCATGATAATATATGCTTATTATGAAGTATGATATGTTAGATGCATCACAAGTTATATGAAATTAATAAATAAGTAAAGAAAGGATATTTTCCCTTAAAATTTAATGAAAGTAAGTATCTCAGTCTCTTTTATTAGAATTAAACTATTTTATTAAGTTCATGGCCGTGGTTATTTTATTGATGAGTTTAATTTATGAAAGTTAAATAATAATATATCAAGCATATAGGTTAATAACACTAGTGGTAAAACCTTATTAGAGATATATTTAATTAAAGGGATTATATTACATAATGAAAATTCATAGGAGGCTATTTTTATTGATACATTAATATCATTCTCTATAGGTCCCATGATGTGTTGTTAGATATTGATCTTGTACTTTAGGAGATTTAGCCTAATTTCACTAAAAAATAGACATAAAGGGTCACTCATGACATGTTTTTAGAAATTTAGTTAAATTATATATGAAATTAATATTAGAATAAATATTATTATCAAGTTATGAGTATTAATAACTATTTTGGTTATGTTGATTGCATAAATATTTATTGAATGAATAATAAAATGATGCTTATTTATTTAAATACATAGTCATTATTCAAAGTTTGATATACGTCAAGGAGGATTGGTGAAACAAGTTAAGGGTTGAGGGGGAATGTTATATTTACTATCATTTTAATAAATATTACTTTATTTATTTGAGAAATTTTATTAATATTATCCATCAGTTTTAGACACATTATGGAAATAATAATGATTATATTATTATTATTATCAGACGTGCGGATCTCTAAGGATTATGAGATTTGTTAAGGGATTATGTGTCATTGAAAATTCTTTAACCTAGATATATAAACTCAGTTATATAATTTCTAGGTGTAGCGACGGTTTTGAACAACAGATCCTATCTAGATAATCCTCTCAAACCTACAGAGAAACTTTTATTTAGAATAATCTCAAAAACTGAGAGCATTACCCCTCCTCCCTCTCAATAATGTGAGAGAACACAATATAATACTTCATGCTTAAAAGTTATTCTTATTGAGATCAATAATAATTACACAAGTGGATCAATATTAAGTTCTAGAATGAAAAGATATGTATGTGAAATTCTAAGGTTCATAGAATGTGTGTTGATAACTGCTAGAGGGATTCTACCCTTAAATAGTTCTTTGAAATGATGGTGTGGCGAGAGTGGTCAAATGATTTGACAATGAAGAAATAATTAAAAGGAAAGAAATAATTCTTATTTATAAATTAATTATAAGTTATATGTGAAATATTCTATCTCATAGATTTTTGGGATTGATATTTATTATTTTCTGAGGAGAAATCAAAATAAATCAATGAAATTTCATTGTTGGGCATGGGTCCAACTGCTTATATTGTTACCCAGAACCTTTATTAGCCTCATAAATACTAGTAACATGTAAAGTAAACCACCAATAAGAACCAAAATATTAAAAAATAGGAAACGGGTATCCCATAATTCATGTAATTTCATTCAGAAAACAAGCCTCCAAATAAAGTGTCAAAGAAGAAACTCATAAGGTAGAAACACTGATTGTAGCTCTAGGCTCTTAGCTAGTAATATCTAGTTTGATATCAAAATATTTTCTAGATGCCTAAAAAAATATTTATATATATAAGGGTGTGAATAAATGTTTAATTTATAGGATCTTCCTCAAGGACAATCATAAAAATATGCAAGATGCATATGTTAATGCTTCAATGAATGAACATCACTAACAAGCATTCACCAAAATCTGTTTAACTACCACCCAACCTCACCAAGGATCCATCCCCCAATATCAAATCCCTGTATAATAACATAATAATTAAAGAATATAGAAATAATTTTCCTTATATTCACTTCCCCACTATTTTTTCTCTCACTCCACAATGGAAAATGTCTTCTGCTTTTATCCCTTTTGTAGTCTTGTAATCACATAATATATCCCATATCTAAACCATATACTACATACTACCACCACATCAGTGTCACCATCAAATATAAACAACCATAAACCACCACATGTTCACAACTGCATATCAACACCTCACCACATATACATCACAGTAGGGTATCATGAACATGATGGACATCAAATCTATGGCATCCTCCTAGCATGAACAACCCCAAACATGTATTATCATCACTGATATATAACAAAGTCAATTGAAATATCACATAATATAACTTTAAGTATTTTTGTATAGAATATAATACTTTTCATACATAACTATTACATATTTTTATATTAATATTCAATATATAACATTGCAATCCATATCAAAATCATATAGGTCTAGTGTCTTTAGAAACTTTGATGCATAAAAAACCTATTTATAAGCAATATATATCATCTCCCACTTATTTATTCACAAATATCACCCTTCTTAGACATATCATACTTAACATTTTTCTTCATATCCTTGGGAAGGTAAACATAAGAAAGGGAGATCTCAAATACTCAATTAGGTAAAATGAGGAAGGTATCAATGATCACTTAACAATAACATGAGCATAAAGGTATGATAACATGAGATTAACATTTTAAAACCATACCCATCATATCATATATCATAAAATTTAAAAATGGCATAATTCATGGAAACTAATAAGACATGAATCATAAATGAACCAAATATCATGATCCATGAGATTATAACATTGGAATAAGACATAAGTTTTTTGAATACATATAAGGATAGAGAATTATTTACTTGTTCAAGGATCAATTCCAAGACTATCATAGTTGTTTGGATTCACTACCCATTCTATCATATCCTTAGTCAAGGTTTATACCCAAGACTATCATAGTTGAAAAATTCCCTTACTAAACTAGGTTCACTCCCCATTACAGCACTTATTAACTCATGAGATATCCATATTTACCCAATAAATTGTATGGATACATAATTCATGACCCACCAGTTAAATAATAATGATCTATTAATATCTGTTTCATAATATCATAAACATTCATCATATATCATAACCCTTGGAAAAAAAATGGGTTTCATGAACATTTAAAAAATTTATCATAAGATAACTCATGAAAAATAAAAGGGGTTCCATAATCATTTCAATAATTAATCATATAATAATACATGTAAAAAAGAAAAATAATTCATAAACATATCATAATAATGATCATAAAGCATCTAGATAAATAAATAATTATGTCATCATTGGATTATATCCCTAGAAAAACATATGCAGTACTAAAGGATTTTATCATTGATAAAAATTCCTTTAAAATATATCAGGAATATTTCCTGAGGAAAACATTCTTTTCAATTTAAAATCACTTATTTAAAATATAAAAAATTACCAAATATTAAAAAAAATCTCTGAAAATAACCTTGGAAACTTTAAAAGGAAGCTTCAAGACATTGAGCGGCCATGATGGAAGGAATTTTTCTTCATGTCATGTATGTTTGAACAAAGATTCCTTTTATATTTTTGGTAAATATTAAAAGTACCTCATTCAGAAAATTAAAATAATATTCATTTTAAAACATTTTTTAAGAATTCAAATTTGGGTAAAAATCAATTTCAAATGATAGTAGAATGGCAAAAACATTCTTTGAAACATTTTTATAAAACTTAGACATATAAGAAAAAGGATTTTCAACTAAAAAGAGAAATAAAGACGTTTTTTTCAAAAAAAAAAATAATTTCAGAATATTGAGTACTGAAAGTGAGGAAAATGAAAAAAAAATACATGTATTTTATAGATATAATAGAGGAGAAGAAAACTTGTGTGATTTTTTAGAGGTATATCATGAAATTCCAACCTCAGAAACTTAATATTGTAACATAAAACCCATATCAATTTGGTAACATTTTAATCATAAGCACCATGAAAGAATAAATTAAAAAGAAACATTACATATCATGAACATAAATTAATTCATGATATAAGATTTCAAATTACATAAACCTCATAAAATCATATAGGTCCATAATATAACATGTGTCTCAAATAAAACAATTTGAGATGATAAACTACTACCTCATGTTCCAATTTCTTCAAAATAACTTTATCCTTCAATATAATAAATTTAAATATATTATATTTATATAACATAATCATTTAAATACTTATAGTATCATATATGTTCTAATTATAACATTTTATTACCCATTTATTAATAACTCTAATTTAAAATCAATATTTTTGGGTGTTAACTTTTTGTTTTTCATGAGAATCTCAGTTAGCTAGTTCCAGTCCTTGTACTTTGACCATGGTTCAATCATATAAAGAATTTGCATCATGATATAAATATTATATATATTTATTATATATATTTATTATCATTTGAAAATGATATATATATATATATATATAAATGAATTACTTAGTTCTTGGAGACAGTGGGTCCTACTTACACATGAATGTTGTATTCACCTTTCAATGGATGGAATGAAAGAAAAGAAAATAATAATTCAACTTTAAAGAATAATTATTATATCATATATATCATATATATTAATTAAATCTATCCTTATTACCATCCAAGTAAATGGTAATGAAAAAATAATCACATCGCTTCATTGAGGAGGTAGTTCACATGTACGCACGAGCGACATTGTCGTTTTCCAATGGATTAGAAGGTAAGAAGGTAGATGTGATATTATAATTATAAAATAATAATAATTTCAAAAAATATAATTTATAAAAATTAAACCCATCATAATAACCATCCATGAAAGATGGTTATGAAAAATGAATTGTATCACTACATGAAGGTGTTAGTCCACACATACGCATAAGTGATACTTTCACTTCCAATTTAATGGAAAAGTGGGTGGATAATGGTTGTTAAATAATCATAATAAGATTTAAGTATGTTTAGGATACTTAATTTACTATTTTATGATAAATAATATATATTTATAGGAGGTAGGAGAAGAAATAAATTGAAAGAGGTCGGGTAGGAAGATTACCTCTTCTCTGGTATGCTTCCTTTAGATCCCATCTTAAGGACAATTGGAATGGTATTTTAAGAATAACAAAACCTATAATTCATAGATATGGAATATAATAAGATAATTTTGTAGGGTTTTTTAAATATATATGGCTCAATGTGGTTTTAATAAAAGATATAATGGGTTTCATTTTATAAGGGAGGGAAAGGACATACTTGGAATTACTTCAAAGATTTAAATATAATTAAATTATTTATCATGTATAATGCTTCTAAATAGACATTAATTATAATAAAAAGAATATAAGATATAAATATCATGATAAAATGAAATTTATATAGGCTTTATTATCATTTTAAGGATTATATTTAGGTTTAACACCTTTATTAACAAATTTTAACCTTAACTACGCTAACGACTTTTTCAATCTTAAAGGGATATAATTTTACTTATAAGGTAAAAATTGGATCATAAATATCCAAGGGATAAATTATTTGACTATTTATCATCTTAATTGTCCTTTTAAATATTTTTATTATTTTTAGATAATTTAATAAAATATATTTAACATAAAATACTATTAATGTCATTTTAAGAACTATTCACACAATTTGACTTTGAAAATATCTCAAAAGTAATTTAATTCAAATATAAACCAATACAAACATCTCTAATATGTTATATTTATCTTAAAAATTCATGGGACACATTTAATCTCTCAAACAAAATTACTTTTAGAGTTTTTAAAATCATTTAGTTGATTTTTCTACAGCTTGCAAAAGCACTGTATTGATGTTGTGTGGGCATTTATGGTAGTTATTTCATCAAAAAAAATTAAAAATATATTACCATAATAAAAATAATAATTAATATTCAAAAAACATTTATAACCAAATTTATTCACTTTTCATCCTTATGAAAAAATTTATATATATTAAAGTCAATTGAGAGATATTTTGGAATTTTATTTACTTAAAATAGTATAAATGTCATTATCAAGGAAAAATGCCACCAAAATTATATATATTCATAATTATAATGTATATGGTATAATATATATGATAAAATTAAATTAATTAAAGTTTTGGGTTGATTTGGATACCTTATTTAATGGTTTTAAACCTATTTTACCGATTTTACCCTTATTGAGGAGACAAATATTTACCACAGTTACTATTCATAATGACCAAAAATAAAAGGGTATTATTTAAAAAAATAGATATAATAATTCCAAATATTGAATCAATTTTTTCAAGATTAAATTTATATATGTGGTATAAATTAATTTATGATAAAACACAACTTTCAATGAAAAACAGTTTTTCATAAAAATTCTTTTTTAAGTTTAAAAATTTTTATATCCCAAATTCAACCATAAAATTGATTCAAAATGACTCAATTGAATTATTAATAATATATGGTAATTAATTTTACATCTAAAACATTTTAAAACAAAATTTTCATTTGTAAATTCTTGAAATAAAAGTATTGTTTTCAATAAAAATTTGCATTTTTCACTATTCATCGAAAATCAAACTTTTCATAAAATTATCAAAAAATAGAACTAATATAATTTTAAAATGATGATTTAAAAATTGATAGTATTTTTATAAAATATATTTTTTTAAATCTTCAGAAAATATTTATAATATTTTCTCACAAAAATAAATAAAAACCATTTTTTAAGAAAACATCTTTTGAAGGATAAAATGTCTTTTAAAAATAGACTCTTTATTTCTTAATAATTTATCAATAAATTTTTATTGATTATGAAAATTATATATATTTAATAATTCAGGTACTTCTATTCATACCATCCAATTCAATGGCTATGTTATAACTGTTATAAAATAAAAATATTTTGTAGTTCGTCTACACTTGGTGTTGTGTGTTGTATAAACTATCAAACATAGTGTTATATTAAAATATAATTGTGTTACATTGAAAACTATATTATTATACCTAATTTAATATGTTACAACCCATACTATTAGGGTAATTTTCGGGGATATTATTGAGATAATGACTCCTCTATATCTTTTTTTTAGAAATCACAATATATTTTTTTTAAAATTTGATTTAACTTTGAATATTGATTTGTAGTTGTTTTTGGGTTCCATGATAAAAATATGGTTAAATAAATTTCCTGAAAATGTTATTACAGTCAGATGTAAAAGTACTGGAGTGGTCTTTATTGAAAAATATATATTTTCCTAAGATTATAAAAATATGGTGAAGTTTCTTTAGATATAATTACAATTGACTCCTAATATTGTGGATTTTGAACATTACAGTTTATTAAACATTTAATTATAAATATAACCACAAATTCATAGATCATAAAAATGAAAACTAAATCATTTTTGAAAGTATATTTTTTTGAAGTTATGAAACTTCTTTTTGCTGAAAGAACTTTCGATCAGTGAAATAGTTTTATTTTTGAGTGTTTTTGTTAAGATCTGTCATTTTGTGACGTTTTAATTTGAAAATATCTTTAAAATTTTCCATTTTTAATCATTTTTTATATTTTTGTATTCACTATAATAAAATAGGCCTTTAGCAATGCTAAAAATGGCATTTATCAGTGCTAGAGAAGTGCTGACTATCAGAGTGAGATTAAAATCCCTATACTTTTATCAGTGGTAAAAAAGAACTAATAAAGGGTCCATTTATTATATATTTTAGAAGCACTAATAAAGGATGACATTTATCATAAATTTTATTTAGATTTGATAAAGGGTCATACTACAGTGTGATATTACAATACACTATAGAACCAGTGCAGTGTGTTGTAATAGTACATTGTAGCACCTCAAACACCACCAAAAATCAGTAAAATGAAGTACCAAAATAGAATTTAAATGAAATAAAATTTAAAATACAAATACAATAAAAACAATATATTATAGACATTTAAAAAATTTATTTATACAATTAAATAAGTACAAATTATTAAATATATCTAAAAACATCAATATTCTTTTCCCTTTTAACCCAGACCCCAACACATGTTATTTCTGAACAAACCACCCCTACTCGAGAAAAAGAGAATGCCTGTATAAAAAAATTATTATATTAGTACTCATATAAAGAAATAAATTAATATAAAGTGTTAATTTTAAACTAAACTTTGAGTCATACCAGGAACATTATGTATCAGATTGAGTTGTGGTTGATTCTTACATGTCACACCATTTCTTGTTCATCTTCAAGAATTATCATTGTTAAAATTAACTAAATAATTATAAGATAAAAATGATTAGGAAATTAATTAAGTAATAGTAGATATAATTATGGGAAAACAATCTAGGATAATTTTCTCTGTTTAGGTGATGAGATGCGGGTTTTAAAGTAAACTGACACTTATATTTTGAAAAGACACACTTGAAGTCATACCGAAGATACCATGAATTGGATTAATGTGAATCTAATTCCTACATGTGGAAAATTAATTATGGATAGTTTTACTAAGTATCAAAAAATACGAATTCGTTTACTCTGTTTTGAGTACAACACTTGTCTTTTTCAATAAAATGACATTTTAAACTAGAAACACGCACTTTGAGTCATATCGGTCACATATTGTGTCGGTTTGATGTGAGACTAATTCCTAAACATCGAATGTGACTTATGAATCATTTTCCTAAATTATCAACATAATCCGAGTGTGTTTGTTGGATTTTTAGTGAGTGTTAATTTTTGAAATAAAATGTCAATTTTAAACTGATAATGGACACTTTGATTCATACTAGGCACATCATGTATCATATTGAGGTAATCCAAATTCCTATAACTCAAAAATAAATTATTGATAATTTTCAAAAATTATCAAACCAATTATAATTTTTTTCTCAGTTTTTTAGTATGTTAGTTGTCTTTTTTACTAAAATTAATTTCAATTTTAAATAAAAATATACACTTGGAGTTATAATGGTCATACCATATGTTTTTTTAACTTGAGACTAATTTTACACATCAAATATGACATATGAATAATTTTAATAAATTATCAAGACAATCTAAGTTTGTTTTATTATTTTTTAGTGAGTGGCGCTTTTTAAACTAAAATATCAATGTCAAACTGATAAGAGAAGTTTTGAGTCATATCGGCACATCATGTATTAAATTAATGTGTTTCTGATTACTACACATCAAAAATAACTTATTAATCATTTTTCTAAATTATCAAAATAATCTAAATTCGTTTTCTCAGTTTCAAGTATGTTAGTTGTCTTTTTTACTAAAATTGATGTCAATTTTAAATAAAAAGTTGCACTTGGATTCATACCAGTCACATCATGTATTATATTGAGGTGAGTATTATTTATACACATCCTAAATGACTTATGGATAATTTTCCTAAAGTATAAAAACAATACGAAGGTGTTTTCTTAGTTTTGAGTACTTCACTTGACTTTTTTACTAAAATTTCATTTTAACTGGGAAACACGTACTTTGAGTCATTACAGTCACATCATGTGTCAATTTGAGGTGATAATGGATCCTAAAAATCATAAATTACTTATTAATTGTTTTCCTAAATTATCAAGACAATATGAACATGTTTTCTTAGTTTTCATTCAGTGACACTTTCTGAACACAAATGTAAATTTTAAACTTATAATGAACACTTTGAATCTTATCGGGCACATAGTGTATTAGATTGAGGTGTGGATGATTCCCACACATCAAAAATTAATTATAGATTTTTTTCCTAAATTATCAAAACAATATTAATGTGTTTTCTTCATTTTGAGTATGTCAGTTGTCTTTTTTACTAAATTTAATGTTAATATTAAATAAAAATATGCACTTGGAGTCATACAGGTCACACCATGTTTCGGATTGAGGTGAAGCTAATTCCTATACATCCCAAATAACTTATAGATATTTCTTCTAATGTATCAAAATAATCCAAAAAAAATTATTGATTTTGAGTATATCACTTGTCTTTTTAACTAAAATGTTATTTTAAATGGGAAACACACACTTTGAGTTATGCCAATCACATCATGTATCGGATTCATATGAGACTGATTCCTATACAAAAAAATGACTTATGAATCATTTTTATAAATTATCACAATATTTTGAGCATGTTTTCTTAGTTTTCAATGACTAACACTTTTTGAACTAAAATGAAATTTTTAAACTCATAACGGACACTTTGAGTCAAACCAGGAACATCGTTTATCTGATTGAGGTTTGGATGATTACTACACATAAAAAATAATTTTTTTATCATTAACCTAAATTATCAAAATAATATGAATGTGTTTTACTAGTTTTGAGTATGTCGGCTATCTTTTTTACTAAAATTAATGTCAATTTTAAATAAAATGTCTCACTTTGAGTCATACTGGTCACACTGTGCATCGAATTGATGTTTTTATAATACTTAAACATCCCAAATGACTTATGGATCATTTTATTAATGTATCAAAATAATACAAGTCTATTTTATTGGTTTTGAGTACATCACTTGTCTTTTTTACTAAAATGCCTTTTTAAAATGAAAATAGGAACTTTGAGTCATACTGATCACGTCATGTATTGGTTTGATGTGATAATTATTTATACATATAAAAAATTACTTATGAATCATTATACTAAATTATTAAGAAAATACAAGCACATTTTCTCAGTCTTTAGTGAGTGATACTTTTTGAACTAAAATGTCAATTTTAATCTGATAACGGATACTTTGAGTCATACCAAGAACATTATGTATCAAATTGAGTTCATGATAATTATTATAAGTTAAAAATTACTTATGGATAGTTTTTATCAAGTATCAAAACAATAATAATGTGTTTTCTCGGTTTGGAGTAGGTCAGTTGTCTTTTTTACTATAATTATTATCAATTTTAAATAAAAAATGCACTTTGAGTCATATCGGCCACACCATGTGTCAGATTTAATTGTAGATTATTCTTACATGTACTAAATTAATTAGGTTTCATTTTCCAAAATTATAAAAATAATATGAATGTGTTTGCTTAGTTTTGAGTAAGTCACTTTTATTTTTTACTAAAATGTCATTTTAAACTGGAAACACGCACTTTGAGTCATACCAGTCACATAGTGTGTTAGTTTTATATGATAATGATTTATACAGGTCATAAATGACTTATGAATCATTGTTATAAAATATCAATATAATCTGAGTGCATTTTTTCTTTTTAGTGAGTGACGCTTTTTGAACTAAAATGTCAGTTTTAAACTGATAATGGACAATTTGAGTCATACTGATCACATAATGTATCAAATTGAGGTGAGTATAATTATTACAAATTAAAAATAAATAATGGGTCATTTTCTTAAAGTATAAAAATAATATTAATATTTTTTCCTGGTATTGAGTATGTCATTTTTCATTTTTACTAGAATTAGTGTAAATTTTAAATAAAAAGACCGACCTGGAGTCATACCGGTCATACCATGCATCATAATAAGGTGAGGATGATTCATACACATCTCAAAGGACTTATGGATCATTTTCCTAAAGTATAAAATCAATAAAAATTCATTTTATTGGTTTTGAGTATGTCACTAATCTTTTTTGTTAAAATGTCATTTCACCTGAAAAGTATCTTTTTCGATTTTCAAATGACCACTTTATGGGTGATCGGTAACCAAATCCTACGTGGGATACAGAATCAAGAATCCAAACGAATTTCAAATTTCAAACACACACAAATTCCAAGCAGTCCTTCAGTTGGAGTCACACCATTGCGCCTCTCATCATCATGAGACCCACCGTCGTCAGATTCGTCCTATCACTACCATCATCATTTCCAACCTATCACACCACCAATCGTCGGCTGACTGCCGGAGTTCATCCTCACCACCGTAAAACACCAACACATTAAAAAATAGTTAATCTTAAACTGCAGGATCAAAATAATCGTAGAGAAAGATTTCCATATAAAAAAACTCCATCGGAACATACCATTGTGAACAACATTGACAGCCTCCATAACTAGAAATGTAGAATTCCAAAACCAGAGGCACAAAACTAACCCTTCACCAAAAATCATCGAGAATGAACACGCGTCGAAATAAATAGAGAACCCTTTAATACTGACTTGAGGGGGGAACACCGACCAAAAACATTGTCAATGTCATTGCTAGCTTTGAATGACACCAAAGTTGAAGATAAAGGAAACCAGATCTTCTTCATAGGAGAACTGACTTCGGTCGTGCAAGGAACACTGTCAGCCACCAAAGCCCACATCCC
Source organism: Viscum album (assembly GCA_963277665.1). NCBI lineage: Eukaryota > Viridiplantae > Streptophyta > Magnoliopsida > Santalales > Viscaceae > Viscum > Viscum album. Next base: position 1,061,485,406 of record OY728125.1, read on the forward strand.
AAAATCTCTTTGGTACCACCGCTCCAGATCCGACTAGGAGAGGAGGAGATGAACTTCAGACCAGAGCAGGGACTTGAATGGCAGAGGTCTCCAGACGATGACTAAACCAGAATCTGAATCCGAACAAGAGAAATTTGACGCGAGGGCACCTAGAAAAACTGCCGACCGATGAACCGCATATCCCAAAACCAATTTGTCACCCCGGCTTTTAATCTGACCTGGAGAGGCACGGAGGAAGGTGAGGTCAGGGCAAGTTTGAACGGCCAGGGTCTCTAGGAGAAAAAACTCACAACGGGACAATTGAAATAACCCTATAGAAAATCAACCTAAAAGAATAGCAGCGTCTTGAAGGAAACCAAAGGTTCCATCCGTGGAGCACCAGCGAGACAGTAAAACCAGAGAGGGCCTTGACTCAAGGAAATTAGAAATGGGGGAAAGGGAAAGGAGGAGGAAAAGTTAAAATAGGTATGAGGAAGGCACCTAAGAAGGCATTAGGGAGAAGGAATAGGGGTCGAGATTCAAAACTCCGGCCAAGAACGTGAGACCGGAAAGAGGAGGAGGAAATGTGGTGGAAGAAGGATGTAAATAGAACCCTAGAAACATGCACTTTGAGTTATATCAGTCACATCATGTGTTTTTTTGACATGATACTAGTTACTAAACATAAAAAAATACTTATAAATCATTTTCCTAAATTATCAAAACAATTCGAGCATGTTGTCTTGGTTTTTATTGAGTAACATTTTTTGAACTAAAATGTCAATTTTAAATTGATAATGGGCACTTTGAGTCATATCGGGTACATATTATATTGGATTAAGGTACAGGTGATTCCTACATGTCAAAAATGACTTATGGATATTTTTTATAAAGTATAAAAATAATATAAATGTCTTTTCTTGGTTTTGATTATGATAGATGTATTTTTCACTAAAATTAATGCCAATTTAAATAAAAATACACACTTGGAGTCATACTGGTCACACCATGCATCAAATTGAGGTGGATAATTCCTACACATCCCAAATGACTTATGGATCATTATAATAATGTATCAAAATATTAAGAATTAATTTTCATAGTTTTGAGTATGTCACTTTTCTTTTTTACTAAAATGTCATTTTAAACTGGAAACACACACTTTGAGTCATACCGGTCATATAGTTTTTCATTTTTATTTAAGAATAATTCTTAAATTTTAAAAATGACTTATATATCGTTTTCCTAAATTATCAAGACAATCCATCACATTTTCTTTATTTTCAATAAGTCACACTTTTTGAACTAAAATGTAAATTTTAAATTGATAACATTCACTTTGAGTCATATTGGTGCATCATGTATCATATTGAGGTGACAATGGTTCTTAGAAGTCAAAAATGACTTATAGATCATTTTCCTAAAGTATCAAAACAATTTAAATGCGTTTGGTTAGTTTTGAGTATGTCAATTTTCTTTTTTACTAAAATTAATATCAATTTTAAATAAAAATAAGAACTTGGAGTCATACTAGTCACACTTTGAATTGGATTGAGGTGTAGATAATTCCTACAAGTCCTAAAGTCTCAAAAAAATCCCAACTTCTAGTGTTACCATGTTTTCCATTGGATTTCTTTGTCAAACTACCAACACTACATATTGAGTGAATGTTCTTAATTGAAAAAGGTTTCTCGGCTAAGAACATCAACTCAATATTTAGTGTTAGAAGTTTGAAAAATAAAGGAAATGGAAAGTGTGGTAACATTGGAAAAATGGTACATTTTATCTCTTTTGTGGCTTATTGTATATAGTTGTAAAAATATATGACTTCCCAAAATATTTGTGAAAAAAAATAAATAAGTATTAGATAAAATTGATAATAAAATTAACTTACAAATAGAATATAAAATGATGTAAAAATTAATTAAATAATTAGTAGAAATTAAAATTTCCATGATGGTTATAAACATTATTGACCCGTTTCTTTGTTTTCATTATCTCATTTGTAGCCTCGAATTCAAAACTCTCATGATCATGATCAGCTTCGAACAAACCACCCCAACTCGAACTAAAGAATCTACCTGTATAAGAAAACAATTCTAATATAAGTAATACTAAAAAGAAATAAATTAAACATAAATATGAAATAATAAAATAATTCTATGGAAAATTATTTTACTATGAAAACATCAATATTACCTGTGTGATTGAGAAAAGGTAGTTTCATTGCTCTTCCTACAAAGGTAGTGGGGGGAAATTGAAGGAAAGTGAAAAATTCCAAAACTATAGGGGTGTAAATGTTTTGAGGGAGAAGAAGTATATGTAATTTTTTGTGAATAAAGGTATGAACAGTGGAAAAAATATTCTAAAATAAATGAACTATTAAAATATAAATTCTCAAAATATCTATGAAAAAACTAAATAAGTGTTAGATAAAAATGATAAGTAAATTAACTTATAAATAATAGATAAAATGATAACTAAATTAATTAAATAACTAGTATGAATTCAAATTTTCGTGATATTTGTATAAATTCTTTACCAATTTCTTTTCTGTTATTATCTCAAATATAGCCTTGAAGTCCAATCTCTCACGAACACAAGAAGCTTCAAACAAACCACCCCAACTCGAACAAAAGTATCAACCTATATAAAAAAATTCTTATATGAGTAATACTAAAAATAAATAAATTAAACATAAATATGAAAAAATTATTTAATTATATGGAAAATTATTTTATTGTGAAAACATCAAGATATCCTCTTTTATTCAACAGAGGTGGCGTTGTTGCTCTTCCTGCAAAGGCAGTAGAGGGGGATTGAAGGAAAGTGATAAATTCCAACACTACAGGGGTGAAAAGGTTTTGAGGGAGAATAAGTATATGGAAGTTTTTGTGTAGAAATTCATGAAATATAGATAGAAACCTTCTAAAATAAATGAACTCAATTAGAAATAATTAAAATTAAATCAATGTTTCATTATATTATTTTTCATTAAAATAGAGAATGTATATTGTAACATTACCTTTACATATTCCCAAAGGTTTTCCTTAATTATATTATATTATTTTATGGTATTTCTAACATCATCATGTGTAGAATACATTTTCTGTATGAGTATTTAAAATTTAAATTTAGATTATGTTAATACTGTAGAGAATAGATAATATTATAAGGAAAAACAAATTATATTAAAAAAAATTACGTTCACATTGAACTCTATTTATTTTTCTAAAGGTTTTAAGGATTTGGATCCTCTATCAAGAATCCAAATCCCATATTTTTAGTCCCCTATAATATAAAATACATTATCTACATTGGGATTGGCATGAACTGATTGTAATATCCTAATGAAAGGTTCATCCTTGATTGAATTTTCATCTCGCCCGGTAGTTGTCGTAGTCGCCAGCAGGATAATCATCCAATTCTTGTTTTACAGATCTAAGACATAAAATAATTACAATTCTTGTGACTCCATTATGAACGGATCATATTTTCCCATTCCACACTAAAATTCACCTTCAGGAAGTCTATTTCATCACCTTTCACTGCACTCCTATTGTTAACCCATTTGTAATGGAAGGTCCGCACTTGAAATGTTGTATAATCCAACTCATATATCTATTCGATAATGGAAAAATATAATATATTTTCATAAATTGGATTTATATCTTGGAACCAGATATGTGCATCGCTTTCACCACAAGCATAACTTCACAATTTTTCATCGCACTATAGTCATCGTGCTCTTTTGTATAGAACGTATAACCATTGATTAAAAAACTAGTGTAAGATATAACATTTTTATTCAGTCTTCTAGCTAGCCATAAAATTTTTTCATGAATTATATTTTTATTTTCAAATAACTCCTTATAAATTTTATCTCAGGATCATTCTATAAACTATTGATTATGTGTATTTAATATACATAATTCATCCCTTTATAGATTCAAATCTCTAATAATTCCTTTGTGTGATTCAAGGTATGGATCAACATCTTAACTATTATGTAAAATTTCAAGGTGCGCTTTCTCCTCCTCTATGATGGTAATTTTAACAACATCTCTTCTAGAAATACCTTCACCTATAAGGTGTCTATAGTGATTAGAATTTCGGAGACAGATGTTATCAACATTTAATAGGAAATTTTTACAAAATTCAATAGTTTCTTCAAAAATATATCATTATATAATACAACCTTAGGGATCACTTTGATTACAAACATACCATTTCAAAATATTCATATACTGTTCAATGGGGTATATCCATCTGTAATGGATAGGGCCACATATTTGAACCTCTAAAACCAATTGAACCATCAGGTGGACCATAATATTAAATAATGATTATGTGAAGAAAAAATCTAATTCACATAATATGAATTCATCCTTTTTATTCATTATTGGAAACTTCATCAACTATATAACTTTACTACACATAGACTTGAAAATGATTTAGAGTATAGTTAATGTATACCGTATATTTTTTGATAGGATGTAATGTAAAGAAACATGCATAAAATCTTGCATCAAAAAATGAGAGTCCTGTGATTTTTTCCCTGTATCTTCAAATTAGTCATTGACACAAAATTATTGATATTTTATAAATACCCCTATAGATCTTTTACACTGTTAAGAAAAATGAAAAATTACAATTTTTCTTATCTAGATAGAGTATAAGATACTAGAGGAAGAAAGGTCCTCCCTTTACCCTTCACTGGTGACAACTCTTCCCTTATCCCTATTTCAATCATGACCAACCTTGTCTAGATGTCATTTTTTATAGGAATATTTAGTAACATTACAATAATACTATGAAATACATTTTTTATACATGCATGATATTAAGAAAATTTATAGTGTACAAACAATTCCAATAAGATAATTCAAAAAAATGATCTATTATTTCAATCTTATTTCATAATTTTTTTCAAAAATGGTTTACCCAAAATAGTGTCAATATATTTTACTTTATCAAATAGTTGGTCAACCATTAGTGGGGATGGTTTTGTTCCTTGTTTGATATTCCCATCCAATTTTGTAATCTAGGATTGGTATTTATGTCATCGAGGTAAAAAAATATGATGTCCTAAAAACATATTCTTTGAGGAATGTTTCAACTAAAATAAGTGTATACATTCTTTACAAATGATAATTTCAATCATTATTTTAATGTTATAGCCTACTAAATTTACATAATTATGATATAAATTTATCATCCCATAGAACATGGACATCAATGTGAATTCTTTACTTATTTGAGAATCATACATTATAACACTTGTATCCCACATCAATTTCATATCTTTGATCAATGGAGAAAAATAGACATCAATATCATTATCAGGTTTCTTTGGTATAGATATAAGAAAATAAAACATAATGTATTTTTGATTTATGTATAACCAAGGAGGCTGGTTATAATTTACTAAGACGAGGGTTCATGTTTTGTGAGTACTACTCTGTACACCAAAACAATTTATTCCATCTATAGATAATACAGGATGAATGTTTATTAGATCATTTTTAAATTCAAGATACTCATAATCAATTTTCTTCCACTTAGAGAATCTACTATATGTCATAGGTTCACATATTTAATTCTTTTTTCATCATGCTATGTCAATCGTCTTGCAGTTTCCTGACATCCATATAATCTTCATAACTATGTAATGATAGTAAATTACCCTACAACTTTCGAAGTAATTTATTCATTTTTCTAGTATTGATTTGAGCCACACTTAGGGAATTTTATGAGTGATTCGTGATCCTTGCGAAACAATAAGAAATCATTTGGACAAGCATGTATTTTTTTATATATCATTCCCATTGAATTTAGAATTCATTTAGTGTCATATTTTCGTCATGGTAGTTAATTTTTTCTGGTATCATGTCATTTAAAATATAAAGTAGTTCTATAAAGCTGGTGTCACTTCATTCATTGCCAACTTTCAAATTAAATAACTTCATTGCAACTGACAATGTTGTGTATTTAGTAAAACCAATATACAATGGTCTCTTAGAATAGCAATTTAACTTCTCAAACAACTTTGGACAATCAAGAATTTCATCTTTCATTTCCATTTTCATTTCTTCCATGCTATATTCGTCATCATTTACACTGGTATTCTTATCGAATGATCCATAAACCATAGTATCATCCCAATCAGTTTGAATGTTCATTTTTTTCCCATGTTTATCCCAATATTTATAGATATAATCTATTCCATGAAAAATAAAATGTTCTTCCAACTATTTTGGACTAATTTTTCTTAAATAGAAATAATATAAACATAGAAAAAGGAATTGAAAAGGGTCATATGCATGCTTTATTGCAAACTTGGTGAACTCTTTAACTCCATCTTCATACACTTTTTCTAAAAAATTATTGTGCATCCAATTTTTATTCATATCCATACTATTAAGTTTATAAAATATTAATTTTTTGTAATAAATAAATACACATAAGATATTCATTATCAAATGTAAAACTTATAAATAATTCTAATAAGGGAAACCCAACATTTGATTATTTCAAAGAATTTTAGTATGATTTGAAGGAAATGGTAAATTTAATTTAAGAAAATAATTACTCCACTATGTTAGGTCTTATCTTCTAAATTCATCCAAAGGTGGAAGTTATAGACAATTTTCATTGTCATTAACTTCATCTCCTGAATAGTTATAATTAAATTTTGTTGTTTGAGACTCATCCTCCATCATTTATGGATATGAACCTATGATTCTTAAACAACTCTAATCATTAGTCATCCATGGGATGACTACTGCTCCAAATAGTTCAAGAAAGAAAAAATATTTGGGGATGAGTTTGAAGAAAAAAAATTACAATAACAATTGTTCGGGAGATAAAGCAGATGAGGATTCTAGTTATACTACATTGTTTTCTATAGAAGGGGTAATGTATCCCATTTTTTATAATTACACATGTGGAACTAGTTATTAACTCATGGAGTATTTAAGGTGATATTTGAGGGGCATACACATTCTTGTTTGTGATTCAAGGGGTCTCAGGGGAGACATGTCATGATATATGAATCCTTAAGTCCTCTATGAATTCTATATTAATAGGAGAAATCCCACTTTTAATAACTTCAATCCTATAACTAAGACTAGTCTTAACTCTATCAAAATGAGTCATAAAGTATTTCCTAAATCCCCTAAGAAAATGAAAATATAATATAGGTAATTAAGAAGTAATAAGAAAACCAAATATCATAAACAAGAATAATAAAATATCATTACATCAACTAGAAGATATAAAAATGCATTGATAAAACATTTTAATAAATAAATATTTATTTCATATACATGGATGATAATCATAAGTTCATAGGGGTTGAACCAATACATGTAGACCTAAAATGATGAATACCTAAAAATATTTTCTAATAATTATTCCAACATATATATAATTTGATAACCTCCATTCTATTTTTTGGAAAAGGTGATGTAAAAACTTAAGGAATTATTATATTTAATAATAATGTTATATCAAATATCTTTAATCACCATAACTTTTATTACTAAATATTTTCACTTTAATAGCTGATATTTTATTGAATGAATATACTTATAGACTCTTTAAACATTATAGTGTTCTTTAATATGCCTCTTTATAACCATACTCATGAAGAATAATATATAATAATAAAATTAAACATCATTCATAAAAATAAATAAATAAATATAACTAAATAAAAACATAAAAAATTGATCACATTATAATGGATCAATATTAAATGTGGAGTCATTCGAAAATAATATACATGTAAAAAGTAGTAAGAGAAGCATATGTAATATTGGTAAATTCAAAAACATCTTGTGAGGTGACTCTAGACTTACTTGGGTTGGAACCACCGTTAAACATGATGATGATTTCCTATGTTTATAACCTACTAGAGACCCACAACTAGCGTACCTTGTTTGACTCCCATGTAGAATTTTATACAAGTGGGGACCCATAAAATCAAATCGGTACTACATTGTAGCTATCTATCATCCCTCTCTTAGATGCAAGAAATACCTATTATGAGATTAATGGGAGTTATTGTTACCTTTTCAGAAAACATATCAATCAACAATCAACATGACCCAGACATGTATACTCAAACATCCTTCCAACACCCATCAATACAATCTCTATATTTAAAATAAAAAAAAATTCCACGTCAAAGATAATATATACATTTTTTGTATATAGTGATAAATTTTTATAAAAAACATTTCATGGTACCAACTATAGCGACCCAGGATTAGCATACATGGATATTACATCATTTTAGATGAATATTCAGTACATTACAAAAATACATTCTAAATAAACATAATAGTTTAGTGTATTTGGAAACTTGGAAAAAAATATTCTATCCTGGTAAAATATCTTCAGCATCTCCCATAAATATCCCCACCTCTAATACATCTACCTAAAACCTTTTTTCATAACCTAGGGAAAATAAACATAAAAAGGGGTGAGATCAGATTCTCAGTAAGGATAAAAATAGATACATATAAGTATAAACATGAATATAGGGGTATGAGAATGTGATCATAACATTAGTTGATCATACCCTACATATCAAAGATCGTAAACATGAGTTATGGGATAAATCTTGGCAGTTCACAAGAAATGAATCATAAGTAAATTAACATCATGATCCATGAAATTGTAACTGATGAATAAGAAATATGATTTGTGGCATACATATAAGAATAGATAATTTTATGTCAAGGATACCTACCAAGACCTTTATAACATGTTAGTCTTGGGCTATGACCTGTTCACCTGCTGCAGGCTTGGGCTAATAATCTGTGTACCCTATTAGTTTTAGTGTTGGGAAAAAACCATGTACCATCTTGTTTTTGGGCTTGTGATACAACCTGTGTACCCTCTTTTTTTGGATTGGGCTATAACCCATGTACCTTCTTGTTTCCAGGCTTGGTCGACAACCCATGTACCCTCTTTCTTTTAGTCTTGGGAAACAAACTATGTACCTTTTTTGAGCTCGAGCTATAACCCATGTACCCTTTGATATCATATAAAACTTAACATTACCCAATGCATTGGAGGGGAATATAGGTCCCACCCATATCATAACAAAATCATTCATACATATGTCACAAGATAATAAAACCTTCATCATATCATGACCCATAAAAAGATATGGGTTTTATAGACATCAAATCGTAACCCATGAATTTAAATGGGTATAATTAATATTTCATCAGATTATAACCTATTAAAGAGATAGGCTTCATAATCACTTCATAGATTCATAACCCATTAGAAGAAGTGGGTTTCAAAATCATAAAACCCATGAAAGTGAAATGGGTGTCATAAGCTTCATTATATCAAAACATAAACCATTCAAGAAGGAATGTGAATGGATCCTTTGGATTATTTCATATAAGGTAATGAGTAACATCAATGCATGTCATCATAGAAGAAAAATAACTTGTAAGGATATTTTGAAAACATTTCTTGTGGAAAATATCCTTTATTCTTTGAAAAACACTCTTTAAAAAAACCTTTTTAAAACCATTTCCTTTAAAAATACTTTGAAAAACTTTTGAAAACCTTTTTCCTTAAAAACTTATAAAATAATCTAGAAAACATTTTTAAAACCATTTTCCTTGAAAACATTTTGAAAATCATTTTCCTCAAAAACTTATAAAAGAAGAATAAAAATGTTTTAAAAACCATTTTGTTGAAAATAATTTTTAAACTTATAAATTAGTCTTGAAATAAATTTTAAAACTACTTTCCTTGAAAACTTATAAAAGAATCTTTAAAAACAATTTGAAAACAATTTTCCATGAAAATTTATAAAAGAATCTTGAAAACATTATGAAAACCATTTCTTTGAAAATATATTTTAAAATATTTTCTTAAAAATGAGATTTTAAACATGAAAATAAATATTTAAAGGATTGATGGTGGATAAATACATACATGTCGTACGAGGTAAAAATAACATTCCTTTTACAAGGTAAAAATGTAAGAAAAATGTCGCGTTCAGAAAGAGACAAGAAGATTCCTTTGAAAAAATTGGAGAAATAAAAAAAGTGTAAAATTTTCTTTTAATTATCATATGATATTAGTATAATATTCCTGTAAACCCTTTTTAGAAAACATGTTTTTAAACGAACAAATATTTCCAACTAAAGAGAGGGTAACGTCAGTCTTTCTTAAAAACACTTTATTAACTATCTTATATACCAAAGAATGTAAAAATGGTACTATTATATGAATATATCTTGAATAAATAGAGTACAAGGAAACTTATCATTATTCTTGAGATATGGATCATAATATTTCATAAAATAATCATAATCATTAACAATATTGAAAAAAAAGATGATATTGTTTCAATAAACTCTTTCCACTTAGTTACTTGGGATCATACTCTCCATGTAAGAAAAAGAAATTAAATGAAACTTAAAATATAATGAAAATAAAAATATTTGTGATATAATATGTAAAATTTAAGTATATACACCTCAAAAAATAAATTATGTCTATAACAAAATATGAGTCTCTAAGAAAGAAAATTGAGACAAAAGTATTTAACCGATTTTGTAACTTTTGAAACATAAATTCCATGAAATAAATATCATAAATGTATATTAAAATAAAAATAAATTTAATTATAATGATCATTGTATACATCAATAGGAAGTATATACACCACACAAAATTAATGGGTGTTTAATAAATCACGTATCTCAGGTAAATAAAAAAGTGAGATGAAATTCCCTTACCTTGTATCATTACTCTCATTGTACTCATTCAAACCTCCTGTATAATAAATATAAATTTATTATAAATATTTTTACATAACCATATTATTATATATAATACCATATATTTATTTATTATTACTTTATATTATCCTCTTGTTAGCTATTTCATGTTAAGGTTACACTTTGGGTAATATTCGCTTTGTTTTTCGCATGTGTCTTAATTTGTTATATCTTTGGTCCTTATAATTATATCCGAACTTCGATAATTTAAACCATGATATAAATATCATTTACATACAGTATATTTTTAATAGGATAATATATATAATATATAACTATTAAATGGAATACACTAATCATGGAGATGGTAGGTCGTACATACGCATGAACGCTATTTCTGTTTAATTGTCGTGTTGAAAGAAAGAAAGTAAAAGACATATATTTAAATATATGTATATATATCATTTTTAAAGTAGATTTATAATATTATATGTATATATTATATATTCACTAAAACCATCCTTAATACAATCCATGTTGTGTATTAATGAATCGTATCGATTTGAGGGGTGGTGGTCCACACTTCCTCGAGCAAAATTATTGTATTAAAACAAAATAGAAAGTCAAAAAGATATATGTTGTAAAAATTAATACATAATATTAAAAACATAATAAATATAATATATTAAATATATAAATATTTTTTCTATAATAATTTCCATCATGAGAGGTGGTAAAGGAAAAATGAACAATCATCATTTAGTGAGGCAGTAGTTCGTCGTACACATAAACAGTATGTTCGTTACCCATTAGATAAATGTGTTTGTAAGTGTAGGTCAAAAAAATACCATAAAATAACACTAGTATATTTAATATACTGGTATTTTTATATGATCATGTAATAAATATATTTCATGGTGTGTATAATAAAAATAAAATAAAGGATCTTGAGAGAAGATGTTACCACTTAATCGGGTAACTCCTTTTGGTTTGTGTCAAAAGGCTTCCTGGGATTGCTTTTAGCCCAAGGAGAGGATTATAAGATTGAGGGAGGTATGTATAGAAGTTTATTGGGTATATATTTTAGGAAACTAAAAGGTTTTATAGGTTTGAAGAAGTGGGAGAGGTTATGGCCTTTTATAGTGAAGGAAAATGACTCACTTGGAATTTTGGAAAAAAAAGTTAAGTGTACACATGTTTCTACCTAAAAACGTCATAAAAATATAATAAATAAATAATTTAAGGTTTATGGAATAAATATTTCTATAAAATGTGTTTTTTACAATTGTATAGGTCATTTGGGCCCCTAATATTAAGTTTTAGTCTCTAATTAAGCTTAATTTGACCTTAATTATTGTGACTACTTTTAATCAATTTTACTAATCATTTTGGTCAAAAATAAACATGATATAATTATAATATAAATATTATACTGATTAAAATGGTGTATTTACATTTTTTGAAATTAAATTAACATAAGTATCAAAATTAATGTTAATTCTAATCCTGCATTCAGGACGAAATAATGGGGTTTTAAAGTAGAAAAAAGTTCAAAAATTTGTTAAGTTTTTATACTCAATTTCAAATTAAAATTGATTATAATGAAATAAATTGTATTAATATATGTATAATATATCTAATTTGAACTTAAAATAAATTTAAATTATAATTTAAAATTAATAATTATTTAAATGAAAAGGTGGTTATTAACAAAAATGGAGTATTTTTCACTATTCATCAAAAAATGAAGTTTCTCAAAAAATACAAAAAAATAACCTTAAGAAATGTTAGAATTATAAATTAAAAATTGAAGTTTATTATATCAAGTTAAATTTTTATATGTTTCTAAAATTAATTTTATTGTTTTTCAAAGGAGGATGTGAAATGTAGTTCATTTGAGAAAATAGTATTTTTAAATATATAAGGTCTTTACCAAAAATAATATCTTTCATTATAAATATTTTTTTATTTCTATAAAACCATTATAAAAAATACTTTAAAAGTAGTTATTTCTATTCATTTTACTAATTTTAATATCAATGTTATAATTATCTCATTTAAGTAATTATAAGAATAAAATGATGTTTCATAGAAACATTAGTGTTGTGTGTAACATATGTTAAGTTGGTGTTGCATCTTGAATACTCCAAGTCAGTGTTTCATGTAATTTATTAAAAGTCATAGATAACCTCATTATTCCATGTATAGACACCTAAAATTTATTTTGTGTGTATTGTAATATTAACTTGGTGTTTGATAGCCCGGAGGATGTCATTAATTCTTGTCGGGTTACCGAATTTAAAAAATTAAAACACAAAACAAACAGACTTATAAACTACAGGGTAGTATAGGATTTCCAAGTCTAAGGCTGAATCCATAGATAAAAGGTTTGATAAAATATCAATTAAATTAAATGAACCTAAACAAATTTTAAATTGAAGAAAATAAATCTAAACTACTGAGCATTGGATTTGGTAAAGAAGGTGGGAGAAGATAATATAAAAATAGTGTCGGGCAGTAATGATTCTAGAATTAATGAATGAAGAGGTATGAAATAATTAATTAGAAATCATAAAGTCTTTATAATTGGGTCTTAGCGATTCTAATGGACATGATAAATTCACTCCACCCCAAACTCTCTTTTTCTCACGGTCAGGTACTTTGGATTGTAAATAATGGGTAACCCAAAATCTAGTTTAAACATAGGGAAAAGAAAACCCAAATGGTCATGGTGGAAGTATAAATCCTAGATCTCATATTAAACAAATGAATTCAATACTATAAGGAAATTGTAATGTGAAAAAAAAAATTAAAACCTTTTCCTAACCCCGCTCACAATGTTCATGCAAGAAGAAATCAAGAAAGAGATAGAATTGAAGAGAAGATATGAAATCATAACATAAATTTCAATTAAAAATGAAATACATCATACATTCAATTCCCCTTCATCACACACGCCCCAGCACAAAGAAATCACTCGTTAATTCTAACCATGGTCGGGTGAATAAAATAAATAAATCAATAATCCTATAAAAAGTGGAAAAGTAATAATCTGTGGTGGTGTGTGTCTCAGGAAGTGGCTCCACATTGAGCTTCGGAATGAATCAAATGGTTCGGTCAGGGGATCTATATATAAGCTTCAAATTTTTTTTGACTGATGCATTACAAGATGTGTAATAGGATATCATGTCATGTAATCTTTATCCATTATTTCCTCTATTATTTTTGAATTCATGTAAATCGTGTACATGACTTTGAATCTTTAATGCAGTTCACAATGTGTATTGGGGACTCATGATGTGTAACCTTGTTTCACAACGTGTATGAATGTCATGACTTGGTCTGGCAGTGGAGGCCTCAGTTGATGAGGTCATTAAATTTAATGAAGTTGTACATTGTGCAATAGTGTTTCTTCATTTTCCATCTCCTCTTCATCTTCAAAAATCAGATATTGTACCGCTTTACTTCGCTCGTGGTGAGAAGTGTCTTTTTTTCTCATTTTTTCTCCTCTTTTAATTCCTTTTTTAAATATTCATTGTTTCATTCCATAAAACATAAAACAAGTTAAATTATTCCAAAATTGGAAAGATTAATCATTTAAATACAAAATCTATAAATTAAAAAACTCTAAAATATATTCATGAAATACACTTTATCAATGTTTCATATAACGCAAGACAAACATAGTGCTTTAATATAAAAAATTAGGGTTAAATGAAATAAAAAATATGGAAAAGATTAAATTAATTTGAAAAAACAATAATTCAGAAAATCTCAAGGTGTTATGCCAACAAGTCCATAACACTTGATACTACTACTAATTTTCATTGAAAAAATTATTTATTTTTATATTATTAAAAATAAAAAAGTGATAATCAAAGTAGTTTTCAAAAGTTTTGAACATTCCTCAAAGTCATGATTTTAATAAACACACATTAATAGTCTCTCTTGGAATAAATTTTTGAAACCAAGAAAAAAATTATCATCTAATTTATTGAATGGATCCTATCAATATTTCATATAACTATATACATACATATATAAATGAAATAATGTGTTCATATATATATATATATATATATATATATATTTAAAAATGGATAAATATATATATATGGATGTTCATATAGGATATCAATTAAAAAACAGAGATAAAATTTAGGACACGTAACATAAAATAAAATCCTATATGTAATGCCACTGAAGCTTTAAAATAGAAAACCCCCAAAAACTACACCTCAACTTCAAGAAATCGTTACATGAAATCCATTTTGATTTATTAAATAAAAAACATGGGAGGAATTTTAACACACTTTTTGTGTGTTATTTCCATGGAAGGAAGTTCAAAACATTTAAACTTAATACAATATAATGAAGAATTCAGTGTGTGGAATTATTAATATGCTACAAGGCATCAAGAAAATCCCTTAAAGGGTAAATAAAAAACCAATATCATAGAAACCCCCAATTAGAAATTAATTCTAGAAGGTAAATAGGTGATGGATAATGAATAGAAATCGATAACGAAAAAAACAAATAGATATCATCAAACAAGTAATCAATGAGTGTGGAGGAGGAGAAAATAATTTACATTGGATTGAATCTTTGAATCGACCAAGAGAAAGTAGAGATATCACCGAACCTTGGATTCATTCGAGTTGTGGATTCATTCGACCCTTGAATCATTCAAGCCTTGGATTTGAGCCTTGGAATTGTTCAAGACTTAATTTGAGCTTTATTAAATTATTAAATAATAGAAAATAATTAAATTATTAAAAAATAAAAAAAAATAAAAATTAATTAATACCTAATTGTAATAAAATTAAAAATAAATAAATAAAATTTACTAATTAAGTACATAATATATTAAATGTATCATGTTATAATGAAATTCTAAAATGAATACAAAATTTTGAATAAATTATAAAAATATTAGGTGTATGTGTTTCAAAATAAGATTTCATTAATTAGGTAAATATTTGTGTGTGTGCGTTGTATATAAAAATGCATTAAATATGTATATGTATGTGAAATCAATATAACACATTTTTTATAAATATATTTTAAATTTAAAAATCAAAGGATGTCAATTATGTCCATTACTCGATGCAATAAGTCATTATTTTTAATTCCTATTAATTTCTAACTGTAGACCATTCTTCACTAAATATTTGAGTCATTTAATATAAAGAATAAATATTTTGTATTATATAAATCATATTTAAGAAATATTATATACATTCATATATATCTATATTTAATATATACTATTTATTAATATTTATAATATATATATATTAATTTTATTAATTTTTATCAATAATTATTTAATTAATAAAATGTCTAATATATTTATTAATTTACTTATTTTTAATTCTTATTTGTTTAATTATTTCATTTTAAATATCAATATATTTAATATATATTACTTATTAGTGTTTATAATTTATATACAATATATTAAATTAATTAATTTTTGTTAATAATTGTTTAATTTAAAAAAATTAATGATTTTTTTAATAAACTCACTTTTATTTTTTATTTATTTAATTATTTGATTTTATTCAAGACCTTTATCAGTGCTAAAAAACACTAATAAAGGATCCCTTTATCAGTGCTAAAAAAACTGTTGATAAAGGGTACTTTTTGTGAGTGGTAAAAATAAAGTACTAATAAAGGTTGCCTTTTATCAGTGCTAAAAACATGATGATAAAGGTTACCTTTAATCAGTGCTAAAAAATCATTGATAAAAGGTACTCTTTATCAGCGCTTGTTTTCGCACTGATAAGGGGAACCATTATTAGCGCTTTTTGCTAGTGCTAATAAAGGCTAGTGCTATTAAAGGCCTGTATTGTTATAGTGATTGATGGATTTTGGGGATAGGAATACATAGGCTTTTTGTATCCTTTATGTTTGATAGATTTTAGGGATACGGAGATACATCCACCTTCTAACGGGTTTAAGTTTAGGGATTCTAGGGATAGGAAGACAGGTGAATTATATCATGTTGAAAGATATTCCTTACACTTTGGGTAAAAGTTTGGATTTATAATATCCTTTAAAGGAGTATTTATATTATAATAAAATATTAAAGTTTTTGTTGATTTTTCATTAATCATACTTTGTAATTTTACTTTTTTCAGATTTTAATAAAGTTTCGACAAACTAAATTTCCACAATGCTTAATTTTTGTATCTGAACTTCCTTTGAATTTAAGTCGATTCTGTTGATTATTTAATTTCCACTATATTTATTTTTACTCTAAAAATCATGATTTCGTAATATCATATTTCCGATCAACTTACACCTTGAAGTGGAAAAAAAATTGTAAGTCACGTTTTAGACTACAATTCACCCCCCCCCCCCCCCCACTTGTAGTTTACCTACCTTTGCATATTTGGGTCAACACATGCTACACTTACAAGGTAGATTTGGAGAGAATAATCGGTCATCCATATTTTCCCTCACCAACTTAAATGTTAAGAAAAACACCCAGAACCCAAAACATTTGGGCATCGATAAGGTTATCTAACTCTGGTGGGGTGCATAAGAAATCATAAGGAAAATATAGCATATAAGATAAATCCAAACATAATAAAACCTAATTGATCATACCCAAACAACACCACCAAACCCATCACATCAACCACATCACCACAACCAATTTCAAGTAATCGCATCCATTTCTACAGCTCATTCCATCCCCACTTTTCCACAAAAAACACTCACATTATCAGTCATAATTCCCCCATTAAATCATATTATTTATCCATTTACATAATTACCATTTTACCATGAATATTATGTTAATTATGACATTAATTAACCTTATTTAATAAAAAAAATCATCCTTATCCATCACCCATGTACTTCTTATCCAACAACCATTCATTAAAAAAATTAACAACTCTAGAACAGCTCATTGTTTATTAAATTTCATCCCATTTCTCATTTTTATATTTATTAATTCCCACCATATTCCATATTACCGGGTGACTACCACACATCTCCATAATAACTAAACCTAATGTCATAACAACCTCCATGTGAACCCATGACAGTAACCTCCCCAAACCAATACTTACAGCACCCATCCATCCTCGTCTCATCAATAACATAATCCATCCACCATAATTATAAAATATCACCCCTATAATTCCCACCATCAATGTCATACCAAATCAAAACATTGATTTCATATATAATAAGTCCCAACCAAGACCATAAAAACCATAGTAAAGGGATCATAACCAGCATTAATAAATCATAGCAACAACTTAAAATAATTTATATCAAGAAACCCCTATTATTATTCATTTCCTAAGAATTGATTATGCCTAGAAACATTATCATAACTGAAATTATCGATTTCCAAATAATTGATTCATTACCATATTTAATTATTTATCCTTTTATGAGTGGTGGTTCCAATCTTTAATCAAAACAAACAATACATATTTCAGAGTAAAAAATAAAACTTAGAACAATAAATAAAATTCATAACAGTAACATACATATCCATTTATCACATAAAATGACACAGGATAATTTAAATCATAGGTGATACACTTTTCCCCTTTAATTTCATCATTCTGGTTATTATCATTTTTAGGTTAATTTTCACCATTTACCTAGCCAAAATAAATATCAAGATAATATTTCAATTTATACTTAAATAAAAGTGTAGTCTAAAATCTCATACCTCAATGTAAATCTTCAATGATACATTGCACAATGACAATAAGGGATAGGATGTTGGTGTTTAAACTTTGTTTATAATTTTATTGTTAATTAAAAGTCTTCTCATTTATTTGGTATTTTAATTACAAATTACAATTATATTGTATATTTAATTTAATTTTTTTATTCTTAAAATTTTTTTTCAGTGATCATATATAAATTTTTATTCAATATTTAATCATGTTTTTCATATGTGTTATTTGTTTGTTTTTTGTATAAATTATTTTATATCATATATATTATGTGTTTATAATTTTACATCTATTGATGTTTAAGTTATTTAATAATTTTTTTTGTCTCATGTTCTTTGAAATTGTAATTTATTAGTACATGTGATAAATATGGTGTAATGTGGTTGAGTGTTTTAGTTTTGTTTAGATCGGTTATATTTAGTATTAATTTTTTAAGTCATATAGATATCATTTCCTTTATATAAAGTTTATTTATTTTAAAATATATTTTCAATATATATCATTATATATATGGATATATATAGTACCATATATATATTGTATATTTCATATATAGAAGTCTTCATCTTAAATATCTTCACCGTAGCACCAGTGCACATCCTTCACTCCTCTGGTGATGGTAGTACCTCATCTCCCTCAAGGTATCAATCCTTTCCTCATGGTAACATCATTGTCAACACCAATATCACTCATATGGTGACGGTATAGGGATCTTAACACAGCATCACATGATTGATATTTTTTTCCCGAAGGGTCTACAAAAGACTCTAGAGGGGGATGAATTGAGTTCTTGAAATTTTTATCACTTAAAACCACAATTTTTTGGATATGAATATCTTATAATTTTTTTAACACAAACAGTAGTGGAAATGAATCACATAAAATAAAAAGGATACAACATAGATATTTATAGTGGTTAGGGGAATAGAAGTCCTATAGTCCACCCCACCAACCCTCTTCTCTAGAAGTTTAATTATTTTCACTAGTCTGGTCCTTTTTATAGGGACTTTTAGTTATTTTTTCAGTGACTACATGATCAAGTGAAATCATTAAAAACATGGTAAATAACATAGGATATTTCAACTAGTAACAAGCAAGGATTTACAAACAATAACTTCTAGTTTCTTTTATTGGGAACCTTTACAATGAGAGATGAAAAAACAAAGAGTTTAGGGATTCAACACACAATTGTAAAATAAAACCGATAGAATGAATAAATCTCTAGGATATAAAATAAAAATATATAGTATGTTAAGGATATTATTCTAAAATCACAGCATAGATGATTGATATCGCACAGTTTTGGATCATTATGCTTCTTCTTCTTTTTCACAAAAATCAGAGCAATGTATAGAAGTTTCAGTAAATACTCTTCTATTTCACTATTTTTATATTTTTTACACTATATAGATCATGATATATACATTGAAGATTCATTCACAACTTATCACTTAAACACATAGCACATGATCTATAAAATCCAAGATTAGAGACATGTCCTTTTCTCAGTTATACCTCAGAAATAGTAAATACAAATAAAATATCCTTGTACTTGTTTCATTTCATAGTAATTACAACTTATTATAATCAGTTTTACCATAAATAGGTAATAGATAATTTAAATTGTGTCATCCTAACCCGAATTCCACTACACTAGTGCTCGGAGATATTTTTTCATAAATCCTCAAGTGCACCTCACGGTATTCCAGAGGCTAATGACTAATTGCAAGGACCTAAGGTGTGTTCATAGAGATACTATGCCCTCATATCAGAGAAAAAAAATAGTATAAATAACTATATTTCATCCAAATAAGAAAATAAACAGAGTGTGTAAATACTAAATAAACTAAAATAGAAGCATTCTAAAATAATAAATGAAATGTTGTAAAATCTCGAACAACCATGTCATACATACAATACTAGTCACCCACTAGGCTAACCATACATGTAGGAGTATATAAAAGAAACTGAAATAAATTTATAGGGATCTTTTATTAACTCTGAGCCAAGATACATCCCCAGTCTCCAAGAAACTGCCAAGCTGCTCCAACCTGATCAATAAATCCACACGAACAACTCCACTAGATCATACAACTCTACACCTCATCCTTTTCCATCATGAAATCTATGATCAACCTAAAAAAGCATACATAAGGTCTACACATACACTAAAGTGAACATACAAGGGTGAGAAATAATATCATTTGAACACCCCAAAGATGAACCTAAAAAATATGCTATTATAAGTGAATGCTCGTACAATATGCTCATCCTAGCTGAGACACAACTATAAATGAGAGATAAAATAAAAAAAGTGAAACCAAAATTGATCAATCATTCCATGATCCCTATCAAATGGGAAATGTTCCATCATGTATATATATACACATAAGTAAGGTGAAAAGGGAATTGATTTGGATTTCATACCAATCAAGTCATGTATAATTAAGTTGATCTCTGATTTCATAATACTGTTTAACAATACCTACTTCGAACAGTATTAGAAATGTCTCTAAGAAATCCACATCACCACATGGGGATACATGTACTAGACCTAGGATCACCCATACTCACCTCCAATCACTATAATGAAGGATTTCATGTACCGAAAAAAATCTTGCAAATATGGAACTACATCAACTACACTATATGCTTCAAGTATCAGACCTATGAGAGCCAGGAACTAGGGGTATTGAACAAGGAATCCTATTCAATTTAATGAATCTCATCCTTAGAAAACTTAGTATAATATAGACTTACTAAGGCTAGGACCTAATAAAATACACCAAGGTGTCTTCCTCGAGTCCACAAAGTGTATCCATTGAAAACATTGTATAATATAGGCATACTAGGGCCAGGACCCAAGTCCATTGACCAAGGAATCCTCCTCATGTTCATGTATTTCATCCATATTAAACATGGTAAATGTTTATATACCATCACAAATTATTAGTGTCAAACCATAATTCCCATCATTGGTGTCATGTCATGATTCCCATAATTCAACCGGTAGGCTAAAAAGTCAGGTCCTAGGAAGTACTTATGGGCATTCCTATCATGTACCACCTCACATCAGTCTTGTAATCCAAATACTAGTAAGTGCATCTGGTAATTATAGGTTCATCAACAATAATCATGTGAATTCATAAAAAAATAGTGAGGGTGGCCAAATGCATAAACCCTCCACTACTACCACTTCCTTTTGGGATTACAAGTTCATTACGGGTTTCAAGGTGAAACCCACTACCATATCTACCCAAACCCCCAATGAACTAGCTCATGTTTGGTCAAAAACCAGGTCACCAATTAGGTCCCTTAATTCAAAACATGGTAAAGGAATCTTACTTAGGATCCTCTAATACCAGACATAAGAAAAATTATCCTTATGGTAAACCTCAGAAACAATAATATATCAGAGGTATCCTATATGGGATCAACATAAGAAGTTAGTAGAGGCATCCTACATGAGATCCTATAGGTCAAACATAAGTTAAATAATCCTATGTGAGACCCTTAGAATTTTATACATAGTAAAATTAATCCTATATGGGACCCTCAAAAGGATTAAACAAGTATAGGAATCCTACAAGGGATTATATAGGTTATCATGTAAGGAAAGGTGTCCCACAAGGGACTCTTAGTAACAGTATTAAGGTATAGGAATCCTATATAGGATCATCTACGTCAAAATATAAGATGGAAACTTGGCCTAAAAGGAAAATTACTTGAATACCAGTCTAGATATATGGCTCATGGCCCATCTCAGATCAAGTGTCTCACTCTCAGGAGATAGCTGGATTCAATTAACAGAGGAATTACCTCTTTATTTAGTAAAAATCTTGAAACATCTCCTAGGAGTCCTCAAATCACTTAAAGGGTTTAACCATTACAACTATGTGAAATTATACTCAAAATGGACTACTCATGTGTCCAATTCTGACCCTGGGGTGTAAAATAGGAAAAATCCTAAAAAGGGTAGCAAAGGAGGAGTACACTGTGTGTATGCCCGTGTACACCACGTGTACCCTAAAATCCTCTCCTGGGTATGTACACTAGCAGTAAAATTATTATAAATCCCATGTAAATAGTATTTATACCATGTACATGTCATGTACCATGCACGGGGTGCCTTCTCATGTACCTTATGGCCTCATCATTTACTTTTCCTAGCATCGTACTTCTACACGGCATGTGACCTACACGGGGTATGATTGTGCTCTCTACACAACCATGTTCCCTCCCACAGGCTGTCTAGAAATGTACTTAGATACACATCCAAGTACCAGTACACAGAATTTATACCCTATACATGGTGTATTATTCTAAAAGGTTATCTTCCCTGAATGGGAAGAACACACAGTGTGTGTTCATTAACTACACATCGTCTAATCAGGATTTATAAACTGGAAACACCTCAAATCGGCCCAAGACCCAATTGTTCTCCCCAAAAGATATAAATTAACAATCAAGGGTTCTTAAGTAGTCATAATAGGGATCTAAAACTATAAAATAGTAAATATACAAGGATTTATGGAAAAACTTTAAAAACAGCCTACCTTTGGGAAGAATCCACGGAAACTTCGCTTGTATCCACAATCCACAATGATTTCATGATGATCTAGCTCCTAAAAATCTTCGTGATAGCACCTCACTTCTTCCCTCTCTCTATGTATCTATCCCTATCCATCTTCTCTCTCATTCTCATGAAACAGGAGGCCCAAGGGTGGGGGTACATGAGAAACTAGGGGGGAGAAGAAAAGAGAAGGAAAAAAGAAATGGGGGCCTAGCCCCAACACCCAATGTGATTTTACCCCATGCCTAGGAAAAAACCTTAATTATATAACCATCGATAGAGATTTAATATCAATATGATGATCAATTCAAATGATATATCCAAATGAACATGTGTGAAAAAAACTAATATTTAATTTGTTAAATAATATATATTAATTATTCTACTAAAATAAAAATAGATTTAAATTATAGAAAACTCATATCCTATGATAAAAAACTATTTTTTTTACTAATATAGTGGTCATAATAATTACCTCACATCATATTCTAGGGTAAAATGACCATTTTAGACCTTATGAGCATCTAAAATCAAAATTTCAAATTTCTACTCAAATTTCCGATCTAAAAAAACATGATTCCTTAAATAAAGAATTCATAGTAGCATTAAAATAACAATAAAGTGTTTCAATGGTAAAAAAAATAGGTTTTGTCACAATTTATCTAATTAAAAATCATCACATGGTGGAATTTTATATCTGAATTCATGTAGTCAAACTAATCCACGTAGCTGAATTAATGTAGGACTTCTTCACGTAGATGATTTGTTTCACAGAGATAATTTTGTCCAAAAATCCAAATTTATCTACATAGGATTTTTACTCACATATATAGATCTTACATATTAAAAATAAACCACATATTCAATTTCACCAAGTATCAGATTCATTTAGTATATTACACCACATGACTAATTCATATAACTAATTGATCTACATTGTCGATTGATCATGTATCCATTTGAGCTATGTAAGTGAATTTCATATAGGTGATTCCATGACATATATGATTTACATATGAACTTCCTTAATGTATGAAATTTATGTATCTAAATTCTTATGTATCCATTTTTTCATGGAACCAAAATCCTCACGTAGCTGATTTTTTTAGACTTAGGAAAAAATCATCCAAAGTGTCCATAATAACATATTTAAGAATTTCAAAAACCGAATCACATAAATTAAAGATAAAAATTGATGAACATACTTAAGAAAAAAATTATTAATAAAGAATAAAGGGTATCTAAGATCATAAAAACCTAAATTTCATGGAATATATTGGGATAACAATAGTATTCTAATAATCTTTCCTTTTTTGATGATCACAAAATCAATAAAATATTAAACCTGAAATTTTAAAAAGTTTTATAAAATATTTTTCACAAAACTATATTATATATTTATAGGGATTTTAAAATGTAGTTTTTCTCTCCCTTAGTTATATACATCTTCCCTTTTTATTAATTAAGTAATTATACCCTTTTTATTAACCTTAGGGTAATTATATCTTACTTCTCCCCATTTTTTATGTCATTGAAAAATAAAAGTAAGGAAAAGATAAAAATGATTAATGTATCACTTAGAGTAATGATCTATTTAATTATTCTACTAAAACTAAGTATGGAATTATGGAAATAATGGAATTAAATAAACAAAAAAGGGATATTTAAGACATTAAATGAAAATAATAACTAATAGAAACATTAAAAAACAATAAATATTTCTTTCATTGATGTTTAAAAGTATAAAAAATTACATCCATGAAACTCCCACAAAAATAAAAACACAATATATTAGTCAAAATACCCAAACATATGGATTGGTTCGAAATGCATATGTGGTTTTGGTGGAGGTATATTAAAAGTGGGATTAGTTTTGGAGGTGGTTGGAGTCTTTATTTCTAACAAAATAACATTATTTTCTAGCATTAAATTATCTTAACTTCTTGATCTAACAGTAGAATTAAATTTTAGGCACTAAGGAGGACCACTGAGAATATTTTCAAGTTGACCTTGAGTTTTATCAAAAACATAAGTACTAGTAGACAAAAAAAGTACGTTCTTAATGGGATTAGAGGATAAGGATCCTTCTTTATAACTTTCAACAACTATGGTTGCATGTACCATGTATTTGTCTTTCTGATAGACTGAGGATGGATTATAATCTTTTATTTTTTTCCAGTAATATTGAAATTATTAAGAGGATCATGACCAAGAGGCCTTATAATTCTCATATTAAATAAGGCTTAAATACATATTTCAATCCTGTGAACAATTTATAACTTCCATAATTCAATTAGAGTGACAAAGCATTTTATACATTTAAGCAATAGATGATAATCCACTTCGGATAATTCCTTTGAAGTATTCAAGTTTTCCTGATGAAAAACTTAAAGGAAGACTCACTGTAGGAGGAATGAGAAAAGGATCAATGTCAATAGAAATTAGAGCTAATGTAATTTCCATTAATATCTTTATCAAAATAAACTTTACAAAATCTACATGTCAATCATTCTTCCATTCATAGACTATAGATTTTTTTTCCATGCTTTTCACTTGCTCTATAAAACTTTTAACAACTTCCTTGATGGAATTGATAGAATATTTTGGAATTTGAGAACTAAAATAATAATTCTTAAGATTAACTTGAATAGATATATTATGAGTAGAAGAAACAAGTTTCATTGAAGTAATATACCATTGAGGTCTATATACACCCAACACTTTTCTTGTAGAAGACACTGGATCAGCTAAAATTTCAGTGGATTTGAATTTGAATCCTCCTCAGTTGAACTATTTCTAGTCCTTCAACAGTCCTATATACTTTTTACAGTAATGAAAAAAAATACTGATGATTCTTATATGTTGTATTTAGTGACATAAAAATCATACCTTGAGTATCTTTAGATACATCCAGAATATGGTCTACCTTCCTATCAGATTCATCAAAGGAACCCAATAATTCATTTATGGTCTTATAAGTTCCTACAACGAGCTTCCTAAAATCCTATCTATTATCATGGAACTCACCCATAAGATCCTTATTCAACTCTTATGGAATATATGGTATAATTAGGTTACACTGATAATATTGGAACTAAGAAAAATAATAATTCAATTTTCTAGAATATGATCAACTCCACTCTGAAAATCTAGAACAACTGAAGTTTTTAAGGGATTAGTGAAAAAGTTATGAAACTTCTTGATGAATTTAAATTATATTATCAAAAAAATTCTTAAAGTGTGTAAGTTTTCCTTAATTTCTTCCCTATTGGCTCAATATCATCAAGTAATTCTTGAGATAAGTCTGGTTTCACCATTGGAATATTCTTGAGGGGTTATATTTGATATGAAACCATAATACCAAGATCATTAAATTATTATTTGGTAGGAAAAACATATTTAAATCCTCTTACCAGAGTTTTAATTTATTTAAGTTCCTTAAAACTTACCTCAGAAGTGGATTTCTAAACTATAGGAACTAATTGAATTATATTTATTAGATCTCTTTGGGTATCCAACAACCCAACAAACTTATAGAAATCAATCTTTTATATAGAGGAATCCTTGATTTATGTTATATTTTCCTTACAAGAAGTAATATCAACCTTAAATTCATAGTAATATGCTATAATATTATCAAACTCCATCATTAATGAGGAATAAAAAGATTCATTTTCTGATCTATCTAATATTTTACTAACTAGGGGTTCTTCCTCCTGAATAACTAGGGGTGGTAATGGAAAAATGTGGCATTTGAGATTATCCAATAGTCTCTATAACCAAATCACCAACCTTATATCTAACAAAAAGTGATCCAATAATAATTAGGTCTATTTTTTGATGTTCTATTTCAGATTCTATTATGGATTCAACACCAGAAATACTAGGTAAAATCTCAATTATACACTCCTTAGTAATAGAAATAGTAATCTCAATGACTAGTTCCTCAACATGTCGACTGATTGAAGCAACTTCAACAACTTGGCTATGAGAAGCATCTTCAACCTCATGACTTACTACTGGTAACTCAGGTTCAGATCTGGTAGCCACTATCTCCTCTGCTTCCCTAGAAGATTCCATCTTGATATGTGTTTCATCTCTAGGTAGTGAATTTTG
This sequence comes from Viscum album, assembly GCA_963277665.1. NCBI lineage: Eukaryota > Viridiplantae > Streptophyta > Magnoliopsida > Santalales > Viscaceae > Viscum > Viscum album. The sequence continues at coordinate 1,061,512,546 of OY728125.1, forward strand.
AGATGGATCCCCATGAACTAATACTTTATGTCTAATTGGATTCAGGGAATTTAAATAAGTGTCCCAATGGTATTTGATTGTTTTCCATGGAAAATATGATAGGGTGTTACTTTTGTGACACTTCAATGTATCTCCCTCCTTAAGATCCACTTATTTTCTCTTTAGAACCAAGGAGATTAGTCAACCATAAGGATAGTAGCTCATATTGCCTTTTAATTTGTATTAATAATGCATAAATCACATCATATACCTAGGAAAATTGAGATTCATATTCTATATCAAAACATATAGCTTGTATATTACCTGAAATAAAACCTTCTCTATCTTACTATATCTCTGAGATATCCTAGTCTAAAAAAAACTTTCATAGAACCTTCCAATCAGGTTCTAAATATTTCACTGGATTCTTTTAAAAATAAGAGGTTCCAAGTAGTAATTTTAATACCTTAGTCATTCCAAATGAACTTGTATCCCCCAAGGTCTGAATGAAATTATACTCCTCACAAGGATAAGGGAACATATTATCCATTTCAATATATGAAACAATCACTACATTTACATTCACATTCGACGAAACTGTGTTCATTATTCTAATGAATTTAAACTATTCATTTCATATGAACTCACTTAATTCTTACTTTAATATAAAACTTGAATTATTTCATTAAATAAAAATCCCAACCTCAAAAATGAAGCACTTGTTTCAGTAGTATTTCAATACTCCTCATAAATACTATATCGATGGCCTTTTCAGTGAGTTTCCTTAACAGTACACTACCTTTGGATTTCTTAGAAGAACTGAAAGTTCCCTCATCACTTTTCTTTAACTTTCCAATGGATCATAGGTTTGGCTGAAGGTCAATAAAAGATTGAGATCTTCTAGAAGATAGTTTGGATTTGGGAAGATTATATGTATATGAATAGAAAAAGGTTCATAGGCCAATCTAGTTTTAGGTTATGGACCCAGTTTCCAAAATTTTTATGTAACCGAATGGGTTTTTTGGTCGATTCTAACTAAAAAATAAATATAATATAATATAATATAATATACGGATGTTTCATCTGCCAAAAATGAAGCATTTAAATAGATAAAAGAATAGAATAATTAAATTAAATTAAAAAATAATAAATAGAATAGAAATTAAATTAAAAAAAAAAAAGATAAAGTAAAATTTATCAAAATAAGATGAATTAAATTTATTTAAATTTTAATAAATATAATTATATTTTGATAAAATCAGCACATTCACATAAAAGGAGACTAATAAAAATATCTACTAACTAATTCTTAATAGATATAAACTCAAGAGTAATATCACCTTTTTGAGAATAATCCCTCAATAAATGATGTCTTGGGTCTATATGATTTGTTATTGAGTGATTTATCAGATTCATAAAAATATTTATAGAACTAGTGTCATCACATTTAATTTATACTTTATTATAATTGAATCAATAATCCATTAAGGTGTGTTAGATGCATAATAATTGTTCACAACAACTACTATAAGCAATATTTTCTATTTTAGAAGTAGATAATGAAATAGAGTGTTGTTTTTTAATATACTATGATACCATTGATTTACCTAGAAAATGTTAGTTCCATAAGTTACCATTTCTATATATTCTACAGCCACTAAATTCAGCATTAGAATATGAAGTTAAATTAAAATTATAAGACTTTTTAAAAATTAAGGAAATAGAACATGTTTCTTTTAAATACCTTTAAATTATTTTGGCATTTTTAAATGAGATTCCTTAGGATTTTCTTAAAATCTATCAAAAATACACACTAAAAAATAATTTATGGTCAACCAATAGTTAAATATAATAAAATTACAATTATTCTTCTACAAATCTTATTGTCAAATGGTTTTCCATCTTTATCCAAGTCAATCCTTTCATTATAACTCATAGGAGTTATATATACTTTACCACTTTCTAGTACAAATTTTTTAAGTAATTTAGTTATATATTTTATTGGATTCAAAATAGTCCCAAAGTCTTTTTGATAAATTTTAAATCCTGAAAAATAATTTAACTCACCCATCATGCTCATTTCAAACTCTTTTTTCATGAGTTTTAAAAATTCATTACATGGTTTTTTATTTGTTGAACTAAAAAACACATCATCAATATATATTTTAACTAAAAAATATCTAAAGATGAAATTTTATTAAATAGATTAGGATCTTCTTTACCTACTAAAAACCATTTGATAAAATAAAAGAACATAAATATTTATACCAAGCTATAGGTTCTTATTTCAATCCATAAAGAGATTTGGTAAGTTTAAGAATTGAATTTATAAAATGAGGATTCTTAAAACTATGAGGTTGTTCTGCATACACTTCTTATATAAGAAAACCATTTAGAAAAGTAGATTTTACATCCATATGATATAAATTGAAATTTATATGTGATGTATATACTAATATAATCTTAATTTCTTCTAATCTAGCTATAAAAGAAAAGTTCTCCTCATAATTTATACCTTCTTTTTTATTGTAACCATTAACCACTAGTCTATCTATATTCCTAGTGATCACTCCATGATCATCCTATTTATTCTTAAAAACCAATTATGTTCCTATAATAGGATAGTTAGAGGGTCTATCAACTAATTATCAAACATTATTCCTATTGAAATAGTTTAATTCCTCTTGTATTTTATAACCCAACTCATCTATTAAATATTATTATATATATTTAGGTTCTAACTGAGATAGAAATGAAAAAAATTCTAAAAGGTTTTCTACACTCATTTCTAGCCCTAATCCCTTCATGTACTATTCCTATAACTGTTTATAAAGGATGGTTTTTAAGGGTTATATGCTGATTAGGTGGAACACTTTCAGGTTCATCTAAAAAAAATGTTTATTAGTAATATGTGTTTTTGAATAAATGTGTTCTGTATTATATTATATAATATTATACACATAAAAAATATAGAGAAAACAACAAAACTTTATCTCATTAAAAAATATCATTACATTAGTCATCTACAAAACCAATGAAAATTCCAAACACTATAATTGGACAAAAAATATAAAATATAAAAGCTAAAATGGTAAAATATGAATTGCCCCAACCTACTAGAATCATCACCCCAAAGCCAATACTATAGAAATGAAAAAAAAATATTAGTGAACAAATCAATATCTTAAAAAATAAAAGTATATAACATTGGGAGTAATTGTAGTGAATATTGAGTGAAATAATTAAGTGTTGTTTATGGTAGTTAATGTGACCATTAGATTATAAATGTGATTGTTGAAATAGTAACATGACCATTAGGAATAGTAATCTGACCATTGGGAATAGTAACATGATCGTTGGAAAAGAAATTTAACCCCAAAATAATAAATTTTTATATAAATAATATTAATCATGAGTAATATAATTAAATATAAATATTAAAATAAATCATGTGATTAAAAACTCAAAGAAAATATAGGCATGTTTTTAATAAACTGTATTTTAAAGTGTTTCGTAAAAATAATAATTTTAATATTAAAATTTAAAATTACCTATGTCAGAAATTTATTTTCATAAAATGTATATAATTTTTTAAATCAAAACATTTAAACTATACAAGGGTCATTTTTCGTAATTTTTTGAAATATTTCAATTTTTAGGTGAATAGTAAAAATATAGTTTTCACATAACCGATGTATCTTAAATTACATCATTCATAATTTGATAATAACCTAATAATTTATAGAACTTTACGTTAATACAAAATATATTTAATTTTATAAATGAGTTGTTAAAATAAAATAATATTAATTTCCAGACCTAAAAAATAATTTTCCAAAACCTAAAGTCAAAAGTGATCCCTTAAAATTACATTTTTTCTTTTTTTCCTATTTAATATTTTGTAAAATTATTGAATTAAAACTATAAAGTTATATAAAGTCCTAAAACCATTAAATTATATTTATATATGGTTTATATTGTCAAAAATTCACTATTTCATGTTTTACCTTGATTATAATATTTTATTCAATATTTTATTCTAAAAATACTCATATCCTCATGTATAAATAACCCATCTACCTCCCCTTAGAAACCCACTCCTCCCCCACTTTACAAAGAAAAATTTCCTCCCAAATATTATCTTTTAAGACCTTATAAACCTTAGCAATGTGATGGAATAAAACAACGCTATTCATCAAGGATTCTAGTGTCATACAAGAGAAGCCACGCTAAGTAAAGAGTAAGTTTTTTTCAAACTCTTCTCTTGTTTTCTTATTCTTATATCGCTTTTAACAATTTATTTGAAAATAAGATATTCTAAGAATTAATTAGGAATAATTTTAACATTATATTAATTATATTAACCTACTGAAAATATATATATATATATATATATTATGTATTTATATTTATACCTCTTTTTCTTCATATTTGGATATTGTTCCCGTTAACTGTTGATTAACCACCAACGAAGATGTTTCTAAATTATTTTATTATCACCAAACTTATTTATGTTTATTTTAATGTTTTTATGATATATAAATGTGTAAATATATGTATTTTAAGTTTATGAAATTAATTCCACATATGTGTAAATTTCCTTTAACAAAATTGTGAATTTGAAGAAAATGAAAAATATTTAAGGAAAACATGCTATCAAAATGTCTTCCCTTTGATCAAGTAAATTAAGAAATATAATAAAATGATTATAATTTATAAATAGTATTAATAATTGCAATAATTTACTTCTATATCAATGTTTTAATAAACCAAAGTTTATTATTTAGGAGGCATAAAAGTGATGAAATAAAGTGGGATTTAAGGAAAGGGGATTCTCGAACCCAACTCCCTTTCTCTAGGTTACAACTCCTTAACATAATTTTCTATATGGATATTCCTATAAGATTAATTAAATGTAATTTCACTATTATTACCTTTTCCTTTCAAGTATATACATGTTTCCACCTTGATTTATAATCTAAATACAAATATTATTTAAAAATATGTTTTCTTTAAAAACACATCTTTTACACCTATTGAGTCTTTTTTCTTTACTCAAGAATGATGATTTTTATACCAAATATATTTTACGACTTTAATTTGGGAACCCCAAGTTTATTCATAAAATCATTCTTTATAAAATCTTAATGAAACCCATTCCTTTCCATGGGTTATTTCATGACTATGATTGTTATAAAATCTATGTGACATGCATGATTATGTAAATATTATGATGTGAAGAGTGGTCTTGGAATTATATATCCCTCTAATTCAATGGTTAATGTGATGTATCTCATGAGATCATTTTTATTATGCATGAACATGATGCTATATTTTTTTATAATGATGATGTTATTATTATGAACATATGTTATGTGTGACCATGATGTTATCTTTGTTCACAACTATGTGTGGTATTTGACCACTATGAAATGATGTTTCATTTTTATGAATTTACACATTACAAAACTTTATCATATGTATCCCTCATGATTTTTATGTTGATCCTAAGATTATGATATTATTATGTTAGTTATGTTCACCCATGTATTATTAATTCATGTCATGTATTCCTCCTCTTGTTGGGATTTTATCTCATCCCCTTTCCTTGATGTATATCCTCAGGTAACTACATGTACTAAGGAAGATATGAGATTTTATAAGTATAAAGAAGAAGTTTTAAAATAAATTTTAATGATTTATTATATATAAGTGATGTATGATCTTAATTTTCCCAATATACACAACCTTTTGATCCTTTAATGCATCACGGTTATGTTGTTTATCCTTAAAATGATGTGATAGTAATATAATAAAAATTAGGTTTGATATAGTTTTTATCAGATGTATGGTTTAGTTAAATTAGGAATTAAGATTAGAAAACATTAGCGAAAACCCTTAGTATAATTCTAAGTATATGTAAACATTCAAGAAGTGTTGTTTTAGAAAAAGGATAAACATAGGGATCCTATAAGATATTTCATTAGAGTTAACTAAGAAAAATAATAAATTGTTTATTCATGATTTATTAACTTATTTTTTTCAAGAATTTTTTATTTCGAAATTACTAGGAACCAAGAGAAACGAGGCCAAAAACCCAAGTGAGGGAAAATTCAATGATTGACTGAATGACTTCCCCAATTCCAGGGGAGTTGGAGTTTAAAAATTCATGGAAATGCTTATCTAATAGTCTTGGGATATGAATAATAACCTGAACCATGTGGAAAATCGGCCTTCACCTATAAAGGAGAAACTAGACATTGATTCCTTTATGAGACAACTATCATTGATGTTTAGTGGATATTTTAATCCACTTATTGCGGAATAGTGGGCTAACTCAATGGAAAAGATCCTTTCTGTGCTCCACAATTCAGAGAAGGATAAGGTTACTCTAGCTGTATATATTTTAGATAGAGATTCTGGTCAATGTTGGGTGTTGATAAAGAATGCCAAGATAAATGATGAAATAGAATAGATGGAGTGGGAAGAATTTAAGAAAATGTTTCTTAACAAGTATTTCTCTCAAACTCTTCGATCAAATATGGAGAGAGAATTAATATAGATGAAGAAAAAGGAATTTGAATCTATAAAAAAATATAAGGAAAATTTCACAAGGCTTGCAAGATATGCCTCAGGTTTTTTATCAACAATTATATAAAAATAGATATATTCTTTAGTGGTTTAAAACCACACTTTAGAAAGGATATAGTTGTAACATCCCAAGTTTTTTAAAATAAATTGAAATGCATGAAACATTTTTTTAAGTACATATTTATAACTATCCTTTAAACATAATTTTGTTGTTTTAATGTTTTGAATTTCAAAAAATAGTCATCAATAATTGTATTCAGTAAGTTATTTGGAGTCTGATGGAACTAACTTGTGTTTTTTGTGAATAGTAACATACCCTTATAAATAGTAATATGAAGAGTAATACGAACCTAATGAATAGTAAACTGTATTATTATTTTATTTTATTAAGTCTTTAATATAATGACGTCTTGATTAATTTTTCAATGTGATATAAAAGTGGTTATAGTTTTAAAATTGTTAATTTTTGAATAAAGTATGATTTTATTTAAAAATTAAATTAATAATATTTAGAAAATTATTTTCAAAAAAATGGAGTTCATTTTTGGATTCTACACGTTGAAAAATGGTAAGGGTGAATTTTTGGTATTTTTCCTGAAATTCTTGAATTTTTTATGAATAGTGAAATATGATAAAATACCGTATATTCAAATTGTCAGTTAAATACACTATTTATGACATCATAAGGGACGTAAGACAATTTGGTTCAAACTCACATTCCATTATTACTATTTGGGGTCATATGAATTAAGATTATTCATAGTCTTGAGCAAAAAATTTATAATAATGATTAAAATAATGAAAAATACCTCATCTGCTCCACTATAAATACCACCCGCATTTCCCTCTTTCTACCACACCTCTCAAGCCTTGAGTCTTACCTAATTTCTTCCCAATACTTATTCCAAGGATATTCCCCAAATCCTATGTAATGCCCTGACCCCAGAAGCCCAAAGTCGGTGCATTATTACGTATCATTGGTATGATCACAAAAGATCAAGTCTCGAAAGACCGATTAGTTTAGTAGCCTTGGAAGTGCTAGATACATTCATAAGGTTTACATTACATCATAAAATGGAAAACTACAAAAAAAATTGTTTCCATAGAAAACACTGAGATCCCATAAACTATCCCTACAAGTCAGTCATAATATACTTCTTTTCATCTTGGGAAAAATAAAACATAGAAAGGGGTGAGCTCAGATGCTTAGTAAGGATAACAATATAGCGAAAACATTCATAAATAAGCATAAACATTTAAGGAAATGTATAAAAATAAAAAATAAAATCCTTTTCAACATAAACTTAATCATAATATGGAAAATATAAATCAAAATAATTCCATTTACTTACTCATATGGATATTCTACTAGTCGAATAATCACATGCAATATCAATAGCCACTTTCATAATGATGGAATGCGTAATTCCATACTTCATAACCACATAGTCAAGGCCTTGTTCCAAGAATACAAATAAGATTTTTCCAAGGCCTTGTTCCAAGACACTATTTTGTCTCATGAGACCTACCGATGCATCGAGGAGATATAGTGGGCTCCACCCATCACTTACTAAGTCCAATGCATTCCTCATATGAAAAGTTTTAAACATAACATAAACATTCATATTAAAACTAGCATATGAAATGTCAATAATTTATCCCTAAACCATGAATGGTAGAAAAATAAAACATTTATAGTCAAACATATTACAAAACCTTCAATAAAAAATGGAATATTTGTATCATAATAAATCAACTTTAAAAAATATTAAAATCCATTAAAGGATGTTAACATAGATGAAATCAAAATTGTTTGAGAGAAATATATAAATTTTTTTTTTGAAATCATTTAAATTTACATAATTATAAAAGAAAACATTTATTTTGAAAATGTTCTTATAATATTGTAAGGGAAGATTACTTTCAAAACATATAAGGTCAAATAAGGGTATAAATGACTTTAACCCATAGTCTAGTAAGTAGTAAAAATGTTTTGGAATACATTTTTAAGAAACATGGATGTGGATGATAAATAGGTCCCAGTAGATACTTATATAAAAACAACCCTGGATAATAAAGACATTGTAGAATTAACCCTTACCTTGTACTTTTCCTTGGTCTATGGTAGGTTAACCTCTTATATAATGGTGAAATAATTGTTATTAAATTATAAAAGAACCATATACAATAATATTATATCATATATGATCTTTTAATATTGATTTGTTAATGATATTTTATTAGTATCATCGTTTCGGTTGTTAACTGATTCATTTTATTTTATATGCTTAGTTACATAATCCATGATTGTTATGGATAGATTTTATTTGATTCATATCCAGAATGATATTATGTTCTTTAAATATTATTTTTAATCATCACATGAAAATTATTCTTGAATGATTACAATGGGGGATGAATCTCATTGCGTTCGTGGAGATGATAATCTGTACGTACGCACGAGCGACAATATAATTCTTTTGTAATTAAAATCATAATTAAATGGATGGAATATAATATATACAGAATCATTAACATGTTATATCTATTATTTACATCAATTATACATCATTATTATACTCATCCAAATAATAATGTATTGAATAACAACTACACCACGACGTGAAGACGGTAAGTCGTATGTACGCACGTATGGTGACATGTTATTCATAGGATGGATAACATAATGAATATGGTTGTAACATTTTTATAATTAAATCATAGTATATATAATATACTGGAGTTAATATTTTATAATGGAAACAACAAATAAAGAGGAAGTGGAATAAGAAAATAACTTGAAAGAGGTGGTGAGATATTTACCTCTTCTTTGGGTTCTTCCTTTTGATTTGGTAAAAATGGATCCTTAAGTTGGCTTTATGATCAAAATAAGGCCTCTAGGATGAAGGTAGTATAGTTTGGAGGATATTTGGTTAGGTTTTTTCCAAGACAAATGGCTTTGAAGGTGTGAATTTTAGAGAAGGGGAAGTGCCCTTTTATAAGAGGGGTGAGGGGCACCTTAGGAAAAGATTGAAATATTATTTTATAATAAAATCATGTTTGGTTTATAATGGATTAAAAATGAATTATTTAAATGTTGAGGTGGGTATGGTTTGAAAAATACTCAACCAATAGGTTTTAGACAGGTTTGGGTCACTATATTAACCTTATCTTTAAGATTTAACTCTTAGTTAAATAGTTTGACATTTACCATGTCTTTGTATTAATATATTATATGGTTAATAAAATTACTATAAACTTCCAAGAGAACCCCAAGTGGTTAATTAATGACATATATAATATTATTTAATTTCTTTTTCTGAACCTTATATTTTTAGGAATAGAATACTAATTAATAATATAATATTTGTTTTAAAAACTCTTTTATGTCAATTTTGACACTATTTCGTATTTTGGTTTTTCTAAATTTATAAAATCATTATTACTTCATAAAATCATTTAATCAACCCTAAAATGTCATATTAACCTAGAAAATTAGTGGAATTCATAAAAATTCTCAAATTACATCTATTTGGGTATTTATAATATCAATTATTTTAATATTTCATTAATAAGGTAATTACTGCATCATGATTGTGTCATAAATAAATTAAATAATTTAATTTCTAATAATTATAAATAAAGTACCATTATATAGGAAGTATTTTTATCTTTCTAATGAATATTTTTAGTCTAATTTATCTTATGTATAACCCTATATTAAAAATGGTTTAGTTATTAAACTTTGATTTTAACACTTTTAACTCTTCTTTGAATTAAATAATAATAAATGTCCTAATCTAATACAAGTGGACCTAAAGGATCATATTTTATTCCTAAGGTTGTTTTTGGTTGAATAAAACTTATCCAATAGAATTAGGACATGTTTTAGGGTAATTATAATATCATTTTTATCTTTGATTACCCTATTTTCTTTTAACCATGGTAAATAAAAGTCAAAAGTTACTATTCACCAAAAATTATTTTCATCTCATTGAACCAGATTTTACTTACTGATATCAACTGTGTCTCTATGATTTTCTAAATTCAACACACAGAAGCGGTAAAATTAAGTTTTATACAAATTTGTAAATACTTCTAAGAGGTTGGTAAAAGACGGTAAAAAGTTCAATGAATTTTTTATAAATCTAAAATTATTATAAACTGAATCCAATGAATTACATTGAAATTATATAGGTATTATGTATATATTTTGACCTAAAATAAATTTAAATAAAATAAATAATTATTTGAATAAAAAGTTGGTTTTAAACAATAAATCAGTGTTTTCACTATTCATCAAAAATTGAAAGTTTTCAGAAAAATACCAAAAATTTACCCTAAGATAATTTAGATATTCCGAATCCAAAAATGAAGTCCATTTTGAAAGATAAAATTTATAACATTTTAAAAACTAGGTATTACTATTTATAACTGCTAGTTTGATTGGTTGTGGTGTGTTAGAACTCGAAGTTGCGTACAACACACGCTATTGTATTTTTCAAAGAGAAGCATACCATAGAAGCTTGGGGTGTTACATCTTAGATCTTTTGGTCCCACCAAAAGGCCAAAACTAAAGGCCTTAAGGAGGATCTCAATGAGAAGAGATCAAGAGGTAAATATCCTCTTATTTTCTTTCTTTTCCTTCATTTTATGTTATTATTTTTAATTTCCTTTGAATTATGTTGGGATATATCATTCCATATCCCCCTTACATACCATATTATGTAAGAATGATGAGATACCTCTTTTCTCTCATCAAAATATTTTATAAAATTTTAAGTGACATCATTAGGCTGCCAAATTTTTGTAAGGGATTTCTCAACTTTTCTTTTATTTCAAGATTCCTTTCTTTTCTGTTTCATTACTCACCTCCAATTATCCAAGAGGAATTAATGATTCAGTATATTACATATTCTGGATTTAATCATGTTTATGGAAAACTCACCATTATATTTATTCTCCTCTCCCACTTATTCAAGAAATTAAAACACAGTTCGTGATGTGTTGATTTACCGACATCATGGATGATGTGATTTCAATTTCATTTACATTCTTTAAGTCTAGTCATGAAACCATATTTACGGTCGATCCAGGTTATAATATATGTATTATTTCTCATCCATTGTTTTGGAATTATTTTGTACACATGGTTTTAATTTATAAAACAAAATGAGGTCATTATTATCAAAGAACCACTAAAATTATCTAAACGAATATCAGTAAGGTTTTAAATCATGAATCATCCTCATGAAATAATTCAAAATGATAAATGGTATAATTTATGGTTTTTAAAATATTTAAATACCATTCTAGTCCAATTATAGATTTTCACTTCCAATTGATAAGAACATCCATCATGAACCGATCGTGGAAAACATGTAAAGAACACACCCAAAACAATGAAAGAAACAAAATAATACCAATTAAATGGATACATAATGTAATGAAATGATCTTATAAGGTATTATAAAGATGTATATGTTACTTTAATATATTAATAACACTCTTTTAACCATTATACAGGAGGTTTAAATGAGTTTTAAGTAAGGAAAACCTGAGGTAAGGGAATTCTTAATCCAATTTCCATTCTTTGGGTTAAACTTCTACTTAATTATTTATGTGGTGTTAAAATTGTTTATGTGATGGTTTTTTGATATTATGTTTAATTATGTGTATTTACAGTTTATATACATATTCCATACACTCTATTAATTCTCACTTCAATTATATGATTTATGTAAGGGGCTTTTCTTTTAAAATCCTCTTTTAAAATTTTATTTTACAAAATTCAAAAGAAATGTTTTTTTGAAATTATTCATGTTGTATAATTTTGTTCTAGTTCTTTGTAATTGTGTATGATGAAGGGTTGGCCTTATATATCCCTCCAAGTTATTGGGTATGTGTAATTTTTAGGTCAGCCACATGGTTACTCCAAGTGTAACTGTGATGGTTACACAAATTATAAGGTAGCCATGAGGGTTAGAAATTATAAGGTAGCTGTGAGGGTTACCCAATTATATAATAAATGCCCCAAGATATATTTTTGGTTCTATTTGTGTTATTATGTATTCTGGGAATCTTTCTGAAATATCATGTTTCACAAAGTATATATGGGTGACAAGTGTATCTTTTGAAAATGATTTCATACATTACAAGTATTCATGGAATAATGTGCTCCTTCCTTTTTTTTATATCCCTTACTGAGATTTTCATGCTCATACCAAATTTTTAAATGATTTTAACATGTTATAATTATGTTTAAGAGAAATAAGTAATCTAAGTTAAATGTTTTAAGAACAATAAAAAACCATGTTTTATTTGAAAGTTTTATATTTTGAAAGAAATAAAAATTGTTTTTATGGTATTCACTCTGTAATAATGTGTAATGTTATGAATGTGTTATGTCCCAATTATCTAAATATCTAAACTTGAAAAGATCCACAATGTGAAAGGAAGTGATTTCTTTACTAAATTCAAGATTATATAATGTAATAAGGACGGGTCCTTATAGTTGGTATCAGAGGATGGTTTAGATAACTTTAGGGGTTAGGATGATGTTAATATAATACTATAGATGTTTTTTTTATTATATGGTTAATTTTAAATGCTATAGAATTTAAATATTACCATATTGATTTGACTAAGATATGTTTGTTCAGAAAGGTTATCCATAGAATAAACAGGGAAGCTGAAGAGGAGAGGCATCGACAGAATGACATCCTTCTGAATATGCAGCCCAGAATAGTAGGGATTGGAACTAAGCAGTTTGTGACATTAATGGCTCAGCTCACATGGGAAATAAATGGTGGTGGAATCCATGCAAGATAATTACTAGAGGTACCACAATGAAACATGACGATAGTGGAATATTTTATGACACAACACTCTCCTTCTTTAAATAGATCTTCTGACCTAGTAGCGGCTGAAGGATGGATTAAAGATCTTAAAAAGATATTTGATGTTATGGGATGCTTAGATAATCAAAAGCTAAGTCTTTCCATTTATCGTTTTGAAGGTGAAGCTAATTAGTGGTGGTCATTGGTAAATAATATCAGGTATAGAGAGGATATTGATTCCTTAGAGAGGGATGAATTTAAAAGTATTTTCCTTGAAAAAAAAATTCCTAAGGTGGTGTGGCTTAGTATGGAGAAGAAATTCCTTGAATTGAAGAAAATGGAGGAAGATTCAGTGGTTGCGTATAAAGATAACTTCACCCTACCGGTGAGGTATGATCCAAATCTCATTCTATATCTTGATAGAAAAATCAACCGCTTTTACTTAGGATTGAATCCAAGGTATCGAAGGGTGTTGGCCTCTCGTGAATTCAAAAGTTATGAGAAATTTGTCTAATGTTCTGAGAGGGTAAAGATGGAGTTTTTTTATGATCACACGAATTTTTACAACAAATATAAGAATAGGACCAGATGACAAGAAATGGGTAAGAATTAACCAAAGAAATCTGATGGTAAGAAAATCTAGTTTCCAGTTTGTGAAAAGTGTGGTAAGAAGCACCCTGGGGAATGACTTACTAAAACTAGGAAGTGTTTTCAATGTGGTAAGTTTGGAAAAATTGCCTGAGATTGTAATTAAAATTATCCTAATACTAATATTGATAAGAAAATTGTAAAGTGTTTTAAATGTGGTGAGATGGGTCATTATGAAAATTCATGCCCAAAGTGAGATCTGAATGATGAAAAGAATCCAAACTATAAGCAGAAAGGTGTAGTGAGATCCTTTTAGACTACATCAGTAGATGTCGGGCCATCCAATGATGTTTTATCAGGTAACTTTTTTTTACTCATATTTTCTTAAAGTTTTATTCAATATGGGGTCTACACATTCTTTCGTTTATGAAAAATGTTTGGGTAATTGGAAATATCTTCTTAACAGGTTATACCTGAAAGTTTGTGAAAACATTTGCATGGTTATATATCCCACTAACTAAGTTAACATGAAAGGGGGTTAAATTTATTTGGACAGAAGAATGTGATGTTTGTTTTTAAGAACTGAAGAAGATATTGGTTAATGCTCCAATTTTGTCCTTACCTTCTAGAAATGGTGAGTTTTTCATCTACAGTGATGCTTATTTTTAAGGGACTTGGTTGTGTTTTGATGCAGAATGGTCAGGTAATTTCTTATGCTTCAAGACAACTAAAACCTCCTGAGTTAAATTATCCCACACATGATTTGGAATTGGCAGATGTGGTTTTTTCTTTGAAAATTTGGAGGCATCATTTATATAGATCCAAATTTCAAGTATATACTAACCATAAAATTATGAAGTATATATTAAATCAGAATGAATTAAACATGAGGTAGAGAATATGGATTGAACTAATAAAGTATTATGATTGCATGATCAATTACCATCCAGGAAAATCAAACAAAGTTGAAGATTCCTTGAGTTGAAAACATCATGCATCATTAACCATGTTAAGTTTAGAACTTGATTCCTCTATTAATGATTTGATGAATTTTGTCTTAGAAGTTATTAGTGTAGGAAATACCTCTGTTTTGTTTTGGTTTTCAGTGCAGTAATCATTGTCATCCAGAATTAAGAAAGTGTAGAAGGAAGATCGTGAGATAAAGAAAAAGGTATAATTGGTTAAAATGGGTAAGTTTCCATAATTTAATCTTGATAAATATTGTGTGTTAAGATTTGGAAAAAGGTTGTGTGTGCCTTGTGATTCTCAATTGAAGAAATATTTATTGTGTAAAGCTCATAGTTTTCCATTTTCAATTCATCCTGTAAGTACTAAGATGTACAGAGACCTTCAGGATTATTACTGGTGGGATGGAATGAAAAGGGATATCATTGATTTTACCATGAAATTTTTGACATGTGAACAGGTTAAAGCAGATCAGAAGTTACTGAATGGGATGCTTCAGCCTTTTCCAGTTCTATAGTGGAAGTGGGAGAATGTATCCATGGACTTTGTGGTGTGACTACCTAATAATTATAGAGGTAACAATGTGATTTGGGTTATTGTTGATTGGTTGACTAAATCTGCACATTTTCTTTCTATTTGAGATATAATGTATTTAGATCAACTTTCTCAATTATACCTCAAATAGATTGTCTGGTTATATAGAGTTCCTCTTTCCATTGTATATGATCAGGATCCCAGGTTCCCTTTTAACTTTTGGAAAGGCCTTCAGAAGTCATTGGGCATAGAATTAAATTTCAGTATAGTTTTTCATCCTCAATCAAATGGGAAGTCAGAACGAACTATTCAAACTTTGGAGGATATGCTTTGAGATTGTTCAATAGACTACCAGGGAAGTTTGGATCAACATCTTTCTTTAGTTGATATTTCTTCTAATAACAATTTTCATTCTAGTATATAGATGGAACCTTTTAAGGCATTGTATAGGAAGCGGTTACGGACTCCAATGTTTTGGGATGAAGTCAGTGAAAAAAAGTTTATGGGACTAGAATTAGTAAAGGAAGTGGCTGAGAAAGTAAAGATGATCTGGAAGCACATGAGGATAGCTCAGAGTAGGTAGAAAATTTATACAGCTAATAGAAGGAAAGAATTATCTCTCAAGGTAGGTGACCATGTTTTCCTGAAAATTTATCCTTGGAAAAGTGTGATAAGTTTTGGTAAGAAAGAAAAGATAAGTCTACAGTTCATCAGTCCTTTTGAAATCCTGGATAAAGTTAGAACAGTTTCATATCGAGTAGTTTTTCCTCTGAATTTATCTCAGGTACACAATGTTTTTCATGTTTCGATGATGAGAAAGTATGTTCCAGATTTAACTCATGTTTGGAGCCCAGAATCAGTTCAATTGGAAGAGAACCTTTCTTATGAAAAGCATGAAACATTATTTTAAGTGCATATTTATAACTAGCATTTTAAAAATAATTTCACTACTTCAATGTTTTGAATTTTGAAAAATAGTCATCGAAAATTGTGTTCAGTAAGTTATTTAGAGTCTGATAGAACCAACTTGTTTTTTTGGTAAATAGTATCATACCCTTATGAATAGTAATATTAAAAGTAATATGACCCTAATGAATAGTAAATTGATATATTATTTTATTTTATTAAGGCTTTAAGATAATGACATCTTGATTAATTTTTCAATGTGATATAATAGTAGTTATGGTTTTAAAATTGTTAATTTTTTAATAAAGTATGATTTTATTTAATAATTAAATTAATAATATTTAGAAAGTTATTTTCAAATAATGGAGTTTATTTTTGAATTCTAAACGCTGAAAAATTGTAAGGTTGAATTTTTGGGATTTTTCCTGAAATTCTTGATTTTTTTTATGAATAGTGAAATACGGTAAAATACCGTATATTGAAATTATCAGTTAAATACACTATTTATGACATCATAAGTGATGTAAGTCGACTTGTTTTGAACTCACATGCCATTATTATTATTTTGGGTTACATTAATTAAAATTATTCATAGTCTTGAGCAAAAATATTATAATAATGATTAAAATAATGAAAAATACCTCCTCTCTTCCACTATAAATACAACCCTCATTCCCCTCTTCCTCCCACACATCTAAAGACTTGATAATTACCTAAGTTCTACCCAATACTCCTTAGAAGGATCTTCCCCAAGTTCTAGAGCTTCTGGTCTCACCAAAAGTCCAAAACCAAAGGTGTTAAGGAGGATCTCAAGGAGAAGAGATCAATAGTTAAATATCATCTTCTGTTTTCTTTCTTTTCCTTCATTTTATGTTATTCTTTTTAATTTTCTTTGGATTATGTTGGGATATGTCATTCCATATCTCCCTTACTTCCCATATTATGTAATAATGATGAGATACCTCTTTTCTCTCATCAAGTTATTTTATGAAATTTTAAGTGACGACGTTAGGCCGCCAAATTTTTGTAAAGGATTTCTCAACTTTTCTTTTATTTTGAAATTTCTTTCTTTTCTTTTTTATTCCTCACATATCCTTATCCAAGAGGAATGAATGATTCATTATATTACATATTCTTTATTTCATCATGTTTATGGAATACTCACCATTATATTTCTTCTCCTCTCTCACTTATTCACGAAATTAAAACACTATCTGTGATGTGTTGATTTACCCATATCGTGGACGATGTGATTTCAATTTCATTTACTTTATTCAAGTCTGGACATGAATACATTTTTGTGGTTTAATAAGGTTATAATATATGTATTATTTCTCTTCCATGGTTCTTTAATTATTTTTTACACATGGTTTTAATTTATAATACAAAATGAGTTCATTATTATCAAAGAACCTCTAAAATGATCTAAACGAACATCATTAATGTTTTAACTCATGAATAATCATCATGGAAGAATTAAAAATGATAAATGGTATAATTTATACTTCTATAAATATTTAAATACCATTCCATTCCAATTTTGTAGTTTCACTTCCAATCAAAAAGAACATCCATCATGAACCGATCATGGAAAACATGTAAAGAACACACCCAAAACAATGCAAGGAACCAAATACTACTAATTAAAGGGTAAAATTATGTAATGAAATGGTATTATAAGGTATTATAAAGATGAATATGTTTATTTAATATATTAATAACACTCTTTTAACCATTATACAGTAGGTTTAAATGATATTTAAGTAAGGAAAACCTGAGGTAATAGAATTCTTAACCCGATTTCCATTCTTTGGGTTAAACTTCTACTTAATTATTTATGTAGTGTTAAAAAAATTGTGATGGTTTTTTTATATTATTTTTAATAATATATATTTATAGTGTATATACATATTCCATCAACTCTATTAAGTCTCTCTTCAATTATATGATTTATTTAAGGGGTTTTTCTTTTAAAATCCTCTTTTAAAATTCTGTTTTAAAAAATTCAAAAGAAATGTTTTTATAAAATTATTCATATTGTATGAATGTTATATGGTTATTGGGAATTTTTTATGATGAAGGTTGGTACCTATACCTCCTTCCAATTCATTGGGTATTCATAAGTTGGAGGTCGATCGTATGGTTACTCTAAGTGTAACTGTGATGTTTACACAAATTGTAAGGTAGCCATGAGGGTTAAAAATTATAAGGTAGTCATGAGGGTTACAAGATTATGTAAGAAGTGTCCCAAGATACCTTTATGGTTCTACTTATGTTCTTATGTATTGTGGTAATATTTTTTAAATCTCATTTTTTACAAAGTAAGTATATATGGGTGACAAGTGTATATTTTTTAAATGATTTCATATGTTACAAGTATTCTTGGACTAATGTGATCATTTATTTTTTATATCCCTTACTAAGATTTTTGTGATCACTCCAAGTTTTTAAATAATTTTTACAGGTTATAAGGATGTGTAAGAAAAATAAGGAATCCAATTTAAATTTTTGAAGAACTGCCAAAGAAACCATGTTTTATTTGAAAGTTTTATATTTTTCAAGAAATGAATACTTTTTTATGGTATCCACTTTGAAATAATGTGTAATGTTATCAATGTGTTTTGTCCCAATTCTCTAAATATATAAACTTGAAAAGATCCTTAATGTGAAAGGAAGTTATTTCTTAACTAAATTCAAGATTATGTAATGTAATAAGGTCGGGTCCTTATAATAGTTATCAAATACATTAATATTTATGAAGAATTGGTTTGATGTTCTCT
Organism: Viscum album; assembly: GCA_963277665.1. NCBI lineage: Eukaryota > Viridiplantae > Streptophyta > Magnoliopsida > Santalales > Viscaceae > Viscum > Viscum album. Next base: position 1,061,531,729 of record OY728125.1, read on the forward strand.
CAAATTAGAGATAGAGTTTGGATATTGGACCTTTGGAATTGAGGATAAGAAGATAAGAATAGATTTATAAGTTGTTCGTTCAAATGATGAAGGATAAAAGACAACCCAACCACCCACATGTAAAAAATGTGTTAATAAACATCATAGAAATCACCTCATAGGGATGGGGGAAATGCTTCAAGTATGGGTGAGAAGACCACCGGACTCATGAATGTTAAAGAGGCATGAAGAAGATGGGCAATATGATGGAGGAAATAAAGTCACCTACTTATACACAACCCATGGTTAAATGACTCAACTTTAGGGAGAAAGGTCACTATAAAATCCATTGAACTAAACCACAGGTCCTTGAAGGTAATTATCATCAGAAACCACCAAATCCAAAGAAGTAAGGTAAATAATATTCCATTAATATTGCAAAATTGGAGTGTGAAAATGAATTCATACAAGGTAAAATTTCTATTCACTCAAGAATAGGTAAATTTTTATTTTATTTTGGTTCTAATCATTCCTTTATATCTTGTAAGTTTTCTATAACTATTTAATTGAATCCCTGATACCTTTAAGTGGATATATCTATAAAAACACCTAGTGATGTGATAATTAAAACCTGAGTGTTGGACTCTTATCCTTTTATCATATGTGAGAAGATTCTTATAGGTAATCTTGTAATCCTTCCCTTAATTTCATTTGATGCTATATTGGGCATGTGTTGTCTCTCATTATATAGATCATGCATAAACTGTTCTGAAAATGAAATATCTTTTGATATTCCAAACCATAAAATTCTTATCTATAAATTCAAGGAAGATCATCAATATTCTTTGGAAAATACATTGATGGTATGGGTGATGATACCTTGTGACGAATAATACCTTTCCCAAATGGTTGAGTCAAAGGAAGTTATCAACCTCTATGGAATGTCCATTGTGATGGAATACACTAATTTATTTCTCAAAGAGTTACTCAGACTTCCCCCAGATCATGAGGTAGTGTTATCAATAGATACCATACCCAAATCCACCCCTATCTCTAAATACCATTGTATGATGGTCCTGGTTATACTTGAGGAGTTAAATAATTAATCATAATATCATTTGGAAAAAGGGTTTATCACCCTAGTGCATCGTCTTAGGTCATATAAAGGATCTTTTTCAAGAAAAAAGGATGGATAAATAAAGATTTATATTGATTATATAGATCTCAACAATATCACCATAAATAAAAAGTATCCTCTACCAAGTATTGAGGACTTTTTCGGTCAACTATGAGAAGATCAGTACTTATTGAAGGTGGATATTTATTATGGATATCATCAACTAAAGGTGAAGAAAGAATATATTCAAAATACAGCTTTCCACACAAGGTATGGACACTATGAGTTCATAGTGATTCAATTTCGACTTACTAATTCCCATGAAATCATCATGGATTAGATGAATAGTGTCTTTAGATACTACCTCAAAAAAAATAGTAGTCTTTATTGAATATATATTCTCATTTAATCCAAGATAAATGAGGAACATAAAGAGAATTTAAGGATTGTAGAGGAAACATTAAGGAAGGATAAAATATATTCTAAATTCATAAATTTTTTCTTTTAGATGAAGCAAGTCACATTCTTGTGGCATGTGTGGAATTTATATAGACCCTTCAAAGACAAAAGCAATTGATAAATGGCCTAGACCTTCTAGTGTCATGGAAATCCATAGTTTTATTATCTTATAAGGGTACTATATACATTTTCTGATATATTTATCATGATTATATATCCCACTAACTAAGTTAATATGGAAAGGGGTAAATTATATATATATGGAATAATATGATAAAATATTTAAGGAGCTCAAGAAGAAGCTAATAACTACACTTATACTCACACTACCAATAAGTGGATAAGGTTTTGTGATATACAGTGATTATTTGAATAAAGTCGTGGGTTGTGTACTCATGAAAAATGAAAATTTGGTATCCTATGCCTCACGACAATTGAAGATCCATGATAAGAACTACCCAATGCATGATATAGAATTAGAATTTGTAATCTTTACCTTGGAAAACTAGATACACTACCTCTATGGTGAGAAGTGTAACATATATACTAATAATAAGAGTATAAATTATATATTGAAACATAAGGATCTCAACATTAGTCATTGAATATGGTTATAGATAATCAGGGACTATGATTTTTCTATTCACTACCGTCTAGGAAAGACAAACAAGTTAGCTGATGCTCTTAGTAGAAAAGAACCTCCTACTCTATCCCTGATGCAGATTCAGAAATACCCAATCTTCATGGGTATACAAATGATGGATCTAGAAATTATAATGGTGGTAAATGTATCCTATATTTCCCAAATTATTTCTCAACTATCTGTCTAAAATAATATCAAGTAGGCAAAGAGGGGTGATCTGGAACTTCAAAACAATGTTAAAGAAGTTAAGGAAGGGATGCTTCGTGAATCCCATATCAATGATGATGGTCTAATTCAGTTTGGAACAAGGCATTCTATGACATCATAACCTAAGATAAAGAAGGATATATAGGATAATGCACTAAAATAATATTTCTCTATCAATCCTAAAAGTATCAAGATATACCATGATCTTCGATAACACTTCTGGTGTAACAACAAGAAGAAGGAAATTGAAGAGAGTGTCTTCAGGTTCTTTGTATATCAAAAAGTTAAAGTAGAGTAAAAAGGTCTAAATGGATAATTCAAACATTTTTAATACCAACATGTAAATGGGAGAATTTCACTATGGAATTTTTCATTGGTCTCCTGAAGAAATACAAAGTAAACCATGTGATATGGGTTGTAGTGGATTGACTCACCAAAACTGTCTACTTAATCACTATTTAGGAATATTTCTCACTCGAGCAACTTTACAAGATATATGTGAATGGTGTGGTGAGGTAACATGGGTTTCCACTTTTTATCATCTCTAATCGCGATCCAAGTTTCACTTCTAAATTATGAATAATCTTTCAACATGCTCTAAATATTGAATTGAATTTCAGTGCAACCTATCACTCCCAAACTGATGTCCAATCTGAATGAACTATTTAGATACTAGAGTAAATGCTAATAGTATGGTCAATAGAATTTAAAGGATGATGTGATAAGAATCTCCCATTGGCTTATTTCTCATATAACAATAGATTCCACATGAGTATTCAGATGTTGCCATATGAAGATTTTTATGGGAAGTGATGTAGAAATACTACTTATTAGGGTGAAGATGGAGAACAAAAGCTACTTGGCCTGATCTTGTGCAAGAGATGAAAGAGAAGGTTTAATCCATATAATAACATATAAAAGCTACTTAGAGTCATAAAAAGTGTTGTTCTCGCAACCATTAAAGTGGCTTGGAGTTTGAATTTGGAGAAAAAAAATTCCTTCAAATATTACCATGAAAGAGATCCATGTGGTTTGGAAATAAATGGAATCTTATCCCTATGTACATTATCCCCTTTAAGATCCTTGATTTCATAGGATCAGTGGTCTATAGAATTACACTTCCACCAAATATTGCTCAAGTTCAAGACGTATTCCATGTAATCTCTCATAAGGAAGTAAATACCTGACCCCTCACGTGTAAAAAATCTGGAGGTGGTAAAATTGTAGAATGGCTTCTCCTATGAGGAGAAATAGGTGAAGATATTGAACTTTATAGACAAATTTATATGCCATAAGACAACTCACATTGTCAAAGTTCTTTGGTGGAACCATAAGTATGAAGAGGAGGCATAGGGACTATAAGAAGAAATGAAACAAAAGTACCCTCATCTATTCTAGATTTAGAATACGAGTTGAGATTTTGGGGATGAAATTTCTAAGGGGGTGGGGTAATTTAATGACCTAGTGTTTATTAGTAATATTTATTTCCTGAATAAATGTGTGTTTTATTATATTATATAATATTATACATGTATAAAATACATACAAACCAACAAAACTTTATCTCATTAAAAATGATCATTACATTATTCAGCTATGAAACCAATGAAAATTTCAAACATTGAAATTCGATAAAAAATATAAAATAGAAAAGCTAAAATGGGGGGAAAATGGATCACCCCAATCTGTTAGAATCATCACCCCCATGGACAACACTATATAAATGAAATAAAACATTAGTACCCCAATAAAAATCTTATAAAATGAAAATATATAACCTTGGGAAGAATTTTAGTGAATATTTAGTGAAATAATTAAGTGGTATTTATAGGAGGTAACGTGACCATTAGATTTGTAATGTGACCATTGGAATAGTAACCCGACCATTGGGAATTGTAACCTGACTGCTGGAATAGTAATTTAACCCCAAAATAATAAATTATGATATAAATAATATTTATCATTTGTAATATAAGTAAATATAAATATTATAATAAAATTCATGATTAAAAATTGAAATAAAATATAGGCACGTTTTTAATAAATTATGTTTTAATGTATATCGTAAAAATAATAATTTTTATATTAAAAATTAAAATTACCTATGTTAGAAATTAATTTTGATAAAATTAATATTCGTTTTGAAATCATCATGTTGAAATTTTCTAAGGGTTGTTTTTTTGTTATTTTCTAAAATACTTTAATTTTCAAGTGAATAGTAAAAATACATTTTTTTCATATAACCTATATATCTTAAATAACATCTGTCATGATGTAATAACGACCTAATAATTTATATAACATCAATTTTGGAAAAAATATATTTAATTTCATAAATTAATCATTAAAATATAATAATCTTAATTTCCAAACTTAAAAATCATTTTCCAAAACCTAAAGTCAAAAGTGATCCCTTAAAATAACAATTTTTCTTTTTTTTCACTTTACTTTTTGATAAACTAAGTGAATTATAATTATAAATGTGTTTAAAGTTCTAAAACCATTCTATTATATTTATATATGATTTATATTATCAAAAATTCACTATTACAAGCTTTACCTTTGATATAATATTTTATTCAATATTTTATTCTAAAAATACCCCTCTCATCAAGTATAAATAACCACTCTACCTCCCCTTGGAAAAACACTCCTCCATAACTTTAAAACAAATTCATCCCAAATCCTCTCCTTTAAGACCTTAGAAACCTTAGGGGCATACTAGAGTAAAAAAACTTCATTCATCAAGGAATTCTAGTGCTTTACAAGAGAAGCCACACTAAGGAAAGAGTAAGTTTTTTTCAAACTCTTCTATCATTTTCTTTTTCTTCTCTCTCTTTGGAAAATTGATTTAAAAATAAAATATTATAATATTTAATAATTAATAGTGTTAAAATTATATTAATTATTTTAACCTACTATAAAAAATCATATTTTTGAAGTATTTATATTTTATACCCATTTTTCTTCATATTTGGACAACGTTCCTATTAATGGTCAGTTAACCGCCAACAAGGATATTTCCAACTTATTTTCCTATAACCATCCCTATATAGTATTATTATAAATTATTTATTATATATAAATTTATAAATATATTTATTTTAATTGTATGGAATTAATTCTAGTTATGTATAAAATTCCTTGACCAAAATAATAAAATCGAAGAAAAATGGAAAATATTTAAGGAAAACATCATATAAAAATGTCTTCATTTTAACAAAAGAAATTAAAAAAATATAATAGAATTATTATAATTGATAAATATTGGTATAAATTAAAATAATTCACTTATGTATCAATATTTTATTAAACTTAAGTTTATTAATCAGGAGGCAGAAAGTAACAAAATAAAGAAGGATTTAAGGTAAGGGGATTATCGAACCCAACTTCCTTTATTTGGGTTACCTCTATTTCACATAATTTTATATATGGATGTTTATATAATGTTAATTAAAAATAATTTCACTATTCTTTCCTTTTATTTTCTGGGATATACATGTTTCCACCTTGATTTATAATCCAAATAGAAATATTTTCAAAAAATACCTTTTCTTTCAAAACACATATTTTACACCTCTTGAGATATTTCTTATTAACTCAAGAATAATGATTTTTATGCCAAATATATTTTCCTATTTCATTTGTGAACCCCAATTTTATTCATGAAATCATTATTTATTAAATCCTTATGAAACCCATTCATTTTCATGGTTTATTTCATGACTATGGTTGTTATACTTTCTATGTGGCATGGATGATTATGTAAATATTATGATGTGATGGGTGAGCCTGGAATTATATATCCCTCTAATGCATTGGGTAATGTGATGTATCTCATGAGATAATGTGTATTATGTGTGAACATGATTCCATTTTTGTTCACAATGATGGTGTTATTATTATGAACATATATTATGTATGAACATGATGTTATTTTTTCAAAACTATATGTGATATTTTAACACTATGATGTGAAGTTTTATTTTTATGCTTTTCCACATTACAATACTTTATCATATATATATACCTATTTATTTTGATTTTGATCTTATGATTATGATGTAATGATTTTTATTATGTTGACCCATGTATTATTGATTCATTTCCCTTATTCATCCTATTACTGGGATTTTAGCTCACCCATTTCTTTAATATATATCCTTATGTGACTATATATATTAAAGATAACATTATATTTTATAATGGTAAAGAATAACAATTTAAATAAATGTGTATTCTTTATTATGTATAATTGATGTATGATCTTGATTTTTCCAAGTTACTAAATATTTCAATCCTTAAATGTATAATTATTTTTTTGTTTATATTTAAAATTATGTAATATTCATGTAAAAATGGGGTCTATATAGTTTACTAGTATCTAAATTTTTAGTATTTGGTTCTAGAAAATAAATTTCTAAATCTTATTCCTTTTTACTTTAAAAAAGAGTTTCAACCCTTGTGTTTTTAAAATAATCACTTATTTTAACAATTTCAGTCATTTTAGGATCAAAAGGGTCACTTTAATCAAATTTAATATGAGTTGATTATTCAAAACTATTGGACCTTTAATATAAAACTCTATTTTCCTTGGAAGTAGTATAATATCCATTGAATATTCCATCATTATAATTTAGATCAGATTTTCCAAGATTATCATTGGTGTTTTGAATATAAACCTTGTATCAAAAAACTTTAAATTAACCAAATTTTGGCTTTCTATTATTCCATATCTCATAGGGTATTTTCTTTAAAATATGTCTTATTGATATTTTGTTTTAATGCTCTACCTCCACCTGGATTTAGATATATTTCATGGGAAAACAACATGGATTTTTCAAGACGGTTTGAGGATTAAGGTAAGGTGATCCACTCTCTCCTACTCTTTTTATCAAGGAAAAGGATTCTCTTAGTAGGTATATCAATAGAGGTATTATGGTGGGTCGTATTCTCCCTTATTGATTCAGATTTTAGTCCAGCAGGATCTCTCACTTAATGTTTGCTGATGATACAATTGTGTTCATAAACGGAATTAACCGTTCTATAAATGGCATTAATACCATCCTCAAGGAGTACTGCAAATGGAGTGGGCAAGTGGTTAGCAAGGAGAAAATCAACCTTTCCATTTCTAGCAAATTCACAGAAATAAGGGTGGGGATTATGGAAATCATGTTGGTTATAAAAATAGGATCATTCTCCATGGAGTATTTGGGTGCACCGATCTCCCATAGGAAGCCTTGGGTCCATCATTTAGACAAGGTGATGGAGAAAATTAAATACAAAATTATTAACTGGAAAAATCTTTTTTTATCATTCAAATGATGAATTACCCTAATCAAAAGTGTGTTTTCCTATATTCCAATTCATTTTCTCTCCACACTCATGATTCCAAAGGGTGTTATGTCACAAATGGAAAAGTTGCAGGCCACATTTTTGTGGGATGCACAGATGGATGGAAGACATCATTGGGAAGCATGGGGAAATCTTGCAAGACCTTTTGTAGAGGGTGGGATTAATGTCAAAAGGGTTTTAGGGACTATAGAGGACCTCCATGCTAATATTTATTGGGAGGTGTTTGAAGGGAAGAAACTCTGGGGGAAAAATATGCAGATTAGACATGGGGTGAGAGGCGGAATCAAAGCGGAAGATCATCGGTAACCTAGAACATGGTTCAACCGCATCTGTTGAAGCTCCAACAGCACTCATAGTGGATTGTGGGGAGAGTCTACATCAATCTGTGGTAGTGTAATTGGGTTGGTTCAGATCTAGGGTTTCCCAGATTCCCAGTTCTGGACATCACATTCAGACAAGCATCAGCCCATCGTAACTTCATGTATTCCATCCTAGACAGAGATCAGCAGTCTATGTTCGATGATATTGTCATGAAACCCAACCTGGATCGATGTGTCTTCATAGGGTCACCATCAAGTCTCTTCTCAACCAAATTGCATCACGATCTGCAAACGACGAAACAAAACTGGGTGGAGTGGAGTAATGTACTATGGATTAAAGAACCATCGTCAAAGATCAACTTCCCGGTCTGGATAGTGCAGCATAATGCTCTTCCAAATGAAGAGAACATTATGTTATTGGGTGTTAATCTTGCATCAAAATGTACCTATTGTAGGGTGCTGATAAATGAATACACTAATCATCTTTTTTTTCGATAGTGATTGGGCTAAAATGGTGTGGCGGGCTTTTGGAAGTTTCACGGGATAGTCTCTGCAGGGGGATTCGGGTGCTGACTTCTTCAGTCGATGGTTTCAAGGTGCCACAAATAATGGTCCGGAGAGAACTGCATGTGACATCATATTTTTATCTGGATGTTGGTGTATATGGAGAGAGTGGAATGGGGCACGTCACCAGGGCTATGCATGTATTGGAAATGGCCTTGTAATCAAGACCAGAATCATCCTTCTTGATCTAACCCAACTATGCAGAAATTGTGAGACAGACCCATCCATTTTTCAACTTATCCCAAGCACTTATGCACCTGGTGTCTCCAATAGCAGACTAGGTAGGTGGGTGTGGTGGCATCCCCATTCTGAGGGGATTAAAATGAACATTGATGGCCCCTATATTTTGGGTGAAATAAAGGGTGGAGGGGTGATTTGGGATGTGATAGGCTTTGTGGTTATGGAATTTTTCGATCACTTTGTCTATGGAAATTCCATTCAGGCAGAGGCATAGGCCCTTCTCACTGGGCTTAATATGTGTAATTAAAAGAATAATCAGCTTGCGGCAGTTGAAACCGATTCGATGGCCATCTTTAACGCACTTAGTGGCTACGGGTATACACCATGGTCTATTGAATATACCATTTGAAGATGTAAATATTTTTTGAACAGCCACATGGATCTCCCTCATACATGGTGTGAAGGAAACACTGTGGCGGACCTTCTGGATTCTTATGAAACTCAGTACGAACAACTTTCATGCTTCTTAAGCATTGGGTCTCTCCCCACGGATGTAGTGAATCTGGTATCTGCGGACGCTCTTGGCCTTCACTATTTCAGACCCCCATGATTCCTGGCCTTTTGTTGCTTGCTCCCATGTACCTTGAAAAAATCAAAAAAAAAATATTTTTTAGTCAATAGTTCACTTTTTTTTTACTAAAATAATTAAGATCAAGATTATAGACATTATTTATTCAAGGTGTCCCAAATTTAAAAGTTTTATCTATAAAAACTGAAGAGGGTTTATTAAAGAAATACAAAAAATAACATTAAACATAAATTTTAGAGATACTTGTCATATTTTACTTTAATCCTTCCACATAAAGAACTTTATTGATGAGTACTAAGCTTGTATTACAAACAAATCCAAATCCCAATATTTTTCCATTAGCACTATCACTAAAAGTGACATAGCCTCAATAAAATTTTGATAAGGAGTATAATTTAGTGAAATATCCCTTTCATATTCCTTGAACATCCACTTTACATATACCACTTCTCTTTGATACCCTTTTACCTTTTACCTACAAATAAAAATCAAACAAAATTTTTTTTCTACCCATATGTTCTTGGGTCCAGTAATGTTATCAACTAAAGATTTGGGAACCCAAAACTATTTGTTCTATCTAGAAAATCCAACACTAAGTATTGAAAAAAATGATATAAAATCATTTTTAACTCCGTAGAATTGTGGATTTCTTAAAATACAATTATTATCATAATATCCTAACTATACACATTTAAAACATGTAATTATAGAGAGGTTTTTGTTCTTAGATCTTGGAACAAAATAGTTTTAATAAAATTTTATCTTCTCACCTTGGCTTCCCATTTCAAATTTATTTTTATGAGTGTTATTTCTTCTAATGTTGAGATTTAAATAATTTTTCCCTTTAGTGAAAAAATTGGTAGCATCTTTGAAATCTAGAAATTTATTTTGCAATTTTTCTATCATGGGACCATGTTCAATACATGATGCAGTAAAATTTTCCAAAATGATTATTAATTCTGAAATTTTTTTATTTAAGATCTATTTTTAATTCACCATTTCACTATTGGACTTTTTAAGGGATTTTTTTTCTTTTTCAAATATTCATACTTAGTTTACATTATAGTAAAATATTCATTTAATTATTCTTATACGAAATTTTCATTTTTAGGTTCAGACTCATGCTCAAAAGAACAATATGAATGTACCTTATTAGAATCTTCCATAAATAAAATGATAAACTTATTATTAGAATTTTTATCTTCTGATCCTGAACATGTGACATCGCTAGAATATTATAAATCACTCCATGTTTACTTTATGGATTTCTTGGATTTCTTCCTATAACCAACCTTCTTGAAGTACTTTTTATTTGAATTTTTTTTATCTTTGTAGCTTTGGAAAATCCGTATTGATATGTCCATGATTATTTCATTCATAGAATCTTATTTCTTTAGAATTTTCATCAGACTTCTTATACTTATTCAAGGTTTTCTTAAAACCTCTTCTCTTAATATATAATTTTCTAAACTTCCTTAAAAAGTGAGAAAGATCGCCATCTTAATCATAAATACTCAAAGTATCTATAACGAACCATGATTTACATACATTGTTAATACTTCAAAATTGAAGCATACTTATTACAACATATAACAAAACCACGAAAGGACCGTATAGGTATAGTGTCTTTAGAAACTGGGAAACATAAACAACTGGTTCATAAAGCATCTACATTGTCTCCCATTTATTTCATCATATCTAGAGTCCCTTTTGGCATATCCTACTTAATAACCTTCTTCCTGACCTGGGGGAAAGAAAACATACAAAAGGGTGAGCTCAAATGCTCAGTAAGGGTAAACAAAACAAAAATCAATCACATCATATTCATAAGAACATAACATTTTGGAAATCTTATCCTGCAAAAGAAATCATAATTTCATAACATGGGATAAATCATGGCAGTGAAATGCAATAACAATAATCATAACTTAAAACATGAAGCTTTGTGGAATACACACATAATCATAGAGAATCATTTCTTATTAGTCAAGACTCATGGACAAGACTATCTTAGTGGACAAAGTCCATTTCGGAACCGAGTTCACTCCTCGTTTCAGTACTGTTTCACTGAACCGGTTTAACCTGCCGTTCCAGCCATGTCTATCTCATGAGATATAAAATATTTACCCAATGCATTGGAGGGAGATATATGTCCCACCCATCTCATAATGATACCATTATTATGTGTGCCACGAAATCATAAATCATACATCATTGCATAACCCATGTAATAAAAATGGGATTCTTAAACAACATGACATCATAAAACAATTAATATAAGATAAAGTAATTCATAAAAATAATTCCATCACAATATAATCAAATAAATTTAATAATAGGGATAGAAACAGAACCCTATATTATCTTAGATGGAAAATAATTTTTATAAAACACTTGAACTCCATTCTTGAGGAAAATATCCTTTCTAATTCAAAAACACTTTTCATTTCTTAACATGTCATACAATTATAAACTAAAAGAAGTTGATTAAAAATAAACTTGAAACATGTAAAGGAAGCTTCATGTAAATAATTTTGTAAAAATCCATTCATGCCGTATAAATTAAAAAAACATTCTTCTCGTACTTTTGTTGGAAAAGTCAAAAAGTACCTCGTACGAAAAATGACAAAAGATTCCTTTCATATATTTTACTAAAAACTCACCAAAGGGTAAAATTCGATTTAAAAAAAAATTGTAGGTGGATGGAAACAATATTACATATTTAGGAAACATGGATGTGGATGATAAAATACACCCCAGTAAATTTCAAAGTATAAACAATCTCGGATAAAAATGAGATTCTGATATTTCTCTTACCTTAGGTCCAATTTGCTTCGTAAGTGTCCGAAACTCCTGTATAATGATTTAAATAATGTTATTGACTTATTCCAGAATCATACTTATTTTTATGATATCATATATGGTCATATTCTTAGCTTCTTATTAGTAATATTTCATTACTACTTGTTATTCGAGTGTTTATTACTTTTTGTTCTTATGTGTGTTTTGTTGAATAAATTCTTATTTTTATTTTTAGGTTATAGATACATCATTTCCAGAATTGTATTAGTGCAATATATATCATATTCATTCATTCAAATCATTTATATAATCATTATGCAATGAAGATCATGTAGAACGAGTCGCATCACATCGTGGAGACGGTATTCCGTACGTACGCACGAGCGATGATATCATTCCCATGATTGTGGAATTGTATTGGAGTGTATATATACTATTTCAGAATCAATATCACTTTAAAATAATCATATATATTCATTATTTACACCATTATACCCATCCAAGTAAGGTGGTGGCGGAAAATAGATTATACCACGGCGTGGAGAAGGTATTCTGTACGTACGCACGCGCGGTGATTTCATTTTCTGTAGGATGGATAGATGGTGAAATAGGGTTGTTTAATACTTATAATAACATATCCGTATATGAGGGATACTGATGTTATTACTTAATAATGAAACAACTAAATAAGAAGAAGTGGAAGAAGAAATAAAGATGATAGAATCGGTAACGGACATTACCTCTTCTTTGAAGCGCTTCTTTGAGACCTCCTTTTAGGGCACTAAAATTGGTCTTTGAAGAAGACCAGGACCTCTAGGATGTCTAAAGGGAAGTGTAGAGAAGAAATTGGCAGGGTTTGGCCGAGATTGAAGGCTCAAAGTGGTGTGAGGAAGAGAGGGAGGAGGTGCCATTTTATAAGGGAGGAGAGGGGCACCTTTGGAATAACTAAAAATATTATTTTATTATAAAGACAAATTCGGTTTTAAATAGCTCCAAATTGATTTATTTTGAAGATAAGGTGGTGATGGGTCGAAATACTCTCATCCAATAGAATTTAGACAAGTTTAGGTTCCTATTTTAACCTTATCATTTAGATTTAACATTAAGTTAAATAATTTTACTTTTACCGTGTCTTCTTGTGTTCTTACACTATAAGGTTAATAAACTTACTATAACAAGCCAAACAAACCACAAGTTATTTATTATTAATATATATAACCTTATCTAAGTCATTTGGCTGAACCTTATATTTTTAGGAATAAAATAACAATTAATAATATAATATTTGTTTTAAAAACTATTTTATGTCAATTTTGACACTATTTAGTAATTGATTTTTTTGAAAATCATAAAAGAATTATTAGTTCTAAAAAATTTAATTAAATAAATAATAACATGTCATATTAACATATAAAATTATTGGAATTCATAAAAAGTCTCAAATTACATTTATTTGGGTATTTATAACATCAATTATGTCAATATTTCATTAATAAGATAATTACTGCATCATCATTGTGTCATAAATAAATTAAATTATTTTAAGTCTAAAAATTATAAATAAAATACCATTATGTTTTAAATCGTTTTAGCTTTCTAATGAATATTTATAGTAGAATTTATATTATGTATAAACCTATATTAAAAATTATTTACTTATTAAACTTTGATTTTAACTATTTTAACCCTTCTTTAAATAAATTAATAATAAATGTCCTAATCAAATCCAAGTGGGCCTAAATGGTCATATTTTATTCCTAAGGATGTTTTTGGTCGAATTACACTTATCCCATAGAATTATTACATGTGTTAGGGTAATAATAATAACACTTTTACCCTTAATTACCCTATTTACTTTTAACTGTGGCAAAAAAAAAAGTAAAAAGTTACTATTCACCAAAAATTATTTTCATCTCATTGAACCAAATTTTAGTCCTTGATATTAACCGTGTCTCTCGGATTTTCGAAATTCTACTCACAGAAGCGGTAAAATTAAGTTTTATGAAAAATTCAGTTTTTTTCACTACCACTTAGTGGTTTCACTATTCATCAAAAATTGAAAGTTTTTAGAAAAATACCAAAATTTTACCCTAGGATAATTTCGATATTCCGAATCAAAAAATGAAGTCCATTTTGAAAAATAAAAATTATAAAATTTAAAAAAGTGGTTATTACTATTCATAACGGCTAGTTTTAATAATATTTTAATAGCATATCGTTGTTTAGTGAAACTCGGTATTGCGTACGACGCAAGCTATTGAGGAAGGCCGCGGTTGCGTGTAAAGCAAGTCAAGCTAGTGTTGTGTGTAGTGAAAGATTCCTTTGATAAAAACAAAATATTTCTCATAAAATTCTCGGGCGTTACATTCTACCCCCCTTAAAATTAATTTCTCCCTCGAAATTTGTCACTTTGTAACAAAAAGATAAGGATACCTCTCTCTCATCATATCCTCAAGCTCCAATGTAGCTTCTTCTAATTGGTGGTTCCTCCATAAAACTTTCACCAATCGAGTGGTCTTGTTTCGTAGGACTTTTTCTCTACGATCCAGAATCTCTATCAGTTGTTCTTCATAAGAAAGATCTTGCTCCAGCGGTAAAACTTCTGAGCTGAGTACATGTAAAGGATCAGGTATGTACTTTCTCAGGAGAGATACATGGAACACATCATGAACTTGAGAGAGATTCGGTGGAAGCGCCAATCGGTAATCTACCTTTCCAACACGCTCCAGTATTTCGAAAGGACCGATATATCTAGGGCTCAACTTCCCCTTCTTTCCAAATCTCATGACCCTCTTCCAGGGAGATATTCGTAAGAACACTTTATCACCCACTTCAAACTCTAGGTTTTTTCTTCGGTTGTCAGCATAACTTTTCTGTCGACTCTGAGCTGCTCTTATGTGTTGTTGAATAGATCGGACCTTTTCTGCCATCTCATCAACAAGATCAGGTCCTAATAGATTTCTTTCCCCAACTTCATCCCAGCAAGTTGGAGTCCTGCATTTCTTTCCATAGAGAGCTTCATAAGGAGCCATCTGAATACTGGAGTGAAATCTATTATTATAAGAAAATTCCAACAAAGTTAGGTTTTGATCCCAAACACCTTTTAAATCCATAGAGAAAGATCTCAACATATCTTCTAGAGTTTGAATTGTTCTCTTAGACTGACCGTCTGTCAGAGGATGATAAGCAGTGTTGAAACTCAACTCTGTATCGAAAGTATGCTGAAGACTTCTCCAGAACTTTGAGGTAAATCTTGGATCCCGATCAGATATAATAGAAAGTGGTACTCCATTCAATCTTACCACTTCCTTTACATATATCCTGGCAAGCTGATCCAGAGAGAAATCCTCTCTAATAGCAATGAAGTGTGCATACTTTGTAAGACGATCAACTATGACCCAGATAGCATTATTGCCTTTGGATGTTTTAGGAAATCCTGTGACAAAGTCCATAGTGATGTTTTTCCATTTCTATTCGGGTATGGGTAATGGTTGTAACATCTCCTAGACTTCTTTCTCTCAGCTTTAACTTGCTGACAAACCAAGCATCAAGATACATATTCAGCAACATCTCTTTTCATGTCATCCCACCAGAAGTACTCTTTCAGGTCCCTATACATCTTCGTGCTTCCAGGATGAATAGAGAATGAAGAACTATGAGACTCATCCAATAGATCCTTCTTTAATTCTGGGATGGGAGGAACACAAACCCGATTCCTGAACTTTATTATCCCATCACAATCAAGGTTGAATTCAGGAATATTTCTCACCTTCTTTTGTAACTCGACATCTTCTTTTTGTGCCTCTTTAATCTTCACATGTATAGATGGTTGAACATTCATTTGAGAAAGATACGATTTTCCCCCTTCCATTAAAATTCCAAGATCCATCCTTTGTAAATCCATAAATATTGGATCTTTTGTGATCCTCATCATGGATAAGCTAGCATGGTCTTGTCGACTTAATGCATCTGCCACCTTGTTTGCTTTCCCAGGGTGGTAATGAATTGAGCAGTCGTAATCCTTAATCAGCTCTAACCATCTTCTTTGGCGCATATTCAGCTCCTTTTGTGTGAAAATATACTTTAAACTTTTATGATCTGTATAATCACACATTTCTCCATAAAGATAATACCTCCAAATATTTAATGCAAAGATTACCGCAGCTAACTCCAAATCATGTGTTGGGTAATTTTTCTCATGGATTTTCAACTGTCGTGAGGCATAACCTATCACCATATCATTTTGCATAAGAACACACCCCAATACCTTCTTGGATGCATCACTATAAATCACAAACCTTTCTCCACTACAAGGCAGTGTGAGCACAGGTGCACTGGATAAACTTCTTTTCAACTCCTTGAAATTCTCTTCACATTCTTCCATCCAAACAAACATAACTCCTTTCCGAGTCAACTTGGTGAGTGGATTAGATAATCGTGAGAAATATTTCACAAAACGTCGATAATATCCAGCCAAACCAAGAAAACTTCAGATCTCAGTTACTGTTGTTGGTCTCGACCATCTTTCGATAACCTCTGTTTTTGCTGGATCCATAGATATCCCCTCTTTTGAGATTATGTGACCCAAAAATGAAACTCTTTGAAGCCAAAATTCACACTTGGTAAATTTGGCATAAAGCTTCTCCTTTATCAAGGTCTTCAATATATTTCTCAAGTGATCTTCATGTTCTTCCTTGCTCTTTGAATAGACAAGAATATCGTCTATAAATACTACCAAAAATTGATCAAGATAGTCTCTAAAGACTCTATTCATCAGATCCATGAAGATAGCAGGGGCATTAGTAAGACCAAATGGCATCACTATAAATTCATAGTGTCCATACCTTGTATGGAAAGCCGTCTTTGGTATATCCTCCCTTTTTACCCTTAATTGATGATACCCTGAAGGAAGATCAATCTTGGAAAAGTATTGAGCTCCGCGTAGTTGGTCAAATAAGTCATCAATGTGTGGGAGAGGATATTTGTTCTTGATAGTGATCTTGTTAAGTTCTCGATAATCAATTCAGAGTCTCATTGATCCATCTTTCTTCTTAACAAACAGAACAGGTGCTCCCCAAGGTGACGCACTAGGGCATATGAATCCCTTATGAATATTCTCTTGGATTTGCTTCTTCAATTCCTGCAACTCAATTGGGGCCATTCTATAAGGTGTCTTTGAAATAGGCAAAGCACCCAGTACGAGTTCTATTGAAAAATCAACTTCACGGTTTGGTGGAAGACCCGAAAATTCCTCCGGAAAGACATCATCAAACTCCCGTACAATGGGAATATTATTAATCATGAGTTTCTCACCAACCATTTGAGATAAATAACCCTCATTTAGTTGAATCAAGACCCATAAGATGGAAGAAATTTCCACTGGAAGGTTATGTGCATCCTTGCATCGATAGACGATCATAGATTGATCTGGAATATGAAATGTGACTTCCCTTCTTTGGAAATTGATATGAGCTCCATATAAAGAAATCCAATCCATGCCAAGAATCACATCAAATTCCACTATAGGAAGGATCACAAGATTTACAGGAAGCACTTTCCCACAAACTTCAATCGGGGAAGAATTGTAAACTTTTGATGCGACTGTTGTGCCATTAGGTGTTGTCACAGCTAACTCAATATCTAATTGTTGAGGTAATACGGTGATACCCTTAGAAAAATATTCAGAAATAAAAGAGTGGGTGGATCCAGAATCAAATAAAACATTTTCTACTTTAGATTGGATGGTAAGTGTACCTTTCACCACATCATTATCGTACTCCACATCACTGATAGAAATTGCATGTGACTTTCCTTTGTCTTTAGCCTTAAGATTTTGTTTATGTCGATCATCATCAACAACCCTTGAATTAGGTAATTTATTGGCATAATTCCCCATCTCCTTGCACTTGAAACATTGAAGTGTAGTAGGTTCATTCTGTGTGTCCCTTCCTTTGTTTGCATCATTAGACATCTTATTCCCATCATTACGGCATTCAAATGCCCGATGACCTTCCTTTCCACATTTGAAACATTTACTTGTCCCTTTAAGAAAACTCCCTCCATGTTTATTTCCACACTTTGAGCATAAGGGAAAGCTCATCTTCTTTTTAGTGTGCTCTTTAGATTTTCCTTTGAATTCCATTTTCCTCTTCTTATCAAACCCATATGACTGATGGGTTACTCCAATCTCCATATCAACTTTGAGAGCACATCTAACAATTTCCTCATAGCTATTGAAGTCCCTTATGGCTAAGTCCCTTCGAAGACTTGGTTTTAAGCCATTAAAGAATCGATCGATCTTACTCTCAGGTTGGATAATAATACCAGAAGCGTACCTTTCAAGTCTTGTAAAATTTTCTTCATAGGTACCAACAGATTCATCATCCTTTCGCTTTAATTCAAGAAACTCTTTCTCCATCTTTGTTCGGAGAATACGAGGGAATTAATTATTGAAAAATAATTTCTTGAACTCGTCCCATTCCATGGACTCAATTTCATCCCTTTGCCTCGTATTCTTAATAAGATTCTACCATTGATCAGCATCTCCTTCCAAACGATACACTACTAGGATGACTTTCTCATGTTCAGAACATTGAAGAACTGAAAATATCTTTTCAGTAGTACTAATCCATTGTTTAGCAACTAATGGATCAGTAGACCCGCTGAAAGAAGGTGGACGCTGCCTCATGAAGGATTCAACAGAATGTTGATCCTTCCTTTGCTCGTTTGGAAGTCTTGCATGATTCATAGCTTGAGAAAGTTGTGTGAGCATGGCTACAAGATTTTTCATTCCAACTCCCATAACGTTTGGTTGCTCAGGGGGACAATCATTGCATTGCCCGTCGCATTCCGCATTAACACAGTTCCTTCAGGTTCCAGCCATTGACTAAAACCAAGAAGAATAGTGTGAGCAACACTAATTATAATAGGAAAACCACATAATCAAGAATAAAATTTCACACTTAAGGTCTTATCCTAGGTTATTCATGGTCATTTCTAAAACACTAAGATTGTGTTATATGCTTAGACTTATCCTTAGGGTTCTTACTAAGGCTTTCACATCCTAGTTTTCAAAGGATGACTATACCTTTCCTCTGATACCAACTATAACGACCCATACTTTATATACATTGTTAATACTTCAAAATTGAAGCATACTTATTACAACATATAAAAAAACCACGAAAGGACCGTATAGGTATAGTGTCTTTAGAAACTGGGAAACATAAACAACTGGTTCATAAAGCATCTACATTGTCTCCCATTTATTTCATCATATCTAGAGTCCCTTTTGGCATATCATACTTAATAACCTTATTCCTGACCTGGGAGAAAGAAAACATAAAAAAGGGTGAGTTCAAATGCTCAGTAAGGGTAAACAAAACAAAAATCAATCACATCATATTCATAAGAACATAACATTTTGGAAATCTTATCCAACAAAAGAAATCATAATTTCATAACATGGGATAAATCATGGAAGTGAAATGCAATCAAAATAATCATAACTTAAAACATGAAGCTTTGTGTCATACACACATAATCATAGAGAATCATTTCTTATTAGTAAAGACTCATGGCCAAGACTATCTTAGTGGACAAAGTCCATTTCTGAACTGAGTTCACTCCTCGTTTCAGTCCTGTTTCACTGAACCGGTTTAACCTGCCGTTCCAGCCATGTCTATCTCATGAGATATAAAATATTTACCCAATGCATTATAGGGAGATATAGGTCCCACCCATCTCATAATGATACCATTTGTGCCACAAAATCATAAATCATACATCATTTCATAACCCATGTAATAAAAATGGGATTATTAAACAACATGACATCATAAAACAATTCATATAAGATAAAGGAATTCATAAAAGTAATTACATCACAATATAATCAAATAAATTTAATAATAGGGATATAAACATAACCCTATATTATCTTAGATGGAAAATAATTTTGATAAAACACTTGAACTCCATTCTTGAGGAAAATATCTTTTCTACTTCAAAAACACTTTTCATTTCTTAACATGTCATACAATTATAAACTAAAAGAAGTTGATTAAAAATAAACTTGAAACATGTAAAGGAAGATTCTTGGAAATAATGTTTTAAAAATCCATTCATTCCATATAAGTTAAAAAACATTCTTCTCATACTTTTGTCGGAAAATTCAAAAAGTACCTCGTACGAAAAATGACAAAAGATTCCTTTCATATCTTTTACTAAAAACTCACCGAAGGGTAAAATTGGATTTCAAAAAATTGTAGGTGGATGGAAACAATATTACATATTGAGGAAACATGGATGTGCATGATAAAATACACCCCAGTAAATTTCAAAGTATAAACAATCTCAGATAAAAATGAGTTTGTGATATTTCCCTTACCTTAGGTCCAATTTACTTCGTAAGTGTCCGAAACTCCTGTATAATGATTTAAATAATGTTATTGACTTATTCCAGAATCATATTTATTTTTATGATATCATATATGGTCATATTCTTAGTTTCTTATTAGTAATATTTCATTACTACTTGTTATTCGGGTGTTTATTACTTTTTGTTCTTATGCGTGTTTTGTCGAATAAATTCTTATTTTTCTTTTTAGGTTATAGATACCTCATTTTCAGAATGGTATTAGTGTAATATATATCATATTCATTCATTCAATTCATTTATATAATCATTATGCAATGAAGATCATGTAGAACGAGTCGCATCACATCGTGGAGACGGTATTTCGTACGTACGCACGAGCGATGATATCGTTCCCATGATTGTGGAATTGTATTGGAGTGTATATATAATATTTCAGAATCAATATCACTTTACAATAATCATATATAGTCATTATTTACACCATTATACCCATCCAAGTAAGGTGGTGGTGGAAAATAGATTACACCACGGCGTGGAGACGGTAATCTGTACGTACGCACGCGTGGTGATTTCGTTTTCCATAGGATGGATAGATGGTGAAATAGGGTTATTTAATACTTATACTAACATATCAGTATATGAGGGATACTGATGTTATTACTTCATAATGAAACAACTAAATAAGAAGAAGTGGAAGAAGAAATAAAGATGAAGGAATCGGTAACGGACATTACCTCTTCTTTGAAGCGCTTCTTTGAGACCTCCTTTTTGGGCACTAAAATTGGTCTTTGAAGAAGACCAGGACCTCTAGGATGTCTAAAAGGAAGTGTAGAGAAGAAATTGGCAGGGTTTGGCCGAGCTTGAAGGCTCAAAGTGGTGTGAGGAAGAGAGGGAGGAGGTGCCATTTTATAAGGGAGGAGAGGGGCACCTTTGGAATAACTAAAAATATTATTTTATTATAAAGACAAATTCGGTTTTAAATAGCTCCAAATTGATTTATTTTGAAGATAAGGTGGTGATGGGTCGAAATACTCTCATCCAATAGAATTTAGACAAGTTTAGGTTCCTATTTTAACCTTATCATTTAGATTTAACATTAAGTTAAATAATTTTACTTTTACCGTGTCTTCTTGTGTTCTTACACTATAAGGTTAATAAACTTACTATAACAAGCCAAACAAACCCCAAGTTATTTATTATTAATATATATAACCTTATCTAAGTCATTTGGCTGAACCTTATATTTTTAGGAATAAAATAACAATTAATAATATAATATTTGTTTTAAAAACTATTTTATGTCAATTTTGACACTATTTAGTAATTGATTTTTTTGAAAATCATAAAAGAATGATTAGTTCTAAAAAATTTAATTAAATAAATAATAACATGTCATATTAACATATAAAATTATTGGAATTCATAAAAAGTCTCAAATTACATTTATTTGGGTATTTATAACATCAATTATGTCAATATTTCATTAATAAGATAATTACTGCATCATCATTGTGTCATAAATAAATTAAATTATTTTAAGTCTAAAAATTATAAATAAAATACCATTATGTTTTAAATCGTTTTAGCTTTCTAATGAATATTTATAGTAGAATTTATATTATGTATAATCCTATATTAAAAATTATTTACTTATTAAACTTTGATTTTAACTATTTTAACCCTTCTTTAAATAAATTAATAATAAATGTCCTAATCAAATCCAAGTGGGCCTAAATGGTCATATTTTATTCCTAAGGATGTTTTTGGTCGAATTACACTTATCCCATAGAATTATTACATGTGTTAGGGTAATAATAATAACAATTTTACCCTTAATTACCCTATTTACTTTTAACTGTGGCAAAAAAAAAGTAAAAAGTTACTATTCACCAAAAATTATTTTCATCTCATTGAACCACATTTTAGTCCTTGATATTAACCGTGTCTCTCGGATTTTCGAAATTCCACTCACAGAAGCGGTAAAATTAAGTTTTATGAAAAATTCAGTTTTTTTCACTACCACTTAGTGGTTTCACTATTCATCAAAAATTGAAAGTTTTCAGAAAAATACCAAAATTTCACCCTAGGCTAATTTCGATATTCAGAATCCAAAAATTAAGTCCATTTTGAAAAATAAAAATTATAAAATTTCAAAAAGTGGTTATTACTATTCATAACGGCTAGTTTTAATAATATTTTAATAGCATATCGTTGTTTAGTGAAACTCGGTATTGCGTACGACGCAAGCTATTGAGGAAGGCCGCGGTTGCGTGTAAAGCAAGCCAAGCTAGTGTTGTGTGTAGTAAAATATTCCTTTGATAAAAACAAAATATTTCTCATAAAAGTCTCAGGCGTTACAGTATCTTTATCTGATGACTCAAATATTTGAATTTATTTTCACTTCTTGTCATCTTTTAGAGTTAAGACTTTTAGATCAATATTTTCCTTATTAAATAATTTGTGCTCTCCAAACTCAGATTTTATCTCATCCTCATACATCATATGAGTTCCAATAAAATATTATATTTTAAAATCATTAAATTTTTTATATTTTCTAATAGCACTCGAGATCAAATTCCATATTAGTGGTATAATTATAAGA
Source organism: Viscum album (assembly GCA_963277665.1). Lineage (NCBI taxonomy): Eukaryota > Viridiplantae > Streptophyta > Magnoliopsida > Santalales > Viscaceae > Viscum > Viscum album. The sequence goes on from OY728125.1 coordinate 1,061,554,926, forward strand.
ATTTTTAATGTTTGGTCTGGCTTAAAAATAGGTATTCATAAAGGAGTAGAATTTTTTACCACTTTAGTAAGTCTTTCATTCAATTATGTGATTCTCCCTCCTTCCATCACTCTAAATGTATCAAACTTTAGTTTGGTGGTATTATATTTTATATCTCACACATTATATATACCTTTATAATCAACCAATATAATAGTCCACATTTCAAGTGTTTTTTGACATTAAGAAACTTAATTGAACTCATCTAGACCTAATCCCCAAATTATATCATTCAGACATTTATAATTAAAATCATAACTAGATTTGGAATCAACATTAAATGTTTCTGGTTATGTTTTTTGAATTTCATAAGTCTTAACAGCTTTGAGATAAACCTTCAGACAAAGGTTATTTAGATAGATGATCATTTGTGGCTTTCAACAGCCATCATTTCCACCATTAAAGTAGGGATCTCTTACCATTGATAGATATTCTATATTTTCATTCATTCCATCCATTTTTAATATAATCTTTAGACTTAAACCTTTGAAATCCGATAACTCAAGACTCACTACACTAATACCCATTTTGTTCTTGATGGATCTGTAAAAGACTCAAGAGTGGGGAGATTTAAGTTCTTGTAAAAAAAATCACTTAGAAAACCACCCTCTTTTGAATATAACTATCTTCTAATATTTTATTAAACACAAGTAGAAATGAAAATGATGCACAAAAAATAAAATAATCTGACATAGATATTTATAGTTTCTTGAGGAATAGATGTCCCATAATCCACTCCAACAACCCACTTCTCCATAAATTTAGTGATTTCACTTGTCTAATCCTTTTTTCAAGGACTTCTAGTACTTTTTCTAGGGACTTCATAACTAAGTAAAATAAGTATAAACTTGATAAAATAGCACAAGATATTTCAACTGGGCTCCATAAAGGCTTTACAAATAATATCCTTCAAGATATTTTACTAAGAACCTTTAAATTGAGAGATGAGAAAATAAAGAGTTTATATATTCAAGAAATAGTTGTAAAATATAACTGGAAAAAAAAGTAATAAATCACTAAGATAAATGATCATAATATATAGAAACATTAGGAGAGTATTCTAAAATACTATCACGTGTTATTTATATCGCATAGTTGTAGATCTTGATGTTTCTTATTATTTTTCACCAAAAAGAGAGCAGTGTATAGGAGTCTTAAGAAAGAAATAATTCTTTTATATTTTTTAGATGCATCTCTTATTTTATTTTTATATATTTTTTATAGTTGATAGATCGTGATCTATATATTGAAAATTCATGCACAACTTCTCAATTAAAATCATAGAATATGATCCATAAAATGTAGGATCAGAGGCACATCCTTTTCTAAGAAATACCTCAACAATAGTAAATACAAATAAATCATCCTTTCACTTGTTTCCTTTCTCAATAATTTTACCTTATTATAATCATTTTTAATATAAAGAGGTATTATAGCTTCTAATGAATTCATGGTAGCATTAAAAACTCACTCAAGTATTTCAATGGTAATAAATATAGGTTGCAGCATGATGTATCCAATTGAAGATCATCATGTAGCCTAATTTCATATTTGAATTCATGTAGCCAAACTAATTCATGTAGCTAAATTAATATAGGCCTTCTTCATGTAGTATATTTGCTTCATGTAGACAATTCTTTCACATAGATGAATTTATGTAGGAAAATTGAACCACATAGGCTTTTTAATCACGTATCCAAATCTGAAATAGCCAAAATATACCACATATCCAATTTCACCACGTATCTGATTACTCTAGGAAAGCGATTCACATAACTGATTAATCTATGTAACTGATTGCTCACATAGTTGTTTGAGTGACATATGTGAATTTCAATTTGGTGATTCGATGAAATTGGAAATCTATGTAGGTGATTCCTTCACATATGTGATTTACATAGCTAAATTCTTATGTAACCAATTCTCCACATATCCAAAAGCCTCATGTAGCCTATTTTTTTAACATAGGAAAATTTCAACCAAAATATCCAGAATTGTAGGTTTAATATTTTTAATATCCAAATCACTTAAATTAGAGATAAAACCTGATGAACATACATATGAACAAAACCATCAGTAAATTATGAAGGTTATTTCAGATCATCAAAACCAAAAGTACATGGGATATGTTGGAACAACATTATTATTTCAATATATCTATTGTGCGAGCATTCATTATAGCATTAGTGTTATCCCATGGTAGAATACCCTTCAATATGATCATGCACACACTGACTGTAGCTAGACTACTCAAGGTAGTATCTCCCATATTCACTGCTTCAACTTCATAGTAGTACTCACCCAAGATAGTTACATGGTAGAACCTACGACCACCACATGGTAGCACTCATCATCCTTCATATTAACGGTAACACCCTCATCCTCCTCACAAAGTGATCCTGGATAGTAATGGTAACACTTGACCTTATGGTGGAAAATACCTTATAATATTGCATGGTAGTAGATCCCCTATTCCATCTCCCGGTAGAATGTATTTCACGGTATCATGTGTGACCATGAATAATTTTTGGCTATGGGTTTTTATTTTTTATGTTTTACATTTTGAAATTCTATAACTTCATGAAAAATATATTAATTTTTATTTTAATTTATAAATTGATTATATCTATTAAAAAAATAATATATGTTTGATTAATTATTCATTGTTATAATTTTTTAATCAAAAACCATGCAGTTGTGATGCTCTATTTTTGTGAAATTTTGATATTTTAATAAACTTCAATTTTATTAATTTATTTTAATCATTCTGGGGCTTTAAAACATACACATATAATCAAAAAATTATATTATAAATTTTTCAATGAAATATCATGAAAATATTTACGGATATAATAAGTTTCATATAATTTATTTTATACTCTATTTTTATGTTATTATTATTCAATAATTGTAAGTTTTTTAAAGTTGTTTTATTATTTTATTTATCTAAAAACTATCATATGTACTAATAAACAAATTTGAAATCATTTTAATGAGTTTATTATAGGAATTAGAGAGCACTAAAATTATTCTTTGAATACGCATGATGTTTAAATAGGTAATAGTAATGTGTTTCCATTTTAATTATTTTATTTTTTCTTGGTGTGAAGTTATTTAAGTAAACTTCCATGCAATGAGAATCAAAGGAGGGAATGATATGACTGTTGGTAATCTATCTATAAATAAAGACTGATGTATTTTGTACAATACATTGAAAACTACTTGTATGATACATGATACTAAAATGATAATATCTTTAGTGACTATTGTTTCATTGGTGTGATCATTAAGTAGCTCAATTTTTTATTCATTGGTGTTGAATTGATCAAAATTTCTACGAGATGCATAAACTTCTGCATCCATTTCTCATTATTATTTCAAATTTTAGTCTAGTTTTATTTGTTAAATCTTTTTCTTTATTTTTTTGTTCTTAAGCATCATTTTGTGATTTTCCCAATAAAAAGAAATATTGGTATAGGTTATTCTAACTAACCAAAAAGAATGACCTTGTGTTGTGACTACCTAAAAAAATCAGGCTAGTATAGGTTTTGAATCCTACAAAAAGTTAGGTTTGTTTCACCTTTAGTTATTATAAGAGTCATGTTATGTAAACAGGTTGTCACGCCTTTAAAAGTTAGGTTTATTTGTGGGTACCAATATTCCCACCGAGTAGAGAATATTGAAGAGTATAGTAAGATCTTGGTGATATGAACTATAATAAAATCATGTGTTTGTACTTTATTTTTATTTCATTGTATTTTAAACACTACACTATATTGTCTCTTCAAATAATAATAAACTCTGATTGATTATTTGTTCTAAAATTTTTCTAAATACTATTCACTCCCCCCCCCCCCTCTAATCCATTATTTATATCCATCTGGGACTAAAAATTGGTATCATATCTTTAACTAGTTATGATAAATTAGTTAAAAATTATGAATGTTTTATTTTTATACCAAAAATTAGTATCAGATCTTATTACTTTAATATAGGTTTTTTTGTTTATATATTATATACTGGCCATATCCTATACCTAACAAACTAAGAAATAAGATCAATTTTTTAAGATGGAAATTATTGATACATTTAATGGTTGGATACCTCAAAATCCCCTATATTTTAATGGAAGTGGTTATATGTATTAGAAAGATTAAATGGAGTCATACCTGAAGTAGTTGAGTGTGTATCATTGTAAAATCGGAGATAAATTATATAAATTACCTGAAGATGGTCCAAATACACTTTTAGGTAATGATATGACAAAGTATATTGTGAATTATAAAGAAAAGAATTATTTTTATTGTGTTATAATTAGAATTGTGTATAGCCATGTTTCATCCTATAAGGTAACCCATGATATTTGGATAATTCTATAAGTTACTCATAATAGAACATACCATCTTAAAATAACCAAGTTGGGGATGATTCATGAAAAATACTTGGTTTTCAAGATGTGAGAAGATAAGTCAGTGAACTAGATGTTTTACTATTTTACAGTTATTACAAAAATAATGAGTGCACTTGGTGAAGCATGGGGAAATGTAGATCCAGTTGAAAGGAAAATGATGACGTTACCAAAAATATGGCAGTAAATAAAGTGTTGATCAATGAATATAATGTTTTTAAAGAGTATACTTTAGATAAACTAATCGGTTCTTCACTACAGTATTAACTTTGATTGAAAAATATTGTTGATGAGGAGTCTATAAAGAAGAAAGGTATTTCTTTTAAATATAATATCAATGAATCCTATAACTCTTAGAAATATGAGATCTAGAAAAGTGATAAAGGTATGGATCATTTTAGTAATAATATTTAAAAAGTTATGAAAAAAAAAGTGGGCATCAATTATTTTTACGGTGCTTGCGAGGGAGAGAAGAGAATTTTTATAGTGTTTACCTTAAGTTTTTCTTCCCTTTAGACTTCCATGATCATTATTAATTTTGTTTCTTGTTTCTTTCTTTTTCCTTTCATTAAAAGGTAGGGGCCGGGAAACAATGTGGGTGATGGCCCAGCCCCCGAGTGGTTACGCGGTCAGGCATGCAGTGGCCCGAGAATATTATTTCATTCTTGATTTTAATTTTATCAATTATAAAGTCAAAAAATTGTATGAAGAGAATGGGAAATTAGGGAATGATAGTACGAGGATTATTGAAAAATATACTAAAATAAAAATTTAAAATAATAAATTGGTTAAATAAAATGATAAATTTAAAATGGAATCTGAAAATATGAATATCATTGTTTCCTGTAATAAATATTATAAAAATAATTGGGATTATGAGATATTTAAACTAAAAGAATAAACTAATATATAGAAATATTTTCTGGTAGTATATGATAAAGATCAGGAAATAAGTTTTATGTCGATTTTGGATGACTTCAATAAAGTTAAGAATGAGTTTAAGAAGCTAAATAAAGAAAGAAAATGAAAAGTACATATTTTGGTTCTAATGAAAAAGTATACACTAATTTATAAGATATTCAAAAGGTGAATATGGATTTGAAAAAGGAAGTAACTAATATAAAAGAAACATTATACACTTTTTTAAAGGAAAATATAAATATGATAAAATGATTTCTTTGATGAAGACAAACTATAATAAGAATGGTTTTGGTTGTAGAATATTTTCACCAAGTATAAATAAGTCTACTTGTTTTTAAATCTCAAAATCGATTATTTTGAGTGTAGAATGAATGAAATATAGAATTAAAGGGAATTATTCCAATTAATGATCTTTGATAGTTACACAATCATCTCACCATACTAAAAAATTTATTACTAAGGATTTATTTTCTAAACATCCCATAAATAAACATTTTAAATCTATTTGGGTTTAAAAATGTTCTACAACTAATGTAATTGGACCCAAATTAGAGTGGGTTCCAAAACATTATACATGATTGATTAATTTAATGAAATATAGCTCATAGGTATTATAGATTCATAGTATTTAAGTCGTGGATGTCTCAGACACATGAAATATGATATTTAAAACTATAGATATTTCAATTCATGTGATCAAGTCCTAGTCACATTTAGATACAATTTTAATGGTCAGATTAAAGGGATTACAAAGGATAGTTTTTCTAAAATTATTATTATTTCAAAAGTATTATTTTCATATGGTTTAAAATATAATTTAATAACTATATAATAGATTTGTGATTATGGATTAAATGTAATATATGAAAATGATAAATTTATAGTTTTGAAAAATAAATCTATTTTATTTTCTTCAAATAGAAAAGATAGTGTTTAATTCGAATGGCCCAAAGGCATTCTTTTTTATTTTATTATAGATAATCCCCCTTTTAAGGGATGAAGGGGAACCTGTACATGACCCATAGGCCCAAGGCACAAGGCCTAACACGACTCACAATACATGACCCGAAGGCCCAGAGGCATACTGTTCCCAATACATGACATGTATGCCCAACCCACAGGAACTGCCTCTCCCCTAGCTTCTGCATCATTGATCACCTAGCTCCCCACCTTGCATTGCTAAACGGCTAGCATTTCCCCGTACGAAGCTGCACGGTGCCTGGTCCTGATGGTGGTTGCCATACCCTCTCATTCTTCTAATCTGGTAGCTCTTCTTCTAGTAACTGCTAGTTTTGTTACTCTGATCCTCATCTGGGGCCTGCTCTATGTGAACTGAGCTACTCCATGGTCTTTTTGTGGCCCAAAGGCCCTGATTCTCGAAGACCTTTGATGACCTGATGGCCCTGGAGACCCGTAGGCCCAAACTGGTGGCCCGAAGGCCCAAATCAAGTTAATAGTTCTGGCTGCTACAGTATTGAACAGTACCTGCTACACTGCTGCTACAGTAACCCAGAAATTCACCTCCACCCGGTTTTGAACCTGGGTCTCTTGGATGCCAAGTAGGAGCCCTTACCACTCGGGTACGGGCTCATTGGCAGAAAAGATAATGTTTATACTATTGATATTTCTAATATATCCAAATAGAATATTATGTATTTAAATATAGTAAAAGAATATTATATTTTGTGCAATGGGAGACTTAGACATGTAAACTTCATGTTGTTGCATAATTTTTCAAATCATGAACAAGATCTAAAATTTCCAAAGATAAATACAAGTAAGTATATTGTGTGTGATTCGTGTTTAAAGGGTAAGAATCTTAAATAAAGGTTTAAATCTGTAAATGATGTTAGTACTAGTAGATCAATTAAATTTCTAAATATTAATTCATTTGGTCCTATAAAAACCTATTATTTTAGGTGAAAATAAGTAGGTATTTGTAATAGTTGATAATTATAGTATATTTATTTGGATTTATTTCTTATCACATAAAAGTGAATAACTATCCAAGTTTTTTACTTTCTAAAAAATTATACAAAATTTTCAAAAATATTTTGATTGTATCTATCAAAATTGATAGAGGAGGTATATTTTTTTTAATTTATGCTTTGATACATTTTGTGAAGATAATGGATATGAAAATTATTTTTCTACCCCTTGGACACCACAACAAAATAGTGTGGTTAAAAAAAAGAATAATTCAATTTAGGAAATGGATAGATCAATTCTTAATAAGTTTAATGTTCCTCAATATTTGTGGGTTGAAGCTGTTAATACAACTTTTCGTGTTGTAAATATATTTTCTATTGGACCATTTTTAAATAAAACCCCTTAGGAATTATTTAAAGGGTTTAAACATAAAATTGGATATTTTATTGTGTTTGGTTTCACAATTTTTGTTTTAAATAAAAAATATAATTTAGACCAGTTTGATTCTAAATGTGATGGTGGAATATTTTTAGGATATTCTAATTCTAGTAAGGTGTATAGAGTTTTCAATAAATTAACTTTATTTATAGAAGAGTCTATGTGTGTTAAATTTGATGAAAATCATAATATAAAATAGAATTTATATTTAAATAAAGATGATAAAGAATTATATAAATTCAATTTTTGTGAAGATAATGTTCAAAAAAATGATTATACATTAGTTTAGGGGAAAATTCTCTTCTAAAAATGATCTTAAAGAGTTAAAAACTAATAAATATCATCCTCTTGAAAAAATAATTGGAAATGTTGAATCTATAATATAAACTAGGAAATTTTTTTACATTTCTGTGTCAATTATATATTTGTAGCTAATTTTGTGCTTGTTAATATTGATAATTATTTAAATGATTAAAAATTGATTAATGTTATGCATGAATATTTAAATAAATTTTAAATGAATAAAGTGAAAAATATGGTTGTATTACCAAAATAAAAACAAATAATAGGAACTAAGTGAATTTTTTCATAATAAACTTGATGAAGCTAGAAACATAGTTAAAAATAAAGAAATAATAGTGGCTCAAGGTTATTCTTACGAAGATGGAATTGAATTTAAATATTATTATGATCATTTTTCTAGGATATAGGCTATTATAATTTAATTATAATTTTCTTGTTTTTAAAACATAAAATTATATCAAATATATGTAAAGAGTTCATTTTTAAATGTAATAATTTATGAAAAAGTATTTTTAAAACCACCCCTTAGATTTTAAAATAAAAAAAATAAAATCATATTTTTAAACTTAATAAATATTTTTATGGTCTTAAAAAATATCCTAGAGCTTGTGTCGAGAAAACAACCCTCAAGGTAACATTGCAGTATTTTTGGGTTGATTGTGTTTGTTGACAAAGTAGGTTTTCATGGTGAATTGTCAAGTTTCAGAGATGTTGTTTACAATCCATGTTGACAACAAACCATGATAAAGTAATGGATGATCTGGAGGTGGTACAAAAGATCAGATTCAAGGTGGCACCGTTTTCCAGTGTTTTCCAAATTTTTGGGGTCCAAAATTTGGAGTTTGGAGAGAATCAAAAAATATGGATTTCCTTGAAGATCGCATCAAAATATGTCAAAGGAATTAATTTTGAGAAGATGGGCCTCTTGATGTGGATTTTGCAAAGACGTGAAGAAAGTTGATGGTGTTCTTCGCGATTACGACGAGCTTCGTGAATTGAAGTATTGAAGAACATTGTGGAGGTGAAGGGAATTGCGAGTGGAGCTTCGCAGAAAAGACTTGAAGGAATTGATGGAATTCTCCTCAATTATGAAGAGCTCTAAAATCTGAAAATTGTCATGGTGTTTTGCGATATTGAGAGAATTTTGACAAAAATTTCAGAGCTTCGCGATATGAGCTGATGTGGAACTGAATTCGCGCGGAAGGTTCGAGGGTTGGTGGAATTGCCTATAAATAGACCTCGACCCCCTAAAGATAAGAAGATAGTTTTCTAAGAAAAATTTTTTTCTCTCAACTTGCAAAGGAGGTTCATTAAGTCAGTGTGCTTCGCGAAATAAGGAGCTTCGCGGCGGCTAATTTAGCTCCACAAAGGAAGTCTCTCTACGACGACTTGAGCCCTTCAGAGGCCTAAGCTTTGCGAAGGCTTGAGCTTTGTGAAGGTCTGAGCTCTGAAAAGCAGTGTGCTCCATGATTTAGTAAGCTATGCGAAGTGGTGTGCTTCATAAAGAGGCAGGAACTTCATGAAGGATGGTTTGAGCTTTGCGAAATTGAGAGATTCGTGAAGTAGGGTGCTTTATGAAGGTATTTCCAAAGAATGTTTCCTAGAGATCTGTGGAAAAGGGGTATTCATCAGTGGATGAAATTTTGACTTCAATAGAGAATCTATATACAATAAAGGATGTATTCATTAGTGATAATGAAGAGACCTACAGGTCTATAAACTGTTAGTGGATCTTTTGAAGAAGCAGTGATCTCACTTTAGTTGAGAGAGCAGTGAGTTCTCAAATTGTGAGTGGTTGTAACTCAAGAGGGGAAATGAGTCTACTCCAAACTTGTAAATAGCAGTGCACTTATAGTGGATTTGGTACATCGTCACACCTCCGGTGTATGCTCCTTGGATGTAGCCCATTGAGGGTGAAACAAGTAAAATTGTTGTGTCATGTGTGTGCTTTAAGATTCTTTTATAATCTGCAATGGGAAAAAGATAGAGAAGAGGGTTTTGTATAATAATAAAACAAGATCAAAAGGGGCAGTTGTTTTTAATTTTTCATACCCTGATTTACCCCCCCCCCCCACTCAGGGTATCTAGCCTAGATGACCTAACAGCTTGGTATGGGAGACTAACACAATTGTTATTATAAAATGAATTTATTAAAGGAAAATTAATCATACCTTATATATAAAGAAATTTTCAATTGATATTTTTATTATATAAATATATATTGATGATATATTATTGTATTCTAAAAATGATTTTATTTGTAATGATTTTTCTAAATTGATGACTAGTGAGTTTGATATGACCTTAATGGGAGAATTGAAATTTTTTCTTGGTTTTCAAATTAACCAAATAAATTATGGTATCTTTTTAAATCAATATAAATATGTTAAATAACTTGTTAAAAGGATTGGACTTTATACATGCAATTATATTAAAAAACTAATGAGTACTAATTTCAAATTGCATTTAGATGATTTTGGAAAGTTTGTTGATGTTAAACTGTATAAAGTCATGATAGGATGGTTACTTTATTTTACTACATCAAGACCGGATATAATTTTTTCAGTTTTTTAATGTGCTAGATTTCAGTCAAATACTAAGGAAAGTTATCTTAAATTTTTTAAGAGAGGTATTAGATATATCAAATGAACTATTAATACGATATTATTTATTCAAATCATATTTTTTTTATTTATTATCATATTCTTACTCTAATTTTGGATGTTGTAATCTTAAACAAAAAAAAATGGGTATGTGTCTTTTTCTCAATATGAATTTAATTTCATGGAGATCTAAAAAATGACTATCAGTTGCATTATCTATAGCTTAGGATGAGTATGTTGGTGATACTAGTTTTTGTTCTAAAATTATTTATATTAAACATAATTTATGTGATTTTAATATTAAAATTTATAAAATTCCAATTTTCTATGATAATTCTAGTGTTATTTCAATTTCTAAAAATCCTCTACAACACTCTTAAAAATCATATTGATATTATATTTCATTTTCTGAGGGAAAATGTGAATAAAGGATATATTAGTTTATAGTTTGTTCCAAATTAAAAACATATTGTTGATATATATATATTAAACCACTATATTTTGTAAGATTTTAGATAAAGTGAAGTTTGAACTCGATATGTTTGAAGAATAATATTTTAATTATTTTAATTATTTTTTTCACTATTATAAATGGAATACAGATTTCTATTTACAGATTATTAAATTTTCTTATCTATATAATGTTATAAATTATTATATTTTCATGAGAATGTTATACTTTCTATTATACTTTGTATTTAATTAATAGTTATAAAAATTATTTTCACATATAAGTGTTTTTCTGTATTCTAATAAAAGTAGCCTATAATATGCTTTAGTTTTATAATCTATAATAGATTGAATGACATATAATGTTTATGAGTATATACATTTCAATAGGGGGTTTAATATATATAAAAATATATATATATATATATATATATATTATGGGTTATTCATAATAAAAATGGATAATTGTTTGTTTGATGCTTATGGTTTATAAAAATATTTTTTACTGACTTTTTTCTAAATTTCAAAAAGGGGGAGAGAAATTTAGAAACTATTGTGACAAAATGATTTGGAATTTTCTAAAATGAGCAGCTTTTTAATTTATAAAAAGGGTGAGATTTTTTGTGTTTGAACTTGGTTTATAATTTTTTTTGTAAATTACAACTCCTCTCATTTATTTGGTAAATGAATTAAAATTTACAATTATGTGGTATATTTTATCTAATTATTTTTATGCTTAAATGTTATTTTCAATGATCATGTATGAATTTTTTATTCAATATTTAAACATGTTTATAATATGTGTTATTATTTTTTGTTTTAGTATTTATTTTTTTATATCATATGTATTATATGTATATAATTTTTTATTTTTTAATATTTAAATGTTTTAATAAATTTTTTTCTCACATTTTCTTTAAAATTTTAATTTATTAATACATGTGATAAATAATATTCAATGTGTTAAGTGTTTAAATTTTTTAGCTTAATTATATTTATTATTGATTTTTTAAATCATATAAAAATAATTTTCTATTTATAAATTTTATTTATTTAAAATTTATTTTGAATATATATGTAAATATATATTTCAATATATATTTTATGTTTCATATTCAAAATCCTTCATCTTCACCATCTTCATTGTGGCACCAGCACACATCCCTCACTCCTCTAGTGATGGTAAAAACTCATCTCCTTCTCGGTAGCAGTCCTCTACTCACAACAGCATCACCATCAACATTGGTAGCACAACTTTGGTAACATTAGTAGAATCTCCTCTGCATGATATCATGGGATTGATCTCTCACAAAATCAAGTAGAGTATCATCAAAATCATCTCACGGTAGCATACCCTTTATTATGATCATGTGCACATTAATAGTGGCCCAAATGCTCACAGTAGAAGATTCTTTTCTTCACTGCTTCAGCTTTATGGTAGCACTCACCTGAGATCATTGTATGATAGCACTTGCAATTGTCAAACGATAGTAATCCTCGACCTTTGCGATAATGGTACTACCCACATCCTCCTCACACAATGTGCTTAGATATTAATGATAGAACTTGTTCTCACTATAGAATATTCCTTCTACCACCACATGGTAGTAGATCCCCCATTTCATCTCACCATATCATGTGTAACCGTGAATATTTTTTTACCGTGAGTTTTCATTTTTTATGTTTTACATTTTGAATTTCTACAACTTTATAAAAAATATTTTAATTTTCATATTAATTTATAAATTATTATATTTGTTAAAAAATATGAATATATGTTTGATTAATTATTTTTTGTAAGAATTTTTTATTAAAAAAATTCAATTACAATGCTCTGATTTTGTGACATTTTGATATTTTAATAAACTACAATTTTATTCATCATCATGTAAATTTTTATTCAAGGAAAAAAAGAAAAAAGGAAAAAAGAAAGGAAAGGCCCAAACACCCAGGACAAGAGGCCTAAGGTGGCTAAAAGTAGTGGAGGCCAAGGGAATACCCTCTAACTAGATTGAATCCCTCTGTTTTCATGGTGAAAAAATTATGAAAACAAATGGGATTCGGACCAGGAACATCAAGAGAGGCAAGGTGGTCTGTGACTTTGTTCCCCTCATGCCACGTATGGACCACGCTAACGTTGTTGCTGATCATACCTCTTTACTTTTGGATTATGTAAATAATAGACCATGGGATATAACCAGTGCCTTGCATGGATTTGTGGAGGGTTTGGGAATTAGTTTCTACCACTGATATGAAGATCCCCTTATAATAACATAAGAGGAGGCCAAAAAGCATCACCTTGGCCTCTGCTTGGAGGGAAGATCAATGAACCAAGAAATCTGATAATACCATGATAACTGACCCTGAGGGATTACGAACCACCCATCCTCCGTAGATATCCCCCTATTACAAGACTCGTGAGTATTAAGTTTGATCCCACTGCTGGGCAGTGACCAACGGACCCAGTTACCTCCAATAATCCTGCTACCTAAAGATGTAGAAATGTTGTGGACGTGAAGCCTTTGAAGGGTAGGCACTTCCTTCCAGTTTCCAAAGGATATGACCATATCTAGGAGGAGGAATTTATTTTGGTGGATGACACCCTGGATAGAGGCAAGGGTTCCTTCATGTCTCACCTTATTCCTTGCCTTCCATATAGACCAGAAACCAGTGTGTAAGACCATGGTGTGTGCCTTATACTCTGGACCCCTCTCCCCCACATCATGTAACCATTTATCGAGAAAGGGCATGTCATACATGCGGTTATCGTTAATACCAGTAAACTTTCTAAAATACTGCCACACCGCTCTTGCCTAGTCTCCTTCAAAAAATAGATGCCCTGCACTCTCCTCCTGGTGGTCTGTGCAGCAATGACATCTTAAAGCCAGCAGGATGCCACAGCACTTGATGTTCTCCTCAGTGGGAATGTCTTTGTGGCACAGCCTCTAGGTAAGAAAATTGATTTAAGGGGGGTAACTTTAGACTAAAGGATCTAATCCCACATGTTGTTCTGTACTTGGGTGGCCATAGTGTGCTGAAATTCTCTTGAAGAGAAGAACCCTGAGTAAGAGGGAGAGAAAACTCATCTGTCTGGTTTGATGTTGAGGTCGATGAGATTGAAGATGTCCTGCTGGTCCCTGTCCAAGATCGCAGCGATGAAAGTCGGATGGGAATTGGCCTCTCTAAAGGAGATCTAAGTGACCGGGCACCTAGGAAATCCAAGGACCATCTTGAACCATTTGTGATAAAATAAAGAGATCTCCCCCTCCTTATGAGCCATCTGGAGTAGGGTTTCAGGGTAGTGATAAGAGGAGAAATAACATACCAGAACGGAGAGGCATGGCCTGAGCCTCAGACCCAGAAATGGAGTTTTTCATTGTGATCCCCTATAGTGTACACTGTTTCAGAACTTACCAGGAAATATTCGCATGCATGCATAGGAGAGTGTCATCGAGTCGGTGTACGTTGATGTTTCCCTCTCTATCTGGTCTCGCCACCCTATTCTAGGAAGCCCAGTGATGCCTTCCTTCCAAACATGGGTCCCAGATGAAGCCTATTAGTATCTTATCAATATTATTAATGATGTTATCTGGGGATTTAATGTATGAAAGTGCGTGGATGGGTGTGTCAAGGAGCAGACTATTAACTAGTATTATTCGGACCCCGAACAAGAGGAATATGTTCTTATAGTTGAGAATCTGGTTTGTAACCCTGTTAATAATGGCGTCGTATTCACATACATAAAGCCTCCTCGGAAAGATGGGGGTGCCCAGGTACTCCATAGGAAACACCCCCCTGTGCATGTCCAGGCTAAGATGAATAGTAGGGATCTGGGTGGCAGTGCATCTATTAGAAATATAGAAGTTACTCTTGCCCTTATTGATAACCTGCACACTTCAGTGATAGTGCTCCTATAATATCCTGTTAAGGCCACTGATAGACTGTATGCAAGAATTTGTGAAGACGACGTCTTCATCCACGAACATCAAGTGGGAGAACGAGGGTTGTCTCAGTTTTCTATGATATTCCATTACCTCTCCGTCGGTGATACCCCTGTGTAATAGTCGACTAAGGACATCCTGTGAGAGAATGAAGGGTTTCGGGGAGAGAGGATAACCCTACCTCAGTCTGCAGCTAGCCTTGATGAACCCACAATCTTTCCCAATAAAAGTTACTTCCAACTAGGAAAATATTAATCACCTAAAGATGATGTCAACATTCCATGAGGAGAACCCCATCTTTTCCAGAACCTTGTTGATGAAACCCCACTCCACCCGGTCATAAGCTCAATTCTTGTCCAGCTTGATGGCCAAGTTGGATCCATGAGACTTGAAGTTAATATCTCTAATAATCTCTTGGTCTAGGTCAATGGCCCCCTGGATCGAACATCCCTTCACAAACCTATTTTGTTCAAGTGACACCCACCAGGGGATGTGGGGAGATAGCCTCGCATTAATAAGGTTGTCTAGGATCTTGTACGAAAAATTGCACAGACTCACTAGTCTATAATGATTAATGGAGGAAAGATTCTTGATCTTGGTAAGGAGGACAACGGTTGTGGAACAGCCAACCCTAGGAATATGGCCTCCCCATAATAATTCATGGATAACAGATAAAACATCCATTTTGACGATGTACCACAATGCTTTATAAAACGATCTAAGGAATCCATTGGGACCAGGTGCGCTTTTGGGGTTGAGGCTCAGCATGGCCTCCTGTATCTCTTTATAATCTAGGATGGATCTCATATCGTTGTTGTCTTGGGCCAAGATCTGGCTAGGAATCACATTAAAAAATTCCCCGTCCTCCCCCAGGTATCCATTCGATAGGAAATGATTAGGATGGGTGAGGATGTCTTGTAGGGAGGTCAAGGCCATAGATCTCATGGTATCTCTGCTATCTGTATACATGCTGTAATCCATCAGAATGTTTGGATTCACCATTTTTGTCCTCTCCTTGATACAAGAATAGAAGAAAGACAGGTTCTGGTCTCCCTCCCTGAGCCACTTTATCCTCAACTTTTCCCCCACCAGTTGTTCATGTATGAGCAACATTTCTTCCAGGACACTCTTCTTGTTAGAGTGGTCTTCAAACACCATATCATCCTAGAACTCTTCCATGATTTTCTCTAAGCAATTCACGTCATTCATAATGACCTTAATATAATTGTTAGTGGGGGAGGTATTTTCTTCCCATGGTTGTAGCCCTGTCTTGAGACTTCTAATCTTATTATAGACAACCATAAATGAATGTCCCTAGGTGGACTCGGCCCAGGATTTGGACACCAGGTTATGAAACCCTAGAATACTATCCCAGTGTTATTGGTAGTAAAACCTTATAGACCGATCCTATCCTGAGGATAGGGAAACCAGAATAGGGGAGTGATCAGATATACCTCGGATGAGGTGACTTACCTTAGTGTCGGAGAACATGGATATGGTTTTCATGTTGGCTAGGCAGTGATCCAAATGACTCCACGAGCGGTTCCTCCCTCTCTAGTTATTGCACCACATGAACCAGTCACCTAAGAATCCAATATCAGAGATAATAAGTTTCGTATCTTTTATTCTATACTCTGATTTTGTATTAATATTATTGAATTACTACAAGTTTGTGAGCATGATTTTTTTTATTTTTTTTATTTGAAAACTCTCATGTTTACTAATGAACATATTTGAAGGTATTTTAATGAGTTTAATACAGAGATTTGAGTGATTCAAACTTATTCTTTGAATATACATGATTTTTATATAGGTAATGGTAATGTTTTCCATTTTTATTATTTTACTATTTTTGGTGTGAAGTGATTTTAGAAAACTCCCACATAATGACAATCAAAGGAGGGAACGACATGACTATTGGTAATTTGTTTATAAATATAAAATTAGACATGAAATGAAATACATTACTAACTTATTTCTTTATACATGATACTAAATTGCTATGATATTCTGTGGATACCGATTAATTGGTAAGATCATGAAGGAACATAAACATTTGATTCTTTGGTGTTGAAGTGATCAAAAGTTTCATGAGCTACATTGAATTCCATATCCATTGCTCATTATTTTTTATAATTTCAGTTTGGTTTTATTTATTAAAATTTTTTATTCATATGTTTGTTCTTAAACATCATTTTATGATTCTCCTAATAAAAATCAAGCCTAGTATCAGCTATTCTACCAAACCAAATTAAAGGTCATTGATTTGTGACTCCTAAAAAAGTTAGGATAGTATAGGCTATGAATCTTATAAAATGTCAGGTTGGTTGTCCCTTTGGGAATTGTAGAAGTCATGTTTTGTAAATAGGATGTCACACCTTTAAAATTGAGTTTTTTGAGTGGGTATCAATCTTCTCACTATGTAGAGAATGTTAAAGAGTGGTGTAGGATCTTGGTGATCATAACTACTATAAAAATCTTGTGTTTATATTTTATTTCCATTTAATTATATTCTAAACACTGATCTATATTTTTTCTCCATGAAATAATAATATCATATTGATTACTGTTTTCTAAAAATTTCAAAGGACTATTCACCACCACCCCCCCTCTAGTCGATTTTTTCCATCTATTTGGGACCAAAAAATGGTATCATAGATTGACATTGTTAGGATAAAATAGTTAGAAACTCTAAATGTTTTAATCTGATACTAAATAGAGGATTTTTCATAAAATAAATGAACTCATGGGTAAGAAAACTCATATACCTCCAAATACATGTCTATGGCCATCCAATATCAAGGGAAGAGAGAAATATTAAAACATAGGAGAGGGGAATTCAAATTTTAAGGATTCAGATACTGAAAATAAAATCATAACTCTTCTAGGTGTCTCTCTTTTTAATCTTAGTCAACCCTATTAATCTTCTATTTAGATCGGGCTTGATAAATATATTCACATAAAAACATTTAATTTCCCTAAATTTATTTCTTAAATATTTCAAGGGTGAATATTTTTTTATTATGTAAAATTTTCCCAAAATTTTAAGATTTCATGATTTATAGTGAAATTATAGAACAAAAATTATAATTTTGACCATCCTAGAAAAAAGAGAAAATTCACTAAGGAAAAGACTCTTATGAATAGGAGGATTCAATTTTATGTACCAAAAACCAGTAAATAGATAACTATTATTCTTCAAAAAATGACTCATACATTAAAATTTTAATAAAGGAAATTTCTTTTACACATAGAACAATGACTCTTACACATGAAATAAATTTCCTTTATGTACAAACATTTTACTTTTATACATCAGAGTTTAAAAAAAACTCTTACGTGAAACATATGAGTCTTTTACTTTTTCAATTCCTTAAATTTTCTCAAATTAACTTTTACACATTAAAGAAATAACTCTTTCATAATACATATGAGTAGTTTACTTTTCTAAATAAATCCATACATAAAAGTAAATTCCAACTCTCATGGTAACATGTAGAAGTAATATACTTATTCGATTACCCAAACTCTCAAAACATAAGATTAAAAAACTTAACACATAAAATTCATTCCACATTTTAAAGGAAATATATAATTTGTTGTTATAGTGGATGCCCTCGACTCAACTTTATCATTAATGTTTTATTATTATACCATGTATATAGTGATTTATACATGATTTATACTTACCACTAAAGTGTTTATATTTCTTTATATGTTATTTAATGGTAATTTACATAGGTTATTTGTCGTATTAAAAGGTTATAGCAGTTCTCAGTCTATATTGAGAACCTCAAGATACTATGACATTAATTTTAAACATATGTCTTATGGTCTAGATATATCATACTGAATGGAAACATTTTATGTCTAGCTATCAGGTGTTGGGGGGATCATAATCATTGAGACTTCTTCTCATGAATTTATCTCTTGGTGATCTCTAATAGGTGAGAACATGAGGATATACCTGCTAATAGGAACACCACATGTTTCAGGTTTCATTGATTATTCCTATCTATAAACATGTGTATTGGTCTCCTAAATTGAGATCATTATCATTATGTTCCATTTGATATCATACTTTGATGAAATGAAAAAAACCATGACAATGAATTCAAGGATATTTAGCTTGTGTTGAGTGCATCATTGGTAGTATGGTATTGGTTGAATGCTCAATATAGAATTTTTCACTTCTGAGTGGAATAAGTGGTATCTAGGGCCTAGTTGATCAAGATGGTAGAAACTACATGAATCTTTTTTCAAGATATTAATAGGTAAGTCTTTCTAGATTAATAAATAAATAATAAATCAAAAATGGATGATAACATAAGTTATTTATCTTTCTTTATGAGATATTGTGCGACAAAATGATTATATTACATAGTGCTTTTTCGTACGAAATGTTGTTATTGCTATAAATTTTCTTTATCTCTTTATGGGCTTTGATGGGTTGTTAGAATCCACTCTTGGACTATGAATTATATTCATTTATATTGAGATAGGGTCCTAAAGGGTCCCACACAATAGTGTATTCAAGAGTCTACCCTATTATAGTGAATAGGTATATAAACTATGGTGGGCCCCACCACAGGGTTTGAGAGTTGTTTGAGTATTATTGATCACTAACAAATAAATAAATTTATTATTATTAAAGTATATAAAAATTAGGTTGAATTTATTTATTAAAATTATTCAAAATGTATTAAGTGAATATGTGGAAAATGTTATACGAACAAATATATTTTAATATTCAAGGTTCTTTTAATATTAGTGGGAATTATGATTCAAGTTAATGACACGGGTTTTATCATGTAATATATTTATTATATATTACAAGGAGGAGATAAAATATAAATTACGTTAAATATGTAGTTAGTTCATCATATTTTTTCATTTACTGCTTATTTAGTGGGAGTTTTATTTCCAAGGGTCAAGGAACCCTATCTAGGTATTTTGAGCAGTCCACTATATAATAAGGGGAGGATATATATTCTAGTGACTATTCATGACAATATAATGTGATCTTATCTATCCTCTCACATACTAGAGAGATAATTCTCTCTCCAAGTGACCTATCCAAGAATAATTTCAATGGATCGAAGGGATGAGATCAAGTTGATCATTGCAACATCAAAGGAATCATTGAAGCTCTGCACAAGCACTTGTAATATGATTATCAGTGTCTATGTGGACTCTTGGAGCATGTGTGGATTATCTAGATGGGTTTTTCTTTATATCCTTCAAGCAATGATTGCCAGTGACTAGTTGTAGTCAAACATTCCACCGAATCGAATGATGTACTCATTTATTTATTTTTGTTCTTATTAAATTCATGCAAGATCCTTGGACCTCTACCAAGAATTGGATCACTATAGATGATAAAGTTTCATCAATTCAGTTAGAAAATATTTTAAATCATTATTCCACCAACTTCTGGTGCGCACCCTAGCTCCATAAATTGGTATTAGAGTGATCTCATGAATTTTTTGATCTAAGGAAAAAATTAATTTTTATAAAATTAAGTAGAGGTATTTAATTCAGCCCCAATGAAACTGACCACATATTGATCCAATATCGGAAGACCAAGTTACGGCCATATGAAAACATTTATAAGGGTCATTATAGGATTTATTTCAAGTATTAAAATTAAAATATATTTTTATATGTGTTTAATATTGTCATATTTCGGTTTTTGGTGGCAATTTTAGTGAAACCTTGTTTTTCAGCCATAATCTAATCGAATACCAGTCGTTGGTATAGTATTTATCACTGACATTAGTTCCACATGCTGGTGAAATCAATCAAAAAAAATAAAAACCAATAATCCAATTATTAGGCTATTTAAAAAAAATAAAGTTGAGGACTTTGGGTGATGAGCATGTTTGTTTCTCATATAAAAATAAAATTTTCAATTAAATGGGGGCATCTTGACCTGGTGGAGCACCTATACAAAAAAAGTTCTTTCCTTTTGAAAAATTGGAAACACACCAAAAGAAAAAAATGGTTATCAAAATTTAAAAAAAAAATAGAATCGAAGGGGGTCGGCCCTTCCTTCCCCATGTAGTCGCGGGCCACCACAGCTCTTGTTAGGCTAGTTCGTCGAAGCTGATTATTTCCACCATTTCCCCTAGCTCAGTTGACCGTGATCGCCCTCTCATGCATTTATGGGACACTACCACCTCCCCAGGTTTCCATCTCCTCCAGACCTCCCTATCCATCACTCACTACCATGCCTTATACTTGGAACCCTGAGTAGTGACATCTTACTCTACTGGTGGGAGATCCACTAACCACC
The DNA here is from genome assembly GCA_963277665.1 of Viscum album. Classification (NCBI taxonomy): domain Eukaryota; kingdom Viridiplantae; phylum Streptophyta; class Magnoliopsida; order Santalales; family Viscaceae; genus Viscum; species Viscum album. The sequence continues at coordinate 1,061,576,253 of OY728125.1, forward strand.
TTTCCTTTCTAAAGCCGAACTCGTACCGCCATGTGTCCCACCTTTCACCTTGGCTATCGTCAGCCACTCACCCACCCATAGTGGCTTTTCCTACTGCATCGATGCCACTCGCGCCCCCTACGGCTAGATCTCAACCCCATATACTACCTCTCTATCTTAATCAAGCCACACTATCCACCCCACTTATGAGGTACTACCAAGAACCGCCCTAACTAGCCACGATTTTCCCCAATCGGGATACTAATAGAATCTCACGGGTCCTATCAAACACAATCCTTCTAGGAATGGTCCTGGGTAGGTTTTCCTGTCTCGGAATAGATCAGTTTGAATCTACCTAGCCCAAAAATGCCCTGCATGGGGTTTTCCTGGCCCGGTATAGGCCTATGTGCGATCAGGAAGACCCGAAATGGGTCTAGTCAATGTTTTGGGGGCCATAAAATTTTAATATATCCAATATATTAATTAATTAATTTTTATAATTTAAAATAGTAATAATTTTGTTATTCCAAAAAATATATTTTAATTTTGTTTGAAAAAAATTAGTTTACTTTTGGTTCAAAATTAAATTAATTAATTAATTTAATTTTGTAATTCTAAAATAAATTATTTATAGGACCTAAATTTAATAAATTATTTGAATTTAAAAATAATTAATTTAATTTATGAAATTCACTTGTACTTAATTTTTTTGAATTTTAATTTTATTATGCTTTTTAAATTTACCCATAGACTAGTCTTGAGAATTTACCAGTTGTGTATGTCTGTTTTATTTATTTAATTATTTATTACAATTGTGTACATTATTTGTAACATTTAATTAAGTTTTTGGCATTCTACGCATCACCTTTTTCATTTCGATATGTATAAGGGTTTTCACATCCATCAGTTTTATTTATCTGTGTTTATATTGTGCTTCCCAATACCCCCTCACCTATGTGAAAGTATTGATGTACTATTAAAGATGACATTTATAGTCACAATTCATGCCAAGTCAAGGAAAAATACAGACGATAAATAGACACACTGGACTAATGATGAGATGAATCATGAGTCAATATCCGACTCTAGTATGATTCCCCTAGGTCACAGTTGATCCATTAATTTTAAATGGATCAACCAATATTTGATTCTCAAGACCATTTGGGTAATTTTATTTCATTTATGTATTATTTATTATTTTATGCATTTTCATGTTAGCGGGAAACACATAAAATAATAAATAGAAAAATACATAAAGACACGATGAATTTTTTTTATTAGTACATGTTCAGTTGTGAGTGAGACAACTTAGTATGAAAATATTTAATAGAAATGGATTTCATTCATCTAGAATATTAAAAAAAACTCTCAAAGAAATATTAAGTCGTAAAAGTATTCTGTTGTTTAAATTTGAACACAACTAGGTGTACGGGGTGCTCGTCATCCATAGTTGAGGGTGACACCTACTACTGGGGATTTATTATGAGAGTGATGGGTTGAATTAACTTATTATGGAATAAAATAATTATTCATAGCAATTTTTCTTCATCTTTAGAGTAAAATGTTGAGTAAATCATGTTTTTTATTTTAGAATTTGTGACTTCACTCAACAGATCAAGGAGTTATATGTTAATATAGTTTTCCATTAAAATTCCTACCTTTAACTATTCAATTAGTGTTATAGTTGTAGTATGTAGGCTTTAAGAAGAGGTTTCAAGGATCCTTTCCACTAGAATACTCAAGCATTAGAGTATTCCACTTCTAGTATATCAGGTTGCTAGAGTTCGATAAAATAGTGGGAGACGTTTAATGATTTAATTAATTAAATTGGTAATGTCTAAATTTTTAATCAAGATAAAAGTAATAACCAACTAGATTTTATTTTTTTATAAAATTTCAAGAAATATCACATGTACACTATGATAATTATAAGAAAAATAACATGTCCAAACTGGAATGAGTTTCTAAGAGTAGTAAAGGCACTTTCACAAAGTACTACATAGGAAATTCAGGGTGTTGGTGTCCCCAATACCTATTTAGACACCTTGGGAAGTGAGGATATAAATATTCTTGCAAGAGACTCATGTATGATTCATATGATGGTTTTACATGTTGTCTTATCTCAGAGAATCTTGAAAAGAGATGGTGAAGTGAGATATTAATGAGTGATAATTACACTAGCTTTGTGTAAATATGAAATGTGGATCATGATTATTCAAGACATTCCATTCCTATATATTTTTCACCCATTTACTCTAGTCTTGTTTAAGATTACAAAAATTAACAAAATAAAGAAAAATTCTTCATTATATTTTAGGTAAGGTTCACCAAGTTAATAAAAACTTACAGAAAGTTTTAGTTTTTATGATGGACAAGTTGAAAGAAAAGGTAAAAAGGATAATGGTAAGTGTGACATCAAAGGAACCTTCGCAATGACCTTCAAAAAAATAAGAAAGATAATAAACATGATGTTATTTACTCCTAGTGTCATGAAATATATCTATGAAATTTTAAATGAATTAAACGGAATCTTAAAATAAAGTAGTCACTTCTTATTCAGGTATATTTACCAATTGTATGTAATGTTTCTATTATACTTTTTTTGTATTAAATAAAATATTCCCATTTCAAATGTGTATTTAAATATATTAACCAGGTAAGTATTGAAATGTTACTAAAAGTAAGGTGTGTTCTACAAGTAGCTGATAAAGGGTGGTTCCTAAGTTAGTGGTGAGAAGCACACAACTTCTAATTTCCAAGTAAATGATTCTGGTAGAACTTTTATTGAGTATAACCAAAAAAAAATATCTCTTGTTTCCATTGGAAAAAAGGATACATTATTCTAGTTATGGAATGAATGTTTTCTGTGGTTTTTAATACTCAAAAAATATTTTTGTAATGCTTGAATCATTGGCAATACGTGATGAATATAAAATGTAATACTTATATACCTAGTTGTGGAAAGATAATAATTTTTAAAGAATAACTAAATAGTTTTCAAGGATATACCCAGTATGGTTTTATACTCTTTAGAGTTAAAAACATTAGGTATTATAGAAACACGTATACACGTAGTTTTGGAAAAAAGAAAACTTTTGAAGTAAAGTTAACTCGCAAAGCTTTCAAAACTAGTTCATCAAGAGAGCATGAACTATTCCAAGGGTAAGCTAGTAGTAATTATGCTTCATATGATTATTTTAAGTTTTATTAAGGAATGTAAAAGTAAAGTATGTTACATTCATGGTTGGAAGATATGATTTCCTTTGGTCTTGTGTGCAAAAAAAGTATCTTGACCAAGCATTCATCAATCATCATAATGTATCATGGAGTAATTCCTAAACACACATTACCTTATCCACATCAAATCTATGATGCTGGTAATGGGGATCAATAGTGATTCTTACATAAAAAAATTTATCAAGATGTTACAGCATGAAGTAATTCATAAATTCACATTTTCTTATACACATTAGAGTCATGATGTAAGTAAAATTAGTATCAATTTTGCAACTTATAATCATTGCTGGTACTTCTGTTATTTTTCAAGGCATGCATCACTAATAGAAGTGTTATCCCAAAATAATATCCCAACTCTCATGAAAAATGGATATCATGTGAGTTATAGTATGATGGAAATCCATTATCTCATAAGAACGTGTGTTTTGATGCAAAGTGTTTTTTAAGGATATAAACAAACTTTCATCAAGAAAAACACAATGTGAATCTAAATTAATTATCCTAATATTTTCTAAGGATATTACTGAAATACCTAAGATATAAAATTAATATTAAAAGTAATAGACATTATTTATATATAAGGGTGAACATCTCTAGTTGAGATAGTGGGAGAAAGATTGACTTGGGTTTATTCAATGCCATGGATACACATAGAGTTGGCAAAGGAACAAGTTACACAAGATCTAATAGAAGAGGAATGTTCTAAAGACCCATAAAATATAAGAAATATGAAACCATAGTAGTGGTTTAATATTCACCATGGTTGGTGATACATTATTAATTGAGAATAATTATTCCTTAAAGTAATAAGTGTCTATAAATTAGCTAAGATTGACAAGATCAATTAAAATTTAATAATGCATTCCATGTATAATAGTATATGGGGCTTATAATTTTTAATATAGTGGTGGGTATTCAAGTAAAACTATACATGGATGGTACAATCTTGGTACCAATAGGGTTCAATTGGTCACACCAAGTTGTTATACCTAATTCCATTCGAATTTTACTTATCGTAGCTATTTTCTATGATCATTTTAATGATCATTAGATGTCATGACCAAAAATCATGGAAAGTGTCTATACGACACAATCAAAAAGGGATGGTGACCCCATAGAATTCCAATAAGGGGTGAAAGTTACTAAAATCCATTTCGGATTAAATTAAGTAATAGGATCATAGAATATTCATTTGGAATGAATTTTTTTCATGTGTCTACAATACATTAGTGGGAGAACCGTGGTTTTCCAAGTAAAATGTATTTGATAACATATGGAAACAACTATTGGTATTACAGTTAGTCAAGACCATAATGAAATAATCTCTCCAAATATTGATTTAAAATAGAAACCTAAGTTCTAAAGAACAAGATCTAATGTGGTAGATCTATCAGTTTCTTAGACCTAGTTAATAGTACATATAATGATAATGTATTAAAAATACAAGTTGGAATAATTTGAGAGAGAATTATTACCAATGTCACATGGCATATATCTCTCCAAGAAGACATGCATATGTGTATAAGTAGATTAAAAAGGTGAGTATAATTATATAAGAACTATAAATATATCTATCATGTATTCCATGTCATGTACCAAAATTGATATTTATATCCTATATTCTATGATAGGAAAATATCAGTTATATCTAAGAGAACTGTAAGGGATGTATTCTGAACTATCCAGTTGTACTTGAATGGGTACAAAAGGTATGTACTTAGTATATAGATTGGAAGGTATATTGGTTATAATGGGATGTATACTAATATTACTTTAGATCGATATGATATAATATTATAGTAAGACTAAATTAATGAATAGGAGAAGCTCATTTAATCCAATGGTAGCCATATTTACAAATACCGAGTATGTTGAGGCTTCTCGTGCATCTAAATAAGTAGTGTTCATATGTAACAATTTTTTCTAGTTATTATAATCACACCTAGTAAGTAAATTTTTATCATTATGATAATTATATTACTATTACTAGCCAATATTTCGAGTTATGACAGTGGAAAAAATGAATACACTTAGGGATTAAATTTATTGAGGAGTCTTACTCAAGGAGGTGAGGTTTCACATAGAAGAATTGACATGTAGCAGAGACATGGAAGACCCTAAAACTAAATCCATGACTCAATAGAACTAGGATCTTAATAATTTTAGAGGTGGAAAGGATAATTATCAAGTTGTCTCTAGTGTCAGTGGGAGTGTTATAATAGTGGGTTCCCTAGACCCAACTTGATCAGTAATTTTCAATTACCATACCATGTATACAGAGAGTTATACATGATTTAAACTTACCATTATAGTGTTGATATTTCTGAATTGATTATTTAAATGGTAATATCCATAATTTATTTGTTGTATCAAAAGGTTATAGCGGTTCCCATTCTATAATGAGAACCACGATATATTATGACACTAATCTTAAACATATGTCTTATAGCCTAGATACATCATACTAACTGGAAATATTTAAATTATGATTATCAGGTTTTGGGGGCTCTTAAACAATGAGATATCTTCTCATGAAGTTCACACTTGGTGATATCTAGTAGGTGATATCACGAGGACAGGCCCACCAATAGGAACATTGCATGTTTTGGGTGTCATTGATTATTCCTATCTATGGAAATGTGTGTTGGTCTCCTGACTAGAGATCATTATAAATGTGTGAAAATTGATTACATACTTTGATTTAAGTAAAAAAACCATTATAATTAAGTCATGTGAATGTATCTTGTGTTGGGTGTGTTATTGGTGGTATATCATTGGTTGAATGGTCATGATAGAATTTGTCGCTTCTGAGTTGAGGAAGTGATATCTTGGGCCTAGTTGATCAGGATGGTAGTACCTTCATAAATCCTTGGATCGGGAAGTTAGAGTAACTCTATAAAGTTATGTTAATAAATAATGGATGATAGTATAAGTTTTGTTTCATGCGTTATGAGATACCGCGAGACAAAGAGATTATAATACACAGTGCATGTTTATAGGAAAGGTTGTCATTGCTATAACTTTTCCTTATCTCTTTAGGGGTCTTTATGGGTTACTATAATCCAATCTTGGTCTATGAATTATACTCACTGTTATTCAGATAAGTACCTAGAGGGTCACACGTAATAGCGAATTCAAGAGTCTACTCTATTATAGTGAATAGGTATATAGGACATGGTGGGCCCCACTATGTGGCCCAAGAGTTGTCTAAGTATTATATATCAACTATGAATGAATGAATTAATTATTATTTTAGTATATAATAATTGGGTTGAATTTATTTATTAAAATTATTCAAGAGTCTACTTTATTTATTTTTGTTCTTTTTAAATTCATGTGAGATCCTTAGACCTATACCGCTTCTTGGATAGCCAGGGGATATAAAGTTTCTCAACTTAAATTCTGAAAAATTTTAAATCCCTAGACCATCAGCATCCATTTTGTGCCCCGGTACAATCATAATTGTCATCTTATACATAAACAAAAATACAGAAAAAACCCAAACATGTAGAAGTACTTACAAAACTATAGAAATTATTAAAAAACTATAAAATCACTTCTCCCAACTATAAATCTAATATTAAAAGGTTTTTAACCTTCCATAATTTCCAATTATACCAGAATACAACCCCAAACTCCCTCAATACTTGGAAAAGTACAAAGGAAAAGGATTTAGGAAAATATTGTCCCTTGCAGTCATTAGATGTGCACTAAAATGTACATACATGAGATGCATGTACACATGAATATGATGAAAGATATAAATATATATATATATATAATATTATATATATAAGTATATATTTAATAAATGAATATGATGCATGTATTTTTTATGCGTGAAATTCATGGATATAATATATATATATATATATATATTATTTATTTCTCCTGGTTGGTTTTTAGTCATTTACAGTCTATTATAAATGAATTAAAGGATTTACATTAATTCATTGAAAACTTTCAATAAATTATACCCAAAATATAGAAATGTATATGATTCATTATAAAGTGAGATCCTCAAGGTTCGACTATATAATAGGATAAGATCCTCTCATGCTGGGTGTGTGATTTTTATGAGCCACTCCTAAACATTATTCCTCCCAAAACTCTATTTATATCATTTGAGATGGAGCTAGAACCGATTAAAATTTTAGGTATCCCCATGATGAATTCATGGATCCATAGGTCGGTCTATCACTATAGAGGCAAGGTGCATTTTTTGTTGCTCCTCGTGATCTTCCTCAAGCACACTACATCTAAGAATGAATATGGAAGCTACTGTAACTCATGTTTTCTAAGTACTATTTTTTTAATAATATTAACATGTTGGTTTTTTAATTATATATATTCTACGTTTTTTGGTTTTCTTCCACTGAATATGTTCATTATATGATCATACAAAATCCATAATTGGAATCAGAGTAAGGTTATTTAAGTTTTTAACATGTTTTAATCACTTGTATTCAAGGAAAAAGGAAAAACCACATTTTTTTAAAGATTGAGGAATATTACAGACCCTTATATGAGCTATTCAAGGGTAAATTTTATTTAACCTTGTGCATTTCGACTACATATGGGTAGTACCCTTACACAGAAGGTATGTGGCATGCGGGACGTAGCGTGTACAATTTTCAAATTTTAATTTCCCACTAGATACTATAGAGGCGGCGATCAGGGTCAAACCATAGAGAGAATGTGTGTAGAAACTAGTAATATCCTCTTAGAGGAATATTCAGGCAAATGGGTTTTTTATGTAATTAGCAAATAAAAAATCTAAAAACTAAATTAAAAATTAAAAATTATTAATTAAATTAACTGAAACTATCTAAGTGAACTTAATTAAAGAACTCTACATTTGACTAAAAGTGTGATTTGGGAACCCTAGGTTTAAGGTGAAACTATGGTTCCTAATATCTGTGTTTTTAAGTTTATCACTACATTGTAAAATGATCCCTATGTTTTTAATTTTATCACTATGTTGGAAAAATATCGATATATTTTTAATTTAATCCCTACATTGGAAATGATCCCTATGTTTCATTGAAGATTTAACCCTATGTTGTTGTAATTAGAGAACCTATTATAAGCTAATATAGAAAGAATCTTGTTCATTATATCATGTTAGATGTAGGCTCAAACCATAGAATATTTAATACACCCATATACAACAATCTCCCCATGTAATCAAACAAAACAGAACATGAACAAACAACATGTTATAAAAAAATAGAACATAAGAAAAAAACACGTAATCAAACAAAATAAAACATATCAAACAATATCCCCCTTTTTTATTATAAAACTAAACGTGTAAAATTAAGAAAATTTTACTTTCTAAAACTTTTTGTAAGTAAATAAAAATATTAAACAAAAAATGTCCCAAATACATATAAAAAGATAAAATAATTAAGCTTCTAATATTCCAAGATCAAATTTAATTTTTAAAACTGATAAAATTCTAATGGATCAGTAAATATGTATATACGCTAATTTTTGGTATAGATAAATTCCAAAACAATATCACCCTTATACACAAGATCTCAAATAAAATGAAATTTAATATCAATATGATTTTTATATAATTTTGTAAAGTTTTTTTATAAATAGAAGTTAAATATGTGTTATCATAATAAATATTCAATTTATTAAGATAAATATCAAAATCACATAAAATTTTATTAATTCATAAATTTTGAGAAAAAAAACTTGCAACAGATATATACTCGGATTCTATAGAGAAAAAAATTCGGCCCAAAAATATTTTGGTAATATATACTCATTAAGCATGGTTAAATCCAATTCTTGAATATTTTTATTTTTTCATTCTCCAACACCATTTTGTTGTGGTGTTCAAGGATATAAAAAATTATGAGCATAACCATTTTCTACACAAATTTTTTTTTAAATTAAAATTAATGAATTCACTTTCATTATCACTTATAATAGAAAAAATTAATAAAACTTTAAAATTTTGAACTAGATTACTAAAAGTAATAAATATAGATAAGGTTTCATGCTTATGATACATAAAATAAACCCATGTAAATCTACTAAAATCATCAATAATGAAATAAACATATTTACTTCTGCTTAAACTAGAAATTTTCATTAGACCAAATAAATTAAGATGTAATAATTCAAGAGTTATAGAAGTATAAGCATGGTTGATATATTTGAAATATTATTTGTGATTCTTAACTTTTAAGAATGAATCACAATCAAAATATTTTCTTACATATAACTTAGGTAAATATAGAACATGTTTATGCTTCGATAAATTTTAAATCATTTGGAAATGAGCATGTACAAGCCTTTTATGGTGGAGAACATCATATATTTATATATCATTAAGAAAATTAATATTTTTATTAGGTAGATCATAGAAATTAATAAAATAAATATTATCATTTCTATTATCATAAAATAAAACAAAATTATATTTAAACACTAAAAAATTATCATATTCAAATTTAAAATTCATATTATCATAAAATAATTGTAAACTACTAATTAGGTTGTGTTTCAAAACTTCAATGTATAAAACTTTAGAAATTAAAACAACATTATAAATACCTAATTTACCAAATATCTTAACCTTGTATTTAGAGTTATCACCAAAAGTGATAGATCCTCTATCAAATTTGGTGTAAGTGATAAAATTTGATAGGTCATTGTTCATGTGTCTGGATCTTCTACTATCCATATACCATGTTTCGTTCTTGTGACATCTAGAAATTTTTTCTACAAAAATAAATTACTTTAAATTTTTTATACCCATTCTTGGGTCCAACTAGGTTATAAATAGAAATATTATGTACCCAAATAGATTTAAAATATTTATTGGAAGGTAATCTAGAGGATAAATTCTTAGAAATTAAATTCTTGGTATAACCAAGAGATTGAGGATGTCTAATAGAACATTCATTAGAATAATGTCCTTGCATAAAACATTTAAATAATGTAATATATAAATACTTTCTAGTATAACTTTTAACAAAATTAGTCTTTTATAACTTAATAATTTTTAAATTATAACCAAAACGAATTTTATTTTTATTCAGTTTTATCATAGATACCATATTTTCATATTTTTTATGATATTTCAAGATTTATCCAGCTTATTTCTAAATATCCTTTATAAAATTCTAGAAAAATTATATTGATCCTAGATTTAATTTTAGTAAATATCATGTGAATAAAGGTGATATTATTTTATAATTTATCCCTACCAAGAATCATCTTGTAGATATATTTACTAAGACATTAGAATTTTCTCAGTTTAAAAAAACTAAGTTGGGGATTTTGGAAGATTAATTATTCATAACTGATGATAGAAAAAATCGTATTTTGAACTAATGGTAGCATGTAATTTAAACTAATGATATAAAAAATTTAAACTAATGGTATAAAAAAAATCGAACTAATAGAAGTAAAAAAAAATTAAATGAAGTTTGTATCCCTATATTGAAAGTATAGTTAAGGAACTATATGTTTGAGTAAAATTATTGTTTGGAAACCCTGTGTATAATGTGAAATTATGGTTAATGATCCCTATATTTTTAATTTTATCCCTATATTGAAAAATAATCCATACATTTTTAAGTTTATCCCTATATTGGAAAATTATCCCTATGTTTTTAATTTTATCCCTACATTGAAAAACAATCCCTAAATTTCATTGAAGCTTGAACCCAACATCGTTGCAACTAGTGAACTTATTGTACCCTACTATATAAAGAAGATTTTTCATTGCAACATGTTGGATATAAGCTTAAAACACTGAATATTTAAATCAACCATTCATAATAATATCCACATATAATCAAAAAAATAGAATATAAATAATAAATATTTAATCAAACAAAATAGAACATAAAAAAACAACATGTAATAAAACAAAACAAAGAATAAATAAACAATATGTAATCAAAAATAAATAAAACATAAACAAATAAGATTCAAAACTTACTTGAAGACCATTAGATGATAATAAAAGTGAGTATCACTCCTCCCCAAGTTTTTTTTCATGTGAGGAATAATTATATCCAAGTTGTATCTTTCCATACTCATTTTTTTCATGTTGTCCTATTTTAACTTTTCTTGAAATATACATGATTACTGATGAATAATATTGAAGATATGATAAAACTAAGCGTGGGGGAGTGGTAACTATTGGTTTTTTAGTTTGATATCTTCTCTTTTTTCTTATTTTTAGTGAATTAATTTTTGAAAACATAAAAGAACTCCTTTTTTTGTAAAATGTATAAATCTATTTTCAATAGTTTTTTGTGTTTTTTTAACTTTATTTTAGTTAAATTAGAAATCTCTAAGCACTTTTACACTCTATATTGATTGTGAATAATTTAATAATATTATTTAACCTCAAAGGATCAAATTATTTTTGAGTGTTTTTTTCATTATTTTTATGAAAATTTGGTTTATTAACTAGGAAAAAGAGTGTGAGGGAAAATATATTTTTAGAATTGAAATTATAATGTGAGAACACTAGAAATTTGAACTTAATTTGAGGTAAATTGGCCTTTTTAAAAAAGAAAACCTTAGATATCCAACCTAAAAGAGATTTATATAAGTTCATTGAAACTTGATTAAAATTGGTAATTGGGATCCTGCATTGAAGCTCCAAGACATTAGGTATTGGGTGTGTGGGTCAATAAAATCCATTTGTAAATCTGATAAATTCTTTCACATACATGGATGGGAAAAATTAAATAAGTTACTAAGTTTTAAAAAATAATTCATTTAGGTGAGAGTAATATTGAACCCAAATGAAAAAGGGTCAGTTGACTTATAAAAAACTCATTTGAGTTGTATAAATTAAGTGGAAACTAGAACTTTTGTTTAAGGTGCATAAGGAAGATGGATAAATGAAAGTAACGCTTTTTAAAATTTTAATTCCACTTAAATATATATATTTCATTCATGAACTTAGAACTTTTTCTTTAATTAAAGTGAGGGTAGTGGATTAAATTCATGTATAAAGCATGATGTGATTTTTAGTGGAAAGAACTAAAAAAATTCAATCACTTTTACTTCAAAGTTATAATTTGATTGAGTATATATTATTTGTTCATTAATTTATTTTTTTCTAAATTAAACCAATTGAACTTGAATTAAAGAAATTAATTTTGAATTTCTTTCATTAAAATACTTGAATCTAGATTGGGAGAGCTACCTTATTTAAAAATTGAAATTAAAATATAATAATTTCCCATGATTGTTATATAATAAGTTTTAGATAGTGATAAAACATTAATTATTCAATTTTTTAAAGTGTAATTCAATAATTTTTTCCCTATTATTATTAGAATGAGGGAAATTTATGTGATTTAGTACTCCATTCCATTTATGTGTGAATTTTAAATACATTATATCTCTCTTAATTTTATATAAAAATTCATTCATAAATTTTTGTTAAACATTTCATAGCTTATGGTTATTTTAAACTTCACTTGTTTTAATTTTTTTTATTGTTAGATAAATTTTTATTTAAAGGAATTTAATTCTGACCTTATTTTTTTTCAAATAAATTTAATCTAAAATAGATAAAATCCTATACTAGATTTATATTTTCACTTTTTATAGGTTAAAAATGTCAAAGCCTTGTGTATAGGTGACTTGGAGGTTGGGTAAAGGTATATGAGCCCTTAGTCAACCGACCACAAGATTATAATTCAACCTACCATGGAAAACACAATATACCATACAAGGACAAGAAATTGTGGCATCCCTCATCCTACCATGAGAATGAGACCTGCCACAATAAGAAATGTGGTCAACCAAGATACTCTTAAGAATTGATTGACCATGAATCTCCCAATTGAAACATTCCCTCTCCAATCAACTTCTTCATCCAAGCAACTAAAATACCTCACAATTGGTCGTGATCCAACCTACCATGCCTCATTGACTGAATGTTCCTGAAACCTTAGTCATAATGCCCCACTCGACCTAATATGATCTTCCAGACAGTGCAATCTTACATCACTAACCCAACCCCAGAAATAAGATCTATTGTAACCTACACCCAAGAAACCCTAGCTAAGAACCTATCAAGGATAATTTTTGGCACTAAGACCCTTGTTCATAAATAAGAAACACCCACCAAATACAATTTATTTCTTGACCACAAATTAAAGATCAATCCAAGTTTGATGAAATGAAGATGACATGAGTTCAAATATTTGTTCACTTGCTGATGTGCTTTCTCGTTGTGTAGGTCAAAAAATGGAGAGAGCCTCAACCCATACCAGTTTTATGGCTACGATTAAAAATAACACCATATGAGAGATTCTTGATTAAAATCATCAGTTAATGAAACATACATAAATTCCACAAATTCTCACTACAGTACACCATGATAAAAGTTATAACTCATGGTCAAAGCCTCCTCCAAGCCTCACAACACTAGTTCCCATTCACCTAGTTCATATCAACCCATCCATATCCCATCACTGAGCCAATTTCTAGTTTATAGACCCAAATATAACCATTATATTTTCTTCACTCGATAGAGTTGAGAATTTCCCATTAACTTCAATTCGGATCTCTATGAACCTATATAAGTTTCTCAATTAATTTTTCCACCAAGATCTCATCTAGACGATTAAATCGTGCCCATGCACTCAAGATCCACCATGTAAGATGGTCATATCTAATACATCCAATGAGTCCAAATGACCAAATAGGAAGACATGATAATCGGTACACTAAATCAACCTAGGACCGGATCAACACATTTGTCCAACCCATATCAGGACCACTATTGTAAATCCCAACTTCATAGGCTCAAATCCCATCCTCACTGAAACAATAGTTTACTCCATCATGTATTAGCACATGAATCACTTCACAAATAATTATGTGAGGATCTTATATGCAGCGCACTCAAAGGAAAGTCCTCAAGAAAAACATGACTTTCACTAAAGCATTGACATAGTGAACCGTATCACCTTTGATTCTTCTCGAAGGTGTATAAATCCTGATCATGGGATTTTTAGTATAAAATTTTTTTATTTTCTTATGAGAAGGGTTGGGCTTCTATTTATAATAGTTTATGGGGGTATAAAAAAGGAAGAATGAACCCTTTATGGGATGACTTTTCTAACACTTTTTTTACTTTTTATTTCAATCTAATTTTATTATGTGAAATCTTGTTCTTCTTCCTCCATTATTCTTTGTGTTTTTCATATTCCCTTATGTTGTGATAAAGAACTATTAAACTTAATTATATTTGAGTACTAACCCGAGGGTGTAATTATGATGTGTTCTCCTTAGTTACCTAAACCCCCATTATATTTATTTATTTTTTTATTCAATTTTGATGGTGTAGTGGGAGTATTTTGTGATTGGTATGGTGATCTTTCACCTTCCCTAGAATTCTAATTGGTTCATCCTAACCTCAAAAAATCCCCCCTCCCTTTTTATGTTTCCCTTCACATATGATTGAATATAGGGATTCAAGTAATGATAAACACACACTGGAGTTAGGTGGAATTTGGTGATATGTCTATGTTTGTGGAATTTTCATCATACGAAACCATGGAGGCGGTGAAATTCTAAATGACTAGAATATTTTTGAAAGTGCATAGAATCCTAAAATCATAGTAGAGTATGGTGATGCATGAATGTTATTTATTTCATTATCAATTGGATAATGACAACATAAATGGATAATTAAGGTTATTATTGGTTGAGTATTTGATTCATTTCCTTTCCCTAATAACATTTTTTTAGTATTTTCACTACTTTATTTTATTTGCATGTACATGCCCAAACAACAACATACTCATGCATACATATGTTTTAAATATTAAAAGTAATCATTAAAGAAATATTAATAAGTGATTGAGAATATTGAAGAGATGAGCAACACACACCTTGTTAAATGGACGTAGTCAGACCTACACTGTATTCAAGGTTAATAAAATCTGTTTGACTACAACCCACAACAACTACACGATCACCCGTTATGACTCATGGTTTTTAGTACTTTGAATTAATCATCCTTAAACTCGTTATGACTCATGGTATGGAGTGAATTGGGAAAATCCCCCTTGGAATTGTTATGACTCGTTGTATGGAGTAACTTGGGGAAATCCCCTTAGTCTCATTATAAATCATAGTTTAGAGTTATTTGGGGTAATCCCCCTTGGACTTGTTATGACTCATGATTTTGGGTGCCTTGGGGAAATTCCCCTTAAACTCATCATGACTTGTGGTTTATAATTCCCTGAATATGCTCTTAGGATTTGGTTGTCCCTCTATGTGATACTATAGATATAGACATTTGGTTTAGGTTAATGAAGGTATGGTCAATCTCGGGTGTCAAAACAGGAATAGATAATCAACAATGGTTTTTTTATTTATGTAGTGACTTCATATTAATATAAAAATTATCATACAATATTTACTCAGACTATATATGATTTTAGATGTCATTGGTGGTGGCCTATTGAGTCATACTCATACCCTGTTCGGGATGCCGGTTGGTACCCGAGAAGACTTCATGACTATAGGAAAGTAAATGTCAAGCACCCTATGACTAATTCTAGATTGATAGTTATCATGTGGGTCACGGGAGATGGGACTAGGTTTAAACTTATGACTATTTTGAAGATTATTTAGTTTTTGTCTTTTTTTTTCTTTTTGGGATATTTGTGTATATGGTTTCTTTATTTATGACCAATTTACAGGTATATAGCTCATTTTTGGGTTGTGATTATTGTTGTCATCTTCTGTGAAATCTATTTACTTCTTTATTTGGATGATTTATATGGTTTATATTATTTCTATTGTTAATGAACTCTGATATGGATTTATAGTCTCTACACTGTACCATATTATGCCCTCTTTTCTAGTTGATGGCCTATAGTGTGTGTGGAGACGTAATTGAGGTCTCTTTGGTACTCTTTGGGAATCATTCAGTGGCCATGGACTAGGGAATCATGTTACACTAAACAAGGGGAGTTTATTGAAGGTGCAGCGACTGTGTGACTTCACCTAAAATAATTAATGGTTGTAAAGAGCACCTAATAAGTCAATGTGGGAAATGGTGGGGTTGCGGATATGATGAGATGGTAGGGAAAATATCATCCTTATAATTGGAGTTGTTATAGTTTTTATATTTTTCCACTGGGCCTTTGGGACATATAATTTTGAGTCTTTTTTGGCTCTGGGCCTTCGGGTCATGTAAAGTGTTCCCTCTCAACCCAGTTAAAAAGTGGGATTATCCATAAAAAAAATAGAATTTTAGGTGTGGGTTATATATTTCCTTCAATGCACATGTTTACATTTAAAAATTTTCAATTTTCATTTTGTTCTATTATTTTTGTTTTATTTTTATCCAAAACAGGTGGTATTGAGTATACTATCCTAGAGTCTTATAAAAATTCCACACTGATTATTAGAATAACCGAGGTAAAAATTCATCTATTATGATAATGTGAAAAGTTATTTATTTTTCTATATAAATAGAATATGATATTATTTTAAATATTGGTTATTTTTAATAATTAACATGGTAAAACCATATAAAAAAATATTATACATTGTTTACAAAATAAAATTTCTTAATATTCAATATGGTAAAAAATTCTTATATCAGTTTTAGTAATGGATATTAAAGATATTCTTACTGCATAATTTATATTAAAAATTAAAAAAAAATAGTGTAGACAATCTAAAATTTTATGAGTTTATAAGAAAAACTATCAAAAACACATGAAAAGTGATTTGTATCAAATTATGAAATAAAATTCATATATGTGCATTGAGACAATACATATAAATAACTAAGATTAACCAAATTACATTAATTTAAACTAATCTAATTCAATTAAATCAAATTTATATCTATTGATAAATGTTTATTTTTTATCATGATTGGATTATCTTGTGTTAAATATAGATTTAAAATCATATCAACTATGTTTGAGAAATTTTCATTTGAAGGGAGAATTTGGAAATTAATTGTGCGATTGTGTTTGGTTTTTTTATTTTTTAATATTTTTTAAATATATTGAATGATGTAAATAAAAAAATATATAAAATCAAAATGAAAATTCATGGTTTTTTGAAATAAAAAGACATTTTTATTTAAAAATAATGATAAATAAATCTCATAGTTTTTAATTTATTTTTTACTCTAAAAATTTTTAATATATTTTTGAAAACTGAAAATAAGATTTATTTTTAAACCAAATTAAAGAGGGGATAAAATATAAAAAAAGAAAAATAAATATTATCACTTGATGAACTTCTCATTTTCATCCCTTTATTTATAGATTGTTTTAATGGTTTTTTTAATGGAAATATGAATTAGATTTTAGAGTATTTCTAAATATGAGTCTTAAGTAGTGTGAATCTCGTTCATGCTTCCTTTATCCCTCAACAGGTGGGGTGAATGCGATTCACATGTTACTTTACTTTAAAAAAAATTTGTTTATATATATATATATTGATAATTTAAAAAAGAATATTATGTTCAATGTCATATACGACATGTAACATCGAGCTTAGACAAACCATGAAATATTTAAATATGATCATTATAACTTAGTCATTGAATTAGAAGGTATGAATATAAATAACCACATTATTAAATATATATAATGTTATTACTTAATATAAATTTATTTATTAATACTTTGTAAATAAGTTCTCACTTTTTAGTAAAGTCGTTTTATTCTTCAAAAATACGTTTTTTTCAAAAAATGGTTTCTATTACCTTTTGTGAGAAAATATTATAACTAATTTCAACTAATTTTTGAAATTTTATTTTATTAAAAGTATATATTTTTTTAAAACATTATATCAAAATTATAATATGGTAAATTTTTGGTATTTTTCTGGAAAGATTGATTTTTTAGTGAATAGTGAAAATCCCAATTTTTGTAAATCTGCCATTTATTTTCATTAAAAAGTCTCATTATGATTTTAATTTTATATTAAATTAAGATAAGTCTGATTTAGTTATAAATAATCTAATTAATTACATAGAAATCATCTTTATACAGTATTTTTTTCATAAGTTCATTTTTAGGCTTAAGAACACTTTTTTCTAAAAAAAATTATTTTTCATTGTGTTTTATACATTTATATTAAAAGTAATTTCCATAACTTATATGAATTTAATTTTATGAAAATGAATTCATTTTTGGATTCACAAAGTCAAATTTATCTTAGGATGATTTTTTTATATTTTTCAAAAGAAGTCAAATTTTTGGTGAATAGTAAAAAAATACAGTTTTTATGAAATACAATATCTTTTATAATATTTTTAGACCCAAATTGAATTTGGTTTTATTTGATGTTAATATATAAATATTTTTTAGTTGTTAAGGTTTTGGGGGGAATTTTTTAGTGTTTATGAGAAGATAAAGTTCCTTAAGAAAGTGGTATAAGAGAATTTCTTAAAGAAGACAGATTTCTAGACAAACTTTCCAGACAATGAAGTTGTAGGAACTTTTATTATAAAGGAATGTAAGAAAGTTCCTTAATAAAATCATACAATTATATTCTATTATAAAAGATACTAACATCATGAATTTTATCATGATCTAAGCTGAAGGAACAATGTGAAGTTTTTCAGATAAATATTTTATATGGATTTTGAGTTTCTGAGTTCGTACACTTATGTACAATATGAGAAAAGTAAAAAAGAGAAGAAATGAAACTAAAACCCCATAAGAAATTTACCAGAAAATATTTCTGGACATATTACTTCTAATAAAACTTACTGATATAGAAGATTTACTAAATTTTGTACAAAGGGGAAAGTGGAGTATAAGTTTTTCAGAATTTGAGTCATCAGTAAAACATTTGTGAGCAGGGTTAAAGAAGTCAGAAAAACTTGAGTTTGTGTTATTATGAAATATGAGAAGTTTTATGGAACAATTAGTCATACTTAATATCTATGTAAATAAAAATAGAGATAATTCTTTGATAAAAGTACCAATGGGGATAAGTTATAATATAAGTGGTGATACAAAGTGACATATAAAAACCCAAAGGATGTTTGGATAGAGATCCATCAGATAAAGTAACCTCGATCAGAGTTCCATCGGATGAAGAATAATTGGTTAGTTACTAATTATATTTCTACTTAGTTAAAGAAATAATTTCACAAGGTTAAACTTGTTCTACTAAATAGAGTTCTATTATATAGAGACATCGGATAGAATTGTTATGAACAAAGCATACCTGACTGAAGTGTAATAATAAGCATCAGATAGAGATACATCAGATGAAGACCATTAGATATAGGTTACTAGATGAAGGTAGAATGGGTTAACATTTTCTAATGGATTTTTTCAATGAAGTTCAGATAAACTAATATTGGTAATATCTATATTTACCAAATAACATGATAAATTTTAAGACTAACGGACTCTTAAGAAGTTTATTGATGATATTAAATATTTTATATGGGTGAAATTGATCCAGCATACTTATGGATTAATTAAATAACTTTATAAAGTTAATCATAGAAGAAGAAAAAGGAAAGATCTTGTAGCTGTGGGGTATAACTTCAATAGAAGAGATGATTGTTGGGGGTAGAACAAGGGTTGTCAAGAGGTTGAGTACTAAGGTGTAGAATAGTTTATGTTTGTGCCTTTGTATTCCATAAAGAATTTAATAAAATAATCCAAGTTGGTGGGGATAACTAACACAGAAAGGAGTAGTTATTTTTACCAAACCATTTAAATATTGTGTGATGTCCTCTCTTTATAATTGTTTCATAAGAAACGTGAGGTTTATATTTATATTTGAGTGGATTGTAACACTAAAAAAATTAGAGGTTAATAAATTTTCCTTAGAAAGTTGAGAAACTTTCTTATAAAATAAAAATGATCATCAGTTCATACCATACCCCTCTTAGTGATCTCATATATTTATCCTAAGGAAACTTCATTTTGTATCAGAGAAAGGTTCCCTTAGAAATATCAAAGTTTTAGAATGGATAATTTCAATTTAGTGAATTATATAGGTGTTTCTATTTTTAATGGTAGGAACTATCTCAGTTTTAATAATAGGATGTTACTCTATCTTCTATCTCTTATCCTTGAATTTAGATATGCTTCAATAGTGGGATTTCCTCCCATTAATAAATTTTCTATGAAAACTATTGATAATAGAAATTTAGAAAATTGTGGAAAATCTTAGAATGAGATATTAATAGCTCTCATTAAAAATGTTTATATAAAAATCATGGGGTTTACAATAGCTAATAAAATTTAGGATAAGTTTATAATCAGCTATTAAGGAAATGATAAAGTTAAGGAAGCTAAGTTACAAATCTAGATAAGTAGATTAAAATATGTTAAAATAGATGATGAATAAATTATTAATTCATACTTTAAAATAGTTAAGAATATTGTCAATAACATTATTGGTTTTTGTGAGAATCTAGAAAATTCAACTATTGTAAAGAAACTAATGAGAAATTTTCTAGATAGGTTTTGATGTCAAAGTATTAGCTTTAGAAGATCATGAAGATTTATCTCTGAATGAAATTCATAATATTATTATGGCATATGAGATGAAAAAAAATTAAAGAAAAATATTAGAATTTAATAACCTTCAAAGAATTTTTAAAAGGTAAAAAATAGATATAAGGAAGCTAAAGAAGAATCAAGTAATTTAGAGGAAAAGGAAGAAACTGAAGATTTTAAGAAAATCATTGCTTTTGTTTCAAAAATATGTGACAAGTAAAATTATAAAGGAAAAGTTAAACATTATATAAAATGTTTGGATTGTAATGAAAATGTTATTTAAAAAAACATCCTAAGAAGAAAGATGATGATTCTGAGTGAGAAGAATAAGATTAAGTGTCTCGAAAAAAAAAGTAAAAGAAAAATAAGGAAAGGTTTCCTTACAAAAAAATGAAAATTTTCTTAATCATAAAAAACAAAGAGGATTATTCATTCAGTAATGAAACTAAAAATCATGAAAAATTCATTTATTAAGTTATAAAATAAATTTATTCACCATATGGTGAGGATGATGATGAAGAAATAACATAAATTGAGATGATTCTTAAATCAAATCTATAAGTAGCACTTGTGGAAAATACTCAACTCAAGAAGGAAAGAAATAATTTTAATATATAAGTGAAGGAAATAAATTTTTAGATTAGTGAGAAAATCTAAAATGAGGAAATAAACCTCAATGTGATTAGAGATTATAATATGGTGAGATGGAAAGGAATATGAAAGTTTATGAAGAAAAATCAACTGGTGAGGAGAATATCAACATGGTAGAAACTACACATGCTGAAAAAAAGTAATAAGAATAGGTTGAAGATAGTCAAACTAAAGAAGATTTCAAATATTATTAAATAGATTTTGGATGATAAATAAGAATAGTTATTAGAAACACAATTAATGTTTCTTACAACACAAAATGAGTTAAGAAAGATAATTGAAGACTTCACCAATTCTGTTTAGGTAAAAGGTGAAACTTCTAAAGAGGATGAAAAAAAGGTTTATAGAAGTAGGTTGTTTATATTCATAAAAAAACAAAATATAAATTTACTTACACTAATAAAGAGTGTAATTATTTAATAAAGTATCTCCCTGGTCAAACTTTCCCATATTTTGTTAAGATACTATAATAAAAAACTTTATATCAGTATTACAACTAGTATGCAAGATCAAGATTCAGAGGTCATTAATGGTGTTGTGGAATTTTTGAGCACATATCATACTCATATTGATACAACATTTCCTTACCATGAAATAAGTATGAATCAAGGGGGATCTATGATGAGAATAGAAGAAATAAATTTCCTAAAAAAAATTGGAGCTATAGAAGAAAGTTTAAATGGTGAATAATGTTGAATATTCGATAAAGAAAAATGAAGAAAGTTTAGTACTTTAAAAAAGTTGAGTAGGGAAAGAAAGATTTTTTATTAATTTGACTATAAAAAATGGTTATGGCTAGAAATATGGAAGAACAAAAAAATATTCAGAATAAAAAAATAAGAAACGGGTTTTTAAAAAAGAGAATAATTCTGATAAAAATTTATTAATAGGTGATTCTCTGAAAATTTAGAAAATAATTAGAGATATGTGAGTAGGATGGGCATGTTACAAAAAAGTTGTATGGATATATTACCAGACCAAGAAGAAAATAATGAAAATATGTTATAAACTAAAGGTAAAAAATGTTATTAAAGTTGAAAAAAAGGTGACAGCCTCATCTAAAGATTCTACATATGAGATGAAATATGTTAAAAAATCTGAGAAGGCTTAATAAAAGGAAGAAAATACATCCAATACAAAATCCAAGAAGAATAAGAAGAAGAAGTTGAGACTGAGAGAATATTCTTAGTATGAATGTTGATTCTAAGGAACTGCCAATGTAATGATCCTGAATACAGTATCCCAAATATGGTTTATTACTTTATTACATTAGCATAGATACAAGACTTGAATCTTAATGGACTGATTAGTTTAGTATTTTTTGAAACCATATTACAAAAATTAACCTTACATTATAGTTTCAAATATAAAATACAACATAGAAAATACTTTTAGAATGTCATTATTCTCCTAGACTAGCCCTATATATTAGTTATAATACACATATTGGAATACTAGGAAAAAATAAAACATAATAAATAGTTGATCTCATATTCTCGGTAAGGGAAATTATATAGCAGAATCAATTATGAAAAAATAAACATAAACCTTAAGGAAAGGTTTATAACTAAAAAAAATCCATTTAAACATGATCATGATCATAATATGGCAAGAATATATGAAAATAAAATAATTCCATACAAATAATTACATAGATATTCTACTAACTGAATATTCACATGGAATATCAATAATTTATCTCATAATGAGGGAATTCATAATGTCGGACATCATAAACATACCATCAGGGATTCAACCAAGAAACTATACATAATCGGGTAAGACATCAGCCAATACCCAAACTAGTTTGTCTTGTGAGACCTGCAGTTGCATCAAGGGGATATAGTGGGGCTCACCCATCACTTATTAAGTCAAATTCTCATATGAAAACATAAACAACATATATATTCATATTTAAAAACTATCATACAAAATTTGAATACTTTAATCATAAACCATGAATGGTATCAAAATAGCATATATATAGTCAAACTGATCATAAAACCTTCAATAAAATAATTTAGATGGTATCATAAGAGGTCAAACTCAATTAATAATAATATCAATCAAATGATGTTTACAGAGATGAAAATACTCTAATAAAATAATCAATTCTTGAGATAAATACTCCTTTTTAATTTGAAATCATATATTTAAAAGGCATCACAATTTTAAAAGAAAAAATTTTAATTGAAAATAATCTTGTAAAATTATAAATTAAGCATTGATACATTAAGGTTTCATGATGTTAGAAAAATCTACTCATGTCGTATAACTTAAAAAACATTTCTTCCATATTTTTTTCGAAAAAGTCATAAAATACAGCATTTGGAAAATAACAAAAGGATTCCTTTAAAAATGTTTTATAAAAATTATAATATGGGTAAAAAGACTTTAAAAAATTGTAGGATAATAGTAAAAAAATGGAAAAAAAAATTAAGAAACATGGACATTGATGATAAATATTCCTCAGTAGATACTTATATATAAACAACTCCGAATAATAATGAGATTGTGAAATTAACCCTTACCTTGTACTTTACTTTAGTTAAATATACTTTAACCTCATGTATAATGGTTTAAAAAAATTATTAATTTATACCATAACCATATCCATATTTATGATATCATATATTATCTTCTTATATCATTTTGTTAATAATATTTCGTTATTACCCTTGTTTCGGGTGTTAACTACTTCACTCTCTTATGCATGTTTTGTCATGTAAGTATTATTTCTTACGAATATGATATATTTATTTAATATCTATAATTTTATTAAGTGAATATATATTATATTTACTCATTATATACATTTTAATAATAATTCTTTAATGGTTAACATGGAAAATGAATCTCATCGCATCGTGGAGATGGTAAGTCGTATGTACGCACGAGTGACGGTATCATTCCCTTAATGGTGAAAGTTAAAGTAAGTGGATTGTATATTAATTTTTTCAGAATAAATATCATGTCATAATTATTATATATATCCATTATTTCTATTAATATACCCATCCAATTAAAGTAGTGATGAAAAAAATATTACACCATAGTGTGGAGACAGTAAGCCATATGTACACATGTGCAGTGTTTTCAATTTTCATTAGATGGATATATCTTAAAATATAATTGTCCCATAATAATAATAAAATCTCATGATATATATTATATTGTATTTTTTAATTTATTATGGAAATAACACATGAAGAGGAAGTAAAAGAAGAAATGAACTTGAATGAGTTGGTAAAACAATTACCTCTTCTTCAGTGGACTTCCATTAGATCACTACTTAAGGGATCAAGAGTTGATCTTTTTGTAAGACGAAGATCTAAAGAGATTTTATAATGATATTTTTAGGATAAATGGGTAGGGTTTTATTGATCTAGAATGCTAAAATTAGTGTGAATAAGTGAGTCAGTAGGTTCCCTTTTATAATTGAGGTGGGGAACACTTTTGGAAACTCTCCAAATATTAAATTAATATGAATTAATTTTTTATTTAAAAGGGATCCAAAATGATTTATTTCTAATATAATATGAGTATAGTTATAAATACTCTCAACCAATAATTTTTAGACAATTTTATATTACATTCTTAACCTTATCTTTTTTCTTTAACCCTTATTTAATCTCTTTAACTCTTACCATGACAACATGTGTTTTTACTAATTAAGGGTTAATATAGTTACTATAAAGTGACAAACGAACCTAAAACCAGTAATAGATAAAACATTTAACTTTATACCAATAATTATACCAAATTTCATATTTTATGAATTTTATATCATTTAATAAAATATTATTTATTTTAATATAAAGTTAATGTTTATTTTGATACTATTTATTACATGACTTTTTTAAAATATCATATTAATGTGATATCTTCAAAAACGTTAATACATCCCTAATATGTCTAGGTAATCTATAAAATTATTTTATGACATTAATTATATCAAGCTATATTTATTTTAATATTTTTTAATATCATTTATTTGATAATTCTATTAATTAAATAATTATTGAATCATCATTGTATAAGACTTTAAGGTAATTATTTATTTCTAAAAATTTTAAAATAAATTATTATGATGAAGATAAAAATTTTATCTTTTAATTGAATATTTATAATTG
Source organism: Viscum album (assembly GCA_963277665.1). Lineage (NCBI taxonomy): Eukaryota > Viridiplantae > Streptophyta > Magnoliopsida > Santalales > Viscaceae > Viscum > Viscum album. Next base: position 1,061,601,769 of record OY728125.1, read on the forward strand.
AATTTATCTTATGTATAACCCTATATTAAAAATTATATAGTTATTAAAATATGAGTATGACATATTTAACTAATCTTTAAATAAAATATAATAAATTTCATACTATCATCCAAGTGGCTTACAAAGGTTATAATCTCATCCCAATGATTATTTTGGTCGACACCCAATTATCCAATGAAATTTGGACAAGTGTTAGGGTAATTTTATAATATTTATAATATTATTTTACCCTTAATTGCTCAATTTTACCTTTAAACATGTTATTAAAAAACTACTAAAGTTAATGTTCATAATACTCAAAATTAAAATAAAAAAAATTAAAATAATTTATACCTATATATTCTAAATATGGAATCCATTTTTAAAAATTAAAAACACAAAATTTTTAGTAATTAATTTAAAATTAATCTCTTTGATGGAATGAGAAAACGAGTTTTTAAAGTGAAAATTTTCAAAATATTGAAATGTTTTTATATCCAAATTCAATATGAAATTTATTCCAATGAAATAAATTGTATTAAATAATAAAAATTTAATCTAATTACACTTTAAAACCAATTAATAATATAATTTAGCACTGTAAATTTTTTAGATGAAATTTTTTTTTAATTAAAATGCAATATTTTATCACTGTTAATCAAAACATGAAACTTATCAAAAAAATACCAAAAATTAAACCAAAGTAAATTTTTATATTTTTCTTTAAAATAGGTTCTCCATTAAAAGATGGTAAAACTGTCTTTAGAAAAATATAGGTTTTTATGTGTAAAGTTGTGTTTGTTCTTATGTTATACCTATAAAATATATTAGATGAATATAAAAAATATTTTAGTGAATATATAACAAATATATTTCACTAATATCATTTACTAATGATGATTAATTTAATTTATTAAGATAAAATCCTTTGAGGGTATAAAAATAAAAATATTTTATTTATATTCAATTGGTTTATATTTTTATTTTTAACTAATTGGTAACCAATGAATTCATATTATATTTTTATAATTTATTTAATATTATTCATAACTATTAATTTAACAGCTATGTTATAATGGTATCATTTAAATAATAATATTTAGTTATTTTTTTAAGATTATTATTACGTGTAATGTAAGCTATCGAAGAAATTGAATTTAAAAGAGATATTACTTAAAAATATCGGGGTGTTATTCTCCACTACTTCAATAAATTGTGTCCTCAAATTTTGAAATTTCACTTTGAAAAACAAATTTCTATACTTGAAAATTTATTTGTGGTAAACCCACTTCATAAATAGGGTTAATGAATCTTCAACTTTAAAATAAAGGAAAGTACAAAGGTCAATTGAGAAAACACATACTAGGGTTCTGTGTAAGAAAACATGGACATGGAAGAGAAAAATAAATATCAAGTTCATGTGGAGAGTGAAATAGATCATGGTCCTGAGAAAGTTAATAATCACAAACCATAAATTTTTTATCAGTTAAAATACCATTTATTTCTTCTAAATAAAATTAAACGGATAACATTTTTGTTCCAAAATACATTTCCTAGATTTGAAGGATTGTTTTACTATTCATATAAGAACTTAATTGATTTATTTCCATCTCATAATTATAATATCTTCATTTACTTGTGCTTTGAACTATTTTCACTTAATCCCTTACACCTGAAAATGAATGTTTAAAATGAATTTTTTATTCCTAAATCACTTTTATGAATCCTAAGATCCATGAGTCATTCCTTAGACTTTTAAATGTTTACTGAAACCAAAATTGTTAGTACAGGATACCCAATATAATAAATCATAATTTAACCTCAAACAATAATATCCAATGTTCATCTTAAACCATTCTAACCAAAAGAATAATCCAAAATACATTTATCCAAATTCAAAGTCTAAGTTAGGTCACTAAATTTCCAAAAATAAAATTAACATTATATTTTCCCCAAATAACATAATATAGATCATTTTTCACATAACAAATATATAAATACCTTGATCACCTTAAAAACTTAATGAAAACATGAATTATTCCAAATATATAAAGAAGAAGTATTATAGTAAGATCATTATATATCTCATGATTCTTATAACAATAATATCGTAACATTATTCTTGAATCCAAAAAAACAAATAAATTAATTATTCCACTTCAATTATAGAAACATCATAAGCTTTAACTTGATCCCTTTGGTTTTTCTGAGATATATTTCATTGATTCTTGGGACATTCATTTATGTAGTTCCTCGTATCTTTATAGTTGAAACATTTCACATTGAAAGCATCTTTCTTTGCCTTAAAATCATGATCCTGATGACCTTTCTATCCACACTTATAACAAACTCCTATTCCATTTAGAAAATTATCAGGACGTTTCTTCCCACAATTATCACATGTGGGAAAATCCTTCTTTCCTTTTTTCTTTTATCCATCTCTTTCTCTACTATTCTTCTCTTCGATTTATTTCCCTTGAAGTCATAAGACTTAGAGAATTATTTCTCTACCTTAATAGCACATGAGACTATATATTCGTATGATGAGAAAGTTTGGGAGATCAATTCCTTTTGGAGGAATAGATTTAACCCATAAAATAAATGATCAATATTACTCCTTGGGTTATATATATAGTCCACAGTATGACTTTCTAACCTTTTAAAGTTATATTTATGTTTAATAACATTCTCGACCTCCTTTTTCCTGAAACTCGGAAATTTTCTCTCCATATCTACTCTCTATTCACGAGGAGAAATATTTTTATAAGAAAATTTCCTTAAAGTCCTTCTTTATTTAATTTTATTAGGACCGGCTTCCATCGGCTCCTGGCTTTTCTGATATTTCCTCATCTTATTTAGTGTTTTGAATCAATGTCCACCATTGATATTAATCTCCATAGAGATGATAAACTATCATGACAACCTTCTCCCTTTCCTTACATCCCAAAGTGATAAATACATTTTTTAATGAAATTATCTATTACTTAACTAAAAATAAATTTTTAGTTCCACTGAATGGTGGAGGTTATTGTCTCATAAATCATTCTAAAATTGTTCCTCCCCGTTGTGGATCAGGATGCTTCATATAAGTAAGGTTATTGTTCATAACCTAATTCAGTTGTCTCAATATGGTTATAAGTTGTTTAGAACCAGTTGAAACTCCAGCTACAACATCATTATCTTGAATTGGAGAGAAACACCTACATGGATTACATGTATTGATATAGTTTCCATTACTTACACTAGGATCCATTTATAAACAATTATATATATTATATTAGGTTATGAATCATAATTCATAATTTTGAACTAGCAAAACACTTGACATAAATTGATAATTCATGTATAGGTAATATCATAATCATAAACATGGTTTATTTGGGCACATATTTACTTTTAAATTCTTCATAATGGTTTTTAAATAAAATTTGAATTATCCTAAGAATATCCCCTAGGAGTGTTAAACCAGTTGCGTAGTAAGACCTTTTATTGTGTATCAAGTTACACTGAGTCAGGCCTGACGCACCTTGTCAAAGTTGTTACCCCTAGGTTCATCTGTTCCAGAACCACATCCACTTGTAGTATCCAGATATAACATAATATCTACCTTACAAAAATTATATGATGTTATTCTATACTAATACTCAAATTCTGTCTTAGGATTATATTTCCCAATTTATGCTTTTTAAATCTAGTTTCTAAGGTTTTTACTAAACTTGTTTTGATTCCAACTGTAATGACCCTGACCCCAGTAGCTCGAAGTCGGTGCATCACTTTATTACATTGGAATAGATACAATAATAGAATCCAAAAAGAACAATTATTTTGGTAGTTTTGGAAACCATATTACATACATGAACCTTACATTATGCTTTAAAATATAAAATACAACATATAAAATCTTTTGAGAATACCATTATTCTTCTATCTTAACCCTGCATATCAATCATAATATGCATCTTGGAATCCTGGAAAAAATAAAACATAATAAAGGGGTGATATATGATGCTCAGTAAGGGTAATCATACAGAAAAATCAATTATTAATAAATAAATATAAACCTTAAGGCAAGGTTTATAACTAAAACATAAGTCATTTAAACATAATATTGAGCATAATATAGAAAGAATAAAGGAAAATAAAATAATTATATATAAATAATCACATGGATATTATACATATTGAATAATCATATAGAATATCAATAACTGATCTCATAATGTGGGAATGCATAATGTTGGACATTAAAAACATATTGTCAAGGCTTCGGCCAAAACACCATACATAAATGGGTAAGGCCTCAGGTAATGCTCAAACTAGTTTGTCTCATGAGACCTAATGATTCATAGATGAGCTATAGAGGGTACCTCCAATCACTTAATAAGTAAAATTCATTTCTTGTATGAAAACATAAATAACATAAACATTCGTATTGAAAAACTAGCATACGAAATGTGAATACTTTAACCATAAACCATGAATGGTATCAAAATAGCACATCCACGGTCAAACTAATCAAAAACTATTATATAAAATAACTTATATGGTATCATAAGAGATCAAAATCAATCAAGGATAAGATCTAACAATGTATTTTGACATATATTAAAATAATTTAATAAAATCATAAAAACTTTATTGAGAGAAATACTCCTCACTTTGAAATCATTTATTTAAAAGGTCGTGTAATTTTAAAAGAAAAAAATTTCATTGAAAAGAATATAGTAAAATTATAAAATAAGATTCAAGACATTAAGGTTCCATCATGGTAGAAAAATCCACTCCTATTGTATAGTTTAAAAAAACATTCCTTCCATATTTTTTTTCAAAAAAATCATAATGTACCTCGTTTGGAAAACAAAAAAAAAGATTCATTTCAAAACATTTTATAAAAAGTAAATCATGGGTAAAAATAATTTAAAAAATTTTATGATAATAGTGAAAATATTTTGGAAAATATTTTTATGAAACATGGACATGGATTATAAATATTCCCCTGTAGATACTTATATATAAATAACCCCGAATAATAATGAGATTGTGAAATTAACCCTTACCATGTACTTTACTTTAGTTGAATATAATTTAACCTACCATATAATGATTTAAAACATGTTATTAATTTATAATAGGACCATATTCATATTTATTATATTATATATGATATTATTATATCATTTTGTTAATAATATTTCGTTATTACCCTTATTTCGAGTGTTAACTACTTCATTTTCTTATGCATATTTTGTCGTGTAAGTCCTGTTTTTTATGAATAGGATATATTTATTTCATCTCAAAAATGATATTAAGTTCATATATATTATATTTAATCATTATATACATTTTTATAATTATTTTATAATGGTTAACATGAAAAATTAATCACATCACGGCATGGAAACAGTAGGTCGTACGTACGCACGAGTGACGGTATCATTCCTTTAATGGGGAAAGGATAAGAAGGTAGATGGTATATTAATTTTTAAAAAATAAATATCATATCATAATTATCATATATATCCATTATTTCCATCATTATAACCATCCAAGTAAAGTGGTGATGAAAAATAGATTACACCACGGCGTGGAGACGGTAAGTCGTACGTACGCACGCACGATGTTTTTGTTTTTCGTAGGATGGATAAATCATGGAATATGGTTATCCCATAATCATAATAAAATATCATAATATATATGATATTTTATTTATTACTTTAGTATGTAAAAAACACATTAATATTAAGTATAAGAAGAAATTAACTTGAATGATTTGGCAAAACAATTACCTCTTCTTAGGTGAACTTCCTTTAGATCACATCTTAAGGGATATAGAGTTGGTATTTTGGTAAGACTAGGATATACAAAGCTTTTATAAGGATATTATGAGGATAAATGGGTAGGTTTTAGTTGATATATAAGGCTCAAAGGGTTTTTAATAAGTAATGGAGGAGGTTCCCTTTTATAATTGAGCTGGGGGCACTTTTGGAAACTCTCAAAATATTAAATTAATATAAATTAATTTTTAATTTCAAATGGATCCAAAGTGATTTATTTAAAATATAATATGATTATGGGTCTAAATCCTCTTAAAAAAAATTAGACAAGTTTAGGTTACATTCTTATCCTTGTCTATTTTCTTTAACCCTTATTTAATCTCTTTAGCTCTTACCATAATAACATGTGTTTTTACTAATTAAGGGTTAATATAGTTACTATAAAATGCCAAAATAACAAAAAATGAGTCATGGATGAAATTTTTAACTTTATCCTAATTATTTTACTGAACCTCGTATTTTTATGAATTTTATATCATTTAATAAAATATTATTTATTTTAATATAAAATTAATGTCAATTTCGATACTATTCATTACTTGACTTTTTTAAAATATCATACCAATATGATATCTTTATAACAAAACCTTTAATAAATCCCTAATATGTCTATTACATCCATAAAATTCTTGTATGACATTAATTATATCAATTTATATTTATTTTAATATTTTTTAATATCATTTATTTGATATTTCTATTAATTAAATAATTATTATATCATCATTATATAAACCTTTAAGGTAATTATTTATTTCTAAAAAACTAAAAATAAATTATAATGATGAATATAAACATTTTCGATTTTAATTTACTATTTATAATTGAATTTATATTTTGTATAAACCTATATTAAAAATTATATAGATATTAAAAATATTAGTATGGCATCTTTAACTTTTCTTTAAATAAAATATAATCAATGTCATACTCTCATCCAAGTGGCTTAAAAAGGTTATAATCTTGACCCAAGTATGATTTTGGTCCCCACACACTCATCTAATGAAATTTGGATATGTGTTAGGGTAATTATTCAATATTTATAATATTATTTTACCCTTAATTACTCGATTTACCTTTAACCGTGTTAATAAAAAAATTATTAATGTTACTATTCATAATCCCTAGAAATAGAAAATTCTATTTACATAATTTGGACCCAATAATTCAAATTATGTAATCCATTTTTCAAAAACTAAAAACATAAAATTTTCAGTAATTAATTTTAATTTAATCTTGTTGATGGAATGAGAAAACGGGATTTTAAAGTGAAAAAGTTCAAAATATTGAAATGTTTTTTATCCAAATTCAATGTAAAATTTATTCCAATTACTTAAATTGGATTAAATGATAAAAAAATAATCTAATTACACTTTAAAATCAATTAAAATTTTAATGAAAACTATAAATTATTCAGATGAAAAAGTTGTTTTCAATTAAAATTCAATATTTTATCACTATTCATCAAAACATGAAACCTATCATAAAAATTCCAAAAATTAAACCAATGTAAATTTATATATTAAAATTTAAAATAATAATCTTATTTTATCAAATATAATTTATAAAAGTGTCAAAATTGGATTTAAAATAGATTCATCATTAAAAGGTAGAAATATTACCTTTAGAAAAATATAGGTTTTTATATGTAAAATTAGGTTTGTTCTTATGTTGTACCTATAAAATATATTGGATGAATATCAAAAATATTTTATTGAATATAAAAAAATATTTTCTTAATATCATTTAATAATTTTAATTAATTTAATTTATTAAGGCAAAACACCTTTGGGACCATAAAAATATTTCCTTTATGTTCAATTGGTTTATATTTTCATTTTTAATTAATTGGTAACCAATGAATTCATCATATATTTTTATAATTTAGTAAATTTTATTCATAACTGCTAATTTAATGGATAGGTTATAATAGTAATATTTAAATAATAATATTTTTTATTTTTTTAATCTCATTGTTTTGTGCAACGTAAGTTATCAAAGAAATTGAATTTAAAAAGATAAATACCATAACAATCTTGGGGTGTTACAGCTGATTTTACTCTTTATTCCCAATGTAATTGTCTATTTATACCAAATCATATAAAATTGAAAGATAATTTAGGAGATTAGATGATTTTTGTAGAAGTTTTTATGCAAATAAAAATATCCATCATGGAACTTTTCTAACAATGGTGAAAAATGAAGTGCTTCCCTTAAAGGGGATAAAATCTAAAGCTGATGATTTATCTTAAAAAAATTTGAATTTTCCCATATACAATTTTTTTATAATGATAATTAGAAAAATATTACATGAAATAATTTTTTTGAAAAACATTGACCACCTTGATTATTCACTCGTGTTTTCTATATCAGGTTTTCCCACATAGACTTATATTTGTTTAGTTAGTGGATATTTATTATGAGATTCATGTGATTATAATTTTTAGTTGAATAAATTCTTAAATATTCTAAGATAAATAAATATAATTATAAATGACCCCTTTGAATTTTATTTTCAATAAATTGGAGAAGAAAATTAAGGTGAGAAATAAGATGAAAACATCCTATGGGGATAAATTTTTTAGCACACATATTGATGAGGAAGATGTTTCAAGTTTTATATGGGTATTGAAAAAAACACAAAGGAAGAGATTATTTTTTCCAAACTGAGTTTGGTTTCATTTGTTTCCAATATATCGACTTTTTTTTGCTGTAAAAGTTACTGGAGGAAGTTGGTAAAGTTTGTGAGAAGAGAAAGTTCCTTAAGAAAGTGGTATAAGAGAATTTCTTAATGGATACATGTTTTTAGGAAAAATTTATAGCTAAATAAATTATAGAAACTATATTATATAGGAATGTAAGAAACTTCCTTAATAAAATAAAATGATTCTATGTTGTTCTCAAAGATCCTAACATCATGAAGTTTATCATGATCCAAGATGAAGGAACAATGTGAGGTTTTTCTAACAAATATTCTATATGAAGTTTGAGTTATTGATTTTGTACACTTAAGTACAATATAATAAAATTACAAAGAATAAGAAGTGAAAATGAAAATCTAAATTAAATTCACCAAAAAATCTTTTTGGATAGAGTACTTATAATAAATATTATTGATAGAGTAGATTATTTAAGTTTTTATAAAGGGGAAAGTGGTGAAGAAGTTTTTCAGAAGTTGATTCATTAGTCAAACTTTTGTGAGAATGGATGAAGAAGTTATATGAACCTAAATTTGTGTGATTTTGAAATATGAGAAGTCCAAGGCATGATAATTAATACTTAATATCTATTCAAATATAAATGGGGAAAATTCTATAATAAAAGTACCAATGGGATAAGTTGTAATATGAGTGGGGATAAAGAGTAATAACTAAAAAACTACGGGATGATCGAACAGAGAATTTCGGATTGACATGATCGGTAGAGAAAAGCTAAGAAGACCATGTTGGTTGCATTAAGTTCATAATTTATGAAAATAATTATTGAATTAAAGTTAGTGTATCAAGTCCATTTGAAAATTTGGTCCATTGGACAAAATTTTCATAAGGAAATTCATCGGTTGATCTTTTATAAAGAATCTGATGCACAAAGTCTAAGATGATAAAATTTTACCGTATAGAGAAAAAATTTAATCCATCAAATAGACATTTCATATGAAGTTTACTGGTCAAAGGAAGCTGATAATATACCATCAGACAAAGATGTTCGGATATAAAAACACCAGATAGAAAAATTCTATGGAGATTTATATAAACACTAAAAATCCCTTTAATATGTCAATAATATAGTTTTTTGTCCAATTTTTGATATATTTTTAAGGTTAAGGAAATTTTTGAAAGCCCCTTAACATCAAGTTTAAATAAATTAAATGAAGATGAAATATGCTAGAGTTTCATTAATCTTCAAGAGTATTCAAGAATATTCCAGAAGAGTTTTAGAAGTGTTAAATTAAATTAAAATGAGTAATAAATTTATAATTGGAATTTTAATGAGTAGGAAAGTGAAATAAAGATCTCACCAATTATACTATAGAATCACCTATATAAAGGGGTGAAAGTACACAAGTACTTAACACTATTCACATGTATGAAAATATGACTCTAAAATTTTTGTGATAGGCTGCTTTTCAAACTAATCAGGTTGAAGTTTAGGAGACCATATAGAGATCCATTAGATTAAGGAACCTCGATTAGAGTTCCATCAGATGGAGAATAAGTGGTGAGTTACTAATTGGTTTTTTTCTCAATCAAAGAAGGAAGTGAAAAAGGTCATACTTGTTCCATCGGATGGAGTTCCACCAGTCAGAGTCCTAACAAATAGAGTTCCATCAGATAGAGACATTGGATGGAGATACTTTGAACAAATCACTTCTGACCGAAGTGAAATGAGAATCATCATACAGAGATCCATCATATGGATACCATAAGACAAAGGTTATAAGATGGAGGCAGAATAGATAAACATTTTTTGAGGGAGTTTTTTATTTAAGTTTAGATAAACTCATATTGAGAATATCTAGATCTACCAAAGATTAAGAGGAAGTTTTCAGATTAACATAATCTTAAGATAGTTGTTGAAGTTCTTGAAAATTGTACATAGGTGAAGTTGATTCATCTTACTTGTGTCAGAATTGAAAAACTTTTTGAAGTGGATCAGAAAAGAAAAAAAAAAGAAAGAGCTTGTAGTTGGGGGTATAACCAGTTACTGAAAAGTCTTGTCGTTAGGGGGTATAACCATCTGTGACATTATTGGATACAGTTAGGACGGTTGGGGGGTATAACCAACAATAGTATAAGATATTATTTCTAAGAGTAGAATTAGGGTTGTCTATAGGTTAATTATTATGGTATAGAACCAGTTGCTTATTGTTCCATTATATTCTAGAATGATGTTAGTAAAATAATCCATGTTTGTAGGGATAACCAATATGGAAAGGAGTAAGTCTTCATGATGAACCTTATAAATATCATTTAATTCCCTCATTTTATATTTTTTTATGTATGAAAGGTGAGGTTGAGATTTATATTTTAGAGTATTGTAACTTTAATAAGTTTTTAAAAGTTAATAAGGTTTCCTTACAAAGTTGAGAAACTTTTTTATAAAATAAAAATTGATCACTAATTCACCCCCTCCACCTCTCATTGATCTCATGTATTGATCTTAATATAACTTCAGATATTTACAAATTAAAATATGATATAAAAAATTATTAAACTTATATAAAAAAATCATGTATGATAATATACAAAAATATCATAGAAAAATAATTCAAAACATATAAATTAGAATTTACTTCATAATAAATATGAAAATCATTTTCAGTAGTGATGTAGTGCTTCCACAACACTGGAAAAGTAAAACTTAGTGTTAAAAGATAATATTTGAGAAGGTATGGGTATTTTATTGTATTTTTTAATAAATAAAAAGTGTTAGTGATTATTTTAAAGGATGGATTCTAATTTTGGAGTTATATAAAAAGTGAATTATTCAAATTCTTTTTCTATTCTTGTGCAAGGATATAAAAGTAAAAATAACATATTAAATAAGTTATCATGAAATATATTTGAGTAAATATAAAAATTGAATGAATCTAAATGTTTATATAAAAATTAATTTTTTTATTTTTTTGAAGGTAATATATTTTTAATTTTTAGTGATGAAATAATTTCCTTAAATACTTTACACAATGCCAAATTAGTGTTTATACAAACAATAGAAAAAACAAGTAAATGATTATAAACTCTAAAATTAATTTTATTTTAGTGATTTATAGTGTCTCGTTAATTTTGAATATAAATATAACATATTAGAGATGTTTGAAATGTTTATATTTTAATTATTTTTATTTTATGAAGTTTTCAAAGTCAAATTAAATGAATATTTATAAAAATGATATTAATGATAATTTATAATAAACAATATTTTATTAAATGATTTAAAACTCATAAAAAACTATCTTTGGCCAAGTGAATGATATGTGATTGAAATTATCAACCATGGTCCATTTATGGGTTAATTTTTCTTTTTATTGACTTTATTGACCCCTAGATAGTAAAAACATTGATATCCCAGTAATTGTCAAAATAGTTAACAAGGGGTTTGATAAGTGTATTTCATGCATATATTTTGTAGTGTTTAATGTATTAAATTCTATATTTAAATGAATATTCTTTCCAATTTGTGAGAAATTTAACTTTTTTATGATGGGATTTAATAAATATTTGGACAAGGAACGAAAAGGGATGAAAATATGATCTAAAAGACACTTCATATCACAAGTAAAGAGAAGAGGCGCAAAAATATATTTTTTAGGAAGTTTGAAGCTGGAAAACTAAACAAAACACGATTATACATAGTATAATTTCATTACACATCATGAAATCATCAAGTGAAGCAGGGCCACACAGAAGAAGTCATGAAGTAAAAACACATTGTGAAATACCATTGCACATCGTGTAACTACATTACACTATGTGACTTTTTTCAGAACAAGTTTTTAGAGAAAAATATGCTGAGATTCACGGGATCTGAATATTTAAAGGTTACACATTGTGTGTCCCGATTACACATTGTGAAAGAAGTAAAATTTTAAAATCCGATTATGATATTTGAACATATTAAATATACATAGAGGAGAATGAGGATCGATATTACACAATGTGTAATCACACTACATGTCATGAAACTATTGAGAATAAATAATCCAAACCCTATAAATAGAGGAGTTATTGACTATTATGGTTCATTTTGATTTGGATGGAGACTAAAGATTGGATTGAAGCTGTTGTGCCCTCTCCAAGTTCTTTCTCTATTTTTCTTTACGATTTATTTTTATTTTTATACTTCCCTATATTTCTCTAATCTTAGGATGATGGGGTAAACATGCCTAGTGTTAGGGTAATGTAAATATAAGGGAGAAGGTTTCGATGGATTGATTTATTTTATTCATGTATTTGGTTTGCTGTAATTTAATTTCAACTTAAATCTCTTTCTTTTTTTTTCATGACCCTTGATAATTGAATATAAAAGGAAACTCAATATTGTGAAACTGAAAACCATAAAGAAGGCATGGCCATTGTCAAAATTTGGGAAAATAATATTTAAAAATGGTATCAAGACAAACTCGATTCAGAAACACCCAAAATTTCCAGACCAAAGGAAATTAGGAATTTCCATGTTCAGGAGGAGATACCATGACCATTTTATCTTTCTTGTTTTAACTCTGATGTCAATCGTTAATTAATCAATATATTTTATAAAATCCAATTTCACCTAAACCTTGATATTACAAAACCTCAGCATGATTCCAAAATCTGTTTCCAATCAATTCAATCAATATACTTCACTTTCTATCTTCAAATCAAATAAATCATTTCTTAACCTCTTTCTCCAATTTAAAAAAATATATCTTTGAAAACCTAAAGAAACTAACTTCTTCATCCTTGTGGCTTCGACGTCAAACTTCCACTTTACTACATTTTTAATTAATCGAGTAGGATATTTTGAGTTTTAAAATTTTTTTTTTGCATAGTACCATAGGAAAATTATGACGCCCTATGGGGATATCAAACTAGCATCATTGTACTATAGTGTTCAGTATATCTAAGTTTTATATTCCCGTAGGGCATCGTGATTTCCCTATAGTACTATGCAAAAATAAATGTTTAAAACTCAAACTATCCTACTTGATTAATTAAAAATGTAATAAAGTGGAAGTTTGAGGTTGAACCCATAAGGATGAAGAAATTAGTTTGATTAGGTTTTCAAAGAGATTTAATTTTTTTGAATTGGAGAAATAGGTGAAGAAATTATTTGTTTAATTTGAAGAAATAAAGTGAAGAAAATTGATTGAATTGTTTGAAAACATATTTTTAAATCATGTTAGGGTTTTTTAATATTATGGTTTATGTGTAATTGGATTTTATAAAATATGTTTATTAATTCATGATTGGTGTCGGAGTTGAGAAAAGAAATATCCAATGGTCATGGTATCTTCTCCTTAACATGGAAATTCCCAATTTCTCTTGGTCTGGTAATTTTGGGAGTTTCTGAATCAAGTTTTTATTAATAATTTTTTTAAACATAATTTACCCTAAATTCAAAAATGGTCATGACTTCTTTAGGGTTTTTAGTTGCATAATATTGAAGTTTATTTTATATTCAATTATCAATAGTCATGATAAAAGAAAAAAGAAAGGGATTGGAAGTTGAAATTAAATTACAGCTAACCAAATACATGAATAAAATAAATCAATCCAATGGCACCTTCCCCCTTTTATTTACATTACCCTAGCACTAGTTGGGTTTAACCCTTCATACTAGAATGATAATAATAGAGGGAAGAATAAAAATAAAAAGAAATCATAAAATAAAAATAGAGAAATAACTCAGAGATGGCAGAGAATCTTTGCTCAAAGCTTTAGTCTCCATCCAAATCGGAATTCCCCATAGTCTCCAACAACTCCTCTATTTATAGGCTTTCGATTTTCTCTACCTGATAGTTTCATGACGTGTAATTTGATTACACGTTATGTAATCTCGATCCGTATTTACCTCCACATATTTTGAATTTGAAAAAATATTATCCTCAGATTTTAAACTTTTACTACTTTCACAACGTGTAACCTTTAAATCTTCAGATCCCATGAATCTCGACATATTTTTTCTCTAAAAACTTGTTCTGAAAAAATTCATGTCATGTAATGTAGTTATGCGATGTGTAATGATACTTCACAATGTGTTTTGACTTCATGACTTGTTATGTGTGGATATAATTCACTTGATGAGTTCATTATATGTAATGAAATTACATGATGTATAATCATGTTTTGTTTAGTTTTCTGTCTTCAAACTTCATCAAAAAACTGGTGTCGTACCGGTTTGATTCGCTTGTGGCGTGAAGTGTCTTTTAGCTCATATTTCCATCCATTTTCATTATTTGTCCAAATATTAATTGAATCTTGTAATAAATAAGTTAAATTTCTCATAAATTGGAGAGAATATTCATTTAAATATATAAGTTAATACATTAAACACTATAAAATATATGCATGAAATGCACTTATTAGGGTTAAAAAAGGGATAAGGGTAAAAATATAATCTAAACATGTCCAAATTTTATTGGATGTAATTATTTAAACACATCCTCATACAATATTATAATTATATAAATTTGAATAAATTTTTCCATGAAAATGAATTTATATTAATTTAATATTTTAAGAAATTCCAATAATGTCCCTCCCCTCACTTATAAAATGTCACTCCCTCTCCTATCCTCTCCACACTTCAAGATCCATTTGGTTCATCCAAGATATGAACAAATCCCTTCCTCAAGTACCTACCTACATTCTAGAGGGATTATTTTGGAAAAAATATCAACCTTATAGGTCATAAGGTGTAAAGTAAATGAGGTTTTCCAAAGAAGATGAGTTAAATGACATACATGACAAGTATGGACTCGAGGTAAGATATTTCACTGCAATTATACTTTATTGAGGCATATTTTAAGGTTATAAACCTAATTTATTTTATATGGTGTATATATTGTCTTTTTTATATTATATCATAAATTTTTTATACTTTAGGGTATTTTAAGTTGAAATTAAGATTATTTCATCCAAGGGGATTTGACTTGAAAGTTGCAATGTGGTAAGGTATTTCTTAACTCAATTTAATTTCATTGGGTTATATCACTTTTTTATTGATAATATTTAGTCAATATTATATGTGAAATTGACTTTTTTTATTTATTTCCACTTGTTTTATGTGTATTTAAATTTTTTACACGTAATTACTCCATTGATTAATTTTTAATTCAATGATGTGATCTATGTAAGGGTTATTCATCTCAAATTCTATTTCTTCAGGACATATGTTTATATATGAAACTATATTCTTTTCACTACAGGAAAACCGCCGCTAAACGGCAAAAAAATTATTTTTTTTTTAATTTTTTTTAATTTTTTTTTTAATTTTATTCGAGGATTAGCGGCGGTTTTTTAAAAAAACCGCCACGAAATGAAATGAAAAAAATAAAAAAAACACGAGAAACCCTGAAATCACTAAAACGACCATAACTTTTGATTTGGGCGTCCGTTGAAGCACCACGACCAGTCAAATCAAAGCTCATGAAGAGATATAGAGGCACATATAATCAAAACAGTGAGACGGTCTAAGGTGTGGAAGATATTAGAGTTATAAGAAAGTTGAAAAAAGTTCTCCAACTTAAAACGGCCATAACTTTCACTCCGGGTGTCCGTTTGGCCTCTACCACATATCAAATCAAATCCAGTGAAGAGAGCTACGCACAAAATCAACACAAGCAATCTTTTTTATGTTTTTTGACCCCAAAAGCCCCTCTGAAGGCCTCCAAAACCCTATTTCTGTCACCGGTGTCCCGTCGAACTTGTCTTCAAATAGGCCTAACTTTCGATCCGCGTGTCAGTTTAGCCTCCTCCACCTGCCAGATCATAGCTCGTTCCATGAGCTTCAGTTTGACTGGTCGCGGCGCCCACATGCACTCCTAGATCATATGTTATGGCCTTTTTAGTGGGTATCGGGTTTGTTATGTTTTTCAATGCCTCGTTTCTAGCACCCGTTCCCCGTCAGCTTTTTTTAAATGGTCATAACTTCCGATCCGCCTGTCCATTCGGACTCTTTCACCTTTCAGGTCGAAGATCGTTTCAGGATATTTGATTGACAGGTCACGGATCTAAAACGGACTCTCAGATCATAAGTTATCTCCGTTAATGTGAGTCCAATGTTTTTGTCTCTTTATGACTGTTTTGACGGGTTTTAATGGTATAGCTCCATTTATTACTGTTTATTTGGGTTTCCATGACTTGTTATCTTTATCAATGGTTTTTTATGGGTTATTATGATGATTATGTTGAATTATTAAGGAGTTTACCAGAGTTGTCACGAGTTTTCATGCGTTCTCATTCTTTCTAATGCCTAATTCTTCATATGCTTCTCCATCCTTTTTCATGCGTTTTCATGATTTTTCATCCCTTATCACGTCTTTTCATACTTTTTCATGTGTTTCCATTATTATTTATTATTTATTATTTATTATTTATTATTTATATTTATTAATTATTTATGTTTATTTATTATTTATTATTTATTATTTATTATTTATTATTTATTATTTATTATTTATTATTTATTATTTATTATTTATTATTTATTATTTATTATTTATTATTTATTATTTATTATTTATTATTTATTATTTATTATTTATTATTTATTATTTATTATTTATTATTTATTATTTATTATTTATTATTTATTATTTATTATTTATTATTTATTATTTATTATTTATGTTTATTTATTATTTATTATTTATTATTTATTATTTATTATTTATTATTTATTATTTATCTTTATTTATTTATTATTTATATTTATTTATTATTTATTATTTATATTTATTATTTATTTATTATTTATTATTTATTATTTATATTTATTTATTATTTATATTTATTTATTATTTATTATTTATTATTTAATATTTATTATTCATTATTGATTATTTATTATTTATTATTTATTATTTATTATTTATTATTTATTATTTATTATTTATTATTTATATTTATTTATTATTTATATTTATTTATTATTTATATTTATTTATTATTTATTATTTATATTTATTTATTATTTATTATTTAATATTTAATATTTATTATTCATTATTGATTATTTATTATTTATTATTTATTATTTATTATTATATATTTATTATTTATTATTTATTATTTATATTTATTTATTATTTATTATTTATATTTATTTCTTATTTATTATTTATATTTATTTATTATTTATTATTTAATATTTATTATTCATTATTGATTATTTATTATTTATTATTTATTATTTATTATTTATTATTTATTATTTATTATTTATTATTTATATCTATTATTTATTATTTATTATTTATTATTTATTATTTATTATTTATTATTTATTATTTATTATTTATTATTTATTATTTATTATTTATTATTTATTATTTATTATTTATTATTTATTATTTATTATTTATATTTATATTTATTTATTATTTGTTATTTCTATTTATTTATTATTTATTATTTATTAGTTATTATTAATTATTAATTATTCCTTATTGATTATTTATTATTTATTATTTATTATTTATTATTTATTATTAATTATTAATTATTAATTATTAATTATTCCTTATTTATTATTTATTATTTATTATTTATTATTTATTATTTATTATTTATTATTTATTATTTATATTTAATTATTATTTGTTATTTATATTTATATTTATTTATTATTTATTATTTATTATTTATTATTTATTATTTATTATTTATTATTTATTATTTATTATTTATTATTTATTATTTATTATTTATTATTTATTATTTATATTTATTATTTATTATTTATTATTTATTATTTATTATTTATTATTTATTATTTATTATTTATTATTTATTATTTATTATTTATTATTTATTATTTATTATTTACTACTTATTATTTATTATTTATTATTTATTATTTATTATTTATTATTTATTATTTATTATTTATTATTTATTATTTATTATTTATGTTTATTTATTATTTATTATTTATTATTTATTATTTATTATTTATTATTTATAATTTATTATTTATCTTTATTTATTTATTATTTATATTTATTTATTATTTATTATTTATATTTATTTATTATTTATTATTTATTATTTATTATTTATTATTTATTATTTATTATTTATTATTTATTATTTATTATTTATTATTTATTATTTATTATTTATTATTTATTATTTATTATTTATATTTATTTATTATTTTTATTTATTATTTATTATTTATTATTTATTATTTATTATTTATTATTTATTATTTATATTTATTTATTATTTTTATTTATTTATTATTTATTATTTATTATTTAATATTTATTATTCATTATTTATTATTTATTATTTATTATTTATTATTTATTATTTATTATTTATTATTTATTATTTATTATTTATATTTATATATTATTTTTATTTATTTATTATTTATATTTATTTATTATTTATTATTTATATTTATTTATTATTTATTATTTAATATTTATTATTTATTATTCATTATTGATTATTTATTATTTATTATTCATTATTTATTATTTATTATTTATTATTTATTATTTATTATTTATTATTTATTATTTATTATTTATTATTTATATTTATTTATTATTTATATTTATTTATTATTTATATTTATTTATTATTTATATTTATTTATTATTTATTATTTATATTTATTTATTATTTATTATTTATATTTATTTATTATTTATATTTATATCTATTTATTATTTATTATTTAATATTTATTTTTCATTATTGATTATTTATTATTTATTATTTATTATTTATTATTTATTATTTATTATTTATTATTTATTATTTATTATTTATATCTATTATTTATTATTTAATATTCATTATTTATTATTTATTATTTATTATTTATTATTTATTATTTATTATTTATTATTTATTATTTATTATTTATTATTTATTATTTATTATTTATTATTTATATTTATATTTATTTATTATTATTTTTTATTTATATTTATTTATTATTTATTAGTTATTATTAATTATTAATTATTCCTTATTGATTATTTATTATTTATTATTTATTATTTATTATTTATTATTAATTATTCCTTATTTATTATTTATTATTTATTATTTATTATTTATTTATTTATTATTTATATTTAATTATTATTTGTTATTTATATTTATTTATTATTTATTATTTATTATTTATTATTTATTATTTATTATTTATTATTTATTATTTATTATTTATTATTATTGAGCTTATATCTATTATTTATGTATTATTTGTTTTTTCAATTAATATATATAAGTATATTAAATTCTGTTTATTAACCACATGACGAGCTTGTTGTAGTGGTAAAGTCTTTGGAAAATATGCGAGAGGTTAGGGGTTCAAATCTCACCAAACGCAGAATTTCTTAAATAAATAAATAAATAAATTAATAAATAAATAAATAAATAAATAAATACATAAATAGAATAAAATAAATAAAATAAATAAATAGAATAAAATAAATAAAATAAATAAAATATATAAATAGAATAAATAGAATAAATAAATAAATACGAAATAAATATATAAATAAATATGAAAAATAAATATATAAATATATAAATAAATATATAAATAAATAAATAAATATATAAATAAATAAATAAATACGAAATAAATAAATATATATATAAATATATAAATATATAAAATTAAAAATTAAAAATTAAAAAAATTAAAAACATTAAAAACATTAAAAACATTAAAAACATTAAAAAACCCGCTGCTAAATCATTTAGCGACGGTTTAAACCGCCGCAAAACATTCTGCGACGGTTTTGAAAACCGCCGCGAATAGTTTCCCGACGCTTGATTTGGCGACGGTTTTTCAAAATCGCCACCAATCGATTTAGTGGCGGTTTAAACCGCCGCGAAACGAAAAAAATTCGCCGCTAAATGCCTTTTTTCCGTAGTGTTTATAAGGTGTATATACTACCCCTTTGACAAGATATATCATCAATATCCTTATGTTCATGATATTTAATGTTTCATTTGAAGTTATTCCTTCATGGATCTAATGATTCAATAGTTACTAAAGCGGTAATGGATTTATGTTTCAATATCATTTTAATTAGGATTTTTTATGATTGAATTTCCATTGATAAATTATATGATCCTTATTTGATAAACTCATTTAATTTTCTTATAATATGGTTATTTCTAGAATTTTGATATTTTAGTACCATTTTCTTCTCTTTGGTACTCTGAATGGTTCAAAAAATGTTTTTAAGAAAAGCCGATCGTATTTCTCCTCTTTCGGCCAGAAAACCTTTTTCTTCCATATCCATGTTTTCTAAAAAAATTGAAAATGTTTTTGACTATTAATCAATTATTGTTTATATTTATTTTTACCCATTTTTTACTTTTTAAAAAAATATTTAAAAAGAATATTCTTATTATTTTATGAACAAGGTACTTTTTTACTAAAAGTTTGAACAGGATCTTGTTTTAACAATTACGACATGAACAGAATTTCCTGACATCATTATCACACAATTATTTGAATATTCTTCTATAATTTTCCATGGTTTTTTTTCAAATAAAAGTATTTTCCACAATATTTATGTGAATTTTTATTTTTTAAAAGCTATTTTAAAAGTGGAAATGGTATTTTTCTTAAGAATATTTTTAATGATCTTTTTATAGTACTTTTTTCATCAATGACAACAACATTTTATTTTAATTATGATCCACTGGGGATATGTTCTAATTACATCACCCTTATTATTTCTCTAGATGTATTATGATTATTTTAAATATATCTTCATAAAACCTATTTCTTTTCCATGGGTAAATCAAGTTCTAAAGAAATACAAGCTATTTTTAAAATATTGATGATGAAAATAAAAGGCTTTGTGTGTTATATTCATGTAAGTTACTTGAAAATTATTGATGATAAAGAGTGAGAAAAATACATATTATATGATGGGTGGTCATGATACAACTTATATGATGGGTGATCCTAATACATCTTATACAATGGGTGATCCGGATACAGCTTATATGATGGATGATCGTGATACAACTTATATGATAGGTGTGCTTGATACAACTTATATAATGGGTGATCCCGATATATCACTCTAATAAATTGGGTAATGATATTTGTATTTAGAGGAAATAAGGAGGGAGTTAACCATATAGGTTTCTATTATGGATTTAACTGGGATTTGGTTATTTTTTAAATGGGTTATAAAGATAATGTTCCAAGATATCATCATGTTTTCTTTATGCTTGCTATGGGTTTTAAATATTTCATTTGATCAAGATTTAAATCACATGACTCGTAATTTTTGATTCCTATAGCTCTTTCTTTTGTTAAATATTTATTACATGATTCATGATTGATGATCCAGGTATTTATGGGTTTTAATTCTCTTATATTATGAACATGCAATTTGATTATGTCATCTTACCCTTATTCTCGTCTTATTCTCACTAATGAAATTCAGTTGTTAATGCTTATGTTTACCCTTATTGAGCATTTTAACTCAACCTTATTATGTTTTCCTTTTCCATAGGATATAAATAATTATGTTAAAATAATTATTTCTATAAATATTTCATGTGGGAATAATTTTATGGGAGATGTTGAAGACTTAATATGGAATATGAAAATCTGGGTATAAGTGGAAAAATCCCACATAAAGACATGGGTGTTGTTATGTAATAGTTTTCCCCAATTATCTAAAACTCTAAACCCTAAATGTCCTTGAGTATGTAAGTGCTCCAATATTTCATTTTGATGTTATATATTTTGAATGGTTAAAATTGGATCGCCATTATCAAAATAAAATCTAGAATTGTAAATATTATGTTTAGCACTAGATTTGGGAGTGTGGGTATTGGGTTGTTACAATTGGTATTTGAGAAAGGTTTTAATAAATTTTTAGATTTATATGTTTTCATGTGAGGTTAACTTAAGAATTTTATCATGAGTTAATAAGTTTAAGGTTTATCATAAGTCCTAAATGTTTAGACACCACCTTTTGAGGTTTTAAGTGATAATATTTTAAGGTGATTAATGATATTTTTGGAGACATTTTATTGGATTTAAGTATATTTAACCCTTATGTTTAACGGGAATCATTATTTGGGATAAATTATAGTACATTTTTGGGGATGTATGCTAAAGGGTATGATATACACTACTAGAAAATAGGGTTATCCCCATGCATCTATACCTACGGTGTATAGAAACCATTGGTATAGATTTCCTAGATTTTTTCTATACCAACGATTTGAATAAACTGTTGGTATATGTAAATCTATACTAATAGTTTTATAAAAAATATTGGTATATATTTGGATATACCAATGATTTATTAAAACTATTGGTATAGATTCTCTACAAATCCATTGGCCTCACACCCCCCCCCCCTCATTCAACCATGATCCCTAATCTCCCTCACCAGAGTGAGCATCGACCTTCTATTCTCTTTTAGAATTATCCCTTTATTCAGGGATTTTTTTTATTCCAATCTTCTTAAGTATCTGATTAGTGAGTTCTGAATCATTCTTCTATTCTACTAAGTATTATTTTCATTTTTATCTATGTATCAAAATCTAACGATGATATTGTTAGGTCACGATTATTATTAATTATTTAAAAAAAATCATTTAGATTATTATTTTTATATTATTTCATAAAAAATGTGATTATAATAGATATATATGTTGTTTTGATTTATTTATCCACTACTTTTACATAAATCCAATACTTTTTGTAATATATATTTACTTATTATTTAATTAATTAATGTAGAAATTTTTTTATTTTATCAATATATTAGGGGGTTATTATATGTTATGTGATTATATAAAATAATTTATGAGAGAGAACTTGAATACTTTGGTGGGAACTTAGGATGAATACTTAGTTAGTTGTCTATGTGAAATTGGGTTTGATATGATTTAAATTATTATCTGCAATATTATGAGTATATTTCACTCTTTTGGAGTAAATAATTTGGGGATGTGGTTCTCCCATCAAAATTGAACCATTTATACATGGTTCTCCCATGAAAATACACCCCAATGATATGGAACTCCCATATAAATTACATATGCAAACATGGTTCTCCCTTAGAAATATAGCACAATTACATGATACTCAAAAATATATCTAATGATTCCTAACCTTTTCTATTTTGGTACTTACCCATGATCCTTATTGTGAAACTTTATTATTATATATTTTCTTAATATGTCCTTATTTCATCTAATGCATCTCACATAATCCAATTTTTCATTGTTATTTTTGGTTACTTATGTTTATCATAATGTTATTGATGATTATTAATTCCTCTTGATTTTATATTCACTATGTATTTATATGAAATGGAATTTATAAGGTATTTTAATTTTTTATAATCATGTTAATTGTCTATAAGGTGATGTTTTATTTGAAATTATTATTTCCATTTATCCCAAAGTTGTTTCTATATGAATGAAAATATGATCCTTTTCTCTTAATATTCCTTAATACCTATTAACATTTTATTTACAAGACACTTTGTCTCCTTAGAAATTAAATCTAATTCCTTTATATGTCCACCTTTTATTAAATATTAAGAAATAGACTAAAATATATGTTTTAAAAGTGGATAACTTGCATGTCTTCAAAGATATGCACAAAAAATCCTTCTTCGATGCTTCGATTTGTTTATTTAAAACTTAAATATTAGTTTAATAGTTTTATTGAAAACTATCATATCATGGATTATATAATAATGTTTAAGAATTAGAAATTTAGTTTAATCCTAGTAGAAGTTATCTTTTTCACAATTTATGAACATTCTATGTGTATGTAGACCCAATTTACTTTGATTTTGGTAGTTAAAAGTTACTGATTAAGTTATTGGATGATCATTGGATATCATTTGGGATTATGAAAAGATACAAGTGACACATTTTTTCTTTCCACTTAGAGATTAGTAACTTTTTTTAACAAATTTTTTATTGCATTTCATATATCATACAAATTCAGGATTTCATCTCCTTTATTACATTTTGGATATATTTTTGTTATTATATAAATATTAGTTTCTGTGATATTAGGATTGGATTATTATTTATTTATATAAATTATGTTATAATTTCTATGATATTATTATACCATGTTGTGTGGTTTTGATTTTGGGTGACACATTGTTTTTATTCTTGAGTAAATGTTTTACATAATAAAGATAAGTGTGTTTAATTAGATTAATGACATATTCAAAACATTGAAGTTTTAAAAACAATTATTTCATAAATACATTTGTATTTAATTGGATTTTGTAATAGTTGTTTCCTATTCTATGACTTATACTTTTTTTGGTTCATTATTTGTAGGAATCACTTATAGTATATTTTATTTCTCTTATTCTTTGATTGGATAGCTACTAGTATGCTTTGATGACTTTCATATTAAAATTGGTTGTAATGAATTTTTTAATTATGGTTTACATTGTTTATTTGAATATAATTTTTTTCCTATAATAGAATGGATAGAAGCTAGATGTATTATACCAATCAGATTTCAATCGAGTTTCAAAATAATTTGGATATTGTTTTAGATTTTTCATTTAAAAATTCTTCATATGGAGGTAATATATATTGTCCATGTTATAATTATGTTGTAAGACCTTGTATAAGTTGGGAAGAATTTAGAAATCATATAACAAAATTTGTATTTCAAACAAACTATTATGTTTGGTATCACAATGGATATATGAGATAATCTTCTATTGTTAATGAATGGAAAGAAATGAGTGGTATGGAGAGAATTTTATATTTGATCGGTTTCTATTTTTGAATCATCGCAAGAAGGATAGAATGTCAGTGCAAGAATATAATGATATCAATACACATGAGGAAAATAATAAAGATGATGATGTTGAGAGAATGAAAAAATTAATTTATAATTTCATAAATCTTATCTATCGGGAATGTATTAAAATAAAAGAGTTGTAATTTTTAATGAGGTTATATCATGGAAATTCATGTGTGGAATTTATAATACCACCATTTATTATATTCTTACCTTTTAAAAGATTTATTTCTTGATGATGCAGATATTCCATCAAATCATTATATGGAATGGAAGTTAATTAAGAAGTTTAGATTTTATACTAATAAAATTCATGCTTTTATAAAAGATTTAATTTTATTTTGGGAGTAAATATAAGACCTTGATGACTATAAAGAATGTGTTATATCTCAATGGAAGGAAAATACAAATAGAACACCATCTCGTGTTCTACATAAAGTCATGTGTCACTTTCCATTAATTCCCATATTTCAAAAATATATCTGTGCCTACTGAAATATCAACCAACATGTGATAGCATGATACTGATAGAATTAAATATAATGATGATTTATTTCATCCTACAGATGGATTATCATGAAAAACATTTAATACACAACATCCTAATTTTGCAGTTGAGGTGCGTAATTTTAGGTAGGGCCATTCCTGTGATGGTTTAATTTATTTGGTCAGATGATTACTTCTCATAACATGTGGATAGTTTTTATTAACATTTATAATCTTCCTCCAAGGATGCGTATGAAAAAACCTTTCACTTTATTAAGTATACTAATATATTAACCTTCTGATCTTCACAATGATATTTATTTCTACTTTCAATGTTTAATAAAAGAGTTTAAGTTTCTTTTGGATATGGGTGTGCACACATTCGATGATTCTTTAAAAAAAATATTTCATATGTGTTTTTACCTTCTATAAACTATAAATTATTTCTTTAATTATAAAATTATGTCTATTTTTATAATGAAGGTAAAACTATAATGTTCTATTAGTATAAATAATACATGATCTAGATGACTTAAATATCATTATAGTTTCAATTTCATGGGGAATTGATGATTCTTGCCAATGGAACATTAATAGAGGAAGAGTAATTGGAGGTTTGATAATATTATTGACATAGAAAAATCACCTCAATTTATGTCAAGAAATGATTTGATTAATTAATTAAAATATGTTAGTTTTTGATAAGGGAAAGGTCATGTGAAATCTAAAAAGAGAAAGAATATTAACACTGAATCCACTTACAACCTAGAAAAAGAAAATTATCTTTTTTAAGTTTCTATATTGGTCAATAAATTTGTTACATCATTGCTTAGATGTATTTCTTATTGAGAAAAATATATTTGAAATGTTTCTTTAACTTCTTCTAAATGTAAAGGGGGATACCAAAGATGACTTACAATCTCAGTGGGACTTATTGGATTGGGGTATTCAACCATAACTACATCTTGTACGTATCGGTGAAAACAAATGGAAAGTTCCTTGTGTTTCTTATGTGAGGAAACATTTAGAGAAAAATAAATTTCTATAAGTATTGTATAATATCAAGGTTCCTGATAGATATTCCAGCAACATATCTAAATGAGTCAATAGAAAGAAGTTAAAACTAAAATCCCTAAAAACTCATGACTATAAAATATTCTTAATTAATTTATTCTAATATAGATCTTTTATTTACTATAAAATAATTTAAGGGTGGTGGTGATTCACTTATTCCATTTTTATATAGACATTAATTCTAAAAGGTTATCCAATTCTTTCTTGATAAAAATATAGCAAGAGGTGCCATTAAGTTTGTATGAGTTGAAAAAAAATCCTCTATCATTTTCACTTACATGTTGCATTTAATAGTTCATATTCTAACTAAAAAACTTCTTATGGTACCCATTTCATTTAAATGGATGTATCCTACTAAAATAAATATTTGTATAATGAAATCTTATGTCTAAAACAAGAATAATCCTAAAGTTTCCATTGTGAGAGGTTATCTGACTCAATAAGGTATGGGTTTTTGTTCAATGTATTTGTATGATATCATCACAATAAATAACTGGACAATGAGAAATAAAGATGAGAATTATGGTGAAATTGAGCCCAAATTTCCATCTTTTCCACAAACAAGATAAATTTATGGGTCATATACATTGACTACATTAAGCCTTGAAGATTGGGATATGGCACATCACACTGTCTTATTTAACTGTGGTTTATTTGATTAATATATTAAGTAATTTGAATAGTTATATGTTATCTCATACTATGTCATTTCATATATAACTTAAACATTTATTATCATTTTATATAGGGAACATAAACAAATTATAAGTAGAGTTCATTGATCTTTTCCTTTGAGAAGGAGAAAAAAATCTCATAGCAAAGAGTTTCTTACTTGGTTGAAATCAAAGTTATGCCCATTACTTTAATTAACTTAAAATATAGATATATAATTTTATTTTATTATTCATGTATATTTTAGTTATTAATTTTATCTATTTAATAAATCTCTAAAAAATTAAGATCATTGGCTTTTAGTGCCAATTATTTGGTTCATGAATGAAAATATTTAATAATCAATGGTTATAAATTTTTTACAACTGATCAAGTAGTGAATATGAGAAAAAAACATGATGGCATTATGTTAACTGAAATAATGGACTGTTATACCAATACAACAAATAGTAGGCCACAATATGAAAATGTGTCTTATTATGGACTTGTTGAGAAAATATTGTTATTGTATTACTACTCTCATGGTTGAGTCATTATGATTAAATATAAATGGTTTGATTCAATGATGTTACATGGTACATTTATTGATGACTATGTGTTCAGAGTTATTGACACGACTCACTTCCTGGCTACCTATGAACCATATATTTTTGCATCAATGGAAAAACAAGTGTTTTATGTGAAATATCATTTGAGACCTGATTGTGGTGTCATTATTGAAGTAATACCAAGAAATATTTTTCATGATGGTGGGGATTCAATTAACACCATTGATTCCCCCATTGGTTTTGACCAGAATATTTTATTTGATGACTCGAATTTTCCAATTGTGAGAATTTATGTTGAACCTAAAGTAGTGATAGATAATATATAGAAACAACCATATATATTCACAGTTCATTCAATTTACCTTGATGTGGGTTTCTCAATTTGGTACTAATGTAATTAGTTTAATTTAGTTTTATTTGGGAATGATATGTTTGTTTTGGTATTGTTTGTTTTCATTGCATTTAATTATATTTATTTCAATTTTGAAAACTGGGTTTAAAATATATTTTTAAAATGGGGTTTTAAAACATGTATAACTTGGTTTTAAATTATAGCCAGAAGGTTCAAGAAACAGGTAGAAACCTGCTCCCATTAAAATTAATAAAAGAAGAAGTAAACAATAAAAAACAGCTCAGGAGCAAGAGGCTTTGCAAATCCTTGATACAGAACCACATTCCTATCATTGCTACTCAAATCTTCACAATAGAAAGGCAATACAAACGACCAGCTGGAACTGACCTCCACAATGGCCCTTTTAGAAAGATCATCAGCGACCTGGTTGGCTTCACGATATGTATGCGAGACATCAAGCCGTAAGCTGTCGGCAAGCCTAAGATAGGAGATCCAGTCAGGCATCATCCTCCAAGGAACATTTCGAGACCTATCCTTGGTTTTAAATTATAGATTCTAAAACATGTTATGATATTTTTTATGTATTATTTCACTTTTAAGTTGTATATAGAATTTTTAAAAACTATTTATAAAAAATTTCATTTCATTATTATACAGATTATGAAGGATATTAAAGAAATTCTAAGGAAGATACTATTTGATAATGATCGAAAAATTCGTGAACTAGGGATGCATTATCTACTTCCCTTAGTGGTTATAATAATTGTAATATTTTTATTATACATTGAATTTATTTTTCTGTTCTTATTCTTTATCAAAAAAATTAGGGACATTTATTAGAACTAGAGTTGACCTCTCCTCAGCCTACTAGTATGGATCTGAGTGGAGGTACTCCTAGAGATACACAGATAACCTGTTGTACCTGTTCACACACTGAACCGCCAGTGGACATCCCATCTACTACACTTATTCATCCTTTAATTGAGCCTCCTAGGATGTTCCCACCCATGACTCAATCATCATCTTATTTAGGATTTACTTCTCATACCATGTCTACACCACATCCAGGGATGTTCCCACCTATACTATATCTATATACTATGATGTATCACCAGCCCTTCTATGCTTATCCTACCATATATATGCCACCTCTATTTCTTACTATCAATCCAAGATCCAATGATTGTGCTCCTTTATCTTCCACTCTATTTCATGAAGATGACCTAGTCCGTGCATTTAAACAGGCACATCCTTTAGAGTTTAATGATCCAGGATAGCCCACGGATCCATCAAATCCTAATGATCATCCTAGATCAAGTTTTTTTATAATTGTGTCAAATTATATCACATCATTTTTTTCTATTGTATTGTGAACTAATTCTATTTTATTATTTTATCTTATTCATCATGATCTTTTAATAGGAAATTTTGGTGCACTCATATGTGTGAACCCTATAATCATCAAACACAAATAATCATATATTAAAATAAAGACAATCAAATGATAGGTAAAAATTCCAAATAATATAGAAGTTTTATGATAACTTTATCCAAGTACAATGATATCATTATGGTGCAACCAATCTCATGGATGCATATTGATAATGAAATCAAGTAGAACTCATTGACAGAGATATGGGTAAGAAATTTTGTTAAAATGATATTTATATTATTATTGCATTTATATGAATTAACATATTCATTGCAGTGTCGATTTAACTTTCCCGATGGTCAAGCTTCTAAGGTCACACAGTTGATGGAACTTGGGGAGTTTTGGTGATCATATAATCATGAGTTATATATTGGTTGGAAGAGTTGAGTCAGTTTTAATTTAGAGGGTTTACCAATATTCACTTACAGTCCAATAACACAATAATGATCATATATTGGAAGAGTA
The DNA here is from genome assembly GCA_963277665.1 of Viscum album. Classification (NCBI taxonomy): domain Eukaryota; kingdom Viridiplantae; phylum Streptophyta; class Magnoliopsida; order Santalales; family Viscaceae; genus Viscum; species Viscum album. The sequence goes on from OY728125.1 coordinate 1,061,632,123, forward strand.
ATGAGTTTAAGGTATTTTTAATCTATAATGGTTTGTATTGAAAATTTAATTCTTATTAATTTTATTGAATTTTTGTATTCAGGATGCATCAAAAAACAAAAAATAACAAAGATGCTATGATTTATATACACAATTTGGGGCACACTATAATGTTGGATCATGAGAGGCTCTAGGTACTTTTATAAACAAATGAGTTTTACTAGGAACTAATTGACTAAATAATATTTAAATGATATTTTTTTTGAAATTTGGGGGAGAATTATATTAGGTGGTGGGGGTTCACCACAAATCCATCAAATAATAAACCTTCTGTGAGCATAAAAGGAGGAATTAACTTCAGAACATCCTTTATTAGAAGTCAACCCCTTAATGTTTACTATACTGGAACATAGGAATTTCACTAAATCCAGGTAATCACATTGAGTTGAACCTCACACACACTAAAGAAAAAATCACAAACAAACATTCAAAAAAAATAAAAACAATATAAATAACACATGACTTTATATGGTTCAGACATTATATCCTATATCCATGGGATAAACCTACTACCTTTCCATTATATTGGAAAACTATAAGAATTATAATCTCTTTTTTTGTTTTTACCAATTGGATCAATAATTACATGTATAAAATCAATTACATCATCACATATGTACATGTTGTCCCACTTTATTATAGTAAGTATAAGTTGTTCATCTAGTTTCATCGACTTCCAAAATTTCATTAAAGTCTCCTCATTGAGCATGGGAACTATCTAATACATGTATCATGTACATCTAAAACCTTTCACTTATTATGAACATTTAATGTCACTCTTACTTTTTTATGAATGAATAATATATTTCAAAAACATTTTCTCAATAAAATAAGGAGAGGAACTTAACATATCACTATTAAAAAACCCATATTTAAAAAACCATAACTTCTATTAATAATTTATAGACTACTGACCATTACACCATCCACATATAAGAATCATATCTTTCAAAATTCCCACCTCTACAAGATATTTCATTACCTACTTTCTATATAAAAAATTCAAGGCTTTCTTCTGGAGCCTCTCCTTTTGGTCGAATTAATCAAAATATAAATAAGGATTCGCATTCCAAATATTTTCATGCTTGAAGACTACTTCATGGAGACTAAAGTATCATATAACTCTTTATAAAGAGATAAAATTCCAATTAATATAACACATGTTGTCTCCAATTCATTATGTTCACCTAAGTCCCACTTGGGCATAAATTTTCCTTAGATTTTATTAGACCGACACCTTGGAGAAAATGTGAGATGGATCTTTTTTCCAATTATCTTTCATAACTCATATACTTTATCCTCAAATAATTTTTGGATGACATGTTATTATTGGATGATATGATTCATATATGGGGGAATCATAAATTTCTTATCCAAATAGATTTTATTTTAATTTTCACAGAACATCACTCCTCCCACTTGAATTTATTTAAGATCTTCCAATAGAGGCATCAATTAACCAAATATTTTCTAGCCTGAATTGTAACTGTATACTCAACATTCATGATATATAATTTAAATAATCATTATAAACTTAATATATATTTAATTTTCATTATTATATAGGTGAAGAAAAAACTTATGGTACTCTTTGGGGTGTCTAAGTCTCCAAAAAAGTCATTATCAATGTAACATTTCACTATATTATGCATCCTAAAGTAGATTATTATCTTTAAAACCATTATGATATTGGATAAAACACTACACGCCTTTTTAGTGTTCTTTTATCCAATTTCACAATAAATATCTCACAAAATCCACTAAAAAGGTAATTTCTAATCTTTTATTTATCATGGAGTACATTAAGATACCTATCACTGATGAAAATAGAACTATAAATATATACTCTACTTCACCTTATATTTTCAGCACTCCCTCCTTATAAAATATTATGTGTCTAGATGATATAGTTGAAACTATATTACATTTGGATATCCATAATTTATCTATTACCTTAAAGATGTTTTTGAATTTATATAGATCCAAACATCCATATTTTATATTTCTCTCAATCCCCATCTACATGATTTTTTTAAGGTGACTGATATATTTTACCTTGATTATTTCAAACAATTTATGCTTTAGTTCACAAATCATCCTAATTTCTAGACCAATCTATAGCATATCATCCACCTACAAGAGAATAGGGATAAATACCCCATAAAAAACACAAGCATAAGAAAAGTGCCCAAGAAAAACTATAACTGCCATCCAAATCTTGTAGAAATAAATAGACCCACCATGAAGATTAAATATATCATAGCTAAAATTTCCATCATTCTAGATCCAGGTTGTATAACTCAACCACATGAATACTATAAAAGCTGCACATAGCTATTTTAGTTTCTAATTCACCCTAAATAATCCACAATTTTACCTTTCTACAACACCTTTCATGTATATTAAAATAAAATGACTTGCACATCTCCAACCATTACCAAAAAAAATTCATCAACCAGCTCAATCCATCCAGTCTAGATCTAGCAACAAAGGACCATTCATCAAGACTCTAAAAAGAGCCTTTATAACTACCAAACCAAAATAATCTATTAATCATCACATCTCTTAATCTTGAAAAGATGGGATTGAAACAACATATCCTTCTCAGATTAAAATGTGGCATCCAAAAAATTATAATGGAAAAACAATTAAACTTCACACTATCATGGTATTATATCATTTACATATGAAAATGTTACAAAGTGAATTGGAAATAATAAAAAATTATTGGAAATACTAAATGATATGTGGTTTGTATATAAAAGTGTACAGTTACACATTGTTATGGCTATTGATGGATAGAGATCATGCAGTTAACTGATATATGGTTTTCATTTATGACTTATAGAATATGATCTAGTTAGTTTATAATTGAAAACAACTGATGGATGGAGACCACATAGTTAACTAATATGGATTTCATTTATGAATTATAGCATATGATCTAGTTAGATGATTCTTCATTTTATGTATTTCTTCAAAAACTAAAATTTTAGTTCATTTTAGGTTTTTTGAACTCCTATATAGTTTAAATTGGTTGCTTTAAAATGAGTTTCTCGCTATATTATTAATCTAACATAGCTTCCTCCTTAGACATGCTTCCCATTTTAGATTTAATTTCACTTAATCATATGTATATGCATTCCCTTGTAGCTTAATCTAATGTGATAATTGAATTTAATACCACATAGTGACTCACCACTATAATTTGATCTAATGTGGGAACATTTTAAATTGATATGAGTATATGGTTAATCTCACATGTCTTCACAACTGAATTTGTTTTGGTTTTTTTATAAATTACATATTATTCAATAATGTGATATTATAGTAATCAATTTCATTTAAAGCAAGTGACATTGGGCATTGAAGGTTGTGTGCCTCAAGAAAAATTATTTTTCTTGAGTGTGAGGGAAAAGGATGGAAGTTCTATAAATGCACAAACATAAGCTAAGATTGTAAGTTTATTTATTGATATTTAAAATTTTGATACATAATTCATAATTAAATATCTTATTTATATTTTCAACAGTGTTTCATGGATTCCCTTGATGTGAAATAAGATTAAAACTTCATGCCAAATGATCATTTGAGACAAGTATTAGGTGAAAATTTCCAGAGGAGATTCCGATGTCGACCCTGGAAAAGCATCGTCCCCACTAAGTATTAACCCTCATAGAATTCCTCTCAAAGATCTCACACCACTGATATGAAAAACACTAATGCATAAGTATTTGAGGCCAAGAAAATAGCCATACAAGATCATGAAAAATGTAAATTGGTCATCGACTATTTTGTGAAAGATATGAAAATTATATGTCCATCAATTCCATCAGAGGATGCTAATGTTTTTTATTCATGTATAGAAATAATGCGCTCTTTATATAATGTACTGAGTGATATCAATTAGGGTCTTAGTAGTAGTGGAGTTGATGATATTGTTGGTGATGATGATTATTATTATGATATTGAAGGTGATGATGTCGTTACTTCATGTGATGATTCTAATAAGAATGTTTGTGATGATTATAATGGCACTAGTAGTGGTGAGGGAGATATTTATCCCCTCTATTTTTGAGTTGACTAATAAAGATACATATGTGGATGATGTTTATTAACTAAAACGAATTGATAGTGTAGATTGTATATGTATGTTATAGTATTGTAAATGGTTTGAAAACAATTTATAACCAAATGGTAAAATGATAAATATATAATATTTTTATTGTATTAAATTTTTATCATGGTTTTTAATTTATTTATAGGTTCTATTAGAGGTGTTGGATGTTGTTGTTGTGAAATATGGATAGGAATCTATATCAATGGTTCATATAACAATTGGTATACATCACTTTGGATAGGATTATATACCCATGGCTTCATAAACTTTTGGTATAGATGTATACCCACGGTTTACTTCAAACCATGGGTATTCAAATTTGGTCATGATCTATACTGATGGTTTCAAATAAAAATGGTTTTATAGACCTATATCGACAACCATAATCCCTACAATTCACAGAACCATTGGTATAGGCTATACCAATGGTTCTTGGGCCTATACCAACAATTCTAAAATATTGTTATAGGGTAGTTTTCTAGTAGTGATAACCATTGAGGTTACCTAGTTAATTTGGGATAAAAGGGTTATTACATTTTAGGAACATGTGATTTATCATTAGATAACCATGGGATTGAAATATGATTTGGTAACTAAGTGATTAACATTATTTATAAATAATTTCACTATTTTGGGGACATTTTATGATAAATGGAAATACTTTTGGTTACGATGGGTTTTTACTTGGGGAATAAAAGTTAAATTATATTTTGGTAGTATATATAATTTTATTTTGACTTTTTGGTAATTCAGGTTATTTATGGAAAATATTAGTATATTTTGGAGATTTTATGATTAGGAAATATATATTTTTGGTATATGACTTTATAAGTAACTAATATTGTTTACAGATACATGTTAAGTTTATTTTGGAATATTATATAATCTAATATTTCTGATTTATTGGTTTTAGGAATATTTTGAATAGTTTTAATTTTATCTATCTATAGAATGATCTAAGTTGAAACTTTGGTGTTATTTTTGAATTTTGGAGATTAATTCTTTATATGAAAGTTTATACATTTTTTGATATTATCTTACCTTATACTAACCATTTTAGTTTTGGTTAATATTTAAATATAGGATGAATAAATTGGTATCCTTTTATAGATTACATGATTCATTATAAGTTGATTTTAATTCTTTAGGCATGAAAAATTCATCATGAATACTCATGGTTTGGAGAAAAAGATGAGATTGTGGTGGAAATTGATTAAAAGATGAAATTATACTTTTCAAGTAAGTGTAATTCCTCATGTTTTTAGTTTAGATGGTAAATTAATTCATAAACTCTAGGAAAATGATCTTGAAACAAAAAAAATTATCCTATTACCTTCATTTCTAATTAATTTATGGTCCTTTTAACTATAAGTATCTAACCTTAAACATTGCATAATCTTGATTTTTAATTCAATAATTAATTATCTTAAATTTGAGGATATTTTTAGGTTTAGAGTTTTAGATAACAAATTTATAACTCATACATAAAATCCCCATATATTACAAAGTGGAAACATTCGATCAGTGCCTATTTTTTCCACGATATAAAACTTCTAAAATAAGACATGATTTATTTTCTTGAAATATATTCATAAATTTAAAACTTGACTTCATCCTTTCCCTTAACCATCCCTAAACCCTATGAGAGTTTTGTGGAACCTTGGTATGACTCTAAAGAGTGTAGGTAGGAGTAAGAACAATATACAAGGGTTTTTATTAAAGATAAATGGGATCTTGGGTGGGTTTATATAGGAAAAGAGAAGAGAATTCTTTATTATTTCCCAAACATAGGTTTTGGGCTCTATATAATAAAATAACCAAAACCACAAACCTTACCATAGTTTTTTCCCGTGGTTTATTCCAAATAGGGTGGATTTTAATTATTTTATAATTTCAAGGTCCAAACATATTAAAATAATACCCTTTTTGATGTGGAAGTGAGTCATACTCTGAAAGAAATGATTTTAAAATCTTAAAATATATTATAGGTTTTATAGGATTCATAAAGAATTTATAAAATTAATAAAATAAACATAAAATCACATTATTTTAAATATAAATCATATATTTGGTCATTTATACCCTTTAGAGTATTTATTACATCACTTTTGGGTCATTATGATGTCATAATACACACTATATATTTATATGGTATTTAATTATTACCTGAAAATTCGATTGCCTCATAAAATTATGAAAAATTAATCTTTGGATAATTTTAATATTTTTATTCCAAAAATAATATTCATTTTATCAAAATAATTTTCTATATATTTGTATTTTCACTTTTAAAATAAAAAATCGACATTTATTGAGAAATACTAGTTTTTTTGAAAATAATAGTTTTTGAACCCTTATAAAAATTACATTTGACTTCATAAAAACTTTATGATCATTTATATTTAATAAAAAATATTTAATAATAATATTTCAATAAAATATTATTTATTTCAAAAATCTATTAATTCATCAAAATAAATTCCTTAATTGAATTTTTAATATTACCCAAAAAATACAATTTGTGTTTTAATGTATCAAAATAAAAATAATTTTTAAAGTAACAATAATAAGATGAAAACATATTCATTGTTATATAAAATATACGTATTCATATTATTGGGTTCTTGATACATATCCCTTTAATACAGCAGAAAATTTCATAAGGGTAAGGTGTCCAATGGTGAGATTTGTATAGGGTGGTTCAGCATACATGGTTTGGTTCATGATCTCAATGAGCTTGAAATTCTACCATAAATGGTTTTGCTCGTGATGATGTTGTTGGATATCATCTTGGGTTTGGTCAAGGAAAAATCCTAGAGATGTTATCTCCCTCAGAAGCTCTAATAAATGGGCTTCATAGGGTACAATCCTACTGGTTGAGGTCATAACTTCCTTTATCTATGTCAATTGGATTTATCCAAACCCTAAACTTATACTAATCATAAGATAATTGTTCAATGGGTATATTACCAACGGTAATGATACTTAATAGTATTTTAAATCTAATAGGATATAATAAATCCAAATAATTTAATGTTTTTTATATATCCATAATATATAACAATGCATTTAATTAAACCGCAAAGGGGTTTTTATTTATAAAAGTTTGGGTTGTTTCAATATTCCCCCCTTCAGAAATTTAACCCTCAAAGTTTTCATTTGCCACACTAAAATATATTAGGGTAATTTTATTTTATCACCTCCACTAGTTCCCACATTACTTCTTCAAACTTGTGGTTTTTTCAGATCACTTTGACCAAGTGCATTGTCTTATTCTATAGAACTTTTTCTCTAGGATCTAATATCTTCACCGAATGCTCCTCGTATGAGAGATCATTCTTAAAAGGTATCACCTCTTAATTGATTACATGTGAGGGTTTTGGTATGTACTTTGTCAAGAGGGATATATGGAATACATAATGTACTTGATATAGGTTAGGTGGGAGTTCTAGTCGATAGGTCACCGCTCTAATATGATCAAGGTTCTCAAATGGACTGATGTATCTTGGACTAAGCCTTCTATTCTTCCAAAATATCATAAATTTATTCCATTGAGATATGTGGAGGAATACCATGTCTCCAACCTCAAACTCTATCTCTCATTGATGATTTCTAGCACTACTCTTTTTTTGACTCTGAGCATCCTTGATGTGCTACTGAATGGTCTTGACCTTTTCTACCATTTCCTTTACCATTTCAGGACCTAGCAGTTTGTGTTCCCCAACTTTATCACAGCATGCAAGTGTTTTTTACCTCTTCCTATAAATGGATTTATAATTATCCATTTTGATTCTTGAGTGGAAACTATTTTTGTATGAGAACTCGACCAGAGGAAGATGTTGGTATCGTCCTCTTTTGAATTCAATTGAACATGTTCTCAACATGTCATCGAATGTATAGATATTTTTCTCATATTAGCCATCAGTTTAGGGGTGATTAGTCATTATAAAGTTCAACTTAGTATTTAGATCATATTGGAGACTCTTCCAAAACATAGAGGTAAATTTTGGGTCTTGATCAGATACAAACGATAGTGGTGTTCCATACTGCCTCACCACTTCTATGATATATATACATGCAAGTTGATCAAGTGAGAAGTCCTATCAAATCAAAATGAATTGTGCAGTCTTTATAAGATTATCCACCACAACCCAGATAGAATTATTTAATCTTGATATCTTTTAAAGATCTATGACAAAGTCCATGGTGATTTTTTCCCATTTCTATGTATGTATGGGTAATGGTTACATCATCCCCTTGGATTTTTTCCTTTATGCCTTCACTTGATGACATACAAGACATCTTGATGTATATTCTGTGATCTCCTTCTACATATTTTCCCAAAAATAGTGCTCTCAAAGATCTTGATACATATTTGTGCTTTCTGTATGGATGGAGAAAGTTGAAATATGTGCACCATCCATAGCTCCTTATTTAACTCAATATTTAGTGGTACACATAATAATGACCCAGATCTCACAAATCCTTCTTCATTAACATTTAACTCTGAGGTTTTTCCTTTTCTTATAGCTCTCAATTTATTCTTAATTCTCAAATAATCTCTTTGATCATCCTTTATACTCTCTAGAAGGTATGGTTGAGCAATCATTTTTTAAAGGATTGATGATGTTCCTTTCTTTATTATTCCCATATCCATCCTTTTCAAATATGAGAAGATTATATCCCTATCAATTATCATCAATGAAAGAATTTCTATATCCTTTATACTTATAGAATTTTCCACTTTATTCGCTTTTCCAGTATGGTAGTGTATTGAGTGATCATAGTCCTTGATTAGCTATAACCATCATCATTGGTTCATATTCATCTCTTTCTATGTGAATATATACTTGAGGTTTTTGTGATTTGTATATATTTCATACTTCTCCCCAAAGAGAAAATGCTGCAAGATTTGCAACATGAAGATCACTTAAACCAACTCTAGGTCATGCATTGGGTAGTTATGTTCATGAACTTTCAATTACCTTGAGTCATAGGCTATCACTTTGTCATTTTGCATTAACACGTAATTGAATCCATTCTTCAAATCATTGTTGAATACCATGAAAATTTACCCACTTGTGGGTAGTGTGAGAATAGATGTAGTGATAATACTTTTTTTAACTCCTTGAAGATATATTCACATTAATCATTCCAAGAAAACTTTAATCTTTTCTGAGTTAGCTTGGTTAGAGGGTTTTACAATCATGATAAATTTCTAACAAATCAATGATAGTCCCTAAATAATCCAAGGAAACTATGGATATCTTTCATAGATGTTGGACTCATCCATCCTTCAATTACTTTTTTATTTGAAGGGTCTATAGATATCCTATTTCTTATGATAATATACCCCAATAATGATACTTCCTTTAAACAAAACTCACATTTGTTGTACTTGGCTTCAAGATTCTCCTTTTGTAAGGTTTTTAGCACATTGTTCATATACTCTTCATGCTCCTCCTTGATTTTGGATTATATTATAATATTATCTATAAATACTACCACAAATTTTTCAATTCCATACAGATTTTTGGATCATTAGTGATTCTGAATGGAATTACTATGAACTCATAGTGTTTGTACCTTATATGAAAAGTAATCTTGGGGATATCCTCCTCATTAATCCTTACTTGATAATATCTCAATCGTATATCCACCTTGGAGAATTATTATGCTCCATGTATCTGGTCATACAAGTCATCAATCCATGGAATAAGATTCTTTTTATTTCTCATGATCTTTTTTATCTCATGATAATCAATGAAAAGGCGCATTGACCTATCCTTCTTCTTGATAAAGAAGATTGGTTCACCCCTTGGTGAATCACTTGGGAATATGAACCCTTTATATAGATTTTATTGTATTTGTGTCTTAATCTTATCAAGTTCCATAATATATATTCTATATATATTCTTGGATAATGTTAATTCCCTAGGTATAAGTTTGATTGAAAATTCAACCTCTCGTCTAGGTGGAAGAGCAGGAAATTCTTTGGGAAACACTTCAGCATATTCCTTCATAATGGGAATATCTTTAAGGATGAACCTTTACTTAGAATAAATCATTTGATATATATAATTTTTCTCATAGAGAAATAATATCTATTCTTTAGATATTGTTTCTAAATAAGATTCATCCAAATCCTTGCATTTTTACAGAATTGTAGTATGATTTACAATACGGAGAGTGATTTCCTTCTCACGGAAATTGATGTTAGATCTATATAGGTAAATTCAATCCATGTATAGAATTGTATAAAATTAAAATAAAGGGAATATCAAAAGTTTTTTTGGGAATTTCATCCCAAAAATTTTGATAGGTATGAATTTATATACTCAGGATGCAATAATTTCCCCATTTTCTGTTTTCACTGATAGCTCTACTTCCATGCTTTGTGGTGTTGTTTGAATAGTTCTACTAAACTTACGTGTAGAACCATAATCAAAAAGTAATTTTTCTATTCTTTAATGAATAACTAGAATACCTATCACTGCTTCGTTGTTGTGATCCACCTCGGTGCTTGTGATGGAAAAAGATTGCCCTTTCTGCCTTGGAGGTTGTTGGTTATCTCTAAAATTCCTTGGATTAGTGAAAGTGTCTTGGTTACTTTTAGTTGAAGTAATAAACAATGTATTAATGTTTAAATAGAGTATTCCATTATTACATCACATTATTGGGGTTCTTCCATCGGCAATCGCTAGCTAGGTTCCCTTCATTCCCACACCTAAAGCATTTCCCCATCCCCCTTAAGCAATTTTTAGGGTTCTTATTTCTACACTTTTGACAAGTGTGGTGTTGAAATTTATTAGAAACATTAGATTTATCCATATAACTACCATAATTAAAACTCCAATTTCCACTTCTTATACTCATGATACCCTTGTGAATTATAGATCTCCATCTCAACATTGAGGTAATATTAGACAATTTCCTCATAGTTATCAAAGTCTCAGATCTGTAGGGATTTTTATAGACTGGGTTTTAGCCCACCAAATAAGTGGTCAAATTTTCATTTGAGGGTAAAGACAAATCTAGAGGTGTATCATGCAAGTCTTGTGAAGTTTTACTCATACTCTCTGATAGATTAGTCATCTTTTTTCTTGAGGGAAAATAAATCCCTTTCCATTTTAAGTCAGAGAGTGTGAGGAAAATATTTATTGAAAAACATTTTTCCAGAATTTCTTTCACCCCATCACTTCAATATCTTCCTCAGGATTTGTATTCTTGATCAATTTACACCATTGATCATATTATCCCTTCATAAAATAAACAGCCAGTAGAACCGTCTCTTTCTCAAAACATTGAAGTATGGATAATATCTTCTCAATGGAGTCGATCCATTGTTTACTAATTAATGGGTCAAATTTTCCATTGAAATTTGGAGGCCTTTGTCGCATAAAGGTCTCAATTTAAGCATGTTATTTCTTATGGGAATTTTGGTGTTCCTCCTAATCTAGTTTTCTATTCATTACCTGAGTCAGCTGAGAGAGTATCATTATAAATTTCATGATTTCTGATCCTATTGGGTTGAGCATCTTGTTGAGGAGGTCATCAGAATTCCCTTCACATTGGTTGTTTACTTGATTCCTCATATTTCTAGAAATTGGATAGAATAAAGGAAAAATTAGGAATAAGTATTTTTATACTATTAAACACATAAATGGGAATCCAATCAAATTAATGTGATAACTTATAAATTACATTTATTTCCTTAACTTATGAATTTATAGGCTTTAATCTATGTTATACATGATCTATTTCCTAACATATGTTCTTATGGGTATTTTTTGTTCCCTTAATAATGGTTCATAATGATCTTATGAATTTACCAAATAATATCCATCGGTGGTGTCAAACTGGGTGCACATCATGGCCTGTTGTGGTGCGCTAGTTCCCGTTCAAGTCTATCTCAATGCAGTGTTTTCAGGTTTTACCCCTATATACATTTTTTTCTAGAGCCATGTCCATTTTTAGTATCCATATAGGGATGTATTTTATTGATAAAAAATTTACTCTATACTTTACCAAAATTTAGATATGTTTTCTTATACTTTTTTTATCCCTATATCTTTCTCTAGAGTTTTTCTAATCCTAATCCCAAAAATAACTAAACTTTTCCTTTGACACCAAATATGAAAACCCTACTCTTTATTACATATTAATTCATGATTTATTACATAATATTACACATAATATTACCTAGAATATTGATAAGTCTAGTGTATTTGGGAATTATGTACATTACATATCAACTTAAAATAGTAAATACATCATCTTTATTGAAAACTTACTTAACATGCTCGTAATTAAAACTACATGGGATAACCTGGGGGAATATATAAGAAAGGGGTGATATATGAAGCCCAATAAGGTAATAAACATGAAATAACATGAATAAAGTAATATATATTAGATAATAATCATATCAAATGGGCATAAAAGGAGTGAGAATCATAAACATGAACAATGAGGCATGATATAGCATAAAAACATAAGGGCAACATGGAAAATGTGGCAACAACTTAAACTCTCCATCAAAAACATAGATCAAGTCAAACTACAAAGAAATCATGATGAAAAAGTCCCATGATGGATTAGGTTCACTCATAATCCCTTGCATGATGTATCATGAGACTAAAATATTACCCAATTCATTGAAGAATTGTATGATTCTAGGCACACCAGTTACTTTCATCTCATTCTCATGCTTAAATGAGCCACATAGATCATAAAACATGGAATAATTTATCATTAAATTTAATTCCATGATAAAGGAGTGTGGAAGAAATATATGTAATTCCAAAATAAAATAATTATAAGTTTATAAAGGTGAACACCCTTGATAGGTAATGGGTATGGTATTTACTACACAGTTGTTTTGGCATGGAAAATCACGGTGAAATTTCAGAAGCATAACGATGTCACTTAAATATTCATAAAATAATTTTATGAGAGATAAATGGGTTTATAATAATTTGGACATCAAATTTACAATAATAGGGACATGTAAAAACATATCCCAACATTAGTAATTTGAAATAGAAGGCATGATATCATAAATAAACTTGAATAAAAAGGAGAAGGAGAGGATCCCTTACCTTGAGAGTGTGACACCAAATGCTTGGGAGGGGCTTCTTTAGAACTCGTGGGAACCTTGGGAGAAATATAAAGAGGGTATGGAAGATTAAATACATTCTCCAAGTACTTTGAGTAAAGATAAATGGGATCTTGGTTGGGTTTATATAAGAAAAGAGAGGAGAATTCTTTATTATTTAACGAACTTAGGTTTTGGACTCTATAAAATAAAATAACCAAAGCTGCAAACCTTCCCATGGTTTTTAAAAAATAGGGGTGTTTTTCATTATTATATAATTCCAAAGGTCCAAAATTATTAAAATAATACCATTTCTGATGTGGAAGTGAGTCATACTCTTAAATAAATGATTTTAAAATCTTAAAATATATTATAGGTTTTGAAGGATTCATAAAGGCTTTATAAAATTAATCAAATAAACATAAAATCATATTATTTTAAATTTAAAGTATATATTTGGTCGTGGATACCTATTATAGTATTTATTATATCACTTTTTGGTCATTATGATGTCAAAATACAGACAGTATATTTATACAGTATTTAATTTTTACTCGAAAATTCAACTATCTCAGAAAATTATGAAAAAAAACACTGTTGCATAATTTAGAAATTATAATTCCAAAAATAAAATTCAAATTATCAAAATAATTTTCTACATATGTGTATTTTCACTTTTGAAATAAGAATTTCCATTTATTGAGAAATGTTGGGTTTTTTAAAAATAATAGTTTTCAATCCCTTATAAAAATTGCATTTGACTTCATAAAAATTTGATGATTATTTATATTTAATAAAAATTATTTAATAATAATATTTCAATAAAATATTATTTATTTCAAAAATCTATTAATTCATTAAAATAAATTCCTTAATTAAATTTTAATATTACCCAAAAATACAATTTGTGTTTTAATGTATCAAAATCAAAATCATTTATAAAGTAACAATAATAAGATGAAAATATATTCATTATTATATAAAATATAAATATTAATATAATTATGATTTTGATGCATATCCCTTTAATACACCAGAAAATTCCCTAAGGGTAAGGTGCACGATGTTGAGATTTTCATGGGGTGGTTCGACATACATGGTTTGGGCCATGATCTTGATGAGCTTGAACTTCTTCCATAAATGGTTTCTCTCATACTTAAGATTTTGGATCTCATATTGGTCTTGGTCAAGGTAAAATACTAGAGTTTCTATGTCCCTCAGAAGCTATGATAAATGGGCTTAATGGGGGTATGATCCTACTGGTTGAGGCTATCACTTCCCCTATTTGTGTCAATTGGATTTATCAAACCCCTATATTTATACTAATCATAAGATCATTGTTCAATGACTATATTATCAATGGTAATGATACTTAATGGTCTATTAAATACAATAGTATATAATAAAACCAAATAATTTAATGTGTTTTCTATATCCATAATATATAACAATGCATTTAATTAAACCACAAAAGGGGTTTTATTTATAAAAGTTCGGGTTGTTATATAAAGTCCCTTACGTAAAACCTTAAAAATATTCCTTTTAAAAAAAATTATAAAGAAAGTGAAATATGATCAAAAAATAACCCTTATCATCCATGTAATAATAAATGATAATTTTATTGAAACATTTATAATATAATAGACATGGAAGAGAAAGATTTGGGAAATAAATCTTTAAAACATTTAACACAAGGTTTTAAGTTAAAGTGTTGCTTACCTCAAGTCTGACTCATCGCGTAAATTATTTATCTTCCTAAATAATAAACTTGTGTTAATTATTTACTTTATTGAGAAACGTTTTAAAGTTTATTATTTCTTTTATTTTATATCTTACCATGTTATATACAATTAGTTAATCTTTTAAGTTCACTTTAGAAGTTTTGATGGTTTTTATATTATATATCAAAAATGACATTGGTAGGTTGACTATAGTCAAAAAGTTCATTATTCCATAATATCAAAAAAAATAATCATAACATATTTATTATATTTATACATCAATTATACTTTTAAAACCAATCATGAAATATGGTTATAAGAAATGAACTGTGTTACAATCATAGAGGCGATAGATTCCATTTTTTAAAGGTCATTATAGAAATAAGGTAAGAAATATTATATCTTTAAAGAATTATAATTATATATTAAATACAATATAATTTCTTTAAATGTACTTATATTTATCATCCTTGTTATTTAGTGATGAAAAAATAATCACATTGCTTCACATAGGTGGTAGTCTACTTGTATGCACCAATAACGTTATCATTTTTAAGTGAGTGGAAAGGTAAAAAAGAAAATGATATATTATCTTTTCATAATGATAAATATGTCATGTATAACAACCCCATTATTTATTACACTTTAATACATGATTAATTACAAAGGATTTAACTTAATAAAACCAAGAATATCAAGAAGTATAGTGTTTTGGGTAATTAGGTGCATTACATAATAACTTAAAACAAGGAATACATCATCTTTATTGAAAACTTTTTTAACATTTTCATAATATTATTTTTTACTTAAAATTGCATGGTATAACCTGTGGATATACATAAGAAAGGGGTAAGCTATAAATCCCAGTAATGGAATAATCATGGAATAACATGAATAGAATAATACATGTTATACAATATCCATATCAATGGGGAGTAAAAGGATTGATAATTATAAACATGAACAATGATGCATGATATAGCATGATAAAATAAATGTAACATGGGAAATGTGGCAAAAACTTAAAACATTGCATCCTAAACATAGGTCAAGGACTAACTACCAAGACATAATGATTTAAAAATTCCCATAAAGGAATTAGTTTTACTCCCTATCCCAAAATTAAAGCTTATGATACTAAACATTACCTAATTCATTGGATTGCTATATAATTTCAAGCGCACCTGTCACATTCATTTCATTCTCATGCTTAAGTGTTCCACGTAGTTCATAAAGCATGGATTCATTCATCATTATATTTTATTCCATGATCAAGGAGTGTGGAATACAAACATGTAATTCCGATGTCTAAGAAGTATAATTGTATAAAGGTGAACATCCTTGATAGGAAATGGTTATGATATTCACTATAAAATTGTTTTGGCATGGAAAATCATGGAAAAATTTTGACATCATAAGAGCATCACATAAAAATCCATAAAATGGGTTGATGATATAGAAATGGGTATCTCATCATTTGAAAATAAAATGGGTAGTAATAGTGGAATTTAAATACATATACTAACATTATTAATTAGAAATAGAAGGCATAATATAATAAAGAAACTTGAATAAAGAAGAGAAGGTGGGGATCCCTTACTTGAGTGTGTGACTATAAATACTTGGGAGGGGCTTCTTGAGAGCTTTGGGAACCTTTTGAGGACTCTAAAGAGGGTTGGGAAGAGTGAGGAAGTGCTCCAAGAATTTTGAGTGAAGAGAAATGAAATATTGGGTGGGATTATATAGGAAATGAGTGGGGAATTCTTTAATATTTCTAAAACTTTGGTTTTGGAATCTATATAATAAAATAACCAAAACCACAAACCTTCCCATGGTTTTTAACCATGGTTTCTTCTAAATTGAATTTATTTTAATTATTTTATAAGTACAAGGGATAAACTTAATAAAATAATATCCTTGATTATGTGGAAGTGATCCATACTCTTAAAGAACATATTTTAAAACTCTAAAATATATTAATGGTTTTAGAGGATTCATAATAGATTTATAAAATTAATAAAACAAACATAAAATTACATTATTTTAAAGGTAAAACATATATTTATCCTTTTATTCCTTTTATATTATTTATTACATCACTTTTAGGTCATTATGATGTCATAATACACTCTGTATATTTTATGGTATTTAATTTTTACCCGAACATTCGACTGTCTCCAAAAATTATGAAAAATTTAACATTGGATAATTTTGACATTCTTATTTCAAAAATAATATTAATTTTATCAAAATAATTTTATAAATAATTGTATTTTTACTTTTAAAATAAGAATCTACATTTATTGAGAAATGTTGGGTTTTTGACAATAAGAGTTTTCAAACCTTTATAAAAAGTACATTTGACTTCATAAAAATTATATAATAATTTATATTTAATAAATATTATTTAATAATAATATTTTATTAAAATATTATTTATTTCAAAAATCCATTAATTCATCAAAATATATGTCTTAATTAAAATTGAATACTAATTAAAAAATATAATTCGTGTTTTATTTTATCATAATAAAAATTATTTATAAAGTAAAAATAATAGGATGAAAATATATTCATTGTTCTATAAAACATAATGTACATACTCATATTTCTAGGGTCTTGATACATATCCCTTTAATAAACCAGTAAATTCCCTAAGGTTAAGGTGCACGACTATGAGACTTTCATGGGGTGGTTCGGTAAACATAGTGTGGGTTGTGATCTCGATGAGCTTTAAATTCTCCAATAAATGGTTTAGATCATGATTAAGTTATTGGATCTTGGCTTGAGACTGGTCAAGGGAAATTCCTAGAGATTCTATATCCCTCAAAAGCTCTGATAAATGGGCTTCATAATCCTATTGATTGAGGTCATCACTTCATTTGTCTATGTCAATTGGATTTGTTGAAACCCTATATTTATACTAATCATGTTATCACTATTTAAAATATATATTATCTATGTTAATGATGCTTAATGATCATTTAAATAGGATATAATAAAACCAAATGAGTGCATGTGTCTTCTATAACCATAATACATAATAAGATATTTTAATTTAAACAAAAGGGGAATTTTATTTATAATAGTTTGGGTCATTAAATCATGAATATAAGATATAAAAATTAATTCCATAATTATAGACAATTGTGAGATGTGATGATGAAAAATGAATTATATCAGTTTGTGAGGTGGTAGTTTGTTGTATACATGAATGATGGTTTCATTCCCCATTTGATAAAAATGGAGAATGAATGTGGGTTTTGAAATTAACATAATTACATATAATTATATGGGAGTTAATTTTTATTATTATATCAGTATGTTTTAAGAATATTTTAAGGAGTTTAAATAAGAAATAAAACAAAAATACTTGGTTAAGAATGATACCTCTTCTTCGGACCACCTATTTAGGATTATACCTCAAGCCTTCCTATATTGACTTTATGATCAAACCAATACCTATATGATATGGGGATATAATTAAGGAAGTTATTTGGGTATGTATTGGTTGAACCAAAATGATTTTAAGTTGTAAAGAGGAGTAGAGAGGGGGTGGTCTTTTATAAGTGGGGGAGAGGAAACACTTGGAATTTTTGAAAAGAAAAAGTTATACCCGTATTTTACACATTTTACAAGGATCGAAAAAGAAAAATTATAGGTGATTAGATGATATGAGGTTTAAATATTTTCATAAAATATAATTTAGACTAATTTTTAGTTCATTTTAACCCTTATCTTTTTAGTTTGACCGGCAGTAAACCTGTTTTCACCTTAACTGAGATAAAAGATTTTTTCTGTTTTCACTATTCATTATGAACAAAAAATAAATTGACATTATTATATAATATAAATTATAAAAATTATAAATATTTAATCCATTATACCAAATTCAATTCATGTAAGTGTATTTATTTAATTTAAAATTAAACTCACAGATGCAGGGAAAAAGTGGTTTTTCAAGAAACGTATTTTTCAAGCATAAGATGATTTTATATTAAATCTATCACTGGTAATCATTATTATATTAATTTAAAACAATATTTAAATATATATAATCTATAAATTTCATTTAAATTACTCCTCAATAGTTGTTTTTTTAATTAATTAAAATGGAAAACTATTTTTCACTTTAAACGGCTTTCAGAAAAATGCATTTTTAAACCCAAAAGTAAACTTATACTAAAATCTGGCATAATGTTGATTAAAATGTAATTAATTGTATTAAATATAAATAAATAATACTTATGTTAATTTAAATAAAATTCAAATCATATTGGTACTTTTAAATTACTTAATTTATTGAAAAGAAATGATAGTTTTATAAAAATCGATATTTTTCACTATTAACTAAGAAATCAATATTTTCTAAAAAATACCAAAATTTCAACCTATGTTAATTTTTATACTATGATTTAAAAAATTAAATTCATTTTTTAAAATTAAAATTCTATAATTTAGAAATTAAACTTTTAAATAAAAACTTTTAAATAAAAACTTTTAAGAAAATATTTAAATTAAAACTATTTCCTTTTTGATTTAAAAATTACTTAATATTTTTATAATGAATATAAATATATAATTAATAAATATAAATAAATTTGAAAATGATTTATTCTATCGTTACCTGGGTTTTTTTATTCAAAACTCTTTGGTTTACAGTTTTATGGTAGTTAACTTTCTCATGATCATTCACTTTCTTGTGGTCAATGATCTCTGTCACTCTCCATCATTATTTTGACATTAGTTTTTTCCTCCATGTTCATATTTTTACTTCCAACTAATATTATACTATTTTTAAACCTAGTTATGTGTTATTCCATTTGAACTTCATATTTTCATTTCCCTCTTTTCAAGAGGAAGTTTTAATACCCCTTTTTACAATGTGGGTTTTCAAAAAAGGTATTTTCAAATGTAAAGCCCTTGATTACTGATCTCAAGTTAAAATTATAAGGACATTATTTATTAAAGTGGGAATATTATAATATCTTAGGATTTTAAAAAAAATACTATGATCAATAGCATATACGACATGCAACATTTTTCTTAAACGAACCATAAAATATTTAAATATGACTGTTATAACCTAGCCATTAAATTGGCGGGTATGAATAGGAATAACCAAATTATGAAATATATATAAAGTTACTACTTAATATAAATTTATTTATTAATACTTATAAAATAAGATCTCACTTTTTAGTAAAGTCATTTTATTCTTCAAAAATACATTTTTTTTCAAAAAATGGTTTTTATTTCCTTTTGTGTGTGAATATTATAATAAATTTTTTTCACTTTTAGAAATTTTATTTGATAAAAATTATATAATTTTTTAAATTATCATGTCAAATTTATCTTAGGCTTAAATTTTGGGTTTTTTCTGAAAAGATTGTTTTTTTAGTGAATAGTGAAAAATACCAATTTTTGTAAAACTAACGTTTATTTTCATTAAAAAATAACATTATTATTTCAATTTTATATTAAATTTATATAAGACTAATTTAGTTATAAATAATATAATAAATTACATAGTAATAAACTTTATACTTTATTTTTGGTATAAGTTCATTTTTGGGCTTAAAAACAGATTTTTCTAAAAAAGTTGTTCTTTATTGGGTTATCTACATTTATATTAAAAGTAATTTATATCACCTGTATTAATTTAATATGAAGAAATGGAATTAATTTTTGGATTCAGTAATTCAAATTTATCATAGGATTAATTTTTTGATATTTTTTGAAGAAGTTGAATTTTTGGTGAATACTAAAAAACACTATTTTTATGAAATACAGTATCTTTTATGATATCACCAAGACATAAATATGCTATAAAAATTTATTATACTTATGTAATTAATCATGTATGATTATATAAAAAATATAATATAAATAATTCAAAACATGTAAATTGTAATTTATTTCATGATAAATATAAAAAACATTTTTAGTGCCAACGCAGTGCTTGCATAGCATTGAAAAGGTCAAATTTGGTGTTCTAAGGATAATATCTGAGAAGAGGGAATTATATGATAGACTTGGTAAATAAATATAAATTATTATTGATTTTTTATGGATAAATTCTATTTTTGGAGTTATATAAAAATTGGCTTATTCAAATACTTGTGTAATGCTTGTGCAAGGCTATAAAAATCAAAATAACATGTTAAATAAGTTTTCATGAAATAAATTTGAGTAAATATACATATTTAATGAATATAAATTTTTATATATAACTTAAATTTTTTATTATGGTAATTTATTTTTACTTTTTAATGATGAATAATTCCATTAAATGCTTACATAGTGTCGACTCAATGCTTGTGAAAGTAGCATAAAAATCAAGTAAATGATTTTAAAAACTCTAGAAGTATGTTTTTTGGTGATTTATAGTGTTCCATGAATTTTAAAGATAAATATAATATATTGGAGATGTTTTAAAGTTTTATATTCTAATTCTTTTATTTTCATAATGTTTTCCTCCAAAATTATTTTTTTGGTATTTTCAGAATAACCCACTTTTAAAGGGTTGAGTGGAACCCACATGATTCAAAATTCATATTAAAAAATCAAAATTAAAATCCAAACACCCGCTAAATATTTGATGCATTGAGCATAGGGAAACTATTGACATCAATTCCTCGGTCCATTTTTCTAACCTCCCATCATCACTGTTTCTCAAACCCTTCGTCGTCCGCCTGTTCATGTTGACTATCACACAACACTGCCATTACTGTGATGACTACCCACTAGAACAAGACCATCATCTATGTTGTGACCAACGCTAATCACTATTTTAAAGAAAGAACCACCAATTCCTTATAACGTAACAACTTTAGCCTTCAGGAACAAAACCATCAAAAACAAAATGCTATGGTCGTCGATCTGAAACACCAACGCCGAGTCGTTGAAATAAAAAATTGAAACCAAATTTTGTCATTGCCATCGAGGATGAAATACAAAAACTCATTGAACCAAACCATCATGGAAACATGATAGTCAAATCCACCCAAATTGAAGCCACCAATATATATGAAACAACCCGAGGCTAAATTCCACTCGATACTAAATGACACTTCCACAAATATAATAATACCAGAAAATAGAGAAGACCAAAAAACACCACCAGTTAAAGAACATTGAAACCCAATAGAAGATAAGAAAACAATGTGGGATGTGAATTATGAAATACCAGTGAACTCCCAACCAACACATCCCAAAACAACCACGAATACCACTACATTAGACTAAAATGGAGTTTGGTGCAATAGATCTGGATGCAAGATTATAGGTTGATCCGAACAAGGCCTTAAGAGTGAGAAGTGATTGCATAGGAAACTGAGGAACTCGAAAATAATGATGAAACCCACATACCAAAAAATATGACACTGAACAAAACTAAAATCACCTCTTAAACCATAGTGAAGAACACCGATCAGGACCAAAAGTGGTGTCAGGTACAGTGGATCTATTAGGCAAGGCAATCATAGTTAGCGATTGATAACCCAAAATTAGGAGGAATAAACCCAAGAGGGGAAGGGGAAACAAGAGGAAAACGCAGAAAGAGATGAGAAAAGTTATGAGAAAAGAAGTGGGGCATCTAGAGAACCAGGGGCACTCGCCATTAAAGAAATGCACTGGAAACCCTAGGAGAGGGTGCTACTAAGATCAAGAGAACCACTGAGGGAGTGGGGCACCATAATGTTTTCAAAGTCAAATTATATGAATACTTCCAAAAATGATATTAATGATATTTTATAATAAACAGTATTTTATTAAATGATTTAAAATTAATAAAAATAATATATTCATATGAGTGGATGACATATGGATTAAAATATCAACAATAGTTCATTTATGGGTCAATTTAATTTTATATTAACTTTCTTGACCACTAAGGAGTAACAAACATTGATATCATAGTAATTTTCAAAAGGGTTAACAGAGGTTAAAACAAATAGATAAGGGTAAAAATATAATATAAAATTAGAAGAAGAAAAATTGCATGAGATTATTCTGAAAATTCATCATCCTGACTATGAATTATATCATTTTGGAGCCATTTTACCATGAAAATTATTTTATATTAATTTAATACTTTAAGAAATTTCAAGAATTCCCCTCTACTCACTTATAAAATGGAACCACTCTCCTCTCATATCCACACTTCAAGAGCCTGATTTTCTAGCCAAGATCTACCAAAATCCCTTAATAACATCCCACCCCACATTCTAAAGGTCTTAGATTGGGAAGAATAAAAACCTTAGAGGGCTTAATTTGTAAATCAAAAGAGGTTTCTAAAGAATGTGAGTTAAAGGACATACAAGGCAAGTCTTGACTCATGGTAAGGTATTTCATATTGATTTCACTTCATTGTGGAATGTTTTAATGTTATGAACCTAATTTATTTTTTATGGAGTATATATTTTATTTTTACATGTTATATCATGAATCCTTCATACTTCATGGTATTTTAAGATACAATTCAGATTATTTCATCCAAGTGAATTCAACTTGAAAGTTACCAAGTGGTAAGGGATTTCTTATCTCAATTTATTTTCATTGGGTTATATCAATTATTTATTGATTATATTAATTCAATTTATGTGTGAAATTTCATTTTTTTATTTATTTCCACTTTTTTTTGGATTTATATTTTTTACACATAATCCCTCCATTGATTAATTCTCAATTCAATGATATGATCTTTGTAAGGGTTATTCATCTCCAATTCACTTTCTTTGGGACATATGTTTATGTTATGCACAAATATTCTTTTATAAAGTGTATATACTACCCCTTTGACAAGTTATATCGTGAATCTACTTATATTCATGATATTTAAAGTTTTATTTGAATTTATTCCTCCATGGATCTTACAATTCAAAAGTTACCAAATCAATAAGGGGTTTATGTTTCAATCCCAATTTATTTAGGATTGTATATTATTGAATTTCAATTGAGAAATTATAAAATATTTATTTGATAGAATCATTTAATTTTTACTATCCTATGCTTATTTCTATAATTTTGAAGTTTTAGTACTATTTTCCACTCTTTGGTACTCTAAATGGTTCAGTAAATTTTTATAAGAAAAGCTGATATTATTTCTCCTCTTTCAGTTGGAAAACCTTTTTATTCCATATCCATGTTTCCTAAAATGTTTTCAAAAATGTTTTTGAATATTCATAAATGATTCTTTAAATTCATTTTTACCTATTTTTTACTTTTTACATAAATATTTAAAAAGAATCTTCCTATCATTTTTTGAAAAAAGTACTTTTTACTAAAGGTGTGAACATAATATTATTTTAATGATTAAGTCATAAAAATAATTTCTCCCTTTCATGACCACTCAATGATTTTAAGATTTCATTATAATTTTCTATGGTTATTTTTAAATAAAATTATTTCCTTGATATTTTTTTAATTTTTAGTTTTTAAAATTTATTTTCAAAGTGGAAAGGGTGTTTTCCTCAAGAATGTTTTCAATGATATTTTTATGGTATTTCTATTCATAAATTACAACAACCCTTTATTTTAATTATGATCCATTGGGGATATTTTGTAATGGTACCATTATTTTTCTTTCTCTGGATATATTATGATTATTTAAAAGAGATTTTCATGAAAACCATTTTTTCCACTGCTAAATCAATTTATAAAGGAGCACAATATGTTGTTAAAATATTGATGATGAAAATGTAAGATTCCATGTGTTATATTTATGTATGGTACTTGGAAAATATTCATAATTATGGGAAAGACCGATATAGATTATATAATGGGTGATCTCAATACATATTATACGACAGGTTATCCTAATATAGCTTATACAACAGGTGAGCCCAATACAAATTATATGAGGGGTGAACCCAATATATCTCTCTAATGAATTAGGTAATGTTCCTTATATTTAAAGGAAATAATAAGGGAGTTAACCTGGAAGTTTTCTCTTATAGATTTAACTATGATCTGGATATGTCTGAAATAAGTTATGAAGATAATGTTCTAAGATAGAAACATGTTTTCTTTATACTTGATATGATATTTTAACATTTTCTTTGGTCAAGATTAGCATTACATAGTGAATTATTATTAATTACTATGAATTTTTCCTTAGTAAAACATTTATTCCATGTTTTATTATTGATGATCTAAGTATTTATGGGTTTGAATTCTCTTATGTTATGCACATACAATTTGATTATGTCACTATACCCTTATGTTCATATTATGCTCACTAATGATATTTAATTATTAATTCTTATATTTACCCTTACTGGTCATTTGATCTCACCCTTGTTATGTTTTAATTTTCCCTAGGTTATGAAGAAAGATGTTAAATTAATTATGTCAATAAATCTTTCATGTGTGAAGAATTTTATGGGAGATGTTGAAGACTTAATATGGAATATAAAAAATATGGGTAAAGTGAAAAAATGATCACTTAAAGATGTGGGTATTTTTATATAAGAGTTTGTACTAATTATCTAAAACTTTAAACCCAAAAGTTATTGGGGTATAAGTGATCCAATATTTTAGTTTGATGTTATATATTTTGAAGGGTTAAAATTGGGTCACCTTTATCGATATCAAATCCAAAAATGTAAATATTATGTTTTAGCACTAGATTCAGGAGTGCGGGTCTTGAGTTGTTATATATATATATATATAACAAAAGAATTAACAACATTTAAAATACTATTATTTTATCTGAAATTACCAGTATTAAACCAATCCCAAAATATAATTGAAAACCCCATCCAGACCTCCCTTATATAAAGGAGTGGGGCTTCACATCCCATAAAGATTTTCAATATGGGATTCTTGTTCCACATTTTCTAGCATTTGAATACTTATATTTTATTAATAAAAATACATAATTAATTATAAATGATTAATAATATAATAATTAATTAACATTAAAATTAATATAATAATAATTACTAATACTTAATCAATTGATTATGACAATTAATTACTAATAATATAATTATTGTAATTGATTATATTGAAACAAGATGGGTTCAATCCCCTTTATTAAGTAAAAAACCTCTTTTTAACTGGGTAGAGAGGGAACTCTTACATGTCCCATAAGCCCAAACATTACATGGCCTGAAATCCTAGTGGCACAAAGGCCTTAAAACATGGATGACTTTTTAACCTTAAAATTTGATGGCTCAAAGGACCTATGGCTTGAAATCCCTTTTTCCTAGACCAAAGACCCATTTTTGGACCAAATGCCCCTTTAGTGAATAGAACTACTAAAGTACTCATTGTTGTTGCAGTACCTACTACAATACTCATCATCACTACAATTCCTTCTATAGTACCCACTACTACTACAATGTCATCACTACTACGATCTTAATAATAGTATAATTAATAATATACTAATATTGATAATTAATAATATAATTAATATTGATAATTAATAATTAATAATATAATTAATATTTAATATTTAATACTATAATAATATAATTAATATTTAATAACATGATTAATATTATAATATAATTATTAATTATTAAATACTAGTATAATTAATAATTAATAATATAATTAATATTTATGATTAATAATTAATAATATAATTAAAATTGATGGTTAATAATTAATAATAATATTTAGAATTAATAATTAATAATATAATTAATGGTATAATTAATAATTAATTATTATTATTATAATTAATATTTAATAGTATAACTAATATAGTTAGTAATTAATAATCTAAGTAAGTTATTAGGGATACAATATAAGAAATGAACTTGCTTGCAGGCTAGGAGGATAAGTCATAACCCTATAAGGTATAACTCATCCAACCAGCGAGTACAATTTTAATATCTTGAAGACCTAATATTTTGATGGCACAAAGGCCCCTGGATCATGGAAAAAAACCAAATGTCCTGAAGACAAATTTTCTATATTTTTTTATTTTTTATGGTTTCCTTGTTTTTTTAGCCCACTACTAGATCTCCACATGTCGTCCATGCATGACCATTATGTAATGTCCCCCGGTCAGAGACCACTAATCATTTTACTAAGAAAGGTATCCACATGACCTCAGGCATGCCTCCCTATATGTCAAAGGCTATTGATAAGCAGCAAATGTCAACAGTGTTATTGTGGGAAGACTATACCCTCATATCAGAGTAAAACATAGCAAAAAATAACCAAACAACGTCCAATAAAACCAATAAGAGTATATAGAAGAAATAATACATAACACACTATATAAAATGAAGTATGAAAGCATAAAATCTTACAAAAACATGATCATAATATCATACATTGGGTACCATCCCACCAGTTCAACCATATATACAAAATAAACAATTAAAAATAAGAGTACATGAGGCTCTACTTCCATCCTCAATTCATATCTCAATCCCAATATCTAAATCTCCAACTAAGTTATCCCACTCAATTATGAAACACTGGTCATGTTCCCTATCCACTTCACATCTCGTGCTCATCTTGAAAGAAAAAATAAGGTCTACACATGCACCAGGGTGCCCGTACTCAGTGGTCCACCCTAATGGTGTACCCATTATCTGTTATCATAAACAAGTGCATGCGTGTGTTATATGACCAACCAATTCAAATAATAACTGGCATAAAAATAAATAACAAAAACATCATCAATCCTCTAGTTATGAGGTGTCAATAGGGATTGACCAAACCTACTTCATCCAATGTTGAATGTCTCTTGACACATGGCATAACCGCGCAAAGGGTAGAAATAATTCCCTCCCTTAATAAAATAACAAATATATTAATCAATCAGGTCCAATTCATCCATCTCATAACATCTCATAGTATACTAATCACTTAAAGGTCAATTCATCCCTCCTGTATCATCTCACATATACATCTCACTGGGGGCAGTTTGTCCCTCAAGCAACATCTCATATATCATTAAGCTCATCACCATATCCCATGACATATCTTAACCATATCAGTTATAGAAGAAACTTGAGGAAAATTCATCCCAGCCATTATATATCATCACAACATTGATCAGTGTGTATTGTGTAACACCCCGAGGTTTTAATATATAGTTTTATAAATAAAATTTTATTTCTTCGATAGCCTATAGTATATTAAACCTCGATTCTAAATGAACCGTAATAAAGTATATTGTTATAAATTATCTATTGAATTAGTGGGTATGAATAGAACTAGATAAATTATGAAAAATACATAGTTTTTACTTGTATAAAATAAATTCATTAGTTATCAATTGATTATAAATGAAAATAAAAAAACATTTGTAAGTAAAGGATATGTTTTTTTGAAAGAAACAAAATTATGCGCGCAATGTGTTTTTATCTTAATTAATTTAATTGATAAATATTAGTGAATTATATTAATTAAATTTATATATTATTTATTTAATAAAATTTCTTAACATTTATCTAGTATTTTTTTCTAGGAATTATATAACAATATATATCTAGTTTTATGATTAAATATTTATTTTTCTAAAAAATGGTTTTCATCATATTTTTTCACGCTTATTTTAAAATGAATTTTTCCACTTATAGAAATTTAATTGTGAAAATTTATTTGATATTTTGAATCAGGAGGTCTAAATTTGATAAATATATCCCTTTTTATTTTTAGGCATTATTAATAGTAACCTTGGTAAAATTTATCATCTCGGTAAAGGATAAATCGAGTTAACCTAGGTTAAAACTAAGTGTTAAGGTCACCATTTATCATCTTAATTAATATTGTATGAATTTAATTCTACCATTATCACCTTAGGATTTAAATTTCATTGTTTAAGTGACAATTTTTCATGAAAATGACCTATATAATATTTAAATCAAAGGAAAAAATAAAAAATGTAACTCTCTTATTTTTAAATATCTCATACGTGTTCACATTGAGACAAAAGAAAGTTTTTAATGAATATTAATGGTTATTTTGATAATAATTAAATTTTTTCCATGATGGTAATTTATTTCTAATTTTTATTAATTATATAATTACTTTAAATGCTTATGCAATGTCGACAAAATATTTATTCAATTAATAGAAAAGTAAAATAAATGATTTTAAAAATATTAAAAGTGATATAATTTGAGTCAGTTATAGAATTTCATGAATTTTATAGATTAATATAACATATTAGTGTTTTTTTAAGGTATTATATTCAAATTACATCTTTGTCTTGGTGTCTTTAGTGTCAAATTAAATGAATAGTGTAAAAAATGACATTAGTGGTATTTTATTAAAATAATATTTTATTAAATTAATTAAAAATCATAAAAAAATCTTGAAATAGGACAAGTTTTATAAGATATGGTCTAAAATTTCATCCATTTTTCATTTATAATCCACCCTTTAAGAGTGAAAAATATGTTACTGGAGTTAAGGTTTAAATAGGTTAATTAAGGGGTTAAAGTGAAAGATAATGTTTAAAATACCACTTAAATCTATCCATATTTTATTAGTTGATGTTATTTCAACAAAATAAAACCTTATATTTAATTATCTATCTATTTTTAATCATTTATCTAGAGAATTATTTTTTTATATTTTAATATTTTAAGAAATTCAAAGAGTGTCACTTCCACCACTTATAAAAGGGTACTCCTCCTTTCTCTTATTTACACCACTTTGAGCCTTATATATCAGAAAATACCTAAAAAAATATATTATAAACACACTTATCCACATTATATATATTATTTTCTTCCAAAAATACCAACTTTATTATTGTTAATAGGATATCTAAAGGAGTTATTTCAAAGAAGAGATAATCGCCATAATTGGTCACTTTTTTTTACTTCTTCTTTTACCTCTTATAAATATATGTTATTTATAATAAAATAATAAAATAAATATAAAAAATATTTAAAAATATTTTTATTATTAAAGAACCATTATCCACTCTCTTTACCATCAAATAGGAAGTGAAAGCATTGCTCGTGCGTACGTACGACTAATCGTCTCCAAATAGAGATACTATTCATTTTTCATCACCATCTATTATGGATGGGTATTATGAATGGTTTAGTGTTTATATATAATATTTATGAAATAATTATGCTTATTTAATTTTAATATCATATCTACCTTCTTACCTTCCAATCTGTTGGAAAATGATAACGTCGCTCATGCATATATGTGGACTACCACCTCCATGAAGCGATGTGATTCGTTTTTCGTTTTTGTTTTACATGGATGGTAATAAGGATGGATTTTAAGAATATATATAATTTATATGATATAATAATTATTCTTTAAAGTTGAATTATTATTTACCTTTCTTCATTCCATCCATCAAAAAGTGAAAAAATCCTTTATGCGTACGTGCGACCTACCATCTCCATGAACAGTACAATTCAATTTTATATATCTAATTTTTATGTATAACTATAAATATATATATTAATATATATATATATATTATATTTATATCATGATTAAAATTATATAGATGATGAAACCATTATCAAAGTACAAGTATTGAAACTACCAAACAGAAATTCTTATGAAAAAATGAAATAGTTGACACCTAAAAACAACAATTTTAATCAGATATTATTAATAAATGGGTTTTAAATGTTATAAATTGGTAATATATTATATTATAAGTATTTAAATTATTATTTTATATAGGTATAATAAATTTAAATTTATTATACATGAGGATATAGCACTTTCAAAGTTAGTGTAACTTAAGGTAATGGTTTTACCTTACAATCTCGTTGTTTATCGAGACTATTTATGATTTAGATATGATGATTAAATATTATAGTATAAATCTCAATAATCTCATTAAATTTATTATAAAATTTTTATTTCTTTAGAATACATGTTTTTATATCATTTTATTCAATTTAATTACTCTAGAGACCGAAAGAATGTTTTTAAGGAAAAAATGATTATTTCTCTCTTCGGTTGAAAATACTTTCTCTTTCATTTACATATTTTCTAAAAAATATTTTTAATATTATCCTATTATTTTTTAAATTAATTTTTACCCATGATTTTTTTTTTACAAAAAAAATTCAAAAGTAATCTTCTTGTCATGTTCTGAAATGAGGTATTTTTGACTTTTTACTGAAAATGTGAAAGGAGTATATTTTAAAATTCATGACATGAATGGAATTTTCTATCATCATGACCTCTCAATGATTTAAAATATTAATTTACAAGTTTCCAAGGTTCTTTTTAAATAAAATTTTTTCTTTAATATTTGATAAATTTTTATATTTTAAATAAGTGATTTTAATGTGAAAAGGTTATTTTCCTAAAGAAATGTTCTGGGTGATCTTTTAAAGTAATTTTTCATCTAAGATTACATCATTTTATTTTATTTAATCTTTAATGGGGATGTTATCCAATAATACCATCTTTATTATCTCTCTATATATGGTTTATTATTATGATGACAAGATGTTTATGAAAACCATTTATTTTACATGGGTTATGTTATGATGAATCATTGAAATGTTTATGAAACTCCTTTTTCCATAGATTATGATATACGATGAACATTTTAGGATATTATGGAATAGATATAAATGTATTATGATTATTTTATGGGTGTTCCCACAATTATATATCCCTCCAATTCATTGTGTAAAGATAGATATCTCATGAGATAAATAGGACTATAATGGGGAGTAAAATCAGTTCAGTAAGGGACTATGTCCACTCTGATATTCTTGGGGGTAAAACTAAACTAATATGATGGAATTTAGGTTAACCCAATCCACGATTATAGTCTTGTCGGTGATCCTTGACTACTAATTAAATTATTTTTTATGCTTATGTGTATGCCACAAATATATTAATTATGGCAATGTTATGATCTCATGGTTCATGTTCTTTGATTCATTTATGATCCATGTCTTATGAGATATCAAGATTTATTCCATAACTAAATATTATGATATTTTATATATAGGGTATGGTTTTCAAATGTTAATCTCATGTTCTCATATCCTTATACTCATGTCATACATATGTGATCATTGATGACTCCCTTGTTTACTCTTAATGGTCATTTGAGATCACCCTTTATTATGTTTCCCTTCCCAAGGATATGAATAATGTTTTTAAGTATGATATATATAATAAGGGTAAAATTTGTGAAGAGTTAAGTGGGAGACGATGTAGATATTATATGAACAAGTTGTTTATATATCCATGTTTTCAATGGAACTAGACCTATATAATTTTTGGCATGGATTATTAAGTTATATAATTAATATTCATCTAATAATATGCAATAAATATGTACAAAAATTATGGGTTGTTATAGTTGGTATCAGATAAAGGTTTAGTTAACATTTAGAAACTAGGATGAGAAAAAATTAGTGAAGATCCCTAGGATAATCCTATGTATAGGACAATGTCCTAAGTTATGGTAAATAAAAGAGTGTTGTTTTCCTAGAAAAACATATCTTTCTAGATACTGAAAGTGGACATGGTTTTAACATAGATGCATCTAGGGGTGATGACTTGGAAAAGAGTTGGTCCAGTATATCTCAACCATCATTCTGGTGCATGGTGAGTGTTCTCTTACTGTGCACCTAGTTTGACACTCTCGAGGGATATACTTAGGTCAATTCACATTTTCTTTATAAAACATTATAAAGGGTTTTAATAGATGGTGATCATGTATGACCTAGGTTAAATATAAGGTATCATATATTAAAAAAATGTGTCTTGATTTAGAAATCTTATAAATGATTTTTCAGGATTTTGTGGTTTCCCACTATGGTTATTGTTGCTCACACTATGTTTTTTGGTTTTAGTCAATGGTTATAACCCAAAGGAACCATGTTAATTTGGAATGTGATAGAAAATGAAATGATTTCCCACCTGATCAACTAAATGTTATGAAAGTTGTAATGAAAAATTTTGTTACTATACTTATGAAACTTTCTCAATCTATGAATCATATTGAGCTTCAAAATGAGCAAAGGAAGGAGAAATTTTTTATTGATTCCTTCATGAGGAAACATACACCTTATTTTAGTGGGTCTACATATCCATTAATTTATGAGTAATGGATTAGTACCACTAAAAAGATATTTTATATTCTCTAGTGTTTGGAACATGAAAAAATTATTTTGGTAGTTTATCATTTGGAAGGTAAAGCAGATCAATTGTGGAATCTTATCAAGAACATGAGGCAATAGAAATAAATTAACTCTATAGAGTGGGGTAATTTTAAGAGCTTATTTTTTAATAAGTACTTTCCTCATATTCTTCATATAAAATAGAGAAGGAATTCCTTGAGGTAAAGCAGATGGATGATGAATCTCTTAGTACCTGTGACAACGAAGTGGTGAAAGGTACACTTATCATCCACTCTAAAACTAATAATATATTATTTCATTCTAAATATAACCACTCTTTTATATCTAAATAATTTTATAAGGGTGTCACAATACCATTTAAATGATTAGATAGTTAATTAGAAGTGAATACCCTTAATGGTATGATGATCGCATCACAATTCTATGATTCTTCTCTGATTTATGTTTGTGGTAATATTCTTCTTAAAAATATCATAATTCTCCCTCTAGTTGAATTCAATGTTATTTTGGGAATGGGTTATCTTTTTTTGCATAAAGTTCACATCAATTGTCAAGGAAGGGAAGCCACATTTGATATTATGAACCAACCTATAATTTTCTATCAGTGTGATGATAAGTATGAACTTCTAATGGAAATAACATCCATTATATGGGTCACGATTCATATTAAAAAGGTCTGTTTATCTCTGATGGTTGGGTAGAAACATAACATCTAAGATATGTATATTTTTCAGGAGTTTGTTGATGTATTTTTGGAAGAGTTTCCTATTCTTCCGCTGAATGAGACTCTGTATTGATTATCTAAAACATAACATGATCATAATCATGAATAAATATTATTTTCCCCATATTAATGATTTTTTTATCAACTATATGGAGCTCAATACTTTTACAAGATTTATCTTTATTTTGGATATCATCAATATAGGGTCAATAAGGAGGATATACCCAAGAAAATATTTTGTACAAGGTATGGACACTATGAATATAAATTTATGTCATTTGGTATTACTAATTTCCCCATTATCTTCATAGATTTAATTAATATAATCTTTAGAGGTTACTTTTATTAGTTTGTGGTATTATTTATAAATGATATTTATATATATTAAAAGATTAAGGAGGAGCATTAATATAACTTGATAATTGTACTTAAGTCCTTAAGGAAGGATAATTTGTATTAAAATTTTACCAAGTGTGAATTTTGGATACAAAAAGTTTCATTTTTGGGTTGTATAATATCAAGAGAGGGTATATCTATAGATTCATAAAATAAAGAAGTTATTGAAAGTTGGCCCAAACCAACCACGGTGACTGAGATCCAAAGTCTTCTTAGTTTAGTTGGATATCATCGACGCTTTATAGATAATTTCTCATGACTATCTAATCCACTCACTAAGTTAACTCGGAAGGGATCTAATTTCCATTGAACAGATGAATGTGAAGAAAATATGAAGGAAGTAAAGGGAAGGTTATTCAGTGCACCTATTCTTACATTACTCTGTAGTGGAGAAGGATTTATGATCTATAGTGATGCACTAAAGAAGGGATTGGGATGTGTCCTCATGTAGAATGATATGGTTATAGCTAATGCCTCATGAAAATTGAAGGTTCATGATAAAATTTACCCAAATCGTGATTTGGAGTTAGAAATAGTAATTTTCACATTAAAGATATAGATCCATTATCTTTATCTTTGCGTAGAAATTTGAAATATATATACTAATAATAAATTTTTTAAATATATATTCACTCATAAAGAGTTGAATATGCTCTAGAGAAGATGGTTGGAGTTGATTAGAGATTATGACTGCTTAATACATCACCACCCTGAAAAATAAAATAATGTAGAAATACTTTGATTTAAAAGGATCATGTTATCTTATTTGTGATGAGTATCACAAAAGATCCAATATTTATAGATTTTCAAAGGACGGATTTGTAAATATTAAAGTAATGGGATAAATATTATCTTTCTCAAATGGTTTTCAACCATCTATACATGTGAGGTTAAAGAGGCATAAAAGGAAGATGTGTAATTGCAGAATAAGGTTAGAAATGTTCCTAATTTAAACCTTGATTATGATAGAATGATAAGGTTTAGTAACCGTGTATGTGTTCCATCCATACCATATTTGAAGATTTATATGTTGGATTAAGCTCATAGTTCATCATTCTCTATTTATCTTGGAATTATAAAGATATATAGTGACAAGAAAGAGTATTTCTATTGGGATGGTATGAAGAGAGATATTATAGAGTATGTATCTCAATGATTGGTATGTCAACAAGTTAAGGTTGAGAGATAGAATTCTAAGGGTATGTTATAACCCTTACCCATACCAGAATGGAAATGGGAGAACATTTCCAGGGATTTTTTTGTTGGACTGCCCAAAACATCTAAGGGCCATAATTCCATTTGGGTTATATTCAATCATCTTATAAATACATAACACTTAATTTATATCAAATAATATTTATATATTGATTATGTTTGTAATGCCCTGACCCCAGTTACCCAGATTCGGTGCATTATTGCGTAACATTGGCATGATCAAAAAAAGATCAAGTCTCTAAAGACCGATTAGTTTAGTAGACTTGGAAACACTAGATACATTCATAAGTCTTACATTACATCATAAAGTAAAACAAAACTACAACAACATATTGTCTTCATATCCCCTCATACTATCCCTGTAGGTCATTCATAATATACTTCTTCACATCCTGGAAAAATTAAAACATTGGAAGGGGTGAGCTCAGATGCTTAGTAAGGATAACAATATAGTGGAAGCTTTCATAAATAAACATTAACATTTAAGGCAATGTATAACTAAAACAAAAGCCTTTTAAACTTGAACTTCAGCATAATATGTAAAAAATAAAATGCAATAATTCCATTTACTTATTCACATGGATATTCTACTAGTCGAATAATCACATTCAATATCAATAACCACTTTCATAATGATGTAATGCATAATGCCAGACTATCATAACCACGTAGCTAAGGCCTCGTGCCAAAACTACAAATAAGATTTTGTCAAGGCCTCATGCCAAGACACTAGTTTGTATCATGATACCTACCGATGCATCGAGGAGCTATAGTGGGCTCCACCCATCACTTATTAAGTCCAATGAATTCCTCATATGAACAGGTTTAAATATATCATAAAACATAACATAATCGTATCACATAAAACATGCATAAAGGAAACATAACATTTCCACATTTCAATCACAAGATATCAATACAACACATTGATATAATAAAAAAATTATCAAAACCATTTTCAATACCAAAATAAAAGAAAATTAAAACTTGGTATTTATTTTTCATTTAAAAAAAAGTTTGTAGAGGAAGCCGAAACTCAAATAATGGTCACGGCGGCGGAGAAGTCGTTGTCGCCGCATACGTACGACAAGAAAAACATTCCTTTTTGTCATTTAGTAAAACGCTTCATATAAAATGATTCCTTTTGAATAAACATAAAAGTAAAAGGGGTTTATAAACCATATAAAATAAATTTGTTTATAAAAGAAAATATGCCTCAATGAATGGAGATTGAGACGAAGTCCCTTACCTCATGTCCAACTTGACTCGATCGTTCTTTAAACTCCTAAATAATACACTAGAGTTAATTTATACTTGCTTAAGAACCTTTTTCAAGTTCATTATTCCTTTTATATCACTTATTACCATGTTATTAACATTATGTAATTATTTAAGTTAATAACGGTCGTTTTGTCGATCTTTGGTACTTGAGTCAAAAATAAACTTCTTATAATTACAAGTTGTTCATGTGGTAAAATATCCATTATATCCAGAATTATATTCATGATTTAGATATCATATATATCATATATATCCAGAATATACATTCATTTATAATATTATATAACATTTAGAGGTAAGAAATAAAATGCACCGTTCATGGAGACGGTAAGCCGTACGTACGCATGAACGCTACTTTCATTTTTATTTCATATTTAATGGAATGAAATCATAATGATATAAAGGTATATTATAATTCCAGTATAATATCATATATAATATAATTTACTCCATCCTTTATACATCCCACATATGGCATTAACGATTCAAATCACTTTGAGGGGGCGGTAGTCCGCACTTCCTAAAATGAAATTATCGCGTTTACCCATAATGGAAATCATAAAGGTATGCCATAAATGAAAAATAAAGAAGCATAAGGAAAACATAAACATAATATATATCATATATAGAAATATTTTCATCATAATGGCCACCATGAGAGGTGTTAAAAGAAGATTGAATAATCATCGTTTCGTGAGGCAGTATTTCGCCACCCACAGAAACAGTATGTTCTTTAACCATTAGACGGAGGTGTGTGTAAGTGTAAATAAAATAATTATCATAAAAACATCCTAGTATATTTTATATACTGGTGTTGTTACAAAATAAAGTAATAAAAATATTTTAGGGGGTTGGAAAAGAAAAATAAAACAAAAGAACACAAGAGAAGACATTACTTTAAAATCGGGTAACTCTTTTTTATTTGAGCCAAAGGCTTCCTTGGGAAGACTTATGCCCAAAGAGTTGCTTCTAGGAGTAATAAAGGGAAGTTGGGAGAGTATTTGGGTAGAGTTTGGCCGAGCCAAATGGCTTTAAGGTGTGAATAAGGTGGTAGAGGTGGGGGCCTTTTATAAGAGGAGAGGAGGGGCACTCTTGGAAGGTCATGAAATGTTACATTATTATGAAGTGCTTTTCGGATTTCAAAGGTCCCACAATGATATATTTCAAGTATAAGGTGATAAGAGTTAGAAATATACCCATAAAATAGGTTTTAGACAAGTGTAAGTCTTAGATTTTACATTATCTTTTCATTTTATTTAAATCGTTAATTAATGAGGTAATCGCTGCATCATCATGGTGTCATAAAAAAATTTAATTTATTTAATGT
This sequence comes from Viscum album, assembly GCA_963277665.1. NCBI lineage: Eukaryota > Viridiplantae > Streptophyta > Magnoliopsida > Santalales > Viscaceae > Viscum > Viscum album. The sequence goes on from OY728125.1 coordinate 1,061,670,117, forward strand.
CTAAAAATTATAAAAAAATTATCATGATGTAGGAAATATTTTTATCTTTCCAATTAATATTTATAGTCAAAAATTTAACTTATATAACTCCATGTAATAATTGTTTTAGTAAAATAACACATGTTTGTGACAATTTTATTTTTACTTTAAATAAAAAGTTATTAATGTCATTTTCTTACCCAAGTGGCTCCATGGGGTCCCCAAGTTGACCCATGGATTTTCTTGGTCTTCCATGACTCATCCAATAAGGTTAGGACAAGTGTAAAGGTATTTTCATATTTTTATAATATCATTTTTACCTTAAATTTCACTAATTACCTTTAATCGCGATTAATAAAACTTAAAAGTTACTATTCATCAAAAAAATATTTTAATCCCATTGAACCACATTTTACTTCCTAATGACAACCATGTATGTCGGATTTTTGAAAATCAAATCACAAAAGTGGTAATGTTTCATTTACACGAAAAATTAGTTTTTAAACTACCACTTAGTGGTTTCACTATTCATCAAAAATTGAAGTTTTTCAGAAAAATACCAAAAAATCACCCTAAGATATAATTGATATTCTGAATTCAAAAATGGTGTCTATTTTACAAAATTCTAAACATATAATTTTCATTAATTAATTTTATAATTAATTCCCGTTGTCAAAACAAATAGCATGTTTTTAAGAAATAATATATGTCAAAAGATTTACACTCGTTTATGTCCAATTTCAAAGTGAAATTATTTCTAATGACCACCATTGGATAAAATGGTAAAAATATATTCTAATTATACTTTAAAACCACTAAATATTATAATTTATCACTATAAATTATTTTGATTAAAAAAGTTGTTTTTAAGTATTTTTCACTATTCATCGAAAATTGGAAGTTCTCAGAAAAATACCAAAAATTCAACATAGGCTAATTTTGATATTCTGAATCCAAAAATGAAGTCCATTTTGAAAGATAAAATTTATAAAATTTCAAAAAGTAGGTATTATTATTCATAACGGCTAGTTTTATTGGTTGTGGTGTGTTAGAATCTTGAAGTTGCGTACAATGCAAGCTATTGAATTATTGAAAGAGAAGTGTATCATGAAATCTTGGGGTGTTACATTCTACCCTCATTCAATTAATTACGTCCTCGCAATTTGAAATTTTTCTTTGAAAATAAAAGGTTGAAAATAGAAAATAACTTTGTGGAAAACTGACATCAGAAATAGGGTTAATAAAAATATAACTTTAAAAGAAAGAAAGAGAAGTACAAAGGTCACCTGAGATAGCCCATACTAGGATTCTATGAAAATATGGATATGGAGGAGAAACAAACCATAAAGGTCTGATGGAGAGTTGTAGAAAATAGGATTAGGAGAAAGTTTGACTATAAGAAAATCACAAACTTGCGATTGGTTAAACGATCATTGATTCCCTAGTAGGAAAAGTTAAACGACAACATTTTTGTTTTAAGTTACCTTTTATAAAGTTGAGGAATTTATTTAAGAGATTTACTAAGAATGTAAGGGAATATACATACTTGTCATGTATACTTTCATTCTTTAATAAATTTTTACCACAAACCCATCTTTCACTCAAAAAGATAATAGAACTCAAAAAAATATTATATTTATCCTAATCGTACAAGGTTCCAAATATCAACACATACCATTTAGATTAGGAAAACTATTTTGTAATAACCAGGGACTTTCTGTAGGCTAGTGGTAGGTAATAAAGGCTTGTCACACTATGGTTGTGGGTTTGATTCCTGCAGCTTTGTCCAACGCGACGGGTTATCTCTCAACCTGCAGGTTTTCCTTTTCCTAAAACTATAGTATTATAATATTACAAAAAAATCTTCAGAAATGTTTTAACCTTAAAAAATACTATCCAAAGTTAAACTTAATCCATTCCAACCTTTATAGTTATCCAAAATACCTCTACCCAGACTTTCTCTAAAAGGTCTCTAAATTCCAAAATCAATTGTAACATCAGATTCCCCAAACAAAGTAAAGTTTCTCTTATTTCCACATATTAAAAATATGATTACCTTCATCATATTAAAACCTTAATGAAAACAACAAGTACTGCAGTACAATCCTTATATATATCACATTATTATTATAACCAGAATATAATCCTTGAGTCCAAAAGCACCAATACATTAATTATTCCACTTCAACTATAGTAACAGCATAAGATTGTCCTTGATCCCTTGGCCTTTTCTGAGGTAAGTTTCCCTGACACTTAGGACATTCATTTGCATAATGCCCCATTTCCCTACAATTGTAGCATTCAACATTGATAGTCTCTTTCTTTCCCTTGCAATCACGAGCCTAGTGACCTTTTTCTCCACATTTATAACAAACTCCCATTCCTTTTAGGAAAGTACCGTGGTGATTCTTCCCACAATTATCGCATAATGGAAAATCATTCTTTCCCTTTTTCCCTTTATCTGTCTCTTGTTCCACCATTCTCTTCTTCTCTTGCTTTACATTGTTGTCATAAGACTTAAAGAATTTATTTTTTGTCTTGATAGCACATGAGACAATATCTTCTCACGTTGAGAAAGATTGTGATACTAAAGATCGACGGAGAAATGGTTTTAACCCATAAAATAAATGATCAATCTTACTTCTTGGGTTACGTATATAATCCGGAGCATGCCTCCCTAACCTTGTAAAGTTAGCCTCATACTTTGCGACATTCTCATCCTCCTTCTGCCTCAAACTCAGAAATTGTCTTTCCATATCTGCTCGATGGTCATGTGGAAAGTATTTTTTTAAGAAAATTTCCTTAAACTCCCTCCATTCCATACTTGATACTTCTTCATCTTCCTTTGTGTTTTGAATCAGCGACCACCATTGATCGGCATCTCCAGTGAGGCGGTAAACTGCCATGACAACCTTCTCCCTTTCACTACTCCACAAGGCGTGGAATATTTTCTCTAAGGATTTTATCCATTTCTCAGCTACTAATGGATTTGTACCCCCATTAAATGTTGGTGGTTGTTTCCTCATGAAGCGATCTAACATTGATCCTCCATGCTGTGGATCAGGGTGCTCCATACGAGTAAGGTTACTATTCATAACCTAAGTGAGTTGTCCCAGTATGGTGATAAGTTGATCAGCACCAGTTGTATCTCCATATCCACTATAATTATCTTGAGAAGGAGGGAAATACCTACATGGAGTGTGTGCATTGATATGGTTTTCATTCCTTCTACTAGGCGCCATTTCTAAACAATGGCATAAACTAGATTAGTTTATGAATCAAAATACATAATTCTATACTTGTAAAACACTTAACATAAATTGAACTATTTATGGATATAATCCATAATCATAAAAATGTTTTCTTTGAGGAATTATATACTCATAAACCCTTCATAATGCTTTGTAAAGAAAATGATAATTATCCTAAGCATATCCCCCGGGAGTGTTGTAACCAAGAGTGCAGAAAGGCCCGTTGTCGTGCACCAGTTCTCGTTCGAGTCTAGCTCAAAGCGGTGTTTTCAGGTTTTACCCCTAGGTACATCTATGCCAGAGCCGCCTCTACCTACTCGTATCCATACAGGGATGTATTGCTTGGAAAACTCACAAAATCTCTATAATACCAAAATTCTAGGAAGTTCTTCTATACTAATCCTCAAAGTCTATCTTAGGGCTATGTGCTCTAATCAGAGTTTATCTAAATCTAGCTTCCAAGGTTAGTACTAAACTGCCTCTGATACCAACTGTAATGCCCCGACCCTAGTTACCCAGAGTCGGTGCATTATTGCGTAACATTGGAATGATCACAAAAGATCAAGTCTCGAAAGACCGATTAGTTTAGTAGCCTTGGAAATACTAGATACATTCATAAGTCTTACATTACATCATAAAGTAAAACAAAACTACAGCAACATCTTGTCTTCATATCCCATCTTACTATCCCTGTAGGTCATTCATAATATAATTCTTCACATCCTGGAAAAATTAAAACATTGGAAGGGGTGAGCTCAGATGCTTAGTAAGGATAACAATATAGTGGAAACTTTCATAAATAAACATTAACATTTAAGGCAATGTATAACTAAAACAAAAGCCTTTTAAACTTTAACTTCAGCATAATATGGCAAAAATAAAATGAAATAATGTCATTTACTTATTCACATGGATATTCTACTAGTCGAATAATCACATGAAATATCAATAACCACTTTCATAATGATGGAATTCATAATTCTAGACTATCATAACCACGTATCCAAGGCCTCGTGCCAAGACTACAAATAAGATTTTGTCAAGGCCTCGTGCCAAGACACTAGTTTGTCTCATGAGACCTACCGATGCATCGAAAAGCTATAGCGGGCTCTACCCATCACTTATTAAGTCCAATTCATTCCTCGTATGAACAGGTTTAAACATATCATAAACCATAACATAATCGTATCACATAAAACATGCATAAAGAAAACATAACATTTCCAAATTTCAATCACAAGATATCAATACAACACATTGATATAATAAAAACATTATAAAAACCATTTTCAATACCAAAATAAAAGAAAATTAAAACTTGGTATTTATTTTTCATTTAAAAAAAGTTATGGCTTGTAGAGGAAGCCAAAACTCAAATAATGGTCACGGCGGCGGAGAAGTCATTGTCGCCGCATACATACGACAAGAAAAACATTCCTTTTTGTCGTTTAGTAAAACGCTTCGTATAAAATGATTCCTTTTGAATAAACGTAAAATTCAAAGGGGTTTATACACCATATAAAAGAAATTTGTGTATAAAAAAAAATATGCCTCAATGAATGGAGATTGAGATGAAGTCTCTTACCTCGTTTCCGACTTGACTCGATCGTTCTTTTACCTCCTGAATAATACACTAGAGTTAATTTCTACTTACTTAAGAACCTTTTTCAAGTTCATTATTCCTTTTATATCATTTATTACCATGTTATGAACATTATGTAATTATTTAAGTTAATAACGGTCGTTTTATCGATCTTTGGTACTTGAGTCAAAAATAAACTTCTTATAATTACAAGTTGTTCATGTGGTAAAATATCCATTATATCCAGAATTATATTCATGATGTAGATATAATATATATCATATATATCCAGAATATACATTCATTTATAATATTATATAACATTTAGAGGTAAGAAATGAAATGCACCGTTCATGGAGACGGTAAGCCGTATGTACGCATGAACGCTACTTTCATTTCTATTTCGTATTTAATGGAATGAAATCATAATGATATAAAGGTATATTATAATTCCAGTATAATATCATATATAATATTATTTACTTCATCCTTTATATGTCCCACATATGGCATTAACGATTCAAATCACTTTGAGGGGGCGGTAGTCCACACTTCCTAAAATGAAATTATCGTGTTTACCCATAATAGAAATCATAAAGGTATGCCATAAATGAAAAATATAGAAGCATAAGGAAAACATAAACATAATATATATCATATATATAAATAGTTTCATCATAATGGACACCATGAGAGGTGTTAAAATAAGATTGAACAATCATCGTTTCGTGAGGCAGTATTTCGCCACCCACAGAAACAGTGTGTTCTTTAACCATTAGACGGAGGTGTGTGTAAGTGTAAATCAAATACTTCTCATAAAAACATCCTAGTATATTTTATATACTGGTTTTTTTACAAAATAAATTAATAAAAATATTTTAGGCGGTTGGAGAAGCAAAATAAAACAAAAGAACACAAGAGAAGACATTACCTTAAAATCGGGTAACTCTTTTTGATTTGAGCCAAAGGCTTCCTTGGGAAGACTTATGCCAAAATTGAGGCTTCTAGAAGTAAGATAGGGAATTTTGGAGAGTATTTGGGCAGATTTTGGCCGAGACAAATGGCTTTAAGGTGTGAATAAGGTGGTAGAGGTGGGGGTCTTTTATAAGAGGAGAGGAGGGGCACTCTTGGAAGGTCATGAAATGTTACATTATTATGAAGTGATTTTCGGATTTAAAAGGTCCCACAATGATATTTTTAGAAGATAAGGTGATAAGGGTTCTAAATATATCCATCCAATAGGTTTTAGACAAGTTTAAGTCTTAGATTTTACATTATCTTTTCATTTTATTTAAATCGTTAATTAATGAGGTAATCGCTGCATCATCATGGTGTCATAAGAAATTTAATTTATATAATGTCTAAAAATTATAAAAAAATTACCATGATGTATGAAATATTTTTAGCTTTCCAATTAATATTTATAGTCAAAAATTTAACTTATATAACCCCATGTAATAATTGTTTTAGTAAAACAATACATGTTTGTGACAATTTTATTTTTACTTTAAATAAAAAGTTATTAATGTCATTTTCTTACCCATGTGGCTCCATGGGGTCCCCAAGTTGACCCATGGATTGTCTTGGTCATAAATGACTCATCCAATAAGGGTAGGACAAGTTTAAAGGTATTTTCATATTTTTTATAATATCATTTTTACCTTAAATTTCACTAATTACCTTTAATCGCGATTAATAAAACATAAAAGTTACTATTCACCAAAAAATTATTTTAATCCTATTGAACCACATTTTACTTCCTAATGAAAACAATGTATGTAGGATTTTTGAAAATCAAATCACAGAAGTGGTAATGTTTCATTTACACGAAAAATTAGTTTTTAAACTACCACTTAGTGGTTTCACTATTCATCAAAAATTGAAGTTTTTCAGAAAAATACCAGAACTTCACCCTAAGATATAATTGATATTCTGAATTAAAAAATGGTTTCTATTTTACAAAATTCCAAACATATAAGTTGCATTAATTAATTTTATAATTAATTCCCGTTGTCAAAACAAATAGCGTGTTTTTAAGAAATAATATATGTCAAAATATTGACACTCGTTTATGTCCAATTTCAAAGTGAAATTATTTATAATGACCACCATTGGATAAAATGGTAAAAATATATTCTAATTATACTTTAAACCCACTCAATATTATAATTTATCACTATAAATTATTTTGATTAAAAAAGTTGTTTTTAAGTATTTTTTACTATTCATCGAAAATTGGAAGTTCTCAGAAAAATACCAAAAATTCAACATAGGCTAATTTTGATATTCCGAATCCAAAAATGAAGTCCATTTTGAAAGATAAAATTTATAAAATTTCAAAAAGTAGGTATTACTATTCATAATGGCTAGTTTGATTGGTTGTGGTGTGTTAGAATCTCGAAGTTGCGTACAATGCAAGTTATTGCATTATTGAAAGAGAAGCGTATCGTGAAAGCTTGGGGTGTTACAATCTTTCCATAAATATACGTTAAAGAAGTTGTAAGGTTGCATCAATTACCATGTTCTATTGTATTTGATCAGGATCTAAGGTTTACCTCAAAGTTTTGGTGAATTATTATGTAAGATCTTGATATAGAGTTAAGTTTTAGTAAAAATTATCATTCTTAGATAGATGGTCAGTCTCAGAGAACCATTCAAACCCTTGAGAATATTTTGAGATCTTTTTATATATATTTTAAAGGTAGTTGGTAACAACATGTCCCTCTAGTCAAGTTTTCTTTCAAGAATGGATTTCACTCAAGAATTCATATGGATAATTTTGAATCCCCCTATATAAAGAAGTGTATAACTCTAACATGATAGGATAAGTTTTAGAAATAAATCTATTGGACCCGATATGGATAAGGAAATGGCATATAAAGTTATAATTATTCAGCAGCACATCAAGGCAGCTTAGAGTCGATAGAAAAGTAATGTTGATAATCATCGGTGATATAGAGTTTGAAGTTAGTGAAAAGGTGTTTCTATGAATGTACCCATGGAATATGGTTATAAGATTCATAAAGAATGTAAATTTTATACCTAATTATATTGGCCCCCTTAAGATTCTAGATCGATTAGGGATAGTAGCTTATCGCTTAATGCTTCCATCGAACCTCTCTCAAGTTCATGATGTGATCTATGTATCTCTACCAAGAAAGTAAATACTTGATCCTTCACATTATTGAACTTAAAGGTCGCACCACTAGAGAATGATCTTTACTATGTATAACTCTAGGTATAAATCTTGGATCGTAGAGATAAAGTGCTATGAAACAAGACCACTCACCTGGTTAATGTTCTCTAGAGGAATCAAAAATTTGAAAAAGATACTTGGGAACCTAAGGATGTAATGAAACAGAGATATCCTCATTTTTTGTATCAGAGTAATAAAATTTTGAGGATGAAATTAATTTTAAGGGTGATAGAATGTAACACTATGATATTTTAATATATAGTTTGATAAATAAAATTTGATATCTTTGATAACTTGCGATATATGTAACCCCAAGTCTAAATGAACCATAATATAATATACTATTATAACTCATACAATAAATTGGAGGGTATGAATAAGAATAACTAAATTATGAAAAATATATATTTTACACATGTATAAAATAAATTCATTAGTTATCAATTGATTGGAAATGAAAATAAAAATCATTTGTAAGTAAAAGATACATTTTTATGAAAAAAAATATTTTTATGTGTGCAATGTGTTTTTATCTTAATAAATTAAATTTATCACTATTGGTGAATGATTTTAATGAAATTTATATATTATTTATTTATTAAAAAAATTTAACATTCATCTAATATTTTTTAGGAACGAGATAAGAATATACATCCAGTTTTATGCTTAAATATGTATTTTTCTAAAAAATAGTTTTCATCATGTTTTTCACACTTATTTTAAAATGAATTTATGCAATTGAAGAAATTGAATTGTAAAAAATTAATTCCATATTTGGAATTAGGAGGTACACATTTTTTAAATATGTCCCTTTTATTTTTAGACATTATTAATAGTAATCATGGTAAAATTTATTACCTTATTAAAGGGTAAATTAGGTTAACTTAAGTTAAAACTAAGTGTTAAGGTCACCATTTTTCATCTTAATTATTATTAGATGAAGTTAATTTGACCATTATCACCTTAGGATCTAAATTTAATTGTTTAAGGGACACTTTTCCATGAAAATGACCTATGTAATATTTAAAGTAAAGAAAAAATACAAAATGTCACTCTTTTACTTTTAAATATTTCTTATGTGTTCACATAGGGACAAAAGAAATTTGTGAACAAATATTATTTTTTATTTTGAGAATAATGAAATTATTTTAATTATGGTAATTTATTTATAATTTTTAATAATTATATAATTACCTTAAATTCTTATGCAATGCTGACACAGCATTTCTTCAATTAATAAAAAAATAAAATAAATGATTATAAAAATATTAAATGTAATATAATTTGAGTGATTTATAGTGTTCTACAAATTTTATATATGAATATAACCTATTATTATTATTATTAAAGTATTATATTCTATTTCCATATTTTTCTTGGTGTCTTTAGTGTCAAATTAAATAAATAGTGTCAAAAATAACATTAATGATATTTTATGGAAATAATATTTTATTAAATTAATTAAAAATCATAAAAGTATTGAAATAGGACTATATGGATAAGATATGGTCTAAAATTTAATACCTTGTCCATTTATAAGACAACTATCACCTTAAAAGTAAAATTATAACCCTTTAAGAGTGAAAAGGGCGTTACCATAATTAAGGTTAAAATAGGTTAACTAAGGGGTTAAACCAAAAGATAAGGTTTAAAATACCACTTAAACCTTTCTAAATTTTATTGTTTAATAGAATTTAAACTAAATAATACCTTATCTTTGAATCTCTATCCATTTGGAATCATTTGTATAGAGAATGATTTTTTTATATTTTAATATTTTAAGAAATTCCAATAGTGCCCCTTCCCCCGCTTATAAAAGGGAACCCATAATTTCTCTTATTTACACCACTTTGAGCCTTATATATCAACCAAAACCTACCAAATTATCTTCTAAACATCCTTATACACATTCTATAGGTTTTTTTTCAGAACAAAGATTGTTATAGAGCAACATTAAACGGTAATATGCCAAGGTTGACAAGTATTTATAATTTCAAGTAATAGAATCCATGTATCATGATTTATGGACTTATTATTTTAAATTTTTTTAAAGACTTAATACTACTAGTGATTATTCAATATAAATTGGACATGGATGGTACAAGATGATACCAATAAAGCATGATTGGTTTTTGAAAGGTTTGGTCTATGACAACACCTATACACCAATCATCATGACCAAAATCTTTTTTGAATTCTACTTTGTCTAAGAATATTTCTATTATCATCATATTAGGCTATTTATAGTCAAGGACACCTCATTTGAAGAAGTATTTATGGAATATGTCTATATGATGTAGCCAAAAGGAGGCCCTATGGTATCTGTGTAACACCCCAACCCTAGAAGCCCGGAGACAGTTTATTATTTTAATAAATTGGCATGATTACAAGGAATCAAATCCCGAAGGACAGATCAGTTTAGTAGTCTTGGAAAATATATTACATACATGAATGTTACATTACACTTTCTAACATACAACACAGCATAAATAATCCTTTGAGAATTCTATTGTTCCCTTATCTTAACCCTCCATATCAATTATAAAACACTTCTTGGGATCCTAGAAAAATAAAACATAAGAAAGGGGTGATCTTAGATTCTTAGTAAGCAGAAGCTATAAACTTTTTAGGTAAGATGTGTAATGAAAAAAATTGCATTTTAAACATAAACTTGAACATAATATGGTAAAAATAAATCAAACATCAATGTCACGACCCGTCCTTGGGGCTCGTGCTGTGACTACCCCAAGCCCGTCTTCCATAGGCCAGGGGCTAACGACTAGCACCAAAGGCGCATCCCCATTAAAAAGGGAAGGCATTGCCTTTAAACCTGTAACACACACAGTCTGAACACAAGAAGTAGAAGCAATAAGTACTAATATAAAAAAGAAAAGTGTGCTGAAAGTAAGTGGGCCAGTATACAAACCCAACTGAACAACAAGTACAAGTACAAGAAAAAAAGGAAAACAGCTCCTGGATCGTCCATCGGGGAATCCTACCTGAAGGGTAGGTACAGAACTCGAACAACTCTTCCCTGAGGTACGTACTGTCTAGTCCAGCTCCGAGCAACCTCCCGTCCATCACCCTCATCCTCGATCACTGCTGAGTGTCGTCTGCATAGAACACAACAAGGTGCGGGCGAAGCCCGTGCAGGGGTGAGTATAACAATACTTAGTAGGGGACCCCGAGACCCCCGAAGGTCTCCCAGAATCCACAAAGGATAAACCAAATAAGAAAGATACAATCAAGAAGTATCAACCAACCCTACTTAGTTATATGCACATACATATACCTAAGTTACCAGTCACAGTCCGGCTCTAACTCTCGAGCCCAAGCACAACCCAGTCCATAAAGTAAGTAAAGTCAATCACATCGATGATAATGATTGAAATATAAGACTCAGCTCACATAGGTATACAACACATGAAGAGGGGTAGAGATGGTTAGATATAGCCTTTTAATCATCTCCTCTGTTGAACCCACGTAGGATCCTGGAATAGTATCAGCGCTGTCGAACCCACGTAGGATCCTGGTACAGAAGTCATCACTGTCGAACCTGCGTAGGATCTCGGTACAGAAGTCGCTACTATCGAACCCATGGAGGATATCGGTATAGAAGTCATTGCTGTTGAACCCACGGAGGATCCTGGTACAGTATCGTCACTGTCGAACCCACGGAGGATCCTGTCATCTCAGTCGCAGTCAGTCCTAGGGTTCTCGCACACAACACGCTCGATTCCGGGAGGGTCCGCTTTTCGAGCCAAGTGTCGATACATAAACTACCACGAAGTCTCAATTTGATATATCCCGTAGTTCTTTCTCATCATAAGAAACCCAACGCGACAGACGGCGCGTCAATCGAACGCCTGGTCTGAGAGTTATTGGCATTTCCGTTCCAGGGGCCCGTTTGGTTTTTAGGCTCAAACCAACCCGGCCGTACCCCAACTATGTCCAAACCTCAAGTGGAGTATTCCAAAAGAATCTTCTCTCTCCAAGAATTCCATCACCGTAGGAGGTACGTCAATCAGATACCTGTAGCCCTAGCTGCGGGCTAAAAGGTGTAAACGTCCATAGCGGGTCTGGGTCCAGTCCAACACAGTCGGACTGACCCGGCCCGACCCAGTCTGAACCAGGGTCTGACCTAGTCTGTGGGTCCGACCCGGTCTGAGGAAGAGACCCAAGCTGAGGGGATGGCCCAACCCGAAGATACGTCCCGGCCCGACGGGCGGCCCGGTCGAGTGGCGGCCCGACCGAAGGTGGCCCGACCATGGGCAGCCCAGCCGAGGGCGGCCCGGCCTTGGGCAGCCCGGCTGTGGCGGCCCTGCCGAGGGGCGACCCGGCCGTGGAGGCCTAGCCAGCCATGTGAGGGAGGGGGCTATCGCGCCCCTCCCTGGCTTGTTGAACAGAACCGGCGCGTTGCGCCGGTTCAGGGGCCGCGGGACCCGGCTGGTCCCGCTCGTTCGGCTCCACGGCGGCCGGCCCAGCCGGCCGCCACCGCTCCTCTACTGCGGCGCAATGGAATCACGGTCCTATTGCTCTCCGCGCGGCGTGATGGCGCTGCGGCCCGGTTTGGTTGCGGCCTGCGGCTCCTCCACGCGGCACGCTGGTGCCACACCTTTTTCTGACGGGCTTGCGCTGTCGGTTTCCTCATGGCCGGCCCGACGCCGGCCACCGATTCACCAATGCAGTTCTCTCTTCTTGTGGCGTCGTTGCGCCACCGCCGTCATCAACCAATCAAGAACCAATGGAGGGATGTCGGGTCATTTTTGTTCGGCCCGCTCCCTCCACGTTAGGTGATAATAATTGGCCAACAAATAAACCGAGGTTGAATGAAGAAGAACAAGAAAATAATTTAGCTCAAACCCCTACCTCGTATTTATCGTTGAACATTGATGAGTTACAGAAGAGGCGGCGTCAATTCTTTGACGTCGGAGAGCGTCCGAGGAAGAAGCGTCGTCAGTGTTCTTCACGGGCAGCTTCTTCTCTTATATCTTGGTCAAAGATCGAGGACAGTGTTCATCGTTCTTCGGAAATGAGGAGCGTTCTTCATTGGAGAGGATGTCATTCTTCTTTGGAAGAAGTCGTTTCTCCAAAAACTCCAAAGCTCCACCAAAGAGAATCACCAACCCAAAATAAAATAATAGCTCCCTATTATTTTATTGTTGCCAATAATTTCAAATAGAATTCAAAAGTTTTTTAAAAGATAATTAAAATAAGCTACCTCACTTCATTAATGGGTGAATTGGAACCATTATGGGGAAGGTGGAAAGTTTTAAAATAAATAAGGGAGAGTTGGCTTTAATAAACTAAAAGGAAGTTTAAGAGACTTCCCCCAATTTAATGAGAGTTACATGGGGGTTAAAGGGGGTTTATACTCGTGTGGGTCCCACCTAGTTATATCCTCCCAAGGGAGGTTATGCAAGGGTGGGACCCACCTATAACCTCCCCTTAAACCTCCACAAATAAAAAATATATTGTACATATTTTTATTTAATTTATTTATAAAACCCCCAAAAATTAACTTCCAACCTCGATAAAACAAAACTGTGGTAAAGGTACCCTTAAGAGAATATCGGTGCTGCGAGTTCAATGGTGTCCTTGAATTTCAATTCCGAGCACCGGTTCAAAAGATATAAAATACCACTCATATGTTTAATGAATGTACCCGAACAAAACTTTAGAAATTGATACCGGGCACACCGGGCCTCAGAATCAAGCGTTGTCAGAAACTGCAAACTCGTAAAATTCCCATGTATTTAAAAAAAATCCACGGTAATTCTGGGTCTTTACATTCTCCCCACCTCAGGTATTTACATCCCCGTAAGCTACAACTCACACTAAGGAAACAAATGGGGGTATTGAGCATGCATCTGAGCCTCCCGCTCCCATGTGCTCTCCTGGAGATTCTTGTGCTGCCAGCGAACGCACACTAGAGGTATCGACCATCCACGTAGGACCCGCTCTTGTCAATACTCAATCTCCACTGGAACCTCCATGAATGTTTCCCTGTCATTGATGTCCAGCTCTATGTGGTTGATGATGTGGGACGGATCGTGCAAATATCTTCTCAGTTGGGATACGTGGAAGACGTCGTGCACCCGGTGCAACTGAGGTAGAAGATCCAGGCGGTAAGACACCTTGCCTACTCTGTTGAGGACCTGGAATGGTCTGATGAATCATGGAGAAAATTTTTCACCTTGGACAAATCTCTGTAGACCTCGTCAAGGTGATACCCATAGAAAGACGTGGTCACCATCCTCAAACTCCAGTGGTCTCCGTCTCCTATCAACATAGGACTTCTGCCTGCTCTGTGTAGTCTTCATCTGCTCCTGGATGATCTGCACCTTCTTCGTTGTAGCCTGCACCATCTCTGGTCCTACAAGTGCTTACTCCCCTGGGTTAGTCCAACACAGAGGTGATCTTCAAGGTCGTCCATAAAGTGCCTCGTAAGGTGTCATCTCGATGGTGGAGTGGTAGCTATTGTTATACGCAAACTCTACCAAGGGTAAGTGATCCTCCCAACTACGACCAAAGTTGAGGACGCATATACGGAGCATGTCCTTGAGATTCTGAATGGTCCTCTTAGTCTGAACATCCGTCTGAGGATGGAAGGCGGTGCTCAAGCGAAGCTGCGTCCCGAAAGCCTCCTACTACCCCTTCCATGGCCGGGAAGTGAAATGAGCATCTCGATCGGAGACGATCGTCGATGGCACACCATGAATCCGTATGGTCTCCTGTACGTAGAGGTGTCCCAAGATCTCTACTGAACCCTTCTCTCTAATCGGTAGAAAGTGGGCTGACTTGGTGAGTCGGTCGACAATCACCCAGATAGAGTCATGTCCTCTGGATGTACGTGGAAGTCCCGTCATGAAATCCATGGATATCCCGTCCCAATTCCACTCTGGGACCTCTAAGGGATGAACTAATCCTACTGAAACCTGGTGCTCCACCTTCACTTGCTGACAAGTGAGGCATCGTGAGACAAACTCTACTACTTACTTCTTCATACCTGGCCACCAGTGCTGTCGTCGGAGGTCCTGATACATCTTCGCCACTCCTGGATGTAACGCTAAAGGAGATATGTGGAACTTCTACAACACTTCCTCCTGAAGTGCAACTGGTACCATGGTATATCCTCTGAAGAGAATGATGTGTTCCCCACCTTCATAAAATCCATTAGGTACCTGCCCTGTGGATATCTGAGCACGTCGTGTCTCGCAGTCAACGTCTCCATGTTGTGCCTCCCTGACTCGCTGAATAAGTTGAGTAATGACTGTGAGAGACTGTAGAAAGGTTGCTCTATCCTTATCCACAAAGGATATCTACAACATGGTCAGCTGCTTCGTCGCATCTCCTAGTAGCTAAATGCCTTATCTCCTACCGAGAGCATCTGCTGCAACATTCCCCTTCCCAGGAGTATAGACTATCTCGAAGTCATAGTCTTAAAGGAACTCAATCCATCGTCATTGTCTTAGGTTCAGGTCCTTCTGATAGAAGATATACCTAAGACCTTGGTGGTCAGAGTATACTGTAAAACGTTCGCCCATAAGCTAGTGCTGCCACATCTTCAAGGCAAAGACCGCTGCTGCTAACTCCAGGTCATGGGTAGCGTAGTTCTACTCGTGTTGTCTCAACTGCTGAGAACCATACGTGATCATTGCTCGTTCCTGCATCAGGACACACCTGAGTCCAGTCCCTGATGTGTCGCAGTAAACTACGTACCCAACGCCCTCCTCTAGTATTCTCAATATGGGCACACTAGTCAAACTCTGTCTCAGCTCCTGAAAGCTCTATTGGCATATCTCTGAACACACGAAGGGTTTCTCTTTCTTAATCAAAGATGAAAGCGGTGCTGCAACTCTGACAAGTCTGGCAAAAATATTTGATAGTACCCATCCAGTCCCAAAAAACTTTGTACCTCTGTCACACTCTTGGGTGGCTCCCAATAAAGTACTATCTCGATCTTCACTGGATCCACTGCAACTCCAGCCTTCGAGATGACGTGTCCCAAGAAGTGAACCTATCGGATCCAGAACTGGCACTTCAAGAGCTTACCATAAAGCTGTTTCTCTCGGAGTGTGTCTAGTACTACCTTCAAATGGTAGGCATGCTCCTCCTCAGTAGTCAAGTAGATCAGTATGTCTCCAATGAATACTACGACAAAGCGGTCGAGGTAAGGCTGTAAGATCATATTCATGAGACTCATGAACACTGCTAGAGCATTGGTTATGCCGAAGGGCATAAACAAGAACTTGTAGTGGCCATACCGACACCTAAAGGTCATCTTCTACACATCCTCATCTCGAAATCTAAGCTGGTGATAGCCTGACCTAAGGTCAATATTTGAGAACCATCATGCTCCCTTGAGCTAATCAAAGAGGTCGTCAATCCTTGGGAGTGGGTAATTATACTTCACGGTCACCTGGTATAGGCGATGGTAGTCAACACACAATCACAAGCTCCTATATTCCTTCTTGGCAAACAAAATCGGGGATGCCCACGGTGAAACACTAGGTCGGATAAATCTCTTCCCCTGCAAGTCCTCTAGCTGTACCTGTAGCTCACGAAGCTCGGCGGGAGCCATCCGATATATTGGAGTAGATATTGGTGTCGTCCCGGGGTACAGGTCAATTTATAAGTCTACCTCTCTGCGAGGAGGTAGCCCTGGAACATCGTCAGGAAAAACATCCACGTACTGATCCACCATAACAAGAAAACTTGGACTCCGCACATCAACCAATCCGAGAATGAGGCTAGCCAACTGATGTGTGATCGGCTGCCCCCTCCTCTGGGTAAGTCCATCCTGCGCTACAAAGGCTCCCTTCTCACCGGTGAAGGTAAACCTCATCCCATCCTCGTGGACACACCGCACTTTCCACCTAATATAGTCAATTTGAGCATGGACTGTGGATAACCAGTCCATACCCAAGATGACGTTGTAAGGCCTCGACACCGCTGCGAGGAGATCCCAGCTGAAGCTCTCACCTCCTAGAGTAAGCTAACACTGCCGGCACCAGTGTGTAATCGTCGAGTCTGCTCCCATAGGAATCTCTATCCGTAAGGATCGAGCCAACGGCTCCGTCGGAATCTCCGAGCTCTGAACAAGGGAAACAATAATAAAATAATGACTCACACCTATGTCTATAAGTACTGTATCAAGGGTGGAGTAGACATAGATAATACCTCGAATCATCTCAGGTGTGCTGTGGTCGTAGGCCTCGACTGCCTGGAGCTGATCCCACCTCTGTCTGACAGTTCCCTGTGGTCGGGGTGGACCTTCTAGTGGTGGTGGTGGTGGTAGGGCCTCGAAACATCGTCCACCACCTACTGCTCGGCCAGCTCCTCTGCCACGTCTTCCTGCTCCTGGTGGACCACCACGGTCGAATATCTGCCTCTTCCTGGGAGGTCCCTCTACTATTTGCTGGTCATCTGCATGACGGGTCAGGCAGTCTCGATCCATGTGAACCTACCCGCCGCATGCATAGCACTACCTGCCCCTCGTATAGATGGCTCTGTCTCGTGTGCCCCACATAACCGAACCTGCGTCCTGGGGTCACCCACCTGATGGTCTGGTCTGCTTGGACCTCTATGACATCTGTCTACTGCCAGCTGCAGAAGACTCGGCTACGTGTCTCCCTGTGGTGGGTCTCGCTGCTGGTGTCTGCTCAGCAAGAAAACTCTCCACAATAAGGGCTCGCTCTAGCACCCCTGCCTATGTCGGGATGTTGAGAGAGATCATTGAATCCCTAATATCATGCTTGAGTCCATGCTCGAAGGTCCGGGCCCTGAAGAATGGGTCTCGCACCATATTCGTGGAGTAGCGCGAGAGGTTGGTGAACCTCACTGAGTACTGAGCTACTGTCATGCTGCCCTGCTGCAGATGAATTGACTCCTGAATCTACATCACACGAAGGGTGGATGGAACAAACTCTGAGTGGAAGAGACTCTCGAAGTCTGTCCAGAGTAATGATGTCTCGTCATGAACCCGGAGCATCAGGCTCCACCATCTATCTGTCGCTGCATGCAGGAGAATCATGGCAAGGATCACCATGAGGTTGGCTGGTGTCCCTACCAATATGAAAACTCTCACAACAACCTCTATCCAATCCTCAGCTTCCTTTGAGTCCATCTCTCCCCGGAACCTGGGCGGCCTCTGGTGCTGGAACTCGTGTAACGCACTCAGACGGCGTGTACTCTCTTCTACTGGAGCTGGTGGTATCGATGGTCCAGTAGGTAGTGGTACTACTGGTACCTCCACTATGATGGAGCCCTGCACCGAGGCCTCATTGCTCAGTGGGATACCATCTCATACAAAACTCAGAACCCTAGCTGGCTGCCTACCTGGGGCCATCCTGAAAAGAATCAGGTGTTACATGGCCTTCGGCTCCACCGCATGGCACGACGGCGCCGCGCCTCCTCCGCCGCGGCCCAGTTTGGCTGCGGCCTGTGGGTCCTCTGTGTGGCATGACTTTACTGCGCCTTTTTCAGGCGGCCTTGCGCGGCCGGTTTCCTCGCGGCCAGCCCGACGCCGACCGTCGATGCTCCATGACGGTTCTCTCTTCCGGTGGCGCCGTTGCGCCACCACCATCGTCAACCAATCAAGAACCAACAGAGGGACGTCAGGTCGTGTTTGTTCGGATCACGCCCTCTGCGTTAGGTGATAACAATTGGCCAACAAATAAACCGAGGTTGAATGATGAAGAACAAGCAAAGAATTCAACTCAAACCCCTACCTCGTATTTTTCGTTGAACATTGATGAGTCGCGGAAGAGGCGGCGTCAATTCGTTGATGTTGGGGAGCGTCCAAGGAAGAAGCATCGTCGGTGTTCTTCGCAGGCGGATCGTTCTCTTATAGCTTGGTCGAAGATCAAGGATAGTGTTCGTCATTCTTCGGAGATGAGGAGTGCTCTTCATTGGAGAGGAATGTTGTTCTTCGTTAGAAGAAGTCGTTTCTCCAAAAACTCCAAAGCTCCACCAAAGAGAATCACCAACCCAAAATAAAATAATAGCTCCCTATTATTTTATTGTTTCCAAGCATTCCAAATAGAATTCAAAATTTTTTGAAAAGATAATTAAAATAAGCTACTTCACTTCATTAATGGGTGAATTGGCACCATTATGGGAAAGGTAGAAAGTTTTAAAATAAATAAGGGAGAGTTGGCTTTAATAAACTCAAGGGAAGTTTAAGAGACTTCCCCCAATTTAATGAGAGTTACATGGGGGTTAAAGGGGGTTTATACACATGTGGGTCCCACCTAGTTATATCCTCCCAAGGGAGGTTATGTGCGGGTGGGCCCCACCTCCAACCTCCCCTTAAACCGCCACAAATAAAAAATATGTTGTACATATTTTTATTTAATTTATTTAGAAAACCCCCAAAAATTAACTTCTAACCACGATAAAACGCAACTGTGGTAAAGGTCCCCTTAAGCGAATACCAGTTCTACGAGTTCAATGGTGTCCTCAGATTTCAATTCTGAGCACCGGTTCAAAAGATATAAAATCCCGCTTGTATGTTTACTAAACGTACCTGAACAAAACTTCAGAAATTGATTCCGGGCACACTGGGCCTCAGAATCAAGCGTCGTCAGAAACTGCGGACTCGTAAAATTCCCATGTATTTAAAAAAAAATCCACGAGAATTTCAGGTCTTTAAAATCACCATATAAACATGCACATGGATATTCTACTAGTTGAATAATCACATGTAATAACTAATTTCATAATGAGGGAATGCATAATGTCAGACATCATAACAATATAGTCAAGGCCTCATGACAAGACTATCAATAAATTTTTTCCAAGGCCTTGTGACAAGACACTAGTTTGTCTCATGGGACCTACGATGAATTGAGGAGCTATAGATATCTCCACCCATCACTTACTAAGTCCAATGCATTCCTCATATGAAAATGTTGAAACATAACATAAACATTCGTATTAAAACTAGCATAAGAAATATCAAAACTTTAACCATAAACCATGAATGATATAAAAATAGAACATCCACAGTCAAACATATCATAAATCATTCAATACAATATGGAAGATCCTATTATAATAAATCAACCTCAATCAAGAATAATATCTAGTAAAGGATGTTGACATAGTTGAAAATGATCAGTAAAACTCTTTGAGAGAAATATCTCTTTTTCATGAAATCATTTAAAAGTCACACAATTTATAAAGGAAGACATTTAAATGATATTTTTGAATCAAAGTGTCCCATTCCACTTTTAAACATTTGAAAGGAATTGACATTTTAAAACATTCATGTCCATATAAATAAATCCTTAAAACTATTTTGAAAACATGGACATTAATGAGAATGATTTAAAAGAATAAATATTTAAACCATTTTAAATGATGTGTTAGTTAAATATTCCCTTAAAAATAATCCTTTTTAAAACTATTTTATGAAACATGGACATGTATAATAATTATTTCCCAGTAAAAACTTAAACATAAACAATCTCAGATAATAATGAGATTGAGGAAATAACACTAACCTTGTACTTTCCTTTGGTTAAGAGTACGTTTAACCTCCTATATAATGACCATAGTATGTTATTAAATTATAAAAGAACCATATTCATATTTATGATATCATACTTGATTCATTTATGGCTTTATACTACCCATTTAATAATAATTTCTATGTTAAAATAACATTTCAGGTAATAATCGCTTTCTTTATTATACGTGCTTTAACTTGTTATTCTTGATCGTATAACTTATATCATGATTTAATTGATTTTAAAATATAAAAAATTATTTATTTATCATATATATTTAGAATATAAGTATGTATAATAGATTTATATATGAAATGGAAAACACCGTTTATGGAGACGTTAGACCGTACGTATGCATAAACGTCGTTTCTGTTTTCATATCGTATTGAACGGAAGTAAGTGAATGAGATATATGTAAATAAATATGCATATAAATATATATATATATATATATATTCAGTATCATTATTATGTCATATATTACATACTTATTAATAAAATATATTTATAATCATCGTTGAATTGTGAACGTGAATCTCATCGTGTCGTGGAGACGGTAAGTCGTACGTACGCACGAGCGATGATATCATTCTATTGATGGTGAAATCGTATGTAATTGGATGGTATATTATATATAAAGAATCATTAACATGTTATATTTATTATTTAAATCAATTATACTCATTATTATGCTCATCCAAATAATGAATTGTTGAATAACAAACTACACCACGATGTGGAGATGGTAAGCTGTACGTACGTGTGTATGGTGACTTTGTCATTCATAGGATGGATATTATAATGAATATGGTTGTACCATATTTATAATAAAATATCATTATGTAGAAGGTACTATAGTTATTATTTTAGTATGGAAACAACAAAGAAAGAGAAAGTGGAAGAAGAAAAGAACTTTGAAAGAGGTGATGAAGTAATTACCTCTTCTTCGGGTTCTTCCTTTTGATTTGATCAGAAAGGATCCTTAGGTTGGATTATGATCAAAGTAAGGCCACTAGGTTGAATTGTGGGTAGTTTTTAGGATATTTTAGCAGTTTTTTTCTAAGAAAAATGGCTTTGGAGGTGTGAATTTAAGAGAAGGGGAAATACCCTTTTATAAGAGAGGTGAGGGTCACTTTAGGAGAAGCTTGAAATATTATTTTATTATAAAATTGTTTTCAGTTTATAATGGATTAAAATAGATTTATTTTGAGAATAATGTGGGTATGGGTCGAAAACCTCTCAACCAATAGGTTTTAGACATGTTTAGGTCACCAGATTAACCTTATCTTTTAGATTTAACTCTTAGTTAAATAGTTTAACTTTTACCATGTCTTCTTGTATTTGTATATTACATGGTTAATAAACTTACTATAAAATTCCAAGAGAACCTAAAGTGTTTCATTAATGAAATATATATCATTATATAATTCATTTGTCTGAACCTTATATTTTTAGGATTATTATATCATTTAATAATATAGTTTTGTTTTAGAAACTCATTTATGTCAATTTTGACACTATTTGGTATTTAGTTTTTGTGAAAGTCATAACAATTTGATTACTTAAAAAAATAAATAAATCAACCCTAACATGTAATATTCACCTATAAAATTCTTTTATGTCATAAAAAGTCTCAATTTACATTTATTTTGATATTTGTAATATCAATTATTTTAATCTTTCATTAATAAGGTAATTACTGCATCATCATTGTGTCATAAATAAATTTAATTATTTAATGTCTAAAAATTATAAATAAAATACCATGATGTAGGAAATATTTTTATATTTATAATGAATATTTATAGTCTAATTTATCTTATGTGTAACCCTATATTAAAAATGGTTTAGTTATTAAACTTTGAATTTAACACTTTTAACTATTCTTTAAATAAAATATAATAAATGTACTAATCAAACCGAAATGAATCAAAAGGATATTTTTTTCCCTAAGGTTTATTTTGGTCAAACTACACTTATCTAATAGAATTAGGACATGTTTTGGGGTAATTTTAATATTATTTTTACCTTTAATTACCCTATTTACTTTTAAAAGTGGTAAATAAAATTCAAAAGTTAATATTCACCAAAAATTATTTTTATCTTATTGAACCATATTTTACTTACTGGTTTCAAATGTGTCTCTCTAATTTTTGAAATTCAATTCACAGAAGCGGTAAAATTACTTTTTATGCAAATTTTCAAATGTGCCTAGAAGGTGGGCAAAAGACGTTAAAAAATTCAGTAAAATTTTATACATCTAATATTATTATAAAATGACTCTAATGAATTAAATTGAACTAATATAGGTATTATGTATCTATTTTAACTTTAAAATAAATTTAAATAAAAATAATTATTATTTAAATAAAAGTCGATTTTAAACAATAACGCAGTGTTTTCACTATTCATCAAAAATTGAATGTTTTCAGAAAAATGCCAAAAATTTACCCTAAGATAATTTTTATATTTAAAATTCAAAAATTATGTCTATTTTACCAAATTCAAAACATATAAGTTTCATTAATTAATTTAAAATTAATTCCTGTTGTCAAAACCAGAATGCGGGTTTTTGAGAAGTAAAAGCTATCAAAAGATTGATATGTGTTTATGTCCAATTTAAATGTAAAATTACTTTTAATGACCATCATTGTATTAAATGATAAAAATATAATTTAATTATACTTAAAAACCATTCAAATGTATAATTTAATACTATAAATTATTTTGATTAAAAAAGTTGTTTTCAATTAAAATTTAGTATTTTTCATTATTCATCAAAATATGAAAGTTATCAAAAAAACACCAAAAATTTATCCAAACTAAATTTTTATTTCCTGCTTCTAAAGAAGAAATTTATTTGGTCAAATTAAATATATAAAAGTGTCAAATATTGGATTTAAAAAATGGTTCACCATTAACAGGCAGTAAAATTGCATTTTTTTTAAAATACTTCTTTTATCTGAAAAAATAAATTTGTTCTTATGTATAAGAAACTCATAATATGGATGTTAAAATTATATTTATTATTCAAAATTTAGTTAATATTATTCATAACCGCTTTTTGAACAGCTAGTTTGGTAAGTCTTGGTTCGCTCAAACTCAGTGTTGTGTGTAGCGCAAGCTATTAAATTACTTTAAAGAGACATCATACTATGAAATATTGGGGTGTTACATTATCCCCTCATTCAATAAATTGTTTCCTTGTAATTTGAAATTGTTCTTCAAAAATAATAGGTTTAAAATAGAAAATACCTTTATGGAAAACCCACATCAGAAATAGGGTTACTAAAATTTAGTCTTAATAAGAGGGAAAGGGAAATGAAAAAGTTGCCGCCAAATTAGGGTTTCTAATATAAGAACATTTGTGGAAATTATAGACACATAATTAGAGGGAAAATGTAAATATTTATAGGGAGTGATTGATGTCTTCAATCACAAACAAGTGAACAATAAAGAAAAAAATTGAGGGCCTCAAAGCCATAAATCTATGATGATTTAAAATATCATCGGTTCAACAAAACATAAGGTATTAGGATAACACATTTTTTTAGATACTTTATTTTTTGAAGAGGATGGATTAATTTACTATCAAGATAAAAACTCAAGAAAACATACTTGATTTCATTACCTGTCTTAATCATAATCTCATTATTTGGTTGTGCTTCAATCTATTTTCACTTTATTCCTTATACTAGTAAATGAATGTTCAAAAATTATTTTTTTATGCCTAATGTGCATTTGATAAATCATAAGGTACATAAGTATTTTCTTAATCCTCTATATGTTTACTGAAATCCAAAATTTTAGGTCAGAGTATCCAATAAATTATACTTTAACCTCATACAAAATATCAAGTGTTCAACTTACTCCATTCTAACCTTTAGACTTATCTAAAAATACTTATGTCCAAACTCACAATCTAAAAATTTATATGGGAGTTAAACATAATGAAGATCTATTTTTTCCACATAATAACATGTGAATACATTCATCATGTATTTTCTTAAAACATGGTAACACCCTGAATTACCATAAAATCTTATTGTATACGTCCATGATCCCTTATTCCTTATAGAATATTGGATATACTCCTTAAATCCAAAAATGTTGTAAAATCCAACAATTATGTAATAAAAAACAATTAATTAGTTCTAAAGTAGTCGATAATATCCAATATACTTTATCTAGCTCAATTATATCTTATTCTGAAATCATTATCTCGGTTTCAGAAACATATTAAGGGTTATATCTCCCAAACAATATATTTTCCAAAATGTTTAACTTGAAACTGTGTCACTTTACTTGGTACCATAAAATCTCAAATCCTTAATGAAAATGTACTATAGTAAAATCCTTATATACTTTATAATTATTATAAATTGTACTCAAATGACACAGTTCTTTAATAACAACTTAAGAACACTAGTCATTACTCTTCATCTGTGGTAGTATCATAACTTGATTATTATCCAATATTATCATTTTGGGTATACTCTGATGATTGGGACATTGATTCGCATAGTGTCCCAACTCCTTGTAGATGAAGCATTGTACATTTGAAACCTTTTTCTTACCCTTGCAATCACGAACTCGGTGTCCTTTTTCTCCACACTTATAACAAACTTCCATTCCTTTCGAGCACTCCCCAAGGTGATTCTTTCCATAGTTATCACATATAGGAAAATAATTCTTTCCCTTCTTCCTTTTTTACATCTTTTTCTCTACCATTCTCTTCTTCTCTGGCTTCCCTTCAAAGTCATACGACTCATAGAATTCTTTACTTATCTTATTAACACACGGTACTATTTATTCATATGATGAGAATACATGGGAGACTATTTCCCTTCTAAATGTTGGCTTAATACTATGAAAGATATGATCCTTCTTACTCTTTGGATCATGCATATTGCTGGAGTTCTCATTCCTTCTACTGGGCTCCATTTCTAAATAACTAAATACACTAGGTTAGATCATATAATAATGTATAATCAAAAAACTAGAAAAAATTCTCAACATTAATTGAATATCTAGTCACATAATCATAAAAATGGTTTCTTTACTAACATATTTACTCATAAATCCTTCATAATGGTTTGTAAATAAAATGTGAGTTATCCTAAGCATATTCCCTGGGAGTTTCATAAACAAGAGTACAGTAAGGCCCGTTGTTGTGCATCATTTCTCATTCGAGTCTAGCTCAAAGTGGTGTTTTCAGGTTTTACCCCTAGATACATATGTTCCAGAGCTACCTCTACCTGCTCGTATCCAGACAGGGATGTATTGCTTAGAAAATTCACAAAATCTCTAAATTACCAAAATTCTAGGAAGTTCTTCTATACTAATCCTCAAAGTCTATCTTAGGGTAATGATTCCTAATCAGTTTTTATCTAAATCTATTTCCAAGGTTGTTACTAAACTTACTCTGATACCAACTGTAACGCCCTAACCCCAGAATCCCAAAGCCAGTTCATTATTTTAATACATTGTCATGATTACAAGCAATCAAGTCCCGAAGGACCAATCAGTTTAGCAGTCTTGGAAAATAGATTACATACATGAACGTTACATTACACTTTATAACATACAACACAACATAAATAATTCTTTGAGAATGTCATTGTTCCCTTATCTTAACCCTTCATATCAATCATAAAACACTTCTTGGGATCCTATAAAAATAAAACATAATAAATGGGTGATCTTAGATGATCAGTAAGGGTAAATAATCTAGAAGAAGCTATAAACATTTAAGACAATATGTGTAATAAAAATAAGTGCCTTTTGAACATAAACTTGAACAAAATATGGAAAAAATAAATCAAACATTACTATATAAACATGCACATAGATATTATACTAGTCAAATAATTACATGTAATAACTAATTTCATAATGAGGAAATTCATAATGTCATACATCATAACCACATAGCCAAGGTCTCGTGCCAAGACTACAAATAAATTTTTTTTCCAAGGCCTTATTCTAAGACACTAGTTTGTCTCATGAGACCTACCGATGCATCGAGGAGTTATAGCGGGCTCCACCCATCACTTACTAAGTCCAATGCATTCCTCATATGAAAATGTTGAAACATAACATAAATATTTGTATTAAAACTAGCATACAAAATGTCAATACTTTAACCATAAACCATAAATGGTATAAAAATAGAACATTGACAGTCAAACATAGAATAACTCATTCAATACAATATTAAAGATTGTATTATAATAAATCAACCTCAATCAAGAATAATATCCAGTAAAGGATATTGGAATCTTTGAAAATGATTAGTAAAACTCTTTGAGATAAATATCCCTTTTTTATGAAATCATTTAAAAGTCACACAATTTAGAAAGGAAGAAATTTAAAAGACATTTTTTAATCAAATTTTCCTGTACCACTTTGAAACTTTTGAAAGGAATTAACATTTTAAAACATTCGTGTCCATATAAATAAATCCTTAAAACCATTTTGAAAACATGGACATTAATGAGAATGATTTAGAAGAATAAATATTTAAACCATTTCAAATGATGTTTTAGTTAAAGATTCCCTTAAAAAGAATCATTTTAAAAACTCTTTTATGAAACATGAACATGGAAAATAATTATGTCTCAGTAAAAACTTACACATAAATAATCTCGGATAATAATGAGATTGAAGAAATAACTCTTACCTTGTACTTTCCTTTGGTTGAGAGTACGTTTAACCTCCTGTATAATGACAATAGTATGTTATTAAATTATAAAAGAACCATATTCATATTTATGATATCATACTTGTTTCATTTATGGATTTATACTACCCATTTAATAATAATTTTTATGTTAAAATAACATTTCAGGTAATAATCCCTTTCTTTATTATACATGTTTTAACTTGTTATTCTTGATTGCATAACTTATATCATGATTTAATTGATTCCAGAATATAAAACATTATTTATGTATCATATATATTCATAATATAAGTATGTATAATATATTTATATATGAAATGGAAAACACCGTTTATGGAGACGGTAGGTCGTACATACGTATAAATGTCATTTCCGTTTTCATATAGTATTGAATGGAAGTAAGTGAATGAGATATATGTAAATAAATACATACATACATACATATATATATATATATATTTACAGTATCATTATTATGTCATATATTATATACTTATTAATAATATATATTTATAATCATCGTTGAATGGTGAACGTGAATCTCATCGCGTTGTGGAGATGGTAAGTTGTACGTATGCACAAGCGATGATATCATTCTATTGATGGTGAAATAGTATGTAATTGGATATTATATTATATATACAGAATAATTAATATTTTATATTTATTATTTACATAAATTATACTCATTATTATACTCATCCAAATAATGAAGTGTTGAATAACAAACTACACAACGACGTCGAGACGGTAAGCCGTACGTACGCACGTACGGTGACTTTGTCATTCATAGGATGGATAGAATAATGAATATGGTTATACCATATATATAATAACATCTTAGTTTATAGAAGGTACGGGGTTATTATTTTAGTATGGAAACAACAAAGAAAGAGGAAGTGGAAGAATAAAAGAACTTTGAAAGAGGTGATGAAGTAATTACCTCTTCTTCGGGTTCTTCCTTTTGATTTGATCAAAAGGGCTCCTTAGGTTGTATTATGATCAAAGTAAGGCCTCTAGATTGAATTGGGGGTAGTTGTTAGAATATTTTAGTAGGTTTTGGCCGAGACAAATGGATTTGGAGGTGTGAAATTAAGAGAAGGGGAAGTACCCTTTTATAAGAGAGGTGAGGGTCACTTTAGGAAAAGTTTGAAATATTATTTTATTATAAAATCATTTTCAGTTTATAATGGATCAAAATGGATTTATTTCAAGGATAAGGTGGGTATGGGTCAAAATCCCCTCAACCAATAGGTTTTATACATGTTTAGGTCACCACATAAACCTTATCTTTTAGATTTAACTCTTAGTTAAA
This sequence comes from Viscum album, assembly GCA_963277665.1. Taxonomy (NCBI): domain Eukaryota; kingdom Viridiplantae; phylum Streptophyta; class Magnoliopsida; order Santalales; family Viscaceae; genus Viscum; species Viscum album. The sequence goes on from OY728125.1 coordinate 1,061,698,640, forward strand.
TAGTTTAACTTTTACCATGTCTTCTTGTATTTTTATATTACATGGTTAATAAAATTACTATAAAATGACAAGAGAACCTAAATTGGTCCATTAATGAAATATATATCATTATATAAGTCTTTTTACTGAACCTTATATTTTTAGGATTATTATATCATTTAATAATATAGTATTCTTTTAAACTCATTTATGTCAATTTTGACACTATTTGGTATTTGATTTTTGTGAAAGTCATAAAAGTTTATTACTTATAAAAAAATAAATTAAATCAACCCTAAAATGTCATATTCACCTATAAAATTCATTATGTCATTAAAAGTCTCAATTTACATTTATTTTGATATTTATAATATCAATTATTTTAATCTTTCATTAATAAGGTAATTACTGCATCATCATTGTGTCATAAATAAATTTAATTATTTAATATCTAAAAATTATAAATAAAATACCATGATTTAGGAAATATTTTTATATTTATAATGAATATTTATTGTCTAATTTATCTTATGTGTAACCCTATATTAAAAATGGTTTAGTTATTAAACTTTGAATTTAACACTTTTAACTATTCTTTAAATAAAATATAATAAATGTCTTAATCAAACCCAAATAGATCAAAAGGATCTTCTTTTTGTTATAAGGTTGATTTTGGTTGAAATAAACTTATCTAATAGAATTATGACATGTTTTAGGGTAATTTTAATATTATTTTTTCTTTTAATTACTCTATTTACTTTTAACCGTGGTAAATAAAATTCAAAAGTTATTATTCACCAAAAATTATTTTCATCTTATTGAACCAAATTTTACTTAATAATGTAAACTTTTTCTATCATATTTTTTAAATTTAATTAATAGAAGTGGTAAAATTACGTTTTATGCAAATTTTCAAATGTGCCTAGAAGGTGGGTAAAAGACGTTAAAAAATTCAATAAAATTTTATACATATAATATTATTATAAAATGACTAATTAATTAAATTGAAATAATATAGGTATTATGTATATATTTTGTCTTTAAAATAAATTTAAATAAAAATAATTATTATTTAAATAAAAGTCAGTTTTAAACAATAACGCAGTGTTTTTCACTATTCATCAAAAATTGAAAGTTTTCAGATAAATGCCCAAAATTCACCCTAAGATAATTTTTATATTATGAATTAAAAAATTATGTATATTTTACCAAATTAAAAACATATAAGTTTCATTAGTTAATTTAAAATTAATTCTCATTGTCAAAACCATAAAGCGGGTTTTTGAGAAGTAAAAGCTATCAAAAGATTGATATGTGTTTATGTCCAATTTAAATGTAAAATTACTTTTAATGACCATCATTGGATTAAATGATAAAAATATAATCTAATTAAACTTTAAAACCATTCAAATGTATAATTTAACACTATAAATTATTTTAATTAAAAAAGTTATTTTGAATTAAAATTTAGTATTTTTCATTATTCATCAAAATATGAAAGTTATCATAAAAACACCAAAAATTTATCCAAACTAAATTTTTATGTCCCACTTCTAAAAAATAAGTTTATTTGGTCAAATTGAATATATAAAAGTGTTAAATATTGGATTTAAAAAGGGTTCTCCATTAACAAGTGGTAAAATTGCATTTTTTGAAAAATACTTCTTTTATCTAAAAAATTGAATTTGTTCTTATATTATATCTAAGAAACACATAATATGGATGTTAAAATTATATTAAGTATTAAAAATATAATTAATACTATTAATAACCTCTTTTTGAACAGCTAGTTTGGTAATTCGTGGTTCACTCAAACTCAGTGTTGCGTGTAGCGCAATCTATTAAATTACTTTAAAGAGATAACGTACTATGAAATATTGGGGTATTACAATATATCTACAAGGAATAACTAAAATGTTTTATGATATAAATAAATTCCAATAAGATATGTATATTACATAAATTAATTTATAAATAAATCAAGCATAGTGATCATAGAATATTTTTTTTTGGAAACAAATGAGTGACATATGTCTCAAACAGAAAGTGGGAGTGCTATAAGTTTTCAATTTGGATGTGTTGATAACATATGGAAAACAAATTTTGTGTCTTTACAACTTGTTAAGACTAAGAAATGAAACTTCTCCCAGTATGAATTAAAGTAGAAAATGTGTTTTTTGGAACAATATCTACTGAATAGATTCATGAGTTTTCTAAATCTGGTCATACTACATATATTAACAATTCAAGACTGAGTTGATTTGAAATATAATCCCTTCAGTAGAACATGTATGGGTATAGGAAGATATTATTGAGATAAAAATTATTTCACAAGATTAAGTACTAGGACTTTATCACATGTTCCATGATATGTATTGACATTTGATATTTATAATGCATTGTTCATATAAGGTTAGTATCAAATAGATCTAACATAACTACATCAAATTAAAGTTAGAACTATCCGATAGTACTTGTAAAAGTAAAACCAGATGAGTTGATGGTATCTGGATAAGTGTTAATACTAGTGATTAGGGGAATTGAACACTTGTCTTCACTTAGTTCAATTTGATCTAAATATCACAAAAAAGGATAAGGTAATGTGAAAGAAACACTTATTACAGTCTGTGGTTGTCATATCTATAATATCCAAGTATATTTCAGCTTATGATGCAGCTTAAGGAGTGATTTGGTAATGTCCTATTCTGGTTTTGGGTTATACCAAAAGAAAGAGTTTTATCATTAAGATAAGCTCTGACTATGGTCTTAGTAAGGATGTCAAGACTTTAACATGGGAAAAAAGGATGGACACTTAGTTTTATCACTAATAAAGGGATTTTATCAAGGTGGAAATGTTTTAGTAAGCAGATTCACCACAAAGACATGTTGCTTTACTAAACCTAGTCATAGAAACATGATAGGCCCAACATATTTATCTATACTCAACAGAATCATGTTCAATATGTGATAACTAACCAGTCATTAGCAGTTGGCTCTAGTGTAAGTGGGAGTTTATTAGATTTGGTTCCCTATAACCACCTACTTTGTACTTTAGATTACATGTATATTCAAAGGAGTGAATACTAATATAAAATATCTTATCACGTACTGATTGTTCTTCTACATAAAATTGAAGTGATAATGTCATAGGGTGACTATCACATTGATAAGATCGTAGCAGTTCCATGCTATAATGTGAACCTTTAACTGCTGTGAAGAAATTCTTAAATATAGTTCTATAGTCGTATAATGTACTATGATGGGGCACATAGTATATATATTGTTAAGTGTGAGTACTCATAATAGGATGATACTTCTTCTCATGAAGCTCATACTTGGTAATCTCTAAAACAAGAGATTATGATAACAGACCTGTCAGTAGGAATTCTTCATGTTTTGGCATTATCAAATATTCCTATTTGTGAGTGTGTGTAATGATCCTTAGACTTTAATATTATTATTAATTCATATTAAGACTCACACACTTAGATGTATTTCGTAAACCATGACAATACATTTCATGGTGAAGTTAGATATGTTGGGTGCATCATGAGTGATGTGTTATTAATGAATAAGTATGAAGGATTTGTCTCTTCCATCTTTATGGAAGTTGATATCTCATCCCTTTGATTGGAATGGAACTGTCACATTAAATTCCATGGTCATGGTGTAATGATGAGTTAATTTCAGATATTCAAATAAATATGTATCGAGAATATAGGTTGATGAAACAGATGTGCAACCTTCTTGATGAGATATTGAGACAAATGGATTATATGACGCAATGAGTGTTCATATGTGGTTTTCAATGTTGTAACATTAAGCTCTTTCTCTTCGGTGTCTTGACCTATTGCTAGATAGTAATCTTAGACTTTAGACAAACTCGCCTAATGTCAATGAGAAAGAAGCCTAGAGAGATACACATTAAGTGTTTTTGTTGATCTTGACTAAATTCTATTTGAATTTAATTATTGGAATAAATATTATTCTCTAGATCGAGGAATAATTTTATTCAAGTTTTATTGATCAATAATATTCATAAGGTAATTAATATTTATTTATTCATTAATATATAATTTATTTAATTACTTGAATATTAAATAAATATTCATTCACTAGATTGTGGATAAAATATTTATTTTATTTATTGAATATTTAATAAATATTCATTGGATATTAGATAAAATATTTATTTATGAATAAAAAATTTAATAAAAAATTTATTCGTTTATTCAATAAATGTCGAGGAGTTTGAGCAGACCAAGATCGCGTCTGGTGATAGATAATAATTTACAAGCTGCTAAAATAATATTTATCATTGTGCAAGTTAGTGCACTCCATAAAATAATAATATTATTATTATTATTATATGACATGGGGTTTGTTAAGGGTTATAATATTATTTAAAGGGTGGTACACAATTAAATAATATGTTAATCTAAACTATAACTCTATAAATAGATAATTGTGTCTATTGAGTAGGGTTAATCGAGAATTGAGAATCGTTTCACACAAAAGACTTCTCACTTGGATTCTTCCTCTCATATTATTAAGAATAAGGACTCATTCAAGTCTAAAGTATCTTGAAGCGACCAAGATGAACAATGCAAGATGATTGATTCACCATGCTAACACCCATAAATCAATTGGTTTAGGTCGGAGGTTAAAATAGAATATGTGGATCATCACTAGAGTAATTCTACACTTGGATCCTTGGAACACAATTAAGGTAATTTAAAATAGGGTTTCCAGATGATCAACATCATCTATGAAGAAAGTTCCTTAACAAAGTAACCTTTCTTTCGATCATAAATAAATTGATTATAAATTTAGCGTGAAATGATCCTCTTTAGTTCCAGGTATTCCTCTATATCAATATTTGATGGAAAAATTTCACTGGTCATGACGTTTACATCTTGTGCAATATTGCGAATGATTCATCAAATTGAAAAAACCTTTATGGTTATTGGCCCACTGCGGCACTTCGGCTGTTCCTGAAACCTTCACCGAGTACTAAAGAAATAACTATAAAGGCATGATAATTACACACAACACGATAGAGAATATAATGGTAGAATATATCATGTCATCATGAGAATCAATAACAACACACAATTACATGTGATCAATATCAAACATGGTCTAACAAGCTACTCAAGCATGCTAATGGAATAAAACATCATAAATGGGTCTCACTGGCCACACACACACACACATGTGATCACTATCAAGCATGATCAAATAATCTATGCCAACACAAGTTTCACATTAAGGAAATAAGAGTATACAAGGGCCCCAAATGGTAATAAAATTCCTACCTTAAGTTTATTAATGACTAACTCTAAAACCCAGTGAGAGATGATACTCGAACTCTAATTGTATTGAGCCCGTACACCAAGAACCCCTAGAAATTATCCCAACTCAAACACATCAAGGTTCTAGAATGAGATTCAAGAATATTCCATGCCAATGGATAAGGGTTTACACCAACATACCTCTTGGGATCCACCAATAATGCTAGAATTGATATTGATCAAAAGAGGTGCCACTGACACTTTAGATCTGTCATTATTCTAGCAATGATCCAAAAATTAAACATCAAACGACATCAGAATCCATAGATTTGGAAATGATATGATAGATCTATGATTTTCCCTAATGGAAGAAGGTTGGATCTTGAAGAAACCTGAAGAATAGAGGTTTTTGGATCACATGCCTTAATTCTTGATCATTAACGCTTTTGGATACGCTAGAATCGAGCTTAGAATTCGCCAAGGAAGGGTTGTGGAGTATATAGGTTTGAGAGAGCTATCAATAAGAATAATAACAGATCAAAATGTAAACTAATGGTAATTAAATATAATTTTTAGATCATTTAATCACACAGACACAGTTTCGTTACACGGTTTGTCAAACCGTGCACCAACCGTGGGAGGCTTTCTACCTCTACTGGACACCCACGTGGTTTTTCAAACTATGTTCCAACTGTGCTTTTAACCACTTGAGCGTGCCACATGGTTTCTCAGATGAGGTCAGACAGTTTGGTAAATGGTGAACCTTAACTGTGCGCCACCACAAGCGCCTCTGCCACTAGGTGCATAATTTCCTAGAGGATCAGCACGGTTTGGGCAAATCAGGCTCCAACCATGCATCTTCAAGAAGCTCTCTAAAACTTTTTGAAACCAACCAAAACCCCCCAAAACTAGTCCCAAACAATTGATAATTTAAAAACATATAATTAAAGGTTGAAGATAACTCATAACGTGCCTGAAAAAATTGAGGTTGTTATAGCGTGAACCCACAACACCCTACTTTGGGTGTGTACCTCATCCCATCCTGGCGTGTATTTCTCCAAATGCATAGCATGTCCCAAACACACACGATGTGTAACTCGCATGTGTCCCCTGTGTCACGACCAAATCATGGGGGTCCTGTCCCACACCAGCAAGAACATCAAATTTGCGGTTCATCTGGTTTGTCCCTATCGAAGAGATGGAGTCGCCTCGAAGAAGAGGAGGATGGTGCATGTAAATCTTGACACCACTGGTTGGGAGTTGGGGACACTCTTCTGGTGAGTCCATGGTAGGACGAAACTAATAAACCTCACATATGATATGACAACCCTGCTTTCTATTACAACTTAAACATGCTTTATTACATATAACTTCACTTGATACAACAAAGAAGATCGAGAGGTTTAGTGTCTTTGGGGCTTAGGATCATTACATAAAAACTTTAAACTTGAAATACAAAATTTTTATTGAAAACTTATTTTACATGACCACTACATTCCTTCGTACTTAGCATTGCATGGGATAACCTGAGGACATGCATAAGAAAAGGGTGAGCTATAAAGCCCAGTAAGGGAGTACACAATGAATAACATGAGGAGTTCAATACATGTTAGGCAATAGGAACATAAATAGGGCATAAGAGTAACATGAACATAAAGGCATGATAAAGCATGATAATCATAACATGGAAATGTGGCAACAACACTTAACATTGAATTAGCATGAGCCAAGGCTCATTGCACATGGAGCATGAGTAAACCCTCATTGCACTTGAAGCACGAGTAAACCCTCGTTGCACTTGAATTAGCATGAGTCAACACTCATTTCACATGACGTATCATGATACTATACTTTACCCAATGCATTGGAGCGCTATAAGGGCGCACCATTCTCAAACATTTCATTTCATGCATAAGTGTGCCACATGGATCATAAAACATGGATTCATAAAACATAATCATTTATTCCACGATAAAGGAATGTGGAATTAATACATTAAACATTACAATCAGTAAATTTTCATAAAGATGAATACCCTTGATGGAGAAATGGGCATAGTATTCACTACACAATGACATTGGCTTAAAAAAACGGTGTGATTTCGGCAGCGTAACGGCATGACAAAAGAATTCATAAAAAAGGTTGATGAGAGAGAAAGGGGTTCCTCGTCATATTTACATGTAATGGACAGTAAGAAGGTCATATAGATACATGTCCCAACAATTGAAAAGGAATTTAGATTCATGATACAAAAGTATTGCTTGAATATAAAAGAGGAGAAAAAAGTTCCTTTCGGAATTTCGGCATAGTAACGGGTGTACATGGGAGGCATTTAATGAGAGAGAAAGGGGTCTCCCATCATTAAAACAATAATAGGGCAGTATGGGGGAGGTGTGAAACCATACCCCAACATTCATAATTGAAATTAAAAGGGCAATACAACTTAAATAAAATTGACAAAAATGAGAAAGGAAGAAAAAACCCTTACTTGGAAGTGTGCTTCCAAAGGCTAGAGAGAGGCTTGTGAGAGGATTATTGGGAGCTTGGGGCACCTTGAGAGGATTCTAGAGAGAGTAGGGCAGATGTTGGACGAACTCCAAGGGATTTGAGTGAGGAGGAAGTGGGAGCTTGGGTGGGTTTATATAGGAAAGGTGAGGGAATTCTTTATTATTTAGGTTTGGGACCCCTTATATTAAAATAATCCAAACCACAAACCATCCCATGATATTTGCCCATGGTTTCTGGAAAAGGAAAGAGGAAAACAATATTTTACAAGGCCAAGGTCCGAAATTATTAAAAAATTAGGGTTGCTTATGTGGAGGTGAGTCACACTCCCATGGAAATTAATTTAAAACGGCAAAGTGTTGAATAAGTCTTGAGGGCTCCATTAATGCTTTGAAAAGTAAGTCAAACAAACCCAAAACCTCATTATTTTAATGATAAAACACATATTGGCCGAACATAAGGATTATGGTATTTTATTACATCACCATTGGGTCATTATGATGTCATAAAACACATTATATATTTAAATGGTATTTAATTTTTACCCAAAAATTTGACTGTCTCAGAAAATTATGAAAAATTCACCGTTGGATAATTTCGACGTCCTGATTCCAAAAATAATATTTATTTTATCTAAATAATTTTCTAAATATGTGAATTTTCACTTTTAAAATAAAAACTGACATTTATAAAAAATTCACGGGTTTTGACAGAAATGGCTTTCAAACCTTAATAAAAATTTTAATTGCATTCATAAAATTATAAGATCATTTATATTTAATAAAAATTAATTTAATATTAATAATAATATTTTATTAAAATATTATTTAATTCAAAAATCCTTTAATTTAATAAAATATAATTCTTAATTAAATAATAACTAAAAACACCATTTGTACTTTAAAAACTAATTACAATGTATCAAAAATGACTAGAAATTATATTCATTATTATATACAAAAATAATGTACATGAACATGGTGCTACTTATTTGTTACATAACCCCTTAAAATAGCCGCATAAGACCTAAGGGTAAGGTGTGCGATGGTGACAGACTCTTGGGGCGGCTCGGATAACATCACTCGAGTGGTAATCTCTATCAACTTCCACTTTTCCCGTAGACGGTATCGTTCAAGCTTGACATAATGAAGCTCAGCTTGGGCTTGGTCAAGGGCGAATCCCAAAGACGCCACCTCTTTTCCGAGCTCCGACAAATGGGCTTCGTAAGGGGCAATTCTACTGGATGAGGCCATCGCTTCCTTTGTCTGAGTAGAAATGGGTTCGTTAAAGCCTTATATTTATACTACTCAGATGATCACTGTTCAACGGCTATAAAAGTAACGGTCACAAATCTTAACGTAAAACTAAAGAAGTTGACATCTTATAAAAACATTTTTCATAAAGAAACATTTAACTAGATCAAGAGGGATTTTCATTAATGAAACTTTGGGTCATTACAATATTCCCCCCTTAAGAAATTTCGCCCTCGAAATTTTCCTTTTCCCACACTAAAACAAATGTGGGTAACTCAGCTTCATCATATCCTCCGACTCCCAAGTTTCTTCTTCAAACTTGTGGTTTCTCCACAACACCTTGACGAGGGGCATTGTCTTATTTCGTAGAACTTTTTCTCTACGATCTAATATCTTCACTGGTTGCTCCTCATAAGAAAGATCATCTTCCAATTGTACCACCTTGGAAGAGAGTACATGTGAAGGGTCTGGTATGTACTTCCTTAAGAGGGATACATGAAAGACATTATGCACCTTGTCCATAGCAGGTGGAAGTTCTAGTCGATAGGCCACAGCCCCAATACGATCAAGAATCTCGAAGGGGCCGATGTACCTTGGACTTAACTTACCTTTCTTTCCAAACCTCATGACCTTCTTCCACAGAGATATGCGTAAAAACAACATGTCTCTGACTTTAAACTCAAGGTCTCGTCGACGATTATATGCATAACTCTTCTGTCGACTTTGGGCTGCCTTGATATGCTGCTGAATGGTTTTCACCTTCTCCACCATTTCTTCGACCATTTCTGGTCCAAGCAGCTTACGTTCACCAACCTCATCCCAACATACTGGTGTTCTACACCTTTTCCCATATAGGGCTTCATATGGTGCCATTTGGATTCTCGAGTGGAAACTATTATTATAAGAGAACTCAATCAGAGGAAGATGTTGATCCCATCCTCCTTTAAAGTCCATTGAGCACGCTCTCAACATATCCTCAAGTGTTTGGATAGTCCGCTCGGATTGGCCATTAGTTTGAGGATGATAGGTCGTACTGAAGTTCAGTTCAGTATTCAGAGCTTGTTGAAGACTCTTCCAAAACTTAGAGGTGAATCTTGGATCTCGGTCAGAAACAATAGATATGGTACTCCATGCAACTGTACCACATCCCTGATATATATCCGTGCCAGTTGATCCAAAGAGAAATCCTCTCGAATAGCAATGAAGTGTGCAGTCTTTGTAAGATGATCCACAACAACCCAGATTGCATTATTGCCTTTGGATGTCCTTGTAAGTCCAGTGACAAAGTCCATGGTGATGTTCTCCCATTTCCATTCTGGTATGGGCAATAGTTGCATCATCCCCTTAGACTTCTGCCTCTCTGCCTTCACTTGCTGACACACCAGGCACTTTGATGTATATTCAGCGATCTCCTTCTTCATATTATCCCACCAAAATTTTTTTCAGAGATCTCGATACATCTTTGTGATCCCTGGGTGAATAGATAAATTTGAACTATGTGCATCATCCAAAAGTTCCTTCTTCAGCTCCGAACTTGATGGAACACATAGTCTTTTCTCAAACCGCACAATTCCTTCTTCATTAACATTAAACTCTGAGGATTTTCCCTTTTTGATAGCTTCCACTTTTTCTTGGATTCCCGCATCATCCTTTTGAGAATCCTTTAACCTTTCTAAAAGAGATGGTTGAGCAATCATTTGTGAAAGGATTGATGATGTTCCCTTCTTTATGATTCCCACATCCATCTTCATTAAGTCTAAGAAGATTGGATCCTTATCAATTCTCATCATTGATAGAATCGCTGGATCCTTTCTACTTAGGGCATCTGCCACCTTGTTCGCTTTCTCAGGGTGGTAATGTATTGAACAGTCATAATCCTTGATGAGCTCTATCCATCTTCTCTAGCGCATATTAATCTCTTTCTGTGTGAATATATATTTAAGACTCTTGTGGTCAGTATATATCTCACATTTCTCTCCATAGAGATAATGTCGCCAGATTTTCAAGGCAAAGATCACCGCCGCCAACTCCAGATCATGCGTTGGATAGTTTCGCTCATGGATTTTCAACTGCCTTGAGGCATAGGATGTCACTTTATCATTCTGCATCAGTACACATCCTAATCCCTTCTTCGAAGCATCACTTAATACCACAAAAAGCTCCCCACTTGTGGGTAAAGTGAGCACGGGTGCAGTGATAAGCCTCCTTTTCAACTCCTTGAAGCTTTCTTCGCATTCATCACTCCAAGCAAACTTTACTCCCTTTCGAGTTATCTTGGTAAGAGGGTTGGACAATCATGAGAAATTTCTCACAAATCATCGATAATATCCAACTAACCCCAAGAAGCTATGGATATCAGTTACCGATGTTGGCCTTGGTCATCCCTCAATTGCATCTGTTTTGGAGGGGTCCACAGATATCACATTGCTTGTGATGATATGGCCCAAGAATGAGACCTCCTTCAACCAGAACTCACACTTGTTGTACTTGGCATAGAGCTTCTCCTTGCGCAAAGTCTCCAGTACAGTTCTTAAATGCTCCTCATGGTCCTCCTTGGTTTTGGAGTATATTAGAATATCATCTATAAAGACTACCACAAATTTGTCTAGGTAATCTCTAAAGACTCTATTCATCAAGTCCATGAATATTGTTGGAGCATTGGTGATTCTGAAAGGCATTACTATGAATTCATAGTGCCCGTACCTTGTACAAAAAGCAGTCTTGGGGATATCTTCCTTCTTCACCCTTACTTGATAATATCCCAACCGCAAGTCCACCTTGGAGAAGTATTGTGCTCCACGCAGCTGATCAAACAAGTCATCGATTCTTGGGAGAGGATACTTGTTCTTTATCGTGATTTTGTTAAGTTCACGATAATCGATGCAAAGCCGCATTGACCCATCCTTCTTCTTGACTAAGAGGACTGGTGCACCCCATGGTGATGCACTTGGGCGTACAAACCCTTTATCCAGATTCTCCTGTAGTTGTTTCTTCAGCTCTTCGAGCTCAACAACAGCCATTCTATATGGAGTCTTGGATATTGGTAGCGCCCTAGGTATAAGTTCAATTGAGAACTCAGCATCTCTTCTTGGAGGAAGACCAGGAAGTTCCTCGGGAAACACTTCAGCGAATTCCCTCACAATAGGCATTTCTTCAAGGGTGGTTTCTTCCTTGGACTCAATCATCTGATCCAGATATGTGTGCTCATAAGGCAGTAATATCCATGCTTGAGATGATGGAGCTAAAGGAGATTCATCTTCCTCCTGACACTTGTAAAGAATCGGGGGTCGATTCTCCATATGGAATGTGATTTCCCTCTCCCGACAATTTATGTTGGCTCTATATAAGGAAAGTCAATCCATGCCAAGAATTGCATCAAATTCCACCAAAGGGAGTATGATGAGGTTCGCCGGGAAATTCAATCCACAGATTATAATAGGGGAGGACTTATACTCATGGGATGCAATGATTTCCCCATTTGCCGTACTCACCGACATCTTTACTTCCATGATTTGTGGTGGTGCAGGGATTATTCTACTAAACTTTTGAGATATAAAAGAATGCGTAGAACCTGAATCAAAAAGTACGTTCGCTATTCTTGAATGAATAACTAGCGTACCTGTCACCACTTCGTTGTCGGGGTTCACTTCGGCAGAAGTGATGGAAAAAGTTCTTCCTTGCTGTCATGGAGGTTGCTGGTTGCCTCTGATAACCCTTGGATTAGGGCACTGATTTGCAAAATGACCCGGTTCTTTGCATTTGTAGCATTGAACAACGCGTTGAGGTTCGAACGGAGCGTTCCTCTCCTCTGTTGCAGTCGCGGGTCCTTCTTGCTGACAGTTAACAGCTAGGTGTCGTTCTCTTCCACACCTGAAGCATTTTCTTGTCCCCCTAAGGCAATTTCCAGGGTGCTTCTTTCCACACTTTTGGCAAGTGGGGTGCTGGAACTTCTTAGCGCCGTTGGATTTATCCATCGGACCACCAGTATTGAAGTCCACCTTATGCTTCTTGTCCCCATGATACCCCTGTGATTCTCCGATCTTCATTTCAACCTTGAGGGCACATCGGACAATTTCCTCATAGCTGTCGAAGTCACGGATCGCTAATGCTTTCCGCAAGCTAGGCTTCATCCCACCAAAGAAGCGGTCAACCTTGCATTCGGGGGTAACGACAAAGCCAGAAGCGTATCGTGCAAGCCTTGTGAAGTTTGCCTCGTACGCTCCCACAGATTCTTCATCTTTCTGCTTGAGGGAAAGGAAGTCCCTTTCCATCTTAAGACAGAGGGTGCGTGGAAAATATTTATCGAAAAACATCTTCCGGAATTCCTTCCATTCCAAAGCCTCGATCTCCTCCTCAGGCTTCGTATTTTTTATCAACGTCCACCATTGATCAGCTTCACCCTCCATATGATAAGCCGCCAGGAGAACCTTCTCTTGTTCAGAACATTGAAGGATAGAGAAGATCTTTTCAATGGAGTTGATCCATTGCTCAGCGATCGTGGGATCAGATGATCCACTAAAAGTAAGAGGCCTTTGTCTCATGAATCTCTCGATAGCGACTTGTTCTTTCTTAGGGGGGTTGAACGTTCCTCTTGACCCGTGTTTCTATTCAAAACTTGAGTTAGCTGAGAGAGAAGTGTGACAAAGTTCGCGATTCCTGCTCCCATTGGATTGGGCATCTCATTAGTACAATCATCACACTGATCTTCACAACGGTTGTTAGCCCGAGTTCTCCTATTACCGGCCATTGGATGGAATAAAAGGAAAGTTAGGGGTAACACATAAAGGGTAATACAAAGACAAAAGTTGATGACTTATAAATAAACTTTAATCTCTTTAACTCATGAGTCTATAGGATTCAATCCAGGCTTTTCATGATCTTCCTTCTAACATATATTCTTAGGGGCATTTTTCCCTTAATAAGGGTTCATACTAAGATTGTGAATTTATCAAAAAATATCCCCCGGGAGTGTCGTAACCAAGAGTGCAGCAAGGCCCGTTGTCGTGCACCAGTTCCCGTTCGAGTCTAGCTCAAAGCGGTGTTTTCGGGTTTTACCCCTAGGATACATTTGTGCCAGAGCCGCCTCTACCTGCTCGTATCCAGACATGGATGTATTTGTTTGATAAACCCCTTAATTAGTATTTACCAAAACTTAGGGATGTTTTTATTATACTTAGTCTTGTATCTAAGGCTTTACTAGGGTTTCCTAATCCCAAAAATAACTAAACCTATCCTCTGATACCAACTATGACAACCCTGCTTTCTATTACAACTTAAACATGCTTTATTACATATAACTTCACTTGATACAACAAAAAAGATCGAGAGGTTTAGTGTCTTTAGGGCTTAGGATCATTACATAAAAGCTTTAAACTTGAAATACAACATCTTTATTGAAAACTTCCTTTACATGACCACTACATTCCTTCGTACTTAGCATTGCATGGGATAACCTGAGGACATGCATAAGAAAAGGGTGAGCTATAAAGCCCAGTAAGGGAGTACACAATGAATAACATGAGGAGTTCAATACATGTTAGGCAATAGGAACATAAATAGGGCATAAGAGTAACATGAACATAAAGGCATGATAAAGCATGATAATCATAACATGGAAATGTGGCAACAACACTTAACATTGAATTAGCATGAGCCAAGGCTCATTGCACATGGAGCATGAGTAAACCCTCATTGCACTTGAAGCACGAGTAAACCCTCGTTGCACTTGAATTAGCATGAGTCAACACTCATTGCACATGACGTATCATGATACTATACTTTACCCAATGCATTGGAGCGCTATAAGGGCGCACCCTTCTTAAAAATTTCATTTCATGCATAAGTGTGTCACATGGATCATAAAACATGGATTCATAAAACATAATCATTTATTCCATGATAAAGGAATGTGGAATTAATACATGAAACATTACAATCAGTAAATGTTCATAAAGGTGAATACCCTTGATGGAGAAATGGGCATGGTATTCACTACACAATGACATTGGCTTAGAAAATCGGTGTGATTTCGGCAGCGTAACGGCATGACATAAGAATTCATAAAAAAGGTTGATGAGAGAGAAAGGGGTTCCTCATCATATTTACATGTAATGGACAGTAAGGAGGTCATATAGATACATTTCCCAACAATTGAAAAGTAATTTAGATTCATGATACAAAAGTATTGCTTGAATATAAAAGAGGAGAAAAAAGTTCCTTTCGGAATTTCGGCATAGTAACGGGTGTACATGAGAGGCATTTAATGAGAGAGAAAGGGTTCTCCCATCATTCAAACAATAAGAGGGCAGTATGGGGGATGTGCAAAACCATACCCCAACATTCATAATTGAAATTAAAAGGGCAATACAACTTAAAGAAAATTGACAAAAATGAGAAAGGAAGAAAAAACCCTTACTTGGAAGTGTGCTTCCAAAGGCTAGAGAGAGGCTTGTGAGAGGCTTCTTGGGAGCTTGGGGCACCTTGAGAGGATTCTAGAGAGAGTAGGGAAGAGGTTGGACGAACTCCAAGTGCTTTGAGTGAGGAGGAAGTGGGAGCTTGGGTGGGTTTATATAGGAAAGATGAGGGAATTCTTTATTATTTAGGTTTGGGACCCCTTATATTAAAATAATCCAAACCACAAACCATCCCATGGTATTTGCCCATGGTTTCTGGAAAAGGAAAGAGGAAAACAATATTTTACAAGTCCAAGGTCTGAACTTATTAAAAAATTAGGGTTGCTTATGTGGAGGTGAGTCACACTCCCATGGAAATTAATTTAAAAAGGCAAAGTGTTGAATAAGTCTTGAGGGCTCCATTAATACTTTGAAAAGTAAGTCAAACAAACCCAAAACCTCATTATTTTAATGATAAAACACATATTGGCCGAACATAAGGATTATGGTATTTTATTATATCACCATTGGGTCATTATGATGTCATAAAACACATTATATATTTAAATGGTATTTAATTTTTACCCAAAAATTTGACTGTCTCAGAAAATTATGAAAAATTCACCGTTGGATAATTTCGACATCCTGATTCCAAAAATAATATTTATTTTATCTAAATAATTTTCTAAATATGTGAATTTTCACTTTTAAAATAAAAGCCGACATTTATAAAAAATTCACGGGTTTTGACAGAAATGGCTTTCAAACCTTAATAAAAATTTTAATTGCATTCATAAAATTATAAGATCATTTATATTTAATAAAAATTAATTTAATATTAATAATAATATTTTATTAAAATATTATTTAATTCAAAAATCCTTTAATTTAATAAAATATAATTCTTAATTAAATAATAACTAAAAACACCATTTGTACTTTAAAAACTAATTACAATGTATCAAAAATGACTAGAAAATATATTCATTATTATATACAAAAATAATGTACATGAACATGGTGCTACTTATTTGTTACATAACCCCTTAAAATAGCCGCATAAGACCTAAGGGTAAGGTGTGCGATGGTGACAGACTCTTGGGGCGGCTCGGATAACATCGCTCGAGTGGTAATCTCTATCAACTTCCACTTTTCCCGTAGATGGTCTCGTTCAAGCTTGACATAATGAAGCTCAGCTTGGGCTTGGTCAAGGGCGAAGCCCAAAGACGCCACCTCTTTTCCGAGCTCCGACAAATGGGCTTCATAAGGGGCAATTCTACTGGATGAGGTCATCGCTTCCTTTGTCTGAGTAGAAATGGGTTCGTTAAATCCTTATATTTATACTACTCAGATGATCACTGTTCAACGGCTATAAAAGTAACGGTCACAAATCTTAACGTAAAACTAAAGAAGTTGAAATCTTATAAAAACATTTTTCATAAAGAAACATTTAACTGGATCAAGAGGGATTTTCATTAATGAAACTTTGGGTCGTTACATATGAAGAGCTGGATGGCTGAACCCCGCCCGCCTTGGAGGGGGTTGGGGTGCCACACGGGCGAGCTGTTGTGCTAAGACGCTCAGCTCGTGACAAGTGGTATCATAGGGAATGTGCCTCGTGGTGTTGTGGAATGCTGTCGGACGAACCTTGGTGGTGGGAACGAAGTCCCGGGGTGTCATGCGGAGGTGACACGATAGAGAAGGTCGCACTCGATAGAAGTCAGAGGCAGAGACGCCACTATGAAGGGTGGGTCTCGTGGAGGTGGTTTTTGACCCTGAGAGAGAGGGTGGACCACGGTGGTTTGTGACCCAGAGAGTGGGTGGGTCATTGATGCCAACGACAAGAAATGAGCATCCCCTGAGGCCATGCTTGGTAGCCGGTTAGTTGGAAGCACCATTTCGTGGACACACAGAAGGGCACAATCCTACATTCATGAGGGCGTGCATGGAATGGTGGTGGGAGAATGTCACAACCCAATCATTGGGGTCCTGTCCCACACCATCAAGAACATCAAAGCTATGGTTCATCTGGTTTGTCCCTATCGAAGAGATGGGAGTCGCCTCGAAAAAGAGGAGGATGGTGCGTGTCAATCTTGACACCACTGGTTGGGAGTTGGGGGCCACTCTCCTGATGAGTTAATGGCAGGACGAAACCAGTGAACCTCACATATGAAGAGTTGGACGGCTGAACCCCGCCCGCCTTGGAGGGGGCTGGGGTGCCGCACGGGCAAACCGTTGTGCTGAGACGCTCAGCCCGTGATAAGTGGTATCAGAGGGAATGTGCCTCGTGGTGTTGTGGAATGTTTTCGAATGGAACTTGGTGGTGGGAGTGGAGTCCCAGGGTGTCATGCAGAGGTGACATGACAGAGAAGAGCGTGCTCGAGAGAAGTCTGAGGTAGAGACTCCACTATGAAGGGTGGGTCTCGTGGAGGAGGTTTTCAACCCTGAGAGAGAGGGTGGACCACGGTGGTTTGCGACCCAGAGAGTGGGTGGGCCATTAATGCCAACGATAAGGAATGAGTGTCCCCTGAGGCCATGCTTGGTAGTCGGTTAGTTGGAAGCTCCATTTTGCGGACACACAGAAAGGCACGATCCTACATGCATGAGGGCGTGCATGGAATGGTGGTGGGAGAATGTCACGACCCAATCATGGGGGTCCTGTCCCATACCAACAAGAACATCAAAGTTGTGGTTCATCTAGTTTGTCTCTATCTAAGAGATGGGAGTCGCCCCGATAAAGAGGAGGATGATGCATGTCAATCTTGACACCACTAGTTGGGAGTTGGGGTCACTCTCTTGATGAGTTCATGGCAGGACGAAACCAGTGAACCTCACATATGAAGAGTTGGAAGGTCGAACCCCGCTCGCTTTGGAGGGGGCTGGGGTGCCGCACGGGCGAACCGTTGTGCTGAGACGCTCTGCCCGTGACAAGTGGTATCAGACACTCACGACCCAATCATGGGGGTCCTATCCAACACCAACAAGAACATCAAAGTTGCGGTTCATCTGGTTTGTCCATATCTAAGAGATGGGAGTCGCCCCGACAAAGAGAAGTATGGTGCGTGTTAATATTTACACCGCTGGTTGGGAGTTGGGGCTACTCTCCTGATGAGTCCATGGCAGGACGAAACTAGTGAACCTCACATATGAAGAGCTGGAAGACTGAACCCTGCCCGCCTTGGAGGGGGTTGGGGTGCCGCACGGGCGAACCGCTGTGCTGAGACGTTCAGCCTGTGAAAAGTGGTATCAGAGGGAATGTGTCTCGTGGTGTTGCGGAATGCTGTCGGACGGACCTTGGTGGTGGGAGCGGAGTCTCGGGGTGTCATGCGGAGGTGACACAACAGAGAAGTTCGCGCTTGAGAGAAGTCAGAGGCAGAGACGCCACTATGAAGGGTGGGTCTCGTGGAGGTGGTTTTCGACCTTGAGAGAGAGGGTGGACTACGGCGGTTTGCGACCTAGAGAGTGGGTGGGCCATTGATGCCAACGATAAGGAAGGAGCGTCCCCTGAGGCCATGCTTGGTAGCCGGTTAGTTGGAAACACCATTTCACGGACACACCGAAGGCCACGATCCTGCATGCACGAGGGCGTGCATGGAATGGTGGTGGGAGAATGTCACGACCCAATCATGGGGGTCATGTCCCACACTAGCAAGAACATCAAAGTTGTGGTTCATCTGGTTTGTGCCTATCGAAGAGATGGGAGTCGCCCCGACAAAGAAGAGGATGGTGCGTGTCAATCTTGACACCACTGGTTGGGAGTTGGAGCCACTCTCCTAATGAGTCCATGACAGGACGAAAACCAGTGAACCTCACATATGAAGAGCTGGACGGCTGAACCCCGCCCGTCTTGGAGGGAGCTGGGGTGCCACATGGGCGAACCGCTGTGTTGAGATGCTCAGCCTGTGACAAGTGGTATCAGAGGGAATATGCCTCGTGGTGTTGCGGAATGCTGTCGGACGGACTTTGGTGGTGGGAGCAGAGTCTCGGAGTGTCATGCGGAGGTGACACAATAGAGAAGGTCGCGCTCGAGAGAAGTCAGAGGCAGAGACGCCACTTTGAAGGGTGGGTCTCGTGGAGGTGGTTTTCGACCCTGAGAGAGAGGGTGGACCACGGTGGTTTGCGACCCAGAGAGTGGGTGGGCCATTGATGCCAACGACAAGGAAGGAGCGTCCCCTGAGGCCATGCTTGGTAGCCGGTTAGTTGGAAGCACCATTTCGCAGACACACAAAAGGCCACGATCCTGCATGCATGAGGGCGTGCATGGAATGGTGGTGGGAGAATGTCACGACCCAATCATGGGGGTCATGTCCCACACCAGCAAGAACATCAAAGCTGCGGTTCATTTGGTTTGTCCCTATCTAAGAGATGAGAGTCGCCCCGACAAAGAGGATGATGGTGCGTGTCAATCTTGACACCACTGGTTGGGAGTTGGGGCCACTCTCCTGATGAGTTCATGGTAGGACGAAACCAGTAAACCTCACATATGAAGAGCTGGAAAGTTGAACCCCGTCCACCTTGGAGGGGGCTGGGGTGCCGCACGGGCGAACCGTTGTGCTGAGACGCTCAACCCGTGACACCTGGCTATGTGTCTCACATGGCATATGACCAAGTACTTCACACGACGTCAGGCTGTGTACCTCACATGGGGTTTGGTCCCTACACGGTAATGTGCTCCCACATGGGGTGTTGGGCCGGATACTCAACCACACCCCGAGTCATCGTACACAACATGTCCTCAAGAACCACATGTTGTGTAGTCTCCATCTTTTACCTTTAGTCTCACCAGAGAACACGTGACATGTGTTATTGAACTACACATTGTGTGATCAAGTTCCCCAAATGGAAATCCCTATGATTCACCTGAAACCATTGTTTCTCCCCAAATCAGGCCTTTAGATGCTATAAAACCCCTCCAGTAATCCAGATTATACTTTAAAAATGTAAAAATTATGAATCTAAAGGGGGGGGGAAATGAAAACTCAAAATACAACGTACCTCGCTGTGAGATCGCCAAAGCTTCAAGCCAGGATCCGCATCCCGTAGTCGCTGCATCCCGATCCCGCTCCTTGGACGTGGCCTGACGCGTGTGTCCATTTCCTCTTTCCTTCCTCTCTTGGCTCAGTTGAGGTGTGCGGATGAAGCCTCCTCCCCCCCTCATGCAATTGAGGGATAGAATTGGGGGTAAAAGTTAAATTAAATTTATTTTATTTTATTTAAATTGTTCAAATATCCACTTAAAGGCTCGTCCTGGGACTCAGGACCCGAACGAAGTTTACGCCTCGTATAGGTAAAATCGTTTGTTCCATACTTAACGATGAAGTCAAAATTTCAATTTGGGACTCTGTTTCGGAGATATCAACGTTTACATAAATATAATAATTAATATTTATTAAATAAATATCAATAGATTCGGAAAAAATCCACCAACTCAAAAATCTCACCAAAGTCCATCCCTAGGGCAAACACCTCATTCTGATATGAGTAGAATCATTAAAAAAAATTTGAAGTCGTTTGCTAGAGAAATTTACCATTTTGCCTCTCATAATCACCAATGACCAAAAATTCAAATTTCCTTTAAAATTCATAACTTGGAAAGTCACATGGTTTTACACATTGTGCCTCTCGCGTCCCACCAACATCTACCCTCACTCGCCTGCGTCGCTACATCTCAACCGCCGCATGCCCTCTACGTCAACGCGACCTTGCTCCCCCTCGTCACTTTGCCCTACCCACACCCTCACACAATGTGCATGAAATAAATTGCCACCACCAAATGGGTGTTGGGGGGGGGGGCATGTATTGATGCGATTGAGATTTGAATCTCAACCGCCTAGATGCAGGTACCTGCAACCAACCACTTAGTCGTGAAGTCAATTACGTAGTTAATAATTAACAATTTAGTTAATAATACAAATTTATAATATAATTAACATAATTAAAAAATAATAAGCAATAATATAAATAAGATCGATTACATCTGTCATGGCTTACGTACCTCTCACCCCCAAACCCAAAACTACCCCACCACAAACATTGGGGCATAATCAATAATATATTTAATTATATAAATAACAATAAATAATTATTTTTATTGTTAATTATTAATTGTATTGTTTATTAATTATTATATTATTAACCATTTATAACTAATTATGTATTATTATTAATAAAAAATAATATTCAAATGGTGTTAAATGTGGAACGAGAATCCCACCTTTATTGCCCTTTTTTTTTTAAAAAAGGAAAAAAAGGCGTCGCCCGACATCGTGCCACTGCCAACGCATCCCGCACTGTTCGCGTAATCACGTTTTGGTCGAAAGTGAGCGAGGGTAAAATGGTCAACCGAGAAAACAAAAAACGGAGAACTGCGAATCGCCTCCACATAATCTCCTCCGGAGCACGTGCCCACCTCCAAATCCTCAGGTCAAAGCAAACAAGGCAGCCTCCCTCTCCCTCTCTCCCTCTCTCCCTCTCTCCCTCTCTCCCTCACCTTTCTTCATCCTCCTGTAGTTACACGCTAATCCGTTTCTCTAATTCATCTCCGACCAGAGTTTGACTTTAAGCCTAAAATCATTTAATTCTGGAAATTATCATCAGACCCACCAATGATGGAAGCGAAAATGCACCCAACGGAACAAAACGGAGATCCAGCAGGGATTGGCCTCGCTCCCCTCCCTCTTGCGTCCGCGGGAGAGAAAGGCGTTGTCTGATTTGATTCACCCACGGCCCTGCTCTGCGATTTTTTGGTCGACAACGCGAGGACCCAGTTCGTGGAATCATCCAATGCGGGTTGCCGCCGCTCCCGACGGAGCAGATTCGAAAACAGCTCGGAATAAGGATCTCGGGTCTCGAAATCGATACGGACCGGGGGGAGCTGCGGGAGCGGATCTGATGTCGAGTTCCTTCCCGGGTCGTCCGGCGGGGTCACGGAGGTGGTGTTCTAGGGTTTCCCCGCCGGCGAGGGGGGGCCGAGGGAACACGATGCAGCTTCATTTCTCGCCTAGCATGACCAGCATCACGATCTCCAGCAGCAATGGGTTTATTGACTTGATGAAGATCAAGCTCGCGACTCGCCCCATCTCTTACAGAACTCTTTTCCATACCATTCTCATCCTTGCATTTCTATTGCCGTTTGTTTTCATCCTCACCGCGATTATTACCCTGGAAGGTGTCAACAAGTGCTCATCATTCGGTACATGTTTTTTTTTTAATTAAAAACTTGTTCACCATTGTTACTGTCGTTCTTTCCTTTTATATCTTCATGGATGGGTCTATAGAAATATTTGATTCGGTGGACCCCACAGACTTGCCTACATTGACCCTTCTTTGTTTCAATGGTTTATTTGATCACCTTACCCTCATGTGAGCGTAGATGACAATGATAGTGCTGCCATTCATAATGCGTGTTCTGATTTAATTGAAACCGCAACAGGGTTTTTTGAGTTTTTCTGTTTACAATGCGTTACGAGTTCTTTCTGTCACCTCTGGTGTTTCTGTCCATCAATGATTTAGTTTCCAATGCTAGTTTCTTCTACACTTTTGTTTCATTGTTAATTCTGAAAATTGCTTTAGGTCTTGTTTTTTGATGCTGTCTGTTTCCATCTTGCAACTTCTATCCAATTTGAGTGTTTCATTATTTCAATTTTCATATTTTTCCTTTCTGGCTCATGTATTCTTGATTATGGTTTTTTGGTTCTTTTAAATTCATTTCTTTAGTTGCCTATCAGTATTTGGCTGTTAATTTTAAGTGATCTATTTTGGTCTGAGGTGCTTGAATATAAAATTATATTAAATAGTTCTATGTTTGTGTTTTTTTAGCCAATGTTTTTCTTGGTTTGTGACTCTGTTCCTGTTTTCTTTCAGATTGTTTAGGAAGGCGATTTGGACCCAGGTTCTTGGTCATACTGATGATACAAGGGTGAGTAGCATTTTCTTGTCTTTCTTCCCATCTTTGTGGATTATTTAACATCATGTAATGTGTGGTTTTGGCCTTTTGTGGAAAAATGGCTTTTTTATTTATGTTTTTTGCTTACTTGTGGTGCTAACGATGCAGCAGAATCTGGTTAGAGATTTTTACAAGATTCTCAATCTAGTAAATTCAGAGGAAATACCATATGGACTAAAGATCCCTGATTCATACAGTCAACTTATTTCTGATATGAAAAAACAATCAGTACGAGGCAAGGACATTCGCTATCATACTTAAGGCCATGGTTATGTTGTGTGTTGTTCAACTATCAAATAGCACTACCTTCAGTCCACAATATGGAAAAAACACTGTTTTTGTGTTCCAAAACATAAAGAAAGTTAACGCATTTAATTATAGTTTCCCACAAAGATTTTTCATTAATCATGAGAGATTGATGTAAATGTTGAACTAAGAGTATTTTTTAAGAATGCTTTATAAATTGTGATAAATCCAATGTGTTCAGCCATATTTAATCCGTTCTCTTATTTTTTTGTTAAATGGTTTTTTCTTGCTTGTGTTGTGGACTGAAGGTAGTGGTGTGTGAGTTTATTTAGTTGTTATTATTATTTTCTAACAATTTATTTCCATCGAAGTTTTGGGTCATGCATATTTGTTTTTTAGCAAGGTATGGATACTTTATTTAGGCACTGTTTAGTTGACATATTTCAAATTGAAGTAAGAAGTAATGGGCCTGACCCATTTTTGTATTATTACTAGAGTCCCGCATGGGATGATCTCTTATGTATTGCTTTCTCTCCGTCTATAAATAAACTGCCCCATCTTATATCGAGGTATGGGGAATTCCATTCTACAAAATGGGGCCTAGGTTCTTTGTTTCTTGGTTATCAAGGGAAATTGGAATATCTTTTTCTGGAAAACACTCTTTTTTTCTCTCCCCGCCCCTCCCTGTACTCTCTATACTTACATACGTACATATGTATGTGTGCATGCATACATGTATTTATTCCAACCTTCCATGCCAATATATTTGCGTTTTTGTGCAGATTGAGAAGCATGAAAAGGAATTTAAGGAATCCAAATGGCTGAGTTGACGAACAAGCACTTTGCAGCAAGTTCCATTCCCAGAGGCATCCACTGTCTTTCTCTGCGCTTGACTGATGAATATTCCTCCAATGCTAATGCGCGCAAGCAGTTGCCTTCTCCAGAGTTTCTGCCTTTGCTCTCAGACAACTCTCACTACCACTTTGTCCTGTCTACTGATAACATTCTGGCTGCTTCAGTTGTGGTTGCTTCTGCTGTGCACTCATCTCTTAGACTGAAAAAATAGTCTTCCATGTCATCACTGACAAGAAAACATATGCTGGCATGCATTCATGGTTTGCGCTGAACCCTGTGTCCCCCTGCAATTGTTGAAGTTAAAAGGCATTCACCAGTTTGACTGGTTAACAAGAGAGAATGTTCCGGTGCTTGAAGCTGTAGAGAGTCGTGATGGCATCAGGAATTACTACCATGGGAACCACATTCCTGGGGTCAACCTAAGTGAGACTACTCCACGAGTCTTTGCATCGAGATTGCAAGCTAGGAGTCCCAAGTACATTTCATTGCTCAACCATCTCCGCATATATTTGCCGGAGGGTAATTAGATGTAATGGCATGCATTTTCTTCCCATGAGTATATGTTTGTTAAAGAGAAATCATTACGAGTAAATGGAATGAGAAGTGGAAAAATGAGTTCCTTATATTTGGTTTGCAGCATTTTCTACTTCCCTCTCCCTTTCTCTTTCTCATTTCCTACCGGACAAGCTCTAATTTGGACGTGGTTATGTGTTGTAAAATCTGTAGCAACAATATTAATTTACCTTTCTTATTGAATGAGATTTTTGAAATTTGACTTGACATTAGCAGTAAAGTGAATATATTCCTAACATTATTGTTACTTTCAATGCAATTTAAACATTGCTTTGCATACCAAACACTGCAATGTTACTTTACTTGCAATCACTTTCTCTGTGATCATTTTATAATACTGCAATCACTTTACATGCAACGTGCCCAACAACCCTTAAACGTTTTGTAGGTTAAGAGAATTTGAGAAGCAGGAAAAGGGTAAAAAATTGTTGATATCATTTGAGCTTTCAACTGATTGTTAGGACTTATATTTTTACTGTGGTTTGTGTTGGTTGGGTGGGTGTCTTCATTTTCAAGTAGTTTTGTTACTTAGTTTCTTTCTCCATCGATAGTTTTATGGGTAGTTATGTTTCTTTTCTTTTCTCATTGATAATTTGACGAACAATTATGTTCTAAAGTGTGATCTATACATTTGTTTCTTTCATCATTAAGAGTTTCATGTGAGGTTGTGTTTTTTAAATGTGCTATGCACATTTATGTGACTTTAATGTTAGTTTTGTTTAGTGTTTTTAATTTTACTGACTACTATGTTTTGAACAGCTTTTTCCAAACCTTGACAAGGTAGTATTTTTAGATGATGATGTTGTGATTCAGCGGGATTTGTCTCCGTTATGGGATATTGATCTCAGGGGAAAAGTCAACGGGGCGGTAGAAACATGCAAAGGTGATGATCAGTGGGTGATGTCTAAAAGATTCCGGACATACTTCAATTTTTCTCATCCCCGCATAGCGAAGAACTTGAATCCTGATGAATGTGCATGGGCTTATGGAATGAATGTCTTCGATTTACGTGCATGGAGGAGGACAGACATAAGAGACACATATCATTTATGGCTCAAGGAGGTTTGATCCTGGTGTTTTTTTACCAATTAATTCTTCATCCGGATTTGATTTATGGTTAAGGACTCGGCAATTTTATATTGTTTAGAACTCAAGGGGTAAATGTTACAATGATAATCACGTGCTTCTTGAGTTTGACTTGACAATACTTGAATTTGACTTGATATTTGTTGAGCTGAAATTGAGCTCGAGCTACTCAAGCTATACAACGAGTTGAATTCAAGTATATTGAGTAGCTTGTAAACTTAATCTAGTAGTTTGCGAGATTAATCAAGAAATTGATATTTTAATATATAGATTAATGATAATTTATATTCATTATTTTAAAATATTTATATTGCAACCAAACGATCCGTTCAACTGAGGGAACCTCTCTCTGTTTCCTTTCCATTTTGACCTTTGCTGTTCAACCAAACAGGACCTTGCAGGGTGATTAAGATATTGTTCACAGTTTCTGAGCCATGCCTCGGGGCCTTGTTTATTGCAGAATTTGAAGTCACACATGATGATGTGGAAGCTGGGGACCCTGCCTCCTGCTCTGATTGCATTTAGAGGCCATGTCCACCCAATTGACCCATCATGGCACATGCTTGGCTTGGGTTACCAGAACAACACAAGCATTGATCATGTAAAAAATGCAGCAGTTATCCATTATAATGGACAATCAAAACCTTGGCTACCCATCGGCTTTGATCATCTCAGGCCTTTCTGGACCAAGTACATCAATTACTCCAGTGTCTTCATGAGGAATTGCCACATATTGGAGTAGAATCTGAACACACCAGCGATATGTTTATATGAGTTTTTTCTTTTTCACGGATTGATGAGAATTGGCTAGAAGATGAATGCTCATCATTCATGTGGGTATGGGTTCTATTCTTTCATGTCACATAGGCATTGGAAAATTAAGGAATTGGTTGGGTAAAAGTGTTTGTCCCTAGAATTTCCCCCCCCCCCCCGGTTTCCCTTTGTTTTTTTTTATAATGTTGTTATTTTTCAATATTCTTATTTGTTGTAATACATTTAATTCTTTTTGTTCCTTACATTTGGGCACAGACCCTTTTTAGGAATAAGTGGGTTTCTGTTACGGGTTTATGGAAAATCTGTATAAAAATTTAATCTTTCGGTCTCTTGCCTTTCATTGCTGTTTATGCGTGTGAATTTCTATAATGCTATGTTTGGAATCATGTTTGGAATCATATTTTGGTAAATAGTGGTTGAATTGATTTGTGATTATTTAGTGGTGTTAAGTTTATTTCATTAAAATGCGTGTGCGAGAGGGGGAGAAGTGAAAATTATCGTCTCAGGTCCGACATCTAGACCTGAAGGTCAGGTGCACTGCGTGATGATTTTCATATGAAAGAACCTGATGTGGCGGGTTTATGGTAATATCTTATAGCCTACCATGTAAACTTTTTTAATAAATAAGTGTAAAATGTTAAAATAAAAACTGTTATTATAAAACATTAATAATATAGGTAAATAAAAATTGTTTATTAATAATGATTATTATATAATAAATATATAAAAAATAATTTATTTTAGATTTTTAATAATCAATTTTACGGTGCAAATTTATAGTATAAAATTTTAGTGTGAATTTAAAATTCATATATGTTTTATATACACTTATATAGAATTTTTTTTCACTGTTTAAAAATAAAACAAATAAGGTTTTGAGATATTAATATTTATAATTATTTTTTTCATTATTTTAGAGTAAAACTAATAAAAACATTTAATTGTATCTTGACATTTTTTTTATTATAAGTACAGAAAATATAATTATCATTATAATTATTTTTTAGTGAAAATTTACATATTTATTTATATATTAATATATTTTCAATTTTAATTTATGCGAAAATTTGAATTATAAATTTTCTATTGAAATTTCTAACAAAAAATTGCATTGAAAATTTTCACTAGAAATTACATTATTCATGTATTAATATAACTACACAAAATGCAAACATGTATGTATTTTAGAATTTATTTAATTAAAATCTGAGTATAATTATTGTAAATATTAAGTGAAAATTTTAATTGGAATCTTAAGTGTGAATATGAACTACAATTTTCCATTGTAAATTTGCACCAAAAGTTTCCGGTGCAAATTTTCAATGTAAAATTTCAGTGAAAATTTACCAATATTAATTTATTTGGAAAGTAAATTTGCGGTGGAAATTTCCATTGGAATTTTGCATTGTTTATTTGTATATTGATATACTCTCACTGGTAGTTTAAGTGGAAATCCAAATCGGAAATTTAAGACGATAATTCTTTTTTTCAAATTTCCACTGTAATTTTCCAATGCAAATTTGCATTGTTTTTTTATCTATTAATCTATTTTTACTCGTAATTTAATTGGAAATTCGAATTGAAAATTTGTGATGAAAATTTTTATCCTATGATCCTAGGTAATGAAATCAAAGTCAAATACCTGTAAAATCTATCATCAATAGAATCAACACGCAATGAATAACTTGCACCAAAAGCAGATCATATGAGGGATGCACTTGCCGCAACAAACATAGATTCCACGGATAGATTTAAACTTTCATTGTGAGTTTTCATTGGAAATTTTTAAGGATATTGTGTGCCTTTTCAGTTTAAATTTGTACTTAAAATTATATTGTATATTTATATTTGTATATATACATATATATGTATGTATATATACATGCATTCAAATTTTGTACTGTAAATTTGCACTATTTTTTTTTAGTATAGATTTATATTAGTGGGGATTTACAGTGTAAATGTAAAACACAAAATTCCAATGCAAATTTACATTGATGTTTGTATATACGTATCGAAAAATTCCACTGTAAATTTGTACTTGAAGTTTGTAATTTAATATTACCATGTTTATTTGTATTTGTATGATTCTCTGTCTTTTTTTTAGTTTTCATTGAAAATTTTCATTATACATTGAAATTTTATTGGAAATTTTCAGTGCAAATTTGCACTATGAATTTTAAGACATTGTAGTGGAAAATATACACTAAAAATTTCCTTCGGAAATTTGAATGAAATTTGGCAATAAAAATTTCTAGTAGAAATTTGCACTGAAGGTTTCCAGTGGAAATTTTCACTGAAGGTTTCCAGTGGAAATTTACACTAAAGGTTTTTAGTGTAAATTTCCAATGAAAATTTATATTTATTTATCAACATATCTTCATTGTAATTTAATGTATAAATTTGAACTGCCAATTGAAGTTTGTACTGGAAATTTCCCTAGGAAATGTCCAGTTCAAAGTTTCTATGAAAAATTACATTGTTTTTTATGTGTTAATATATATGTAATGCAAATTTAAATATGTATTTATTTTAGAATTTTTATATTAAAATTTTTAGTTTAATTATAATAAAATTTAAGTGGAAATTTGCACTCAAAATTAAATCTCGTGTATAAATTTACACAAATGACCGGAAATTTTCAATTGGATGATGTGACTTTCTAGTGTAAATTTGCACTTAAAATTATATTGATACATGCATTCAAATTTTGTATTGTAAATTTGCATTGAAAATTTTTAGTATAGATTTATTTCAGTAGGGATTTACAATGTAAATGTAAAACACAAAAATTCCAATGCAAATTTACATGGATCTTCGTATACACGTACTGGAAATTTTGACTGTAGCTTTTCACTTGAAATTTATAATTTAATATTACCATACATATTTGTATTTCTATTTGTCTTTATGTTTTTTTGCATTGAAAATTGTCATCATACATAGAAATTTTATTGGAAATTTTTAGTGCAAACTTGCACTAGGAATTTTAAATGGAAATGTCTAGTGAAAAAGATGCATTAAAATTTTCCACTGGAAATTTGAATTTCATTTTAAACTAAATGTTTTATGTGGAAATTTGCACTAAATTTTATTACGGTGTACACACATTTACAATACTCTTCATTTTCAGATTGTATACATGAGGATCTTGGGAAGAGATTCTTTTACTTACACATGATTTATAAAGTGTTTATAGACTCAGGAATCCCTACAATTCACACTAGAAGTTTTTAATGCAAATTTTCATTTCAAATTTCCAGTAAAAAATTGTATTTTTTTATTTATGTATTAATATATTTTCATTGTAATTTGAAGTGCAAATTTGAAATGTAAATTTCACGTGGAAATTCGCAGAGGAAATTTGCAGTGAAAATTTTCACTAGAAATTTCCAGGGGAATTTTTCAGTGGAAATTTAAAGTGCAAATTTACACTAGAAATTTCCAGTACAAATTTCCATTGGAAATTTCCTTATGGAATTTGCAGTTTAATTAATAATTGTCATATTGAAAATATAAATAATCAATATTATATATAATAAATATCATAATAAATATTATATATATATTTGTGTAATAAAAATTATACATATATTTATATAATTGTTTTCCATGAATAATATACAATATATACTAATTGCATTATAATAAAATTTAAAACATACATATTACTTTCAATATTTATATCTATATTATTAATAAATATCATATAATAAATCTATATAATAATTATTATAGTAAATATATGTTTATATATTTTAAATATATATAGTATATATTAGATTATATATATATATGAAGAATAAGGAGTAGCAACAACGTAAAAATTAAAAAATAAGAATGCACAGTGGGGGGGAATTTTTGTCCAAAAACCCAATCTGGGGGTCAGGTCTATGTGCCCAACCTGAGACGATTTAAATCTGAGAGAGAGATCTGAATGCTTCACATATGTGGATATGTTCTGTTTTCCATTCAATGAAGTTTTAAAAATGCATAAAACTTGTGCATATATTTTATCATTGATTCAAAATTTTAATAACGACACTCATAGTCTATTAAAGAAACTAGCAAGGAACATATATGTGGCGCTCTTTATTTGTAAGACATATCTTCTATTAAAAAGTCAATAAATAATTCGAAACATATGTGCTGCAATTAGGTTATTCAAGAGGAGAGTGATGCATCAAAACAAGAGATTGTTGAAACATGGTATTTGTTAACAATATGCGATATTTACTGGATTATATCATTGGTCAAGTTTGAAGAAGTTTGGAGGAGTTTTGTACAAATTTGGTGAAAAAGGTAAAATTGGAGAATTTTAGTCACTGGTGGAATAAATATTGTGTTATGAAGAGAAGTTATTACGCCATGGTGAGGTTGAAGATTGAAAAATTGATGCAACATTAGATGTTACAGTTGGAGCTTAGACCGCAATTGGTAGCCACACTAAAGAAGTTTTAACTGAAGATAAATCATGTTGTAATTGATGTATATCATGCAATAATTCTTGGAGAGTTAATAAGGCTATGCAGGGTTGTTCGTTGTGTTCTGAATCTTACATATCACATCTCAATGATCGATCACAATATGAGAACTGTTTATAGTATATGATTATAATTGTGAATCACACCGCAATGTGACCCTGTGTTTTATTAAGGAGATTTTCAAGAAGAGGTGTTTGAGGCTGTGACTTATGACTCAGAGGCTACGCTGCCACTGGCTGCCATAGCATGGTGAAGGATTGAAGCTTGTCCCTACACCATGCTGTTTGAATTTGGAAAATATTTGAGATATCGAACACCATGATTTTATGGATAACAAGTCACAATGAGATCCAATAATCCATGGGTGTTATGCCACACCAATTGGTGTTATGTCATGATTTAGAAAATAATAACAAAATCCGAAAGATTGAGTATTTTTCAATTATGGGAGAAATTGTTTGGATATTTGGCGATTTAATTCGACCAATGAGGATGTTTTTGATATCCAACCAGATCGTGACATATGACATATGAAGGGAGAGAGTTTTGGTGGAAGAACTTGAAGAAATTAAATAATGAAGATAGAAGAACATGAGATGAGAGACACAACACACTTGAGAATCAATAAGTTTTGCACATTTGGAGATTTTGAGAGTAGTTGTGAAGAACGAGTGCATTCATCAAGATTTGATTTTTTTCATGAAGTAGAAATCAAAGTGAAACATCCATAATGACATGGTGTTTTGAATATTTTTTCTATATTCATTGTGAGAGACCCATGTGTTGACTTTTTTGCGACTATCTTGAAGCAAGTGGAAAGGTAGGAGAGAGTGACCCTTGGTATTAGTAGCGATCTGAACAAAAGACATTGTAATCATGACAACACATTAGTGATTTCCTTGGTACATCGACACATCGCCGATGTATGCTATTTGGATGTGGTCATTTTAGGTGAACTATGTAAAATCCTTATGTCATTGCTTTTTTACTTTTCATTATTGGATGGTGTGGATGCATTGTTTGAATTGGTAGGTTCAAATTGTTTTTGCTAACACAAGGGCATGATTTGTTTGAAAAAAATAAGATTTTGATACCCTAATTCACCCCCTCTTAGGGTTTTTTTGGGTCCTTGGGGTTGCAACACGTGCCATTATAGTCGAGAAGTTATTGATCAATGAACATGTCTCAAGTTAATGATTGACATAGAGAACATTGTGAACACGATGGGAGTTCCACTATTCGATGATTGCAATTATTAGATCTGGAAGAACTATATGAGATCACATTTTCAACCTCTTGGACTTGATGTTTTCTTCATTTCAATTCATGGAATTCAAGTAAGTGATCTTATGAGATCTCCTTGAACGAATTGGACAAGAAACTTCTTAATGTTGTTGGCAAAACACAAAATGGGTTCTCTGGAGCTCTATCAAATCAACTCTAGGAGATGATGAGTTTCACATCCACAAAAGTTGTATGCGACACATTTTCCAATATCTACGAAGGGGATAATAAGGTTAAGGAAGAAAAATTGCAAGTGGTGCATAATAAATTCAATGATTTGAAGATATATCCCAACAAAATATTGATGTTTTTTAATTGCATCATTGAGGATGTTTGATCCATATGTGGGATTGGTGATAAGATAAAAGATGTTGAGATTTTAAAAAAGATCCTCTATGAAGATTGTTGCCTTTATATAATCCAAATGTGTCGACACTCGAAGAACGAAACTTGGAGGGGCTTTCACGTGATGAATTGAAATGTATCTTGGTTAGTTATGAGATGCGTGTGAAACTGAAAAGTATGAAAAGTCATTCATCCAAGGAGATGACAGTCAAAGAAACAATAACACTTGACATCAATCAGGGTGAAAATGGAGAAAAATATACAAGTGATGAATGTTAGAGTTGGTTCCCTAGAGTAATTTATGATTTATAGTGTTCATGTATTTAAATATTAATAATATATCTTATCAAATCATAATTGTTCTTCTATGTGACATAGTATGTGATAATGTTCTACGGATGCATACAATGATCCTTAGACTTTAAAATTATTATTAATACATGTCATGAGTCACATACTTTGATGTATTGATGAAAAACATTATGACATATGCTCGTGGTGAGGTAAGATACGTTGGGTGCATCACAAGTGATGTTTCATTAACAAATAACGCGGGAACAATTTATCCTTTATGTTCTTTAACAAAAGTTGACATCTCAGGCCCTTTGATGAGAATTGAACTGCCCGATTAAGTCCATGACCATGATGGTGTTGTCGATAAGTTTATTAATGAAAATTCAATGAAAGATACATTAGACATATTGGTTGATGACACCAGTATGCAACCTGCTTGATTAGAGATACCGAGAAAAAGAGATTATATTACACATGATACGTTCATAGGGGGTTATATTTCATTGTGACATTAACTTATTTTTCTATGAAAGCCTTGACGTATTATTAGACGCTAACCTTGGACTTTAGACAATGCATCCCAATGCCGTTGAGAAATGGGCCTAGAGGGCCACACACTAAGAGTATTCAGAACCTCAGTTAAATTCTATATGAATTTAACATGTTAGAAAGTATTTTTCCTATATGTGGTTTAAAAATTATTCATGTTGGTTTGATCATAGATATTAAATCACCTGTTATTTATAATAATATGTATGTGAGTTGAATATTTAATAAATATTTATTCACTAGGTAATTATTTATTTAATTATGTGAATATAAAATATTTATTTACTCTAGTTTATTCATAAGGTAACAAAATATTTATTTATTTAGTTATGTTAATATTTAAAAAATATTTATTCATTATTTTGGTGAATATAATATTTATATATTTATTATAGAATAGTTCAGTGACATTTATTTAATTAAATAAATTGTCATTATTCAAATCTAGATAAATATTAAGGAGGATTGGTGGACTGAGTTTAATGGCATGATGAGAAATGTCATATTAATATCATTTGAATAAATATTAATTTATTTATTCAAAAAAAAATATTTATTTTATCTGAGAGTTTAGTTAATTTCAATTTAATAATAATAATTCTATTATTACTATACATGGGGTTTTATAGGAATTAAGAAAATATTAAAGACACTTGCACAATTATTTATTTTCTAACCCTAACACTATATAAACCTGGATATGACATTTCATGGATGTGAAATCCACATTCTATCATCGCGCACAATGAATTATAGAGAGAATCTTTTTTTAAGTCCTAAAGAGCTCCCTCCCTAGAACGCTCTGAAAAACACCGACCAATTCTCCTCATCCACTAGAGTGAATCCCTTCTCCCTTGAAGGATTTAGTTATGATCAACAATGATCATTACAAGCGTTAAATTCATCCGTTCTAGCACCTAGAGAATTCTACGGCGTTGATCAGGGGTTCGCTGAGCATGTGTGGATCACTGATAGAGGGAATCTACCCTTGATTTCTCTAACAAAATGACAATATGACAAGAGCGGTCTACCGATTCATTGATGAAGAAAGAATTCAACAAAAAGAAATTATTTAATTAAATAAATTAATTATAAATTATATGTGAAAAGATCCCCTCTTCATGGTTTCTGGATAGTTATGTGGATAAATCTGAAGAAGTTGATGAATTTTTTTATTAGGCACCGCCCGAACTGCTTCTACTGCGCCCCAGAACCATCAAGTGGTATGAGAGAGGTCACATAATAATTTATAAATATTTATTATTCATTTATTGATTATACACAATTATTGTTAGTTTTTTTCACTTATAGTCTATTTGTTCTTTAATCCATAGTTTAATTAACACATTTTCAATATATTAATTCTCTTTGTTCAAGTTTCATATCATCTTAAGTAGATTAACAAAAAATTAAGAATGATCGAAGATGCCCTCAGGATGTGCTAAAGACTCTAGTCGGTAGATAGGGATACATGACATGTGACTGTAGTACACACCGTGTACCCAAGTTCATTTTACCCGAGCGTGTCACGAGATACATGACACACTGAGTAGTAGTAACATGCTGAACATTTAATGTATACCATGTTAGAGTTGGTGTCCTGAGAACCAACTGTTTGTACTTTGATTACATGAATGTACACTTATTATATATTGTTCATTGTTCTACATGAATATAATATAATAATGTCCGGGAATATTTGTTGCATTAATAAGGTCATGGCAGATCCTCGCTATGATGAGAACCTTAAAATTCCATAACAATATTCTTAAATAAAGTTCTACGGTTAGATGAAATACTATGATAGGACACATAGTACACATACCTTTATGTGAGATTACTCATAAGAAGACGAGACTCTCTCTCATAGAGTTTGCACTTGGTAATCTCCAAGATGGGAGATTATGAGAACAGACCCACCAGTAGTAATTCCACATGTCTTGGTGTCATCCGAAATTTCTATCTACGAGCGTGTGTAATGGTCCTTAGACTAGAAGATTATCATTAACTCATGTCATGACTCGCAAACTTAGATTTACCGACGAAAACCGTCACGAAGACAGTTGGCGGGAAGTAGGGTACGTTGGGTGCGTCACAAATGACATGTTGTTAATGGATAAGTCGAGGAAGGATTTGCCTCTTCCATATTTATAGAATTAGATATCTTGGGCCCTTTGATTGAAATAAAATTTTCGCCCAAATTCCATGGCCATGGTGTAACGATGAGTTTATTTCTAGAAGTCAAAGAATGACAGATCAAACATATAGTTTTATGACACTTCCATGAAACCTACTTGATGAGATATTGAGACAAAGGAATTAAATTACACGGTAAGCGTTCGTATGAGGTGACACATCAATGTGGAATCAACTTATTTCTCTTGGGTGCCTTGACCCGTTGCTAGACAATAATCTTGGACTTTAGGCAAGCCCGCCTAATGCCAGCGAGAAAGAGGCCTAGAGGGTCACACACTAAGTGTATTCAAGTATCTCAAGTAGAACAAAGATTATTCTTGTACATGGTTTAATAATTATTCAAGGAAGCCTAAACCGTTTTAATGTTGGAGGAAGAATAAAATGAAAAAAAGTACACACCGTGTATTAATTATTACACGCTGTGTAGTTTTTATTTTGAAAACAAGTACACACCATGTACTAATGATTACACGCCGTGTAGTTTTCATTTTGGAAAAGGAAATGAAAAACAAGTACATGCCGTGTATTAATGATTACATGCCGTGTAGTTTTTTATGAAAAACAAGTACACGCTGTGTATTAATGATTACACACCGTGTAGTTTTTCCAGTTGGGATTTTGAGGATATAATATTGTTTTATTAAATGATATTTATTATAATCAGTGTGGTCGCGTGTCAAGGAATTAATTATTCGACATGTGGGTTTTTAATAAGAGTTAATGAAATAAATAAAATGCATAACACGTTTATTTATTGTCATAACTCTATAACCTCAAACCCGATTATAAATATCCTCACAACCCCAATACATTTTCCCAATCGTTGTGCACAACAATTCTGGAGAATTCTTTCAAGGATGAAATAACTCCTTTCTCCAAGAACGCTCTCAAGACCGAGAGAGATCCTCCTCCATCGGATCAAGACGATCTAAGGCGGACAATGCAAGCAAAGGATTATCCACGCTAGCACCCGGAGATTCCTTTGGCGACGTCCAGAGATACGTGGTGCATGTGTGGATCACTGCTAAAGGAAGTCTACACTTGGATTCTGTGATGCAATGATGAATCACATCAGAACGTGATCAAAAATATCAACGAAGAAAGAATGCCATAAAAGGTACTTCTTGTCAATTAATTAAATTAATTATAATCAACCTATGACGATCCTCATTTGTGGTTCTGGGACTATTCTTCTTCTTTGTCTATTTCTGTGATTCGATCCATGGAGTCTGACATTTATCATCGTATTGATCCTAGATTGATCATTGTTAATGAAAAAAATCCAAGTGGGCACATCCACCCATGAGCTTCCATTGCGCCCGAAACCTTAAAATGGTTTTAGAGGGAGGTTACAACGTTGATTATAGTTATTTAATTTTTGTTGATAATTTACGCATTTATATTTGATTCAATT
This sequence comes from Viscum album, assembly GCA_963277665.1. NCBI lineage: Eukaryota > Viridiplantae > Streptophyta > Magnoliopsida > Santalales > Viscaceae > Viscum > Viscum album. The sequence continues at coordinate 1,061,736,108 of OY728125.1, forward strand.
CAAGATAAATTGTTCTATAAATCTGAATGATTGAAATCTATTCTTCCTCTTGTGTTTCTCGATTCATATCACAGAAACGACCATTTAATTTTAATTTTTATTAAAATAAAAATGAGGAACTCATCTGGAGGAGCCGCTCTTTTTGTCCGTGCAACATAAGAATACACGACGTGTAGTGAAAACTACACGCCGTGTACTTAGGTTCAACGAATCGGTACTGGTCTTCCAAACCACGCCGTGTGAATTGAGTATACCTAAGTATTTATTACACCGTGTTGACCAGAAATGAACGACATGTGGAAACCGGAATACACGGTGTGTATGTTGAATCATCACGCCATGTAGTCCGATCTGGCCCAGGTGAAACCATGTACAAGGAGAAGCCGGGTACCGCGTATACGGGATTTCCAGGCCGGTAACCGTGTAACAAGGAAGTACACGCCGTGTTAGATTAATCTACATGCCATGTACTCCAAAATTTCCAAAGTACAGAGAATACGCCAAATCCCCGATGTGTACTTTGGATAAAGGGTGAAAATAAATACACACCATGTAATATATCCTACACATCGTGTACTTTCCAGAAATGGAATTTCACTGGGTTTCATCCAAAGTACAAAGACCCGTACAAGGAATATAGATGAGAAGAATCTCAAGGAAATTTAGAAAGGAATTTAAGATAAAGAATTTATTAATTATAAGATCATAATTAATTGAATTCAAGCGCGACTTATCTTGAATAATAGAACTATTAAAAGAATTTGAATACTAAATATGCATAAATGTCGTTGCATGCTATGGATGATTATGAGCTAGACCAAAGAACCTTTGTGTGTGTATGGTTTCATTTAAATTTATTTAATTTAAATTCATTGGCCTGCGAGCCTTCTTCCAATAATATGTAGGGCATGCGTGCCCATGGTTTCTTTAATGTAAACCCCATGTAATGGAGGATCTCCCAAGCCAGAGGGGACGGTTCAAAATCTGAAGCTGAGGAAAAACCAACTGAAGAAGATACAAAGGTGGACAGGTGTGAGCTGAAAAACACGAACCATCGGGTTCAAGGTGTTTTTCCCTAGGCCAGGGTTAGTTTATCAAAACCGCTAGATAAGCTAACCAATAGAAGCTCATGATCATGCCATCTTATTTTTGTCTGATTGCATGGTTTATTTATTAAGTATGTGTTGTCACGATCACATAATTAATGAAATAAAAAAGCATGAAAATATGGAATAAAATAAAAACTGGACTATGCGTAAACATTATAAAAACATGGTTAATCACTTAAGCAAGCATCACTTAATATTAACAAGCATGTGATAATGAAAAAATATGCATAAAGAATAAAATCCCTAAAATACCATATTAAGTCAGACCAAGACTTATGTTACTTGATTAAGGGCAAGACTCAATAAAACTATGTGTTTGACCAACCTTTGTTGGGACACTTACTTTTATAAAGGAAGCTCTTATGAATGTTTTGGGTTGACTTAAACATTTTACATCAAGAGGAGTATCCCTTGCTAGAATTGTTGTAAAATGGAGGCAAGTGTTGAGGAAATCCAAGTCATGATTTCAGGATTGGAGAGTCCACTCAACAGATCAAGAAACTGTAAGCTCACAGTTGGCAAAGATCTGCCTACCTAAATACCTTCTAATATCTTGACCAACCCTTGTTGGGGTTATGCGAAGGGGAATGTGGATCCTTGCCACTATAATGTCATGACAACTAGAAATTCTGAGTTCAATGGTGAGGGCCATTGGGACTTAATAAAATAGTGGGAGACTTAATAAAATTTATTATTTCTCATAAAATGTAATCAAGAAAGTACTGATAAATATGCTATTTTAATTTGTAGAATCAATATGACAAACTCTTCAACCACATTTTCTCTATGATCAATTCTGGAAAAAGACAATATCCTCATCAGTAGTAACTTTTAGGAATGTTTTAGGTTCCTTCAGGTTATCCTATTCCATGAACGAAAGTTTTACATGCTGGAGTCCTCACTTCCCGATTCACCCGCCCAAGGGGTGAGTGATGAAGATTTTATGGTCTATGATCAACATTTGAACGATGCACTCGATGTTCAATGTTTGATGCTATCATCAATGTCAAGTGAGCTCATGAAGTCTCATGAAGACATGGATTCCTACAACATGATCGAGCACCTCCGTGGTCTATACCAGGAGAGAGCAAGACAGGAAAGGTTTGAGATCTCCAAGGCTCTATTTCAGAGCAATCTTGGAGAGGGTGCCCCAGCTGGGCCTCATGTAGTCAAGCTCATTGGCTACATTGAGCGCTTAGAGGTTCTAGGGTTTAAACTCCCCGAAGAACTGGGTACCGATCTCATTCTTGTATCATTCCCCTAGAGCTTCTCTAACTCTGTTGTAAATTTCAACATGAACAACATTGAGAAGTCTCTATCTGATCTTCTTATCCTTATTCGCCAAGTGGACAATGATATGAAGCGTGAAAAGCCTTCTTTACTTATGGTGAATAAAAGGAAAGGCAAGGAGAAGAGATTTAAGCCCAAATCTTATTCAAGGCATTACAAGAAAAGGAAGATCAAAGGGGAAGCAAGAGAACAAGAGGCTATTTGTTTCGCATGTGGCAAGAAGGGCCACTGGAAGAAAAAATGCACCCAGCCAAGGAAGCAAGGGTAAGCTTCAGGTGCATTTGTTATCGAATGAAATCTATCTGTTTCTACTAATTGGGTATTAGATACTACTTGTGGTGCTCAAATTTGTATCCAAATACATGAACCAAGTATATTCAGAAAGATTGATCGAGGTGAGGTGGATCTGTGAGTAGCCAACGAAGCTAGACTCGCTGCTGTAGCTGTCGGAGACTACCACCTCACATTGACTACTAGGATGGTCTTGGTATTAAAAGGATGTTATTATGTACCCTATGTAACCAAAAACATTATTTCAGTATCCATATTAGATACTTATGGATTCATCTTCAAGTTTGGAAATGAATGTTGCTACTTTTATAAAGATAAAATTTGTTTTGGTAGGGAACATTTATATAACGACCTTTATGTGTTAGACTACACAAACCAAGTAATGGAAATAAATGACAAAGTTAATTCACATGACTCATACCACACCCAACTTTGGAATCACTGGATAGGTCATGTCAATGAGAAACGTTTGAAAAAATTACATCAAGATGGGTATTTAGATTCTTTCGAACTAAAACCACTTGGTATATGTCATGTGTGTCTACAAGGCAAAATGACCAAAGCTCCATTTAGTGGGATAGGTGAAAGGGCTAAAGAGCTTCTAGAATTAGTTCACACAGATGTGTGTGGACCATTTCCAGTTGAAGAAAGGGGTGGGTTCTTATACTTCATAACTTTTACTGATGATTTTAGTAGATATGGATATATTTACTTAATGAGGTATAAGTTGGATTCTTTTGATCGGTTCAAAGAATACAAGAATGAAGTTGAGAACCAGCTTGGTAAGAAGATTAAGAAACTCTTCTTAGACAGAAGAGGAGAATATCTTAATCAGGACTTCATTGATTTCTTACGGGAGTTCGGGATTCTATCTCAACTCACTCCTCCTTACACGCCTCAGTGGAATGGTGTAAGTGAAAGGAGGAACCACACTCTATTGGACATGGTGAGATCAATGATAAGTCATGCGAGTCTTCCATTATCCTTTTGGATATATGCATTCATACTAAACCAAGTACCAACTAAATCGATAAATGGTATTCCATATGAATTATGGAGTGGACGTAAAGCCATGTTATCAAATTTACATGTGTGGGGTAGCGAAGAATTTGTTAAGGCCTCTTCAGGTAACAAGATTGCACCCCGAGGCACAAAGTGTACCTTTATAGGATATCCCAAGGAAACAAGGGGATATTACCTATAAAACCCCTCAAATAAAAAGGTTATAGTGAAAAGACATGCCATATTCTTTGAGAGGGAGAACATCTCCAAAAGAGATAGTGGGAGTGAGATAGACTTTGATGAAGTCAAGGCTCAAGATATATAGGAGTTGGTACAAGAATAGATTCCACAAAGCCCCGTGGAAGAACAATCTATTCCAGAGACACAAGAACTATGTAGGAACATGAAAGAGGTGAGAGAACAAGAACAATATGGTTTTCTTGTCACCGAGGATGGTGAATCGGTATTGGTTGACAATGATGATCCTCTTACCTACAAGGAAGCAGTTGAAGGCACAGATGTTGCCAAGTGGCAAGAAGCCATGAATTTTGAAATGGATTCCATGTATCAAAACCAAGTTTGGATTTTGGTACATCCTCCAGTTGATATAAATCCTATTGGTAATAAATGGGTATTCAAGAAGAAACTGGACATGGAAGGACAATTCAGAACCTATAAGGCATGACTGGTTGCAAAAGGTTTTAGACAACGTCAAGGAATTGACTATGATGAAACCTTTTCACCGGTTGCAATACTAAAATCCATCAGAATCCTATTGGCCATTTCCTCTTACCATGACTATGAAATTTGGTAAATGGATGTCAAAACAACATTCCTTAATAGGAACCTCTAGGAAGATGTCTACATGACACAACCTGAAGGGTTTGTGACTCCAAAGGATGCCAATAAGGTATGCAAGTTGCAGAAATCCATTTATGGATTAAAGTAAGCATCAAGGTCATGGAACATTTGTTTTGATGAAGCCGTAACATAATTTTTCTTTGTTAAAGAATGAATGTGAGCCTTGTGTATAAAAAAGGTTTAGTGGAAGTGCAGTCATTTTTCTAATAGTATATGTTGACGAAATATTTCTAATTGGAAATGAAGTACCTGTCTTACAGTCAGTTAAGACATGGTTGGATAAATGCTTCTCTATGAAAGACTTGGGTGAGGCAGCATATATTCTTGGGATCAAGATCCATCGTGATAGATCCAAGAGAATGCTGGGCCTAAGTCAAAGTATATACATTGACAACATACTGAAGAGATTCAGTATGGAACAGTACAAGAGGGGATTGTTTCCAGTGTCACATGGCATTCATCTTTCCAAGAAAATGTGTTCTCAGAAACATGAGGAAAGAAAGAAAATGTCAAGGATCCCTTACACATCCACGATTGGGTCATTCATGTATGATATGCTATGTATAAGTCTATATGTTGCTTACGCATTAAGTACGGTAGGCAAATATCAAGCTGATCCATGAGACCGCCATTGGATGTCAGTAAAGACTATCCTTAATTATCTGAGGTGTACTAAGGAAATGTTCCTGGTTTATGGAGGAGATGAGGAACTAGTCATTAGAGGACATGTAGATTCTAGTTTAAAGACTAATCAAGATGACATGAAGTTGCATACTGGATACATCTTCAGTTTGAATGGAGGTGCAGTGAGCTGGAAGAGCTCAAAGCAAGGTGTGGTCGCAGATTCTATAGCAGATTCCGAGTATATCGTAGCTTCTAAGGTAGCTAAAGAAGCAGTATGGATGCGAAGCTTCGTCCAAGATCTGGATGTAGTACCTAGCATTAAAGATCCTATCACACTCTATTTTGATAATACTACAGCGGTGGAACTTCCAAGAGAGCCATGGTCACATTAGCGGACAAAGCACATACTTCAGAAGTATCATCTCCTGAGGGATTTTTCTCAGAGAGGTGAAGTTGCAGTGAGCAGTATTTCCATGGAAGACAACGTGGCAGAGCCCTTGAATAAATCCTTGACTCAGCAGAAACATGATCATCATGTGAGGTTTAGAAGACTAAAAGTCATAGGTAGTTGGCTCTAGTCCAAGTGGGAGTTTGTTAGAGTTGGTGTCCTGAGAACCAACTGTTTGTACTTTGATTATGTGAATGTACACTTATTATATATTGTTCATTGTTCTGCATGACTATAATATAATAATGTCCTAGAATATTTGTTGCATTAATAAGGTCATGGTAGATCCCCTCTATGATGAGAACCTTAAAATGCCATAACAATATTCTTAAATAAAGTTCTATGGTTGGATGAAATAATATGATAGGACACATAGTATACAGACCTTCATGTGTGATTACTTATAATAATATGAGACTCTCTCTCATAGAGTTCACACTTGGTAATCTCCAAGATGGGAGATTATGAGAACATACCCGCCAGTAGTAATTTCGCATTTCTTGGTGTCATCAGAAATTGCTATCTACGAGCATGTGTAATGGTCCTTAGACTAGAAGATTATCATTAACTCATGTCATGACTCGTGTAATTAGATTTACTGACGAAAAACGTCATGAAGAAAGTTGGTGAGAATTAGGGTACGTTGGGTGCGTCACGAATAACATGTTGTTAATAGATAAGTCGAGGAAGGATTTATCCCTTCCATATTTATTGAAGTAGATATCTTGGGACCTTTGATTGAAATAAAACTATCGCCCAAATTCCATGGCCATGGTGTAACGGCGATTTTATTTCTAGAAGTCAAAGAATGACAGATCAAGCATATAGTTTTATGACACTACCATGAAACCTGCTTGATGAGATATTGAGACAAAGGAATTAAACTACACGGTAAGCATTCGTATGAGGTGACACATCAATGTGGCGTCAACTTCTTTCTCTTGGGTGCCTTGAACCGTTTCTATATAGTAATCTTGGACTTTAGGAAACCCCGCCTAATGCCAACAAGAAAGAGGCCTAGAGGGTCACACACTAAGTGTATTCAAGTATCTCAAGTAGAATAAAGATTATTCCCGTATGTGGTTTAATAATTATTCAAGGAAGCCTAAATAATTTTAATGTTGTAGGAAGAATAAAATAAAAACAAGTACATGCCATGTATTAATAATTACACGCTGTGTAGTTTTTTATTTTGAAAAAAAGTACACGTTGTGTATTAATGATTACATGCCGTGTAGTTTTCATTTTGGAAAGGAAATGAAAAACAAGTACATGCCATGTATTAATGATTACACGTAGTGTAGTTTTTATGAAAAACAAGTACACGCCATGTATTAATGATTACACGCTGTGTAGTTTTTCCAGTCGGGATTTTGAGGATATAATATTGTTTTATTAAATGATATTTATTATAATCAGCGTGGGCGCATGTCAAGGAATTAATTATTCGACATGAGTTTTTTTAATAAGAGTTAATGAAATAAACAAAACGTACAACATGTTTATTTATTGTTATAACACTATAACCTCAAACCTGATTATAAATATCCTCAACTCTAACACTTTTCCCCAATCGTTGTGCACAAAAATTCTGGAGAATTCTTTCAAGGCCGAAAGAACTCCTTCCTCTAAGAATGCTCTCAAGACCGAGAGAGATCCTCCTCCATCGGATCAAGAAGATCTAAGGCAGACAACGCAAGCAAAGGCTTCTCCACGCTATCACCCGGATATTCCTTGGCGACATTCAGAGATATGTGGTGCACGTGTGGATCACCGCTAGAGGAAGTCTATACTTGGATTCTGTGACACAATGACGAATCACATCGAAACATGACCAGAAGTAACAATGAAGAAAGAACTCCATAAAAGTTACTTCTTTTCAATTAATTAAATTAATTATAATCAACCTGTGATAATCCTCATTTGTGGTTCCGGGACTATTCTTCTTCTTTGTTTATTTTTGTGATTCGATCCGTGGAGTCTGGCGTTTATCGTTGTATTGATCCCGGATTGATCATTGTTAATGACAAAAATCCAAGTGGGCACATCCACCCACGAGCTTCTGCTGCACCCGGAACCTTCATACCATGTGTTGACCAGGCCATCCTGGTATACGGTCTGTCAGACCACACGATACATAGCTGGCGTATAAGCCGTGTGGTCTACTATAACACCCCAAGATTTTGAAAATAAATTTAATATTGAATTCATAAAACAAAGAGTCTATAAAAAATCACTTTTCTATAACCTATCCAATAAACATAATTTTACCACTTCTGTGATTTGAATTTCGAAAAACTGATATACACGGTTATGTTCAAGGTGATATTTGGAGTATGATAGAATCAACTTAAATTTTAGTGAATAGTAAATTACCCTCATGAATAGTAATTTACCCTTATAAATAGTAACTTTCCCCTTATGAATAGTAATTTAACCTTAATAGAAACATCACCCATGATTTAGGCACCTTATAAAAAGTAAAATATTTTATAAATTATTAATTAAGTATTTGTATTTTTGTAAGTGATAAATATTTAATTAATAAATCAATTAATTTTCATAAAATGGGTTTATAAATAAATATTTTATTGTCCAATGATTTTAGAATAATTAAATTTTCAGGGTATTATAAAATTAGTTTTGGTTTTAAAACTGTATTTTTTGAGTAAATAATGATTTTAATTAAAAATTAAATTTCTCATATTTAGAAAATTATTTTAATAAAATGGAGTCCATTTTTGGATTCTACACATTGAAAAATTGATATGGTGAGTTTTTGGGATTTTTCTGAAATATTTGAAATTTTAGTGAATAGTGAATATATACATTATCAGTAAAATTCACTATTCCTAGCATCATGCCTGATATAAGCACACTTGTTTCGAACTCACATGAACTTATTACTATTCCTGGTCACAAGAATCAATACTATTGCTTGTCTTGATCAAAATAATAATATAATGAATAAGATAATCAAAAATCACTCCCCTCCTCCACTATAAAACCCCCCTCACTCCCTCTTCTCTTCACTCCTATAAAGCCTTGTGATTTGTCTAAATTCTACCAAAATATACTCCTAATATCCTCCTCCACATCCAACATCCCTTGGTCTCCTCAAAAGATCAAAACCTCTAACCTAAAGAGGCTCTCAAGGAAGATTAATTCAAGAGGTCAATTCCTCTTTTCAATTATTTTACGTTCTTTTCAAGTTCCTTTGTTTTTTTTCTATCCTCACCCCTCCCAATCAAAATGTTATGAAAAATCCAGTACCTTACATGTACTATAATTTTTTTTATGATTATGGAATAATTTATTATCATCTCTCCTTTACCCTTCTTTTATTCTAGTAGTAAAAAAACACCATCCGAGATGTGCTAATTTACCACATTCAAAGATGATAAGTTTTCAATTTCTATTACCATATTCAATTATAGTAATAAAACCATTATTATGGTTTAAAAGGCTATAATGTATCTATTATGTCTCATCTATGGTTCTGTAATCTTTTTGTACACATGGTTTTGATTTATAAAGCAAAATGAGTTCGTTGTGTTCAAAAACCGCCAATTAACCCAAACGATTATCATTAAATAATTTATATAATGATTCATCTTCACTCCAAGTAACCAAATGAAATTTACAATAATGTAACATTATGGATTTTCAATAATAACATATAACTTCAATTCTAGAAAACCATCCTCATTTTACATGATTCTCCATTCATGTATATAAGTATACTGATCATGAAAAAAACTGACATGAACAATGAAATTGAACCTATTAACCCATCAAAAAGGCCATGAAGGAATTTAATAAATTTATAATAAATCAAGTAAATGAATATGAGGTTATGAAATTATTAATTAATGAACCTAAATTTGAGTATTCAGGTCATTAAGATCAAGTGGATAACACCTTCGGACTTAAGGTAAGGGTTTCCTCATCTCACTTCCATCTTTGTGAGATATTACTTATTCACCACTATTACTTGTGTATGGTGTACTGAACATTTATGTATCATATCATGAATCTATTTATTTTAATTTTATTCAATGTATCATTTTAATATTATTAATTTTGGGGCATACGAATCGATTGATTATAAAGTGGTAAGAGTTTTCTACCCGAACCTCCATTTTCTTTCAGGTTACTCTTATTCTCTACTTACCTCAATTAAATTATTATTTATTCAAATGTACTCCTAATAAATTATGTGTGAATGTTTTATATATGTGTACCAAACATAATCCTACTTCATTTATGGGGAGTTATATGTTTTAAATGGATCTTTCAAAAATTCTTCCTGAAATACAAACCCAATTCAAGGGAATTTTTCAAATTATTACCTATTTTCAAGGGCACTCTATAATATGTTTTTAGCAAGAATTATCTTTCTAAAATCACTAATTTTATTATGAAAATAGTATCTTACTTCACTTATTTTTTTATGAAAATATTTTTCCAAAATAACTCTTCTTTTCAAAGTAAAGGGTATTTATCTCAAAAATTACTCAATGATTTTATAAGCATATTTTCACCTATTTCACCACTCTTGTTGATTCTTATAATTAAGTAGGGTTAATGTTTTATGATATCATACACTATATTTTATTTAATGGTTTATAATTAGTTTTATGGTGGATATTCTTTCTTGATACCATTTACTAAATTACTCTGAATGGTTAGTGTTTATGTTTAATGTTTGGGGAAAGTTATTTACATTTCATATGATTTTCAATATTAATGTATATGTTGATTATGTTAACCCCTTTCATATGAGGAATGAATTGGACTTAGTAAGTGATGGGTGGGGACTGCTATAGTCTCTCGACACATCAGTAGGTCTCATGAGACAAATAGATATGGACTTGGTTGAGGGCTTTCCCATTTTTAGATATGGTTTTGGCTGAGGCCTTAATCATTTTTAGATGCCTTGGATGAGGCCTTGACGATATGTTTTGTAATGTACGACATATGCATTTACCTTATTATGAAGCTATAAATTCATAGTTTATGTGGTTATTAGACTAGTATAATACCCATGATTATATTTTATTATGGAAATATTTACTCAGCTCATATTCCTACTATACTATGTTCAACTTTATATTTTTAAAGGAATGTGTTTTCAATCATTAACCCTGCCTAATGTTTATGTTTATAATATCTTCTGTTGTATTTTTTACCCTTACTGAGAATCTGATCTCACAACTTCTTATGTTTCATTTTCCCCAGGACATGAAGAGGTATATTATGATTAACTTGCAGGGATATTATTAGAGTGGTGGATGTTCCCAATAAAACTTATATGTTGTTTTTCATTTCATGTTGCAATGTTGAACTTATTTATGTATCTGGTTTTCCAAATATACTAAACTATTTGTTCCTTAAGGATATGAATTTATTGTAATTGTTCCAATGTAATAAAATATTTCACCAGATTTGGGAAACTGGGGTCATGGGGTTACATCTACACAACTTAGTAACATAATTCACACTAACCATGTGGTCAAATATGCAGGATTACACTGTGTGAGATCAACTACCTGAATCATTAGTGAGATACACAACATATCACTAGAATACACACCATGTGACTCATTAATTCCCACATCTGAAGAACACACTGAGTCAACCAGTGATTCCTTCGAGAGCTGTTGAGGATTATAGCCACTAGATAGGGATACATGATGTGTAACTATAGTACATGTTGTGTACCCAAGTTTATTTCACTTTGACGTATCAAATGATACACAATTCACCCAAGAGTAATAACACACGAAGCATTTAAATCTATACCACGTATTGACCAGGACAGCCTGGAACATGGTATCGTGAACCACACAATGTGTAGCTGGCATATAGGTTGTGTGGTTTATACGATTTAACAGAGAAATTCATGCTAACCATGTGGTAAAATATGAAAAATTATTCCATGTGAGACCAATAAATTGGTTCATTAATGAGATATATTATGTGTAGCTAGCATTCACACCATGTGAATCATCAATTCCTACATTCGAAGAACATGAAAATTCAACCGGTGGGTTATGCAGTAAATAGAACACACAATGTGTAGCTCCTTAGTACACATCATGTAACCCAGTCAAGATACATGTTGAGTCCCTAGATGTTAATCCCATATACACAACAAGTGATGATCATGACATGTATCTTGTTAGTGCATGTCATGTAGTCACCTAATAAATAAAAAAAAAAAATTCATAAAGAATAATTAATTACAACATTAAAAACCTAATTACACTACTGACATATGATGTGTTGGCTATGTAATAAAGGTTTATAGAATAAATAATTGCTCAATTAATTTCATGCATTTATCTATAATTAATAGTCCATATATTTATTTTCCTTACTATACTTATGATGGGAATCTCTAAGAGAATTCAGATGGTCATTAAGATAAAGTGAATTAATTAATTAATTAATTAAATTAAGCCAAGCATGTTTATCTTAATAATAAATAATGAATTTAAGTGAATGCTAACTAGTGTAATTTTTCATATTCGTTGCATGCTATATGGATGACCATAATCCTAGAACATCCTATGTATGTGATTGTTTTTTTAATTTATTATTGTATGATTTTTGTAATAATTTATTATATAAAATAATGGCCTATGATTAATTACTCTTCTATTATTATATAAGAGTCTCAATGTCCATGATTTATTTATATAAACATCCCTTAACCAATCCTTTGTTTCTTCTCATCTGTACATGATTAAAATTATGTAATGGATGAAGATCCTTGGTGAGTAGAGGTATTTCAAGTTTGGAGCCAAGGAAAAACCAATCTAGGAGGTACACAAAAGTAAAGGTGGAATGCTTCAACTTAAACTGGGCATGGTTCCATGAGTTAATTCCTTAGGGTATGGGGTTGGTTTATTATCTCATAGATAAACCAACCATTAGAGAAGCTCATGGTCATTCCACTTTATTTATTTCATTTTTTTTCAATTGCAAGGTTAATCATTTATGGATGTTTAAATCATTAAAATAATTAATTAAAAATCATGCAAGGTGGAATTAAAAATAAATATTATAATATGTTTAAAAATTATATAGACATGGTTAATCACTTAAGTAAAATACACTTAATATTAAAAAGCACGTAACAAGATAAAATGGAAATTTTACACATAAAGATAAAATCCCTCAAATTAAATATTAAATCAGCATATCCTCTCACTAACTAAGTTAGAACCAAACCATAGTTCAAAGTGATTAACCAACCTAAGTCGACGTGATTTCAATTATTGGGAAATTTTTAAATTGAGTTCTTAGGGTTGAATTAACTTACTTCACATCAAGATTTAATAGCCCATATAGGACTTGGTGTAACTAAGGGGAAAAACATTTAGGAAATTCTCATCTAGGATTTTAGGATTGTGAAGTCCACTCAACAGATCAAGGAGTTGCGAGTTAATATAGTTGGCAAGTTACACCTACAAAAAACCCTTCAAATAACTTATCAAGACCAAGTATGGGTTATGATAAGGGGCACATAGATCTTTTCCACTAGAATATTAATGCAATAAGATATTTCAAAACCAATGTTGAGAGTTATTGAGTTTCAATAAAATAGAGGGAGATTAATAAATTAAATTAATTTTTCTATCTAAATTCATAATATAGATAAAGTACTAAAATTTTTCTCTTATTTATTGTAGAAATAAAAACCCACAATACTTCGACCATATCACTTATATCCATATTAGATAAGGATAACCTTATCACCTACTCAAATTTACTTGAATGGTATAAGAATTTACACATTATAATACTCCATGAATGGGAATTATATGTGTTGGAAAACCCTATTCCTGAAGTACCTCACAAAGTGGTCAGTGTAGAAGAACTATATCTCTATATATAAAATTTTGATGATGCCAAAAATGTCCAATGTTTCATTCTATCATCCATTTCCAATGATCTTTTTAAAGAAACATGAGAATATGGATACGTATAACATCATGTCTCAACTCCAGGATCTTTTAAAGAGAAGGCAGTATAAGAGGGATATAAGATCTCAAATGATCTGTTCATGTGTAATATTGGAGATTTAGCACCATCTGGGCTTCATGTAGTCAAGATTATTAGCTACATTGATCACTTAGACATGTTTGGGTTTATAATCCTTGATGATTTTCACATAGATCTCATTTTATCCTAATTTCCTAAGATCTTCCATGATTTTATTTTTAATTATAATATGATCAATAGTGAGAAGAATCTATCAAAACTCCTTATATAGATTCACCAAGTTTATAAATACATAAGTAGTGAAAATACTATATTCCTTATGGTGGATAAAAGTCAGAATAAGGAAAAGGGTCCCAAGACTCATTTCAAGTCCAAGGTTCATGAGCACCATCCTTCCAAGAAAAGGAATATCTAGATGAAGAAAAAGGAAAAGGGTGCATTATGTTTTTCATTTGACAATATGGTTTATTGGAATAAGGAATGAAACCTATTAAATAATTAGTGGGAATATTCTAGTGCCTTTATTATCAAGTGAAACCTTTTTATATCTACACATTGGGTATTAGATATAGCTTGCAGTGCTCACATCTGTATTTAGCCAGCTAATGAGGGGGTACTTCGGCGAGCATAGCCCATGGGAATGAATATGGATAAGTTAAGGTATAAAGTAGGTTGAGTCCTAGAAGATCTACCCATATATTACCCTCTATAACCACTTTGTATGACTAGAGGCTACATGTACGGTTCAGGAACAATCAATACTAGATGATTTGGGCATGAAGATGCCATTACCAAAGGATAATGATAAGATTTATAGTCAAATATCTATTGATAGCATGAAGGGAACAATAGTTTGAAGAATTTAAAATACAAGTAAGAAGAAGGTATGGAAGGGGTAATGAGATACGGGGGGGGGGGGGGCTGTATTGTGGTTAAAGGAAAGAAAACTAAAGGGTAGAAATATTACTCCCAACTTCTTAAGCTGATAGAAAAAAGATCAACTAAAAGGTCCAATGTGATAGAATGTGAACTAATAGTTCAAGACTAGGAACATAATACATGTTCATATCTAAGGAGTGTAAATATAAAGGCCAAGTGTGGATATTCTAAGGATTAAGGGCAGGGTGGAGTAGTAAGAAAGGATTATGGGAAAAAATATAAATATCTCGAGTTAATTATACATTATAAGGAAGAAATATAGGAAGGGGATTTACAAATCAATGCTCCAATGGATGATTTGAACAGAATATTAAAAAGATCGGTTTGAATTGATTTTAACAAGGGCTAAAGGGCATAGATCTACAAAAAATATCGAATTTTGGCATGGGGATTCAATGAAAGGAAGATAAACGTGGAGGAGTATATCCAAACTTGGGATAAGCTGGCCAATTATTTTAAATATTTAATCAAGGATGATCATAATATGAAGGTTAAAGAACTTAAATGGGGGGATATATCAAGTAAGAGATTCCAACAATATTAGCCTCATTTTTAATGATTTTGTGATTTCCTACTATGTTTACTGATCCTTGATGTTGGACTAGTTCGGTTTCCCACATCATCCTTAAAAGTGATTTTGAAATAAAAATTGAATTTTTATTCTAGTAGATTTTAAAAGATTTCCAAAGGATAGGTGGATTTATGGTCTTTGAATGGTGTGAGGATGGTTACTCTAGCCATTGAAGACTACCACCTTCTATTTCCAACTGGGATGGTTTTGGTTTTACAAGATTGTTATTATGTATCAAATTTTACAAAAAACATAATTTTTATATCCTTCCTAGATAAAAATGGTTTTATTTTCATGTTTGAAATTAAAATATGTTTATTTTATAAAGAAATCATATGTTATGGTATGAGACATTTAAATAATTTCCTTTATGTATTAAATTATTAAAACCAAGTATTTTTAATTGATAACAAATCAAGTTCACATGAATAATTTCACACCCAACTATGATATTACTATCTTGGTCATGTAAACTATAATAATTTGATAAAGCTCTATCAAGATGGTTACATAGAATAATTTGAGCTAAAAACTCTCGATAGATGTCATTAATGTTTACAATGAAAAATGATCAAGACATATTTTACTGGACAAGGCAAAAGGGATACAAAGATTCTATAGTTGGTATCCACTGATGTGTGCAGACCATTTACAGTAGAAGCTAGAGGTGGGTATTCCTTCTTTATTACTTTCACTAATGATCTAAGTAGATATGGATATTTTTACTTAATGAGGTATAAGTCATAATCCTTTAATAAATTCAAAGAGTTCAAGAATGAAGTAAAAAATAAACTTGGTAAGAAGATAAAGAATCTTTGATATGATCGAGATAGTGAATATATTAACCTGGAATTAATTGAATTTTTATGGGATTGTGGGATCCTATCCCAACTTACTCTCTCTTATAAATCACAGTTGAATGGTGTTAATGAAATGAGGAACCAAACCTTTCTTGACATGGTGAGGTTGATTATGAGACATTCATGTCTTCCATTATCCTTTTGGGGATATGCATTACACACTGAAACATAAACACTAAACCGTGTACTAACTAATGTGGAAAATAGTATTTCTTTTGATTTATAGAGTGGAAATAAAACTATTCTGTCAAATATTCATGCATGGAGTTATGGGGCATTTTTTAAGATCAACCTTGTCAAAAAATATCACCTTGGAGCACAAAATGTATCTTTATAGGGAATGCCAAGGAAATAAGAGGATATATCTATACAAACCCTCAAACAAGAAGGTGGCTGTCACAAGACACTATATTTTTCTTGATAGAAAGAACATTCTCAAGTAGGATATTAGGAGAAAGATTGATTTTGATGAAGTTGATGCTCACAATACACAAGAGTTGGTCTATGAATATATTCCAAAGGTCTCTATAAAAGATGCTATTCCTAAAACACAAATACTATGTAGGAGAACCAGAGAGCTTAGAGAACCAAAAAGATATGGTTTTTAAATCAATGATGATGGAGACTCATTATTAGTTGAAAATAATGATCCTATTTCCTATAATGAGGAATTATAGAGATCATAAGCTGCAATATGTAAAGATTCCATGAATATTGAGATGGATTCCATGTATCATAACCAAGCCTGGATTTTGGTCGATCATCCAGTTGGTGTAAATCCCATTGGGTGAAAATGAGTATTCAAGATAAAATTATACATGGAAGGAAAATTAAGTACCTATACATCAAGGATAATGGATAAAGGGTTTAAAAAACATCATGTAATTGAATAAAATAAAACATTTTCTCCAGTTTTCATGTTTAAATCCATAATAATTCTACTTGATATAATAGCTTTTCATGACTATAAGATTTTTAATATGGATATCAAAACAAATTTCCTTAATAAAAACCTTTAGGAAGATATCTATATGAAACAACATAAAGGTTTTATGACTCTGGGAAATTCCAATAAGATATTTAAATTATAGAGATCCATTTATGGGTTAAAGAATACATATAGGCCATATAACATTAAATTTTATAAATCCATAATAGAATCAGGTTTCATAAAGAATGAATGCGAGCCACGTGTTTACAAGAAGTTTAGTGGGAGTGCGATTGTATTCCTAGTAGTATATGTTGATGAAAAATTACTTATTGGAAATGATATACCAGGCTTACAACTATTTAAGGATTGGTTAAACAAGTTCTTCTCTATAAAGGGATTAGGTGAAACAACATATATATTTGGAATCAATATCATTAATGATAGATTCGAAAGGCTACTTGGACTAAGTTAAAGTACATAGATTGACCAGATACTAAATAGATTTAGTATGGAACAATCTAATAGGTGATTGGTTCCAATGTCACATGGTATAAATCTCTCCAAGAGAATGTTCCCTCATACACAATAAGTGAGAGAGATAATGAGTAGGATCCTATACACATTTTCAATAGTGTATATCATGTTTGATATGTTATATACTAGGATTGATATTTCATATGAATTAAACATGGTAGGTAGATATCAAACTGATCTAGGAGAACAACATTGGTCTACTGTTAAGGCTATCCTTAAGTATCTGAGGTGTACTAAGGATATGTTTCCAGTATATGAAGGATATGAGGAACTAGTCATCAAAGTATATACTGATTCTAGTTTTTAAATAGATCAGAATGATATGAAATCACAGTTAGGATATGTCTTCAGTCTCAACAGAGGAGCAGTGAGCTGGAAAAGTTTAAAGAAACCATTTATCACTAATTATATAGTGGATTATGAGTATATAGATACTTTTATACATCCAAAAAACCTATTTGTATTCATAATTTTTTTCCAATAGTTTGATGTGGTGCCTAGTAGTATAAATCCTATCACATTGTATTGTGATAATACTAGAGTGGTGGCTCTCAAAAAGAATCTAAGATCACATCAAAAGATGAATCACATCAAAAATATCACCCATTGAGGAATTTTTCTCAAAGGGGTGAAGTCATTGTGAGTAGAGTTTCCATGTAGGAAAATGTAATGGAACCATTGACTAAAGACCTATGTCATCAAAATCATGAACATCATGTGAGAGCTAGTAGACTAAAGGTTGTTAGTAGTTGGATCTAATGAAAGTGGGAGTCTGTTGGAGTTGGTTCCCTAGAACCAATTTCTAAGAAATTTATGATTACCTATATTCATGTATTTAAATATTAATAATATATCTTATCACACCAAGATTGTTTTTCTATGTGACATAGTACGTGATAATTTCCTAAGTGTACTTGTCACACTGAAATGTCAAAGCAGTTACTCGCTATGATGAGAACCTATAAGTGTCACAACAACATTCTTAAATATAAGTTTTATAACCAAATGATATCATTTGACAAGACAAAAATGATACAAGATATCATGGGTGGAAACTCAGAGGACTTTGATACACTTTCTCATGGTGTACGCCTTTGGTAATCTTTAGTGGGGATTATGAGAATACGATCTTCAATAGGAAATCCACATTTATACATGTCATTGAATGTTCCTATCTATGGATGTATGTAATGATACTTATAATTTAATATTATTATTAATAATTTTCATGAGTTGTGTACTTTGATGTATTGATGAAAACCGTGATGACATATACTCACAGCGAGGTAGGATATGCTAGGTGCATCAAGTATTATGTTGTTTTAATGAATAACATACAAAAGGATTTATCACTTCTATTCTTTAATAAAAGTTGATATCTCAAGCCCTTTTATGAGAATTGAATGACCTTATTAATTCTATGACCACAACGGTGTTGTTGAAAAGTTCATTTTTAGAAAGTCAAAGAAAGAGACATCGAGCATATAGGTTGATGAGACAAGTATGAAACTTTCTTGATTATATATATCGAGATGAAGGGATTATATTACACAATGTATGTTCGTAAGAGGTTACATGTCATTACGACATTGAATTATTTCTCTATGGGAGCCTGGACATGTTGCTAGACACTAACCTTGGACTTTAGGAAATTTATCCTAATTCCATTGAGAAATGGGGTGAGATGTCCAAACACTATGTGTATTTTAAACCTCAGTCAAATTCCATATGAATTTAACATGTTGGATAAATATTATTCTCATAAGTGGTTTAATAATTATTCATATTGGTTTGATAATAGATATTCAATCACCAATTATTCAAGAGAATATATATGTGAGTTGAATATTTAATACATATTTATTAACCAAGTATTTATTTATTTAATTATGCAAATATAAAATATTTATTTACTCTAATTTATTCACATGGTAATAAAATATTTATTTATTTAGTTGTGTAAATATTTAATAGATACTTATTCATTATTTAAATGAATATAATATTCATCTATTTATTGGAGAATACTATAGTGACATTTAATTAATTAGATAAATAGTTATTATTCAAGACCTAATAAATATTAAATAGGATCGACAAACTAAGTTTAATGATTCGGTGAGAAATATCATATTAAATATTATTTGAATAAATATTGATTTATTTATTCAATAAAATAATATTTATTTTATCTCTGATTTTATCACATGTAAAGATAATAATAATAATTCTATTATTATTTGACATGAGGTTTTCTAGGAATTAAGAAAATAATAAGGGACCTCATGCAATTATTTATTTTCTATCCCCAACACTATATAAACCCGACCATGACATTTTTGGATGTGAGAGCCATATTCCATCATTGTGCAAGATTAGTTATAGAGTGAATCCTCTCAATCCCTAGAGAGCTCCCTCCCTATAACACTTTGAAGAATGTAGAGTAATTACCCTCATCCACTATATTGAATCCATTATCCCTTGAAGGATTTAGTTATGATCAATGGTGATCATTGCAAGTGTTAGATTTTTCCACACTATCACCCTGAAAATTCTACAATACTGATCGTAGGTTTGCAAAGCACATGTGGTTCATTACTAGAGAGAATATATCCTTGATTCCTTTAATGAAATGTGGTTATGAAAGTGCAGTCTATTGATTAATTTATGAATAAATAATTCAATGAAAGGCAATTACTTAATTAAATAAATTAATTATAAAATATATGTGAAAAGAACCTCTCTTTATGGGTTTCAGGAACACAATTCTATTTATTTCTAAGGAGAAATTTGAATAATTCATCTAGGCACTGGTCGGACCACTTCCGCTGCACTCCATAACCACCAATTAATTACTATCACTTTTATGATTAAGGAATATTTGAGGGAAAACTACTGCTAGATTGTTTTAAGTGTGGAATGACTGGGCACATTACTACAAGGTGTCAAAGGAGGCTTGATGGTGGTGATAGTTTAATTTCAAATAAAACTAGAAAAGTAAATTCCCCCTAAAAGGAATGAAAAACTTATAAATAATTATGAAAATAAGTTCTGGCATAAGTGTTTGGTTTTTAAAGAGGATGAAAATGATGATTTTTATCTCGAAGAAGGTGAAGTGAAGCTTAAATCAAATTTAGAGGATACTTTAATGGAAATGGTTGAGGCGACACCATTTGAAAAGAAATAAGAAGATAAATAAGAAGGGGTTCTTGATATTAAGGTTTATATGGAAACTTCATTAGAGGAGATAGACATTAAAAGAAAGAAGATCATGAATATTGGTGTAATTTTGAAGGATTATTTAGAGTATATTGAGAAAATTGAATTCAAAATCACTAGGTTAGTAAAGTTTGTGGAAGATAAAGCCGTAGTAGAAGGAAAACCTAGAAATTTTTTTGTTTTCAAGTCAAAAATCAAGGAACAAGAAAAGGAAATAAATGATCTTAATGCTTATAATGAATAGTGGGAAAAAAATACTGAATCTCTTGAAAAAGATACGATTACTTTGAAGATTTTGTTAGAAGATGAATTAAAATTTGGAGGTTCTAAGAAGAAACATCAATTTGGGAAATTTTTGGATGAAAAAGTCAATGAGAGAGATAAAATAGGTATTATAAGTTTTGAGAAGTGTTTGAATGATCAAAAAATTGGAATTGGATATAAAGACAAATCATCCAAATCTTAAACAACTATATCGATAGAGAAGGGAAGAAAAAGGTTGAAGATAACTCTCAATCATCATGGGTTTTAAAAAAACCAAAAATCCATTCATAGGTAATGAACATGTGGAGTGAAAGTGAAAAAAATATTCCCCCTAATGAAGTAGAAATTTTGTGGGTACCTAGGTTACACCACAATCTATTGAGGCATGGTGTGTAACACCCCAAGATTTCATAGTAAGTTATTTTCTTTAAAGTAATTCAATAGCTTGCGCTATACACAACATAGAGTTCGAGCGCACCACGACTTACCAAACTAGCCGTTCAAAAAGAATTTTTGAATAATATTAACTGAATTTTGAATTTTATATACTCTATATAATTTTAGAATCCATATTATGTGTTTCTTAGACATAATATAAGAACAAATTCATTTTTTTTTTCAGATAAAAGAAGTATTTTTCAAAAAATGAAAATTTACCACCTTTTAATGGAAAACCATTTTTAAAACCAATATTTGACACTTTTATATATTAAATTTAATGAAATTAAATTCTTCTTTAGAATCAGGACATAAAAATTTATTTTGGATAAATTTTTGGTACTTTTCTGATAACTTTCATATTTAATAAAGACTGAAAATACTAAATTTCAATTGAAAACAACTTTTTTAATTGAAATAATTTATAGTGTTAAATTATGAATTTGAATGGTTTGGAAGTATAATTAGATTATATTTTTATCATTTAATACAATTTAGGACATTATTAGTAATTCCACATTTAAATTTGACATAAACACATGTCAATCTTTTGATAGTTTTTACTTTTTAAAAAAACCACTTTTTGGTTTTGACAACGGGAATTAATTTTAAATTAATTAATGCAACTTCTATGTTTTGAATTTGGTAAAATAGAATTAATTTTTGAATTCAGAATATCAAAATTATCTTAGGGAATTTTTTTGATATTTTTCTGAAAACATTCAATTTTTGATGAATAGTGAAAAACACTACGTTATAGTTTAAAACCGACTTTTTATTTAAATAATTATTTATTTTATTTAAATTTATTTTAAGTAAAAATAGATATATAATACATATATAAGTTCAATTTAATTCATTAGATTCATTTTATAATAAAATTAGATGTATAAAACTTTGTTGAATTTTTTACCGTCTTTTACCCACCTTCTAGGAGCATTTGAAAATTTGCATAAAACTTAATTTTACCACTTCTGTGAGTTGAATTTCAAAAATCTGAGAGACACTGTTAACATCAGTAAGTAAAATGTGGTTCAATAAGATGAAAATAATTTTTGATGAATAGTAACTTTTGACTTTTATTTACCGCGGTTAAAAGTAAATAGGGTAATTAAGGGTAAAAATGATATTATAATTACCCTAACACATGTCCTAATTCTATTAGATAAGTGTAATTCGACCAAAAACAACCTTAGTAATAAAATATGATCCTCTTTAGTCCACTTGGATTAGATTAGGACATTTATTATTATTTTATTTAAAGAAGAGTTAAAAGTGTTAAATTCAAAGTTTAATAACTAAACCATTTTTAATATAGGGTTAAACATAATATAAATTCAACTATAAATATTAATTAGAAATCTAAAAATATTTCCTACATAATTATATTTTATTTATAATTTTTAAACATTAAATAATTTAATTTATATATGACACAATGATGATGCAGTAATTACCTTATTAATGAAATATTAAAATAATTGATATTATAAATATCCAAATAAATGTAAATTTATACTTCTGATGAATTTAATTAATTTTCTAGGTTAATATGACATGTTAGGGTTGATTGAATAAATTTTATTCTAAGTGATAAAGTTTTTATGGCTTTCAAAAAAATCAAATATTAAATAGTGTCAAAATTGACATAATTGATTTTTTAAAACAAATACTATATTATTAATTGATATAATATTTCTAAAAATATAATGTTTATAAAAAGGACTTATATAATGTTATATATATTAATAATGAACCACTTGGGGTTCTCTTGGCTTGTTATAGTAAGTTTATTAACCATATAATATAAAAATACAAAGAGACATGGTAAATGTCAAACTATTTAACTAAGAGTTAAATCTAAAAGATAATGTTAATATGGTGACCTAAACCTATCTAAAACATATTTGTTGAGAGGTTTTCAACCCATACCCATATTATACTTTAAATAAATCATTTTTGAGCCATTATAAACCGAATATTATTTTATTATAAAATAATATTTCAAGCTTTCCTAAAGTGGCCCTCACCCCTCTTATAAAAGGGCACTTCCCCTTCTCTCAAAATAACACCTCCAAATCCATTTGGATCATACAACCCCTGAAAAAATATCCTACCAACTTTACTAACATAAACCTAGAGTCATTACTTTGATCAGAAATCCAACCTAAGAATCCCTTTTGATCAAATCAAAAGGAAGAACCCAAAGAAGAGGTAAATATTTCATCACCTCTTTCAAGTTCTTTTCTTATTCCACTTCATATTTATTTTTTTTTTCCATAAAAAAATAATAAATCCAGTAACTTATGCATATTGTGATGTTATTATAATTATGGTATAACCATATTCATTATTCTATCCATCCTATAAATGACAAAGTCACCATACGTACGTACGTACGGATTACCATCTCCACGTCGTGGTGTAGTTTGTTATTCAAACACTTCATTATTTTGATGGGTATAATAATGAGTATAACTGATGTAAATAATCAATATAACATGTTAATTATTCTGTATATATGATATAACATCCAATTACATATGATTTTTCCATCAATATAATGATATTGTTGCTCGTGCGTACATACGGATTACCGTCTCCACGAACGTGATGAGATTAATTCCCCATCATAATCATTCAAGAATAATTTTAATTTTATGATTAAAAATAATGTTTAAGAACTTAATATCATTATTTATATTAATAAAATACATCCTATACATAATAAACATGACTTGCGTAATAAAACATATAAAGGAAAATGAATCAGTTAACAACCAAAACAATGATACTACTGAAATATCATTAACAAATAAATATTAAAAGATCATATATGATATCATATTTATGTATTTGGTTCTTTTATAATTTAATAACAATTATTTCACCATTATAAAGGATGTTAACCTACCTTATACTAAGGAAAATTACAAGTTAAGGGGTTTTCATCTCACTTTTATTCCCGTGAGATTCATGCTATATTTGCCACTATTACCTTTTGTGTGGTGTATGTAATGCCCATGATTGTATTGTTTGAGTAATATAATTTAATTTATTGGTATTTACATCATCATTTTATGATCCTTATTCCATGGGGTGTATGTTTCGTAAGTTACCAAATTGGTAAGGGAATTTCAAATTTCAATTTCCACTCATTCGGTTTTACGCAAACTTCATTGATTACTACACTCCAAGATTATGTGTGAAATCACTATTTATTTACTTATTTAGTAATTTATAATCCCCTTTGTGTGGATATAATTTTTATACACATAATTACTCCATTGATAAATTCTCAATTCATCGATATAAACTTGATAAGAGTAATTTTAACTCAATTTCTATTCATTGAGTTAAACATCCAAGTCATTGGTGTTGTTTTTACAAGAATATGTGTGAATGTACTCCGATTGATTTACACTGAATATAAAATCATATTGAGTATATTTATATTTGTCACACATAATTATTTGATTGATTTATCCTTAACTTAAGGATACAGTCATTATAAAGGAATTCATCTCAACTTACATTCCATTGAGGCTTCTTTGTTGTTATGCGCCAATTCACTTTTATTTGGTGTATATACAATAATTTGACATAGTATATCATGAATAAATTTATCCTCATGATATTATAAAGTTTTTATTACCTCAATTATTTGCATTCAAGCATCTCTCATTTGGTTAGGAACTCTAACTAAAATATAATTTTAAATGTTTTAAAAAATTATTCTTCTAAATCTTTCTCATTAATGTCCATGTTTTAAAAATGGGTTTAATGTTTTATTTATATGTACATTAATGTTTTAAAATTTAAATTTCTTTTAAAAGTTTCAAATTGGTATGGGACACTTTGATTCAAAAATATATTTTAAACAGCTTCTTGATAAATTGTGATACTTTTAAATGTTTTCATGAAAAAGGGATACTTCTCTCAAAGATTTTTACTGATAATTTTTAACTATTTCAACATCCTTTATGGGATATTATTCTTGATCAAGGTTAATTTATTATTATACAAATCTTACATACTGTATTGAAGGTTTTGTGATATGTTTGACTGTGGATGTGTTATTTTTATACCATTCATGGTTTATGGATAAAGTATTGACATTTCATATGCTAGTTTTAATATGAATGTTTATGTTATGTTTAAACCTTTTCATATGAGGAATGTATTAGACTTAGTAAGTGATGGGTGAAGCCCACTATATCTCTTAGATGCATCAGTAGGTTTCATAAGACAAACTAGTGTCTTGGCACAAGGAATTGACAAAATCTTATTTGTAGTCTTGGCACAAGGCCTTGACTATGTGGTTATGAAGTCTAGAATTATACATTCCATCATTATGAAAGTGAATATTGATATTTAATATGATTATTCGACTAGTAGAATATCCATGTGAATAAGTAAATTTCATTATTTGATTTTATCTTTTCCATATTATGTTGAAGTTTAAGTTTAAAAGGCTTTTGTTTTAGTCTTATGCATTGCCTTAAATGTTTATTCTTATTTATAAAATTTTCCGCTATATTTTTATCCTTACTGAGCATCTGAGATCACCCCTTTCTTATGTTTTATTTTTCCCAGGATGCAAAGAAGTATATTACGATTAACCTGCAAGAATAGGATAAGGAATATAAGAGTGTTCAAAGGGGACACAATTTTTTTTTTATTTCATGATGTAATGTAAAACTTATGTATGTATCTAGTACTTACAAGGCTACTAAACTGATCAGTCTTTCGGAACATGATTCCTTATATCATGCCAATGTTATGTAATAATTCACCGATTCTTGGTAACTGGGGTCGGGGTGTTACATGGTGTGGATCTATTTATGAGGCAAGGAACCTAAAAGCTAATAATGGAGAATAAAATCACATCCTTCACCTTAAAGAATAAATTTTTATGGATATTTTTTTCCCTACTCTAACTTTGACCATAAAACTTATTATTTTAGGAAAATAAGGTTTTCTAAGGGAGTATGTAACTCCCCAAAATTTTATATTAATTTTATTTTAAATAAATATTATGTTTAATAGTTTTATTCACATGAAGTACCAAACTAAAATGAACCACAATATATTTTATTGAGACTAAACATTACAATTAAAATACATTAAACCATTTATTACATACCATGGTTTATTATATCCATTAAAAGTGCATAAATTAGAAGAAGGAAATAAATAGAAACATATAATATATTTAAAACTAAGAGATCACCTAGATCATATTTACCCTTAAGAATCACCATTAGTATAACTAAACCTACAAGTAGAAAGAAAATAATGAAAGTATAAATCATTATAAAAAATCCTTAATATGGAATGAGAAGTATGACTTAATAAGTGAGAATGGAATGCATTATTTTAGAAAGACTTCAAATATGAATGAAATCTGACCATTATAAATATGGTAGTTGGAGATATGGTCATTGGATATACATGTATACAATAGATATATTGAATTTGTGTATTGTTAGTAACACATTTAAAATATTATACTCCATAAATAATAAATAATAAATAAAAATATAATATTTAATTAAAATTAATGAATTATATATTATATATTATTATTAAAGTATGATATGATGTATTTATAAAATTCAAAAAAATATTTTAATATCCATTGATTGATAAGATTATATTTTTAGAATTTAAATAATTAATTTTAATGGTATATAGTGAAGATTATCTAATATAAAAGTAATATATTTCAAATAATTGTTTTTATTTAAAGTGTTGTGTATTTTTAATTAATCTCTTCTAAATAATGATTTCAATGAAATTTATTGATAATATATATATATATATATAAATATAAATAAATTAACACCCATCCAATAGTTATTACTAGGCAAATAATAAGGATAAATTCATTTTATGTTTAAAATGTATTTTACTAAGAATTGATTTTTTATGCTCTATGTAATTTTTAAGAAACTAAATATATTATGGTTAAATGATGATAAAATATATTGTTGATAGATCAAACCTAATTTAATTATTAATTTATATTAAATAAGAATAGAAAAATTTAATGTATAAAAAGTCATTTTTCTACCAAATAGTTTTTTCTATACATCTTATATTTTAATTTAAAAGTTAATTTTCTCATATTTTGAAATTAAATTGGATTAAATGTAGTCCCAATTGGATTAAATTAAGTCTCAATTCATAATCTTCACATCGATATTGGTAAGAGGGGTCATTTTATATTTTAATTAAAAAAATAATTACTATAGTAAAAATTTAATCAAGGTTAAAAAAGGTAAAGATGGATAACTTAAGTGGCTTGAATTTTATTAAGTTTACATGAAACTTAGACCTTATAGACGATATTTTTTAAGATATAAATTCATACCTACATGTATCACCACCATTTCCTCACCTAACTCATCCAAATCTCATGCAATTTTATTCTTACCTCTCACCCACCATTCAATTCCAATGAAAAGTCCCTCTAAAAGCAGCTTACTTCCACCCAAATCAAGACACACATATCATTTGAAATTATATTGAAACTATAACTATTTTTTCTCACCTATATTCCTATACCATGTTTTTAAGCTCATTTTTCCCTAAATAATCCCTAAATCCACCATTCCCATAAGATATTTCATGAGAAGATTCAATCTCCAACACGAGTATTTCCCACTCTCTAACTTTCTTTTCTATATCTTTCTCATCCACCCTCATCCAAATATTTTCAAAACACATTGATATAATTTAATTTTTATAATTATTATACTAAATTATATTATATTGATGGTTTAATCATAATCTACCTTCCTCCATTCTCTATAAAAGAATGAACACATTATTCATGCGTACTTGCAAACTACTACCTCTATGAATGACGTGTTTTTTTCATAAACCCCTTAAATGGATGGTTTAAAGAGGGGTATTTAATGAATAAATACGAAATTTCTAACATTATTAACATTCTTAAAATATAAATAAATTCCTACACACTATTCTTTCTATGGAAAATGAAAACATCATTCGTATATACATACAGACTACCGCCTCCATGGAGTGACATGTTTAGTTTTTCATCACCACCATATATGGATGGATCTAAAATATATTTGATGAATATATATGATATTAAGTATTAATATATATAATTAACATGGTTCTGAAAGTATAAAATAAAAGTTAACAATCATTATAAAGTAATCCATTGATATCTTTAAATTACTCAAAATAAACTCGTTATAGATTCCTTTCTTGCAAATCATGCCCATAATTTCCATAAAACGAGAATTGGAATGAAAAAATAATTGAAAAAAATTATTTCCACAACTATTTTAATATGGGAATGATGAAATTATCAAAAAATGGGGTTCAATCCCACCGATACAAAACATGCATGAAATAATAAAAATTACTAACATCCGATGATAAAAATAAACATTAACTAACTAATACACGTATAGTAAATGATTATAATTAAAGGATTTAAAGGAATTATATAAGAATAAAATTATAAATTATTTTATTAAGATGATTATTTTTATTATAGAGTTGGTTAAACTGCTTCTGTGGAAGTTTAGAGTTAAGGTAAGTGTTTCTCATCCCAATTTTCTTTTTTTGAGACATATGTCATATTCCCCACTTATTTTATATTGTGTGGTGTGTATACTTACCTATGAATTTTATATGATAATTTAATATAATTAAATGTATTTTCAAATACATCTAAAGTTCTATCTCTCAGGGTATTTCAATCTAATAGATACTAATGTTGTAAAGGTTTTTCATCTCAAACTTATTTCTTTGAGACATGTTTCATATCGTGCACCTATTTTTGTTTTTATAGTGTATATACCACCTAAGTAAAATATTTTATCATGGTTATCTTTTATTCATGGAAATTTAATCTCTATTTAATGTTTTATTTGTCAAAGGGTTATGATTCAAAGGTTACCAAATCTATTGTAATGGCCCAGACCTCTCCGGTCCATTCCATTCTGAAAATGTGGTGCTAGAGGTGTTCTGAGAGGTCAAGGTGACTTGGGGGTGAATTTGGGTGGACTTTTAAGGAAATATAAAGGGTTATGGACTTTTCATGGGAGGCGCACGGTTTTCCTAAACTGTGCGTCCAAACCGTGCAAGGCTGGTCTTGGAGGTAGTGGCTAACGCACGGTTAGCGCAAGGTTTGTCTAACCGTGCAAAATAACCGTGCGAGGAGTGTTTGGTGAGGCAGAAGCTAACACACGGTTAGCGCACAGTTTGTTAAACTGTGTGGACTAACCGTGCGGGCACTTAAAGTTAGATCCTAAAATTTTGGATCTAACTTTTTTTGCCTTTAATCACCTCGTTTAAGCCCCTAATCAGCCATAACTCGGGATTACCTATCCTTGGAGGAAGAAGAACCTCTCCCAAGCATTTTGGAGGTGATACGGAGGCTTCTCTTCACGAATCGAATCCGGTTTCTCGAGGTATGTGATCCTTTTGTTTGGTTTCTTAGATCTACGTAGATCTACTCCTCCTCTTCTATCGAGATCTTAGATCTACGCCCGTTATGGGTAGATCTAAGTGTGTGGATGCCATTTATGATGATCTTTGGTCTTGGTTGTGTTAGGATAGGATATATAAGGAGGATTCATGGAGAATCGACCCGGTTTATTGGGCGTTCATCGGCTATTGTGGTTTCCTTCAAAAAACTTTGAGGTAGGGGATCCGTGGCTTCTCTAATTGTTTATTTGCAATCATAGAGTTATCATGATTTAGTCCTTTGGATCAAAATGGAATTGACCTAATTAAATACTTGAACCAGATTAAAAGAATTGGTGATCACATGTTGTTGCTTTGTACCGTGAGAACGGTTCGCCTCTTGATTTGCTAGATAGTGTGATATATATTCCTTGCTTGTTAGCATGTTTCTCTTGATGAAACTGATAAAGAATGTAAAGCTGGAATTAATTGATAATTAATTGGCTAAAGATAAAGAGGCATGTAAATGAATCCGGTTGTTGTTGTTGTGGATGTTGTTCCAAATTGATGTTAATCAAATTGATGCCGATGTACGTGATTAACTTAGTTGGTTGGTAAACCTGAAATATATTGGTGCTTATTGTTTAAAGGCTAGATGCCTTGTTAAAGGGACAAGAGCCCAATTTGATGTAATGTTTGTTTTCCTTCTTCTTGTGATGTGCTATGACCCTGGAGGGGTGTTGTGATATCTTGTGATGTGCTATGACCCTGGAGGGGTGTTGTGGTATCTTCTGTTGTGATGTGACCCAAGAGGGGTGTTGTGATATGTGGAGGTAGGTAGGCCTTGTGGTTGTGGCAGCGGATGACGCCTAGAGTGGCGAGATGCATCGGTTTATGCATGTGGGTGTCGGGGAGGACACTAGGGATGATGGAATGGTATGGATGTGGTTGTTGGATGCTTGGTGCTTTGTTTGGTTGTTTATCTGCTTTAATTTTCCCCACTGCTCAAGGCATCTGGTTTTTCTTACCCTTCTTCCGAAAGGGGAGAAGACACACGGGGTATGACACATGCTTTCCGTGTTTAGCCTCTCGAGGGAGAATGGGTCTACGCTCTTGCTATAGGCGGCAAAGAATCAACGGGCAGTGTGTCTACTCACCGTGTTGAGCCCCCTTGTGTTTAGTAGCATATGTTTCTTTTCTAGAATGCCTGAGAATATGGGAAAGTAATTCTGTAATGAATTTTTGAATAAATGATGTTAACCCATGGGGTTGGAGTTTGATGAAACTTAATGATGAGGTTGAGAACTTTTGAAGGGACAATTGATTTTGAATGTGATGCCAATGAAATTTAATGTGGTTTTGTTCATGGTTAATTAATGTGAAAAGAATTAATTAACGTAAAGTGTAATTGATGAAAAAGGGAATAAAGTAATCTAATGAAGTTCTTTAACTGGTTGTGTGCTTATAGGATTCCTAGTCTTAGAAATAGCAGCCCGGAGTCCGAGAGATGTTAGCTGCTGTTGAGGATAAGACTAGGTTATGCCCATAATGTGGTTGTGAGATATATATATTCTGTAATTTTTGTGTTTCTATAGGCTAGTCCACCCTGTCAGTAAGGGAAACTGACACCCTAGGGATTCTGAGCCTGGGGGGGTGTTTTCCCCAACATTCTGATGGGAGGGTGAATGGATGACTACCCCCTTTGACCCCGCTCTCTTCTCTTGATAGATACTAGTGCCATTGGCACAACAGTTAGTTTCCCCATATATGTGTGTAGAGGGATGTAATGGATTGTGGTTATTTCACACACATATATTCTGGATATAGTGTCCTATGGACTACTGTAGGTGTAATGTGTATGGGCTACGATGGATTGAGGATCCTTACTCGGTGTATGGGCTGTAATGGCTTGAGGTATAATACCCGATGTATGATACATGTTATGTGAGCTGTGGTGGCTCCCGGAAACTACCTGGTTACTTT
This sequence comes from Viscum album, assembly GCA_963277665.1. Lineage (NCBI taxonomy): Eukaryota > Viridiplantae > Streptophyta > Magnoliopsida > Santalales > Viscaceae > Viscum > Viscum album. Next base: position 1,061,767,939 of record OY728125.1, read on the forward strand.
TGGTTGTGAGGATGGTGTGGTGCTTAGCCCAGGTGTCTGCGGGAAATCCTTTGTGATGCACGTGGTGCAGATTGTGGAGCTTAGCCCAAGTTTATACGGGCAAGCTTTTGGAGAGAGATGCACCGGACGTATGTCGTTGGGGCAAAGCGGCAAACCAGTGGGGAAGTAGTAGCGGGGTACCCTTTATATTCTTTATTATATACTATACTCTTGTATGCGTTACTTGGTGAGAGTAGCCATGGTGAGGTTGGGAACATAGTATACCTGTTAGGTGACGAGTTAGTTTCACTATTGTTCACTGTGCTTTAGCATGCTTTCTTTACTTTTTCATGAGAGGATTTGGGGAGGATCCTACTGAGTATACTATTATACTCACCCTATGTATATATAAACTGTTTTTCAGTTCACTTGGAGTAGGTTGGAGGTCAGGCTAGTTACTACTAGCTTGTGGTTGCAGGAGCTGTTTGGGCTTGTGGTCGCTGCTGTTTTTACTTTCTTTTGGGTACTTGCAGTTTCCCCCTTTTTGTTGTAGTACTTTTGCATGACGTTAGATATGCACTTGGGTTTTCTTTTATACTTTAGTTCTTAGTTGGAGTTGGTTGGTGTCTATCTTATCTCTCTCTTCCGCATGTGTCTCTTAGAGGGTAATGCCTCCCATTTGTGTGTTTATTATACCCTCAGTGCTAGTCGCCAACCCGGGGCCTACTGGAGGCGGGACTCGGGGGTCATTATCTCCCTTTTCACATTTCCAGCCCAAGAGGGGTACACTTTGTGGGGAGGGGGTCGTAATAGAGTGGTATTAGAGGCTCTGGTTGAGGGATATGATGGAGTTTGGAGTTAGGCACAAGTGAGGTTGCATGGGTTGGTATGGAAACAATGTCATTCATGTTTATCAAGTGAGGTAAACACTAGAGACCGGCTGAGACCTAGGCGTTTAGGGCCCCCTATGATCTGTTGTACGGACCTTTAAGTTTACAATGGCTACTAAACAGGGTGATACTGGTTTTAGGGTAGAGACCTAGTAAAGGATCATGCATCATTCTTCTTTGTGCCTATGTTTTAATGGGTAGACCTTGGGATAGGTTAACCCAAAACAAATGAAAGAAAACAATTAATTAATTAATGTTGAGTCTTCCATATTCCAGGCTTAGGAGCTCTAATTGTTTGTTATTTTGCAGGTATGGATCCAGGTTGACGTCCTCATTAGGTTTTCATAGAAGACATTCAGCAGGTTGTTCCAGCAGGTCAACGTAGGGTAGAGGTTGACGACGACGACACTTGGAGGAAGACAATTCGAGAGTTTCAATGCTAGAGTCTGCAAAAGTATGAGGGCTCTGTTTCAGATGCAGTCATGGAAGACTGGTTGGAGGAGGTTGAGATAGGATTCAGTTCGATCCATGCTTGGAAGGAGCACTGGGTGTCCTTGGTTGTGACGATGCTGCGTGGAGTAGTAAGGCAATGGTGGTTGTTGTTCCTCGGGGATCGTGAGGAGTCATCGATATCATGGGAGGAGTTCTGAGACAAGTTCATAGTCGAGTTCCTTTCCTCGACTGCAAAGGCGTCTAGTCGCTAGGAGCTTCTTACCCTTCGACAGGGGAGCTCTACTGTTCGAGAGTTTGGAATCCATTTCAGGAACCTTTTACGATATGCTTCAGACCTGTTACCAGATGAGGAGGCCAGGGTGGGGCATTTTGAGGAGGCTTTGCATCCAGAGATCCAACACCAGGTCACCCCATTTATGTTAAACACATATCTCGAGGTGTTGGTGAGGGTAGAGGTTGTTGAGAGGACTTTGGCCAGGATCAGATCATCACGAGAGGGGGATTGGCATGATTCCTCATGAAGCAAGGCTGTGGTCCAGGGTTCCCAGTTTTCAGGGCAGAAGAGTTTCCATTTAGCCGGGGGTAGGTCCCAGCCCTTCACATCTCGTTTCTCTGGATGCAGAAACTCTCAGGCCTATGCCAAGGGATTAGGCGGTTTTTTTTCTTATGGTGGTTGTGGTCATCAGCAGCGGGAGTGCCCGACCTTTCAGAGTGGTCATCGTGCACCAGGCGCTCCACTCTAGGTTCCTCCGTTGAGGCAGTTCCAGCTGAGGCAGCAGCAGCAGGTTACACCAGCTTTCGATCAATAGAGGGGAGATGGGGCGGGCAGAGGATATCCCCATGACGCTCCCCGTCCTCAGAGAGTAGAGCGCGACTGTGGTGGTGGTCTTCATCAAGGTCAGAGAGGCCATGGAGGAGGTCGTGGTCAGCTTCATGCTCTAGCATTTCCAGCTCCAGATGAGCCAGACGTCGTTCGAGGTACCCTTTGCTTGTTTTCTACCGTGGTTTATGCCTTTTTTGATTCAGGAGCGACGCACTCCTTCATATCACCTAACCTTGTCCATGCCTTGGGACTTGAGGTAGAGAGACTTCCAGTGCCCTTGGCGTTGACTACGCCAGTTGGAGGTCGAGCTGACTTGTTTTAAGTATGTAGAGATTGTGAGCTAGTGTTGGGGCAGCACCGCTCTTGGGGAGATTTCATATGTTTACGAATACAACCATATGATGTCATCCTCGGCATGGATTGGTTGTATTCAGTTCAGGATATTTTGGATTTCTACAGGAAGAAGGTCGTTTTCTTTGATGCAGAAGGAGAGCAAGTGGTGTTTGTTGGTGAGAGAGATCCTCAGATGGGTCACAGGCGAGTTCCATCCTTATCAACCATGGCGGCTGAGATGATGCTGAGTTCTTCAGAGGTTTGGTAGTTGGCGTTTCCTAGGGTCATAGAGGAGTACCCTTATGTTTTTCCAGAAGAGGTTGTAGCCTTACCCCCTCGACGAGAGATCAAGTTTGGGATCAATCTACAGCCAGGAGCGTCTCCTATATCTATGTCTCTGTACAGGATGACCCCTTCTGAGTTACGAGAGCTACGTATACAGCTTGATGGTCTGTTGCAGTACGGTTTTGTTCGACCAAGTGTGTCACCATGGGGTGCACCAGTTCTGTTCGTGAAGAAGGCTGACAGCAGTTTGCGGTTGTGTGTCGATTATCATCGCTTAAACAAAGAGACAATAAAGAACCGCTATCCTATTCCACGGATCGATGACTTATTCGATCAACTGAAAGGTGCAAGTTGGTTCTCAAATATTGACTTGCGGTCAGGATATCATCAGATGCGTGTGAAGGATGAAGATATCCCAAAGACTGCTTTCCGTTGTCGTCATGGGAATTATGAGTTCGTTGTAATGCCGTTTGGTGTGACGAATTATTTAGCAGTATTCATGGGATTGATGAATGCTCTGTTCTGTGAGTTCCTGGACAAGTTCGTTGTAGTTTTTATTGATGACATCCTTGTGTACTCCACATTTGAAGAGGATCATGCAGAGAATCTATAAGCCATTTTGGGAGTTCTTCCTCGACATCAGCTATTCGGAAAGTTGTTGAAGTGTGAGTTTTGGGCTTGAGAAGTCCTTTTCTTGGGGCATGTTGTGTCCCAACAGGGAGTAGCTGTAGATCCATCGAATATAGAAGCATTTGTGTCTTGGGAATCCCCCAAGATAGTTTTAGAGGTGAGAAGTTTCCTTGGTCTTGAAGGCTACTACAGGAGGTTCATATCCAATTTCTCCCTAGTTGCAACTCCTCTGACAACTTTGACCAGGAAAGATCAGGCTTTCATATGGACTGATCAGTGTCAGACAGCTTTCGAGTATCTAAAATAGAAATTAGTAAGTCCTCCAGTCCTTTGTCTTCTAGCTAAGGGAGTTCAATTTGATGTTTTCTACGATGCTTCACATCTGGGGTTAGGCTGTGTCTTCATGCTGTAGAGGTCATTTGTTTCTTATGGGTCTCGGTAGTTGCGTCCCCATGAATGAAACTATGCCACCCATGATCTTGAGTTGGTAGTTGTTGTGTTTGCTCTGAAGTTGTGGAGGCATTACCTCATTGGTGAACACTTTGTGGTTTTCAATGATCATAAGAGTTTGAGGTATGTTTTCTCCCAGTGTGACTTGAACTTGCGGCAGCGTCGGTGGATGGAGTTCTTACAGGAATACGACTTTGAAATATCGTATACACATGGAAAAAGGAATGTTGTAGCTGATGCGCTGAGCCGAAAGTCACATAGTGATGTTGTGCGTGAATCCGGTGATTCCTAGAGGGTAATGGAAGAACTGTCGACATTACATCTTGATATGGGAGAAGTAGAAGGTAGAGGTTGTCTTTTTCATATGACGGTGCAGTCATCCCTGATGCATAAGGTGGAAGAGTCCCAGTTGGGGGATCTTGAGGTGGAGGTCTAGAGAGACCTAGTTGTTTGTGGTGAGGCCCCTGATGGTTGGTATGAAGATGAACAACATAGAGTGTTGTATCATGGAAGACTTTTTTCCCTTGGTGATGCACGAGATGGTCCTTAGAGAGTTCCATAGTTCTCCTTTAGCGGTGCGTCCTAGTGTGACAAAGATGTACCGATCCTTGAGAAGTCAGTTTTGGTGGCCTGGGCTGAAGCGTGCAGTTTCTGAGTTTGTGTCTCGATGTTTAGTCTGCCAGAAGGTGAAGGCCGAACACCGTGTTCCTGGTGGTCTTCTCTAGCCATTAGAGATTCCTTAGTGGAAGTGGGAGGACATCTCAATGGACTTTGTTACAGGTTTACCTTGAGCTCCGGGAGGACATGATGTTATTTGGGTGGTAGTGGATCGTTTAACAAAATCGGCCCACTTCATAGCGATCAAGGAGTCGAGCTCAGTGGAAGTTTTGTCGAGGTAGTATCTAGAGGAGGTGGTGAGACTTCATGGAGTCCCAAGGACGATCATTCCTGATTGAGATCCTCATTTTACCTCCAGGGTGTCCAACATGCTTTTGGTTCTCAACTATGCCTTAGAACTGCTTTTCACCCTTAAACGGATGGTCAGACAGAGCTAACCATCCAGACTCCTGAAGACATGTTACACTCTTGTGTTCTTGATTTTGGAGGTTCATGGATGAGGCACTTACCCTTGGAGGAGTTCACTTACAATAATATTTTTCACCCCACCATCGGTATGGCGCTGTTTGAAGCCTTGTATGGCCGGCCTTGCTGTTCTCCGTTGTGCTGGAATGGGGTCGGAGAGTCATCAATTCCCGGACCAGAACTAGTGCAGAATACAACAGAGATGGTTTAGGTGATTTGTGAGAGGATGAAGGCAGTGAAATATTGTCAGAAATCCTATGCCGATCAAAGAGGGATACCCTTAGAGTTTAATGTTGGGGATCATGTGTTTCTGAAGGTGACTCCCCATCGTGGGAAGTGAAGGTTTGGTCATGGGAGTAAGCTTTCTCCCCGCTTTGTTGGGACTTTCAAGGTGTTATCTCGTGTTGGAGCTGTGGCGTATCGAGTAGCACTTCCGCCACAGATGAGTCAGATACATGATGTTTTCCATGTATCGCAGCTACATCGTTATCTTCATGAAGAATCTCACATCATCGATTGGGGAGAGATTGATGTTGATGATGATTCCACATTTGAGGAGCGACCTATGGAGATCCAAGACTGCAAGGAGAAGGTGTTGCGTGGGCGATCCATCCATTTAGTTCGTGTCTTGTGGCGACACGGCGGCTTGGAAGAGAGTACTTGGGAACGTGAGTCACAGATACGCGCTCAGTACCCAGAGTTGTTTGATGTTTAACTATTTTTGTGTATCATTATAACTTATGTGGATATGGAACTTTCATGTTTATGAGATGGAATCATTTGTTGCTTTGGTGGCTTGATCTCTTTTGAGAGGTATCTCATTGGGTGGTTGTTCAGACCCTGTTTTGTTTTATCTTTAGGTGGGTTTTGGATTCTCGAGGATGAGAATGTTTTGAGAGGTATCTGATGTAATGGACCAGACCTCTCCGGTCCATTCCTCTGTGAAAATTTGGTGATAGAGGTGTTCCGAGAGGTCAAGGTGACTTGGGGGTGCGTTTGGGTGGACTTTTAAGGAAATCTAAAGGGTTATGGCCTTCGCATGGGAGGCACACCGTTTTCCTAAACCGTGCGGCCAAACCGTGCAAGGATAGTCTTGGAGGTAGTGGCTAACGCACAGTTAGGGTACAGTTTGTCTAAGCATGTGGAATAACCGTGCGAGGAGTGTTTGGTGAGGCAGAAGCTAATGCATGGTTAGTGCACGGTTTGTTAAACCGTGCGGGCACTTAAAGTTAGATCCTAAAATTGTGGATCTAACTCGTTTTGCCTTTAATCACCTCATTTAAGCCCCTAATCAGCCATAACTCGGGATTACCTTTCCTTGGAGGTAGAAGTACCTCTACCAAGCATTTTGAAGGTGATTCGGAGGCTTCTCTTCACGAATCAAAGCCGGTTTCTCGAGGTATGTGATCCTTTTGTTTGGTTTCTTAGATCTACGTAGATATACTCCTCCTCTTCTCTCAGGATCTTAGATCTACGCCCGTTATGGGTAGATCTAAGTGTGTGGATGTCTTTTATGATGAGATTTGGTCTTGGTTGTGTTATGAGAGGATATCTAAGGATGATTCATGGAGGATCGACCTGGTTTCTTGGGCGCTCATCGACCGTTTTGGTTTCCCTCAAAAACCTTTGAGGTAGGGGATTCGTGGCTTCTCTAATTGTTTATGTGAAATTGTAAGCATGATTTAGTCCTTTGGATCACAATGGAATTGACCTAATTAAATACTTGAACCAGATTAAAAGAATTGGTGATCACATGTTGTTGCTTTGTACCATGATAACGGTTCGCCTCTTGATTTGCTAGATAGTGTGATATATATGCCATGCTTGTTAGCATGTTGCTCTTGATGAAACTGATAAAGAACGTAATGCCAGAATTAATTGATAATTAATTGGATAAATATAAAGAGGCATGTAAATGAATCTGGTTTTTGTTGTTGTGGATGTTGTTCCAAATTGATGTTAATCAAATTTATGCCGATGTACGTGATTAACTTAGTTGGTTGGTAAAACTGAAATCTATTGGTGCTTGTTGTTTGAAGGCTAGATGCCTTGTTAAAGGGCCAAGAGCCCAATTTGATGTGATGTTTTTTTTCCTACTTCTTGTGATGTGCTGGGACCCTGGAGGGGTGTTGTGATATCTTGTGATGTGTTGTGACCCTAGAGGGGTGTTGTGATGTGACCCTGGAGGGGTGTTGTGATATGTGGAGGCAGGGAGGCCTTGTGGTTGTGGTAGCGGATGACACCTAGAGTGGCGAGATTCATCGGTTTATACATGTGGGTGTTGGGGAGGACACTAGGGATGATGGAATGGGATGGATGTGGTTGTTGGATGCTTGGTGCTTTGTTTGGTTGTTTATCTGCTTTACTTTTCCCCACTGCTCAAGGCATCTGGTTTTGCTTACCCTTCTTTCGAAAGGGGCGAAGACACGTGGGTTATGCCACGTGCTTTCCATGTTTAGCCTCTCGAGGGAGAATGGGTCTATGCTCTTTCCATAGGCGGCAAAGACTCGACGAGTAGTGCGTCTACTCACCATGTTGAGCCCCCTTATGTTTAGTAGAATAGGTTGCTTTTCTAGAATGCCTGGGAATATGAGAAAGTAATTCTATAATTAATTTTTAAATAAATTATGTTAACCCATGGGGTTGGACATTGATGAAACTTAATGATGAGGTTGAGAAATTTTGAAGGTACAGTTGATTTTGAATGTGATACCAATGAAGTTTAATTTGGTTGTGTTCATGGTTAATTAATGTGAAAAGAATTAATTAACGTAAAGAGGAATTGATGAAAAAGGGAATAAAGTAATCTAATGAAGTTCTTTAATTGGTTGTGTGCTTATAGGATTCCTAGTCTTAGAAATAGCAGCCTGGAGTCCAAGAGACGTTAGCTGCAGTTGAGGCTAAGACTAGGTTATGCCCATAGTGTGGTTGTGAGTTATATATATTCTGTACTTTTTGTGTTTCTATATGCTACTCTACCCTGTTAGTAAAGGAAACTGACACCCTAGGTATTCTTAGCCCCGGGGGGGTGTTTTCCCCAACATTTTGATGGGAGGGTGAATGGATGACTACCCCCTTTGACCCCACTCTCTTCTCTTGGTAGATACTAGTGCCATTGGAAAAGTGGTTAGTTTCCCCATATATGTGTGTAGAGGGATGTAATGGCTTGTGGTTATTTCACACAAATATATTTTGGATATAGTGTCCTATGGACTACTATAGGTGTAACGTGTATGGGCTGTGATGGCTTGAGGATCCTTACTCGGTGTATGGGCTGTAATGGCTTGAGGTATAATACCGGATGTATGATACATGTTATACAAGCTGTGGTGGCTACCGAAAACTACCTGGTTACTTTTGGTTGTGAGGATGGTGTGGTTCTTATCCTAGGTGTCCGTGGGCAAGCCTTTGTGATGCACGTGGTGCATATTGTGGAGCTTAGCCCAAGTTTATATGGGCAAGCTTTTGGAGAGAGATGCACAGGACATATGTCGTTGGGGAAAAGTGGAAAACCAGAGGGGAAGTAGTAGTGGGGTACCCTTGATATTCTTTATTATATGCTATACTATTGTATGCGTTACTTGGTGAGAGTAGCCATGGTGAGGTTGGGAATATAGTATACCTGTTAGGTGACAAGTTAGTTTCACTGTTGTTCACTGTGCTTTAGCATGCTTTCTTTACTTTTGCACGAGAGGCTTTGAGGAGGATCCTACTGAGTATACTGTTATACTCTCCCTACATATATATAAACTGTTTTTCAGGTCACTTGGAGCAGGTTGGAGGTCAGGCTGGTTACTACTAGCTTGTGGTTGCAGGAGCTGTTCGGGCTTGTGGTCGCTGCTGTTTTTACTTTCTTTTGGGTACTTACAGTTTCCCCCTTTTTGTTGTAGTACTTTTTCATGACGTTACATATGCACTTGGGTTTTATTTTATACTTTAGTTCTTAGTTGGAGTTGGTTGGTGTCTATCTTATCTCTCTCTTCCACATGTGTTCTCTTAGAGGGTAATGCCACCCATTTGTGTGTTTATTATACCCTCGGTGCTAGTCGCCAACCTGGGGCCTACTGGAGGCGGGACTCGGGGGTCATTATCTACCTTTTCACATTGCCGGCCCAGGAGGGGTACACTTTGTGGGGAGGGGGTCGTGACATCTATAATGGTTTTCACGTCTCAATTTTTCTTCTTTGATACATACACCATATTCACCACTTTATTTCTTTTGTGTGTTGTATATTTTTTATCCAATTTTTTAAAGTTGTATTTTTTGTGAATAGTTTTCAATGAAGAAGTATTTCATTTATTTAAATATGTTGGAGATGTAAAAAATAAGTAGCTTAGAATTTTATTTGAGGAATCCAAACTTTTTGAAGAAGAGAAGAAGTTCCCAAGAAGGAGTCTACTTATATCTATGTGTTTCAATATTGGATGTAATATCTTAGAAGATTGAATTGGAAGGTGGTTTAATTACTTACCTTGAATGCATTAAAATATTACCTTATTGTTGTAGAAAAAAGTTATTAGAAGATTGATATTCTATAGAGGCTTTAATTTTGAGCATTCTATATCTCTATGATGAAAGACAATTAAAGTTTCCACCCACAAATATTAGATGAAGTATTAAGCCAACCAAATATAAAAATTTACATTAAGTTACATATTTCAACAAAGGAAATCAAGAGGTTTATAATTATTCTTAAATTCTATTATTTGATCACAATGGTAATGTTTTCTAGTGTTTACCATATTTTTAACTATAAAAATAATAGTGGATTTGGACAAATAAGTGTATGTGATTCATCATGTAAGATTGTATTTTCAATGCATCAATAATATTGAAACTCACATGTCATGTGAGGTGAAGATGTTTGGAGACTAATTCATATGATTATTAAGATAGTTCAAAGTTATTATATATCATGAGAAGATTTCATGATTTTAGTAGACTGAAGAGAGTAGTATAAGGAGTTCCGCACCACAAAACAAAGTTTTCATTGTATAAGTTGTTTGAGTAAGAAGATGTGCATCATAAGACATCGCTACATCAAAAATAAGGATGGGCCAAATTTTTGTGAAATTATAAATTTGAGAGTGACTATACTGTAATAGATATCCACACCACAAACCATTTATAAGAATTTTACCATACCATAGAAGAGTTGTTCATGTTGCAATGCTTATTTTTTAGGAATCTAGTATTCTTAAAAAATTTAGGATCTCTACATTGAAAGAAGATGCTACGCTATAGTAGAAGCTAGATTAGGTTTTTGGTGGACTTATAAATTCAAGGATCTCTAATCCATAGGAAGTGGATACACCATAACCAGTTGAGATCAAGGTAGACTACTCTGCAGGAGTGGTTTCCATGCTGATATTCTTGATTTTTAAGAATTTGGTGGGTATGGAAAATTTGATACCTCCATGATATAGAGAACTATCACACAACAACATATTTTGGAAGTTAAAATATAACTATTTTGAACTACTATTCTATGCCGTAGAAGAGTACACTACATCATGGTAAGTGGTTTTCTAGGTAAATATATTTAGTTTTACATACTTGAAGACTTGGATCCATCTAATAGGTTTGGTGGTTATTTCATTCTATTATAAATGCCAATTATAATTTTATGGATGGTTATGATTAAGTAGAAAATGATCAAAGTGTTGAGTTTGAAAATTAATTTAAAGTAAGTTAATGATCTGAATTTGAATTTGAAATTCAAATTCATACATGATGAAAGATACTCTACAATTTCTGTATACACAATAGATTATAGAAGAATAAATAACATGAGAAGGATAGTTCAAAACTATTATCATTGAGAGAAATTATGTTTGCTAAGATAGGATGCAGAAGAAATGGTGTATTTATATTTTCACACTAAAGTATAATATAAAGAAGGAATAGATCCATTGTATCCATATTGTACATTGAAGTTATAGGAACAAAGAAGAAGATAATGGAATAAGGAGAATAAGTGGCTATACATTTTAGAATTATACAAATATAAGAAGTATTTTTCAACCAACGCAAGAGAGGAGGGAGAAGAAAATATGTTGTGCAAAAGTGTTTGTGTAGTAAAGAAAAAGTCATGTAACATTTTTAATAAATTTAGCCATTATTTTCTACCATGAATAGAAAAAAGGAGATTTTCTGCATTGCTACTTTGCATACAAAAGATAAAAGTTCTTACATGCTATTGTGTAAGTGAAAAAAGAATAAGAAGAAGAAGGTAAGGAAACACATCAACATATTTAAGAGATTTAAAGTAGTGATACTCTCTAGTTATTACCCCAAATAGTCAACATTGTAAGGTGTGGGGTGAACCTGTGTATGAGATATACCGAAGCATGGTTGGGAGACATGAAAACATGAGTCTCAAGGTTATACCTTTCATGTTGTAACTTATAGGATGATTCTAGTGGATTATGTGATCATGGAGGAATCTAGTTCTAATTGAGGATTAGCCATCTCATATTGAGTGGTGATCCTAGTAAATTACTATATTCCTTGTGTGTGCATGTTTGGTTTTGATAAAAGAAATAAAAAAGGAGAGAGAGAACAAGAGTGATTCATTCACCTTAGAAAGTGATAGACATAAATTTAAAAGGGATAAAATATAAAGTTTTAATTGGATTAAGACCTACCAAAACTAATTCAACCCCTCTCAGTATTTTTTATATCCCAATTGATCCCCTAAATTGGTATCAGAGACAAGTTCACCTCTATTAAATTCTCAACTTGAAATTTTTCTCTTTGAATATTTGATGTTTATTTTCTAAAATTATAATGAAGTGCAATTTTGGAGATATTATTTCTTAGTTAAATAAAAAATTAGTTTATTTTAAGACATTGATAAATAGGAAAAAGAAAGGGGAGAAAAAGATGAGGAAGATGTCCGTCTTATCAAAAAGGAAGAAGTTTAAAGCGCTCCAAGCAAGGAAGATAAATATAGATTGGTAGGAGAAAAACATGTAGTTCAATGTACCAAAAAGGAAATAGATAACATTTCTACCTCAAAGGGATTAATGGATACAAATAATCCTAAGGTATGTGAAAATTAGTGTTTAAACTATCCACAAGAATAATATTCAAGTGGGTGTGATTATATGTCAATAAATTTATATATTAAAGCATTAAAAGATATAATGAATTCATTTCCCAAAGAAATTATTACTTTGGGATCTTTGAAATATAACAGGAAGATTTCACCCAGTTTGAAGGTGACACAAATAACATGGACAAAACATTGAAAGAAAGTGATCTAACTTGTATAAAGTTGTCAAAACATGTTACTATAAAAGAAGATATAAATGAGGAGCTTGAATAGTTATGTTATGAATTTTAAGAGGAATGGATTAGTAAAATCCAAGTGAAATTTTATTCTACTAATTAGTTTGAGAATAATATTCATGCATTGAAATAAAATTTAAAAAATAACATTGACGTCAAGAATGAACAATTGGATATTAAATCCAAGAAGATCAAAGATATTGATACATTTCTTCAAGAAAAGAGTGTAATTTATGATGAATAAGTTAGAATAATGAGTAAGGATTGTTAAGAGAAGGTTTAATTCATTGGAGATCAAAATAATTCACTCAATATAAAGTGTATTGAATTAAATATTAAACTAACCAACCTTGAAATGACACATATTGAGTCTTCACAATTGAATGAATAAGGAGATGCTGCCATCAAAAATTCTAAGGAGGATTCAAAAGGACACTATTATGTTATAATAAGACCATGACATCTTTTTATTATCTTTCTCAAGTAGTCTCAAATAATGAGGTACCATACATATCTAAATTTCACGAAACTAAATCTTTTTTCATGAAAAGTGAAGGTTTAAATACAAAACATCTACAAGTTTAAATTAGAAGAAGTGACGAGGATCCTATCCCCATGTATATGGTGGGTAGAAGAGTATGTGAAGAATATGGTTCCCCAAGAACAACCTAACTGATGGTGTAGAAGGCTAAAAAATATCTTGGTCACAAATTTGGAAATTCTATACAACAAACATGTTTGAAGAAGATAAGAATAATATTTTTTGGGCAATTATGGCCATGCGATTGATTTAGACATTGTACATGAGATTATTGGTACAATCCAATCATATCATAAGAATAAAGGAATTCCATTTTTAGGGGGAGTAAATCTAAGAAGATGCAATATCCATAGATTATGAAAAATATATATACTTCAAAAAAAATTGGAATTCTTGGTAATTTTTGCAATGTTTTCAGTAGCAGTTGTCATTGGAGTGGTGCATAATCATCTCATCATGTATAAAATACGAAGAAAATACCACAAGAGAAGGTGAAGAGTGAAGTACCTATTTGTGTTGAGAGTTTTTGGTTTTGGTATTATATGTTATTTGTTTTATTATTTTGTTAAATTGAAAATATCTTGATTTTTTTTATTGAAAATAATTTTAATTGTTAATAATTAATTAAATTTTATTTTATCAATTTTATTCATCATTTTTTTTATTTTTCTTCAATTATTTTATTATTTCATAAAACAGATCTCAAGTGTTTATATATTTTTTTCAAAATATTTTCTACCCTTACCTAAGTTCCTTAAACATAGTTTTACCTTTACATGGTTTTTTATTTAACCTTACATAACTTTTATTTTACCCTTATGTGATATTTATAAATTAAAATTTACCTTTACTCAAGTTTTCAAGTACCCTTACATAGCTTATTTTCACCCATACATGAAATATAAGTTACCATTATGTAACTTTTCTATACTCTTACACAATATTTACATTTAAAGATCCACCCTTACATAATTATTAGGTTACCTTTACATAGGATTATGAAACTTCACTTTAACCTTACACATTGCATGCTGTAACCTTACACATCACATATAATTTCACTTTAAATTTACATAGAATTTAATTTAACTTTACTCAACATATACACCATTATGTAAATGTGTTCACTTACCTTTATATAACCTATTTAATTTCTAGTCCACCTCTACATAACCTATGTAATTCATAGTTACCCTTACATAAGGTTCAGAATACCTTTACGTGGGTTTAAGTAAATTTAGTTCACCCCTATGAATCTTTTGATGTTGCCCTTAAATAACACATGAAATTTTCAATCTACCTTTTCATATAATACATTAAATTTATGTATTAAACACTGCCTTTAAACAAAATCTATGAAATATAGATTTATCTTTACATATCTAGTTTATTTTTCAAGTTACTCTTATGCATCCCATACAAATTACATCCTAACCTTACATAGGTTCTCACATGCATAAAAACACTCTCATAACTAGCGGTAGAAACCATATTGAATAGTAATAGAAGCAACCATCTTTGAACTAGTGGCAACACTCTCTTAAATAGTAACTACAATAACCTATTTTGTTCTAATGGTAGAAAACTATTTTTTTATAATGGTAGAAACACACAAATAATGATAGAACCTTATAAACAATGATGAAATATTCTTCTAGTAGTAGAAAAACTCCAATGATAGTGGTAGAATAATAGTAGCAGTAACAAGCATTTATTACTGTTAGTTAAATGATATATATTCCACTATTAAATAAAAAATATCATTGTTATTTTTTTATTATTTATCTATATTATGAAAAATATTTTAACTCTTATTTTAATATTAACTGATTATATTTTGTTAAAATATAATTAAATGTTTGATTAAATATTTTTGTGCATCAATTCTTTATTCAAACACACATATAATATTTGTGTTATAATGCTCTGTTTTATTGATTATTTTATATTTCAATATACTGGAAGTTTATTCAACATATTATTGATTATTTTATTTATCATAAAATATATATTTGTATTAATTATTATATTGTAAGTATCTCAAAGTTATTTCATAAAAAAATAAAATAACATGATAATTCTTTGATAATGAGCATGATATTTCAAATAATAGGCAATGAGTATATTTTTTTATTTTTTATTTTCTAATGTGGAATTCTATGATTAGTTATCAAGATACTTATTTATAACTCAATAAGATCTTAGAAGTAAATGATATGAGATTAGAAGTTTGAATTTGATCAATGAGGAATGTGATAAAATAAACTTGAAATAGTTTATTCTTATACAATAATTGAGAGAGAAGAATGCAACACTGATATGAAAATTGTGAAGTACTGAAACTATACTGTGATGAATTTTACATTTTTGAGATCATGAAGGACTTAATAATTTGATCATTTACTACTGAGTTTAAGTTCTTTAGTTTCATCCTCATTCATCATCATTTGATCTAATGCTATTCTTAATTATTTTGGATTTTTATGATTATTTATTTATATCTTTTGTTTGTGATTATAGAGTTGGTTTAATATTTTCCCATAAAAAATATATCTTACTAGGTTATTCTTTCTATTTCAAAAGTAATTTCAAGTTTTTACTCCCAAACTAAATCAAGGAATGTTGTGAAAAACACATTAGGTATGTGTCCCTTACTTGGTAAATGTTTAATTTCATGGAGTTACAAAAAGAAAATGTCATTTTTATTGTCCATAGCTGAGGCTAAGTACATTGTTGTAGTATACTACTGTGCTTAAAGCCTTTGGATAAAACAAGATCTACCTGATTTCAATGTTTATTTAGAAAAAAAATTATATATATTGTGACAATACATTTTATATTTAAATATAAAAAAATCCTTTACATTATTCTAGGCCAAAATATATTGATGTTAAATTTCATTTATTTAGAGATAATGTTAATAAATGAGGCATTATTCTAGAAGATTTTCCAATATAAAATCATCTTGCAGATAAATTTACTAAACCATTATATTGCATGAGGTTTGAGAAATTAAATTTTGAACTTGGTTTAATATAGATTTAGTTTTTGTGAGAATACTAAATTTTGTTTTATTGTTCTTATATTTTTAATAGAAAATCCAGAATTTAGGGGTATTTGTCCCTTGTTTTCTAATATTGGGGGAGAAAATTTGTTTTTAATAGTATAATCATGTGAAAGTTTATTGATTAATAAGAGGGGGATTTTTTTTCTTAATTATGTTTTTTCTTTTTCATAAATTTCAAAAATGGAGAGAAAATTTGGAGTTTTTCAAATCAAAATATTGGATTTAGTTTTACAATTTAAAAAAGGGGGATATTATTTGTGCTAAGAGTTTTGGTTTTGGTATTGTATATTATTTATGTTACTATTTTTTTTAAATTTAAAATATCTTTATTTAAAAATATTTATTGAAAATCATTTTAATTTTTAATAATTAATTAAAATTTATTTTATTAATTTTATTCATCATTTATTTTTATTATTCTTCAATTCTTATTTTTTTTGTATAAAATAGATCTCAAGTTATTATATATTTTTAAGTATTTTCTACCCTTACATAAGTTCCTTAAACTTATTTTTACCTTTAAAAAGGTTTTCATTTACCATTATGTAACTTTTATTCTACCCTTAAATGAGCTTTAAAAATTGAAAGTTACATTTAAATAAGATTTCAAGCACCCTTATGTTGCTTAGTTTTACCCTTATGTAAAATTTGAGTTATCCTTATGTAATATTCTTATACCCTTACACAAGATTTAAATTTTGAGATCTATCCTTACATAAGTATTAGGTTACCTTTACAGAGGCTTAAGAAACTTCACTTTACCCTTATGTAGTGTATGATGCACCCCTAGGTAGTGCATATAATTTTACTTTACCTTTAAACAATGTTGAATTTATCTTTATGCAGCACATATACCCTTACGTAAATGTGTTCGCTTAAATTTATATAACATATGGAATTTCTAATATACCTTTATGTAACCTATGGAATTCATAGTTACCCTTACACAAGGTTCAAAATACCTTTACATGGGTTTAAGAAAATTTAGTGTACCCTTATGCATTTTCTGATGTTACCCTGATGCAACATATGAAATTTTTAATCCACCTTTATGCAAAATATATTACTTATACACAACATACACTACCTTCACACAACCCCTATTAAATATAAATTTATCTTTATGCACCTAGTTGATTTTTCAAGTTACCCTTACACATCCCATGAAACTTACATCCTACCCTTACACGAGATCTCCCATACATGGAAACACTCTCATAACTCACAGTAGTAACCATATTGAACTTTAACAATAAAAACCATAATTGAACTAGAAGTAGTACTCTCTTAAACAATAACTATAATAGCCTATTTTTTTTATAATGATAGCAAATCATTTTGTTCTAATGGAAGAAACACACAACTAACAGTAGAACCACATAACTAGTGGTAGTAGAACTCCAATGGTAGTGGTAACAGAACAGTAGTGGTAACAAGAATTTTATAGAACCAGTTAAAATATATATTTTCTACCATTAGATAAAAAATATTATTTTTATTATTATTACCGCATCTTATGAAAAATATTTTAACTTTTATTTTAATATTAACTGATTATATTTTGTTAAATATAATTAGATGTTTTATTAAATAATTTTTGTACATATATTATTTATTTGAGAACACATACAATATTTCTATTACAATACTATGTTTTAGTGATTATTTAATATTTTAATATACATTAAGTTTATTAAATATATTCTTGATTTTTTTATTTATCCTAAAATACACATTTACATAAATGGTTATATTTGAATTATTTCAAAGTTATTTCATATAGGAATAAAATATAATAAGAATTATTTGATAATGAGCATGATATTTCAAATAACAGGTAACATGCACATTTTCATGTTTATTATTTCCTAACGTGAATTTTTTTGATTAGTCATATTCATGATTCTTTATAACTCAAGAATATCTTGGAAGTTAATGATATAGGATTAGCTGTAGGAATGTGATCAATGAGGAATGTGATAAAATAAACTTTAAACAGTTTATTCACATACAATAATAGAGATAAAACAAATAAAATATTGAAATTAGAATTATGAAGTATTAAAACTCTCTTATAACTACTATCGCATCAGTGAGATCATTAAGGAATTCATTTTTTATAATCTACTATTGAAGTAATAAAAGTTGTTGAGCTTCATCAACATTAATCATCATCATCTACACTATTTTTCTTAATTATTTTGGGTTTTCATTGTTGTATCTTTATATGTTATATTTGTCCTTCTAGAGTCGGTTGAAGCTTTTCCCATCCAAAAGCTGTATTACTAGGTTATTCATCATATTTTAAAAGGAAGGTAAGGTTGTGAATTATAGAAAAAAGTTAGGTGGGTCATGACTCTTGTAAATAGTCAAGTGGTTTGCGACTCCTATAAAATTAAGTAAGGGTTATAATACTAGGTGAGAAAAAAGGAATTTCTATAACTGGGTTATCCCTCCCTTACAAAATTGAGTCTTAGTGGACACCAATATTATAAATGGGTAGATAATATTGAAGAGCAGACTAAGATTTATGTGATATGAACTACTATAAAAAACATCATATGTTCTTTGTTTTATTTTTTCTAAAAAATTTATTCTATTTATTACTTTGATAATTATATTTTGTTTAAATTTCTAAAAAGGACTATTCAACCCCCTTTATTTAATCTTTCTATCTCACTAGGACCTAATGGTACCAACCTTGAGGAAGAAGTTGGGGAATGATTCAAATCAGAATACTTACATGAAAATATCAAGTATAATGGTTCATTCATGGGTAATAAGTACAAGAAGACTAATAGGGGTGTCACATCTAAAAGGTTTTATGTGGATAAGAACACTCATAAGTTTCCATGTGAAGACTCCATGAAGGATACTAATGTTCCTAATGATTTTACAATAATCAATCTAGTGGATTTATAGAAACCAAATAAATTAGAAGAATCACAAATAAACACTAGTGAAAAAGGAAAATATAAGGATACACATAAAGTAGTTGGATTTCATGAGATTTTTTCAATAAAAGATAACTCTTATGTTAGAAAAGTTTTGTGTGGGAGATGCAAGATGATATGACATAATTCCAAAGGTTGTTTGACCATATTTCTATCATAAGAAGAATATTTAAAAATATTTAAAGTTATATTGAGAATGAAAGTTTATATCTCACACAAAGATGAAATTATATATATAAAGAGATCCATGCTACCAAAGGATAAATCAGATTTGAAAATTAGATGAGGAAGTATGAAGGGTGGATCAACTTGGTTAATAAAATTATAATACCCCAACCCCAGAAGCCTGGAGTCAGTGCATTATTTTATTACATTGTCATGATTAAAAGAAATCGAATTCCAAAGGAGTTATCACTTTAAATGTTTTAGAAAACTATATTACATACATGATACCCATATTACGTTGGGAAATATAAAATAAATCATGATATAT
Source organism: Viscum album (assembly GCA_963277665.1). NCBI lineage: Eukaryota > Viridiplantae > Streptophyta > Magnoliopsida > Santalales > Viscaceae > Viscum > Viscum album. The sequence continues at coordinate 1,061,787,214 of OY728125.1, forward strand.
AATAAAATGAAATGAAATACATCCTTGAAAGAACATTCAAAAATTTCTTCTTCATATCATGGGGAAAGGAAACAAAATATGGGTGAGCTCAAATTCTCAGTAAGGGTAAGTACAATGGAAGAAATCATGAATCAATAAGAATAAACAACATGAAAAGGTAAATAACTGAACACTCTTTCCATTAAAACAAACTGGATAAAGAATAATCAATATAGAAAGGTAAATAATTGAAGACACATTCCATTTAATAAAATAACAAAGAATGAAATGAATCCATAGATATTTTCAAAGAAAAAATCTCATGTACAATAATAATAATAACTGAATCTTTAATAAATGTAATTTTTAATTATTAGATATCATGTTTTTTAGGCACTTGATACCTTTACCGTCAAGATTTGTTCTCAAGACACTTTAAACTACTATAATTTGGTAAAATAATTTGTCTCATGAGAATACTAATGCATCAAGGGGATTAAATTAACTGGTTCCCAACCCATATCATACCCGTCTATTCTTCTTAGAAACAAACATGAAGGGTTTTTCACTAACTAATTTTATCCCATTAGATTACCAATGCATTGTGAGGCTTGTATTAACTGGTCTCCAAACCATAGGTCTTATATTAAATAGATCCAAACTTGTGTATTGCACATCCAAATTATTCCTCATATATAAAATAATATATTTAATTAGTGAACAAAATTCCTGATCAAATATCCTTATGGAATAAAAGATACCCATTTATCAGTAATTCCCCAGTTAATCAAATAACTATCAAAGTGAGCACCTTATATAAAAATGGTATACAGTTTAGGAAATAATAATATACAATTCATGAGAATATGGATATTTAAGATAAATTTAATGTATAATAAAAATGATCATAATGAAGTGATTGTTTCAAGAGAAAGTTAACAATCACAAAATAAAGTGATATCGTAAAGATAACTTTTACCACTTGGTAATTTTAATGTCAAAACCCCTTAGATGAGATAATTAAAAGTAAAACCATAAAAATAATTAAGATAAAAGTATTTATGATATAATATATCAAAATGGATAGTAGATACACCAAAAAAAATAATTAAGTGGTGAATATGAAATTTATCTCATAGATGTAAAAAGTAAGATGAAAATCCATTACCTTGCATTTCTTTTTGGGTGAACATACTTTAACCACATGTATAAGGGTTTTAAACATGTTAAAAACTTATACCAGAATCATAATAATATTTATAATATCATATATTATATTCTTATTATATCTCATTACCCATTTGATAGTCATATTTAATTATTTTCACTATTTTAGGTGTTATTTTCCTAGTTTTTCTAGTATGTTTTGACTTTATTTATTTATTATTCATATTACTTAGATCATGATTTAATAATTTAAAGAATGTAAAAAATTATTTAATTATCATATTTATTCAGTATATATGTATTTATAACAAGCCATAAAATTTGGAGATAGGAAGTGAAATGCACTGTTTATGGAGACAGTAGGCTGTACGTACATATGAACGCTACTTCCATTTCTTTATCATATTTTAAAGAATAAGAAGTAAATGATATATATATATATATGTATATTATAATTATATTATCATATTTATATCATATATTTCACATATTTTTATTAAAATCATCCTTAATAGATTCCATGTATAGTGTGAACGGATCACATCGCTTTGAGGAGGCGATAGTCCACACGTACACAAATGAAGTTATCGTATTACCAAAAAATGGAAAGCGAGAAGGCATGTATTATTTAAAAATTTAAAAAGAATAAATATATAATAAATACCATATATATCATATATAAATAACGTTTCCATCATAATTCCCAACCATGAAAGGTGGTAAAGGAAAAACTAACGACATCATTTCGTGGGGTGGTAGTTCACCGTACACGAACGGTAAGTTTGTCACCCATTTGATGGAATAGGTGTAGGTGGAACCATTAAAATAATTTTTTTAGTATATTTAATATATTTATATTATTTTATAATCATGTAATAATAATACATTAATGTGTGTAGAAACAAAAAAAACATAAAATCAAATTGAAGAATGTTACCTCTTTTCCGGGTAACTCCTTTTGGTTTGCACCAAAGGGATTCCTAGGTTTTCTTTCTGCCCAAGGTGAGACATATAGTAAAAGGTAAGGGATTTTGGGAGATTATTTGGTTAGAGTTTTTATGATACAAATGGTCTTGAGATGTGCAAATAAGTGGGAGGGGTGAGTGCCTTTTTATAGTGGAGGGGGAGTGAAATTCTTGTAAATATAAAATAGTAAACACTGTTGAGAAGTTTCCCTTACATAATGTGCATCAAATAATGAAAAAAATTAGATAAAAGTGAGTATATGGTCAAACTATGGAAATAAAATAGGTTTTTTAAATGTTTCTATGTCATTTTGGCCCTTAAGTTTAAGGTTTAGTCCCCTATTAAGTTTAATTTTACCTTAATCTCTATAATTAATTTTAATCACTTACACTAATATTTTTGGTCAAAAACTAAGTTTACATTTTTATAAATTATAAATTATTATTATTAAAAATATGGAATACATTTTTCCAAATTTCAATCATATAAGTGGAATAAATTAATTTTAAATTAATCCCACTGATGGGACAACAATGCACGTTTTTAAAGTAAACATGTTCAAAAGTTTGATAAGTTTTTATATTAAATTTTAAAGTTAAATTGGTTACAATGAACTAAATTATATTAATATATGTAAAATTTATCTAATTAATATTTAAATTTAATAAAAAATTTAATTTATCCTTATAAATAAATTAGAAGAAAAAGCAGTTTTGAATTAAAATTTAGTATTTTCACTATTCATCATAAAATGGAACTTCTTAGAAAAATACAAAAAATTCACCCTAACCTAATTTTGATGTTTCAATTTAAAAAATTAAGTTTTTGTTTCATATTAAATTTATAAAAGTATCAAAATATGTATTTAAAATAGGTTCACCATTAAAAGGTGGTAAGACTACCTTTATAAAAATATAGGTTTTTATGTGTAAAATTGGGTTTGTTCTTATCTTATGCCTATAAAATATATTGAATGAATTTAAAAAATATTTGATTGTATATATAATATATATATTAATTTAATATCACTCAAAATTTTTAATTAATTTAATTTATTAGGATAAAACACCTTTGTGAGCATTAAAATAGTTTTTTTTATAAAAACATTCTCTTTATATTCAATTGGTTCTTATATTCATTTCTAATTAATTTGTAACCAATGAATTCAACCATATATTTTTATAATTTAGTTAATTATATTCATAAACATCAATTTAACATCTATTTTTTATCTTATTATATTAAATAATAATATCTTAATAGTATATTATTGTTCGGTAAAACTTGTTCTTGCATGTAATGAAAACTACCAAACAAAGTCATTCTTGTGTGTAACGCAAGATAACTTAGTGTTTCATGAATTAAAAGATATATAATATATTTATTTTAAATATTAAATATATATTAAAGTATTAGGTCATTATATTCCTTTATACATATAGTGTTGCGTGTTATACATGCTATTAAATACAATGTCCTTAGGGTGTTGCATTCTACCCACATTAATTAAATTGCATCCTTGAAATTTAAAATTGATCATGTTAATAAAGAGTTTGGTATTTTAAAATACTATTTTTGAAAAAACCACATCATAAATAGGGTTAATAACACCTCTTTTTAATTATAAGTAAATAGAAATGCGAAGGTCACCACAAAATGAGGCTTTAAAATATGAGAACATTAGTGAAAACATGGATATGGAAGAGAAATATAACTATCTAGTTCTGATGGAGAGTTATAGAAAAAATGTTCATGATAAAGTTGTTAAACACAAAAATATAAACTATAGGTGTGAATAATGGTCATTGATATTATAAAAAATGATGATAATTGGACAACATTTTTATTTCAAGACCATTTTTTCCAAGTTCCAAGGAATTCTTCATATCTCTAAGAATATAAGTAAATATGAATTTATATTTCATAAACACAATCTTATACTTTAGTTGTTCCTTGAACTATTTCAACTTCATTTCTTAGCATAAGTTTCATCATATAGTGAAGTAAGAAATTAATCTCTAAAACCCCATTCAATGATCAAATTAAAACATTTATTAAATGGTTAACCTTTCCAAAAGATTATGATTCAGACCTTTAGAATCATTTCCAAGGTAGTTAATAGTACCTAATTTAATTTATCCATATGAATCATCTATTTGTCTAAATGTCATTAACTCAACATTATGAACATATTAAGGCTTATATTTCCCTCAACCACATGTCTTACAAAAGTTAAATTTTTTTACTTAATCACTTTTATTGGTACCATTCAACATATGATTTTAAATACTTGATAAAAAAGTATTGCAGTACAATCCTTATAAATTCTATAATGCTTATAAATAGGATATCATCAATAACATACTTTTACAACATTATTCAAGGATCCAAATACAAGATAAAATTAATCATTCTATTTAAGATATATCAATAGCATAAGACCAACCTTGATCCCTTAGCTTCTTCTAAGGTATATCCCCTTGATGATTAGGGAATTAATTTTCATAGTTCCCCATATCCTTGTAGTTTTAACACTAAATAATAACATTTTACTTCTTCCCTTTTCATTATTTTTCCTGGTGACCCTTTTATCCGCACTAATAACAAACTCCCAATCATTTCAAGCATTTCTTAGGGTGATTATTTCCAAATTTATCACATATTGAAAAATCCTTCTTTACCTTCTTATATTTATATATTATTTTCTAATATATACCATTTTTCTATTGATTCCCTTTAAATCCATTAGACTTGGATAATTATTTCTTTATCTTGATAAAACATAAAACTATTTAATCATATGAAGAAAAAGTTTGAGACACAAGTGTCCTTCGGAGACTTGGCTTATGTCCTTAAAATAAATGGTCAATATTTTTATTCTAGGTTGTGTATGAAATCCATATCATACCTTGGTAACCTTTTAAAGGTAAATTCATACTCTTCAACAATTTCTTACTCCTTTTTCTTTAACTAAGGAACTTTTTTCTCCATCTTAGTTTATTTCTTATGAGGGAAATATTTTTCAAAGAATATGTACTTAAAAATATTCTATTCCATGAGTTATATTTCTTCTTCCTTTCTAGTATTCCAGATCAATAACTACTATTGATCCACATCTCAATTGAGACAATATGCTATAAGTGTAACCTTTTCCTTTTAACCACATACCAATGTCATAAATATCTTCTCCAAATAATTAATCAATTTCTCAGCTACCATAGGATCAATAGTCCCACTAAATGATGAGTGAATTTGTCATATAAAATGATCCAACATTGAATAATCTTGATATGGAACATGTTTCTCTATCAAGGAAAGGTTATTTTTCATAACCTAATTATGTTTTCCTAATATATCCACAACTTTCTCAGTTCTAATACAAGCTATATCGACTTCCTTAGTAAGGAAACCTGTACATTATCCATGAGTATTAATACCATTCTTCCTTTTAGTTACCATTTTTAAATAATGGAATATACTGGATTAGATCATAACATTATGTAACATAATGTATAATCCCAAAACTAGTGAAACACATATCATAAATTGAAAATTTTCTCCATAACTAATCTCATAATGAGAAATATGGTTTCTTTGGGGATATCTTTACTTTAAAATCCTTCAAAATGGTTCATAAAGAAATTATGAATTATCCTAAGAATATCCCCTAGGAGTGTCAAACTAGGTGCACAGTAAGGCCCGTTGTCATGTACCGGGTTACGCTCGAGTCAGGCTTGACACACCCTATAAGAGTTTTTACTCCAAGGTACATCTGTTCCAAACCCACATCCACTTGTAGTATCTAGATAGGGATGTATTTCTAGGAATACCCACATAATCTCTACCTTACCAAAATTTTAGAATGTTCTTCCATAGTTATCCTCAAAGTACATATTAGGGTTATGTTCCCTAATCTAAGTTTTCTAAATATAGTTTCTGATATTACTACTAAATTTCATTTGATACCAAATGTAACAACTATACACCAAAAGCCTGGAGCTGGTGCATTATTTTATTAAATTGACATGATTACAAGGAATAAAATACCTAATAAGTGATATATTTAGTAGTTTTGGAAAACCAGATTATATACATGATACCCATAATACATTGGGAAATATAAAATAAAACATGATATATAATAAAATGAAATGAACTGCATCCATGAAATCCCATTCAAATATTTCTTTTTCATATCCCAGGGAAAGGAAAAAAAATAAGGGTTAGATCAAAATCTTAGTAAGGGTAAGTAAAATGGAAGTAATCATGAATCAATAAAAATAAATAATATGGAAAGGTAAATAACTAAACAAAATTTCCATTTAAACAAAATGAATAAGGTATAATCAATATGGAAAGTTAAATAACTATATACACATGCCATTTAATCAAATAACTGAGAATGAAATTCATCCATATATATTTTTAAATAAAAAATATCATGGATAATAATAATAACTGAATTCTCAATAAAGGAAATGCTTAATTATTTGACGTTATGTTTTCTAGGTATATGATACCTTTACCGTTAAGATTTATTATCAAGATAGTTTAAAATACTCTGATTTAGACAACTTATTAATCTCATGAGACTACCGATGCATCAAGGGCATTACATTAACCAGTCCCCAACCCATATCATACTAGTATATTCTTATTTTAAATAAACATGAAGGGTTTATCACTAAATAATTTCATCCCATGAGACTACCGATGCATTGTGGGGCTTGCATTAACTGGTCCCCAACCTATAGGTCTCACATTAAATAATCACAAAATCACATATTTCATGTAAAAATAATTCCTCATATATCAAATAATCAATTTAATTAATGAACAACATGTATTATCAAATATTTGTATTGAATAAAAGATACATATTTATCAATAATTCCCCAGTTAATCAAATAACCATCAAAGTGAACACAATATATAAAAATGGTATACAGTTTAGGAAATAATAATATCCATTTAATGATAATATATATATTTAAGATAAATATAATTTAAAATAAAAATTATCATAAGGAAGTGATTTATTCATGATAAAGTTAACAATAAAAAAATAAAGTTATATTACAAAGATAACTTTTACCACTTGGTAATTTTCAATTAAAAACCCATTGAATGAGAAAATTCAACATAAAAACATAAATAACATTAAGATTAAATGATTCATGATATAATATATCATAAGGGTTAGTAGATATATCACACAAAATAAGTAAGTGGCAAATAATACATTTATCGTACAAATGTAAAAAATGATATGAAAATCCCTTACCTTGCATTTCTTTTTGGGTGAACATCCTTTAAAATCATGTATAAGGGTTTTAAACATGTTAAAAACTTATACCAGAACCATAATAATATTTATAATATCAAATATTATCTTCTTATTATATCTCATTACCCATTTGATAGCAATCTTTCATTATTTTCACTATCACACACGTTATTTGCCTAGTTTTTCTAGTATATTTTGACTTATTATTTGTTATTACTATTAATTAGATCATGATTTCATTATATAAAAAATTTAAACCATGATTTAATTATCATATATATTCATTATATATTTATTTATAATAATCCATAAAATTTGGAGATAGTAAATGAAATGCATCGTTCATGGAGATGGTAGGCCGTACGTACGCATGAATGCTACTTCCATTTCTTTGTCATATTTAAAAGAATGAAAATTAAATGATATATATATGTATATTATAATTATATTATCATATTTATTTATTATATGTTACATTTTTTTTAAAATCATCCTTAATACATTCCATGTATAGTGTGAACGAATCACATCGCTTTGAGGAGGCGGTAGTCTACACATCCACAAACGAAGTTATAGTATTCCCAAAAAATAGAAAGCATGAAGGTATGTATTATATACAAATTAAAGAATCATAAAGACATAATAAATACCATATATATCATATATAAATAATGCATCCATCATAATTCCTAACAATGAAATGTGGAAAAGGAAAAACAAATGACATCGTTTCGCGAAGCGGTAGTTCTCCGTACACGAACGATAAGTTCGTTATACATTTGATGGAAGTGTGTGTAGGTGTAAGTAAAAGACTTAACATAAAAAAATTTAAATATATTTATGATAATTATTTTATTATATAATCATGTAATAATAAGAAATTAAGGGGTGGAAAAACAAATAAAACATAAAATCATATTGAAGAATGTTACCTCTTTTTCAGGTAACCCTTTTTGGTTTTCACCAAAGGGCTTCCTTGGTATTCTTTCTACACAAGGTTAGGATTATAGTATGAGGTGAGGTATGTTTTGATATTATTTCTCATATGTTGTATGAGCCAAAGTTTTTTGAGATTCATGAATAAGTGGGAGGGGTGAGTGATGTTTTATAGTGGAGGGGGAGTGACATTCTTGTAAATATAAAAAGGTAAACACTATTGAGAGGTCTCCCTTACATCACGTGAATAAAATAATGAAAAACACTATACATAAGGGTATATATGGTATAAATATGTCCATATAATAGGTTTTGGACATGTTTTTAGGTCATTTTTGACCTTAAGTTTAAGGTTTTGTCCCTTTTTAAGCTTAATTTTACCTTAATCGCTATAATTAATTTTAATCACATTCACTAATTTTTTGGTCAAAAAATAAGTTTAAATTATTATAAATTATAAAATATGATAATTAAATATATTTAATCTATTTTTATAAATTAAAATCACATAATTTTCATAAATTAATTTAAAATTAATCTCACCGACAGGATGATAATGCGGGATTTTAAAGTAAAAACTTTCAAAACTTTTCTAAGTTTTCATATCCAATTTCAAAGTGAAATTGGTTACAATGACCTATATTGGATTAATAGATGTAAAATTTATATAATTAATATTTAAAACCAATAAAAACTTTAATTTAAACTTATAAATAAATTATACAAAAAATAAGTTTTGAATTAAAATTCAGTATTTTTCAATATTCATCAAAAAATAGAAATTCTCAGAAAAATGCCAAAAATTAACCCTAAAATAATTTTAATATTTATATTTAAAAAATAAAATTTATTTTTTTATATTAATTTTATAAAATTTTCAAAATTTAGATTTAAAATAGGTGCGTCATTAAAAGGTGGTTAAACCGTCTTTATAAAAATATAGGTTTTTATGTGTAAAATTGGGTTTGTTCTTATGTTATGCCTATCAAATATATTGGATGAATATAAAAAATGTCTGATTAAATATATAATATATATATTACATTAATATCACTCAATAATTTTAATTAATTTAATTTATTTGGATAAAAATCCTTTGTGAGCATAAAAATAGTTTTTTTATAAAAATATTCCTTTTATATTCAATTGATTCTTATATTCATTTATAATTAATTTATAACCAATTAATTCAACTCATATATTTTCATAAGTTAGTTAATCCTATTTATAACCATATATTTAATGTTAAGGTTGTATCTTATTATATTAAATAATAATATCTTAATAATATATTTTTGTTTGGTAAAACTCGGTCTTTTGTGTAATGAAAACTACCAAACAAGGTCATTCTTACATGAAAAACAAGATGAATCAATGTTGCATGCCTTACAATATACAAAATATACTTATTTAAAATATTAAATATATCTTAAAGTCTCAAGTCATTATATTCCTTTTTAATCTTTATGTTACGTGTCATACACACTATTAAATACAATGTTCTTACTTTAGAATTTCAGGGTGTTACAAAAATCCTCTCAACCTTGCTGTTCGCATTAAATAACAAAGCAGATCCACCTTATTCCCTTAACATTTGTGTATTTTATTTTAACATAAAATGTATTTAATTAATTGTGAAACATGTTATTATGGGTATAACCTGAGAAAGTGTATATGTTGTCAATTATGAATAACAAAGATAAAGAAAACACCATCCTGGAATGATTCCTAAATTGGTATACTAAAATATCTGATTGAAAATATTCATTGATGAAGTTTAAGTGTATGTATTAAACTATGGAAATTAAATATGAAGAAGATTCCATCCTAGTAAGATCTATATATTAGTATTAAAATGAAAATATGTTGAAGGATCATCTTTGATGAAGTGAGATTAGGTGCTGTTAATACCAGACAAAAAAAAGATGATGATTCCATCGTGGATTGATCTCACAAGTTGGTATTCTAAAGAGCATACATCTAAGTAGTCATCCTTGGTTCTTAAATATGGATATCCACATTAATAATTCCATTTTGGTGTATTCTAATCATGGAAATCCTAAAACTTATATATTTAAGATATTTGTCATTATTAATATTATTAGCAGTGTCTCCTTGAGGGGGATACACATGAAGAAAGTTGAAGATGATTCCAAAATTTGTGTGGAAGGTTGAAGAAGTTCCAAGGTTGATGTATCCTACCATTTATACTTGAATGATTTTAACTTCTATGTTGAAGTAAGTATAAGGAAATCATGTTTATATTTATTATAAATTTTCATCTCAATTGGTATTATTTTTCATAACCTAATACAGTTTGGAAATCCCTTGAAGGAAACTTTGTGCGTTGTCTTATTTCATTTGGTATCATTTCAATTTTTAAGGAAAAAATTAGTTGTCTGAACCAAACCCTCTTGTTTTCTACATTGATCATGACCTAGTAGACTTAGAGTGAAATGGTTTATGTAACTTTTCTAGGTATGAATTGATACCCTTTCCTAAGTACTTTGTATTTACTTTCAATAAGGGGGATAGATGAAAAAATGTAACAATTGATGATAAAGGGGGAGAGGGTATATTTAAATAAAGGTTAGAGATAAGTGTATGATTGAAGAGTACATATTGACATATTTTTTATAAGGGTATTGAAAAAAAATGAAAAGGGAGAGATTTTTGAGCCTTCTTTGTGTGAGTTGTATTTATTGTTAATGGTTATCAATGAAGAAGGATTAAATTGATGTCAATATGTTCAGTATATAGAAAATAAGTAGCTTGGAATTTTGGTTGAAGAATACAATATTATTTAATAAGAGAATAAGTTCCCAAGAAGGATTCTATTTGTCTCTACATGTTTCAATATTGGATGAAATATATTTTAAGATTAGTTTGGAAGTTGGTTGAAGTCATTAAATTTAAATCATTTGGAGATTACATTATTATTAAAGGTAAAATTGGTTGGAATATTGAAATTACATAAAGGATTTAATATTTATTATTCTATATATCTATGATAAAAGTAAATTGAAGTTTCCACCCACATTTATTGGATGAAATTGTAATCCAACCAATGTTGGAAGTTGATCTTAACTTGTATATTTCAACAAAGGAAATCAAGAGGTTTTTAATTATTCTTAAATTCTAGTAGTTTATCACCATGGTAATGTTTTATAGTGTTTTCCTTATTTTTTAATACAAAAATATTGAAGTACTTAGATGAATTTGTGGATGTGATTCCTTATGTTGGATTTTATTTTCAATGCATTAAGTATATTAAAAATCACATTTATAGTGAGGTGAAGATTTTTGAATACTAATTAATATGATAATTCATAAATTTCAAAGTGATTATATATAATGGGAAGAGTTTATGATCCTATTAAAATAAAGGGAGTAGTAGAAGGAGTTCTACACCATAGGATAGGGTTTTCGTTGTAAAATTTATTTGAGGTATAATATTTTTTTCATAAGACACTACTATACCATAAAGAAGTATATGTTTATTTTTATTGGCCTTGGAAATTTGAGGGTTCCTATGATGTAATAGCATTCCATGCTGCAACTAGTTGATATGAAGTTTTTATATGCTGTAAAAGAGACATCAATGCCACAATGCTAAATTTTCAAGAATTTGGTGTCCCTGGAAATTTCAAGATATCCACACCATATGAAGATTCTATGTTGTAGAGGATACTAGGTTGGTTTTTTTGTGGTACTAGAAATTTGAGGAGCTCCACACCATAGGAAGTAGAGATGCAACAACCATTTTAGATCAAAGTAGTACATGCAGTAGGTGTGGTTTCCACACTAAAATTCTTGATTTTTAGGAATTTAGTGGGCCTATAAAATTTGATACCTTCACACTGCAAAGATTTATCACACTATAGAATATTTTTTTATGTTAAAAAATAAATATTGTAAACTACTATTCTATGTTGTATAAGAGTACACTACACTATGATAAGTGGTTTTCCGGGAAAAATTAGGCAATTTGATAGACTTAAAGACTTGGTTCCATCCATGAAACGTCCCAAAACTTGAATCCACTAAACCGATGCCCCAAGTCAAGTTGCCACACGATATCAGGAACACCTCACTATACGTTAGAGGTTTTCAACTAGTAGCAAGGGTCTAGAAGTCATGTGGGGAGACTATACCCTCATTACCAGAGTAATCCACAATAGAAAAATAAGTAGAGTAGTAGAAACAACATAGAATGACCAATGAACATGAATAAATAACCATCTCCCAAAACTGGGTACAAACCATAACCAATAGAAAATATGACATGTGATGCTATAGTGCCAAGTGAACAAAACCCAAAATAACACCAATAATAGAATTCCCCAAAATGGTCTTGGATCCAAGTTCAGAACCTCATCTATGTAACTCTCAAGCATGAATCATCTCCCAAGCATAGGGCCCCTACCCTTTTCCAGAAATGCAAGCACGAAATCTTCTCGGGTACCCAACGATAGCCTGAACAGGGTGTGAGTACAACTCAGTAGGCTACCACCAATGGTTTATACAAAATATACAGTCTAAACAGATAGTGCATGCAAGTATTAAATAAAATATAAGTAAATAAAAGACAGTTCAATATCCATTAGTCAACAATCTCTACTTAGCTTTACTAATCATAATATAAAATTCATTATATGCATCTTCTTCATTAAATAGATCATTATCAAAATGTAATCCATAGGTTAGGCATTTACATCATTCACATAAGGTTCATGGAATTTATCATTCTGCATAAGGGAATAAGTCAAGTCCCAATCTCACTAAGGATAATACATCACAACATCACAATGTCCTCACCTAAAAACCTCAGTCTAGGTGGAATAAAACCATTAGGGGAATATAGATCTGTCCCCTTCCCTAACCCATGAATTGTGGGTGGAGTTAGAGCATTAGTCCAACTCGACCTGTGGGTGGAGCCTTAGTCCTTTATCCCTAACCTCAATCCATGTTCACATGCTTTTTCATCCATTCACCACACACAACCATATCACAACCAAACACAACCAAACACAACCAAACATAACCAATGCATATAAAAATCATAATCCATAACCCTCAACATGAGAATTAAAATTATTCCATAACCCATTAACACATCTTCCATTTACATTACATATCCCATTTAGCCCTATTCCCATTCTCATGCCTAGATCACTAAGCATAGTCAATAATTTACTTATATAATCCCATTTCACATATTCATAAATTCCCTTATGAAATACCATTTATCATATTTCTCATTTCACATACCATTACCAATTTAACATATTCACCATTTATATTCACTAACTATCTTAGGAATTTCTAATATAATCCATAAGCCACATGTCACAACCTCAATTAACCCAACTAACCCATTTCTCTGCCATGATAAACAACCCCTTAATACATTACCAAAACTATACACATAATCAATACCTCATTTTAATTCCATTAAACATATCAACATACTCAATAAGAGTTATACATTATCACACAACAACCTTGCACTTACTTAACCAACTCCTAGCTCCAGGAATATCGACGCACCCCATGGGTGGCCCTAAATAGGTCGAATCATACTTGATTAATATCATGGGGACCATGAGGGTTTCTATTCCTCATTTAGATACCAATTTTACTAAATCTCACAAATGACATCAAAAGCATACCAAAATATAACCTAGAACAAAACCAAACATGCACAAATCTACAACAAAACTATGGGATATAACTTAGATCCAGATTCAACCACCCTCTTAATCATATACTTGGATCCTAATTCAACCAACCTCTTACCTAGAATACGTTGATGAACACACTTTTAATAATAGAATTATATCTCAATTTAACCACCCTTTGAAGCCAAAACCTATATCTCATAGGAAAAGGTGGGTTTTAGAGCTTCAGATAAAGATAAGAGGAAGATGCAAACCCTAAACTTGAAAGAGAAGAAAGAGAAGGATTAGAATTACCTAGAGCTTCAATCCACAACCAAAGAAACTCAAAATGGATTAGGATCAAAGTAGAATCACCTATTAGAATCTTAGTTTTCTAGGGTTCATCCCTAGGGTTACAGGAGGTGAAATGGAAGATAATCCTGAGTTAAAACATAAAAAATTGAGGTGGAAATTTTCTAATTTTCCCAACTTTAGTTGGCCGCATGATTTACCCACATAGTTTTCCAAACTATGTGAAAACTGTGCACGATCCACTTTCCAAGTAAAGTTGGTTCACACAATTACCTAAGAATCTCCGCACGATTTATAAACCGTGCTCCAACCATGTGAGATGCCACTATCCCAAAAATTACTCCCACATTACACGATTTACTTAACTGTGCGCCAACCGTGCGTCCAACACACTTTGGCCTTGTTTTAATTTCTTTCGTGTCCCAAACCCTTGGAACATCCCCGAGGTACCCCATACTCTTAGGAAACATCTCATTAACCCAAGAAAAGAGATTGAAACCAAAATTTAAACAAATACATACCTCTATGAAGTCTAGGATCTTACAACCTCCCCACCTTATGATGGATTGTCCCTGAGTTGCTCTTCTCAATAATTATTGAGTTTTTAAAGAAAAGAGATCATGACACTATGACTGCATATCCAATTCGTACTCCCAAATTTCTTCCTGAACTTTCCCATGTTGCCATAAAATTCAAACCAAGGGCATAATCTTGTCCCATAAGACTTCCTCACTATGGTCCACAATACAAACTAGATGATCCTTCAAGGATGCATCAGTCTCAAGCTAAAAATTTTCAACATCAATCACATGGGAGGGATCAGGGTGATACTTCTGGAGTTATGAAACATGAAAAACATCAGGCATCCCACTATACCATTGTGGAAGATCCAATCGATAAGCCACCTGTCTGAACCTCTCCACGATCTTAAATGGTCCAACATACCTGGGTTCCAACTTTCCCTATTTCCAAATTCTATGGAGAATTAACATTGGAGACACCTGAATAAACACTCTATCTACCACCATAAACTCAAGGGGTATATGACACCGATATTTATATGAATTATTTATACTCTGATCCATTATCATGCGCTTCTGAATCAATCAAACTGTTTCCGATGTCTTCTGTTTGAGACTCGGTCCAAACAGTTCAGATTCCATAGATTCTAACCAACACAATGGAGATCTACATAGTCTCCCATAGAGTGACTCAAAAGGCACCATCTTAATTATAGTTTGAAAAATATTTTTGTAAGAAAAATCGATGAGTGTCAAGTTTTTTTCCCATGAACCACCAAAATCTAGAACACATGATCTCAACATATCCTCTAATACCTGAATTGTTCACTCCAACTTCCCATCTATCTATGGGTGATAGGAAATACTAAAAAAAACTTGGGTACCAAGAATATTTTGTAACCCCTACCAAAAGCTTGATGTGAAACACAGATCATGATTCGAAACTATGGTTTTTAGCACACCATGCAACCACACTATCTCTTGAACATATAATTCACCTAATTGATTGACTGTTCATGTCTTCTGGATTGGCAAGAAATGATCCACATTAGTCATCCGATCCACAACCACCCAGATTGCATCATTATTCCAAGGCATCCTCGAAATACCCACTACGAATTCCATTGTTATTCCATTACAATTACACTCTAGAATATAAAATGAATGTAGAAACCCACCTGGGAATTTATGTTTTGCCCTCACCTACTAACAGATAATACATCATGCCAAAAAACCCGCAACTTCTTTCTTCATTCCCATCCACCAATATTGTCGACAAATATCATGATACATTTTAGTCAAACCGGGATGTACTTCCCACTTATATTAATGGAACTTTCATATCAACTCTTCTCATACACATATCGAAACCACAATACAAATCCGAACATAAAAAATTATATCAGCACCCACAACCTAACTATAAGGTGACTCCCCAACTTTAAGACTTTACTTTATAGAAAAACACTCCGGATCCACCAGATAACTCTCCTTGACCAAACTCAAAAGCATGGAATCAATTTATATAGATGCAAGGGTCATTTTCCCATTCACATTCTGTACTTCTAGGTGCATCTCATAAAACAAGTCCATAATTCTCCACTCAGAGTTTGACTCATGAACCACTTGATTCTGAGTCTTCCAACTCAAAGTATCGACAACACTATTCCTTTTTTTCCTATTATATAGACCTACTCAAAATCAAAGTATTGAAGGTACTCGACCCTCCTTTATTGCTTAAGACTCAAACCCCATTACGAGAAGATTTACTTAAGACTTTTATGATTGTTAAACACCATGAACCGCTCTACCAACAAGTAATGCCTATAATACTTTAAGGTAGAAACCACAACAGCTAGATCAAGGTCATTGATAGGGTAATTTATTTCATTTGTTCTCAACTATATTGACCCATATGCTACAACTTGATTATCCTACACCAACACTGCCCCGAGTTCAACATCATACACATCACAAAGCAAGGTGTACCTTTTACTCAGTTCGAGTAAGATTAGTATCAGTGCGATAGTCAACCACTTATTCAACTATTGAAAATAATTATTACATACCTACGACCACTCAAAATTAACCACCTTCTTGGTTAATCTTGAGAGTAGAACTACCAAATAAGATAAATCCCTAATGAACCTTTAGTAATAACAATCCAAGCCCAGGAAACTTTGAATATTAGAAATATTATTGGGTTGCTCCTAAGACACAAAAACTTTCAATTTCTATGGAACCACGAAAACACCTAGCTCAGAAATGATGTGTCCTAAGAAATTAACTTTATCAATATAGAATTAACATTTTTACAGTTTGGCATAAATCCTATACTCTCTTAGTGTACTCAGGACGATGTCTAGATTTTTGTAATGACCCTCAAGAGTTCTTGAGTACACCAATATTTCATAAAAAATGACAACCAAGAACTGATATAGATATGGGTGAAATATTCGGTTCATTAAATCCATAAACATAGATGGTGCGTTGATCAATCCAAAATACATCACCACAAACTCATAAAACTCATACCTACTCCAAAAAGATGTACTTGGTATGTCAAAAGGTATCACCCACAACTAATGGTATCTCTATCTCAGATCAATCTTGGAAAACACTGAGACACCCATCATTTGGTCAAATAGGTCATCAATTTTGGGAATCAGGTATCAATTCTTAACTATCATGTGATTTATATTCCTGTAAGTGACACATAACCACAACGACCTATCATAATTATTTGAAAATAACATGGGTGATCCCCATGTAAATGTACTAGGATAGATAAATCCATTTTTATCCAACTCTTCCATATAAACCTTTAATTCCTGGAGTTCTGCTGTTACCATTCAATATGGAGGAAATAAAACCAATTCTTATCCTAGTAGTAACTCAATTGTGAAATCCATAACCCTCTCAGGTGGTAGTAATGATAAATCCTTAAAAAACACATTCTAAAACCAATTCACCATCAGAGGAAAGAAATGTTTTCCCACTCCTCCATCATCAGGAATAAGGCATGCCACCTAGGTTGTGATTTTCCCTAACTATTGGGAAACCAACCTTACATGGATCGCTCAAACATCCAACTCTCCACAAAGGACATAAGTGTATCACTGAGGAGATGTAAACATTACCCTATTATAGTAACAATTTATGTGGTCCTTATACAACAACATCCAATCCATGCCTAGAATCAAGTCAAAACCTGACATCTCTAGGACAAATAGATTCCATAGAAAACTATAACCACCAACCACTAAATCAAAATCTTTACACTATCTGATACCCTCAACATGCACCCCAAATGGAGTATTAATCAACATAACCCCACACACCCATTCCATGGATAGGATAAACACAACTACAAACTGGGAAGAGATAAAAGAGTGTTTGAAACCTGTGTCAAATAGAGAATTAGCAAGCATGGGAGCTACAAGAATCGTACCTCGAATGGTAGATGGTCTACCCTCACCAACTCTAGGTGTAGAATGAACTGCATGAAGATGACCTTCCTCTCTACCCTGGGTTCTATCCTGAGTATCCTGTACTGCACTGCCCTGTTGGTATGGATGGTATCACCCTGAAGTTCCATGTACACTACCCCTACTGGTACAGCATGTGGAACTCGAACTTCCTGCCTGATATGGGGTGATGGACCCCCTACCCACACTCGAAATTTGCCTCTGACCACCATCTATGCCCAAATATTGAGGATTATTACAGAACCCCTGTATATGTCCCAACTTTCCACACAATAGAAACTCGACTGGTGGTCAGAGACACTGACCCAACATGTGTCATAACCTGCCACACTTGTAACAGAACACCTGATCACCACCCTGTGGGACTTTCTTTCTCTTCTGACTACTATGTGAACTTTCACCTTATTTGAAAATCCCAAAATGATGCTTCCTGCCCTCGGAAGCTATACTACATGTCCGGCCAGATGGAACCAAAATTCCACCACCTAAAGATCCCTTCGGGTTCCCTTTTGAGATAAGGTTTTGGTACATTGCCTCTATAAACCTCTTCAGATGGAAGACATTCACCTAGTAACTAATATCATGCCTAAGACCATCCTAGAATCATTTATCCATAGTCACCTTATCTCCAGATAAGATTGGAATGAAGTGGTGTAAGTAAGTGAAATGACTAGAATAGTCTATCACTAACACACCCCCCTGGGTAAAACTCATAAAATCATAAACCTTATCCTACCTCAAGGTTTTTGGTTAGTATTATTCTATAAACTTTTCTAAAAAATACTTCCATGCCATTCTTTTATCCTGATCTGTCTGAACCATAATGTCCCACTAATGATTTTCCTAGCCCTGCAACATATAGGCTGCTAACTTGACTCACTTATCAGAAGGAGTCTCAACATGATCAAGAATTTTCTAGATAGAGTCTATCTAGAAATTTTCTACCTCTGGACCAACCTATCTGGTAAAGTTCTAAGGGTGCTACAACTGAAACTCCTTGGTCAGCTCAAACATACTAGGTGTAACTTGACCTAGGTCCCATTCCATCATCTTCATAAAACGAGTAAAGTTTTCTTGGAACTGATCATCCCTATTATCTTGAACCACTGGATCTTCTTACTCCACTACTAGGGGAGCATTATCAGCAACTTTCTCTTATTTCCCAACTGACATACATCTTTGTGGAAACATTTCTCTACAATTCTAAAACTGATATTTAGAACAGAAACCATAAATCTTTCACAAAATACAAAGGAAGGATCACCACTATCCATGAACAAAAAATTTAACATAAAATACCCAAACAATACCAATCACACCTAGAATACTACCCTCGACCATCGCCACTAAGGACATGGATCACACAGGGTATCTAATTCACATGGCTACAAGCATTACCTTCTATACCATTTCAAAACAATTCCCATATCATAATTTACTCCAATAACATTTTAATTCACTTAATTCCCCTTATCAAGAACAATTATTTGATGATTACTTAAAATTTTACTTCCCTTTTTACTTATTTATATCATCTCATTAGACACCATTTTTATCACTTTCAAGGAAATCAAATGCATCCTACCCTTTATGTCCCACACACCCGTCCCATGTGTGTGCCCACCACGATGCATGCCACTTATATACCTTGATGCCTAGAATGATGCATGAATGCACAACCTCATACAATTCCGGAAATGAGGAAAATATCATAAATTTTTCACATCACACAAAAAGTGCATCAAATAATGGTGAAATATCCTTAAATGTAATAATAAACAACAAGAACAACAATTCCCACCATAGGCGACTTGGGTTTTACCTCATACTTGGGTTAGATAATCCCAAGAATGATATGATTTCTAAGGATTGACACCTTTATAACCTCTTGCCTAACATTAAAAAATAGTAAATTTTAGAAAATACCTACTCTAATACCACTTTGTAACATCCCCGACTTGAAAGCCACTAAACCGGTTCCCCAAAAAGGGTCTCCACATAACCTCAGGCATGCCTCTCCATATGCCATAGGTTTTTGACTAGCAGATAGGGTATATAAGTCACATGGGGAGACAATAAAATCATTACCAGAGTAATCCACAATAGAAAAATAAATAGATTAACAAAAACAAAACAAAATGACCAATGAACATGCATAAATAACCATCTCCCAAAACTGGGTACAAACCACAACCAACAATAAATATTCCATTTAATGCTACAGTGAAAAGTGAACAAAACCCACAATAATGACAATAGTAGAATCCAAAAAATAGTCATGAATCCAAGTTTGGAACCTCACCTGTTTACCTCTCAACCATGAATCAACTTCCAAGCACAAGGCCCATGCCATTTTCCTGAACTACAAGAATGGAATCTACTTGGGTACCTAATGACGGCCTGAGTAGGGTGTGTGTAAAACTCAGTAGGCCACCACCAATTATGTCTATAAAATATTTATTCTAAACATATAGTGCATGAAAGTATTAAATAAAATATGGTTCGTTAGACATTAGTCAACAATCTATACTTAACTACTACTGACCATAATGCCAAATTCATTATGTGCATCTTATTCATTACATAGTTCATCATCAACATGTAATCCATAGGTTAGGTATTTAAATCATTCACACAAGGTTCATGGAATTTATTATTAAGCATAAGGGAATAATTCAAGTCCCTATATCATTATGGATAATACATCACAACATCAAAATATCCTCATATCGAAGCCTCAGTCCGGGTGGAATGAAACCATTAGGGAAATAGAGCTCTATCCCCTTCCCTAACCCATGCATTGTGGTTGGAGTTAGAGAATCATTCCAATTCGACCTGTGGGAGGAGCCTCAGTCCTTTATCCCATACCTCAAGCCATGTGTACATGATTTTTCATCCATTGACCACACACAACCATATCACAACCATATCAAAACCATATCACAAACAAACACAACCAATGCATATAACAATCATAATTCATAACCCTCAACATGGGAATTAAAATTATTCCATAACCAACTAACAAATTTTCTATTTACATTACACAGCCCATTTATCCCCATTCCCATTATTTTTCCTAGATCACTAAGCATAGTACAAATTTTCCTTATATATTCCCATTTCACATATTCATCAATTCCCTTATGAAATCCCATTTATCATATTTCTCATTTCTCATACCATTACTTATTTTACATATTCACCATTCATATACACTAACTCTCTTAGGAATTTCTAATATAATCCATAAGCCACATGTCACAACCTCAATTAACCCAACTAACCCATTTTCATGCCATTCCAAAAAAAACCATTAATCCATTACCAAACCTAGACACATAATCAATACCACATTTTTACTTCCATTAAACATATCAACATACTTAATAAGGGCTTGACATTATCACACAACAACCTTTTACTTACTTAACAAACTCCTAGGTCCTGAAATATCAGCACACCCCATGGATGGCCCTAAATAGATCAAATCATCCTCAATTATTCCCATGGGGACCATGAGGGTTTTTATTAATCATTTAGATATCCATTTTACCAAATATTACAAATGGGATCAAAACCATAACAAAATATAACTAAGAACAAAACCAAACATGCCCAAATCTATAATGGAACTATGAGATATAACTTATAGACCACCTACCTCGAATTCGTTAATGAACTCCCTCTTAATCATATACTTAGATAAAAATTAAACCACCCTTAAAATACTTAACCTATATATCACTAGAAAAATGGGGGTTTTAGAGCTTTAGATATAGATATGAGGAAGATGCAAACCCTAAACCCAAAAGATAAGCAAGAGAGGGATTAGAATTACCTAGATCTTTGATCCGAAACCAATGGTGCTCCAAATGAATTAGGATCTAAGGAGAATCACCTCTTGGAATCTTGAGTTACTAGGGTTCATCCCTAGGGTTTTAAGAGGTTAAATAAAGGATAATCCCGAGTTAGAACATAAAAAACCAAGGTGGATTTTTTTTTAATTTTTCCCAACTTTACTAGACTGCATAGTTTACTCGCATTGTTGTTTGAACCGTATGCAAATCGTGCATGAGCCACTGTCCAAGGAAAGCTGGGCCACACAGTTACCTGGGAATCTATGCATGGTTTACAAACTACACTCCAACTATGCGAGATGATACCATCCCAAAAGTGTTCCCACCTCACACGGTTTACTTAACCGTGCACCAATCATGCACCAACCATGCGCCTAGAATAGTTTGGCACGATTTTTTTTTCTTTTGTGTCCCAAACCGTCAAAACACCCCTGAGGTCCCTCATAATCCTGGGAAACATCTCATTAACCCAAAATAAGAGATTTAAACCAAAATTTAAACAAATAAATACCTCCACAAAGTCTGGGATCTTATAATCCAAGAGGTTTGGTGGTTATTCCATTCTATTATAACTTAGATTTTAAATTTTATGGATGGTCAAGATTAAGTAGAATTTGATCAAAGGGATAAGTTTGAAAAAAAATTTAATGGAAGTTAATGAATTGAAATTTAAATTCAAACATGATAAAGGATACTATACAATTACTATATACACAGTAGATTGGAGAAGAAGAAACAATGTGTGAGAATAATGGTTTGAAACTATTTTCATTGAGAGAAATTATGTGTTCCAAGACATGATAAAGAAGAAAAACAAATTTCTATTTGTACACCGAAGTTGAAGATAAAGAAGTAAGAAATATAGTTCAATATTTCTATACAACTAATTTATAAGAATAAAGAAGAATATATGTGAAGAAGGAGAATAAGTGGGTATATATTTTAGACTTTCAAAAATATAAGAAGAATATTTCAACTAGTTCAAGAGAGGAAAAAGAAGAAAATATGTTGTGAAAAGTGTTTTTGTAGTGAAGAAGAATTCTTGAAACCTCTGTAAGATAGGTATCCAATATTTTTTTCTATATAGAGGAAGAATGATATTGTGTTAAATTATACATTTCATACAAAATATAGAAGTCCTTTCATGCTTCTGTAAAAGTAAAATAATAAAAAGAAGAATAAGGGAAGGAAATATGTCAACATATTGAAGAGATATAAAGTGATTATACTCACTTATTTTTAACCCAAAATATTATAATTTTAAGGTGAGGTATGCCCATGTGTATGAGAAATACTGAATTATATTCAGGATATATGCAAATAAGAGTATCAAGGTTATACCTAGATTTTTGTAGCTCACATGATTATTCTAGTGGGTTGTGAGATCATGGATGAATCCAGTTAACACCAAGGACTAGCTATATCACATTGAGTGGTAAACCTTGTAAATTTATGTGTTCCTTATGTGTGCATATTAAATTGTTTTGTAATAATGAAAGAATAAGAGAGATAAAAATAGTGACCCGTTTACCTTAACAAGTGTTAGAGGTAATTTGAAAAGGGGTAAAAGTAAATTTTTTAATTGGATCAAGACATAAAAACAATGATTTACCCCCTCTCAATGTGGTTAATATACCAATAAAACCCCTAATATATACCCACCCATATATTCCTTTTATCACATCATTCTAGAAATTAAAGGGATTTACAAATACATCTCAAGTTATTTCTTTTAAGGGATTTTGATTGAAAAGTTACCAATACCATAAGAGTTTTTATCAACTCAATTTCCATTCATTGTGCTATGATTTTTATTTTTGAAGATTATACTTATAAGTTGGGCCTACTATATTATTTAATTATATTGTAATTCATCTCTTATTTCTATATATTTACATTTATTTCTCATGAACTCCTTTTCTAAAGGTTGTTAACCCATTTCTTCTTCATTGAAAGGCTTCTTTATTTATAAAATGTAACATTGTTAAGAAAAATACTCATCCATTTTAATGGATTTTTTCCCAAAAATGTCCATATTATATCTTTCTTAAAATTGTTTCTTTTCAAATTTTGAAACCTAAATATGTCTTATCTCGTGTTATATTTTTATTTATATTTACCTATTTTTAAAATTAAGTTTTAACATTCTTTTTTTGATGTGGGTTTCTCCTCTAATGGCCCAAAGACCTTCATTTTTTATTTATTTTTGATAATCCAACTTTCAAGGGGTGATGTGGAACCCTTACAAGGCCCGTAGGCGTAAGTATTACATGGCCCATAGTCCTTAGAGTAATTCATTGCCCGTAGGCTTAAAACATTGCATACAACCCAAATTAACTACTTGTAACTGCTCTTCCCCAACATCTTCATCGTGAAACCAGCTCTCCACATTTCCACTACTATTCATATAGGATTTCTCATGCATTAAAAGGCTTGTACCGATGGTATATGACATACCCTCTCATTCTTGCAATCCGTTTAGCTTCTGCTATGGTGAAAGCTCCTTACTCATCATCCTTCTGGAGATTGTTTCTTGTAGGTTTTATGGTTTGTATTTGCACTTAAGGTGGCCTGAAGGCCTTGAGGTGGCATGAAGGCCTTACTTACCCAAAGTCCTGGGTGGCCCAAAGGCCTTAAAGGAATCAGGGACCAAATCTATGGCCTGAAGGCCCAAACGGGGGAATAGTTCCAACTTCTACTGTGCCAAATAGTACCTGTTACAGTTACTGATACAGTACCTGCTATAGTACTACTGCAATACCGGAAATATACTTCCACTTAGATTTGATCCTGGGTCGCCTGGATACACTTAAGTATTCCTCACAAATTGGGCTGAGGCTCATGTGTGTGATGTGGGTTTCAATAATGGTATTTTGAAATATTAAGAAGGAATTTTCTTTCCATTGAATATGTTTTATATTCCAATACACATTTACTATAGAAAAAATTTATATCTTTTTCAAAACCTATTTATTTGTTTTTCTTTTAAAGTGGTATTTTAAAAATGTTTTCATGATACTTTCTTGAAAATGATTTTTTAAAAGTGACTCATAACTTTATCTTTTTTACATCAAGGTTAAAAATGTTTTATGAAATCATTTTTTATTATTATTTTTACATTTTAATCTTTAACTAACCAATATATATCTCCTTGGGATTCATGTTTAATTAATTACCCTTTAAATTATCTTATAATATTTTTATTTTTAGGGATTAAACTTACATTATCAAACAATACAAATCTTGATCCCTTCCTTTGTGTTACTATTCTAAGTTTTCTTAAAAATTAGTTTTTCATATATTTTAACATCATTAATACTTCTTATGTAAAAATGATGATATGTTTTTATTCCACCATCCATCTTCTTTCTCTGGATGGATTATGGAATTTTCTATGAAAGTTTTCATGAACCCCATCTCTTTTCCCTGAGTTAATTAAGTGATGTTTAAAATATGAATTATTTTATTTCCTCTTGGCACATATGTGTATTATTTTCATTATATTATAGGTGGGAATATAATTATATACCCCTATAATTCATTGGGAAAATATTTATATCTCATTATATATTATTAAAGATAATAGTGAGTGATCCTAAACCCTTAAGGGACTATGTCCATTACATGATAGGTGTCCCTAAAATTATATGACCTTAAAATGTGTTGGGTAAATACTTATATCTCATGAGTTGAAATGTCATGGATTAGGGAGAGAAACCAATATATTATTGTACTCTTTCCACTATATAATTATGGTATTCATAGTGATCATTGACAAAGGAAATGATTTTCAATGCTTATGTTTGTGCTATAATCTTATTTCTTTCAACTTTCTCACATTATTATGACTCATTTCTTATGTTATTATTAAAATCTCAAGCTTTGATTTATTATTTATGATCCATATTTATTTGGGTATGATTTTGTAATTTTATGTTTATGGACCTTGCATATTCCCTCATACCCACTTGATTATCTTATGCTCACTTATGATCATCAATTATTATCTCTTATATTTAACCTTATTGAGCATCATAGATCATACCATTCTTATATTTCCATTCCTAGGGTTGTGAAGATGAGTATAACTTATGATAAGATTATAAGGGGGTATAAAGGGGTATGATTATGGAGGAATATTCATAAGTATTTTAAAATAATTTGTTTATGCTTCTAGTATCAAAAGACACTAAACCTAAAGCTTGTTGAGATTGTGTGGGATTATTGTGAGATGTAATATCAATTTGAAACATATGAAAATTAATATTGGGTCATATCACTTGGTATATAATCCAATATGTAAAGTATGTGTTTTTATCACCAGACTAAGGAATGCGGTTCTGGGGAACCTCAAAGGATCTTAGATAATGAAATAAAAATCAATGAATACTATTTCATTAGAGAATACATTCTCACTACTAGAAGAAGAGGATGAATATGTTGATACAAATTCTAGGAATAATGATGAGAAACCCATTCATGTCTAAAATCAATCTAGAGTCTCTTGAATGGAAAATAAGAAGTAAAATTCTATCTTGGTTGAAATTATACTCAAGATAGAAAAAATACTAGTATATGTGTTGGTCCCACATAAGGAGGTACACCTTAAGAGGGGCAGGGGAGGGGGTGAGTCAAGGTATTCATATTTTAATCATACTCTTATAAAAATATTTTTTCACGATTCATTGAAACACAACTCTCATCCTAACCAAATATATAAGAGATAAATAATAATGTAGAATAATTGTTTTTTACTTGGTTAACATGTACTAAGAATGAACATCTTGATTTTATGGTGTACCAAAATACACCAAAAACACACTACTTTTTTATAAATTCATAGGGGAATCAATATACCTCTTAGTTTACAACTGCCACAAGAATAAAAACTCACTTCACTCTCACTCAAGAAAAAATTACATCTCTCTTAACTAAAAAACTTTGATCTATAAAATTCAAAAAAATTTATCACACCTTAATCAGTGTAACAATACGATCTATCTTCATCAACATTATGGTATTATCTTTACTGCTTTGGTTTGCTATAACAATCAAATACAAACTCCTATAATTTCTATAAATAATTCTCTCTATGTAATTCTATTCTAATTTTATCATCTCTCACAATCATCCCACCCCCTCTATGTGAGAAAATGTTTCTATGAATCCAAGAAAAAATATCCATGTTGCTCTTAATTGAATTCCTCACTCCTCTTCAAGAATAATGGACAAGTTTATCCTACTAAGTATTCAAAAATCAAGTCAAAATCCCCTAAATGTCCTGAAGGCCTTCTTTTTTTATTCATTTTTGATAATTATGCTTTTAAGGGTTGAAGAGGAACCCTTACATGGCTTGTAGGCTTTGTGACATTATATGACCCAAAGGACTTAGAGGAATTCATCTGGACTATAACTACTTGGAACTACCCCTCCCTAGCATCTACATCATGATGTAATATCTCCACCTTCGCATGACTATTTGATTAGGATTCCCATGCATGCACAAGCTAGTCCTGATGGAAATAGCCACACCATCTCATTCTTCCAAATCTGTTAGCTCTTCTATGATCAATGCTCCTACTCTTGAATACTCATCTAGAGCCTGCTCCTCATAGAGTCTTCATATTACATTGTAAGAACCATTTCATGTGTCCCAAAGGCCTTGAGGTGTCCTGGAGGCCTTGAGGTGGCTTGAAGTCCTTGAGGTGGCCTAAAAACCTTACTAGACCGAAAGACTTATTGGCTTGAAGGTCATGGGTGGCCTAAAGGCCTTGAAGTACCTGAGGGCCAAACCGGTGGCCCAAAATTTCAAACAGATGAATAGTTCTGGCTACTACAATACTAACCAGTTCCTTCTATAGTACCTACTACAATATTTTTATAGTACCCTGTAAATATGTCTCCACTCGGATTTGGTCTCAGGTCTCTTGGATGCACTTGCCGATTCCTCACCAACAAGGTTGAGAAAATTGTGCAATCAAGTCAAAATATCATAATTTAAATCTAAAATATTCTCCCTTTAGATAAGGAATTTTAATTTATTTCTTATGATGCAATCAACCCACCACAATGTGTTTTCACCTCACCACTGATGCGTTTATAAGAATATATTAACACTTAATATAAGTAGGGAAAAAATAAGAAACCTATAATCCCAAGATCACCATGCATGAATACCAGAAATCATGATGTTGTATAAAATAAATATCCTACTTGTGTATCTTACTCCATTGATACATTACTACATCTATCTTCGATCATACTTGATAAAGATAACTAAGAGGCAACCAAACGACATCCCTTCTCAATGGTGTATCCATGGGTTGTTGCTAAATCACCCATCACATTAGCGTGATTTTTAATTATATAAAAGATATTATAATATCTATTGAGTCTAATAATATAGGAATAAAGAGATAAATCATGTAACACACCAAGATTTTATATTTTCTTTTCAAATTAATTTAATCTTTTTGATATTTTTCATTTCACACAACACTGAAAATAGTTTTTTATATTAAAGAACTAAGTTTGGATTGTGCTATATGAAACACCAAGATAATAATGCACTAAATGAAACATAATGTTTATTTTTATCTACATTGAACATTATGGTTAGATTATATTACACGCAAGACTGACTTTCCTCGATTGCTTGCGTAACACGCAAGACCGAGTTTTACCGAACAATAAAATATTATTAAAAATATTATTATTTAATATAATAAGATATATCCTAGAAACTAAGTTGTTATTTATGAATAGTATTAACTAAATTATTAAAATACATGGTTGAATTAATTGGTTAAAATTTAATTATAAATGAAAATAAGAACCAATTGAATATAAAGGGAATGTTTTTATAAAAACTACTTTTATCCTCACAAAGAAATTTTATCATAATAAATTAAATTAATCAATATTGGTGAATTATATTAATGAAATATATATTTTATATAATAAATAAAATATTTTTTATATTCATCAAATATATTTGATAGGTATAATATAGGAACAAACCCAATATTATATATAAAAACGTATATTTTTATAAAAGAGGTTTTACCACCTTTTAATAGAGAACATATTTTAAATATATATTTTAGAAATTTAATAAATTTTATATGTCAAAATAAACTTCATTTTTTAAATCCAAACATAAAAATTAGATTAGGGTAAATGTTTGGCATTTTTCTGCGAAGTTTCATTTTTTGATGAATAGTGAAAAATACTGAATTTAGTTCAAAACTACCTTTTCGTCTAATTTATTTATAAGGTTAAATTATAATTATAATTTGTTTTAAAGTATAATTATATCAATTATACATAAATTAATCCAATTTAGGTAATTTTTATCAATTTTACTTTGATATTAGATATAAAAACTTAGCAAACTTTTGAACATTTTTACTTAAAAAACCTGTATTATTACCCTACCTATAGAATTAATTTTCAATTAATTTCTAAAAATTATATGATTAGAATTTGTAAAACTGTATTAAATATTTTTAATGAAAATAATTTATAATATAAAATAATTTCAAAATAGTTTTTTATAAAAATATTAGTGAATGTAATTAAAATTAATTACAACAATTAAGAGGAAAATTAGCTTAATAAGGGACCAAAACTTAAACATAAGGGCCAAAATTACCTATAAACTTTTATAAAATAAATTTTATGTTATTATTTACACCCTATACTATATTTTATGTTATTGGTTCCATTATTGGATCCACTTGACATGGGAAAAACTTGGGTGAAATTCCCTTTTTCAAAATTTACAAGAATGCCACTCCTCCTCCACTATAAAAATGCACCCATCCCTCCCCCTTATTAACACATATCAAGCCATTTTTCTCAAAAAAAATCTACTAAAATAAGATACAAAAATCCCTACCTCCATTCTAGAATCATATCTTTTGGTATAAATCCATCCAAAAAAGCCCTTTGGTGCAAACCAAAAGAAGTTACAAAAAAGAAGAGGTAACATCATTCCTCAAGATCCTTTGTTTTATTTTCATTATCCACCACATAAAATATTCTTATTACATAATTATATAAAAAAATAACTATCCTAAATATTATTATAAATTTTTATTCTATGGGTTTGACCTACACTTCCATGTAATGGGTAACGAACTTACCGTTCTTATGTACGGTGAACTACCACCTCATGAAATGATGTTGTTTGTTTTTCATTTAACACCTCTCATGGTTGGGAATTATTATGAAAAATATATTTTTATATGATATATATTATATTTATGATGTATTTATTCTTATATAATTATTATATAACACATACCTTTATGCTTTCCATTTTGTGTAAATACGATAATTTCATTTGGGGAAGTGTGGACTACCTATTCTTCAAAGCGATGCGATTCATTAACACTCTACATGGAATGTATTAAGAAGTATTTTAGTTAAATTATATGATATATATGAAATAATAATTCTATTATAATTATATTATATATATATATTTCATTATTTCAATACGTTAATAAAATAGAAACAACATTCATGCGCACATACGACCTACCGTCTCCATAAACGGTGTATTCCATTTCATAATTATGAATTTTATAGATTATTATAAATTCATATATAATGAATATATATGATATTAATATTTAAATAATTATATCATGATCTAAGTAATATGATTAAGAATAAAAAGCCAAAACATATAAGATAAACAAATCGGATATTACCCAAAACATAATATTAACATGGAATTATTAATAATCATGTAATATAAAGTCATAATCAAATAATATATGGTATGAGATATAATAATATTATTCTATGGTAGATTTATAATAAATTTATATTTACTATACATTATGTTTGAACGTGCATGAATAAATTCAAGACTTAAGGTAAGGGGATTTCATCTCACTTTTTATTTCCATGAGATACATTCCATAATTACCACTCGCTTATTTTGTGTGGTGCATATACTTACCTATGACATGTTATATAATTAATTTCATTTATTTAATGACATAAAAATCTTTAAATGATGTTATTATCTCATGAGGATAATTATTCTAATGTTACTCAATTATTAAGTGTTTTCTCCTTTCACTTTTAATCTCTGTGAGGCACAAGCCATGTTCACCTCCTATTTCTTATATGTGGTGTGTATACTTCCCATGAATGTATTATATGATTATTATAATTAAATTTTTGGGTATTTAAATATCCAATTTATGAAATTTATTTCATGGGGTTTATGTTTCAAAAGTTACCAAATCGGTAAAGTAGGTTTGTCTCAATTTTCCTTCTTTGAGACACATGTTTTGTTATGCACCTATATTCTTTTATGAGGTATATATACTACCATTTAACATGTTATATCATGAAAATACTTATTTTAATGATATTTTAAGCTTTATTTAACTTCATTTTCTTACATGGGAAGTATAATTCAAAGTTACCAAGTGGTAAGAGTATATTGAAACAATCTCACCATTTATCAAGATTGTTTATTATTATTCTTCCATTGATGAAATATTATGATCCATATCTCAATAAATATAATGAATTTTATTATAATATGTTTATTCATGATATATTCATGTATTGGTACTATTTTCCCACTCTTTGGTCATAAGATATTTAAGAAAGTGTTTTTAAGTAATTTCGACTTTACCTCTATATTCAGTCAAAAATATGTGTTATTTTAAAACCATGTCTTCTAAAAATGTTTTCAAGATTTCTTTATAAGTTTTCAAGGTATTTTCAAAGAAATATGTTTTAAATTTTTATAATAATTCTTTAATTTTTAAAATTATTTTCCAAGAAATGGTTTTCAAAATGGTTTCAAGATTTCTTTATAAGTTTTCAAAGTGTTTTCAAAGAAAAAGGTTTTTAAAATGTTTTGAATCTTATTCCATAAGTTTTCAAGGATTTTTTTTCAAAATGTTTTCAAAATTATGTTATAAATTTTCAATTAAAAAGGTTTTAATTTTTTTTTCAATATTTCTTCATGATTTTTCAAAGCATTTTCAAAGAAAAATATTTTCAAAATTTTTCAAGCTTTCTTTATGATTTTTAAGGTATTTGAGAAGAAAAAGGTTTTCAAAATATTTTCAATATTCATTTATAAGTTTTAAAATATATTTTAAAAGAATTTTTTTTTAAAAATTAATTATGTTTTATAAAGTTTTTTTCTTAGTGGAAAAGATATTTTCCTCTATAAATGTTTTAAATGAAATTGTAAAGATTTATTTATAAGAAAAGTATTTTGAAATATATTTATAGAAAAGAACTTTCAAAGAAATGATATCTTCCTTAATAAATGTTTTATGTAATATTTAAAAATCCTTCTACAAATTAGATGATATAATCTATTATATTTTATGCTTTACTTGGGATATTATCCAATAATTCCATTCATATTATTTCTTGTATGGTTTATGTTTTTATGGAATGATGTTTATGATACCCATTTCTCTTCCATAGGTTATATTCTCTTGAAACCCATTTCTTTTCATGGGTTATGCTTTAATGAAATGATTATGAAACCTATATCTTTTCAATAGTTTTTGTTATTATTTCATGTTTATTATACCCATTTCATTTCATGGGTTATGATATGATTGTTTATGATCATATGGCACGTGTATGTATGATTTAATTACGAGATGAGTGGGACATATATATCCCTCCAATGCATTGGGTAAAGATTTATATCTTAGAAGATAATGATGGGATTCAAGTTGATAGGATTAATTCAATATTTTAATATATAGAAACTTGATCCACTATGGGAATATTAAGAAACCCGATCCATTATGGGAAGATGGGGAAACCCGATCCACTATGAGAAGATGGGGAAATCTGATCCCTTACAAGGAAAGAACTGTGATTGGGCATGGTGGTGTGTCTCATCTAGTTGGTTTAGTCCCCATTAAGTTCTAATATAAGTTCTATTAATGAATTTTTACTTATAGGGAATGATGTTACATGTTTATATGTATGCCACAATTCAATGTCTTTCTCCTATGTTATGCTTTCATGAATTATGCTCTTGATTCCATTATGATTCATTCCTTTTGAACTGCTAATCCTTATTCCATGATTTATGATCTTTTATATGAGAGTTATGATATTCTAATATTATGATCACTTTCTCATACCATTATGTTCATGTTTATTCTTACATATCTCATTTTTTACCCTTACTAAGCATCTGAGCTCACCCATTTTTATGTTTTCTTCCCTAGGTTACAAAGATATATTTTATATATGATATGTCTAAGAGGGGTTATAGTCGTGGAGATCCTAGTGATAGATAATTTATCTCATTAATATACCAACATTTATTTTTCCATGTTTCTAAAGGTACTAAACTAATATAGTCTTTGGGCATCTGTTTGTGTAATGTATTAAGTATTCTGCAAAAAAATATGTATTGTGTATGGATGTTAATCCTGGGTCACTATAGTTGTTATTATAGCAAAGGTTTATTCAAAATTTATAAACTAGGATGATAAAACATTAGCGAGATACCTAGGTATATTTATAAGGATATTTATAGGGATGTATCTCAGGATAAGTATAAGAATGATTTAATGTTTAGGAAAACATCTTGGAACTTTGGTAAAGGATAAAGTGATTGGTTTCCTATCAATAAATCCATGTCTAGATACTATAAGTGGATGTGGTTATAGAAAATATGTACCTAGTAGTAAAAACTCTGACAAGGTGTGTTGGGTTTGAATTGAGCATAACTTGGTACATGACAACAGGCCTTACTGCGCACGTGGTTTAACACTCCTGGGGGATATGATTTGGGAATTTATAAACTCTCTATAAACCATAATGAAGGGTTTAAATAAAATAATACTATAAATAAACTAGGATAAACCTAAGGTGTTATAGATTAAATAATTATGTGTCATTATTTAGGCATTATATAAGTTATTTTTCATGATTATGAGGTTTTATTCTATGATAAATGTTTCTCACACTACGATTTTTGGTTTTAGTCAATAGTGAGAACTAGAAGGAACTAGGTTAATATTGAATGTTTCAGATGTGGAAAGTATGGGTATCATGAAACTAAATTTTCTAAGTGGATATCCCATGAAGAGAATCAGGATGGTGGTACAAGTATTAGTTATACTTATGAAGATAAAGAGACTGCAAACGACATGTGAAAGGTATGGGATGTTCTTACAGTATTGTTTACATTAAATATAATAAGCATGATTAGATTGAGGTTGAGGAACCTTAATACATTATTCATATTTCATGTTCTAGGAAATGTATATTAATAGAAAATATGATGAATCCTTAGTAATAGTTTAAGAATAAAGTTGGATAATGAAATTTTATATGTTTTGGAATTCAAAGATTATGCTATTTGAATCATGAAATATATTATCATTTTTAGTATAAGTTTTTCATTAAGGATTGAAAATGATATGTTGAATGGTGATGAAGATTTAGAAAATTGATTTAATATAAAGGTGATATTTTTAATTAAGTTAAGGCAACCAGTAATTCATCCCTGATGCTGAGAAAATTGTGTTTACCTTGGATAAAGAGATGATTTATATGAACAAGGTAAATTGGATAGTACTGATTACCCAGGAACTGATTATTGATTTATTAAAAAAGTGGTCTATGTCATCATGGATGAAGTTTACAACTTCTTGGATTTACAGAATATATCCTGTAATCTTCAGAATAAGGAAGCATGATTTTTCCCAAAAGGATTTATGGTAATTTAGGTTATTACCAAGTTTCAAGAGAATATACGAAGAGGGTATTAAAATGTTTGGAATGTGACAAACAAGAGATAATTTTGATATATGGAGGATCAATGTTAATATAATTTCATGAAATTATTTATAATGTTTTTTATTTTCATCTTTCAGAATGATTACAAGGTTAACTATTTATGGAAAGTTTAAGTTAAACTTCAGATGAAGTTTGTGAGATTAAATTATTATCTCACCATATGAGGATTTATGCATATTGGATAACTTGTTGTTGATGCTCCTTTCGTCACATAATCTAAAGATTGGAAAAGGGGAATATCTGAGCTCAAAGTGATTCAACCTTTGGACAAATATCAAAAATTGACAAAGGAAGGAATAAGAAGAATGTTGCACAAGGGTCGCGCAAGTTCTACAATGGTCGCACAGGTATACTTGTGCACCGTCTAGTGGTCGTGCAAGTGACTTGCGTGACCTAAGTGATAACCACCCGGGGTCTTCTCCTGCCTATAAATAGACCATGTGGGCCCCCCATTCGAGGATTATTTTTTTCCAAAAACTCAGATTTGAGCTTTCGGTGCCCTAGTCTCTTCTCAAAGCTTCCGAAACACTTCTAAGGTAATTTCTTACCTAGAACGGAAGATCTAAAGAGGGGGAGGAAGGCCTAAGTGTTTAAACTCATCAACACTTACATGCCTGAGTGGCCATCCCTTAAGGGAAAAGGCCACACTTGCGCGCCGCCTTACTCCTTCAATAGAACTTGCGCGTCCTTCTTCTGGAAGAACCTCAAGAGGATTCTAAAGGCTTTAACCAAGTGTCTCTCAAGTATTACCCTGCTGGTTAACCGTCATGCAAGTACCCATGTGTCGCGCAGGTATACCTACGCGACCAGGACTTGCGCGCCCACGCAGTACCTGCGTGCCTGCCAGGACTTGCGCGCCCCTGCCTTTTTGGGTGCCCTTCTTGCCCATTTCACCCCTCTTAAGCCATTCCACCTCTCCTATTCAAGATTCAATCTTCAAGACACTCTTCAAAGCCATTTATGGCATGATTTATTGATTTGGATTCCTTATCTGAAAGGAACTCTGTGGAATATATCTCAAAACCTAGTTATTTACACATCTTTATGTCACTAAAAAATTGAGATTTCATTCATTCAACCTCATCCTTTAAGATGAGAGAACCCCTTAATCTGGGCCTCCTTTTCAAAAATAAGCCCCAGTCATAATTCTCAAATCTGGGCATCCTCCTTAGGATTAATCCCCAACCATAATTCTCTTAACCTGGGCCTCCTTTTTCAGGAGTAATCCCAGTCTCAAATATGGGCCTCCTTTTTCAGGAGTAAACCCCAGTCTCAAATATGGGCATCCTCTTCAGGAGTAAGCCCCAAGTCCCTTAATTTTTCAAATCTCTTAACCTGGGCCTCCTTTTTAGGAGTAAGCCCCATTCTTAGTTTCTCTTAACCAGTCCTAATTTACCTTTGATCTGGGATTCCTTTTCAGGAGTAAAACCCAATCATAAGTCCTCTCCTAATTTGGGCCTCCTTTTCAGGAGTAAGCCCCACGTTAGAGTATTCAAAATCTCCATGAAGCACATATACATTTATAGACCCTGTTCCTGGATTTCTTCCCTAAAGTAAATCCCAACCTTCATTTATCTAGGCAGTCATACATACATAAGTCCCACATTATTTCTTATGATTACATTTTTCATGGCACAATTGTCTAATTTTTACCAATACATCTTGTTTCTCACACCGAGCATGACTCACGTGAGTAGGTTCTCATCTCTGCTATCTCTGGAGAAGTCCACCAACCTAACTTGGTGGCAAGCAACGAGCAGACACACACACCTACCCATTTTAATTCCGCTGTCCAACAGACTCATCTGGCAGCATCACGCCAATCCCGCCAGGAAATTCCGGCGGAGTACTATAGGCAGGAACATACACCTATTTATACATCATCATCTAGTCAGCAGGCTCGTCTGACTACATATGATGGATCTTGTAAAATACATTCGGCGAAGTGTAATTAGCAGGAACATACACCTGATAGTACTAATTAAGCCTACCAACATTCTCACTTGGTAGCATTCAGAGAAGTTAGTCAGAAAGCCCCGACAACAAATAGGAGGCAGACTCAACTCTCTGCCCCCACACTTGAGTACTGTCAGGATTCACTGATAGGAAAAGGAGGACAAGAGCAGGAACATACACCTACTCCAAGACCGGAATGGACATATATTCCCGTTCCGGCAGCTGAAGTCACCAAGAATATTCTATCAATGGTAAAAGAGAAAAACCAAATCCCTGCACATATTCTGGATACCTGCCAGGATATTATAACAATTTCAGTGGCATCTCAGGGAAAGACACATAAATATATTCCTACCAGTGGAGTGACACATCAACAATTCACTTCGGAATAGACACACACATCTGTTCCAGTCCAAGAGGGTTGTGGGGCATACTCCCCCATATCATACGGACAACCAAGTCAGGAACATACATCTGATTTGAGTGGAGATCGTCAGCCTAACCTGACCATCTTTCCTGATCAGGCATATACACCTACTCAGAGCAGCCACTTTCGTCAACAAGTGGTTTCCAAGGTGAGTAAGAAGGAATCTAAGAAAAAGACCTTCCCAGCACAGTCAGGAGATCAAGAGCCAATCTGTAACAAGGCCTTTCTCGATGCTGGAGTTATTGAAGCCCTCAGACAATTATCTTTTGAAATTCAAGATTCTACTCCCTCATTTCCCAATAGTGGGAACATTAATTCCGAAGGTCTTCAATAGACACTTCCTCATGAAGTCTTGCTTTATGAAAATTCGGTCGATCTCGAAGTTTCATCTTCAGATTAGAGCCACAGGAACCCTCTGTGTGGTCAGAAGACCAAGGATGAAGAAATTTCATCTTTTGCTGTAACCCATTATGGTGGTCCTCCCCATAATGATGAATTTCACTGCGAAATTCCTCTCTACAGTAGTGATGCACATTGCCCGGAAAATGCTCCAGTGGAAAATTTAGTGCTGAGAAAGCCCTCTTATCTTGAGACACTTGAAAATGTGAAACCAGTCATGTCTGAAGCTTCATCGCTAGTAGGTGAAATACTTTCTCAATAAAAAGATAGTCCAGGGTGTAGGTCATTCTATGAACCACCCCTAAGTCATGCATCTTCTATTTTGATTAATGATTTCTCTACCAATCCTGTTGAATCCAATGAAGCAACAAGGAAACACCAACTCTGGTCAAATCAGGTAGAAGAATCCTCATTAAATGATAAAGAGGAAATGATGAACATGAGAAAACAACTGGAAAAAGGTGAAGTGTCAGTCATGTTTTGGCCTCTGGATGACTCTCAGTATGACATTCCAGAAATGTTGATGGAAGATGAAATTCATGATATTCGTCTCAACATATGGAAAACTCTTTGTCAGTTGAAAAAGAAAGTATTATCTTATGATGAATATGAAAATCATCTTAAGATAATAGAAGGGTTACAACGTCAGATTGATTTGGAATCTCTATCAGTCACTTGATATCCGAAGGCTGAAAAGCAGCATAGATCCCTTCAACGTTCATGCATTGTTGCATTAAGAAGATTGCGTTAGTTAATTACCAATGCCCCATCTAGTATTCATGTCAGAGGATGGGGTGTTCATGGAGCACTGCATTTCACGGTGCTCTCCAGTCAGCAAAGCCCGTCGAAAATGGTATCATGAAATGTTATTGACCATGGCCGACCACAGTCAATGGGCTTTGTTTGTAATCAAAAGCTTTCCCAAGAACATGATTCAACTAGTTCCTCTCAAAATCAAGAATACAGAGAACAAGTTGTTGAATTACTCTTGCATCAAGCAAATGAGAATATTGAACAGGCCTCTTGTTTGGAGCAAGCACGTCACCAAGTGACAGAAGTGTCAGAAATCATCCAATGGTCTTTTGAACCGGGTGATAAAAGTGGATACAGGTTAATGCATCCAGCTAATTTCCGGACTAAGGTTCGCAAGATCAGGAGAGATTTTAAGAAAGTCTCAGACATATCATGTCAAGAGACACCCCAGCTCGCCAGACTGGGGACTCTTTTAAACCAACCCTCGGAATCAACAAATAAGATTCGAGGAGTTGAGAAGGAACAGCCCCAGTCCACTGGACTGGGAAATTTTTCAAATCATCAATCCCCTCCTCATAGAAAGTCAGTTTTTTCTCGATTGGGGAAGAAGCCTCAAGAGGAACGAAGATCCAAATTATCAGGAGATTCCCTCCAAATTACACTTCGTCAAGAAGTTCTTGAGGGATCGAATCAACAAAAGGTAATGTCTCATCAAAGACATGGAAGAAGACAATATCACAGAAATTATGATAGAATGGATGCGATGAGTTATGCATCAATCAATGTCATCAATGCTGTTGTTTTTAATCCACTAGATGAGGCTCACTCAGGGGACTCAGATGAAGAGGTTCCTGCTCAAGAATATGTACGCACCGACACAAATAAAGAAGGTGTGCGTACATGAAGTCAAAGGATTAATCAGAACCTAGGTAATCCTTCGAGTAACCCACTTCCCCCTATCCTAAAAGGATCCAATAAAGGGAAGGGAAAGAACCAGGTTACATATCCTTCCTCTGGAGAAGGTCAATCGCTCTCACTAGAGAAAAGGTTTGCACAATAGGAGGAAGAAATGAAGGAATTAGGAAGGTTGAATGTAGAACTACTTCAGAGTAGTCTTCTTCTTAAGCATGCTGGATTCAGTCAGCCAAAGGAATTTGTTGCAGCTACTGAGATGGATCAAGAATATCCTCCTCTATCAGTACACCCTCACAGGTCTAATCCTACGGGTCAAGTGCAACAACAGTTGGCAGTGCTACCATCAGTTGAAACACCAATCA
Organism: Viscum album; assembly: GCA_963277665.1. NCBI lineage: Eukaryota > Viridiplantae > Streptophyta > Magnoliopsida > Santalales > Viscaceae > Viscum > Viscum album. Next base: position 1,061,827,024 of record OY728125.1, read on the forward strand.
CCACATCTGTCCAAGCTCCATTCATTGAACCTACCCAAGTCCAAGTTCAACCGGATGTTTCTCAAAATTTAATAACTACTATTGAGTCATTAACAGCTCAGTTAGAAACTGTGGAAGGGAAACATGCACAAGTTCAACCAGAAAAGAAATTTTATCCTGAATGGGTAGATTCAATCTCTCCTCCATCCAGTTTTGGGAACCCTGTATTCCCTATTTTCAATGGATCAGGCGATCCTGAACAGCATTTGACGCATTATGTGTCTTGTTGCGATCCTATGATGGGAACTCCGGAGCAGCAAGAAGCAGTGAAACTTAGATGCTTCGTGCAAACCTTGCAAGGACAAGATTTTGTCTGGTATACAAGCTTTCAATCCCGGTCAATTACCGGATGGGAGGATCTTCGCCAAAAATTCCTCCTTCAATTCAGCTCAACTTTACCAAAGACAACAGTTTTCGATCTTACAAACTGTAAGAAAAGGGAGAATGAAAGGGTCTCTGATTTCATTGCTCGATGGAAGGGATTAACATATTCCTTGAGTTTAGCACTCCCTCAAGAATAATTTTTTCCAATCTGTGTGGAAAATCTGCGTGACGAATTACGCACGCCGTTAATCCCTGTGAAATACATTGGAGGGTTTTGAGACCTTACTTCAATCGCTTAGCAGATTGAAGATTCCCTTATACAGGCTAAGGCTAAATCTCGTGTAATTCCATCAGCTCCAGGAAGGAGAATGGGTAAATCAGAAACTGTTATAGTTATTCTTAAACAAGCACCTGTACCAGTTTCTACCTCAAAACCTTCATCTTCTCGAAGGGCTCCACCTTCTGAGCGCCAACAACAAGGGCCGTTTCGTCCAGACGATCAAAGAGATCAAAGACGAAAACAATTTGAGGATCTGAAGAGAAAAACATACTCTTTCCGAAATGAACAAGTTCCTAGTTATTTCATTTCAGCTCTGGAAAACAATTTGGTTCAATTGACAATGATCAAGAGTCCAAACAAGAAAGGAGATGAAGACCGTCCCAATTATTTCCCTTTTCATCAAATGTTGGGGCATCCCATACCGGAGTGTTTTGTCTTCAAAGACCTCCTGCAAAAGATGGTCGACTCGAGACAAGTTAAACTAAAAGGTTCTTCAGCTCAGGTAGCATGTTTTACTGCTACAGTTCCAGAGGAGAAAGGCGAATGGAAAGAATTCAAAAGCAAAAATGCACAGAAGTATGATGATTGGATGGTTAGAAAGACAATCAATCGAACTCATGCTATTTTGCGAACATAATTAAAGAAACCAATTATGTCTTCTGCCATGAATGTTGCGGCAAAACCCTCTTCATCAGAGGGAAAGTACTCAAAGAAACAGCATGATTCAACGAAAGAAAAAGAATCAGAAGAAGATGAGTATGTGTCAAATCCTAAGTTTTATTTGACTTTGGCGGACATCATGCCATCTACTTCAAAGCCACGAGCACCGTCCCACCAAACGACACAACCTAAATAGGCTAATCAGGCAGAGTCTTCATCAGACGAAGAGTTAATCTTTGGTTCTGTTAATATGATTCAATTAACAGATCCATATGCCAGTTGCAGTTTCGATTTCAATGAGCCTGAATTACCTGTATCAAACAGGGGAATCAGAGGAAGTTCCAGGGGCTCAGAATACAGGGGAAGACATGGATCTTTCAGAAGCCACTATTCCAATTCTACCCCTGCTAGAACTGTATATGCAGCAGAAACTCGTGGTAGAGCCCTTCAGCGAGCTCAGCAAGAACAAGCAAGTTCTTCTACCAATAGTAAATTCAGTCCTGGAATAGTTATTTTGGAAGACTGGTTGAAGGTTCCATCTTCTTCCTCTCAGCAAGTAAATGGATCTAATCGGTCTAATCTTCCAAAACCAGGAATATTGCCAACTCCTATCCCAATACAAGATGCATCAACTTCCAAAGCATCTGCTTCCAAGGTACCTACTAAACCACATATTCCTATTGGGAAACACAGACCTCTAGATTAAAAGTATGATATATTGAAACACTTGGCCCAATTACCAGCCAAGTTATCAATTCTGGATGCTCTGAATCTGTCAAAAGATCTTCGGGAAGCACTCATCAAGGCTTTGTCAAGTCCTCAAGAGTTTGAAACTGAAATTGCTGCAACTGAAGTCTATCACATAGAGAATAATCCTAAAGAATTCCATGCAATAATATCTTTTACTGATGAAGATGAAGATGATGTTGTGCATGGATATATTAGACCATTGTACTTGTATGGCTAGGTCAATGGCGTAGACGTCCGAAGAACTTTCATTAACAATGGTTCAGGAGTCAACCTCATTCCCATTCGTACACTTCGTCGATTAGGCCTCACAGAATCTGATTTATCTCCTTCTACCATGATGATACAAGGATATGATAAAAATGAACAAGAACCACTGGTCGAAGTTACACTCAGAACTCAGTTTGAAGATCTTGTATCCAATTAAGATTTCATGGTTGTTGATCAAGACTTAGCCTTCAACATCTTGCTTGGAAGACCCTGGCTACATCAACATGCGACTATCCCTTCATCATACCATAAATGTCTCAAATATTGTTTCGATGGTCAAGTTGGGACATTGTATGGTGATAAGGCCCCGTTCAAGACATGTGAGTCTCAATACATTGAGGAAGAATTCTATCACATGAAGGGAATGGAGAAATCCACAACAAAGGAGATTACCAAAGTTAATTCTCCATATGGTTTGGAGAAAATTATAGTAAATCCATTTACACATGTGAGTATAGATTATGTGTTTCCTATCAGTCAAATTGACAAGATATACCCAAATCAAAATACTCTTATGGAAAGATTCATAATGTCAATTATGGAAATCGAGCCAGACAACATGGGAGAAATTGGTAATCTACCAAGCAGTGATGAAAGCACAAATGGTGACGTCTTCATTTCATCTGCTGAAATACAACAAGTCTATGCTTCACCAATTAGGCCAGAAGAAGTTATAACAACATCGGAGGTGAACAATGATATCGATTATCAATCCATCATCTCCTCTTTATTACCCAAAGAATACCCTTCATCATCAATCAGGTCGGAAATAGAAGTTTCTTCTTCAAGATATGCAAATTTTGACATCTCTTCGGATCATGAAAATTCTAATTTATCATCTACTATGCAAGTAGAAATGGAAGAAATAATACATGATGAAGAAGAAGAGGAAAATCTCAGAGATGCTACTCCAACATTTGAAGAGGGTATCTCTACCATTATGGATGAACTCAGAGAAATAAATCTGGGTACAAAAGAATATCTACGCCCCAGTTTAATCAGTGTGGCCATGACTCTTGAAGAGGAAGAGATGTATATTTCTTTTCTAAAGCAAAATAGAGATATTTTTTCCTGTAACTATACATAAATGCCCGGGCTTGATCCTGATGTTGCTACTCATCATTTGGGTTTACCAGAAGAACATCAAGGATTTAAGCAAGCCACAAGAAGAACACACCCAACTTATGCTTCCAAAATTGAATCTGAAGTGGATAAGCTTATCAAAGCTAAATTCATCAGAGAAGTTCAATTTCCCAAATGGTTGGCTAATATTGTCCCTATAAAGAAGAAGAATGGACAAATTAGAGTTTGCATCGATTTCAGATATCTTAATCGGCATTGTACTAAGGATGATTTCCCAGTTCTGATTACAGAAATTTTAATTGATGTAACAGCTGGATATGAAGCACTTTCCTTCATGGATGGATATTCCGGATATAATAAGATCCGAATGGCCCCAGAAGATGATGAATCTACAGCCTTCAGAGTCCCTTAGGGCGTGTTTTGCTACCGGGTAATGCCCTTTGGCTTAAAGAATGCATGTGAAACTTATCAGCGTGCCATGCATCGTATCTTCAAACCCTTCTTAGGGAATTTTGTTGAATGCTATGTAGAAGATTTGGTAGTTAAATACAAACAACGTTCTAATCACTTGGGTGATTTGGAAGTCATATTCCACAAGCTTCGACAACATAATTTGAAGATGAACCCCTTAAAATGTGCTTTTGGGGTAACCTCAGGAAAATTTCTCGGCATTGTTGTATGCCATCATGGTATTGAAGTCGATCCTGAGAAGACCAAGTCAATCCTTGGTATGTCACCTCCTCAAAATTTGAAAGAATTAAGAGGACTTCAAGGACACTTAGCCTATATTCGGCGTTTCATCGCCAATTTAGCAGGCAAAAGTTTACCCTTCAACAAATTGATGAAGAAGGGAGTCACTTACCAGTGGACTGAAGAATGTCAAGAAGCATTCGATATTCTCAAGAAATACCTCTTGAGTCCACCGGTACTCATGCCACCTGTTGAAGGAAGACCACTTATCCTCTATGTGTTAGCTCTAGAGCGATCATTGGGTGCCTTTCTTTCTCAAAAGAATGATGCTGGGAATGAAAACAGCCTCTACTATCTCAGTCAAACCATGCTTGAAGCAAAAACCCGATATTCAAGTATTGAGAAGTGTTGCTTGACATTAATCTTTGCAGTTTAGAAGTTGAGACACTACCTGAAACATCACGAGGTCTAATTGGTATCTCACAATAACCCGCTCAAATTTATCCTTAGTCGTCCAATGCTTTCAGGACGTCTGGCAAGGTGGGCAGTTATTTTTCAGCAATTCGACATTCAGTATGTGTCTCAAAAGGCGATAAAGGTCCATGATCTGGCTGATTTCCTGGATGAACACCCTTCAGTGGAAGACACATCTTCAGATATTGAACTCCCTGATGAGGAAGTCTTCTCTATTCAAGAAAGTCCTCAGGCATGGAAAATGTATTTTGATGGTGCTTCCAGAAGTCCAACAGGGAGGAAAATGGAAAATCCTAAATTCAACGAAGTTGGCTTATGAATTGTGCTCATTTCTCTAGAAAAGGCAGTGTTACCTTATTCCTTCTTATTGTGGGAAGGTGGTACCAATAATGAAGCAGAATACCAAGCTCTCATCGTAGGCTTGGAATTATCACTTCAAGCACAAGTGAATCACTTAAAGGTGAAAGGTGATTCAGACCTGGTAATCAAACAAGTCAATGGGGATTATGCCATCAAAAAAGAAGAACTAATCCATTTGTATGATTACGTCAGAGAGTTAATGGCGGAATTCCCTTTAGAACCGACATTTTCTTATGTCTCAAGATCACAAAATGCTCAAGCTGATGCACTGGCTAATATTGCCACAGCTCTGGAAGATCCAAATCGGGACGATACAACCATCAGTATTGCCCACCATCGTGCAATTTCACCCTATGTTCGAATCAGAACAGAGGAAATTAATGAAATTTGTCCCATTCCTGAATCGTATGGTCATACTACATGATGAATTTCATCTATCAGGGAATACCTTCAAAATGGAACACTTCCACCTAATAGAGCTGAGAAAGAACAAATCCGGCAACATGTGGTCAATTTTACTCTTTATGATAGCCCAGATCACCTAGAGAAAATTCTCTACAAACGTGGTTTTGATGGAGTTCTCTTCAGATGCATTGATGGTGAAGAGACAATGGATATCATGAAAAAGTTCATGCAGGAGTCTGTGGTGCCCACCAGTCTGGACATAGACTGTCTGATCAGATTCGAAGGCTTGGATACTTTTGGCCTTCAATGATACGAGATTGTGTCGATTTCACAAAGAAGTTTCATTCATGCCAAGTACATGCCAACTTAATTCATCAACCTCCAGAGTTGCTTCATAAAGCTAAATACTCCATTTTCCACATGGGGAATGGATGTGGTGGGACCTTACCCTTCGGCTATGACCAACCAGTTTAAGTACATTCTTACTACTACTGACTTCTTTTCCAAATGGGCAGAGGCAATACCTCTCAAGGAAGTTAGTTCTAAATGTATTGTTAGCTTCATCAAGTCTAACATCATTACCAGATTTGGTGTCCCTCATACCATATTGATGAAAAATGGCACCAACTTCTGTTCATCCGAGGTGAAGAAGTTGTATAAAAAATACAACATCAAGTCCAACCATTCATCTCGGTATCATGCAGCGGACAACGACCAGATAGAAGCCTTTAACAAGACTCTTTCAAATATACTGCAAAAGATGGTGGATAAATCTAAGAGGTCATGGTATGATAAACTCTTTCATGCTTTATGGGCTTATCGGACTACCACCTGCACTGCAACTCGGTCAACTCCATATTCATTGGTATATGGAACGGAAGCCGTCTTGCCCATTGAAGTTCAACTACCCTTACTCAGAGTTGCCATTTGTGATCAATCATCTACAGATGAACAATCTCTAAATCTATTGAATGAATTGGAATGGTTAGATGAGAAAAGATTGTGCACTTTACACCACTTGGAAGTCTATCAGAATCGAATAACACGAGCTTTTAACAAAAAAGTTCTTCTTCGTTCATTCACTCAGGGAGAATTGGTATTAGTTCTCAGAACTCCAATGATACCAGGAAAGAAACCTCCCAAGCTTGAGCCAAAATGGGAAGGACCTTATTCAATACATAGGGTCTACTTCAATGAAGCTTATTCATTAATCTCGATGGATGGATAACTCATCACTACTCCAACCAATGCCAGATTTTTGAAGAAGTATTTTGTATAAACACAAAACCTCTTTCATCCTTGCTATATGACATTAAACTATACAGCAACGGTCCATACATATGACCTTAAACTATTTGTATTAATTTCGTCCCACATGATGTTAAACCATGGAAAAAAAATTCCCTAATTTGTCCTCACTACATGACATTAAACTGCAAAGTCCCTCTTTCGTCCTTGCTATATGACGTTAAAATATACAGCAACGGTCCATACATATGACCTTAAACTATTTTTATTAATTTCATCCCACACGACGTTAAACTATGGAAAAAAAATCCCTAATTTGTCCTCACTGCATGAAATTAAACTGTAGAGTCCCTCTTTCGTCCTTGCTATATGACGTTAAACTATACAGCAACGGTCCATACATATGACCTTAAACTATTTGTATTACTTTCGTCCCATACAACATTAAATTGTGAAAAAGTTCCCTAAATGGTCCAGTATGACCTTAAACTTCAACTAGGTCCTGTATGACCTTAAACTACATCAATGGTCCAACATGACATTAAACTGCACCATCCACGATCCATGCATATGAACTTAAACTATTCACACTTTCGTCCAACATGACGCTAAACTATGGAAAAAAATCCCCAATGCATCCAACATGACATTAAATGGTGTACTCTTTTATCCTCACTGCATGACATTAAACTTCACAGTCCCCCTTTCGTCCAAAATGACGTTAAATTATATTTTCCCCATCGTCCTAACTACATGACGCTAAACTATACAGAAAGTCCGTGATACGTCCTACATGACATTAAACTGTACTTTGTCCCTGCTACATGACACTAAACTGTGAAGCACCAATAGTCCTAACTGCAAGACTTTAAACTGCATAGTCCCTTTATATGTCCTACATGACATTAAACTATGCATCGTTAAGGTTGTTGTTACCTCTTGTTTATCACACCGAGTATGACTCACGTGAGCTTAGAGAAAACCTCAACCATAACACTCTCTTTGGGACGCTAACCATGTGTAAGTCCCAACAACATCATTTTTAGGTCATTGTCCACAAGAACAACTTTATCATTAATTCATTCTTTAATTGAACTACACAGACTTTGATCCTTGCCTTCTAGGCTGGGTTTGTAGGCAACCTCCCAAGGTTCAAGCTTAAAACCAATCTCTTCATGTCGGTTCATCTCCATCTCATACGATGTTAATTCGTTAAACCGCCCTTAGAATCAATATCTTTACATTGGTTCACTTTCGTCCTTGCTATAAGACGTTAAACTATACAACACTTTTGTCCAGTATGACAATAAACTACAATATTCTTTGATCCCTCACCTGGGAGGGAACCATTATTTACATTGATTTTTCAATCATGTTTCATTTCAAAGACTACGTGCATACATGGTAACGCCCAAACCTTTTATCTTGGGTTAAACCATCATTGTACTAAAGTCCCCTTTAAACTTTTACATGTACGAACCAAATTTGTACAAAGGGTATTTCTAGAACTATGTGGGCTTGATTCCCATCCTTATGGGATACGTAGGAACATTCGAGTGTCCCTCAAATCCAGCCACAAGTCTTTGGGCCTAACCCCAAATTCCATTTTCAGTACCTTGGCTGAAAAGTCCCCATGAAAACACACACTGTGTATTTCTTACAATGGTCCAAGCTCTATGACCCTAAACTAATATGTCTAATCCTTCTGTCCCACACGACGTTAAACTGTAGTTTAAGAACTAAGTATGGCTTGATTCTCATCCTTATGGGATACGTAGTGAAGTCCAACATTTCAATTCAGGACCCAGCCACAACATGATTATGGTTAGCATTGATCTGTGTATCTCTGTATACATTAGACAATACCCATCTTTATGTGTTATAATCCTAACCTTAAATATTTTCAGATCTTCATAACCATTTTCTTGACTTCTAGTCACAAAAATGTCAATCTTCTGAGAGTTCTTTTGCCTGACTATATAACACGTTCCCATAGGCGGCCTTGCATAAACAGTCTACATAACAGATTTGTCAGCCAAAAGATACTATTATCTAACTATGTAGCCAATTCCCTTAGGTGGACCTGCATAATTCAACACCCTAACGAGTTTGTCGGATAGTGGTAACTTCATTCTTGGGAATAATGCCTCTTTTGTCCTGAGTTGTCTTAAATGATAGTATGTAGGGATCCGCAAAAATATCCATCCTTAACATATTTGTCCCATATCATTTTTCATGATCTGAAAGTATTCAAGTCTATGGTTTATATTCTTCTTCCCTACGTTTGGGTCAGACCTTCATAGGAGTGATATCCATCCAGTTCTTCGATAATCTTGTTTGGAAATATCTTCTCCATATTCAAGTACCTCTTTCTATACAGCAAACTCTATACTTTGGAAGATTTGAATCTCCATAAACTTTCACTGGATTTTAGCACTAGGAAAGTAAATTTATGAGAGTTCTTTTGCCTGACTATGCAGCACGTGCCCATAGGCGGCCTTGCATAAACAGTCTACATAACAGACTTGTTAGCCAAAAGATACTATTTTATTTAACTATGCAGCCAATGTCCTTAGGTGGCCCTGCATAATTCAACCCCCTAACGGGTTTGTTAAATAATGGTAACTTCATTCTTGGGAACTACTTATTCTAATTACTTTTAACTCTTTTTCATATCATTCCTCAGATTCAAATATTCTTAAGTCATAGCTTACATATTTTCCCTCATACTTGAGTATAGTAATATGTTTTCAGATGAATTGTCAAGGAATTGAGTCAATTCTAATTCATTCGTTCAAATCTATTTCGACCTTAAACATTAGCCTTTTTATGTCCGACGTGCATGAATTTAAACTGCCCACAAAAGACAAAGGAACTCTGAATAAAAGTCAAGTTCCCAGCTCACTAAATATACATTTTGTATGATTTAGGTAATATTGAGCAATTAAAAGGTTCAAGTTTGTAGGGTTATTTACATTAATCCTAGTAAAAATCAAACTATGCTTTCTAGGCCCATTGTCTTAGGTAAAATCTAAAGCATGTAGCAAAAGAGAATGCAGGTACAAATGAGTGAAGATGAACGTGTTTTTTCATTGATGCACAAGAGTTAGAAGGACATCCACAAACTAAAGTCTCTTCTCTTCTTTCAAGAATTACAAGAGGCTTTCAACATAACTCTTCATTTGATTTACGGCATCCCGAGCTTCATCAGCAACCACTTGGAATTCATTCATTCAACTGGACACCATAAGAGATGCAGTGATACCAGCTCTTCTTGGAACAATTGTAAAAGAATGTTCTTGAGTGCGGTTTGAGAAAATTTTCTGCTGATCAAACAGTGACTCTGTTTCTGTCCAAGAGACTTGGAAGATGGATACATGGATTTGAGAATGGAGCATTGGAAGTAAAGAGCCATTTGGAGAGAGTACTCTTTTCAGATATTGCTCTAATTCCATGTTTGTCTTCTCTCCACCAACCGGCAGCGGAAAACATTTCAGCCCATGGGTTTGCCATTTTCATATCTGCAAGGAAATGACATGGAGGAAGAATTTGAAATTTCACACCATTGTTGTTGCTCTTAATGCACAACATAACTGAAATAGAGGAGTAACAGTGCACCTTCATTTCAGGCATATAGTTCTTTGCATCTGGAACATTGACTCCTTGCAGATGACCATGACCATATAGAGGCAGGTAGATGCTCTATGGGAAATTAAGATGATATTTCTTCAAGTACTTATCCAAATCTGGGAGAGTGATGTCACAAATATCATAGTAATCATGTCCAATGATGTTCATCATGTCATCAATCTGCTTGCTAGCCAGTTCATCAGCCGTTCCAATTCCCTTGGGAGCCATTGAATCTGCACAAAATTTGAATAAACTAACTCTTAAATGGGTTTATTTTTTCATAAAATTCGTGAAGAAATTCAAAAAAAAAAAGGATAAGGCATTAAGGCACGCAAGTCTAAACTTGGCGTGCAAGTGTTCGTGTGCCGCACTAGTTTTTGACGTGCAAGTATAAACCGTGCAAGTACAAATACCTATACAGCAGCGTGACATCAAAGAATCATCGGAAAATAGAGAAACCTACGCGGCTAAGGTGACCTGCACGGCGAGAGATCGAAGGTTTGAAATCCGAATATCTGGATGCTTTGTACGGAAGTGAGGCCCTCTATTTATAGACGCGGCCGGGACCCCGCGCGATCGAAGGCCCTACCCTGCGCACCAAATCCTGCGCGCCCGAAACTCATTTTCACGCCAGACCTTGCGCGCCCCAATTTCCTTTTGATTTTAATTTTCCTCAGAGTCAAATCCTCTATTCTCTCCGGATCCAACTCTGAGGGGGGACTTTTGTTGACGCTCCTTTCATCATAGAATCTAAAGATTGGAAAATGGGAATATTTGAGCTCAAAGTGATTCAACCTTTGGACAAATATCAAAAATTGACAAAGGAAGGAATAAGAAGAATGTTGCACAAGGGTCGCGCAATTTCTACAATGGTCATGCAGGTATACTTATGCGCCGCCTAGTGGTCGCGCAGGTGACTTGTGCGACCTAAGTGATAACCGCCCGAGGTCTTCTCCTACCTATAAATAGACCCTGTGGGCTCCCCATTCGAGGATGATTTTTTTTCCAGAAACTCAGATTTGATCTCCCGGCGCCCTAGTCTCTTCTCAAAGCTTCTGAAACACTTCTAAGGTAATTTCTTACCTAGAACGGAAGATCTAAAGAGGGGGAGGAAGGCCTAAGTGTTGAAACTCATCAACACTTGCGCGCCTGAGTGGCCAACCCTTAAGGGAAAAGGCCACACTTGGGCTCCGCCTTACTCCTTCAATAGAACTTGCGCGTCCTTCTTCTGGAAGAACCTCAAGAGGATTTTAAAGGCATTAACCAAGAGTCTCTCAAGTATTACCCTACTGGTTAACCGTCACACAAGTACCCATGTGTTGCGCAGGTATACCTATGTGACCAGGACTTGCGCGCCCACGCAGAACCTGCGCGCCTGCCAGGACTTGCGTGCCCCTGCCTTTTTGGGTTCCCTTCTTGACCATTTCACCCATCTTAAGCCATTCCACCTCTCCTATTCAAGATTCAATCTTCAAGACACTCTTCAAATCCATTTATGGCATGATTTATTGATTTGTATTCCTTATCTGAAAGGAAATATGTGGAATATATCTCAAAACCTAGTGTTTTACACATATTTATGTCACTAAAAAATTGAGATTTCATTCATTCAACCTCATCCTTTAAGATGATAGAACCCCTTAATCTGGGCCTCCTTTTCAGGAATAAGCCCCAGTCATAATTCTCAAATCTGGGCATCCTCTTTAGGAGTAAGCCCCAACCATAATTCTCTTAACCTAGGCCTACTTTTTCAGGAGTAAGCCCCAGTCTCAAATATGGGAATCCTCTTCAGGAGTAAGCCCCAAGTCCCTTAATTTTTCAAATCTCTTAACCTGGGCCTCCTTTTCAAGAGTAAGCCCCAGTCTTAATTTCTCTTAACTAGTCCTAATTTAAATTTGATCTGGGGTTCCTTTTTAGGAGTAAAACCCAATCATAAATCCTCTCCTAATTTGGGCCTCCTTTTCAGGAGTAAGCCCCAAGTTAGAGTATTAAAAATCTCCATCAAGCACGTATACCTTTATGGACCCTGTTCTTGGATTTCTTCCCTAAATTAAATCCTAACCTTCATTTATCTGGGCAGTCATACATACATAAGTCCCACATTATTTCTTATGATTGCATTTTTCATCGAACAATTGTCTAATTTTTACCAATACCTCTTGTTTCTCACACCGAGCATGACTCACGTGAGCTTAGAGTGTAAAAGTAATTATGAAATCCTTCTTTGAGCCATCAATCATAAACATCATACTCCCTTACTCGAACTACGTGAGTTTTGATTCCTTTTATAAACAAAGGATATGTAGGTAGACCATCTACGGGTTCGATCCCAACTCTGAAATAATTCATGTCCTTCTGAATGACAATAAACTTCAAGTGCCTCACTGAGTGGCTTTAAAACCAGTATGGTCATCATAAGGACCAAGAGACTTTTACGTATCAAAGGATACCATTGACTAAGAATCTCTAACAAATATAGATGATTCTTTATCAGTGAAGAACCTCTAATACATATAAAATATTCTCTAAATTTCCTACATATCGATCATTGATTGTCAGATCTAAAGGAAAACTCATTTTATATTTGGTAATGTAATAAGGATTCATGAACATAACTTAAATCTATAAAGAGAGTCCCGGAGTAGACAATAATTCCCCTCAAAAGGTGTGATGAGTCCGACCTCCCATCCTCTTGACCAATGAAAATTCCTAAGCCTCATCAGTCCATAAACTAATGAGCACCTACCTTTGAAAATTAGGTCCGAATGGATGTGGAATCATTGGATGTTTCTGGTTCTACGAACAAACCCGTTAGAAACCGATCAGAATGTTTGAACCTCCCATCAAAGGAGGTCATCCCCGAAATCCGAGGGAAACACTTGTAATAATTTTTTTTGTGATAAAGATAGATGTAATGACCTATCATTATATTTAGGGATCTCATGATTGGTTAGTTCTTCAGGAATGAAATATTAACCTATATTCCCTAGAGTAAGAGATAGAGTGGGAATTGATAAAGGCATAACCAAAGGGAGAGATTATGCATATGAAATAGAATAAAATAAGTAATTATATATTCTTATGAAAATTATTCAACTTTATGAAAAATGATATTGAAACCAAATTTTTTTTATCCTAGTGCTTTCATTTCTGATGAATCAAATGTTCCCTTAGATCATAACAAATTTATGGCTTTGTGATTGTTAAATTTCTCCTGAACTTGTTCTATATCACCCTATATTAGAACTTAATAGTTATATTTCTCTTCTATGTCCATGTTTTTACTTCCCACCTATATTATTATATATGGAAACCTTGTTATATATTACTTTGGGTAACTGTTATGTTTCCAACTTTCCCTTTTTAAATGAAGTTTTAGTATTTATTTTTACGATGTGGGTTTCTATGAAAAGAACTTTAAAGTATTAAACCTTTGATAAACCATATGAATGTTGAGGAAATAAATTCATTTTAAGGGGGGTAAAATGTGACACCCTGATATTTTGTGATTTTTTTGAATTAATTTAATATTTTTGATATTTTTATTTCACAAAACACAATAAATAGTTTTTTATATTAAAGAACTAAGTTTGGATTGAGTTATACACAAAACCAATATAATCATACACTATACAAAATATAATTTTTATATTTATCTACGTAGAACACTGAAGTTAGATTATGTTATACGCAAGACTGAATTTCCTTGATTGCTTGTGTAACACACAAAATCGAGTTTTACTGAACAATAACATATTATTAAAAATATGATTATTTAATATAATAAGATATAAAATAGCCATTATGTTGGAAGTTATGAATATTATTAAATAATTTATGAAAATACATGGTTTAATTAATTGGTTACCAAATAATTATAAATGAATATAATAAACCAATTGAATATAAAGGGGTTGTTTTTATAAAAACTAATTTTATGCTCACAAAGGAATCTTATCCTAATAAATTAAATTAATTACTTTTGGTGAATGATATTGATGAAATATATATTTTATATATTCAATAAAATATTTTTTACATTCATCTAATATATTTGATACGCATAATATAGGAACAAACTCAATATTACACATAAAAACCTATATTTTTATAAAAGCAGTTTTACCACCTTTTAATGAAGAACCTATTTTAAATATAAATTCTCACACTTTTATAAATTTTATATGTAAAAATAAACTTCATTTTTAGAATAAAAATATAAAAATTAGTTTATATTAAATTTTTGGTATTTTTCTATGAAGTTTCATTTTTTGATGAATAGTTAAAATACTGATTTTTAATTCAAAACTTCTTTTTTTCCTAATTTATTTATAAGGTTAAATTATATTTATAATTATTTTTGAAGTTTAATTATATTAATTATATATAAATTAATAAAATTTAGGTAATTTGGATCAATTTTACTTTGAAATTAGTTATAAAAACTTTGCAAACTTTTGAATATTTTTACTTAAAAAACCTACATTTTTACCCCACCTACGGGAATAATTTTAAATTAATTTCTGCCACTTATTTGATTTGAAATTAGAAAAATGGATTTAATATTTATAATTATCATAATTTATAATTTCTAAAAAATTTAAATTAGTTTTTTACAAAAAGACTAGTGAATGTAAAAAAATTAATTACAACCATTAAGAGTAAAATTAGCTTAACAACGGACTAAACCTTAAACTTAAGGGCCAAAATGACCTATAAACTTGTAAAAAATACATTTTATATTATTATTTAGACTCTATACTCAATTTTATTTAATATTTTATATTATTGGAGCCAATTTACATGGGGAAAACATGGGTGGAATTCCTTTTTCCAAAATTTACAAGAATGCCACTCCTCCATTATAAAAAGACACTCAACCCTCCCCTTTATTGAAACCTCTCAATACATTTTTATCACACAATATATGTTCAAATAAGATAACAAAATACCTACCTACATCCTAGAATCATCCATTTGGGAAAAATACATCCGAGTAATCCCTTTAGTGAAAACCAAAAGGAGTTACCCAAAGAAGAGGTAACATCATTCCTCAAGCTCTTTTATTTAATTTTCATTCTACACCCCAAAAAATATTATTATTCCATGATTATATAATAATATAAATATAATTAATTTAATGATATTTTTTTATTCTAATGTTTTAACCTATACTTTTACACACTTCCATCTAATGGGTAATGAACTTACCATTCTTGTGTATGGCAAACTACCACCTCATAAAATGATGTTGTTCCTTTTTTCCTTTACCACCTCTCACAGTTAGGTATCATGATGGAAAATATATTTTTATATTATATATATGATATTTATGATATATTTATTCTTATTTAATTATTATATAACAAATATCTTCATGTTTTTTTTGTAAATATGATAATTTCGTTTGGAGAAGTGTTGACTACTGCCTCATCAAAGCAATGTGATTCATTCACAATCTACATGGAATTTATTAAGGAGAAGTTTAGTGAAATTATATGATATATATGAAATAATAATTATAATATAATGATATTATATATATACACACATATTTTATTCTTTTAATACGATTATAAAATAGAAATAATGTTCATGCGCACGTACGCCCTGCCGTCTCCATGAACAGTGTATTCTTTTTCATAATTATATATTTTATAGATTATTATAAAAACACATATAATGAATATATATGATATTTTTATTATTATTTAAATTATGGAAATAATTATATCATTATATAAGTAATATGATCAAGAATAACAAGCCAAAACATATATGAGAAAAAAATTAGATATTACCCGAAACATAATATTAACATAAACTTGTTAATAAACATATAATATAAAGTCATAGAAAAATCATATAGGGTATGGGATATAATAATATGGTTATTTTTATATGTATAATAAACTTATATTTATTATATAGGAGGTTTTAATGTGTACTATAAAGTCAAGACTTAATGTAAGGGGATTTCATCTCAATTTTTATTTCTGTGAGATATATGCCATAATCACCACTCGATTATTTTGTGTGGTGTATATAATTACCTATGAAATGTTATATAATTAATTTAATTTATATAATGATATTAAAAGATTTAAATGGTGTTATTATCTCATGGGGATAAAAATTCTAAAGTTATTCAAGTATTAAGTTTTTTCTCCTCTCACTTTTAATTTCTGTAAGGCACAAGCCATGTTCACCACCTATTTCTTATATGCGGTGTGTATATTTACCATGGATGTATTATATAATTATTATAATTAAATTTATGGGTATTTACATATCAATTTTATGAACTTTATTACATGGGGTTTATGTTTTAAAAGTTACCAAATTTTTAATATAGTTTTACCTCAATTTGTCTTCTTTGAGACACATGTTTTATTATGAAACTATATTCTTTTAAGAGGTGTATATAATGAAATTTTACATGTTATATTATGAAAATACTCCTTTAAATTATATTTTAAGATTCATGTAATTTAATTTTCTTACATTGGGAGTATAATTCAAAATTACCAAGTTGTAAGAGTCTATTGAAACAATCTCACCGTTAATCGATATTATTTATTATTATGATTACATTGATGAAATATAATGATCCATATCTCAATACCTATCATTAATTTTATTATAATTTTTCATTCATAATATATTAATGTATTAGTACCATTTTTACACTCTTTGGTACATAAAATATTTAAGAATGTGTTTTTAAGAAAGTCAGACTTTACCTCTCTCTTTGGTCAGAAATATTTGTTCTTTAAAAACCATGTCTTATAATTTTTTTCAATATTTATTTATAGGTTTTCAATTTATTTTAAAATAAAAAGGTTTTCAATTTTTTTTCAAGAATTATTTATAAGTTTTAATAGTATTTTCAAAGAAATTGTTTTCAAAACATTTTAAAGTTTTCTTTATAAGTTTTCAAAGTGTTTTCAAAGAAAAATATTTTCAAATGTTTTTAAAGATTATTTTATAAGTTTTCAAGGAAAAAGGTTTTCAAAATTTTTTCAATACTATTTTATAATTTTTTAAGTAAAATTTTTTTCAGTTGTTTTTCAATATTTCTTGACGAGTTTTCAATGTATTTTCAAAGTAAGAGGTTTTAAAAATATTTTCAAGATTTATTTATAAGTTTTCAAGGTGTTTTTAAAGAAAAACGTTTTCAAAATATTTTCAAGATTATTTTATAAGTTTTCAATTATATTTTAAAATATTTTTTTTCAAAATTATTTATGTTTTAAAAATTATTTTTCACAGTGAAAAAGTTATTTTCCTCAAGAAATGTTTTAAATGAAATCATAAAACCTTATTTATAGGAAATGGATTTTGAAATGGATTTATAAAAAGGATTTTCAAAGAAAGGATATATTCCTTAAGAAATGGTTCATGTGATGTTTCAAAATCATTCTCCTTATAATATAACATACTATGTTATATTTTATGATTTACTGGTGATATTATCCAAGAATACTATTCACATTCTTTCTTGAATGGTTTATGTTTTAATGGAATGATGTTTATGAAACCATATTATATTCCATAGTTTATATAATCTAAAAACTGGCTTCTTTTCATAGGTTATAATTTGATAAAATGATTATGAAACCTATCACTTTTCCACAAGTTATGTTATGATTACATGTTTATTATACCTATTTTATTTCATGGGTTATGATATGATTGTTTATGATCTTGTGGAACATGTATGTATGATTTTATTATGAGATGTGTAGGACCTATATCCACCTCTAATTAATTGGGTAAATATTTTTATCCCATAAAATAATGATGGGATTCAAGTTGACAGTCTTAATCCATTATGGGAAGATGGAGAAATCTGATCCACTATGGGAAGATGGGGAAACCCAATCCCTTATAAGGAAATGAATGTGATTGGGGATGATGGTGTGTTCCGAACAGTAAGTGTAGTACCTATGAAGTGACCTAATAAGTTCTAGCAATGCATATTGACTTATAGGAAACCCAAACCCTTATGCATTCATGGCTTATGCTTTTGATTACCTTAGGATCCATGCCTTATGGACTTCTAATATCTATACCATGATTCATGATATTTGATATGAAGGGTATGATATTATAATTTTATGATTAAATTATCATACCCATATACTCATGTTTATTCTTACATATCTTCCTTATTTACCCTTACTGAGTGTAACGACCCAAGTTTTAAAAAATAGAAAATTATGTTCGATAACCTATGCAATACCCAACACTGAACCTAAAAAAATAATGATTATTTAAATATGAACAATTTTACTTTTACATTAAATTTTAAGATATTATTATTATTATATAATTTAAGAAATATATATGTCATAAATATATTAATAAATTATTATTAATTATTCAATCAAATTTTGGTAATTTCTTTTTTTTTTCAAAATATATTTTCATTAAAAATGATTTTTATTTATTTATTATAATCATTTTCTAGAAAATATATAAAATTTATTTGATAAATAAACTCAATTTTTGTACAAATTATATCAAAATTAACATAGGGTAATAATTTGGTATTTTTCAGAAAATATAGATTTTTTTTTGTGAATAGTGAAAATATAGTTTTTACGTAAAATTGTCATTTATTTTGATAAATGAATTAATTTTTATATTAATTTGATTTCAAGGAATCATAATAATTATTTATTTATATTTAATTTAGTTAATTAAATGTAAATTATATTTATACTAAATTTTATTTTAAGTTTATTTTTAGGATTAAAAATGAAATTATCTGAAAAATGGTTTAAAATGCATAATGTATCTCCATTTTAATTAATTAAAGTAAAAACTAATAATAAATGAACTAAATGAAATATTTTTATTATATATCTATATTTATTAATTAAAAATAAAAAAATTAATATTAGTAGTCATAGAGTTAAAGTGAACTCATATTTTCCTTAAAAATGTATTTTTCAGAAAAACTATTTTCCATAATACTTGCAGATTTTATATTAAATTAAATCAAATTTAATAAAATTTATTCCATATTTTGAATCATCATAATTAATATTATCTAATAATTTCAACTTAATATTTCAACAATATGATTAGTAATTACAGTAAAGATTAATTATCAAGAAAAAAGGAAATTAGGATAATTAACGGTAAAAAAAATAATTTGACAAAAAAAGAGAATAAAAGAAACCATAATAGTATAAATATGTATATTTAATTTTCATTTAAATTATTAATATATTTATTTATTATTGTTTTTTACTTTATAATTTATTAAGTAATTAGTTTTAAAAAATTATGTTTTGATACGATAAAGCACAAATACTATTTTTAGTTAATATTCAAATTCAATTAATAAATATATTTTGATGAATTAATGAATTTTTTAAATAATTTATAATTTAAGAAAATATTATTACCAAATTACTTTTATTAATAATAAATGAGTATATAATTTTTATAAAGTCAAATGTAATTTTTATTGAGGTTTACAAACTATTTTTTCAAAACCCGCCAATTTTCAATAAATGTCGGTTCTCATTTTAAAAGTGAAAATTAAAGATATTTTGAAAATTATTTAGATCAAATGATTATTATTTTTTGAATGAGGACATTGAATTTATCCAATGGTGAATTTTTAATAATTTTATGAGATAGTCGAATTTTTGTGGAAAAATTAAATATCGTATAAATATATAATGCATTTTATGACATCATAATGACACAATATTGATGTAGTAAAATAATATAAAAGGGATATTCAGAAAAATTATATTTAAAATTTAAAATAATGTGATTTTATATTTGTTTGATTAATTTTATAATTCCTTAGTAGACCCTCCAAGACATACAAAATACTTTAACATTTTAAAATGATTTCCTTGAGAGTGTGACTCACCTCCACATAATAAATCCTAATATTTTAATATTTTAGGCCATTTTACTTATAAAATATTGTATACCAATACCATTTGGTATAAACCATGGGCAAAAACCATGAGATGGTTTTTGGTTTTGAATATTTTAGTGTGTAGTGTCCAAATCCTAAATAATAAAGAACTACCCTGCTTTTCTATATAAACCCACCAAATACCCCATTAATCTTTACTAAAACCATTTAGAGATAAAAAAACCCTCTGAAAAATACTCCCTAGAGTTCTCCCAAGGCACCCCAAATCTCCCAAGAAGCCTCTCCCAAGCCTTTGGGATCACACATCCAAGTAAGTGACCCTTTCCTTCCTCTCTTCCTTTCAATTCAAGAACCTTGTTTGAAATAATCCCTTTTAATTTCAATTGGTTGCATTTTCATTCTTTTTTAACCACTTTAATATTTAAAATTTTATGTTATGTTAATTAGGTATCATTTATCCTCTCTCATTTGGACCCATACCTAAGCTGTTATTATGCCAAAATTCCGTATGGGATTTCACTCTTCTCATTTCCATTCAAGCTACTCTTTTAAATTATGCTTCTTAAGTTCCATATTTATATGTCAGGTTATGATGTTACATGAACCACAAAATGTAAATTTTATTTATATATTATTATATAGTCTTTTCACTCTCATCAATACCCCATATGATTTTAAGTACACCTGTTACTATGCTGAAATTCCATAAGGGATCTTCCACCCTTCTCTTTTATCAAGCTTTATTTTCATGTTATGTCATTTAATATATTTTATTAATATGTTGGGATATGTTATTAAATATCCTACTTACTTACCATGTTATGTATAAATTATTATATCCCCTTTCACTCTCATTTATTCCTCTTATGAACCCTTATGTGCACCCGTTTCTATACCGAATTTTCGTAAGGGATTCCTTCCTTTTTCATTTTTATCCAAGTTTCTTCATGTTTTTATACCCTTTTATTTTCAAATAAAAATGTTGGTGTAAGATTTATAAACTCCCCAATACTTCCATCCTTATGTTTTAATGATGATATACCAATTTATCTCTCATTAATACCTTCCATGTACACCCATTACCATGCCAAAATTCCATGTGGGATTTCTCTCTTCTTATTTCCATTCAAGTATTTCTCCCATATTATGCATCTAAATTCCATTTCATATATTGGGATATTATGTTCCATGATCCCATTACTATATATTTAATTTATAAATGATGAGATAATTCTTTATCTCTCATCAACCCAACTGTTATGCTGTTGAAATTGCACCATGATTTACCAAGCCAAAATCATCATGTAGTGAATACCATACCCATTTCTATATCAAGGGTATTCACCTTTATGCACATATACTTATTGAATGGTACTTACATGTATTTATTACACATTACTTATTCATGTAACAACTTATTATGTTGAATGATTCCATGTTATATGATTCATGTGGCAGACTTATGCATGAAATGAAATGTTTATAAAGAGTGCGCCCTGATAGCGCTCCAATACATTGGGTAATGTTTAGTATCATGATACGCCATGTGAAATGAGAATTTAATCATACTAATTAATGTGAAATTATGGTTTAATCATTATAATCTATATGCAATGAGCCTTGCCTCGTGCTAATATCACATTATATGCTGTTTCCATATTTCCATGTTCTGATAACCATTCCATATCATTCCTTTTATGTTCATGTTTATCTTATTCTCCATTGATATACCTATTTACTAACATGTATTTTATTATTCATGTTATGATTTTTTTACTCCATTACTGAGATTTATATCTCACCCCTTTCTTATTTATGTTCTCAAGTTATCCCATGTAGTGTTAAGTACGAAGGAATGAGTTGGTCATGTCAAAGAAGTTTGAAATAAAGATGTTTTATTTCATGTTTTAAGTTGTTATAATGTTACAAGTTTCTCAAAACACTAGACCTATAGATCCTAGGAGTTTTATTAAGTTCAATTTTATCTAATAAATCATGTTTAAGTGTGTAATAATGTGCAGGTTTGTTATAGTTTTTATCAGAGGATAGGTTTAGTTTTTTTTGGGATTAGGGTTATAAAACTCTAGTGAATTTATTTGGGATAAGACTGAGTAAAAGAAAATAATACCTAAATTTTGGTGAGTATAGAGTAAGTTTTTTATCAAGAAAACACAACCCTATAGGGATACAAACAAGTATAGGTGGCTCTAGAACAAATTTTTTTAGGGGTAAAACCTGAAAACACCGCTTTGAGCAAGACTCGAACGGTAACTGGTGTACGAAAATGGGCCTTGTTGCACTCTTGGTTTGACACTATCAGGAGATATGATTTGTTAAATTAATAATATTAGTATGAACCATTATTAATGGAATAAAAAAATACCCATAAGAATATATGTTAGGAAGTAGATCATGGATAACATTGAATGAATCCTTGAAAACTAACAAGTTAAGAATATAAAAAAATACGATTATTAACTACAATAAAGTTTAATTATCATGATAAAAGGAAAATAAGATAATTAACGGTAAAAAAAATAATTTGAAAAAAAAGAATAAAATTAACTCTAATAGTATGATTATATATATATATAATTTTAATTTAAATTATTAATAAATTTATTTATTATTGTTTTTTACTTTATAATTTGTTAAGTAAT
Source organism: Viscum album (assembly GCA_963277665.1). Taxonomy (NCBI): domain Eukaryota; kingdom Viridiplantae; phylum Streptophyta; class Magnoliopsida; order Santalales; family Viscaceae; genus Viscum; species Viscum album. The sequence continues at coordinate 1,061,849,804 of OY728125.1, forward strand.
CAGTTTAAAAAAATTATTTTTTGATACGATAAAGCACAACTACTATTTTTGGTTAATATTCAAATTCAATTAAGAAATCTATTTTTATGAATTAATGAATTTTTTAAATAATTAGTATTTTAATAAAATATTATTATCAAATTACTTTTATTAATAATAAATGAGTATATAATATTTATAACGTCAAATGTAATTTTTAGTAAGGTTTAAAAACTATTTTTTTCAAAACCCGAAAATTTTCAATAAATGTCAATAATCATTTTAAAAGTAAAAATTCAAATATTTATAAAATTATTTTGATAAAATTAATAATATTTTTTGAATTAGGACATTGAAATTATCCAACGGTCAATTTTTAATAATTTTCCGAGGTAATCGATTTTTTGGTTAAAATTAAATACCCTATTAATATATAATGCATTTTATGACATCATAATAACCAAATAGTGATGTAATAAAATAATATAATATGAATATTCGGAAAAATTATGTTTTATCTTTAAAATAATGTAATTTTTTATTTTTTTGATTAATTTTATGATGCCTTAGTAGACCCTCCAAGACATTTAAAATATTTTAACATTTTAAAATGATTTCCTTAATAGTGGGACTAACCTCTACATAATAAAGCCTAATATTTTAATATGTTAGGACCTTTTACTTATAAAATATTTTATACCACTCCCCTTTGGTAGAAACCGTGGGAAAAAACCATGATATGGTTTGTGGTTTTGAATATTTTAGTGTGTAGTGTCCAAAACCTAAATAATAAAGTACTACCCTACTTTCCTATATAATCCCAAAAAATATCCCATTAATCTTCACTAAAACCATTTATAACTCTAAAAACATATGAAACATACTCCCTAGAGTCCTCCTAAGGTGCCTAAAAGCTCCCAAGAATCCTTTCCCAAGCCTTTGGGATCACACATCCAAGTAAGGGACCCTCTCCTTCATCTCTTCCTTTTAATTCAAGAACCATGTTTGAAATCAGCCTTTTTCATTTCAATTGGTTGTATTTTAATTATTTTTTAACCACTTTAATATTTCAAATTTGATGTTATGTTAATGGGGGATCACTTATCCAACCTCATTTTGACCCATACCTAAGCCGTTACTATGCCGAAATTCTATAAGGGATTTCACTCTTCTCATTTCCATTCAAGCTACTCTTTTACATTATGCTTCATAAGTTCCATATTTATATGTTGGGTTATGATGTTACATGACCCAAATAATGTACATTTTATTTATAGATGATTATATCTTACTTTAACTCTCATCAAGCCACCCTATGATTCTTTAAGTACACCTGTTACTATGCCGAAATTCCATAAGGGATCTTCCACCCTCCACTTTTATCAAGCATTCTTTTCATGTTATGTCATTTAATATATTTTATTACTATTTTAGAATATGTTATTAAATATCCTAATTAATTAATATTTTAGGTATAAATGATTATATCCTCTTTCAATCTCATTTATTCCTCTTATGAACCCTTATGTGCACCCGTTTCCATGCCGAATTTTCATAAGGGATTCCTTCCTTTTTTCATTTTTATCCATGTTTATTCTTATTGTTATACCATTTTATTTTCAATTAAAAATGTTGGGGTATGATTTCTAACATACCCCATACTTTCCTACTTATGTTTTAATGATGAGATACCACTTTCTCTCTCATTAATACCTTTTTTGTACACCCGTTACCATGCCAAAATTCAGTATGGGATTTATCTATTCTTATTTACATTCAAGTATTTCTCCCATATTATGAATATAAATTCCATTTAATATATTGGGATATTATGTTACATTATCCCCTTACTATCTATTTCATTTATAAATTATGATATACCTCTTTATCTCTCATCAACCCAACTTATGAATTTCCATATGAGGACGTTATGCTGTCAAAATTGCGCCATGATTTTCCAAGCCAAAATCATTATGTAGTTAATAACATACCCATTTCTATATCAAGGGTATTCAAATTTATGCACATATACTTATTAAATGGCACTTACATGTATTTATTACAAATTACTTAATATTAGAATAACTTATTAGTTGAATTATTCCATGTTATATGATCTATGTGGCACACTTACGCATGAAATGAAATGTTTATGAAGAGTGCGCCCTGATAGCGCTCCAATACATTGGGTAATGTTTAGTATCATGATATTACATGTGAAATGAGAATTTACTCATAAAAATTAATGTTAAACGAGGGTTTAATCATGATAATCCATATGTAATGATCCTTTCATCATGCTAATATCATGTTGTATGTTGTTGCCACATTTCCATGTTATGATAACCATACTATATCATGGATTTATGTTCATGTTTCTCTTATGCTCTATTGATATGACTATTTCCTAAAATGTATTTTATTCTTCATGTTATCCTCTATTTAATCCCTTACTGGGATTTATAGCTCACCCTTTTCTTATGTATTCCCTCTGGTTATCCCATGTAGTGTTAAGTACGAAGGAATGAGTTGGTCATGTCAAAGAAGTTTGAAATTAAGATGTTGTATTTAATGTTTTAAGTTTTTATGTAATGTTAAGAATTTCTCAATACACTAGACCTATTGATCCTCAGAGTTTTATTAAGTTCAATTTTATTTAATAAATAATGTTTAAGTGTGTAATAATGAGCATGGTTGTTATAGTTGGTATTAGAGGATAGGTTTAGTTATTTTTGGGATTAATTTATAAAACTCTAGTGAATTCCTTAGGGATAAGACTGAGTAAAATAAAATAATCCCTAAATTTTGGTGAGTATATATTAAGTTTTTTATCAAGAAAATATATCCCTATATGGATAAAAACAAGTAGAGGTAGATCTGACACATATGTATCTAGGGGTAAAACCTAAAAACTCTGCTTTGAGCTAGACTCAAACAAGAAATGGTGCACGACAATGGGCCTTGATGCACTCTTGGTTCGACACTCCTAGGAGATATGATTTAGTAAATTAATAATCTTAGTACGAACCATTATTAATGGAATAAAAAAATTCCCATAAGAATATATGTTAGGAAGTAGATCATGGATAACGTAGACCGAATCCTTGAAAACTCATAAGTTAAGGAGATAAATGTAATTTATATGTTATCCCTTTAATGTCATTAGATTCCCATTTAAGTGTTTAATAGTTTAAAAATACTCATCCTTTATTTTTTCCATTATTCTAGAAAATATATAGAAATAGAAATAATTGTGTTAATGTTTAAATTGCAAGGACACAATTTATTAAAGGGGGAAGAATGTAATGACCCAAGTTTTTTAAAATAGAAAATTATGTTCGATAGCCAATGCAATACAAAACACTGAACCTAAAAAATAATGATTATTTAAATATGACCATTTTCACATTTACATTAAATTTTAAGATATGATTATTATTATATAATTTATGAAATATGAATCTCATAAATATATTAATAAATGATTATTAATTATTCAATCAAATTTTGGTAATGCCTTTTTGTTTTTCAAAATATGTTTTCATTAAAAATGATTTTTATTTATTTATTATAATTATTTTCTATAAAATATATAAAATTTATTTGATAAATAAACTCATTTTTTGGCCTCATCATATCAAAATTAACAAAGGGTAATAATTTGGTATTTTTCAAAAAATATAGATTTTTTTTGTGAATAGTGAAAATATAGTTTTTACCTAAAATTGTTATTTATTTTGATAAATGAATTAATGTTTCTATTAATTTTATTTCAAGGAATAATAATAATTAATTTTTTATATTTAATTTAATTAATTAAATGTAAATTATATTTATACTGAATTTTATTATAAGTTTATTTTTAGGATTAAAAATGCATTTTTCTGAAAAATGGTTTAAAATGCATAATGTATCTTCATTTTAATTAATTAAAATAAAATTTAATGATATATAAAATAAATGAAATATTTTTATTATATATCTATCTCTATTAATTAAAAACAATAAAAATAATATTAGTATTTATAGATTTAAAGTGAACTCATATTTTCCTTAAAATTTTTTTTTTCGGAAAAACCATTTTCCATAATACTTATGGATTTTATATTAAGTTAAATTGAATTTAATAAAATTTATTCCATATTTTGAATCATCATAATTAATATTAGTTAATAATTTCAACTTAATATTTGAACAATATTATTAGTAACTATAATAAAGATTAATTATCATGATGAAATGAAAATAGGATAATTAACGGTAAAAAAAAATAATTTGAAAAAAGAGAATCAAAGTAACCCTAATAGTATGAATGTATATATTTAATTTTTATTTAAATTATTAATATATTTATTTATTATTGTTTTTTACTTTATAATTTTTTAAGTAATCAGTTTAAAAAAATTATGTTTTGTTACGATAAAGCACAAATACAATTTTTGGTTAATATTCAAATTCAATTAAGAAATCTATTTTGATGGATTAATGATTTTTTTAAATAATTAGTATTTTAATAAAATATTATTATCAAATTTCATTTATTAATAATAAATTAGTATATAATTTTTATGAATTCAAATGTAATTTTTATTAAGGTTTAAAAACTGTTTTTTTCAAAACCCGTCAATTTTCAATAAATGTCAATTCTCATTTTAAAAGTTAAAATTAAATTATTTAGAAAATTATTTAGATAAAATTGATATTATTTTTTGAATCAGGACATTGAAATTATCCCACAATGAATTTTTAATAATTTTCTGAGACAATAGAATTTTTGGGTAAAAATTAAATACCGTATAAATATAAAATGTGTTTTATGAAATCATAATGACCCAATAGTGATGTAATAAAATACTATAAAATAGATATTTGGAAAAAATTATGTTTTAAATTTAAAATAATGTGATTTTACATTTGTTTGATTAATTTTATAATGCCTTAATAGACTCTCGAAGACATATAAAATATTTTAACATTTTAAAATTATTTCCTTTAGAGTGTGACTCAAATCCACATAAAAAAGCCTAATATTTTAATACATTATGCCCTTTTACTTATAAAATATTTTACATCACTCCAATTTGGTAGAAACCATTAGAAAAAACATGATATGGTTTGTGGTTTTGAATATTTTAGTGGTTAGTGTCCAAAACCTAAATAATAAAGAATTACCCTCCTTTCCTTTATAAACCCACCAAATCTCCCATTCCTCTTCACTAAAACCATTTATAGCTCTACCACCCTTTTCCCCATACTCTATAGAGTCCTACAAAGGCACCCCAAAGTTTCCAAGAATCCTCTCTTATGCCTTTGGGATCACACATCCAAGTAAGGGACCTTATCCTTCCTCTCTTCCTTTCAATTCAAGAACCTTGTTTGAAATCAGCCTTTTTAATTTCAATTTTTTTGTATTTTAATTATTTTTTAACCACTTTAATATTTTAAATTTGATGTTATTTTAATGATATATCATTTATACACCCTCATTTGTACCCATAACTAAGCCGTTACTATGCCGTAATTTCGTAAGGGATTTTTCTCTTCTCATTTCCATTCAAGCTACTCTTTTAAATTATGCTTCTTAAGTTCAATATTTATATGTTGGGTTATAATTTTACATGACCCCCATACTTTCAATTTTATTTATAGATGATTATATCTTATTTTCACTCTCATAAATCCCCCCTATGATCCTTTAAGTACACCTGTTACTGTGCCAAAATTCCGTAAGGGATCTTCCCCCTTCCTCTTTTATCAAGCATTATTTTCATGTTATGTCATTTAATCTATTTAATTACTATGTTGGGATAATTTATTAAATATCCCACTTACTTAAAATTTGATGTATAAATTATTATATCCTCTTTCAATCTTATTTATTCCTCTTATGAACCCTTATGTTCACCTGTTACCATGCCAAATTTTCGTGAGGGATTCCTTCCTTTTTCATTTTTATCCAAGTTTCTTAATGTTGTTATACCCTTTTATTTTCAATTAAAAAAATTTGGAGTATGATTTATAACCTCCCCCATACTTCCCTACTTATTTTTTAATTATTATATACCACTTTCTCTCACATTAATGCCTTCTATATACACCCATTACCATTCTAAAATTCCTTAAGGTATTTCTCTCTTCTTATTTCCATTAAAGTATTTTTATGATATACGCCTTTCTCTCTCATAAACCCAACTTATGAATTTCCATATGAAGACGTTATGCTGCTGAAATTGCATCACAATTTTCCATGTCAAAATCATCATGTAGTGAATACCATACCCATTTCTCTATCAAGGGTATTCACCTTTATGCACATATACTTATTGAATGGTACTTACATTTATGTAATCCATATTCCTTAATCATGGAATAACTTATGATATTTAATGATTTCATGTTATATGATCCATGTGACACACTTATGCATGAAATGAAATGTTTATGAAGGGTGCGCCCTGATAGTGCTCCAATGCATTGGGTTATGTTTAGTATCATGATATGCCATGTGCAATGAGGGTTTAATAATTCTAATTAATGTGAAATTATTATTTAATCATGGAAATCCATGTGTAATTATCCTTGTCTCATGCTAATATCATGTTGTATATTGTTACCACATTTCCATGTTATGATAACCATGTTATACCATGCCTTTATGTTCATGCTTCTCTTGTGATCCATTGATATTACTATTTCCTAACATGTATTTTATTATTAATTTTATGATTTTTTTACTCCCTTACTAGGATTTATAACTTACCCCTTTATTATGTATGTCCTCTGGTTATCCAATGTAGTGTTAAGTATGAAGGAATGAGTTGGTCATGTTTAAAAAGTTTGAAATAAAAATGTTGTATTTCATGTTTTTAGTTGTTATGTAATGTTCTTAATTTACCAAGACACTAGACCTATCGATCCTAATAGTTGTATTAAATGAATTATTATGTAATAAATCATGTTTAAGTGTGTAATAAAGAGCAAGGTTGTTATACTGAGTATATGAGGTCACCCCTTTTTTATGTTTCCTTCCCCAGGTTACAAATATATATTTTATGTATGATGTGTCTAAGAGGGATGCTAGTATTGGATATCCTAGTGGGAGATAATGTAGCTCATTAATGTACCATCGTTTACATTTCCATGTTTCCAAAGGCACCAAACTAATACGGTCTTTGAGATTCTGTCTGTGTATTGTATTAAGTATTTTACAAAAATTATGTAATGCCTATGTATATTAATCTTGGATTGATATAACTCAGACTTAGGATAATATAAACCAATAAATTAGCAAGGATACTCACAAACCATTTATATAGAAGTTTCCATTTAAATTAACCTTAAGGATACACCTAAAGTATTCATGAATTTATTCATATTTTATAAAATATATGAGTAAATTATTAATTTAGTTACAACTACTGTAACCCTTAGGAAACCATATTCTTTAATTATTTCATTGTTAACTCATTAACATTAAATTTTAAGTATTATGATATCATATATGATGATTTTATGATAATCCCATCACCAAGGAATATGATATTCCTTGAACACAAGCATGTTTTACCCTGAAATATGTTTATATCATCACATATGATACATGATTTAGGGAACATTTTTAACAATATCTCATTTACACTAAATCCAAATAGACATTATACCATTCCACTATATATTGTGTCATATAAAATAAATTTTTAAATCATATAAAAAAATCTATTTGGATATATTTCAAAACACTTTTTGTAAATCTATCATTAATTTCACCTTATATCACATCATACAAAATAACTTGTGAATACCCATCTGAAACTCCTTTCTGGATAAAATTCTTAAAAAATTTTAGAGAATATATCTAAGTAAAACTAAATATTTATCCGTCAAATAAAAATTAAAAACCCATGAGATTTTTTATAAATGAAAATAAATATGAATTCTTGAGTCTATAAATGTAAGTGAAGAGTGATATCTATCAAAATATCAACACTACTCAAGATATAAAGGGATCTAGGGTGATATTTATCAAACACATGTATCTCTATACCCATATACAATAGATGAATCATATTAAAGAATTAATTTTCATATTATCCATTTATCCAAGACATTTAGTATGGCATCCTACATTTTTATTATGTAACTTTTCATTACATTTTACAAACATAGGATATTTTAAAGTTTAGTTTATTAAAAATAGGTACATAATACTTGAAAGCTTAAAAAATTATTCTAATAAAAATTAAAGGATTATTAAAAGGTTTATTATAAGTAAATTTACTACATCTCATAACCTAGGGACATACATCAAAGGAAAGGGTTAGCATAAGGCCCAATAAGAGAAAACAAGGTAAACAATTTACAAGTGATCTTGGGAAATATCAATAAGAACATGGGAATACCATTATGGAATGAGAAAGGGAACATGAGGAATATAATAATGAAAAGGAAATTAATAATAACATGAAAATGTGGCTACAACATTTAAATGATACATTTATAAGTATACACCAAAGTTTGTCACTGAGGTGTTATAAAATAACCAAGGTTATTCACCAAGGTATCATAAAACATGTCATCTCTTGAGATTAAATTATTTACCCAATGCATTAGATAACTATTAGGGAGAACCATTAATATTTATTAATTAATTACAGTAAAATATATTATAATAAAACATTTCATAAATAACCCATTAATAATAAAAAAACAAGTGTCATATTAAAAAACTTTGTGTTTTAAAAAGTTCTTAAAGACAAGATTATTATGTAATTTTTAACCCATATAAATGGAATGTAGGTTTAATGTATGTTAATAAAATAATAAAATAAATAATTTTTACTTCTAGGTGAATAATCATAGAAATTAAATATGTTTTTTTATTCAAAAAAATAAAATAAAAGATAATTTCTTGAGGGGAAAAGAGAAATTTTTAGAAGTAAATATGATATAATAACAGATATAAAATGTTATTTTAAAAAATGGTAAAATGAGAGGGAAAAAGGGTATATCGGTAATAAAATAATATTATTATAGTAAAGTTATAAAATAAATTGGAAAAAATAACTTAGTTTTTAAATAGGAAGACACACCACATAAAGAGATAACTTGAATGGAAAAGAGAAGTGGAGATTTCCCTTACCTTGAAGAGTTGTTCCTAAAACTTGAGGATTGGGACATTGGGGGATTTAGAAAAACTTTATAGGAATAATTTGGAGTTAAAAATACCATATATTTATTTAGGATGGAATATTAGTGAAATAAAATGGATAAATGGGTGGGTTTTTATAGAAAAAGTGTAGAATTTTTTTATTAATTTCCAAATATAGGCCTTGAAAACCTAGGTTGTGAAAAATGAAAAACCATGGGTTTTAACATGGTATTTTCCCATGGTTTTGCAAACTTGGGTCACATTTTAGGTTATTTTAATCTAAAATAGTATAAATAATTTTATATTACTTATTTTTTCATGGAAAAGTAAATTTTCCATAAAAATAATTTTTTTAATGTTAAAAGTTCCCATTTCAGACTTTGGAAAGTAAATTATAGGTTTGTAAATTGATTAAAATATATTAAAATTCTTGATATTAATAAAATAAAATATTTTAGTTTATGTATTGTGTTTTATTAGTTATTACATTATTATGACATAATTATGAAGTCATTAAACATATTAAAAAACTCAAACTGTATTTTTACTATTCATGAAAAATAAAGTATTTTAGAAAATTATCATAAATTTACCCTAAACTAATTTTGGAATTATGATTTAAAAAATGATAATTATTTTATCAAAATAATTCTATAAATAAGATAATTATAACTTTTAAATATAAAAAATAATTATTTATTAAAAATAATAGCAGATTGAAAGTGTATTGTAAATTTTTTGACACTTGAAAAAAATAAAATTATTTTATCATTTATATTTAAATAAGAGTGTTTTTATCATAATATTTCATTAAAATAATTATTATTCATAATATATTAGTTTATTATAAATATTTTTATCTTTTATAGAAAGTAAAATTCATATCCGAAAAATCAATTTATCAAATTCCATCTCAATTTTATTAAGAAAAGCTATTCTTAAAAAGGAATAGATGGAATAATTTTTTTATTTATACATAGGAATTACTGTAATGTCCCAACCCCAGAAGCCCAGATTCGGTGCATTATTACGTATCATTGGCATGATCACAAAATATCAAGTCTCGAAAGACCAATTAGTTTAGTAGCCTTCGAAGTACTAGATACATTCATAAGTTTTAAATTACATCATAAAATGGAAAACTAAAAAAAATTATTTCCATAGACAATACTAAGATCCCATAGAATATCCCTGCAGGTCAGTCATAATATACTTCTTTGCATCCTGGGAAAAATAAAACATAGAAAGGGGTGAGCTTAGATGCTCAGTAAGGATAACAATATAGCGGAAACTTTCATAAATAAGAATAAACATTTAAGGCAATGTATAAAACTAAAACAAAAGCCTTTTAAACTTAAAATTCAACATAATATGGTAAAGATGAAATAAAATAATTCCATTTACTTTTTCACACGGATATTCTACTAGTTGAATAATCACATATAATATCAATAGCCACTTTTATAACGATGGAATGCATAATGGCAGACTTTCATAACCACATAGTCAAGGCCTTGTTCCAAGACTAAAATTAAGATTTTTTCAAGGCCTTGTGCCAAGAAACTAGTTTGTCTCATGATACTTACCTATGAATCGAGGATCTATAGCAGTATCCACCCGTCACTTACTAATTCCAATGCATTTCTCATATGAAAAGTTTGAAACATAACATAAACATTTGTATTAAAACTAGCATACGAAATGTCAATACTTTATCCACAAACCATGAATGGTAGAAAAAATATCACATCCACATTCAAACACAAATCATTCAATACAATATAGAAGATTTTATTGTAAAAGATTAACCTCAATTGAAAATAATGAAGGATGTTGACATAGATGAAAATAATCATCAAAACTATTTGAGAGAAATATCCCCCTTTTTCTTGAAAACATTTAAATGTCACACTATTTGTCAAGAAGCTATTTAAAAATATATTTTTGAATAAAAGTGTCCCATACAAATTTGAAACATTTAAAAGTAATTTTAATTTTAAAACTTTAATGTCCATATAAATAAATCCTTAAAACCGTTTTTAAAACATGGACATTAATGAGAAAGATTTAGAATAATAAATCTTTAAAACATTTAAAATGATATTTTAGTTAGAGTTCCTACCCAAAATAGAGACAATTGAATACAAATAATTTAGGTAATAAAAACTTTATAATATCATGAGAATAAAGGGATTCATTATATACTATGTCAAAGTACAGTATATACACCAAACAAAAGTGAGTTGGCGCATAACAACAAAGAAGACTCAATGGAATGTAAGTTGAGATGAAATCCCTTATAAAGACTGCATCCTTAGGTTAAGAATAAATCAATGACATAATTATGTGTGAAAAATATAAATACACTTAATTTTATTGTATATTCAGTGTAAATCAATCAGAGGACATTCACACATATTCTTGTAAAAACAACACTAATGAATTGGATTTTTAACTCAATGAATGGAGATTGAGTTAAAATTACTCTTATCAAGTTCATATCGATGACTTGAGGATTTATCAATGGAGTGATAATGTATCTCAAAATTATATACACAGAAAGGGGAGTGGAAATTACTACTTAAGTAAATAAATAGTGATTTCACACATAATCTTGGAGTAAAGTAATCAATGAAGTTTGCGTAAAACCGAATGAGTGGAAATTGAAATTTGAAATTCCCTTACCGATTTGGTAACATACAAAACATACAACCCATGAAAGAAGTATCATATGATGAATATTTAAATACCCATACATTAAATTATATTATAAAATGAATACAATCAATGGCAGTACATACTCCACACAAAAGGAAATAATGGCCAATATAGCATGAATCTCACAGGAATAAAAGTGAGATGAAAAACCCTTAATTCGTTGTAATAAATAAAGTCGTATGAAAAAAAGTTAATAACAACAAAATGAATCTTAGAATAAAATTAATATAAAGATAATAATGATAATATATATCAATTGTAAGTACACAATACACCACATGTAATAAATAAGTGGCGAACAATGGAAATCTCACGGGATTAAAAGTGAGATAAGAAACCCCTTACTTTGTACTTTTCATTGGTCAAGGGTAGGTTAAAATCATTTATAATGGTGAAATAATTGTTATTAAATTATAAAAGAATCATATAAATTAATTTGATATCATATATGATCTTTTAACATTGATTTCTTAATAATATCTTAGTATTATCGTCGTTTCGGGTGTTAACGGATTCGTTTTCCTTTATATTCGTTGTTATGTGAGTAATATTTTTTATGGATGGGATGTATCTTATTAATATAAAGAATTATATCAAGTCTCTAAACATTATTTTTAATCATCAAATGAAAATTAGTCTTGAATAGATACGATGTGGAATGAATCTCATCGCGTTCGTGGAGATGATAATCCGTACGTACGCACGAGCGACAATATCATTTTTTGATATTAAAATAATATATAATTGGATGGTATATCATATATAAAGAATCATTATCATGTTATATTTATTATTTACATCAATTATACATCATTATTATACCCATCCAAATAATAATGTATTGAATAACAACTACACCACAACGTGGAGACGGTAAGCCGTACGTACACACATATGGTGACATGTCATTCAAAGGATGGATAGAATAATGAATATGGCTGTACCATATTTATAATAAAATCATAGTATATAGAAGATACTGGAGTTATTATTTTAGAATGGAAACAACAAGGAAAGAATAAGTGGAAGAAGAAAAGAACTTGAAAGAGGTGATGAAATATTTAACTCTTCTTCGGGTTCTTCCTTTTGATTTGATCAAAAGGGCTCCTTAAGTTGGATTTATAACTAAATTAAGGCCTCTAGGATGAATTTAGGTAAGTTTAGAGGATATTTGGGTAGAGGTTGGCCGAGCAAAATGGCTTTGAAGGTGTGAATTAGAGATAAGGGGGAGTGCCCTTTTATAAGAGGAGTGAGGGGCACCTTAGGAAAAGCTAGAAATATTATTTTATAATAAACTCATTTTCGGTTTCTAATGGTTCCAAAGTAGATTATTTAATGTCTAAGGTGGGTATGGGTTAAAAAATACTCAACAAATAGGTTTTATACAATTTTGGGTCACTATATTAACCTTATCATTTAGATTTAACTCTTAGTTAAATAGTTTGACATTTACCATGTCTCTTTGTAGTTTTATATTATATGGTTAATAAAAATACTATATAATTACAAGGGAACCCCAAGTAGTTCATTAATGATACAAATATAATTATATAAGTATTTTTTCTGAACCTTAGATTTTTAGGATTAGAATATCAATTAATAATATAATATTTGTTTTAAAAACTCTTTTATGTCAATTTTGACAGTATTTGGTATTTTGTTTTTGCTAAATTTATAAGATAATTATTACTTCAAAAAAAATTCATATAACCAACCATAATATGTCATATTAACTTATAAAATTATTGTAATTCATAAAAAGTCTCAAATTACATTTATTTGGATATTTATAATATCAATTATTTTAATATTTCATTAATTAGGTAATTACTACATCATCATTGTGTCATAAATAAATTAAATTATTTAATGTATAAAATTTTTAAATAAAATACCATTATTTAGGAAATATTTTTAGATTTCTAATGAATATTTATAGTCGAATTTATCTTATGTATAACCCTATATTAATAATGTTTTAGTTATTAAACTTTGATTTTAACTCTTTTAACTCTTCTTTAAATAAAATAATAATAAGTGTCCTAATCTAATCCAAGTGGACCTAGAGGATCATATTTTATTCCTAAGGTTTTTTTTTATAATTAAACATATCAAATAGAATTAGGACATGTTTTAGGGTAATAATAATATCATTTTTACCCTTAATTACCCTATTTACTTTTAACCGTGGTAAATAAAAGTCAAAAGTTACTATTCACCAAAAAATATTTTTATATTATTGAACCACATTTTACTTACTGATATAAACCCTATCTCCTTTATTTTTAAAATTCTACTCACATAAGTGGTAAAATTAAGTTTTATGTGAATTTGCAAATTCTCATAGGAGGTGGGCAAAAGACGATGAAAAGTTCAATAAAATTTTTATATATCTAAAATTATTATAAACTGACTCCAATGAATTACATTAAACTTATATAGTTATTATGTATCTATTTGGACCTAAAACAAATTTAAATAAAATAAATAATTATTTAAATAAAAATTCGGTTTTAAACAATAACTCAGTGTTTTGCACTATTCATCAAAAATTGAAAGTTTTCAGAAAAATACAAAAAATTCATCCTAAGATAATTTCGATATTCCGAATCCAAAAATGAAGTCCATTTTGAAATATAAAATTTATAAAATTTCAAAAAGTGGGTATTACTATTCATAACGGCTAGTTTGATTGGCCGCGGTGTGTTAGAATCTCGAATTTGCGTACAATGAAAGATATTATATTATTCAAAGGGAAAAGTATCGTGGAAGCTTGGGGTGTTACATTCTTACACCCTTTTGGAAATTGCGTCCTCACAATTTTTAAAATTGGGCTTGGGAACATAATTGAAATTCCCACATCGGAAAAAGAGTCAATAAAACTATCACTTTAAAAGAAAGAAAGAGAAGTACAAAGGTCACCCGAGATAACCCATACTAGGATTCCATATAGGAAAATATGGATATGGAAGATAAACTAAGTGTCAAGTTCTAATAGAGAGGGATAGAAAACATGATCAGGAGAAATTTAACAACAAGAAAACCAAAAACTTGTGATGAGACAAACAGTCATTAGTTTCCTAGTAGGAAAAGTAAACGGACAACGTTTTTTTGTTTTAAGTTACATTTCATAAAGACGAGAAATTTATTTATGAGATTGACTAAGAACATAAAGAGATATACTTACTTTTTAAGTAGAGTTTCATTGCTTAATAAATTTCTACCACTAACTCATTTTTTTTCAAACGATGAGTATTCAAGATGACTGGGTCACACCGGAAGAGCTAGGATCAACTTCTAGAGAATCACATGATCCACAAAGGATAAACTATATATTTACCTTTTCTTTAGAGATTAATCAAAACCAAAATGGTTAGTACAAGATCATATGATCCCCCAAAAGGATATTCCTTTAAAGAAAGAAACACTAATCTTAATTTCTAAAATTAAAACAAAAATACCCCAAAGTTAAATAAATACCATTAAATAAAAAATTTTCCTTAAAATCCTTCAATATAATCCAAACTAATATTGAAACTCAAAACTTAGAAAAATTTGGTTATGTAGTTTTCCACGTTAAATTGTATCTCAAAATGACATCGACTACTCTTAAAGTCACATACTTAAAAGTAATTAACCTAATCAAATATTCTCTATTATAGGCTAATCATTTCCATAAATAACCCAAATAACTATAAATCCAAAATAAAAACATAGATAAAAATCTACCATTACTCCTCAAATGAAATCTCATAGTATTCTATTTTCCTTAGGCATATAGTGTTCCCAACAGAGCGAACATCTTCCAAAATAACATTTATCACTTAACCACCTAATCATGTTTCTATACTAAGAGTATTCATTTGATAAGACATAAGATCCTAAATCAACTTATTATTGATCAATAAAATAATTTAACTAAAAATAATTAGTCACACTAACCAGGGACTTCACGTAGTCTAGTGGTAGGCGATAAATCCAAATCGCACTCTGGTTGTGGGTTCGATTCCCACAGATTTGTCCGATGCGATGGGTTGTCACACGGTTTGAGTTTTGTCCTTTTTTAAAAACTATATTTTATAACATTAACAAAATGAGATAAATTCCTCAAAATAACCATAACATAATTTAACCACAAATGTTATCTCATACCTTGCATTTTTATTCCAAAATATAATAACTTCTAATTTCCTCAAACCAAATGATCATATAAAACCGAATGGTTTTTTTATAACTATACCCACAATAGAAAAGACAATTCTTTCTCAAATATCATTTTCACATGACAAAATGTAGGGTTACAAATACAATAGAAAATTATTCCAAAGTAATTCCATTAACAAGGAGCACTAATACTTTTAAACATTTCTCCAACCATTTATTTCCACATAGCTTCTTCTTTGACCAAGAAAATATCCTATAGAATAGGGAATTCACTCAGGTAATGGCAAGGTCCCCTATATTTATGGAAAATTACTATAAATGGATTCTTGAGACCATTTATATTTTCTTCCATAGAACACTTCATTTTTCCTCAGCAATTCTTTACTTTATGTCCTTGTTTCCCACACGTAAAACATTTCTTTGTTCTATTGAGACACTTTCCTTGGTGTCTCCTTCCACATTTATTGCATGATGGAAATTGATGATTATTTTCCCCATGGTCCCCACTACTGTAGGTCTTATCATTCACCACCTTTCAATTCTTTATTGAGTCTAAGAGTTGGTTAATATATATGTTGTTGATCATATTTTTGGAAAACTGATTTGGAATGAACATGATTTATTTTACACCTATCAAAATTCCATTTTTTTGCTCATTTCCACCACCGTTCCCACCTTGTACATCATGATCAAAGCTACTATGAATTCCTTGGAATCCAACCATTGAATAAAACCTGAAAGCATTGTGTGAGTAACAGTAGTCATAAAATCATTTAGAGAATATCATAACACCATATTTTCAATTTGAAACACCTTAGGATTAACCAAGGTCATTTATTCTCACCTTATATTAAAATCCTTCAAATCTGTTTGTAAATAAAATGTAATTATCCTAAGCATATCCTCCGGGAGTGTCGTAACCAAGAGTGCAACAAGGCCCGTTGTCGTGCACCAGTTCCCGTTCGAGTATAGCTCAAAGCGGTGTTTTCGGGTTTTACCCCTAGGTACATCTGTGCTAGAGTCGCCTCTACCTGCTCGTATCCAAACATGGATGTATTTCTCGGAAAACTAGCAAAATCTCTACAATACCAAAATTTTAGGAAGTTCTTCTATACTAATCCTCAAAGTATATCTTAGGGCTATGCGCTCTAATTAGAGTTTATCTAAATCTAGTTTCCAAGGTTTGTACTAAACTTTCTCTCATACCAACTATAACACCCCGACCCCAGAAGCCGAGAGTAGGTGAATTATTACGTATCATTAGCATGATCACAAAAGATCAAGTCTCGAAAGACTTATTAGTTTCGTAGCCTTGGAAGTACTAGATACATTCATAAGTTTTACATTACATCATAAAATGGAAAACTAAAACAACATTGTTTCCATAGACAACACTGAGATCCCATAGAATATTCCTGCAGGTCAGTCATAATATACTTCTTCGCATCCTGGAAAAAATAAAACATAGAAAGGGGTGATCTCAGATGCTCAGTAAGGATAACAATATAGCGAAAACTTTCATAAATAAGAATAAACATTTAAGGCAATGTATAAAACTAAAACAAAAGCCTTTTAAACTTGAACTTCAGTATAATATGGAAAAGATGAAATAAAATAATGCTATTTACTTTTTCAAATGGATATTTTACTAGTTGAATAATCACATTCAATATCAATAGCCACTTTCATACTGATGGAATGCATAATTCCAGACTTTCATAACCACATAGTCAAGGCCTTGTGCTAAGACTACAAATAAGATTTTGTCAAGGAATTGTGCCAAGACACTAATCTATCTCATGAGACCTACTGATGCATCAAGAAGCTATAGTGGGCTCCACCCATCACTTACTAAGTCCAATGCATTCCTCATATGAAATGTTTTAAACATAACATAAACATTTGTATTAAAACTAGCATATGAAATGTCAATAATTTATCAAAAAACCATGAATGGTTTAAAAAATAGCACATCCACAGTCAAACAGAACTCATTCAATACAATATGGAAGATTGTATTGTAAAAGATTAACCTCAATCAAAAATAATGAAGGATGTTGACATAGATGAAAATAATCATCAAAACTATTTGAGAGAGATATACCCCTTTTTCTTGAAAACATTTAAAAGTCACAGTATTTGTCAAGAAGCTATTTAAAAATATATTTTTAAATCAAAGTATCCCATACCACATTGAAAAATTTAAAAGGAATTTTAATTTTAAAACTTTAATGTCCATATAAATAAATCCTCATTTTTAAAACATGGACATTAATGAGAAAGATTTAGAATAATAAATCTTTAAAACATTTAAAATGATATTCCAGTTAGAGTTTCTACCCAAAAGAGAGACAATTGAATAAAAATAATTGAGGTAATAAAAACATTATAATATCATGAGAATAAAGAGATTCATGATATACTATGTCAAAGTACAGTATATACACCAAACAAAAGTGAGTTGGCGCATAACAACAAAGAAGACTCAATGGAATGTAAGTTGAGATGAAATCCCTTATAAAGACCATATCCTCAGGTTAAGGATAAATCAATGACATAATTATGTGTGAAAAATATAAATACACTCAATATGATTGGATATTCAGTGTAAATAAATCATAGTACATTCACACATATTCTTGTAAAAACAACACCAATTAATTGGATGTTTAACTCAATGAATGAAGATTGAGTTAAAATTACTCTTATAAAGTTCATATCGATGACTTGAGGATTTATAAATGGAGTGATTATATGTCTCATAAGTATATTCATATAAAGGGGATTGTAAATTACTACTTAAGTAAATAAATAGTGATTTTACACATAATCTTGGAGTAAATTAATCAATGAAGTTTGCGTAAAACCGAAGGAGTGGAAATTAAAATTTGAAATTCCCTTACCGATTTGGTAACATACGGAATATACAACCCATGAAATAAGTATCATATGATGAAGATGTAAATACCCATAAATTAAAGTATATTAAAAAAGGAATACAATCAGGGGTAGTACATACTTCACACAAAAGGAAATAGTGGCCAATATAGCATGAATCTCACGGGAATAAAAGTGAGATGAAAAGCACTTAATTCATTGTAATCAATCAAGTCGAATGAACAAAAGTTAATAACCACCTAATTAATCTCATAATACCATGAATATAAATAGAATCATGATAATATATATCAATTGTAAGTACACAATACACCACATGCAATAAATAAGTGGCAAACAATGGAAATCTCATGGGATTAAAAATGAGATAAGAAACCCCTTAATTTGTACTTTACCTTGGTCTAGGGTAGGTTAAACTCATTTATAATGGTAAAATAATTTTTATTAAATTATAAAATAATCATATAAATTAATATGATATCATATATGATCTTTTAACATTTCTTTGTTAATAATATCTTAGTATTATCATCGTTTCGGGTGTTAACGGATTTGTTTTCCTTTATATTCTTTGTTATGTGAGTCATATTTGTTATGGATGGGATGTATCTTATTAATATCAATAATTATATCAAGTCTCTAAATTTTTTTTTAATCATAAAATGAAAATTAGTCTTGAATGGATACGATAGGGAATGAATCTCATCGCGTTCATGGAGATGGTAATCCGTATGTACGCACGAGCGAAAATATCATTCTTTTGATATTAAAATAATATATAATTGGATGGTATATCATATAAAAAGAATAATTATCATGTTATATTTATTATTTACATCAATTATACATCATTATTATACCCATCCAAATAATAATGTATTTAATAACAACTACACCACAATGTGGAGACGGTAAGCCGTACGCACGCACGTATGATGACATGTCATTCAAAGGATGGATAGAATAATGAATATGGTTGTAACATATTTATAATAACATAAAATTATATATAATATACTAGATTTATTATTTTATAATGGAAAAAACAAGGAAATAAGTAGTGGAAGAAGAAAAGAACTTGAAAGAGGTGATGAAATATTTACCTCTTCTTTGGGTTCCTCCTTTTGATTTGATCAAAAGAGCTCCTTAAGTTGGATTTATGACTAAATTAAGGGCTCTAGGATGAAGTGAGGGAAGTTGAGAGGATATTTGGGTAGATTTTGGACGATCCAAATGGATTTTAAGGTGTAAATTAGAGATAAGGGGGAGTTACCTTTTATAAGAGGAGTGAGGGGAACCTTAGAAAAAGCTAGAAATATTAATTTATAATAAAATAATTTTTGGTTTTTAATGGATAAAAAGTATATTATTTAAATTATAATGTGGGTATGGGTCAAAAAACACTCAACCAATAGGTTTTAGATAGGTTTGAGTCACTATATTAACCTTATCATTTAGATTTAACTCTTAGTTAAATAGTTTTCCATTTACCATGTCACTTTGTATTTTTATATTATATGGTTAATAAACATACCATATACTTCAAATAGAACCCCAATTAGTTAATTAATGATAAAAATATAATTATATAAGTATTTTTTCCGAACCATAGATTTTTAGGAATAGAATATCAATTAATAATATAATCTTTGATTTAAAAACTCTTTTATGTCAATTTTGACACTATTTGGTATTTTGTTTTTGATAAATTTATAACAACATTATTACTTAGAAAAAAATTCATCTAACCAACCCTAATATTTCATATTAACCTATAAAATTAGTTAAATTCATAAAAAGTCTCAAATTACATTTATTTGGATATTTATAATATCAATTATTTTAACATTTCATTAATTAGGTAATTACTGCATCATCATTGTGTCATAAATAAATTAAATTATTTAACGTCTAAAAAATATAAATGAAATAAAATTATGTAGGAAATAGTTTTATCTTTCTAATGAATATTTATAGTCTAATTTTTCTTATGTATAACCCTATATTAAAATTTTTTTAGTTATTAAACTTTGATTTTAACTCTTTTAACTCTTCTTTAAATAAAATAATAATAAGTGTCCTAATCTAATACAAGTGGATATAAAGGATCATATTTTATTAATAATGTTGTTTTTGGTCGAATTAAACTTATCCAATAGAATTAGAACATGTTTTAGGGTAATAATAATATCATTTTTACCCTTAATTACCCTATTTACTTAACCGTGGTAAATAAAAGTCAAAAGTTACTAGTCACCAAAAATTATTTTTATCTTATTGAACAAAATTTTACTTACTGATATCAACCGTGTCTCTTGGTTTTTTGAAATTTCACTCATAGAAGCGGTAAAATTAAGTTTTATGTGAATTTTCAAATTCTCCTAGGAGGTGGGTAAAAGATGGTGAAAAGATCAATAAATTTTTTATATATCTAAAATTATTATAAACTGACTCCAATGAATTAAATTGAACTTATATAGGTATTATGTATCTATTTTTACCTAAAATAAATTTAAATAAAATAAATAATTATTTAAATAAAAATCTGGTTTTAAACAATAACTCAGGGTTTTCACTATTCATCAAAAATTGAAAGTTTTCAGAAAAATACCAAAAATTTACCCTAAGCTAATTTCGTTATTCCAAATCCAAAAATGAAGTCAATTTTGAAAGATAAAATTTATAAAATTTCAAAAGTGGGTATTACTATTCATGACAGCTAGTTTGATTGGTCGTAGTGTGTTAGAATCTCGAAGTGGTGTACAATGCAAGCTATTACATTATTCAAAGGGAAACGTAGCATGGAATCTTGCGGTGTTACAATTACTCTATAAGTAACTTGGGCCTCAAAACATAACCCCTTATAACACCCGCATACGACCTAAGGGTAAGGTGTACGATGGTGATAGATTCATGGGGCAGCTCAGCTAACATCGCCCGAGTAGTAATTTCCACTAACTTGAACTTTTTCCGTAGAAGATTTTGTTATATCTTCACTTGTTTAAGCTAATCTTGGGCTTGTTAAAGAGAAAATCCTACTGAAACTACCTCCCTTCAAAGCTCTGACAAATGGGATTTATACGGTATGACTCTACTGGTTGAAGCCACCATTTTTGCTTTCTATATTAATTATTATTTATTATTTCAACTTACAAATTATAACATAAAAATTATTACCATGTGTATAGTTTACAACAATAATTTTGACCAAGGGTCATATTTGACTAATGGTAAAAAAACCCGTTGAATCCTTATGGTCACATTTCCATTTATACTCACTTCATTTTTAAATAGATACAATTTTGTTGTGTATGATACAATATAACACACATTTTATCTGGAAACAAATATCATTTAAAAATTTTGGGTCATTACATTGAGTGAACATGGGAAAAAAAGTATATAAATCCCATCTAACCAAATTATACATTCTTGATTCCTTAAGTATATACTGACCAAATCGATGAATGCATCACATGTTATTCACCTTTATAGATTAGCACAACATAGGACCCTCACCTGAATATATAATATCATAATATTTAATATATAGGTATAACCATACAATTACTTATTCTATCTCAATTGAGGGAATATATTAAATACTCATTTCATGAGATAAAAAAAATCCCATATTGGTTAATCTCTAACCAATGACATGATCAGAAACATACCCAAAAACTCCTTGATTATCTAAGACTCAAGGATTATTTAATAAATTTATCAAAGTATGAAGGTTCTCATGCTAGGTATCTCACCAAACAAAAGCATTGGTAACTTCAAATATGAACCATGCACCCATATTACACCAAATACATAGTGTATGACACTCCATGTGGTATAATTCATGGGTTATCCAATGAAAAAAACCTATTTTGTACCTCATGAGCATATTCCATATCCTGATATAAGAACCATACTCATGATGACATTAAAATTTAATCATAACCTATAACACTCAATGATGAACATCAATTAGTGATAACTCAAATTCATAATTTTTTAGGTCAATTATCATTTCACTTTATGATATATATATATACACATCTGACGTGAAGGAATTATAAAGTGGATATTGCCTTTTATATAATATGATACATTTTATATCCTTAAAATTCTTTTATAATACTAAAAAAACTATACATAAGTTCCTATCTAACATATAATATATGATAGGTTCCTTTATTGACTTTATTTTTGATGCACTTTTAGGGGTTTTGTTAAATTCATTACCACCTTATGTAATTCCTACCACATCTCTATGTGACCATTTTATAAAATCCCCTCAGTAAAATATTTTAGTAAGGGAAATATATGAAGAAATAAAGTTTGAATAATGATGATACTTATGAATAATATTCCTAATTTTCAACTCTTTTAACATAGTATTCAAAATTCTTAACTTCACAACATCCAATGTTATGATGTTATTAACTTATGTTGTCTACTTAAAACTCTTTTTAAGTTTACTATCATCATTATTTGAACCCTTTACATCAATATTTTCTTTGAAATATTTTTTGAAACTAATGTAACTATTTAAATTATTACCTTACCAACACATCTTACACTCCTTTAGGATAATAAGTGACATTCAATTTGATTTGAATGGAATAATCCTTTATTTTTAAAATTTGAATTTCTATAAGTCCTAACATAATCCCAATATCATTTTAGATGGAATATTATTTTCATAATATTATTCTAAGATATAAAAACTCTTTTATGTTTAGAAAATAATTCTAATTTCATTTTAGTAGAAATATTTAACAAATAAACTATTGTTTCTATATCTCATATGGTATTTTATGTGTTAAGAGTACTTCCTAAAAAATAAGACTTTATTATTTAAAATATTCCACTAATGGTGTCATAATATCAATTCCTCACATTTTAACAAACATCTAGATAAACACTTTTATCTTGTATAAAACATTTTTATTATTATCTTCTTTTCTAGTATGTTATAGAATTCGATGAATCATAAACCATGTGTAATATTTCATATTGTTCATAACAAATATTTGTCAATATATATCTTATCTCCTCATATATGAGAAATAATTTGAATATGCACTTCCTTTACTAATATCCATATAATATTGATATATTCTTTTATATTTAATTATATGATTTAACTACCCTTTACTCTATCATTTAAATGAAATATAAAATATTTATCAATTATTCTCCTGGTTTTAAACTCCTTTATATTTAAAACTTTTGTAAAGTATACATTTGGTATCAAATAACCTTCAAAACTAAAAAATTAATTTCTATAAAACTGATATTTGACATGGAAATTAAATATATTTTCCCATACTTCTTCAAGTATTGAAAATAATTCCATCATATAGAAACATTTCTCTCCTTATTGAATCTCCTTTATGTTTCAATGATCTTGCATAACTATTTTAAGAACAGTGTTGGACTATCCAACTAAGTTTTCTTCTTCAAGTTTGAACTTTTACCCACTTAAACTATCAAAATAACATTAGGACCTATACATCACATTTACTAGTTCAATTATCCTAAATACTTTGATAATATTAGGTTTAAATTTTCTTTAATTCATTCATGTCATCAAAACATTTCTGTCAATAACATCATAATGAATCCCATAACTAGAAAAATAAATAAGGAAATCTACAGTGAATCATTTTATAATTCTCATAAGAATCTAGATTCATATGTTGAATAACTTTAATAGTTAATTTATTCATGAATATGTTGTTTTAACACCTAAAATTTTCTTTTTCTTAAGAATGATTATCAAGTTTTTATACTGGTATAAAAAATTGATTATAAAAATATTATCATTTTCAAGGATTAATTCAAAGAAAAGTTAGATGATTATGATGCTATTATCTACAATAGGATATTTTATCAGATGAGTATAATATTTTACAAACATTTAATAAGAAATTTTATTAAATTTTCTCCCACTAAAATGATGATCCCTTTTGAACTCATCATATCCACTAGAGGAAGAATATCCATATCCCACTAAGTTATGAGTCCACTTTATCGTTACTCTCAACACTTAGTTATTTAGGTAAGGAATCATACCAATTATATCATATATGAATCTTGGATGGTTAAGATGACAACTTTTTATCCAATCCATCACATGAAAAAAATCAAAAACATTCCTTTGGTAACTTAATACTATTAGGGTCTCTCAATTAAGTCTAATCTAAATAAAATTTCAATAATAAGCACCTAATCTTATTAGTGTAATCCATTACTTTCTCTTATTAAATAAGATAATTCAGGGGCACTCAACTTTGGAATGACCTATCAGTTGGATGATTAATATCTTGAAAAGTGTTCACTTTGGAAGGAATCTAACACTTAATATTTTTGAGTTGATTTAATCTCACCATATTATCTCATTTATTACCTCTATATGTATCCATTATTCTAATGATTTAGTTTTAAATATTTATTCCTTACACTATATTAATATGATTAAATCATATTAACATATAATCCTTTACACATCTCTTTAACAAGTAATAGTTAAGGAAGAAGAAAGATAAATTCAATTATTATACCTATCATGTAACAACCTAGAAGAATGTATGAAAATTTATAGAATAATTTTAACTCTTTAAACTAAAGCATACACCTATTCATAATATTACAATTATATCTATGAATTAAATAGGTAATAATAAATGAAAAATTAAAATATTTAAACATGAGATAAATTATTTATGAATAATTCATAAATAAATATAATTATAATTTTTTTTATAATTTAGATATGTATTATGAACATTCCATAAAAAAATATTGGGACCGGTGTTTTATTTATTGTAAATGATGTGTCAATATGTCTTTGGTGAGTTGAAGATGTAGTGGTGATTCTTAGAGAATTGTTATAGATTTATTTTATGACATTGGATGTCATGATTGAACAATTATCCTTATAATTTTGGGTTTTTTTAAGAGATATTAAGTTCAAATAATTCTGTCATTAGTGAAACATTGCTACAATAATGGAATAAGAATTTAAGGCCATGAAAAATATTAATTTTCATGAGTATTACAAGATGAATTTAATATAAGTCCATATAAAATTTATTTCCATTTTAAATGAAGTATATTTGAGGAGGAAGAGTATTTAAAGAAAAAATTTGAGATAGAATTGTTTTATCAATTATATACTTAGAATATTATACGTGTTTTTTTGGAATTATTAAAAAAATTAATTGTAAACGGTAAAAGATATCCTAGGCTAGGCTCAACCAAGGAATTTTGGGACCAGAGGACAACATGCATAAGGTAACCAACCAAGGCTATCCAGATTGGTGGTATAGGTATGGACCAATGTATAGTCTTGGAGGAACACACTCAGGTGATAATTTTTGGTCTAGGGTTCCAATGAGCCAATGTGGGTCAATGTGGACCCTGAGGAGAGAGAGAGTGTTCCACGGGTGCTGATCCCACACTGCCAGATTGAAGCGGTAGAAAAACGAGTTGATTAATAAGGAAGCTCATGAATTCATTTCCAAACAATCTAGGAAAGTGAATATATTCTATTATTCCTCCATTTTGAAAGTTATGGACATTTAGACTAATGTTTTATTCAAGTGATCTAGACTATTTGATCGAGCCCTCATCATCTTCTACCTCTAGTGACATTTGAAGGCTTATGTTCACTAGTGTTTACAGCTGAGTTATTGTTAATCGAACTTGATGATGACATGGTTATTATGAGATCATGATTTTGAGGAGATGATATTTCAAACCTCCATGCATGAAAATATATATCTTTCATTCATGAATTTTTTTGAATAATATGAACCTAATGATTTAAAATGAAGTTGAAAAAGGATTTCTGTATTCTGGATGAGTTTGAGCTTGAAAAATGAGTAGACATATATGATTATCATCGCATTCATGCGAGGAATGAATCATGAACTTGATTAATAAAAGTATCTATAAATCTTGGGGTAAGGTACTTTGATAAACTCCATATGAGTTGGTATATTAAAATACCATGACACGATAGATTACAAAAATATTTAAAGAAATATTAGCATGGAATTTTTATTAGAGTTAAGGTAGTGTGATTCATGGTGATCCTTAACTATAAAAGGAGAATCACCAATATAAGGTTTGGTGATATAGAATAATAATAGATCTTGTTTTATAAAGAAAATATAACATCAAAAAATCCTTCTAGTTTTCAAAGAAGAATCCAAAAATATTTTATCTTTTTCATATGATAAAGATCCTGTGGGATTCTTGACATGTGAATCTCATACTCAAGGATATTGTAAATAAACTAAGAATCATGAATATTTTTGGGTTTTTGTGTCATCCTAATATGAAGTCTCGCTAGGTTTTTCACAAACACATTGAAACACCGAAAAGAAGTGCTGATAACTTCATTATGTTACACAAAGGAGAAAGGAAGAGGATAATCCACATATGTGAGGATCCATGTTTACAGTTTGAGTAAAGGTCCTCACATAGAGAATAACTTTAACATGCGAAAAAAATATAGTGAGATAAGAGGAAGATAGTTATTACTCTCATTTTCATGAATAAAATAGATTGAAAGTAGTGAATAGCGTTTCATGTATTATCACATGCATATATACATTAAATATTAAAAAATTTAGAAGAGAAAAACTGAAATAGAATAAAAAATAGCACATAAAATAATTAAGGTGAAAAAAATGTGTGCTAGGTTTTTCAAAAGGATAAGAAGTTGTGTGCACTACTTGCACACATTTTATGAGGCTGAGACTTCATCTGAATAAGAAATAATTACAGACCTAGATTTTTTTACACCGAGGCTATAAGGACCTAAACCTAGTTTCCCAAAACCGGTGCCTTATTTTATTACATTGTCATATAAATAAGGAATATGAATCTCAAAGGACCTATTAGTTTAGTATATTTAGAAACAAGATACATACATAAGTTCAATATTACAACTTGAAATGAAATACAACATATAAGTTTTATTGGGAACACCCACAACTATAAGTTTATTCCTACAAGTCATTCATAATAAACTTCTTCATGTCTTGAGAAAATGAAACATAAGAAAGGGGTGATCTCAAATTCTCAGTAAGGGTAAGTAATACAATGGAAGATATCATAAACATAAACATTAAGCATGGTTAATAACTAAAAACAAATGCCTTTAAAAATAAACTTGAAGACATTATGGAAGGAATAGGAACTGAATAAATAATTACATAATAAAACATAATCATGGGTATTATAATAGTAGAATAAAAACATGAACTATAAATACTATTTTCATAATGAGGGAATTCATAATGTAGGACATCATAACCATACCGTTAAGGCCTCGTGATAAGACCATAAATATCCATTTTGTTAAGGCCTCATGCCAAGACTATAGTTTGTCTCATGAGACCTAACGATACACCGAGAGGCTATAATGGGATCCAACCGAAACTTAATAATTCCAATTAATTCCTCATATGAATATGTATAAACATAAAAAAACACTAACCATATACATTCATATTGAAACTAATATATGAAATGTAAATAACTTTCCCTGAGTATTAAGAAAAAAAACTAACCATTCGGAGTAAATTGGTGAATGGTTTTAAGATTGAACATTAATATTCAAACTAATAATAAACCATTAAATTAAATATGGTAGATTATATCATAAAATATTAATCCCAATAATACATAAGAATCAACAAGAGTGTTGAAATGGATGAAGATACTCTCATAAAATCATCAAGTAATTCTTGAGATAAATACTCTTTTTGAAAAGAAGATTTATTTTGGAAAAGTATTTATATAAAACCATAGGTTAATTAATATAGTATTTTCATAATAAAATTAGTGATTTTATAAATATAATGGTTTCTAAAAATAGATTATAGAGTGCCTTTGAAAATATGTAAGAATTTGAGAAATTCCCTTAAATCGGGCTTGTATTTCGGGAAGAATTTTTGAAAGATCCTTTTAAAAAATATAACTCACCATAAATTAAAGTAGGATTCTTGTTGGAACACACATATAGAACATTATAACATAATATATGAGGATTAAATATGAATAAATAATAATTTAATTGAGGTAAGTAGAGAATAAGAGTAACCCGAATGAAAATAGAGGTTCGGGTAGAAAACCCTTACCTTAAGTCTGAAGGTGTTCCTCACTTGATCTTAATGACCTAAATAATCAAATTTAGGTTCATAAATTAATTATTATAGAACATAATATATATTTAATTTATTTATTATAACCTTATTAGGTTAATTCATGGTATTTTTATGGTTTAATAGATTCAATTCCATTGTTTGGGAGTGTTTTCTTCCTTGGTTTTCATGACCAGTTTACTTATATTCATGTACGGATAAACATATAGAATGAGAATGGTTGTAAAAAATAGAAGTTTTATGTTATTAGTGAATAAATATAATATTAAATGGTTATAAAATTTATTTGGTTATTGGTAGTGAAGATGAATCATTATATAAAACTTTAATGACAATTATTTGGGTTAATTGGCAGTTCTTGGTCACAACGAACTTATTCTGATTTATAAATTAATATCATGTGTAAAAAAGGATTATAGAACCTTAAATAAGTTAAAATAAATATTTTATAGTATATTTAAACTATAAAACTGGTTTCATGACCATAATTGAAGATGATAATGGAAATTGAAAACCCATTGCCTTGAATGTGATAAATTAACACATCTCAGATGGTGTTTTCATTTCTAGTATAAAAGAAGGGGAAATGAGAGATGATGAAGAATTTTTAATTTATCATAACAATATTCCAGTACATGTAAGTTACTGGATTCATCACAACATTTGGATGAAAGGAGGTGAAAAAAGAAAAAGAAAATAATTTGAAATCAAAGAAATGAAAAGAGGAATTTACCTCTTGAAGTAGTCTTCCTTGAGAGCCTATTTAGAAGAGAGGTTTTGGTATTTTTTATGAGAAAAAGGGATGATGGAAGTGGGGGAGGATATTTTATCATAATTTAGGCAAGTCATAAGGCTTGAGATGAGTTAAGAGAAGAGGGAGTTGGGGGGGGGGGGTGGGTTATAGTGGAGGAGAGGGGTGATTTGTGAATATCTTATTCATTATTTTATTATTTCTCTCAAGACAACAAATAGTGTTTATTTATGTGACCAATAATAGTAATAAGTGCATGTGAGTTCTAAAAAATTGTGCTTACATCATTCATGATGACAGTAATAGTGAATTTAACTGATAATGTATATATACTGTAAATTACCGTGTTTTACTATTCATAAAAATTCAAGTATTTTAGAAAAATCCCAAAAAATCACCCTAAACATTTTTTGATGTTTAAAATTAAACAATGAACTACATTTTTAGAAAATAATTTTATAAATATGATTAATTTAATTTTTAAATAAAATAATAATTTATTTGATAAATAACAATTTTAAAACTATAATTAGTTTTATATCACTTTGAAAAATTAATCAAGATATAATTATATTATAACCTTAAGAAAATAAAATAATTATATGATTTATTATTTATAAGGGTCATATTACTATTCATAAGGGTATGTTATTATTCACCAAAAATTAAGTTTGTCTTATCAGACTCTAAATATCTTTACTGAACGCAACCGTGTATGTCAATTTTTCAAAATTCAAATCACAGAGGTGGAAATATTATGTTTACTGGCTAGGTTATAACAAATTCAGGTTTTTTAGAGGCTCAGTGTTTCACTCATTTATTTATAAATTCTTGGGGTGTAACATTTTACCCTCATAAAAATTTCTTCCTCAAAATTAACAAAATGTTACCTCACAAAAATATTTGGGTAGTTCTTCATCATAATTTCCTTAGGTTCCCATGTTTCCTCTTTGATTTTATGATTTTTAAAAAGTATATTTACCAGTTGATTCATTTGATTCCTCAACACCTATTCTTTATTGTCTAGAGTCTGGATAGGATCTTCATTGTAAGATAGGCCAGGTTCCAATTCTATTCCTTTAGAAGTGAGGACATGCATTGGGTCTGAAATGTACTTCCTCAACAATGAGACATGTATCACATTGTGTAATTTAGATAGGATAGGAGGCATAGCTAAACGATGTGCAACAACTCCAATTCTCTCCAGAATTTCAAAAGGGCCTATGTACCTCGGGCTCAGTTTCCCTTTATTCTCAAATCTTATAACACCCTTCTATGTAGATAATTTTAAGAAAACATGATCTCCCACTTGAAATTTCAAATCCTTCCTTAAATTATCAACATTGATTTTTTGTTTTCTTTGAGTTGCTTTGATATGGACTTGAATAGTATTTACCTTTTCTGTTGTTTCCTCCACAAGATCTGGGCCCACTAGCTTCCTTTCACCAACTTCATCCCAATATGTTGGTGTACGACATATCTTTCTATACAATGCTTTATATGGTGCCAATTGAATACTGAAATGGAAACTATTATTGTAGTAAAACTCCACCAATGGTAAATAAATATCCTACATTCCTTGAAAGTTGAGCGAGCATGATCTCAACATGTCTTCTAAAGTTTGGATTGTCCTTTTTGATTGCCCATTAGTTTTATAATGATAAGGAGTACTGAAACAAAGCTCAGTATCCAAATATTTCTAAAGACTGTTCCAGAATTTCAATGTAAATTGAGGATTGTGATTAGAAACTATTGAAATTGGTACTCTATGAAGTCTTAAAAATTCATTTATATAGAGTCGTGCAAGCCGCTCTATTGGAAAATCCCCCCTTATATCTAAGAAATGTGCAGATTTTGTAAGTCGATCAACAATCACCCTTATTGAATCATTCTTTCTTGGAGTTTTGGGTAATCCAATGACAATATACATGGTGATATCATCCCATTTCTTTGTAGGAATAGGTAGAGGTTTCATGAATCCTCTAGGATGTTGTCATTCAGCCTTCACTTGTTGACACACTAAACATCTTGATACATAATCAGAAATTTCCTGGTTCATGTTGTCCCACCAGAAATGTTCCTTAAAATCTCTATACATTTTAGTGCTACCAGGGTGCATAGAGAAATTCGATTTATGAGCATCATCTAATAACTCCATTTTTATCTTGGGTATATAGGGAACACATAGCCTCTTCAAAAATTTTATAATTCTATCTTCACATATGAAGTCAGCCAACTTCCCCTCTTTCACAACATTAATTTTCTTTTATAGGTTCTCATCATCAAGCTGAGAGATTTTAATCCTTTCTCATAAATATAGTTGGGAAACCAATTGAAAAAGTAATGATTTTTCACCTTCTTTGCTAATTACCATGTCCACCCTTATTCGATCCATGAATATAGGATCTCTTTCAATCCTTATTTTGTTTAAAACTCCATGATCCTTCCTTCTCAATGCATCAACTACCTTATTTTCCTTTACTAATTGGTAGTGTATGGAACAATCATAATCCTTGAGTAGTTCGATCCATCACCTTTACCTCAGGTTGATTTCTTTCTGTGATAAGATATACTTAAAACTTTTTTGATCTGTATATATATCACATCTTTCACCATAGAGATAGTGTCTCTATATTTTTAGAGAAAAGATCACAAAATCTAACTCAATATCATGATTAGGATAGTTTTGTTCATGAAATTTTAATTGACTTGACGCATAGGAAATAACTCTATCATTCTTCATTAGGACACAACCAAGTAATTTTTTTGATGCATCACTATAGATAACAAACCCATCATTACTAGATGGTAGAGTTAAGATCTGATAATTCACTAATCTTCTCTTAAATTCCTCAAAACATTCCTCAAATTCTTTTTTTAATATGAACTTAACCCCTTTACGTGTAAGATTGTTCATTGGGTTGGCTAAACAAGAAAATTTCTGAACAAAATGTTGATAATAAGCTACTAAACCAATAAAACTATGTATCTCAGTTATATTCATTAGAGTAGGCCATTCTTGTAGAGACTTTTTCATCACGTGATCAATATATATTCTATCCTTAGATACAATGTGGTTAATAAAGGAAACTGATTGAAGCAAAAATTTTCACTTGCTAAACTTCCCATATATTTAATTTCTTCTAAGAGTCTTGAGAATAGTTCACAAGTGATTTTCATGGTATTCATAGATTTTGAAGTATACCAAGATATCATCCATAAATACCACAAAAATCTATCAAGATAATCCTTGAAAACTCTATTTATTAGATCCATGAAAACATAGGGTGCATCAGTCAGTATAAAAGGCATTACTGTAAACTTGTAATGCCAATACCTGGTTTGAAATACTGTTTTTGGAATGTATTCCTTCCTCACAAGAAATTAATGATATCCAGATCGAAGGTAAATCATTGAAAAATATTAAGATATATAAAGTTGATCAAATAAATCATCAACGCGAGGAAGGGGATACCTTCTCTTTATTGTTATATCATTGATCTCCCTGTAGTCAATGCACAACCTCATTGATCTATCTTTCTTCTTAATGAAAAGAATAGGGTATACCCATGGGAAAACACTAGGGTGAATAAATCCTTTATCACTCAATTCCTCTAGTTTTTTCTTCAGTTATACTAATTCCATAGTGTCCATTCTATAAGGAGTCTTTGATATAGGCCTTGAACCAGGAATTAAATCAACAGAGAACTCAACTTCCCTCTCTGTAGGATGTCTAGGTAAATCCTCTAGAAATACATTAAAATATTCTTACACAATAGATACATCCTCTATTTGAACATTCCTTTCCTAAACCATAGATATTGTGTTCTCTTCTTCCCCAATAATTAAATTTAGTAGAGCTATTGGGGTTGGATCTAGATATGAATCAGCTGGAGAGGTTTTTTCTCTAAAGATAACGGATTAAACACTGTTCTAAAAAATTGTAACTTCCCTCTTCTTTCAATATATCTTAACATAATTATATTAAAGATAACTCATGAAAAAGATTATATCAAATTTAATCATGGTTATGATGATAAGGTTTGAAACTAAAGCTTGTTTATGTGTCATAAGGGGGACTGATTGACACATCTTTATTGCAATGGTACATCCCCTAAGAGTTTTTTCTGACAACTTCTTTATTAAATAAAATTGTACATGTATAATTTTCTTGGAAAACTGTGAATATATACAAGAATGTGATGATCCATAATCAAATAAAGCATTGGATAAGTTCAAGGAAATGATTAAAGTACTTTCCACCACATCATTAGGAACTTCAAACTCTGTAGTTGTGACCGCATAAGCTTAGAATTTCTCCCTTGACCTTCCTTTGGGAAATTTTTCCCGACACTTAGGAAATTCATGTGAATAATTTCACATCTCTTTATAACTATATCATTGAACATTGGTTGTTTCTTTTTTCCCCTTGAAATCATGAGATTGGTGGACTTTTTCTCTGTACTTGTAATAAAATCCCATTCCTTTCAAGAAAGTTCTAGGGTGTATCTTCCAACAATTTCTGTAGGGTGGAAGGTCAACTCTTTCCTTCTTCCCCATTTAATTATTTCTTTTTCCAGAGTTTTTAGAAGCCATATTCTTCTCTTTCTTTCCATTAAACTCATAAGACTTAGAAAATTATTTTTCTGTCTTGATAGAACATGAGACTATATCTTCATATGATGAGAAATTCTAGGCGACTAGTTCCAGTTGGAGGAATGGTTTTAAACCATAAAAAAATCAATCAATATTTCTCCTTGGATTATGTATATAGTCTGAAACATTCCTTGATAACCTTGTGAAGTTGGATTTATACTTTTCAAAATTCTCATCCACTTTTTACTTCAAATTATGGAACTGCCTTTCCATATCTTCTCTCTATTACCAAGGTAAGTATTTTTATAAGAATATTTCCTTAAAATCCCTCCATTCCATTTTTTCTATTTATTCCTCCTCATTTGTGTTTTGAATTAAAGAACACCACTGATCCACATCTCTCGATAGATGAAAAACTGCCATGACAACCTTATCTCTTTCATTACATCCTAAAGCGATAAAAATCTTCTCTAACAAACTTATCCACTGCTCCACTACAAATGGGTTTGTATTACCATTAAATTATAGAAGCTACTATCACATAAATTGTTTTAGCATAGATCCTACATGTTATGGATCCAGATGCTCCATATGGGTAAGTTTATTTTTCATAACCTGAGTCAGCTTTTCCAGTATAATTATAAGTTTCTCAGCACCAGCCACAACACCAGAGCTAACATCATTATCTTACATTGGATGGAAATTCCTACATCGGACACAAGAATTCATGCAGTTTCCATTGCTTCCACTAGGCACCATTTCTAAATAATGGAATACACTAGATTAGGTTATGAATCATAATGTATAATCTCAACATAGAAAAATACTTAGCATAACTAATATCTTAATCATAAACATGGTTTCTTTCAGGAGAAATTTACATTTAAATCCTTAATAATGGCTTGTAAAGAAAATGTGAATGATCCTAAGAATATCCCCTGGGAGTGTCAAACTAGGTGCATAGTAATTCCCGTTGTCATGTACCAGGATACCCTAGGTCAAACCCGAAACTCCTTGTCGGAGTTTTTACTCCTAGGTACATATGTTCTAAAACCATATCCACCTGTAGTATCTAATAAGGGACGTATTTTCTAGAAATATACACATAATGTATTTATTATCAAAATTATTGTATACTTATCCTCAAATACTATATTAGAGTTTTGTTATCTAATCTACATTTTCTAAATATAGTTTCCAAGTTTTCTACTAAACTTCCTCTGATACCAACTATAAGGACCCAACCCCAGTTTCCTAGATATAGTACCTTATTTTATTACATTGGCATATAAACAAGGAATATTCATCCTAAAGTACCTATTAGTTTAGTATATTTGGAAACAAGATACATACATAAGTTAAACATTACAACTTGAAATGAAATACAACATATAATTTTTATTGAGAACATCCAAAACTATAAGTTTATCCCAACAGGTCATTCATAATAAACTTCATCATGTACTAAGAAAATGAAACATAATAAAGGGGTGAGATCAAACACTCAGTAAGGTTAATAAATACAATAGAAAATGTCATAAACATAAACATTAGTCACAATGAATAACTAAAAACACATTCCTTAAAAAATACACTTGAACACATTATGGTAGGAATAATAGATGAATAAATAATTCCATAATAAAACATAATCATGGGTATTATAATAGTCGAATAACCTCATGAAATATCAATTATATTTTCATAATTAGGTAATTAACAATGTGGGATATCATAACCATACCGTCAAGGACTCATTCTATGACCATAAATATCCATTTGGTAAAGGCCTCGTGCCAAGACCATAGTTTGTCTCATGAGACCTACTGATGCACCAAGGGGATATAGCGAGCCCCACAAAAAATTTATTAAGTCTAAATAATTCATCATATGAATGGAGATAAACATAAACAACATATACATTCATATTGAAAATAATATATGAAAGGTAAATAACTTTCCTCAAACATTAATCATAAACACTAACCATTCAGAGTAAATTGGTGAATGGTTTTAAGATAGCACATCCACAATCAAACTAATCATAAAAAATTAAATTAAATATGGTAGATGATATCATAAAATATTAATCCCAATAATACATAAGAATCAACAAGAGTTTTGAAACAAATGAAGATACTCTTATAAAATCATCGAGTAATTCTTGAGATAAATACTCTTTTTGAAAAGAAGATTTATTTTGGAAAGGTCTTTGTATAAAACCATAAGTGAGGTAATATATTATTTTAATAAAAAAATGAATTATTTTATAAATATAATGGTTTCTAAAAATATATTATATATTTACCTTGAAAATAGGTAATAATTTGAGAAATTCCCTTGAATCAGGCTTGTATTTCGAGAAGAATTTTTGAAAGATCCTTTTAAAAATTATAACTACCAATAAATTAAAGTAGGATTCTGGTTGGTATACTTATATAGATAATTATAATAGAATATATGAGAATTAAATATGAATAAATAATAATTCAATTGAGGTAAGTAGAGAATAAGAGCAACCTGAATGAAAATGGATGTTCGGGTAGAAAACCCTTACCTTAAGTCCGAAGGTGTTCCTCAATTGATCTTAATGAAATGAATAATAAAATTTAAGTTCATAAATTAATTATTATATAACCTAATCTATATTTAATTTATTTATTATAACCTTATTAGGTTTATTCATGGACTTTTGATGGGTTAGGAGATTCAATTTCATTGTTTGGAAGTGTTTTCTTCCTTGGT
Source organism: Viscum album (assembly GCA_963277665.1). Classification (NCBI taxonomy): domain Eukaryota; kingdom Viridiplantae; phylum Streptophyta; class Magnoliopsida; order Santalales; family Viscaceae; genus Viscum; species Viscum album. Next base: position 1,061,886,975 of record OY728125.1, read on the forward strand.
TTTCATGATCGATTTACTTATATTCATGTATGGATAAACATGTAGAATGATAATGATTGTCCAGAATAGAAGTTTTAATTTATTAGTGAAAAAATAGAAGATTAAATGGTCATAATTTTTTTTGGTTATTGGGAGTGAAGATGAATCATTATATAAAAATTTAATGACAATTGTTTGGGTTAATTGGTAGTTCTTGGTCACAATGAACTTATTTTAATTTATAAATTTATATCATGTGTAAAAAAGGATTAAAAAACCTTAAATAATTTATAATAAATATTTTATAGTCTATTTAAACCATAAAAATAGTTTCATGACCATAATTAAATATGGTAATAGAAGTTGAAAACCCGTCATCCTTGAATGTGATAAATTAGCAATATTGGATGGTGTTTTCATTTCTAGTATAAAAGAATGGGAAAGGATATATGATGAATAATTATTCATTTATCATAAAAAAATTCCATAAAATGTAAGTTAATGGAGTCATTAAAACATTTTTATGAAATGAGGTGAGAAAAGAAAAAGAAAAGAAAGGAACTTAAAATAAAAGAAATGAAAAGAGGAATTTACCTCTTGAAGTAATATTCCTTAAGAGACTCTTTAGGGGAGAGGTTTTGGTCTTTTTATGAGAACAAGGGTTTCTGGGTGTTAGGGAGGATCTTGGGAGGATATTTGAGCATAATTTAGACAAGTAACAAGGCTTTAGATGAGTGAAGAGAAGAGGGAGTGAGAGGGGGTTTTATAGTGAAGGATAGGGGTGATTTGTACATATATTATTCATTATTTTATTATTTCCCTCAAGACAACCAATAATGTTAATTCATGTAACCCATAATAGTAATAAGTTTATGTGAGTTTTAATCAAGTGTGCTTACGTCATCTATGATGTTAGGAATAGTGAATTTAACTGATAATGTATATATACGGTAAATTACAGTATTTTACTATTTATTAAAAATTCGAGTATTTCAGAAAACTCCAAAAAATTCACCCTTACCATTTTTTGATGTGTAAAATTAATACACGAACTCAATTTTTTGAAAATAATTTTATAAATATGATTAATTTATTTTTTAAATAAAATCATAATTTATTCAAAAAATAAAAATTTTAAAACTATAATTCGTTTTATATCACTTTGAAAAATTAATCAAGATCCATTTATCTTATAATATTAAGAAAATAAAATAATAATATGATTTAATATTCATAAGGGTCATATTACTATTCATAAGGGTATGTTACTATTCACAAAAAATTAAATTTGTCTTATCAAACTCTAAATATCTTTACTGAATGCAATCATGTATGTCAGTTTTTCAAAATTTAAATCATAAATGTGGAAAAATTATATTTATTGGATAAGTTATAACAAAGTTGTGTTTTTTGGTGACTCAGGGTTTCATGAATTTATTTACAAATCCTTTGGGTGTTACGGAGGCCACTGGTCATTCGTAGGTGATCAAAATTTATTAAGAAAGATGAACAAATGCGATCAATAGACGTTGAAGGTACTTGAAGTGTACACAAGAAATTAAGATCCTATAATCTCATAGAGGAAGATCAAATATTATCATATAGTGGATCAAACCTTCAACAAGGTAAAGTATTATAGTTGGTGCTGGGAGAAGGTGAAGTCTTTTGGTTACTTTTAGGAGAAGAAGAAGTCTCTTAGTTGGCTCTAAAGAAAAGGAAGTATTTTAGTTAGAGTTGAAAGTAGTGGAAGAATTTTTATTTGATATGAAATTATAAGGGGTATCTTAGTTTGATTCAGATCACACAAAGTCTACCATTTAGATATGAGAGAATTTTAATCAATTTTTTGATAGTAAAGAATCTATAACTAGAGGGAATAACCCATTGTAACAAGGAGTATGTTTTTTTATGAACCTTGTAAATCCCATGTGATTCACTTTCCATTTTTATTACTTCACATGAGGTGATATTGGGAGATAATATTGATTGGATCAAGAAATTTAACAATTTTAAGTAGTTAAATTTTAAATAAAAGTAATTTATAAAAAGAAACTATTAATTCACCCCTCCCCTCTTATTGGTCAATATGGACTGGGGATCTACAAGTGGTATCAGAGGAAAGGTTTCCACTAAAGATCCAAGAATAATTATGATGACGGGGAATATTAATTCTATAAATATATGAGGTGTTCACACATTCGATGGGAATAATTATCACAATTATAAGAATATTATGCTACCCTATCTTCTATCACTCAACATAGAAGAGTGAGATGATACAATAGTGAGGTTTCCACCTAATTCTGATGATTTTTCCATGAAAAAATATGATAAGAGAAATATAGAGTTAGACAGAAAGGCTAAAAGTTCCATCTTGATGACTATATCAGAGAAGTCCGATAAAAAGTTCATAGATCTTTATACTGACAAGGAAATATGTGACAAACTGATAAATAGTTATTAAGGCAATATTAAAGTCAAGGAAGGAAAACTATAATTTTGAAGAAGTAAGTTTGAGGACATAAAAATGACTGATAAAGAAAATATTGACGACTATTTAACCAGAGTGAATGACATAATCAGTAACATTTGAGTATTTGGTGAGAATATGTATGAATATTTCATTGTCAAAAAATCGATGAGGAATTTTACAGATCATTTTTATTCAAATATCTTAACCCTGGAAGAAAGAGATAATTTTTTTCTTGATGAACTACAAAATATTCTCATAGCTTATGATACGAGGAAAAGTCAAGATTTAAAGAAGAAAGAAATAATGAAAATGGATTTTGGAACCATGAGAAATGGAAAATTTAGATAAGAATAGGTTAAAGAATCTAAATATTTAGATATTAATGAGGATGATGAATAATTTAATCAATTTTTTGCTCTTATATCAAAAGGATTCAGAAAGGGAAAGAGGAAGGTAAAGAGTAAGAAACTACCAAAAATATTTAATCATGGTAGCTTTAGTCATTTTTACAAGAAGTTTCCAAATAATAAGGTTGAATAATAATAATCCATATCATAATGAAAATATAATATATCTCATAAAAAAATGGGGTAAGAAAAAAAAGTATCACTATAGCAGCAAGAAGAGAAATATTATGAGTTAACATAAGAAATATTCATCATAAACTTATTCTTTAGATAATTAATTTGATTTTTTTATCTTACAAATAAAAGAACCGATTCTTCAGTCAGTAGAGACATTGAATAAGATAAAACTAAACTTGAGTTGAAGCTAAAAGATAAATTAGAATTATGCATGGGATAGGTTAAATATATCAAGAAAGAAAACAAATCTTGAGAAATAAAATAATAAATTAATTATTGAAATGAATGAGAAGAAAATAGTTTTAGTTTATGGAAGAAAAGGAGGAATTTATAGAAAATGAAGTATATTTTATTAATGCGAATAAGATTCCAAAATTAAAAATTAATGAACAAGATAATATTATATTTGATCTTGAAGAGAAGTTGAATTATAGAGAAAAAGTTTTTTTAAGACACAAGACATATGCGTCATAGTTCAACATGAGTTAACCAAGGCTACAAAATATTTCAAAAAATCTATTGAGATAAAGGGATAATATTATCAAGATTCTGAGAAGGATGGTAAAAGTACAACTAATAATTATACTAGATATTTTATTTCAAATAGTGAAAATGTAAAAAATAAAACTAAGGATATTTGGGCCAAGAATAATGAGTGGAAATATTCCACATAAAGGGAAGGGAATAATATTACAATAAATACACAACCCCCAAGAAAAGTGAGGCTTGATTTGTAAGAGGAAAACAACAACATAGATCTATATTAATCTAAAATCAATTAGGGAGAATAAAGTTTCAAGTATTGTTTTAGTGTTATGGTATTCATAGTCACAAAGCTTATTCTTTATGGTTTATTATGTCTTTACTAGAAAATAGAAAATAATCAAGGGTAGAGTTTCAATGAGAATATGAGAAAAATATATCATAGAAAACAAACTGTGACAAGATCTTTTCCACACTTGTCCACACAAAAAAATTTCATATTCTGAAATAATTCTATGGAAAATGTAGTTTAGAAGGTTACAGGGCTGAGGTATTCATGGAAAGGATATAAGGATAATTTCATTATGTTGTTAAAGGGAATAAGATACAAAAGTAAAATAGTTAAAATTATTATAAATATTTTGAGAATACATATAATGTAAAGAAAGAATACCTAGTTTTTTGGCCACATCAGTTGAAATTGGACAAATAATTGGCAGAAGATGAGAAAATTTATAAATATAAAGGAAAGTAAGTGGTCTTAGAAAATGAGGTGAAATTGGATGAGAAGTTATCCATATAAATAAAATTGAAGATCTAGAAGACTAAGGTTGAAAAATTTATTTAACACAAAGAAGAATAAGGAAAGAAAGAATATAGTCAAATTAGTGAGACTCAAAACAAAAATAAAAGTTCAAATAAATCTTACCATACTGATATTGGAAGAAAATAATGGCCTAGATTGTGATGAATCTCTCATTTCTAGTGTTTCTTATGAAAAAACAAGAGGTCCCTCCATATTACCTATTAGTTTATGTTTCATTAAGCTAACATTTAGGAAATTAATGTAGATTTTTTGATGTTGTACCCACTAAACAACATGAATAGAATTCACTTCAGGGATTCTAGTGAATTCTATGAAATGGAAGAAAAAAAATCATCCCTTAAGGGGGAGTAACCTCCAGAATTATTTTTCATTATGCTAAAATCTTGTGAATTTGGAAATTTTGGATAGATTTTAAACCTAAAGGTTGAGGTATTCCAATCACACTTTCATCCACCATTCTCAATTGAATTAATAATTTCAATTAAGGGAGAGTTCTTGGTTTATGATAAAATTAGACAAATGGGGAGATATTTTTTTTTAACCTGCACTATTATGATGAGTTTGTTGATGTGTGTGTAGGGTTTATCATTTTATCGATAAATCTAATTACTTATAACCCCTTAAATGAGAATTGAGAATTTATGAGCATGATTTCACATGCACGGTATTTTGTGGACAACTTTGACATCCTTGGTTGTATCTCTATTATTTTCTACACTAAGATTGTCCATTTTTACCTAGAGTCGATAAAATACAAGATCTTTGATAAGAGAACTATGTGATATAATTACTCTCTCATAACCATGAGAATCATGTGGAAACCCCCCCTTATCCTTTGAATTTGAATATCAATAGGGTAGAATGTTTTTGAGCATGCATATTGAGTTTTAAATATGTGAAGAGATATTGAAAACAAAATAAAAGGGTGACATTATTGGGCCCAATGTTGAATTTTTTGTCAATGATGTGTCAATATGTGTTTGGTGAGTTGAATATCAAGTGTTAATGCTTATATAATTGTTATAGATGCATTTTATGACATAGTATGTGATGATTGAGAAATTTTTGTTGGAATTATTCTAATTGTAGAAGTTATATTATGTTTAAAAACTTTTTCCAATAGTGAAAAATTATTACACCAATGTAAGAAGAAGTAATGGCCATGAAAAATATTAATTTTCATGAGTATTATAATAGGAATTTAATATAAGTCCATTTTAAATATAGTTACATTTTACATGAAGAATAATTGAGGAGGAAGAGGATTTGAAGAAGAATTTTGAGATAGTATTTTTTTATCAATTCTATATTTAGAATATTCTATGTATTTTTGGTGAAATTATTAAAAAATAAAGGTCTAATAACATAATCTATCCTATTCCAAGATCAACCAAGGAATTATGGGACCAGAGGTTAGCCACACACAAGGGAGCCTTATATGGATATCCTTATTAACAATAGAGGTATGGTCTGGTGTATAGGTCCACAAAAGCACACTCAAATGAGAGCGCTTCAACTAGGGTACCATTGGGTTAACACGGGTCAGAGTGTACTATGAAGTGAGTGTGTGTGTGTGTTGTGGTTGATGACCCCCAAATTATAACTCGAAGCGGTAATAACACAGGTTAATTAATAAGGAAGTGCTCAACCAAAGTTTCAACTGATATGGGATAGAGAAAGACACTATATTGTTCCTCCATTTTAAAAGTTATGAATATTTCTACTGTTATTTAATCCAAATGATATGGAATATTCTATCAATCCCTAATCATCTTATACCTCCAGTGATGTTCGAAGGCTTCTGTTCACCGTAGTTCATGGACAAACCACCGTTGATTGAACCTAGTGACATCATGGTTTTTATGAGATCGAGATTTTGAGGAGATGAGGTTTCAAACTTACTTGCATGAAAATTACCATTTTCCATACTTGTATACATTCAAATAATATGATCTAGATTATTTCAAATGATTTCTTAGAAGTCCATATGTATACTGGATGAGTTTGAACTTTAAAAATGAGGCGAATCATGTGATAATAATCACATGATTGTGAGGAATTCATTGCAAACTCATACAAGAAAAGACACTATAAATCATGAAATAAGATGCTTTGAGAAACACCAAATGAGTTGGTTTATTAAAATACCATGACATGGAAGCTTATGTGGGGATTTAAAGAAATATTTACATGGGAGTTTTATTATATATGAGGTGGTGAAAGGAATGATAATCCTTTCTATTGACCTCACCTGTTTTGATAATCCCAATAATGCTTTAATATGTTTTGATAATCTTGATGTGTGCTTATAATTATATATATATATATATGCTGAATATCAAAATAATTGTTGGAATATGTCAATCAATGCTTATCTATGATTAATAATACTTTGAAATAATTATAACTCAATCTGGATATGTTTTGCATAGAAAAGATAAGTTTTAAGTCACTAATAAGAAAATGTCACCGATATACAGAGCTACCGGTATGTATAAGTCCACCGGTAAGCACATGTCACTGATAGATCTAGTCTACCGATACAGATGAGCTACTGGTATGAAGTCCACCAATACAACATCCACCGATACAGACAGCTACTGATAGAAGCAGAGCTGCTGATAGAACAAGTCGACCGGTGTGCATAAGTCCACTGACATGCACTTAATCACTGGTACAAAACAGAGATACCAGTATGCACAGGCTACCGATACAAAAGTCTATCGATACGAGCTACCATTACACCGGATTTTCCATTAGAGTAAGTCTACCAGTATAAGCAAGTCTGCCACTATGAAGTTCACTGATATAAAGAATCTCACCGCAAGTCAAGTCTACCGATAGAAGTTCACTGAAACAAGGAGATACCGTTATAAGGAGTAATAACCACCGATACAAGCTCACTGTTATAAGGAGCTACTGATTGAAAACCAGTCACTTTTTCCCTAAACTATATTTTTATTTGTTTATTTAGCAATGGTCATATTTGATGATTTTAATGCAATTAATGTTATTTAATGATTGTTGTTGGCATGTCAGGGAACCATACCTCATACCTATAAAAAGGTAATCATTCCCATTACCAGAGCTGAAAGCTATAAAAGGAAGGACAAAAGCCGTGCAAAAGTAGTGCAAAATAAGGGACGAAGAGTGCTGAAAAGTGGTGCATACACACAGAAAAGAAATACTACATCCATACTAGAAGAACAATGGACATACACGAAGCCATTAATTCTAGAATAGAACACAAGCTTCACCTTATCCAAGGAGAACTACAACGATCTCTTCATATACTCAAGCTGATCAAACTGAACTTGAAGAAAATGACCCTCTGTTTTTCACACAAAAACCATAGAAAGAATCAGAAGCATTCTTTATCAATCAAAGGAGTCCAGAGCCGCACTTCAAATCACTATAGCATTATAAAACTCATATCTACTCTCTCAGTGATTGTTTTATTTACATTTTGAGCAGTGTGCATACTCTATATATTTTATACACTCACTGTCTCCTATGATAAACTAGAGGATTTGTAAATCCGCACACAAACCATCTATAACTCTCTTGTATCCCATTGTGGATAGTGGTAGAGGTCAAGTAGGACCTGGACAGTCAATGTGTTGTTGTTTTGTTTTCCCACGAAGAACTATGGTAGAGGACTTAGTACCTGGACAGTCTTTCTACTATTGTTTACCCCGATCCAGGGTGTGGATCAAAATTTATATAAATTGTTTGAGAGTACTAAGTCTCGGCTTGAGACTGAACCTCTTGTTTTAAAACTGCTGTGCTTACTTATTTTGGTTTTAACCTATATTGAATATTCCACTGCTAATTTCTTTGAAATATAAAATTGTTTTAAAGTTACTTTGACAGTTAATCTAGCAAGTGTTTGTAACTATTGTAAATCAGTAGGTTAGTTTCAAAAGATAATTTAATCTTCTGATTAAATTAAATGAGACCTAATCAATATTTTGAAAACCTAATTGAACCCTTACAGTTTTACTAATTCACTACAATTTAACTTATTTTTTAATTGGGGGATTTTAATAGAAATATTTTTAACAGAAAATTTTAATTGGAACTCAATTCAACCCCCTCTTGAGTATCCACTCCGACCAAAATTTGGTATCAGAGGGTTGTTATTTATAAAGTATTTTTAAATACTCTATTTTTTAACTGTGATTTTAGTTGCATCTTAAAGATCATAAATTTATATTAGTTCTAAATTTTATCTCTTTAAATATATTTTCTAAAATCTGATTATGGATAATAGACTAGAAGGTTCTTCTACCAACATGACACCGTTATTTAATGGTACAAATTATGCCCAGTGGAAACTGAAAATGAAGATTCTTTTGGAAAGTATGGGATTTGATATTTGGATTTCTATAGAGACTCAATATAAAATTCCAGAAATTGAAATAACCACTTAGGATGAACCTACTAAAACTTCCTACAATAATAACTATAAAGCAATGAATGCTTTATACTGTGCTTTAGGGGACGAAGAATTTAATCACATATTTTCTTGTAAAATTGATTATGAAATCTGTGACACTTTGGCTATTTCCCATGAAGGAATAACCAATGTTAAAGAAATGAGATTGAATACCTATACTATTAAGTATGATAATTTTAAAATGAAGCCTTATGAGCCTATTTCTGACATATATCTCAGGTTCAATGAGATCATCAAAACTATGAGATCACTTGGAAAAGTTGTTCCTGCAAAGGAGCAGATTATGAGAATACTACAATGTCTTCCAGAAAGTTGGAGAGGCACATCTGTTTCAGTAAGAGAATTGTGTGATATAAGTTCACTACTTGTTAAGGAATTAATTTGTAAGCTTATGATGTATGAAGAAGAACTTAAGGTAAAAAAGGAAGAATATGATGAACCAAAAATGAAGTTGGTAGCATTTAAGTCTACTGCCTCAAAGAGCAAGGATAAGTAGAAAGTTCACATACCTACTGAAAGCTCAAAAAGTAAAGGTTCAGATTCTGACAGTGATGCTGAGATGGATCAAATAGCCAGGAGATTCAAGAAGTTCTATAGGAAGAATAATTCTTCATAAAATCGAATTATAAAGGAAAGTATGACAATAAAGGTCATTGGAAGAAGGATGGGAAAAAGCCTGATAAAAGTGATGACATTGTCTGCTATGAGTTCAAAAGGAAAGGACATGTAAAAGCAGACTGTCCAAAATTAAAGTTCAAGAAGAAATATTACTACAAGGAAAATAAGTATAAGAAAGCTATGAAAGCAACTTGGAGTGCTTCAGAAGACAGTTCAAGTGATTCTGATTCCTCTCAGGATAAAAAATCTCAAAAAGCTAACATGTGTTTTATAACAAACACATCTGAGGAAACTTGCTTGAAAATTTTCCATAAGAAGGTATAGTACTTGGACAATGGATGTTCAAGGCATATGACTGGATATTAATCATGCTTCAAGAGTTTAATCAAATTTGATGGAGGTCATGTCACCTTTGGTGATAACTATAAATGAAAAATCATTGGCCTAGGCTAGATTGGTAACACTGATTCAGTTTTAATTTCCAAAGTTTTATTTGTTGATGAACTTAAATATAACCTGTTAAGTATTTCTCAGTTGTGTGATGATGATTTCAATGTTAAATTTGAAAATTAATCTTGTAATGTTTTTAATTCTAAAAATGTTCTAGTATTTTCTTCTTTGAGAAATGAAAATGTTTATGTTGTTGATTTGAATTATTTGGACAAATAGAACATTACTTGCTTAAATTCTTTTCATAAAGAGTATTGTCTATGGAATAGAAGATTAGGACATTGAAACATTTATTCACTTAGAAAACTGACTAGGAAAAACTTAGTTAGAGACCTACCTAAACTTTAATTCCCAGCTGATAAAGTTTTTAATCCCTATCAAAAGGGAAAGCAACATAAAGTTTCTTTTAAATCAAAGAAAGAAGTTTCAACTTCTCAACCTCTCGAGTTGGTTCACATGGATTTGTTTGGACCCTCTAGAGTTTCTATTTTAAATGGGAAGCACTATGTCTATGTCATAGTAGATGAATATTCTAGATATACTTGGGTATACTTTTTATCTCACAAAATTAAAGCTTGTTCTTACTTTATTAAGTATTCCAAGTCTATAGAAAAACTTAGTGGACTTAAGATTAATACATTGAGAAGTGATCATGGTCGTGAGTTTGAAAATCATAAGTTTGAATCTTATTGCTCACACAATGGCTATAATCATAACTTTTATGCCCCTAGAACACCTCAACAGAATAGTGTAGTAGAAAGAAGAAACAAAACCCTTAAAGAGATTGCAAGAACTATTCTTAATGAGTATGACCTTCCAATTTACTTTTGGGCTGAAGCTGTGAACACAACTTGTTATATTATTAATAGAGTCTTGTTCAGACCTATTCTTAAGAAGACCCATTATGAACTGTGGAATAATAGGGAACCTAAGGTTAATTACTTCAGAGTTTTTGGTTGCAAAGTCTTTATTCTCAATACAAAGGATAATCTCGACAAATTTGCATCCAAGAGTGATGAAGGAATTTTTCTTGGTTATTCTTTAACTAGAAAATCCTATAGAGTCTTTAATAAAAGAAACAAATGTTTGGAAGAATCTGTTCACCTCAAGTTTGATGAAAATGATCCACATGAACCCAAATCTTTAGTTGAAAGTCTTGAAGAAGACTTGTCTATTCTGGACCTTAATGATAAAATCAATGAACCTGTTGTAAAGACATCCAGTTCTGGAAACTTTCCAGAACCTGCTTCTATTGAACCAGAACCTACAGATGAACCTGAAATTTCTAGTCCCACTTTTACTAGATCAACTATAATTCTAAAGAATCATCCTTTAGATTCTGTTGTTGGTAATCTTGATAGAGGGACATAGACTAGATCTTCTCTAAGAAATCAGGTTGAACATCAAGCCTTTCTTTCACAGTTAGAACCTAAAAATGTCAATGATGCAATCAATGATGAATTTTGGGTAATGGATATGCAAGAAGAATTAAATCAATTTGAAAGAAACAAAGTCTGAGAATTAGTTGACAGACCTAAGGAAACTTTGACCATAGGCACTAAATGGGTTTTTAGAAATAAAGTTGATGAGTCTGGAAATATAGTTAGAAACAAATCTAGGTTAGTTACACAAGGGTATAGTTGAGAGGAAGGAATAGACTATGAGGAAACCTTTTCCCCTGTAGCTATATTAGAAGCTATAAGGATCCTACTTTCCTATGCTGCTCATCTGAAATTCAAGTTATATCAAACGGATGTTAAAAGTGATTTTCTAAATGGTTTTATAATTGAAATTTTTTTTGTTGAACAACCACTTGGATTTACTAATACTCATTTTACAAATCAATTTTTCAAGCTATCTAAAGATTTATATGGTTTAAAACAAGCTCCACGAGCTTGGTATGATTGAATTAGTAATTTTATTATTTCAAAAGGTTTTACTAAAGGGATTGCAGAACCAACTCTTTTTATTAAAATAATTTCTAAAGATGTTTTGATAGTACAAATTTAGATTGATGATATTATTTTTGGATATTCTAAACATTCTTTATGTACTGACTTTTCAAAGAGTATGCAAAATAAATTTGAAATGAGTTTAATGGGAGAACTCAAATATTTTCTTAGATTTAAAGTTTTTCAAAATGAAAATGGTATTATTTTGAATCAAATAAAATATAAAAAGGATCTTTTAAAACGTTTTGGTTTGGATAGTATTAAGGAAAGTGATACACCTATGAGTACTTTTTGTAAGTTGGATGCTGATGAAACTGGAAAACCAGTGGATCAAACCAACTACAGAGGTATGATTAGAAGCTTACTTTACCTTACTTCTAGTAGACCAGATATTATGTTTAGTGTGTGCATGTGTGCAAGATTTCAAGCTAATAAAAAAGAATCACATTTTCTTGCTGTCAAAATAATTTTCAAATATCTTAAACATACTACAAATTTAGGTTTGTTTTATCCAAAAGGACAATATTTTGAATTAACGAGTTATTCAGATGCTGACTTTGCTGGTTGCAAGTTGGACAGAGAAAGCACATCTGGAACATGTCATTTATTGAGAAAATCCTTAGTATCTTGGTGTAGTAAGAAGTAGAATTTTGTTGCATTGTCTACTGCTGAAGCAGAGTATATAGCTGCTGGTAGTTGCTGTGCACAAATTATGTGGATGAAACACACTCTTTTGGACTATGGATATCAATCTAGGCATGTATCTATTAATTGTGATAAAACTAGTGCAATTAACATTTCAAAGAACCTTGTATCTCACTCTAGGACCAAACACATTGATTTAAGGCACCACTTTTTAAGAGATCATTACTAGAAAGGTGATATTACTCTTGAATTTATAAGTGCTGAACATCAATTAGATGAAAATTTCACCAAACCTTTACGTTAAAATAGGCTAAGTTACATTAGACATGAGTTAGGAATGATAGATCACCGTTAGAAACCTCACCGTTAGAAACCTCATCGATAGAAACCTCACCCTTAGAAACCTCACCGTTAGAAACCTCACCGTTAGAAACCTCACTGTTAGAAACCTCACCATTAGAAACCTCACCATTAGAAACTTCACCATTAGAAACCTCACTGTTAGAAACCTCACCGTTAGAAACCTCACTGTTATACCTCATTGGTATGGACCTCACCGTTAGTGGACTTCAGTGATAGATAAAACTCACTATTAGTAATTCTCACTGGTACGTATTACTGATGGGTCACACTATTTTTAATGTTTTTAATCTTTAGCCGCCAGAATCTGTATCGTTTGTACTTTACTTATTATATTTTAATTATCTATTTTACAATTCATATATGATAAAACACAAGTCATAACCTCTCTCGATCCACCTCAAGCCCCTTACCTTCAAACCTCTCTCAAACCTTAGAACCCTAAGCCTCACGATTCAAAGGCAAGAGTAAAGAGACCTTCAATCAGTGGAAAGGAATATGAACCGAGTGCTAAGAGACTCAAAGGAGAGTCTAGCAGTGGTAGTGAAGTGAAGAAACCCACAAATCCGCATCTTGTTCAAAGGGAGATAGTAGTTGAAAGGGAGATATGCGCAGAATGGATAATGTCAAGTGAATCGTTAGTTCTAGAAGTTCTAGAAGATCATAAATGGATATAATGCTTCTTGAACAACAATGGCCCATACTATCTGAAGCTGGTAAAATATTTCTATGAGTATGTTCGGTTTGAGAAATCAGAAGTTGAGAATAGTATGGTATCTGTTGTGAATGGAAAGGAGATATCTTTTTCTTCTATTGAGTGGGCTGAATGCCTAAAGGTTCCACATAAAGGTGTTTTTGGATATTTCTCAAAATCAGTACCTCCTACCAATAATATCTTTAAGTATGAAACTACTTTAGAAGAGCTAACAGGAGATGGCACTCCTAGAAAAGTAGTGGATGTAGAAATTCATAGAGAGAACTAGATGATATTTAAGTTTATTCAACATGTTTTAATTCCAAGGAGAGGGGATTTTGAAAATCTTAAATACCAGGATATTTACTTGATGCATCTGTTGAGATATGGTGTTAAGATAAATTTTTACAGGCTGTTAATGGTTCAGATTGAGGATATGACCAGGCCAAAGTCAAAAACCTATGCCTTATTCTTTGCTAAGTTGATTTTGATTATGATTAAAGTAAAGGGAGTAGCTGAGTCTCAGGATGAGACAGTGGTGGTAAAGAACAACTTCTGTATCACAAGCACAATATGTAAGTACATGAAGATTAATTGGAATCCATGGAAAAGAGAGTGGGTTAATAATGATAAGAAGTTATATGATAAGTTTAATCCTGTGGATCATCCTTATAGGCCTAAGGATGTGAGGGATCAAGGTTTAGGACCTGATGAGGAGGAGCCACAATATAGTGATGAATCAGAAGAGGAGGATTCCTCTGCAACAGATGGAGGAGATCCAGACTGGCCTCCTAGCCCAACTCCTGGAATTATGTCACAAGAAAAGGAAGTTTAGCATAGATCAGATCAGGAAGAGGCTGCTCGAGAGAATGAAGAAGAAGTTCATGCAAGTGAAGCATCTGTTTCTGTCATCTTGAGCCTTAGTCCACTGATTGGACACTCCTTAATGACTATTGAGGAATTTGATGAAGTTGATAAAACTGTACCTATTCTAGAGGAGCCTCTTGCTGCTGCAGAATTGGAGATGGTTGTGAAGGATTCTGATGAGGAAGACCAATCAGATGAGGGTGTTATCGCTATACAGGAGAATGTACCAATTGAGGGGGAGCATCAAACTAGTCTTGGGACTGTTTTATCAGCAAATGATATTGAAGACTGGGAAGAAGACCCAGGTTTTGTGGTTTTTGGATTAGATTACTCTGATTTAGATAATTAGGCATCCCTTTGGAGACCAAAATTCAATTATGACATTATGTCTGAGTTATTACCTGAAGATGTGGTAAGAAAACATGACATGGATAAGTTAAAGTCTGATCTTAAAGCCAGTTTTGTGGAATAATTAAGGAGAATGAAAGCTTCACTGGTGCCATCTATTCAAACTGTTATGAATGAATATGTAGCCAGTATAGTATTTGAAAGAGATCCTATTGTTGTGACTACTAATATAATCACCAGGGATGATTTGGAATATTTGAAGGCTGAAATGAAAGAGTTTTTAAATGCCTCTGTTGTTGATATAAATAATTGTTCTGTTAAGGAGCTGAGTAGATTGGAAAGATATTTTGAACTCTCTCTTGGGTGTTGTGTGTCAACCTCTGTGGCTGAGATGGTGGATGAAATCACATCTTTCCAGAATCAGATGTTTATCTTGGGAGAGGATTTTGAATTTCTAAAGAAATCAGTTGTCTCTATGGAATCCTATATGAGTTCTAAATCTCAAGAAGATAAGGATTTGGCCTATGTAAAAAGTGTTCTAAGTTATATGGTTTCAGTTTTTAAGGGCTTTAAGAAGTCAGTGGAGAATCATGTCAGTACTCAAGATTCTCTTGTAAAGAATCTTATCAGTGGACTAACTAAGAGTTTCAAGGAAACTGTGGCTTTTTATATTGGTTCTCTTGCTTCCAAACCTTTAATAGATTTTGATCAGATTAGAGTTTTTATGAAGGAGGAGCTTGGTTCAGCTTCAACCAGTGGCTCTGTAGACTCATCTGCCCTAAGTCAAGTGGTGTCTACCACTAGGGATATTGGAAAAATTGTTCAAAGTTTTATGAAGGAGGCTACTGCTTCTCAAAAGGAAGTCAAGGACAAAGTGGATTATTATTTCAAAAGGGTTTACACCAAGCATCATCTCAATAATCATTTCAAGATTATGTTATAAAACATGAAGCTACCACTAGGAAATCAAGCCTTTAGGGAAAAAGTAAGAAAACTCAGGGAGCTAACTCTAGCCTTAGATAAGTTTTTGGAAAACAAAGATGAATTTTTGTCTGCTGTGGAGAGGGGAGGAGGAATCATTATGGATTTTAGAAATCTATTGTTGCCTTTATTGCATGTTGATGCTCGACTAGTGATTGTACCTCTAGCTTTACTTGAATCTTCCTCCACTACTTCTCCTGCTCAGATGACTCTAGCCCAAGCCATCGGCAGCCTTACTCCTATGATCACTCAGAAAGATACACAGTATAGGCCAGGAACAGTTTCAGTAGCTCGGCCTCCTCTAATCATTTCTGGTGTTCCTAAGCCTCCCACTGACTCCCCACAGTCTGAGTCTACCTCGGATCCGAAAGGGAAATACCACGTGGACATTCATGAGGTGGAATTATTTCTATATAGGACCTTTGATAGTAATCATTTGTATTTCCTTTGTATTAATTTTGTATTTCACTTGTACTCTTTTCTCCATGACATATATCTTTGGTCTTGTTTTCTTTTATCTATTTATAATTTCCTCTGATACATTCTTTTCACCCTTCCTTTTTGCTAATCAAAAAGGGGGAGAATATGTATATAACAGGGAGAATATAAAAGGAAAAAATATGAATATATAAACTTCATGCTATAACTCTCTGATACATTATTTTGTATTTTCCTCTGATACCTTTCTATTTTAGTTTTTATACTTTTGGTCTATAACTCTATGATACATTATTGATTTTGTTGGTTTATAATACCATGAGTTGTGATTATCAAAAAGGAGGATATTGTTAACCTCACCTGTTTTGATAATCACAATCATGCTTTAATATGTTTTGATAATCTTGATGTGTGCTTATAATTATATATATATATATATGCTGAATATCAAAATAATTGTTGGAATATGTCAATCAATGCTTATCTATGATTAATCATACTTTGACATGATTCTAACTCAATATGGATATGTTTTACATATAATAGATAAGTGTTAATTCATCGATAAGAAAAATTCACCGATATAAAGAGCTACCAGTATGTATAAGTCCACCGGTAAACACATGTCACTGATAGATCTAGTCTACCGATATAGATGAGCTACTGGTATGAAGTCCACCAATACAACATCCACTGATATAGACAGCTACCGATAGAAGCAGATCTACCAATAGAACAAATCGACCAGTGTGCATAATTCCACCGATATGAACTTAATCACTGGTACATAATGGAGCTATCGGTATGCACAAGCTACCGATATAAAAGTCTACCGATACGAGCTACCATTACACTAGAGCTACCGTTAGAGTAAGTCTACCGGTATAAGCAAGTCTACCGCTATGAAGTTCACTGATATAAAGAAGCTCACTGCAAGTCAAGTCTACCGATATAAGTTCACTGATACAAGGATCTACCGTTACAAGGAGTAACAACCACCGATACAAGCTCACTATTATAAGGAGTTACCGATTGAAAACCAGTAACTATTTCTATAAACTATATTTCTATTTGTTTATTTAGAAATAGTCATATTTGAGGATTTTAATTTATTTAATGTTATTTAATGATAGTTGTTGGCATGTCAGGAAACCATACCTCATACCTATAAAAAAGTAATCATTTCCATTACCGGAGCTGAAATCTATAAAAGGAAGGACAAAAGCCATGCAAAAGTAGTGTGAAATAAGGACTGAAGAGTGCTGAAAAGTGGTGCATACACACAGAAAAGAAAGACTACATCCATACTGGAAGAACACCGGACATACACAAAGCCATTAATTCTAGAAGAGAACACAAGCTGCACCTTATCCAAGGATAACTACAATGAGATCTTCATACAATCAAGCTGATCAAACTGAACTTGAAGAAAAAGACCCTCTGTTTTTCAGACAAAAACCAGAGAAGGACTCATAAGCATTCCTGATCAATAAAAGGAGTCTAGAGCTTCACTTCAAATCACTAGAGCATTCTAAAACTCATATCTACTCTCTCAGTGATTCTTTTATTTACATTTTGAGCAGTGTGCATACTCTGTATATTTTATACACACACTGTCTCCTATGCTAAACTGGAGGATTTCTAAATCCGCACACAAACCTTCTATAACTATATTTTATCCCACTATGGATAGTGGTAGAGGTCAAGTAGGACCTGGACAGTCAGTGTGCTGTTGTTTTGTTTTCCCATGAAGAACTTTGGTAGAGTTCTTAGTACCTGGACAGTCTCTGTACTGTTTTTTACCCCGATCGAGGGTGTGGATCAAAATTTATATAAATTGTTTAAGAGGACTAAGTCTCGGCTTGAGACCGAACCTCTTGTTTTAAAACTGTTGTGCTTACTTATTTTGGTTTTAACCTATATTGAATATTCCACTACTAATTACTTTGAAATATAAAATTGTTTTGAAGTTACTTTGATAGTTAATCTAGTAAGTGTTTGTAACTATTGTAAATTAGTAGGTTAGTTTAAAAAGCTAATTTAATCTTCTCATTAAATTAACTGATACTTAATCAATATTTTTAGAACCTAATTGAACCCCTACAGTTTTACAAATTCACTATAGTTTAACTAAGTTTTTAATTGGGGGATTTTAATATCAATATTTTTAACAGAAATTTTAATTGGAACTCAATTTACCCCCCTCTTGATTATCCACTCTGACCAACACTTTACTATAAAATGAGGATCACCAAGCTGAGGGTTGGTGATGTTGATTTATTAGTGATATCATTTTCCAAAGAAAATAGAGCATCCATGAAGCCTTCTAGTTTGTGAAGAAGAATCTGTGAAGATTTTAACTTTCCAGAAGGAGAAAGATCTCATAATATTCTTTACATGTGAATCTTGTACTCATGGATCTCATGATGAAACTGATAACCATGAATCCTTTTAGGTTTTCTTGTAATCCCAGTAAGAAGGCTCACTAGTTTTTTCATGATATCTTTGAGACACCACAAACCGTTTCTCATAACTTCACTATATTACAGAAAGGAGAAAGGAAGGAGATAACCAACATATATGAGGATCCTTGTTTATAGATTGTGTGAAGGTACTTTCATGAAGAATAACTTTCTTGCAAGAAGGATAGTGAAAGATACAATAAGCTAATAGAAAGATAGTGCTTACACCCATTTGTGCGAAGAAGACAATTTTCAAG
Source organism: Viscum album (assembly GCA_963277665.1). Lineage (NCBI taxonomy): Eukaryota > Viridiplantae > Streptophyta > Magnoliopsida > Santalales > Viscaceae > Viscum > Viscum album. Next base: position 1,061,905,851 of record OY728125.1, read on the forward strand.
AAGTAAACATTTTTTTATGCATTATTACATGCATGCATACATGAAGTATTAATAATTTGAGAAGAGAAAAACAAAAAAATAATAAACCAAAATAGCACATAAAACAATAAAAGATAAAAATAAAATTTGATAGTTTTTTCAAAATTAGAAGAAATTGTGTGAACCACTTGCATATATTTTTGTGAGTCTGGGTCTTCATCAGAAAAATAAAGAATTATAACTTGAGAATTTTTTTCATTGAGGAAACTATTAATTTAAAAGTGATCAGAATTTATTGAGAAAGACTAAAAGACTCGATCAATGGTTGTTGATGGTAATTGAAGTATATAAGAGAAAGTAATATACTATAATATCATGGAAGAAGATCAAAGATCATCCTATAGTGGATCTAGCCTTCAACAAAGGTGAAGTATTTTGGTTGGTTCTGGGAGAAAGTGAAGTCTTTTGGTTGGTTCCACGAGTAGTAGGAGTCTCTTAGTTGGAGTTGGAGAAAAGGAAGTATTTCAATCAGAGTTGAAAGTAGTGTAAGTGTTTCAGTTAGATCCATAAGTATAATGTGTATCTTGTCTTGATATGGATCACAAGAACTATCTTAGTTAGAGTCAGATCACAAGAAGTCTCTAATTTGGAGATGGGATCATTTTTATCACTTGTTAGATAGTGAATAATCTATAACTAGGGGGAATAATTGGTTACAACAAGGAGTATGATGTATTTCAAACCTTTTAAATCTTGTTTGATTCTCTCTCAATTATTTAAACTACAAACAAGGTGATATTGAGAGATAATATTGAGTGGATGAATAGCTTTAGTAAGTTTGAGAGGTTAATTTGAAAGAGAAGGAATTTTTAAAAAGAAACCATTGATTTACCCCTCCCATATCAGTAGTCAATCTAGCCTAGGGATCTAAAAAATAGAAACACTTTATATTTATTTCCAATATAAACTTTTTCATATTATTTATTATATAAAATTTACATTATATATATGATACTATATAAAATATAAAAAATTTATATTTTAATTATATCATGTAATGAATTTTACATAATCTAAATATCATATATTTATTATTTAAACCTTGATTATATTATATTTATCAAAACTCATTTTGATATGGTTTAAATAAATTCCAAAATAATGCCTTTAATTTGAATAATTCAACTTAAGTAATTATGAAAAATTCATAATTTAAATATCAACAAACCCTATGGATGATGATGAGTGTTTTATTTATTTTCAAAAGTTTAATAACCCAATGGATGATAATAAGTGTTAAATGGATGATAAAGTCAATGAATAATGAAATGTGAGGATGAAGATGAAGTTTCCTAAATGTATTTTCTAAAAATTAACACTTCGAAAGTTAAACCTTTATAATACATCCAGATTCTAGAGCTATGTTTTGAAGTTAACATTGAAGGAGTCAGAATGGTTAATCTTGATGATATAAGGGATGGTGTTTCTAGAAGTAATTAATCAAGAAATGCTACTACTAAGTGAAGATGGATATTTCATGACATAGTATATATAATAATTGTTTAGTTTAGATTAAGTGGGAATCTATGAAAAGTGATTAAAGGATGATGGAATCACTATCAAATACATTTTCATGATGGATTTTGTGACAATCCATCCTTATGTTTACAAATTATGAAAAATGATGTTAAGAGTTGACATACACATCAGATGAGATTGGGTGATTTGACTTGGAGGATGAAATATATCCAGAAGTTATAAAATTAAAATACAAAATATAAGTTAACTAGATGATACACTCATGGAAGATAAACTGTGAATGAGAATAATGAATGTCTTATAGTTACATAGTAAGTTATGAATACTAAAATGAAGTGTAATTAAAATATATATGTGTTGAAAAAGTTTAGTAATTTGGAATACCAGAAGTTAAGGAGTCTGAAAGGTATAAAAATTGAGTAATATGGAAAAGAAAATAATCTTATATTGGTACATAAGATATTTTTTATTTCGAGGTTACTTTTTATGAAGATTTGAAAAAGGAAAAAACCTTACATAATACATGAGATAAAATTTCTCACAGAAGAGTTATTGTTTGTAAAATTGGAAAAGTTTATAGTCTCTTTGAGATGTATAAAAATAATTATATCTTATGTCAAAGTAAATAGGAAAAAGAGTAGGATTCTACCAGTTGGATGGATTTTAGAAGTTGAATACATTATTAAAGATAGTTTGGAAGTCAAGTCATATGATACTACACTAATATTTCATATTGAAAACATCATAGTAGTTTTTTGTATTAAATTTTATTCAATTTGAATTGAATTGATAAATTGAGAAGAAATCAAAACCTATCTTGAAGTTTTTTAGAAGATATAGCTAATGGATGAAGAAATAAAAGTTGAGGATTCTTTAGGATCATCATACATTAGAAGGAAAACCAAATATGAATAAGAAATTAAGGGGTATGAATATGATCATCAAATGTTAAAGTAGTTAGCAATGCGGATAAATCTGGTTGATATAAATATAAAAGTGTCAAAGTAATGAAAATTGTGTTTGAATGGTCTAGTTTATGAAGGATTCCATGATCAGAAATGAAGTTTGAAATATTTACTGATATGAAAGAATAACTCTGATAATTAATAACCACTAAAGATAGATACTAAGTACTAACTAGAATATTGTTCAAATTGATAAATTTCCTATGTCCATATTATCAAAAGTTATGAAATCTAAATAATCTCAGATGTGATAAATTAAGATGATTTAAAGCTATCTAATTAAATCTATGTTGATCAAAATCTAAAGATCAAAAGCTGGGGTCAATCCAAAGATAAGATGATCAAGATTTTAGCTGATAAAAAGTTGACATGCTGAGATGTTGTAATATCAAGTTCAAATAAAGTGATGGATTAGTGAAAGAAGAACACCAAAATCTCATTAGTTATGTTAGAGTTAGTTTTAAGATACATAGTCTATAGATGATTAATTAAAGTAGGGACAAATATAGATTCAGAATCTAAAGTAGAGTGAAAATCATATAACTTAAAAGGATTGAATGAATCCAGAAATAATTCACATAAAATTTATGTGAAATTAAAGTCAATTAGATTGATTCTATGCTAAAAATCAAAGATATAAAATTAAAAAATTTGAAGTCATGATTATAGCTAAGATTTATGGAGGTCTTGAAGATTATTGACTTTGATATTTATAAAATACTTTTATGAAGTCATATAGTAATATTATTGGAGGTATCAAAGGAGATTGACCGAGTTTAAAGAATCCAGCAGATACAGATATTAGATAATGATTTTATCAGAGTAAGTTTATATTTATAAAGGGTGATTTGATTTAGAATTTGTGGCCACTAATATTATGAGAGGATAATATACAGTGAGCCTAATATGCAAGGTACAAAGATTATTAGGGTTAAATTTTATAAGTATCTGGAACTTGATATTCTGTGGAATTTGTGTCTGGTTTTGGAAATTAGGAAATTGGAATTTTCTGATCAATGTCAACTATACACATCTTATATAAGGTCTAAAATTTAATACACTTTAAGTAGTTGAGAAAATTTGGAAGTTACATCTTCTGAATAATCAAAATAGTACACAACTGATATACTTATAGTCAGATTTAATTATTCACTGGTATACTAAGACCTATGTTGAGGAATAATATCTTATAGTTTATCCAAATAAATCCTAGAGAAGAATAAATATCTTGTTTAGGAGTTCTTAGCGGAGGACTATTAAAGACCTGAGGCTACCAGGATATTCCAAGCCCAACTAGACAGAAGGTTAAAGATTTTTAGGAGGTAGTATAAAGAACCTATCGAGAGATAGTTGTGGGTGATGGGTGATACCACTCCATGGGTTTATGGTGATAACTTCCAACCATATAATATAGTTAACACTAGGGTTTAGGGTGAAACTAATCCCATTGTAACTTCTTATGATATTAGTGATAGAATCTGTGTCTCAAAGGGATCGAAACATAACAAGGAGTAAATTCTCACAATAGGGTTGAACCTTGAAAAAATAATGTTTACTGTGCACCATTTAATGTTTTTCATTTAATGTGGTGTGAATGTATGTTGGGAACCTATAAATAGATCCACACATCTTAACTAAACAAAGGTTTGAATAATAGAAAAGGGGATAAAAGTTTAAGTTGTAATAAATCAATAAATTAGTCTATACTGATTCACTCCCCTTTTAGTATGATTTCATGATATACTAGGCACTTAAAATATAAACTAATTTATATTTTGGCCATATATTATAATTTATAATAAATTCATAAATTACCCATATAATTTTAATATAAAAATTTTATATCTAAATTATAAAACATTCCATATAATTGGAAAAATGTTTTTCAATATTAAAAATTAATATTTAGGGATACTTATTTATTAAATGTATTATAAAAATTTTATAGTTAATAAAATTATAAATAATTTTATAAATCAATAAATATCCCAAAATACCTTTTAATATTTTTTATAAACAATTTATAAATATTTTTATGTAATTATTAATTGAAAATAGAAAACATTTTTTTCTATCTGAATCATATTTAATGATATAGAAAATGATTTTTAATACCCTTTATCACCATCAATCTCACTTTTCAATTGATAATGTATATCATTACTAAAGACATTCCTTATGTAGTGTTAAACCTATAACATAGAGTTGCATAACAACAACTCAACGAATTGAGGTTATCATAACTTATAATTAGCTCCTATGTGATATTAACATAATACTAATCACACATAGGGATTTAATAGGGTAAAAAATACTACATCATGGCCTTTCATGTGATAAAACTTGCATCATAATGACGTTTGTGAGAATTACACAACACTTTTGTAGGAATAATCTATGAATTTTAGCTGTTGTGACATATGATGTAGGGTTTGTCTTAGATTAACCCAACACTTAATAAACCCTGTGATATTAAAATGGAACTATGTAGGAGTAATACAATGATTCCTTAACAAATACACATTTTGATAGGCTCTATGCAATATTAATCGAGCAATATGTAGGAATAACTAATCTCATACCATATTCCTGGTCATCATACCCTATGATATGACCACCACATCCAATTAATCCCATGAGACATGACATCACATGGGATTAACCAAAAAATCTCATATGTTGAACTTCTTGAATTGTGATACACTATGTGTAATATTTATTCATTACTAACCGAGCCCTATGTAAGACTAATCTAGCACTATATTGTGACATGGCTTACACAACATTAAATCCTTTGGTGTAACACCCCAACCCGGGTCTCCTGAATGGTACTTGAGTGGGGATTCTGTAAGACCTTCTATGTGCCTCCCCATATGCCAGAGGCTTCTATCTAGAAGAAAGAGTTTGTATGAAACATGGAGATACTATAATCTTGGTACCATGACAACCAATAACAAGTAAATAATATAAATAATATAAAAACATTAGAGTGAGACCAAGGAATTAAACCTAAAAGAAAATCATAAATAAGGCATAACATCATCCTAATATAAGATAAATTGAACCCATACTAAAAAAATATATATATTAAGGATCTTTCATCAAGCCAACTGATAAAAAAAGTAATAGAAAAAAAACAAGGGAGACTAAACTATAAAACTAGAGTCCTTCCTCTTACCAGTCTCCCAACATCTATCCAACTACTTTTTCCAGAACCCTCATACAACTTGTCACCTAAAATTGAAATATAAGTCCTGAATGCGCAATAGGTTTCCCATGAAGGGTGTGAGCATAAAACTCAGTAGGGTTTCACTAAGTTCCTATCATATATTCCATCATATATAGTTCATTTATGTATGGGGAAATAAACCAAGCAGTAATATAAAGCATGAAAGAATCCACATCAGGTTATTGAGTTCTAACCAGGCTACCCTGACACCTGACATCACCTAATTCATTCAATTACAATGATATGTTTATCATAACCACATGTTATCAAAAGAACATTAGGTAAATTAATCACAATATCCATTCCTAACCATACATAAACCCTTTCATGTATAAGAATAAATCTAAGGAGGTAATATAAATAGCTAACCTCTCATACAGGATAAACCATCCATTCTAGATAAGGTTCCATGGCCCAATCACAAATCCACTAACCAACATCATAAGTGGTCTTAGAAGGTAATCAAAGTAGCCAACATCTCAAATAATCCAAACCACACTATACAAGGTAGGTCCCATGACTAATACTATACATACCAGACACCATCAAAAGTGGTTCGAGGATGGCATCACAATAGTTAACCTCCCATATGATCTAAACAACACCAACATAAGGTAGGTCCCATGGCTAAACACACACTATGGCAAAAAAGGCATTTAGCGGCGGTTTGATTTTACGTTTCGTGGCGGTTTAAACCGCCGCTAAATAGATTGGCGGCGGTTTTGAAAAACCGCCGCAAAATCGTGCATCAGGAAACTATTCGCGGCGGTTTTCAAAACCGTCGCAGAATGTTTCTGCGGTGGTTTTTTAGCGGCAACTTTTTTTTATTATTTTATTTTTATTTTTTATTTCCTTTATTATGTTTTTAATTTTTTTAACTTTTTTAATTTTTTAATTTTTAATTTAATTTAATTTAATTTATTTATTTATTTATTTTATTTTATTTATTTTATTTCATATTAATTTATTTATCCATGCATGCACATCCCATGAACATGCACATGCACATGCCCATGCAATAAAAAGAAATACTGCATTTGGTGAGATTTAGACCCCTAACCTCTTGCATATTTTCCAAAAACTTTACCACTCCAGCAAGCTCTTCATGTGTTTAATAAACAGAATTTAATATACTTATATATATTAATTGAGAAAACAAATAATACATAAATAATAGATATAAACTCAATAATATATAATATATAATAATAATAATAAATAACAAATAATTAATAATTATAAATAAATAACAAATAATAATAAATAATAAATAAATAATAAATAAATATAAATAATAATAAATAAATAATAAATAATAAATAATAAATAATAAATAAATAATAAATAATAAATAATAAATAATAAATAATAAATAATAAATAATAAATAATAAATAATAAATAATAAATAATAAATAATAAATAATAAATAATAAATAATAAATAATAGACAATAAATAATAAATAATAGACAATAAATAATAAAAAATAAAAAATAAAAAATAAAAAATAAAAAATAAAAAATAAAAAATAAAAAATAAAAAATAAATAAAAAATAATAAACAATAGATAATAAACAATAAATAATAAACAATAAATAATAAACAATAAATAATAATAAATAAATAATAATAAATAAATAATAATAAATAAATAATAATAAACAAATAATAATAAATAAATAATAATAATAAATAATAATAAATAAATAATAATAAATAAATAATAATAAATAATAAATAATAATAATAAATAATAAATAATAATAAATAATAATAAATAATAAATAATAAATAATAAATAATAAATAAATAACAATAAAAAGTAAACAATAAACAATAAACAATAAACAATAAATAATTAATAAATAATAATAAATAATAATAAACAAACAATAAAGAATAAAGAATAAATATTAAATAGTAAATAATAAATAATAAATAATAATAAATAATAAATAATAAACAATAAATAATAATAAACAATAAATAATAAATAATAATAAATAATAAATAATAAAAATAATAAATAATAAATAATAAATAATAATAAATAATAAATAATAATAAACAATAAATAATAATAAACAATAAATAATAATAAACAAATAATAAATAATAAATAATAAATAATAAATAATAAATAATAAATAATAAATAATAAACAATAAACAATAAACAATAAGTAATAAATAAAAAATAAAAAATAAAAACTAAAAAATAAAAAATAATATATAAAAAATAATATATAAAAAATAATAATAAAAAATAATAAATAATAATAAATAATAATAATAAATAATAAATAATAAATACGAAATAAAAAAATATTTCATAATAAATAACACATAATAAATAAAATATTATTATTAATAAATAATAAATAATAAATAATAAATAATAAATAATAAATAATAAATAATAAATAAATATAAATAATAAAAATAAATAATAAATAATAAATAATAAATAATAAATAAATAATAAATAAATAATAAATAAATAATAAATAATAAATAATAAATAAATATAAATATAAATAATAAATAATAAATAATAAATAATAAATAATAAATAAATATAAATAATAAATAATAAATAATAAATAATAAATAATAAATAATAAATAATAAATAATAAATGATAAATAATAAATAATAAATAATAAATAATAAATAATAAATAATAAATAATAAGTAATATATAATAAATAATAAATAATAAATAAATATAAATAATAAATAATAAATAAATATAAATAATAAATAATAAATAAATATAAATAATAAATAATAAATAAATATAAATAATAAATAATAAATAAATATAAATAATAAATAATAAATAATAAATAACCAGTAACAAATACTAGATAATAAATAAATTAAAGTATATTATAAATAATAAATAATAAATAATAAATAATAAATGAAACACATCAAAAAGCATGAAAAGACGTGATAAGGGATTAAAAATCGTGAAAACGCATGAAAACAAATGGAGAAGCATGAAGAATGAGGCGTTAGAAAGAATGAGAATGCATGAAAACTCATGAAAACTCTGGAAAACCCCTTAAGAATTCAACATAATCATCATAATAACCCACAAAAAACCATTGATAAAGATAACAAGTCATGGAAACCCAAATAAACAGTAATAAATGGAACAACTGTTAAAACCCGTCAAAACGGTCATAAAGTGACAAAAACATTGGACTCACATTAATAGAGATAACTTATGATCCGAGAGTCCATTTTAGATCCGCGACTTGTCAAATCAAAGATCCTGAAACGATCTTCAACCTGATAGGTGAAAAAATCCGAATGGACAGGCGGATCGGAAGTTACAACCATTTAAAAAAAAAGGTGATGGGGAACGGGTGTAAGAAACGAGGCATCAAAAAACATAACAAACCCAATACCCACTAAAAAGGCCATAACTTATGATCTAGGAGTGCATGTGGGCGTCACGACCAGTCAAACTGAAGCTCATGGAATGAGCTATAATCTGGCAGGTGGAGGAGTCCGAACTGACACGTGGATCGAAAGTTAGGTTAGTTTGAAGACAAGTTCGACGGGACACTAGTGATGGAAACGGGGTTTTGGAGGCCTTCAGTGGGGTTTTTGGTGTTGAAAAACATGACAGAAGATTTCTTGTGTCAAATTGGTGCGTAACTCTCTTTGCTGGATTCGATTTGATATGCCGTAGAGCCCAAACGGACACCCAGAGCGAAAGTTATGGCCGTTTGAAGTTGGAGAAATTTTTTCAAATTTTTTATAACTCTCATATATTCTGCACCTTATATCCTCTCACTGTTTTGATTATACATGCCTCTAGATCTCTTCATGAGCTTCGATTTGACTGGTCGTGGTGCTCCAACGGATGCCCGAATCAAAAGTTATGGTCGTTTTAGTGATTTCGGGGTTTCTCGTGTTTTTTTATTTTTTTCTTTTCATTTCGTGGCAGTTTTACCCAAACCGCCACTATTTCGTGGCGGTTTTTTAAAAACCCGCCGCTAATCCTTGAAAAATTTTAAAAAAAAATTAAAAGAAATAAAAAAAATAAAAAAAAATTTAAGACATTTCACGGCGGTTTAAAAACTGTCGCGAAATGGCGGCCCGAAACACGTTTAGCGGCGGTTTTTAAAACCACCGTGAAAAAACCGCCGCTAAACGACCGTTTTCCTGTAGTGACATACATGTAATACGTCATAAAAAGTGGTCTGATGAGGAATCTCAATATCCAATGCCCCATACGAGTAGAACCACACTAAATCAAGGTATGTCTCATGACCAAACACATATCCAATAATTATGAAAAGATGAGAACCTGAGTGGTGTGACCCTACACCCCGATCCCTAGGTCTCCAAACCTCAACCCCATATTCTACAACAACACTATATGGTCAGGATAAACAAACAAACATGACATACAATCATGATCCTTGAACTTATCTAGTATTAGATCTATACTTAACACTATCTAAGAGGGAACCACGTAATAACTCAAACATAACCATCCTTGACTATTCTTATCATACCTGACCATCTCAACATTCACTACGACTATGAAAACTACACATATTAACCCTGACCCCCTTATTCCATACTCAAACCCTAAACTAATTCTTAGGCCATTTCTAGATATACCCACTCATTGATCCCCAATTAGGACAAAAATCACCCCATGTATCTCAAGGAAACACCAATATATCTCTAACCCATCCCTAGCACACAAATAGTACTCAACTATACCCTAAGGTGTCTCACTGGACACTCAGTCCTTCTCCCCAACACCTCCCTACAACATATAAACCTATGGAATACCTAATTTACCATTAGTTGAACCATATCCCACCCTATTGAATATTATCCAAGCCTCATAAAATTTCCCTCTAGTTATTGATACCCATCTCACATTCTCATTTTGATCCCATGGGATTCACCCAGTTGATAGATCCCACACCCTTTTATTTTAATCATTAATTACCACTAGGCATAACCAAAGGGAGTGATTACCCTCTTACACAACTTTATTATATATAAATCCTAATCACAATGGATTATTATGACTACAAAACTTACTTTCAACACTTCAACAGGAACTCACAAGAACTCACCCCATGAAAAAAACTCATCTCATGAGTCAATACCACTTTAGGGTCCCTTAATTTATCATAGACATCACTCCTCCTTAGCAGTATATCCTCCATACATATTTAAAATTCCAACTCATGCATGTACACGCAATTCACTAATAAAAATCTTAACCGAAGCCTATTCTACCACTATGAACTCACCTAAACCCTTAATAGATCTTCTAAACCCAACCTAACACACATGCATGTAATTAAAAAATAGGAACACATATGAGTTTTTATTAGAGAAACCACCTACCTCAATCATAGTTATTTCATTTACACAAGCTCGACCACTATCTCCCAAGATCATCCAAGTCTAACCAGCCATCGTCCAACAACAGGAGGCCCTAACTCCACTAATAACTAGTCCAATCAATTATAAACTCATCAAAATTAATTAAAACAATTAATTTTATAATTACCCAGGAATAATCAAATAATTACTCACTAAGATATTTTCTATGAAAAAATCATTAAGAAATGTGGTGCTCACCACTCAACATCTACCGATACCTTTAATATAAAAAATAACTAACTCCTGACATAGATTTATCAACAAATTAAATTTTAAATATGATTAAAACCCAAAATAATTAGGGAAATTAATTACATCAATGAAACCACACATAACCTAGTGTGTTTATCTTACTAGGATGTCCTATATCCACTACATGAAACCCTCCCTCACTTGGGATTATTCAACCATTATACGATGAAATATTCACTCAAAACCTAACCTAAAGACAAAAAAAATTAGATGATAGTGAGGGGGAAAAGTAATAAGAGGATCATCGGTAAGAACTTACCTCGAAGCACCATGAGAAACCCCAAAGAACCTACCCTAATCAAAGGGGTACTAAGATAGGAAATAGAAATAAGATAGAGATGAGAATTAGGGTGAACCCACTATTAGACTGAATGAAATGGAGAATCCACACTTTTATATATAATTTATACTAATTATTTATTTATTTAGGAAAAAAGGCAAATTCTCTTCACACTCATTTTTTTAGAAAACACTAGATTTAACCTTCCTTATTAGGAAACCCTTATGTATCACTCTATACTATAGAGTTTCCCTTATGTACGTTACTTTACAATATTATGACACTTACACATCGAAGGATCGATATCAACCCTTACAAATCACAAGGTATCAATCATTACGTATAATAATTTACCCCTTTTCGACTCTTGTGCATCATAGGGTAGCCCATACATATCATAGGATAATCCTCATGTATTGGGTACTCTACCGTCTCTCTAACCCTGATGTATCAGATTAACTCTTACATACCATGGATTTTACCATTAAAAATTATAGGGTTAATCCTTAAACATCACAAGGCTAACCCTTATGTATCCCAGAGTAAGTATCAACCCTTATGTATTTCTTTTTATAATAAACCCTTACATATCATAATCCTTATGCGATAATTCACCCTCATGTATGAGTACCTCCTTATGAAAGAGTACCCTCACAAATCATAACCCTCATACATCAGAGAACCCATACACATGGGGACTTATCCAAATTTACAGCCCCATCCTGTTCACCACAATTGAAATTTCAAATTCACTATACACACCTCTAGGCTTATAAAAACCTTCCAAACTTCTTCTAGCTACTACCTATAGCATAAAATCATAGTAAACATAGCCCCAAGTCTGAGACAACTCCCTAGAATTCATTTCCCACCTACATCAACACCCATGGATACCACTAAAACACCCAAGCATGTGTGAAACCATCTCCTTGAGATATTCCAACTTTCTAGATCCTAATCCAAATCCCAATTCTCAAAACACCCTATGATATAAAGCTTAAAATTTAGATTTCATATATGTTTCACAACTCTTAATAATTTAGGTCATTATAAACTACCCACTATAAGGCTTCTCATTCCCAATAATCATCCATGATGATACCTCGATACCTGATTTGACCATCAAAATTTTATTATACTCCCCATGATCAATTCCAACTGGTCATGGATCATCTATGAAGATTCCAGATCCAGCCCTATATATTTCCTCCAAAACACTAATATTGACACTTCACACACATCCTCATCATTTTCATGATGTATTTAGTGCCAAAATTGATTTACCAAGCTCTATCATGTGAAACAACACCCATCGACTCCTACATGCACCAGTTTCCTCAAAACTGACATTAGCCCACCATAGTGAAAACATCCGATTCACATGTGATGCCTTAAGTCAAATGAAGTTGCAGAACCAAAATATATTCACCCAGCTCACTCACCAAAAAACATTCCCCCACTAGTTTCCAAACATGTTTATGGTAACCACTACTACATAAAAACCACAAAAACTAGCTTGGCATTGGATCTAGATAATTATTTTCACACCTCTATCCTAAGAATTTATGAATTCATTATCTAACTATCTGTAACCAACATTTCAAAATTCTCATCACTGATCACTACCCACCTGATGCACGCGTGACACTCCAAGGACTGGTATGAGGATCCCCACTATAGGATTTTCCATACTGTCATCCTACTTATAAAAATATACCAAAACATCTAGATCCCATTAGTATTTCCCTAATGTGAACCTTTTTTATTGAAACCCAATAACATTGACCTATAAACCCTACCTATATATATCATAACCTCCAATGACCTAAAAAACCCTTTATTTATTTCTTCAAACCATGGTTATCACTATCAATTAGAAGAATGATCCAACCCTTAAGGGTATGTCAACCTCATACACCATAGAGGTCGCCAACCGCTAACCCACATTTTCCAAGAATACCTAGTGGTATACCACATTCCTCCTATAGAGGTTCCAATAAGCCATGTCATCATACCAACTTTCACTAGTTGAGGATTTACCCTCAATCTATCATTAAATGATGGAAAACCACCACATAGAATCCTCAATTCCTATTATTAATCCATAACTCATTATAGAATCAATCAACTCCATAGAATATTTTCTCACAATTCACATAGTTATATAATAATCCTTTATAACCCTAGAAGGATTTCTATAAAACCTAAACGATACATTGCATATACCTCTTTTCAAACTCACTACCAATAATTATGAATATTAACAACATGACCACTCATGGGGTAGTTTTACTAGCAACTAACCATCAAAGATGATTCCTAATTGTACTTAACAATTTGGGAGTAACTACCTACCAAACATTAATCCTTGATGCCAATCTACTAGCCCAATGTACACTTTGTTCATGACCCATCCATTTCCCATTTGAACATCAACCATCATACATCCTAATGTTCATTGAACCTCTATATCCAAAAACCATTAGCATTCTAATATAATTTTCCCATCACATTATGCCTTCTCACTATTAAACCCACCATTCATTTCATAATTTCCAATTTCTTAATCCATAACCACAAACTCAAGTCTGGTTTGTTAAATAAAACCATGATCCAACTGTAATATACTAAAGGACCCCCTACCCACTCTAGAGAGTTCCATACTTCCATCCCAATGTAGCAACACTACAACTATCACAACCCACTCAAGGGTATCTCATTAACTAAAACCTATCTCCCAGGTACAAACCATAATCATGCATTTATACTCAAATCCCACTATAAGGTACCTCATATCTCATACCTACCCACTTCAGGGTTTTCATATATCTTGATCATGACTGGAATTATATCAAAATAACACATGAAAATCACTACAACAGTCTCAATTAATTAAGTCTCTAATAATAAGTTATTTGGTAAAATATCAAATAAGTTATTATTGATGTTTCAATTAATTGGGACTCCTTTTTATAAAGGTGTTTTTCAAAAAAAAATATTTTTAATAGTTTTATAAAATCATTTCGCAATGAAAATAAGTCATGAACATATCCAGGATACCTGTGTTCTTAGTATGATACATTGACTTATGCTCTCTTACCACACTAGGACAAGAGTAAAATAATAAATAACAATTTCATATATAATATCATAATTAAATAAAAATATCAATCAAAATAATGAAAATCAATGATAAACAATCCTGCACTATGGTAACTTAGACTTTATTTATAAATGAGTTAAATATTCCTGAGAATAAGGTCCATACCAAGCTCTAAAAACACATACTACCTCTAACTACCATACCCAAATAGTAAATAAAAAAGGCTCTAATATTATTTTATAATTCCTCAGCCTTGGTCACCCAAACAACACCTGAGTGGGGATGATGCAAGACCTTAGGTGCGCCTCTTCATACACCAGAAGCTACTGACTAGTGGAGAGGGTCTGTAAGAAACATGGGGATACTATAGTCATAGTACCATCATAAACAATAAGAAGTGAAGAAAAAATATCATATAAATATAAGACCAATCATAAATAATTACAGCTAAAATCTAACCATAAATAATAGATAACATCATCAGTATAAAAATAAAATAAAATCTATGCTCAACATACATGCATGCATCAAGAGTCAGCAACTAGGATGAATAGTATCAAATAAATAGGAAAAAAGGGAGAATAAAATATAAAACTAGGATCACTCATCAAAATAGTATCCCAACATCTATCCAACTGCTCTAGACCTCTGATATAATCTATCACCTGAAAGGGAAACATAAGGTCTGCATACACACTGGGGTGTTCGTGTAGGGTGTTAGTATAAAAATTAGTAAGGTCTCACCATTTAGCCCTTATATATGCTATCATATACAATGTATTCATATACATAAGAAAATAAACTAGGAAGTAATATAAATCATGGAAGCATCCACATTAGTTTATCAGGTGCTAACCAGGATACCCCGACAGTTGACCTCATTTGCTCCAGACAATGTTGGTGATACATTCATCACAGCCATGTGTCATCAGAATCCCATCAGGGAAATATAGCTCAATGAATAGTCTCATTAATATAGGAAACCCATCAGGTAAAGGCATCATCATATCCAGTCCCATAAGTATAGAATACCCACCCCATATAACAAGTGATTTGAGGATGGAATCTAGATAGCCAACCTATCGCATAGATCAAACCATCCCCTCCAGATAAGGTCTATGTACACATATCATATCCACCATTAACAATACAAAGTGGTCTAAGGAGGTAATATTAATACCCAACCTCCCATACAAGATAAAACACACCACACAAGGTGGGTACCATTATCAAAAATTGATCCGATCAGGGCATCTCAAAAGATTACCTCCCATATGAGACAAACAAAAATAAATAAATATAGGTCTTATGGATAAATATATACATGCTAGACATCATAAAAAGTAGATTTAAGAGGGTATAAAAATATCCAACATATTACACAAGATGAACCACACCAACTTGAGGAAGGTCCCAGAGCTGAACACATATCCAAAACTCTGGAAAAGATGAGAACTCGGGTGGTGTAACCCTATTCCACAATACCTAGGCCTCTAAGCCTCAACAACATCTTTCAAAGCATCAATATATGATTAAGGTAAGTAACCAATCATAATAGAAAACCACCATCCTATCACTCTAATAGTCTCAGACCCACACCTAGAACTTTATTAGAGGGTTTCACAAAATATCTCAAACATAACCAACCCAAACTATTCTTATCATACATGGCTATATCAATATTCACTATAGTTATCAATATATCCCATAGTATATCTAAGTACCCTTAGGCCATACTCAAACCCAGGTTGAACCTTAGATCATGTTTCGATATACCCACTCACTAAGCCTATCTCAGGACAATAAAAACCCATCAAGGTATCAAATAAACACCAATAGATCTATGATCTATACTTAACACATGAATAATACACAAATAAACCCTAAAGTGTCCCATTGGACACTTAATCATTCTTCCTGACACTTCCCAGCACTATGTTCACCCATAAACTACCCATGTTTTCATCGGTTTACCCATGGATCACCCTATTTAATATGAGTCAAGCCTCACATGACTTCCTGATAGTTATCCATAACCATATCACATTATCATCCCACTACCTCAGGATACAATCACTAGCGAGATCCCATTCCCCCTATTACAATCATTAAGTGTCACGAGGAACAACAAAAGAGAGTGATTACCCTCTTATACAACATGATAGAATATAAATCCTAATCACAATGACTTACCAAAACTACTAAATTTGATTTTAACAATTCACCCATCTCTCTTTAGGAGTTCTATGGTTCCAAGGCTATTTTTATATCATTTTCTGAAAAATTCCCAAGGTCCAACACCAACCATAACCCTTAACCAAGTACTATATACTAATAAACCCTTAAATATAGAAAATAAATCCTTTCACACATAATATTACATTATTTTTAAGTATAACTATCCATTAAAAAAAACAAGGATCGGAAAGTCTAGTGTCTTTGGAAGACTAGGTACATAATTAGAAAACATGAAACTAGAATAAAACATATTTTTATTAATATTATATAATGATATCATAACCTCCTTTGAGATCCTACACATACGTAGGGTAACTTGGGGAATACATAGACAAAATAGATGAGCTAAAAATTCTAATAAGGGAATAAGCATAGAAAATAATCATAACACACGAGTCAAAGGGATAGAATGATAACATAATAAGAATGGAAAATGAATAAAAATATAGATAAATATCATAAATAACATGGAATCATATGATTATGGGAATATAGGAATATGAAATCAACACATAACATGACATAAACATGAGTCAAGGATAACTAATAAGACGATATCACATGGTGGTAAAAGTCCCATAATAGATTCAGTTTACTCCCTAATCCCATACATAATGTATCATGAGGAAAAAAATTACCCAATTCATTAGAGCACTACCATAGTTCACCCATCATAAAAAGTTCATGAATATGTGTTCCACATAAAGAATTAAACATAAATAGAATGCACAAAATAGTTACCCATGGAAATAAAAGGGCATCGTAATCATGTCATAACGAATAACCAGGGAGTGTATAACAATGGTATCCATGAAAGAAGGGATTTAAATAATTATTGGTTATTAATAAGGAAAAATAATAATATATCATGAATAATAATGTTTAACTAAATTATAAATAAGAAAATGATTGGTTAGGTAATATTAGAAATGTCCCACTTAAGTGCGGTTCTTGGGAAAAGAATAAAGAGTCATTAAAGTGGATACAAGAATAATTGTTTGTATAAAAACATAAATGAACTAAGATAGTTTTTATGATAAAATTATTGATTATATAAAAATATTGGTGGTTTAAAAAAATTTATGGCACGTACTTGAATATGGGTAAGAAATGGAGAAGTCCCCTTTAATTGGGGTTTTATTGAGAGGAACTGATAAGGGAACCTTTTTAAAACATATATTTACCCATAAAAGAAGGATGAATTGATCTAGATGCATAATTTTAGGGAATATAAATATAATTTATAATAATTATATAATAATAATGAAAAAATAAATTGGGGTAATGAGTGAGAAAGCATAACCCAAAGGAAAAATGGATGTTCAGAGAGATCCCTTACCTTATGTCCAAATGTGTTCTACACTTGCACTTAATGTACTAGTTAATCAAATTAGATTCATTAATAATTTAATTCAGATCTTATTACATATATATTTGATTTATTATAACTTTATTAAGTTCATTTATGACCATTTTAATGAGTTATAAAGTTTAATTTCATCATTCTGTGAGTGTTCATTTCACAGTTTCATGGTCAGTTAACTTGTGTATATTTGTGGATGCTCTTATCAAATGGGAATAATGATACAGAAGTGAAATTATATGCTATTAATGCACTTAAAAAGTTTTTATGGTACCATATATTATTTTTATTTTAGTTATAATGATTACTCATTTGATAAACATTAATGATAAATGTTTAGTTCATTTTGGCAGTTTTTACGACCATTACAAACTAGTTTCATTTAATATTATGGCCATATATTAATTACATAATATGATACCATGTATAGTATACAAATTTAGGTCATTATAAACAATTATGGGTAAATTTAAACCTATGAATAAAGTTTTAATGTGACATGAGAACTCATCATCCATGAAGGTGGTGAACCAACCTACCACGAACAATGTTTCCGTTTATAGAATAAAAGGAGGAGATAAGAGATTATATCATGAATATTACATTAACACAATAAAATTATTGTATATATATGATACTAAAGTTATAATTCCACATTTGGGGGGGGGGGGTGAGGATAATTTGGAATAAATAAATAATTTAAAATAGAATGAAGGAGGATTTTACCACTGGAATGTCGTCTCCTTGAGAACCTCATTAAGGAACTTGGAATTGGTCATTTGGTGAGACCATTAATACTGGAATTGGGGAATATTATTATGAGGGTAATTGAATTTAATATCAGTAAGATTCAAGTCTTCTATGGTTTGAGGAGAAGGGGTGGTGAGGGGTGATATTTATAAGGGGAGGAGATGGGTGTTTTTTATTATTTTATTAATTATTTTATTATTTTGGGTCAAGAATATCAATATTATTTATTCTTATGACTATATATATTAAATTATTCATGATTTATAACTAATGGGTTCTTACATAATCCATGTCCTAAAAATTCATGTATCTAGCTTATAATGATAAACACCATAAATTACCGTATTTCACTATT
This sequence comes from Viscum album, assembly GCA_963277665.1. Taxonomy (NCBI): domain Eukaryota; kingdom Viridiplantae; phylum Streptophyta; class Magnoliopsida; order Santalales; family Viscaceae; genus Viscum; species Viscum album. The sequence continues at coordinate 1,061,925,337 of OY728125.1, forward strand.
CCCAAAAATTCAACTATTTTTGAAAAATATCAAAAATTCACCCTAACATTTTTTTGACATATAGATTACAAAAATGGAATCCATTTTATAAAAATAATTTTTGAAATATGATAAATTTAATTTTTAAATAAAATCTTTATTTATTTGAAAAATACTGATTTTAATATTATAATCGATTTTACGGCCTGTTGAAAAATTAATTATGTTATAATAAAATTATATTATCATTACAATACAATGTTAAATTAATTTTTAAATCCATTTTCGGTAAATAAAATTTAATTTATATCATTATATTTATTAGAAGTGCAATTAAAACATTTATGTTTTATAAAAAAATAAACACTTAATTTATCATTTTTAAAACATTTATTTACCTGTACCGTGATATAAATATATCATATTTTAATTTATAATATAAATAAATAATTTTTTACATTTTCATAAGTGAATTTACTATTCTATAAACCATATTACCATTCCTAACAGTCAAATTCCTATTCTAATGGTTAGTTTATTATTCTAATAGTTAGATTTATAACGATCATATAGGTCACTTAATTTATATAAATACCTTTTATTTCATTCATTCTTCATTAATTTATATTACATATCAAGGTTATATATAATTTTATATTCAAAATGAATATTTTATTATTAACATTATGTTTTATTTCTATTGGTTTGTTCGTGAGTGCAGTCATTCTGGTAGATTAAATAGATCCAAATTCCCATATTCTTATTATCCTATTTTCTATTTATTTCCCTACTATAATGTTTGGAATTATTATTGGTTTATTTGATGACTAATTTATTATTATTCATTTATGAAAATAATATTTTTTTGGGTTTTCTATGTGATTAATGATCTTTATACTACATGAAATAATTATAAGAAGGGAAATTCCGTTGATAATAATTTTTGGGTTGTTACATTATTCCCCCATTATGAAAATTTTACATCAAAATTTCACTATACATACTAAGGTAAAAAGATTTTAGGGTACTTCTCCTTCATCGTTTCCTCTATTTCCCTTATCACCTCTTTGTATTTATTATTCCTCCATAATACTTTGAACAAGTGAGTAGTCTTGTTGCGTATAAATTTATCTCTATGGTCCAAGATCTTCACCAACTGCTCCTTATATGAGAGATCATTTTACAGTTGTATCACCTATGAATTCAGTACATGTGAGGGATCTAGTATGTATTTCATTTGGAGGGATACATGGAATACATCATGTACTTGAGACATGGTTGGTGGAAGTGTTAGTTGATATGCCATAGATCCGATGTGATCAAAAATATAAAAGGGGTTGATATACCTAGGACTTAGATTTCCCTTCTTCCAAAATCTAATGAATCTCTAACATGGAGATATGAAGTGTAATACCATGTATCCAATCTCAAAATCTAAGTCTCATTGATGATTATCTTCATAGCTCTTTTATCGACTTTTGGCCTCCTTGATGTTCTTCTGAATAGTTTTCACCTTTTCTACCATTTCATTTACCATTTTAGGTCTTGACATATTACATTCACCAACTTCATCTCAGTATGTAGGTGTTCTATATATATTCCCATAAAGGGATTCATATGGATCCATTTGGATGCTTGAGTGGAAATTATTGTTGTAATATAACTAGACCAATGGAAGATATTGGCCCCATCATACTTCAAAGTTCATCGAGCATGATATCAACATATCTTACAATGTATGAATAATCTTCTCAGATTATGCAACGTCCGAGACATGGATGCCACTCAACAGTGCTTTGAGCTTAGTGGGTCACAAGGCCTCAAGCGCATCTCACCAAATTCCAGAGGCTCCCGACTAGCAGTGAGGGACTAGGTGTATCAATGGGGAGAATATATCCTCATTACCAGAGTTTAGCACAAAGGATAACAATAAGTTACAAGTAAAATAAGTAGTAAATCATATAAATGATATAATTAAATAGTATAAGACTGATAATATAAAAAACCAAAAGCTATATCATATACAAAATTATGATACATGTCATATGTCTCTATAATAATAGCTAAAATAGGAACACTAAATTCATATACAATATAGATAATAAAATTACAAAAAGAAGACAAAAGTATCCTAGTATAATCACAAGCCTTATCTTGGTCCCATGCTCTCCTGCTCTTAAGCAAAAAATCAAGTACTTGTAGGAGGGCGCTTTACCTTTTCAATACCTACAATCATATAGTCTGTTTGGGTCCCAAAAGGTTTCCCAAACTGGGTGTGATACTAAATACTAGTAGGCAACCACCCAAGTTCTGTTTCAATCTATCAATTAATGTATATAACAAGTGTGTAGGTAGAATAACACTAAATAAATGAAGTAATCAAAATTAAACATCTTATAAGTTCAAGTTATCATTTAATGTCTAAATTATTTAATCAATTTCATTGAATTTATAATTATCAAGACTTAGCTGAAATACCAGAGTCCCTCATGTAATCACATGTATCCAAGGATGCCCAAAAAATACATCTATAAATTATAAATGAAATAAATAATCCAAGCTTGTGCTTTGGATTGGCAGCCACATCATAAGGTCATTTTTTTCTTTAATTTAATTTTGAACCTAAGTACGTCCTTGAAATTCCTAAGTTGGAATTCAAGTATCACTCTAGGTATAATATCAACCAACACCCTATAAGACCATCCATATAGAACCTCTCATAAACCCATGAATCACTCTAGGTGTGGTATAAAGTCCCATACAATCGAGTCCATCCTCGACGATCCACTATGGAAGCCTGAGTATCACTCATGGAATAAAAGATCCAATAACCTTTGAGTATGTCCATGTAATTATCATAAGAACCCATGTATCACTCAACATATAATAGTAAATACTCAATGAGTATTTCCATGGCATCTTTCTTTTGGGTCCATGTATCACCCATGGAATAATCAAGGTTTAAGCCCAATAAGTCTGTTTGTGGCATTCTAATATGTATCCACGTATCACCCAAGGCATAAGATTCAATAACCAAATGAGTCCATCCATGGAATTCTAATATGAATCCATGTATCACCCATTTTTAATTATAATTTAACCAATTTAATGTAGCGACTCGGGTTTTTGGCTGTCATACTTTGGAATATTTCTACGAAGGATTCCAGAGCTAGGAGCGAAGACGACGTGCGATTCCGAGGCCCGGTGTGCCCGAAATAAATTTTATAAAAATATTAAGTATTTTTATACTATGCAAGTGGTGGGGGTATGATATCTCCTAAACGGTAGCTCAGAATGGGAATCTGAGGGCACGATTGCGTCCAGAACGTGCTGTTTACCCTAGGCGAGGTGTAAACTTTGCTGGCGCGGGCCTGCGGTGAGAAACGCCACCAGGGGCATTTTCGTAATTAAATGGAGAAGTTAGTGTACGAGCGTCGGCTCGAATAAATTCTGAACGGAGTCTCGGATGGAAAATCTGAGTCCTCCATTGCGTTCAGAATGACGCGTTTACCCTAGGGGTGACCTTACCTTTGTTCGCAACGGGCGTCGGGTCCGAGGCGGGTTTGGCGCCGGCGGACGGCTGATATAAATATCAGCACGCCCCCTCCTTTTCGTTCCTCTCAACGTTCTTTGCCGTTCTTCACCACCGCTCCGCCGAATCGAGCAAACGAAGTGCCCACGAACTCGGATTTCGACGGCGGACGTTCCAGGAGCGTGCAACGGAAGCTCTGGAGCGCGGATCTAAGGCAGAACGTTGGCGTTTCGCCCGCGAGGTAGGCGGTTTGAGTTTTAAAATCCCGGATCCCATTTTTGTGTTTTTTTTCTTCAAATTTTCATAAGGGTTGTATAGTTTGAGTCCTGAGCTTTCCGAAAAATGTTTCGGATATGAATTTGGAGCACCGGGGTGCTCCCGGTGGCTCCCGGAAGTTTTCCGGCAAAAACCTGGTTTTCCGGCGAGACCCCCGGCAGCCATGGCGGAATCCGGCGAGTTCCGCGGCAGTGCGGTGGTTTCCAGAACCGGCACGACGGAGTCCGGTGGCGGCGCAGTGGTTTCCGGCGACCTTGCGGTGGTCCGACCAGATTGTTCCGGGGGTTCTTTAAACCCCCGTAACTCGCAAACCGTAACTCCGATTTGCGAGCCTTTTGCGGTGACGTGTTCCTTGCAGTGAGACGGACCTTTTTAACTCACTTTGATAATTTTGTGAGTCAGGATCTTGGCTGGGGGCTTAAAATGTCGAATAAAATAATAATATTTTATTATTTTACGACTTCGGGCCGTTTTAACTTCTACCCGGAGCGTCCGATTGACGTGCCGTCAGTGGCGTTGAGACCCTGATGATACGACGGATTTTTGGAGATGGTTTCTGGGTGTTGGGACTGAGAATGGGGTGCGGGCCCCACGAGGTCGGGTTTTGGTGTTTGCGGAGAAACGCAGCTTTTGCACAAGGAGTCCAATTTTGGCGGATGAATAGTCGATCTTGTGTGTTTTACCGAGAGGATCACAATGGTGTGATCCGTTCGATGAGTTTTGGAATCAAGGCATGGGCCCCGCATGAGCTAGATTCGGTGAATATTACCTTTTTCACCGGGTGTCCATTTCGGACGAGCGAGTAGTCGATTCCGCTTGTTTTTCCGAGGGGATCGCCGTGGTATGATCCGCTCGATGGGTTTTGGGATCGTTGTTTGGGCCCCACCCGAGCTAGCTATGATGAATATTGCCTTTTTCACCGGTGTTCTGTTTCGGGCGAGTAAAAAACCTATCCTACGTGTTTTTCCACGTAGGTTGTGATGGTGGCCTCGGTATTGGCCTTGGATGTGCGCAATGTGGTGTTGTTGTGAGTCGCTCGGGTTAGCGATGTTTTGGACTAGAAGTGGTTGAGGGTACTCCCTTGGTTCATTTCCACGAGGGTTCGTGTGGGATCACAACCTTCGTATAGGTTTGTGATCCTCTCGATGGGATGTTTAAACTCTTAGAGTTGTGGCATCCCTCCGGTGGGCCCGGAGCGGGATCCTCTAGCATCTTTACCCTAGATCGGGTTCTTGGTATCGCTATGACCGCTTATTCATGGGCAGTGATCCCCTATCTAGTAGGTTAACTCCGTAGGGTTTGTGGCATCATCAGGAATATGATCCCCTACGCGGTGGGTCGTGCTCATTAGGGTTGTGGCATCGTCGGGTATACGATCCCCTACTCAGCATGAGGTTTATAGTAGGGTTGCGATATCGTTGGTTATACGATCCCCTACTCAGCGCTTGGTGTCGGTAGGGTTACGGTGTCGTTGGTTATGCGATCCCCTACTCAACGCGTGGTTTCGGTAGGGTTGCGACATCGTCGGTTCGATCCCCTACATCACGAGTTATACCAGATAGGGTTCCGGTATTGTCATGACCACCTTTATATGGGCGATGATCCTCTATCTGAGTGATGTGCTGCTGTCGAGTGCCAGATCGGGTTGTGGTATCCCATAGAGGATCCCGGGTGTGATCCCCTATCTGTGAGAACTACGTATTCCAGATCGGGTTGTGGTATCCCCCAACGGATCATGGGTGTGATTCCCTATCTGTGAGAACTACGCATGCCAGATCGGGTTGTTGTATCCCCCAGCAGACCCTGGGAGTGATCCCCTATCTGTGAGCTACATATACCGGAGTGGGTCTTGGCATCCCCTAGCGGACCCTAGCGGAGATCCCCTATCCGAGGAGTTTGGTGGTAATGTTGTTTCAGCGATGTTTTCTCAGTGATGTTATCCGACGAGCGTGGTCTCTCAGGTGAGCGTCTGAGATGTTTGTTTGGGACCCGATAGAGTGTATCTCTCGGATGAGTGTCATCAGGGATGATAGTGATCGAGGAGTGTGCTCTCCCGGTTGTGGACAGTTGCTGGTGTGGAGGTCGGTACCTCATGTGGCTTGTTGCGTGAGCTGATTATATCTGGATTGTTCAAGGTGTATGTATGGGCATACACCCGAACTGAGCTGATGAGTTGTGTTTAGCCGAGGATGGTCATGAGATGGAGTTTCTATCTCGTCTGGGTTTCCTCTGGCTGGGATGAGCGGACTGTTGTCTTTCAATTGCTCTCTTTTGATTTTGGGTTTTTGGGGTGCCTACTGAGTATGTTTATACTCACCCCTGCACGGGCTTTGCCCGCACATGTTTTTGTCTTGTGCAGACCACAGGCCTTTCGACGGAGTACCTGGAGGACCCGGAGCAGGCGGAGCTTAGTGAGCGTGTTGACTGGGTTGTTTACTGGAGCTGTGCCGAGGGAGCTTTCCGGCAGGTGTTTGTGGAAGCGTTCCCCTTCTTCAGAGCAGGTTGGATGCACTTTGTAGTTTCCTTTTGGTGGGCCCTGTTTTGGCCTTTGTGCTTCTGCTGTACTCTGGTTGTGGGATAGTGTATGCATGCATTTTCTTTTTCAGTTTTATTTATCTCTGCATTGTTTCATGGAGGTGTATGTGGGTGCGTGTGTATAGGTACCTTAGGCTAATGCCTCCCATGTGTGTGATAGCTTACTCGGCGCTGGTCACCAGCCCCTGGCCTATTGGAGGCGGGCTTGGGGAGTCGCGGCTCGAGCCCTGTTGGGTCGGGTCGTGATAGAGTGGTATTAGAGGAGGTTCCACCTTTGGGATCTCAGAGCGTAGATGGTCTAGTTGTGAGTTTGGTTTGGGTTGCATAGCGGTAGTGTTAGGATGTTTCGAGTTCGGATTCTAGGCCAGGGACTCCAGTGTTGGTGCGGCGGCCGGTGTATCCATACACCAGGACTCTGATAACCTGCCTTTCGACTCGGGACATTCGTACACTGGTCCCAGGGACATAATGGCACATGCATCATATAGGACTGGGTTTTGGGTTTTCCTTGTCCTTCTTGAGTCAGCTCTCTAGATATACTCTTTGACTGTGGTGCGTCTTGAATGTATTCCAGGATTCCTCCATGACGACAGCCAGCGAGGGTTCCACAACAGGATTGTGGTGACGATCCGCCCCGTGCAGAGGCTGTGGACCAGGGCGCAGGTTTTGAGGCTGGACCTCCAGGTGATTCGCCAGTTGAGCCACTACCTGTCGAGCAGCTGGTTGTGCCGGCAGTGTAGGATGAGGTTGCACGCAGGCTGAGTGCGCTGCACGAGTTCCAGAGGCAGCGACCTCTGAGGTTTTGGGGTGATCCAGACCCCCAGGCAACTGATGACTGGCTTGAGGCAGTCACCCGAGTTTTCCTCCTAGTGAGGACACCTCCTGATCAGATGGTGGTCCTAGCGGTGAGCCTTCTGCATGGTTCGGCCGGGAGATGGTGGAGTTTGGTGACGCAGTCCCATGACGAGGAGACGCTCATGTGGGTAGAGTTTGAGCGGCTCTTCAGGGAGGAGTTCTATCTGATGACACTGAGGTCAGTGCGGATTCAGGACCTTCTGCAACTTCGGTAGGAGGGCCTGACCGTGTCGGAGTACTCAGCAAGGTTTACAGACCTGTCGCGCTACTCCCTGGATATGGTTCGAGACCCGTTCTTTAGGGATCATACCTTTGACCAGGGCTTACACAGGGACATCTGGGTAGGTGTGGTTTCCTTGTGCCTGCCCACCTATGATGGAGTGCTGGAGCGAGAATTGGTGGTGGAGAGTTTTCTGGCTGAGCACTTTCCCCCTGTTAGTGTTGGGCACATGAGTGCTGAGACTTCGGCATCTGGTAGCCGACGGCAGACTCAGGGGTCAGGACGTGGTCTACATTTCAGGAGGCGACCCCAGGATAGAGGATCTGAGGCTCAGGGCTCACAAGGCTCGCAGGCCAGTTTTGGTCAGCCGCAGGAGAGGCGGTGTTACGCTTGTGATGGTCGGGGACATCTTGCTAGAGATTGTCCGACCCAACGTGCTGCTGAGAGGGAGCCGGTCGATGGACCGCCTTGGCAGAGGCAGCGTCTCAAGCAAGGAGGTCCGCAGGACGGCAGATGTGGCGACAGAGCGGGTGTAGCAGGAGTAGGTGGTAGGCGGTATCATTTTCCACCACCCCCACCCCCAGGTGGTCCACACCAAGCTCAGGGAGCTGGTGGCCAAGGGCGAGGACAGATGCATGCCATGGAGGCTGTTGACCCAGAGGCTCTGTGGATGGATAGAGGTATGCCTTGTGTCTTTTCTACTTACTGCAGTAGTTTGATAGACACTGTTTAGCGGTACCCTTCCTTTTTTTTGCTTGCTTGAGTTTTGTTTAGGGCATTGGTAAGACCATGTGTGGGTGTTGTTTGGCATGCTTCGAATGCGTGAGGAAGAGAGATCCTTCCCCCACTAAGATGCGTTTTTGTGACGCGATTAAAACAATGTGGGCGAGTCAGTGCCACCCAAAGAAGATAGTATCAAGGTGTGGTGGATGAGTCCCTCTGACTTATGTGTTCGGGAATGAGCGTTTGTGGTTGAACTCGCTGGTGTGCGGGACCCAGTTGAGAGTCCAGTCCCATTCCTTGTGCTTAGGGATTTTCAGGGATGAAAAGTTCTAAGGGGGGGAGGATTTAGAGACTCGGGTTTTTGGCTGTCAGACTTTGGAATATTTCTACGAAGGATTCCAGAGCTAGGCGCGAAGACGGCGTGCGATTCCGAGACCCGGTGTGCCCGAAATAAATTTTATAAAAATATTAAGTATTTTATACTATGCACATGGCGGGGGTATGATATCTCCTAAATATTATCTCATAATAAGAATCTGAGGGCACGGTTGCGTCCGAAACGTGTCGTTTACCCTAGGCTAGGTGTAATCATTGATGGCGCGAGCCTGCGGTGAGAAACGCCACCAGGGGCATTTTCGTAATTAAATGGAGAAGTTAGTGCGCGAGCGTCGGCTCGAATAAATTCTGAATGGAGTCTCGGATGGAAAATCTGAGTCCACCGTTGCGTTCAGAACGACGCTTTTACCCTAGGGGTGACCTTACCTTTGTTCGCATCGGGCGTCAGGTCCGATGCTGGTTTGGCGCCGGCGGACGACTGATATAAATATCAGCACGCCCCCATACTTTTCGTTCCTCTCAGCGTTCTTTGCCGTTCTTCACCGCCGCTCTGCCGAATCGAGAAAACGAAGCGCCAACGAGCTCGGATTTCGACGGCGGACGTTCCAGGAGCGTGCAACGGAAGCTATGGAGCACGGATCTAAGGCAGAACGTTGGCGTTTCGCCCGCGAGGTAGGCGGTTTGAGTTTTAAAATCCCGGATCCTGTTTTTGTGTTTTTTTCTTCAAATTTTCATAAGGGTTGTATAGTTCGAGTCCCGATCTTTCCGAAACATGCTTCAGATCTGAATTTGGAGCACCGGTGTGCTCCCGGTGGCTCTCGGAAGTTTTCCGGTGAAAACCCGGTTTTCCGGCGAGACCCGCGGCGGCCATGGAGGAATCCAACGAGTTCCGCGGCAGCGCGGTGATGGCGCGGTGGTTTCCGGCTCCGGCACGACGGAGTCCGGCGGCGGCACGGTGGTTTCCGGCGACCCTGCGATGGTCTGACCAGATTGTTCCGGGGGTTCTTTAAACCCCCGTAACTCGCAAACAGTAACTCCGATTTGCGAGCCATTTGCGGCGACGTGTTCCTTGCGTCGAGACGGACCTTTTGAACTCACTTTGAGAATTTTGTGAGTCGGGATCTTGGATGGGGGCTTGAAATGTTGAATAAAATAATAATATTTTATTATTTTACGACTTCGGGCAGTTGTAACTTCTACCCGGAGCGTCCGATTGACGTGCCGTCAGTGGAGTTGAGACCCTGATGGTACGACGGACTTTTTGAGATGGTTTCCAGGTGTTGGGACTGAGAACGGGGTGTGGTCCCCACGAGGCTGGGTTTTGGCGTTTGCGGAGAAACACAGCTTTTGCACCAGGAGTCCGATTTTGGCGGATGAATAGTCGATCCTGTGTGTTTTACCGAGAGGATCGCAATGGTGCGATCCGTTCGATGAGTTTCGGAATCGAGGCATGGTCCCCGCCTGAGCTAGATTCAGTGAATAGTACCTTTTTCACTGGGTGTCCGTTTCGGACGAGCAAGTAGTCGATTCCGCTTTTTTTTTTCCGAGGGGATCTCCGTGGTATGATCTGCTCGATGGGTTTTGGGATCGTTGTGTGGGCCCCTCCCGATCTAGCTACGGTGAATGGTGCCTTTTTCACCGATTCTCCATTTCGGGCGAGTAAACATCCTATCCTGCGTGGTTTTCCATGTAGATTGTGATGGTGGCCTCGGTATTGGCCTTGGATGTGCGCAGTGTGGCGTTGTTGCGAGTTGCTCGGGTTAGCGATGTTTTGGACCGGCAGTGGTTGAGGGTACTCCCTTGGTTCGTTTCCACGAGGGTTCGTGTGGGATCACAACCTTTGTATTGGTTTGTGATCCTGTCGATGAGATGTTTAAACTGTTAGAGTTGTGGCATCCCTCTAGTGGTCCCGGAGCGGGATCCTCTAGCATCTTTACCCTAGATCGGGTTCTTGGTATCTCTGTGACCACTTATTCATGGGCGGCGATCCCCTATCTAGCAGGTTAACCCCGTAGGGTTTGTGGAATAATCAGGAATATGATCCCCTACGCAGTGGGTCATGCTCAGTAGGGTTGTGACATCGTTGGGTATACGATCCCCTACTCAGCATGAGGTTTAAAGTAGGGTTGCAGTATCGTTGGTTATATGATCCCCTACTCAGTGCTTGGTGTCGGTAGGGTTGCGGTATCATTGGTTATGTGATCCCCTACTCAGCGCGTGGTTTTGGTAGGGTTGCGACATCATCGGTTCGATCCCCTACATCACGAGTTATACCAGATAGGGTTCCGGTATCGTCGTGACCACCTTTATATGGGTGATGATTCTCTATCTGAGTGATGTGCTTCTGTCGAGCGCCAGATCGGGTTGTAGTATCCCCCAGCGGATCCTGGGTGTGATCCCCTATCTGTGAGAACTACGTATTCCAGATCGGGTTGTGGTATCCCCTAGTGGATCCTGGGTGTGATCCCCTATCTGTGAGAACTACGTATGCCAGATTGGGTCATTGTATCCCCCAACGGACCCTGGGAGTGATCCCCTATCTGTGAGCTACGTATACCGGAGTGGGTCTTGGCATCCCCTAGAGGACCCTAGCGGAGATCTCCTATCCGAGGAGTTTGGTGGTTATGTTGTTTCAGCGATGTTTCCTCAGTGATGTTATCCGACGAGCGTGGTCTCTCGGGTGAGCGTCTGAGATGTTTGTTTGGGACCCGATGGAGTGTATCTCTCGGATGAGTGTCATCGGGGATGATAGTGATCGAGGAGTGTGCTCTCCCGGTTGTGGATAGTTTCTGGTGTGGAGGTCGGTACCTCACGTGGCTTGTTGCGTGAGTTGATTATATCTGGATTGTTCAAGGTGTATGTATGGGCATACACCTGAGCTAAGCTGACGAGTTGTGTTTAGCCGAGGATGGTCACGAGATGGAGTTTCTCTCTCATCTGGGTTCCCTCTGGCTGGGATGAGCGGACTGTTGTCTTTCAGTTGCTCTCTTTTGGTTTTGGGTTTTTGGGGTACCTACTGAGTATGTCTATACTCACCCCAGCACGGGCTTTTCCCGCACATGTTTGTGTCTTGTGCAGACCACAGGCCTTTCGACGGAGTCCCTGGAGGACCCGGAGCAGGCGGAGCTTAGTGAGCGTGTTGACCGGGGTTTTTACCGGAGCTGTGCCGAGGGAGCTTTTCGGCGGGTGTTTGTGGAAGCATTCCCCTTCTTCAGAGCAGGTTGGACGCGCTTTGTAGTTTCCTTTTGGTGGGCCCTATTTTTCCCTTCGTGCTTCTACTGTACTCTGGTTGTGGGATAGTGTATGCATGAATTTTCTTTTCAGTTTTATTTATCTCTGCACTGTTTCATGGAGGTGTATGTGGGTGCATGTGTACAGGTAACTTAGGCTAATTCCTCCCATGTGTGTGATAGCCTACTCGGCACTGGTCGCCAGCCCCTAGCCTATTGGAGGCGGGCTTGGGGAGTCGCGGCTCGAGCCTCGTTGGGTCGGGTCGTGACATTTAATTCCATTTATTCAATTCATTTAATAAGACAGGGTCAGAACCAAGAGTATCTAATTCCCAACTCACCTCAAGAGGCAACTCAAGGAATAAGGCTAAGCTAAGAGGGCTTGCCTTCCAAATAATCATGTGGCAAAAATCATCATAACAAGCTTCTCAAGCATGAAAAGATATTACATGGATTATTTATCTTTTAACTCACATGGGTAAATCGATAAAGAGATAAATTTATGCCTACTCAATAATTTACATAGTATAGTAACTATATAACTCACATGGGAAAATTACTTTAAGTTAATTCAAGATCATTCAAGAAATGTAATAACATGGGTGAAGGGTCAAGTCATCTGCCCCTTACATTTAATTCAGTTAACATACAATTAAATTCATAAATCAATTCAACAATTTGATTTATAAATAAATTAACATGTGACATCCCATAACAAGGGGTAAAATTCATACCTCATAGGCATCCAAGGCTAAACCACCCATGGTGGTCCATTTAAAGGAAACACACCCAAGGGGTGGTTCATTCAAGGTCATCAACCTAATTACATTCAATAATGTCTTATTTAACTACATAAGCAGTTCTAAAAAACTTCAAGCATCCGATTTCAATTAAGGCGATTCCCAAAAAATGGGTGTGCGACACAAAAACATATATAAACAGCTTGAATTTAAACGAAAGGCATGAGACCACTTACCATTGGTCCATATTTGATAGCTTTTCTAGTATTAAATCCTGATTCTACTCTGATTGGGTGAAAATAAAAGAATCGATGAAGAACCTAATAATATAGAAAATCATCTTTCTCCCAAATAGAACATATGATATCTAGAAGTATGAAGAACAAATAAAAAGTAATCGAGATCCTATCATTATAGATCCAGCGAGATGAATGACTATTGAATCAGAGCTCAGATGGAATATTTATCACAAATCGAAGAATATCTAGGGGGATTCCAAGGGGCTTTTTTCTGTGATGGAGAGAAGAACATAATTTTAGGTTTTAATAGATTTTTAATTTAATTAAAAATTTTAAAATTCCAAAAATATCTGGGGTTTCATAGTTTGGACACATGGTTTGGCAAAACCTTGTGGAAATTGTGCACAAGAACCTGTAAGAAGTGGCATAATGCACGGTTTACCCACACAGTTTGACTAACTTTTCACAAACCTTGCCCAAACCCACTGTCAAAAACTGAAGACATGAAACACATCCATGTGGCCCAGATCACATGGTTTGGCCTAATTTTGTGACCTATCCCTGCTCTCTACCCATGCCTCACACATTTTGTTAAACCATGCATCATACCTTTCACGGTTTAACCTAACCATGAGCTAGGAAAATTTCACCCAAAAGCTCGAGTTTTGGGCTCTGAACTAGCTCCAGACACCCCCAAAACCTCCATTACCTCAAAGGGAATTCACATAAGGTTATATTTAAAAATTTAAGCTAATAATTTATAGAAATAAAAGGATTATTACCTTAAATAATAACTAGGTTTTTTTAAGATTGTCCATCAATCTAGGGGTGATAATCCATATTGAAGTACATATCTTTATTTAGATCATGTTGGAGACTTTTCTACAACTTTGAGGTAAATATTAGATCTCAATAAGATACAATCGATAATGGTACTCCATGTAATATTACCACTTCTTTGATGTATATTAGTGCAAGTTGATGGAGTGATAAGTCCTCTCAAATTAAAATAAAGTGACCTATCTTTGTAAGATGATCCACAACAACCCATTTTTAATTATTTTCTACTGATGAATTTTAGTGATAAAGTCTATGGTGATGTTTTCCAATTTTCATTTAGGTATGGGAAATGGTTGAATCATCCCATTATAATTTTTCCTTTCAGACTTCACTTGATCACATACCAGAAAATTTGATGTATAATCAACAATCTCTTTCTTCTTATTGTCCCACCAATAGTTCTCTCAGAGTTCTTGATACATATTTATGCTTCCTGGGTGTATAGAGAAGGTCAATCTATGTGAATAGTTCAAAATATATTTCTTTATCTTAGGATTTTATGGTGTACATAATCATTACCCAGATCTTATAACTCCTTACTCATAAATTTTGAACACTGAGGATTTCTCATTTCTGATAGATTTAACCTTCTTCCAAATTTCCACATCATCTCTTTGAGCATCCTTTATCTTCTCTAAAAGGGGTGGTTGAGTAATCATTTGAGAAAAAAATTGTGTTTTTCCATCCTTTATAATTCCCATGTCTATCCTTTTCAAGTCTAAGAATATTTTATCCTTTTTAGTTATCATCATTGATAAATTTTCATGATCTTTTCTACTTAGAAAATATTCCAATTTATTTGATTTACTAGGATGGTAGTGGATTGAGCAGTCATAATCCTTGATGAGATATAACCATATTCATTGTAACATATTAATATAATTATGTGTGAATATATATTTGAGGCTCTTGGGATCAGTATATATCTCACACTTCTCCCTATAGAGACAATGACACCAAATTTTCAATGCGAAAATCATAGCCTCCAACTCTCGATCATGCATGGGATAGTTTTTCTCATGAACTTTTATCTTCCTTGAGGCATAGGCCATCACTTTATCATTTTCATCAGCACAAAACCTAATCCCTTATTTGATTCATCACTTTATACCATGAATATTTCTCCACTTATGGGTAGTGTAAGTACTGGAATAGTTATAAGCCTCCTTTTCAAATCTTTGTAGTAGTTTTCACATTCATTGGTCTAGAAAAAACTTTACTCCCTTCCAATTCATCCTGGTTAGTTGGTTTTATAATCATGATAAGGTTCTCACAAATCATCTCTAATACCCATATGGACCAAGTAAACTATAGATATCTATTATAGATATTGTCTTGGGCCACTCTTCAATTGCCTTTGTCTTATAAGGGTCTATAGATATCCCTTTGCAAGTGATAACATGCAAAAAGAATAACACTTCCTCCAACCAAACTCACATTTACTGTAATTTTCATACATTTTATCCCTTCTAAAAGACTTTAGAACGATATTGAAATTCTCCTCATAATCCTATTTTCTCTTGGAGAATATCATAATATCATTAATAAAGACTACCATATTTTTTTTCAATGTAATTCCTAAAGTCTCTATTCATTAAGTCCATGAATATTTCTAGAGAATTAGTGTGTTCGAAGTGCATCAATATGAACTCATAGTGTCCATACCTCATTGAAAAGGTTTTTATGGGAATATCTTCCTTCTTCACCTTTAATTGGTGATATCTAGATTGAAGGTCCACCTTAGAGAAATACTAAGACCCACATATAGTTGATCAAACAAGTCATTTATCCATGGCAGGGGATAATTTTTCTTTATCATGATTCTATTGAGATAACGATAATCAATACATATATGCATTTATCAATCCTTCTTCTTGATGAATAGGACCGACGCACCCCATGATGAAGCACTCGGGTGTATGAAACCCTTGTGCAAATTCTCTTGTAATTGATTTTTCAGTTCTTCTAACTCAATGGTGGACATTCTATAAGAAGTATTTGATATGGTCAAAGATCTAGGTATAATAAATTGATAACTCAACCTATTGGTTAGGAGGAAGACTATAAAATTATTCAGGGAACACAAGAGTGTAGTCCCTCATAATAGGCATAACTTTAAGCATGATCCTCTCCTTTGTCTCAATCATTTGAGTTAGACATTCTTTCCCATAAGAAAATAGTATCCATGATTGAGAAGAAGATCCAAAAGGATATCATCCTCCTCCTTACATTTTAGGTAGTGTTTGAATAGTATCTATTCTCTATTCAAATAGATAACTCAACATCTATATTTTGAGGTGGTGTTTGAATATTTATACTAAAATTAAAATATATAAAAGAATACATTGAACTCAAATCAAATAGTAAGTTTTATATTCTTGTAGGAATAACCAACACACCTATCACCACATCATTTTTGGGATCCACCTCAAAAGTAGTGACAACATATGCCCTTCCTTTCTTTTATTATGCCAAATTTTTGGGATTACTCATATCCCTTCATAAATTATTATCCTTATGCCCTTATTTCCTGCATTTAAAGCATCTACCAGTTCCCTCGCATTTTAAGCATCTACCAGTTCCCTTTATAAAGTTCCTGAGACGATTATTCCCACAATTTTGACATGTGAGATGTTGGGTTTTCTTACCACCATGGGATTTATCTACCGATCCTCCCATATTTAACTAAATTTTAATATTTTTATCACCGAGTCTATGATACCAATGAGGGTCTCCGATTTCCATTTCAACCTTAAGGGAATAACATATGATCTCCTAATAGTTGTTAAAGTCTCAAATCACTAAATCTATTCATAGAATCAAATTTAATCCACTAAAGAAGAGATATACCTTAATTTTATTATTCATGAAAAATATAGAGGCATATCATGAAATCCTTGTAAAATTTTACTCATATTTCTTCATAGTTTCATCTTCATTTTGATTTAGTCTGAAGAACCCCATTTTCATCTTAATATGGAGAGTTTGGGCAAAATATTTATTGAAAAATATTTTATTGAATGCTTCCCATTACATGTAATAAATTTCATCTTTATTATTTGTATTCTTCATCAATTTCCACCACTGATCAGCTTCACCATCAAAGTGATAGACCTATAACAAAAATTTATCTTCTTTAGAGTACTGTAGGACAAAGAGTATCTTATCAATAAAGTTAATCCATTATTCCACAATAAGGGTATCAGAATATCCACTAAATATAGGATTAATTTTTTTTAAAAAGGACACAAATGAAACTTTATATTTATTAGTAAAAGGAGGGTGCTATAAAACATTAAAGTTATTATTCATAAATTGATCTAGTTGATCCAGTATTATCATGAAGTTCTAAGATCCTCTTCCCATCAGGTTTAGAATATCATTAGGGAAATCATCATATTTATTATCACATTGGTTGTTGGAATGAGTTATCATATTTTCATACATTAAATAAAAAAAAAAAATATAATTAGGGGCCTTGAATACTTAGATAATGAGAATATAAAAGGAAACCATGACCATATAATTATAAACTTATAAATGAAAAGTATATCCTAACTTGTGATTCCTTATGTTTCAATATAGGTTATTCATGGTGAAAGAATTATCTCTAGGGTTTTAATTAAAGTTTTCTAGTCTTAATACACAAAAATAAATAGCCATTCTCTCATATAAACTATAACAACCCTATCCTTTTACACATATTATTACATGATTTTTAAGCATAATTATCCATTAAATACAAACCGAGGATAAAACATTATAGTGTCTTTGGAAGACTAGTTAAATAATTAGAATACATGAAAATAGAATAAAAAATCATTTTATTAATCAATCATAATGATATACTAAATTACTTTGATATACTATATATGCATAGGATAACTTAGGTAATATATAGACAAAAGGGATGAGCTAAAAATCATAGTAAGAGAATAAATATGGAAAAGAATCATAATACATGATTCAAAGGAATAACATAATAACATAATAGGCATGGAACATGAGTACACACATAGAGTCACAACGTATATAACATGGAATAATATGATCATGGAAATATATGAATGTGGAATAAACACATAACATGACATAAAAATTAGTCAAGGATAACTATAAAGATGGTATCACATGGTGGACAGAGTCCCATAATAGATTAGATTTACTCCGTAATCCCATACATAATGTCTCATGAGACAAAAAATCACCTAATGAATTGGAGTGCTATCTGGGAACACCCATAATAACATGTTCATTCACATGTTTTCCACATAAATAATAAAACATAATGAATACACATAAGGGTTACACATGGAAAGAAATGGGTATCATAATCATGTCATAAGGCATAACCAAGGGATGTATAACAATGGTATCCATGAAAGAATGGATTTAAATAATTATTGGTCATTAATTTTAAAAAATAATAATAGTTCATGGATAATTATGTCTTAATTAATTAGAAACAATAAAGATAGTGGTTAGGTACCATTAATAATGTCCCTCTTAAGTGCGGTTTTAGGAAAAAGAATAAAGAGACTCTAAATAGGATAAATGAATAATTGTTTGAATAAATCCAGAAATAAACTAAGATTGTTTTTTATGATAAAATTATTTACTTTAGAAAAATATTAGTTTTTTAAAATAGTTTTTGGAGTGTACTTGAAAATGGGTAAGAAATGGAGAACTTCCCTTTATTCAGGTTTGCTTATTGAGAGGAATTGAGAAAGGAACATTTGAAAGCATGTATTTACCCATAAAAGAAGGACAAATTGATCTAGATATATAATTGAAGAACATATAAATATAATTTAGAATAATTATATAATAATAATTAAGAAATATATTTGGGTAAAGAGTGATAAAGCATAACCCAAAGGAAAAATGGAGGTTCAGAGAGACCCCTTACCTTATGTTTGAATGTGTTATGCACTTTCACTTAATGTCATGGATAAATAAGATTAATTAATAATTTAATTAAAAACATATACCACATATATTTGATTTATTATACTTTTATTAAGTTCATTTATGTAAATTTCAATGAGTTATAAAGTTTAATTTCATCATTATGGGAGCGTTCGTTTTACAGTTTCATGGTCGGTTAACTTCATTATATTTATGGATGTTCTTGTCAAATGGTAATGGTGAAAAAAAGTAATATTATATGGTATTCATGAAATTAAAATGTTTTAATGATCCAATATATAATTTTGTTTTCTGGTATGAGGATAATTCATTTGATAAACATTAATGATAAATGTTTAGTTTATTTTGGCGGGTTTTCCAACCATTACAAACTTGTTTCATTTTATTTAATATTATGGACATATATTAATTAATCAATGTGATACCATATATATTATACATATTTAGGTCATTATAAACAATTATATGTGAATTTAAACCTCTTATGAAAGCATTAATGGGAAACAAAAACCAATCATCCATGAATGTGGTGAACTGACCTACCGCGGACGATGTTTTCATTTTTAGAATAAAAGGTGAAGAGAAGAGATTTTATGATGAATATTCCATTAAAATAATAAAATTACAGTATAAATATGATACTGGAGTTATAATTCCACTTTTTATGGGGGGTGAGTATAAGTTATAATAAATAAAGAATTTAAAATAGAATGAAGGAGGATTTTACCTCTTGAATTTTATATCCTTGAGAACCACCTTAAGTAACTTGGAATTGGTATTTTGGTGAGACCACTAATACCAATACATGGGTAAGAGGATTGGGAGGGTAATTTTATAGAATATTGGAAAGATTCATGGATTATATGGTGAGATGATAAGGGGTTGTGATGGGTGGTGTTTATAAGGGGAGGAGAGAAGTGTTTTTGATTATTATATTCATTATTTTATTATTTTATCTTAATAATATAAATAGTATTGATTATTTTGGATATATATAGTAAATTATTCATGTGATTTATAAATAATGGGTAATACATAATCCATTACTAAAAAAATTATGTATTTTTCTTTAATGTTAAACATCGTAAATTACTGTATTTCACTATTCAGAAAAAATTCAACTATTTTAGAAAAATATAAAAAATTTACCCTAATTTTTTTGATGTGTATATTTGAAAAATGGAATCCATTTTATGAAAATAATTTTATAAATATGATAAATTTAATTTTTAAATAAAATCATCATTTATTTGAAAAATGATGATTTTAATATTATAATCGATTTTACATCCCTTTGAAAAATTATTTATGGTCTAATAAAATTATATTATCATTATAATAAATATTAATATTAATTTTTTAAATCTATTTTACATAAATAAAATTTATTTTATATCATTATATTTATTGTAAGTGCAATTAAAACATTTATGCTTTAAAAAAAATAAACACTTTATTTATCATTTTTAAAACATTTATTTACTTGTAACATGATATAAATATATCATATTTTCATTTATAAGATACCTATATATTTTTTTTACATTTAAATAGGTGATTTTACTATTCTATTATCCATTTTACTATTCCTAATGTTCATATTACTATTCTAATGGTCAGGTTACTATTCCAGCAGTCAGATTATTATTCAAACAGTTAGATTTAGAACGGTCACATAGGTTCCTTAATTTATATAAATACCTATTATTTATTTATTTATTCATTAATTTCTACTTTATCTCAATATTATATATAATTTCATCTTTAAAATGAATATTTTATTATTAAATTTATGTTTTATTTCTATAGATTTGTTCATGAGTGCAGTCATTCTGATAGATTGAGCAGAGCCAAATTTTCCTATTATTATTATCTTATTTTATATTTTTCCCCAATATAATATTTGGAATTGTTATTGGTTTATTTACCGACTAATGTATAATTATTCATTAATAAAAATAATATTTTTTTGGTTTCTCTATGTGATGTATAAGATTTATACTACATGACATAATTACAAGAAGGGAAATTCCATTGATAAAAATTTTGGGTCGTTACATTAAGTCACTCACTAGAGATCACCAAATGGAAAAAATAACTTATGTAATGATTCAATAACACTTTGGGGTCACTTAAGATATCCTATACATCATTCCCCCTTGACAACATAACTGTCGAGCATCTTTAAAATCCCAAATCATGTATGGCACACTCAAGTAACTAATCCAAGGCTTAACACAAGTCTATTTCACCATTTTGGTATCACCCACCCCCCTTAATAGATTTTTAAAACCTAACCTAATTAACACACATACAATTAACAAGAATACACACATATTTATTTGTATTAGAGGAACTACCAACCTCAATTGAAGTTATTCCCTTTACATATACTCATCCATCATTGCCTATGATTTTCAAAGACTGACTGATCATTTCCCATCAACATAAGGACCTTAATCCTTTAATAACCACCCAAATAAATTATAACCTCATCAAAATAATTTAAAAAAATATATTCCCTAATTAATTATTTGGGAATAACCAAAAATTATTCACCAAGTGATTTTCCATGACCAAATCGTTGAGAAACAGGGTGTGCACCACCCGGTATCCACCCAAACCTATAAAAATCCCCAACATCCAATATTGATTTATCAATAAATTATATTTCAATTTTATAGAAAACAAAAAATAATTAGTTAAGTGACTTACCTTGATGAAGCTACACATAACATAGTGTGTTCTTCTTCTTGGGCCATCCTCCATAAACTCCATAAAAATTACCCATCACTCAGGATGATTCCACTATGATTTGGTGGAATCATCACTCAAAATCTAACCGAAATACATAAAAATCCAAGGACAACAAAGGGGAAAAGGAATACGAGGATCAAAGGGAACAAATTAGCTCAAATTTTTATAGAAAACCCTAAAGAAGCACCACTCATCTAAGGGGAACCATGAGAGGAAGGATGAATGAGTGAGAGGTTATAATTAGGTAATACCCACTATTTGAATAGATAAATAGTCAAATAACTCCTTATATATTTTAAACTAATTAATTAATCTTTTAGGAAGAACTAGAAAAATTATCATTAGACTCATTTTTTTTTAAAAACTATGGATTTACCCTTACTTACCTGGAAACCCTTACATATGATACTTTATCATATTATTACCATTACACATCACAAGGAAGGTGTAAACCCTTATGAACTCCATGTAATGAACCATTGTGCATAATAATTTACACCATTATAAATCTTATTCATCATAGGGTAACCCATACACGTCACAAGGTGACCCTTACATAATAGGCACATTATCGTCTCTCAGAACCTAATTTATTAGAGTAAGCCTTATGTACCATAGATTTTTCAGTTACACATCATAGTGTTAACCCTTATTCATCATAGGTTTAAACCATAATTATCCCATATTTAAGTATAAATCACTCCATATTACTTTTAAAAAGACTAATATTACATATCATAACCCTTACACATGACTTCACTCTTATGTAAGAGTGACCCCTTACACAAGAGTACCCTTACACTTAACAATCCTCATGAATTAGAAAACCTTTATGTATAGAGACTTAAATTTTTTTATATTCTCGACTTTCACATCACTAAAGAACTTTCAAATTATCTCCACATACCTACAAGATTCTAAAAACCTTCTAGATTTTTTACGACAACCATCTGTAGTATAAAATAATATTAAAATAATCCCTGAGCCTGGGCCAACTCCTAAGACTCGATTCTTAGCCTATATTGACACCCTTGAGTACCACTACAATACCTAACCACATGTGAAACATATACTTGAGATATTCCAACTTACAAGATCCTAATTAGAATACCAATTATCAAAACCCCCCTTCAATAGAGCTCCGAATTAAAATTTACTCTAAATTTAACAACCCTTAATTACATGGGTCATTAAATTCTATGTATGGGATATCATTGATTATGATATACTATGTATCATTTTTATAATGAAATTAATTGTTTTTCAAACATAGAGTGATGTTATAATCTATTGGAGTGGTTGCCCTATAACTAGTTACTTTTTACTTGATATTACCTACATATTCAATGTATTGAATATTAATAAATATCTTATAAAATATTTATTGTTCTTATGCATAATATTTATATGATAATTTCCTAGAGTATCCATCCCATTAAAAGGTCACAACAGTTCCTTGCTATGATAAGAACCTCAAAGTACTATGATGATATCCTTAAACTTATTTCCTATAGTTATGCTAACATTTTATGTTGATACATAGAGTAAATTTTACTATTATGTGTTTTATTCTCATAAGAGGATGAATATTCATCACTTAAAGTTCATACTTGATAATCAACAATATGAGATATTATGAGGACAAACCCACTAGTAGGAATTCCACATGTTTTCCATTTAATTGGATATTCCTATATGATAACATATTTAATGATCCCTAGACAAGATATTATTATTAAATCATATCATGAGTCAGATAATTTTATGTATTGATGAAAAATGTGATGATATATACCTATGGTGAGGTAGGATATCTTGGGTTTATCATGAGTGACATTTCATTAATGAATAATTCAATATAGGATTTGTCCCATCTGGTTTAAGTAGGATGAAATGTTATACCCTTTGATTATAATGGAACCATCAAATAAAAAATCCTTATCCATGGTGATTGATGGGTTCATTTTAATAAATTAAATAAAGATATATCGAGCATATAGGTTGATGAAATGAGTATTCAACTTACTTGATTTGAGATATCATGATAAAGGGATTATATTTCACTGTGAGTGTTTGTATGTGGTTGTTATCATTGTAACATTAATTAATTCCTCTATGGGTGCCTTTATGTGTTACTAGATGCAAAAATTGGACTTTAGGAAAGAATACCCAATGTTATTGAGGAAGAGGCATAGTGACTCACACACTTAACGTATCTATCAATCTTAGTTAAATTCTATTTAAATTTAGTAATTGTAATAAATGTTATTCTCTAGATTGAGGAAGAATATTTATTTTGGGCTTATTGATCACAAATATTCAATTACCATATTTATATGTGAGTTGAATATAAAATGTATATATATTTGAAAAAACATGAATATACTATTAATTTTTTAAATTAATAATATTTATTATTCAATGTTCAATAAATGTTGAGGAAGGTGGATGGGATGAGATAATTTCCACATAATGGAAATGATATATTCATAAATATTATTTAAATAAATTCAATATTATTTATATAATTAAAATGATATTTATTTGTTCAAATCAGTATATTCCATTATATAATATTAATAACAATATTATTATTGGAATAGAGAATATGTTAGGTTCAATAATTGATTATGGTCTTTTTTGAAATTATCAATATTAAACCCTAACTCTATATATTCCCATCTTATATAATTTTAGACGTGTATCTATACACAATAGATTTCCTATCGTGATAATTAAAAATATAAAAAAGTATCTAGGGTTCCTCACCTCTATCTACCCTATAACTATTGAGAGAATAAGAGTAAAAATCCTCCAAACCAAATTATTATGTTATAGTCAATGGAGATTAATAAAATATGATCAATACTTCCACACTAGCACCCAATGTTCCATCGAAGATGCTTTGAGATTGAAGATAATGTGTGGATCAATAATATAAGGATTCTACTATGGATCCTCTTAATATAATAATATTACAAATATAATGGTGTTTGAATGATCAATACCTTCCTCCAAGAAAATATATGAAGACCGAGGTAATTCTTGTTATAAAATTAATCAAAAATTTAATGTGAAAAGATCCTATCTATGTTTCAGGATTACTTTTATCTAGTTTCTTTTATTATATTCATTAGACATAATGATTATTTGTCATGTTCTTATATAATATCTATTAAATAAAATGAAACTATATCATTAGTCATGGGATTAATAGCTCTAGCTATGCTTGGAACCTTTAAGGGATATTAGAGTGGCCACATTCAAATTTATAATTATTTAATTTGATTTATCAATATAATGATTCTTTTGTTAGATTTTATTATAGTTTTCATAATTAATATATTATGTTGATATGATGAGTTTTTCACTACCATATTATTAAAAAAAAATATAATAACAGGTAAAGAACGCATGGAGGCTTCATCGAGAGATGAAAAAAATCATGGTTATATGAATGGATTACATGTCATGTAACCATATTACACATCGTGTAGTCTTAGTCAACCACACGCCTACACGGTTTGTAGAGACCCAAGATTGACGTACATGGAGATTAAATTAATTTTGCGGAATAATTAATACATAACAAAAACAGACACCCAAGGACAGTAATAGTTTAGTGCCTCTGGAAACTCGGAACAAAATCTTCTAATAATGGTAAAATATATTCAACATCTCCAATAATTTCTTCCCCTTTTTTAACCTAAAAAATTTATTTATATCCTGAGGAAAATAAAACATAAAAAGGGCGAGCTCAAATGTTCAGTAAGGGTGAACATAAATAACATAAAAAAATCCATAAACATTTGAACGTAAAAACATGAACATAAAACATGAGTAATGATATAAATCTTGGAAGTACATAAGGAATAGATTAGAAAGGAACATTAATCATGATAAAATATCATGGGAATAAAACATGTAATTCTGGAAAACCATTAAGAACATGATATAATTTCCATAGTAGCCAAGAAATTGATGCCAAGAGTATCATAGTGGACAAAGTCCATTACTGAACAAGGTTTACTTGCCATTCCAGCCCTATATTACTAAATCAGATTTACTTGCCATTCCAGCCATGTCTATATCATGAGATATAAATATTTACCCAATGAATTGTAGGGAGATATTGGTCCCACCAATATCATATTGAAATCATTATTACATGTACCACAAAACAATCATAAATCATTCATCATAACCCAAAGAATAAAATAGGCTTCATAAACATCATCCCTTCATAACATAATCCATATAAAACAAATGGATATCATTTCATCATAAGAAAAATCAAACCATTTAAATTATAGAGACATTATACTTGAAACATAAACATACTAAATAATGACATATTATATGGAAAATAGTTTTGATAAAACACTTGAAATGAATTCTTAAAGAAAATATCCTTTCTTCTTCAAAATCATTTTCTTTTCTCCAAATGCTGTGAAATTTTAAAAGAAAATAATTTTGTTGAAAATAACCATGAAATATTTTAGAATAAGCTTCATGTAAATAAGGCATTATGAAACTGTAAAAATACGTTCACACCGTATAAGTTAAAAAAAAATATTCTCCCTGTACTTTTGTTGGAAAAGTCAAAAATTACCTTGTATGGTAAACAAAAGAAAGATTCCTTCTATACAATGTGGAAAAAGTAAAGAAAGGGTAAGAATGAATTTAAACATACATTGAAGAATAGTAAACACCTTATGAATTTTTTTTTTATAAAACATGGACATGGATGATAAATATAACCCCAGTAAATACTTATGAGTAAACAATCTCGGATAGAAATGAGATTGGAAAAGTTACCCCTTACCTTAATTCCAATTTCTTCCGTTTGTGTTCGAGTCTCCTTTTCTTTGACGCACCTCTTCTAAACCTCCTCTTACGGCACTAAATATGGTATTTAAAGAAAACCAGGACCTATAGTATGTTTCTAGGAAAGTGGAGAAGAAAAATGGAAAGGGTTTGGTATAGATTGAAGGCTCAAAATGTTGTGAAGATGAGAGGGAGGAGTTGCCATTTTATAAGAGAGGAGAGGGGCACTTTTGGAAACCTCCAAAATATTAATTTAAAATAAAATCAAAACCCACATAAAAACCTCTAAAATGACTCAACTTCAAAGATGAGATGAGATAGGGTTATAATCTCATCAACCAATAAAATTTAGACATGTTGGGAATTTATTTTAAACCATATCATTTTGTTTTATCCTTATTTAATCTATTTAATTTTATTTGTGGTAATAAGATTCTAAATTATAAATTGTTATAAATACTTACTTATGTGTTGTGAATTGTCAATAATTGGATAATTTTTGACATTGTAAAACATATAAATTTCAATTTATAATTTTTAAATATTTTTGTGATTTTTAAACAATTTAATAATATGTTATTTTTATAAAATACCAATAGTGTCAATTTTGACACTATTCAATTATTTGAATTTAAATAAAATCCACAGAGAAGATATATTTGAAAAAAATAATTAACAGATCCCTAACATGTAATATTCATCTTGAAAACTCATGGATCACATTAAATAGTTTATATAATATTTATTTTAATATTTTTAAAACCATTTATTTGATATTTCAATCAATAAAATAATTTCTACATCACTATTGTGTCACCATTAATGATAATTATTTAATCCCTAAAAATTATAAATAAATTCAAATGATGTAGATAATTTTATTATATTTATGTTGACTATTTATGTTTGAAGTTTTATGAAGTTTATCACTAAATTAAAATTATTACACTTATAAGATATAAGAGAGTGACATGTTGTCACTTTCTTTGGTTTTAATAATAATTACATCCTTTTCATGGTCAAAAGTCCATGAAATGAATCTATTACGATCCTTAGGTGATATAGGTAAACTTTTGTTTATCAAATAGATTTTTGAAAGGTGTTAGGGTAGTTTTATAATCTTATTGTTACCCTTAATTACCAGATTTACCTTTAACTGTAGTAAATAAAATTTACCATAGTTACAATTCATAATGTCTAAAAATAAAAGTAGCCTATAAAAATAATTTGGAATTATGAATTCCAAATATGGAATCCATTTTTCCAAATTCAAAACACATAAGTTTCAGTATTTAATATAAAATGAATCTCGCTGTTGAGAAAACGAGTTTTAAAAGTTAAAACATTGCAAAAGATTGAAATGTTTTTACCTATGAATTCAATGTAAAATTTATGATAATGACTTGAACTATATTAAATGGTAAAAATATATTTTATTTATACTTTAAAACCATTAAATATTATAATTCAACCATATAAATTATCTTGATGAAAAAAGTTGTTTTTAATTAAAATTTAGCATATTTTTACTATTTATCAAAATATGAAAGTTAAAAGAAAAATATTAAAAAATTATCCAAAGTAAATTTTTATATACTTATTGCAATGAGAAAGTTTATTTTGACAAATTGAACTCATAAACGTTTCAACAACTAGATTTAAAGTGGGTGCACCATCAAAAGTCGGCAAAACTACATTTTTTGAAAAATACTTATTTTACCCGAAAAATTTATTTTGTTCTCATAACATGTTATAGAATATGTGTAAGATGAATAATATTGTTATAAAATTCAAAATGTGGTTAATACTGTTCATAATTTATAGTTCATAATAATATATCATTGTTTATTGAAACTCAGTATTGCATACAACACACGCTATTAAGGAAGGTCGCTCCTGCGTGTAACACAGGCCAGGAATAGTGTTGCGTATACTACAAGCTAATACATTGTTGAGTATAGTGCAAGATAATCTTGGTGTAGATTACAAAACAAGACATCAATAAAATTAAAAATAATATTTCTCATAAAATCTTGGGGTGTTACATTCTACCCCACTTAAAATAAATTTTTCCCTTGAAATTCATCGGGGTTATAAATGGTTTACTACTTGAAAGTTTCTTTCATAGAAACCCACATCGTAAAAAGGAATACCAAAAATTAATTTTAAAAAATAAAGTATGAAATGTAATAGTTATCCAAATTAACTTATCACTGGGTTTACACATAGAAGTACATAGGTGAAAATATGGATATGGAAGAGAAATCTAACTATCAAGTTCTGATAGAGAGTGGTAGAGAACATGGCTATAAAAAATACAACAATCACAAATCCATAAATTTGTGATGATCTAAGGTACCATATAATTCATCAAATATGAGTGTACTAAGACAAAGTTTTTGGTTTTCAAGATTATTTACCTAAAGTTGCTTAATTTTTTCATAAGGTTAAATACTTACTTGATTTCAGTGTAATATCATCTTTGGTAATTCCATGAACAATTTCCACTTCATCTCTTATTTAAAGAAATGAAGTTGAATTTGTATTTCTTGAAATGTTAGCATATCATGCGATGGAATGATAAGTTATTCCATCTATCTCAAAAAGTTAGAAAAAGTTATTAAATATACATAAGTCCATATATGGTGAGATTAACTATATATGATTCCCAAAATGGACTTATACTTTGACTATCATACCACTTAATAAATTAAAACTAATTTATACTAACCAGGAAATTTTTGTAGGCTAGTGGTAGATGATAAAGGCTTGTTACACTTCGGTTGTAGGTTCTATTCCCGCATCCTTGTCCGACGTGATGGGGTGTCACCCATCCTACGAGTTGTCCATTTTCTAAAACTATACTATCATAATATCAAAAACTAGCCTTAAAAAATACTATCTGATGTCCAACTTAATCCATTCTAGTCTTTAGGTTTATCCAAAATACTTCTGTCCAATCTCATATTATAAAGAAAACGATTACTAGAAAGGTCATCTACTGAGCATGTGAATACTATCATTTATCCCCGTATATCATAAGATATACCTTGTTGGTCACCTTCCAAACATGTGAATACCTTAATCATGTATTTTATTGAAACAAGAGTTACCATAGAACCTTAGTGAAAACATTAATGATGTAAAAAGTTAACTCTTTCCACATACCAAAATCCCAAAAAAAATCTATATACTCAAACCATGATATCACATTGTGCTTATAACAGTCATGAGCTCATTAATATTATCAAACATATCATTATCTTATTATCCCTTCATTATGTGCATATCATTTACTTTCCAAAAATATCTGAATAACCTTTCATGGTTACTTGTACCATTCAACATATACTTTCAAATACTTTATAAAAAACAATAGTGTAACAATCCTTAGATGTTTATTTATTCCATAGTACCATTAAATTACCTATAAAACATAACTCTTGATAAACATACAATCATTCCACTACCTTCTTAAACCATTGACCGAGCTTCATAATTTTATTCCTCAACACTTCTTTCATCTCATATATCATTTGTAGTATCTTCATCATCATCAATATAAATACTACTCATACGACCATGCTGATTCTCTTCCTATGATTTTACCTTAGGGAATTGGTTTCCATAATTCATGTACATTCCACATTTAAAAAATTTAACCGTTGTTGATATATTAGAAATACCATTATCCTTGTCCATGGTGTTAACTAAACCTTTTCCTTTTCAATTACTGTATTTGTGTCCTTCTTTTCCACACACAAAGCATCTTCCAGTTCCTTTGAAACATTCTCCCTGATGCCTCTTACCACATGATTTACATGATGGAAATTGAACTTTCTTTCCTCTATGATCATCATGAAACTCCATCTTTCTCTTATTAGCTGAGTCAGGAAGCTTACCAATGTTGAGATTATTCATCATATTATGAGATTGCTGATTAGGCATAATAATGATGTTTGGACTTCTAAATCCCGTTTCATTTGGTTTCTCATGAAAAATATCATTGCATTTTCCATCATATCCTCCATTATCATGAATCTTCCTATTTCCATCCATTTTCTAAAACCCAAAAAGAATAGCGTGAGAGGAAAAAATCATACTTAGAAAACAACATAATCAAGGGGGAGTATGTTCAATCTCTAACATTTTAGGTTTAATCCTGGGTTATTCATGATCGTTATCTTAATTCTAGGATTGTAACCTATACTTTATACTTAACCTTACGAACATCCCTTAGAAATATCTCCATGGATCTGACTAAATTTTTCGCATCCTAGTTTCAAAAGGTTAACTAAAACTTTCCTATGATACCAAATGTAGAGACCCAAGCTTGTCGTACATGGACATTACATTACTTTTGTGGAATACTTAATACATAACAAAAATAGACACCCAAGGACCGTAATAGCTTAGTGTATTTGGAAACTCAGAACAAAATCTTTTAATCATGGTGAAATATCTTCAAAATCTCCCATAAGTTCTTCCCTTTTTTTTAACCTAAAACCTTTATTTATATCCTGGGGAAAAGAAAACATAAAAAGGGTGAGATCAAATGCTCAATAAGGTTGAAAATGGAGAACATCAAACAATACATAAACATTTGAACGTAAAAACATGAACATAAAACATGAGTAATGACATAAATCTTGGCAGTGCATAAGGCATGGATCAGAAAGGAACATTAATTAGGATAAAATATCATGGGAATAAAACATGTAATTTTGGAAAACCATTAAGCACATGATATGATTTCCATATTAGCCAAGGAATTGCTACCAAGACTATCATAGTGGACAAAGTCCACTACTGAACCTGGTTTACTTGCCATTCCATCCCTGTATTACTGAACTAGATTTACTTGCCATTCCAGCTATGTCTATATCATGATATATAAATCTTTACCCAATGCATTTTAGGGAGATATAGGTCCCACCCATCTCATATTGAAATCATTCTTACGTGTGACACAAAACAATCATAAATCATTCATCAGAACCCAAAGAATAAAATAGGTTTCATAAACATCATCCCTTCCTAACATAATCCATATAAAAAAAATGGATATCATTTCGTCATAAGAAAAATCAAACCATGTAAATAATAGATACATTATACTTGAAACATAAACATACTAAATAATGTCATATTATATGGAAAATAGTTTTGATAAAACACTTGAAATGAATTCTTGAGGAAAATATCATTTCTTCTTCAAAATCATTTTCTTTTCTAAAAATGCCATGAAATTTTAAAAGAAAATAATTTTGTTGAAAATAATCATAAAATCTTTTAGAAAAAGATTCATGTAAATAAGGAATTATGAAACTGTAAAAATCCGTTCGCACCATATAAGTTAAAAAAAACATTCTCCTCATACTTTTTTCAGAAAAGTCAAAAATTACCTTATTTGGTAAACAAAAGAAATATTCCTTCTATACAATGTGGTAAAAGTCAACAAAGGGTAAAAATGACTTTAAACATACATTGAAGAATAGTAAACTCCTTATGAAAACATTTTTATAAAACATGTACATTGATGATAAATATAACCCCAGTAAATACTTATGAATAAATAATCTCGAATAGAAATGAGATTGGCAAAGTTACCCCTTACCTTATTTCCAATTTCTTCCATTTGTTTCCGAGTCTCCTCTTCTTCAACGCACCTCTTCTAAAACTCCTCTTAGGGCACTAAATATGGTCTTTAAAGAAAACCAGGACCTCTAGTATGTTTCTAGGGAAGTTCAAAAGACAAATGGACAAGTTTTGTAAGATATTGAAGGCTCAAAATGTTGTTAAGTGGAGACGGAGGAGGTGCCATTTTATTAGGGAGGAGATGGTCACTTTTAGAAACCTACAAAATATTAATTTATAATAAACTAAAACCCCACCAAAAAACCTAAAAAATGACTCAACTTTGAAGATGAGATGATATAGGGTTGTAATATCATCAACCAATAAAATTCAGACATGTTGGAAATTTATTTTAAACCTTATCATTTTGTTTTATCCTTATTTAATCTATTTAATTTTATTTGTGGTAATAAGATTCTAAATTATAAATTGTTATAAATACTTACTTATGTGTTGTGAATTGTCCATAATTGGGTACTTTAAGAAATTTTAGACCATATAAATTTCAATTTATAATTTTTAAATATTTTTGTGATTTTTAAACAATTTAATAATATGTTATTTTTATAAAATATCAATAGTGTCAATTTTGACACTATTAAATTATTTGAATTTAAATAAAATCCAAACAGAAGATATATTCAAACAAAAATATTTAATAGATCCCTAACATGTAATATTCATCTTGAAAATTTGTGTAGCACATTAAATAGTTCATATAATATTTATTTTAATATTTTTAAAACCATTTATTTTATATTTCAATCAATAAAATAATTTCTACATCACTATTGTGTCACCATTAATGATAATTATTTAATCCCTAAAAATTATAAATAAATTTAAATGATGTAGATAATTTTATTAGATTTCTGGTGACTATTTATGTTCGAAGTTTTATGAAGTTTATCAGTAAATTTAAATTATTACACTTATAAGATATAACAGAGTGACATGTTGTCACTTTATTTGGTTTTAATAATAATTACATCCTTTTCATGGTCAAAATTCCATGAAATGAATCTATTCCGATCGTTAGGTGATACGGTTCAACTTTTATTTATCAAATAGAATTTTGGAAGGTGTTAGGGTAGTTTTATAATCTTATTGTTACCCTTAATTACCAGAATAGTGTTGCGTATACTAGAAGCTAATACATTGTTGTGTATAGTGCAAGATAATCTTGGTGTAGCATACAACACAAGACATCAATGAAATTAAAAATAATATTTCTCATAAAATCTTGGGGTGTTATAGGGTTTCACCAATCATGGTTCATTGTGTGGGATATCTCTAAGTGGTGTATAATTATATAGTAATTACACCACATAGTAACTTCCAAGGTGGTACAAGGTTTATGGGGTTACATGGAATGTAACTGATGTGCACACCATATAACTCCACATGATGTGATTTTCATGTAGTCAATATATATGATGTGTAATTAATAAACATATTGTGTGTTGGATGTTAACTGAGCGACATGATCCTGCTTTGATTACATGATATGTAGCTAGTATAAATGATATATAACATAATTGTTTCTATATGGATTACACATTGAGTGACTAGGCATGTATTGTGGATGACCATAGAAAGTGGTACATGGCATGTAACAAGATGCACACACCATATAACACATACCCATTTACGAAGAGTATACAAAAAGCCAGGTAGTGCACCATATAAATTAATTATGTAGAATAAAATTAATTATGGAATTAAAACCAAACTACATAGAATTTAACTAACATCCACACCGTCTGATAGGTTTTTATCCAATATTAAATTCCTAATCAATTTATTCATTAATTTAATAACTACATGCTGTGTAAGGTCATCATACATGATATGTAATTCATGAGAATTTAAAGTGGTGCACGCTGTATATATTAATTGTTTCACATTTCATAATTTACAATATACTTGTAATGACATACGAAAGTAAATGTAATTTAATAACATGAAATGCTATATATGATACATTCCATGTAAGTACACATTACATGACCTAATGAGACATTGTGTGGTCCAGACAGGTTCACACCATGTTTCCTCTAAAAAAACCATGTACTTAAGTTTTTTTTACCTAAAATCAATGTATTTAATTTTTTTTAAAATTAAAATTGAGGGGAATCTTATGCATCTCTAGTAATTCTTGTATTAATAATTAAGATAAATAAATAAATAATTAATAAGTGTATTAATTATTAATTCAATATAGATTTATCTTAATTAATATAGCATGTTTAAAAGAATTATATAATGTATAAATGTGATTTACTTGAATGTATGTGGCTGATCATGAGCTTTAATGACCAATGTATGTGTTGGGTTTCTATTTAATTTACTATTACTGCATGGGTTTTTATATTTAATAAATTTTTATTAAACTAAATATGATGTCTTGTGTGTAATACCTCCAAACTTTGTTATGTAGGACCTATTTTTACATGGTTTATTTTATATATCCCATATCTATAGTTCCCCTTTCCTATGTTTAAGTATAAAATGTGTAATGGATAGAGATTTGAGGAGAGGAGGTGGTTTAGAACCCGAACTAAGGTGAAAATAACCATGAAGATAGTAAGGTCTATGGTGACAAGCTAAAACTTGAGCCAAGACCATCTAATAATGACCCAATACTAACATATATAGACATTAGATTACTTTTGTTCAATACTTAAAACATTATACAAATATACTCCCAAAGACCATATTAGTCTAGTGACTTTTGAAACATGGAAACATGGAAACATGAACACTAGTAGATAAGTGGGATACATTATATCCCATTAGGTTCTTCTTTACTAACAAATTTCTTAAACACATCAAACATAATATATATCTTTATAATATGGGTGAAATGAAACATAAAAAGTGGTGATCTCAAATACATAGTAAGGGTAATTAAGGAATACATATAATCATAAACATGAGCATAGGGGTATGAGAATGTGATGATAACATTATAAGAGCATACCTTGAATATCAAATATCATAAACATGAATCATGGAATAAATATTGGTAGTTCATAAGACATGAATCATAAGTAAATAAGGAACATAAGCCATAAAATCCTGACATAGTAATAAAATATGGAATTGTGGAAAACACGTAATCATATAAAAGGATTTACATAGTAGCAAAGGAATTTCTTAAAAGGCTATATTAGTAGTATGGGTTCAATCCCCATACCATATTGGTAGTCATGGTTTACTCCCACAACCATCTTAGTTTCATGAGTTCGCTTTTCATACCATCTTTGTAGTCATGGTTCACTCCTATGGCCATATTATGAGTCATGATTCACTCCTAAGACCATCTTAGTCTATCTCATGAGATATAAATATTTACCCAATTCATTAAATGTAGATATAGGTCCCACCCATATCATAATGAAATCATACATACATATTCCACAAAATCATAATCAATCATAACTTAACCCATTAAATGAAATAAGTATCATAAACTAGTAATCATATCATAACTTATGAAAAAAGACACAAGTTTCATAATCATTTCATAAAAATCATAACCCATGAAAATAATAATGTTTCCAAAGAATATAACTCATAAAAAAGAAACAAGTTTCCTAATAAAATCATAAACCATTCATATAGATTATATGAATGTAAATATTAAATAATTTCCCTAGAAAGGTATTAAAAACACCAACAAATGTCATATTTAGATGTGATATAATTTTAAAATATATTTTAAAATATATTTTAAAATTATTTCTTGAGGAAAATATCATTTATTCTTTGAAAATTCTCTTTAAAACATAAAAAATTTTGAAAACAATTTTCTTTAAAATAAACTTTAAATATTATAAATAAATCTTTGAAAAAAATTTGGAAACATTTTTCTTTATAAACATATAAAGAGATATTGATTTTTTTTGAAAATCATTTTCCATGAAAAAATATAAAAGAAGCTTGAAAACGTTTTGAAAACCATTTTCCTTGAAAACTTATAAAAGGATCTCAAAAATGTTTTGAAAAACATTTTACTTAAAAACTTATAAAAGGATCTTGAAAACGTTTTGAAAACCATTTTCATTAAAAAATTATAAAATGATCTTTAAAACATTTTGAAAACCATTTTACTTGAAACATTATGAAAGGATATTGAAATCAATTTGAAAACCATTTTCATTGAAAACTTATAAAATAACTTTAAATTTTTTGAAAACCATTTTCCTTGAAAACTTATAAAATGAGATTGAAAAATTTTTGAAACCATTTCTTTGAAAATAATTTAAAAACATATAAATAAGGTTTGAAAACATTTAAAATAATTTTTTAAACGTAAAACATTTTTGAAAAACTCTTTTAGTGAAAACCACTTTTAAAACAATGAATGTCCAAAATATTAATAAAAACAATTTTTATTAAAAATAAACTTGTAAACTTATAATCAAATCTTCAAGTAAATGATGGTCATGATGGTGGGTAAATGTCTTGATCAGAAAAAACAAGAATATTTCTTCTAAAATAGTTTTTAAAAGGTAAAATATGGGTAAAAATTTACTTTAACATCATAGGATAAAATCAAAACATTTTTTTAAATAATTTTTAGAAATCACGATTTTGAAATAACACATATTTCTGATAAAAAAGAGAGATATAACCATATTTTCATAAAAACCTCCTCTTAATTATCTTAAGTACCAAAGAGTGGAAAATGGTACCATAAAATGGATATAACATTTATATATAGAGGGTAATAAAATTATTTATAGTTCTTGATATATGGATCATAATAATTCATTAATGAAAGCATAATCATAAACAATCCTGATAAAACGATGAGATTGTTTCAATAAAATTTTACCACATGGTAACTCAGGATAATACTATCCATGTAAGGAAATAAAAATACATTAAGATTAAAATACCATGAAAATAATGATATTAATTATATAACATGTTAAAGGTAGTATATACATCTCATATAAAAATATAACTATATAACATGGCATGTGTCTCAAAGAAGGAAAATTGAGACCAAATTACTTTACCGATTTGGCGACTTTTAAAACTTAAACCCCAAGAAATAAAGATCATAAAATAGATATGTAAATACCCATAAATTTATGTGTAATATTAATAGAATACATTCATGGTCAGTATATACATCACACAAATGAAGTGAGTAGTGAATAAGGCATGTATCTCAAGGAAATAAAAAGTGAGATGAAATTCCATTACCATGTGTCTTGACTCTCATCTTACTTGTTCAAAACTACTATAAAATAAATGAAATTTTATTATAAATATTTTATATAACCATATAATTATATATATTACCATATATGGTTTGATTGTGACTTTATATTACCCTCTTATTAACAATTTCTTGTTAAGGTTACGCTTTGGGTAATATTTTCTTTGTTTTTCACTTATGTTTAATTTGTTATATCTTTGGTCCTTATATACATATCATGATTTATAGATTTTAAAACTTGATATAAATATAATTTATATTAATTAAATTTTTATTATAATAATCTATATAATATATAAGTATTAAATGGAATATACTGTTAATGGAGACGACATACCATACATATGCATGAACACTGTTTCAGTTCTATTGTCATATTGAAAGAAAGAAATAAAATTACATATATGTATATATATAATATCATTAAATTATAATTATTATGTCAT
This sequence comes from Viscum album, assembly GCA_963277665.1. NCBI lineage: Eukaryota > Viridiplantae > Streptophyta > Magnoliopsida > Santalales > Viscaceae > Viscum > Viscum album. The sequence goes on from OY728125.1 coordinate 1,061,962,674, forward strand.
TAATATCATATAATTTTACTAAAAACATCCTTAAAACATTCTATGTAGTGTGTGAACGAATCAAATTGCTTTGAGGGTGTGGTTGTCCACACTTCCTCAAACAAAATTATCATATTTACACAAGATGGAAAACAAAAAGGTGTGTTATAAATAAAAAACATAGAATCAAAAAGACATTATAAATATTATATATATCATATATAATAGAGTTTTCATCATAATTTATACCATTATATATAGTAAAGGAAATATGAACAATTATCATTTTGTGAGGTAATTTTTTTCCGTACATGTAAACAATATGTTTGTTACCCATTAGATGGAAGTGAGTTTAAGTGTAGGTAAAAAACTTATCATAAAAATATAATTGTATATTTATTATAATGGTTTTTACTAAATAATAGAATAATAATATTATGGAGTGGATAATAAAAATAATACTAAGGAGTTTAAGGAAATATGTTACCTCTTATTCGGGTAACTCCTTTTAGTTTGCACCAAAGGGAATACTTGGATTCATTTTTTCCCAAATGAAGGATTAAAGGAGGAATGTGGGGATGTTGGGAAGTGTATTGGTAATATATTTTTCAAACCTAATAGGTTTTATAGGTGTGAAGAATAAGGATAGGTGGTGGCCTTTTATAGGGAAGGGAAATGACACACTCAACATTTTTGAAAACAAGTTTGGTGTACCCATATTTTTACCTAAATAAAGTAACAAAAAAAACAAAAAAACTCAATAATGGAAGGATTATGTCCACAATATGTCCATAAAATGGAGTTTTTACAATTTTATAGGTCATTTGGTTCCTTAGGTTTAAGGTTTAGTCCTTTGTTAAGCATAATTTCACCTTAATCGTTGTAATTAATTTTAATTACATTCACTAATATTTTCGGTAAAAAATAAGTTGAACCTATTATAAATTATAAAATTTTAAGATTCAAGATATGGAATAAATTTTTCCAAATTTCAATCACATTAATTGGCATAAATTAGTTTAAATTTAATCCTGAAGATGGGATGACAATGCGGGTTTTTAAAGTAAAAACTTTCAAAAGTTTGCTATGTTTTTATATTCAATTTCAAACTGAATTTGATTAAAATTAAATATATTAGATTAATTGATAAAAAATTATCTAATTAAAATTTAAAACCAGATTAAAATTTAATTTAACACCATAAATAGATTAGATGAAAAAGCAGTTTTGAATTAAACTTCAGTATTTTTTAAATATTCATTAAAAAATGAAACCTTAAAGAAAAATACCAAAAATTAATCCTAAACTAATTTGTATGTTTTTATTTTAAATATTAAGTTTATTATTACATATTAAATCTATAAAAGTACAAAAAATATTATTTAAAATGGGTTCACCATTAAAAGATAGTAAAACTACCTTTGTAAAAATATAGATTTTTATGTATAAAATTGGGTTTGTTCTTATCTTATGTCTATAAAATCTATTGGATGAATATCAAAAATATTTTATTGAATATATAATATATATATTACATTAATATAACTCAATAATTTAATTAATTTATTTTTTTAAGACAAAACACCTTTGGGTGCATAAAAATAAAAATATATCCTTTATATTCAACTGGTTCATATATTTTCATTTCTAATTAATTGGTAACATATGAATTCATATTATATTTGTGTAAACCATATAATTTCATAATTTAGTTAATACTATTTTTAACTACTAATTTGATGACTAGGTTATATCTTATTATATTATATAATAATATTTTAATTATAAATTCTTGGTCGAAAAAACTCAGTCTGGCATGTTATGCAAGCCTTTGAGGAAAGTCATTATGGCATGTAATGCATGATTAACATGGTGCTTCATATAAATCATGCCAAACATAGTTTTTTAATATAAAATAAACTATTTATAGTGTTTCGTGAAATTAAAAATCTCAAAAAGGTTAAATTAATTCAAAAAAAATTACAAAACCCTAAGGTGTTACATTCTACCCACCTTAAAATGAATTTTACCCTCAAAATTTGTTTGGGTTATAAAAGGTTTAATACTTGAAAATTTCATTCATATAAACTCACATCATAAAAATTAATACTAAAACTTCCCTTAAAAAGTGAAAGTTGAAACCATAACGGTTACTCAAAGTAACATATAACTGGGTTTCCACATAGGGGAACATAGATTGGGAGTGAATATTGGACATGAAAAAAAAGCATAAATATTTATAGGGAGTGATTGAGGATATAAATCACAAACAAGTGAATGATAAAAGAAAATTTGAGGGCCTCAAATTCATAAATATGTAATTATTTAAAAGGATATTAGTTCAAAAAAAAATTAATTTATCAGGAAAAAACATTTTTTATCATTATCCTAATTTTGGGTAATTATTTTTTTGACCTAGAATATAAATAAATATACTTAATTGATATATTTATACAAAAAATTTCATTCTTTGTTTGTGATTTTATCTATTTATAATTCACCCATTACTTCCAGAAATGGATTTAAAAATTAACTTTGATGCCTGAAGTACTAAAATACACTTTTAACAGATCTTAAGGCCCATAAAAGATTCAAACGTATAGATATTTGTCTCTAACTATTCTTCATAATCAATATATTTAATACATTATTCTATAAACATAAAAAGAAACTATACTGGTTTATTATTAATATTTTTTCATAAGAAATAATTACACATTAACCAGGACATCGGTAGGCTAGTGGTAGGCATGAAACCCTAATCATCCTTCAGTCATGGGTTCAAGATCTGCGACCTTGTCATAATTGATTGGTTGTCACCCAAAATATATGATATCATTTTCTAAAAACACACTAATATAATTTCCAAAATAAATATGATGGACATCCTTGAAAGAAGGTTAATCACAAAATTTCCTTTTAACCAAGGTTATTAATACAATCTAAATACATAAATACTTACTCCAAATTTTAACTTAAAATTTTCATGAACAGTTAACCTTATAACCCTTATGAAAGATAAAAATCCAAAAATATATAAATAAAGTCATGAAATCAGCTTAACATTGATTCCTAAAATATCACGAAGTAGCTCTTGGTTGTCACATTCAAAACATGTGAATACCTTCATAAAGTATTCTCTTAAAATAGGGTAATGACCCGAGTTACTATAAATCCTTATTGAAAACATGAATGTTTCCTTATTCCAAAGTATATTGGATCTATTACTTAAATCCAAAAATGTTGTAAACATTGTGAATTATTATATAAATCACATGTTAACAACTCCTTAATTAATTTCAAGGTAATCAGTACCATCCAATTTACATATTCATATCCCATATATATTTATCCTAAAAACATTATCTTAACAGAAGGAACATATTAAGGGTTATATTTCCCTTAATAATGTGTTTTCTAAGGAAATCACCTTACCATTAAATAACTTTTCTATTCCATCATAACCATTTAACGTGATCTTGTATTCATAGTGAAAAAACATAAATAGGACAATCCTTATATATTCCACTAATAATGTAACATAATTCTTGAATCCAAATACATAAAAAATTAGATTATTCCACTTTATCCTTAAGAAATTAAAAATGCTACCTCATCCTATTACATAATACCACACTCTTTTCAAATTTTATCTATAGTATTGCCATCATCAATAATGTAATCATTACCCACACCACCTTGCTGATTCTCTTGAGGATATTTCCTCTTGGGGAATTAATTTATATAGTGACCATTCATTCTAATATTAAATCATTTTAACTTTTATGATTACTTAGGGAGTCCAATATTACCATCCATTTAGTGAACCTAAACCTTCATTTTTCCTTTGCAATTACTTTCTTTGTGTCCTTATTTTCAATAGTAAAAACTTCTTCTTGTTCCTCTATGACATTCACTTAGGTGATTCTTTCCCCATTCTTGACACAAAGGAAACCAAATATTCTTTCCTCCATGGTCTACATTACCCAAAAGCTCTGTGAAATATTTCCTTATCTTCCTCAGTGAGTACAAGAGTTGGTTAAGGTACATGTTTTTACCATGTTTCTTGAAAACTGATTAGGCATGATCACAACATCCTTCAGTCCAGCGATCATCCCATTTGACTGCTCATCAAAATATTTTCCATAATATTCAACGTTAATCCAGTTCCTTATGATTATATCTATTGAAAGAAACCAGGAAGAATTGAGTAAGAAACGATTATCATAGTGAATAATCACATAATCATGAAAACCACTTATATGATGTTTAGATTATGACAACATTATTAAACTATGAAACCTCAGGTTTATCCTAGGTTACTCATGGACAACTTACATTTACATACTTCATGATGGTTCATGAAGAGTTTGTGAATTTCCAAAGAATATACCCCGGGAGTGTCAAACCAGGTGTGTATCAAGGCCTGTTGTTGTGTACTAGGTTACGCCGAGTCAGGCCTGATGCACCTTTTCAGAGTTATTACCCTTATGTACATCTGTTCTAGAGACATAATCTACTTTTGTTATGAATAAATGGATGTATTTCTAGGAAACCAATCACTCTATCATTTTCCAAAATTTGAGTACATTTTCTCATATTTTAACTCACCATTAGAGACATCCCTAGACATATCATTATAAATATACCTAAGGATATCACTAAAGTTTTCTCATCCTAGTTTCCAAAGGTTAACTTAACCTTTTCTTTGATACCAAATATAACAACATAGTCTTAACGTAAATATACATTGCATAAATTTTTCAGAATACTTAAAATATTATACAAATAGAGTCCCAAAGTCCATATTAGTCTAGTGCCATTGGAAATGTGGAAACATGAACATTGGTATATACGTGAGCTACATTATCTACCACTAGGTTATTATTGACTGGAACCCTTCTCTAACACATCAAACATAATACATATATTCATAACCTAGGGGAGTGAAAAAAGGGGTGAGATCAGATGCTCATTAAGGGTAAATAAGGGAGACATGTAAAAATAAACATGATCATAGGAGTATAAGAATGTGATCATAACATTAGAATATCATACCCTATATATCAAAGATCATAAAAACGAATCATGGAATAAATATTGAAAGTTCATAATACATTAATCATAAGGAAATAAATAAAATAATCCATAAAATAATAACATAGGAATAAAACATGGAATTGTGGAAAACACATAAGTATATAATATTATTTCCATAGTTGTAAAGGCATAACTACCAATTCCATATTATTATTATGAGTTCGCTCTACATACCATCTTGGTAGTCATGGTTCACTCCCATGGCTATCTTAGTAGCATTAGTTCACTCCTCATACCATATTAATAGTCATGGTTCACTCTCATGGATATCTTAGTAGTCAAGGTTTACTCCCAAGACCATATTAGTCAATATCATGAGATATAAATCTTTACCCAATGTATTAGAGGTATATATAGGTCCCACCCATATTATAATGAAATCATATATACGTGTTCCCCAAAACCATAAATAATCACATATTAACCCATGAAATTAAATGAGTATCATAAACATATAATCATATCATAACCTGTGAAAAAAGATATAGGTTTTATAATTATTTCATCAAAAGCATAACCCATGAAAATAAGTGAGTTTCAAAATCATATAACCCATTAAAGAGAAATGGGTTTCATAATAAAAACATAAACCATTAATGGAAAGTATATGAATGTAAATGATGAATCATTTATATATAAAGGCATAAGTAACACCAATAGATGTCATCTTTAGATGGGAAATTATTTTTGAAAGATATTTTAAAAACATTTCTTGAGGAAAATATCCTTTATTCTTTGAAAAAGTATCTTTAAATGATAAAAACTTTTAAAAAAAAGTTTCTTAAAAATAAACTTGAAGGATTATAAATAAATATTTAAAAAAATTTAGGAAACCTTTTTATCTATAAACATATAAAGAGATCTTGAAATTTTTTGAAAACTATTTTCCTTGAAAACTTTAAAAGGATCTTGAAACTGTTTTGAAAACCATTTTCCTTTAAAACATATAAAAAGAGATTGAATTTTTTTGAAAAACATTTTTCATGAAAACTTATAAAAGTATATTGAAAATGTTTTGAAAACAATTTTCCTTGAAAAATTATAAAAGGAGATTGGAAAAGTTTTGAAAACCATTTCCCTTGAAATATTATATAAGTACCATCAAAACTTTTTGAAAATCATTTCTTTAAAAATAATTTTAACAATTATAAATAAGTCTTGAAATCATTTAAAATACTTTTTTTAAACATAATTTTTTTTGAAAACCTTTTTCAGTGAAGAACACTTTAAAAACAATGAATGTACATAATATTAAGAAAACCATTTTTTTCTTTAAAATAAACTTGTAATCTTACAATGTATTCTTCATGTAAATTATGTTCATGACGGCGGGTATGTCTATATATGCCGAACATTCCTTTTTACATTAAAAATTTAGAAAAGTGTCTTGATTGGAAAATAACAAGAATATTCCTTATACAATAGTTTTTTAAAATTATTTTTTGAAATAAAATTTTTTAAAGAACACAGATTTCTGACCGAAAAGAGAGATATAATCATATTTTCATAAAATATTTTTCTAAATTATATTAGGTACCAAAGATTGAAAAAATGGTACCATTAAATGGATATCACATGAATATGAAAAGGGTAATAAAATTAATTATATTTTTATAGATATGGATCATAATATTTCATCAATGGAATCATAATCATAAACAATCCCATTAAAAGTTGAGATTGTTTCAATTAATACTTACCACATGGTAACTTGGGATCATACTCTCTATGCAAGAAAATAAAATTAAATGAATCTTAAAATACCATGAAATTAATTATATTCATTATATAAAATTTCAAAGGAATTATATACCCTCATATAAAAAAATAGGTGCATTACATGGCATGTGTCTCAAAGAAGAAAAATTGATAAAAAATTACTTTACCGATATGGTGACTTTTAAAACATAAACCCCATGAAAGAAATATTATAAAATGGATATGTAAATATCAAAAAATGTAATAATATTAGTAATATAATACATTCATGGGCTGTATATACACCACACAAATTAAGTGAGTGGGGAATAAGGCATGCATCTCACGGAAATAAAAATTGATATGAAACTACCTTACCTTGTGTCTTAACTCTCGTCGTACTCCTTAAAACCTCATGTATAATAAATTTAAGTTTATTATAAATATTTTACAAAGCCATATTATTATATATAACACCATATATGGTTTTATTATGACTTTATATTACCCTCTTGTTAACAATTTCATGTTAAGGTTATGCTTTGGGTAATATTTGCTTTGTTTTTCACTTGTGTCTTTATTTGATATATATTTGGTACTTATACATATATCATGATTTAAAGAATGTAAACCATGATATAAATATCATGTATATTCAGTACAGGTGTACTTTAATAATCTATATAATATATAGGTATGAAATGGAATACACCATTCATGGAGTCGGTAGGTCATACGTACGCATGAACACCGTTTCTGTTTTATTTTCATATTGAAAGAAATAAAGAAAATGAAATATTTGTATAAAATATCATTAAATTAGAATTAATATTTAATATATGTCATATAATTACACTAAACTCATCTTTAATACATTCCATGTAGTATGTGAATGAATCACATTAATTTGAGGGGGCGGTAGTCCACACTTCCCCAAACAAAATTATCGTATTTACATAAGATGGAAAACATAAAGGTATATTATAAATAAAAATTACAGAAGCATAAATACATTATAAATATAATATATATCATAGAGAAATATATTTTCCATCATAATTTCTACCATGATAGGTGGTAAAGGAAAAATGAACAATCATCATTTCGTGAGGCAGTAGTTCACCGTACATGTAAACAGTATGTTCATTACCCATTAGATGAAGGTTTCTGTAAGTTTAAGTAAAATATTTAATATAGAAAAATAATATTATATTTATTTTACTAGTTTTTTATATAATCATGTAATAATAAGAATTTATGTAGTGTATAATTGAAATAATACTAAAGATCTTAATGAAAGATGTTACCTCTTATTCAGGTAACTCCTTTTGGTTTGCACCAACAGGCATCCTAGGATTCATTTCTGCCAAAAGGGAGGATTCAAAGAGTAAGGGAGGGATTTAGGGAATTTTACTAGGAAGATATTTTCTGAACCTAATAGGTTTTAGAGGTGTGGATAAGATTGATAGGTGGTAGCCTTTTATAGGGGAGAGAAAGGACACACATGACATTTTTGAAAAAAGTTAGATTTACCCACGTTTTTAACTAAAAAAGTCATCCAAAACCAACAAAACTCAATAAAGAAAGGTTTATGGCCTAAATATGTCCATAAAATGGGGTTTTTACAATTTTATATGTCATTTGGATTATTAAGGGTAAGGTTTAGTCCTTTGTTAATATTAAATTCACCTTAATCGTTGTAATTAATTTTAATTACATTCACTAATATTTTTTGTCAAAAAATAATTTAAACTTATTATAAATTATAAATTATTATTATTAAAAATATGTAATCCATTTTTACAAATTTAAATCACATAATTGGTAGAAATTAATTAAAATTTGATCCCGTAGACGGGAGGACAATTTATATATTTAAAGTAAAAACATTCAAAAGTTTACTATGTTTTTATATTCAATTTAAAAGTGAATTTGATTAAAATGGTATAAATTGGATTAATTGATAAAAAAATTGATCTAATTAAACTTTAAAAACAATTTAAAATTTAATTTTACACCAAAAATTAATTATACAAAAAATCATTTATGAATTAAAATTCATTATTTTAACTATTCATTAAAAAATGAAAGCTTATAGAAAAATACCCAAAATTAATCCTAACCTAATTTTTATGTTTTTATTTATAATATTAAGTTTATTTTTACATATTAAATATATAAAATTAAAAAAATATTTAAAATAGGTTTACCATTAAAAGGCGGTAAAACTACCTTTGTAAAAATATAGGTTTTTATGCATAAAATTGGGTTTGTTATTATATTATGTCTATAAAATCTATTAGATAGATATAAAAAACATTTTATAGAATATATAACACATATATTACATTATTATCAATCACTAATTTAGTTAATTTAATTTATTAAGACAAAACACCTTTGGGAGCATAAAAATAAAAATATATCCTTTATATTCAACTGGTTCATATATTTTCTTTTCTAATTAATTGGTAACCTATGAATTCATCTTATATTTATTTAAACCATATATTTTCATAATTTATTTAATACTATTCATAACCATTAATTTAATGACTATTTTATATCTTGTTATATTAAATAATAATATTTTAATAATATATTATTGGTCAGTAAAACTCAGTCTTGTGTGTTACGCAAGCCATCGAGGAAATTCATTGTTTCATTTAATCCAGGATTGACATGGTGTTTCATATATAAAAATATAAACATAGTTATTTAATATAAAATAAACTATTCTCAATTCTGTGTGAAATGAAAAATTTCAAAAAGATTAAATTAATTCGATTTTTTTTCCACAAAATCTCGGGGTGTTACACGTCTCCAGGAGTTTTCCACTATGGTCATAGATTTATTTTTAATACAGTTGATAAATCAACCATTATAGTGATCATAATCAAGTTGGTTTTTTTTTTTTTTTTTAATTTTAGGGTTATCTATTTTATTCGATGCATGTATATATAATGTTAAATATGATCATATGAACTAAATAAGATAATAAGAGTTACATGATAAAATAAAATAAATGGATGTTGTGTAAATTATTTTATCATGATATAGTTAATGAATTATTTAAAATCCAAATTATAATAACAAATACATGTAAATGATAAAATAAATAAATCTATACATAATAAACAAAACCACTCAAGGAATTATTATGTATGGAAAATCCTTCCATTACTTGATTAAGAACGAAACCATAGAACAAATTGTTGGTTTGAACCTCATCCGGACTCTTAATATTATCAGGGAGTTCTTATAAAAGTTTTGGGTTGAATCAACTAGGTATACATCAAGAGAAGTATCCCTCACTAGTCTTGATGAATATAAGAATATTGTTCAGAGTACCTAATTATGGAAAGATAAGTATTTGTTATGTAAAAATGATAATAGTTGAATTGTTTATATCCAGAAGGGTGTGTTAGTCTCTTTTGAGCTAAAAAACTAGGTATACTGAAAAAATAATTATCAAGATTTGGAAAAAGAAACTTTTAGAAAAAAAGTTACTCAAAAAATCTATTGGAGTTAGTTTAGAAAGACCATGTGAACTATTATAAAGGTGAAGCTAAGAGGTATGCTCATATACTTTATAATATTTTTAATAGATTTTAGGAATACACAATAAAGCAATGAATACATTCAGTAAATGATATAGGATCCTATAAGTATAATTTTCAGAGTATATCATAACCAATTATTCATCAATAATTAATATATAGAGTGAAGGTAATCCAAAACTCACATTACATTATACATCAAAGTTATGTTGGTAGTAAAAAGGGGATCAATGAAATGTATTTGAAAATATTCCATAATTTATTCCAAGACATGATTCAAGAACTAATATATAATAAATAACCATGTACCAACTATACTATCTAATTTATATCATATTAAATAAAATATGATAAGGAGTCTATTTGGTATAACTTCTACTATTTGATGAGAATTATTTGTTAAGATACGTCTTTAGCTAAGAACAAACATTAATAAAACACCAAGTGCATCTTAGTTAATTATTCTATAGCCACTAAGAATATTAACTCCCTTATTAGTAAAGATTGGATATATTTCTATAAGAGGGAAGAAAATCTCATTTTGAGATAGTGAGAGTGTGCTAGACTTCAATGAAGTCTAGGATCCATATGCACATGATTTATCCTGAGAGAAAAAAACTCCATTACACTAAGTGGTGATTTTGTTCCAAAGGAAAATATTATGTAGGAAAGTTAAAACTAAACAAGTAGTTTTAAATTAACAAATATCAATAAAATATTATTCAATATGAATAGTTAATTCTATAAGGAAGTAGTTAATGAAAACATACTAAGATTGACAAGTATTTATGAATTAAGTAATTAAATAAAAGTACCAAAACTTAGGGGCTCTGTATTTTGGATATTTCTTGGAATGGTAAAACTAGTGAGTATTCAATAGAAACTATATATGGATGGTAAAATCTGGTACCAATAAAGCATGATTAATTATTAAAAGGTTTAATTGATGTCTAATAAATAGTCTATGAAAAAACTTCCACTCCAATCATCATGATATAATCCATTTTAATTATAATTTTTATAGAAATATTATATGTTCAGTATATTGGGTGTTTGGATGTTAAGGTTTGTTTCTTTAAGGGGTACCCATTTAACATGTCTATATAGCACAACCATAAGGGTTGGTGAACCAATTAATGCCAATAAGATATGAAAATTTCTCATATCTATTTATGGATAGAAGAAAGCATAGTTATAATAGAATATTCATACAAAATAAAGGAGTAACACATGTATACAAAAGGTTAGTGCAGGTTATACTATTTTCCAAGAAGGATATGTTGATAACATGTGAAATAAAAATATTTAGTATTACTAATTTTCTAAGAATAAATAAATAAATTTCCCCCAAAATTACTTAAGTAATAACCTAAATCTATGGGAAACTAGTTCTATAGATATAGATAAACAAAGTCACTTAATCTAGTTGTAAAGATCTAACTCAGGTTTCCCTCAAACCTGACTCCTGACCTGATCCGTCACATACCCAAAGGGCATTCTTGATCCCCATGGGTTGGTGATAAGCAATAGGGCATCGAACAAAAAAACCAAGGGAACAATTTAACCAAACATAAACAACCACATGGAATACATATATACAACAAGAAAAAATAGTGGAAGACTAACAAATATATATGCCATAACCATAAGAAAACAACAGAAACAAAACAACTAAAATAGTAGATAAAACCCCAAAAGACAAATCCAACTATCTTTAAAGGAATAAACTAATAGCTACTCCAAGAAATGGTGTGAACAAACTACCACCATCTCACCACCAACTACCCAACCAGATGACATGAACCTCACTGCCTCACTATGGTGCCTTGCCTTTTGCTGCACTAAATGATAAATAAAGGTCTATGCACCACCGAAGAGGTGGTTAGGGTCTGAGATAACAAGTTCAGTAGGATCCCACCTAGGTGTTCCAAAACAAGTCTCTATATAATAAGTCATGTTTTCCCATTTTAAAATAAAACATGGCATGATAAGTAGTAAAGCAGTTTTAAAGAAAATTTGGTAAACATTTCCCTTTTTCCATATTTCTAAACCAAAGAAGGTATATCAGTTTCAAAGCATATTTTTCCATATCACTTTACACAAGCATAAACATTCATATCAAGGCTAACCCAGAAATCCAACCAATACTAAACAAAAGCATAGGAATCACAACACCAAGGAATACTACAGGTCTAGTTAGGAGACTACTTGTACCATAATAATCAAGTTCACAAAACTAATCCTAGAACAACAGTCCCAAAATGTCAATATTGGTCCCCTAGAACAATAGACCTATAAAATAGAGGAATTACCCAAGAAAAACCTCCTTGATAATCACAAAAGAATGGATGATGGCCTCAAGATAAACCTTCCATTTATCCTAGGTAACCCATGTGCTCTTTTTCACAATTAATTTCAATGCTTTGAAAACCATTCAAAACTTATTCACAATCCATTTCAATGATTTTAAATCCATTCAAAACCATTTCAAAATACATTTATCAAAATGCATGAAAAAAGAATTTTTTGTTAAAAATCCTTTTTCAAAACACACAAACAATCATGCCAATTTCATACATCAATTTATAAAGCAATAGAAATCAGGCTCGTTATCATAGGCTAGATACAGAACCACCTACCTCAAAATTCAGGTTGCACATGCCTGTAATGCAATCCAAGATCAACAAAACCCAAAAATTCCAACGAGGGCCCTAAAATCAAGACCACACATTAAAGTATTGATTCAAATTAGAAAACAAGGGATTGTAAGATAGAATAAAACCCACATACCTCAAGAATGGATGTCCACTACACCACAACTAGCCAAGGAATGACCTCCATAACAAGATCTCACAATATATCTAGAGGAAGAAAACAAGAATCATCCAAATTAGGTTGATAGATCCAATAACACAAAGCTATAGAGCTATTGAAATCAACCACAATGAAGAACCAGAAAGAACACTTACCCTAAGAGATGCACTGCAGACACAACAAAGATCCAAAGTCGATCAGATTGATTCAAAAGTTGAGGAACCTCTAATAATTACCTAGGAACGGTTCTGGTTTGAGATCCAAGGGGTTTGTAAAGAATAGACTGAGCTAAATTTCTAAACACATGACTTTAAGCTGGGCGCGGGCTGAGTCATGATGTGTACCCCTTGGTCACAACATGTAGGCCACTCTGGATAAGTTATACCAAAAAACCAATCACCTCTATTAAAAATATGCTATTTAACCCTTAAAAATTGTGCACCTCAGATACACGATGTGTACCTGCTCACAACGTTATCTCCCCTTTCACACCTTGAATCCAAAAACTAGTAAATGTTGTGTACCTCCAGTACATAGTGTGTACCTCTAGTAAACTTCATGTACTTACAATAAACGGGGTGTACCTGCTCTGCAGCCTACAAAAAATCCAGAAAAAAAATACTTCGACGGACTTTCACCCAAAATAAGACTTAGAAAAAGGGAAAAATTACCTGATCAAGGTAACATGATGTTTCAAACTCCCCACCATAAATAATTTCCATCCATGAGAAGTCATGTGGATGATGTAACTCCTAGAAAAAATGAGTCCATTTCTCCCTCATCAATGAGTCACATTCCCAAGTATCATGAGAATTTATTCTGTATTTTCATAGAACTCTGACCAAAAGAATCTACTTCGCATGAAATACTTTCATCTGATAGTCAATGATCTCAACTGGTTTCTCCAAGACAGAAGTATCCAACTCTAACTCAATTTCTTCCCAAATCAAAATGTGAGCAGGATTAGGGTGATACTTCCTTAGATGAGATATATAGAAAACATTATTAATTCCCATCAACTGAGTTGGAAATGCTAATCGATAAGAAATATGCCCGATCCGTTCAATGATCTCAAATATTCCAACATATATTGGAGCAAAATTTCTCTATTTTCCAAGACAACAGTGACCCAAATAAGGATAAACTTTCAAGAAAACCCAGTCACATACAAAAAACTCCAAAGGCCGCCACCGCCGATCTGCATATGATTTCTATTGACTCTGGGATGTAACCAAATGTCATTGCACATCCTGAATCTTCATAGATGTCTCCTGAACCAAACTTGTTCCAACCAAAGATATTTATCCTACCACTTCCCAACAAAGAGGTGATCTGAATAGGCGACCATACAATGCCTCAAAAGGATAAATTCTTATATATGACTGATAACTATTGTTATAAACAAACTCAACCAGTACTAGATGGCTATCCCATGATCCTTCAAAATCCAAAACATAGGTAAAAGGCATATATTATAGGATCTGAATTACATGATCTATTTGACCATATGTCTATGGATGGTAGGCCATGCTCAACTTGATTTGAGTTCCCATTGCCTCTTGAATACTTCTCTTGAACCTTGAGGTAAACATAGTATCACTGTCTGAAATAATGGCAGAAGGACTCCCATGTAACCTCACGATCTCATACATGTACAACTTACCTAGATCTTCAACTTTAGTGGTGTCTTTGATTGGAATGAAATGAGTAGAATTTGTCAACCAATCAACAACCACCCAGATATAATTTTTCCCTCAGGGTATCCATGGAGACCCAAAAACAAAATCCATGGATACCTCACCCCATTTACAAACAAAAACTAGAAGAGGCTAAAGCAAACTAGAAGTTTTCACATGCCCTGGTTTGATCCGTTGGAAGGTGTAACCGTGGGACACATAATCTACAATGTCACACTTCATACCAGGCCATCCAGAATATTCTTATCATATCATAATACATCTTTATAGTGCCTAGATTAATGAACCATGAAGAGATATGACAATAAAACAAGACTAAACTTCTCACAGGTGTTGGGATGACAAATCTCTTCCTGAAGTGAAGCATTCCATCTGAATAAAGAGACCAACCAAAAAAGGCCTCCCCTCATAAATTCTTTCTCAAAATTTTCTAAAATCATCATCCTGCTACTAACTTTTCAAAATATACTCCAAGAGATATGATGATAACCGAATACTGATCAGAACCATACTTGAAACATCCTCCTAAGCATCCAAGTGAAACTGAGTAAAAATCCCCATAAGATTCCACTCCTCCTTCAATTCCAAAACATCTTGTGATGGTACCTTCCTTATAAGAGTGTCTGCAACAACATTCCATTTCCTTGTGGTGTAGGAGATGTCAAAGTCAAATGTATGAAGGTATTCTATCCATCATCTCTATCTGATATTCAAGTCCTTTTGAGAAAAGATATAGCTCAGACTCTTATGATCAGAGAAGACTGTGAACTTCTACCAACAGATATAATTCCACCAACATTTATGTGCATGAATCACCTCATCAATCTCTAAATCATGAGTGGGGTAGTTATTCTCATGCATTCAGATCTGAAAAAACCATAAGATACCGCATGATCATACTAAATAAACATACATCCGAAAATAGTACCTGATGCATCACAAAACACCACATACCCCTTAATGGGCTCAGGTATGATCAGAATTGGAGTTAAAGTCAAAATAAAGTTTATATCTTTAAAATAAGAATGAAACATTTCATACCTTGTAAATTTTACCACTATCCTGGTAACATAAGTCAAAGGTGACACCAACTTAGAGAAATCCTTGACAAACCGTTGGTAGTATCCAGTAAGACCAAGGAATATTTGAATTTCAAAGATGTTCTGTGGTTCCTTCCAAGTAAAAAAATCTTATACCTTCTCTAGATCAACTGATAAGACATGATCAAAAATTCTGTGCCCCAAGAATTTCACTTCTCAAGTCTAGAAACTAAATTTTGGAAGATTTCCATAAAGATGGTGAATTCTCAAAATTTTCAAAACCAAACTCAAATGGTGATCATTATCACGCTCATATTTTGAATAAACTAGAATACCATCCATAAATACTACCAAAACAGTGTCAATAAATTTGTGAAATATATGATTCCTCAAGTACATAAAAATTGTAGGAGCATTAGTCAGACCAAAAGGCATCACAGGATATTCATAATGGTCATACCTACTCCTGAAGGTCGTCTTTAGTATATCAGACTCTCAAACTCTGAGTTGATGATAACCCAACTGAAGATAAATCTTCGAGAACCACTTTTCCCCCTTCAACTAATCAAAAAAATCATCCACATAAGAAAAATGATATTTGTTCTTAAGAATTACCTGGTTTAACTTCTGTTAGTCAATGCATAACCAAAGTGAACCATCCAATTTCTTAAAAGAAACATAGAGGATGCCCAAGTAGAAACACCAGGGTGAAAAAAATCCTTTTTCTAAGAGGTCTTCCAACTGAATCTTGAGTTATTTCAATTTCATTGGTGCCATACGGTAAGAAGGCATCGATATCAGCTGCATACCTGGCACCAGGTCAATCATAAACTCTACCTCTCTCTATGGAGGAATACCGGAGAAATTGTTTGGGAAAACATAAGGGAAGTCTCAAAAAACAACATCAAGATTGTCAATAGAAGAAACATTATAGGGATAAAACACAACATCAACCAATAAAATTCTAATCTCTAGGTAGTAAGGTCCTGAACGACTTGAAATCAAGTCCCACTCCCCCTTAAACACATGAGAGATCCCATCAGCATCAAGAAATAAAACACTTCAATGATAACAATCAACCTCAGCTCAATAAGTGACAAGACAATCCATACTGATGATGTCCTCAAATATATCCAGATCAAGAATGAGAAAATCTCAGACCAAATCCATACCATATATTGTTAATGAACAAGAAGGACACCAAAATCCCTCCTCTTTCCTCTTTCCAAGAGGTTTCTCTAAATATATTTTAAAGGGAATATGTTCTGTTGGAAGTTTAAGTGTATCAACAAAGCATGAAGATGTAAATGAGTGGGAGGCACCAGTATCAAAGAAAGCAATTTATACTGAAGATTATATAATAATAATACCTCTCACTGTTTCCAAACTTACATCAACATCCAATAGAAACTCATCTACTACATGTAAATGATTCACTCCTGAGGACTGTGGCTAGAGCCCTATAGTCTTTGAAGCTTCTGACTGCACCGTAGTAGCCTTTGGAGCCGAAAAATCCTGACCATAATGAGTCATATTCATAGCCTGAAAAAAATACTGTAGATTACCAACATGTCCCTAGATATTTCACGTATTCACAGAAATAAGACAAGAATTTCTAGTGTTACCTAACTTGATGCACTAATAGTAAGTCATAGGAACACTACATTCTATAATGGATGGTGTAGTGGAGGCTCGCTGCTGAGACCCACCTCCACCACTTCTACGACGGTCCTATCACTTCCTCTTCTTCACATCCATGCCACTGAAGTTGTCACTAGTTGAAGAGAAGAGGTGGTAATTCCTACCTTACCTTCCATATTCATATCTACCATCATAGATCTATCTACCATCTCTACATAGTTAGAAATATTAAATATGAACTCCTGTGATCCGATATTTAGTCACAAACCCTGCAAGTAATTCTATGCCTTTAGCTGGTCATTCTTTACCACATCCAGAGAAAAATAGACAAGTTTAGAAAACCGGTTAGTGTATGCCAACATCAAAAAATATTCCTATTTTAAATATAGGAACTCTAGATACTTTTCTAGCATCGGTGATTCTAGAAAAAACTAAAAAAATAACAAGGTTTTGAAACCCTTCCAATTGAA
Source organism: Viscum album (assembly GCA_963277665.1). Classification (NCBI taxonomy): domain Eukaryota; kingdom Viridiplantae; phylum Streptophyta; class Magnoliopsida; order Santalales; family Viscaceae; genus Viscum; species Viscum album. Next base: position 1,061,980,673 of record OY728125.1, read on the forward strand.
TCCCACATGTTTGTCTGCTTGGACCATAGATAACCACTAATGCTTGCTGGAACCCTTCAGTCTGAATGATGCACACCTTACCCTAATATTCTTAGGTGTCTTTCAGAAGTCAAATATTTGATTGATCTTGTCCTAAGAATCCTACACATTTTGAAGTTTAGTTGTTCACTTAAAGGATGGTGGCTTCTCATGCAAGAACTCTCGTGATCGATCTCTCTCTACTCCAAATCCTGGTTGTACCTCAACAGCAAAATTTTGAACTTGTGGCACATATTGATCGACAACATGGAATTTCTGTATGATAGTCCTGATGAGATCATAATACAAAGGTGGGTCCCCTTGAGGAGAATCAGCTGCACCCTTCTGAGTAACTCATGGAAGACGTCTCGGAGGCATACTGCCACACACCGAAACATCAAAACGATCAGATGAAAGAAAAAATCTCAGTTCAAACTAGAACACCCATAAGCAAAAAAATGATATGTTTAAAGTAAAAATACTAGAGACACACATCACAACATACCATGGAAACTTGACTCGCATCACGATAAGACGTGTCCGAGCACTTATCGTAATATACCTCTCAAGTCCTGACAATCCTATCTACAGTCTAATAGATGTATTAAGAAAAATATTCTTGTGGAAATAAATCCTTTGATACCAAATTGTAACAAACTGACCCAGGTTTCCCTCAAACCCAACACCCAACCAAAACCTTCACATACCTAAAGGGTATTGCCAATCCCCATGGGTTGGTGAAAAGAACCTGGACATTGAAAAATAAAACTGAGGGAACAATTTCACCCAACCTGAACAAACACATGACATAGATATATATAGAAAGAAAGAAAAAACGGAAGATTGAAAAATATATATTCCATAACTGTAAGAAAATAGCAGAAACAGAACAAATACAACAGTAGATAAAACTCTAAAAGAGAAGTCCAACTATCTGCAAAGGACTAAACTAACAGCTACTCCAAGAAATGGTGTGAAAAAAACTCCCATAATCTGACCACCAACTACCAAACCAACTAACACAAACCATTCCACCTCACTATGAAACCTTTCCTTTCCCTGCACCAAAAGACATAAATATATCTACACACCACTGAAGAGGTGAACATGGTGTGAGATAAGAGGCTCAGTAGGATCCCACCCAGGTGTTCCATAACAAGTCTCTATATAATAATTCTTGTATGATCATTAAAATAAACATGGAATGATAAGCAGTAAATAATTTTTATAGAAAACATGGTAAAAATTTCCATTTTTTCCACAGTTCTAAACCAAAAAGGTATATTAGTTTCAAAGAATATTTTTCCATATCACTTTCTATGATTATAAACATGCATATCAAGGAGAAATAAGGAATCCAATAAGTAAAAAATATAAGCACATGTATCACAACACCAAGGAATACTACAGGTCTAGGTAGCAGACTACTCATACCAAAATAATCAAGTGCACACAACTGATCCTAGAACAATAGGCCTAGGAAGAAGAGGAATACCCCATGAGTAAACTCCCCAAAATGTCAATATCATTCCCCTAGAACAACAGGACTAGGAAACATAGAAATTCCTCAAGAAAAACCTCTTTGATAATCACAAAACAATGGATGATGTCTTCAAGCTAAAACTTCCACCTAAGTACCCAAGGTAACCCATGTTCTCTTTTTCACAATTTATTTCAATTCTTTGAAAACCATTCCAAACCATTCACAATCCATTTCAATGCTTTGAAATACATACAAAACCATTTCACAATCCATTTTTCAAAATCCAAGGAAAAACCATTTTTCTTTCAAAACCCTTTTTCAACACAAACAAACAATCATTCCAATTTCATAAATCAATTTACAAAGAAATAAATATCATGATCATTATCATAGGCTAGATATAGAACCACCTACCTTGAAGTTTGGGTCGTACACACCTAAAATAGAATCCAAGATAAAAAAAACCCAACAACACTAGCAAAGGTCCTAGAATCAAACCCACACATCAAATGATTGATTCAATTTAGAGGACAAAGGGTCAGAAGATAGAAGAAAACCCACATAACTCATAAATGGATGTCTGATTCACCACAACTATCCAAGGAACAGCCTCTGAAACAAGATCTCATAATGGATCTAGAGGAATACAATAAGAATCATCCAACTCAGGTCAACAGATTTGATAATTCAAAGCTAGGGTGCTATCACGATCAACCACAATGAAGAACTAGAAAGAACAATTACTCAGAGAGACATAATATATATGTAATGAAGATCCAAAGATGATTGGATCGATACATAAGGTGAGGAACCTCTAAAAATCACCTAGGAAGGGTTCCAATTCAAGAGCTAAGAGGTCTAGAAAGAATAGACTGAGCAAAAATTCTAAACATGTGACTTTAAGCTGGGCATGGGCCGAATCATGACATATACCTCTTGTTAATGTCATGTAGGTCACACTGGATAAGTTACACTAAAAAACCCATCTCCTCAGTTAAAAAAATTCTATTTAACCCCTACATGATGTGTACTTTAGGTACATGACATGTACCTGCTCACAACATGATATCTTCATTCATGACTTAAATACAGCAACTGGTACATGTCGTGTACCTCTAGTACACAGTGTGTACCTCCAGTACATGGAGTGTACCTCTAGTACATAATGTGTACTTCCATTACATGGTATGTACCTACTCTAAAACCTATAGAAAATCCAGAAAAATACTTATAAGGAATTTTAACCAAAATGGGACTTAGAAAATGGGCAAACTTACCCGATAAAGGTAACAAGATGTTACACTAGTCATAATACAAACCTTAATAAAGTGGAATAATTCCAAAATTATTTTTTGTCCATGTCACATGGAATATAATATCTTATTAAAGGGATAATATTATGAATAGAATTTAAAAAGATAAATTTTTAGGAATCTATCTAATATTATATGATATGTATTGATGATTGATGTTACTTATTAACATTGCATGGAGTGAAAATATCAAACGAAACTAGGTTAACTACATAGAATTTCAGTTTGAACTATCCAATAATACTTGATAAATTATAACCAAATCAGTTCCTTGTAAAAGGAGAAATGATAATACTAGTGTTCAATGGGATATAACACTAGTTTTACTTCTAATAATTTCGATCCAATATTGTAGTGAAAATAAGGTAATAAGTGAGAATAACTTATTACATCTTGTGGTTTTCATGTCTATAATAAATGAGTACATTTTATCTTCTAATGTAGCTTAATAAGAGGTTAAAAATGTTTTTTTCTAATTTAAGTTATACCAAAATATTATATTATTATCATTTATATGATAAACTTTAACTATGGAATTATCCAAGATATTAATTTTATGATAAAGAGAAAAAATATATACTATACAAGTACCATTTATTGTACAATTTTTTTAAAGAGGTTAGGTTGCAATAATAAGATTTTCCATGGAGGAGAATGTGATGGACATGTTGAATAAAGCTTTATCTTATCCAAATCATGAATATCATGTTAATAATACCAGACTAAAAATATTTAGAAGTTAACTCTAGTACAAGTGATTGTTTATTAGTTTTTTTCCATTGAACTAATTAATTTTTTTACTTTAGATTAATTATATATTTGAGGTTTTTAATATTAATAAATATATTATCATATATTGATTATTCTGATATGTAAAATTTATGTGATAATGTCTTAGATTATCTGTCACATTGAAAGATTATAACAATTCACCACTATGAAGAGAACCTTGAAGTGATATAGTGATATTCTTAAACTTATATCCTATAGTCCGGATAATATTTTATGATACGGAACAAAATATATTTGACTATCATATACTTTATTCACACAATCAAATTAGAATTCATCTCATGAAGTTGTCCCTTGTTAATCTCTAATATGGGAGATTATTAGGACATGCCTACCAGTAGGGATTCCATATGTTTTGTATTTCATTTGATATTACTATAAAAAATTCACATAATGATCCTTATACTTGAGATTATTATTAATTCATATCATCAGTTTCATACTTTTATCTATTTATGAAAACTATGATGACATATGCTCATGGTGAGGTAGATTATATTGGGTGTGTCATGAGTGATATTACAATAATGAATAAGTCAATATAAGATTTCTCCCTTAATGTTTCGGAAAGATGATATATTAGACCTTTTTATTGGAATGGGACTATCGAACTCAAATTACCTATCCATGTTAATTTATGAGTTTATTTATATAAGTAAAAGAAAGATATATAAAGCACATAGGTTGATGACATGATTATGAAACATTCTTGGTTTTAGATATTTTGATAAATGGATTATATTACATTTTGATAATTCATATTTGGTTGTTTTTATTGTGATATTGACTACTTCCTCTATGGGAACCTTTACATGTTTATAGACACTAATATTAGACTTTGGAAAATCCCCCTAATGCCATTGAGGAAGAGTCCTAGAGGGTTACACACTTAGTGTATCCATCGATCTCATTTATATTATTTTAGAAAATAACAATTCAAATAAATGTTATTCTCTAGATCGAGGAATAATATATATTCAGGATTTTTTGATCACAAATATTCAGTTACCATATTTATATGTGAGTTGAATATAAAATATATATTAATTTTAAAGGTTGCGAATATAATATTTATTTTTCAAATGAATAATATTTATGATTCAAGTTTTAGTAAATGCTAAGGAAGGTGGATGGGATGAGTTAAGTTTCTCGTAATGGAAATTATGTAATCATAATTTCATTTAAAGAAATCAAGAATTATTTATTTAGTTAAAATGATATTTATTTGAGTAATTTGGAACATGAAATAATAATACATTATTAATATTATTATTATTAGCATGGGTAATCTATTAGTTTTAATATTTGATTAAGGGATGTTTTGAAATTATCAACAATGAACCCTAGCTATTTATATTCCCATCTTATATCATTTTAGATGTGTGGTTGTGCACAGCAGATTTCTTCATGAGATAATTCTCTCTATAAAGAGTATCTATAGGGTTCCTCTAAAGATCTAGAATATTTATACACCACCTTATTCCCTCTCAAGATCAATTTAAAAAGAGAGATAATCCTCAAACCTGAAGGATTGTATTGTGATCAAAGGTGAGTGATGAAAGATAATCAGTACTTCCATGACAGTACATGGAGTTACATCAATGAAACTTTGATATTGTGTATCATGTGTGGATAATCATAAGAGGGATTCTACTTTATATCCTTATTGGTACCTTATCAAGGATATCACCTTGTGTGGGAGGGGGGGGAATCAGGTTAATATATATTTTAAAACTTAATTCCATTGATTATGATATTTTTATCTTAGTATTAGGAACAATCTAGATCCATTTCCCCAGGGTGTATAGATCCATAGTGTTATGAAAAATGGACACTCCTACTGCACTCAGTGTTGTTCCTAGTGGTGCTCATGTTGCAATCGATGATGCTCCCCCATCCTTCTGGTGCTCTTACTCCTACGACTATTTCTCCATCGCGTCGAGGGTTTTTTCTACTCATTTGGTGAAATCCTTCAAGGAGTTACTATCCAGTGCCTCGATGCCTTCCATGAATGTAGCCTCCCCTGAATTCCTTCAATATAGATAGTGAAGCAGAATCCTATTTCAATTGAAGAATCACCAGTTTTTGAGCTTGATAAGGGATAATTATGTGAAGCTTCCTCCTTTCATGAGTTTTCTCTGGTGGATCATTTTCATTGTGAAAAAACTTCTCTAGGTTTCTTAAAGGCTTTTGTGGGAACATGGGGCCTTCAGTATCTAGTGGTAGTGTCTGATTTTTCTAGGTTTTCCTTTTTCATCCATTTTTCTAACAGAAAAGATTTTGTGCTTTCTTGGGTGAGGGAAGTGAGGCGGTGTGGATCGTGGCCATTCAAACTCTCTCAGTGGTATTGGGATTTATCATTTTTGGAGAGAGTCATGTATGGAAACTATTTGGGTTAGGATTCCTAGTCTCTTGTTACCGCTTCAAAACCCTACGATCCTTTTCTTTATGGGAGATGCATTGGGTTCTTTTCTTTGTGCAGATAAAAAGACTTAAAGTATTTTGGACGTGGCTAATATGAGTATTTGTGTTGAGATGAAATTTTCCAAGATGTTTCTATCCCGTATCTTGATAATTTCCACTGATGGATTCAAGTGGTAGCGGCAATTGTTTTTTCTGGATCTTCTCAGGTTTTGTGTTGTGTGTGGATTTTAGGGCCACAAGGAAAATTTCTACAAATGGAGGGATTTGAATATATTTTTTCAGAGGCAATCTCCCTTTGTTTCTACAGAAATCCCTTTCTATTCCAAGTGGGCCTCTCATCCGGAGTAGGTGATTTTTATTGAAGTTTCATGTGGGTATTCAATGGTTTTAATTACAGAGCTGTAGGTTAAAGACATCTTAGAGCTGTGTGGGGATTCGAGGGTTTATATCACGAAGCCAATGGTTGAAGATGACTTAGAGGCAGGGTGTTCAAATTCAAATTTGGATTCTTACTCACAATGTGCCCGTGGAAGGTTTGGTTCTCTCTTTTTCTAACATTTAACTATTGTGGAACGATATTGTCTCGAAGTTGTCGGCCATGCACATTTTGGAGAAAGTGTCACCTGATGTTATCAACATTTCACCCATGACTTAAATCCTTAGGGATACATGTTATCTATCTGGTTACACAATTCCTTCATTTCCTAGTGATATATATCCTATTCCTTAGATATTTTGGGTTTCGACACTGCTTTCTTCAGACCTTATCCAGATGTCTCCTCTTTTCTCTTCTGAAGTTCAGTCAGAGTTCAAGTTAAAGTATCAAGGGAAGGATTTTCTAGGGGGTGTATTGAAAGAAATCCATTATTCAATGGATTTTCCTTAGGAAATTATTCTTTTATCCCTCTTATATGAGTATTTGGCTATGATCTCCCCTCCCCCCATGTTTTAATAGGTTCTCGTTGCTCAATGATATAGTGGGAGTGTTGAGGAAGAAGGCCATCACGCCTATTAAGACGAGTTCGCCTTCTGGGTCTACATGGCTTGAGACTTGATCTAAATCTAAGTATTTAAATAAACTAGGATCATATCTTATATTAGGTATGGCTAGATATAAGGGAAATTTTTTTGTTTTAATGCTGTCTGTAAGTATCTGGAATGTTAGGGGTATGGGGGATAATGCTAAGTGTGATTTTATTGCATTGGATTCCAGAAAACATAAAGATTCTATTGTTTTCCTCTTAGAATCCAAACAAGAACCTAGAAGGATCATTTTATTTACAAAGAGGATAGGATTATATTTTTTTTCATTCCAATCCTGATATCAGAAATATTTGGATCTGTTGGAAGAAGGATGTTAATTTAGAACTGGTTAGTGCTATGTATCATTGTATCACTTCTAGGATTAGTCATGTTAGTGAGGTGGTTTTATTCTCTTTTGTGTATGGTAGTGGTGAAACTTTGGGGAGGAGGTAACTTTGGATTCATCTAGGTTCCTTTCATACAGGTGGTTCTCCCTAGTTCATTGGAGGATATTTTAACTCTATCCTGGACATGGAAGAGAAAAGAGGAGGATCGAGAATCTTCAATAGTGGCATGAAGGATTTAAAATATTTTATATCAACATTGGGTCTTATTGATTTTGGGTTTTATGGTAATAAGTTTACCTGGTGTAATAATCGTAGGGGCCCTAATCATATTTGGAGTCATCTGGATAGGTTCCTTTCCAACCTCCAAGGCCTGGACTCCTTCCCCCATGCTTTGGTTACGAACCTAAATCATTTTCTTTCAGACTATGCTCCGCTGTATGTGGATCTGTAAAGAGGAGATGCAGAAATGATTTTAATCTATTATTCTAGTAATTATAACTGATTAGAAGGCTTCATGAAAATGCTGAAAAAATCCTAGGAAACTGAAGATGTGGAAAAATATTAGGTTGGTATTTCTAGGCGTCTTCGATGATTGAAGAAATACATTCAAGTTTGGTTGGAATATCATCTAGTAGAGGGTAATGGTCTGGAATTCTTACAAGAAGGTATTGAAGGATTGGAAGAGTATTTGAAAGAGAATTGGGATGATGAAAAATTCATTTTACTCTATTATGAGAAATCCTTACTAGATGAGAAACTGTTGGAAATTGAGAAGGCATGAAGAATAAAGTCCTAGGCTCGGTGGCATAATGAGACAAGAACATTGATTTCTTCTAAGACTGTTTGAAAGAGAAAATTAACAAAATGAGAATCAAAATTAATCTGGATAATGGGTCCTTCACCTTAGACATGAATGTTGCAGGGCATATAGCACTGACCCATTTTAGAGAGCTTTCCAGGTATTGGAGTTAGAAAAAATAGTGGTGCAGGAAGAATATAAGAAGAGGAAATATTCATGGATTGCCTCCATATTATGGTGGAAATATTGGATAATATTGATCTTATGAATATTCCCTTAGATGAAGAAATACAAGGAACCATTCTCTATATGAATCAGGATAGCGCTTTGGGCCTAGATGGTTTCCCTGGGGCCTTTTATGTAGCTGCTTGAGACTTTGTTAAGGGCTGGGTTGTCAAATCTATCCAGGATTTCTTCAGAGGTGGCTACCTGAATAGAAACATGCGAGCCTCCATATTCATTTTAATTCTTAAAGTGAATGATCCCACAAACATCAACCAATATAGACCTATATTCCTTTGCAATGTCTTCTACAAAATTCTTTCTTCCCTCATTACCAGGAGATTTAATGTTTTTATTCCTCATCCGATATCAAAAGAGTAGTATGGTTTTGTTAAATGCCAACACATTCAAGGTTCAATTGGTATTTTTAAGGAATTAGTGGATGATATCAAAAAATAAATATGGGTTCCAATGATGTGATTCAAATAGATATGGATAAGCCTTATGATAAAATGTAATGGAGTTTCATTATTCGTGCTATGAGAAATCTCAACTTACATGAATGGTTTTGTGAACTTTGTTTTAGATGATATTTTCCCCATGTCTCTCTATTTCTCTTTTGGGGAAGGGATTTGGATTCTTCAAAATTACCCATGGAGTTAGAAAAGGGGATCCTATATCCCCCTTTATCTTCATTTTGTGCAAGAATCCCTCTCTAAAAACATTCATAGAAACTTGGAGAGTGGAGGGATCCTGCCATATTTCAACAAGTTGGGGTGTGGTATCATTTCTCACCTGATTTTTGCAGATGACGTGATTATATTTATTAATGGAATAAATAAATATCTTCAAAATTTTATGAATATTATGTCCACTTATGGGAAGGTGAGTGGTCAGAATATCAAAATAAGGAAAAACAACATCTTCATCTCCAAAAAATGTTCGGGCAGGTGCAGCAGGGTTATCTAAGAGATTCTGGGAATTCAACGGAAACAATTTCCTATGTTTTACCTTGGTGCTATGGTCTCTAATGGAAGTATCAAGAAGCTATTTTTCAATGTAATAATCAATATGATTATAGGTAGGATCTCTAACTAGAAGAACAAGTTCCTTTTGTTCGGTGGAAGAGTCACCCTTATCAATAGTGTTTTGACTTCAATTCTGATGCACATTATCTCTATCATCAATCCTCCCAAGGGGACTATTGGCATTATAGAGAGGGTCTTGATAGGGTTTCTTTGGGATACTAATCAAGCACAGTGCTATCACTGGGCTTCCTGGAAGCATATGTCAAATCCTATAAAGTAGGATGGGGTGGGTATTCGGGATATTTTTAAAACCATGCGGTCCATGAAAGCGTGGGTTGCATGAGATTTTTTAGAAAAGAAATATTTATGGGCTACTTTTATCAGAGATATATATGGAAATCACTGGGAAGACTGGGGAAGTAGAAGGAATAGGATTTCGAACCTCTCAAATTGTATTCTTAATCATTTGAGAGACCTTCATGACTCTTTTAGATGGATTGTGGGTCGAAGAGACATCAACCTATAGAGAGATAACTAGGTTGATGAGATGTTATTCTTTCCAGTTTTCCTGGTTCAATATATGACATTCAAGGTGGCCATAAGGTATCCTATATTGATAGATATGATCCTAGGTATATACTAGATGTAGGTTTTTGATAATATTATCATCAATGATGAGCATGACAAATGCTGTTTCACAGGTTCGAGTTCTAGGAGATTTAATGGGTGTTACTTTAGAGCGATGATGCATTTAGATAGTGTTTGTGAGGGTGTGGATACTTAGTTGTGATGAAGATAAGTTGCTTAGAATATAAATTTTTTCATTTTAGGTTGAGGAACCATGCTATACCTCCTAATGAAAATATTCAGAAGAAGGTAATTTCTTTGGCGTCGAGATGCTGGTGCTGTGAATTCCCAAAACATGAGTCAATCCTATACTTATTTTTTAAGTTAGATTGGGTTATGATTCCTTAAGGTTCCATGAACCGAAGAAAAATTATCATCTATGAAATAAGTTCCATGAATGAGGATATCACCATCTGGTTTCAAGGGGTGGAGCATAAGGATATGGAGAGAAAGATTCGTAGTGTCATATTCACTTTAATTTGCTGGATACTGTGGGATGTTAGGAATCAAGCTAGAATTGGTGTGAAACTATCAAAACAATATTTATAGATTAGATCAAGGTCCTTGGTGATGGATCTGTGCTCATTACTAAAAGGTGTGAAAAATTCCTAAATGCTCTGTAACTTTATCAACATACCAGTTGTTGGACCGCATTCTTTGGGTCGGTGGGTGAAATGGATTCTTCCTAGCAGTGGATTGAAAATCAATGTGGAAGGTTCCTACATGAACAAGTAGATTAAGTGAGGTGGTATGATTATAGATCACACAAGATCTATTGTTTTATCTTTTATTAATTTTTACACCCTGGTCAATTACTTGGGGTCAGAGGTGAGAGCCTTTCATTCAGGTATCATTCTATGCAATAGGTTTTTTTCTATAAGTTAATGAAATGGAATCTAACTCATAAGTGTTGGTGAAAAATTTTCAAGGTAAAATTTATTATCCTTGGGATGTTTATACCTTGTTCATGTCTAAAAAATGGAATTGGTCCTTGGTGTTCCTGTGAAGCACATATGAAGAGAATACAATGTTGTAGCTAACTGCTTAGCTAGAGGAGGAATAGAAGATGGCCCTCTCCCCATCTACACAAGTTTGGGATCTCTTCCAATGCATTGTAAGGAAATTATTAAAGGGGATTCCCTTGGTCATCATCATTATATTCCACATTATTTTTCTATCCATTTGTATTTTGTTTGGTGGGTCACCCTCTTTCTAATAAAAAATTAATTTTCAGTCAGGAACACTCCTTTATCTCCCTTACTTTCTCTATATGAGAAATTTAATGTAGTAAATCGTACAAATAATTTTACTAGGTCTTTCCTAATTGGTATAGTCTAACGATCATATAATTATTATGTTCCTATGATCCAAAAAACCCTATAGTCCACTGCTTCTATTTGGTTTACACAATATAGCAATCTCACTGCCCCTTTGAACTCATTATTCACAAAAATTGAAAACATAACTACCTATTTTCAAAAAATTGGAACCCACTTATCCTTCCATGAAAAAATTATATTTTTCATGAGATAATATTATGGGTATACACCTAGAATGCTGTGTCACTTCTTCCCAATTTTATTCCTTTCTATTGAACCTATCATGTGTTTTATGATCACAATCACTTAAGGTGATTCTAACTTTTGAGTTTATGAGTGTTTATTGGGTATAGTTTCTATAATTATTTTTAGGGAACAAATAAACCAAGAGGTGGGATACAATGGAGTATTGAAGTCCATTTATAATGAGGTCACTGGCTAAAAACACCAGCTCTCCGGTAGAAGACCACCAACCAACCAATAGTACTGGTAGTAACTCTTTCAACTCTGTTACACCCACTGACTAACATTTAGTGCTCATCATATACCTGGTGGGTTTTGGAAACAATTGGTAACCTACATGAGTTTCTCATGATAATCAGTGGCATTGGGTAGCTAGTCGATGGATTCAATCCACCATAGTCATGTGACATTAATATCTTATCTTTAAAACATTTACTTGGACCATTAAATCATTAGATCGACCCTAGATACCCCCATATCCTTTGAAATCTTCAAACAGGGACCCAAATAGGGTTTAATTATAACTAAAAATCACAACAAACCTCTATGATTTTTAATTTCTTCCTAATTAATTCACATAGTGTTTTTTTAAGAGATATTCAAGCTTATTCCAATTCTCAATCTTTAAAGGAAAATTAGGTTTCAACATCTTTAATTAATTTTTTCTTTTCCTATTTCCATTTGAGACAGTTGTCCCTTGTTATAATTTCTTAAAGTGTCTTCCTATTACAAAATCTCTCTCTATATCATGTTCTTATAAATATTTTAGTGAGGCAATTGAGTGACTTATAATGGGTTTGTAAAAACAAACCTCCATCATCATCTTATTTTTTATTTAGGTTCTCACTATCATTAACATGATGGATATTGGTTTTTGGTTTCCATTAAACAAAAGGTTCTTCTTTTGGTTTTTAGTTTCCATTAAAATAAAGGGTTTCATTATTCTTATTTGGTTCTTAGTATTCCATTGAAACCAAGGGATAAATATAACCCTCTCAATCCATCTTGAGGGGAGGGGATATAGGGGATCATTATTGAGCAATTTTTGAAATACTTTATTCAAGTGTACCTTTTTTAATTAATTTAATTCATTTTATACAATTCTTAAAGTTTTAATTTACACTATAGTATCTTTAATTTAATTATTTTATTCTTAAATATAATGATTTCAAGATAAACACTTTTATTTAATAGCATCATTTTAAATTTTTTTTAAAAGTAAATTCACTCATATTTCCATTTTATCTTTGATCTTTATTTGGAATCAAAATAGATATTTTTGTTTTTTTAAATAAATTATTTCTTTAAAAATTAGTTTTAATTTTCAAAATCTTAACTGATTTCAAATTTTGATCTTTTTAAAATGGAATATTTTTCAAATACACTTAGTTTACCCAAAGGAAAATCTATGGGACATGGAACTTTCAATAATTATTATGACTATACATATTAGAAGACTCATATTTACACTTTTCTTGGTAGTATAAGATACCCTATTTGGAAAATTGTTTTCCATGGATTTACTCCTTCTAAAGATTTAAAAGGAAAAAGGACTCTCAATTAAAAAATTCTTTTAAACTTAATAAATAAATATATGATTGACTTATATTGTGTTTTAGATCATAATGATTTTAATAATATTTATACTTATAAAATCTCTCATAAAATATAGAAATTTATAGAAGTTACTCATGAAGGCCAAAATAAAGTTTAAGATAATAGGCTTGATATATATTGATTATATTTGGAAAGATTCAGTATGAATATCAATGAATCTATTACAGATATTATTACACAATTTACCAATATATTCAATGGAAAAAATATTAAGGTGGTGATTTTTTTATAAAACATTTATTGAAAATGATCCTTTGGGTCTTACCAAATAATTCGGTACTCCAAGTAACAACAATACAAGAAGTGAAGGGCATAAAGAAAATTCCATTCAAGGAGCTAATCAGATCTCTCATGATCTATGAGATCACAATGATGTGGAAATACAATAAGGATTAAAACTCTTAGAATTATGATTAAATGGATCATCTTGCTAATAATATTAACTAATTCTAAAAAAAATCTTTCCAATGTGCCAAAAAGGATTATGATCAAAGTGAATAAGAAGTGACATGATTTGACTGAAAATAATAAGGAACATATAAATCTAAATTTACCCTTGATCAAAAATAATAATGTGGAAAAGAATAATAAAAATAAAAGATCATTCAAAGTTTCAAACTAAATTTCAAGCAATAAGTCTCTCTCCTAAGTGAATTTAGTGATGAATGTTCTAAGTGTATCATGGAACAATTTGAGGTTAGCAGTGAAGTAAACTCAAACTCTTCTTACTATTACTCAAATTATTCTTCTCCCAACCACCTAATATATGGGGATCTAAAATATGATCATGATTAAATTGAATAAGTTTTTTACAATCTAACTTCTATGTAATAATAGATTCAAAAGAATTATAATCAAAATATTAAAGAAAAGTATCAAATTTCTATTGAAAATGATTAATTATCATCAAAATTTAATGATCAATAAAATGTGCATGAATTATAATCGAATATCAATGATATTATAAATTATATTGTGAAATTAACCCATGGTGAATAAAACTTAAATAAAATTTTGGTTTCTAAATGAATCATAAAAAATCATTATGGTTTTGGTTTTACAAATAATGCTAGTTCTTCCTAAAAGATGAATTTTCTAAAAGTAATTTTGAAAAAAAGTTTTTTAATTATTTTTTAAAAACTAGTAATTTAATTCATGAATTTAATTTAAAAAAAATATTAATATGCTATACCAAAATGTATCTATATTTCATTTAATATATCATCTCAAAAACCATTTTTAAAAAATATTTGGATTACAAAATACCTATTATCTATTATATATAGATCCATAATCTAAGTACAAAAAGGCATAATTTATTAATTTTGTAGGAAATACGTCTAAAAATTAAATCCACAAAAGCTACATGGTATATATATATATATATATATTAGATTCTCTCAACAAATATTTGGTGACTCCTTCGAATTCAATCAACTTAAAAAAATTGATGGAGGATACATGAATTTAGGTGACAATTTAAGAAGTAAAATAATCAATATTGTTACAATAATTTTTCTCAATTCCACACTTATAAAATATTTTTCTCTCATTTTTTTAAAACAAAATTAACTAGGAATTTTTCAATTACACAAAAATGGTTTTAAAATCTCTTTCAAAAATTATTTTTCAATGTTTTTAACCACAAAGGAAAAATTTTATCACCTCTTTTAATTTTAAAAATGTTTATATTATTGATTTAAAATCTATATCTTCTCAAAATGTTAATTGTTTTATAATTAAATGTAGTGATTCATGTATTTGACAGAGACACCTTATTCATTATAGCACACCCACACATTAACCTCAACCGACATCAATTAATATGAGATTTACCAAAATTTCATTTCAGATATAATATTGTTTGTGAAACATTACAACTTGGTAAGACACAAAAAACTTATTTCAAACCAAAACATGAAGTATTTAACTCTAAACCCATTTATCTTGTTCACTTTGATCTTTTTGGACCAAATCAAGTCAAACTATTAGAGTAAAATGACACTCTTTTTATGATTGTTGATGATTATACAAGATTCACTTGGGCCTTTTTCTTGGAATAAAAATATGATGATTTTAATGTATTTATAAAATTTATCAAGAAGGTTGAAAATAAAAAATTTAACAAAATAATTTCCATTTGAAGTGATCCCAGGGGAGAGTTTGATAAAAACGATTTTGAATAACTTTGTTATTCATAAGGTTATAATCATAATTTTTATTCTCTTAAAGCACCTCAACAAAATGGGGTAGTCAAAATATGGAATCAAAATATTCATGAAATATAAATATAACTCTATAATTATTTCATATTACCTTAATAATTTTGGTATTAGGTGGTCAATACCACTTGTTTTATCATAAATTATGCTCTCGAAAGATCCCTCCTAAAAAATACCACTAATGAACTTTGGAAAAGTAAAATTATGAAAGGTTTCATTTTCAAAGTGTTTAGATGTAAAAGTTATATTCTTAATACTAAATTAAACCTAGAGAAATTTGATCCAAAATTTGATGAAGTAATCTTTCTTGGGTACTTTAACTCAAGAAAATCTTACTCAGTCTTTAATAAAATAACCAAAACCATTGAGAAATCCGTTCATATAAAATTCGATGCAAATATTCATAAACCTTCATTTAGTTCAAACATGTGAATAACTTTGAACCTTTGACTTTGAATAATACACCATATTCTAATAATCCTATAATTAAAACTACTCATAGTCCTTTACCTAAAGCCTTTAAAAGAATGCAAAGACCATACCTTGGTAAATATTATTAGAGATTTGAAATATGGTACTCATACTAGAAGACCTATCTTAAATAAAGTTTATCATCGCTCTTTTCTTTGTTTTTTAGAACCTGAAAACCTTTATGATGCTATTAGTGAGAAAAATTGGGTTTTTTATATTCAATAATATCTTAATCAATTATAATAGAATAATTTTTGGACTCTTGTCGAAAGAACTAACAATCACTCCATTATTGTAAAAAAATGGGGTTTTATAAATAAATTAGATAATAAAGGTAACATCACATATAATAAACCTAGAATCATAGAACAAGTCTATAATATAGAAGAATAAATTAATTACGGTGAAAAATTTTTCCTTGTGGATTGACTAGAAACCATAAGAATATTGTTGGAATTCTCCATCCATATCAATTATAAATTTTTTCAAATGGATGTTAAAAGTTATATTCTACATAGTTTTATCTCTGAAATTGTTTTTATTGAACAACAACCTTGTTTTTAAAATAAAAAATTTCAAAATTATATTTCAATTATAAACGAAGGTTTATATGTATTAAAACAATCCCCTCAGGCTTGTAATTAAAGTTAACAAGTATTTTATCAAATGATTTTAAAATTGGAAATGTAAATGAAAAATTATTTCTAAAAAATGTATCTAATGATATTTTAATCATTAAAATCTATATTGATGATGTAATTTTTGGATAAAAAATGAATTTATTTTTAATGAATTTTAAAATATAATGAGAAAATAATTTTAAATGTTTATATGGGTGAGTAAAAATTATTTCTTGGTTTTAAAATATCTCAAAATAAGGATGTAAATTTTCTTAGACAATGAAAATTCAATAATAAAATAATAAATAATTTCAACATGAATCATGAGAAGTAAATTAACACACATATGACTATGTATTGTAAGATTACATTAGATGGAGTTGGTAAAACTCTTATCAACAAGAATTATATAAGTATGATTTAGAGTGTACTTTACCTTAATACAACCCATCTAGACATTATTTTTAGTGTTTTTATTTATTATAATTTTTAAAAAAATCCTAAAGAATCTCGTTAAAAATATATATAAATGTCTTTTTTATTTTTTATGGTTATAAAATTCATGATTTATTTTATACTAAATGAACCTCATTTAACCCTTACAGTTTTTCTGATGTTGGTTTTTGTGGATGTCAACTAGATAGGAAAATCATAAGTGGTAATTGTCACCTTATTAGACATTCCTTAATATCTTGGAGTATTAAAAATAATATTTTAGTTCCTATTTCTATAGCCAAAGTAAGACATGTAGCTTCAGGGAGTTATTTTTCCCAAATTATATGGATGAAACAAAATCTCTTTGATTTATGCTAACATTACTTTATGTTAATATTAAATACGATAGTTTTAGTACTATAAGAATCTATAAAAATCCTATTCAGAATGTATGCACTGAGAAAATTGATATTTGGTATCACTTTATAACTGAACACTTTCAAGAAGGAGATATCATGTTAGAACATATTAGCATGAATATTAAATTAATTTATATCTTCGATAAACCCACAGCTTTAGAAAATTTTAATTTTATTAAAGGAGATATAGGAAAGGAATTCTTATAATTATCTATCTCTTCTTGTCTATGATCTTATTTTTCCAAAATCTTAATTTATTTTTAAAATATTTTTCTTGTTTTTAAAAAAACTTGTTCAAATTTAAAAAATTATGTTTTTATGATCACATTTATTATATTTTACATGTTTTCTCTCTTATATATATATATATAAATTTTACATGGTAAGTATTTTTTTAATAAAAAAATTGGTAGAATATTTTAGTGTTTTTGGTGGATAGAAGTCTAATTTCGGGTGATAAAAGTTTTAATTTAGTGGAGAAAGGTCTAATGTTTTTAAAAAAGAGAAATATCTCTAATATAATGGTATTTTTTCAAGGGTGATACTTCTTCTTTCATGGAAATGGGTATTTACAAATCTCTCTCCTTTATCTTTTCCATTCCTATTTACTCCTCATTCTTCACATCCTTCTTAACTTTTAATATTTAATTTCATTCTCAAACTATTGTTTTTGATCTTCAAAATGGGGGGATTGTTGAAACTATCACGTGTTTTTATGATTATAATCACTTAAGGTGCTTCTATATTTTTTATTTTGGAGTGTTTCTTATTTATAGTGTTTAGACATATTCCTATGGAACAACTAGTCCAAGAGGAGGAATCTAAAGGAGAACGTAAGGGAATTTGCAAGGATCTCACTAGCCAATAACACTAACCTACTATTAGAATACCACCATCCAGCTGGTTGTGATATAAGTTTCTCCTGTAGCTCTGTCATGCTCATTGGATGGATGATGGAGCTCACCAACTAACTAGTGGGATTTGGATAGAAGTGGAAACCTACAAGAGTAGATCTAGGTAGCAGTGACATTAGGCAACTAGTCAGTGGATTCAATCCAGAACAGTGAAAGGATATTAATTGATTATCATTAAAGCATTAAATTGTCTCAATAAAGAATTTACTTGACCCTAGAGACCCTAGGATCCTATAAAGGCTATAAATAGAGAACTAGGGAGGCTAGAATCAGAACTATGATTCTAAATAAACCTCTTTGATGAATACTTTCTTCCAAATAAATCCATAAAGTGTTTATTTTGGAGATGTTCAAATTTATTCTAGTTCTCAATATTTTAAACTAAATCAAGATTCAACTTATTCAATCCATTTACCCTTCTCCTCTATCTATTCTTTCTAATTTATCCCTTGTTGTAATTTCTTAATTTATCTTTCTCTTTTACCTTTTATCTATTTATCCCTCCATTTAATGTTCTTCTAAATCTTTTAGAATAAGAATTGAGTGATTTATAAATGGCTTAAAAAAAACCTATATCATCACCTTCTAATTGTTTAAGTGAGAACCACAATTTAATGTGAGGGTTCTTGGTTCTTAATTTCCATTAAAACTAATGGTCTTATTTTGGTTCTTAGTTTCCACTAAATCCAAGGATTTATTTCTTCTTCTTTGATTCTTGGTATTATATTAAAACCAAGGGTTTGATATAACCTTGTCAAGTCTTATTGAGGGGAGGATAGATAAGTATTTATTCTTGAGATATTTATGAAATCCTTTATCAAAGTGTGATTTTTTAATTCTTATAATTTATTTTCCACAATGTTTAAATTTTTATTTTCTTCTATGCTCAATTTAATTTTACTTTTTATTCTTAAAAAAATACTTTAATTATTAAAGCTTATATTTTATAGCATCATTTTGAATTATTTTTAAAAGTAAATCCATCCCCTATTTCCATTTTATCTATGAACTACAGATTCTTATGAGATTAAGCTCTTAAAATTTTCCCTTAATTATTCACCTTCAATGTTACTAAAAATATATAAATCTTTTATGAATTCATTCTATGATATATTCTCCAAAATCATTCTCATATTCTATCTATCTAAAATTTTCAATTGTTGTGTACAGTTTTGGACAATACAATATCTCTTATTTGATCTAAGTGTTGGAATCAATTGAAGGTTATTATTCCATCTTAGTATCATGAAATGTGTCTATGATACTTAAATTTGGTGAGTAAGGATCATTAAATTCACATGAAAGCTTCAAACTCAAGCATGACATCCTAGTGAACCATCCATTCTTTGACTATAACTGCTTAGCTATAACATGATTGAACCTTTTATGACATAGAATACTCTAATTAAGAAACCCCATGGTGTAACCTTCTTTATTACAGTGTAGAATTGGTATTCAATAAATTTCAATAACCTTGGTCAAATATTTTTTATCTTGTATTATTTTAGTGAATAAATCTAAAAAATCTAATTTTAATTCAAAGAACTCACAGTCTCTACATGATCTCATTAACTTTCATTTAAACACAATGACTTCCTATGACATGATCCTCTATTATATAATACATACACCTATAGAATTATGAGATCACCAAAAATATCCATCTATATTAGATTTTTATCCTCTATTATGTAATTAATAGCTAAAAAATGCGAATCATCTCTTTATCATAGCTATAACCTAGCCTATCCTCTATGGGGAAGGAACCCCAAATCTTATAGGGGAATTGAAAACCCCCTTATAAAAAACACTAACATGTATACATTTTATTAAAGTGTATCCTATGAATGTTGAATCCCACAGTAGACTTGTCTCTAGAAATTCCACACTTTATTAGCATCGATGCCTCTAAACAAATAATTCAAGTCTGACAGGTGTCAATACTTGCCTACAACCTCCAGTATTGTCTCACATGTGAGAGGATAAGTGCCCATGTCCATGGTTCCCATTGAACCATGTCTTTCCTTTATAAGCACCTGTAATTTCATGCATAGTTTATCACATGCACACCCATACCAGTCCTCTCAACAATGTGGTGTTTGATATTGAACACTATCTTGTCTAGATGATACTTGGGTTCTAGCCTTGAGTGGGATTGGCCATATTTTTAACATCCTCCAACATATGCAGTGTAAAAAAACTCCATGGTGTGGAAAACTATATATTTTCAAAGGAAATACATTTACATAGCCTACCATGATCATCTCCTTGACATGGATAATTTTCATATATATCAAGGAATTCTCTTCCCACAAACATTCATGATACAAGATAGTGTCTGTGGTGTGGATTCTTTCTCCCATAAAGAGTTATACTTACAAAAACAACAAGTCCTATAGATTTATAAAATCTTTGACAATCCTCTAAGCATCACCTATAATTTACACCCTTATTCAATTTTCCTAAAAAATAATCCAAATGAACCTCCAAAGGTATTTTTCCTACAATATCCCCCTTTGTGTTTGTTGAAAAATCTAAAAAAAATAACAAAGATAATATTTCTTCTAATATGTATGAATAATTCCATAACCAAACACACAAGAACCACTTGTTACTGCTCTTATCTTCAAATATTGCATCAATGATTCATCAATAATAAACTTTAAGCTGACATGAGTCACAAATCAATGTGATAAATAATATTTACATGTAATAATTCACATATGATAACACATCATTTAACTACATGCATTAAACCTTCAAATATCAAACCTTCAATCCCCAAATATGTAAACAAACACTCTCCCCCTTTTGGTGATTTATTATCTAGCTTCTTAGTGGGTAATTTCCCCTATAATACACCAAATAAACTTCTAACCCTTTGTTAATGAACCCAAGGACCACTTCCTTGAAGATTCAAAATAGAGAGTTATATAGACAAAATAGGGCATGAGGATAGATAATATACCTTTCTCAAATATCAATTTCTATGAGGAGTAGTGGATAAATCTCCAATTCCATCTAAAGTGATGGATTTAGATGGAATCCAAGAGCTAGCTGATGCTGTTCAAAATCTACCTTTGGCAACACCATGATATACTTGATGAGTTCATTTAGTGAATATAATTTTTAAAATTTTAATTAATTTATGTAATTATATTTAATTATTTGTAACCATGTTTTAATTTTTAAATATAAGTTTTGGGTATTTTTTAATTTGTAATGAAATTTTGAAAAAGTAAATAAAAATAATAAAAATACTATGTTTTATATTATTTTATTTATATTTGTATTTTTATCTAGTGAAATTGAAATAAAGAAAGAGTAATTTGTATAAAAAATGGGATAACCCATGTTATCCCTCAACCAAGGCCATACAAACCACATATTAGGTCCATGAAGGGTCTATTAGCCAAGCCTATCCTCAGGAATTCCCGTATGGGTGGCATAAAAGAAAATAATAGCTAGAAAAACATGGTCATAGGAGCATGCTGTCATGTGGGGAACATGTCCACATAGCAATGAGTGGAGTGTTTCAATAGATTTGAGTAGTGAACAATAGTGCAGGGGGTCCTCTGGCCCCCATCTGACTTGTCGGAGCATTGAGGGAATGTGATAACTATAATAGTGGTGGTAATACACTCCAATTTTTGATGTGGTATGCATATATTCCTAGGTCACTGTGCACTTACCGAAATTGTGTCATCTCAGGATGCTCACACATCATCTTCATCGGACACACCACCTCTGTCATTTCCATTACCTCTACACCACAAAACCCTACAAAATGTTGAGCTAAGCCACCTTGGAAACCACCAAGGAAGCATATAATTGAGAAAAAATCCACCATAGAGGCTTGAACCCACCATGGATCATCTCCAATTCTTGAGTAAACTACTAAGGATACTCAATAGAAGAATAAAAAACCCTCCATGGCTTGAAGAGGAGGAGCTCAGTGCTGCTGGATTTTTTATGGACCAATATGCCACAAACTTCACCCTTATAGAGTAGTGTCTAATGGTAATTGAAACAAGAGAAATACAATACCGTAAGAACCCCAATGTGACCAGAATATTACATAAATAATAGAACTGATGTTTGTTTTCAAAAAGGAAGGCTATGCCATAATGATAAATGCTATACCATGGCCAATGTTGACAGAAATTTGGAGAATAATACTACGATGTAGGACCTCCAATACAATGTCGAGGATTTGAATATAATATAATCCTAAAAAATAAGTAACTCGAGGGACTACACCATGGATTACGGAGCTACACCATAAGATTTAAATGGCCATGCACACATTTAATGGCCTATACTGAAGCTGCTATACCTATACCGTGGTG
Source organism: Viscum album (assembly GCA_963277665.1). Taxonomy (NCBI): domain Eukaryota; kingdom Viridiplantae; phylum Streptophyta; class Magnoliopsida; order Santalales; family Viscaceae; genus Viscum; species Viscum album. The sequence goes on from OY728125.1 coordinate 1,062,003,358, forward strand.
TAGGAAGTTCATCAGTTTAAAAATATCTATATCTTTAGGCTTCCCACCTGATATAGGATATCCTTGAGTAATATTTAAAAATTACACCACATGGGAACCTCACTAAACAATGAAAAATTCAAAACCCCCACCTAATTAAGAGATTGGAAACATACAATTTTAAAACCCCTTGAATATATTCAAGGATGCTAGATCATGAACTCCCTCTCTCTTGAATATGCAAATACAGAGTTAAGAGGAAATAAAGATACATTAGAGAGAGAATGAGATATTAAATAAAGATAAAAGATGGGTTGTTACTATAAAAGAGAGACCACTATTTCTATGAAAAAGGATGCCTGGCCTGTAGGAGAACCCAGATCAGAATTCCACAGAACTGAAGGGAAGTTACATAGCTAACATATGAGGTTATGTGGGAGATATCAACCTGAAATCTAAATAAATAGTTGAGTAATATGGGCATCATCAACCATGAGTATACATAATTTGGATTTTAATTTTTCTCTTTATTTTTTGTTTTGTTGTGTAATAGAAATTTATATGTCAGTGTGATGGTATAAATCACATGTTTTTCGTTTTTCAAAACATATTTATTTTATAACTAACCATCTATTCATCTCCCTAGAGCATTTAATTCATCCATAATAATTAAGAGATTAATCATTGATAACTAATCATTCTAAGGATAAGTGATTGGATAAAGAAGATGAATACCTCTATTTTAATTTAGTATCAATTTGTTTTTAATCCAATCACATCCTATAAATGCACAACAAAAGAAATTAAATAAAGAGGATGAACCTAAATGTGGTAAAAGGAAGTGGGAGAGTGATATTTGAACTTAACTTTATCTTATGCTCTAATACTACTCATCATGAATCTAAAATGGTTATAGTAAACCTCTAGAGAGGAGTTGGATAAATTAGATAATTCTTGTGAAGGATAAGAAAAATGATAGTTACCCCAATAAATCTCATGGATAATTAATTTTATGAAAAGTCATCCTCAATATATAACTCACTTACCTTCATCATATTTTATTCTTTTTGATTTAGTCTAACCACTTCACTCAGTAGTTTAGATAATTAATTTTTGTTTAATCATGAAAAAATATTAAAACTATTGAAGCATTATAAACCTTTTCCTCAAGGGATTGACCTTGTATCATCACTATTCTATCTACTAATAATTATTATAGTTTGGTGACTATAAATTTGTATTTTGATATCAATGAAATAATTGAATACACTCTTAGAAGACATAAAAACTAGTGTCGTTTCCAGGGATATGCATTTATAAATTCAATAGTTAGATAAGTATTTTCACTATCTCTTTTTTGTTTTCTGATTTTAGATTAGGTTATTTTTGTTTGTTATTCTTTTTATGAATTTGGATTTATTGATTTTGATATTAGGAACAATGAACATGAAATAACACATATGAATGTAAATTGATCTTTCTAACCTCTCACAAAAAATTTAATAATTGAAGTGGAAAATATGACACTAAGAATGGGAGCATCAAGGCAACCCATGGGATCCACAACCACATGCAAAATTTTAAGGAACACTCTAAATAAAGGAAGATGATTTTATAAAAGGGATGTTAATATTTGAAATCATGTCTTAATAAGTATAATAAGTGAAGTGAAAAAACAAGGGGGAGTCCCACTTTGAAAATAAATCAAAGGACACAACTGAATATGAGGACAAATTCGAGTTAAGTTACTTTTCTGGTTCTTATTTAGACTTTTTCATGGTAAAAACCTACTTATCGAGGTGGAAAAAGAAAAGAAATAAGAAGAACCATAAATTTATGAAACAGAAAAATAAAAGGAGGAATAGATGAGAGATTTAAAAATTTGGGATTTCACTTTGAAAGTTATAGAAGAGTAACCCCACGAAGAAGTAGAAGAGAAAGTGGCTACGTAAATTGTAAAGTTGAGTGTAGAACTTGAGGAAAAAAAAATACCAAAACAAGGAAAAGTTGAGTGTTATCTTATTTAGATATCCCATGATAATTTTCTCCAAACATTAGAGTTGTCCAGTACTTGGTACTTCACTCAATAAGGAGAAGATGTTTCTAGGAGGAGTAAAGGTAGAAGAGATGCACCCAATTTTGAATAAAGATAAAAAAATTTCAATATAAGATGGTTGGATCTATACCCTACATATATTATGTAACCCAAGTGGTAAGATCAAGATTAAAAACCTTAATAAAAGTACCATATGGGAGGAAAATATAATTTTACTTATTTATTTCTTATTTTAGGATTCCATTTTAGGATACAGTGAAACCTCCCTCCCCCAATATGTTTTGAACTTTAATTGCAATGGTCCTGAATATTCACTATTTTATTTCAATTTTTCAGGTGCATTAAGATCCTAGTAATAAGGCCCCAAAACATCAATCTATAATAAAGAAATATATTCAACTTACCCTCGGTGTGAAACTTTAAATTTTTAGTATTCACTATGCTACCCTATTTTTTATAATATTTCTAGAGTTTAAATGAGGAAAGACACATACCAACACTTAGATTAATTCTTTACTTTTTCATCAATGATCTGTAGAATTGTTAGGAACCCCATGATGCCATTTTTTAATTTTCAAATTGATATGAATTGAACAAGTAATATGGGTAATTTAATGATTAGAGTGAATCATAGTAATTTGAAATCAATAAATCATTATTTATCTTTGTAGTCACATATTGTTGAATTTTCCCTTCCATCTTTCATGATTTGAATTTCAGAAGTTCATGTTGATTAATTTGTTGTTATGGAACATTCCATGAGTGATTGAATTAAATTAAATTCTCTTATTCCCAATAGGTTTGTGAGACAATTTTTTCAATATTTTTAAATAAACATTTATTGATAGGACTTGAGAAATGTTACCTACTTGGATTTAATTTTGATCTTTTCAAAATAAAGATTATACAAATTCACTTAAAAATTTATTAATGATTTTCTAGTTTGATATATCTATTTTCCTTGAGACCTACCTAACATTTATCCTCCTTTTATCCATTATATACCATTAATATATTTTTATAGAAATATACAAATTTCAAGCCTTTTTATCTATTCCTTCCTATACTCTAATTTTTTGAATGATATACAAAGTTAAAGTATGGGGGTGGATTTATTTTATGGAAAGGGATGCTATTCTTTTAGATAATATGTTATGTTATCTCATTAGATTTTGGAAAGAAGGTTAATGACACACTAAGCTATTTTTATTGTTCACCCCTCTAGAAAATTTTTGAAAAAAATGAAAAAATGTAGGTTGAGTTATGGAGGGTCAAAAATCAGAATCACTTGACCATTGATTTTTATCATTTTCGGTTGGGTTGTGGATGTGTGCCTTGTCCTAGTTCAATTTTTCAAAAAATTGAAAAACTAAAAAAGAAAAAAAATTATAGGGGTAACTCATTAATTGTGTTTACATCCTTTAAGTCCATACTTGAGATTGAGAATTGTGGTGGAAGATTTCACTTTTTAAAGAGGCATGTTTAATTTAATTTACTTTATTCACCCTCCTTAATACTTAGAGACATACCACTTTTTGACCTTAAATTTTTTTCATCAATTTCACACCATCCTTTTTTTGGATATCAATATAATATATATTGATATTAGGATAGAAAAAATATGTTATTGATGGATCAATTAAAATAGAGGGGGGGGGGGGTTGAATTGTAGTTTAAAAAACATTAGTTTAAGAGAATTAAACTAAAACAATTCACAAGCCTCTTTAAGTAAAATTATCAGATTAAGACATAGAGCTCAGTCTGATTACCAAAGTATCATAAACAAGAATGATTTTGATATAACATAGTAAATGAATCATATTCATAAAAGATTCAGAATAATTAGAGTAAACATATCGTATTAAAAATAGATACGATTATATCAGTATGTCTCAGATTCAAATTAGATCCAATTAATAGTATATATTGTATTTATCATATTTAGAATCATTATGATAAATAAAATTACATACATGCACATCGTAATAATAGACTTGTAATAAACAAGTAATATAATAACAACAATATAAGAATGACTTTCAGTTTTTTAGAATGAATGGATATCATATAAACCTTAAGAGTATAGTAGAAAAAAATACTTGGATAAAGGTATTACTTATTTTATAATTACAAGAAAGTATATGTTTACTCAGTAAGGAAATCCCTCGATAAAATGATCAACTTCTCTGTCTACCTATCCCCGAAAGCCCTCAATCTGATGGATTAGCTCTGTCTTATTATCCCTAAAAACCCTCAATCATAAGATCAGATTCTACATCTTACTGTCCTCATAATCCCTAGATAATAATCAAAGATCATATGCACAAAAAAATTGCAAAAACATTATTGAAAAGAAAACATGACAAAGATTCCTTAATAATGACTCTCTCTAAATAAATAAAAAAGACTATAAACAAGATATCCACAATTTGTAATCTCTATAAAAATCGAGAGTGGAAATATATTTTTCTACTGTAGTAAGTACTTAAAACTCTTAAAATGATTGGGTATTTATAATAAACCCTTCCAATAGTCATATTTTCTCTAACGATCATATTTTCTATGAGTTTGTCGCAATGAATTGAACACCTAACACTTTAATGGATCTTTTGAAATTGATTGTCTGACATCATATTTTTTTACACCATTACAGGGTAAAAGATATTCCTTACATTATAAATCATTTTTTCATATTTTATAATTTAAACTTCAGTTTGTTCGATGAACTTCCTTACAAATATCATTATGATAATATTTATTATTTGAATCCAATGTTTATCAGTTCTGGTATCAGTCTGATTATAAATTATTTTTTAGTATGATAGACAAGATGAAAGATCCTACATTTGGTCAAATAAAGGTGAGTCTGATGTATATCATTTCCATACCCATTGTCATGATAATAATGAATAAAGTTAGTTTATATTAATGAACACTTTTTATCTATTTTTAAGTATAGAAAAAATTTATGTTTTCTAAAAAAAATTCTAAAATACTTTGGATAGTAAACAATTGTTTTAAGGAGATTATAATTTCAAAAACTAATGGAATAGAAAATTCCCAAGTATAACTTTGGACTCAATAATCTCCCCCTTTTTGGAAATTAAAAACCCAAAAATTAAATAAAAATATAACTTTGAAAATAATAAAGTCCATTTACTTTTAATTAATTTGTATTCATACTTAAACATCAAATATTATCTCCCCGAAAGTTTATAACTCATCTGAATATGATGATGAATACGAATAATTTTCCATTAGGATAATAACTCCCCTAAGGATAATATTACTTCCTTGGATATAAATTATTTTTTCCAATAATTCATTTTTATTTTTCAAATTTATGATATCATATTTGTATTTTTTGAGTATTTCCGCTTCTGACTACAAATATCTCAACTTCACATTTTACTCTTTTAGTTATTCAGACCAGTTTCTAGTAGAATATCTAAATTGTTCTAAAAATTTCACCTTATCTATAAAAAATTTAGATAATTTATTGAAGGCTTCAGATGATTCATTCAAAATATTCTTCATATATTTAATAGCCTCTTCATTTAACTTGACATCGTCATTTACATTGTGAGACCGTTCCACCACTTTATTTCATGCATTATTATGATCTTGAAAACTTTCTTTAAGAACATTGAGATCAACCTCATTTCGAATCAAACTATCTATCAACATTTTTATTGATTCTATTTTTTTAATTTGAATTTAATGAATCAAATCCAACTTGGATTATAGTCTAGGAAAATATGGGATTTTTCCTTCAAGTCTCTATAAATACTAAATTATACAATCAACTCCTTGCACTGTAATTTTATTCACCAAATATGATACTTCAATTTAATTGAGTTAAGGATGAATGGTTTCATTTTACACTATTTTTTCTTTAATTCTTATCAAATTTATTTGAAACAAAAATTTTCAAATCTATCTCCAAATTTATTTCCATAAAAATTTCAATATTTTATTAATCATAATTAATAAATTTACTAGATTATGTATTTGAGTTATGATCTTTCTCAACTTTTTTAGATGAATATTAGGTCTATTTATCTAAATTTTTTTCCTTTTCAATACTTTTGATTTTTTCGTTATTGATTATGGATGGTATATCCAATGATGAAGCCTCTACTGATTTTGAAGAAAACTTCTCAGATTCATCATTTTTATCCTTTTATTCATCTTTATCCTCTTCTTCATCTTCATCTTTATCATCTTCATCATCTGAAACTTCTTATTCAATATACACTTCTTCATAGTCACTTTATTCTTGAATAAATTATTCTTATTTTTAAAACTTATCAATTTCTATAGCGTCTTCCTATATTGATTTTTGAAACTCCTATTGAAGCTGTTATTCTATTCTTAAACCGACCTCACTAACTGGTTCCAATTATGATTTTATTTCTTTGGCTGGTGTTGATTCCTCATCAAATACTTTATTATTTCCCTTATCTATGACAAAGGAAACTTCCACATTAATAACTTTTGTTTTATGAAAATTCAATCTAATATATGGATTTATTTGTTTGGAATGGGGAAGAAAAAATTTAGCAACATTTCCTGAATCCATTTCTGATCCTTTCATTAATCTATCACATAAAAGAGATTCTGTTGACTTCTTTGTGTAATTCTTATTCTTTATTTATTCTTCTATAACATAATCACCCTGAATTTTTATGTTCAAAGATTCGGAGGGATCTAATTAAAATTTAGGATCACCTTCTTTTATTTCAACCATATTTCTAATCCATTCATATTTCACCTCATTTATCATTAACTTTTTTTATTTTCTTTCTGAGTCTAAGAAGTCTCAACTTTCCTTTTCTTATCCTTATTATCCTAGTAAACTTTCTTCTTCTTCTAAACAATTTTCTCAGGTTTCATAGAAGGCTTTGATTCTGGTGAAGTACCACTAGATATGTCAAAAAACATATTTGTTTCTTTATCAAAATTAAATCTCATTATCTTTATAGTATCATCACTAATTAATTGAATTTTAAATTACTTTGGCTTTGAATTATTTTAAATATTGAAAAAATTAATGAAACCAAGCATTAACCTTGTAAACATAGCTAGAAACATAATAAAATGAGACTTAATAAAACCAGACATAATTTTGACGATGGTTAGAAATATGTATCTGATAAGATCTATCTTTATCATATTCGCAAGGAAATCCAAAACAAAAATATTAGGGACATTTAATGTATCACTACCCCCTTTCCTTGGAATCAATAAACCTTGAATCCATAACATAATAACTATATTATCTGATGTTGGATGATTAACCTTTTGAAATTTTTTCATAGTGATCAAATAGGGAATCATCTACCTTTTTCTTATCAAAAGAACATATATCTTTTGGTAACTCGTGAGAGAGGTAATAGGCTTCTCTATCTGATGGAACATCAACAAAAATTTTCCACCTTCCTATATAACATTTTATATCATTTTCCATAAATTTTGAAAGAAATATTTTGTTTTCCTTCTTATTTGAAAAACTTATCTGAACTGTATAATTCTTGAACAATATCAAGATACACTAAATCTTGATCCTCATTGGTTTTTTCTATAAAAAAATATTACCAACCTTGGAATTATATAATTTTATTTGGAGTGGAATCATAATTTTCATAAAATATTTTTTCGACTAAGATTTCTCTGAATAGAAACAATTCATTGAAATCCTTAGCTGGAGGCATTATATTTGGGGAAGAAATTTGAGATTCTAACATAAAGAAAACTTTCAAACTCTAGAATTTTGAAATTAGCATCACCTCAGCTGAGATTTCTTTGAACAAGTGATATGAGACATAGGGGGTTCCTCCCTTATATAGTAAATTAAAGAGACAATTCATCTTCTATAACCAATCCAATGGATGACATTAATCCCTATATGATCTGATGATTGATAATGATCTGAAGAAAGATTTTAAGAATTTTTAACTCTTGAGGTTTTTTAAAAAATCATCATGTTGAGAATACAATTAGAAAGTAAAAAAATTAAAAACAAAAAAAAAATAATTTTATAAAACTAAGAGTAACAAAAAAATAATAAAACAAATAATAATGAAATTGTGAAAGAAAAATTAAAGATAATAAGAACACCATTCATGGTTTTGGAAAGTTTCATTAAAATAGGAAACATGTTCTTCTTGTTTTATTGTAAATTAACTATATTACATTAGTTTTAGAATATTGAATATGATAGTTTTAGTGTAAAGACAAAAATTTTATGAAAGAAAACTTAAATTTGTTTTTAGAGATGGAAACATAACACAATATTTTAGAAATAGAGTCTTATTATGAAAATTTTTAATACGAAAGAATTTTTTGAAACTTGAGTATAAAAAAATTTATAAATTTTTATGAGTCTGGTGGTTGTTGTAAGAATACTGTCTCTAAAAGTTTTTTTTAAAGTGACATGAGTTTGGATTTTTTTTTAAATTTTCTAAGTATGATGATTATTTTAAGAATATTAAATCATACTTTTTTTAAAGTAATATGAGTCCAGAAAACCCATTACGATAATGTTTTTAAGAAAAGTAAAATTTTGAAAATGTTTTGAAAATCAATAATCATATGTAATCCCCTTATAAATAAGAGTAACTTAATGTAAGTTTATGATTAAATCAGAAGTTGATATGAATGATAATTTTATATTGATCATTCCATGATTTTGTTTAATATATTCAAATTGATCAGAAGTTAATGGTTTTGTAAAATTATCAGAATGTTGTTCTTGTATTCCGATGAATTATAAAATGATATATCCTCTAAGTGTGTGATCCCTAAGAAAGTGATGCCTAATATCTATGTGTTTTTCATATAAATGATGTGTAGGGATTTTACTTAGTGTAATGACACTAGTGTTATCAAATAGTATTTGAGTTTTATTAAAACTCATGTCATAGTTTGTGAGTGTGTTTTGCATCTACAACACTTGAGCACAAAAACTTCCATCCACTATATATTCGACTTCAGTAGTGGAAAGTAATACCAAGTGTTGTTTCTTACAAGACAAAGAGACTAACGAGTCTTCTAATAAATGAAATGTTCCTAAAGTACTTTTCTTAGCCATTATAAAACCACCAAAGTCTTCTTTAAAAAAACTTTTTAATTAAAATAAAATCCTATAGGAATAAAAAAGTTCTAGATCCACAGTTCCCTTAAGATAATGAAAAATTCATTTTATAGATTTTAAATAGGATCCATTTGGATTTTATTTATATATTTCACATAAGAATACATAAAAAATTAAATTTATATGACTATAATTTAAGTAAAGTAAGCCTCCTATCACACTTCTAAAAGTTTTTTAATCCAACAGTTAACCATATTCATCAAGATCAAGTGTGTTTAAGGTACTGATTGGAGTAATAAAAATTTTAGTATTTTCATATCCAAATTTTTTACGAATATATTTAATATAATTTTATTGAGATATGACTGGTCCTTATATTTTTTGAGAAATTTGAAAACCTAAAAAGTATGTTAACTCACCCATCATACTAATATCAAACCCATATTTCACAAGATCTAAAAAGGAATCTATTAAAAATTGATCAGTTGATCCGATTATAATATCATTAACATATATTTGAACAATCAAAATATTTTTATAAACTTTATTTATAAAAATAGTTGGATTAGTAGTTCCCTTAAAATAATTGTTTTGTAACAAAAATCCTTTTAATATATCATATCAGGATCTAGGGGATTTTTAAGTCAATATAAAGATTTGGTATGTTTATAAACATATTCAGGATGTTTTGTATTTTCAAAACCAGGGGGTTTTTCAACATAAACTTCCTCCTAAACATATCAACTAAGAAAATCACACTTCATATCCACTTAAGTTTTTTTAAATTATATAATTCTTCAAAGTCTAGTAAAAAATGAATAGCTTCAATTCTAGATACCAAAGCATAGGTTTGTTCATAGTATACCCCTCCATGTTGATTATAACCCTTAGTAAAAAGTATTTCTTTATTTATAATAATTATTCCATTTTCATCACATTTTTTCTTCATCTAAATACCCATTTTAGTCTAATTAATTTTTTATGTCATTCAACTAAGGTCTGAACTTTTTTCCTCTTTAATTAAAAAAGTTAATATTTCATATAAGTAATCTAATCCTCATTTACTAAAGCCTCATTAGGATTATTATGTTCAAATTGGTAAAGGAACTCAATATTCCCAATTTCATTCCTTAAATAACTTATAGTCCTAACAGGTTTATCAATATCTCCAATGATTCTATCACTAGGATAATTCATAAGAAATAACTGATTTTTATGGGGTTTCAAAAGTTTATTCTTCAACATACAGTAAATAATATTCCTGTGTAATAACTTTAGAAATATTTTCTTGGGTTATTTCCTTAATATAATAGTTTTATAATATAGGTTTAAAATCAGTTTTAGAAATAAAATTTGAAGAGGATTTTGGTTGAGGTTGTTTGAAAAAAGGACTGATTTCATCAAAATTAACATGTATTATTTCCTCAATATTACATGAATTTTTATTAAAAACTCTATATGCCTCAGATGCAAGGGAATAATCTAAAAATATTACTTCATCATATTTGGGTGCAAATTTATGAAATTTATCTTTCATATTCAGGATTAATACTTTCCATCTAAAAAGTTTGAAGTAAGAAACTTTTGGTTTTCAAGTAGTCCACAATTCATAAGGTTTTATATTAAGAAAAGGTATTATTAAAAATTGATTTATATTATAATAAGTATTACTAAATGATTCATCCAAAAAATGTTTGGAAATTGAGTATTCCCTCAAAATAGTTTTTTTATTTCTTGAATATTACGATTTTTTCTTTCAACAAAACCATTTTATATAGGAGTTATAGGAGATAAAAAATTATGTGTAATTTCTTTCTTACTAAAAATGTTTCCGAATCGGAATTTTAAAATTCTCTACCATGATAACTACAAATAGTTATCAAGGAAATATTTTTTTTTTCATTTTTAACTTTATCTAAAAAAGTTTTAAAATAAAAAAGTATTTAGATATCTCTATTAGAAAATAGATCCATTTGTATCTAGTGAAATCATAAACTAAAAAAATACATAATACTTTACATGAATACTTTCAGTTTGCATAGAATTGAATAGATCCATGTTCATTAATTGTAAAGAATTAGATGTTGAGACTTAACTAAGAGATTTAAGACAAGACTTTTGTTTCTTACCATATTGACAATGGTCACAAACTTTTGAATAATTAATCCTAATTTTGGGTAGATCCATAACATTTTTTCTTAGTCAATTTAAATACTTTTATAAGGTTATAGTGTCCTAACCATATATGAAATAATCTATAGTTATCTTTAAATTAACTAATATAAGGTAAGTCTTGGATCCTAAGGTCTTATAAGTTAAGTGTTTAAACATTCTCATGCTGATTAGTAGAAAGAACGTATTTATCCTTGGAATTCTGTACTACACATTTGTCATTTCTAAAATTCAAAAGGTAACCTTCATCACATAATTGAATTATACTAATAATGTTTTTCTTAATACCTTTAACAAACAAAACATTTTAAATTAAAGATTTAGCAAGAAGAACTATGTTACCTATACTGATAATCTATCCTTGAGAATTATCTCTGAAAGTAACCTTTCCACCTTTAATATAGATAATATTTTCAATGAAATATTTGTGTCAAGATATATGTCTAGAACATCCACTATCCATGTACCATGTACTATTTTTGTTGGTTCTTTATTTTTTTCCTAAAATCAAAACAATTAGACTTTTGGAACCCAAATCTTCTTGGGTTCGGTGTTAGAAAAAATATCATGGGTAACCACATTTGTTTTGAAAAATATGATTTGTGAAATCCTAAGGATTGAATTTTATTTAAGGAACAATTTTTATTCCATTGACCACCATTTTGAAATTTTGTTAAAAAGGGGGAACTCTTTGGAATAAAGTTATTGTTACTAAAGATAATTTTCTATTAGTATATACCATTCCAAAAAAGTACCATGAGGTCTTATTAGTTTTTAAATTTATTTAAAATTTTCTTCACCAGTGGTAATGTTTGATAAAATTTTCTTCAAATAAGAAATTTTAGAATTTAGCTTTAAAATTAAATGCTTGTCCTCATAAGTATTCATTTTAGAATTGATTTTAGTTTTTAATTTTTTTTCTCAAAAATCACCTTTTCAAAATATTAAGAAATAATTTATTTTTTAAAAGTTTTCTAATCAAGATATTTATAAAGATACAATACTTATTTTGTTAAAATACTTATCCATGAATTTTATTTATCAAGTTTTTTTATTATCTTTTCAATTATTATTTTCAAAATGTTTATAAAAATGGGATACATCATCATAAGAAAAAATAGTGTTATATTTTGATGAGGAAGATTATTCTTCTGAAGATATAGAATCCTTCTAATCAAGATAATTTTCATTTAAGGATAAGTTTGTAAAGTTCTCAATAGTGTGTATCTTATCCATAAGACAAATATTTTATTTAGGTACTCTAGAAAGATGGACTATGTTCCTATATCAGTAACTTTCATTGTCAAATTATTATATAATGAATATCCTCCACTTACACTTTAAAATTAATTAGATTTAAAGACTTTATATACTTTTTACTTATAAAACTTTTTTTTTGATTCGTATTAGAATTTCTTTCTTTCATATATTTCCTTTTTTTCTTTGGAAAATTTGGTTTGATTTTTCCATCTTTCTTTCATCCATAATAGGTAACTTCATATTTCTTATCATTCCTATCCTTGTTACCTTTCTTATATTAGTATTGAAAATATTTCTTTCAAATTATTATATTCCTCCTCATGGATATATTTTTTAATTCATTTTTAGAATGTTCTAATAAACTTGAGTCCTATTGTATAACAAATTTTTTCTTTCTGGATAGTTTCCCCACTTTCTCACTAGACTAAATTTTAAGTGGTAAGGTAGATGTTGTAGTAAAGGAAACATAACCATTTTTATTTTTCTTTATTTTTTGACATCTATTTTCAATATTCCCTAATACTGGATAACATAACCAATAAGATAGTCAAGAGTAAGGTTTTTCAATCATATTGTGTCATCAACAATTATCCTCTTAGAATCGTATTCATTGGGAATGATATCTATTATCTTTTCTACAAGGATTTCATCATTTAAACCTTTTTCTCCAAGAGATTTTAAACTATTTATGATAGTCATAAACCTTTGATACATCTTGGCCACTAATTCTCCATTTAAAAATTCAAAAGTTTGGTTGTCAGCTCCCAACATAACTCTCATAGTTTCACCAACCTTATATGTACCAAAATGTGTAATCTCTAACTTATTAAAAATACTATTTTTTACTTCATAGGATTATATCTGGCTATATATGATTATAGTGATTTAGAAAAAAAGTATTTCTAACTCTATAGTTGAGTTGATACTCTTACTTTTATTGATTTGTAAAAGTAGTAACATCCTTATCTAGAATATTAAAATTTCCAGTGAGCATCACCAAATTGTATATGCCTGTATGGACCACAAAAGCATTCATTCTTTCTCTCCAATATTCATTTTTAGAACCATAAAAAATTGTTGGTCTATTGGGATTCAGATTATCTATGGGTCCTATATTAAAACCCAGCATATTATATGAAAAAAATTTCTTTTACACAAACTCATTAGAGTAATAAATATTTATAAACAAAAATTTTATAAAAAAATTAATAGAACTTTCAATAGTAGAGAAGTGAAAACTTAGAAAGTATTTGAGTAGTGGAATCCTAATCTGATACCAATTGTTAAATATTGATTTTAGAATTTAAAGAATAAGTTATTAATGACTAAATTAAAATATGGGTGTGGGTGAATTGTAGTTTAAAAAACTTTAGTTTAAAATAACTAAACTAAAAAAATTCACAAGCCACTTTAAGTAAAAATATCAGATTCAGACTTTCCCATAAGTCTGATTACCAAAGTTTCATAATTAAGAATGATTTTGATATAACAAATTAAATGAATCATAGTCACAAAAGATTCATAATAATCAGAGTAAATAGTTCATATTCAATATAGATATGATAATATCAGTATGTCTCAAATTCACAAAAGATTTGTGTTATTTTACTTAGAATCAATATGATAAAAACTATTACGTACACACACAATGGAATAAAATAATTGTAAGAAACAAGTAATAGAATAACAAAAATTTAAGAATGACTTATAGTTATTTAGAATGAATATATATCTTTTAAACATTAAGAGTATGGAAAACACAAACCTTGGATAAAGGTATCCATTTTTTTATAATTAAAATAAAGTCGATCTTTCCTCAATAAGGAAATATATCAATATAATGACTGGATTCTGTATCTACCTATCCCTGATATCCCTTAATATGATAGATCAAATTTGTATTGTTATCCCTTCCATCCCTCAATCAGAAGATAAGATTCTTCGTATTGATATCCCCGTAAGCCCTTGGTTGTAATAACAAATTGGATACACAAACAATTTGATAAAAATTATTAAAGAGAAAAACTAACAAGGTTTCCTTAAGAATGAATCTCTCTAAATAAATACAAAAGACTAGGAACAAGATGTTCAAGCTTTTCAAGATTTAAAAAAATATAGGATGGAAATGTAATTTGATACTGTAGAAATTGCTTCAAACTCTTCAAATGACCATGTATTTATAGGAAACCCTTCCAACGATCATATTTTTTCCAAAAATGATATTTTATCTGAGTTTGTTGAAAATAATTTGACACATATGAATTAAATGGATATTTTTTAAATGATTGTATGACATCATATTGTTTTAAATCATTACAGTTTAAAAATGTTTTTTATATTAGGAATCATTTTTTCATACTTAGAATTTAATCTTCAGTCAGTCTGATGGACTTCTTTACAAATAAAATTATGATAATATTTATGATTGTGAATCCAATGTTTATTGATTCTGGTATCATTCCAATTATAAAGACTTCTTCAGTACCAAAGACAAGATGAAAGATCTTACATCTGGTCTGATAAAGGTAAGCCTTATGTACATTTGATCTACACCCATTACGATAATCATAATTAATAATTTTAGTTTATATTCATGAATACTTCAAAAATAAATTTAATTATAGAAAAAATTTAAGTTTTCTAAAAAATGTATAAAATACTTTGGACATAAAAAGTTATTAAACAAGTGTTTTAAGAAGAAGTTTTTGATTTACAAAACCAAAGGAATATAAAATTCATAAGTATAAATTTTTACTCAACACCCTTTAACCTTAGAATAATTTGACCCATATTTAAATGTTCTCTTTTTTAGTGAAAATTTCCTATACTAAGTAGATAAAGTAGATAATTTTAAAATTCATAATTTTGGTGCATGTACTCATAGAATAAGGAAAAATTCACCTCAAATTATACCTTTAGTGATGATACAAGAAAAAAATAGATGAGTTAGATCAAAATTTGGCTTGTTAATAATAATTAATTAAAAAAAGTTTGAGTCAAAGAGATGAGAAACCCCACCATTTTTAGGGACTTTCAAATTAATTATGTATAGTGATGAATTGAAATCACTTTATCGATGTGAAATTGAAAAAGTTCCATCCCCCTGTTGAAAATTGTTTCCTTATATATTTTTTTTGAATTTTAAATATTGGTATATTGGGGGTTTCCTTTTTAATTCATAGTTAAGATATACACTTTTGAAAAAAACATGATTTAAGTGTGTGGGATTTGATGAGTTCATTTTGTCCATAATTTTTTTAAAATTTAAATTAATTTATGGCATTGTTTTTAATTCTTATCACCCATGTTTTAATTGTTAAATATCATTTTGGGTATTTTTTTTAATTTGGAATAACTTTTAGAAAAAGGAAATAAAAAATAATTTAAATACTATGTTTTATATATTTTTATTTTTATTAATATTTTTATGTAGTGAAATGGAAAAGTAATAGAAAGAATTTGTAAAAAATAGGCTAAACCATGCTAGCCCTCAACCAAATCTATGCAAGCCACGTAGTAATCCCATAAGGGGCCTACCGACCCAACCTAGCCATGGGAAGTCCCGCATGGGTGGTATAGGATCATAGACTATCTAGATCAACATGGTAACATGAGTGCACTAGCATGTGGGATATGTGTCCACATGATGATGGGAGAGAATTTTATTGGCATGTGGTGTTTCTTGGCAGTGCAGAGGATCCTCCGGCCCCCATCTGGCCGGTCATAGCACTGAGGGAACACACTAATTAAAATAGTGGAGGTAATTCACTCCAATTTTTGTTGTGGTAAATGTGCATGCTTGAGGTACTATTCACTTATCGAAATAGTGTCATCTTGGGATGCTTGCATGTTATATTAATTGAACACACCACCTATGTCACTTCCATTGCATCTACACTGCAAACCATCGTGGATTGCTAAGTCAAGCTACCAAAAACACTATGAAAACTACCAAGGAAGTATGGGATTGAAAAAACATACACTTATTAGGATTGAAACCACCATGGATAACCCACAGTGCTTGAGGATACTACTGTGGAGACTCAAAAGAAGAATAAAGGACCTTACATAGCTAGAAGAGAAGGTAGTAACCACTACTAGATTTTTTGATGTCCATTACACCACAGGCTTCACCCATACATTGTAGTGACCAAGGGGGATTGAAACAAGAGAAATACTACAACTCAGGCACCCCAATATGATGTAAAGAGGCCTCAAATGGATGAACTGGTATTTTTTTACAAAAAGGAAGGCTATGACACAATGAAGAATACTGACCCATGGACAATATAGTCCCAAGGTTAGAGAATAATACTGTGTATTAGGACCTTCACAATGAAATTGAGGGTTAGAATATGAATGAATCTTGAAAAATGAGGAACTTGAGGAATAATCCATGGGTGATGGAGCTATTCCATAGGATTTACATGACCATGCACATATTGCATGGACTGTGCCACATTTGGTCAAACTATTTCATAGTGTAAGAGGTTTAATAGTTTCAAAATCATGATATATTCATGATTACCATGTGATACAAGAAATCATAGAGGAATAAAAACCCCACCTAATAAGAAGATCATACACACACAGTTTTATAACCTCTTGAATATATTCCTGACTACCAACCCATGATCACTTTTTCTCTTGAATACATGAAGATTGAGTCAATATTAAATAAAGATACAATTAATAGAGAATAAGATATTAAATAAAGATAGAAGATGGTTGCTGCCTATAAAATTATGTCCACTATTTCTGTTGAAAAGGAGACCTAACCGGAAGGAGAACCCAAAGTAGAATTTCACAGACCTAGAGGGAGGTTCCACTACTAAAATAGGAATCTATTTGTGATATCTCAACCTAACATCCAAAGTGAGAGTGTAGGAATATGGAAATAATTAACCATGATGCTACTTAATTAGGATTTTCATTTTTCTTTCAGTTTTTATTTTCACTATGTAATTTAAATCCATATGTTGGTGTATAGTTATTAAGAATGTGTTTTCATTTTTACACAACACATAAATTTCAGAACTAATCCTCTATTACTATTCCTAAAATATTTAATTCATCCCTATTAATTGAGAGATTAATCATGGATAACGTATCATTATAGATAGAGGTGTGTTGATAAAAACGTTTATTACCAATGTTTCAATTGAGTATCCCTTTATTTTTAATTCAATCATATCCTCTAAATGAGTAGATAAAGAAAAGAACCTCAATGTGGTAAAGGGAAGTGGGGGAGTGAGAGATAAACATAACTTATCATTCCATTAAGAGACTAGTCATCACGAATATATAACATGTTTAGGTAACCTTGAGTGAGGATCTAGAAGAATTATATAGTTCTAGTGGAGGCTAAGAATCAATTCTAGTTACCCCAATAAATATCAGAATTAGTGAATTTTATGAAACACCATCCTCAATATCAAACTCACTTTCTTTCCTCCTATTTCATTCTTCTTGAGTAAGTTCTTCCACATAACTCAGTATTTTAGATAATTTTGTTTTAGTTTAATTTTAAAAAATACATCTAAATCATTAAAGCATTATAATCCTTTTCCTCATGGGATTGACCCTATCTCATCACTATTATACATCATAGTAATTAGTATGGTAGGGTGACTATAAATTTTTATTTTTATATCATTAAGATAATTAACTATGATCTTGGGTGACATTAATCCACTAATTGATTTTGGGTAGGCATATACTCTAACTTCATAACCTATTAATCCACTTTATCCTTTAAGAAATAATATTTGATCTCAATGTTCTATATCTTCAAGTTTTAAATGATATTTTTTATAATTTTTATCACACTAGAGTTATAAAACATTATTATAATTGGATATAACGTTTTAATTATAATATATTCAAGGAATTGTTGCATCCATATCAACTAAGTACAATCTTGAGTCACCATGACATATTTATCCTCTATAGGGATTAATAAAATACAATCTTCATTTTTTACCTTTAAAGGAAATACAAGAGTTACCAGTGCAGAATACACCTATATAAGTTGATTTATGATCATCAACCGAACCTTCCCAATCAACATACATATACCTCAAAAATTGATAGTATGATTTTTTGCAATAATATAGCCCAAAAACTATTGTTTGGTTGATATAAAAAAGTATTCACCTTAAATAATTTATGAGAATTTCCTTTTGAAAAATTTTATATCAGTCATCTTTACATGTGGAAAACACAATTTTTATGGGAGTGTATTTCAAGTAAAAAAACTATCAACAATTTTTCTATAAAGAGTCACACAAACTTCTATACCTTCACCATCCTTGAATAATTTCATCCATGTCTCCATTAAAGTAGCCATCTGTCTCAAATCATCCATATGATACATATTCAACACCTTGTTGGCTTACTTGGATTGTGAGATAAAATTATCATCCTTTATTTGAATCAAAATTTGACCAATAAAAGATTATAATTCACTTATTAGAGATATATCTAATTCACACCTCATTATTTCTAAAAACTACTTGCATTAGTTATCATATTATCCTCAAAACATGATGTATTCAAAATATATAAGCATCACCATCTTCTCCCCTAGATCCTTATTAACATAGAGTATGTGGTAAAACCCATATATATGATAACCTATCTTCCTTAGGAATAGATCTAGTCATGATTTTGATTCCCTAGAAATGAAATCTCTAATCCAGTGCCATAGATACATACTTTAAATATTCAATTTGATACCAATTATGTATTCTTAGACATTAATATACCATAATGACATGGATTAAAGAAAATATTTCATTTGATACATTTCCAACACCATTTAGGATTATAGATTTAGATAAATAGGGAAAATCATAAATTAATAAAGCCCATGTCTTTCTAAACCAATATAAAATTTTTCCACCATATAAGAAATTAAATCCATAGTAAGTCTTCAATATCAACCAAAAATACCCCACACATTCTACTTTTATAGTCATATCATGTGTAACAATTTTCATCACAACATGGGGAAATTGAAAGGGGGTGATATCAAAAACCGAGTAAGGGGAAACATGCAACTGAGGCAATCAAAGCACAAACATGGCATAAATATTATGGAAGAAATAAGTAATCATCATAACTCCATAATCAACTGAAACCAAGATCATAATATATCCAAGAATAATAAGGAAAAAAATTGATCACATAGATAATAATAACTAGTTTCTAGTGGGGAAATAAAAAATTCTAGATAACTAATTCCTTTCCCTATTCCAAGACATCACAATCTTAGACATCATGATCTGGGAAGTATGTTATTCTGGGTATACATACACTAAATGAAAAAACATGTTTTTATCATGAGACGTACCAATGTATCTAGGGGATATATAATTATGGGCCCCACCCATCAGTTATTTAAGTCTAATGCATTCATCATATGGGAAAATGAATAAAAAATACACAATCATTTTGTCCAATAACAATCTGTATTGAAAAAAATATTTAACACCAATACATTTACCCATGATAATAAAAGACATTACATGTTCATAACCCATTAGAATAAATAAAGTATATGGTTAAACAATACATAGTCAACTTACTTTAGTAATTAATAAATATCCGTATCAAAAATAAAAAATGTATATTTTCAATAATCCCCCAATCAATAAATGAAATATATTTTTTATGTAGAATCCATCAAGATAAAATATTATGAAGCAATGGTATATGATTAATTCAATAATTTCCTTAGTCAATAAACATATGGTACTTAGTGAACAAATTTCAATCAAAGTAATGAAAAATAAGGTATTCATAAAGAAAGAAAATTTGAAAAAATGTTATGCCTATAAAAGAGGATGTTTTGACAAGAAAAAAGTAGCGATGAATCATTATGTCACAAACTGTCTTAGAGGGGCCTGTTCCGTGACTACCCCAATCCCACCTCCAATAGACTAGGGGTTGGTGACTAGCACCTAGTAGGCATATACCACAGATGGGAGACATTATTCTAAAGTACCTCTACACATGCACACCTCTCCAAGCCACAAAATGATGAAATGTAAAAACCACTAAGTAAACAATGCATACATACCACTATGATCTCAAAATAGAGTACGACCATAAAATTAATTGAAGGTAAATGGTTCCAAATACAATCCCATAACAAAGAGTATATAACACAAGTCCAACATAGAAGTAAAGGCACTGAGACTGCTGTTTGAAGCCACCGGAACACACCCCGGTTTGTCTAGTCTCTCTAAGCACAATCTGGTCCTAATACACCTATCAGTCTATCAAAAGTTCAATCATCTTCATAAGACATGAAACATGTAGGTAAAACCTGTGTAGGGGTGAGTGTAATAATACTCAATAAGACAAACTGAAATCACAAAGAAATACAACAAAAGAAAAGTATAGTCATATATGTATAGTTTTATGTATACAACACATATAACAAGAACATCTAGATATAATCAATGGAGAAACCACATCATCAAGTTTTCATATCCAACAACCAGCCATAGGATTCTGCTCAAAGCATGATCATTATGGGAGAACTCACTCCTCAAGCCCTGATATCATCAGAGACACTCATGAAGAGGTCTATCTCATTTATGTCCCAGACAAATAGAACACACTGGTAAAGGAAGAGTATGATACATAGAGAGGGGTTCATGCCCAAAACTAACTGGGGGTCACCACATATTGTGCCCAGACTCAATGGGGGATACCACATACCAAATATAGATCAACCCGCTACATAGGGGATCACACCCAGAACCAACCAGGGGATTCCATAAACCCTACCATTGTGACCTGATAGATTGAGGATCAAATCCATGTTCAAGGAGGTTATATGATTCCATAGACTCCACATAGGGTGATATAGGATCAAACTCCAGTATCAAGGAGGGATTACATAATCTATCTAAGACTCTACCTCTAGAGGGGATTACAATCCACTGATGCAAATGTAATGCTGTACTGAGCCATAGAAGAAAGGATCAAGAGAAATATTTCAACCAATACTAGTCCAAAAAAGAAATTCACCACTTGTAAAAAATGACCATCTCAACGTTAGGGTCTCAACGCCGTAGATGGCTCGTCGATTGGATGCTTCACTTAAGAGATATGATCGTTTGAGAAAAACCACCCACATGCCTACCAGGGCCTACAAACCCACCGTCTTGGTAAGTCCACCTACATCTACCATCGACCATCATGGTTAGTTGAACTACTTCGAAAAATGGCCTCATGCGTGGAATAACTGGTTCCACCTCCATGTCTACCTCTTCAAGTCACCACATCTCCACAATTGCTGATCCTACATTGTCACCACCACACACTCCCATCACCGTTGTTGTCTCACGTAACCATTTCCCGCACCCTCCACACGTGGCTCTGTCTCTGTGCACCATCGCCAACCACTGGTTTATAATTTCACACCATTGGTCCCTTCCACGGACTACCACACCTACTACAATGTTTGAAAAACTAAACGGTTGTATATCTATGCTCTGTGGGTCTTGATCTACACATATCTATCCTCGGTTGTCGATTTTCCTTGAATTTGGGGGTCCAATCATGGTCAGAACCTCTCGAAAATGTGAATCCTGGAACTACAAGGTTCCAATGGAAAAGAATGAGAATAATGGAAGGAGAAAAGCACAATAATGAAGGTTTTAACCATCATTGTCCCATAATTATTGGCCAATGATCAAGATCGGGGAAATTTGGGTTTGAAAAACCACATAAAATAATTCTGATAATCCCGCAATTAACCTATATCACAAATATTATAAATTATAAGGATAATATGTTCATTTATTTGTCAAAGTTCATCATAGGAATAAAGAACGAGGAAGAATATAAAAAAACATCTAACCTTAAGTTGGATTGGTCTTTGACAAAGAATGATCATTGAGTTTTCATCGATCCTTGATCCATTTCTGTTTTCTTGAGAGGTTTCTCCAAATATCTATCTACTGATTCTCCGGAAACCCTAGGGTTATGCAGCTAACCCTGTCATTTTTGCATAAGGATACTTTTAATATATATTGTTTTGCATCAACAAAATAATTTGTATTAAATAATTTTATTCACTTTAAAAAACGTGACATATTTTTCACAAATGATCCACGATGACTAAAGTTAGGTCGTACATAGGGTAAAGACACTATTTTGAACACATCGGTGCCCTTAGATTATTGATCTGAGCATCCTTTTGAGAGTTTTTTTTCACTTTTTCAGGAACAATAGACACACATGCTATTAAACATTTTAATATTTTTTAAACATTTATTCCGGGCACATCATGCCTCAGAATCAAACACCATCTCAGTGTCTGGTCTTGAAATAATTCCATTTAATATTTAAAAATAATACACATTAGAATCTAAGATGTTAAATTATCCCAACATTGGGGCTTCAATTCCCTGAAAACCAAAACAAAGTCTACTAAAATAGATGAGGGCACTGAGCATGAATCTGAGCCTCCTGCTCCCATGTTCTATCTTGGAGATTCTTGTGCTACCGCCAGACACGTACCAAAGGAATCGATCACCCTCGAAAAATACTCTCCTATCAATCCTCGATCTCCATTAGGTACTCAAAAAAGGTTGCTCAATCCTCAATGTTCATCTCTCTCTAGTCAATCACATGTGATGGGTCATGAACATACCTCCTCAACTATGACACGTGGAAGAAATCGTGTACCCATTATAAATACAATGGTTGATCCAAGTGGTACGACACCTCACCAACTCTACACAATATCTAGAAAGGGCCGATGAAGCTCAGAGATAGCTTTCCACTCCAGCTAAATATCTGCAATCCACATCGAGGTGAAACCTGAAGAAACACATGGACTCCTTTCTCGAATTCCAAAGGCCTCCATCGCCTATCATTATAGTAATTCAGAAGGATCTACATAGTCTTCCTTCACTCCTTTATAATCAATACCTTCTCAATAGTATCTTGAACCAACTTCGGGACCATGAGTGTTGACTATCTTGGGTTAGTCCAGCAAAGTGGTGAACTACAGGGTCACTCGTACAAAGACTCAAATGGTTCCATACCAATGATGGAATGGTAGTTGTAGTTATATGTGAACTCCACCAGTGTTAGGTTATCCTAAAAACTATGACCAAAGTCTAATATGTACACCAGTAGCATGCCTTCTAGAACCTGAATGGTCTGCTCAGTCTAGCCATCTTTATTTAGTTGAAATGATATGCTCATGCATAAATGGGTCCCAAACACCTCCTTTAATCCCTTACAAAACTAGAATGTAAATCGAGAATCACAATATGAAACAATCGTCGATGGAACCCCATAGAGTCGAACTATCTCCTCCATGTAGAGGCTCCCCAAGATCTCTACTGAACTCTACTCTCAGATAAAAAGGAAGTGGGTTGACATGGTGAGTCGGTCAATAATCACCCAGATGGAATCATTTACCATGGACGTATGAGGTACACCTATCATGAAGTCCATAGATATCCATTCCCACTTCTATTATGGAACCTCTAGGAGTTGACCCAAACCCACTTGAACCTAGTGCTCAACCTTTACTTACTAGAATATAAGGCATCAAGAAACAAAATCTTCCACCCTATTCTTTATCCCTGGTAACCAAAACTGATATCAGAGGTATTTTTACATCTTCTCCACACCTAGATGTACTACCAAAGGGGATGTATGAAACTCCCTCATAACCTCCTCCCACAATGCTACTAGTACTACTTTTCACCCTTTAAAAATAACGATGTGCTCCACACCTTTCAAATATCTATCAGGGGCATGCCCTGTGGACATGTGAGGACGTATAGTCTTATAGTAAGTATCCCCAAGCTATGACTCTTTAACTCACTATAAGAGTGGAGGGGTGAAAACCATTGACTAGTGGTAAGTTTCTCCATATCCATACACAAAGGATATCCACAATGAGAAAAATTCTCTGATGCCTTGTTCAAAAACTATGAATTGGATCTCCTACTAAGAGAATCTACCACCAAGTTCACCTTCCCATGAGTATAGACAATATAAAAGTCATAGTCCTGTAGTTACTCTAGTCACATACTCTATCTCAAGTTAAGATCTTTCTAAGAGAAGATATAATTGAGACTCTTATGATCAGAGTAGACAATAAATCACTCTACCATCAGGTAGTGTCGCCACATATTCAATGAAAAGACTATCTCTGCTAAATCAAGATCGTGGGTTGCATAGTTTTTCTCATGTGGAATAAAATGGAATTAACCATAAGAAATCACCGCTTTCCTCTAATTAATGAAACAACCAAGTTCAGCCCTTAATTCATCACAAAACACCACATACTTGATGCCTTCATCTGGTAACATTAGAATGGGAGTGCTCGTCAACCTATTCCTCAGCTCCTGAAAGCACTATCATAACTTTTCTATCCACACGAAAGGATACCCCTTTCATATCAAATCTGTCAAGGGTGCTGCCAATTTGGAAAATTTGGGTATAAACCTTCGATAGTACCTTTCCAATACAAATAAACTCCGGACCTCAGTAACACTCTTTGGTATATCCCAAGCACTCCCTTCCTCAAAATTCACTGGATCTACTATAACTTCAGCCTCTAAGATGATGTTTCCTAGAAAATAGACCTCTTGAATCTATAACTACCACTTAGAGAGTTTCCCATAATTTTTGTGCTCTCGGAGTCTATCCAAGACTATCCTTAAGTGTCTCATGTGTTTCTCCTCAGATATCGAGTACACTGGGATGTCGTCAATGAAAACCACCATGAACTGGTCTAAGTATGGATGAAAGACCCAGTTTATGAGTCCCATGAACAATTATGGGGTGTTCAACATTCCAAATGAAATCACCAAGTACTCATAGTGGATATAAAGAAATATGATGGTCATATTCAGTATATCCTCATCCCATACTCATAGTTAGTGATAGGCTAATATGAGGTCGATTTTTGAGAACCATGGCACACCTTTCAACTAAACAAAGAGGTTATCAATCCTTGGTAGTGGATACATGTTCTTTATAGTCACTTGGTTTAATTTCTGGTAATACACACATAACCTTAGGATCTATTTTTCCTTCTTATCAAATAATATTGGGGTTACCCAGGGTAAAACACTGGGTCTCATGACTCCCTTCCTTTGCAAGTCCCCCAACTACACCCTTAGTTCACGAAGCTCTATGAGGGACATCCGATATGTAGGTGTAGATATAGGTTTTTCACAGGATGTAGATCAATGTATAAGTACATATAACTATGGGGAGGTAAACCTATAAAACCATTAGGAAAGACATCCTCATACTCCTCCACTATTGCAGGAAATCGAGGACTCATATTATCCACTACACCGAGGGTGAAGCTAGCCAACCAATGAGTAATCAGCTACACCCTCCTATGTGGGAGTCCATCCTATGCTTCCTATGTTTCCATTTCACCGAAAAAGTAAAAACTAGATCCATCACTAAAGGAAAACCGCACTTTGTGCCTAAAATATTCAATATGAGCATGAACTATGGATAACCAGTCCATACCAAGAATGAATTAATAAGGCATCGACACCAATACCAAGATCTCCAACAAAAACTCTCCCCTCCAAGAGTTAAGTCACACTTTCGTCACTAGTGTCTGATCATTGAATCTTCTCCATTAATATTCTCCAATTGTAAGGTTAAAGTTAAGAGTTCAACCGAAATATTCGAGTCTCGAATAAGGTTCATAGTAATAAAGGAATGACAAGCACCCGTGTCTATCAAAACTATAGATAAGGTAGAAAAGATACAGATTGTACATTGTATCATCCTTGTAATCCTAGGTTCATAAGACTCTATCACCTGAAGCTGGCCTCATCCCTATACACCATCTCTCTAAGTCTTGCATGGACTACCTGGGGATGGTGGCGGTAATAGGTCCAACCTCCAACAACCTCATGATGACCTGACTACCCCTCTTACATGTCCACCACCCTATGGACCACCCTGCTCCTGTATCTCTCTCTAGCTTGGTGGTCCCTCTACATTCTCTTGAATAGCTATATGATGATTCAGGAACTATTTCAATAGATTTCCCTAACCACCATATGAGTAACACCACATGTCCCTAGGCTAAATCAAGTCTCCCTAGGAGCCCTTTACTAGTAAAACTGAGTCCCAGGATCATCCACTGAAGTTCCTGACCCACTTTGATTCCTATGAATACTATATACTACCTACGAATGGGGTCTCAGATACTTGGTTCCCACTACTAGCTCCCGCTACACGTGTCTGCTCTGCCAAAAAACTCTCCATTAGTAGGGCTCGCTTAAGAACCCCATCCTATGTTGGAATAGTAATGAAGACCACTGATTACCTAATATCCCAGCATAATACCTACTTGATGGTCCAAGACTTGAAGAAATAGTCTCATACCATATCTAATGAGTTGCACAAAAGATCATTAAACTTCACCGAATACTCTGCCATAGTCATACTGCCCTCTTGTAGATGAATAATCTTCTGCATGCATACTGATCACAACATGGATGGATATAACTTCTCCCTAAAGAGATGCTTGAATTATTTATAGGAGAGAGATGTATCATTATGTGACTGAGTCACCATGCTCTACCATCACCCTGTAGAGACCTAAAGAAGAGTTGTGGCAAGGCCCACCATCTAGTCATAAGGCATCCTCACAAGGTAGAAGACATGGGTGACTACCTATAAACAATCCTCAGACTTCTGGGGATCTTGCTCCCCTAAAAACCTGGGAGGTCACTGCCTTTGGAACTCATGCAACACACTTAGCCTACGTGTATCCTCAGCTGGTACTGATGCTAGTAGGTGGTGCTCGATGGCTGGTGGTATAGCTGGTAAACCACCCGAAGGTGATGTCTCTGGTACATGCCCCTATAACAATGCCTTGTTAATAGGAAGATCATCCTTGTGACCACACAGTGGAATCTTGGATGACTGTCTACGTAGAGGCATCCTGAAATAAAACAAGATGTGTCATGGTCAATAGAGTATATCTGGAGAGATGACTCAAGAAAGACATGGAAAACACATTCATTAATCTATGATGCATGTAACATTTTTTTACCCCTTAAACTAGTGTTTTCATGTATGAGTCAAAAATAAGGTAATCAGAGTCCTGGTGTATGGATATGTCTGCTGAAAAACCAACACTAGGGTCCCTAGCCTGAAATCTGAACTTGAAGCACTTAACACTATTGCCCCAAACCAACCTCACAGACTCCTGATCCTGAAGTAGAACTGAGCTAATATAATACCACTCTGTCACGACCTATCCTATAGTGGACCATGTAGTGACTACCCAAATCCTGCCTCCAATAGGACATGGTCTAGTGACTAGAACTGAGTAGGCATATCCCACAGATAGGAGGCATTAGTCTAAAGTACCTGTACCCATGGACATATCTCCAAGACATAAAATGCTGAAATGTAAAAACCATTAAGTAAAAAATGCATGCATACCACTAATATCTCACAATAGAGTATGAAATTAAAATTACTAGAAGGTAAACAAGTCCAAATACAATCCCACCACAAAGAGTCTATAACACAAGTCCAACTTAGAAGTAAAGTAACTAGGACAACTGTCTAAAGCTGCAGGAACACACCTAGGTCTGTTCGATCTGGCTAAACACCATCTGGTCTTGGTCAACCTAGGACTAATTCAAAAGGTTGATCATCTTCATAAGACTCGACACATGCGGAAAAATCTCATGTATTGGTGAGTATAACAATACTTAGTTGGACACCCCAAAACCACAAATCAATACAAAAAAAGGAAATTATAGTTATCTCTACATAGGTATATGTCTATAACACATATAATAAGAACATACAAATATACTCAATGGAGACACCACGCCATCAACCATGTATATCCAACTACCATCCATAGGATTCTGCTCGAAGAACACTCATTTTGGGAGAAATCACTCCTCAATCCATGATATCCTGAGATACACTCATGAAGAGGTCTAACTCATTTAGGTCCCACCCAAATAAAACACACTGGTCAAGGAAGACTATGATACACAAAGAGGGGGTCACACCCAGAACTAACTGGGGGACACCATAGATCACATCCAGACTCACTAGGGGATACCATGTACCAAATCTGGATCAACTTGCTACATAAGGGATCGCACACAGAACCAACTGGGAGATGCTATGGACCCTACTGATGTGGCCCACTAGATGGAGGATCATCACCCTTTTCAAGGAGGTTACACGATTCCAAAACTCCACTAGGTGTGATAGAGGATCACAATCTAGTCTTGGGAAGGGATAATATACTCTATATGAGACTCTACCTCTAGATGAGATTATAATCCAGTGATGTGGATGTAATGCTATTTTGAACCCTCAAGGAAAGAACCAAGGGAACAATATCAATCTATAATGGTCTAAACTAAAAACTCACCACTTATGCCAAAATGACCGTCAAAACTTTAGGGTATAAATGACACAAATGGATCTTAGATTGGATGCTCCACTTAAGAGATACACTCATTTGAGTGAAACCACAAGTAGGCTTACTGAGTCCTGCAAACCTACCACCATGATAGGTCCACCTAAAACCGTAGTTAACCACCGCAGTTGGTTGACCTACCACACAAACCAGCCACTCACATAGACTGATTGGCCTGGTTAGTCCACCTACTACTCTAGAATATATGTTTTGGTCAACTTTCATTTTTGGTCACACGGTTGCTGTGCCTCACGGTAACTCAAGTTTCCATGGCTCACAGTCTACTATCGTAGTCGACCGTGATGCCTTCATCTCAGTGACCTCGAGTCCGACCCGATTCCTTTTATAGCCCACCTATCCTGAATTAAACCACCTTGACTAGACCACCTTGGCCCATCCCGCCTTCACTGGCCCACTCCTCCTAGACCACTCCACCTGGACCACTCTGCTTGACCCACGCCGCATGCAGCGCAACCTACACATTTTCCTCCATCGGTTGCCGCAGCGTCCGCCTCCACTAGCCCCTACATCATTGTTTCCACCAATCCTACATAAACATCACTAAAAACCCCCATATACATGTGTCCTTATTCCCTCCACTATCTCATATGGCCTCTGCTGGCCGCACCCACCACACGTGGCTCCACCGCTGCACGCTGCCACCATGCACCGCTGCTGCGTGCCACTCCCAGAATTTGGTCACCGGTGTCGCACCAGTGGCCCCTTATGTGGACCACTGTGCCTCCTTTGATTCCCTAAAAACTAAAAAATCATAGATTTGAGCTCCTTGGGTCATGATCTACCCAGATCTGGCCTCAGTTGTGAATTCACCTCAAATCCTGGGGTCTTATCGTTCTTGGAACCTCCCGACAATGTCGAGCTGGGAACCATAGGTTTCCAATGACAAAGAACATAAAGAATGAATTTAAAAAAGAATAATAAAGAAGGTTTTAACCATAATTTTCCAAACATTATTATACAATGATCAAGACCAGGGAAATTTAAGTTAGAAAAACCACATCAAATAATTCCAATAATCCCTCAATTAATCCATATCACAAATATAATCGATCCACAAGATAATATATTCATTGATTTGTCCATGTTCATCATATGAATCAATAACTAAGAGGAAATATAAAAAATAACACATCCTACCTCGATTTGTATTAGTCGTTGATGAAGAAATATTGCTGCATCATCACCGATCCTCAATCCATTATTGTTTTATTGATAATTTTCTCCAAAGCTCTCCTGAGTGATTCTTCAACATCCCCAAGGTTATGTGATAACCTTAAGTTTTTTTCATAAGGATAATTTTAAAGGAAAAATTTTCTCTGTCAACAAAATACTTTTTATTTAATTATTTTACTCCCTTTATGTCCCATGACATCTTTTTCACAAACAACCTGCACCAACTAAAGTTAAGTCACTCCTTGGATAAAGAAACTATTTTGCACTCAATGGCGCCCTTATAATTTTTATTTGTGAATCCATTTAAATTTTATTCCACTTTTTCTAGGAACACCATGTGCATGTGCAATTAAACATTTTAATATTTTTCAAACATTTATTCCGTGCACATTGGACATCAGAATTGCACGCCGTAATAGCACCTGGTCTCAAAATCATTTAATTTAATATTTAAAAATAATACATATAAAAATATGAGATGTTACACATTATTTTGATAGAAATGAACATCTCCTAAGACATCTAGAGAAAGAGGGTGGATGGTTTCAAAAGAACATATCCCTAGTGTAACAAATGAAACTTAGAAGGATGTTTTTATAAATGAAAAAAATCCATAAAAATGTACAAGGACTAGTTAGGGATATGTGATATACTGGGGGGGGGGGTAAATTAGTATAGGTGTCCAAATTATGACTTTAAAATCCCTTATTCTCACTTTTACCTCTTTCATTATTAGTTTAGGATTTTTTTGTTCTCTCACTCTATATTATTAATTTTCCTTTTGAGAGACACTAAAACACACACACACACACAATAGACATGAAGATTTAAAAGGTTCAACTTTAAAAACAAAAGTATAGTCCTTGGTATGATCTGTATTTCACCCAGATTATAAGATGAACTAGTATAAACCTATAAATACAATTGGGAAGGGTTTATCCTTATACCCAAGTTTTGTGCATCCTTCACTCTACAAAATCCATCTATATCTTTATACCGCCATATCAACAATTGTATATTTGTAGATACAATGAAAAAATAGTATTCTTTATAATTTATATACAGCTGTTGACATTATTCTTCCATTTTTATTCTTTCTCTTCTTTCATTTTCAAAAAAAAAATGCAAGGACTTATTCTTTTATATGAAAACAAAAAATTCACACTACTATTTTCTTTATAGTAATAGATAATTTCATTTCCTTTATTTCACTAATTTCAAGACTTATTATCCGTATTCACTACATAAACTCTTTTACACAAAACCCATTCTTCCCATTTCCTCTCTAGATTTAGTGCATAATCAAACTACACTAGATGTATTCAATGGCTTTGAAACATATAAATTCTAAAAAAAGTTTTATTATCAGGTTACTATTTTTATCTATTTCTTAAATATATAATGTATATTTCACATAGGCTCTCTTTCTCTTATTCTTCATGAATATTTAATGAATTATATATTATTTACACACACTCAACATTTTAGGACCAAAATCCATTTTCAAATGAAGTAATCAAATTCCCAATGGTAAGAAACTTGTTAGAACCACATTGGACCATTAAAATATCCCATAATGCCTCCAAAAATTCCACTATGATATTTTTAACCACAGAACATGATAAATGTTTTAGGGTTAACTACTCCTCACCTTCAGCCACATATAATTTTCATATTTAATCCACTTAAATAATGCTTCTAATAATTAATTACTATTGATATAATTGAGGGGGCCACATATTCAATCGCAGCTCCCTTCACCAGCAATGACGACGTGGGTCCATTAGAGCAATGATGACGGTCCATCGAGAAATGACGTGGATCAAATATCATGTCATCTGGGTTCAATTCTTTGTGGTGGATGGGTTTCAATATATGAACTTTAACTTCTCAATGGTGGCATGGGTTCTTTAAGAGACAATGTGGGTTTAGTATCATGATGGTAGGGATCGTTCTTCACAGTGGCCGGATTCAGACGAATTCTTTTGTGGAGGTATGGGAGGCTTCGGGCCATGGTTATGGTGGCTAGGCTTAGTTATTTTTTGAATAAGGGTTAAGATATACAGCCTTAAGCTTCTTCATGGGTGGAGTGGGTTCTAATATTATGGTGGTGAGGGAGTATGTTTCCATGTCGGTGGGTTCAGTCTAAGTCTGTGAGGGTTCGAGCCACACCGACATGATTTCCTCTTTTGGAGGAATGTGTTCTTTGAGAAATAGGTTATTATTCTTTAGCTTTTGATCTAGATCTATATGTATTTTTTTAGTGGGGGTTCTAGTTCCCACAGTGGTGGAGGTTATTGTCTTTGTAACGCTCTTACTAGATACTCCATTGTCCTCTGTGATGTGCCTATAGGCTGCTCTAGTTGTCTCTGTGAGGTACCTATGAGATTCTCTGGATGCCTCTATGATGTGATTCTTAGCTAATCTAGTTGCCTCTATAATTCACATATTAGATTCTCCATTTTTCTCTGTGTTCAATGTTTTTTTGGCATTGGTGCTTTAGTTATTCTGTTTATGGTTCAATGATTTGTTGGTGGTGGAAATTTTCCTCCCACTCAGTAATGAGGCGATCTGATGTCATGTGGTTTGGTTGAATTTCATATCATCCTTCTGGATAGTAAGGCTTTTGGGCCACCTTAAGGCCTTAGAAACACCTCAAGAACTTTAGGAAACCTCAAGGCCTTTGAGCCACATGATTTTTTATAAAATATAGATAAACTCTATAAGGAACATGCTCCAAATGAGGATTCATATCATATTCATTCCCCAAATAAAAGTTAACAGATTTATAAGAATGATAGGGTATGGAAATTTCTATTGGTTCCTGGTCTGTGCAGTTCTACATAGGACAATTGGCCCAATAGTCATGTGAAGGTGGAGTGATGATATCATGGCATTGACACTGGGGATGGGAAATTCTAAGTAGTTAATGTCTGGGATGAATTCCTCGAAGACCTTTGGGTCATGTATTCTGTCACATAGCCTAAAATCCATGTAAGGTTCCCACTTTACCCTTAAAAGGGGGATTATAAAAAATGAATAAAAATATAGGGCCTTTAGGCCATTAATTCAGTCAAATAATGCTACTTGTTGCCTTCAATTTTGTCTTGGATCAAGTTTTAAAAACCAAGAGACATGACTTGCGAATCATTGAATAATTGTTAAAGCATCACTTGTTTGATATCTCTGTAGATATACACATCACCTATCATCATGACTTGAACAATGGATTTGTGTCAAACTTCCATCCATTTTACCTCTAAAACACTAATCACCATGGTCATAGTCACCTAGATCTTTCCATTTTGGCATGATACTCCACCTATCAACCATGGATTACTTTAAGAACTATCACATCCATTTTTGGAATCTCTATTATGTATAGGGTGACATAATAAGCACCACATATCGCACCATGGAAATAATCGAGATCGTTTGGGAATTTTAGAATAATGGGTATTCAATGTAGTACATTATTCATACCATGTACTCCCCTATGATTATTTTGGACCTAGCTATTTTCCACAGGAACTCCACCAATGCACCAATATCATCCCTATAATTTGGTTCAATAGGTGTGGCCATTTTTCACTACCCACGACAATGAAAACACCTTCTACCATGGGTGTGGTCTTTCTTGGATTCTCCAACATGCCTTCCACTATGGGCATTGAATTTTGTGATTTATAAAAGTCCTAAATCATGATAAAACATTCCTGATATATATCAATGAATAATATATTACTTTTCATTAACTTATTTGGATTCATTAAAACATCCATGAATAAACCTTTTGAAAACTCTTTCGTCATAGAGATATTAAGAAAATATCCATGAAACTTTAAATCTTCAAACCAATATTCTAATCATTAATCACTAAACCATACCTAGTATATCCTTCTTATCTAATCATATGATCTTCATCTTTGAAAATCAATACATCATAATCACCCATATTCTTCATAAATTAAATTTTATCTTCAATATATTGAAATTGATGAATGTTCCTTATTATTTAACAATAATAAAATCTCATTGAAATTAAATACAACACAAAAAAATGTGGGATTAATAAAAATAATTCTTTAAATGATATCACATAAGAAGAGACCATGAATCGAATTGTTTGACAGCAGGAGTAAAATCCCCATAATTATAATATATATATTTATTAGATGATAAATCATGTAAAATAAATCCCATAAGTGTAAATAATTTTGAATATGAAAAGTAAAATGGAGGTGAAAAGTTAAAATAGCATTTAGAAAACATTTTTATCATTTATGTAAAATACATAATTACATTTCACTTTCAAATGTATCTTTTGAAAAGGTGAAGTGAAATATTTTTTAAAATATAAATTTTAAAAAGAATATATAAAAATGGAACATTTAAATTGAAATAAATTTTTCGATAGGAAATGTGAAGCCAAAGATAAAACATTTTATTATAAAATGAACATTTTTAATAGTATATAATTAACTTTTTTGAAAACCCACATTAAGAAAAGAGGAATGGAACCTTATTTTTATAAAAAAATCATTTTTAAAAAAGTGGACTATAAAATACCATATAATAAAATATCAGTGTGGGAGAACCCAAGAATGTAAGAACAAAGTTCAAGATGAAACATTATATCTCAACAAAAGTATATTTGAGTTATCCATTTCCATTATAGAAAACATAATCCATAAGGTAATAAGTATTCAATAAGTAATTATATGGTAGTAATGTATATCCATAGAAAAAAATTATGTAATACCACATAATACATTCATGGGTAGAATTTACCCAACTTATTTGAAATAAGATCAAGAGAATGATCATAACTCAATGAACAAAAGTTGAGTTACCAAAAATCCTTACTACTGGGGTAATAACTAAATAAAAACACATTTGAGGAATGGAATATGATTTAGATCAGTATATACCATGAAATAAAAAACGTGATAAATATATATACATGGTAATTAAAAACCCCATATAATGAAAACATGTTGAGAAAATGTAGTATTTCTCAAAATATCATAATTGAGACAAAAAAACAATTACAACTTTAGATACTTTTGAATCAAAACACATTGAATGATATAATTTCACATGGAAAATTCAATACAATGAATAATGACATAATCATGAAATTAAATATTAAATGGTTATTATATACAATATACAATATAAAATACAGTGCATAACATAAACATGTATCATGGAATTGAAATTTGAGACAAAGAACCCACCTTTTATCTTAGATTCCATGAATGCACTATAAAATCTTGTATAAAAAATATAAATATCATATAAAATTATTTAATAAACTTAATCATACTAATTCCCATTTATAATCTCCATATACAATGATTCTCTATATGGATTCTAGTGAGTTTTTTTTATATTTTCCAATATTGGGTGTTTATAGTTTGATCATTTGTACTAGTTACATAAAACGATGTAGGTATTCATTATTGATAAAAATTTCATAATTAAAAGAAAATTAAAGGTACTAAAATATATTTTCCTTGATATTTTTAATGTTATAGTTTCATTCCATGTTATTTTTGGTTATAATATATGAAGATGAAATCAATGATGATCATGTTTCAGTGATTTTTAATGAACAGAATGTGTTTTCATAATTAATGAGTTTAATAATAATATAAAAATTATAGAACCAGAAAAAACCATTATTTATTTATTTATATCATATATTACAAGAAATTAATTTCCCATATTCATCGATGATATAAATTTATAACATTGTTAAAGTAGGTTGTTAAACCAACCCAAACAAGAAGATACCATAATTAATGGATGATTATGAAGTGATTTAGTTATAATATAATTATAAAATAATAATAATGATATTATTTAGTGTTTATTAGTTTGATATATCATATTTTCAAATAATTACAAGAATAAGCAATGGATATGGAAATGTTATATAATATGAATAAAAAGTTTTTCCTCTTAATATGCTTGTTTTAAATGACTGAATTAACTATGATCATTCATTGATCGTATCATTAATGGTTTCTCTATTTTTTAGACCATAATATTAATGATATTATAAAAATAATATTTATATATTAAAAACTATCTTAGGACTAGCTATGTAAGGTGGTAATGAAACAAAAAATGAAAATAAATTATTCCTTGGAGGTGGTAATCCACACATACACATGAATGATGTTTTCATTTACCATAGAATAGATAAAAGGAGTATTATAGTTTGTAATTTTATAATTTAAAATATATCATAAATATCACACTTAAATTCCATATTATTACCATTCTTATAATGTGGTGAAGGAAAATGAAATATATTGCGTTGAGGAGGCGGTAGTCTGCACAATGCATGGATGACAATTTGGGTTTTCTTAATTAAAAAGGAAAAGGTGGTTATTGATTATAACACCATTATAATAAAATTAAATTATAATAATGATACTTATATTTTAGTTTTAAGTATGTTTTATTTAATTTGAATAATATTAAGATTATATAAATTAATAGAAATGATAAAGGAGTAGTTATCAATTTCCACCTCACTTCTGGGATTATCACCTTTTCATAGGAGTTAAGCCATTAAGAGATGGTATTTAGAGAATAATATAACCTATTGAAGGTGTATATATATTTTTATATGGGTTTTGGGTAGAGTTTTTTCAAAAAATAAGGTTATGGTGTGAGGGTAAGTGAGGAGAAGAGTGCACCTTTTATAAGTGAAAAGAGATGGCATTTTTTTAAATACCTAAAACTTATCAATAATGGGAAGTTAATCATAAGGAAAGTATCTCAAAAACTACTATATAATGGAGTTATTAATAGATATGGGCAATAATGACCTTAAACATAGATTATAACACATTGTTTTATAATTTTTATCCCTATTCACTAGGTTAAACCCTTTGAACTCAAATTTAATCTTACTATGGTAACCAATTTTTACCTAAGCAATTTATCCATTATGAAAACAATAAAATTATAATTTTTACATAATTTGGAACTAATTATACTAAATTTAAAATATATTTAATAATATTAAATTTGTAAAAGTGATAATAATTAATTTTTAAATACTAAATGTATAATGTATTAATTTTTTTAAAAATCTAACTTAAGTTCCAAAATGTCAAATATGAGTTTTTAAATTAAAAAAAATATTTATAAAAGTATAAAATCACTCATAAATTACATATTTTTTCATATAATTTTTTACATGAATTTTTAATTCATACTTATATACTAATAATGTCATATAAGTCATGTTATTTGTAAAAATGGTATTTTTAACTATTCACAAAAAGTCAATACTTTTAGAAAAATCCGAAAAATTCATCTGAATAAAATATTATTATGATGAAAAGAAAAATAATGTTCATTTTTTAAAAATAAAATTCTGAAATTTATAAATTTAACATTATATAAAAAGGTTTGATCTAATGAAAAATTATTTTTATAAGAAAATAACATTTTTAGAATCTTAACCATTCTCATTCATATTTACTATAATTTAATAATTAAATTAGTATTAACAAATAATTTATATCAAATAAATTTTTATTAATTAATCAAAAGTTTCTTGGAATATAAATTCATATCACATAAAAAGAAAATATTTAGAAAAATACAATTCTAAGCATGAAATGATAATATTTGCTATTTTAGCCATATTAATTGAATTTAAATATTATTAAAATTCACTATTATACTACTTTATATAAATATTTTTAAAATTAGAAACTAATATTATTTATATCTAATTTAATGGCTAAATTTTAATTTTCATAATTAAATATTTATATTTTATTTAAATATATAACAATTTCAATTAAGTTAAGTGTTGCCGGTAGAGCACGCTATTAAACACATTGAATTATTTAAAGGTGATCATATATTAAAATATAAAATTGTTACATTCCCTCCCCTTAAATAAATTACATCCTTGAAATTTTAATTATTACCCACTAATTAAAGTACGTGAAGTTATTCTTAACATATTTATTATTTGGGATTTAACTTCTAATATAACATCTTCCT
The DNA here is from genome assembly GCA_963277665.1 of Viscum album. NCBI lineage: Eukaryota > Viridiplantae > Streptophyta > Magnoliopsida > Santalales > Viscaceae > Viscum > Viscum album. The sequence continues at coordinate 1,062,041,635 of OY728125.1, forward strand.
TACCCTCTTAGGAGAGATTAATTTACCTATCTTTGCTCAAAAAATATTAATCTTTAATATAATCGTATGCTTAGGTATGTATATACCGAAATCAAGCGTATTCAAAAATATACTTTTACAAAAACCATCAGAATATCCAAGACATTAAACCATAGTGAAACCATATATACTTATAGAAATTGACACTATATTTAACAATTAATTTATATTAAACATTATTTTATGAGGTCACAAACTAGTCAATATATATCATAATCAAAAAAATGATATAACATTTACCAAAAAATATCATGGATCACTTTTTCATTAAATCAATAATTAATTTTGAGGCTATCAATACTGTCTAACTCAATTTACTAAAAAATCAATAAAACCTTTGTTACCTCAAAATAAAGAATATTTTAAACTGATCAGTAATCCATATCTCAACCATGTGTTATCAAACAGTTATCCCAAAAAATATAACCTTATCATAAAATCACTTTTCAAGGTTATTGATAATATTTAATATATGTTTCAAAACATTAGAATAAATACCAAAGAATAATCCTTAGATGTTTCACATAATCCTTATAACTCTTAGAATATACCTTAATATCATCAATAAATATCAATAACCAATGAAAATAGATAAGAGTTTCAAGATTTAATTTCTATTAAAATATCAATCTCACTACCTAATATATGACTAAAAAACTCACCTTTTCCATCATAATAGTCATATACTAAAATTATCAACCATTTAAGTATCCTCCCTTATTTGGTTATAAGATATAGTAGAATATCGATACATACCTTTCTTAGCTTGAACTTCTTGATCATATTTCAATAAAATACTAAAACCAAAATTTTTATGATAATATCCCAAATAGGAATATGAAAATATCAATCCAAATATTTCTTCACCTATTACACCTTCATTTTTAACATATGATATTTTTGGTTCAACTAATGACTCTCTTTATTCAATCAATAGTTATCCATGCTCATTTTTATATTAGGTTATCTAAGATAATAAATCAACATCATACTAAGATCCTTCATAATGGTTCATTTAATATAATGTGAATAAACCATACTATACCCCTAGGAGTGAAAAATGATGTGTTTTGTTAGACCTATTTGTTATGTACTAGGTGAAAATTGAGTTAATACCCAATCCACCATTTTTAAGATTATTATCCCTAGGTACATTTGTGTCAGTGCCTATATCCACTTTTAGTATCAATACAAGGATGTAATTTCTAGGAGAACCATACAATCTATATTTTACAAAAATATTGGGATGTTTTCCTATACTTATAATTATTTTTTAGACTTATCCCTAGGGGTTTTACTAAAGTTCACTTATTCTAATTCCCAAATCGATAGTTCTTTACTACCTTAAAATTAAATCATATAATATCCCAAGGGGTTATATATAACTTTGAAATCATGATCAACCTCAACTTATCAACCCTTAAATTATCCTCAACAAACATCATAATCTCTAAATTTATCAAAACTAGGATCTAAAACCTACTATGACACCCCATACCTACACTCCAAAATCCGTTTCCATAAACACATACTTTATATACTAGATTTGATACCAACTACATATTCCTGGACATAACTACCCCTAAATGAATGACTTAAATAAAATATTGTATTGAATAAATTACCAAGACCTTTTAGGTTTAGAGCTTTATATAATTAGTAAAGATCATTAAATAATAAATACCTTGTATTTCTAAACTAATTTATGTATTTTACCACTATATAAAAACTAATTAATCCATACAAAGTCTTCAAGATATCACAAAAATCCCCCACACATGCTATTCTTCTAAACCTATAATGTGTAACAAATTTATTCATAACCTAGGGAAATGAAATCATAATATGAGATGATCTCAAATGATCAGTATGTGAAAACATACAACTAAGTAAATCATACTATAAACATGGATTAAATATTATGATAGGAATAAGTAATTATCATAATAAAAAAATAAACTAAAACTGAGATCATAGTATATTCATGGATAGTAAGGAAAATAAATAGATCACATGGATAATATTAACTAGTTCCTTAGTGTTGAAATAAATAATATAATATAGCTAATTCGATTCCCTAAGGAAAGAAATCATGATCTTAGACATCATGATCTTACCTTAAACTCCATGTGTCTAGTAAATATATTGTTCTGGGAAGGTATACACCAAATACCCAAACATATTTGTCTTATGATAACCAATAATACATTGATAGGATATTTAATGTCATCCCCCACCCATCACTTGTTTAATTCCAATGCATTCATTATATGAGAAAATGAATAAACAATACATAATGATCTTGTAAAATAATCATTCGTATTGAAAAAAAAACATAAAAAACATCACTACATTTCCATATGTTAATAAAATGGATAACATGATCATAAACTATCCCGATAGAGAAGGTGTATGAACAAAAAATACATAGTCATCTTTCTTGAGTAATTAATAAACATCTATATTTAAATAACAAATATATAGATTGTAAATAGTTCCTCAATCAATAAATGTAATAAATTTCTATATAAACATCCTTAAAACTAAAACCATATGAAGTAATTATATATGGTTAAGTAAATAATTTCCCCAATCAATCGATGTATGGAATCTAGGTGATCACCCTTCAATCAATGAAATTGAAAATTAGGTATTCACATTCAAAGGCATTAGAAAAAATGTTATGCCAATAAAAGAGGATTATTTAACAAGAAAAAAGAAGTGATGGATAATTCTTATGATTGAAATGAACATTTCATAATACATTCAGAGAATGAATGTGGATGGTTATACAATAATATATCCATAGTGTAACAAATAAAACTCTAGAGGATGTATTCTTAGATGAATAAAATTCTTACAAAATAATTCTTCAAAAAATATCAAAAAATAAGGGATCAATAATAAAATTATTCAATACCACAAGTTAAACCTCCAAAATTATAAATATATATATTTATCATAGGTTACATCATGAAAGTAATGTCCCATTAGTGTATACCTTTTTTAAAATAAAGAGCAAAATGGAGGTGAAAACCTAAAAGAGTTTTTAAGAAACATTTTTAACATTGATATAAAATAAAAACGTACATGTCATTTTCAAATGTTACTTTTAAAGTGGTTGTAACATCCTGAACTGAGATGCCACTTAATAGTGATCTGAGCTTGGTTGGCCACAGGGCCACAAGCGCATCTCCCCAAATGCCAAAGCCTTATTACAAGCAGCGAGGGCTTAGGTGTGTCAGTGGGGATACTATGCCCTCATTATTAGAGAGTAACATATTGGAAATAAAAAAATAGTTTAATAGTGGAAGAAGTAAACCATACAACATAAATCAATAGCATAATATTGATAGTATAAACAAATATAGAAGTCATATCATATAAAATATAATGATACTTGTCACATGTTTCTAATAAAATATCCAGAACTTTTACACAACATTCATAAACATTATATGTCCCAAAAGTACAAAAAGGAGAAAATAATACTTGTAGCATCGAAAGCCTCAGCTTGGTCCCATTCTATCATTATCCTAAGTATTATATCAAGTACCTGTATTAGGGGGATTTCCCTTATCAACACCTATAATCATATAATTATTTTGGGTCAAAAAGGTGACCCAAATAGGGTGTGAGATATAATCACAGTAGGCGACCACCCAGGGCATGTTCCAATCAGTCAGTGATTATATATAACAAGTGTGCAGTAAGTATAAAAATAAACATGGAATTAATCAAAATTTAAAATACATATCATTTAATCATTTTCATTTAACAATTCAATCTCATAGAATTTATATGTCTCAAGATCCTGATCAAACCCAACATCCCCCATATATTCAATAACACAAAAAAATGCCTAAATTGGATATCTATAAAGATATGAGTAAATCCTAAATCCAAGATTGTACTTTGTCTTGGAATACTGTTCAGATAGTCTTTTATTATTAAATAAATTTTGATCCTGAGCCCTTCCCTGACATCCCTAATCTGGAATTCAGGTATCACTCCATGTATTATATCAAACTATGTCAATTATTTACATTCCTAAGTAGAAATTCAAGTATCTTCTAAGCACAATATCCACCAAAACCCTACAATCCCATATCAACTAACATCTTAGGAACCAAGTATCTATATAGGTGAGGTATAAATTCTTTCCAATTATGTCCATCGTCATCTATCCTATAGGGAGCCTGAGTATCACCCATTGAATGAATAGTCAATTCCCTTTTGAGCCCATCCATGAAATCCTTCATTTGGATCCATGATTCACATGGAATATAAATCAATCCTCAATGATTCTATCCATGGAATCCTTTATTTGGATCCATGATTCACCTATGGCATAATAATGGTTTAGGCCATTAAGTCCATCCACAAAATCCTTCAATTAGATCCATGATTCTCCCATAGATATTAATAATTTCATCAATTAAATTCTATTTAAACATTTCATTTAACATTCCCCGATCAAAACCAAAATCACCCATCTCAATATCACCTAAAAAGGTGACCCATGCATTGTCCAACCTCAAAAGTCTTGTCCTTTCAAATACTCACATGATAATTTTTAATATAATAAGGCTCACAAGCCTAACAAAATATTACTTTGATTAATTATCATATAACTCACATGGTCAAATCATAATTTAGGGAATTTCAAGCCAAGTAAACCAATTCATGGAATAGCCTCAATTTAACTGACATGGGAAAGGCTAAATAATGGAAAACAAGATTAATCAAGAAATTACATATTAAGGCCAATGGGTCAAGTCTTTCAACCCATGCCTTTAACTCATTTCATTTACAGTTAAATTAATAAACCAATTAATAAATTTTATTTACATATAAATTCACAAGTGTCATCCCATAAAATGGGTAAAATTCATGCCTTGTAGGCTTCAACGGTTAATCCATCAAATTCTCCCCTTTAAATCAACACCCAAAGGGTGATTTAGATTCAAGGTCTACAACTTATAAAAAGAATAAATAATTCCCTTTAACTAATTAGGCCATACCTATAAATTCTATGATTCAATATAAATTTAGGAAACACTCATAAATCGGGAATGCGACCCTCAGAATATATAAAAAACTTGAATTTCAGAGAAAGGCATGAGACCAAATAACTTAGGTCCATGCTAGATAACTCATCCAGTATCAGGTCCTGATTCATCCCAAATTAGGATAAATATGAATAACATATGAAGAATGAGAAATTAGGGCATATGATACTAAATCCAAATAGAATATCCAATATTCATAAGAATCAAGAACAATTAAAAATGATTTTAGCTTTTATTATTACAGATCCAATGATATAAACAACGCTTGAATTAGATCTTAGATTGATGATCTACATCAAATCCTAGAATATAAAATGTTGAGATCTCTCTAAGGGGGTGAGATTATATGTAAAGTATATAGAACCTAAATTAGGTTTAAAAAGTGATTTTATTTTATTTTAAAATTATTAAAATTTCAAATTGCTAGGGTCACACGGTTTAGAGTCATGGTTTGTAAAATCGTGTGCCAATTGTGCAAGGATAACTATAGGCCAAGGGGAACCCACACAGTTTCCCCACTTGGTTTAATAATTATGTAGAAACCATGAGAAATTCCTATGTTAATATCTTATAAAGTTTCATACCTAGATGCACAACCATGTGGACCAACCTGCATAGTCTTCACTAACCGTGTGACCTCCTATTTTCAACCGAAACATGGGTTCTAGGTGCCAGACTAGCCCCGAACACCCCCGATTACTCTATGACCTCAATGATCATTCATATTAGTCCATATCTAAGAAATTACACGAATAATTTATGAAAAAAAAGAATCCATACCACAAATAAGTACTAGGTTCTTACAAACTTCCCACTTAAACCAATTCATCCCCGAATTTCCCTTCTAATGGAAGTGATACATGATCTGAGAATAAATATAGCCACAAAGATAACACATCAGCCTCCCACTCCTAGGTATCCTCCTGTACTTGGTCGTGCTTTCATAAAACTCATAATATAGGATGAGGCTGAATTTGGAGAACCATTATTCTACAATCCACAATATCAATAGTATTCTCCTCAAAGGATGTATCTTCTTATAACTCAACCTTCTCAGGCTGAAAGGCATGAGATGAGTCTGAATAGTAAAATCATAGCTGAGAAACATGAATGATGTCATTAATGTCCCTGTACCTATAAGGTAACTACAACTGATAGGATACATTCTTGACTCTCTCTAAAATCTTGAATGGCTCAACATATCATAGAAAAATCTTACCCTATCTACCGATCCACTTATTCCCAGCCTCCGTGAAACACGTAGAAAAACCCAATACCTGAACTTGAACTCTAGAGGTCATCTACAACTATTGAAATATTATTTATGATGAGACTACATATTATCCATATGATTTTGAATCAATTACCTTGGATCTGTGGTCTCCTGAACAAGATGAGGTCCCAACATAGCTACCTGTCCTGATTTTAACCAATATAAAGGTGATCGACATGGTCTACCGTACAAAGCCTCATATGGAATCATCCGAATAGTCTCCTAAAAGATGTTATTATAGGATAATTAAACCAGGGGTATATGCCTCTCCCAAGAGACACAAAAGTGTAGGACGCATGCTCATGACATGTCCTAAAGCACCTGGATCATGTGATCTGACTATCCATCTATCTGGGGGTGGTATTCCATGCTCAGAAGCACCTGTGTTCCCAGTGTCCTCTGTATCCCTTACCAGAATCCTGAAGTAAACCGAGTGTCCCTATTTAAAATGATAGAATGCGAGACCATGTGAAGTCATACTATATCACAGATATACATCCTCCCAAGCTCATAAACTGAAAAGGTATCCATTATAGGTATGAAGTGATTGAAATTCATGATCCTATCAACAAAAACCCATAAAACATAATTACCTTGAGCCGACCTTGGTATACCTCTCATGAAATCCATATTGGAATCATTCCACTACCACTGAATAATAGGAAGTTTCTATGAAATTCCATCTGGTTTTTGGTGTTCCTCATTTACTAGCTGAAAGGTGGAACACCTCATGAAAAAACCAGCTACATCTCTTTTCATACCCATCCACCAATACTAATGATGTAAATCTTGAAAAATCTTGGTGACACCTGGATTCCCTACCCAAATTGAAGCATGAAAGTCCTGCATCAGCTCCTCACACATGTCTACAGAAAACTATACATGACCATGGATATAGATAAATGCATCATCACCTATGATCCACCCAAGAGGAGGGTCCCCACCTTATACACTCTCCCATAGAACTAGGACTTATGATTCAAATAGCTTTCTCATCCTAACTCTATCACGAAGCATATATTTAATAGTTAAATATGACAGAAAAGTTTGTCCCTGATTGTCATTCACCTCTAAGTGCATATTAGAGAACAAATCTATGAGCTTCCACTCACTTCTGGCCCACTGAACTGCCTTTACTTGATTCCTCTAGCTTAGTGAATCAATATCTTCATTGCCTTTACTAGCCATGTAGGCTAGATCTAAGTCGAAAGACTGAATTTATTCGACCCACATTCGCTAACTCATATTTAGACCACACTATGTAAATATATAGTTGATAATTTTTTGGTCTTTATACACTATAAAACACTCTCCCATTAAGTAATGTATCCAAAAACACAATTCATGAAAAACTGATGCTATCTCAAGATCATGCATTGTGTACTTCCTCTTGTGTGGAATCAACCTCCAAGACCCGTACACGATGACTTGATCACCCTTCATAATAAATTCTTCCACCCTAATATGCGATGCATCACATTACAAAATGTAACATCTACCTGGATCTGGAAAAATCAGTATCGACACTAAAGTTAGTATACCTTTCAGCTCTTAAAAGGCTTCCTTGTAGGAATCTAACCTTACATACTTTATATCCTTCTTAGTCAAGCCCTTAAATGGCGCTGTTATGTGTGAGAAGTCATGTATGAAATTCTTATTATAACTAGACATCCCTAATAAACTCCTCACCACAAAGAAATTCATGGGTCACTCTTAGGAAACTACAAATCTCACATTCTTTGGGTCCACTGATACTTTTGTCTTTGAGATGATGTAACCCAAGAAGTGAATCTGATCTATTTATAAGTGGAACTTTGTGATCTTATCATATTATTTATTATCTATTAGTGTATTCAAAATGATCTCAATATGGGTGGCGTGGTCATGTTGATTATGAGAATACACTAAGATGTCATCCATGAAAACCACCAAAAACAAATCAAGGTATAAATGGAACTCTTAGTTCATCAGTTCTATGAAGACCGCTAGCGTGTATGTGAGACCGAATAGCATAACAAAATACTCCTATTGACCATACCCGCTCTAGAAGACTATGCGATGTACATATAATGGTTTAACATGCACCTGATGGTAAACAAATATCAAATAAATCATTGAGAAGACCCGAGATCCTCGAAGCTTATCAAAGAGGTTATCTATTAGCAGTAGAGGATACTAGTTCTTAATTGTTAACTGGTTCAACTTCTGTTAATCTACACATATCCTAAGGGTACCATCCACCTTTTTAAAAAAAAAGGACTGGAGAACCCCATAGAGAAGTAATAGTTCAGATGAAAACCTTTCCCTATAAATCCTCTAGCTTCCTCTTGAGCTCTTGTAACTCAGTTTTTGCCATCCTAAAATGTAACTCCCCAAACTTCCATGGTACACTTCTCTTTCAATAATGCAATAGCTTGCATTGTACGCAAGTTCGAGATTCTAACACGCCACGACCAATCAAAGTGGCCGTTATGAACAGTAATACCTACTTTTTGAAATTTTATAAATTTTATTATTCAAATTGGACTTCATTTTTTGATTCGTAATATCAAAATTATCCTAAGTTAAATTTTTGGTATTTTTCTGAGAACTTCCAATTTTTGATGAATAGTGAAAAATACTAAACTTTAATTAAAAAAATATTTTTTAATAAAAATAATTTATAGTGATAAATTATACTATTGAGTGGTTTTAAAGTATAATTAGAATATATTTTTACCATTTTATCTAATGGTGGTCATTATAATTAATTTCACATTGAAATTGGACATAAAAAATTGTCAATCTTTTGATTGATATTGTTTCTTAAAAACACGCTACTTGTTTTGACAACGGGAATTAATTATAAAATTAATTAATACAACTAATATGTTTGGAATTTTGTAAAATATACATCATTTTTGAATTCGGAATATCAATTATATCCTAGGGTGAATTTTTGGTATTGTTATAAAAACTTCAATTTTTGATGAATAGTGAAACACCTAAGTGGTAGTTAAAAAACTAATTTTTCGTTTAAATGGAACTTTACCACTTATGTGAATTGAATTTCAAAAATCTGAAATACATGGTTTTTAATATTAAGTAAATTTTGGTTCAATGGGATGAAAATAATTTTTGGTGAATAGTAACTTTTAAGTTTTATTAATCGCGATTAAAGGTAATTAGTGTAATTTAAGGTAAATATAATGTTATAATATTATGAAATTACCTTAGAATTGTCCTAAACTTATTGGATGACTCATGGCAGACCCAGACAATCCATGGGTCAACTTGGGGACCCCATGGAGCCACATGGGTAAGAAAATGACATTAATAACTTTTTATTTAAAGTAAAAATAAAATTGTCACAAACATGAGTTGTTTTACTAAAACAATTATTACATGGGGTTATATAAGTTAAATTTTCAACTATAAATATTAATTGGAAATCTAAAAAGATTTCATACATCCTGGTATTTTTTTTATAATTTTTAGACATTAAATAAATTAAATTGTTTATGAAACCATGATGATGTAGCGATTACCTCATTAATTAACGATTTAAATAAAATGAAAAGATAATGTAAAATCTAAGACTTAAACTTGTGAAAAACCTATTGGATGAGTATATTTCGAACCATTATCACCTTATCCTTGAAATATATAATCGTGGGACCTTTAAAATCCAAAACTCATTATATAATAATGTAACATTTCATGACTTTCCAAGAGTGCCCCTCCTCTCCTCTTATAAAAGACCCCCACCTCTACCACCTTATTCACACCTTCAAAGCCATTTGGATCGGCCAAAATCTGACCAAATACTCTATCAACTTCCCTCTCTTACTCCTATAAGCCTCACTTTGAGAAGAAGTCTTCCCAAGGAAGCCTTTGGCTCAAATCAAAAAGACTTACCCGATTTTAAGGTAATGTCTTCTCTTATGTTCTTTTGTTTTATTTTTCTTCTCCAACCCCTTAAAATATTTTTATTCCTTTATTTTGTAACAAAACCAGTATATTAAATATACTATGATGTTTTTATGAGAAGTATTTTATTTACACTTACACACACCTTCGTCTAATGGTTAAAGAACATACTGTTTCTGTGGGTGGCGAATTACTGCCTCACGAAACGATGATTGTTCAATCTTCTTTTAACACCTCTCATGGTGGACATTAAGATGTCACTATATTTATATATGATATATATTATGTTTATGTTTTTCTTATGCTTATGTATTTTTCATTTATGGCATACCTTTATGATTTCCATTATGGGCAAACGTGATAATTTCATTTTAGGAAGTGCGGACTACCGCCCCCTCAAAGTGATTTGAATCATTAATGCCATATGTGGGATGTATAAAGGATGAAGTTAATGATATTATATATTATATTAGACTGGAACTATAATATACCTTTATATAATTATGATTTCATTCCATTAAATATGAAATAGAAATGAAAGTAGCGTTCATGCGTACGTACAACTTACCGTCTCCATGAACGATGCATTTCACTTCTTACCTCTAAATGTTATGTAATATTATAAATGCATGTATCTACTGGATAGATATGATATATATGATATCTAAATCATGAATATAATTCTATAGATAATGTATATTCTACCATATAAACAACTTTTAATTATAAGAAGTTTATTGTTGACTCAAGTACCAAAGATCGACAAAACGACCATTATTAACTTAAATGACTACAGAATTTTCATAACATGGTAATAAGTGATATACAAATGAACTTGAAAAAGGTTCTTAAGAAAGTACATATTAAATATAGTTTATTATTGAGGAGATTAAAGGACGATCAAGTCAAGTTGGACACGAGGTAAGGTACTTCGTCTCAATCTCCTTTCATTGAGGCATATTTTGTTTTATACACAACTTTATTTTATACGGTGTATAAACCCATTTGACTTTTACATTTATTAAAAAGGAACCTTTTTATATGAAGTGTTTTAATAAATGAAAAAAGGGAATGTTTTTTTGTCTTACGTATGCGGCGACAACGACTTCTCCGCCGCCGTGACCATTATTTGAGTTTCGACTTCCTCTACAAGCCATAATTTTTTTTAAATGAAAAATAAATTCCATGTTTTAATTTTCTTTTATTTTGGTATTGAAAATGGTTTTGATAATGTTTTTATTATATCAATGTTTTGTATTGATATCTTTTGATTGAAATTTGGAAATGTTATGTTTACTTTATGCATGTTTTATGTGATACGATTATGTTATGGTTTATGATATGTTTAAACCTTTTCATATAAGGAATGAATTGAACTTAATAAGTGACGGGTGGAGCCCGCTATAGCTCATCGATGCATCAATAAGTCTAACGAGACAAACTAGTGTCTTGGCATGAGGCCTTCAAAAAATCTTATTTGTAGTCTTAGCATGAGGCCTTGGCTACGTGGTTATGATAGTCTGGAATTATGAATTCCATCATTATGAAAGTGGTTATTGATATTGCATGTGATTATTCGACTAGTAGAATATCTATGTGAATAAGTAAATGACATTATTTCATTTTATTTTTTCCATATTATGTTGAAGTTCAAGTTTAAAAGGCTTTTGTTTTAGTTATACATTTCCTCAAATGTTTACGTTTATTTATGAAAGTTTCTGTTGTATTGTTATCCTTACTGAGCATCTGAGCTCAACCCTTTATATGTTTTATTTTCCCAGGATGTGAAGAAATATTTTATGGCTGACTTACATGGATAGTTTGAAGGGGATAGGAGTATGGACTATGGAGACTATGTTATTGTGATTTTTTTCACTTTATAATGTAATGTAATATTTATGAATGTATCTAGTGTTTCCAAGGCTACTAAACTAATCGGTCTTTCAAGACTTGATCTTTTGTGATCATGTCAATGTTACGCAATAATGCACCGACTTTGGGTAACTAGGGTCAGGGCGTTACAGTTGGTATCAGAAGAAGTTTAGTACTAACCTTGGAACCAAGATTTATAAAAACTCTGATTAGATCACATAACCCTAAGATAGACTTCGAGGATTAGTATAAAAGAACTTCCTATAATTTTGGTATTATAGAGATTTTGTGAGTTTTTCGTGCAATAAATACTTGTCTTGATACGAGCAGGTAGAGGTGGATATGGAACAGATGTACCTAGGGGTAAAACTCAAAAACACCACTTTGAGCTAGACTCAAATGGGAACTGGTGCACGACAACAGGCCTAGCTGCACTCTTGGTTACAACACTCCCGGGGGATATGCTTAGGATAATTCTCATTTTCTTTACAAAACATTATGAAGGGTTTATGAGTATATAATTCCTCAAAGAATACATTTTTATGATTATGGATTATATCCATAAACTATTCAATTTATGTTATGTGTTTTACAAGTATGGAATTATGTATTTTGATTCATAAACTGATCTAGTTTATGCCACTGTTTAGAAATGGCGCCTAGTGGAAGGAATCGAAACCATATCAATGCACGTAATCCATGTAGGGATTTCCCTCCTACTCAAGATAATTATAATGGATTAGGTGATACAACTAGTGTTGATAATCTTATCACTATACTGGGACAAATCACACAGGTCATGAATAATAACCTTACTCGTATAGAGCACCTTGATCCAGAGCATGGAGGATCAATGTCAGATCGCTTCATGAGGCAGAAACCACCAACATTCAATGGGAGTACAAATCCATTAGTATCTGAGAAATGGATAAGTTCCCTAGAGAATATATTCCATGCCTTGGGGAGTAATGAAAGGTAAAAAGTTATCATGGAAGTTTACCGCCTCACTGGAGATGCTGATCAATGGTGGTCATTGATTCAAAACACGAAAGAAGATGAAGAAGTATCTACTATGGAATGGAGGGAGTTCAAAGGGATTTTCTTAGAAAAATAATTTCCTTGTGACCATCGAGCAGATATGGAAAGACACTTTCTGAGTTTGAGACAAAAGGAGGATGAGAATGTCGTAAAGTATGAGGCCAAATTTAAAAGGTTAGCAAGGTATGCTGCAGATTATATACATAACCCAAGAAGTAAGATTGAACGTTTATTTGATGGGTTAAAACAGTTTCTCCATCGAGCTTTAGTATCACAATCCTTCTCATCGTATGAAGATATTGTCTCGTGTGCTATCAAGACAGAAAAGTAATTCTCTAAGTCTTATGACAACAAAGTAAATCAAGAGAAGAAGAGAACGGTGGAACAAGAGACAGATAAAGGGAAAAAGGGAAAGAAGGATTTTCCATTATGTGATAATTGTGGGAAGAATCACCCCATTACTTGCCTAAAGGGAATGAGAGTTTGTTACAAATGTGGAGAAAAAGGTCACCAGGTACGTGATTGTAAGGGAAAGAAAGAGGCTATCAATGTTTAATGCTACAAATATAGATAAATGGAGAATTATGAAAATGAATGCCCTAAGCGCCAAGAAAAATTACCTTAGAAAAGTCCATGGGAGCAAGGCCAAGCTTATACTGTTACTATAGATGAAGTTGAATAATTATTGTATTTGTGTTTTTGGACTCAAGAACTATATTATGGTTATAAGAATAATGTGATATATATAAGGATTATACTACAGTACTTGTTGTTTTCATTAAGGTTTTAATATGATGAATGTAATCATATTTTTAGTATGTGACAATAAGAGAAACTTTACTTTGTCTGGGGAATCTGATGTTACAATTGATTTTGGAATTTAGAGACCTTTTAGAGAAAGTCTGGACAAAGTTATTTTGGATAACTATAAAGGTTGGAATGGATTAAGTTTAACTTTGGATAGTATTGTTTAAGGTTAAATTTTTTTTGAAGATTATTTTTAGAATATTATAATACTATAGTTTTAGGAAAAGGACAACCTGCAGGTCGGGGGATAAACCGTCGCGTCAGACAAAGTTGTAGGAATCAAACCCACAACCATAGTGCGACAGACCTTTATTACCCACCACTAGCCTACAAGATGTCCTAGGTTATTACAAAATAGTTTTCCTAATCTAAATGGTATTTTTTAATATTTTGAATCTTGTACTATTAGGATAAATATAGTATTTTTGAGTTCTATTATCTTTTTGAGTGAAAGATTAGTTTGTGGTAGAAATTAGTTGAAGGTTGAAACTCTACTTGTCAAGTATATATATATATATATATATATATATATCTTATTCTATGAATAAATTAATTCTTAAACTTTAGGAAAGGGATATTAAAACAAATGTGTTATCCTAATACCTTATGTTTTGTAGAACTGATGATATATTAAATCACCATAGATTGAAGGCTTTGAGGCCCTCAATTTTACACTTGTTTGTGATTGATGACCTCAATCACTCCCTAAAAATATTTACATTTTTCCTCCAATTATATGTCTCTAATTTCCACCAATTTTCTCTTAATCGAGATCATAATTTCATGGTGACTTTTTAATTTCCATTTCTCTCTTATTAAGGCTAAATTTTATTAACCTTATTTTCGATGTGGGTTTTCCACAAAGGTATTTTCTATTTTCCACCTTTTATTTTCAAAGAACAATTTCAAATTGCGAGGACACAATTTATTGAAGGAGGGGATAATGTAACACCCCAAACTTCCATTGTACACTTCTCTTTCAATAATGTAATAACTTGCATTGTACGCAAGTTCGAGATTCTAACACACCGTGACCAATCAAAGTGGCCATTATGAATAGGAATACCCACTTTTTGAAATTTTATGAATTTTATTATTCAAATTGGACTTTATTTTTTGATTCGGAAATATCGATATTATCCTAAGTTGAATTTTTTGTATTTTTCTGAGAACTTCCAATTTTTGATGAATAATGAAAAATACTAAACTTTAATTAAAAACAACTTTTTTAATAAAAATAATATATTGTGATAAATTATACTACTGAGTGGTTTTAAAGTATAATTAGAATATATATTTACCATTTTATCCAATGGTGGTCATTAGAATTAATTTCACATTGAAATTGGACATAAAAAATTGTCAATCTTTTGATTGATGTTGTTTCTTAAAAACACGCTATTTGTTTTGATGATGGGAATTAATTATAAAATTAATTAATGAAAATTATATGTTTTGAATTTTGTAAAATAGAAATCATTTTTGAATTCGGAATATCAATTATATCATAGGGTAAATTTTTGGTATTGTTCTGAAAAACCTCAATTTTTGATGAATAGTGAAACCACTAAGTGGTAGTTAAAAAACTAATTTTTTGTTTAAATAAAACTTTACCACTTCTGTGAATTGAATTTCAAAAATCCGACATACATGGTTGTCATTAGTAAGTAAAATGTGGTTCAATGGGATGAATATAATTTTTGGTGAATAGTAACTTTTAAGTTTTATTAATCGCGATTAAAAGTAATTAGTGTAATTTAAGGTAAATATAATGTTATAATATTATGAAATTACCTTTACAATTGTCCTATACTTATTGGATGAATCATGATCGTCAAAGACAATCCATGGGTCAACTTGGGGACCCCATGGAGCCACTTGGTTAAGAAAATGACATTAATAACTTTTTATTTAAAGTAAAAATAAAATTGTCACAAACATGTGTTGTTTAACTAAAAAAATTATTACATGGGTTTATATAAGTTTAATTTTCGACTATAAATATTCATTGGAAATATAAAACAATTTCCTACATCATTGTAATTTTTTTATAATTTTTAGACATTAAATAAATTAAATTGTTTATGACACCATAATGAGGCTGCGATTACCTCATTAATTAACGATTTAAATAAAATGAAAATATAATGTAAAATATAAGACTTACACTTGTCAAAAATCTATTGGATGAGTATATTTAGAACCCTTATCACCTTATCCTCAAAATATATAATTTTGGGACCTTTAAAATCCTAAAAACATTATATAATAATGTAAAATTTCATGACTTTCCAAGAGTGCCCCTCCTCTCTTCTTATAAAAGGCCCCCACCTCTACCACCTTATTCACACATTAAAAGCCATTTGGATCGGCCAAACTCTGCCAAAATACTCTCTAAACTTCCCTCTATTACTCCTAGAATCCTCACTTTGGGAATAATTCTTTCTAAGGAAGCCTTTGGCTTAAGTCAAAAAGAGTTACCTGATTTTAAGGTAATGTCTTCCCTTATGTTCTTTTGTTTTATTTTTTTTTCTCCGACCCCTTAAAATCTTTTTATTCATTTATTTTGTGACAAAAAAAGTATCTTCAATATACTAGGAAGTTTTTATGAGAGGGATTTGATTTACACTTACACACACCTTCGTATAATGGTTAAAGAACATACTGTTTCTGTGGGTGGTGAATTACTGCCTCACGAAATGACGATTGTTCAATCTTCTTTTAACACCTATCATGGTGGCCATTAAGATGTCACTATATTTATATATGATATATATTATGTTTATGTTTTCCTTATGCTTATGTATTTTTCATTTATGGCATACCTTTATGATTTCCATTATGGGTAAACGCGATAATTTCATTTTAGGAAGTGCGGACTACCACCCCCTCAAAGTGATTTGAATCCCTAATGCCATATGTGGGACGTATAAAAGATGGAGTTAATGATATTCTATATGATATTATAATGGAATTATAATATAACTTTATAGAATTATGATTTAATTCCATTAAATATGAAATATAAATTAAAGAAGCGTTCATGCGTACGTACAACTTACGTCTCCATGAACGGTGCATTTCATTTCTTACCTCTAAATGTTATGTAATATGATAAATGAATGTATATAATGGATATATATTATATATATGATACCTACATCATGAATATAATTCTGGAGATAATGAATATTCTACCATATAAACAACCTGTAATTATAAGAAGTTTATTATTGACTCAAGTACCAAAGATCGACAAAACGACCGTTACTAACTTAAATGACTACATAATTTTCATAACATAGTAATAAGTGAAATAAAAATGAACTTGAAAAAGGTTCTTAAGCAAGTAGAGATTAACTCTAGTTTATTATTTAGGATATTAAAGGACGATCGAGTCAAGTCGGACACGAGGTAAGGGACTTCACCTCAATCTCCTTTCATTGAAGCATATTTTGTTTTATACACAACTTTATTTTATACGGTGTATAAACCCCTTTGAATTTTACTTTTATTCAAAAGGAATATTTTTATATGAATATTTTTACTAAATGACAAAAGTGAATGTTTTTTTTGTCTTATGTATGCGGCGACAACTATTTCTCCACCGCCGTGACCATTATTTGAGTTTCTGTTTCCTCTACAAGCCATAACTTTTTTTAAATGAAAAATAAATTCTATGTTTTACTTTTATTTTATTTTGGTATTGAAAATGGTTTTGATAATGTTTTTATTATATCAATGTGTTGTATTGATATCTTGTGATTGGAATGTGGAAATTTTATGTTTCCTTTATGCATGTTTTATGTGATACGATTATGTTATGGTTTATGACATGTTTAAAACTTTTCATATAAGGAATGCATTGGACTTAATAAGTGATGGGTGGAGCCCGCTATAGCTCCTCGATGCATCAGTAGGTCTCATGAGACAAACTAGTGTCTTGGCATGAGTCCTTGACAAAATATTATTTGTAGTCTTGGCACGAGGCCTTGGCTACGTGGTTATGATAGTCTGGAATTATGCATTCCATCATTATGAAAGTGGTTATTGATATTTCATATGATTATTAGACTAGTAGAATATCCACGTGAATAAGTAATTGCATTATTTTATTTTATTTTTTCCATATTATGCTGAAGTTCAAGTTTAAAAGGATTTTGTTTTAGTTATACATTGACTTAAATGTTTATGTTTATTTATGAAAGTTTCTGCTGTATTGTTATCCTTACTGAGCATCTGAGCTCACCCCTTTTATGTTTTATTTTCCCAGGATGTGAAGAAATATTTTATTACTGACTTACAGGGATAGTCTGAAGGGGATAGGAGTGCGGACTATGGAGACTATGTTATGTGATTTTTTTTCACTTTATGATGTAATGTAACATTTATGAATGTATCTTGTGTTTCCAAGGCTACTAAACTAATTGTTTTTTCAAGAATTGATATTTTGTGATCATCCCAATGTTACGCAATAATGCACCGACTCTGGGTAACTGGGGTCGTGGCGTTTCATAAAAAGAGGAATAAATACTGGTGAATCTCCTAAAACTAGATTGAAATAGAACTTTACCTTACAGATACGAGGTAATCCTAAGAATATTTCAAGGAATAAATCCCTGAAATGATCAACCACTGGGGGGAAATCAATTTGATGTGTCCCTTGATCATTTAGAAACAAACTCGCAATCTGGGCTGTCATCCCACCCATCCCACAATACTTGGGTCCAGTTGGACTCTCCTAGACATCCCATTCACCCCTGTGAATGTGTTCTCCACCCTATAGTGATTTAAATCACACCCTTTAGTGATACGAGTCAACTAAATCATGTAATGGAACCAACCAATGCATCCGGAGAATGAAATCAAATCTTGTCATCTCAAGAACAAAGAGATCCCATATGAAGTGACACCCACCAATCTCAAGGAGGCACTCCCTCTGTTTTCATACCTTATCTTTTATAATTCCCAAAGGAGTTTAAAGAGTCATGATGTCATCATAAGAAAGAAAAATGAGCCCAAGGATTTCCAAAATAGGTACAGATATAAAGCTATGTGAAGAAAATATATTAAATAGTGATGAAGCTAAAGTGGAGGCTATTGAAATAGTACCTATTACAGTAGAAGGTCCGAGATCCTGCTCATCACAAGTCTGTTGCACTAAATATGCATGGACTATACCACGACCATGTGACACTTCCTGGATACGTCGAGCTAATCCACCCTACTATTGCTGTGAACCCGACTACCATAGCCATGAACACTACCATGTCCCATTCATCCAGATGCACACCATCTCCCTACCTAATGAGGAATTTTAAACTTTTCTCTTGAATGTGGGGTTAGTACAGACCCTCTTTCACTGGATAATGGTGGAAACATTCTGAAAAAGCACTGTACATGTCCCATATTACCGCTAACTCGACACTCAATTGGATCTCTTGGACACTGTATCCTCGTTTGTCCCATCATACCACACTAGTAGCACCTCACCTGGATACTTGAATGTGTGGTATAAAAAATAATATAACTATGTGGAATCTCTATATTATTCTTCATATTACTGTATAAAGAGGTACTAGATTGATATTTTGAACCACTCTGGCTCTTACCCCCATCCTCTCCCAGGTTATGCTATGTGATCAGTACCCGATTCACTATTCCATAAATGGTAGTCAACAAAAATAATTTCACCTACGTTCAGATGTCATAACTGAGACTATCTTCGAATCTCCTTGATCTAGATAGTCCATCACCCATCAAAATAGGTTCAAAGTACTAGAGCTCTGTAAAATGGGATGAATACTCCATAACTGATAGCGCACCATTCTTTATATGTAAGAACTCTTGGGTTCTATCGGCCCTCAAAATCTCAAGAAAGAAATAATCATATAAATCCATATGAAAATTAATTCAAGACATCTCTCTATGGAGATTAGTCTGAGTGATAATATCCCACCATATATTGTAGTAATCACATAACATATACATAGAGAGCTTTACCATCTTCTTAGGTGTCATCTCTAAGTGATTGATGATAGGGGCATTGGCCTCTATCCATGAATCCACAACCTGTGGTCTATCATCTCCCCAAAACATGGGAGAATTATGATACTAAAACTCATGTGTCAACTCTTCCATAATTGAGGTAGTTCGTGGTGATCCCTAAATGGTCTTCATGAACCAAATAAATCCTTCATAGAACTGTGCCTTAGCACCTGTGTCCAGTATAACAGGTGGTGCCACAACTGGAATGACTGGAGAATTCCCTGGTATCCCATGGCCTACCACCTTCAGAGTGCGATCATAATCTCTCTCCTGGCATAATATGGGAGGTCATCAAGGTGTCATGCCTCTACAATTATAAACAAACACCTCAGTGCAAGATCATTATCAAGGTTTGCAACTCAAAATCGTAGATATGAAAATAGGATATGTAAAAAACATACTCTATAAAAATTAACCCTGCTTCCTGCCCCATGGGTCAGGTCTAGTCATCAAAAAAGTCATGTATAAGCAAGATATACTACCTACTACCCACTACTAAGGCCGAGTCAGTTCAAGTTCTCTATTATAATCTATTTCAGTTTCCATTTCATTCTCATTTTAATTTTATACTCATTCAAATTTACATCACATTTAATTTAAGAAGATTGAATTCATGTTCCACCAAATTATAATCCATGAGGTCCCATACTACCCATAGACCAAATATTAGCATCCATTTCTTATATACTATAACACAATTCAATATACCTATCATAATAGAATGAATATTTATTACAAAACCTATCACAATAATATGCAACTAGTAATGAATTCTAAATGGCATGGAATAATGCATGGAATTTGAAATCTAACAGGTGACTATATGATGCATGAAATGTAATACCCTCATATCACTAGGTTTAAATAGAATATACCCCAAATTTATATAAAAATAACAGTATAAATCAAGTGCATCACCCAAAAATGGAATTAAATCAACTATAATAGTCAGAATCTAAAAAAAAATCAATTCAAGGAAATTTAGAGTTTCCTTATACGCATGTTATCTATACCCAAGAACATATCATTACCAAACTCATATTCCTTTATATCATAAAAAACCTAGAAATAATGATCTGATACAACTTTGTAACGTTCGGGACCCAGATACCACTCAATAGTTCTCTAAGACCGATTGGCCGCAAGGCTTCAAGTGCATCTCACCAAATTCCAGAGGATTTCGACTTGAAGAGAGGGCCTAGGTGTGTCAGTGGGGAGATTATGCCCTCATTAGAAGAGTGTAACATAAAAGAGTTATAAAAATAGTTAAAAAGTGGAAGCAGTAAACCATGCAACATAAATAATCAGCGAAAGACTGATATTATAAAAAAATACACAATCCATATCATATCAAAGATGATAATACATGTCACATGTTTCTAATAAAACAAAAAAAGGTACACAACATTAATATATAATACATTTCCCCAAAGTAAAAAAAGGAAAAAATAATCCCAGTAGTATCGCAAGCCTTATCTTGGTCCCATGCTCTTCTACTCCAAATAAATATATCAAGTACTTGTATTAGAGTGCTTTCCCTTATTTAAACCTATAATCATATAATATTTTTGGGTCCAAAAAGGTGACCCAAACATGTTGAAAGATACAATCCCAGTAGGTAAACACCCAAGGTCTGTCCCAATTATTCAATGATTATATATAACTAGTGTGTAGGTAGTATAACAATAAGCATATAATTAATCAGAAGTAAACATCTATATCATTTAATTATTTTAATTTAATGATTCAATATCATTAAATTTTTAAGTCTTGAGATATATATCAAGAAAAACATCCCCATATAGTCAATATCAAAAATAGATTCCAAAATAGGATATCTATAAATATATGAGTCAAGCCTGAATCTAATCTTGTTATTTGGCTTGGAAGATGATTCATATAGTCTTTTATTACTAACTCAATTTGGAACCTAAGCCCATACCTAACATTCTTAAGATGGAATTCATGTATCTCTATAGGTATGATATCAAAATACACTCATCCTTGACATTACTAAGTTGGAATTCAAGTATCACCCATGTTTGATATCCACCAACACCCTAAATGACCATCCCAATAAACCTCTCAGGAACCCAATATTGCTCTAGGTGATGTATAAAGTCCTTCCAATCGAGTCTTTCCTCGATGGTCCCATAGGGAGGAAAAGTATCACCCATGGCATAAATAGTCAATAAAATTTTGAGTCTATCCATGTAATCCTTTATTTGGATCTATGATTCACTTGACATATAAATCAAGCCTCAATGAGTCTATCTATGGAATCCTTCATTTGGATCCGTGATTAACCCATGGAATAATAAAGTTCTAGGACATTGAGTCTGTCCATTGAATCCTTCAATAGGATTCAGGACTCACCTATGGATATTAATCATTTCATCAATTAAATTCCATTTAAACATTTCATTTAACATTAAAAGGTAAAACCCAAAATAATTCATCTCAATCTCACCTCAAAAGGTGACCTAAGCATTTGACAACCTGAAAAGGCTTGGACTTTCAAATACTCACATGGTAATTTTTAATATAACAAGCCTCAAAAGCATAAAAATAAATTAAATGGATTATTTAGCATATAAATCACATGGTAAAATCAACATTTAAGGAAATTCAATATAAGTAAACTAATTCATAGAATAACCTCTATTTAACTCACATGGGAAAGACTAAACAAAGGAAGAAAAGCTTAATCAAGAAATGACATATTATAGCCAATGAATTGAGTCATTAATCCCATGAAATTAACTCATTTAATTTACTATGTAATTAATAAACCAATTAATAAATTTGATTTACATATCAATTCATAATTTATATCCCATATAAGGGGTAAATGACATGCCTCATGGTCATCCAATGGTCAACCCATCAAATTCCCCCCTTTAAATCAACACCCATGAGGTGATTTAGATTCAAGGCCTATAAAATATAACAACAATAAATAATCCCCTATAATGGATTAGGCCATTCCTATAAATTATAGGATTAATTTTCAATTTAGGTGACGCCCAAAAATTTTGCGTGTGAAACCTCAGAAAATATAAACAACTTGACTTCCAGTAAAAGGAACGAGACAACCTACTTTAGGTTTGGTTTAGATAGATCATCCAGTATATAGTCTTGATTCATCCTATATTATGATAAATATAACGAACTTATTAAGAATAAGAAATTAGGTTATATGATCCTAAATACAAAATAGTACAACTGATAGCTAGAAAAATTGAGAATGACTAAAAATAAATTTTGATATTATCATTACAGATCCAAGGAGACAAATGACACTTGAATCAGAGATCATATGGATGATCTACCTAAATCCTAGAATATCTAAGGTCGAGAGATCTCCAAGGGAGGTGGGATTCTGGGAATGAGAGATAGAACATAAATTAGGTTTAAAAATGGATTTTATTTTAATTTAAAATTATTAAAATTCAAAAACTGAATGGGTCACATGGTTTAGGATCACGGTTTAGAAATCCATTTTTTGATAATTTAAGGATTAATATAGGCCTAGGGGTCCCAAGAATATTACCCTATATGGTTTAATAACCATTCAAAAACCATGTGAAATTCCTCTATTATGATCTACTAAATTTTCAGACCTGGCCGCATGACCATGCAGTCCAACCCATATTGATTGCACAAAATGTGGAACCTCCTATTTTCACCCAAAACATGGTTTTTGAGCTCCAGACCATCCCTGGAAACTCTCGATACCTCTATGGACTCAACAAGATTTTATATTAGTCCATATTTAAAAAATTATACAAATAATTAACAGAAAACAAAGAATCCATACCTTAAAGAAGAACCAGGTTTTTACAGTGGTGAAGTGAAATAGTTTAGAAACTTTTAATTTTAAAAAGAATCTAAAATAATAGATCCTCAAAAATCACAAAATTTTTTATTTTAAATTTTGATCCAAATAAAAAAGGTTTTATTATAAAAGTAACCATTGTAATACTTTGAAATTACCTTTGTTGAAAACCCAAATTTGAAAAAGAGTAATAAAACATTTTTTGTATTAAAACTTAATTTGGGGATGAAAAGTGATCTGTTCGGATGAGCCTGTAAGGGGAAAAGCATGGCAGCGGTTTTTATCTCGTCACCACCACCCTCTCCATGAGTTTTCATGGCGGTCCTCTCTGCTCTCGGTGAGATATGGCGGCGAGTCTTCTTGTAGTGGCGCTTCGTGGACTTGGCTGGCTTGATGTTTCATTGTTGGTATCTCCTCGCCCGATGCCTTCTCACGGGATAGGGTTTTTAGGCAGAGCAGTTTGTACGCAATCGAGTTTATAGATATAGAATTTGGAGGTATCCGTCTTGTCTCTGAGGTGTGCGGTGGGTGATTTTTCGTGGTCTCTATGTGCGTTCGGGGTGGCGACAACGGGATCTGGGCGGCCGGGCTACTATCTAGCAGTCTGATTTTTTCTTTTTCTTCCGTTTTCTTGGTAGTAGTTTGGTTTGAGATATGATGGTTCCATTGGTGAGTCCAAACATTGATTTTGGTTTCTTCTTTTCTGAATCTGTGATTTGCATTTCTTGGTAATTTGACTTTCCGTGAGGCTAGATGTTTCTCTTTGAAGGTTTTCAAAAATCGCATGGGTTGGAAGCTTCAGTGTTGTTTGATTTTTTGGTTAACTATGCATTGTTGTTCTATTGTATTTTGGATGGAAGGAGGATGATGGAATTATGTTGGAAGTGATTGGATTTGAGTGATTGGATTTGGGCTTGGAAGTCCATGGTTCTAAGGGATTATTCAATCAAGGTGTTGATGGATGATATTGATTTTAATTTGGTTTTAAGGTGTTGATTTGATTTATGTTTCTATGCATTTAGAAGGTTTTGTGGTTTCATTTTGTGTGTTCTGTGGTCTTGTCATCTGAGACAGGGCATCCAATTCATTTTTAAGGGACTGTTCTAGAAGATGTTCAGAGCAGGGATCGTTCTCCTCATCATCGTTATCTAGAATTGGAAGTTGAGAGGGTGTGTTGCTTGCCATCGGTACCAGGACCATGCATCCTTGCATGACACAGCTATCCGAGCATCGATGAGAAGGTGGATTCTAATTGCATTGTTTTTGTTTTTTGGGTGGAGCTTTTTCTTGCTTTTTAATTGGATTTTATTTGGTCTTGATGATCTTGGTTGTGGAGATATGGTTATGTCTTATGTCTCTGATGTCATTCTGGTTTCTCACTTTTTCCTAAAAAGTGATTTTGAAATAAAAATATAATTTTTAGTCAGTATTAAAACTTCATTTTAACAATTTGTATTATAAAATTTCATATAATAAAATATTAGGGTGTGATAAACCGATCTTTGAAGAGAAAATTTCAAGATGAATCATTATAAATAAAAGGATGTAGAATTGGGTTATCAATATCCATTACGAGAATCATATGAAATAAGGTAATAAAGTGTTTGAAAATGATTTATGTTATAGGAATATAAATCAATAGAAAAAAATGATAGAATAATATATAATATAATCAAGGTTATAATTTACCCAAATTATATGAAATACGTTCAAGTAAACGATCATAAATCAACGAAAAATGTAGAGTTACCAAGAATCCTTATGTCCGGGGTAACAATTGAATCAAATTATATTTTAGAAAGGGAATATGATTTTTATCAGTATATCATATGAAATAAAAAATTATTATAAAGATACATATATGGTAATTAAACACAGCATACAAGGAAAACATGGTTCACAAAATGTATTATTTCTAAAATAATTTAATTTGAGACTTAGAAAACCATTATAACATTACAAACTTTCAAATAAAAACAAATTCAGGGTTAAAATTTTAAAATGGAACATTAAATACCTTGAATAATGATTTAATCATGATATAAAATTTTAAATGGGATGTAAGTACATGATATAATATAAAACATGGTGCATAGCATAAACATGTCTCAAGGAATTGAAATTTGAGACAAAGAACACATTTCCTTTTATCCTATCTTCCATGAACACACTCTACCCTCTTGTATAATAAATATACATATCTAAATAAATTATTTCAGAACCATACTCATATCCATTTTCATTTATACTATTCATATATATGAATTCTTGTTAGTTTTTCCTGTTTTCCCAAATTGAGTGTTTGTAGTCTAATTGTTTGTACTAGTTACATAAAAAAATGTTAGTATTCATTATTTCTATATTGTTCATGATTAAATAGTTATTAAATGTACTTTAATATAAGTTCCATGATATTTTTAAAATTATAATTTCATTCCATGGTATTTTTGGTTATAATCAAAGAAGATGAAATCAACAATGATTATGTTTCGGTGATTCTTAACGAACGGAAGGCATTTTATTAATTAATGAATTTATTGATAATGTTAAAATTTATAAACAAAAAATAACAACATTTACTTATTTATATCATATATTATAGGGAATTAAATTCTCATATTCTTCTATGAAATAAATTTATATCATTTTTCAAGTAGGCAGTTGAACCAACCCAAACAAGAATATACCATAATTAATTGATAATTTTCATGTGATTTATCTATAATATCATTATTATAGAATAATGATGATCTTATTGTGTGTTTATTAGTGTGATATATTAAAATTAAAAATATTTATAAGAATAATTAATGGATATGAAAATATTACATAATATGAATATAAAGGGTTTCCTCCTAAGACACTAGTTTTAAAAAATTGAATTAATGATGACCGTTTGTTGATAATATCGTTAATAGGTTGTAAAATTTTTCAAAAAAGAAACTTAATGATATTATAAAAATTATATTTATCAATTAAATTCATTTTTAGGACCATCCACAAGAGGTGGTAATGAAAATTAATATGGAAACCAATTGTTCCATGGAGGTGATAATCCACACCCACACATGAATGCTGATTTCATTTTACATAAATCAAAAAAGAGAATATTATGGTTTATCAATTAATAATATAAAATATTTCATAAGTATCATAATTATATATTAAATTACCCTTTATTACCATAATTTTAAGGTGGTTAAGGAAAATTAAACACTTTGCGTCGTGGAGACAGTAGTCTACACAACACATGAATGGCGATTTCATTTTTATTAATTGAAAAAGGGAAAGGCTAGTAATGATTATAACATAATTATAATTACATAAAAATATAATAATGTTAATAATTTTAAAATTTTAATATGGTTTAATGGAATTTTATGAATAATAAGGCCATATAAATAAATAGAAATTAGAAAGGAGCTCTTTGAAATTTATGCCTCACTTCTGGGATTATCTCCTTTGGAAAGGAGGTAAATCCTTTAAGAAATAATATTTTGAGAATAAAATAAAATATTTAAGGTGGATATGATATTTTATAATAGGTTGGGTCAGATTTTGGGAAAAAATAAGTACTTTTTGGTGTGATTTGAAGTGAGGAGAGGAGTGTCCCTTTTATAAGTGAAAAGGGATAACACTTTTGAAAATAACCAGAGATGATGGAACTTGGCTAGGGGAATATCCTATCCCACCAAAATGGTGATTAAGGATTTTAAACCTCCTTCCCTAGTCTTTGAAAGTAATCGATTTCTGATTTTCTTCTTCAAGGTTGATTTGATTCTCAGAGACGCATGAAAGATTCAGTCATTGTGAATCAACAATCCCCGGTTTCTAACCTAACTGAGGTTAGTCCTCAAAATCAAACTTTTTCCAGTTTCAAAGGTTCGAATGTTGGTATACGTAGAAAAGAATCAGTTCCTAAAGGCTCTAAGCCCTGGAAAATCGAACATCTTGTACAGCGGCTGAAGAGGACATTGAATAGACAAGGTTTACTTCTCTACTGATGAAGAGGACATTGAATTAAAAATTGAATATGAAAACCTCCCCCAGTTCTGTCCTAATTGTAAGAATATAGGCCATGATTCCTCAAACTATAGATCTATTACATGTGATTTATGCTTTTTGAATGGGTATGACAACAACTCTTGCTACAAAAAGATACAATCTCGGGATGCTGGAACCTCAGGTGTTATTTTCCAGCATTCTGCTGGGTGTGCTATAAATGTTTTACATTCTCTTGATCATGCTACTCAGAACACACCTTTGGATGGGGTACAAGGACACCATACTAAAAGTAATGGTTGAGGAAGTGGCTGAGAAAATCTGATTGTAATAAAGAATGAATCACATGTTGCAGACTCCAGCTTAGATGACACAGATATTGAAGGCCTTCTTCAACAGGTAATAGATCTTGAAGCGCTTCACTCTAGGGGTCGTAGAAGAGGGCAAGAACATGCAACAGATTGGGAGGCCTTGCGGGATACTGAATTTAAAATTGCAGATAAGATTAGAAAAAACAATTAGGCTCCTATGACAGGGGATTTTCTATCCTGACTGAAACTTGTTGCTTCTTTCTCTTTGTTTTGTTCTCTTTATTTCAATAAAATGGGCCTAGGCCATTAATAAAAACCTTTTAAAATACCCAAAACTTCTTAATAATGGCAATTCTATCTCATGGAAAGTAGCTACAAAATTGGTAAATAATGTATTAGAGAATATATAAGGCCAATAAATTTTTTAAACATAGATTATAAAACATTTTTTTATCATTTTTAGTCTTTTTCACTAAGTAAATCCCATTAAACCCAAATTTACTCTTACCACAATAAGTAGTTTTTACTTAAGTAATTTATCCTTTATGTATAAAATTAAAATTTTATATTTTATATAATTTATACTTAATTATTACAAATTTTAAATCCATTTAATAATAAAAAAATTATAAAAATTAATTTTTAAATGCTAAATGTATAAGGTATTAAAAAAATTTTCTGAAAAATATAAGTTATGTCCTAAAATGAAAAATATGGGTTTTTAAATTAAAAAAACATTTTTAAAATTATAAAATAGTTATAAAATATATATTTTATCTTATAAAAATATTTAATGAATTTTATATTCATTCTTATATATTAATAATGTCATAAATGTCATGTTATTTGTAAAAATGGTATTTTCACTATTCACCTAAAATCATTATTTTTAGACTAATCCCAAAAAGTATTTTTTAAAAAATATTACTATGATGAATCCAAACATAAATTTTTTATTTTTTCAATTCAAATTATTTAATTTATAAATTTTACATTAAAATAAAATTATGAGATATAATTGAAAATTATTTTTTTATGAAAGTAGATTTTTTTATAATATCAACCACTCCCATTCTTATTTCCTATCATTTACTAATTAAATTAATATTAAACAATTATTCATATCAAATAAATTTTTATCAAAACTAATCATAAGTTTTTTGGAATAGAAAATAATATTGTATAAGAAGGAAATATTTAAAGAATTATATTTTTAAGAATAAAATGATTATATTAGTTGTTTTACCTATATTAGTTGAATTTCATAGGCATTAAATGTAACCATTATATTTTTTTCTATAATAATTTTTATAAATCAGATAATCATTTTTATTCCTATTAATTTAATGGCCAAGTTTTAATGGTTATACTTAAATATTCATATTTTATAAAAATATATCATGGTTTTATTTAAGTTTGGTGTTTTGTGAGGAGAAAGTTATCAAATATATTTACTTATTTAAAGATAAAAATATATTAAAATATCATGGTGTTACATTATCCCCCATTAAATAAATTACATACTCACAATTTTAATTATTACTCACTAATTAAAGTAGTTAAGGATATTCTTAACAAATTGGTCATTTGGGATATAACAACTAATATGAAATCTACTTTAAAATATTAGTATAAATTAAATTACTTATCTTTCCTAAAATAAAATTAATATTTCAAAAAATCATATACTCTGGTATGTATATAACCTAAGAAAAAATCTTATAAAATATAACTTTATTAAAACCATATGAATCTATAAGACATTAAACCATAGTGAAACTATATATTCTTAAAGAAGTCAACACTATATTTAACCCTAAAATGATATTAAATACTATTTCATAAGTTCAGACACAAGTCAATATATATCACTATCCGAAAAATGAGATAAAATTCACCAAAAATATCACGTATCACTTTTTCGTTAAATTAATAATCAATTTCATGGATATCAATACTATTTAACTCTATTTTATCAAAATTAATCAACCCTTTATTACCTCAACATCAAGAATATTTTAAACCTAATAGTTATCCATCCTTCAATCATGTGTTATCCAATATTTATCCCAAAAATATAACATTGTCATAAAATCAAATTTCAAGGTTATTGATACCATTTAATATAGGTTTCCAAACCTTTAAAGAATAACTAGTAAAGAAAAATCCTTAAATGTTTAACATAATCCTCATAAATTTTAAAATATACTAGAATATCATTGATTAATATCAATCACTAATGAAAATAACTAATAGTTTCAAGATTTAATTTTAATTAAAATATTAATCTCACTAATTATGGTATGACTAAAAAAATTCACAATTTCCATTATAAAAACAATATACTAAAATTATCAACCATTTAAGTAAGCTCCCATATTCAGTTATAAGTCATAATGGTTTTTAGGTACATACCTTTTTTAGCACATCTTCACGATCCCATTTCAACCAAATACTAAAAATTAAATGGTTAAGATAATATCTAAAAATATGAATATGAAAACATCAATCTGAATATGTCTTCAACTACGATTCTTTTATTTTTTACATATGATACATTCGACCCAACCTATGACTCTTTTTGCTCAATCCTTGATTATCCATTTTTATTTTTTAGGTTGTATAACTTAATTAGTAAAAATCATAATACAATTCTTCACTTTGGTTCATTGAAGAGAATGTGAATGAAACAAAACATATCCCCCAATGGTGTTAAACTATTTGGGCAGTTATGAATCTTCATCGCTCATTAAGTGACAATTGAGTTAATACCTAATCCATAAATTTTGGGGTTATTACCCCATGTAACTTATTTGGTTGATCCTACATAAAATTATAGTATCCAGATAGGGATATTATTTTTAAGAGAACCACAAATATCTACTTTACCAAAACTTCATGATGTTACCCTATACTAATAATCCTCAATTAGACTTATCCCTAGGGGTTTTACTAAAATTATCTTATCTTAATACTCAAATAAAACGCGCCTTATTTCCTTAATATTAAATCATATAAAATCCCAAAGGTCCATATATTTCTTTTTGAACATTATTAACCATAACTTATAAACCCATGATTTATCCACAATAAATATCTTTATCTCTAAAGTTATCTAAACCTTGATCTAATTCCAATAGTGACACCCCATACATGTACACCTGGATCTGATTCCATAAACACATACTTTATATACTAGCTTCGATACCAACTATATATTCTTGGACACAAATATCCTATAATTACATGACTTAAAGCAAACATTTCATTGAATAAATCCACAATACCATTTAGGTTTAGAGATTTAGAGAATGAGAAAAAATCATAAACTAATAAATATCTTGTATTTATCAACTAATGTAAATTTTTTCCACTTTATAATAAACTAATTATCCATATTAATTATTCAACATATCCAAAAAATTCCCCACACATGCCATTCTTATAATCATTTCATAGATAATATGCTCATGCACAACCTAGGAAAATGGAAATTTAAGAATGTATGAGCTGAAATTATCAATAAGGGAAAACATACAGTTGAGTCAATCATAGAATAAACATGACATAAATATTATAGAAATAATAATTAATCATTATAATTTCATAACAAACTAAAAATTGAATCCTAAAATATCCTTGCACAATAATGAATATAAATAAATCACGTAAATAACAATAACTGATTACTTAGTGATGAAATTTATAATTCAAAATAGCTAATTCCATTCCCTAATATAAGACATCAGGATCTTAGACATCATGATCTTACCACCAAGGTCCTATGTGTAGTAAATATTTAATTTTGTGAGGTCATACACCAAATTCCTAGACATGTTTGTCTCATGATACCTACCGATGTATCAAAGGGATACACAATTCCAGGACCCACCCATCACTTGTTTAAATCCAATGCATATCATAAGATAAAATGAATAAACGATACATTATTATCTTGTACAATAATCATCCAAATTGGAATAATAATATATGGAACACAAATAAATTTCACCATATAAACAAAAGGTAAAACATTATCATAACCCCTATAGAGAAAGAATGTGGATGGTTAAACAATACATAGTCAACTTTCAGGAGTAATTAATAAACATGTGTATTGAAATAAAATATATATTAATTTTCAATAATTACCCAATCGATTAATGAAATATATTTCTATGTAAGCATTCATAAATCTAAATCCATTTGGAGCAATTGAATATAGTTAAGTATATATTTTTTCTAATAAATCGATGTATGGTATCTAGGTGAACACTTTTCAATCAATGTATAAGAAAACATGGTATTCAAAAAGAAAGTGATTTGGAAGAAAATATATGCCAATAAAAGTGTATTATTAAAAAAAAGGATGCGATGGATCATTATAATGTTATAAATGAACATTTCATAAGCTATATAGAGAAAGAAGGTGAATGGTTGAAAAATAATATATTCCATGTTTAACAAAGGAAACTTAGAAGGATGTTTTCATAGATGAAAAAAATACCTACAAAAGAATGATCAAAATAGTTTCACACAATAATGGATAAAGAATAAAATGGTTTTATACCATGTGTTAATCCACACAAATTATAAATATATATTTACTATAGGATAACTCTGGTAACATGAAGTGAAAAAATGAAGTGAAAAACAAACATATATGTCACTTTCAAAATTAACTATTGAAAAAATGAAGTTAAATATTTTGAAATATTTTATGTTTAAAAATAATATCCAATAATTTATCCTTAAAAATTATATAAAGTTTTTATAGGAAATATGGTTCCAATAATAAAACATTTTATTTTTAAAAGAGAATTTTTAATACATTGAAATTACCTTTATTGAAAACCCACATTGAAAAAAGATTAATAAAACAATATTTGTATTAATAATTAATTTTCCTAAATAGGATTATAAAATAACATATTATAAAATATTAGGGTGGGATAATCTAAGTACGGAAGAACAAATTTCAGGAT
The DNA here is from genome assembly GCA_963277665.1 of Viscum album. Taxonomy (NCBI): domain Eukaryota; kingdom Viridiplantae; phylum Streptophyta; class Magnoliopsida; order Santalales; family Viscaceae; genus Viscum; species Viscum album. The sequence continues at coordinate 1,062,074,829 of OY728125.1, forward strand.
GAAACATTATAACTCAAAGAAATGATATTTGAGTTATAAATATTCTATATGGGTAACATAATCCATAAGTTGATGATTATTCAACAAGTATTTATGTTTCAGGAATGTAAATACATATAAAAATTATGGAATAACATATAATATAATCAAGGGTAAAATATACCCAACTCATATGAAATAAGTTCAATAGAACAATCATAAATTAATGCACAAAAGTTGAGTTTCCAAAAATCCTCACTACTGGGGTAACATTGAATCGAAATAAATTTAAGGAATGGAATATGATTCAGATTAGTATATCCCATGGAATAAAAAATTATGATAAAGATACATTAATGGGAAATAAATACACTACACAAGAAAAATATGAAGGGTAAAACGTATCGTGTCTCAAAGAATCAGAATTGTTACGAAGAAAACCCTTACAAATTTAGAAACTTTTGAATAAGAACCAATTAAAGGATATAATTTTGAATGTAAAATTAAATAAAATTAATAATGAGATAATAATGATATAAAATATTAAATGTTAAGTAAGAAAAATATACAATATAAAACATGGTGCATAACATAAATACATCTCAAGGAATTAAAATTTGAGACAATAAATTCCTTTTATTTTATCCTGGATTTTATGAACACACTGTAACCTCATTTATAACAAACATACATTTCTTAATAACATATTTTATAACCTTAATCATATCTATTTTTATTTATAATCTTCATATATATTAATTCTCTATATTAATTCTAGTTAGTTTTTAGCTATTTTCTAACATCAGGTGTTTATAGTTTGATTGTTTATACTAGTGACATAGAAACAACATTAGTATTCATTATTTATTAAAATTTAATCATTAATAGATCATAAAAGGTTCTGTAATATATTTTAAATGATTTTATTAATTTTATAATCTCATTCCATGGTAGTTTTGGTTACAATCCAAGAAGATGAAATCAAATATGATCATTTTTTTGTGATTATTAACAAACAAAAGGTGTTTTCATAATTAATGAGTTTAATAATAAGGTTATATTAAGAGAAAAAATAATCATTATTTACTTATTTATATTATATATTACTATAAATTAAATTCCCATAGTCATCCATGGGATTAATTTATATCATTGTTCATGTAAGTGGTTAAACCAACCCAAATGAGAACATAAAATAATTAATGGATCATTATTAAGTGATTTAATTATAATGTCATTATACTATAAGAATAATGATATTATTTAGTGTTTATTAGTGGGATATATCATAATTTAAAAAAATAGTACAATAAGTAATGTATATTAAAATATTACACAATATGAATAAAAATGTTTTCTTCATAATATGCTTGTTTTAAATGATTGAATTAAAAATGACCGTTTGATGATCATTTAATTTATAGGTTCTCAAAATTTTCAAAAATAGCCATAATGATATCATAAAAATTATATTTATCCATTAAATTCATTTTTATGACTATTTATGAAAGGAAAAAATTAAAATAAAAATAGAAATAAGTCATTCCATGGAGGTGGTAGTCTACACATACGCATGGATGATGATTTCATTTTTCATAGAATGAAACAATTAGTATTATGGTTTATAATTTTAGAATCTAGAGTATATCATATATATCATACCTATATTTTAAATTAATTATTAGAACTATCTATGTAAATAGGTGAAGGAAAACGAAACCGGTTGCGTTGTGGAGGTGGTAGTTCGCACAACACATGAATGGAAAATCCATTTTTGTCAATTGAAAAGGGAAAGGTGGTTAATAATTGTACCATCATTATAATAAAATACTAGTATAATAATGATACTTATATTTTTATTTTATTTTTTAAAATGTAATTTGATTAATAATAAGTGCACATAAATAAATATAAATGAGAAAGGAGTGGTTAGAAATTTTAAATCAATAATTGGATTATCTCATTCACAAAGGGAGTTAATCCTTGGAAGGAAGGTATTCTTAGAAGACCAAAACCTCTGGAATGTGGATAGGAATTTTTAGGAGAGTTTTGGGATGATTTAGGTCCTAACTAAGGTGGTTATGGTGTGAGGGGAAGTGAGTATTAGAGTGCACCTTTTATAAGTGAAAAGGGATGACATTTTTGTAAATGCATAAACTTTTCCACAATGAGATGTCATTCTAAAAACATTAGCTTAAAATTTGAGAAATATTATATTTGGGAATAGATAAGTCTGATAAATACCTTAACCACACATTATAACAATTATTTGTTAACATGTTTTATCCTTTTTCACTAGGTTAAATCTTTTAAACCAAATTTACTCTTTCCATGGTAAGTAATGTTTACATAAGTAATTTATCCTTTATGCATAAAAATAAAATGGTAATTGTTAAATAATTTGGACCTAATGATTCAAAATTTTAAATATATTTAATGAAATTAAATTTTTAAAAGTGATAAAAATTATTTTTAAAATTCTCAATGTATGATGTATTAAAAATATTTTTTTAAAAAATATAACTTATGTTCTAAAATGTCAAATATGGGTTTGTAAATTAAAAAAATTTAAATTTAAAATTCACTTATAAATAAATATTTTTTCTTAGAAAAATGTTTCATTAATTTTAAATTCATACTTATATACTAATAATATAAAAAATATTCATGTTATTTGTAAAAATTATTTTTTAGACTATTCACCTAGAAATAAATCATTTTCTAAAAATATCAAAAATTCATCTTAAGAAAATATTACTATGATGAATACAAAAATAATTTTATTTTTTTTAATTTAATATTCTAAAACATAGAAATTTATGTTTTAAATAAAAAAGAGATATAATGAAAAACTTTTTTTATAGGAAAATAATTTTTTAAGAATATTAACCATTCTCGTTCATATTTCCAATCATTCACTAATTAAATTATTACTAACCAATTATTCATATAAAGTATATTTTATCATCATTAATCACAAGTTTCTTGGGATATAAATTCATATCACATAAAAAGGAAATATTTAGAAAAATACATTTTAAGCTTAAAATGTTCACATTAGTTGTTTTAACTATATAAACTGAATTTTATAGGTATTAAAAGTAATAATTATATTCCTTTATATAAATATTTTATAAATTAGATACTCTTATTTATTCCCACTAATTTAGTGGATAATTTTTAATGTTAATACTTAAATATTTATATTTTATCTAAATTTATCATAGTTTCATTTAAGTTTGGTGTTGCTTATAAAGAAAGCTATTGAAAAAATTAACGTATTTAAAGGTAATCGTATATTAAAATTTTAGGGTGTTAAAGTGAGTGATAATATATTGGTACTTTATTTATCCAATAAAATACTTTTTCTCTTAGTACAATTTTCTCTCATAATCATGAATAAGATTTAAATTAGGCTACTTTATATAGACTTCATCTTTAAAGAAACCGTTTAAGAATACTAATTTGAAATCCATGTAATAAACTTTAAATCCTTTTTTCACAATCATATCTAAAAAAATATACTGGATTTAAGCCATAAAACTGGTGAAAATACCTCTTCATTGTTAATAACACTAATATGGTAAAATCCTATTAACACAAGTCGTTCCTTATTCCCTATCTGCATTCCATATTTATTGAGTTTGTTTTAGAAAAACCCATTTAATTTTAATAACATTCTTATTTTTTAGAATTGATATAATTTTATTTTTTTTCTCAGTCTATTGAAGTTAATTATTCATATCATTGACCCAACTTGAATCCATTAGAACGTCATCAAAAGACTTTGGTTCCAAATGTGATAACAATGAATTTTTATGATATACCTTCATCTTTCTTATAAAAATCATAGTTTTCAGGTCACCCATTATGTTGTTATCAGTGACTTATGCTTCGTTGAACCATTTTCTTTAACCTTTTGTCCCCAACATGTTTTATTTATCATTATATCTATCACAAATTTCATTTCATCCCTTTGAACTCTCCCAAACCTGAATGAATATTTATCAATTTCCTCCTCAATAAATAGATTTATTTTTTGAGAATTCTTCTTATTTGAAGTTGAAATATACTCACATATAGCCATATTCTACTCACTTTCATCCACCGAGGAATCATGTATTTTAACCATTTTATCTATTAATTTTTTATAAAACTGATATTGTTTTCTCATAGATGAATATCTAAGTAATATTCCTTTATATCCATGCACATAAAACATTATATTCTTCATTTTATTTAGAATAAAACAATTACTTCCAAATAACCACAAGTATTTAAATGTGGGATTGTTTACATACATATTTTTTATGGGTTATTATATTAATGTTAACATAAAAATGCCCGATTAGATATATATACCATTGGAATAACCACTTATTTCTAACACTTATCTGGTAGGGACCTTTCTAAAATCATAGTTCTAGCCAAAATTTTGATGATGTGATTTATTCTCTTAAAAACTCAATTCTGTTAAGGAGTTATCAATATTAACATTATGAGATGAATCCCATGATTTCATAGATATTACTACACATGATTACATGTGAATTTTAAACTATTTCTAGAGTAAATATTTTGAATTTCCAAACTAATATTTTTTCAGATTATCTTCGATGTTGAGTTATGCACCATTACACATTATTTTAATGAGTAAAAATAATTAACCAAGATATATTTCTAAAATAATCAAAAAATAACACATAATAACTTTTTTACATGGTTTATGAGTTATTTACCAAAAAACATCCACATGAAAAAGCTCTGATACTCTTGAATAATTTTCTTTATTAATATTTAAAGTTTTCCAATTAGTGTTCCCATTTTGATAATAATAACATGTATATGTGTTGTCACATGTGATCATGGTGAAACAACATTATTCATTATTCTTAACTAGATTTTTCAATGATATCTAACCTATATTATTAAGATAAATGTTTTATAACCTTTTTCATGTTCTTTAGAAAACATGTACCTATTTTCCTCATCAATAAGATATATATTTCCCTTGGCCCTTTTTTCTTATAAAACAAGTAAACCATATCTAGATTTAATGTCGCACCCCTTTCTACCAAATTCCATAATATATCCTGAGTCATATAACTAGATTACACTTAGAAAATTATGGATAAGTCTTTCCACCAAGAGCACATAATTATTTAAAAGATCCTTTATACAAAACTTGTCCTTCCTAGTACCAACGATTTTCAATCCCTCATTATTAACAAATTGAACTACTCTAATTTTTTTACATTTGATTATGGTGATAAAATATTTATTCTAGGTCATGTAAAACTTACACCCACTATACAGAACCCAAAAAATATACTTTTCCATTATTATTAAATAAATATTAGAAATTTTTCCCTCATCATACCATTTAGTCTTCTTCCACGACCGTTGAGGAAATTCTATAGAAAATTGATACACCTATTTATTCCCTAGTTTAATAATTTCAACTTTATCTTTCAAAAATGAGAATATATTTTCATTTTTTAATGTGATTATATAAGTAATTAGATGCTATTTTATTTCTTTTTGAGTCCCATGAGTCACTTATCATTTAACCCTTAAGGAACAATACATTTCTTTGTGATCAAAATGTTTACAGAAAAAGAAATAACCATTAAAAGAATAAGAATATAGAAAAAATCACTTTCCTATATTTGGTGTTGATGCTATATAAAACGTTTTTTATAATAGAGAATACATATTAAATGTGCATCAATTTTTTCCAGAAATAACACTAATTTTTTCATATCATTTTTCTATCCTTTTATTCTAGATCCGTATCCTTTTGAGCCTCTCTCAACTCCAATTTACTCTAGGTGTTGATTCATGTGGTTTAGAATGATCCATGGATATATTCTAATTATTATCATGATCCAATATAGATTAAAATTTATATTTAATGTTATAAACCTATGGCATAGAAACCCATTATTCAGCAGTCACACCAAAAAACATTAATGGATTTATTTGGGGCTATTATCTTGAAATAACCTGATATTATGCCATATGTATGGATTATTTCTTTATATTAACACATTCATCACCAAACAGTGAATTATAATTCAACTTATTCAATCCTTTTAACTATTTCATTCATTGTATTGGTCAATCCATCTATGATATAGGCCCATTATTACACTTTGATATTGAGTTCTACTTCCTTTTTAGAGTTCATAGAAATTCCAAATTTCTTTTTTTCAATCCATTCTTTCAGTTATGACTTCTCTTCCTCCTATTTTTTCATATTCAACTTTGATTTATGAAAAAAATTTCTTTTTTCCTTATTGGTTTTAGCCCTCTATTTTTCAAACTCTTTAAGATATTCCTAAAACTCAACCTAAAGATCAACTCTACCCATGATATCATCGTTTTCAACGTCACTATAATTTGTTTATAGTATATAAAAAATAAAAAATAATGTATTTTTTTGAGGAATATACAATCCTCAAAATCTTCTACATTGAAATCTTATAAATGTTCACATTCATAAGATATCGAAATTTTCATCTTAATGAATTTCTTCCATGGTTTCCTTATACTTTTATAAACTTATAAGGGTTTTTTAGATTAGTATTAATACTCATTATCTTGGATATTTTTGAAATACTTTGAATCAAGATGAAATACCTTCCCACATATGAAGAAAGTAAGTGGAATATTACCTTTGATTTTTTATTTCCCCTATTAATGTTATAGGAAAAAAATCCATCACCCCATCAACCTCATATTATTTTGGATCTTTATTAACATAATGCTTATTTATTACTTGAAATTAACCTCTTATGAGTTTTCATTCACCCATATCTCATTTTTATCATTTATAATTTTATATATAATAAGTTTACTATGAATTTTATCCAAATATTCTTATTTAAGATCCTTATCTTTAAGAACAAATACCACCACATTGAACCTTTGAGGTAGTATCCTAAATATTATTTTAACAATGTTAACAATATTAATGTTTTATCCAATACCACACATTATTGTAATAGGATCATTTATATGATCAAAGAATGAATCAACATTTTTAGTTGAACTCATTCTCAACTCTATATTTATTTCACCACACTTTTATATTTGTTTCTCAAATTTTGGGATAAAATTCATAAATATTCATTATCCTTTTTCACATAGCATGAGATATTTTTTAGAGAATTACCATATTATAGTTAGGGTTATCTAAAGTTACACCCAGTGTATTGATTTATTTAAAATATGCATCCAATTCATTATGGTCTATTCTTGATAAAGATATACTTTCCATGTTCACCAATATGACATAAATGGATTTAATGTAAACATACATCACCAAATGCCTAAATAAGTGTTTCATTATATCATTCTATAATTAGAAATTAGTGACTTCAAAAATTATTATTCCTTTGTGGTTCACAACCGCTACCACTACCATGATTTTATTTAAAAAAATTAACATTCAAACCTTTCCTTAAATACCAATTATGGGATCAAGGTTTTATGGGCCCGTAATGGGCGCCCCCTCCCTAGGGTTTCTCATCGTCGTCGCTGACTTCCTCCATGGGTCGGCTCGACTCATCCTCCCCTCGCTTGGTGAGATCACGGTGGAGGATCCCATATTGCGGTGGCGTACTTCACGGGCTCGGCCATTTTGGCATTTCACATCACTGTCTACTTGTTCGTCACTCAACTACCATATGCTGGATAGGGATTCTTGGTGCCACAGTGTTGATCTAGCGGCCGAGTTCCGTGCTTTCTTGGTTTGTGGAATTTCTACTCACCCTCTGCTGTGTGTGTGGGTGGGTAATCGTGTCTCCTTGAGTGATCGGGTTGGTGACGACAGGATTTTGGTTCTGGTTTGACGACATGTTTCTTATTTGGTGATGTGTTTCATGGTTCTGATCTTTGAACAGGATTGCAAGGTGATGCGTGGATGGAGTCCATGGATCCAAGGCTGTGGATGGCTTCTGCATTTGATTTTTGCATGTTGATTTCACTACTTTTGGTTTTGGTTCTGCTTCTTTTGATTCTCTTTGGTATGGTGGTTTTCTAGTTGAGTTTTGGTTTTTGGTTTATTTTCTTTTGTTGGCTACTTCGGATGGGGTCGACCGCGATCTGGTTTTTGGAAGTAGTCATGCGTGATGTTGTGATCTCCTTCCACTGTGTCGGTGACAATAAACTCCGGTGAAGCTCACCAGTGATTCAGGTCGCAGATTCTCCAGTCATCTCGGGTGTGTTTCGAGGCTGACCACGGTTCAAGGATTTTCAGGAATCGAGGGATCCCATGCTTCGAGGTGTTGCAAGAATCGAGGGATCACGTGCTTTGAGACCACCGTGTGGGTTCGTGGCTCGAGGTGGCGAGAAGTTGATTTTTGAATGTTGAATTTTTAATTTGAATGTGTGATGTTGTGGCTGTTTGGAATGTATGCGGTTTGGATTCATGTATTTGGGTACCAGATACCCTCAAACCAGCTTTTAAAAAAAATGAAAAGATGATTTTTAGGCGGGACCAATTATTGGATTCGTGGCCACAATACCTCCATAAAAATATTGTATGATTTGGATTTCCACCTCATGGTTTTGTTTCTTACTAGGGATCAATTACCTCTTACCTTTGAAATGGTTTTTAAAAGGGATAGAGATCTATTGGGACTTATATTCTTACAAAAAAATGACATAGTGAGCCAAAATAGAAAATATTGTGATGGAGAGACTGTGGTCACAATCCCATCAACAAATAATTTTCATGTGGTCATAGACTACATTTAATTAGTATTTGATGGTTTTAGGTTTGAAGGTTTTGTGTATGTAGTAAAAATATATGTTATTATATGATAATTATTTATTTACAGGATCATGGACACAATCCCTCTATGAAAACATTATACTATTTGTCTCATTGCCGAATTATTTTTTTCTTATGAGGGCTCATTACCCAAATAACATTGGAAATAAATTTTAATGGGGGGGGGATATACTGGGACTTATATTCCATTCCCCAAAAATCTCCCACACTTGATGTGGGACTTGGGTTGATAGTTTCATGATATAACACCACCAGTCACAATGTGAGGCCTATGACAAAAAGTTTTCAAACACCTAGGGAACACATTGTATTTAATTAGGACTAAATATCTCCCCCTTAGTACCTTACTTAAGCAATTAACCTGCTCCGCATCCCTTTGATACCAGTTGATGTGATAATTTCCAAAGTTCATCCATCACAATATTTTATAATTGGGATCACTGAATCACAATTTTGTTTCTCAGTAAGGATCACTACCCACTAACCTCTAAAAAGGGCTTATAACGTTGGAGAGATATATTAGGACTAATATTCCTTACCCTAGACTCTTCCATGCCTGACATGGGGATCAGGACGATAATCTCATACCCTAAAACCACTGAACACACCGTGAACCTTGTAAAAAGTAGGTCATAAACATTCGTGTAACACAGTAAAATTAATAAGTACTAAAAATAATCTTAGCAAAATTAATGTACAAATAAAATTAGTTTTTAACCATTAATATCTTCATTAATGAAAATCCCAAGACCAAGATATTTTTTTTATTAAATTAGTTATAAATTTAATGTGAAAATATCCTCTCTGTGTTACAAGATTACTTTCATTAGTTTATTTAGTTATATTCATTAGACATGATGATTAATAATCATGTTTATATGGATTATACATTAAATATAATAAAATTTTATCATTGTTCATGGGATCGACTGAATTACACTACACTCAAAACCTTTATCATACCTCATAACATCCTAATATTTTATACTATGACATGTATAAAACTAAAGAGTTTGAATTATGTCATCTACTATGATATCCTATATTGTAGGTTGTAACCCAAATACTACATTATAGATTATACCACATATTTTTTGATAGAGAATGTGATAGTGATGATATATCAAGTTTCATCAATTTAAAACATCATTTTTTGAGTTAAAGCACTTGGTAATTCTATAATAATACCAAAAGATTTCTAAGAACAATTTAGCACTTTATATAAGAAGTGAAATAAACAAGAAACCTATAATACCAAGATAACCATGCATGTATTCCCAAAACTATGATACTGTATACAATGAATAACCTACTTGTTCACCTTATATTGTTGAGCCATTAATGTATCTATCATTGGTCATTATTGATTTAGAACACCAAGAGGTAGCCACATTAAATTCCCCATCTATAGTGTACCCATAGGTTGACACTGAATCACGCATCACATGGTAGGAATTATCATTTCCATCCAAGATATGTAGTATCTTTTGAGTTTAAGGATGGATGAAGAAAGAGAAAACTTGGACATGAGAGAATATAAAATAGGAACTTAATAAGGAAAAACACACACACAGTATCCCTATAGTTATGGCCCTTTGAATATCACATGAGAACACTCCTTTAGTGTTTATGTATTCATTTATATGTTATTAAATGTATGAGTGAATGCTTATTTTTTTTACAATTATTATAACCCTGAACTAACCATATTATCCCATGTGTTTCATTTAATAAAACATGAATGATAAATTATGTGGTTGATATTTTAATATTAATATTCAATTGGTTTTAACATGATATCATATATCATGATTTTATGATAAACCCATCACCAAGGAATAATATATTACATAAAAAAATTCATATCATACACTATGAAAATTTTATATCATCACATATAATATAGGCTTTAGGGAATATCTCTAACAACTATATCACAGTTAAGTTTGTTCAACCTATTGACTCAACAAACCATAACTAGTCGATTCTCTATCTCCATAAAATCTGGTCATTTCCACATTTTGAATATTCATATATGGACTAAACCATGATATGATGTTGACCAAACCAAGGTGTTTTTTTGATCATAGTTACTTTCAAAATAAATCGCTTGGATAAAATTCCCACAAACTTCATCCCTTCATTATTTTTATTAAGGAAAAAAATTATTCTATGACAATTTTTACTTTTATATAGTAAAAAAGGATTTTTAAAAAATCTTCTTCAAAACATGATCACAAAAATATTTTATTCGAGAACCTATATATCCATTTTTGGAAAAAAAATCCTTACACCATTCCCATTTTTATCCCGCATCCAATTTTATATTAAGATTTAGAACAATCCATACCAAACCCTGAGTTCCATGAAATGTTTTAATTCATATTCCTATTTTCAAAACCCATTCAAGAATAAAATGGATCACTTCATTCAATCCATAAATTTTTGTAAGACTTGGTACAAATCATTATGTGATGATAATGAACAAAATCGTGATTTTGGTTTTCAAGAAAAACTTTTTCTAAATTTTATCCAAACTTCCTTTAAGATAGAAAACACTTAATATGGTTAATATTTAATGATAAAATGAGTAATTTAGATAATTTAATCCAATATTTATTGAAAAACTCAACCCAAAAACACCTAAAAGGTTTTTTTTCTGTAAATTTACTCCTTTAGGGTTTTTAACAACACTTCTCTTTTCAATCGAATTCTATAAATATTATCTTTTAATGTCCACCACCACATTGAATACATTGTAATCAATTATTCACTTATTATCCAATCTAAGAACACATGATTCATTCTCATTTTGAAACACCAGATTTAATTAGAATTTCATCAATGAAACACTTCATTATCCTTAATATTTAGCAACACTTATTAATTTAGTTTTAATTTAAAACTACCTACTATAACTGTCAACCTATATCATATTAACTATAACATAAACTTGACCATATTAAACATCCATTAAAAATCACATTTGGTAGAAATTACTCTTAAACTTTAAAAAATTATTCCTCCAAATGATATTGAGTAACTCTACCCCTTTATTAACAAACCCAAATAACACTTCTTTATAGTTTATAAGATAGAATTATTAACTCACTCTATAAATTCATGAGAGAAAACTTGAATTTACATGAAACAATTAATGAGTAATGTACATGGAAATAAAATAACCTTAGATGAGTGAGGGTTCCTTCTCCAAACTATTTAAGTGAATAGAGATGGTTAAACTCTAGAGGAAAACTAATGATTTTCAAAATTTTCTTTGAAAATACCATTTTTCATAATATCCATAATTAAAATTTTAGTTTACACATATTATAATCTCACTAACTGATAAAAAAGATATTTTTATGAATCCCTATTTAATAATATTCGTATTTACATAATCTTGCAGTACAGTGAACGTCCTAATGTTGATATCTAAAGGATTCCACTAACAAACGCTGATTTTTTATTTTCATTATTTACTACTAAAATATTATATGTAATAACAAACAAAACCAAAATAGTGGGGGTTTAATAAAATGGGCATGATATATAAATATATTAATTAAAACACAAATATGTTAGTAAGAAGAAATAATATACTGTTATTGAGATTTCATAGTGAGTTTATCATTGTTCTTTAAAATATATTCTCACTATTCCATTCAATATAGATATATGGACCTATCACCCTAGAATCTATTGTTCAAATGGTAATTAAATTACAAAAATACATCATTATTAAATTTTAATATCTTAAAAATCAATAAATATGTCAAAATACACCATTTGAATGATTTAAATATTAAAGGAAATGAAAATAGATGAATAAGAAAAAGAACCCAATAATAGAGAAAGTAGGTCAACAACCCACCACAATAAATTTAACCACCACTATATTCCCAAGATGAAATAATGAGAAAAAATAAAGAAAAAAAATCAAAAAATAATTTCTCCATCCCTTTAACAATTAGAGAGGTTAGTTCTCTATTAATGATAGATATGAGAATGTTACAGTGGGAGAAACACAAAATAGAAAATGAAATAATAGAGAGATACAGAGAAAAATATTATTATAATTAAAAAATATTTTAGAATAAAACCCAAATAAACTATAAATCCACCATTTTATGTTATAAACCTCTAATTTTATTCAAAAAATGGATAGTTATCCCTTGAATAAAAGTGTAGGTATATATTTATAAAGAATAGGTGAGGTTGATTTTCCCTCTAATTGCATCCTTATATTTTGAACGTATTGTTGACACCCATGATCATTGATTATCAAAATATGATCAATATTATAGTTTTGAGAACATTTATTATCTCTTATCCCATAAAATATTAGGTTTATATGGAATATTTAGAAAATTTAGATCTCAATTACTAAAGTAAAATTTTTCTAGATAGATAAACTATTCAGTTCCCTTAACTTGCACACAATAACCAACAATCATAATGATGAAATCTTTCCATGATATTTTATGGAGATATAAAAAACTGAGTATTATTTCATTCACAAATTTATTTAGAATACTTTTAATTATTTAACCCTTGTCATGACCCATATGTTACAGGTTTCTCAATTCTAATTTCTTAAAGGTTTCCCAATTTTAATACTTCATTTAAGCCCCATATGGTTGGATTAAGCATTGGTATAATTTACTTAAATGAATCCTAATAAACATGGAATCCTTTAAAAAATTAATATATTAATTTGGATTAGTTTAGTGAATTTTATGATAAGAATATCAAACTGACTTGTATCTATTGAAATGTCAATAAAGTAAAATTTATCTCTTTTTATTAATTTTTATATATTGAATAAATAGTGTGGGTTTAATGAAAAATGATAAAATTATGGGATTCTAGACCATGTAGATATTGTAAATACGTTTTGTAAGGGTGAAAATATATGATAATTAAATTCAAGATCACCACCACACCAAAAATTCTCACTCTTGGAAAAAAATCATCTAACATCCATATCAAATTCATACAAAAATCAACAATTAGTGAAATTCTAAGATCCTTTATAAAATATAATCTATTATGTATAATATATGAAAACAATTTCCTTCCATTTTACTCTCTCACATTTAAATTTTTTCAACATCAAAAATCCATCCATGACCTAATCACAACTTACCCCACGTGGAAGTTCATTCCACTCTTCACTCAAGAGAAAATAAATCTAGAGTTATGATCATACTTTGAAAATATATCTATCACTATAATATTTTTAAAATTATAATTCCCCCACACCATGAGATATATATACATTTTTTCAATCATGTAGTTTTTATAATGTAATTTTTGTGGCTAAGGGTTGTTGGGAAAAAGAATTTTAAAATTCAAAACCTGAAAAAAAGGTTAAAATCATAAAAATAATAAATTAATATTCTAGTTAAAACACATGAATTTTATTAATCAATTACCATTAAAATATGTACAACACACTCCATTTTTTTACCATAGTCCATGATTAAAAAAATAAATGCAATGAATGGATTCATCATAATTATTATTTTTCATTTTTTAATGAAAAAGATGATATCAATAAATAATAGTGAATAAAATGTACTCATGACCATTTATATCGCCACTATCCAAAAGAGTAACACCCACACACCCAAAAACAATATTTTCCCCAAAGAACACATATTATAATCCATTTATCAACACTTAAATTGGAAATAGACATAAGAATATATTATGAGTGAAGGTAGTTCAAGAAAAATAGACTAGTAATGTTGATTAAAACTATAAGTTAATTAATGGATTCTAATGTATAAACACGTATTGATGTAAATGTTGGTCCCAATTTAAAAGTTTTGTTTTCCAAATAAATTCCTCAATCATAACAGAAATATTTCATGAACTTCAAATCATTAAAATATAAATAATAATGAGTTTTGGTTCTATGAAGAATCCAAGTTTCTCTCAATAAAGTGAGGGTTGTTAGAAAGAATATATGAAAATGGGTTTTTGAATAACTAAAAATATGGGGAAATTAATTATTTCGTGTTCTATGTTCATGGATTAAAAAAATTAGTGAAACTCATAGAAAATTTTAATAATAAAATTAAAGGAAAAGTTTCCATATTAATAATCATTTAAAAATCCATTTATTCAAAATCAATAAAACTCTATCAAATTTAGTTAAAGAGTAAAAAATGATTATTAATGTTCATTAAAGATCAAAATTCCTAAATTTATTAAAAAAATACAAAAAATCATAACTATATTGACACTCTCTCACACGTAAATTTAAACACACTTCATTTGATCTCAAAAGATTAAAAAGATAAGGGCAGAAAAACTAAAGAGAAGAAAAGAGACAACTTAAGAATATTTTGGGTAGTTTAAGAATTAAGTATTTCTTTTAGGTTCCACTACATTAAAACTATAATAAATAAAGAACAAATAATAATAAATTCACAAAAAGAAAAATATATTAAAGGAAAGAGAAAATGAAAGTAAATAAAATGGATAAGGCTTGGTTTGGACCTCCCAAGTGGGTGCAATGTTTTTACTACCACTAGTCAGAAAGTGATATAGTTTTATCTCCAATATAAAGAAGGATTGGGTTTTTAGGGAATGAAAAACCACATTTTATTTATCCCAATATCAATAAGTTGATACCACGAGTGGGAACCCCCAAATAAAGGAAGAAATGTATCAATCCCCAATAAATATGAGAGAAAGAAATAGAAGTGAAAAAGGGTAAGAAAGATAAGTTAGATGGAATAATTCTAAACCATAATGGTGTCCTTCTCCATTAAGTATTTATTTTTTAGTAGAGGAGGTAGTTGCATCACCAGAGGCTCCTCAAGATATTCTTATTTATTAATCACCACCTCATGGTTGTTCATTTTCTCAATGAGAAGGTTTGGAATTAATAGTCCCAAATATGTGTGGGAAACATGGGGGAAATCATTAAATAGTTATATTTGATAAATATTAATGCACTCAGAATAAAAATCTATATAACTCCTCATTTATGTTGTATTTAGTTGTATTTTCCTCACACATAACCACTATTACTTCTTTATATTTAATTTACAACACTATTTCATCCAAAATGGAAACACAAGTTATTATTTACTATCTAGGGTGGTGTTGGGATTAGGAAGATTTTAAGATTTATAATAGATAGAGTGAAAAGTTATTTCAAGTAGTGTAAAATTAAAGAAAACATATCCATATGATAGTTCCACTCCCTTAAGTTTTATGGTTTTGATATTTGAATCATGAATGTATGATACATGAATTCAGTTTTTAGAAGAGGGAATATGTAATTTTAAAGTTAATCCATGAAAAATTTGAAGTATTATTGGAATAGAGTAACAAGATTATCTCTTCCTTGAACTTCTCTTTTTTTTATTCCTATCAGATATGTAGAAAGAAGTTCCATTTTTTCTATCTAATTAAATAATTTGAAAATATCATTTCACATGATTATTCAAAAAAAATTCCCTAAAAAAACACATCCATTTTGTTTTAAATAGGCCAATCATAAGAAAAATCACTAATAAATTCCATCTTTAACCTAATAAAAGAAAGATATACAATAAAATTGTATATTTTCAGTCTTTTAATTTTATGATTTTTTCTGTGTTTTTATG
The DNA here is from genome assembly GCA_963277665.1 of Viscum album. Lineage (NCBI taxonomy): Eukaryota > Viridiplantae > Streptophyta > Magnoliopsida > Santalales > Viscaceae > Viscum > Viscum album. The sequence goes on from OY728125.1 coordinate 1,062,091,236, forward strand.
AAAATAGAGTGTGCAAGTGTTTTCACCTCCTTATAAATAGAACTAAATTGATAACAGATATTTTCAAGAATAACTACTCAATAAAATTCTTATTTTCCTAATATTGTATTATAATTCATGATACAAGGTTTATCTATTAATGAGGCCACTCAAAAAAACTGATTTCCAATTACCACTATTTATTACTAAAATATAATATCAAATTAATACCTAAACCTAAATAGTAGGGGTTTTATAAAATGAATTTGATATATAAATAATTGAATGAAAAATGAAGTTAATAAGAATAAAGAAACTTATATCCTCAAGTGTTAAAAATTATGTTATAATTGTTCTTTAAAATATAATCTCATTATTCTATTCAATGTAGATATCAGAACATATCACTATACAACCTATTATTTGAATAGAAATTACCCTATATAGATATATCTGTACGAAAGATTAATATTTTCTATATCCATATCTATGTAAAACTTCACCATATGAATGACTTAATTATTAAAGGGAAGAAAAATATATGAATAAGAAGAAGAATACAATCTTATATAAAATAGGGTGACCACTCATTAAAACTAATTTATCCACTATTTTATACTTAAAATAAAATAATTATAAACATTTAAGCACAAAAATCTCAAAACATCACTTCTCACCTCTGAAATAAGCAATGAGGCTAGTTTTTAACCCTGATGGAGAAAATAAGGTTACAGTGGGAGAAACACAAATGAAAAAATGAATGAAAAGAGATAGAAAGAGAAAAATATTAGTATAATTACTATGACTATTAAAAAATAAAAAAGTAATCTACTATAGATCATTATTTTGGTGTTCCAAACCTCTCATTTTATTCTAAAAAGGGCTATTTAACCCTTGAATGTAAGTTTAGGTACATTTTTATAAGTAAATGGTGCGGTATATTTTACTTCCAATTACATCCTTTGACTTTGAATAAATATTTGACACCCAATACAACAAATTATAGAAATATAAACACAAATTATGTTTTTTACTATATATTATATATTATCCCACATGATTTTAGTTCTATTAGACATGAGTATAAAAAGCTAGTTCAAAATCACTAAAGTTAAATTTTCTTCTTAGATAGACAACTTAGTTCCCTCCACATTGATGAGTAATGATTGAAAATTTCACTAATAACTATGGATTTACTATCCAACAAGTTTTAGTTCATTTAAAAATATAACTATCCCATTTTGTTTCATTTGTCTTATGTTATGACCCACTTATTAAATATTAACCAATTCTATCCCCCATTTTTTTTCTAATTTGTATGCTTTATTTTGGCCCCATATTGTTGGATTTAGCACTAATTCAGGTTGAATAAAATGAATCACGATAAACATAGAATCCTAAAAAAATAATTTTTCAATTTGAATTAGTGTAGTGAATGTTTTGACAAGAATACCAAACCAATTTTTGCCCATGAAAATATCATAAAAAGTAAAATTTACCCTTTTTATGTATTTATATATAATGAATGAAAAATGAGTGTTTAATTAAAAATAATATAATTATGAAATATTGAAAACTATAGAAATTATAAATAACTTGTGTAAGGGTGAAAATATTCTATAATTTACTACATGATCACCCCCACCCCTAAGCATTTCACTCATGGGAATAAATAATCTAATTTCCATATCAAACTCATGAAAAAATCAATAATGATATAATTTAAATATATTTTATAAAGTTGAATCTATCATGTATTATCTTTGAAAATCAATCTTCGTTTCATTTTCTTCTCTCAAATTTAATTTTTTTCAACTTGAAGAATACATACTTTACTTAATCAAAACTTAGATCACATGGAAGTTTATGCCACTCTGCACTCAAGAGAAATTAAATATATAGTAATTATCTTACTTAAACAATATATGTATTACCATAGGATTATTAAAATTATAATCTCTTTACAATAATAGACCTAAATTTTTTTCAATCATGAGTTCCTTTTCAAGGTTAATTTGTTGAAAAAGGGTTGGTAGGGTAAACAATTTAATAATTAAAAAGATAAAAAGAGGATATTAAACACTTAAATATAATAAATGAATATTAAAGTGAAACCACACAAATTCTATCAATCAATTATCATAACAATATTTTCACAAAACTCCATTTTTATAACATTGAACATGAGTTAAATAATAAATTCATTGAATGGATTCATCATAATTCTCCCAATTTTCGTTTTTGGAGAAAATTACTATATAAATTAATCATAAAGTGTAAAATTTACTCATATACATTTCGCTCCCTACTGCCCAGAATAGTGAAATAGGCCCCACACTCCCAATAATGAGCTTATTATCAAATAAAACACACGAGAGTCCATTCCACCATACTCAAACATGAAATAGACATGAAAATATATTATGAGTAAAGGTAGATAATGAATAATATATATTTTTTAAATTGGATTAAACATATTCAAAAATTGATGAATTATTAGGGATAAATAAAAGTTGATGTAAAACTAAAGTTTTGTTTCTAAAAAAAATATAAGTTTCTCTTAATAAAATGAGGGTATTAGTTATAATATATCAAAAGGGGTTTAAAATAAATAATAGGATTGGAAAATTAATTTGAGGTATTGTTTAATTGGAATTGATTTTAAAAAATTATCAAACTCATTAAAATATTGGAAGATAAAATTCAAGGAAAAGTTTTAATATCATCAATCATTAAAAAAATATTTCTTAAATAATCAAGAAAACTCTCTCAAAATAAATTAAAGTGTGAACAATAATAATTAATAATCAATGAAAATAAAAGTTTTTAAAAGATGAAATAAAAGAAAACATTAAAAATAAAAGGCAGTTTTAAATTCCCATATACATATATTTAACTATACTTCATTTATTATCATTAAATTAAAAAATATGGGTAAAAAAATCAAAGATAAGGAAAGGTAAAACCTAAGTTCATTTTGTGATTTGGAAGCCTTGAGTAAGGATCATATATATTCACATTAAATTTATAAGAAAGAAATAAAAAACATAAATTTTGTATTTAATGAAAAATAAATAAAATTAATTAATAGGGAAAAGGAAAGAAAATGGATAAGGCCTAGTTTGGACCCCTAAGTGGGTGAAAGGTTTTTACTACCCCTAGTCTAGACGTGATAGTGTTTTATCCCCAATCTCAATGAGGATATAGTTTTGTGGCATGGAACACCATATGTTATTTATACCAATATCAATAAGTTTATTCCAAGAGTGGTAACCCCAAAAGAAAATAAAGAATATCACAACCCCCAAGATACAAAAGAGAAATAAATGGATATTCATAGGGGAGGTAAGATAAAGAAGAGGGAATCTCTATAAATTTTCATAGTTTAATTCTATATTAGGTATCAATTTTTGCATTGATGAGAAAATTTCATCACAATGGGCTTTTTGAGTACTACATATTATTTTACTAGCACTTCTTGGGATGTCTTTTTCCCAATAAACATTGATGGAATTAAGAGTTATAAATAAGCATGGGAAACATGTTAAAAATCATTAAATATATCTATTTAATAAATATTAAATTAATATGAATCAAAATATACATTAACCCTTATTTATTTAATAATTAATACCTATTTCCTTATCTAAATCCATTACACTTATTTATATTCAATTCCCAACACCATATTCTTATCAATGGTGGCTTCTCTAAGTTCTTATTCACTATACAAGGTGGTGTTAGGCTCATAAATATTTTAATATTTAGAATGGATATAATGAAAAATTCATTTCAAGTTATGAAAAAAAAAACAAATTCAAAGGAACATCACCCTCCTATAATTAGTTTGGCCTCTTGCTTCTTATCATGAATATATTCCTCTTAAATTTTTTTTGGAGAGGTAAATGGGTAATATTAATGTATGGACTCAACTAGTTAGATGTATTATGGGAATAAAAGTGGAGTAATATTTTTTTGATATTTTTTTAATTATCCACAGGAAGTTTAAAATAATTAATTTTTTACTAACCAATTTTCAATAGACCAAGAAAAATAAAAATCATTATGAAATTTTATATTTTAACTAAAAAATAATGATATGAATGAATATGTTTTCTTATTTTTTAGTTATATTATTTTTTAATGTTTTTATGAAAAACATTGTGTGAAATTGTTTGATACTCCCTGAAAATGATTCCAATTTAATAGAAGTGGTTTGTTGTGAATATCCATTAAATAAAATTATTTTTTACCTAATAGTATAGTATAGTTTGATACCTAGGTTTGATCTCTCTAGGGGGCCACTCATACAAATAGATTTTTGATTTTCAATATTTATTAATAAAATATACTAAAAAATTAAAACCTAAACCTAAATAATGGGGGTTTTATAAAATGAATAAGATATATTAATATATAAATGAAAAAAGGGTTAGTAAGAATAAATTAATTTGCATACCTGTGAGTTCAAAGTGATACTATAATTATTCTTGAAAATATAATATCATTATTCCATTTAATACAGAGATTAAAACCTCTCACTACACACCCTCTTGTAAGAATGGTAATTAACCCATAATAAAGCCTATTCATGTTTGATTAATCACTTCCAAATTAATAACTAAGTAAAAATCCACTATATTAATGAATTAAATATTGAATGTAAATAAAATATATGAACAAGAAGTAGAACACAATATCTTATAAAGTAGAGTGACATCTCACTGTAATTAATTTAATCACTAATATATTTCTAGAATAAAATAATGAGAAATAATGAAGCACAATAAACTCAAAACATCAATACTCACTCCCTCAAATAAAAAAAGAGGCTAATTATTCATAAATGAATAATATTAGAAGTTTGCAATGGGAGAAACATAAAAGTGAAAATAAAACAAAAGAGAGATAAAGAGAAAAATATTATTATAAGAACCTACAATTTTATAAAGGAAAACCCTACTATACCATAAATCTTCCCTTATATGTTTCAATTATCTCCTTTAATTACAAATGTGTCTTGATAACCCTTGAATATAAGTGGAGGATTATATTTATTGGAAGAGGTAAGACAAAATTTCCCTCTAATTCTTTCCTTATAATTTGAATTCATTTTGGCACCCAAGACTGGTTATTCTAGAAATGTGATCATTAATGAAGTTTTTGGACTAAAACATAGATATTAAACCAAAAAATTTGTGGTCAATAAAACATGTGTAATAAATGTTAGATCAGTATTTCTAAAGTAAAAATTTCTGGATGAACATACTGTTCAATTACATCCAATTGTATACATCAACCGACAGCCTTAACGATCAAATATTACCATGATATTTTATAAATATATGATTAGTTGAGTTTTATTTTATTTAAAACTAGAATAATTTTATTTGGAATAATTTATCTAGAGTTATGAACCACACATTGATGGTTGGTCAATTATGTTTTCCCAAAGGTTTTCCAATTTTCATGCTTAATTTGGGCCCCATATGGTTTGATTTAGAACTAGGTCCAGTTGAATGAAAAGAATCTAATAAATATTGATACTTAAAAAGATTTTTTTTCAATTTGTATTTTTGCAATGAGTGTTATGAAAATAATACTGAACTAATGTGTTTCCTTGAAACTATCAAAAAGTAAAATTGCCTTATTTTGATGATTTTTTTAATGAATGAAAAATGAGGGTAGAATTAAAAATTATCAAATTCAAGGATTTGTAACCACATAAAAAACATAAATAAATTTTTGAAGGAAGAAAATATATGATAATTCATTACTAAATCATACTCCCACACCTTTGAATTTATACTCTTGGGAAAAAATATTCTAATATTCATATTAAATTCAAAAAAAAATTAATAATTAGATAGATACCAATATATTTTATAAAATAAAATCTATAAAATATCATATATTTAAATAAATATTTATTTCATTTTCTTCTCCCACATTTAAAATTTTTAGCGTAAAAAATCCATCTATGACTCATTCATAACTTACCTCACTGGAAGTTCATGCCACTCTTCATTCAAGAGAAATTCAATATGTAGTTATAATCATATATGTAATATGAATGTATCATCATAGTATTGTAGAAATTATCATGCCTCCACACTATAATTCATAATATTTTTTCAATCATAAGATTTTCTGAAAGTGATTTTATTGGCTAATAGATAGTGGGTAAGCGCATTTGACAATTCAAAAGATAAAACGTGGAGGCCAAAATCTTAAATATAATTACTGAATATTCAAGTGAAACAAAATAAAAGTCCTCACTCAATTAACCTTACAATATGTACACAAAACTCCCTTTTTTACATAGTCTCTGAGTCAAAAAATAAATCCAATAAATGCATCCATCCCAATTCTCCCTATTTTCAATTTTTTTAAATAATATGAAATATATAAATGAAAAACAATGAATAAATTTACCTCATGTGAATTTCTCTCTCCACTACCTAGAATAGTTATACACACCACAAACACAAAAAAAATAATATTATTCTAAAATAAAACATAATAAAGTACCTTCCCCATAGATAAATTATAATAAACCTGAAAATATTAAGAGTGATGGTAGGTAAGGAACAATTGGCTTATATTGTGGCATAAAACTATAAGTAAATTCATGTCTTATAATGTATAAATAATGGTTTATGTAAATGTAGGTATCAATGTAAAATTATGGTCTTGCAAAAAATTAAAAAATAATATCAGAGACATTTTATGAACAATAAATGTTTAAAATAAAAACAATCACAAGTTCTAGTTCTCATAAAAATAAAAAAATCTCTCAAGAAAGTAAGGAAATTAGGAATAATATATCAAAAGGATTTTATAATAAATAATAGAATTGGAAAATTAATTTGAGTTAGTGTTTCATCGCCATGGATTTCAAAAATTGTCCAAACTCATTATAATGTTTAAAAATCAAATTCAAGGAAAATATTCCAAAGATAATGAAAGATAAACTTGATTTTATTTTAGGTAGTGGAATACTTGAGTTATAATAATTAATTATACCACATTAAACCTATAATAAAGTAAGATCACAATTTAAGAAATTTATTGAAATATAAATAAATAGAAATAAATATAATAGATAAAGAAATAAAAGGATAAGGCCTGGTTTAAACCCCCCAAGTGGGTGTTAGGTTTTTACCACTCCTAGTTAGGTAGTGATAATGTTTTATCTCTAATATAAAGGAAAATGAGATTTTTGTTACATAAACAACCACATTTTATTTACCATCATTAGTGGATAACTAGAGTGGGAACCCCCAAATAGAAGATTAAATTCCCAAAACCAGAAGAGAGAATAAATAAATAAATGGAAGTTAAAATTGGGAGGGGATATATGTTAGAGGTTATCCCTTTCAACTATAATGGTGTTTATATTGATTAGGTAATCAGTTTGGCATTGAGGACATATTTTCATCAATACAGGATCCTCGATCTATTCTTCTTCTTTAACCACCATCTCTTGGATGGTATTTTTTAATGAATAGGTATGGACTTAAAAATGAAAACTCTATATGGGAAACATCATTAAATAGATATATTTTATAAATATTAAAGTAAAAAGAATCAAAATATACATTCCCCATAATTTATGTTGGATTTAGAAACTATTTCCTCATACACAATAACTATTACTTGGTTATCTTCAGTTTATAACACCATTTTCTCATAAATGATAGATTATTCAAGTTATTATTCACTGTAAAGGGTTGTTTTAGGTTTATTAAGATCATAATATTCCTAATGGAGGGAGTGAAAATACATTTCAAGAAGTGGAAAATCAAATAATTTAGATTCAAAGGAATGTTTACCTCTATTAGGTAGTTCAACCTTAAGATCCTTCTTATAACTGCATGCCTCTAGGAATATTTTTTAAAATATAAAAGTGGGAAAATTTTAATTGTAGCCATAAGTAATTTTATTTCTTCTTATAATGAAGGATGAGAAATATTTTCTATTTCTTGAAATTATTTTTTCAATTCTCTTTGGAAATTAAAATGAACTTCTATTTTTTTACTAACTAATTATAGCATTTAGTTTTTTTATCTTGATTCATTGAACAATTTTTCCCGAAAATACTCATCTATATGGTTTTCAATTGGAAAATCCTAATAAAAATCACTATGAAACAATATATTTGACTTAATCAAAGAATCATATGTAATAAATTTATATTTTGTTTGTTTTTGAATTTTACAATTTTTATTTTGTATGAAAAATAGTGTGTGAGAGTGTTTTTACCTCCATAAAATAGCATAAAATTGATAAGATAGTTTTTTAGGAATCTATATTTAACAAAATTAATATTTACCTAATATTTTAGTATAGTTCATGTGACATCCTTGGCCCGGTTCACTAACCTGTAACCGGTATTGAGGTTCACAAGGCCTCAAGAATATCTCATTGTACGCCAAAGGTTACTGACTAGCAGTGAGGGTGTATAGTGTGGTGGCTATATACTTTGTATAATAGTGAAACATAGTAGAAACCAATCCAATAAAATAAAACCATATAATAAACTAAATAGACATAAAACAGTTAGGTAACACTATATAAATCTAATGTTACGGTGATTCAAAATATATGTCTAGCATATCATGGTAATAGTCATACAAGCAATGATAGGCTAATAAAAAGAAAAAAAGACCAAAATATAATATGATACATGAGAATATGAACCCCCATCTCATACCTCTAACCATATTCTCTCAACCTATTATTGAAATCAAGAATCATCACTTGGGATATTTCCTTTGTACTTTCCTAAATCCTTGAAATATTCCTGATTACCAAGCATCTACAAAAATTGGGTGCGAGTAAAAATAATTAAGACACCACCAAAAGTGTCTAATGAAAATTTATTTTGTGAATAAAAAATGTAACAGTGTTCAGATATTGTAATTTAAAGAAATAAAGTAAATGAAACCTTTTTGAGTTTGGGATAATTATGGGATACTTAACTGACCCTACCTACTTTGGCCTATGTTAGATGTCTTCAATCATGTGACCTTTTAATTTTTAAAGGGACTTGAGGCATGTTTTCAAGCCATCCATTAATGAATATCCACAAAGAATCATCAGAACTAGAATATGATTTCATACACAATGCACCTATTTCAAATCCATGGAGGTCATATGATGTTCTTTACTTTTCAATTTTGATCCAATTCACAGTGATAAATATATGATGTTTAGATCTTGGATTTTGAGTGGAATCTAAGGTTTCAACCATCAATATTATACTCCTAAGAGTTCTTAATCAAAAAGGGAAATATATCCTTTCATTTAGGGTTAGGACTCGATTGGAACCCAATGGATTGAACCAAATTGTTCCTTGTCTAAGGAAATCAAGAGGAACTTGGGAGATTATCCTGAGTATTCTAATTTTTCAAGAGATCCAGATGAATATGCGAGGACTAACCATGGAATTCATGATAAAAAGACGCTGACAAAATTAAATGTGGAATTAAAACTTGGAATTCACACTAATGAATTAGGTGGAATCCTATGAGTTAACTTAAGGCATTACAAAGGATTTCTTAGAGCATAAAACACATTTAAGGGTGTGATCAAGTTCCATAATTAGTAACCAAGGAATCCATGGTAAGAATTCATAAGTTCTAAATAAATTATTCATGTAAAATATTTTTATCAAAATTAATTCCTAACCTTATAGGTGTATCCCATGTTTTCCCATTATATACTCCCACCATCTTATAATTAAATTACCCCTTTCCTCATAAAATTACATAAAAATGAAGGTTGTTTAGTTTCTAGTTTTTATCCATGACACCCTATTTATCTTAATTATGTTTAAGTTACCCGAGACCTACCTAAAATCCTATATTAAGAATTAATTATTTAGGTTACATTCCAAACACACCCTATAGAGTGGTTTGATAATATAATAGATAAATTTTGGGTTTTCCTAAATGCCTAACCAAACACACCCTAAGGGATGTTTTTCTTTCCTTTAAGGTATAGTTGTCATGGGTGTTAGAAAAAAATACCATAAATGGTGGTTTGGATTGAGATTGTCAACCGATAAAAATGTTTAGGTGGCCATTACCATGTCTGGGTTGGGCTTTGTGTTAAAATTTAATGGAATATAAATTCTAGAGTTGATTATTGAAAATAACAGCGTACTACACAATGACAAATTTTATAAATAGATATACTCTTAGGGAAAACCATATATACCACCAACCTAGGGATCATGGAAGATTCCTCATCTAGGATTGTCTTTAGATTTGGGTTTCAATGATAGAAAATGATGTAACAGATAAAATCCTTGAAAATAGAGTATATTATCATACATATATATAACACTAATGACAATGAAGAAATTTTGGAAAAGAGGAAAGATGAGTGAAATAATTACCTTAAGCTTTCCTATAATTTGATTGGAAATCCAAATGACCAAGATTTGTGAGATATCTCACATAAAGAGAGTAGGGAGAGTAGAGAGATCTACCATACTGCTACATACTATAAATGGGAATAAAAATCAATTTGAAATTTTAAAAGAGAGGCTAGAGGGGTAAAAGGACCAAAATAGAACCATTAATAAAAATCACTCAATAGGACACCATATATCCATTGGGTGTTGAAGTTCCCAATCAGGATCCAAGTATCACTGAGAGGGGGAGGGGGTGAATCAGTGATATCTTTTTCTTTTTAAGTTTCCCCTTTTTGAAACAAACTTCGCCTCCTGTTAAAGAGTTTCTTCCCTGCTGAACACACACATCCACAGGAACACAAGATTTACAAGGTTCACTACTCAACAAGAGTAGCTACGTCCTTGGTATGGTACGGAAATAATCCAGTACCACACAATCCACTAGAAAACAATCCTTTGATGTGGAATACAACGAGTAGGATATACCCTTACACTCGTGCAGCACTTTGAAAACAATCCAATAGTGCGTGTGCTCCCTCTTAGCACAAATAGGATAACACAATGTTTCAGTGCTTCTTTACAATTAAACAGATGTATTCTCCGAAGTACAAATCTTCACTTTCTTACCCAGAAGCCAGTAAGAACTCTCTTGTGCACAACTGAATACGTGCGAAGACCCCAAATATTTCGCGCAACCTTTAGGGTGCCTTGCGCGCAATTCAAATGGCTTGCGCGTAAAATTCCCTTTTGGCGCGAAAAACGTTTTCGCGCAACTTTCCTTTTACGTGCAACTTTTCCTCTTTTCGCGCAACTCACTTAGCGTATAATTTACGCGCACCAGAGCTCGGGATTTCTTCTAAGTGTCGAGCATTAACAACTAACAAGGGTTGGCCTCATATTTATAGGCATTTTTGACCCCGCGCGAAAAACACTAATCCGCGCGTAAAACCTCCTCCATGCGCGTAAAAACTCTTTTATGCAACTTCGTATTTCGCGCCATGCTTCAATATTCCGCGCACCTCATGCCTTTGCCATCTTTCATCGTTCTAAGCATGAAGCACCAATTGCGCGCAAAATTCCGCACCACGTTCTATATTGCGCGCAAACCCAAACTTTCATGCGACATCAGATTTCGCGCACTGCTCCAATCTTTCGCGCATTTTATGCCTTTGACAATTTTTGAGCTTCTGATCTCGAAACATCATTTGCGTGAAAACTTCATTCCTCAATTTCGCGCACCATGCCAATATTCCGCGCATCCCGCAGATTTTTCGCGCAACCCGCTACTATTTCGCGCATCCCGCAGATATTGCGCGCACCACTTTATTTTTGCGCGAAACATGCCTAAATTTCCGCGCACTCCATTCCTTTGTCATTTTTCAACGTTCTGACCTTGAATAACTCTTTTGCACATATAAACCATCTTCAATCTTATGTGCAACATCCATTGCCAAGCACATTTCTTCATCTCCCGATTTTCAGGCCCTAAAATTTGGCAAACACTGGAAAACGGCGCCACCTTAAACTGTGCTTTTCTGCCATCCCCAGATTGTCTATTTCTTTGCCATTTTATCTCTTTACTGCTTCCCATAACCATTCTTCTGCTCTCATCACGAATCCCACTATCGTGATATTTATCCTTAGATAGATCAGCTTAAGCATCGTCAGAGTTGCAATGGGAACTGAATCTTTCCTATCTTCCAGCAGCATCATTCCTTCCAATCAAAACATTATATGACTGGAATCATCATTTCTCCCCCTTTCCTTCATAAGGCTTGCATCACAAGTTCTCCTAACTCATGATTTGTGTGAAATACATACCAGCAAAGCATCGTCTAATTTATGATCCTTCTACAAAGTGAATTGATTTATCGCCTTTGACAACAAAATACAACACTCTGCAAAAGCTAACTCTTCAAACATTCATCTTCATTCAACCTGGTCCCAACAGGTGTCCACTAGCTATCCATTTTCCATAGTAGTCATATAGGGATACTAGTTCTACTATCATCTAGATAATAATGGTGTATTGGATAAATGGTGGGACTTCAATAGCTTGTTGTAGTCTTATATCCCACCTTTATACCTCCATTTTTCTCCCTACTTTCTTCAAAAACCAATAAACATGATTTAACAGATAAAATAAATTATGTTTACCCAAATTTAAATAATTATTTACCTTGTTAAGGATATGGGATCTTACAGCCTCCTCTCTTTAAGACAACTCAACCCCAAGTTTTACTTTATTGGGAGTGTTGAGATTCATTTGAGAGTAAACTAGTCCTTTGAACATGTATATTGGGCTCTTGTTATCAAGTATTATCATTTAACTTTATGTGTTTCTATAATACTTGAATCAGAGGAACCATTCTTCCTTAGAGAGGCTTGATGCTATATTAAATGATATGAACTAGATACTCCTCAAAAAAAGAATCAGCATCCAATAAAACTTCCTTAGGATAAAAAAAATTGGTGGGTCAAGATAGTAATGATGGAGTTGAGATATATAGAATAAATCATGCATAAAATTATACTATTGAGTAAGATCTAATCAATAAGCTACTAGCTTGGCCCACTCTAAAATATCCAATGGCCTGAAAAATCTTGGTGCCAAATTTACTTACCTCTAAATCTGTCAATGACCCGATACAGTTGAAACATATAAAAACACCAAATCCCCACCCCAAACTCTAGAGGTTGGTAATTCTGATTGATATATGAATTATTCCTAGAAATATAAATTTCTATACATTTCTTGATCAATTTCACTTGCTTTTATGTCTTCTGAATTAGTCTCAGTCCTAGTAGCACTACCTCCACTACCTATAACCAACATATAGATGAAGAAAATGTCTTACCATATAGATCCTCATAAGTATCCATCTTAATTGTTTCATGGAAGATATTATTATATGATAATTTATCAAGAGGCAATTTTTTCTTACATTATCCTCCAAAATCCAGTATGCATGCATGACGACTGTCTTCCAGTACCTATATAATTTTCTTGTACTAGACATCAGTTTGAGGGTGATATGATGTACGCAAGATTACTTATAAACCAATGGAATTCTATAACCCATAAAAGAAATGTGATGTAAACAAAGAATCTCTATCTGATACACTGGTATGTTGAATCCCATAAAAGAGTATGATCTCTCAGACATATAATCTATCAAGATCATTCACTGTAAAGGTCTCTTAGATAGGAAAGAAATGGGTGACCTTTGTTAGCCTATCTATATATACCCAAATAACATCACTACATCGGGTTGACTTTGGGAACCCCATCATAAAATCCATGGTGAAATCAACCCATTTTCATTCCAAAATAAGCAATGGATACAATTGTCCAATATTTTTCTGGTGTTTTTCTTTCACCTGATGATGGGTATAACATCATTTGATAAATACCACTATTTCCTTCATCATCCAAGGCCACCGGTACTGGTGGAATAAATCATGACACATCTTTATTAGTGTGGGATGAAATACTTACTTTAAATCCTGATATTATCTCATCAGTTCCTCTCACATACCTTTCAGGGCCCATATATAACATGAAAAATATCATCCTCATCGATAACTCAACTAGACAGTGGCTCCACACCATAAATACTATCCCTTTGGTACAATACTACAAGATTAGAAAATGTCCTCCTCTATTAAATTTAGAAGTGATGGAACCACTGATAAAGCTATGATAATAGGTTTCCCTTGACACTCTTGAACATCATGATGCATTTTATAAAATAGATCCAACAACTGAAACTCAATACTAGCCTCCTAATCCACGTGATCTTGAGTCATTTGACTTAGAAAATCTGAAAAAAATTTCCATTCCATGGAATATATTTGATCTCAAATTGCAAATACCGAAGATATTCAAACCACCTATAATTCCATTGCTGTAGTTCTTGATAAGAAAATGTACATTTAAGGCTCTTATGGTCTATATATACCATAAAATACTGCCCTAAGAGGTAATTTCTCCAACAAAATAGATCATGAAAAAGAGATGCTATCTCAAGGTCATGAATCAGGTAGATTTACTCATGAGACCTCAACTACTGAGACCTATATTCCATGACTCACTCTCTTTGCATCAACAGGGATCCAAACCCGATGCCTAATGTGTCATAATAACTGTTTACCCTCTAACTATATCATGAAAAATCAGGATTGGTGTTGTGTTCAATATACCTTTCAACTCTTGAAAAGTCTTTTCACAAGCTTAAGACTATATAAAACTCACACCCATCTTAGTAAAGCATATAAGTTGTGCTGTAAAATGATATTTTTTAATGACTTAGTGATAATGAGTAGGTAATCCATATAATCATCAAATATTAAAAATGTTCTTTGGATTATCTCAAGAAAAAATAGCTCTCACCTTCTCTATATATACAGATACCACTACCTTTGATATGATGTGACCCATGAATTGAACTATATTGATGAAAACATTTCACTTCAAGATTTTTTCATAAAGACGATGCTCCCAAGGAGTATTCAAAACTACCTCTAGATTCCATATATTCTCCTCCTTTAATTATAAGTACACCAAGATAACATCAACAAAAAATCCATGAAGGAAAATAACCTTCCATTATCCTAACACAAGGTCAATAGTAAATTCAACCTCTCTCTTAAGAGGTAGAAAAAATCATCCAGGAATACGTCTCTAAAACAGACCACTACTAGAGGCAAATAACCTTCCATTTTCCCTAATCATCTAGTAAGAGGTCAAAAATCTAGGTTTATACTCCACCCAATCCATGATTCTTTGGTCTAACATGATCTACCTAGACATTCCATTCTCCCTTGTGAATATAGATACATCCCTTTAGTGATGAGAATAACACCCGTCTGTGATAATAGTCAATATAAGCTCGAGAGTGTATTATCCAATCAATACTAATAATTAATTCAAATCATATCATCTCATAGATGAAAAGGTACCATATAAAATAGTATTCACTTATACCAACGGGACAATCATTACAATGATGAATACCCTCTGATATGATTCCTAGTGGAATGTTAATGGACATTACCCCTTATAGATATTTAATCTCTAAAACCAGGTTTCCTATCAATGAAACATATATGAATTAGTGTGAAGAACCTATGTAAAAAAATTAAAAACTAAATTCATGTTCACTAAGATTTTACTATGAATTGCATATGGTTTTCCACTTTTATTATTAGGTGCAGTATGCACTGCATGTAATTAGACAAAATCCATAACCCTGAGCTACAACATCCCAACTATCACCACTCTCCTAGAACTACACATACTATGTCTAGCTCCCTTAACTTTGACCACCAATTTGGACTAAATAGACAGTAATACTCTTGCTTCCTTCCTAGCATGGTGCCACAAATCCCAATCTATAACACTGAATTGGTGAAGTTCCCCCATCATTTGAAATCAATAGAAATGTATTCTAGGATCTATGGATATGAACCATTTCCCACAAGATCAATGATTTATTGGGTCCCTATCATATTGATGAATCATGTGTCCCTTCTTACCACACTAATGATATACTACATAATTTCTAGTGCACACAACTTGGATGTCACTTCTATAATAGGTTATCTCATGATGAAACTTCCTACCACTAGATGATATACTTCCTAAACTAGTTTCTAAAACCCCTTGAATTGTATCTGCCACTCCCCTTAGGTTTTATTTAGAGAAATTGGACTAGGTTACCATCTTGGAGATAATATTCAATCAAAATATGTTCACCTGAGACTGAATTTCATACCTGGAGAATCCTCAAAATGCCTTTCCCTGGAAAACACATCACCCACAAGGGAGGGTGAAAATCACTGCAACTAAGTGAAATAAGAAGAGTAATCCATGATGTATATATTATCACAATATAGATTCATTAATTACATATATGGATAAATCCTTAGAGTATATGGAGAAAAGTAATCAAATAATATAGTCTATAATTCCCTCCAGACCATGCCCTAATGTTGAACAACCTAAGTAAGAAAATTCCACCATCACTTGATAGATCCACAAAGCATGTACGCTATAAGATTTACCATCATATCCATAGGAATCTATAAATGATCAAATATATTATGTATAGCCTCTGACCAAGACTCCAAATCCTTAGTTCCACCTTCCCTTGAGAAAAGAGGTGACTAATACTGCTAGAATCCCCTAGTCAACTAAAAATTTTTCAGTGTAGCCAGTGTGGCTCCCTCCATAGACTATATGAGGGATATAAAACCTTCTATTAGCTAAGAATCATTTCCAAATACATTCATTATTGGTGGTACATGATAGGTGCCATAGGAGAAAGTACAGGAAGTACCACAGGTGGTCTAGGTCCCACCACCCCAGGATTATGGTCATCACCACATTCGAGGAGTTTGAACCAAGGCATCATGAAGTCTTATAAATATATTTCCAAGAGCATGTCTTATTATGAAATACGACAACATATTACATTATAGATAGGGAGATTAATATTAGAGTCAAGAACTCACTACATGAGATACCCTTAATTCATCAAAAGATTTAATCTAAGGAAGTATACTAACCATAACTACCAATTTCTAGGGATAGGTTATATAGTAATGTTTGAAGTATCTATCATAATGTTTTAATTATAGAGGTTTCTAATCCCAATTTATATAGTTAAAGACTATTTAAGTTTCAATTTTTAGCCTATTTAACTAGAACTAATTTTCCTTTTAAATTTAGGAATTAGAATTTAGTAATTTAATCATAATGGTCCAATAATATGGGTTTTGAGTCTCAATTTATAAAGGTATACACCTTATAAGTTACAATTGGGACTCCATTTTATAGGAATAGTTTAAATATTTATATTATATAACAAAGGTTTCAAGGATTTGATTATATTAATGGTGGTGAACTAAAATGACATCATCAAAATATATAGGAAAAAATGTTTAGGTTGATGAAAGAAATTTAATTAACCAATTTTTTTACCAAGTAATGTTAGAAACTACAATCACAACACCCCATGAATATAAACTTTTCAACAATAAGTATTAGTAATATAATATGCATGGCATGGAATATGAATGAAATATAAATGACTATATACCTATGATGATGCATGAGTTAATTCTCCCTTTTGGTATCAACCAAATGGTGGAAATTCTATAAAATAAAATATCACATAATATATACATCACCCAAAAGTTAAAATAGTTAAAATATAATAAATTAATTCTATAATAACAAGTCCCTTCCCTAGAAAATAGGCCTTTCCCTAATACGTGGGTTTACTTTTCCTAGGAACATGATTATTATCAAGTTCTAGAACCTCCTAGTCTCCTATATTCCAAAAAATAGTATTAAAAAGGAAAACAATCCTTTGATACCACTTTTGATATGTCCCCAACCTGGTTTACTAGAAAGTAACCAGTCTAGAGGGACACAAGGCCTTAAGCACACCTCCTTATAAACCAGAGGCTATAAAATAGAAGTGAGGGTGTATGAGTATACCATGTAGATACTCTACCATAAATATCAGAGTGTAACATAGAAGAAATAAATATAAAAAAATAAAACCAAATACTAACCAAAACGGATATAAAGTAGTAAGGCAACACTATATATAGATAATGTCACAGTGGTACAAAATATAAGTCTATCATGTCATGGTAGTAATCATACAAGCAGTGATGGGCTAGGAAAAATAAAAAAAACCAAAAACTAATAATCTCTATGAGAATCTTGATCCCCATCTTGATCCTATTATCCTATACTCCCAACCTTTGATAGAAATAAAGCATCCATTGAAGGGAGTTTTTCTATCTCCTTTTCTACATCTATAAAATATGACTGGATACCAAGAAGCTTCCCAAAGTGGGTGTGATTTTAACTTATTAATCCATCAATGGTGGTGTCTAATGAAAATCCAATTTATGAATATAAAATTTAATAGTGTTTATATATACTAATTTAATGTAATAAATTAAAAGAAATATTTTTTATTTCTGGATCCGTGTGGGATACACGACCAACCCTATATACTTTGTCCTAAGTTGGATGTATCTGTTAATGTGACCTTTTAATTGGTTAAGGGACCCAAGGTATTTTTCCAATTCATCCACGAATGATTATCAATAAGTAATACTCAGAAATAGTCCAGGAAGTTCTACACAACACACCCATTTTGAATCAATGGAAGCCCCATGAAATTATTTAATTTTTTATTTTTAGCCAACTCATGGTGATTAATACATAAGGTTTAGATATTGGTTTTTGAGAATAATTTAAGGGATGAAACCTCAACATTATACTCCTAATATTTATAAACAAACCAAGGAAAGATATCCTTATTTTTTGGGGTAGGTCTTCATTATAATCCAAGGGGATAACATAAGGCATTCCATGTTTGAGGAAATCAAGTTGAAATTGGGAGATCATCCCGAGTATTCTGATTTTTCTAATGATCCAAATGAATATATTATGACAAGTCATGAAATTCATGATATTAATAAACTAACTAGATATAAGGTGGGTTTACCACTTGGAATTATCATCAATAAATCAGGTGGAATCCTATGATTCCACTCAAGAAATTCAAAAGTGGGAATCCAAGGATTGCTCAAGGCATTCCAAAACTTTAAGGGTGTGACCAAATTCTATAATTAGTAAAAAAGTAATCCATGTAAATAAATTATAAGTTAAAAAACAAATTATTCATGTTGAATTATTCTGTTAAAATTAAAACACAACCTTGGAGGTGTCTCCCAAAGTTTTCCATGAGATACACCCATCATTTTATATTTTAATTTCTCTATTACTCTTATAATTACATAAAAATAAAGGTATTTAGGCTCTATTTTTTTATCCATGAAACTCTATTTATATTAACCATTAAGTTACCCAAGATATACCCAAATATCCATATTTAGAATTACTTCTTTATGTGGAATGTAAAAAATACCCCAATGGGTGGTTTGATTATATAAGTGATAATTTTTGGGTTTTTTCTTAAGTATCCAATCAAACACAAACTAAGGGTTGTTTTTGGTTTTATTAAAATAATGGTAGTTCATGATTTAGGTGAAAATTTAAAGGAATTAAATTCTACGGTCAATGCTTATAAATACCAAAATATAGAACTATATCACATTTTATAAATAGTGAGTCTCTTAAAGAAAATCCTATATACCACATACCTAGGGTTCATGAAAGACTTATCATCAGCTATCTAACTCATGTTTGATTTGGAATGAGAGAAAACAAAGAAGCATAAAAAATACTGGAAAATAGGGTTTATTAGGTAATATAGAGATAACACCAATAGAAATAAAGAAATTGTAGAAAAGAGGTAAGAGTATTGAAATCCTTACATCATACTTTCCTACACTTCGATCGGATGTTCAAATTCCCATTATTTAAGGGAGATCTCAAATGAATAGAGGGAGAGTAGAGAAATCCACCTTGTTACTAGAGACTATAAATGGAAAGAAATATTGAGTTTAGTTATTAAAAGAGAATCTAGTGGGGTAAAAGGTCCAAAATGGACCTCTTTGAAATCATACCTAGTTGGCCACCAAGTAGCTGCTAGGTTTCCATTGTCTATCCAGTGGTGGTGTATAAGATAACCGGTGGGACTGCAATAACTTTTTGTAGTCCTAAATCTTACATTGATCCCTATGGGTTTTTTCTATCTTTTATCCCACACCTAGAAACATACATTAAGGGATAAAAAATTTATGTTTATGAATAATTAAATGAGTCCATAGCTCATTTAAGAGATAATATCTTATAGTGCAAGACCTAAGATCGATCTTTTGAGGGTACCACTCCCAAACATTGATTTTCAATTGTCATAATTTATTACTAAAATATACTATGAAATTAAAACATGTACCTAAAAAGTAGGGGATTTATAAAATTAATATGATATATAAATATATGAATTCAAACCCCAAGGAAGTTAGTATAAAGAAATAAGTTTCTATACTTGGGATTTCATAGTGATCCTATCATTTTTATTTAAAATATAATATCATTA
This sequence comes from Viscum album, assembly GCA_963277665.1. Classification (NCBI taxonomy): domain Eukaryota; kingdom Viridiplantae; phylum Streptophyta; class Magnoliopsida; order Santalales; family Viscaceae; genus Viscum; species Viscum album. Next base: position 1,062,111,672 of record OY728125.1, read on the forward strand.
TTCCATTCAATGTAGAGATCAAAACCAATCACCCTATACCCACTTCTTCAAATGGTAATTACAGTACACTAAGATCTCTACATATAAAATTAATATATTATATATTAATAATTATGTATAACTCCACCATATGATTTTCTTAAACATCAAAGGGGAGGAAAAAAATTAAATAAGAAGAATAATACAATATCAAAGAAAGCAGGGTGATTGATTACTACAATTAATTTAACCACCATTGTATTAATATACTTAAATAATAATAAATATTGAATTATAACATACTGAAAGCATCACTATTACCTTCCTTTAATAACTAACAAGGTTAGATTTATAACCATGATGGAGATGATAAGGCTATAATGGTAGAACCAGTAAAGTAAAAATGAAAGAAAAGATTGATAAAGAGATACAATTATTAAAAGTATCATAAATATTAAAAAAGATAACCTTATTCTAAAAAGCACCTCTCTTATATTTTAAAAACCACTCATTTTCTTCATAAAATGGATCTTCAACCCTTTAATTTAAGTGTAGGTACATATTTATAAGGAATACATAAGGAAAATTTCACCTACAATTCTATCTTTCAACATTGAATACATTTTAGACACCCAATATCATTTATTACATAAATATAACCAATAATGATGTTGTTATAAAATATATTATCCATTCTCTCACAAAAGTTTTGGTCCATTAAAACATGTAAAAAAATTTAGATCTAAATCACTAAGGTATAATTTTCCAAATGGATATAATTTTCAATACCCTCCAATTTCATGCATAACCGACAACCTTAATGATCAAATATTTTCATGATATTTTTTATAAATATATTACATTGATTTGTTGTCCATTTACAATATTAATAATCCACTTTAGAATCATTTAGCCTGAGTTATGACCAATGTATTTAAGGTTAATCAATTCTATTTTCCCAATGATTTTCCAATTTTTATTCTTTATTTGAAACCCATATGGTTGGATTTAAAACTAAGTCCATTTGATTGAAATGAATCCCAATAACCATCTATTCCTAAAAAAGGAATTTTTAAATTTTGATTAGTTTAGTGAATGTTGTGAAAATAATACTGAACTGATCTGTTTCTATGGGAATATAAAAAAATTTATATTCCAAATTTTAATATATTTTTATATAATTAATTAAAAATGAGGGTTGAATAAAAAAAGATCAAATTATGGGTTACTAAACCATATAAAAATTTAATATTACCTTTATAGGAGTGAAAATATAGGATGATTTTATATTCGATCACTAATACTTTCTCAAATTTCTCCTTAATAAAGTGATATTTTATCTTAACATGCTTTCTCGTCAAATAATGAAATATTTTTTTAAATATTTACTGTGCTCTAGTTATCACAATTTATTATGATTGTAGTATTTACTTCAACTTCAATTATTTCAAGTTGTTTTTTCATACATAAAATTTGTGGTTAAGCTTGATCTGTCAAAATATATTAATCTTCTATGGTGATCTATGAAATGAAATATTTCTACTTACTAAGATAAAATACACCATGTCATGTAAACTTATTATCATCCATTTAACTAGCCTGGTTTAGATATGTATATCTAAATAACTCTTTTTATAACATAGATTTTCAAAATGGTATAAAATCTTTCATTATTATGATATGATAAAGTATAATTTTTTACAATTATCTGGTAGATATTTTTGGTAAAACATCAATACCTTATAGTTTAATAAGTAAAAATCATAATATCTAGTCTTAAATATGTTAAGTACATTATGCTTCCGATTATTTTTCTATACTCAATAACATTAACTTATTATCCATTAAAATCAATTAAAAACATAATCTTAGTAAAAAATAGTATTTTTACAACCTTTTTATCCTCAATTAAATACCTTTTCATCTATTATTTATCAAATTTGGGTTGTAAAATGAAAGTTCCATACCTTCTTTATACCACCTAAAATCCAAGGGAAAACATCAAATCAATAATCATCAACATTTCAATATAACTCCTCATGAATTCATTAAAATAATTTTATTAAAATTCATTCAATCATTCAAATATCATGTCATCTACATAAATAAAAACCATTGTACTTTTATAACAATCCTTATTTACATAGATATTATAATAAAATCCCTCACATTGTAATCCATGCTTTCTCAAATATATATCAAGACTTGAATACCAAGATCTTGGTCCTTAATTAAACCCATAAAGTGACATATTTAAATGGAACACTTTGCCATCATCTTCAGGAATGAGAAATCCTTCTCTTAGTTAAATGTAAAAATATTCTTCAATATCTCTATTTATAATAGTTTATTTATATCCATGTGAACAAATGAATTTCTTTAACACCATTATGAAAAAAACAATTTTTTTACAATATAACCATCAGAATAAACATTGTATCCATATTGATTTATCTAATTTGGGAGTAACCATGAATCTTGAGTCATGTTTTGTTTCAAATCACCTTGTCTTATTTATTCTACATTTTCTAAAAATTCCACTTGGTTTTAATAAATTTCTTATCTTTTAGAGTTGAAATAGTTTCTTATATCTTATTTGTCTCAATTTGGATATAATCTTCATTCATACCCTTGATCCAAATATCATCCTTAAGAGACTCATCAAAACTTTTTAGATCTATCTATGATAAGAGTTTTGTTTGATATAGAGTCTTCATTATCCTTGTTTTCACTAGAGCTATATTATCACCATAACTATTTTGTTCATTGATTCCCAGACCAATTCTTGATCTTCCCACCATTTATTTTTTTTCAATATCATCATCATTAGTGTATTACTCTGAATCAAAACCAACCCCTCATACTCTCATTGAGATTCTCAATTCATTAAATCCTTCTTTCAAAATTTATTCACTATTTTATTGAATTATTTCATCATTTTCCATAACAGTGAAATCTTTAAATTCAATAAATTTTCCTATATGTTTTTATATAATTCGTAAATTTTAATATTTGATAAGTAGTAAGAAAAATACCTTCGTCTAAATGAGATTAAAACTTTTTGTAGCCATTTTATTTTTTGAAAATAAAATATTTACTTCTGAATATATGAAAGTACTTGAATATTAGATTATTCCCATGATACATCTCTTATGGAGTCTTCTACTCAATCATACATAACAAAGATTTATTAGGGATACAAATCTATTTCATGACCAATTCTCTCCAAGAATTATTGGGTAGGTATTTCTTAATAAGGATCATTCTATCCATGTTTTTGATTATCCCATTATTCCTCTCAACTACACTATTTTTTAAAACATTATCACCATATAAACTTGATTCCTTATGTGATGATTTTTAGATAACCCATCACTTAAAAATTAGTAAACTCCATGGATTTATTGGTTTATAATTTTGGTGTTTTATATCCAATAATTTTGTCCACCAATATTCAACAACGTGTTATGTAAACACATTAAATTTAGTATTGGTCACCATTAACCATGAAATACTTCTATAATGATTAATAAATAATACATATGATATCTTTTCAGTCAATATCCTTTGTGATATAAACCTAGAAACATCAATATTCACTAGTTACAAAAACGTCAATGTCTTTTTATCTTTCAGCTTTCGTGTCTTCTAAATGTTATTTCCATTTTGATAAACATTTTATATATGAGTCCAATCACATGTAAGGTTAGGGATATCATGCCCATATTCACTTTTCTCTAAATATAATAGTTTCTTAGATCTTGTATCCTTGTCATTTATTCTAAAACATATTTTTATCTTCCTTGGATAGAAATCCCATATCTTCTTATCTTCTAGTGAGGTAGTGATTTCCTATAATTTGATTACCTTTTATTATGATTACACCATACTTTACCATGGATGTTAAGTATTCTAGGTGAAGTTTATTATATGACTTGAGTGACACTATTTTATTACTCTGAGTAAGTTGTAAAAAAATCCATCAAAAATCAAGACATACATTCTCTTCATGTATTTTCAAACAATTTTGGCCTTCCTAGAGATAATACTCAACGCTTCATAATTATAAAACCATAAAAATACTTCCTTGCCCTATTTTATATCAATTAAAATATACCTATTTCAAATAATATCAGAAGTATATTAACTATTAAGAATTCATACTCTAGCTTGGTCCATTACCATAAATGAAAATTATGATACAAAAACTTATCATCCCTTTTCTTCTTGATCAAATATTATTTCTTCATATCCCTTAGTGGTTGGTATACATGTTCCTCCTTCATATATTATAGATCCTAATCTTATTTAAAATTAAAAACATGTTTTTTATTTTTATCAATTGATCAATTACTCATTTATCCACTATAAACTATCACTTAGAGTCTCCCTTGGAACACTCCATTCCATCCTTGATGATAAATTCATGGATTTGTTTCCACAAAAACCACATAAAAAATATTATTCATCAATTTTTTTGGAGTATATTTAATTTCTCTAACATAACTTCATTGGTATTGTTTTTTAAAGTAACTCTTCATTATGGAACACATGTATTAAATATTCCGTATATCTCTATAATAAATACACCTTATTTTTGGTATATTGTTGTATTAATTCATCAGTTTTATATTGGTGTGTTTGTTTCTTTCACAAATAAATATCTTTCCTTAATGTGGGTTCTTGATTTTGTAGATAAAATAAAATATAATTTTTTATACGATCAATCCCCATGATATGGCATATTTTTATTTCATTTTGACACATCATTTCTAGAGATTTATTGGGGGTTTTAATAAAAAAATATTCTTTAAATAAGAATTTATCAAATATTTGTTAACTATGATTAAAAATAAAATTCATTGAACATATTTACAAAAATAATAATTTTGGTACATTAATGATAAAAAGTTATTTGGTTTCATTTTGAATATTAATTTTTGGAACTTATTTTTAGTTTCCATTGTTAAAATTTGAAATTAATAAATTATTAAGTTTACCCTAAATTGTGAATTGATTTATTCTGTTATAACTTCATTCTAATTGGAAATTGAAATGAAAGGAGGATCAAAGCTTGATCCCATAAATGAATATTATATGGAAACATGTGGTGATTGCTGGAATCTTATGAATATTAAACCCATATGAGAGTGTGATCAAGTACGTTCACTTAACACTAAAAAAATTGCATGTAGGGGAGTATGATTAGTTGAAGAGATTAGATAAAGTCACCCTGAAGGGAGAAAATAACATCAAGTCACACCAAATAGGGGTTGATTAGGTGATTTATATGGTAGATGTTAGTGTTTCTAGATGGTAGGATGGAGTTGGTGCATGATTAAATAGGATGACATGCACACTTTCAAATGAGGGATGACACAGATCATTCAGGGGACACACAATTTTTTCAAAGTAGGAACACAAATTAGAGGTGTTATACCCAAGGCTAGTAAGATATTAGGTTTATAGTTCAATGGAGTTTGAGTTAGGGGAAGTGGTTAATCTCAGCATAGAAGCTTCTTCCTATATTCTCTTATTTTCTATCTTTAGTGACGATGTGCATTCATTGGAATATATTGTTGTTACTGCTGCAAGTATTAGTAGTTACTTTTTTATGGGAATTGAATTATATGTATTGAAATATTTTTTTCCTATTCTTTCATTGGTTTTAAACACATAGGTATATTGTTATTTTTGTCAGGGTTATCATTTTTTCTTCTTTATGAGCATCATTTTTCTTCTAATAGAAGTATTGATAATAGAATAGTAGAGTGTCTTTTTCTTTAGTAGCTACAACCAAAGAACTTAAATGAAAAAGTTTATAGTTATGTTTTTCTACATGAAGAGGAATCCTCATGTTGAGTTCTATTATTAATAATACTAATAATGATAGATATATGGATATGTTTATTATCTAATAAAAAATAAGGTGTTTTAGTCCTCTTTTATCACAACTTTATCACTTTTATGATTTAAACTTTTGTAAAAGAGGTGATTTTGTTTAAAACTCCATCTGGTCCAATTTCCCTAACTCTTTAAATAGACCTACCTCCCATTATTTTACTGTTGTTTCCAATATTTTCATGCTTTTACCATCACTACATCACTTTGGATTTGATTATTATTATTTTGTTTATTTTTGAATTGTTTGGTCACACAACCTAAGACTTCTCTATGTTTTGACAATACATAACATAGTAGTACAAGTAGTAGGTGGTAAATAATAATTTGATGAATATATTAAATGAATTAACCATCCTATCAAATTTTGGAATCATTTCTAGGGAAGGCATGTGTGACCAATGAAAAAAATCATTCTTAAAAATAATAAGAAAATAATAAATCTATTTATTAATAAAATATGTATATTCTAATAGATTCTTTAAATATAATCTGTGCAATCATTTGAAACTATTTAAAATTACACCAATATGCACAATAAGGAAAATAAATCTAAATTTAACCCTATCATATAGGAAATTAATAAACACTTATCCACCATTAAAAAGAAAACCAAATCAAAAATGGAAAATCTCATAGTTGAAAGAGTTGAAAATATAAATCAAAACACAAATCCACCAAAAATTATTAATAAAATACTTGAGATGTAGAGAATTAAGTAGTTTTAGTTTCATATAGTGTGTAGTTATCCTACATTCATATTGGTTTACCTTAGTTTTATTTATTATAAAGTCAAACAATATTACCTCACCATGATACCATCATTTAATGGATAACCAGAATAAGATTATTTATATTTAATATAAGATTTTTATAGTACTGTAAAAGGTTTACCTCTATATGGGATGAGTGATAATGGGATTAGGTTAAGGTATTTTTCTTTATATTTGAAGAGTAAGTTTAAAATCTATTTCTAAAATTTGAATGAGGAGATATTTGATAATTGGGGTCAAATTTCCAATTCATTTGTTACTATGTTTTATCTTAGGAACACCACCATAGAATAAAAGCACCAAATAATAGTGATTTTCTAGGTTTAGGGAGATATCTTTTAAGAAACATGATATATGTTTATATCTTTTATTAGTAAATATACCAACCGCCTACTTTCTCCCAATTTTTTTATGAATAATTTCTACAATAATCACACCCATCACCATAAAAATCTTGTGAATCAGTCATGTGGTGGTGATTTATCTAAAATAAAAACTAAGTTCCTCAAAATATTATTTAATAACCTTGCTCAAAATTCCAAAAAACTCATTATATCAGAAGAAAATTATTCCTAAGAGTGAAAAAAATCCTCAGGATACTATTGTTAATGATCTCTCACTCAAAGAACAATGTAATAACTATAGGATGTTTGAGAATACTAATTTTTATGTCCCAAAATTGATCAAAATTTTTAGTAATATGAGAGTGATCTATTAATGGACTATAGGGATAGGAAAAAAGGGAACAATGATCATTTTTAAAACTAATTAAATGCTGGATACAATAATTATCAAAATATATCTCGGAGAGACCAATGGGTGATAAAACAATATACTGATACTTGTGGGTTTTCAAAATAGACTAGAAATAAAATTCCTAATGTAGATAGAACTTAAAATTCTAATAATTATTCAAAGGGTTTTTTAGGAAATGTATTATACAGATTTTTTTTTTAAAATTGTATCATTGAAAACTTTCAAACTCAAGTGGGTAAAATAGACAATGATATTAATTTTAGGGATAAGGTAAAAATTTCCAACACAAGATTAATGAATCCTAAAGAGAATGTGATGGATTTCACCACTATTTCAGTCTTAAAATATAAGAAAATGTTAGGGTGCAACCTAGATAGGATGAGACAATGGATTTAACTCAACCTAAAAAATAATATAGAAAATGGTAAATATGTAAACCTATACATTAATTCTTAACATGAAATGAATGATGAGTTTTAATTTTAAAATATTAAAGAATAAAATAAATAAAATGGTAAATAATAAAGGAAGGTAATAAGAGAGTTTTGTTTTGAGGGAAAATTCAATAATCAACTTGTTTTTCAAAATTAACCCCTTCCATTCTGTTTACCCAATGAGTCAATAAGAATGATGAGTTTGACTACATAAAATTCTTTCAAATTTTTGGAACCTTTTGCTTTGATATGGATTTTATGGAAGCTTTAAATAAGGTTTCATATTATTTTAAATTTATTAAATGGTTTATGGGTAACAAAATAGATTAGAAAGAAAGTTTTATCATTAATATATCTAAGGGATTTAGTTCTATCATTTAATAGAATCTACCTACATAATTAATTGACTCTATAATATTTGTCATTTCATATAGGATATAAAAAAGTAAGGAAACTAATTTCTTGTGTGACTCATGTGCTAATATCTATTTGATGACTTAATCCTTATTTAAATACATAGGTCTATGAGAATCGATACCAACCTATGTGTCTCATTAATTGATTTATAGGTTATCCATTCATCCCTATAAAAGGTTATATGACCTGTTACTAAAGGTAGAGAAACTTAGTCTACCCACTAATTTACTTATTATTGAAATGGAGTGTGATGAAAAGGTTCCAATTATCTCAGTAATACCTTTACTAGATACTGTTGGGGATACAATAGAAATTTTAAAAGGCAAAGTGAACCTCCATTCTATGGATAATATATTAGAGTTTCATGTTTTTTGGAAGTCCAAATTTGAGGCTGGTTGGAAACAGATTTATGTTTATGATGAGGTGTTTAGAGCTAAGTCTATGACGTTTTTCTATCACCCTTATGATGAAATTATTCATAATTTATTCAATAAAACCTTAGATCCTATTTTTGTAAATATAAAATCACCAAATAGATAGAAATATTGGGTAGTCTTATGATAAAACTTAGGAAAATAGTTTATAAGAACCTAAAGTAGTTAAACTTGAATAAAGATTTTACATAGATAGTATGACTTAGGCTATTGGTCCACCCTCATAACCAACTATTTGTAAGGAAATTAATTATCTAGATCCCAACCTAGTAACAAAGTTACAAATACTTCCTCATGAATTAAATAAATATTTTTATTATATATTTTCATATGAAATTAAATGTTTAATAGTATCTATATATAGGGAGAATTATAGGCTAAAACATGAAGAAAAAATTGATAATTTTTAATTTGAACTTGTAATTTATATTTTAATTAACTCTACTATGATAAATACTATATTTTATGACCATATAATTGATTTAAAAAATTTAATTTATTTATTTCTAGTGAGAAGTCTAAAAAATTTATCCTGAGAGAATAATTTGATTTCTTTAGGTGGGAGTCTTATGATCTATTTGAGTTTGAAGTTGTTTTTAAAAATTATTAGAAGGTTTCAGTAGTTTTTTCACATGTTTATATGTCCTTGAGTACCTCAAATATGAGGGAAACTTGTGTGTCTACGATTGCTCATTTTTTGAACTTTCTAGATTGGTTTCTTCAATCTATGGTCATATTGACGATATTTTGGGTATAAAAACATTAGTGAACATCAAACTTATAACTAGATCCTTAGAATATTTTGGGATAATTATAATACATGTTGAAGTATTAAAAATATTGAGACCACATAATATAAGTTTCATTCAAAATAGTGAAGTCAAAATCATTATGAAAACATACCTATAAAATTATCAGGTTTTAGATTTTAGGGGTGAGTATAGATGAAGGCTCTAAACATAGAAATGTATGGGAGGTAACCCATGGTTTTTATGTTTTTCTCTTTCTTTATTTTTCTAATAAATACATGTCACTTAGTTGAATGATATCCCTCATTAGATCAAAATAAGGTTGTCAAACTACCATGATTTTCCTCACTAAACAGATGAACATAGACAGCCGGATCTGAATCATGTGGCCATATAGTCAGCAAACCAACTATAAGAGAGAAGGAGAAACTACAAGAAATAAGGAACAAACACATGAGTAGATAGAGTAGCCATGATAAATTAACCATGGAGACATTACATTTAAAAAATCACCCCAAGTGTTATACTGTCTGTATGAAGGATTCAAATATTTATCAGTGAAGTGCTCATGTGGTAGGACAATCAGACCCATGAAGAAGCGAGGAACTACAAGTAGTGTTTAATCGAATATGTGATCAACTGACCATGTGTTCACTTAACCGACAATGTGATGATAACTTAACATGACACTCAAGCTACCACATATAGGGATGATGTGAAAAAGTTCTAAAAAAACTGTAAGAGCCCATCGACCACATGAATATGTGAAGAGACTATATGAATTGTGTTAAGTTCCATAAATTTAGTCAAGAATACCTGATTCTAGGTGACCAAATAAAGGGATCAAGTGACCTTATATTCTATCAAGATACAACATGAATAGATGAATCAACCACACAAAGAAAGTTAACTAACTCTGGAAGCTAATCTTCTGCTTGAGTTTTTCATTATTATTTATTGTTAAAAATAACTGCACACTAGATCATCTAGATCAAACCTATCCCACTCAAAATTTGGTAGATATTTTCTTTGATATTAACTTATGAATTATAATGTTAAACTATTTAAATTTTTTTAGAGACATAAATTAATAAACCAAGTACCTTCCATAATAAGGATGATGGGAGTGACTTGTACGAATATACATGCTCAAAGATTCTACAATAAGGGATTTTTTTTTCAATTTATATACCTTTTTGCTACCTATCTTAATTTTAAATTGACTCTACAGGTTTTGCGATATTGGTTGATTAAAATTTTCCTTAGAATTATTTTTTTATCTGCTTCACTTTTAAAAAAGTATTTTTTGCTTGACTCTATCATTTAGATTCTTCTCTAAGATAGTTTAATTATATTATCATTTTTATGTCTTTTTGAAAATAATTTTTAACATTACTTGTTTCCATTTATATTTTCTAAAAACTTTTTACTGTATTAAAATTATTTAAGTAGGGGTTGATATTAATCCTTTATATACTCTATATTGTGTGTAAAAATTAATTTTGAACTTACTTGTGAATCTTGGCATTACTTATCACTACTACATTTCTAAATCTATTTTGAATTGAACTATTTTAATTTCTTATTCCACCTTAGAATTAAAATTTAGGGATAATATTGGGTTTTTATGTGAGGGTGAGGGATCTTAAAATGTTCTGCGCTCCACTTAAATTTTTGAAACTTCATGAATCTATATTTTTTTTTTAAATTTTACCATTTTAGGGGTCATTTTTTTAATTTTAGTGGGCAGTAATTTTTATGAAATTTGAAGGTTGTTTTTTCAATTTGATGAGGCTAATCTCTGTTACTCCTTGGATTCAATTAGGGAAAAAATTTTATTTCCCTCTTGAAACATCTTAATTTTAATAAAATTATAGGAATATATCATATAATTATTATTAAATTTGAAATTTTTTATGTGAATTAAAATCATAATATATATATATATAATGGGATAAGGGAAAAATAATAATCATGATTACTTTTTTTATTCATTTAATTTTTAATGAGTTATTTATTCAAATATTTTTTTACTTTTTATCATCCAATGATGTAGCTAAATTATTCCAATCTCGTTCTTTATGTGTGTCTATTCTTCTAACGGTAAAGAGAGTTTGAATGATTTAGTTGGATGTAAATTGAATTTTTTTCTTTAATTTTTTTTAAAAATTTTAAACATTTTTTAAAATAAGAAACCAAATTTACACTAAAATAATATTGTTTTAAGAGAGAAATCAAATTGATTACTTAAGAGGGTTCATGAGGGAAAATATTTTAGGAAACCAATTCTTTGTGTAATTTCAATTTTTTCATTTTTTTTACTTTGTTTCTTACATTGAATTTGAATAATGGATTTCTTGAGAGAAGGAAACATCTTAAGTGTATTCAAATTTGATGTGAACTATTTTTATTACATTTCACCACATTATTTTTGGGGATTTTTTGGGATGATTAATGATAAAATATTCTTTAAATGAGAAATTTTTGAATATTTTTAAAATTTTTGAAAATTAAATTCATTGAATATCTTGACAGAAATAGGTGTTTTGGTGGTGTAATTATAAAAAGTTCATGGGTTTAATTTTGAATATTAATTTTTGGAACTTATTTTTAATTTTTGTTGTGGAAATTTTTGATCCATTACTTATTAAGTTTACCATAAGTTGTGAATTGATTTATTTTCCACTAATATCATTCTAATTAGAAATTGAAATAAATTTTCAAGCTACATTTTAGACCATGAGTGATGATGTTCGAGAAACATCTAGAGATTACTGGAATCTTTTGAGGTCTAAACTGAATTGGGAGTGCAACCATGTTCTATCTATTAAAATTGAATGAAGTTTCACATGTGGGAGAATGATCATCTAGAGTTATTATCTCAAGTCACCATGAAGAGGATGAATAAAATAAAGGAACTTTGAATGAAGAATATCGTGGTGATGTTCTCAGCTGATATCAATGATGATAGATAAGAGGATGGAGTCAGCAAATGATTGAAGAGGAGGACCAATGAAATTAAAAATAAGAATTTAAACCCAAACTTTTTGGAGACACACACTTGTGGGAAGTGGATTCATAAAACTGATGGGACATTGAAAAATGAATCAAGAAATCTAAAGGTTAGATTTTAGTGAATATGTAGCTCAAGGAAGAGGCAGATCAGAACTGCAAATATTCTTTTTCACTTTTTGTATTTACCATCTTCTAGGGTGAGATGATTTTATTGAAGTATATTATTATTTATTCTTCTTGTATGATTATGAGAATTGGTTTGGATATATTGAAATATGTTTTCTATTTCTTTCATTTTTTTATTCATATAGGTCTATTGTTCTTTTTGGGCTATATTTTTCTCTTCTTCATGAGAATCATTTTTCCTCTACTTTAATTGTAATAACCCAGCCTTATACATTACATATTTTAGTGAATTTAAACTATAATTAACGTTATTATAATATCAAAAATATTTTAGTTTTATATGTTTACAATGTTAGTCCACAACTCTTATGTAAAAAACTATATATTTATATATTGACACATATATAGAGTATTCATTTTTGAAAAAATGAAACATTCAAAAATAAACTTATTTTATTTTCCCGAAACATATTGAACCTTTTCATATTAACTTTGTATTTGTCCCTACTAATCCTTTTAAAAACATTTTAAAACATGGTATAATCACAAAATTATCAATAAGTGACATAAAAATAAACAAACCATTATTTCCATGAATACTTATAGAAAATTTTCCTTTTTTTTAAATAAACTTTAGCCTCAAAATAAACATTTTCTTACCCAAGAAATCAACTTTTTGGCCACTATATTTTTATAAAAAAATTAATAAGAAATATTAAAGTCAAAATAAAACTCATAATGGATTTTTTGAAATCATGAAAAACTAATAATAAATTTTTTTTCTAAGTTATAATTTTCAACAGTATGAAGTAGAATATACTTTCCTCTTCCATGTGAAATCGGAATATTTATATAAAAATCTATATAAATAAAAGATAAATCAGGTAGTTAACTTGGGGAATCATTTTCATATCAGCCATAGAAATAGAATAATCTTCACAATTACACATAAAATAACCATCACAATTACACATAAAATAACCATCATAGTGACATATAAAATAGCTATCACACTTATGATTAGAATAACCATTTTAGTATATTCCAATAAACTCTTAGGAGAAACCTAATCAGTTAACCCTATCACTTTAACCAATTTATTGGAAAGATATAACAGGCCTTCCCATTATCAATTTATAATGGGACCACATATCCTCATAAAAAAATACCAAGAACCATAACATAATTTTAATATATAAAATCTTTCATTTTCATCATTACACTCATAAAAATATTATTTTCACCCATAATAAAACTTTTTTGGATATTGAAATATCAATTTTTTTTTAAAATAACCAAAACTTAATGAAAAATGATTTTTATTTGAATATAACATGAAATATTTTAAAGGATTCCAAAGGTAAAATAATGGTTATAGTGGCAGGAAAATTCATTATCACCGTATATGTTAAAATATACCATTCTATTTGTCTTTTATAAAGAAATTTAAAACATTCTGTAAAAATATTCCTTTTAAAACCTTTGAATGAAATTAAGCATAGACATAAAATTTCATTTATAATTATTTTAGGTCCATATAAATTAATTAATGATACATTTCAAAAAATAAAGACCTAGAAGGAAAAGATTTTTAAGGGAATCTTTAAAAAGGTATTTTTAAATAGAAAGTCCCTCACCTTGAGTCTGACTCATCATGGACATTCTTTATCCTCTTGAATAATAAAAATATGTTAATTATTTTATGTATTAATAACCATATAAATTTTTATTATTCCTTTTATATCACTTATTAAAATTTTGTACACAATTACTTAATCATTTAAGTTCACATCAGACATTTTGATGATATTCGTTACATAAGTCCAAAATGACTTCGGTAAGTTGAAAAAGGTTAAATAGAACATTATTACATCATATAAAAAATAAAAATCATGAAATAAAAATCATTTTTATAAATCAATTATAATTTTGAAAAAAAATCATAAAATATGATTATGAAAAATGAACAATGCTACAATCACGGATATGGTGGGTCGTACCCACACATGAGTAAAATTTCCATTTTAAAAAAATGATTATGGAAATAAGGTAAGTATCATTATAAATTTACATAATTATCATCATATTATAAATATAATATTATTAATCTAGTTATACTTATAAATATCATCCACATGATTTGGTAATGAAAAATGAATTACATCGCTTTATGAAGGTGGTAGTCCACACATATGCTTGAAAGATGATATCATTTTTAATGAATAGAAAGATAAGAAATTATATGATATTTTATCTTTTAATAATGATTAATATTTCATGAATATAATATATACACATTATATCCACAACTATAACCATCTGTGAGAGGTAATTATGGAATATTAATTACATCTGTTTACGAGGCGGTAGTCCATCGTACACACAAACAATGATTTAATTTCTTATTTTATAGAAGTTGAGATGAATATTGTTTATTAAATTTAAATAATAACATCTAAATAATTGTAGTATACTAATTTTATTATTTTATCATGTATTAATAAGATTTTAAATAGGTGGTAGAAGAAATAAAACTAAAACATGCGATCAAAAATTATACCTCTTCTTTTAAAAAGTATAATTTTCCTAATACCTAAAACCCTATAAGGTTGATATTATGCCAAAAATAATACATATATAATGATTGGATGGATTCTAGGAAGGTATTTGGGTATTTATTATCTGAAATAAATGGTTTTTGAGTTGTAAATAAATGACAAGAAGAGGTTCCCTTTTACAAGAGAGGGGAGGGGTACTCTTTGAATTTTGAAAAATATTAAATTAATATAAATTAAGTTTGATTTCCAAATGCATAAAATTGAAAATATCAGAATATAATTTTAGGATTAGTTGAAATAATCTCATAAAATAAAAATTGGATAGGTTGGAGTCATATTATTAACCTTATATTTTAGTTTTAACCCTTCATTAACCCTTTTCACACTTTCCAAGACAATAAAGTTTTTTACTATTTGAGGGTCAATATAGTTACTATAAATAGATAAAAATCCCTTAAGTGGGCCATGATTGATATTTTAAACAATATCCTAATAACATTTATAAATATGGAATTTTATGAATTTTAAATCATTTAATATAATATTATTTTTTAAAAATATCAATAATTTCAATTTTAGAATTATTCATTTACTTTGAAGATAATAAAATCAAAACAATTCTAGTAAATTATTTAATACTTCACTAAAATTTTATATTTATCTATAAAATTCATGTATATCATCAATTATTACAAATTATATTACTTTTATTATTTTTAATATCATTTATTTTATTTTCCCATTAATTTAATAAATACAGTGTTAGTGTTATGTAAGAATTTGAGGTAATTAATACTTATCTAAACATTGAAAATAAATTACCACAACGAATTTAAATAATTTATATTTAAAATTACTATTTATAACTAAACATATCCTATGTTTATCACTTTCTTAAAAATATTATTATTATTTAAAACATGAGTGATATTTTTCACTTTTCTTTACATAAAATATTATATAGGTCATAATCACATGAAAAAACGAAAAAAAGGTCATACAACACAATATTGTGTTAGCATAGACTAAATGGTCACATTACATGAAGTTAAGTCAAGTTTTAGGGTCATTTTTGAGTTCTTATCAAATTATTTTAACCCTTAATTACCTGGTTTTTCCTTTACCATGGTAATGAAAATTAATAATGATACTATTCATAATATAAAAAATAAAAATGAACCATTTAATAAATTTATAACTAATTATTAATAATATTAAATCCATTTTCAGGATTTTCAAAAACATAAGTGTAATAATTTAGTTTAAAATTAATCTGATAAAACATAATGAAAACTAATTTTTCCAAAAAATTCCCTTTTATGTATAAAATGTATTTATAATGAATTAAAATATAAATTAAATTAAAAAATATAGTGTCTGTGGTGAATATTATTTATCTTCCTATAAACATCCATGATATAAGATAATGTCTGTGGTGTATATTCTTTCTCCCATAAAGAGTTATACTTCCAACAACACCAAGTCCTATGGATTTATAAAATCTTTGACAATCCTCCAAGCATCACTTATAATTTACACCCTTATTAAAATTTCCTAAAAAATAATCCAAATTAACATATAAAGGGATTTTCCCACAATATCCTCCTTTGTGTTTGTTGAAAAATCTAAAAAAACAATAGAGATAATATTTATTCTAATATCTATGAATAATTTCATAACCAGACACATATGAACCACTTGTTATTGCTCTTATTTTCAAAGATTGAATCAATGATTCATCAATCATAAACTTTAATCTAACATGATTTAAGGATCAATGTGATAAATAATATTTACATGTAATAATTCACATATGATAACACATCATTGCACTACATTCAATAAACCTTAAAATACCAAACCTTCAATCCCCAAATATGTAAACAAACACTCTCACCATTTTTTTTGATTTATTACCTAGCTTCTTAGTGAGTTATTTCCCCTATAATACACAAAATAAACTTCTAACCCTTTGTTAATGAACCCAAGGAGCACTTCCCTGAAGATTCAAAATAGAGAGTTAGATAGACAATAATAGGCATGAGGATAGATAATATACCTTTCTCAGATATCAATGTCTATGAGGAGTAGTGGATAAATCTCCAATTCCATCTAAAGAGATGGATTTAGATGGACTCCAAGAGCCAGTTGATGTTGTTCAAAATCTACCTTAGGAAACACCTTTTTCATGATATCCTTGATGAGTTCTTTTAGTGAATATAATTTTTATAATTTTAATTAATTTATGTAATTATATTTAATTATAAGTAACCATGTTTTAATTTTTAAATATAATTTTTTGGTATTTTGTACTTTGTAATGACATTTTAAAAAAGGAAAAAAAAATTACTATGTTTTATATTATTTTATTTTTATTTGTATTTTTTTCTAGTGAAATTGAAAGGGAGGAAGAGTAATTTGTATAAAAAATCGGATAACCCATGTTATCCATCAACTCAGGCCATAAAAAACACATAGTAGGTCCCTGAAGGGTCCATTGTCCATGCCTATCCTAAAAAATTCCTATATGGGTGACATAAAAGAAAATAATAGCTAGAAAAAAAAGTCATATAAGCATTCTATCATGTGGGGAACCTATTCACATAGTTAAAGGTGGAGTGATTCACTAGAACTGAGTAGTGAACAATAGTTCAGGGGGTCCTCTGGCCCCCATCTGACTTGTCAGAGCATTGAGGGAATGTGATAACTAAAATAGTGGTGGTAATCCGCTCCAATTTTTGATGTGGTATGCGTATATTCGAATGGCACTATGAACTTACCAAAATTGTGTCATCTTAGGATGCTCACACATCATCTTCATCATACACACCACCTATGTCGTTTCCATTACCTCTACGCCGCAAAACACTATAGAATGTTGAGCTAAGCCACCATAACCACCATGGAAACCACCAAGGAATCATATAATGGAGACAAAATCCACTATAGAGGCTTGAACCCACTATGGATCACCTCCAATTCTTGAGGAAACTACTATGGATACTTAATAGAAGAAGAAAAAATGCTCCATGGCTAGAAGAGGAGGTGATCACTACTGCTGGATTTTTTATGGACCACTATGCCAAAAAATTCACCCTTATAAAGTAGTGTCCAATGGGAATTGAAACTAGAGAAATACTATACCGTAAGAACCCCAATGTTACCAGAATATTCCTCAAATAATAAAACCAATGTTTTTTTCAAAAAGGATGGCTATGTTATAATGATGAATGCTATACTATGGCCAATGTAGGCCCAAAGTTGGAATAGAATACTATGGTGTAGGACCTCTACTTCGATTTCGAGGATTTGAATATGATATAATCTTAAAAAATAAGTAAATTGAGCGACTAAACCATGGATTATGGAGCTACACTATAGGATTTAGATGTCCATGCACACATTGCATGGCCTGTACTGAAGACTCTAAACCTATACCATGTTGTAGGAAGTTTAGTAGTTTTAAAATATCGACATCATCAGGATTACCACATGATACAGAAGATCCTTGAGTAATATTTAAAAATAACACCACATGGGAACCTCACTAAACAATGAAAAATTCGAAAAGTCCCACCTAATAATTAGATTGGACACATACTATTTTAAAACCCATTGAATATATTCAAGGATGCTAGATCATAATGTCCCTCTCTCTGGAATATGTGAATACCGATTTAAGAAGAAATAAAGATACATTAGAGAAAGAATGAGATATGAAAGAAATATACAAGATGGTTTGTTCCTTTAAAATAGAGACCGCTGTTTCTATGGAAAAAGATGTGTGACCTGCAGAAGAATCCAGATCACAATTCCACAGAACTGGAGGGAAGTTACATAGCTAACATATGAGGTTAAGTGAGAGATGTCAACCTGGAATCCAAATAAAGAGTTGAGGAAGATGGTCTTCATTAGTATATATAATTAGTATTTTAATTTTTCTCTTTATTTTCTGTTTTGCTGTGTAATAGAAATTCATATGTCAGTGTGAAGGTATAAATCACGTGATTTTAGTTTTTTCAAAACACATTTATTTTATAATAACCATATATTCATCTCCCTTGAACATTTAATTCATCTATAATTATTTATAGATTAATCATTGATAACTAATCATTCTAAGGGGAGGTGATTTGATAAAGAAGATGAATACCAATATTTTAATTTAGTATCGATTTGTTTTTAATCCAATCACATCCTATAAATGCACAACAAAAGAAATGAAATAAATAGGATAAACCTAAATGGGTTAAAAGGAAGTGGGAGAGCGATATATTAACTTAACTTTCCTTTATTCTCTAAGACTACTCATCATGTATCTAAAATGGTTATAGGAAACCTATAGAGAGGAGATGGATAAACTAGATAATTCTAGTGGAGGATAAGAAAAAAATTCTAGTTACCCCAATAAATCTCATGGATAATGAATTTTATGAAAATAAATCCTTAATATCTAACTCACTTACCTTCGTCATATTTTATTATTTTTGATTTAGTCTAACCATTTCACTTAGTAGTTTAAATAAGATAGTTTTTGTTTAATCATGAAAAAATTTTAAAACTATTAAATCATTACAACCCTTTTCCTCAAGGGATTGACCTTGTATCATCACTATTCTATCTCCTAATAGTTAGCATAGTTGGGTGCCTATAAATTTGTATTTTGATATCAATTAGAGAATTGATGACGCTCTTGTAAGACATCAAAAATTGTGTCATTTATAGGGAATACGTATTTATAAATTCAATAGTTAGATAAGTATTTTCACCATATATTTTCTATTTTCTAATTTTAAATTAGGTTATTTTTATTTTTTATTATTTTTATGAATTTGGATTTTTTGATTTTGATCTTAGGAAGAAGGAATATGAAATAATACATCTGAATGGAAATTGATCTTTCTAACCTCTCATAAAAAATTGAATAATTGAAGAGGAAAATCTAACACTAAGAATGGGAGCATAAAGGTAACCCATGGGATCCGAAACCACATCCAAATTTTTAAGAAAAACTCTAAGGCATGGAAGATAAGTTTATAAAAGGGATGTTAATATTTTAAATCATGGACAAATAAGTAGAATAAGTGAAGGGAAAACCCAAGGGAGAGTCCCACTTTGAAAATAAATCAAAGGAAATAAATGAATATGATGACAAATTCAAGTTAAGTTACTTTTCTAGTTCTTATTCATACTTTTTCATGGAAAACACTTACTTAAGTATCAAGTTGGAAAAAGAAAAGAAATAAGAGGACCCATAAATTTCTGAAACAGAAAAATAATAGGAGGAGGAAGAGATGAGAGCTTTTAAAATCTGGGATTTCACTTTTAATGTTATGGAAGAGTAGCCCCATGAATAAGTAGAAGAGAAATTTGCTACTGAAATTGTAAATCTGAGTGTAGAACTTGTGGAACAACAACTACCAAAAGAAGGAAAAGTTGAGTGTTATATTATTTGGATATCCCAGGATATTTTTATCCAAACATTGGAGTTTTCCAGTACTTGGTACTTTACTCAATAAGAAGAAGATCTTTCTTAGAGGAGAAAAGGTAGAAGAGATGCACTTGATTTTGAATAAAGATAAAATTGGTTCAATATGATATGGTTGGATCTATACCCTACAAATATTATATAACCCAAGAGGTAAGATCAAGCTTAAAAACCTTAATAACAGTGATATATGGGAGGCAAATATAATTTTATTTTTTTCTTAGTTTAGGATTCCATTTTATGATGCAATGAAACCTCCCTCTCTCAACATCTTTTGAACTTTAATTGCAAAATTATTGCATATTCACTATTTTATTTTGATTTTTAGGTGCATTAATATCTTAGGAATAAGACCATAATACATCAATCTATAATAAAGGAATATATTCAATTTACCATGGGTGTAAAACTTTAAATTTTTAGTATTCACTATGCTCCCATATTTTTTAGAATCTTTCTAGAGTTTAAGTGAAGAAAGATACATACCCACATTTAGATTAATTCTTTACTTGTTGATGAATGATCCGTAGAATTTTTAGGAACCCTGTGATGCCATTTTTTAATTTTAAAATTGATTTGAATTGAACAAGTAATATGATTAATTGAATGATTAGAGTGAAACATAGTATTTTGAAATCAATAAATCAGTATTTATCTTTGTAGTAACATATTTCTAAATTTTCCCTTCCATATTTCATGATTTGAATTTTAGAAGTTCATGTTGATTAATTTGTTGTTATAGAACATGCCACGAGTGATTGAATTAAATTACATTATCTTATTACTAATTAGTTTGTAAGATAATTTTTTAATACTTTGAAATAAAAATTTATTTACAGAACTTGGGAAATGTTATCTACTAGGATTTGATTTTGATCTTTTCAAAATTAAGATTATACAATTTCACATAAAAATTTATTAAGGAATTTTTTATTTTGATATATCCATTTTCCATGAAACCTACCAAACATTTATCCTCATTTTATCCATTAGATACCATGAATGGCCTTTTATATGAATATCCAAATTTCATGCCTTTTTTATCTATTCCTTATTATACTCTAATGTTTCAAATGATATATAAAGTTAAAGTGTGGGGGAGGATGGATTTCATGTAAAGGGATTCAATTATTTAAGAGAATATACCATGGTATCTCATTAGATATTGGGAATAAGATTAATGAAACACTTCACTATTTTTATTGTTCACCCCTCTAGAAAGATTATGAAAAAAATGAAAAAATTTAGGTTGAGTTATGGAGGGACAAAAATCGCCCTCACTTGACCACTAATTTTTATCATTTTTGGTTGGGTTATGGATGTGAGCCTTGTCCTAGTTCAATTTTCAAAAAATTAGAAAAAATAAAAAAGAAAAAAATTAGAGGGGAAACTCATTCATTGTGTTTACATAGTTCATGGCCTTACTTGAGTTTGAGATGTATGGGGGAATATTTAACTTTTTAAAGAGGCGTGTTTCATTTAAGTTACTTTATTCATCCTGTTTAATACTTAGAGACAACCCAATTTTTGACCCTAAATATTTTTCATCAATTTCACACTATAACTTGGTTGGATATCAATATAAGATATATTAATATTATAATAGAAATAATATGTTCTTGATGGATCAATTAAAATAGGGCGGTTAATTATAGTTTAAAAAAATGCGTTTAAAAGAATTAAACTAAAAAAATTCACAAGCCTCTTTAAGTAAAATTATAATATTAAGACATAGACCTCAGTCTGATTTCCAAAGTATCATAATCAGTAATGATTTTAATATAATATAGTAAATGAATCATATTCACATAAGATTCATAATAATTAGAGTAAACATATTATATTCATGATAGATATGATTATATTAGTATGTCTCGGATTCACATAAGATAAAATTAATAGTATATATTGTATTTATCATATTTAGAATCATTATGATAAATAAAATTACATACATACATAGCATAATAAAATACTTGTAATAAACAAGTAATATAATAACAAATATGTAAGAATGACTTACAGTTTTTTAGAATGAATGGATATATTTTAAACCTTAAGAGTATGGTAGAAAAAATTCTTCGCTAAAGGTATCACTTATTTTATAATTACAAGAAAGTCTATCTTTCCCCAATAAGAAAAGCCCTCGAGAAAATGATCAGCTTACCTGTCTACCTATCCCCAGAAGCCCTCAATCTGATGGATTGGATCTATCTTTTTATCCATAAAATCCCTCAATCACAAGATAAGATTCAATATCTTGCTGTACCCATAATCCCTCAATTATAATCAAAGATCAGATGTATAAAAAAATTACAAAAAAATTATTGAAAAGATAAAATGACAAGGATTACTTAAAAATGACTCTCTCTAAATAAATAAAAAACACTAGAAACAAGATATCCTAAATTTGTAAGATTTATAAAAAATGAGAGTGAAAATATGATTTTCAAATGTAGTAATTACTTCAAACTCTTAAAATGACTGGGTATTTATAGTAAACCATTCCAATAGTCATATTTTCTCTGACAATCGTATTTTCTCTAGGTTTTTCACAATTAATTGAACACCTGTCACTTTAATGGATATTTTGAAATTGATTGTCTAACATAGTATTTTTTTACACCATTACAGTGTAAAAGTTGTTCCTTACATTATAAATAATTTTTTCATATTCATAATTTAACCTTCAGTTAGTTCGATGAACTTCCATACAAATATCATAATGATAATATTTATCATTTTGAATCCAATGTTTATCAGTTTTGGTATCAGTATGATTATAAATTCTTCTCTAGTATGATAGACAAGACGAAACATCCTATATCTAAACAAATAAATGTGAGTTCGATGTATATCATTTCTATAACCATTGTAATGATCATAATGAGGAAATTTAGTTTACATTCCTGAACACTTTATCACTATTTTTAGGTATGGAAAAAATTTATGTTTTCTATGAAAACATTTTAAAATTTTTTGGATTGTAAAAAAAATGTTTTAAGGATATTATAATTTCAAAAACTAATGGAATAGAAAAGTCATTAGTATAAATTTGGACTCAAAAATATCCCCCTTTTTGGAAATTAAAAACCCAAAACCTAAATAAAAATATAACTTTAAAAACAATAAAATCCATTTACTTTTAATTAATTTGTATTCATACATAAACATCAAATCTTATCTTCAACTGAGTTTATAAATCATCTGAATTTGATGATGAATAAGAATAATTTCCCATTAGGATAATAACTCCCCAAAGGATAATATTCCTCCCTTGATAAAAGACTATTCTTTTTAACAAATAACATCTCCCCCTTTCAATATAATTTTCCCTTGAAAAAGATTTTTTCTTCCCTTTGAATAATTTATCCCCCTTTGTGATTTAAAAAAATAATAGAGAAAAGTATTGAGTTTCATGAAAATGGTTATAAAAGAAACTATAAAACCAAATAATGAACTAACCAATCATCCATAAAAAACTATAAAAGAATATTAAACCAATCGGAATTGTGAAAAAAATTCAAACAATCGTCTTTGGATGAAGAATTTATTCCTTCATAAATAGGTTTTTTGAAATACAATTACAACAACAGTTTAAATTGAAAATATTTTAATGTTTCTCCATCAAGTATTTCATAATAAACTTTATTTTTAACTCCTTTTTATCGTTTTCATTCATTGAAATGATTTAATCTTGAGACTGATTTTTCTATTCTTGGATCTGAAGTATTTCTTCAAATAATTTATTTTTATTTTTTAAATTTGTGATTTCATATTTTTTTTTTAGTATTTCCACTTCTAACTACAAATTTCTCAACTTCCCATTTAACTATTTTAGTTATTCAGACCAGTTTATAGTAGAATCGCTGGATTGTTCTAAACATTTCACCGTATCTATCATGAATTTAGATAATTTATTAAAGGATTCAGAAGATCCATTCAAAACATCCTTCTTATCCTAAATAGCCTCATAATGTAACTTGAAATCGTCATTTACATTGTGAGACCATTTCACCACTTTATTTCATGCCTTATTATGAGCATGAAAACTTTCTTTAAGAACTTTGAGATCAACCTCACTTCAAATTAAACTATCTATCAAAATTTTGATTGATTCTATTTTTTGAATTCAAATTTAATGAATCAAACCCACCTTGTATTATAGTCTAGGAAAATATGGTATTGTTCCTTCAAGTCTCTATAAATACCAAATTATACAATAAACTCCTTGCACTGTAATCGTATTCACCAAATCTAATACTTCAATTTCATTGAGTTGAGGATGAATGGTTCCAGTTTACACTATTTTTTCTTTACGTTTTATATTATTTATTTGAAACCATTTTTTCAAATCTAACTCCAACTTTCTATCTATAAAAAAATTAAAAAAATTATTCATCATTATTAATAGCTTTATTAGATTATGTATTTTAGTCATGATATTTCTCAACTTTTTTAGATGAATGTTAGGTCTCTTTCTCTAATGATTTTCCTTTTCAATACTTTTGGTTTTTTCTTCATTGATTCTGGATGGTATATCCAATAATGATTCCTTTACTGATTTTGAAAAAAAATTCTCAAATTCACCATTTTCACCATTTTCTTCATCTTTATCCTCTTCTTCATCTTCATCTTCATCTTCTTTATAATCTGGAAATTCTTATTCATTATACTCTTCTTCGTAGTCACTTTATTCTTGAATACCTTCTTCTTCTTTTTACAAATTATCAATTTCAGTAGTATCTTCCTATATTGATTTTTGAAAATCCACTTGAAGCTGTTATTCTATTCTTAAATCGACCTCACCAACTGGTTCCAATTATGATTTTATTTCTTTGGATGGTTTTGATTCCTCATAAGCTACTTTAATATTTCCTTTATTTATGACAAAGGATACTTCCACATTAACAAGTTTAGTTTTATGAAAATTCAATCTGATATATGGATTTATTTGTTTGGAATGAGGAAGAACAAATTGAGAAACATTTCGTGAATCCATTTCTAATACTTTCATTAATATATCACAGAAAAGATATTCTTTTTACTTCTTTGTGTAATTATTATTCTATTTTATTCTTCTAAAACATAATCACCCTAAATTTTTATGTTCAAAGAATATAAGGGATCTGATTTTAATTGAGGACCACCTTCTTTTATTTCATCCTTATTTCTAGCCCATTAATATCTCACCTCATTTGGCACTAACTTTTGTTTCTTTTATTTCTGATCTAAGAAGTCTCGACTTTCCTTTTCTTATCTTTATTATCCTGGTAAACTTTCTTCTTCTTCTGAACAATTTTCTCACATTCCATAAAAGGTTCTGATTCTGGTGAAGTACCTCCAGATATGTCTACAAACAAATTTGTTACTTCATCAAAATGAAATCTCATTCTCTTTATAGTATCATCACTAATGAATTTAATTTTAAATTTATTTGGCTTTGAACTATTTTCAATATTGAAAAACTTCATGAAATTATGAATTAACTTTGTTAACATAGATGGAAAAATAATAAAACGAGACTTAAAATAACCAGACATAATGTTGATGATGGTAAGAAATATGCATCTGATAAGATCTATCTTTATCATATTCTCAAGGAAATACAAAACAAAAATATTAGTGACCTTTAATGTATCACAACCACCTTTCCTTGGAATCAAGAAACCTTTCATCCATAACACAATAACTATATTATCTAATGTGAGCTGATTTATCTTTTGAAATTTTTTTATATTGCTCAAATTGGGAATAATCTACCTTTTTCTTATCTAAAGAACATATATCTTTTTGTAACTCGTGAGAGGGGTAATAGGCTTCTCCATCTGATGGAACATCAATAAAAATTTTCCACTTTTCTATATGACATTTGATATCCTTTTCCATAAATTGTGAATGAAATATTCTATTTTCCTTATTTTTTGAAAAACTTGTTTGAACTGTATATTTCTTGAGAAATATCAAAATACAATAAATCTTGACCCTCATCGAATTTTTCTATACACAAATATTACCAACCTTGGAATTATATAATTTTCCTTGGAGTGGAATCATAAGTTTCATAAAATAATTTTTCTACTAAATTTTCTCTAAATAGAAACAATTAATTGAAATCCTTAGCTGCATGCATCATATTTGGGGAATAAATTGGGGATTCTAAAATAAGGAAAAATTTCAGACTCTAGAATTTTGAAAGTAGAAACACCTCAGCAAGGATTTATTTGAACAAGTGATGTGGGACACATGGGGATTATCCTTTATATAGGAAATTAAGAAGAAACTTTATCTTATATAACATATTCAATGGATGAGATTAATCCTTATATAATCTGATTATTGATAATGATCTGAAGAATTATTTAAAGAATTTTTATCTCTTGATATTTTTTTAAAAATTATTATGTTGGGAATATAGTTAGAAATTAAAAAAATGAGAACAAAAAAAATAATTTTATAAAAATAAGAGTAAAAAATAATAATAAAACAAATAATAATAAAATTATGAAAGAAAAATTAAAGATAATAAGAACACCTTTCAGAGTTTTGGAAAGTTTCATTAAAATAAGAAAAAATTTCTTCTTGATTTTTTATAAATTAACTAGAATACAATAGTTTTAGAATATTAAATATGATAGTTTTAGTGTAAAAAAATGTTTTTAAAGAAAACTTAAATTTGTTTTTAGAGATTGAAACATATCAAAATATTTTAAAAATAGATACTTATTATAAAAATTTTGAATATGAAAGAATTTTATATAACTTGAGTATAAACAAATTTATAAATTTTTATGAGTCTGATAGTTATTTTAAGAATAATGTCTCTAAATGTTTTTTAAAGTGATATGAGTTTGGAAAAAATTGAAAAAATTTCGGATTATGATGATTATTTTAAGAATACTGACTTATAATTTTTTTAAAGTAATATGAGTCCAAAAAACCCATTATGATAATGTTTTTTAAGAAAAGTAAAATTTTAAAAATGTTTTGAAAAACAATAATCATATGTAATCACTTTATGAATAAGAGTAACTAAATGTAAGTTGATGGTTAAATAAGAAGTTGATATAAATGATCATTTTATATTGACCATTCCTGGATTCTGTTTAATATATTCAAATCGATCGGAAGTTAATTGTTTTGTAAAAATATCATCAAGTTGTTATTACGTTCCAATGAACTATAAAATGATATATCCTTTAAGTGTGTTATCCCTAAGAAAGTGATGCCTAATATCTATATGTTTTTAACATGAATGGTGTGTAGGTAATTTACTTAAAGTAATGAAACTAGTGTTATAAAATAGTATTTGAGTTTTATTAACACTCATGTCATAGTTAGTGAGTGTGTTTTGCATCCACCACACAGGAGCACAACAACTTCCAACCACTATATATTAGACTTCAGTAGTGGAAAGTACTACCGAGTGTCATTTCTTACAAGACAAAGAGACTAATGAGCCTCCAAATAAATGAAATTTTCCTAAGGTACTTTTCTAAGGCATTATAAAACCACCAAAGTCTTCATTCAAAAAACTTTTTAATTAAAATAAAATTCTATAGGAATAGAAAAGTTCCAGATCCAAAGTTCCCTTAAGATAATGGAAAATTCAATTTATATATTTTATATAGGATCCATTTGGATTTTATTTATATCTTTCACATAAGAATACATAAAACATTTAGTCCATATGACTAGAAGTTAAGTAAAGTAAGCCTTCTATCATACCTCTAAACATTTTTTAATCAAATGATTGCCCATATTCACCAAGATCAAGTGTGTTGAAGGTAACGATTAGTGTACTAATACTTTTAGAATTTTCATATCCAAAATTTTTATGAATATATTTAATATAATATTGTTGAGATATGTATGTTTCTTCTGTTTTTTGAGAAATTTGAAAACCTAAAGAGTATGTTAGCTCACCCATCATACTAATCTGAAACCCATATTTCATAAGATCTGAAAAGGAATCTTTTAAAAATTGCTAAGTTGATCTGAATATAATATCATTAACAAAGATTTAAACAATCACAATATTTTTATTAACTTTATTTATAAAAATAGTTGGATCAGTAGTTCTCTTAACATAATTGTTTTGTAAAAAAATCATGTTAATATATCATACCGGGATCTAGAGGCTTGTTTAAGTATATATAAAGATTTTGTATGTTTATAAACGTATTCAGGATGTTTTTTATTTTCTAAAATAGGGGGTTGTTCCACATAAACTTCCTTATAAACATATCAATTATGAAAATCACACTTCATATCCATTTAAAAAAATTTGACATTAAAGAATTCTTCAAATTCTAGTAAAATATGAATAGATTCAAGTCTAGAAACTGATGCATAGGTTTCTTCATAGTATACAAATTCTTGTTGATTATAACCCTTAGTAATAATTCTTTCTTTATTTATAATAATTATTACATTTTTATCACATTTTTTTCTAAATACCCATTTTAGTTCAATTAAAAAAGTTTTTTTAGGTCATTCAACTAAGGTCCAAACATTTTTCCTCTCAAATTCATTAAGTTAATCTTTAATATAAGTAATATAATCCTTATCATCTAAAGCATCCTTAGGATAATTAGGTTTAAATTGGAAAAGGAACTCATGATTCCCAATTTCATTCCTTAAAGAACTTCTAGTCCTAATAGCTTGATCAATATCTCCAATGATTCTATCACTTGGATAATTCCTAAGAAATAACTTATTTTATGGGGTTTTAAAATTTTATTCTTCAACATACAATAAATAATATTCCTGTGTAATAACTTTAGAAACATTTTCTTAGGTTATTTCCTTAATATAAGAGTTTTCTAATATAGGATGAAAATAAGTTTTAGAAATAACATCTGAATAGGATTTGGGATGAGGTTGTTTGGAAGAAAGGATCAATTTCATCAAAATTAACATGTATTATTTCCTCAATAGTACATGAATTTTTATTAAAAACTCTATATGCCTTAGAAGTAGTGAAATAACATAAAAATATTACTTTATCATATTTGGGTTCAAATTTATGAAATTTATCTTTCATATTCCAGATTAATACTTTGCATCTAAAAAGTTTAAAGTAAGAAACTTTTGGTTTTCGAGTAGTCCACAATTAGTAAGGTTTTTTATTAAGAAAAGTTATTATTTATAATTGATTTATAATATAATAAGTAGTACTAAATTATTCATCCAAATAAATTTTAGCAACTGAGTATTCACTCAACATGGTTTTTTTATTTCTTGAATATTACTATTTTTTTTCAACAAAACCATGTTATAGATGAGTTATAGGAGATGAAAAGTTATGTATAATTCATTTATTACTAAAAAAATTTTCCAAATTGAAATTTTAAAATTCTCCACCATGATCACTATGAATAGTTATCAAGGTAATATTTTTTTCATTTTTAACATTGGCTACAAAAGTTTTAAAATAAAAAAGGATTTAGAAATCTATATTAGAAAATAGATCCATTTGTATCTAGTGCAATCATAAAATTAAAAAATACATAATAATTTCCACTAATACATTCATTTTGCGTAGAACCGAATAGATCCATGTTCATTAATTTTAAATCATTATACGTTGATACTTAACTAATTGTATTAAAACAAGACTTTTGTTACTTACCATATTGACAATAGTCACAATATTTTGTGTTGATTCATATGTCTAGAACATCCACTATCCATGTACCAAGTATTATTTTTGTGGGTACTTTATTTTTTTTCCTAAAATCAAAACAATTAGACTTTTGGAACCCAAATATTCTTGGGTCGGTGTTAAAAACAATATTGTGGGTAACAACATTTGTTTCAAAAAATATGATTTGTGAAATACTAAGGATTGAATTTTATTTAAGGAACTATTTTTATACCATTGACCACCACTTGGAAATTTGTTGAAAAAGGGGGAACTATTTGGAATAAAGTAATTGTTACTAAAGATAATTTTCTATTAGTATATCCCATTCTGAAAAAAGCACTATTAGGACTGATTAGTTTTTACATTTTTTTAAATTTTCTTTACCAATGGTAAAGTTTGATAAAAATTTATTCAAATAAGAAATTTCAGAATTTAATTTTATAACTAGATCATTTTTCTCATAAGTATTCATTTTAGAATTGATTTTAGTTTTTAATTTTTTATCAAAAATAAATTTTTTTAAATATTTAGAAATAAATTCTTTTTAAAAGTTTTCTTATAAAGATATTTATAATGATCTAATACATATTTTTTTAAAATACTTATCCATGAATTTTTGTTATCAAGTTTTTTTATTAACATTTCAATTCTCATTTTCAATAATTTTATATAAATGAGATACTTCATCATAAGAAGGAAGAGAAATATATTATGATGAGGAAGATTATTCTTATGAAGATATAGAATCATTCTCATCGGGATAATTTTCATTTAAGGATAAGTTTTTAAAGTTCTCAACAGTGTGTACCTTAGCCATAAGACAAAGATTTTATTTATGTACTCTAGCAAGAAGGCCTATGTTCCTATGTCAATAACTTTCATTGTCAAATTATTATATAATTAATATCCTCCACTTACACTTTAAGAATAAATATCTTTAAGTACTTTCTATCCTTTTGAATTATAATACTTTTTCTAATTCTTATCAGAATTTCTTTCTTTCATATATTTCCTTTTTATGATTGAAAAATATGGTTTGATTTTTCCATATTTCTTGCATCCATAATAGGTAACTTCATATTTCTTATAATTTCTATCCTTCTTACCTTTATTGTATCAGTATTGAAAATATTTATTTAATATTATTTTATTCATCCTCCTGGATATATTTTCCAATTCATTTTCAGAATGTTCTAATAATCTTGAACCCTATTGTATAACAACCTTTTTCTTTCTGTATAGTTAAACCACTTTCTCATGAGACTAAATTTTAAGTGGTAAGGTAGATGTTGTAGTAAAAGAAACATAACCTTTTTTCTTTTTTGGACATCTATTTTCAATATTCCCTCATACTGGATAAGATTACTAATAAGATAGTCAAGAGTAATATTTTTCAATCATATTTTATCATAAAAAAATATCCTCTTAGAATCCTATTCATTGGGCATGGTATCTATTATCTTTTCAAAAAGGATTTTATTATTTAATACTTTTTCTCTAAGTTATTGTAAACTATTTATGATAGTCATAAACCTTTGATACATCTTGGGCACTGATTCTCCATGTAAAAATTCAAAATTTTGGTTATCAGCTCTCAACATAACTCTCATAGTTTCACCGAACTTATATGTACGAAAATGTGTAATCTCTAACTTCATCCAAAATACTATTTTCTACTTCACAGGATTATATCTGGATATATATGCTTATAGTGATTGATAAAAAAGTATTTCTAACTCTATAGTTGAGTTTATACTCTTACTTTTCTTGATTTGTAAAATTAGTAACATCCTTATCTGGAATATTAAAATTTCTAGTGAGCATCACAAAATTGTCTATGCTTGTATGGACCACAAAAGTTTTCATTATTTCTCTTCAATATTCATTGTCAGAACCATAAAAAATTGGTGGTCTATTGGGATTCAGATTATCTATGGATACTATATTAAAACCCACCATATTATATGAAAAAAATTTCTTTCACACAAACTCATTAGGGTAATAAATATTTATAAACAAAAAGTTTATAAAAAAATTAATAGAACTTTCAATAGTAGAGAAGTGAAAAATTAGAAAGTATTTGAGTTATGGAATCCTAATCTGATACCAATTATTGGATATTGATTTTAGGATTGGAAGAATAAGTTATTAATGAATAAATTAAAAGGGGTGGGGTGGGGGGTAAATAATAGTTTAAAAACTTTAGTTTAAAATAATTAAACTAAACAAATTCACAAGACACTTTAAGTAAAAATATCAGATTCATACTTTCCCATCAGTCTGATTACCAATGTACCATAATTATGAATGATTTTGATATAACAAATTAAATTAATAATAATCACAAAAGATTCATACTAATAAGAGTAAACAAATCATATTCAAGATAGATATAATTATATCAGTATGTCTCAAATTCACAGCAGATTTGGTTAATATTACAACTTGTATTATTGTACTTATAATTAGTACGATAAAAACTATTACATACATGCACAATGGAATAAAATAATTGTAAGAAACAAGTAATATAAAAATAACAACGTAATAATTACTTATAGTTATTTAGAATGAATAGATATCTTTTAAAAATTAAGAGTAATGAAAACAAAACCTTGGCTAAAGGTATCTATTGTTTTATATTTAAAAGAAAGTTGATCTTTCCTCAGTAAGGAAAGATATCAATTCAATGATTGGCTTCTCTATCTACCTATCCCTGATAGCCCTTTATCTGATGGATCGAATCTGTATTTTTATCCCTTACATCCCTCGATTAGAAGATAGCATTCTTCGTATTGATATCCCCATAAGACCTTGGTTGTAATAACAGATCAGATGCACAAAATAATTCGGAAAAAATTATTAAAGAGACAACCTGACGAGGTTTCCTTAAGAATGAATATCTCTAAATAAATACAAAAGACTAGGAACAAGCTATTCAAGAGTTTCAATCTTTAAAAAAATCTATGATGGAAATGTAATTTGATACTATAGAAATTACTTCAAAATCTTCAAATGACTAGGTATTTATAAGAAACCCTTGCAAAAATCATATTTTTTCTGATAGTGATATTTTATCTGAGTTTGTTACAAAAAATTGGATACCTATTACTTCAGTGGATATTTTTTAAATAATCATATGACATCATATTATTTTACATCATTACAATTTAAAAATGTTCATTATATTAGAAATAAGTTTTTCATACATAAAATTTAAGCTTTAGTCAGTCTAATGGACTTCGTTAAAAATAAAATTATGATAATATTTATAATTTTGAATCCAATGTTTATCGATTCTGGTATCGGTCCAATTATGAAGACTTTGTCAGTACCAAATACAAGATGAAAGATCTTACATCTGGTCTGATAAAGGTGAGTTGAATGTATATTTGATCTACACCCATTTTGATAATCATAATTAAGAATGTTAGTTTATATTCATGAATACTTTAAAAAAAATTAATTATAGAAAAAATTTATGTTTTCTGAAAAAACATTATAAAATAATTTGGACATAAAAAGTTACTAAACAAGTCTTTTAAGAAGAAATTTGTGATTTACAAAACCAAAGGAATATAAAAGTCATAATTATAAATTTTTACTCAACACCCTTTAACCTTAGATTAATTTGATCCATATTTAAATGTTCTCTTGTTTTTAGTGAAAATTTTCTATACAAAGTAGAGAAAATGGATAATTTTCAAATTCATAATTTTGGTGCATGTACTCGTGAAATAAGGAAAAATTCACATTAATTTATACCTTGAGTGATGAGACAAGAAAAAAAAGGTGGGTAGATCAAAATTTGGAATGTCAATAATGATGAATTAAAAAAAGTTTGAATCAAAGAGATGAGAAGACCCACCATTTTTAGGTATTTTCCAATTCATTATGTCTAGTGATGAATTGAAATCACTTTCTTGATGTGAAATTGAAAAAATTTAATCCCCTATTGAAAATTGTTTCATTATATTGTTTTTGAATTTTAAATATTGGTAGATTGGGGGTTTGCTTTTTTAATTCATAGTTAAGACATACACTTTAGGGAAAACATGATTTAAGTGTGTGGAATTTGATGAGTTCATTTTGTCCATAATTTTTTTAAAATTTTTAATTAATTTATGTCATTGTTTTTAATTATTATGACCCATGTTTTAGTTATTAAATATCATTTTGGGTATTTTTTAATTTGTAATAACATTTATAAAAAGGATTTTTTTTAAAACGATGTTTTATATTTTATTATTATTTTTTTATTTTTATGTAGTGAAATGGAAAAGGAATAAGAGTAATTTGAACAAAAATAGGCTAAACCATGCTAGCCCTCAACCAAATCTATGCAAGCCACATAGTAAGCCCATGAAGGTCCTACCAACCCAACTTAGCCATGGGAAGTCCTGCATGGGTGTCATAGAAGCATAGAATATCTAGATCAATATGGTAACATGAATGTACTGGCGTGTAGGATATGTGTCCACATGGTGATGGGGGAGAATTTTATTGGCATGTGGTGGTTCTTGGTGGTGCAGAGGGTCCTCTGGACCCCATCCGACTTGTCATAGCACCGAGGGAACAAACTAATTAAAAAAGTGGAGGGAATTTACTACATTTTTTGATGTGGGAAATGTGAATTCCTGAGGTAAAATTCACTTATCGAAATAGTGTCATCCCAGGATGATTTCATGTTATCTTCATTAGACACACCACCTATGCCACTTTCATTGATGCTATACTACAGACCACCATGGACTGCTAAGTCAATCCACCAAAACTAACTATGAAAACTACCAAGTATGGGATTGATAAAAAATCCACTACCTAGGATTGAAACCACCATTGATAACCACCAATTCTTAAGGAGACTACTGTGGAGACTCAAAAGAAGAATAAAGGACCTGCCATAGCTAGAGGAAGAGGTGGTAACTCTTACTAGATTTTTTAGGGCCATTACACCACAGGTTTCACCAATACAATTTAGTGACCAAGGGGGATTGAAAAGGATAAATACTACAACTTAGGAACCCCAATATGATGTATAGAGGGCTAAAATGGAAGAACTCATATTTTTTTACAAAAAGGAATGATGTGACACAATAAAGAATATTAGACCATGGAAAATATAGGCCCAAGGTTAGAGAATAATAATTTGTATTAGGACCTTCACAATGACATGGACGGTTTAATATGAAAGAAGCCTAAAAAATGAGGAACTTAAGGACTAATCCATGGGTGATAGAGCTATGCCATAGGATTTACATGACCATGCACATATTGCATGGACTGTGCCACATCTGGTCAACCTATTTCATAGTGTATGAGGTTTATTAGTTTCAATAAATTCAAGATTACCATGCAATACAGGGAATTATAGAGGAATATTTAACAAGAATACCATGTGGTAGCATTGAAAAATACATAAGAATTCAAAAACCCCACCTAATAAGAAGATCATATACACATAGTTTTATAACCCCTTGAATATATTCAAGACTACCAACCCATGATCTATTTCCCTCTTGAATAAATGAAGATTGAGTCAAGAGGAAATAAATATACAATTGAGAGAGAATAAGATAATAAATAAAGATAGAATATGGTTGCCACCTATAATAGTGTGGCCACTGTTTCTATTGAAAAGGAGACCTAACCCGAAGGAGAACCCAAAGTATAATTTCACAAACCCAGAGGGAGGTTCAACTACTAACATAGGAGTCTAAGTTTGATATCTCAACCTAACATCCGAAGTAAGAGTGTAGGAATATGGAAATCATTAACCATGATGCTACTTAATTATGATTTTTATTTTTCTTTCAGTTATTAATTTCACTATGTAATTGAAATTCATATGTCAGTGTATATTTATTATGAATGTGTTTTTATTTTTACACAACACATTAATTTCAGAACTAACCCTCTATTTCTATCCCTAAAATATTTAATTTATCAATATTAATTAAGAGACTAATCATGGATAACTAAACATTCTAGATAGAGGTGAGTTGAATTTTTTTATTACAAATGTTTCAACTGAGTATCCCTTTATTTTTTATTCAGTCATATCCTCTAAATGAGTAGAGAAAATAATGAAATTTAGAGGAAGAACCTCAATGTTGTAAAGGGAAGTGGGAGAGTGAGAGACAAACATAACTTATCATTAAATTAAGAGACTACCCATCATGAATATATAACATGTTTAGGTAACCTTGAGGGAGGATCTAGCTAAATTATATAGTTCTAGTGGTGGATGAGAATCAATTCTAGTTTCCCCAATAAATATTACAGCTAGTTAATTTTATAAAAAACCATCCTCAATATCAAACTCAATTCCCTTCATTATATTTCATTCTTCTTGAGTAAGTTCTACCACATAACTCAGTATTTTAGATAATTTTTTTTGTTTAATTATAAAAAAATACATCTAAACCATTAAAGCATTATAACCCTTTTCCTCATGGGATTAACCCTATCTCATCACTATTCTACATCCTAGTAATTAGTATGGTAGGGTGAATATAAATTTGTATTTTTATATCACTAATAGAATTAATTATGCTCTCGGGTGACATTAATCCACTAATTGATTTTGGGTAGGCATATATTCCAACTTCAAAACCAATTAATCTGAGTTATCCTTTAAGAAATGATATTTGATCTCAATGTTCTATATCCTCAAGTTTTAAATTATATTTTTTATAATTTTTATCACACTTTAGTTATAAAACATGATTGTAATTGGATATAACACTTTAATGATAATATATTCAATGAATTGTTGCATCCATTTCAACTAAGTACAATCTTGAGTCACCGTGACATATTTAGCTTCTACAGGGATTAATAAAAACAATCTCAATTTTTTACCTTACAAAGAAATACAAGAGCTACCAGTGTAGAACACACCTACATAAGTTGATTTATGATCATCAACTGAACCTTCCCAATCAATATCTATATACCTCACAAATCTATGCAATGATTTTTTCTAATAATATATCCCAAAATCCATTGTTTGGTTGATATAATATAGTATTCATTTCAAAGACTTTATGAGAATTTTCTTTTAAAAAATTTGATATCAGTCAAATTTATTTGTGGAAAACACAATTTTTTTGGGAGTGTATTGAAAGTAAAAAAACTATCAACAATTTTCCTATAAAGAGTCACATAAACTACTATACCTTCTCCATATTTTGATAATTTCATCCAGGTATCCATTAAAGTAGCCATCTATCTCAAATCATCCATCTTATACATATTCAACACCTCGTTTTCTTACTTGGATTGGTAGATAAATTTCCCATCCTTTCTTTGAATCAATTGTTGACCAATAAAAGCGTATAATTCACTTATTAGAGATATCTCTAATTCACACCTCATTATTTCTAAAAACTTCTTGCATTAGGTGTCATCTTATCCTCAAAACATGATGTATTCAAAATATATAAGCATTACCATCTTCTCCCCTAGATCCTTCTTAACATATATTATGTGGTAAACCCTATATATATGATAACCTATCTTCCTTAGGTATAGATCTAGTCATGATTTTGATTCACTAGAAATTAAATCTCAAATCTAGTGCCATAAATACATACTTTACATATTCAATTTGATACCAATTATATATATTCTTAGACATAAATATCCCATAATGACATGGATTAAAGAAACTATTTCATTTGATACATTCCCAATACCGTTTAGGATTATAGATTTAGATAAATAGGGGAAATAATAAATTAATAAAGCCCATGTCTTTCTAAACCAATATAAAAAATTTCCACCATATAAGAAACTAAATCCATAGTAAGTCTTCAATATCAACCACAAATCCCCCACACATTATATTTTTCTAGTCATATCATGTGTAATAATTTTCAACACAACATGGGTAAATTGAAAGGGGGTGATCTCAAACACCCTATAAGGGGAAAAATGCAACTAAGGAAATCAAAGCACAAACATGGCATAAGTATTATGGAAGAAATAAGTAATCATCATAACTCCATAATCAACTGAAACTGAGATCATAATATATCCATGGATAATAAGGAAAACAAATTGATCACATGGATAACAATAACTAGTTTCTAGTGGGGAAATTAATAATTCTAGATAACTAATTCCTTTCCTTATTCCAAGACATCACAATCTTAGACATCATGATATTACTATCAAGTCATTCTATCTTGGAAGTATCTTATTCTTGTTATATATATATTAACTGAAAAACATGTTTTTCTCATGAGACATACCGATGTATCTAGGGGATATATAATTATGGGCCCCACCCATCAGTTATTTAAGTCTAATGCATTCATCAAATGGGAAAATTAATAAAACATACAAAATCATCTTGTCCAATAACCATCTGTATTGAAAAAAATATAGAACACTAATACATTTACTCATGCCAATAAAAGACATTACATGTTCATAACCCATTAGAATATTTAAATTATATGGTTAAAAAATACATAGTCAACTTACTTTAGTAATTAATAAATATCTCTATCAAAATAAAAAATATATATTCTAAATAGTACCCTAATTAATAAATGAAATAGATTTTTTATGTAGAATCCATCAAGATAAAATCTTATGGAGTAATAATATATGATTAATTCAATAATTTCCATAGTCAATCAACATATGGTATCTTAGTGAACACATTTCAATCAAAGTAATGAAAAGTAAGGTATTCAAAAATAAAGAAAATTTGAAGAAATGTTATGCCTATAAAATAAGATGATTTGGCAAGAAAAAAGTAGCGAAGGATCATTATGTCACAACCTGTTCTAGAGGGGCCTGTTTTGTGACTACCCCAATCCTACCTCCAATAGACCAGGTGTTGGTGACTATCACCTTGTAGGCATATCCCACAGATGGGAGACATTATCCTAAAGTACCTATATACATGCACACATCTCCAAGCCACAAAATGATGAAATGTAAAAACCACTAAGTAAACAATGAATACATACCAGTGAGATCTCACAATAGAGTACAACCGTAAAATTAATGGAAGGTAAATGGTTCCAAATATAATCCCATAACAAAGAGTCTGTAACAAAAGTCCAACATAGAATTAAAGGAACTGGGAAAGCTGTTTGAAGCCACAGGAACACACCTCGGTTTGTCCGGTCTCGCTAACAAAAATCTGGTCCCGGTCCACCTAACAGTCTATGAAAAGTTCAATCATCTTCATAAGACATGAAAAATGTAGGTAAAACCTGTGCAGTGGTGAGTATAACAATACTCAATAGGACAAACATAAATTACAAAGAAATTCACCAAAGAAAATTATAGTCATGTTTATATAGTTTTATGTATACATCACATATAATAAGAACATCTAGATATACTCAAGGGAGACACCACATCATCAAGTTTTCATATTCAATAGCTAGCCACAAGATTCTTCTCAAAGCATTATCATTACAGGAGAACTCACTCCTCAATCCCTAATATCATCAGAGACACTCATGAAGAGGTCTATCTCATTTGTGTCCCGGCCAAATAGAACACACTGGTCCAGGAATAATATGATAAATGGAGAGGGGTTCATGCCAGGAACTGATTGGGGGTCACCACAGATTGTGCCCAGACTCACTAGGGGATACCACATACCCAATATAGATCAACCCGCTACATAGGGGATAACACCCATAACCAGCCATGGGATGCCATGAACCCTACCATTGCGACCTGATAGATAGAGGATCAAATCCATGTTCAAGGAGGTTACATGATTCTACAGACTCCATAAGGGGTGATAGAGGGTCAAACTCCAGTCTCAGGGATGAATTACATACTCTATCTAAGACTCGACCTCTACAGGGGATTACAATCCACTGATACATATGTAATGATGTACTGAACCATTGAAGAAAAGAACAAGGGAAATATTTCAACCAATACTAGTCCAAACAAAAAATTAACCACTTTTCCTAAATGACCATCTCAAATTTAGGGTCTCTACACCGTAGATGGATCATCGAATGGATGCTTCACTTAAGAGATATGCTTGTTTGAGAAAAACCACCCACATGCCTACCAGGGCCTACGGACCTACCGTCGTGGTAGGTCCACCTACATCTACGATCGATCATCAAGGTCAGTCGAACTACTTCAAAAACTAACCTCATGCGTGGAATAACTGGTGGCACCTCTATGTCTACCACTTCTTATCCCCACATTGTCAATGTCGCTGATCCCGCATCATCACCACCACACGCCCCCATCGTCGTTGTTGTCTCATGTAACTATTGCCTGCACCCTCCACACGTGGCTCTGTTGCCGTGCACCATCGCCAGCCACTGGTTTCTAATTGCAAACCATTTATTCCTTCTATGGACTACCACACCTACTACGATGATTGAAAAACTAAACAATTGTATATCTATGCTTTGTGGGTCTTGATCTACACATATCTATCCTCAGTTGTCGATTTTCCTTGAATTCGGGGGTCTGATCTTGGTTAGAACCTCCTGAAAATGTCAATCCAGGAACTGTAGGGTTCTAATGGAAAAGATTGAGAATAATGGAGGGAGAAAAACACAATAATGAAGGTTTTAACCATCATTGTCCCATCATTCTTGGCCAATGATCAAGATCGGGAAAATTTGGGTTAGAAAAATGACATAAAATAATTATGATAATCCCAAAATTAACCCATATCGAAAATATGATAAATTATAAGGATAATATGTTCATTTATTAGTCAATGTTCATCATAGGAATAAAGAACGAGGAAGAATATAAAAAAACATCCTACCTCAAGTTGGATTGGTCTTTGAAAAAGAACGATCATTGCGTTTTCATCGATCCTTGATCCATTTCTATTTTTTTGAGAGGTTTCTTCAAAGATCTATCCACTGATTCTCCATCATCCTTAGGGTTATGCTTCTAACTCTGTCATTTCTGCATAAGGATACTTTTAATATAATTTTTTTTGTATTAACAAAATAATTTTTATTAAATTATTTTATTCCCTTTACAAACCATGAAATATTTTTCACAAATAATCCTTGATGACTAAAGTTAGGTCCCGCCTAGGGTAAAGACACTATTTTTAACTCATCGGTGACCTTAGATTATCGATCTAAGCATCCTTTTGATAGTAATTTTTTCACTTTTTTAAAAACACCATACACACATGCTATTAAACATTTTAATATTTTTTAAAAATTTATTCTGGGAACATCGGGCAACGGAATCGCACACCATCTCAGTGTCTGGTCCCGAAATCATTCCATTTAATATTTAAAAATAATACACATAAAAATAAAAGATGTTAAATTATCTCAACCTTGGGGATTTACATCCCTGAAAATTCAAAACAATGTCTACTCAAATAGATGAGGGCACTGAGCATGAATCTGAGCCTCCGGCTCCCATGTGATATCCTGGAGATTCTCATGCTACCACCATACATGTACCAAAGGAATTGATCATCCTCTAAAAATACTCTCATACTGATCCTCAATCTCGTTTAGGTACTCAAAAATGGTTTCTCAATCCTCAATGTCCAGCTCTCCCTAGTCAATCACATGTGATGGGTCATGCATGTACCTCCTCAACTATGACACGTGGAAGACATCGTGTACCCAATCTAACTACAATGGTTGAGCCATGTGGTAAGACACCTCACCAACTCTACGCAATATCTGGAAAGGGCCAAAG
The DNA here is from genome assembly GCA_963277665.1 of Viscum album. Lineage (NCBI taxonomy): Eukaryota > Viridiplantae > Streptophyta > Magnoliopsida > Santalales > Viscaceae > Viscum > Viscum album. The sequence continues at coordinate 1,062,153,639 of OY728125.1, forward strand.
AACCTCAGAGATAGCTTGCCACTCCAGCTAAATATCTACAATCCACATCGAGGTGAAACCTGAAGAAACACATGGACTCCTTTATCGAATTCCAAAGGCCTCCATCGTCTATCATCACAGGACTTCAGAAGGATCTACACAGTCTTCATCCACTCCTTTATAATCAAAACCTTCTCTATAGTAGCTCACACCAACTTTGGGGCCATGAGTGTTGACTCTCTTGGGTTAGTCCAGCAAAGCGTTGACCTGCAGGGTTGCTCATACAAAGTCTCAAATGGTGTCATATTAATGGTGGAATGGTAGCTGTAGTTATACATGAACTCCACCAGTGTTAGGTGATCTTACAAACTACAACCAATGTCTAACATGTACACCTATAGCATGCCCTACCGAACCTAAATAGTCTTCTCTGTTTGGTCATCTATCTGTAAGTGAAATGATATGCTCAAGCATAAATGGTTCCCAAAAACCTCCTATAATACCTTACCCAACCAGGATGTAAAGAGAGAATCACGATACGAAACAATCTTCAATGTAACCCCATGGAGTCGAACTATCTTCTACATGTAGAGGCTCCCCAAGCTCTCTACTGAACATTACTCTCAGATAGAAAGGAAGTGGGTTGACATGGTGAGTCAGTGAATGATTACATAGATGGAATCATGTCCCCTGGATGTATGAGGTAAACCTGTCATGAAGTCCATATATATCCCTTCCCACTTCTATTCTGGAACCTCTAAAAGTTTACCCAAATCCACTTGAACCTAATTCCCAACTTTTACTTACTAGCATTTAAGGCATCACGAAACAAAATATTCCACCCTATTCTTCATCCCTAGAAAATAAAAATGATGTCAGAGGTCCTGGTACATCTTCACCACACCTATATTTATTGCCAAAGGGTATGTATGAGACTCCCCCAAAACCTCCTCCCACAACTCCACAAGTACTACTTTTCACCCTTTGAAAATAATGATTTTCTCCACACCTTTCGAATATCTATCAGGGGCATGCCTTGTGAAAACCATTGACTATAGGTAAGTGATCCACCTCCATACATAATGGATATCCACAATGAGGCCAAATTATCTGATCACTTTTTTAGAAACTATGAGTTCAATCTCCTACTAAGATAATATTCCACCATGTTCACCTTCCTAAGAGTATAGAAAATCTAAAAGTCATAGTCCTGAAGTAACTCTAGTCATAGAATTTATCTCAAGTTAAGATCTTTCTAAGAGAAGATATAATTGAGACTCTTGTGATCAGAGTAGATGATAAATCTCTCTCCCATTAGGTAGTGTCACCACATCTTCAATGAGAAGACAATCACTGCTAAATCAAGATCATGGGTCACATAGTTCTGCTCACGTGGTATCAAATGGAATGAACCATAAGAAATCACCATTTTCCTTTAAATCAAAAAACAACCAAGTTTAGCCCCTAATGCTTCACAGAACACCACATAATCGATGCCTTCATCTGGTAACATTAGGATGGGAGTGTTCGTCAACCTCCGCCTCAGCTCATGAAAGCACTACTGACAATTTTCTATCCACATGAAAGGATTCCCCTTTCATGTAAAATATGTTAAGGGTGCTACCAATTTGGTAAATTTGGGTATAAACCTTCGATAGTTCCTTTCCAATTCAATGAAACTCTACACCTCAATAACACTCATGGGTGGCTCATAAGCATTCCCTACCTCAAACTTTGCCGAATCTACTGCAACATTAGCCTCAGAGATGATTTTTCCTAGAAAATAGACCTCTTGAATGTATAAATATCACTAAGAGATTTTCCCAAAATATTTGTGCTCTCAGAGTCTGTCCAGGACTATCCTCAAGCGTCTCATGTGTTCCTCCTCAGATATCGAGTACTCTAGGATGTCATTGATAAAAACCACCAAGAACTGGTCTAAGTATGGCCTAAAGACCCAGTTTATGAGTCCCATTAACACTTATGGGGTTTTCTTCATTCTAAATGACATCACTAAGTACTCATAGTGGATATAAGGAAATATGATGGTCATATTCAGTATATCCTCATCCCATACTCGTAGTTAGTGATAGCCTAATCTGAGGTCTATCTTTGAGAACCATCACACACATTTCAACTAAACAAATAGGTTATCAATCCTCGATAGTGGATATATGTTCTTTATAGTCACTTGGTTTAAGTTCTGGTAATGCATACATAGCCTTAGGCTCTAGTTTTCCTTCTTGTCAAACAATACTGGGGTCACCTAGGGTAAAACACTAGGTCTCACAAATCCCTTCCTCTGCAAGTCCTCCAACTACACCCTTGGTTCATGAATCTCTATGAGATCCATCTGATATATAGGTTTTTTCCCAGGGTGTAGATCATTTTATAAGTACATATCCCTATGGGGAGGTAAACTTGTAAAATAATTAGGAAAGAAATCCTAATACTCCTCCACCATTGTATGAAATTGAGGACTCATATCATCCACTGCACTAAGGGTGAAGCTAGCCAACCGATGCATAATCAGTTGCACCCTCCTATGTGGGAGTCCATCCTATATTGCCTATGTTTACTTTTCACAGAAAAAGGAAAACCTAGATCCATCACTACAGAAACACCACACTCTATGCCTAAAATATTCAATATGAGCATGAACTATGGATAACCAGACCATACCAAGAATGAATTCATAAGGCATCAACACCATTACCAAGAGATCCAACAAAAACTCTCACCTCCAAGAGTCAAGTCACACTTTCGTCACTAGTGTTTGATCATTGAATCTTATCCATTAAGATTATCTAAGTGTAAGGGTCAAGTTAACAGTTCAACCGAAATATTCGAGTCTTGAACAAGGTTCATAGAAAGAAAGGAATGACTAGCACCTGTGTCTATCAAAACTATAGCTAAGGTGTAAAATATATAGAGTTTACATCATATCATCCTTGTAATCCTAGGTTCATAATCCTCCATCACCTAAATCTGGCCTCGTCTCTGTCCACCCGCTCTCTATGCCTAGCATGGACTACATGGGGTGGTGGCGGTAATAGGTTGAACCTCCAACAACCTCCTAATTCCCTGACTAACCCTCTTACACGTCCAACAACCTATAGAACTCCCTACTCCTGTATCTCTCTCTAGCTCGTTGGTCCCTTGAAATTATCCTAAATAGCTATATGACGAGTCAGGAACTCTCACACTAGATGTCCCCAACCACCGTATGAGTAACACCATATGTCCCTAGGATTAATCAAGTATCCCTAGGATCCCTTCACTAGTGAAACTGAGTTCTGGGATCATCCCCTGAAGTTCCTGACCCGCTTGGATCCCTGTGACTACTGTCTGATACCTGTAACTAAGATCTCAGCTACTTGGTTCCCACTGCTAGCTCCCACTACATGTGTCTACTCTGCCTAAAAAATCTCCACTAGCAGGGCTCTCTTAAGAACCCCAGCCTATGTTGGAATGGTAATGGAGTCCATTGATTACCTAATGTCCCATCCTAATCCCTATATGAAAGTCCAAGACTTGAATAACTAGTCTCATAATATATCTAAGGAGTAGCACAAAGGATCATTAAACATAACTGAATACTCCGCCACAGTCATATTGCCCTGCTGTAGATGAAGAATCTCCTGTATGCATACTAATCACAACATGGAAAGATATAACTTCTCCCTAAAGAGATTCTTGAAGTCTTTATAGGAGAGAGATATATTATTATGTGACTGAGTTACCATGCTCTACCATCACTCCGTAGATCCCTAAAGAAAACTCATGGAAAGGCCCACCATCTGGTCAGAAGGCATCCTCACAAGGTGGAAAAAATTGGTGACTACCTGAAGAAAATCCTCAGATATCTGGGGATCTTTCTCACATAAAAACCTGGGAGGTTATTGCCTCTAGAACTCATGCAACACACTTAGCCTATGTGCATCCTCAGCTGGTACTAATGCTAGTAGGTGTTGATCGACGGGTGGTGGTATAGCTAGTAAACCACCGGAAGGTGATGTCTCTGGTACATGCACCTATACCGATGCCTCATCACTAGGAAGATCATCCTTGTGATCACACGGTGGAATCTTGGATGACTATCTACGTGGAGGAAACCTAAAATAAAACAAGATGTGTCATGGTCAATAGAGTATATCTGGAGAGATGACTCAAGAAAGACATAGAAAACACAACCATTTCTATATGATTCATGTACCATTGTTTTACCCCTTCAACTAGTGTTTTCATGTATGAGTAAAAAAGAAGGTAATCATAGTCCTAGTGTATGGATACGTTAGCTGACAAGCCAACACTAAGGTCCCTAGCCTGGAATTTGAACTTGAATCACTTAACACTATTACCCCAAACCAACCTCACAGACTCCCAATCCTGAAGTAGAACCGACCCTCTATAATACCACTCTGTCATGACCTGTCCTAGAGTGGCCCATTTTGTGACTACCCCAATCCTTCCACCAATAGGATAGGGTCTAGTGACTAGCATCAAGTAGGAATATTCCATAGATGGGAGGCATTAACCTAAATTACCTGTACACATGCACAAATCTCCAAGACATACAATGTTAAAATGTAAAACCCACTAAGTAAAAAATGCATGCATACCACTAATACCTCAAAATAGAGTATGACAGTAAAAGTACTAGAAGGTAAACAAGTAAAAATAAAATCCCACCATAAAGAGTCTATAACACAAGTCCAACCTAGAAGTAAAGAAACTAGGAAAACTGTCTGAAGTCACAGGAACACACCTTGGTCTGTCCGGTCTTTCTAAGCACTGTCTGGTCTTGGTCTACCTAGGACTCCTTCAAAAGGTTGATCATCTTCATAAGACATGATAGATGTGGGAAAATCTCGTGAAAGGGTGAGTATAACAACACTTAGTAGGACACCCCAAAACCACAAATCAATACAAAAAAGGAAATTAGAGTTATCTCTACAAAGGTATATGTCTACAACACATATAACACGAATATCCAAATATACTCAAGGGAGACACAACACCATCAGCCATGTATATCCAAATAATAGCCATATGATTCTTCTCTAATAACACTCATTTTGTGAGAAATAACTCCTCGATCCATGATATCATGAGATACACTCACGAAGAGGTCTAACTCATTTAGGTCCCACCCAAATAGAACACACTGGTCAAGGAAGACTATGATACACAAAGAGGGCGTCACACCCAGAACTAACTAGGGGACACCACAGATCACATACAGACTCACTAGTGGATACCATGTACCTAATATGGATCATCTTTCTACTTAAGGGTTCACACACAGAACAAAATAGGGAATTTCATGGACCCTATCGATGTGTCCCACTAGATAGAGGATCATCACCCTTTTCAAGGAGGTTACGCGATTCCAAAGACTCCAATAGATATGATAGGGGATCTCACTCTAGTCTTGGGATGGGATACCATACTCTATATGAAACTCTACCTCTAGATGGGATTATAATCCAGTGATGTAGATGTAATGCTATTCTAAACCATTTAGTAATGGACCAATGGAACAATATCAACCTATACTAGTCTAAACTAAAAACTCACCACTTATGCCAAAATGAACATAAAAACATTAGGGTATCAACGACATAGATTTATCATCGATTAGATGATCCACTTAAGAGATACACTCATTTGAGAGAAACCACAAGTAGGCCTAATGAGGCCTGTAGACCTACCACTATGAAAGGTTCACCTACAACCGCAGTCGACCACCATAGATGGTTGACCTGCCGCACAAACTAGCCACTCACATAGACTGATCAACGTGGTTAGTCAACCTACTACCCTAGGCCAGATGTTGTGGTCTAATTTCATGTTTGGTTGTATAGTTGATGTGCATCACGATAGATGAAGTTGATGTGGCTCACGGTCTACTATCGTAGTTGACCGTAACACCTTCATCTTAGTGACCTCGGGTCCGACCCAGTTCCTTGGCTAGCCCACCTAGCCTAGAACACCTTGGACCATCCCGCCTTGATTAGCCTGCTCCGTCGAGACCACTCCAACTGGCCCGTTCCACTCGACCCGCGCCCCATGAAGCACCGCCTCTGTATTTGCCTCCATCGGTCGCCCCAGCATCCGCCTCCGCCAGCCCCTACATCATCGTCGCCACCAATCCTACATCACCATCACCAAAAACCCCCATCACCACTTTCCATTGTCACCGCCACTATCTCATATGGCCTCTGCTGGCCGCACCCACCACACGCAGCTCCACCGCTACACGCTACTACTATAAACCGTTGTCGTGTGCCACTGCCGGCCTTTGGTCACTGGTGCCACATCGGTGGTCCCTTATGTGGACCAATGCACCTCCTTTGATTACCTAAAAACTAAATGGTCATAGATCCGAGCTCCTTGGGTCACGATCTAGCCAGATCTGACCTCAGTTGTCAATTTACCTCAAATCCGGGGGGGTATGATCGTTCTTGGGAACTCTTGGAAATGTCGAGCTTGGAACCACAGGTTTCCAATGAAAAAGAACATGAAGAACAGAGGTAATAAAGAACAATAAAGAAGGTTTTAACCATAATTGTCCAAACATTATTATCCAATGATCAAGACCAGGGAAATTCGAGTTAGAAAAACAACATCAAATAATTCCAACAATCCCTCAATTAACCCATCTCAAAAATATGATCGATCCATAGGCTAATCTATTCATTAATTTTTCCATGTTCATTGTAGGAATCAAGAATAAGGAAGAATATAAAAAATAACACATCCTAACTCAAGTTGGATCAGTCGTTTATGAAGAAATATTCCTGCATTATCGTCGATCCTTGATCCATTACTATTTTCTTGATAGTTATCTCTAAATCTCTCTCGAGTGATTCTTCAGCATCCCCAGGGTTATGTGACTAACCATAAGATTATTTCATAAGGATACTTTTAAGGGAAAAAGTTTCTATGTCAACAAAATAATTTTATTTAATTATTTTACTCCCTTTATGCCCCACAACATCTTCTTGACAAACAACCTGCACCGAATAAAGTTAAGTCATGCCTTGGATAAAGACATTATTTTGAACTCAATGGTGACCTTATAATTTTTATTTGTGAATTCATTTAAGAGTTATTTCATTTTTTTAGGAACACCATGTGCACGTGATATTAAACTTTTTAATATTTTTCAAACATTTATTTCAGGCACACCAGACATCAGAATTTCACGTCATATCGGCACCTGGTCTCAAAATCATTCCATTTAATATTTAAAAATAATATATGAAAAAATATGAGATGTTACACATTATTTGGATATAATTGAAAATTTCCTAATCCATCTAGAGAAAGAGGGTGGATGGTTTCAAAAGAACATATCCCCAATGTAACAAAGGAAACTCAGAAGGATTTTTTTATAGATGAAAAAAATCCATGAAATTGTGAGAGGTCCAATTAGGGATATGCGATATACTAAGGGGGGGGGGTATATTAGTATAGGTGTCCAAATTATGACTTCTAAATTGCTTATTCTCACTTTTACCTATTTCATTGTTAGTTTATGATTGTTTTTTTATCTCCCTCTATATTATTATTTTTTCTTTTGAGAAACACTAAAACACACACACACAAATAGACATGAATATTTAAAAGGTTCAACTTTAAAAACAAAAGTATATTCCTTGTTATGATATGTATTTCAACAAGATTATAAGATGCACTAGTATAAACATATAAATACAATTGGGAAGGGTTTTTCTTTATACTCATGTTTTGTGAATCCTGCACTCTACAAAATCCATCTGTATCTTTATACTGCCATCTCAACAGTTGTATATTTGTAGATACAGTGACCAAAGTGTATTCTTTAGAATTCATATACAGCTGTTGAAATTATTCTTTCATTTTTATTCTGTATCTTCTTTCATTTTCAAATAAACATGCGACGACTTATTCGTTTATATGAAAACAAAAAATTCACACTAATATTTTCTTTATAGTAATAGATAATTTCATTTTCTGTCTTTCACTGATTGAAAGACTTATTATCCTTATTCACTAGATAACCTCTTTTACACAAAACCTCTTCTTCTCCTTCCATCTCTAGATTTAGTGCACAATTGAACTACAATAAATGTATTCACTAGCCTTGATAGATATAAATTCTACAAAATGTTTTAGTTTCATGTGAATATTATTCTCTGTTTCTTAGATATACAATGTATATTTCACATAGGCCTTATTTCTCTTCTTATTCATGAATATTTAATTAATTCTCTATTATTTACACGCAATTCACATTTTAGGACCAAAATACATTTTTAAATGAAGGAATCACATTCCCAATAGTTAGAAACTTGTTAGAATCACATTGGAGCATTAGAATATCCCACAATGCCTCCAAAAACTCCACTATGATATTTTTAACCACAAAACATGATAACTGTTTCATGGTTAACTACTCCTCACCTATAGCCACAAAATTTTTTCATATTTAATCCACTTAAATAATGCTTCCAATCACGAATTGCTGTTGATATAATTGAGGGGGCCACAGATTCGACCGCAACTTCCTTCTCTAACAACGACGATGTGGGTCCATTCGAGCAATGACAAGGGTCCATCGAGTAATGACTTGGATCCAATATTACATTATATGGGTTCAATTATTTGTTGTGTATGGGTTTAGATATATGAACTTTAACATCTAAATGGTGGCATGGGTTCTTCAAGTAACAATGTGGGTTTAGTATCACGATGGTAGGGATCGTTCTTCATAGTGGCTGGGTTCAGATGAATTATTTTGTGGATCCATGGCTATGCTAGCTGGGCTTAGTTCTTTGTTGAAGAAGGGTTAAGATCTAAAACCTTAAGCTTCTTCATGGGTGGATTGGGTTCTTATCTTATGGGGGTGAGGGCAGCTGTTGTCGTGTCAGTGGGTTTAGTCTAAGTCTGCAAGGGTTCGAGCCACAACGACATGATTTCCTCTTTTGGAGGCATGAGTTCTTTGAGAAACATGTTATTCTTCTTCAGTTTTTGACCTAGATATATACATGTGTTTTTTCAGTGGGGATCTAGTTCCCACAATAGTGTAGGTTCTTGTCTCTATGATGCGTTTAATATATACTCCATCAGCCTCTGTAATGTGCCTATAGGATGCTCTGGTTGTCTCTGTGAGGTGCCTTTAAGATTCTATGTATGCCTCTATGATGTGATTCTTGGCTAATATAGTTGCCTCTATGATGCACCAATTGGATGATCCAGTTGTCTCTGTGTTCAATGGTTTTTTTTGGAATTGGTGCTTTAGTTCTTATATTGATGGTTCAATGATTTGTTGGTGGTGTAAATTCTCCTCCCACTCAGTGACGAAGTGATGTTATGGAATGTTCTTTGGTTGAATTTCATATCATCCTTTGGGTTAGTAAGGCTTTCAGGCCACCTTAAGGAGTTTGGGCCACATCAAGGCCTTTTTGACACCTCAAGGCCGTCAAGCCACTTAATTTTTTATAACATCAAGACAGACTCTATAAAGAACATGTTGCAAATGAGGATTCAGAGAAGACTCCTTCACCAAAGCAAAGTTAATAGATTTGGAAGAACTAGAGGGTATGAAAATTTCCATCGGTACTTGGTCTGTGCAGTTCTACATAGGAAAAATGGACCAATAGTCATGTGAATGTAGAGTGATGATATCACAACATTAACAATGGGGAGGGGAAATTTTAAGTAGTTAAAGTCTGGGATGAATTCCCCAAAGACCTTTGGGTCTTTTATTGTGTCACATAGCCAACGAGCCATGTAGGGTTCTCAATTTACCCTTAAAAGGGGGATTATAAGAAATGAATAAAAATATAAAGCCTTTGGGCCATTCATTTTGTCAAATAATTCTACTTTTTTCCTTAGATTTTGTCTTGATCATGCTTTAAAAATCAAGAAACATGACTTGTGAATCATTGAAGAACTGTTAAAGCATCACTTGTTTGATCTCTCTGTAGATATACACATCACCTAACATCATGACTTAAACCATGGCTTTGTGTCACACTTCCATATATTTTACCTCTAAAACACTTATCACCATGGTCATATTCACCTAGATCTGTCCATTTTGGTATTCTACTCCACCTATCGACCATGGATTACTTTAATCACTATCACAACCATTTTTGGAATCACTATTTTGTATAAGGTGACATAATAAGCACCACATCTTTCACCATGGGCATAGTCAAGCTCGTTTTGGAATTTTATTATTGTGGGTATTCAATGTAGTACATTATTAATACCATAGCCTCCCCCATGATTATTTTGGCCCTGGCTATTTTCTAGAAGCACTCCACTAATGCACCAAGATCATCCCTATAATTAGGTTCGATAGGTGTGTCCATTTTTCACTGCCCACGATGATGAAAACACCTTCTACCATGGGTGTGGCATTTCTTCAATTCTTCAATATGCCTTCCACTATGGTAATGGAATTTCTTGATTTATAAAAGGCCAAAATCATGATAAACCATTCATGATATATATCAATGAAGAATATATTACTTTTCATTAACTTATTTGGATTCATTGAAACATACATGAATGAAACTTTTGAAAACTCATTCATCATAGAGATATTAAGACAATATCCATGTAGCATTAAATCTTCAAACCAATATTATTATCATTAATCACTAAACCATACCTAGTATATCATTCTTATCCAATCATAGGATCTTCATATTTCATAATCAATACCTCAAAATCACCCATATTATTCTTAAATTAAATTCCATCTTCAATATATTAAAATTAATGAATGTTCCTTATTAATTTACAATCATATAATCTTATTGAAAATAAATAAAACACAAATAAAGTGTGATTAATAAAAATAATTCTTCAAAAGATATCACATAAGAAGAGACCATGAATCGAATTGTTTGATAGTGGGAGTAAAATCCCCATAATTATAATATATATATATATATATATATATATTATGATAATTCATGTAACATAAATCCTATAAGTGTAAATAATTTTGAATATGAAAAGTAAAATAGAGGCGAAAAGTTAAAAGAGCATTTAGAAAACATTTTTATCATTTATGTAAAATACAGAATTACATTTCACTTTCAAATTTATATTTTGAAAAGGTGAAGTGAAATATTTTTTAAAATATAAATTTTAAAAATAATATATTAAAATGGATTCTTGTAAGTGAAAAAAAATTCTATAGGGAATGTGGAGCCAATGATAAAACGTTTTATAATAAAAGGAACATTTTTAATAGTTTAAAATTAACTTTTTTGAAAACCCACATTGAAAAAAGAGGAATGGAACCTTATTTGTATAAATGATTCATTTTATAAAAGTAGATTATGAAATAACATATAATAAAATATAATTGTGGGAGAACCCAAGAATGGAAGAACAAAGTTCAAGAAGAAACATTATATCTCAAAAAAAGTATATTTGAGTTATCAATATCCATTATAAACAACATAATCCATAATGTAATAAGTATTAAATAAGTAATTATATGGTAGGAAAGTAAATCCATAGAAAAAATGATATAATACCCCATAATTCATTCATGGGTATAATTTACCCAACTTATTTTAAATAAGTTCAAGATAATGATCATAACTTAATGAACAAAAGTTAAGTTACCAAAAATCCTTACTACTGGGGTAATAAATAAATCAAAATACATTTGAGGAAGGGAATATGATTTAGATAAGTATATACCATGAAATAAAAAATTGTAATAAATATACATACATGGTAATTAAATACACCATATAATGAAAACATGGTGAAAAAATGTAGTATGTCTCAAAATATCAGAATTGAGACAAAAAAAACCCTTAAAACTTTAGATAATTTTGAATCATAACACATTAAAGGATATAATTTCAAATGGGAAATTCAATACAATGAGTAATGATATAATCATGATATTAAATATTAAATGGGTAGTAGATACAATATAAAATATTAAATACGGTGTGTAACATAAACATGTCTTAGGGAATTGAAATTTGAGAAAAAGAACCCCTTACCTTTTATCTTAGATTCCGTGAATGCACTCTAAAATCTTGTATAACAATATAAATATCTTATAAAATTAGTTAATAAACTTAATCATAGTCATTATCATTTATACTCTTCATATATAGTCATTCTATACGTGGATTCTAGTGAGTTTTTCCTGTTTTCCAACATCAGGTGTTTATTGTTTGATCATTTGTACTAGTTACATAAAAATTGTGCAAGTATTCATTATTTAAAAAAATTTATAATTATAAAGAAATTAAAGGTACTAAAATATATTTTCCTTGATATTTATAAAGGTATAGTCTCATTCCATATTAGTTTTGGTTATAGTCTATGAAGATGAAATTAATGATGATCATGTTTCAGTGATTTTTGATGAACAGAATGTGTTTTCATAATTAATCAGTTTAATACTAATATACAAATTATAAAAACAGAAAAAACCCATTATTTATTTATTTATATCATATATTACAAGAAATTAAATTCCCATATTCATCGATGATATAAATTTATAACATTGTTAAAGTAAGTTGTTAAACCAACCCAAACAAGAAGATACCATAATTAATGGATGGTTATGAAGTGATTTAGTTGTAATATAATTATAAAAGAATCATAATGATATTATTTAGTGTTTATTAGTTTTATATATCATATTTTTAAATAATTATAATAATAAGAAATAGATATGTAAATGTTACATAATATGAATAAATAGGTTTTCCTCTTAATATGCTTGTTTTACATGACCGAATTAACTATGATCATTCATTGATCGTATCATTAATGGTTTCTCTATTTTTTAGACCACAATATTAATTATATCATAAAAATAATATTTATCCATTAAAAACTATATTAGGACTAGCTATTTAAGGTGGTAATGAAACAAAAAATAAAAATCAATTATTCATTGGAGGCGGCAGTCCACACATACACATGAATGATGTTTTAATTTAACATAGAACATATAAAAGGAGTATTATAATTTTTAGTTTTATAATTTAACATATATCATAAATATCATAATTAAATTCCATATTATTACCATCCTTATAAGGTGTTTAAGGAAAATTAAATACATTGCATCGAGGAGGCGGTAGTTTGCACAATGCATGGATGACAATTTAGTTTTTCTTAATTGAAAAGGGAAAGGTGGTTAATGATTGTAAAAACATTATAATAAAATAAAATTATAATAATGATACTTATATTTTAGTTTAAAGTATGTTTAATTTAATTTGAATAATATTAAGATTACATAAATTAATAGAAATGATAAAGGAGTATTTGTCAATTTCTACCTCACTTCTGGGATTATCACCTTTGCATATGGGGTTAATCCTTTGAGAGATGGTATTTAAAGAATAATATAACCTATTTAAGGTGTATATATTTTTTATATGGGTGTTGGGTATATTTTCTTCAGAAAAAAGAAGGTTGTGGTGTGAGGGTAAGTGAGGAGAAGAGTGCCCCTTTTATAACTGAAAAGTGATGGATTTTTTTTAAATACCCAAAACTTGTCAATAATGGGAAGTTAATCGTATGGAAAGTAGCTCCAAAATTATTATATAATGTATTTCTTAATATATATGGTCAATAAAGACCTCAAACGTATATTAGAACACATTTTTTTACCTTTTTTATCCTTTTTCACTAGGTTAAACCCTTTGAACCCAAATTTACTCTTACTGTGGTAACCAGTTTTTACCGAAGTAATTTATCCTTTATGAAAAAAATAAAATTATAATTTTTACCTAATTTGGAACTACTGATACTAAATTTAAAATCTATTTAATAATATTAAATTTCCAAAATAGATAAGAATTAATTTTTAAATACTAAATGTATAATGTATTATTTTTTTAAAAAATGTAACTTAAGTTTGAAAATGTCAAATATGGGTTTTTCAATTAAAAAATTTATTTATAAAAGTCTAAAATCACTCATAAATTTTATATTTTTTCTTATAAAATTTTTACATGAATTTTCAATTTATACTTATATACAAATAATGTCATATAAGTCATGTTATTTATAAAAATAGTATTTTTCACAATTCACAAAAAAGTCAATACTTTCCGAAAAATCCCAAAATTTCATCTTAATAAAATATTATTAGGATGAAAAGAAAAATATTTTTCATTTTTTAAAAATAAAATTCTAAAATTTATAAATTTAACATTTAAATAAAAAGGTGTGATCTAATATAAAATTATTTTTATAAGAAAATAACATTTCTAGAATATTAACCATTCTCATTCATATTTACTATAATTTACTAACTAAATTAGTATTAAAACATAATTCATATCAAATATATTTTTATTATTTTTTCCAAAGTTTCTTGGAATAAAAATGCATATCACATAAAAAGGAAATATTTAGAACAATATAATTCTAAGCATGAAATGATAATATTGGATATTTTAGCCATATCAATTAAATTTAATAATTATTAAAATTAACCATTATACTACTTTATATAAATATTTTTAAAATTGGACACAACTATTATTTATAGCTAATTTAATGGATATGTTTTAATGTTCATAGTTAAATATTTATATTTTATTTAAATTTATAACAATTTCAATTAAGTTTAGTGTTCCATGTAGAGCACGCTATTGAACACATTGAATTATTTAAATGGGATCATATATTAAAATATAAAATTGTTACATTCCCTCCCCTTAAATAAATTACATCCTTGAAATTTTAATTATTACTCACTAATTAAAGTTGTTGAAGGTATTATTAACATATTTATTATTTGGGATATAACTTATAATATTAAATCTACCTTACCCTATTAGGAGAGATTAATTTACCTATATTTACTCAAAAAATATTAATCTTTAATATAATCATATACTCAGGTATGTATATACCGAAATCATACATATTCAAAAATATACTTTTACCAAAACCATTAGAATCTCCAAGACATTAAACTATAGTGAAACCATATATACTTTTATAAATTAACACTATATTTAACCCTTAATTTATATTAAACATTATTTCATGAGGTCACAAACTAGTTAATATATATTGTAATCTAAACAAATGATATAAAATTAACCAGAAAATATCACGGATCACTTTTTCATTAGATCAATAATCAATTTTGAGGCTATCGATAGTGTCTAACTCAATTTAATCAAAAACCAATAAACCCTTTATTATCGTAAAATAAAGCATATTTTAAACTGATCAGTAATGCATACCTCCACCATGTGTTATCCAATAGTTATCCCAAAAAAAGATAACATTATCATAAAATAACTTTTCAAGGTTGTTGGTACTATTTAATATATGTTTTCAAACCTAAGAATAAATACCAAATAATAATCCTTATATGTTTTACACAATCCTTATAACTCTTAGAATATACCTTAATATCATCAATAAATATCAATCACCAATGAAAATAGATAAGAGCTTCAAGATTTAATTTATATTAAAATATTAATCTCACTACCAAATATATGACTATGAAACTCACCTTTTCCATAATAAATGTCATACACTAAAATTATCAACCATTTAAGTATGATCCCTCATTTAGTTATAAGATCTAGCAGAATATCGATAAATACCTTTTATAGTTTTAACTTCTCGATCCTATTTCAATAAAATACTAAAACCAAAATTATTATGATAATATACCAAATATGAATATGAAAATATCAATCCAAATATTTCTTCCCCTATTACACCTTCATTTTTAACTTATGATATTTTTGGTTCAACTAATGACTCTCTTTATTCAATCATTGGTTATCCGTGGTCATTTTTCTACTAGGTTCTCTAAGATAATAAATTAACAAGACACTAAGATCCTTTATAATGGTTCGTTAAATATAATGTGAATAAACCATACTATTCCCCTAATAGTGAAAAAATATGTGTACAATTAGACATATTTGTCATGTACTAGGTGAAAATTGAGTTATTACCCAATCCACTATTTTCAGGATTATTACCCCTAGGTACATTCATGTCAGTTCCTATATACACTTTTAGTATCAATACAAGGATGTAATTTCTAGGAGATCCATAAAATATCTATTTTTCTAAAATTTTGGGATGTTTTCCTATACTTATAATTATTTTTTAGACTTATACCTAGGGGTTTTACTAAAGTTCACTTATTCTAATTCCCAAATAGATTATTCTTTACTACCTTAATATTAAATAATATAATATCCCAAAGGGTTATATATAACTTTGAAATCATGATCAACCTCAACTTATCAGCCCTTAAATTATCCTCAATAAACATAATAATCTCTAAATTTATCTAAACCAGGATCTAAAACCTACTATGACACCCCATACCTACACTTCGAAATCTGGTTCTATAAACACATACTTTATATACTAGATTTGATACCAACTATATATTTTTGAACATAACTACCCCCCAATTGAATGAATTAAATAAAATATTGTATTGACTAAATTCCCAACACCTTTTAGGTTTAGAGCTTTATATAATTAGGAAATATTATTAACTAATAAATACCATGTATTTCTAAACTAATGGATGTATTTTCCCACTATATAATAACTAATTAATCCATAGAAAGTATTTAAGATATCCCACAAATCCCCAACACATGCTATTCTTCTAAACCTATAATGTGTCATAATTTTATTCATAACCTAGGGAAATGGAATCAAAAGATGAGATAATCTCAAATGCATAGTATGTGAAAACATACAACTAAGTAAATAATAGTATAAACATAGAATAAATATTACGATAGGAATAAGTAATTATCATAATGAAAAAATAAACTAAAACTGAGATCATAGTATATCCATGGATATTAAGGAAAATAAATAGATCACATGGATAATAGTAACTAGTTCCTTCTTCTTGAAATAAATAATATAAAATAGCTAATTCTATTCTGTAAGGCAAGAAATCATGATCTTACCTTAAACTCCACGTGTCTGGGAAATATATTGTTCTGTGAAGGTATACACCAAATATCCAAACATGTTTGTCTCATGATACCCAGTAATATATTTATGAGATATTTAATGTCATCTCCCACCCATCACTTGTTTAATTACAATGCATTCATCATATCAGAAAATGAATAAACAATATATAATGATCTTGTAAAATAATCATTCGTATTGGGAAAAAAACATAAAAAACACCAATAAATTTTCATATGTTAATAAAATGGATAACATGATCATAAACTATCTAGATAAAGAAGGTGTATGGATAAAAAAAATATAGTCATCTTTCCTTAATAACTAATAAACAACTTTATCGAAATAACAAATATATAGAGCATAGATAGTTCCTCAATCATGAAATGTAATAAATTTCTATATAAACATCATTAAAGATAAAACCATATGGATTAATTATGTATGGTTAATTAAATAATTTCCCCAATCAATCGATGTATGAAATCTAGGTGATCACCCTTCAATCAATGAAATAGGAAATTAGTTATTCACATTCAAAGTCATTAGAATAAATATTAATCCAATAAAAGAGGATTATTTAACAAGAAAAAATAAGTGATGGATAATTCTTATGGTAGAAATTAACATTTAATAATATATCTTGACAATTAATGTGTATGGTTATATAATAAAATATCCCTGGTGTAACAAATGAAACTCTAAAGGATGTATTCATAGATGAATAAAATCCTTGAAAAATAATGCTTCAAAAAATATCACAAAAGAAGAGATAAATAATCTAATTATTCAATACCATAAGTTAAACCCCCGAAATTATAAGTATATATATCTATCATAGACTAAATCATGAAACTAAAGTCCCATTAGTGTATACCTTTTTGAAAATGAAGAGGAAAATGGAAAAGAAAACATAAAAGAGTTTTTAGAAAGCATTTTTAACATTGATATTAAATAAAAACATACAAATAATTTTCAAATGTTACTTTTAAAGTGGTTGAAACATCATAAGCCGATATTCCACTTAATAGTGATCTGAGCTTGGTTGGCCACAAGGCCACATGCACGTCTCCCCAAATGCCAGAGGCTTCGGACTAGAAACAAGGTCCTAGGTGTGTCAGTGAGGATACAATGACCTCATTAGCAGAGTGTAACACATTATAAATACAAGAACAGTTAAATAGTGGAATAATTAAACCATACAACACAAATCAATAGAAAAAGACTGATATTATAAACAAATATAGAAGTCATATCATATAAAATATGATGATACTTGTCACATGTTTCTAATAAAATATCCAAAACTGGTACACAAAATTCATATACATTACATGTACCAAAAGTACAAAAAGTTGAAAATAATACTTGTAGCATCAAAAGCCTCAACTTGTTCTGATTCTCTCCTTCTCCTAAGTATTATATCAAGTACCTGTATTAGGGGTTCTTCCCTTATCAACACCTACAATCATATAATTTTTTTGGGTAAAAAAGGTGACTCAAATAGGGTGTGATATATAGTCGCAGTAGGCAACCACATAGGGTCTATGTCAATTAATCAATGATTATATATAAAAAGTGTGTAGAAAGTATAAAAATAAACATGGAATTAATCAAAAGTTAAAAAACATATAATTTAATCATTTTCAGTTAACATTATAATATCATCGAATTTATATGTCTCAAGATCCATATCAAAACCAACATCCCCCATATAGTCAATAACACAAACAGATGCCTAAAAAATTTGTCTATTAAGATATAAGTCAATCCTAAATCCAATATTGTGATTTATCTTGGATTACTATTCATATAGTCTTTTATTATTAAATCAA
The DNA here is from genome assembly GCA_963277665.1 of Viscum album. Classification (NCBI taxonomy): domain Eukaryota; kingdom Viridiplantae; phylum Streptophyta; class Magnoliopsida; order Santalales; family Viscaceae; genus Viscum; species Viscum album. The sequence continues at coordinate 1,062,172,442 of OY728125.1, forward strand.
TTTAGAACCTGAGCTGGTCCCTGACATTCCTAAGATGGAATTCAGGTATCGCTCCAGGTATGATATAAAACTATGTATGCTCTTGACATTCCTAAGTTGAAATTCAAGTATCTTATAGGAATGATATCCACCAAAACCCTACAATCTCGTATCAACAAACCTCTTAGGAAACCAGTATCTATCTAGGTGAGGTGTAAAGTCCTACCAATTATGTCATTCTTCATCTGTTCTATAGGGAGCTTGAGAATCACCCATTGAATGAATATTCAATTCCCTTTCGATCCCATCCATGGAATCCTTCGTTTGGATCCATGATTTACTCGACATATAAATCAATCCTCAATGAGTCTATCCATGGAATCCTTTATTTGGATCCATGATTAACCCATGGAATAATAAAGGTTCAGTCCATTAAGTCCATCCATGGAATCCTTCAATCAGATTCATGATTCTTCCATAGATATTAATAATTTCATCAATTCAATTCTATTTAAATATTTCATTTAACATTCCAAGATCAAACCCAAAATCACTCATCTCAGTCTCACCTAAAAAAGTGACCCATGCATTGTCCAACCGCAAACGTCTTGTCCTTTCAATCACTCACATGGACATTTTCAATATAATAAGGCTCACATGCCTAACAAACTATTACATTGATTAATTATCATATAACTCACATGTTCAAATCAATATTTATGGAATTTCAATCCAAGAATACCAATTCATGGAATAGCCACAAATTAACTCTCATCGGCAAGTCTAAACAAAGGAAAACAAGATTAATCAAGAAATGACATATTAAGGCCAAGGGGTCAAGTCTTTCAGCCCATACCTTTAAATAATTGCATTTACAGTTCAATTAATAAACCAATTAATCAATTTTATTTACATATAAATTCCCAAGTGGCATCCCATACAAGGGGTAAAAGGCATGCCTTGTAAGAATCAAAGGTTAATTCATCAAATGGACCCTTTAAATCAACACCCAATGGGTGATTTAGATTCAAGGTCTACAACTTATAAAAAGCATAAATAATCCCCTTTAACTAATTAGGACATACCTATCAATTCTAGGATTCAATTTTAATTTAGGAAACAATCAAAAATTGGGAACACGGCCCTTTAAATATATAAACAACTTGAATTTCAGAGAAAGTCATGAGACAAAATAACTTAGGTCTATGCTCGATAGATCATCCAGTATCAGGTCCTGATTCATCATATATTAGGATAAATATTAATAACAGATGAAGAATGAGAAATTAGGGCATATGATCCTAAATACAAATGGCGTATCCAATATCCATAAAATCAAGAACAATTAAAAATGAATTTAGATCATACTATTACAGATCCAATGATACAAATGAATCTTGAATTAGATCTCAGATGGATGATCTACCTCAAATACTAGAATAGAAAATGTTTATATCTATCCAAGGGGGTGGGATGATATGTATGGTAGATAGAACCTAAATTAGGTTTAGACATGGATTTTATTTTATTTTAAAATTATTAAAATTCAAAATTTCAAGGGTCACATGGTTTAGGGTCATGGTTTGGAAAACATGTGCCAATTGTGCATGGCTACCTGTATGCCAAGGGGCACCCGCATAGTTACCCCACATGGTTTACTAATCATGTAGAAACCATGAAAAATGCCTATGTTAAGATCTTATAAAGTTGCACACCTGGACGCAAAACCATGTGGCCCAACCCGTATGGTTTTCACTAACTGTTGACCTCCTCTTTTCACCCGAAACATGGGTTTTGGGCTCCAGAATAGCTCAAAATAGCCTCGATCCCTCTACGACCTCAATGAGCATTCATATTAGGCCATATTTAAGAAATTTAACTAGGTATTTAGGAAAAAAAGACTTCAGACCTAAAATAAGAACTAGGTTTTTACAAACCTTCCACTTAAACCAATTCTTCCCCGAATTTCCCTTCTAATGGTAGTGATACATGATCTGAGAATAAATCCAGCCACTGAGATAATACATCGACCTCCCACTCCTAAGTCTCATCTTGTACTTGGTTATTCTTTTATAGCACTCATAATATAGGAACAGACTGGACTTGGAGAACCTTCATGATATGATCCACAGTATCAATAGTATGCTCTTCAAAGGATGTATCTTCCTATAACTCAACCTGCTTAGGCTGAAGGGCATGAGATGAGTCTGAACAGTAAAATAATACCTGAGAAACCTGGATGATGTCATGCATATCCTGATACCTCTAAGGCAGCTACAACTGAAAGGATATGGGCCCGACTCTCTCTAAAATCTCGAACGGCTCGACATATCATATACAAATATTACCCTATCTACTGATCCTCTTATTTCCCAGCCTCAGTGAAACACGTATGAAAACCCAATCCCCAAACCTGAACTCTAGAGGTCATCTGCAGTGATTGTCATATTATTTCTGATGATACTACATAGTAGCCTTATGCTTTTGAATCAATTACCTTGGATCTGCGGTCTCCTGAACAAGATGAGGTCCCAACATAGCTGCATGTTCTGATTTTAACCAATATAGGGGTGATCGACACAGTCTACTATATAATGCCTCATATATAATTAACTGAATAGTATCCCAAAAGATGTTATTATAGGATAATGCAACTAGGGGTATATGCCTCTCCCAAGAGACACCAAAGTGTAGAACGCATGCTCATGACATGTCCTGAAGCACCTGGATAATGTGCTCTGACTATCCCTCTATCTGGGGGTGGTATGTCGTGCTCAGAAGCACCTATACACCTAGTGTCCTCTGTATCCCTTACCAGAATCCTGAAGTAAACCGAGTGTCCCTATTTAAAATGATAGATTGTGATACCATGTGAAGTTTTACTATCTCATAGATATACATCCTCCCAAGCTCATAAACTGAATAGGTCTCCATGATAAGAATGAAGTGATTGAACTTTATGATCCTGTCAACAATAACCCATATAACATCATTACCTTGAGGCAACCATGGTATAACTCTCATGAAATCCATATTGGCATCATTCCACTACCACTCATGAATAGGCAGTTGCTATGAAAGTCCATCTGGTTGTTGGTGTTCCTCCTTCACTAGCTGAAAGGTGGAACACCTCATGAAAAAACTAGCTACATATCTTTTCATACCCAACCAAAAATACTGATGATGTAAATATTGATAAATCTTGGTGACACTTGGATTCCCTATCCTAATTGAAGTATGAAATTCCTACATCATCTCCTCACAAATGTATACATAAAACCATATGTGCCCATGGATAGAGAAAAATACATAATTGCCTATGATCCACCCAAGAGGTGGGTCCCCACCTTCTACACTCTCCCATAAAACTAGGCCTTCTAATTCTAATATCTTCCTCATCCTACCCCTATCATGAATCATATATATAATAGTTAATTATGACAAAAAAAATTTTCCCTGAATTTCATTAACCTTCAAGTGCATCTTAAAGAACAAATCCATGAGCTGCCACTCGCTTCTGGCTTACTAAACTGCCTTTACTTGATTCCTCTAGCTTAGTGCATCAACATCTTCATTGCATTTACCAGACATGTAGGCTAGATCTAAGTCAAAAGACTAAAGTTATTCGACCCTCCTTCACTACCTCATATTTAGATCACACTGTTTAAATATATACTTGAGAATTTCTTGGTCCGTATACACCATAAAACACTATCCCATTAAGTAATGTATCAAAAAACACAATGCATGAAAAATTGATGCTAGCTCGAGATCATGCATTGGGTAATTACTCTTGTGTGGAATCAACTGCCAAGACCCATACATGATGAATTGATCACCCTTCATAATAAATTCTCCCAACCTGATACCCAATGAATTACATTAAACAATGTAACTTCTATCTGGATCTAGAAAAATCAGCAGCGACACTGAAGTTAGTACCCCTTTCAGCTCTTAAAGGGATATCTTGCATGAATCTAACCTTACATACTTTATATCCTTCTTAGTCAAGCCCTTCAATGGAATTTTTATGTGTGAGAAGTCATGTATGAAATTACTATTGAAACTATACATCCCAAAAAAATCCTCACCTCAAATACATTCTTGGGTCACTCTTAGGAAACTACAAATCTCATGCTCTCTGGGTCCACTGATACTCTTTTCTCTAAGATGATGTTACCCAAGAAGTGAATCTGATCTATGCATAAGTGGAACTTTCTGATTTAGCATATTAATGATTCTCTATTAGTTTATTCAAAATGATCTCAATATGGGTGGCATGGTCATGTTGATTATGAGAATACACTAAGATATCATCCCTAAAAACCACAAAAAAACAAATCAAGGTATGGATGGAACACTCAGTTCATCAGTTCCATGAAGACCGCTAACGTGTTTATGAGACTGAACAACAGAACCAAATACTCATATCGACCATAATTGATCTGGAAGGATATGTGGGGTACATATAATGGTTTAACATGCACTTCATGGTAAACAAATCTCATATAAATCTTTGAGAAGACCCGATCTCCTCGGTGCTTATCAAAGAGGTCATCTATCAGCAGTAGAGGATACTTGTTCTTAACTGTTAACTGGTTCAACTTCTAGTAATACACACATAGCCTAAGAGTACCATCCATATTTAAAAAAAAGGATCGGCGAACCCCATATAGAAGTATTGGGTAAGATGAAACCCTTTTCATATAAATCCTCTAGCTTCCTCTTAATCACTTGTAACTCAGTCATCGACATCCTATAAGGAAGAATAAATACTGGTGAATCTCCTAGAACTAGATTGAAAGAGAAATTTACCTCTCTCATATGAGGTAATACTAATAATAATTCTAGTAATACATCCCTAAAATGATCAAACATTGGAGGGAAATCAATTTGATGTGTCCCTTGATCATCTAGAAACAAACTCACAATCTGGGCTATCATCCCACCCATCCCAAAATACTTGGGTTCAGTTCGACTCGCCTAGTCATCCCATTCATCCCTATGAATGTTCTCTCCACCCTATGGTGATGTAATTCACACCCTTTAGTGATAGGAGTCAACTAAATCATGTAATGGAACCACCCAATCCATCCTGAGAATGATATCAAATCTTGTAATCTCGAGAATGAAGAGATCCCATATGAAATGACACCCACCAATCTAAAGGAGGCACTCCCTCCATTGTCATACCCCATATTTTATAATTCAAAAAGGAGTTTCAAGAGTCATGATGTCATCATAAGAAAGAACAATGAGCCCAAGGATCTCCAAAATAGGTACAGATATAAAGCTATGTGAAGGACCTGTATCAAATAGTGAAGAACCTAAAGTGGAGGCTACTTGAATAGTACCAATGATAGTAGAAGGTCCAAGATCCTGCTCATCATGAGTCTGTTACAATGCATATGCATGGCCTATACCAAAACCCTATGTCACTGCCTGGATACCTCGATCTAATTCACCCTACTATTGTTGTGAACCCGACTACCAAATCCATGAAGACTACCATGTCCTATTCGTCCAGATGTACACCATATCCCTACCTGATGAGAACTTTCTAACTTTGATCCTGGATGTGGGGTCGGTATAGACCCCCTATCACTACATGGTGGTGGAAACATTCTACAAAATCATTGTACATGTCCCATATTTCCGCTAGCTCGACACTCAATTAGATCTCTGAGACAGTGTGGCCCCATTTTCCCATCATACCACAGTAGTAACACCTCACCTAGATACTTGAAGGTGTGGTATGAAAAATAATATCACTATGTGGAAGCTCTATATTAGGCTTCATACTACTGTATAAAGTAGTACAAGATTGAGATGATGAACCACTCTAGATCGCATCCCCATCCTCCCCCGGGATATGCTATGTGATCAGTACCCGATTCACTATTCCATAAATGGCAGTCAAAAAAAAATTCACATATGTTCCTATGTCATACCTGAGACCATCCTTGAATCACCTTTATCTAGATATCCCATCACCCATCAAAATAGGTTCAAATTACTAGATCTTTGTAAAATGGGATGAATACTCCATAACTGATAGTGCACCATTCTCTAGATATAATAACTCTTAGGCTCCATCGGCCCTCAAAGTATCAAGATAGAAATAATCATTGAAATAAATATGAAAATTACTCCAATACATATCTCAATGTCAATTATTCTGAGTGATAACATCCCACCATATCCGGGAGGAATCACATAACATGTACAAAGAGAGTTTTACCATCCTCTTAGGAGGCATCTATAAGTGATCGAAGATAGGGGCATTGGCCTCTGGCTATGACTCCACAACCTGTGGTCCACCATCCCCTAAAAACATGGGTGAATGATGATACTAAAACTCACTTTTTAAGTCTTCCATAATTGAGGCAGTTTGTGGTTCTCCCTAAATGGTCTTCATGAACCACATAAATCTTTTACAGAACTATGCCTTAACACCTGTGTCCAATATAACAGGTGGTGCCACAGCTGGAATGACTGGAGAATTCATTGGTAGCCCATGTCCTACCACCTTCAGATTTTGATCATCATCTCTCTCCTAGCATAATCTGGGAGGTCATCATGGTTTAATTCATCTATAATTCCAAACAAACACCTCAGTGCAAGATCATTATCAAGGTTTTCAACTCAAAATCATAGATATGAAAATAGGATATGTAAAAACCTTACTCTATTAAAATTAACCCAGCTTCCTGCCCCATGGGTTAGGTCTGGTCATCAAATAATTCATTTATAAGCAAGATATACTATGTACTACACACTATTAAGGCCTAGTCAGTTCAAGTTCTTTGTTATTATCTATTTCAGTTTCCATTTCATTATCAGTTGAATTTTATACTCATTCAAATTTACATCACATTTAATTTAAGAAGATTGAATTCATGGTACACAAAATTTTTATCTATGAGGTCCCATACTCCCCATCGACCAAATCTTGGCATCCAATTCATCTATACCATAACACAATTCAATATACCTATCACAATAGAAAGCATACGTATCATGAAATTTATCACAATAACATGCAACCAATAATGCATTCTAAATGGCATGGAATAATGCATGGCATGTGAAATATAGCAGGAGCCTATATGATGAATGATATTTCATACCCTCATCTCACTGGGTTGAAAAATAATAGAACACAAATTTATATAAAAAATAATAGTTTAAATCAAGTGCATCACCCAATAGTGGAATTAAATCAACATTAATAGTCAGAATCTAAAAAATTCAATTTAAGGAAATTTGGATTTTCCCTATAAACATGTTAGCTATACCCAAGCACATAACATTAATAAACTCCTATTCCTTTATATCATAAAAAATTAAAACCCAAAAATAATGATATGATACAACTTTGTAATGTACAGGACCCGTATACCACTCAATAGTTCTCTAAGATCGGTTGGCCACAAAGATTCAAGAGCATCTCACCAAATTCTAGAGGATTCTGAATTGAAACAAGGACATAGGTGTGTTAGTGGGGATATAATTCACTCATTAGAAGAGTTTATCAAAAAAGATTTATAACAATAGTTAAATAGTTGAAGCAATAAACAATGAAACAGAAATAAACAGCGGAAGACTAATAATATAAAAAAATACATAAGCCATATCATATAAAAGATGATGATACATGTCACGTGTTTCTAATAAAAAAAAACAAAAATAAGAACACAATAGTAATATATAATACATGTCCCAAAATTAAAAAAAGGGAGAAATAATATTAGTAGTATCGCAAGCATTTTCTTGGTCCCATGCTCTTCCAATCCAAAGAAATATATCAAGTACTTGTAGTAGGGTGCTTTCTCTTATTTAAACCTATAATCATATAATATGTTTGGGTCCAAAAAGGTGACCCCAACAGGTTGTGAGATATAATCTCAGTAGGTAACCACCCAAGGTCTGTGCCAATTATTCAATGGTTATATATAACAAGTGTGGAGGTAGTATAAAAATTAACATATAATTAATCAAAAGTAAACATATATCTCATTTACTCATTGTCATTTAATGATTCAATACCATTAAATTTATAAGTCATGAGATATATCTCAAGAAAAACATCCCCCATATAGTCAATAGCACAAATAGATACCAAAATAGGTTATCTATAAAGATATGAGTCAAGCCTGAATCCAATATTGTTCTTTGGATTGAAAGATGATTCATATAGTATTTTATTACTAAATATATTTGTAACCTAAGCCAATCCCTAACATTATTAAGCTGGAATTCATGTATTGCTCTAGGCATGATATCAAACGACACCCATCCTTGAAAATCCTAAGTTGGAATTCAAGTATCACCCATGTATGATATCCACCAACACCCTAAATGATTGTCCTTGCAAACCTCTGAGGAACCCGATATCGCTCTAGGGGATTTATAAAGTCCTACAAATTGAGTCCATCCTCGATGGTCTTACAGGGAGCCCAAGTATCACCCATGACATAAATAGTCAATACCCTTTTGAGTATATCCATGGAATCCTTTATTTGGATCCATGATTCACTCGGTATATAAATCAATCCTCAATGAGTCTATCCATGGAATCCTTTATTTGGATCCATGATTAACCCATGGCATAATAATGGTTCAGGCCATTGAGTCCGTACATGGAATCCTTAAATTGGATCCATGATTCACCCATGGATATTAATCATTTCATTAATTCAATTCCATTTAAACATTTCATTTAACATTACAAGGTAAAACCCAAAAGAATTCATCTCAATCTCACCTCAAAAGCTGACCCAATCATTGGCCAACCTAAAAAGGCTTGGACTTTCAATTACTCACATGGTAATTTTTAACATAACAAGAATCAAAAGCCTAAAAAAATTATAGGGATTATTTAGCATATAAATCACATTGTAAAATAAACATTTAAGGAAATTCAATCCAAGTAAACCAATTCATGGAATAACCTCTATTTAACTCACATGGGAAAGGCTAAACAAAAGAAAAAAAAAGCTTAATCAAGAAATGACATTTTATGGACAATGGATCAATTCATTAATCCTATGACTTCAAATCATTTAATTTACAAAGAAATTCATAAAACAATTAATCAATTTGATTTAAATATCAATTCAGAAGTTATATCCCATATATGGGGTAAATGGCATGCCTCATAGGCATCCAATGATCAATCCGTCAAATTCCCCCTTTAAATCAACAACCAAGAGGTGATTTAGATTCAAGGCCTATAAACTATAACAAGAATAAATAATCCCATATAATGGATTAGTCCATTCCTATAAATTATATTATTCAATTTCAATTTAGGCGATGCCCAAAAAATTTTCGTGTGAAACCTCAGAAAATATAAATAGCTTGACTTCCAGCAAAAGGCATGAGACAACCTACCTTATGTTTGTTTTAGATAGATCATCTAGTATCTAGTATTGATTCATCCCAGATTAGTATAAATATAAAGAACTTATGAAGAACAAGAAATTAGGGTATATGAACCTAAATACAAATAACACAGCTGATAGCCAAAATAATCGAGAATGACTAAAAAGTAATTTAGATCTTATCATTACAAATCTAAGGAGACAAATGAAACTTGAATCAGAGCTCAAATGGATGATCTAACTAAATCCTAGAATATCCAAGGTTGAGAGATCTACAATAGTTTGGGATGTTGGGAATGGGAGATAGAACATAAAATAGGTTTAAAAATGGATTTTATTATAATTTAAAATTATTAAAATTCAGAAACTGAACGAGTCGCATGGTTTAGGATCACAGTTTGGAAATCCATGTGATGATCATTCAGGGATTATTATAGGCCTAGGGACCACAAGAATATTACCCTATATGGTTTAATAACCATTCAAAAACCATGTGAAATTTCTCTATTAAGATCTGCTAAATTTGCAGACCTGGCCGCACAACCATGCAGTCCAACCCACATTGATTGCAATAAATGTGAAACCTCCTATTTTCACCCAAAACATGGTTTTTGAGCTCCCGACCATCCCAAGATACTCCCTATCCCTCCATGGCCTCAACATGAGTTCATATTAATCCATATTTAATATATTATAATAATAATTAACAGAAAACAAGGAATCTATACCTTAAAGAAGAACTGGGATTTTACAGTGGTGAAGTGAAATAGTTAAGAAACTTTTACTTTTAAAAAGAATCTAAAATAATAGATCCTAGAAAATGACATGACTTTTTATGGTAAATTTTGATCCAAATAAAAGATGTTTTATTACAAAAAGGAACCTTTTTTGTACTTTGAAATTACCTTTGTTGAAAACCCAAATTTAAAAAAGAGTAATAAATTTTTTTTTGATTAAAACTTCATTTTACCAAGGAGTATTATAAAATATCATATAATAAAATATTAGGGTGTGATAAACCAATATTTGAAGAAAAAATTTCAAGATAAAACATTATAAATAAAAGGATGTAGAATTGAGTTTTCAATATCTATTACAGGAAACATATGCAATAAGGTCAGAAGTATTCAAAAAAGATTTATGTGGTAAAGATATAAATCAATAAAAAAATGATATAATACCATATAATATAATCTAGGAAATAATTTACCCAAATTGTATAAAAATTGTTATATAAAACAATCATAAATCAATAAAAAAAGTAGAGTTACCAAGAATCCTTACATCCGAGGTAACAATTGAATCAAAATGCATTTGAGGAAGGGAATATGATTTGTATCAGTATATACCATGAAATAAAAAATTATTATGAAGATAAATATATGATAATTAAACACAAAATACAAGGAAAAAATGGTTCCCAAAATGTATTATGTCTAAAATAATTGAAATTGAGACTAAGAAAACCATTATAACATTAAAAACATTCAAATAAAAACAATTTCAGGGTTAAAATTTCAAATGGAACATTAAATACCTTGAATAATGATTTAATCATGATATAAAATATTAAATGGGATTTAAGTACATGATATAATAGAAAACATGGTGCATAACAATAACATGTCTTAAAGAATTGAAATTTGAGACAAAGAAAACCTTTCCTTTTATCCTATCTTCCATGAACGCACTCTACCCTCTTGTATAATAAACATACATATCTAAATAAATTATTTCAGAACCATAATAATATCCATTTTCATTTATACTCTTCATATATAGTCATTATATATATGAATTCTAGTTAGTTTTTTCTTATTTTCCCACATCAAGTGTTTGTAGTTTGATTGTTTGTACCTGTTACATAAAAACAATGTTAGTATTCATTATTGCTACATAGTTCATGATTAAATAATTATTAAAGGTACTTAAATATAAGTTCCATGATATTTTTAAAACTATAATTTTATTCCATGGTATTTTTGGTCATAATTCAAGAAGATGAAATCAACGATGATTATGTTTTGGTGATTCTTAACGAACGGAAGGCATTTTACTAATTAATGAGTTTATTGATAAAATTAAAATTTATAAACAAAAAAACAACATTTACTTATTTATATCATGTATTACCAGGAATTAAATTCTCATATTCATTAATGAAATAAATTTATATCATTTTTCAAGTAGGTATTTGAACCAACCTTGACAAGAATATACCATAATTAATTGATGATTTTGAAGTGATTTATCTATAATATCATTATTATAGAATAATAATGATCTTATTGTGTGTTTATTAGTGTGATATATCACAATTAAAAATATTTATAAGAATAATTAATGGATATGAAAATATTACATAATATGAATATAAAGGGTTTCCTCTTAAGACGCTAGTTTTATACAATTGAATTAATGATGATTGTTTGTTGATAATATCCTTAATAGGTTGTAATTATTTTTAAAAAATAAACATAATGATATTATAAAAATTATATTTATCAATTAAACTCATTCTTAGGACCATCCACTAGAGGTGGTAATGGACATTAATATGGAAACCAGTTGTTCCATGGAGGTGATAATCCCTACATGCAAATGGATGCATATTTCATTTTAGATAAAAAAAATAGTATTATAGTTTATCAATTCATAATATAAAATATTTCATAAATATAATAATTATATATTAAATTCCCCCTTATTACCAAATTTTTAAGGTGGCTAAAGAAAATGAAACACTTTGCATTATGGAGGCATTAGTCTACACAACACATGAATAACGATTTAATTTTTCTTAATTGAAAAGGGAAAGGTGGTTAATGATTATACCAAAATTATAATAACAAAAAAATATAATAATTTTAATTATTTTAATATTTTAATATGGTTTAATGGAATTTGAGGAAGAATAAGGCCACATAAATAAATAGAAATTATAAAGGTGCTCTTCAAAAGTTATTCCTCACTTCTTGGATTATATCCTTTGAAAAGGGGGTTATGACTTTAAGAAATAATATTTATAGAAGAAAATAAAATATTTAAGGTGGATATGAATTTTTATAATAGGTTTGGAGAGATTTTGGTAAAAAATAAGTGGTTTTTGGTGTGAGTGGAAGTGAAGAGAGGAGTTCCCCTTTTATAAGTGAAAAGGGATGACCCTTTTTAAAATACATAAAACCTTTCAATAATGGGAATTCAATATCATGGAAAGTAACTCCAAAATTGGTAAATAATGTATTGGAGAATATATAAGTTCAAACAATTCCTTAAATGTAGATTATAAAACATGTTTTTAACATTTTTTAGCCTTTTTCACTAAGTAAAACCCATTTAACCCAAATCTACTCTTACCACGATACGTAGTTTTTACTTAAGTAATTTATCCTTTATGTATAAAATTAAAATTTTCTATTTTCTATAATTTAGACCTAATTATTAAAAAAATTAAATCCATTTAATAATATTAAATTTATAAAAATTATAAAAATTTATTGTAAAATGCTAAATGTATAAGGTATTAAAAACAATTTTCTAAATAATATAACTTAAGTTCTAAAATGTAAAATATGGGTTTTTAAATTAAAAAAATATTTTTAAAATTATAAAATAGTTTATAATGTATATATTTGGTCTTATAAAAATATTTAATGAATTTTATATTCATACTCATATAATAATAATGTCATAAACGTCATGTTATTTGTAAAAATGGGATTTTTCACTATTCACCTAAAATTCATTTTTTTAGAAAAATCACAAAAAATATTTTTTAGAAAATATTACTATGATGAATCTAAACATAATTTTTTTTTTTTCAATTAAAATTATATAATTTATAAATTTTACATTGAAATAAAAATATGAGATATAAATAAAAATTATTTTTTTATGAAAGTATATTTTTTTATAATATTAACCACTCATTCATATTTACTATAATTTACTAATTAAATTAATATTAAAAAATTATTCATATCAAATAATTTTTTTAAAAAATAATAATAAGTTTCTTGAAATATAAAAAAATATTGTATAAGAAGGAAATATTTAAAGAATTATATTTCTAAGAATAAAATGATCATATTAGTTGTGTTACCTGTATTAGTTGAATTTCATAGGCATTAAAAGAAACCATTATATTTTGATCTATAATTTTTTATAAATCAGATAATCCTTTTTATTCTTATTAATTTAATGGATAGGTGTTAATGGTTATACATAAATATTTATATTTTATTGAAATATATCATGGTTTTATTTAAGTTTGGTGTTTTGTGAGGAGAAAGTTATCAAATATATTGACTTATTTAAAGATAAAAATATATTAAAATATCATGGTGTTACATTATCCCCCATTAAATAAATTACTTACTCACAATTTTAATTATTACTCACTAAAAAAATTAATTGAAGATATTCTTAACAAATTATTCATTTGGGATATAACAACTAATATGAAATCTAATTTAGAATATTAGTATAAATTAAGTTACTTATATTTCATCAAAAAAATTAATATTTCATAAAATCATATACTCTGGTATGTATATAACCTAATCAAACATCTTCAAAAAAATACCTTTACTAAAAATATATGAATCTATTAGACATTAAACCATAGTGAAACTATATATTCTTATAGAAGTTAACACTATATTTAACCCACAAATGATATTAAATACTATTTCATAAGTTTAGACACAAGTAAATATATATCATAATAAAACAATGAGATAAAATTCACCAAAAATATCATGTATCACTTTTTCATTAAATTAATAATCAATTTCAAAGATATAAATACTATTTAACTCTATTTTATAAAAATTAATCAACCATTTATTACCTCAACATCAAGATTATTTTAAACTTAATAGTTATCCATCCTTCAATCATGTGTTATCCAATATTTATCCCAAAATATAACCTTGTCATAAAATCAAATTTCAAGGTTATTGATACCATTTAATATAGTTTTCCAAACCTTTAAAGAATAACTAGTTTAGAAAAATCCTTAAATGTTTCACACAATCCTAATAAATTTTATAATATAATATAATATCATTGATAAATATCAATCAAAAATTAAAATAACTAATATTTTCAAGATTTAATTTCAATTAAAATATTAATCTCACTAATTAGGGTATGACTGAGAAATTAAAATTTTCCATCATAAAAATCATATACTAAAATTATCAACCATTTAATTAAGCTCCCATATTCAGTTATAAGACATAATGGTTTATAGGTACATATCTTTTTTAGGTACATATTCACGATCCCATTTCAACCAAATAATAAAAATTAAATGGTTAAGATAATATCTAAAAATATGAATATGAAAACATCAATATGAATATGTCTTCAACTATGATGCTTTAATTTTTAACATATGATACATTATGTCTAAATTATGACTCTCTTTGCTCAAGACATGGTTATCCGTGGTCATTTTTTAGGTTATATAACTTAATTAGTAAAAATCAGACTAAAATTCTTCACTTAGGTTCATTGAAGAGAATGTGAATAAAACACAGCATATCCCCTAAGGGTGTTAAACTATTTGTGCAGTTATGACTCTTCATCATGAACTAAGTGACAATTAAGATAATACCTAATCCATACATTTTGGGGTTATTACCCCATGGAACATATTTGATTGATCCTACATAAAATTATAGTATCTAGATAGGGATATAATTTCTAAGAGAACCACAAATATATACTTTACCAAAACTTCATGATGTTACCCTATACTAATTATCCTCACTTGTACTTATCCCAAAGGGTTTTATTAAAATTATCTTATCTTAATACTCAAATAAAATGAACCTTATTGCCTTAATATTAAATCATGTACAATCCCAAAGGTTTATATATACCTTTTTAATCATTATTAATCGTAACTTATAAATCCATAATTTATCCACAACAAATATCCTAATCTCTAAAGTTATATAAACCTTGATATAATACCAACCGTGACACCCCATGCCCGCACTCTTAGATCCTATTACATAAAAACATACATTATATACTAGCTTCTATACCAACTATATATTCTTGGACATAAATATCCTATAATTACATGACTTAAATCCAACATTTCATTGAATAAATCCACAATACCATTTAGGTTTAGAGATTTAGAGAATTAGAAAAACTCACAAACTAATAAATCTCATGTATTTATCAACTAATAGACATTTTTTTCACTTTATAATAAACTAATTATCCATATTAAGTATTCAACATATAAAAAAAATCCCCCACGCATGCTATTCTTATAGTCCTATAATGTATAATATGTTCATGCATGACCTGGGAAAATGAAAATATAAAAAAGGATGAGCTAAAATTCTCAATAATGGAAAACATACATTTGAGTCAATCATAGAATAAATATGACATAAATATTATAGAAATAATAATTAATCATTATAATTTCATAACAAACTAAAAATGAGATCCTAATAAATCCATGTACAATAATGAATTTAAATAAATCACATAGATAACAATAAATGATTACTTAATGATGAAATTTAAAATTTAAAATAGCTAATTTCATTCCCTAATCTAATAAATTATGATCTTAGATATCATGATCTTACCACCATGGTCCTATGTCTAGAAAATATTTAATTTTGTGAGGTCATACAGCAAATACCTAGACATGTTTGTCTCATGATACCTACCGATGCATCGATGGGTTACATAATTCCAGAACCCACCCATCACTTTTTTAAATCCAATACATATCATAAGATAAAATGAATAAACAATACATAATTATCTTGGACAATAATAATCTAAATTTGAATAATAATATATGGAACACTAATACATTTCACCATATAAACAAAAGGGAAAACATGACCATAAACCCTATGAAAAAAAGGTGGATGGTTAAACAATACATAGTCAACTTGCATGAGTAATTAATAAACATATGTATTGAAATAAAAAATATATTAATTTTCAATAATTAACCAATCGATTAATGAAATAGATTTCTATGTAAGCATTCATAAATCTAAAACCATATAGAGAAATTAAATATAGTCAAGTCTATACTTCCGCCAATAAATCGATGTATGGTATCTAGGTGAACACTTTTCAATCAATGTAATGGAAAACATGGTATTCAAAAATAAAGTGATTTGGAAGAAAATATATGCCATTAAAAGTGTATTATTTGAAAAAAGGATGTGATGGATCATTATACTGATATAAATGAACATTTCATAAGCTATATAGAGAAAATAAGTGAATGGTTGAAAAATAATATATTCCATGTATAACAAAGGAGACATAGAAAGATGTTTGCATAGATGAAAAATACCTACAAAAGAATGCTGAAAATAGTTTCACACAATAATGGTTAAAGAATAAAATGGTTTTATACCATGAGTTAAACCATACAAATTATAAATATATATTTACTATAGGATAAATCTAGTAACATGAAGTGAAAAAATGATGTAAAAAACAAACATACATGTCACTTTCCAAATTAACTTTAGAAAAAATGAAGTCAAATATTTTGAAATATTTTTTGTTTAAAAATAATATCCAATAATTTATCCTTGAAAATGACATAACGTTTTTTATAGAAAATATGGATCCAATGATAAAACATTTGGTTTTTAAAATAAACATTTTTAATACTTTGAATTTACCTTTGTTGAAAACATACGTTGAAAAAAATTGTAATAAAACCATATTTATATTAAGAATTATTTTTCCTAAATAGGATTATTAAATACCATATAATAAAATATTAATGTGGGAGAATCTAAGTACGAAAGAACAAAGTTCAAGATGAATCATTATAACTCAATGAAATGTTATTTAAGTAATAAATATTTTATATGGGTAACATAATCCATAAATTGATAATTATTCAACAAGGATTTATGTGTCCGGAATGTAAATACATAGAAAAATGAAGGAATAACATATAATACAATAAAGGGTAAAAAGTACCCAACTCATATGAAATAAGTTCAATAAATTGATCATAAATTAATGAACGAAAGTTGAGTTGCCAAAAATCCTCACTATTAGGGTAACAATTGAATCAAAATAAATTTGAGGAATGGAATATGATTTGGATTATTATATTCAATGGAATAAAAAATTATGATAAAGATACATTAATGGGAAATAAATACACTATACAATTGAAACATGAATGGTAAAACGTATCATGTCTCAAAGAATCCGAATTGTTACTAAGAAAATCCTTACAAATTTAAGAAACTTTTGAATAATAACACATTAAAGGATATAATTTTGAATGTAAAATTAAATAAAATTAATAATGAGATAATAATTATATAAAATATTAAATGATAAGTATGTATAATATACAATATAAAACATGGTGCATAACATAAATACATCTCAAGGAACTAAAATTTGAGACAATAAACCCCTTTGATTTTATCCTAGATTTCATGAACACATTGTAACCTCATTTATAACAAACATAGATTTCTTAATAAAATATTTCATAACCTTAATCATATCTATTTTCATTTATACTCTTCATATATAGTCATTCTCTATATGAATTCTAGTTAGCTTTTAGCTATTTTCTAACACCGGGTGTTTATAGTTATATTGTTTGTACTAGTGACATATAAACAACATTAGTATTAATTATTTATAAAAATTTAATCATTAATAGATCATAACATTTTATGGAATATATTTTAAATGGTATTATAAATTTTATAATCTCATTCCATAGTAGTTTTGGTTACAATCCAAGAAGATGAAATTAAATATGATCATTTTTTGTGATTCTTAACAAACAAAAGGTGTTTTAATAATTAATGTTTTTAATAATAAAGTTATAATAAGAGAAAAAATACTCATTATTTTATTATTTATATTATATATTACAATAAATTAAATTCCCATAGTCATCTATGGTATTAATTTATATCATTATTCAAGTAAGTGGTTAAACTAACCCAAACGAGAACATAAAATAATTAATGGATCAATATAAAGTGATTTAATTATAATATCATTATACTATAAGAATAATGATATTATTTAGTGTTTATTAGTGGGATATATCATAATTCAAAAAAATATTAGAATAAGTAATGTATATTAAAATATTACACAGTATGAATAAAAATGTTCTCTTCATAATATGCTTGTTTAAAATGATTGAATTAAAAATGAATATTTGATGATCATTTAATTTACAGGTTCCCAAATTTTTCAAAAATATCCATAATGATACCATAAAAATTATTTTTATCCTCTAAATTAATTATTATGACTATCTATGAAAGTCAAAAATTAAAAGAAAAATGAAAATAAGTC
Source organism: Viscum album (assembly GCA_963277665.1). Classification (NCBI taxonomy): domain Eukaryota; kingdom Viridiplantae; phylum Streptophyta; class Magnoliopsida; order Santalales; family Viscaceae; genus Viscum; species Viscum album. Next base: position 1,062,191,164 of record OY728125.1, read on the forward strand.
GTTCCATGGAGGTGGTAGTCCACACATACGCATGGATGATGATTTCATTTTTTATAGAATGGAAAAATGAGTATTATGGTTTATAATTTTGGAATCTAGAATATATCATAAATATCATACCTATATTTTAAATTACCTATTAGGACCATCTATGTAAAGAGGTGAAGGAAAACAAAATCGGTTGCGTTGTGGAGGCGGTAATCCGCACAACACATGAATGAAAAATCCATTTTTATTAATTGAAAAGGGAAAGGTGGTTAATAATTGTACCATAATTATAATAACATACTAATATAATAATAATAATAATATTTTTGTTTTATTTTTTAAAAAGTGAATTGATTAAGAATAAGTGAACATACAGAAATATAAATGAAAAAGGAGTGGTTAGAAATTTTACATCAATAATTAGATTATCTCATTCACAAATGGAGTTAATCCTTATAAGGACATAATTTTTAGAAGACCAGAACCTCTTAAATGTGGATAGTAATTTTTAAGAGAGGTTTGGGAAGATTTAGGGCCTAACTAAATTGGTTTTAGTGTGAGGGGAAGTGAGTATTGGAGTGCACCTTTTATAAGTGGAAAGGGATGATATTTTTGTAAATTCATAAAACAATTCAACAATAAGATGTAATTCTCAAGAAAATTAGCCTAAAAATTGGTAAATAATAGATTTGGGAAGAGATAATTCTGATTAATACCTTAACCACACATTATAACAGTTATTTGTTAACATGTTTTATCCTTTTTTATAAGGTTAAATCCTTTTAAACAAATTTACTCTTACCATGGTAACTATTTTTTATATAAGTAATTTATCCATTATGCATAAAAATAAAATAGAAATTGTTAAATAATTTAGACCTAATGATTCAAAATTTTAAATATATTTAATGAAATTAAATTTTTATAAGTGATAAAAATTATTTTTAAAATTCTCAATGTATAATGTATTAAAAATAATTTTTTGAAAAATATAACTTATATTCTAAAATGTCAAATATGGGTTTGTAAATTAAAAAAATCAAATTTAAAATTCACTTATAAATAAATATTTTTTCTTAGAAAAATATTCATTAATTTTAAATTCATACTTATATACAAATAATATCAAAATATTCATGTTATTTGTAAAAATTGTATTTTGGACTATTCACCAAGAAATAAATCATTTTATAAAAATATCAAAAATTCATCTTAAGAAAAAATTACCATGATGAATCCAAAAATATTTTTATTTTATTTCAAATTAATACTCTAAAACTTATAAATTTATGTTTTACATAAAAAGAAGAGATATAATGAGAAACTTTTTTATAGGAAAATAACTTTTTTAGAATATTAACTAGTCTCATTATTATTTCTAATCATTAACTAATTAATTTATTATTAACCAATTAATTAAATAATATATATTTAATCATAATTAATCACAAGTTTCATGGGATATAAATGCATATCACATAAAAAGGAAATATTTAGAAAAATACATTTTAAGTGTAAAATGTCCACATTTGTTGTTTTAACTATATAAACTGAATTTCATAGGTATTAAAAGTAACCATTATATTCCTTTATATAAATATTTTATAAATTAGATACTCTTATTTATTCTCATCAATTTAATGGATAATTTTTAATGTTCAAACATAAATATTTATATTTTATCTAAATTTATCATAGTTTCTTTTAACTTTAGTGTTGCTTGTAGAGAAAGCTATTGAACAAATTAACGTATTTAAAGGTAATCATATATTAAAATATTTGTGTGTTAAATTGAGTTCTAAAATATTGGTTCTTTATTTATCCCATAAAATCTTCCTTCTTTTAGTACATTTTTCTCTCATTATCATGAATAAGATTTAAATTAGGCTACTTTAGGTAGACTTCATCTTCAAGGAAACCATTTAAGAATAATAATTTGAAATCCATATAATAAAATTTAAATCCCTTTTTCACAGCCATAGCTAAAAAAATATACTAGTTTTAATCCATGACACTGGTGAAAATACCTCTTCATTGTTAATTCCACTAATATGGGAAAATCCTTTTAACACTAGTTGTGCCTTGTTCCCTATCATCATTACATATTTATTGAGTTTGTTTTAGAAAACCCATTTAATTTTGATAACACTCTTATTTTTTATACTTTATATAATTTAAAACTTTTTTCTCAATCTATTAAAGTACATTATTTATATCATTGACCCAACTTGAATCCATAAAAACATCATAAAAAGACTTTGGTTCCAAAAGTGATAACAATAAAGTTTTATGATATACCTTCATCTTTTTTATCAAAATCTGAGTTTTCAGGTCACCCATAATGTTGTTATCAGTGACTTATTCTTTGTTGAACCATTTTCTTTAACCTTTTTACCTCAAAATGTTTTACTTGTCATCATATCTATCAGTAATTTCATTTCATCCCTTTTAACTCTCACATATATGAATGAATATTTATCAATTTCCTCCTCAAAAAATGGATTGATTTTTTGAGAATCCTGCTTATTTGAAGTAGAAATATACTCATATATATTCATATTCTACTTAATTTCATCCATATATTAATCATGTATTTTAACCTTTTTATCCATTAATTTTTTATAAAACTGATATTCTTTTCTCGTATATGAATATCCAAGTAATATCCCATTATTTCCATGCATTTAAAAAATTATATTCTTTATTTTATTTAGAATAAAACAATTACTTCCAAATAACCATAAGTATTTCAATGTGGGATTGTTTCCATACCTATTTTTATGGGTTATTAGATTAATTTCAACATAAAAATGCACAATTAGATATATACACCACTACAAGAACCACTTATTTCTAATACTTATTTGGTATAGATTTTTCTAAAATCATAGTTCTAGCCAAATTTTTGATGATGTGATTTATTCTCTTAAAAACCCCATTTTATTGAGGAGTTATCAATATTGACATTACAAGATGAATCACATGATTTCATAGAAATTACTACACATGTTTACAGAATTTTAAACCGTTTCTAGAGTAAATATTTTGAAATTTCAAACCAATATTTTTCCATCTTATATTCGATGTTGAGTTATGCACTTTTACACTTTATTTTAATGAGTAAAAATAATTAAACAAGATATATTTCTAAAATCATCAAAAAATAATACATAATAACATTTTACATGATTTATATGTTATTTACCAATAAAAATTCACATAAAAAAGCTCTGATACTCTATAAGAATTTTGTTTATTTATATTTAAAGTCTTCCAATTAGTGTTCCCAATTTGATAATAATCACTTGTATATGTGTTATCACATGTGATATTTGGAAAGACAAATTATTCATCATTTTTCACTAGATTTTCCAATGATATCTAACCTATATTTTTGAGATTCTTTTTCCATAACCTTTTTTCACGTTCTTTAGAAAACATGTACCTATTTTCCTCACCAATAAGATATATATTTACCTTGGACCTTTTTTCTTAAAAAACAAGTAAACCAAATCTAGATTTAATGTTTCAACCATTTTTACCAAATTCCATAACATGTCCTAAGTCATCTAACTAGATCACACTTAGAAAATTATGTCTAAGTCTTTCCACCAGGAGAACATCATTATTTCAAAGATAATTTCAACAATCCTTGTCCTTCCTAGTACCAGTGATTTTCAATCCTTTATTATTACAAAATTGAACTACTCCACTTTTTTTACATTTTATTATGGTGATAACATCTTTATTCTAGTTCATTTGAAACTTACACCCACTATACAAAACCCAAAAAATATACTTTTCCCTTATTATTAAATAAATATTATCAATTTTTCCCTCATCACACCATTTACTCTTCTTCAATGACTGTTGAGGAAATTCTATAGAAAATTGATACACCTATTTCTGCCCTAGTTTAATAATTTCAACTTGATATTTCAAAAAGGGGAATTTGTTATCATTTTTCAATGTGTTTATATAAGTTACTAGATGCTATTTTCTTTCTTTTCTAGTCCCATGAGTCGCTTATAATTTAAACCTTAAGGCACAATAGGTTTCTTTGTGCTCAAAATGTTTACACCAAAAGAAATAACCATTAAAAGAATACTAAGATGGAAAAAGTCACTTTCCTATATTTAGTGTCCGTACTATCTAAAATATTTTTTATAATAGAGAATACATATTGAATGTGTATCAAATTTTTTCATCAATAACACTAATATTTTGTATCATTTTTTCATCCTTTTATGATGGATCCATATCCTTTTAAGCCTATGTCAGCTCCACTTTTCTCTAGGTGTTGGTTTATGTGGTTTAGAATTATCCATGGATATATTTTACTTATTATCATGATCCAATATAGATTTTATTTTATATTTAATGTTCTACACCTATGGGATAACAACCCATTCTTCATCAGTCACACCCAAAAACATTAATGGATTTATTTGGGGATATTGTCTTGAAACAACCTGATATTATGCGAGATGTATATATTATTTATTGATATTAAAACTTTCATCACAAAACACTGAATTATAGTTCAATTTATTCAGTCCTTTTAATTGTTTCATTCATTTTATTGGTTAATCCATCTATGATATATGCCCATTCTTACACTTTAAGATTAATCTCTGCTTCCTTTTTAGAGTTTATAAAAATTCCAAATTTAAAATTTTCAATCCTTTCTTTCAGTTACGACTTATCTTCCTCTTATTTTTTCATATTCAACATTGATTAATGAAAAAAAATTCCTTTTCCTTATTGGGTTTAGACCTTTATTTTTAAAACTCTTTTAAGATATTCCTAAAACTCAACCTAAAGATCAAATCTACCCATGATATCATCGTTTTTAGCATCACTATAATTTGTTTATAGTATATCAATAATATAAAATAATTTATTTGTTTAGGAATATAAAATCCTCAACATCTTCTACATTGAAATCATCTAAATGTTCATATTCATAAGCTATCAATTTTTTCATCTTAATGGATTTCTTTCATGGTTTCCTTGTACTTTTATCAACTTTTAAGGGTTTATTAGATTATTATTCATACTAATTATCTTGTATATTTTTTAAATACTTAGAATCAATATGAAATAAATTTCCACATCTGAAAAATGTAAGTGGAATATTACCTTTTAATTTTCCTTTTCCCCTATTATGGTTTTAGGAAAAAAAATCCATCACCCCATCGAACTCATATTCTTTTGGATCTTTATTAACATAATATTTAATTATTTACTTTAATGTAACCTCCCATGAGTTTTCCTTCACCCATACCTCATTTTCATCATTTATCATTTCATATACAATAAGTGTACTATGAATTTTATCCAAATATACTTCTTTAAGATCCTTATCTTCAAGAAAAAATACCACTACATTGAACCTTGGAGGTAGTATCCTCAAAATTATTTTAATAATATTAAAATAATTAATGTTTTATCTAAGACCACACATTATTATAATAGAATCATTTATATGATCAAAGAATTAATCAACATTTTTAATTGAACTCATTCTCAACTCTATATTTATTTCACAACACTTTCATATTTGTTTCTCAAAAATTTGGGATCAAATTCATAAATATTCATGATCCTTTTTCACATATCGTGAAATTTTTTGTAAGGAATTACCATATTATAGTTAGGTTTGGATAATGTTTTACCCAGTGTATTGATTGGATTCAAATATTCATCCAATTTCTTATGGTATATTCTTGATAAAGATCTACTTTCCTTGTACACTGATATAACATAAAAGGATTTAATGTAAACATCCATCAACAAATTCCTAAAGAAGTGTTTCATTATATCATTATATAATTATAAATTAGTTCCTTAAAAAATTGGTATTCCTTCATGGTTCACAACTGCTACCACTACCATGCTTTCATTTAAAACATTTCACCCCAAAAACATTCCTTCGATACCAATTATTAGATTCATGGCCACAATACCTCCATAAAAATATTGTAAACATTTTATTTCCACCTCATGGTTTTGTTTCATACCAGGGATCAATTACCTCATACCTTTGAAATGGATTTTAAATGGGATAGAGATCTATTGGGACTTATATTCTAACAAAACAATGATGCAGTGAGCCAAAACAGAAAATATTGTGATAGAGATATTGTGGCCACGATCCCATCAACAAATAATTTTCATGTGGTCATAGAATACATTTAATTAGTATTTGAAGGATTTAGGTTTGAAGGTTTTATTTATGTATTCAAACCATGTGTTATTATATGATATTTATTTATTTAGAAGATCGTGGCCATAATCCCTCCATGAAAACATTATATGATTTGTCTCATTGTCGCATGATTTTTTTGTTACGAGGGATCACTACCCAAATAACTTTGGAAATAATTTTTAATGGGGGAGAAATATACTGGTACTTATATTCCATGCCCCAAAATCTCCCACACTTGATGTGGGACTTGGGTTGATGGTTTCACGCCATAACACCACTAGTCACAATGTGAACCCTATGATAAGATGGTTGTAAACACCTAGGGAACACATTACATTTAATTAGGACTAAAAATCTCCCCCTTAGTACCTTAATTAAGCAATTAACCTGCTCCACATCCCTTTGATACCAGTTGATGTGATAATTTCTAAAGTTCATCCATCACAATATTTTATACTTGGGATCATTGCATCACAATTTTGTTTCTCAGTAGGTATAACTACCCAAAAACCTCTAAAAAGGGATTATAACATGGGATATATTTATTGGGACTAATATTACCTACCCTAGACTCTCCCATGCCTGATATGGGGATCAGGTCGATAATGTCATACCCTAAAACCACTAAACACACCGTGAAACTTATTAACAGTAGGTCATAAACATTAGTGCAATGCACTAAAATTAATTATGACTAAATATAATCTTAGCACAATGAAATTACAAATAAAATGAGTTTTTAACAATTAATATCTTAATTAATTAAAATCTCAAGACTAAGATAATTTGTTTTATTAAATTAGTTAGAATTTTAACTTAAAAATATCTTCTATGTGTTACAAGATTAATTTCATTAGTTTATTTAGTTATATTCATTAGACATGATGATTAATCATCATGTTCATATGGATTATCCATTAAATATAATAAAATTGTATCATTGGTCATGGGATCGACTGAATTACACTACACCCAGAACCTTTATCATCCCTCATAACATCCTAATATTTTATACTATGACATGTATAAAACTAAAGAGTTTGAACTATGTCATGTACTATGATATCCAATATTGTAGGTTGTAACCCAAATACTTACTTATAGATTATACTACATATTTTTTGATAGAGAATGCGATTGTGATGAGATATCAGGTTTCATCAATTTAAAATATGATTTTATAAGTTAAAAGACTTGGTAATTCTCTGATAACACCAATAGATTTCTAAGAACAATTTAGCACTTAATATAATTAGCGAAATAAAAAGGAAACCGATAATACCAAGATAACCATGCATGTATTCCCAAAACTATGATATTGTATACAATTAATAACCAACTTATTCACCTTACATTATTGAGCCATTAATGTATCTATCATCGGTCATTCTTGATAAAGATCACCAAGAGGAAGAAAAATGATATCTTTCATCTATAGTGTATCCATAGGTTGACACTGAATCACCCATCACATGGTAGGAATTATCATTTACATGCAAGATATGTAGTATCTTTTGATTTTAAGGATGTATGAAGAAAGAGATAACTTGGGCATGGGAGAATTTAAAATAGGAACTTAGCCAGAAAAAACACACACGCACACACTATCCCCATGGTTATGGCCCTTTTAATATCACCTGAGAACACTCATTTAGTGATTATGTATTCATTTATATGTTATAAAATGTATGAGTGAATTCTTATTTTAGTTACAATTTTTATAACCCTGAACTAACCATATTCTCCTATGTGATTTATTTAATGAAACTTGAATGATAAATTATGTGGTTGATATTTTAATATTAATATTCAATTAGTTATACCATGATATCATATATCATGATTTTATGATGAAACCATCACCAAGGAATATGATATTACATAAAAAAATTCATATCATACACTGTGAAAATTTTATATCATCACATATGATATACGATTTAGGGAATATCTCTAACAACTGTATCATGGTTATGTTTGATCAACCTATTGACTCCACAAACCATAACTAGTTTATTCTATATCTCCATAAAATCTGGTCATTTCCATATTTTTAATATTCATATATGGACTAGACCATGATGTGACTTTGACCAAACCAAGGTGTGTTTTGATCACAATTACTTCCAAAATAAATTGCTTAGCTAAAATTTCCACAGCCTTTATCCCTTAATCATTTTTATTATGGAAAGAAATTCTTCCCTGATCATTTTTACTTTTCTATAGTAAAAAGGGATTTTTCAAAAATCATCCTCAAAGCATGATCACAAAAATATTTTAATCTGCAACCTATATATCCATTTTTGGAAAACAAATTTTTACACCATTCCCATTTTCACCCCTCATCCAATTTTGCATTAATATTTAGAACAATCCATACCAAACCCCATGTTCCACCATGAAATATTTTAATTCATATCCCTATTTTCAAAACCCATACAAGAATCAAAAGGATTACTTCATTCAATCCATATATTTTTGTAAGACCTAGTACAAATCATGATGCGATGATAATGAACAAAATCGTGATTTTGGTCTTCAAGACAAACTTAGGCTAAATTTGATCCAAACATCCTCTAAGATACAAAACACTTAATATAGTTAATATTTAATGATAAAATGAGTAATATAGGTAATTTAATCCTATATTTATTGAAAAACTCAACTGAAAAACACCTAAAAGGTTTTTTTTCTGGAAATATACTCCTTTAGGTCTTTTAACAACACTTCTCCTTTCAATCCAATTATTTAAACATTATCTTTTAATATCCACCACCATATTGAATACATTGTAATAAATTATACACTTAATATCCACTATAAGAACACCTGATTCATTCTCATTTTTAAAATCAAGAGTTAATTATAATTTCATCAATGAAACTCTTCATTATCCTTAATATTTAGCACCACTTATTACTTCAATTTCAATTTAAAACTACCTACTATATCAGTAAACCTCTATCATATTAACTATAACATCAACTTCCCCATATTAAACATCCATTAAAAATATCCTTTGTGGGAAATGAATCTTAACTTTGAGAAAATTATTCCTCCAAATGATATTGAGTAACTCTACCCCTTTATTAGAAAACCCAAATAACACTTCTTTATAGTTTATAAGATAGAATTAGTAACTCACTCTATAAATTCAAGAGAGAAAACATGAATTTATATGAAACAATTAATGAGTAATGTATATGGAAATAAAATAACCTTAGATGAGTGGGGGTTCCTTCTCTAAACTATTTAAGTGAATGGAGATGGTTGAACTCTAAGAGAAAACTAATGATATTCAAATTTTTCTTTGAAAAGCTCATTTTTTCCTAATATCAATAATTCAAATTTTAGTTTATAAATATTCTAATCTCAATAACTGATAAAAAATATATTTATGAATCCCTATTTAATAATATTTTTATTTACATAATTATGCAGTATAGTGAAAGTCCTAGTGTTGATATCTAAAGGAGACCACTCACAAACAATGATTTCTGATTGTTACTATTTACTACTAAAATATAATATGTAATGAAAAAATAAACCAAAATAGTGGGAGTTTAATAAAATGAGGATTATATATAAATATATTAATGAAAAAAATTGGTTAATAAGAATAAATAATCTACTATTATTTAGATATCACAGTGAGTTTATCATTGTTCCTTAAAATATATTCTCATTATTTTATTCAATACAGAGATATAGACCTATTACCCTAGAATATATTGTTCAAATGGTAATTAACATACACAAATACATAATTATTAAATATTAATATATTATAAATAAATAAATAATTCAAAATATACCATTTGAATGATTTAAATATTGAAAGAAATGAAAACAGATGAATAAGAAAAAGAACCCAATAATAGATAAAGTAGGTCAACAACCCACCAAAATAAATTTAACCACCACTGTATTCCCAAAATGAAATAATGAGAATAAATGAATAAAAAAATCAAAACATAATTTCTCTCTCTCTCTCTAACAACTAACAAGGTTAGTTCTCCATTAATGATAGACATGAGAATCTTATAGTGGGGGAAACACAAAAGAGAAAATGAAATAAAATTGAGATAAAGAGAAAAATATTATTATGAATAAAAAATATATTTCAAAAGAAAACTCAAATATACTATAAATCCTCCCTTTCATGTTATAAACCACTAATTTTATTCAAAAAATGGATATTTATCCCTCAAATAAAAGTGGAGGTATATATTTATAAAGAAGAGGTGAAATCGATTTTCCCCATAATTTCATCCTTATATTTTGAATGTATTTTTGACACCCATGTTAATTTATTATCAAATTTTGATAAATATAAAATTTTGGAGAACATTTATTATCTATTATCCCGTAAAATTGTAGGTTCATTGGGAACATTTAGAAAATGTATATCTAAATTACTAAATTAAACTTTTTCTAGATGGATAAACTGTTTAGTTCCCTTAACTTGCACACAATAACCAACAATCATAATGATGAAATATTTCCATGATATTTTATGTAGATATATGAAATTGAGTATTATTTCATTCAAAAATTTATTTAGAATACTTTTAATTATGTATCCCTTGTCATGACCCACATATTACAGGTTTCTCAATTCTATTTTCCTAAAGGTTTCCCAGTTTAAATACTTCATTTATGCCTTATGTGGTTGGATTAATCATTAGTATAGTTTAATTAAATGAATCCTAATAAACATGGAATCCTTTAAAAAAGTAATTTTTTAATTTGGATTAGTTTAGTGAATTTTATGATAAGAATATCAAACTGATTTGCATCTATTGAAATGTCAAAAAAGTAAAATTGATATCTTTTTATTAATTTTTATATATTGAATAAATTCTGAGGGTTTAAGGAGAAATGATAAAATTATGGGATAATAGACTATTTAGATATTTTAAATAACTTTTTTGAGGGTGAAAATATATGACAATTCAATTCAAGATCACACCCCCACACATAAAATTATCACTCCTAAAAAAATATCTAATATCCCTATCAAATTCATATAGAAATCACCAATTAGTGATATTCTAGGATCCTTTAGAAAATATAATCTATTATGTATCATATATGAAAAAAAATTACTTCCATTTTATTCTCCCACATTTAAATTTTTTCACCATAAAAAATCCATCCATGACTTAATCACAACTTACCCCACATGGAAGTTCATTCCACTCTTCACTCAAGAGAAAGTAAATCTAGAGTTATGATTATACTTTGAAAATATATTTATCACTATAGTATTTTTAAAATTATCATCCCACTACACCATGATATATATATATATATATATATTCAATCATGTAGTTTTTCTAATGTAATATTTGTGGCTAAGGGTTACTGGGAAAAAGAATTTTAAAATTCAAAACCTGAAAAAAAAGGTTAAAATCATAAAAATAATAAATTAATATTCTAGTTAAAACACATGAATTTTATTAATCAATTACCATAAATATATGTACACCACACTTTATTTTTTAACATAGTCCATGAGTCAGAAAATAAATGAAATGAATGGATTCATCATCATCATTATTTTATATTTTTTGAATAAAAATATGATATCAATAAATAAGAGTGAATAAAATTGACTCATGACCATTAATCTCTCCACCATAAAAAAGAGTGACACCCACACACCCGATAATAATATTTTCCCCAAATAACACACATTATAATCCCTTAATCAACATTTGAATTGGAAATAGACATAATAATATATTATAAGTGAAGGTAGTTCAAAGAAAATAGACTAGTAATGTTGATTAAAACTATAAGTTAATTAATGGATTCTAATGGATAAAAAAGTATTGATGTAAAGGTTGGTCCCAATTTAAAATTTTGTTATTATAAATAAATTCCTAAATCATAATAGAAACATTTCATGAAATTTAAATCATTAAAAGATAAATAATAATGAGTTTTGGTTCTATGAAAAATACAATTTTCTCTCAATAAAGTGAGGGTTGTTATAAAGATTATATTAAAATGGGTTTTTGAGTAACTAAAAATATGGGAAACTTAATTTGATTTTGTAACATCCCAAGTAAGTAATGAATAATAGATATTTTTATCTATGTCTATTAATGGATTAGATAGTGTTTTAGAGGCTTAAAATGAGAATAAATCCAATCTTAAGCATGGAATACACTAATATTTTTAAAAGATTATTTTACAGCCTTTTGATGGAAAACCATTTTAAATCTATATTTTGACAATTTTATAAGCTCTATTTGTCAAAATAAACTTATTATTTATGATTGGAACATTAAAATTTACTTTGGGTAAATTTTTGGTATTTTTCTGATAAAGTTCATTTTTTTAATGAATAGTGAAAAATGTTGTATTTTAATTCGAAACCTCTTTTTAATCTAATTTATTTATATGATTAGATTATCTTTTGAATTGGTTTTAAAGTTAAATTAGAATATATTTTTACCATTTAATCCAATAGTGGTCGTTGGAATTAATTTCACATTGAAATTGGACTTAAACTAGTGTCAATCTTTTGATACTTTTTGTTTCATAAAAACACGCTATTTGCTCTGACAGCGGGAATTAATTATTAAATTAATTAATGTAACTTATATTTTTTGAATTTTTTAAAATAGACATAATTTTTTAATTAATAATATCAAATATATCTTAGGGTGAAGTTTTGGTATTTTTCTGAAAAACTTCAATTTTGATGAATAGTGAAACCACTAAGTCGTACTTATAAAAACTGATTTTCCGTTTAAATGAAATTTTACCAGCTCTGTGTTTTTAATTTCAAAAATCTGACACACATGGTTTTCATTAATAAGTAAAATGTGGTTCAATGGGATTAAAATAATTTTTTGGTGAATAGTAACTTTTAAGTTTTTAATCGCAATTAGAGGTAATTAGTGTAATTTAAGGTAAAAATAATGTTTTAATAATATGAAATGACCTAGACACATGTCCTACCCTTATTGGATGTTTCATGGACGACCCATACAACCCATGGGTCGATTTCTGTGACCCCATGGAGCCACTTGGGTAAGATAATGACATTATGTTTTTTTATTTAATGTAAAAGTAAAAAATGACACAAACATGAGTTGTTTTACTAAAACAATTTGTAAATGGGATTATACAAGTCAGATTTTTTACTATAAATAGTCATTGGAAATAGAAAAAGATTTCCTACATCATAGTATTTTTCTATAATTTTTAGACATTAAATGAATTAAATTATTTATGACACCATGATGATGCAGCGATTAGCACATTATTTAACGATTTAAATAAAATGAAAATATAATGTAAAATATAAGACCTAAACTTGTAAAAAACCTATTGGATGGGTGGATTTCGAACCCTTATAACCTTATCCTAGAAATTTATAATTTTGGGACCTTTTTTATCCGAAAATCATTTTATAACAAAGTATCTTTTCTTAACTTTCCAAGAGTGCCCCTCCTCTCCTCTTATAAAAGGCCCCCACCTCTACCTCCTTACTCACACTTCCAAAGCCTTTAGCTCGGAAAACCCCTGACCATTTTTTCTCTCCACATCCCTATATTACTCCTAGAAGCCTCACTTTGGGCAGAAGTCTTCCCAAGGAATCCTTTGAGCTCAAATCAAAAAGAGTTACTCGTTTTAAAGGTAGTGTTTTCTCTTGTGTTCTTATGTTTTATTTTGCTTCTCCAACCCCCCTAAACTCTTTTTTTCATTTCTTTATAACAACACCAGTATCATCAATATACTAGGATGTTGTTATAAGAAGTATTCAAGCTACACTTACACACACCTACATCTAATGGTTAAAGAACATATTGTTTCTGTGGATGGCGAATTTCTGCCTCACGAAACGATGATTGTTCAACACTCATATAACACCTTCAAAGGTGGCCATTAAGATGTAACTATATTTATATATGATATATAATATGTTTATGTTTTAATTAAGATTCTTTATTTTTCATTTATGGCATACCTTTATGGTTTCCATTATGGGTAAACGTGATATCTTCATTTTAGGAAGTGCGGACTACCGCCCCCTCAAAGTGATTTGATTCGTTAATACCATATGTGGTACGTATAAAGGATAGATTTAATGATATTATATATGATATTATACTGGAATTATAATATACCTTTATATAATTATTATTTCTTTCCGTTAAAGTATGACATAGAAATGAAAGTAGTGTTCATGCGTATGTACGGCTTACCGTCTCCATGAACGGTGCATTTAATTTATTATCCCCAAATGTAATGTACTATTATAAGTACATATATATAATGGATATATATGATGTATGTTACATCTAAATGATGAATATAATTCAGGAATTTAATATACATATCTCTCATTTAGTTTTAATTCCATTAATATGACATAGAAATGAAAGTAGTGTTCATGCGTACGTACGGCTTGCCGTCTCCATGAATAGTGCATTTCATTTCTTACCTATAAATGATTATGTAATGTTATGAATGCTTGTATATAATGGATATATATGATTTATATTATATCTATAAAATTATTATAATTCTGGATATAATAGATATTTTATCCCATGAGCAAACATGTAATTATAAAGAGTTTATTTTTGACTCAAGTAGCAATGATCGACAAAACGACCGTTATTAACTTAAATGATTACATAATGTTCATAATATGGTAATAAGTGATATAAAAGGAATAATTAACTTGAAAAAGTTTCTTAATCAAGTAGAAATTAACTCAAGTTTATTATTCAGGACATTAAAGAACGATCAAGTCAAGTCAGACCCGAGGTAAGGGACTTCGTCTCAATCTCCATTCATTGAGGCATATTTTGTTTTATACACAACTTTCTTTTATATGGTGTATAAACCGCTTTGAATTTTATGCTTATTCAAAAGGAATCTTTTTTATACGAATCGTTTACTAAATGACAAAAGGAATGTTTTTTGTCGTACTTATGCGGCGACAACGACTTCTCCGCCGTCATGACCATTATTTGAGTTTCAGCTTCCTCTACAAGCCATAACTTTTTTTGAATCAAAAATAAATACCATGTTTTACTTTTCTATTATTTTGGTATTGAAAATGGTTTTCATAATGTTTTTATATCAATGTGTTGTATTGATATCTTGTGATTGAAAAGTGGAAATGTTATATTTCCTTTATGCATGTATTATGTGGTACGATTATGTTATGGTTTTGGGAATTGTTATGAAGACAGGTGGTTCCATGATAAACTAAGGGCGGGTGAGCCCGATATACCTCTCCAATGCATTAGGTAACGCGAAGGAGTTAAACTTTAAGGTTTCTCTGAAGAGATTTAGGGAATATACTATGATGGGTATTCCAAACGTAACCAAGAGGGTTACTCCCTACGTAAGAATGTTATGAATGCCTCAAGTTACCTTTATGTCTTATGATTTCTATTATTTATTCATGATTTTATGAGGTATGTTAAAGTGATTATGTTTTATGGGTAATGTATGATTTCATTCTTATGTATATATGTACTCATGTTTCCTTTCCATATTTTTTATAACCCTTGCTGGGCTTTTTATGCTCATCCCATGTTTTTGAAATGTTTTTCACAGGTCAAGGGAATGGTACATGATATGATGATAGTGTCAAGGAAGTTTCAACAAAGAATCCATGTTTTATTTTATATATGTTTCCGTTGATGGGAAAAATGAATTCTATCTTTTATGTAACCACTTTGTTTAAATGTGGAATGTAATGCAAGTTTTAGGATCTAATTTTCTAAAACTCTAAACCTGAAAAGATCCTCAATGTGAATTATTAATTTAATTCAATATTAAGTAAGGTTTAAGGCTGGGGCCTTATAGTTGGTATCAGAGGTCGGTTTAGATAACTTTATGAGTTAGAATTTTATTAAATGATTATCCAAAAATATTTTTTTTATGGTCAAATTGGAATGATATAGCATTTGAAGATTACCATGTTGCTTCATCTAAGACATGTTTGTTCAGAATGGTTTTCGTAGAGGAAACAGGGAAGTAGTGCTAGGAAGGCATACAGAAGGAAATAACCTTCCGAATCAGCATCCTGAGATGGTTGGAATTGGAACAGAACAATTTGTTTTAGTAATGGCGTAGTTGACTCAAGCGATAAATGGTGGCGGTATCCATGCATGAGATCTGCCAGATCAACCGCAGAGGAACATGTCAGTGGTGGAACATTTCATGAGGCAACATCCCCTATCATTCAGAGGATCATCTGACCCTGTGCTAGCTGAAGGGTGGATTAAAGCACTGGAGAAGATTTTTGATGTCATGGGGTGTTCAGACAATCAAAAGGTTAGTCTTGCTATTTACCGTTTGGAGGGTGAAGCAGATCAGTGGTGGTCGATGGTTAAAAATATCAGGGACACTGATGAGATTGATGCTCTCGACTGGGATGAATTCAAAGGTATGTTTCTTGAGAAGTATTTTCTTAAGGCTGTTCGACTTAGGATGGAAACGAAATTCTTGGAATTGAGGCAAGAGGAGGACTCAGTGGATGCCTATGAAGAAAGGTTCACTCGATTGGCAAGGTATTCTCCAAATTTTATCCGAGACCTTGATAGTAAAATCAATCGTTTTTACTCAGGATTAAAGCCAAAATATCGAAGGGCATTAGCTTCTTGTGAGTTCAAAAGTTATGAAAAGCTTGTTCGATGTGCTGAGAAGGTGGAAATGGAGTTTGTTGATGATCAAGTGTTCTATAAAAACCAACAGAAGAAGAGACCGAGGTGGCAAGAGAAAGGGAAGAATTCTTCAAAAAGGCCTGATGGTAAGAAAACTAAGTTTCCAGTTTGTGATAAATGTGGGAAAAGGCATCCTGGGGAATGTCTTCTAAATTCTCGAAAGTGCTACCGATGTGGTAAGATGGGACATAAGGCTCGTGATTGCACTGAAAAAGATCAAGATGATGGTAAGTCCAAATTTTATTTGCAGTTAGTGAAATGTTTTAAGTGCAATGATATGGATCACTATGAAAATGAGTGTTCGACAAAGAGCTCGAGTGATGGGAAGCAGTTAGACTACAAGCATAAAGGGGTGGTGAAATCCTTTGCAACTACTTCAGCAGATGTCGGGCCATCAAATGAAGTTGTATCAGGTACTTTGTTTTTTCAGATTATGCCAGTGTGTTGTTTGATTCGGGGTCTACACATTCTTTCATCTCTGAAACCTTTTCTAGTAAAATAGGAATACCATCTCATGAAATGACTCCTGAACTTGTGGTAAAAACACCTGGGGGAAATGTTGAGGAAAAAGGAATTTATAAGAATCTTCCTATCCTTATCCGTGGAAGGAACCTACTTGCGAACCTTATTGTTTTACCTCTAGTAGAGTTTTATGTTATCCTGGGTATGGATTGGCTCTCTATTTACCATGCTAAGATTGAATGTATGGCTAAAGAAGTTTCTTTTCAGAAATACTTTCAGTTTGTGTACAAGAATGAACTCGTACTGTTGATAACATATCAACAGACCGAGAAACTTGTAAAAGATGGAAATGAATGTTACCTTGTACATATCGTTGAAAACAAGGGAACTATTAATATTAATGATGTGCCAGTGGTAAATGAGTATCCTGATGTTTTTCCTGATGAGTTGCCTAGAATAATACCAGATCGGGAAGTTGAATTTAATGTTGACTTAGTTCCTGATGCTAATCCAATTTCAAAACCCCCTTATCGAATGGCTCAAATTTAACTTTTAGAGTTGAAGGAGCAATTGAAATATTTATTAGAGAAAGGTTTCATTCGACCTAGCACATCACCATGGGGTGCTCCTGTTTTATTTTTTAAAAAGAAAGATGGTTCTATGAGACTTTGCATTGATTATAGAGCCTTGAATAACATCACTGTTAAGAACAAATATCATTTGCCTCATATCGATGATTTGTTTGATCAGCTCTAGGGAGCTCAGTATTTTTCAAAGATTGACCTGAGATTGGGGTACCATCAGCTGAAGGTAAAGGAAGAAGATGTTCTGAAGACTGCGTTTCGTACAAGATATGACCATTATGAATTTGTAGTAATGCCTTTTGGGCTAACCAATTCACCTGCTATATTTATGGACTTAATGAATATAATTTTCCATGAGTTCTTGGATAAGTTTGTGGTGGTTTTCATTGATGATATTTTGGTGTTTTCTAAAAGTAAAGAGGAGCATGAAAGACCTTTAAGGGTTATTTTACAAACCTTAAAAGAAAAGAAATTGTATGGGAAATTCAGCAAGTGTGAGTTTTGGTTGCAACAAATTTCTTTCCTTGGTCACATTGTCTCTAAAGATGGGATAATTATTGATCCTGTAAAAAGAAAAGTTGTTGAAGAATGGCCAAGACCCACAAATGTAACTGAGATTCGTAGCTTCCTTGGTTTGGCAGGCTATTACCGAAGGTTTGTTAGAAATTTTTCACGGTTATCTAGTCCAATGACTAAGCTAACTCGGAAGGCTGTTAAGTTTATCTGGACAAAAGAATGTGATGATTGTTTTCAGGAACTGAAAAGAAGATTGGTGAATGCTCCAGTTTTGTCACTACCTTCCAGGAATGGGGAGTTTGTTATCTACGGTGATGCTTCATTGAAAGGACTTGGTTGTGTCCTAATACAGAATGATCAGGTAATTGCTTATGCTTCATGACAGTTGAAAACTCATGAGGTAAATTATCCTACACATGATTTGGAATTAGCTGCTGTTGTTTTCGCTTTAAAATTTTGGAGGCATCATTTGTATGGAGTAAAGTGTGAAATATTTACCGATCACAAAATTTTAAAGTATTTATTCACTCAGAAAGAATTGAACATGAGACAGAGGAGATGGCTAGAATTAATCAAGGATTATGATTGTACAATTCATTACCATCTGAGAAAAGAAAATAAAGTGGCTGATGCTTTAAGTCGAAAAAGTAATGCTTCATTAACAATGTTGTCTTTGGAACGTGATCCTTTGGTTAAGGATTTGATGAACTTTGGCATAGAAGTTTTTGGTGCAGGATGTTCTTCTGTTTTGTTTCAGGTATCAGTGAAATCTTCTCTATCAGACAGAATCAAGCAAGCACAGAAGCAAGACAGTGAGTTGCAGAAAAAGGTAGATCTAGTTCAGAAGGGTAAGTTGCCTGAATTCAACATTGATAATGATTGTGTTTTGAGATTTGGGAAGATATTTTGTGTGCCTTGTGATTCACAGTTGAAGAGAGAGTTGTTATGTGAAGCTCATAGTTCTCCGTTTTCAGTTCATCCTTGCAGTACTAAGATGTACAGATATCTGCGGGAGTATTACTGGTGGGATGGAATGAAAAGAGATATTTCTAATTTTATAGTGAAGTGTTTCACTTGTCAAGAGGTAAAAGCAGAGCGACAGTTACCGAAAGGGATGCTTAAGCCTTTACCAGTACCAGAGTGGAAATGAGAGAATATATCCATAGACTTTTTTGTGGGATTGTCGAAGACACCTCGAGGTAATAATGCAATCTGGGTTATTGTTGATAGCTTGACTAAATCTGCTCATTTCCATGCTATACGAGATACTTTTTCCCTAGATCAACTTTCCCATTTATATCTTAAAGAGATAGTCAGGTTACATGGAGTTCCTCTCTCCATTGTATCTGACCATGATCTCAGGTTTACTTCTAACTTTTGGAAATGCCTTCAGAAGTCGTTCGGTACTGAATTAAATTTTAGTACAGCTTTTTATCCTCAATCAGATGGGCAGTCAGAACGAACAATTCAGACTTTGGAAGATATGCTATGTGCTTGTTTGATAGATTATCAGGAAAGTTAGGACCAACATCTTTCTTTGGTGGAGTTTTCATATAATAAGATTTTTCATTCTAGTATACAGATGGAACCATTTGAGGCGTTATATGGGAAGCGGTGCTGAACTCTAGCTTTCTGGGATGAAGTGGGTGAAAGGAAGCTGATGGGACCAGAATTGGTAGAAGAGTTGGCAGAAAAAGTTCAGCTGATACAGAAACACATGAGAACAACTCAGAGCAGGAAGAAGAGTTATGCGGACAATAGGAGGAAGGATCTCTCTTTTGAGGTAGGTGATCATGTTTTTCTCAAAGTTTCACTATGGAAAAGTGTGATGCGATTTGGTAAGAAAGGAAAGTTGAGTCCAAGGTTCATTAGACCATATGAAATTCTAGAGAGAGTTGGATCAGTTGCTTACCTAGTGGCTTTACCTTCGAGTTTATCTCAGGAACACAATGTTTTTCATGTTTCAATGTTAAAGAAGTACATGCCAGATCCATCTCATGTTTTGAGTCCAGAGGTAGTTCAGCTGAAAGAGAACCTATCTTATGAGGAACAACCGGTCCAGATTATTTAACACAAGGATCAAGTGTTATGGAATAAGGTGATTCATCAGGTAAAGGTTTTGTGGAAAAACCACATGATTTAAGAGGCAACTTGGGGATCTGAAAATGCAATGAGGGCTAAATAACCCCACTTATTCGATAAGTAAATAAATTGCAGGGACGCAATTTTCTAAAGGGGGGAAGGATGTAACATTCCATGTAAGTAATTAATAATAGATATTTTTATCTATGTCTATTAATGGATTAGATAGTGTTTTAGAGGCTTAAAATGAGAATAAATCTAATCTTAAGCATGTAATACACTAATATTTTTAAAAGATTGTTTTACAGCCTTTTGATGGAAAACCATTTTAAATCTATCTTTTGAAAAATTTTAAGCTCTATTTTTCAAAATAAACTTAATCTTTATGATTGGAACATTGAAATTTACTTTGGGTAAATTTTTGGTGTTTTTCTGATAAAGTTCATTTTTTTAATGAATAGTGAAAAATGTTGTATTTTAATTCAAAACCTATTTTCAATATAATTTATTTATATGATTATATTATCTTTTGAATTAGTTTTAAAGTTAAATTAGAATATATTTTTACCATTTAATCCAATAGTGGTCGTTGGAATTAATTTCACTTTGAAATTGGACTTAATCTAGTGTCAATCTTTTGATACTTATTGTTTCACAAAAACACGCTATTTGCTCTGACAGCGGGAATTAATTATTAAATTAATTAATGTAACTTATATGCTTTTAATTTTGTAAAATAGACATCATATTTGAATTCAGAATATCAAATATAGCTTAGGGTGAAGTTTTGGTATTTTTCTGAAAAACTTCAATTTTTGATGAATAGTGAAACCACTAAGTGGTACTTATAAAAACTGAATTTCTGTTTAAATGAAAATTTACCACCTCTGTGTTTTGAATTTCAAAAAATCCGACATACATGGTTGTCATTAAGAAGTAAAATTGTTTTCAATGGGATTAAAATAATTTTTTGGTGAATAGTAACTTTTAAGTTTTAAATCGCGATTAGAGGTAATTAGTGTAATTTAAGGTAAAAATAATGTTTTAATAATATGAAATGACATAGAAACATGTATCACCCTTATTGGATGTGTCATGGCCGACCAATACAACCCATGGGTCGATTTTTGGGACCCCATGGAGCCACTTGGGTAAGATAATGACATTAATTCTTTTTATTTAATGTAAAAGTAAAAATGACACAAACATGAGTTGTTTTACTAAAACATTTTTTAAATGGGCTTATACAAGTCATATTTTTTACTATAAATTTTAATTAGAAATATAAAAAGATTTTCTACATCATAGTATTTTTTTTATAATTTTTAGACATTAAATAAATTAAATTATTTATGACACCATGATGATGCAGTGATTACCACATTATTTGACGATTTAAATAAAATGAAAATATAATGTAAAATATAAGACCTAAACTTTTCAAAACCCTATTGGATGGGTGGATTTAGAACCCTTATCACCTTATCCTTGAAATTTATAATTGTGGGACCTTTTGTATCCTAAAATCATTTTATAACAAAGTATCTTTTCTTAACTTTCTAAGAGTGCCCCTCCTCTCCTCTTATAAAAGGCCCCGAACTCTACCTCTTTACCCACACTTCCAAAGCCTTTGAATCGTCCAAAACCTACTAATTTTGTCTCTCCACATCCCTCTCTTACTCCTAGGAGCCTTACTATGGGAATAAGTCTTCCCAAGGAAGCCTTTGAGCTCAAAGCAAAAAGAGTTACCCGTTTTAAAGGTAGTGTTTTCTCTTGTGTTCTTATGTTTTATTTTGCTTCTCCAAACCCCCTAAACTCTTTTTTTCATTTCTTTGTAACAACACCAGTATCATAAATATACTAGGATGTTGTTATAAGAAGTATTCGAGCTTCACTTACACACACCTACATATAATGGTTAAAGAACATACTGTTTCTGTGGATGGCAAATTTCTGCCTCACGAAACGATGATTGTTCAACACTCATATAACACCTTCAAAGGTGGCAATTAAGATGTCACTATATTTATATATGATATATAATATGTTTATATTTTACTTAAGCTTCTGTATTTTTCATTTATGTCATACCTTTAAGGTTTCCATTTTGGGTAAACGCGATATCTTCATTTTAGGAAGTGCGGACTACCGCCCCCTCAAAGTGATTTGATTCTTTAATACCATATGTGGTACGTATAAAGGATATATTTAATGATATTATATATGATATTATACTGGAATTATAATATACCTTTATATAATTATTATTTCTTTCCATTAAATTATGATATAGAAATGAAAGTAGCGTTCATGCGTACGTACGGCTTACCGTCTCCATGAACGGTGCATTTCATTTCTTATCCCCAAATCTAATGTAATATTATAAGTACATATATATAATGGATATATATGATGTATGTTACATCTAAATGATTAATATAATTCTGGAATTTAATATACATATCTCTCATTTAGTTTTAATTCCATTAATATGACATAGAAATGAAAGTAGCGTTCATGCGTACGTACGGCTTACCGTCTCCATGAACGGTGCATTTCATTTATTACCTCTAAATGATTATGTAATGTTATGAATGCATGTATATAATTGATATATATTATATATATGATATCTACATAATTAATATAATTCTGGATATAATAGATATTTTATCCCATGAACAAACATGTAATTATAAAGAGTTTATTTTTGACTCAAGTAGCAATGATCGACAAAACGACCGTTATTAACTTAAATGACTACATAATGTTCATAACATGGTAATAAGTGATATAAAAGGAATAATTAACTTGAAAAAGTTTCTTAAGCAAGTATAAATTAACTCAAATTTATTATTCAGTACATTAAAGAATGATCAAGTCAAGTCGGACCCGAGGTAAGGGACTTCGTCTCAATCTCCATTTATTGAGGCATATTTTGTTTTATACACAACTTTGTTTTATACGGTGTATAAACCCCTCTAACTTTTATGCTTATTCAAAAGGAATATTTTTTTTATAGGAAGAATTTAATAAATTACAATAGGAATGTTTTTTTGTCGTACGTATGCGACGACAACGACTTCTCTTCCGCCATGACCATTATTTGAGTTTCGGCTTCCTCTACAATCCATAACTTTTTTTGAATCAAAAATAAATACAATGTTTTACTTTTATTTTATTTTGGTATTGAAAATGGTTTTCATAATGTTTTTATATCAATGTGTTGTATTGATATCTTGTGATTGAAAATTGGAAATGTTATGTTTCCTTTATGCATGTATTATGTGGTACGATTATGTTATGGTTCTTGGGCATTGTTATGAAGACGGGTGGTTTTGTGATAAAATAAGGGAATGTGAGCCTGATATAGCTCTCCAATGCATTGGGTAATGTGAAGGAGTTAAACGTTAAGGTTTTTCTGAAGAGATTTAGGGAATATGCTGTGATGGGTATTCCAAACGTAACCAAGAGGGTTACTTCCTACGTAAGAATGTTATGAATGCCTCAAGTTAACTTTATGTCTTATGATTTCTATGATTTATTCATGATTTGACGAGGTATGTTAAAGTTCTTATGTTTTATGGGTAAAGTATGATTTCATTCTTATGTATATATATACTCATGTTTCCTTTCCATATTTTTTATAACCCTTGCTGAGCTTTTTATGCTCATCCCATGTTTTTGAAATGTTTTTCACAGGTCAAGGGAATGGTACATGATATGATGATAGTGTCAAGGAAGTGTCAACAAATAATCCATTTTTTATTTTAAATATGTTTCCGTTGATGGGAAAAATGAATTCTATATTTCATGTAACCACTTTGTTTAAATGTGGAATGTAATGCAAGTTTTAGGATCTAATTCTCTAAAACTCTAAACCTGAAAAGGTCCTCAATGTGAATTATTCATTTAATTAAATATTAAGTAATTTTTAAGGCTGGGGCCTTATAGATTTAGTGTTCTATTTTCATACATTTAAAAAATTGGTAAAACTCATAGAAAATTTTAAAAATAAAATTTAAGGAAATGTTTCCATATTAATAATCATTTAAAAATGCATTTATTTAAAATCAAGAAAAATCTATCAAATTTAGTTAAAGAGTAAAAAATAATAATTAATGTTCTTTAATGTTCATCATTCCTATAATTTTTAAAAAAATAAAAAAAAATAACAACAAAATTGACACTCTCCCACGCCTAATTTTAAATACACTTCATTTTATCACAAACGATTAAAAAGATAAGGGAAAAAAACTAAAGAGAAAAAAAGAGACAACTTAATCATATTTTGGGTAGTGGTAGCATTGAGTATTGCTTCTATATGCCACTACATTAAAACTATAATAAATAAATAAAAATAATAATAAATTTACAAAAAAAATATATTAAAGGAAATATAAAATAAAAGTAAAGAAAATGTATAAGTCTTTGTTTGGACCTCCCAAGTGGGTGATATTGTTTTCTACACATAGTTAGGAAGTGATAGAGTTTTATCCCTAATTTGAATGAGGATGGGATTTTTGTGGCATGAAACACCACAGGTTATTTATCCCAATATCTATAAGTTGATACAAAGAGTGAGAACCCCCAAATAAATGATGAAATGTACCAATCCCCAACAAATATGAGAGAAATAAATAGAAGTAAAAAGGGTAGGGAAGAGAAGGTAGATGGAACCTTATAAACTATCAGGGTGTCCACTTCCATTAGGTATTTATTTTTTATTAGAGGAGGTAGTTGCATAACCACATGCTCCTCAAGATCTTCTTATTCATTAATCACCACCTCATGGGTGGTCTTTTTATCAATGAGAAGGGTTGGAATTAGTAGTTCCAAAGATATATGGGAAACATGGGGGAAATCATTAAATAGATCTATTTGATAAATATTAAGGCACTCAGAATAAAAATCTACATCACTCCTTGTGAATGTCGTATTTATTAGTATTTTCTTCAAACATGACCTCTATTAATTCTTCTTATTTAATTTACAATAGTATTTTCTACAAAATGGAAAAACAAGTTATTATTTACTACTTAGGGTGGTGTTGGTATTAAGAAGATTTTAAGATTTATAATAAATAGAGTGAAAAGTAATTTCAAGAAGTGTAAAATCAAATAAAAAATATCCATAGGATAGTTCCACTCTTTTATACTTTATGGTTTTGATCTTTGAATAATGAATTTATGATGCCTGAATTCAGTTTTTAAGATAGGTAATAAGTAATTTTAAAGTGAATCCATGAAAAATTCGATGTATTATTGGAATAGAGCAACAAGATTATCTCTTTATTGAACTTAGTTTTTTTAATTCTATCAGATATGTAAAAAAATGTTTCATTTCTTTCTAACTAATTAAAATATTTTAAAATATCATTACATATCCTTATTCAAAAAACTTTCCCTAAAAACACATCCATTTGGTTTTAAATAGGTCAATCATAAGAAAAATCACTAATAAATTTTATCTTTAACCTATGAAAAGAAGGATATATAATAAACTTCTATATTTTCAGTCTTTTAATTTTATTATTTTTTCTGTGTTTCTATGAAAAATAATGCGTGCAAGTGTTTTCACCTTCTTATAAATAGAACTAAATTGATAACAGATATTTTTCAAGATTAACCACTCAAAACAATTCTTATTTTCCTAGTATTGTATTATAATTAATGACACATGGTTGATCTATTAATGAGGCCACTCAAAAACTGATTTCCAATTACCACTATTTATTACTAAAGTATAATATGAAATTAAAACCTAAACCTAAATTTTTAGGGGTTTTATAAAATGAATATGATATATAAATATATAAATGAAAAAAAGAAGTTAGTAAGAAGAAATAAACTTATATGCTCAAGAGTTTACAATGATTTTATAATTATTCATTAAAATATAATCTCATTATTATATTCAATGTTGATATCAAAACCTATCACTATACAACCTCTTATTTGAATAAATATTACCCTACATAGATATATCTATATAAAAGATTAATATTTTCTATATCAATATCAATGTAAATTTTTCCATATGAATAACCTAATTATTAAAGGGAAGAAAAATATATGAATAGGAAGAAGAATACAATTTTTGATAAAATAGGGTGACCACTCATTACAACTAATTTAACCACTATTGTATACCTAGAATAAAATAATTATAAACATTTGACCAAAAAAATCTCAAAACATCACCGCTCCCCCCTGAAACAAGAAACGAGGCTAGTTCTTAATCCTCGGTAGAGATAATAAGGTTATAGTGGGAGAAACACAAAAGAAAAAATGAACGAAAAGAGATAAAAAGATAAACTGTAACACCCCATGATTTCAGAGTGTGTTATTTCTTAAAAATAATTCAATAACCTGCACTACACGCAACACCGAGTTCAATCACACCATTAAAAGAGGTCATGAATAGTATTAACTACATTTTGAACTTTATATAATCCTTATAATTTTAGAATCCCTATTATGAGTTTCTTAGTCATAATGCAAGAACAGATTCATTTTCAGTATTTCACTTTTATCAACTTCTAATAGTGAAACCTTTTTAAATACAATATTTTAAACTTTTTGACTAAATGGGGACATCAAAAATTTAAAATGAAACACCCCAAGCTTCCACGGTATGTTTCCCTTTGAATAATGTGATAGCGTGTGTTGTACGCAACACCGAGTTCTAACACACCATAACCAATCAAACTAGCCGTTATAAATAGTAATACCTACTTTTTGAAGTTATATATATTTTATATTTTAAAATGGACTTCATTTTTGGATTCGGAATATCAAATTTAGCCTAAGGTGAAATTTTGGTACTTTTCGGATAACTTTCATATTTTGATGAATAGTGAAAATTACTAAATTTTAATTAAAAACAACTTTTTTAATCAAAATAATTAATAGTAATAAATTATGAATTTGAGTGGTTTTAAAGTATATTTAGAATATATTTTTACTATTTAATATAATGTTGGTCATTGGACATAATTTTACAATTAAACCGAACATAAACAAGTGTCAATCTTTTGATAGTTATAATCTCTGAAAAACACGCTTTTTGCTTTGACAGCGGGAACTAATTTTAAATTAATTTTTGCCAATTCTGTGTTTTGAATTTAGGAAAATGGATTTCATATTTGGAATCAGGATGTTCAAATTGTGTAAATAGGTAACTTTTATTTTTAGACATTTTGAATAATTACTGCGGTAAATATTTTATTTACCATGGTTAAGGGTAAATCCGGTAAATAAGGGTTAAAGAAATAATATTATAATAATACTAAATTACCCTAAAACGTGTCTTAACCCTATTGGTTGATACATGTTCGACCATGGGCATCTTTGTGTCAATTTTGGGACCCCATGGATCCACTTGTAAGTGATAATGACACTTTATTTTAATTAAGTTAAAATGAATACAAAAATGACACAAGCATATATCTTTTAGAAAAACAATTATTACATAGGGTTCTATATGTTGGAGTTTAGATTATAAATATTAATTAGAAAGATAAAAAGCTTTCCTACATAATGATATTTTATTTATAATTTTTAGACATTAAATAATTTATTTTATTTATGACACAATGATGATGCAGTAATTACTATAATAGTGAAAAATTAAAATAATTGATATTATAAATACCCAAATAAATATAATATGAAACTTTTAATGAATTAATCTAATTTTCTAGGATAATATGATATATTAGTATTGATTTAATTGACTTTGTTCGAAGTAATCAATCTGTTAGGAGTTTCACAAAAATCAACTATTGAATAGTGTCAAAATTGACATAAAAGAGTTCTTAAAACAAATATTATATTATTAATTGATATTAAATTCCTAAAAATCTAAGGTTCGGCCAAGAGACTTATATCATGATAAGTTCATAATTAATGGACCACTTGGGGGTCGCTTGGATGTATATAGTAAGTTTATCAACCATATTATATAAAAATACAAAGACGCATTGTAAAAGTGAAACTAATTAACTTAGAGTTAATACTTAAAGATAAGGTTAATATAAGTACCCAAACCTGTCTAAATTCTATTGGTTGAGTGGTTTGAGACCTATCCCCACCTTAACCTTTGAATAATAAGCTTTGGAGCCATTAGAAACTGAATATGAATTTATTATAAATTAATATTTCTAGCTTTTCCAAAGGTGCCCCTCACCCCTCTTATAAAAGGGCACTCCTCCTTCTCATTTCTTCACACCTTCAAAGCCTTTTGGTTCGGCCAAACTCTGCCCAAATACTCTCCCAACATCCCTCACTACAACCTAGAGGCCTTAGTTTGATCAGAAAGCCAACCTAAGGAGCCCTTTTGATCAAATCAAAAGGAAGAACCCGAAGAAGAGGTAATGATTTCACCACCCTTCTCCAAGTTCATTTCTTCTTCCACTTATTCTTCCTTTGTTCTTACCATTCTAAAATAATAACTCCAGTATCTCACATATACTGTGATGTTATTATAAATATGGTACAACCATATTCAGTATTCTATCCACCCTTTGAATAACATGTCACCATACGTGCGTACGTACGGCTTACCGTCTCCACGTCGTGGTGTAATTGTTATTCAATATAATATTATTTGGATGGGTATAATAATGATGTGTAACTCATGTAAATAATAAATATAACATGTTAATGATTCTGTATATATGATATACCATTCATTTATATATTATTTTAATATCAAAAGAATGATATTGTCGCTCGTGCGTACGTACGGACTACCGTCTCCACGAACGCGATGAGATTCATTCTCCATCGTAACCATTCAAGTATAATTATCATTTGATGATTTAAAAATGATTTTTAAGGACTAGATATCATTTTGGATAAGAATAAGATACAACAACCATGGATTATGTAACAAAACATATAAATAAAATGAGTGAGTTAACACCCGAAACGACGATAATTCTAAGATATTATTAACAAATCAATGTTAAAAGATCATATATGATATCATATTAATATATATGATTCTTGTATAATTTAATAACAATTATTTCACCATTATACGGGAGGTTAACCTACCCTAACAAAGGAAAAGTACAAGGTAAGGGTTATTTCACAATCTCTTCATTATCCGAGGTTGTTTATACGTAAAAATCTACTGGGATATCTTTATCATCCACATCCATGTTTCTTAAAAATGTATTTCAAAACATTTTTACTATTTACAAGAATATGGGTTAAAGTCATTTATACCCTTGTTTGACTTTTTATAAGAGGTTTATAAAGGAATCTTTTCGTCGTTTTCAAAACAAGGTCCTTTTTAACCTTTTCGACAGAATTGAGGTAAGAATGTTTTTTTAACTTATACGGCGGGTGCGGTTATTTTACGCCGTTATAAAATCTTCAAAGCTTTCCTTACAAGCTTATAAGAATATTTTCAAAGAAAATGTTTTATTTTATATGGATCTTAAATGATTTCAAAATAAAAGGAGATATTTCTTTAAAAAGAATTTTGATTTCATCTACGTCAACATCCTTTGATGGATTTTAAGATTATTTGAAGTTGATTTATTATGATACAAAACTTTTATATTGTATTGAAGGTTTTGTGATATGTTTGACTATGGATGTGCTATTTTTATACCATTCATAGTTTATGGTGAAATTATTGACATTTCGTATGCTAGATTTAATACGAATGTTTATGTTATGTTTAAACCTTTTCATATGGGAATGCATTGGACTTAATAAGTGACGGGTGGAGCCCGCTATAGCTCCTCGATGCATCGGTAGGTCTCCTGAGACAAACTAGTGTCTTGGCACAAGTACTTGACAAAATATTATTTGTAGTCTTGGCACGAGGCCTTGGCTATGTGGTTATGATAGTCTGACATTATGCATTCCAACATTATGAAAGTGGTTATTGATTTTTTTTATGTGATTATTCGATTAGTAGAATAACCATGTGAATAAGTAAATGGAATTATTTCATTTTATTTATTCCATACTATGTTGAAAGTTCAAGTTTTAAAGGCTTTTGTTTTAGTTATACATTGCCTTAAATGTTTATCCTTATTTATGAAAGTTTCCGCTATATTGTTATCCTTACTGGGCATTTGAGCTCACCCCTTTTCTATGTTTTATTTTTCCCAGGAAGTGAAGAAGTAAATTATGAATGACCTGCAGGGATATTATGTGGGGATATGAGTGTGGATTATGGAGACAATATGTTGTTGTAGTAGTTTTTCGTTTAATGATGTAATGTAATCCTTATGAATATATCTAGTGTTTCCAAGGCTACTAAACCAATCGGTCTTTCGAGATTTGATCTTTCTTGTGATCATGCCAATGTTATGTAATAATGCACCGACTCTAGGCAACTGGGGTCGGGGCGTTACAGTTGGTATCAGAGGAAGTTTAGTACAAACCTTGGAAACTAGATTTAGATAAACTCTGATTAGAGCACGTAGACCTAAGATGAACTTTGAGGATTAGTATAGAAGAACTTCCTAGAATTTCGGTATTGTAGAGATTTTGTGAGTTTTCCGAGCAATACATCCCTGTCTGGATACGAGCAGGTAGAGGCGGCTCTGGCACAGATGTACCTAGGGGTAAAACCCGAAAACACCGCTTTGAGCTAGACTCGAACGGGAACTGGTGCACGACAACGGGCCTTGCTGCACTCTTGGTTACGACACTCCCGGGGGATATGCTTAGGATAACTCTCATTTTCTTTACAAATCATTATGAAGGGTTTATGAGTATATACTTCCTCAAAGAAATTTTTTTTATGATTATGGATTATATCCATAAATAGTTCAATTTATGTTAAGTGTTTTATAAGTATGAGATTATGTGTTTTGATTCATAAACTGATCTAGTTTATGCCATGGTATAGAAATGGCGCCCAGTAGAAGGAATGAGAACTCCAGAAATACACATGATTCAATGAGAATGAAGGATCATATCTTTCATGGTCTTAAGCTAGAATTTATAAGAGAAATAGTCTCCCATGTATTATCATCATATGAAGAAATAATATCATGTGTCGATAAGATAAGTAAAGAGTTTACTGAGTCCTATGGCTTTGAAGGGAATCAAGAGAAGAAAAGGATGGAAGAGAGAAAGATGGATAAAGGGAAAAGGGAAAAGAAGAATTTTCCCATATGTGGTAACTGTGGAAAGAAACACCCTGGAACCTTCCTGAAAGGAATGGGAGTTTGTTATAAGTGTGGAGGAAAAGGGCACAAAGTACGTGACTGCAAGGGTAAGAAAATGGTTTTAAATGTACAATGCTTCATTTGCAAGGAGTTTGGACACTACGCGAACCTAGGTCCCAGTCATCAGACTATGCCGCAAATGATGTTATTGGATAATAATCAAGTTATGATACTACCACAGATGAAGAGGAATGATTAGAGTTCTTATGTTGATTATATCAATTGAGTGTTGTATCAACAATGTACTTGTTACAATAATCATGGAGTATATAAGGATTGTACTGCAGTACTATTTCATTAAGGACTTGAGATTATGTGGAACAAAGAAAAGTGACTCAATAGCAGGATAAATTTTTGGAAAATATATGGTTGAGAGAATGATAAATCATAATATAGTTCTGATACTGAGGTAGTGATTTTGGAATAATATGTGATTGTTTTGGATAAATTATATTGGATATTCTTGACTACCTTGGAACTAATTAATGATTTGTATATTCCATCATTGTTGGGATTTAAAACATTTTTGGATTAATGAAGTATATCCAGCATTCTATATGGAATAGGGGAGCATGAATGTAATCAATAAGGAATATGGTAATTCAAGATGTTTCAGTTTATTAAAAGAATACAAGATGAAGGTATTCATATGCTATTGCGGGGTAAAAAGGATCTATATTATGTTTACCTTCCTTATAAATGTTGGACTGTGAGTTTGGACAGAAGTATTTTGGATAGTTCTAGTTTGGATTATTTTGGATTACCATAAAAGGAAAACCCGGAGGTTGGGCGGCAACCTGTCGCGTCCGGCAAGGCTGCGAGACTTGAACCCGCAACTGAAGGGCGACAAGGGTGTATCACCTACCACTGGCCCATGAGATATCCTGGATTAAATAATGTTGTTTTTTTAAAGATCTGGTAGATGAATTATAAATTCATTTATTTTGGAACCCTGTACGAATAGTATAAATAAATAAAAAATTACATTCTATTATCTTTTAGAGTGAAAGATGAGTTTGTGGTAGAAACTTATTAATGGATAAAACTCTGATTATAAAGTAAGTATATCTCCTTATGATCTTAGCCAATCTCATAAATAAATTCCTCAACATTAATAAAATGAACTTAGAACAAAAATGTTTCCCTAGATGGTACCTTAAATCATCACTAATTTATGGCGTTGGGATTGTTGGCCTTTTCATAGCCATGTTCTCTACCACTCTCCATCAGATAATTGATGGTTAGATTTCTCCTCCATATCCATATTTTCCTACATGGAACCCTAGTATGTGTTATTTTCGATAATCTTCATACTTTCCACTCTTTATTTTAAATAGAGGCCTCATTAATTCATTTTTCGATGTGGGATTTCAACTAAGATATTTTGAAACGTCAAAAATGTGTTATCCCAATACCCTATATTTTGTTGAACCGATGGTACTTCAAATCATCATAGATTGATGAGTTTAAGGACCTCAATTTTATACTTTTTTGTGATTGATGACCTCAATCACTACCTATAAATATTTACATTTTTCCTCCAGTTATATGTCTCTAATTGCCACCAATGTTCTCCTAATCAAGATCATAATTTGGTGGTGACCCTTTCATTTCTCTTTTCCTCATATTAAGACTAAATTTTAGTAACCCAATTTTCGATGTGGGTTTTACCACAAATATATTTTCTATTTTCAACCTTTTATTTTCGAAGAACAATTTCAAATTGCGAGGACGCAATTTATTGAAGGAGGGGAGAATGTAACACCCCAGGATTTCAGAGTGTGTTATTTCTTAAAAATAATTCAATAACTTGCACTACACAAAACACCGAGTTCAATCACACCATTAAAAGAGGTCATGAATAGTATTAACTACATTTTGAACTTTATATAATCCTTATAATTTTAGAATCCCTATTATGAGTTTCTTAGTCATAATGCAAGAACAGATTCATTTTCAGTATTTCACTTTTATCAACTTCTAATAGTGAAACCTTTTTAAATACAATATTTTAAACTTTTTGACTAAATGGGGACATCAAAAATTTAAAATGAAACACCCCAAGCTTCCACGGTACGTTTCCCTTTGAATAATGTGATAGCGTGTGTTGTACGCAACACCGAGTTCTAACACACCATAACCAATCAAACTAGCCGTTATAAATAGTAATACCTACTTTTTGAAGTTATATATATTTTATATTTTAAAATGGACTTCATTTTTGGATTCGGAATATCAAATTTAGCCTAAGGTGAAATTTTGGTACTTTTCGGATAACTTTCATATTTTGATGAATAGTGAAAATTACTAAATTTTAATTAAAAACAACTTTTTTAATCAAAATAATTAATAGTAATAAATTATGAATTTGAGTGGTATTAAAGTATATTTAGAATATATTTTTACTATTTAATATAATGTTGGTCATTGGACATAATTTTACAATTAAACCGAACATAAACAAGTGTCAATCTTTTGATAGTTATTATCTCTTAAAAACACGCTTTTTGCTTTGACAGCAGGAACTAATTTTAAATTAATTTCTGCCACTTCTGTGTTTTGAATTTAGGAAAATGGATTCCATATTTGGAATCAGGATTTTCAAATTGTGTAAATAGGTAACTTTTATTTTTAGACATTTTGA
This sequence comes from Viscum album, assembly GCA_963277665.1. Taxonomy (NCBI): domain Eukaryota; kingdom Viridiplantae; phylum Streptophyta; class Magnoliopsida; order Santalales; family Viscaceae; genus Viscum; species Viscum album. The sequence continues at coordinate 1,062,225,560 of OY728125.1, forward strand.
ATAATTACTGCGGTAAATATTTTATTTACCATGGTTAAGGGTAAATCCGGTAAATAAGGGTTAAAAAAAATAATATTATAATAATACTAAATTACCCTAAAACGTGTCTTAACCCTATTGGTTGATACATGGTCGACCATGGGCATCTTTGTGTCAATTTTGGGACCCCATGGATCCACTTGTAAGTGATAATGACACTTTATTTTAATTAAGTTAAAATGAATACAAAAATGACACAAGCATATATCTTTTAGAAAAACAATTGTTACATAGGGTTCTATAAGTTGGATTTTAGATTATAAATATTCATTAGAAAGATAAAGATATTTCCTACATAATTATATTTTATTTATAATTTTTAGACATTAAATAAGTTATTTTATTTATGACACAATAATGATGCAGTAATTACTATAATAGTGAAAACTTAAAATAATTGATATTATAAATACCCAAATAAATATAATATGAAACTTTTAATGAATTAAACTAATTTTATAGGATAATATGATATATTAGTATTGATTTAATTGACTTTTTTCGAAGTAATCAATCTGTTAGTAGTTTCACAAAAATCAACTATTGAATAGTGTCAAAATTGACATAAAAGAGTTCTTAAAACAAATATTATATTATTAATTGATATTAAATTCCTAAAAATGTAAGGTTCGGCCAAGAGACTTATATCATGATAATTTCATCATTAATGGACCACTTGGGGGTCGCTTGGATGTATATAGTAAGTTTATTAACCATATTATATAAAAATACAAAGAGACATTGTAAAAGTGAAACTAATTAACTTAGAGTTAATACTTAAAGATAAGGTTAATATAAGTACCCAAACCTGTCTAAATTATATTGGTTGTGTGGTTTTAGACCTATCCCCACCTTAACCTTTGAATAATAAGCTTTGGAGCCATTAGAAACCGAATATGAATTTATTATAAATTAATATTTCTAGCTTTTCCAAAGGTGCCCCTCACCCCTCTTATAAAAGGGAACTCCTCCTTCTCATTTCTTCACACCTTCAAAGCCTTTTGGTTCGGCCAAACTCTGCCCAAATACTCTCCCAACATCCCTCACTACAACCTAGAGTCCTTAGTTTGATCCGAAAGCCAACCTAAGGAGCCCTTTTGATCAAATCAAAAGGAAGAACCCGAAGAAGAGGTAATGATTTCACCACCCTTCTCCAAGTTCATTTCTTCTTCCACTTATTCTTCCTTTGTTCTTACCATTATAAAATAATAACTCCAGTATCTCACATATACTGTGATGTTATTATAAATATGGTACAACCATATTCAGTATTCTATCCACCCTTTGAATAACATGTCTCCATACGTGCGTACGTACGGCTTACAGTCTCCACGTCGTGGTGTAATTGTTATTCAATATAATATTATTTGGATGGGTATAATAATGATGTGTAACTCATGTAAATAATAAATATAACATGTTAATGATTCTGTATATATGATATACCATTCATTTATATATTATTTTAATATCAAAAGAATGATATTGTCGCTCGTGCGTACGTACGGACTACCGTCTCCACGAACGCGATGAGATTCATTCTCCATCGTAACCATTCAAGTATAATTATCATTTGATGATTTAAAAATGATTTTTAAGGACTAGATATCATTCTGGATAAGAATAAGATACAACAACCATGGCTTATGTAACAAAACATATAAATAAAATGAGTGAGTTAACACCCGAAACGACGATAATTCTAAGATATTATTAACAAATCAATGTTAAAAGATCATATATGATATCATATTAATATATATGATTCTTGTATAATTTAATAACAATTATTTCACCATTATACAGGAGGTTAACCTACCCCAACAAAGGAAAAGTACAAGGTAAGGGTTATTTCACAATATCTTCATTATCCGAGGTTGTTTATACGTAAAAATCTACTGGGATATCTTTATCATCCACATCCATGTTTCTTAAAAATGTATTTCAAAACATTTTTACTATTTACAAGAATATGGGTTAAAGTCATTTATACCCTTGTTTGACTTTTTATAAGAGGTTTATAAAGGAATCTTTTCGTCGTTTTCAAAACAAGGTCCTTTTTAACCTTTTCGACAGAATTGAGGTAAGAATGTTTTTTTAACTTATACGGCGGGTGCGGTTATTTTACGCCGTTATAAAATCTTCAAAGCTTTCCTTACAAGCTTATAAGAATATTTTCAAAGAAAATGTTTTATTTTATATGGATCTTAAATGATTTCAAAATAAAAGGAGATATTTCTTTAAAAAGAATTTTGATTTCATCTACGTCAACATCCTTTGATGGATTTTAAGATTATTTGAAGTTGATTTATTATGATACAAAACTTCTATATTGTATTGAAGGTTTTGTGATATGTTTGACTACGGATGTGCTATTTTTATACCATTCATAGTTTATGGTGAAATTATTGACATTTCCTATGCTAGATTTAATACGAATGTTTATGTTATGTTTAAACCTTTTCATATGGGAATGCATTGGACTTAATAAGTGACGGGTGGAGCCCGCTATAGCTCCTCGATGCATCAGTAGGTCTCATGAGACAAACTAGTGTCTTGGTACAAGGCCTTGACAAAATCTTATTTGTAGTCTTGGCACGAGGCCTTGGCTATGTGGTTATGATAGTCTGGCATTATGCATTCCAACATTATGAAAGTGGTTATTGATTTTTTTATGTGATTATTCGATTAGTAGAATAACCATGTGAATAAGTAAATGGAATTATTTCATTTTATTTATGCCATACTATGTTGAAAGTTCAAGTTTTAAAGGCTTTTGTTTTAGTTATACATTGCCTTAAATGTTTATCCTTATTTATGAAAGTTTCCGCTATATTGTTATCCTTACTGGGCATTTGAGCTCACCCCTTTTCTATGTTTTATTTTTCCCAGGAAGTGAAGAAGTAAATTATGAATGACCTGCATGGATATTATGTGGGGATATGAGTGTGGATTATGGAGACAATATGTTGTTGTAGTATTTTTTCGTTTAATGATGTAATGTAATCCTTATGAATATATCTAGTGTTTCCAAGGCTACTAAACTAATCGGTCTTTCGAGATTTGATCTTTCTTGTGATCATGCCAATGTTATGTAATAATGCACCGACTCTAGGCAACTGGGGTCGGGGCGTTACATAAACATATTACTATAATTAGTGAGACTATTACAAAATAAAAAATTAATCTACTATAGATTATCCTCTCGATGTTCCAAACCTCTCATTTTATATTAAAAATGGTTATTTTACCCTTTAATATAAGTTTAGGTACATATTTATAAGGAAATGGTGAGGTAGATTTTACTTCCAATTCCATCCTTTGACTTTGAATGAATATTTGACACCCAATACCACAAATTATAGAAATATAAACATAAATTATGTTTTTTTACTATATATTTTATTTTATCCCACATAATTTTAGTTCTATTAGACATGAGTATAAAAAGATAGTTCCAAATCACTAAAGTTAAATTTTATTCCAAGATAGACTGCTAAGTTCCCTCTACTAACATGAGTAATGATTGAATATTTCCCTAATAATTTATAGATATATTATCCACCAAGTTTTAGTACATTTAAAACTATAATCATCCCATTTAGTTTCATTTATCTTAAGTTATGACCCACGTATTAAATATTAACCAATTCTATCCTCCAATTTTTTTTTCTAATTTGTATGCTTCATTTGGGCCCCATATTGTTGGATTTAACAATAAGTCTAGTTGAATAAAATGAATCCCGATAAACATAGATTCCTAAAAAAAATTTCTATTTGAATTAGTGTAGTGAATGTTTTGACAAGATTACCAAAACAATTTTTTCCCATGAAAATATCATAAAAAGTAATATTTACCCTTTTTATGTATTTTTATATAATGAATTAAAAATGAGTGTTTAATTAAAAATAATATAATTATGCAATATTGAAAAATATAAAATTATAAATAACTTATGTAAGGGTGAAAATATACTATAATTTACTGCATGATCACCCCCACACCTAAGCATTTCACTCATGGAAAGAAATCATCAAATTTCAATATAAAACTAATAAAAAAATCAATAATTATAGAGTTTAAAGATATTTTATAAAGTTTAATCTATCATGTATCATCTTTTAAAATCAATCTTACTTTTATTTTCTTCTATCACATTTAATTTTTTTTTGAACATGAAGAATCCATCCTTGACTTAATCACTACTTAAAACACATGGAAGTTTATTACACTCTTCACTCAAGAGAAATTAAATATAGAGTAATTCTATTACTTAAAAAATGTTTGCATTACCATAAGATTATTAAAATTATAATCTCTTTACAATAATAGTCATAAAAATGGTTTCAATCATGAGTTATTTTTTAAGGTGAATTTGTTGACTATGTGTTGGTGTGTTAAATCATTTAAGAATTCAAAAGATAAAAAAGGTGATTAAACTATTACATATATTAAATGAATATTCAAGTAAAACCACACAAATCCTTTCACTAAATTATCATAACAATATTTACACAAAACTCTATTTTTATAACATTGACTATGAGTTAAATAATAAATTCATTGAATGGATTCATTATAATTCTCCCAATTTTTATTTTTGGAGAAAATGACTATATAAATGAATCATAAAGTGTAAAATTTACTCATATACATTTCTCTCCCTACTCCCCAGAATAGTGAAACATGCCCCACACTACGAATAATGAGATTATTGTCAAAGAAAACACACGAGAGTCCATTCCACCATACTCAAACATGAAATAGACATGAAAATATATTATAAGTAAAGGTATATGATGAATAATAATTTTTTTTAAATTTGGATTAAACATAAAAAAATTAATGAATTATTTGGGATAAATAAAGGTTAATGTTAATCTAATGTTTTATTACTAAAAAATATATAATTTTCTCTTAAGAAAGTGAGGGTATTAGTTAGAATATATCAAAATGGGTTTAAAATAACTCATAAAATTGGAAAATTAATTTGAGGTAGTGTTTCATTGGAATGGATTTCAAAAATTCATCAAAATCATAAAAATATTTGAAGATCAAATTCAATGAAAATATTCTATATCATCAATCATTAAAAAAATATTTCTTAAATAATAAAAAAAACTCTCTAAAAATCAATTAAAGTTTGAAACATAATTTTAAATATTCAATGAAAATAAAATTTCTTAAAAAGATAGTGAAAAATAAAAAATAAAAAAATAAAAAAAGGTTTAAATTCTAAAACACATATATTTAACTACACTTCATTTATTATCATTAAAATAAAAATATATGGGTAGAAAAATCAAAGAGAAAGAAAGATAAAACCTAAGTTAATTTTGTGTTTTGGAATCCTTGAGTAAGGATCATATATATATTCACATCAAACCTATAAGAAATCAATAAAATATAATTTTTTTAATAAAATTAAAATAAATAAAATGAATTAATAGGGAAAATAAATGAATATAGATAAGTCCTGGTTTGGACCCCTAAGTGGGTGATAGGTTTTTACTACCTCTAGTCTGTATGTGATAGTGTTTTTCCCCAATATCAATTAGGATGTAGTTTTTTGGCATGAGCCACCATATGTTATTTATACCAATATTAATAAGTTGATTCCAAGAGTGGGAACCCCAAATAAAAATAAAGAATATCACAACCCCAAAGATACAAAACAGAAATAAATGGATATTCATAGGGGAGGTAAGATAAAAAATAGTTACTCCCTATAAATTTTCATAGTTTCCTACCATATTTGGTATCCATTTTTCCAATGATGAGAAAATTTAATCACAATGGGATCCCTGATAACTTAATATTATTTAACTAGCACGACTTGGGATGTATTTTTCTCAATGAACATTGATGGAATTAACAATTATAAATCATCATGGGAAACATGTTAAAAATAATTAAATATCTCTATTTAATAAATATTAAATTAATATGAATGAAAAAATACATTAACCCTTATTTATTTATGAATAAATAGTTATTTCCTCATCTAAATACACTACACTTATTTATCTTCAATTCCCAACACCATATTATTATCAATGGTGGTTTCTCTAAGTTCTTATTCACTATCCATTGTGTTGTTAGGCTCATAAATATTTTAATATTTTGAATGGAAGAATGAAAAATTTAGTTCAAGTTTTGGAAAATAAAACAAAATAAATTCAAAGGAACATCAGACTCCTCTAATTAGTTTGGAATCCTGCTCTTTATCATGAATATATTCCTCATAGAATTTGTTTTTAGAGATGGAAATGGGTAATTTTAATGTATGGCCTAAAATAATTAGATGTATTCTTGAAATAAATAAGGAATAATATTTTTTTGATATTTTTTTAATTCTCCACAAGAATTATAAAATAGTTCCTTTTGTTTACTAACCAATTATATCATTTTAAATTTTTTTTATACCTGATCCTTCAAAAATATTACCTGAAAAACTCATCAATTTAGTTTTCAATAGGCCAAGAAAAATAAAAATCACTATAAAATTTTATATTTTAACTAAAAAATAGGGATTTGAAATAATATTATATTTTTTTACTTTTATAATTTTTTAATTTTATTTATGAAAAACATTATATGAAAGTGTTTAAGACTCCCTGAAATTGATTCCAATTTGATATAAGTCATTTAATGTGAATATCAATTAAATAAAATTATTTTTTACCTAAGATTATAGTATAGTTTCAGACCTAGGGTTGATCTCTCTAGGAGGTCACTCATACAAATTGATTTTTTATTTTCACTATTTATTACTAAAAACTACTAAAAAATTAAAACCTGAACCTAAATAATGGGGGTTTTATAAAATTAATAAGATATATTAATATATAAATGAAAAATTTGTTAGTAAGAATAAATTAATTTATACACTTGTGAGTTCAAAGTGATACTATAATTATTCTTGAAAATATAATATCATTATTCAATTAAATATGGAGATAAAAACCTCTCACTACACACCCTCTTGTAATAATGATAATTACCCCACAATAAGACCTATTCATGTTGTATTAATCACTTCCAAATTAATAACTAAGTAAAAATCCACCATATTAATTAATTAAATATTGAATGGAAATAAAATATATGAAGAAGAAGAATTACACAATAGCTTATAAAGTAGAGCGACATCTCAATATTATTGATTTAATCACTAATATATTTATAGAATAAAATAATAAGAAATAGTGAGACACAAAAAACTCAAAACATTAATATTAACTCCCTCAAATAATAAAAGAGGACATTTATTCATAAATGATGAAGATTAGAAGTTTACAATGTCAGAAACATAAAATAAAAAATGAAACAAAAGAGAGATAAAGAGGAATATATTATTATAAGTACCTAAAATATTATAAAGGAAAACCCTAATATACTATAAATCTTTCCTTATATGTTTCAATTCTATCATTTAATTAAAAAAATTTCTAGATAACCCTTGAATAAAAGTGGATGTTTATATTTATTGGAAGAGGCAAGACATATTTTCCTTCTAATTCTTTCCTTATAATTTGAATTTATTTTGACACTCAAGACTGCATATTCTAGAAATGTGATCATTAATAAATTTTTTGGACTAAAACTTAGATATTAACGCAAAACATTTGTGGTTAATGAAACATGTGTAATAAAAGTTAGATCAGTATTAATAAAGTAAAAATTTATGGATGGACATACTTTTCAATTCCCTCTAATTATATACATCAATCAATGGCTTTAATGATCAAATATTACCATGATATTTTATAAATATATGATTAGTTGAGTTTTATTTTATTTAAAACTAGAATAATTTAATTTGGAATCATTTATATAGAGTTATTAACCACATATTGATGGTTGATCAATTATGTTTTCCCAAATGTTTTCCAATTATCATGCTTAATTTGGGCCTCATATGGTTTGATTTCTCACTCGGTCCGATTGAATGAAAAGAATCTAATAAATATGGATATGTAAAAATATTTTTTTTTCAATTTGTATTTTTTCAAGTAGTGTTATGAAAATAATAATGAACTAATGTGTTTCCTTGAAACTATCAAAAAGTGAAATGGCCTTTTTTTGATGATTTTTTTATAATGAATAAAAAATGGGCATATAATTAAAATTGATCAAATTCAAGGACTTGAAACCATATAAAAAACATAAATAAATTTTTTAAAAACATGTGATAATTCATTACGAAATCATACTCCCACACCTATTAATTTAAACTCTTGGGAGAAAATATTTTAATATTCATATTAAATTCAAACAAAAATTAATAATGATTTAATTACCAATATATTTTCTAAAATAAAACCTATCACATATCATATATTTAAATTAAGTTTTCTTTCATTTTCTTCTCCCACATATAAAAAAATTTAGCCTAAAAAAACCATCCATGACTCAATCATAACTTATCACACATGGAAGTTCATGCCACTCTTCATTCAAGAGAAATTTAGTATATAGTTATAATCATACTTGTAAAATGAATGTATCGTCATAGTATTGTAGAAGTTATCATGTCTCCTCACTATAATTCATAATATTTTTTCAATCATAAGATATTTTGAAAGTGATTTTATTGGATAATAGTTTGTGGGTAAGTGCATTTGACAATTCAAAAGATAAAATGTAGAGGCCAAAATCATAAATATAATGCATGAATATTCAAGTGAAACCACATGAAATTCCTCATTAAATTACCCCTAAAAGATTCATACTAAACTCACTTTTTTGACATAGTATTTGAGTCAAACAAATAAATCCAATAAATGAATCCATCCTAATTTTCCCTATTTTCAATTTTTTAAAGAATATGAAATATATAAATAAAGAACAATGAATAAATTTAACTCATGTGAATTTATCTATCCACTACCTAGAATAGTGACACAAACCCCAAACACACAAAAAATCATATTATTCTAGAATAAAAAATAATAAAAGCCCTTCCCCACACATAAAATTTAAATAGACCTATAAAATATTAAGAGTGACGATAGGTAAGATAAAAGTTGGCTTGAAATGTGGCATAAAAATGTAAGTAAATTCATATCTTATAAGGTATAAACAAGGTTTGATGTAAATGTAGGTATCAATGTAAAAATATGGGCTTCCAAAAAAGTAAAAAAATAATATTATATAAATTTTATGAACTATAAATGTTTAAAATAGAAATAATCACAAGTTCTAGTTCTCATAAAAAATTTAAAAAACTCTCAAGATAGTAAGGGTATTATGAATAATATATCAAAAGGGTTTTAGAATAAATAATAATATTGGAAAATTAAATTGAGTTAGTGTTTCATCACCATAGGTTTCAAAATATTTCCAAACTCATAAGAATGTTTAAAAATAAAATTCAAGGAAAAAAATTCAATATTTATAATTATTTAAAAATATATTTCTTAAAAAATTAATAAATCTCTCTCAAAATCGATTCAAAAGTAAAAAATTAAATTTTACATTCATTAAAAATCAAATTTTCTAAAAATATGAAAAAAAGAAAAAAAACATAAGTAGGTCAACACACCCCCACGACTAAATTTAACTACTCTTCATTTCAACTCAAAAAATTAAAAAGATAAGGCTAAAAAAGCCAAATAGAATGAAATATAAAATTGAGTTTATTTTTGGTAGTGGAAGATTTGAGTTATTATCGTTACTTATACCACATTAAACCTATAATAAAGTAAGAGCACAATATATTAAATTTATCGAAAGAAAAATAAATAGAAATAAATATAATAGATAAGGAAATAAAAGGGATAAGGCCTGGTTTGGACCCCCCAAGTGGGTGTTAGGTTTTTACTACTCCTAGTTATGTAGTGATAATGTTTTATCCCTAATATAAAGGATAATGAGGTTTTTGTGACATAAAGAACCATACTTTAATTACCGTGATATCCATAAGTGGATACCCAGAGTGGGAACCCCCAATAAAATATTAAATTCCCAAAACCAGAAGAGAGAATAAATAAATAAATGGAAGTGAAAATTGTAAGGGAATATATGTTAGAGGTACTCCATGTCAACTATCATGGTGTCCTCATCGATTAGGTAATCGGTTTGGTGTTGAGGACATAGTTTCATATCTATAGGGTCCTCGATATATTCTTCTTCTTTAACCACCACCTCTTGGATTGTATTTTTTAATGAATAGATAAAAACTTAAAAATTCCAAATCTATTTGGGAAACATAATTAAATAGTTATATTTTATAAATATTAAAGTAATAAAAATCAAAATCTACATTCCCCCTGATTTATGTTGAATTTAGCAACTATTTCCTTATACAAAACCATTGTTACTTATTTATCTTCAGTTTCCAACACAATTTTTTCATAAATGATGAATTATTCAAGTAATTATTCACTATAAAGGGTTGTTTTAGGTTCATAAAGATCATAATATTCCTAATGTAGAGAGTGGAAATGCATTTCATGTAGTGAAAAATCAAATAATTTAGATTCAAAGGAAAGTTTAACTCTGTTAGGTAGTTCAACCTTAAGATCCTTATTAAAAAATCATGCCTATGGGAATATTTTTTAAAGATATAAAAGTGGGAAATTTTTAATTGCAGCCATAACTACTTTTATTTCTTCTTATAATGAAGGAGGATAAATCTTTTCTATTTCTTGAAATTCTTTTTTCAATTCTCTTAGGGAAGTAAAATGAACTTCTAATTTTTTACTGAATAATTTAATCATTTAGTTTTTTTCTCTTGATTCTTTGTACAATTCTACCCTAAAAACTCATACATATGGTTTTAAATAGGAAAATCTTAAGAAAAATAACAATGAAATAATATATTTGACTTAATCAAAGAATCATATGTAATAACTTTATATTATGTTAGTTTTTGAACTTTACATTTTTTTATTTTATATGAAATATAGTCTGTGAGAGTGTTTTTACCCCCTAAAATAGTATAAAATTGATAAGATAGTTTTTTAGGAATCTCTACTTAACAAAATTATTATTTACCTAATATTTTTAAATAGTTCATGTGACATCCTTTGCCCAGTTCACTAACGTGTAACTGGTCTAGAGGGCCACAAGGCCTCAAGAATATCTCCTTGTACTCTAGAGGTTACTGACTAGTAGTGAGTGTATATAATGTGGTGGATATATACTTTTTATAGTAGCGAAACATAGTAGAAACCAATCCAATAAAATAAAACCATATAATAAACTAAATAGGCATAAAATAGTTAGGTATCACTATATAAAGCTGCTGTCATAGTGATTCAAAATATATATCCTACATGTTATGGTAATAGTCATACAAGTAATGATAGGCTAATAAAAAGAAAAATAGACCAAAATATAATATGATCCATGAGAATCTCAACCCCCAGATCGGTCCTCTAACCATATGCTCTCAACCTATGATTGAAATCAAGCAACTGCACTAGGAATATTTCCTTTTTTTTCTATTCCTAAATCCTTGAAATCTTCCTAAGTTCCAAGAATCTAACCAAATTGGGTGTGAGTAAAAATAATTAAAACACCACCAATACTGTCTAATAAAAATTTAGTTTCTGAATAAAAAATGTAATAGTGTTCAGATATTTTAATTTAAATAAATAAAGTAAATGAAACCTCGTAGAGTTTGGGATCCTTTTGGGATACTTTAATGAACCCACCTACTTTGGCCTAAGTTGGAAGTCATCGGTCATGTGACCTTTTAATTGGTCAAGGGACTTGATGTATGTTTTCAAGCCATCCATTAATGAATATCCACAACGAATCCTCAGAACTAGTTTAGGAATTCATACACAATACACCTGTTTCAAATCAATGGAAGTCATATTATGTTCTTTAGTTTTCAATTTTGATCCAATTTATAGTGATAAATATGTGATATTTATATCTTTGATTTTGAGTGGAATCTAAGGGTTGAACCATAAATATTATACTCCTAAGAGTTCTTAACCAAAAAAGAAAATATATCCTTTCATTTAGAGGTAGGTCTCGATTGGAACCTAATGGATTGAACCAAATAGTTCCTTATCTAAGGACATCAAGATGAACTTGGGAGATCATCCTAAGTGTTCTAATTTTTCAAGAGATCCATATGAATATGTGAGGACTAACCATGGAATTCATGAGATAAATACACTGACCAATTTGAATGTGGAGTTAAAACTTGGAATTCACACTAATGAATCGTGTGGCATCCTATGAGTTAACTTAAGGAATTACAAAGGCTTACTCAAAGCATGAAACACCTATAAGGGTGTGACCAAGTTCTATAATTAATAACCAAGGAATCCATGGTAAGAATTCATATGTTCTAAATAAATTATTCAAGTAAAATATTTTTATAAAAATTAATTCATAACCTTAGAGGTGTCTCCCATGGTTTCCTATGATATAATACCAACATATTACAATTTAATTATCCCTTTCATCATAAAATTATATAAAAATAAAGGTTTTAAAGTTTCTAGATTTTATCCATGACACCCTAGTTATCTTAACTAAGTTTAAGTTACCCAAGACCTACCTAAAGTCCCATATTAAGAATTAATTATTTAGGTAACATGCCAATCACACCCTAAGGGTTGTTTTGATAATATAATAGATAACTTTTGGGTTTTCATAAATTCCCAACCAAACACACCCTAAGGGATATTTTTCTTTCCTTAAAGGTATGGTGGTCATGGGTTTTATAAAAAAAATACCCTAAGGGGTGGTTTGGGTTGATATGTTCAAAATATAACAATGTTTGGAAGGCCCTTACCATATCTAGGTTGGGATTTTTGTTACAAGTTAAAGGAATATAAATTCTAGAGTCGATGATTTAAAATAACAGCATACAACACAATGAAAAATTTTATAAATGGAGAGACTCTTAGGGAAAACCATATATACCAACTACCTAGGGATCATGGTAGATTCCTCATATAGGATTATCTTTAGATTTCAGTTAGAATGAGAGAAAATAATGTACCAGATAGAATCTTTGAAAATAGAGTATATTATCATACATATATATAACACTAATGACAATGAAAAAATTTTGGAAAAGAGGAAAGATGAGTGAAATCATTAACTTAAAATTTTTTACACTTTGATCAGAAGTCCAAATGACCAAGATTTTTGGGATATCTCACATGAAGAGAGGAGGGAGATCAAAGAGATCTACCGTATTGCTACATACTATAAATGGGAAGAAAAATCAAGTTGAAATTTTAAAAGAGATGCTTAGGGGGTAAAATGACCAAAATGGAACCATTAATAAAAACCACTCAATAGGCCACCATATATCCATTGGCTGTCCACTAGCTAGCCAGTGGCCCCAGATGTCCTACATGGATACTAGTTATACTATAATCTTGTTGATAGTGGTGTACTAGATAAATGGTGGGACTTCAATATCTTGGTGTAGTCCCATATCCCACCTTTAGCCCTCCATTTATCTCCTTCCTTTCTTCCAAAACCAATAAACATGATTTAAGGGATAAAATAAATTATTTTTACCAAAATTTAAATAAGTCTTTACCTTGTTAAGAATATGGGTTCTTACATCCTCCTCACTTTAAGACAACTCAACCCCGAGTTTTACTTCATAGGGGGTGTTGAGATTCATTTGAGAGTAAACTAGGCCTTTGAACTTGTATATTGGACTCTTGTAACCATGTATTATCATTTACATATCTGTGTTTCTATAATACTTGAATTAGAGGAACCATTTTTTCCTTAGAGCGGCTTGATGCTATATTAATTGATACGAACTAGATACTCCTCAAATAAGGAATCATCCTCCAATAAAACTTCCTTAGGATCAAAAAATTTAGTGGGTCAAGATAGTAATGTTGGAGTTGAGATAGATAGATGAAATCATGCATAAAATTATACTATTGATGAAGATCTAATCAATAAACTACCAGCTTCACCCACTCTAAAATATTAAGTGGCTTGAAAAATCTTGGTTCCAAATTTACTTACCTCTAAATCTATCAATGACCCAGTCTAGTTGAAACATATAAAAACACCAAATCCCCAAATCAAACTCTATAGGTTTTTAATTCTGATTGATATATGAAATATTCCTTGAAATAGAAATTTTCATACATTTCTTGATCATTTTCACTTGCTTTGATGTCTCCAGAATTAGGCTTCGTCTCAGTAGCACTACCTTCACTACCTATAACCAGCATAGAGATGAAGAAAATGTCTTACCATATAGATCCTTATAAGTATCCATCAAATTTTTATCATAGAAGCTAATATTATAGGATAATTTATCAATAGGCAATTTTTTCTTACATGATCCTCCGAAATTTAGTATGCATGAATGATTCTTGTCTTCCAGTGCCATAAATTTGAGGGTGATATGATGCACGCAAGATTACTTATAAACGAAGGGAATTCTATAACCCATACAAAAAATGTGATGTAAACAAAGAATCCCTATCTGATACAATGGTATCTGGAATCCCATGAAGGAGTATGATCTCTCAGACATATAATCTATCAAGATCATTCACTGTGAAGGTCTCTTAGATAGGAAACAAATGGGTGAACTTTTGTTATCCTATCTACATATACCCTTATAATGTCTCTACATTGGGGTGACTTTGGTAACCAATTCATGAAATCCATGGTGACATCATCCCATTTTCATTCCAAAATAGGCAATGGATACAATGGTCCAATATGTCGCTGGTGTTTTTCTTTCACCCAATAACAGGTAGAACATCATGTGATAAATCCTACTATTTCTTTCATCAGTCTTGGCCATCGGTACTAGTGGAATAAATAATGACATATATTTATTTGTGTGGGATAAAATCCCCACTTTAAATCATAATATTATCTCATCAGTTCCTCTCACATACCTTTACGGGCCCATATATGCTTGTGAACGTGAAAAATATCATCCTCATCAATAACTCAACTAGACAATGGCTCCACACAATAAATATTATCCCTTAGGTACAATAATGTAGGTTTAAAAAATGTCCTCCTCTATTTAATTTAGAAGTGATGGAACAACTGATAAAGATGTGATAATAGGTTTCTATTGACACTCTTGATCATCATGATACATTTTACAAAATAGATCTGACACTTAGAACTCAATACTGGCTTCCAAATCCACTTGATCTTGATTATTTTGACTCAGAACATCTACAAAAACATTTCCTTTACATGGAATATATGTGATCTCAAATTCAAAATACCAAATATATTCAACCCAACTCTACTTTCATTGGTGTATTTCTTGCTATGAAAATGTATATTTGAGGCTATTATGGTCAATATATACCATAAAATGCTGCCCTAAGACGTAATTTCTCCAACAACACAGTTCATGAAAAAGAGATGCTACCTCAAGGTCATGAATTAGGTAGTTGTACTCATGTGGCCTTAACTACTGAGACCAATATTCCAAGACTCGCTCCCTTTTCATCAATAGGGATCCCAAACTGATTCCTAATGTGTCACAATAACTTTTTACCCTCTAACTATATCATGAAAAAACATGATTGGTGATGCAGTCAATCTACCTTTTAACTTGTGAAAAGTCTTTCCACAAGTTTAAGACTATATAAAACTCACACCCTTCTTATTAAATCCTATAAGTTGTACTGTAAGATGAATTATTTTTTGAATGAATTAGTGATAATGACTAGGTAGTCACTAGAATCATCAAATATCAAAAATATTCTTGGGATTATCTCAAGAAAAAACAACTCATACATTCTCTATATATACTGACACCACTACTTTTTATATGATGTGACTCATTAAGTGAACTATATTGATGAAAAAGTTACACTTCTAGATTTTTTTCATAAAGATGATGCTCTTGAGGAGTATTCAAAACAACCTCTAGATTCCATGCATTCTTCTCCTTTAATTATAAATACGCCAAGATAACATCAACAAAAAAACCATGAAGGCATCTATATAGTAGTGTAATTCCCTATTAATTAAGTCTATAAAGACATTAGGTGAATTTTTTAGGCCCAAAAACATTACCATGTAATTATACAATAAATACCTACTTTAGAATGTTGTATGAAATATATCTGATGGCCTTACTCCCACTTGATGACAGCCCAATCTCAAATCAGTCTTTTAGAAAGCCCTATCTCGCTCGATCTAGTTGAAGATATCATCTACATAAAAAAGTGGGTAATTTTTTTAACCATAAGTTGATTTAATAGCCTATAATGCACATATAATCATAAAGTAATATTTTAATTCTTGGAAAAAAGTACTAGTGAACACCAAGGATAAGTATTGGTTTGTATAAACCCCTTGGCTTATAGGTCCTACAATTAACTATTGAGTTCCTGAAGCTTAGTCGGATCCATCCTATATAGAGGAATGAATACAAGTTCTTCTCCAAACACAATCTCAATAGTAAATTCAACCTCTCTCTCAAGAGGTAAAAAAGAATCTTCCAGGAATACGTATCTAAAATAGTCCACTACTGGAGGCAAATAACCTTCCAATTTCCCTAATCATCTATTAAGAGGTCAAAAATCTAGGTTTTTAATCCACCCAATCCATGATTCTTTGGTCTAACATGATCTACCTGGACATGCCATTCTCCCATGTGAATATGGATACTTCCCTTTGGTGATGAGCATAACCTCTGTCTGTGATAACAATCAATATAAGCATAAGAGTGTATTATCTAATCAATACTAAAAATTAATTCAAATCATATCATCTCATGGATGAAAAGGTACCATATAAAACAGTATTCACTTATACCAATGGGACAATCATTGCAATGATGTATACCCTCTGATAGAATTCCTAGTGGCATGTTAAGGGACACTACCCCATATAGATATTTAATCTCTAATCTTAGGTTTCCTATCAATGAAAAATATATGAATGAGTGTAAAGAACCTATGTAAAAAATTTAAAACTAAATTCAAGTCCAATAAGATTTTACCATGCACTGCATATATTTTTCCACTCTTCTTATCAGGTGTAGTATGTACTACATGTAATTCTCCAAAATCCACAACCCTAAGGTACAACTTCCCAAGTAGCACTACTCTCCTAGAACTACAGATACTGTGTATAGCTCCCTCAACTTTGACCACCTATTTGGACTGAATAGACAGTAGTACTCTAGCTTACTTCCTGGCGTGGTGCCACAAATCCCAATCTATAACTCTGAATTTGGAAGGATCCCACATCATTGAAAATAAATATAAATTTCTTCTAGGATATATGGATATGAACCATTTCCCACAAACTCAATACTTTGCTGGGTCCCTATCATATTGAGGAATCATGTGTCCCTTATTACCACACTAATGATATAACATAAAATTTCTAGTGTAGACAACCTGGATGTCACTTCCCTAACAGGATGTCTCATGATGAAACTTCCTACCACTAGATGATCTACTTCCTGACCTAGTTACAAAACCCCATTGAATTGTAACCTCAGCATCCCTCAGGTTTAATATTGAGAAATTAGACTATTTTACCACCTTAGAGATAATATTCAATAAAAATATGTTCACCTCATATGAATTTCATACTTGAAGAATCCTCAATATGTCTTTCCCTAGAAAACACATCACACGAAAGGGAGAGTGAAAAACACCGTAACTAAGTGAAATAAGAAGAGTAATCCATGATGTATATATTATCAAAAATATATATGCATTAATTACATATATTGATCAATCCTTAGAGTCTATGGGGAAAAGTAATCAAATAATCTAGTCTTAAAGTCCCCCCATACCATGCCCTAATGTTGACCAGCCTATATAAGAACATTCCACCATCGCTCAATAGATCCACGAAGCATGTAAGCTATAATATTTACCATCATATCCATAGGAATATATATATGATCAAACATATTATGTATATCCTCTAACAAAGACTCCAAGTCCTTATTTCCACCTTTACCTAAGAAAAGAGGTGACTAAAACTGCTAGAATTCCCTAGTCAACTAAAATATTGTCAGTGTAGCCAATGGATCTCCCTCCATAGACTGTATTATGGATATAAAACCTTCTATTATCTAAGAATAACTTTCCAATACAAGCATTATTGGTGGTACACTATAGGTGCCATAGGTGAAATTACAGGAAGTACCACAGGTGTTCTAGGTCCCACAACCCCAGGATCTTGGTCATCACCACCTTCGAGGATTTTGAACTAAGGACATCATGAAGTCTTATAAATACATTTCCAAGATCATTATTTATTAACCAATACTACAACATATTACATTATATATAGAGAGATTAATAATAGAGTTAAGAACTCACAATATGAGATACCCTTAATGCATCAAAAGATTTAATCTAAACAAGTATACTAACCCTAACTACCCATTTCTAGGGTTAGGTTATATAGAAATGTTTAACGTATCTATCATAATGGTTTAATTATATAGGTTTACAATCCCATGTTATATAGTTAAAGACTATTTAAGTTTCAATTTTCATCCCATTTAACTAAAACTAATTTTCTATCAAATTCAGGAATTAGAATTTAGTAATTTACTCATGATGGTTCAATCATATGGGTTTCAAGTCCCAATTTATAAAGGTATACACCTTATAAGTTACAATTGGGACTTAATTTAACAATAATAGTTTAAATTTTAAGATTATATAACAAAGGCTTCAAGGATTTGATTATATTAATGTTGGTGAAATAAAATGACATCATCAAAATATACATGGAAAAACGTTTAGGTTAATGTAAGAAATTTAAGTATCCAATTTTTTTACCAAGTAATGTCAGAAACTACAATCATAACACCCTATGGATATAAAGTT
The DNA here is from genome assembly GCA_963277665.1 of Viscum album. NCBI lineage: Eukaryota > Viridiplantae > Streptophyta > Magnoliopsida > Santalales > Viscaceae > Viscum > Viscum album. The sequence goes on from OY728125.1 coordinate 1,062,244,400, forward strand.
TTCAATAAGAAGTATTAGTAATAAAATATTCAAGGCATGGAATATAAATGAAATATAAATGACTATATGCCTATGATGATGCATGAGTTAATGCTCCCTTTCTGTGTCAACCCAATGGTGGAAATTCCATAAAATAAAATATCACATAATATATACATCACCCAAAGGTGAAAATAGTAAAAATATAATAAATTAATTCTATAACAATAATTCTCTTCCCTAGAAATTTGGACTTTCACTAATATGTGGGTTTAATAATCCGAGCCACATGCTTATTACCATGTTCTGCACCTCCTAGTCTCCTATCATCCAAAAAATAGTATTAAAAAGGGAAAAACACCTTTGATGCCACTTTTTATATGTCCCAAACCTGTTTTACTAGAAAGTAACTAGTCTAGAGGGCCACAAGGCCTTAAGAACACCTCCATATACACTGGAGGGAATAAACTAGCAGTGAGGGTGTCTGAGTATACCATATGGATACTCTGAAATCTATATCTGATTTCAACTTAGAAGAAATAAATTTAATAAAATAAAACCAAATATTAACCAAAACAGATATAAAGCAGTAAGGCAACACTATATATAGATGATGTCATGGTGGTACAAAATATATGTCTATCATGTCATAGTAGTAATCATACAAGTAGTGATGGGATAGAAAAAAGAAAACAAAAACCAAAAACTAATAATCTCTATGATATTATTGATCCCCATATTTATACTCTTATCTTATACTCCCATCCTTTGATAGAAATAAATCATCCAATTAAGGGTGTTTTCCTATGTCCTTTTCTACATCTATAAAATTTGACTGGATACCATGAAGCTTCCCAAAATGGGTGTGATTTTAACTCAGTAAGCCATCACCGGTAGTGTCTAATGAAAATAAAGTATATGAATATAAAATTTAATAGTGTTTATATATATTAATTTAATGTAATAAATTAAAATAAATATTTTTGATTTTGGGCTCCATGTGGGATACCCATCCAACCCTACATACTTTGTCCTAAGTTGGATGTCTCTATTCATGTAACCTTTTAATTGGTTGAGGGACCCAAGGTATTTTTTCCAATGCATCCATGAATGAATGTCAATAAGTAATCCTCATAAATAGTCTAGGCATTCCTACACAACACACCCATTTTGAATTGATGGAAGCCCCATGGAATTATTTAATTTTTTATTTTTAGCCAACTCATGGTGATTAATCCATGATTTTTAGATATTGGGTTTTGATTATAATTTAAGGGATGAAACCTCAACATTATGCTCCTAATATTTATAAAAAAACAAAGGAAAAATATCGTTATTTTTATGGGGTAGGTCTTCATTAGAATCCAAGGGGATAACCCTAAGCATTCCATGTCTGAGGAAATCAAGATGAAATTGGGATATCATCCCAATCATTCTGATTTTTATAATGATCCAAATGAATATATTATGACTATTTATGGAATTCCAGATATTAATAAACTGACTACATCAAAGTTGTGTTTACCACTTGGAATTCTCATCAATAAATCAGGCATCATCCTATGATTTCACTCAAGGAATTCAAAAGTGGGAATCAAAGGCTTGCTCGAGGCATTCCAAAATATTAAGGGTGTGACCAAATTATATATTTAGTAAAAACGTAATCCGTGAAAATAAATTATAAGTTAAAAATAAATTATTCATGTGAATTCTTTTGTTAAAATTAAAACACAACCTTAGAGGTGTCTCCCAATGTTTCCCATGAGATACCCCCATCATTTTATATTTTAATTTCTCAATTAATATTATAATTATATAACAATAAAGGTGTTTAAGCTCTAGTATTTCTCCATGAAACTCTATTTATCTTAACCATTATTTTACCCAAGATATAACCAAATAGCCATATTAAGAATTACTTCTTTATGTGGAATGTCAAAAATACCCCAAGGGGCAGTTTGATAACATAAGTGATAATTTTGGGGTTTTTTTCTAAGTATCTAATCAAAAACACACTAAGGGTTGTTTTTGACTTTTTTAAAATTATGGTTGTTCATGATTTAGGTGAAAATTTAATGGAATAAATTCTACAGACAATTCTTAGAAATACCAGAATATAGAACTATATCACATTTTATAAATAGTGAGACTCTTAGGGAAAATTATATATACAACATACCTAGGGTTTATAAAAGAATTATCATCTCGTATCTAAATCATGTTTGACTTGGAATGAGAGAAAAAAAGAACCAAAAAAATACTGGAAAATAGGGTTTATTAGGTAATATAGAGATAACACCAGTGAAAATAAAGAAATAATAGAAAAGAGGTAAGAGTTTTGAAATCCTTACCTCATACTTTCCTACACTTTGATCGGATATCCAAATTTTTATTATTTAAGGGAGATATCACATGAATAGATGATGGAGAGTAGATATATCCACCTTGTTACTAGAGACTGTAAATGGAAATAAATATTGAGTTGAGGGATTAAAAGAGAATCTAGTGGGGTAAAAGGTTCAAAATGGACCTCTTAGAAATCACACACACTAGACCATCATGTAGATTATAGGTTTACATTGTCTATCTAGTGGTGGTGTACAAGAAAACCGGTGGGGCTACAATAACTTGTTGTAGTTCCAACTCTTGCATTGATACCTCTGGTTTTCTGCTACCTTTTATCCCACACCTAGAAACATAATTTATGGGATAAAATAAATTATGTTTACGAATAATTAAATTGTTCCATACCTCTTTGAATATATAGGATCTTATAGTTCAAGATATAAGATCTATCTATTGAGGGTACCACTCCCAAACATTGATTTTCAATTGTCACAATTTATTACTAAAATATACTATGAAATTAAAACATGTACCTAAAAAGTGGGGGATTTATAAAATTAATATGATATATAAATATATGAATTCAAACCCAAAAGAAGTTAGTATAAATAAATAATACTCTATCCTAGTGATTTCATAGTGATCATATCATTTTTCTTTAAAATATAATCTCATTATTCCATTCAATGTAGAGATCAAAAACAATTCTTTGTGGAATTTCAATTTTTTCATTATTTTAACATTGTTTCTTACATTGAATTTTAATAATGTATTTCTTGAGAACAAGAAACATATTAAGTGTATTGGAATTTGATGTGGACTATGTTTATTACATTTCACCACATCCTTTTGGGGGATTTATTGAGATTTTTAATGATAAAATATTCTTTAAATGAGAAATTATCGAATATTTGTTAAAATTATGAAAATTAAATTCATTGAATATCTTGACAGAAATAGTTGTTTTGGTGGTGTAATTATAAAATTTTCATGGGTTTAATTTTGAATATTAATTTTTGGAACTTATTTTTAATTTTTGTTATGGAAATTTGTGATCCATTAATTATTAAGTTTACCTTATGTTGTGAATTGATTTATTTTCCACTAACACCATTCTAATTGGAAATTGAAATAAATGTGCAGGATAAATTTTAGACCATGTGTGAAGATGTTGGTGATACTTCTAGATATTACTTGAATTTTTTGATGTCTAAACTGAATTGGGAGTGAAATAATATTCTATCTATTATAATTGAAAGAATTTTCACACGAGGGAGAATGATAAGTTGGAGTTTTTATCTCAAGTCACCATGAAGAGGATGAATAAAATAAAGGAACACTGAATGTAGACTATCAAGGTGATGTTCTCAGCTGATGTCAATGATGATATATGAGAGGATGGAGTTGGAACATTACTAAAGAGGAGGACCAATGAAATTAAAATTTATAATTTAAACCAAAAAAATTTGTAGACACACACTCATGGGAAGAGTATGCATGAAACTGATAGGATATTGATCAATGACTCAAGAAAGCTCATGGGTTAGAGTTTAGTGGAGATGGATCTTAAAGAAGAGGAAAATCAGAACTGCAAATCTTCTTTTCACTTTTCATATTTACCATCTTCTATGGTGAGATGATTTTATTGAAGCATATTATTGTTTATTCTTCTAGTATGAGTAGGAGAATTTGTTTGGATATTTTGAAATATTTGTTCTATTTCTTTCATTTTCCTTATTCATATAGGTCTATTGTTCTTTTTGAGCTATATTTTTCTCTTCTTCATGAGCATCATTTTTCCTCTACTATAATTATAAGAACCCATCCTTATACATTACATATTTTAGAGAATTTAAACTAGAATTAACTTTCTTATAATATCAAAAATATTTTAGGTTTATATTTTTACGAAGTTAGTCCACAACTCTTACATAAAAACCCATATATTTCTATATTTATACATCTATAGAGTATTCATTTTTTGATAAAATGAAACATTTAAAAATAAAATTGTTTTTTTTTCTAAAACATCTTGAATTTTTTCATATTAACTTTGTACTAGTACCTACTAATCCTTTGAAAAAAAATTTAAAACATGGTGTAATCACAAAATTATCAATAAGTGACATAAAAATCAACAAACAATTATTTCCATGAATACTTATAGATAATTTTCATTTTTTAAAATAAAATTTAGCCTCAAAATAAAAATTTTCTTACCCAATAAATAAAATTTTCTTCCAAAATATTTTTATATAAAATTTAATAAAAATATTAAATTCAAAATAAAACTCATAATGGTTTTTTTGAAATCATGAAAAACTAAAAATAATTTTTTCTCTAAGTTATAATTTTCAACACTATAAAGTAGAATATAATTTCCTCTACCATGTAAAATCAGAATATTTATATAAAAACCCATAAAAATCATAGATAAATCATGTAGGTAACTTGAGGAATCATTTTCATATCACCCATATAAATAGAATAATCTTTACGGTTACACATAAAATAACCATCATAGTTACACATAAAATAACCATCATAGTCACATATAAAACAACTATCACACTTATGATTGGAATAAACATTGTAGTATATTCCAATAAACTCTTAGGAGAAACCTAATCAGTTAACCCTATCCCTTTAACCAATTCATTGGAGAGCTATAACAGGCATACCCATTCTCAATTTATAATGGTACCACATATCCTCATAAAAAAATCCAAGAACCATAACATAATTTTAATATATAAAATCTTTCATTTTCATCATTACACTCATTAAAATATTATTTTTAACCATAATAAAACATTTTTGGATATTGAAATATCTATTCAATTCTTTTTTTTGAAAATAACCAAAACTTAAGGAAAAATGATTTTTATTTGAATATAACCTGAAATATTTCTAAAGGATTCTAAAGGTCATATAATGGTTGTAGTGGTCGGAAAAGTCATTATCACCGTATATGTAAAAATGTACCATTCTTTTTTTCATTTCTGAAGAAATTCAAAAAATTCTGTAAAAAATATTCCTTTTAAAACCTTTGAATGAAATTAAAAATAGACATAAAATTTCCTTTATAATTATTTTAGGTCCAAATAAATTAATTAATGATATATTTTAAAAAATACAGACATATAGGGAAAATATTTTTAAGGGAATCTTTAAAAAAATATTTTTAAATAGAAATACCCCCACCTTGAGTCTGACTCATCATGAACATTATTTATCCTACTGAATAATAATAATATGTTAATTATTTTCTTTTTTAAGAACCATTTAAAAGTTTATTATTCCTTTTATATAACTTATTACCATGTTATATATAATTACATAATAATTTAAGTTCACATCAGACATTTGGATGATATTTGTTACACAAGTCCAAAATGACTTTGGTAAGTTGACTAAGGTTAAATAGAACATTATTACATCATCTTCAAAATAAAAATCATGAAATAATTATCATTTTTATAAATCTATTATAATTTTAAAAAATAATAAAATATTATTATGAAAAATGAACTACGCTATAATCATTAATATGGTGCGTCGTACCCACACATGAGTAATGTTTCCATTTTCAAAAAATCATTATAGAAATAAGGTAAGTATAATTATAAATTTACATAATGATTATAAAATTATAAATATAATATTATTAATTTATTTATACTTATAAATTTCATCCTTGTGATTTGGTTATGAAAAATGAATTACATCTCTCCATGAAGGTGGTATTCCACACGTACGCTTGAAGGATGATATCATTTTTAATGAATATAAAGATAAGAATTTTTATGATATTTTATCCTTTAATAATGATTAATATTTCATGAATATCATGAATACACATTATATCCACAACTATAACCATCCGTGAGAGGTAATGATGGAATATTAATTACATCTATTCCCCAGGCGGTAGTCCACTATACATAGAGACAGTGATTTCATTTCTCATTTTATGGAAGATGAGATGAATATAGGTTATGAATTTAAAATAATAACATCTAAATACATGTAGTATAATAATTTTATTATTTTATCATGTATTAATAATATTTTAACTAGGTGTTAGAAAAAATAAAACAAAAACATTTGATAAAAAATTATACCTCTTCTTTAAAAAGTATCATTTTCCTAATACCTTAAACCCAATAAGGTTGATATTATGCCAAAAATAATACATATATAATGATAGGATGAATTGTAGAAAGGTATTTGGGTAGGGATTTTATTAAATAAATGGTTCTTGAGTTGTAAAGAAATGATAAGAAGAGGTTCCCTTTTACAAGAGAGAGGAGGGGCACTCTTTGAATTTAAAAAAATATTAAATTAATATAAATTAATTTTGATTCCAAATAGATAAAATTGAAAATATCATAATATAATTTTACTATTAGTTTAAATAATCTCATAAAATAAAATTTGGATAGGTTTGAAGCATATTTTTAACCTTATATTTTAGTTTTAACGCTTCATTAACGCTTTTTCACACTTACCAAGACAACAATTTTTTTACTCTTTGAGGGTCAATATAGTTACTATAAATAGAGAAAAACAATTAAGTAGACCATGAATTGCATTTTAAACTATATCCTAATAAGGTTTATAAATATATAATTTTATGAATTTTAAATCATTTAATAAAATATTATTTTCTAAAAATATCAATAATTTCAATTTTAGAATTATTCATTTACTTTGACATTAATAAAATCAAAAAAAATTAAGTAAATTATTTTAATACTTCGCTAAAATTTTATATCTATCTATAAAATTCATGTATATCATCAATTATTTCAAATTATATTTCTTTTAGTATTTTTAATATCATTTATTTTATTTTCCCATTAATTGAATAATTATAGTGTTAGTGTTATGTAAGAATTTGAGGTAATTAATGATTATCTAAACATTGAAAGCAAATTACCATGATAAAGTTAAATAATTTTTATTTAAAATTACTATTTAAAACTAAACATATTCTATGTTTATCATTATCTTAAAAATAGTATTGTTATTAAAAACATGAGTAATATTTTTCACTTTTCTTTACATAAAATATTATATAGGTCACAATCATATAAAAAAGGAAAAAAGGTTATAAAACCAAATATTGTATTAGTATGGACTAAATTGTCTCATTAATAAAAGTTAAGGCAAGTTTTAGGGTCATTTTTGAGTTGTTATCATATTATTTTAACCCTTAATTACCTGGTTTTCCCATTACTATGGTAATGAAAAATAATAATGTTATTATTCATAATATCCAAAATAAAAACAAACTATTTAATAAATTTATAACTAATTATTAATAATATTAAATCTATTTTCAAGATTTTTAAAAACATAAGTGGAATAATTTAGTTTAAAATTAATCCAATAAAACATGATGAAAAGTAATTTTTCCAAAAAATTACCTATTATGTATAAAATGTTTTTATAATAAATTCAAATATAAATTAAATTCAAAAAATATAATTAGATTATTAAAAAAAGGAACTAATTAAAATTTAAAACCAATCAAAAATTATAATACAACTTTTTACATAATCAAAAATAAAATGCAAATTTCAATAAATATATGTTTTTTCACTATTCATTGAAAAATCAATCATTTCAGAAAATTATGAAAAATAAATCCTAAGATAATTTTAACATTATGAATTACAAAATTAAGATGTTTTTTAATTGAAATTCTATAATTTTGAAATAAAGTTTTTAAATGAAACCCAATAATTTATAAAACCCAATTTGGTTAGAAATAAAGCTTTTTTACTTTTGAACAAAAAATTGTCTAATGTTTTTATGATGAATATAACTCTATAAAATATAACTAATGAATATATGGAATATTTTATTACAAAAATACTCAGGCTGTTACAATAAGCATCAATATGATAAGAGTATAGTTTCCTTTTATTTGGAAGCTACAACTGAAGTACTTAAATAGAAAAAGGTTATAGTTGTGTTTTTATCCAAGAAAACATATCCTCTTATTTAGTTTTGTTAATAAGAGTAGTTCTTATGAGAGATATCTAGAGAGGGTGATAATATAATAAAAAATAAGTGTTTAAATCCACTTTTCTCACAACTTCATTACTTTTATTATATGATCTCATACTTGTTTTTTGATATTTTCTAACAATTATATTTGGTCCAGTTTCCCTAACTCTTTTAACATATTAACCTTCATTTATTTTGATATTTCTTCCACTATTTTCACATTTCCACTATAAATCCATCAATTTTTCTATTTTTGTTTTTTTCCTTTTTTTCACATAACCTAATCCTTATTTATGGTTCGAACATACTTGACATAGTACTAGTAATAATAGGTTATAAATTGTAATTAGACTAAATCTTGCCAACAACCAAGCCATCCTATCACCCGAAACATTTTTTTCCATCACGAAAAAACCATTATTTTCTTACGATAATCCCAAAGTTTATTTGAGATAACTTCATTCCTTTCTTAGTTAAATGAATATTTTTATACATTATTTTGAAAATAAAAATACACCTTACTTTTTTTGGGATAACTTGAAGATTTGGTTTATGTTCTATTTTTACAAACTTATTTTTTGTTTTTATATTTCATTGATCTTAGATAAACCATATAACTACCAAAAGATACTGAAGCATTTTTATGGAACACTAATTATCTTCTTTGAAATATTGAGTTATAATCATTGAAAGATAGTATACCTTTTTATGATGTTGAAACCAAACCCAAATTTTGTAGAATGTGACTGCAGGTAGATACAGAAATATGTTGATTCACTAATGATCATGTTGAAGTTTGTATCATCCTTTTTCCTAGACTTCATGAGATTATATTTTATATTTTGGGTTTGTTAAGTGTTATCATTTGGTAAGGATTCTTTGAAAAGGTCTATGTTTTCTTTGTAATTGTCTATCTTTCCATCTTCCCAATCAATGATACTACAAGTCTTGTTGTCTATAAATTCTTAACCATAGATTTTTATGAAGTTTAAGGTACTTATAATCTATTTTATTAGTGAGATTGAAGATGTTATTAGGGATAGATCTACCTATTTCCAATGTTTATATTTAGGAGGTTCTTGGTGTATAACTTGATGATGCCGACTAGCTAACTCAAAGAATATCAAGTGTTTGGAGCCTATTAATACCTTGGATCAAGTATACCTATCCACCTACAAATTTTATTTAGAAGTAAAAAACATAACATGAATATAAGTGTTTTAAATAATATCCTTTAAGGGGTATTTATATTATCATTTAATACTCTACTCGTTTTTTTACTTTTCAATTTTATTTTCTGCTATGTATATTATTTGTATCGGTTAAGTGTTTATCTTTTTTAGTTTTAATTTAAAATTCCTAATGCATTTTTACCTTTATATAATTTTATTGATCATAAATTATATCATTATATCATTTAACTCATTTATTGAGATGAAAATTGTGAGTTGTATTTCTAACTATAATTCACCGCTTCTTATTTCTACAATATCATATACCTATGGGAAAATAATTGGTTTAAGATAAAGTGTCTTCATATCTGATCTATAATATATGTTTGAGCTAGTCTCTTGGTTTTACATATTCAATTTTTTTTTAATTTATTAGTTTCTCTACATTAACATGTAGAATAGAAAATATATATATATTTTGTTTTTTTGTAGAATTGACTCCAATATGAATAGTTGAGAATACAAATTCAAGTTGACCACTGATATTTAAGGGAGTAGATTATAAATACTGGTGATATCAGATAAATATTTTTTTATAAATATTGATATGGATTATTTTTAATTATGACCATAAATTCTATAATTATAGTGTAGGAAATGTTACTACTTATGAGGATAAACTTGAATATCAAGATAATTATAAAGTTTGGAATAATTTTCTATGATAAATGACATAGAATATATATTTTCATACATAATCATGTGAGACAACGGATCCAAATTTCACACTTCTAAACATATTAATTTTTAGAAACTAAAAAACCTATGATTCTTACAGACTATTTGGAATTTGATTTTCTACCAGGAGAATCAGTTTCTCAAATGCACTAGAGTTTCATGAATATCATGAATAGTCTTCATTAACTTAGTTGGAAAGAGATTAATGATGATCAAATTATTGAAAAAATAATTTAAATTCTTCCAAAGGAGTTGTAATTCAAATGAGCATCTATCAATGACGTTTATAATTTGACAAAACATATACATAATTATTTGAATATTACTTTTTTCAAATATTAGAGTAGACTTAAACCAGATGTTGAGAGTCAATATAAGAAGAATATAGTTTCATTTTATATAACATTTGGTGCATTAACTTATGAAACTAATACCTATAGTCCTATAACATATAATAAATGTTTTTATAAACATAATTTATGTAACATTTGTTCAGATGTTAGTGAAGGTGAACTTGTTCAACTTAAAAGTTGGATGAACCAAATTTATGGAAATATGTTCTTTTAAAAATATCATCAAAAGGATAAAAAAGATTAGTTTGGAATAAATATTCTAAATAAGTTATAATTTATCAGTGCAAGAAGCCTGGTCACATTAGAACATGATATTTTAAAGTTAAGAAGAATTGAAGGGAATTAAATAGAATTCCTTAGAGGAATGTTTTAAATGAATTTAGTGTTAAAAATTATGCATTGAATTCTATTAAAGATCTATTATATTTTGATGATAACAATTATTCAGATAGTGAAATAAACTGAAATATTATTGTATTTTATGTTAAATTTTATAAAACTTCAATGTGATTTATGGGAAAGGTAATAACCAAATATATGATGGATTTATATTTATACCTAAATTTTTCTTTCACTTTGGATAATGACTATAATATAACTTAATCAGAAGATAAATTTGACTCACTATCATTTTTGGAGATGATAATATATATGAATTGTATATATAAGAAGAATAAAATTTTTATTAAAGAACTTTATTTTGAAAAGGAATAATTTTCTAAAGATAATGATAAGGAATATAGGATTATGTTTAAGTTTGATTCTAAATTTAAACTTGTTTCAACTAATGGTGATCAAAACATAGTTGTAATACTAAAGTCCAAAGTTTATAGTCTTAAAAAATTATATTTAATTTTACTTATAGTGTGGAAATTTTTTATAAACTCTTAAGATAGTAAAAATGTATTCATATATCTTCTAGAATATGTTTTATTATGAGAAATCTGCATATTCAGTCAACATATTTCATTTTTAAAAGTGATCCTTTATGTACTAAATGTTAGAGAAGTGAATAATAAAGAAGACATTAAAAATTGAACGAAGTTCATTCATTCATAACAAATAGGTATTATATTTATAAAGAGCTCATAGATTTAAAAAAAAATAGTTTCAGATAGATGTGTGTTCCTAAACTTTTGTTTGTTAACATTTCTCGACCTAAGAATGTTTGAGTACCAAACTATTAACCTTGAATATTTTTGGAAGGAAGGATGATTACCAATAGTATTAACCCATGGTACATGGCCTATGGGTATTATCATCATATGACTAGAGATAATTACAACTTTTGGATCTTATGAAAAGTGAAGCGTGGAGACGTTACATTTGGAGGCAATTCACTTGGAGGTTTTTTGGTATTGGTGATGCTTGTCTCCTTAGAAAGTATATAATTTATAACATACTTTATGTTTTTGAAATTAATAAAAACCTTATTAACATAATTTTATTTTTTTATGAGGTATACCACATGAAATATGGTAATGATAAATATACCACTAAAATTTTGGAAGGATTTCACTTGTTATTAGTTGATGGGAATGATAATGCATACACTTTAAACCCCTAAAACCGAAATTTCATTAAATTTCCTTTGCTTAGTGGTGTTGAGGATAAGTATTGGATTTGTAATAGGAGGTTAGGACACTATAATGTTCAAACCTTAGCTAAGATCTATAGGAAAAGACTATTGATGGATCTACCAGAACTTAGGTTTAATTATTACAAATTTCAAGATTATTTTCATTACAATAAGAAAATTAAGTTGGGTTTTAAATCCATTTGTGAAGTCTCATATTTTTGAACTTTATAGTTAGTTCACTTTGATATTTTTTTCCTAAATATATTAGAAGCATCATAGTAAAACACTATATTTATGTCTTAGTTTATGGTTACACCAAATACACTTAGTTTTATTTTATAGCTCTTAAATAATAATCACTCTCATCTTTTAATTAATTTTTCTATTATTAAAAATAAGAAAAACCTTACTATTTTCACTATCTAGAGTGATCATGGTGTACAGTTTTAAAATTATGTTTTTGAAACTTATTATAGTAAACATGGAATTATTTGTAATTTCTCAGTATCAATAACTACGCAATAGAAAAATATAGTTAAAAGAAGGGAAAAACCTTAAGGATATTAATTGTACTATATTGTGTGAATATTGGGTTTCCAATTATTTTTAATAAGAATATGTGATTACTAATTGTTATACTATAAATCATGTATTACTTCATCCTAGTTTTGATAAAAAAACATACAAAATGTGGACTTGTAGAAATCCTATACCTAGTTACTTTAAACCTTTAAGATTAAAAGTATTACTCTTAAATACTAAATATAATTTACTTAAATTTGACCCAAAATCCGGTGATAGTATATTTATTTGTTATTATACCACTAGTAAGGTGTATTGTGTTATCAAAAAATGGGTTAGTACCATTGAATAAAAATGACATATCAAGTTTAATGATATGTATCCTTTTGTAAAGTTAAAACATACATATTATAACAATAATGTGGATTGTGTTTTTGAAACAACTAATGTTTTATTATTAGAAGTTGAAAACCTATCCATCTGAAATTATCATACTATATGGTAGAATAATGGAATTTATATTACCATAAATTATATTAATAGAAGTTAATCATTCAACAAGTGATAAACAACATTAATTTTTACCTAAAAACAATTCAATCTTAAGTAATAATCCTTGTGATAATATCATTAGTGAATTAGATCAATCAATTATAACTCAAATATCTTTAATAAATTAACATGATCATGTTTAATTCCTATATCAATTTGAACTTAAAGCGATAGATGATGAATTTTGTGATGAGATTTGGAAAGTTTCTATATAATAATATCTTAATTAAATCAAATGAAATAAGGTTTAGACCTTCTATTTATAAGAGTAAAGTGGGTATTTAAAAATAATTGTGATAAAAATGGAATTATCTTATGGAATAAAGTGAGGCTAGTTACTAAGTGTTATATCTAGGAAGAAGGGATATATTATGTAGAAAATATTTTACCAGTAGCTAGGCTTGAGTTCATCAATAGTCTACCAAATTTCATTGATCATCTTAAATTTACTCTATTTCAAATGGGTATAAAAATTTCCTTCCCTAATGGATATTTTCAAGAGATGTTTATTTAAAACACACTCTTATTTTTTAAGATATAAATTTTATAGAGCTTGTATTTAAACATACTAAGACACATTATAGACTTAAATAATCCCCACAAAACTAGTATGATTGATTATTTTATTTTTTAAATTAATTTTTTTAATAGAATGGAATACTTAACTCATTTTACTAATAAAATTTTTAATGATTCTATAATTTTAAAAATCTATATTGATGAAATTATTCTTGTTTGAACACAAAAATCACTTGAAAAATGTTTTTCAAAACTTACGCCAAGTGAATTTGAGATGTTTATGATGGGTGAAATTAATTACTTTCTTAGATTCTAAATAGATCATAATCTAGAAGGAAAAACCTTAAATCAACCTAAGTATATAATTGATTTACTTAGACATTTTAGTTTCTAAAATTATTTGAGTATTAATACTCCATTAGGCACCTTATATAAAATTGATATTAATGAATTTGGAAACCCAGTTGGTCAAAAAAATTAAAGGGATTGTTTAATGTTTTGTATACATGATGTTTATTCAACCATATATTATTTACTCTATATTCTCATGTATAAGATTCTACAAAAATCTAAAGTAATCCCATATTAATGCAGTCAAACAAATTTTCCATTATCTTAAACTGAATTAAGAACATATAATTTTTTATTCTTTTGGATAAGAGATCATCCTTAAAAATTATTTTGATTCCAACTTATGCAACTATATAATGGATTAAAATAGAAATTTTGGAACTTTTTAATCTCTTAGTGAATCCCTAGTCTCATTATAACACCCCAAGATATTGTGAAATGTTTTTTCAGATGAAATTTATCTTTTTTATATTTTGTGTTACATACAATATTAATTTTTAAAATGAGTTAAAAACAATGGTGAGATGAGATTTAGTTACACACAACACTGAGTTTATCTTACATTACATGCAACACTGAACTTATCTTTCATTGCACACAACACCGTGTTTAAATGAAACATGTCACATTATTAAAATATTATCATTTAATGTGATAGTTATCACATAGCCATTGGAATGGAGGATATGAATATGATTGAATAAATTATGAAAATATGATATAAAAATTTATATATAATAAATTATTTGGAGACCAATTAATTAGAAATTAAAATAAAAAATATTTTAAAATAAAGGAAAACTTTTTCTGAAAAAACTATTTTTGTGTAAACAAATGCGGTTTACCTCAACAAAATAAATAAAAAAATTTCAGTAAATTATTTTATTGAAATTTATATATTATATATTCAATCAACTATGTAACATTCATCTTATGTGTCTTCTAGATTCGAGATAAGAATATATCCAATTTTATGCTAAAAATGGAATTTTTCTCATAATAGTTTTGTCAAATTTTTATGGGGCACTTATTTTAAAAATACATTTTGAAACATTATTAAATTTATTTGAAAAAATAAAATTCATTTTTGAAATATTCATTTTAAAATTATCTTAAAGAAAATTTTTGGGATTTGTTGGAAAATTGTCATCTTTTGATGAATAAAAAAATATATTGAATATTAATTTAAAACTGAATTTTAGTATATAATGTTAAATTATGTTTTGAATAGGTTTTAATGTAAACTTTGTTCAATTTTATATCAATTAATTTAATTTATCTTCTTAGAATAATTTTTATATTGAATTTATATATAAAAACTTTGAAATATTTTGAATATTTTCACTTTAAAAAACTGATTTCTTGTCATGTATGTGTAAGATCTCATCCTTTTTTAGGTAATAATCTTTCAAATTTTTTGGTGAAGATGCATTGTCTTGGTTTTAATTCATAAAAAAATTGATTTATCCGTAAAATTTTGATAAATGTATTAAAGGCCTTAAATTCTAAATAACATCTTTTAATATTCAATTAAATATGTTTGGTGTTATAAACTGAGTTAAGTGTGAGATTCTGAGGCCCACAAAGTCTCATTGAAGACTGAATAAAAAATATTTTAAATATAATATATTAATCCCATGCTTTTTATTCAAAACAATTTAATAACTCAAAAATGGTGTGTCGTATAGAAAATATAAGATGACCATTGTGTCTTGAACATGGTTTTTACCCTAGGTGGGATATAACATTTGTATGTGTTGGATGTTTAGAAACCTTGCTTGTAAAAAAAACATTTTTATATTTAATTAATTATTTAATCCGATTTTTGAATAATAAATAATTAATATCTCACAAATGGTGCATCTTATGAGAAATATGAGACCACCATTGTGTCTAAAACATGATTTTTAATCTATGTGGGGTATACTAATTTTAAGCCTTGGACGTTTGAATGCCTCTCTTACGAAAAAAAACCTTTTTATATTTAATTAATTTTTTAATCCATTTTTTAAATATTAAATAATTAATATATCTAAAATGGTGTATTGTATGAGAAATTTAATACCATATTTAGGTTCAAAATGGGAGGTTTACTCTAGTTAGGGTACAAATTTTATGCACAATGGGCATTTATTGTTGTTTTAATTTTTATGTTAAATAATTAATTTTATTAATTTAATAATTAATCTAAAATTAATGAAATTAAATGAATAAGTGTATTTTTATTAATAAAAAAATTATTAATAATAAGTGTATTATTACTAATAAAAAGAATATTACTAATACTAAGTGTATTAATATTTTTTTGTCAAATAAAGTGATTGGAAAAGTACATGTATAATTAAATATTTTTTTCCATTGAAATGATAAATGAAGTTTAACCACGTGTGAATAATTGTTATTGAGCAATAAAATAGTGGTGAAATTACTATTAAATACTAAATAAATACAAATGTGGTGTTATTATTAAATTATTAACTATTATTTACATTTAATGAATGTTGTTGGTGAAACGTTAAACGGTGAAAGATACTTTATAATATTAGTCTTTATTGTTGTTGTTATTATTATTTTTAAATTGAGAAAATAATTACTGTAAAAACACCTTTTCATCCATAACTTTTCATATGGTGTTAGATTGACACATCGTCAGTGGCAACATGACCCTAAAACTGAGGTAGTCATTTCCAGACTAATATTGAATATTTAATTCAGGATCATGGTACAGGTCCATGAACTACCTATTAAGATGACGTGTTGATGCATGAAATTAATATAAGATTTTAATAAAAAAATTGATGCAATTAATAAATGTAACTAAATTATTTGTTCTTAAAAGAGTTGTGATGGGATTTTAGTGGAAAAATGTTACAACATTTACACAATGTGAAATGGGAATTCATGTCATGTAATAATTATTCTTAGAATATTAAAAACACGTCTCCACCATTTCATAAACCTCCAGACTCATCTCACCTCCACTACAAGGATTTGGAACCATCTCTTCTTCACCACAGAGCCTCCACAAACCTCCTCTTTGGACTGAAAGTCATCAACACACCTCTGTCCTAGACCAAATCTTATCCATGCACCACTATCTTTGATTGAATATCCTTTTCACACCACCTGGGTTTCAAATCTAAATCTTGTTCTTCATCACATTAATAATTGATCTACATCAAATTGGATTTTCTGTTAGTAAGCGTTCTTCATCACCGTTCTTGAGGTAGGTGGTCTAAAACTCAAATCCCATAGTTGTTATTCTTATTACATGTATATAAATTAGAGAATTGTTTTAGTTTTTTAGCAATATATGTTCTTGAAGTTCATGATTAATTAATTAATTTGGGCGAATTAAATAATGATGGAAATGTGAAATTGTGGGTTTTAGGGACAATTAATTGTAGAATTAAATATAGTATATTAATATCATAAACTGGGGATAATTAATTATAGAATTAAATATGTGATATTAATATAGTTAATTAAGATAATATTTAGTGGAAAATTGTTAAGTGATAACGGTATTATCTTTTAAAATAATTAATGGTGGAGTTAATTATGGGATAATCATATTTTGAAAAATATTAATTAATTTCAGAATTAATTAATGGAACTGGTGAATTAATTAATTGATAAATTAATTAATGTGATAAATTTTGTTATTCAAATCATTAAATTAAATAATGTGATTAAATTAATTATGAATTAATTAATAAAGAAATGTGTTTATTTAAATATTGAATTAAATAATGAAATTGATGGAAATAATTATTTAGTACATTAATTGAAGGGAATGTGTTAAATTAATTAATTGTGGAATTAATTAATAGAAATTCATGTGAACAATTAATAGGTGAATTAATTGAAGGGTTTGAGTTAGATTAATTAATTGTGGAATTAATTAATGAGAATGATTTAGATTAATTAATTGTTAAATTAATTAATGGATGTAATGTTATGATTTCTTAGTTGGATTAATTTATGTGCTGATTAATTAATAGGGATGGTTGTAATGATGAAATTTAATGAATTGGATTAATTATTTGGTAAATAATTAATGTGGATTGATGGAATATTTAAATAATAATATTGGATAATTAGTTGTTGAATTAATTATGGTGCAATGAGATTATTAAGTTGGATAATTAATTGTTGAATTAATTATGGGAGATTTAAATATATGATTATAGGTAATTAATAATATAATTAATTATGAGTTATTGAAATTTTTAATGAGATAATTAAATATTTAATTAATTAATTAGAGAGATGTGGACAATTCATTACTGGATATGGATGATAAATTTTGAGATTATTAATTGTGGAATTAATTATGGGATTCTTAGTTTATGGAAATTAATTAATGAATTAATTAATGGGATTGATTTACATAATTAAATAGGGAATTAAATAATGTTATTTATGGGACAAACTAATTACGGAATTAATAATGGAATTGGGGGATAATTAATGGTTGAGTTAATTATCAAATTATTGAATTATATATTGTGAATAATTAATTGGTGAATTAATTATTGGATGTTGAGTTGTGAAATGATTAATTAATTAGTGAATTAATTAATGGAATTTATATAGATAAATAATTATTGAATTAATTAACAAAGATGGAATGACCAATTAATTGTTGAATTAATTGAAGGGTTATATATGATTAATTAATTGGTGAATTAATTAATATAATGTTTAGTGAAATGGGAAATGATTGTGATAATTATGGAATGGAGTAGCACAGGGGATAACTAGGGTGTGAGAATGATATTTAAAAGAGAAGACTAATGTAGCTTCTAATATTATTTACTTAAGGAATGTGTGTACCTTATGGGAAGACTAAGAGAACTTCTAATATAGTTCACTTAAGGATCGTGAGATCCTTAAGGGATGAAGACTGTGCGAGCTACTTTTTGTTTTTCAAAGGACCATTTGATCCTTTAAGGGGAAAGACCGCGAGAGCTTTCCCATTTTTCCTAGGAAGCATTTATGATTTGTTTTGTATTACTCACTATAGACCCTTGAGGTTAGAGCTCATAATTCACATTTCTCATGTCTGACTGATTTACATGTTTTATGTGTCTATTATATGAAATATGAATTATGATAATGATTGGTATCATGGAATTTCAGATTTTTGATATCTGTTGGGGATTTATCAGACTCTGGCATAGGCCGAAGCAGGTATTGTGTTTTGGGTGTCCATGGGAACCCATAGGTTTATGCAGTTAAATAAGGGATAACTGAATAAATGTAAATTGTTTACTTCATTAATTTTTTTATTATTTATAAAAATTCATACACAATTATTTCTTAGATTTGTTTTATACATTGTTTTTAGTTGCCTAATGATTTGTAATCACACACTACTCAGGCTTCCTGATAAGTACCGAGGCATAATTTTTGTTTTTTGGACTAGTTAAGGGAAAATACCCTAAGTTAGATGGATGAATTGGGATGGATCATGGTGAGTGGAAATGATGTGGTTCAATACCCTCTTGGGTGTTATTATTGTATTTATTTTTCAAATTTCATTTTGAAACTTGAGACATACATTAGCATGACATGTTTTTTCACTTCAATTGGATATTGTATTTACTGCTTAATAATCTTTAGATAATGGTATTGTTTATCTTTATATATGGTTCTACTATTTTTTATTATTTATGTTGGTTTTTACTCTAAAAAAAGAGAGTATAGTCTACCCGCAACTGACTTACAAGACCCTCACTGCTAGTCGGAAGCCTATGGCATACGGGGAGGCATGTCTGAGGTCATGTGACTGGCCGGCTCGGGGCACCGTTGTATGGCACCAGGTTCGGAAAGTTACAGTATGTAGGATTAATTTTAAATTAAAATTTACCAATTTTATGAATTTAATTTGTGAAATTTTATTCCATATTTATAATCATTATAATTTATAATTTATAATAGGGTCAACTTAAGTTTTGACTAAAATGAATAGTGAATGCATTAAAAATTAATTACCAAGGTTAAAGTAAAATAATAAGTTTACTAGGGGTTAAAATAAAAATATTAGGGTAAAAACATTTCAAATTCACTAAAAACTATTTGATGTCCATATATAGACCGTTATGACCCAATGTTTGAGAATGGTCTATCTTGGACCCTTATGATATATAAAAAACATGGGAGCTCTCAAATCTTTTCAAAAATACCAATTGTGTGCCCCCTTATTAAATTCCACCCCCTGTCATCTATTTATAATACCTTAAAACCCATTTGGTTTAGTCAATACATAATAAAATAACTTCAAAAATTATATAATTTCATCCTAGAATCATTATTTTTGGAATTAATTCAACCTAGGAAAGATTTAGTGAAAACCTAAAGAGGATACCTGAAGAAGAGGTAATGTTCTTCAATGAGTGCTTTAATTTTATTTCTTTATCAACCTCATTCAATTTTTATATTACAATGGTGATATAATAAACTAAGTATATTATATATACTGATATTTATTTATGTTATGTTCATGACCTACAACCATATCCACTTCCATCAAATGGGTTATGAAATCATCATTCAAGTGTACAACGGACTACCACCTAGTGAATTGATGTCATTTGTTTTTATATTACGACCTCTAATAGTTAGAATTTATGATGGATTTATTATTTTAATATTATATTTATGACTTTATTATTATTATGTAATTATTATATCACTGATAAATTTATACTCTCTATTTTTTGGGAATACAATAACATCTCTCATGTGTATAGAGATCTACCGCCTCGCAAAGCGATGTAATTTTTCATGGTTTACATGGAATGTATTAAGGATGTGGTTAATAAAAATTTGTAATATATATGAAATAAAAATTATTATTTAAGGATATTATATCATTTTTATTCTTATTTCTTTCACTCACTGAAAGACGATAACATCATTCGTGTATATATAGATTACCACCTTCTCGAAGTGATGTGATTATCTTTTAATAACCAAAACAAATGGATGATATGTACAAGTATATTTAAATTAATAATAAATTATTTATGATATTATGATAATTATATAAATATAATATATTAATTACCACCATTTCCTAATAATAATTAAAAAATATTAATGTTACATAAGCGTACATGAGACCTACTGTCTCCTTGATCATAATATACTCTATTTCCAAAAACCTTCATTCGTGATTAGTCTTCAAAGTAAAATTGATGTATAATTATAATTTATTTTCATTATTATTATTCTAGAGATAATATAACCATGAAAAATTTAATAGGAAGAAAAAGATAACGAATAAAAACATATATGAAATACGAAGCAATTATTACCTAAAACGTGACTTAAACATGGGATTGTTAATAAAATGGTAATAAAATGACATAAGTAAATCATCTATGGAATGATATATGTAATTATGGTTATGTAATATACTTATAATAAACATATATTTATTATATAGGATGTTTAAATGATGGATAATGATTCAATACTTACAGCAAGGTATTTCTTTTCTATCTTTTATTTCTTATTGATATATGAAAATTCCCTAGGAATTTATTTTATGGGGAATATATACCACCCCTTTAAAAAGTTATACCATGAATAAAATTAATTTCATGATATTTAAGGATTCATTTTATGTTTTTATTTATTGGGTATTATGATTCAAAAGATTACAAAAGTGGTAAGGGTTTTTATCTTAATTTTCTTTCTTTGAGTTGTATGTTTTGTTATGGACCAATATTATTTCACAAGATGTACATAAAAAGCATTGAAATATAATTTCATGAATTTATTTTTCCTCATTATATTTTAAGTTCCATTTTATGTTACGCTTTCTTGGTTCTTACAATTTAAAGATACCAAAGTGGTAATGATTTTATGTTACACTATCATCGTTTATTAGGATTTTTTATGATTATGTTTTCGATGATAAAATTTTATGATCCATACCACAATAAACACATTAATTTTCTTATCCTATGTTTATTCATGTCATTTTTAAGTAATATTACCATTTTACACTCTTTTTTACTTAAAATAATTGAATAAATATTTTTCATAAAATCTGAATTTATTTCCCTCTTCGATCGAAAATCCATTTTCTTTCAAAAGAATGTTTTCTAAAAATATTTTAAAAAATGTTTTATTATTATAATATGATTTTTAAAATACATTTTACCTAGGTTTTAATTTTTAATTGTTTTTGAAAGGAATATTCACTTCTTCTTCCAAAAAATTCCCATATGGATTTTACCATAAATGTGAAAAGAGTCTTTATTTTTACATGAATGATATTAATTATATTTATAGATTTAATAACCACTCAATGATCTAAAACTTCCATCACATGTTTTCAAATATATTTTCAAATAAAATGATTTCCTTAATATTTGAAAAAAAATTAAATTTTAAATAAATGATTTCAAAAGTAAATTATTTCAAAAATGTTTTATGTTTTTAAAAAATATTTTAAAATGGGAAAGGATATTTTCATCAAGGAATGTTTTAAATGATTTTGAAATATTGGTTTATAAATTTTCCTTATTATTTTCAAACAATATGATTTTGAATTTTTTTTGTTTTAAAAAATGGTTTTCAAAGAAAGGTTATTTTCCTTAAGAAATATTCCAAGAGATATTTCAAAAAATTTCTCCATCTAAGATGATATCTATTGATAAAATTTATTATTTAATAAGGATATGAACCAAGGATACCATTATTATTATTTCTATGAATATTTAATGTTTATGATGATAATATTTTTATAAAACCCTTTTCTATTCCATGTGTTATATCATGATAAAAAACATATGAAACCAACTTATTTTTATGGCATATTCTATAATGAAATGATGAAATTATTATAAAACCTACCTATTTTCCAAAGGTTATGATATGATGAAATGTTTATAAAACCATTTTCATTTCATGTTTTATGATATGATGAATGTCATAAGATCTTGTGGCACACACATGTATGATTTTAATTTTGTGATAGTGGTTACATTATAACCAAGGATGGTGGTTATATTATAACCAAAGATAGGTGAGACCTATATCCCCCTCCTATGCATTGGGTAATGATAAATGTTCTTTAATATTAGATGGTACATGGGTGGTAAGTCCATTTCTAAAATAGAGGGTATATGGGTGGTTATATAAATCCAGAAATAGGGTATACAATAGGTCATCCCAAGCCCAAATAAGGTAAATGGGTGGTTAGCCCAATCCTAACATGTTATAAATATCTTGGTGGGTAACCTTGATATAAGATTTTATATGCTTATGTGTATTACAAAAATCTATGTATTATTACAATGTTATTATATTATAGATAATGTTATTTGATTCACTTATGATTAATGTCTTATGAATGACCAATATTTATGACATGAGTCATGTTTCTGATCTATGACAGGTTGGGTATGAACTTAATAATTTATGTACATTATAATGTACTTATTATATTTATCTTATGATTTCATATGATTACTAATTGATATATTTTATTTTTACCCTTACTTATAATATAAAATCACCCTTTATGATTTTTCCTTTACCCATGTTATAAAGAAAGGTTTTATTTAGGGTATTTCTATGAATAATACTAAATAAGAAGATCTTTATGGGAAAAAAATGAAGATCTTTCACCAAATTAGAGTATTATGTTCCAAATTTACAAAGTAATTAAACTATTATGGTTCTTAGGTGTTTTTGTGTGTAATTTAATGAATATTTTTTAAAAAATATTTAATATCCATGTATGAGAAGCTTGGGTCACTATACTCATGGTCCACTAAGAAGAAACATTTAATTTCACTTTCAACTACCAAAGTTTAATATGTGGTAGTTGGAAGTTTTTACACTCAATTTATATGGATACACACACACTCACATATTTTGGTTTGAGTTTCACTCAAAATATATTTACTTTAATAATAAAAGTTTTGTTTATTTTTCTAGAAATCCATAAATTTGATGACAATTATTGGAAGGCCTTTAACCAAGATAAGTCTCAATATGAATGGGATCCTGCTAGAGACTCTGATTATGGGAATGACTTGACGTATTATGATTTTTAGTTTTTGAGAATGAGGGCATTTCTAATTGTGTGACCCATTTCACCGTCTTCATGTTTTCTCCTTTCTTTATTAAATAAAGGGTCAGAAGTTTTTGCTTCTGACTTGACCTTAAAAAAAATAAGAAACCATTTCCTTCAAGAACACATTAAAAAGTACATAATATTTTAATTTTACAAAAACTAAAAACAATATGAATAATATTTTTAATAAATCCTTAAATTTTTATAGATTTGAATATATTACTTAGAATGTTTATCTAACAAATTAATAGTGATCATGAGTTCCTCTTCCTATTTTACCTTCTCTTTTCATTGAAAAGTATCCTATGAAAGTAGATGACATTCCTTATATATAAATATACTAATTTTTCATGTAGAAACTCTATATTATCTGGTAGTTAATCAAATAAATTTATCATATGTATTTTTAAAATCTTTTAAAACTAATAAAACTTTAATTTAATCTTTATAATTTAATTTAATGATAATTAACTCCAGAGAGGTAAAAAAAATTCTTTATGTTTTATTATTTTGTGTGTTCCCCTCTTTAATTTATTAGACTTTCTCTATGTAAGCTTTTAATTTCATATGAATATATTATATAAGGAAATATCACTCATAAAATATTATTAATTCTTAATTCTATAATCCTCTAGTATCTACTGATATGCATTTTTAGATTACACTTAAATTTCATGGATTTTACTCTTATGTTTTTTAAAGTTACATATATATTTATACAGTCTTATCTAATATTCCCTCATATAAAATATTTCTCATTTCATTGAAATTTTATGCTTATATGATTAACTCTTGATAATGGGAAAGTTTTTTTGGTCATCTATAAACAATATTATATTTTTAATTTTATGGAATATAAAATATTTAATTTAAAACATTCCATGGAAAAATGTTTATTATAAGAAGATCATCTATAGGTATCAAAAGATAACTTCTAAACATTTTAATTCATTTATTCTTATTATACATTGGTTATTATCACAAACTCAATATTTATTTTAACTAAACACAAATAGAGAAAAAAGTTTTTATCTTTGTTTATAACACTTTAGTTAAGAGTAAAAATACATCATAGAGTTAGAAAATGGAATTTATGAATATAAGAGAATATTAATCTTACATAATCGTTTGCATATCTCAAAAGGAGTAATATTTATGGAAATTATAGTAAGATTCTCTATTTATTTATTTTAACTTTCATATCTCTTGTTATTGATTAACTTTCTAAGATTATTCTTTTTGTTATTATTTTTTAAAATCTAAAAGGGTGAGAAATTAGAGAAATTAGGGGTAAGTTTTCAATTATTTTATTAAGGGGTAGTTATTATGATGATGGAGATTTTTTTTAACTAACACTATTTTTTTATTAAAGGATAGATTTTATTTAAAATGATGTTACATCCATGTGAGACTTATCATATGATACATAGATATTTTTATTGAAATTCCTCTCAAATATACTTTTACTTGAGTTTTATATATGTTTTGTGTTTTAAAAAAAAGGAGATATTATTGATTAAAATGATTCTTCTTATCATTTGATTTGAAAATCACAATACAAATTACATTTTTTATCTGAGAAAACTTGAATATTTGGTTTCTGTTTTTTTCTCTAAACTTAATTTTTGTTTGTATGATTTTATGAATTGATCTAAACAATATAAATACTGGAACATACAAAAGTTCTATGATGGTGTGTTGATTATACTCATCACAATATAGAGCTATAATAATCAGAAGACATTGTATCTTTTGAAGTCATTCCAATAAAATCCAAATATTTTAAAATATGACCATTGAATTTTATTATAACATAATCCATAAATTGGATCGTGGATTCATGGAATAGATGATACAAAGATATATTGATTTACTTATGATCATTTTTATTTCTATATCATCTTGTTTAATAGAATTATTCTGATTTTATTTTGTTTTTAATTCTAGATAAGAGATATCATTTATTATGTTTTCATTGTAAATCTCTTAGTTTTAGTTTGTAATTTATTATCTAAAGAACTTTGCGACCAAGAAGAATCTAGGTTCAGTAAACTATATCTTTCATACCATGTGTTTTGATGGGGTTTAGGGTACACATACATGATGTTGGTTAGTGGGATAAAAAAAGTTCTCAGGTATAGGGATACTTGCTTCCAATATTTTAGTTGAAGTGGTTCTGGGTGAGGATCTTATTGTTTTAGACCATCTTTTTCAAATAATTTATAGTTTTTGGAACTTGTTTATACTTAATATCAATTAATTCAATCCAAATTATTATTTTTCTTAAAAGTGTTGACTTCCCTTAACTATAAGTGTTTGGAAGTAATATCCTTGAAAGGGTATTTAGATTATCATGTCATACTTTAATCACTATTTTTTTACTTTCTTGTTTTATTTTTTCCATATTTATTGTTCTTATATATTAAGTGTTTATATTTTGATAGTTTTGATTTACACTGCTTACTTCATTTTTTACTTTGAAATTTTTTGATTAATTAGATTTTATATCTTCTCATCATTTATCTCTTTAAGTGGGATGAAAATTATTAGTTATCTTGGTGACTAAAATTGACCTACTCTTTTATCCATTATATCATTTACCTATTGGATGACATGCCTCTCCTTAGAGTTTTTGATAACCCCTATGACCCAACTTCTCAAAGTCACACTAGGATTAATATACATTTCTAGATCCTTAATCTTTCTCCTTATATCAATGATTTCACCTTCAAGATCAAAAATTTGTTTGAAACTAGATTTCACCATATTAATCAAACCATGAATGATCTAGACATGATTTTCCAATTTTTTATTGATCTCGATAATTTTATCTAAATTTTACATCTTTTTAGATTTTATATTTTCAAGTTTAAATTTGACCTCATTTTTTATCTTCTTTCTACTTCTATATATAGATTTTAGATGTATGTAACAATCTATTAACATTATTTTTCAGCTCTCTAAACATATATCTCTTTTAACTATAGCCTCCAAATCAACTTTAAGGTTGATGAAACCCTTAAAATTAGCATCTATTCTATCTATTTTCTGCTTAATTTGTTATTTTTCAATTATATATTTAATAAATTCCATATTGGGGTATTTTCAATCCTCAATTTCCTCCACTTTTTTTCGCTAAGAATTTGTATTCTTGTGAAATAATGTTATTTTTGATAAAATTATATATTTTTATCTTTTTTCCCATATATCAAGAATATTTATTCATGTATGCTTCATATTATTCTTTATCATAGAATTTCTTGATACATTTGACAACATGGTTCCCAAATTTTTCACATTTAAATAAATTGAGTGGAATTTTTCCTTTTAATTTTTATTTTTACCTTTTTATATTTGAGGAAAGGCTTGACATTACATCATCTAATTACCCAAATATATATATGGAAGAAATTCAAGAGGTTGTGGGTGGGGGTGGGGGTGGTTAATTAATAATAATTCAAATTAAGGTAGAAATATAAAATGTAAGAACATATTATTTTTATAGTAGTTCAGATAAAACATTCCTATATATACTCTTCATATCCCCTCTACTCCTTGAGATGTGTGGATCACACTAAATAAATAAATTTTTTAGGGGAATCATAACCAAATTATAACATGAATTTTATTAAATATATGGAACTTAAACAAGTTTGGAGACTTGATTACTTTGAGAAATAAGGATTAACATGGTTGTAGAAGAAAAAGAAATTTAGTAGGATGATAACCCAGATCATAATGTGATTAATTTCATCATTATAATGTAGTTCCCATCGATATATTTTTATAGTCTTATCTTCAATGGTATTCACAGCAATTGTAATTTTCCATAAACTTTTTTTAATAATTTTTTTAATTGTGGTTTCCAAAATATAAAGTAATAATTGGGGAAAGTGAATCTTGCTTGTGTGATTCATAATATGTTGTTTCGTCAATATAGTCTCATAGAACAACATGATATGGTGTTATCAATGAAATAATATTTTCTTAGTACTAACCATTACATTTTATTGGTAACATATTTTTCATTATCTTCTAGATACCACATCCTTCACTTGTCGTGGCCTCATAGTAGTCCTTGATATTATGTTTGTGCTCCAACACCTAACACATTAGTGATATTGACATACTGTTAACTTGGAAATATAGTCTTGAAATATGAATTGACATTCCATTCATGCACCAACATAGTCTCATAAAACTCTTTTTTTTTACATTTTTTATCAATGTATCTTACACCAAATTAACTACACTCCTTTAACACCTTTTCATTCCCATATTATCAATTGATACTCTATTATCCTTTCTTCAAAGCACAAGGATAAGTTTTATAACATAAATGCATATTATATTGGATCAATGTAGCTTTGGAGCATATATAACATTACATTGGCCTCCCATGTAGTATTTTTCACATGAATTGTCGAATTCCATTATCAAAATTAGATACACCAGATCTCAACATAAATACACATTTTCTATAATGGAAAAATAAAAAACCAATTATTTATCTATAAAAAGATTATATTTATATTCAGGTTAGTCGATAAATAAAATCATAAGGCAAAATAAATCCATTTTAATATATATAAATAGGGTCATAAATCCTATTAAATCAGATATACTTCATAACCTAATCCTCCAATGTATCATCCTTTGCGTTTGTTATAGTACCACCATAAAATACCAAAATACAACCTATCAAATGTATTGTATCCTTCTAACACAGTGTGAACTTCTCATTTGTACAGAAATTAAAAAAAATCTTAAACAAAAAATAATCTATGCACAATAATTTAAACTATAAAAATTCGTACTTATCAAAACTAAGATATCATTGAATCATAAATCTAACTGTCTTCCCATTTTTATAATGATAAAAAAATTAGGATCATTTAAGAAAAAGGCATAGTAACTTATAACTGATAGAAAAATCATGATAACCATAATAGAATACCCCCATAATCTCATTCATAAAGTAAAAAAATTAACCTTTTATTATTTTCTATTCCCTCGTTTTTTACTTATCAAAACAAATTTAAGTAAAATGGAAATTTATTTTTATATATTATAGAGTGAATTAAAACTTAATAAACCAAAACAATTAAAAAAAATAGAAAACAAGGACATGATCATATGTAATGACTTTCATTCCCGATTATCATTCTTTACCTTAGATTTCTTAGCCTATTATGAGTTAAATTTATCTTTCTCAACTCTTATGGTAACTATTTACAACTATAGTAACCATATTATCTATTACTTCTTGATCTTAAAAAAACTTGTATAATACTTCAAAAATGGGAAATAATGATTTTAATTTTATTCCCTCAATCCATATTTGATTATTCACCACTTATAGAACCTCGTTAGTTTTTTAAACTTTTTATTAAAGATCCAGTTCTGGTGGTGAATCACTTATAATATAAGAAATATATGTTGATGTTTTTTGAATAGGAACATAAAAAAATTATGGAGCTTTGTTTAAATAATTTTGAATGAGTCCCTTAATAGGCCTTTTATACCGATCAACTAATGAAGGTTTGGAAACCACAATCTATAATAAAGTTACCACTTTCTAAATAATGGTAGTAAGTAATTCACTCATAGTTTTTTTTCTAATGGTCCATCCAACATATATAGAATTAACTATACACTTTAATTTGTCATGTGTTGAGTTCAATAGTACATAAAATGGATTTTATATCATTTTTTTATTTTTAAAATTTTTCAAAAGGTATTTCTTAGAAAGAGATACTGTAAATAAGTATATTATTCCGGTTAAAATAACTGAAATAAAAAAAATTCCACACTGGTTATAATAATAACCAATATATAAAATCCTTATATAATTAAAATTAGATAATCTTATCATTTTAGTTATAAAATAACCAAAATGTAATATATTTTTATGTTTGTTATTAAAATAATCGATTTAAATTTTTTTTTTTAAATAATTAATAAAAAATACAATACCCAAACCTGTAATGTAAGAAAAATTTAGAAAATAAAAAAAAATCCAATAATAGAAAATATGGTATAATTTTATAAAATCTATTTATATCAAAACTTTTTTACAATTACCATAACATTACAATTTCATAATTAAAATATAAAATCTATATTACAAATATAAATAGAGAAAACTAAAACTAAATCAAAAATGTAAAATAATCATCCCATGCTATTAGTAGATTATTTAGCTCATTTCCATCATACTGTTTATGATCATCAAAAATACAAATATTAAAAATGAACTATTTAAAATTTATTATCAATATAATGATATGATAAATAAAAGTAAACCTAATAATAAAATCTACGTTACCGGAAGCTATAACTATCTGTGTTAAAATTATTTCATACATAAATCTGAGAACATAATATCCACATTAGAATACTTCTTTTTTATGATTTAAATTCTATTTCAAAATTATTTATCAATGAAAAATAATATTTAAGTTTCTCATAAATTGTAGCTCTTATAAAATAAGTCACCTTTGTGTTCACATAATAAATATTTTTGGTCTTTTTTCTTACTAACCAGTTTTAGTGATTCCATTACCTATTTAAAAATGATAAGTATGAAATAAAATAGCACATTATTATAATATATATACATTAAAATAATCTAAATTACTTCTCTAATAATTATTTAAATTTGTCTTTCATGTCAGGAAGTATTTATAATAATAACTAAGTGGTGTTGTATTATATAAAAAATCACACAATATCCAATGTAAACTAATAAAAAAAATATAATGTTTCTGGTTATTTTATTAATTGAAATTTCAGTATTTGAAATATATATTTCATACTCATCAAGATAAGTAAGTATCCAATACTTAATTACTTATTTTTTAAGTCTAAGAGAAAAATTTTGTTCTTTCTTCGTCCTAGATTGTCTTTATTACTGTAGAAATAAATTGTGTTTCCATGAATCTATACACTAATGGAGTATCATACTGAATAAAATGTGTATAAATATAACTAATAAAAAACATATATAGTAATTAAATCAAATTGATAAAATTATAAGAAATATTATAATAAACCTACATGGAAAATAATTCAATCATTGTGGTGCTGAATCTATTTACAACTATAAGATCCAAGATGTCTTTTTTGAAAATCATTAACAGATAATTACACTGAAAAATATCAAAAGTAATTATCAACAAAAAAATACATATGTTTTTAATTTATAAATTCCTTCATAAAAATTAGTATGTTAAGTCAAAGGTGTGTCAACATGTTTCTTCATTCTATACAACATGTCTTTACCATTAGTTTATTCCTAGAAAAAATATATATATTAAAATATTAAATTTTTTAAAACCAATATTTATTAAAGGATATAATATATGCATACCCTGGTGGTAAGATTTTGGATAAGTCTAGATTAATAAATAAATAAAATCTAATAATTTATCCAACTCTAGAAACCCCATCATTAGGGAAAAGTACTCCAGTCGATGCATCTTCAATATTCTGTATCATTACCCTAAGTATATCCATATCAATTTTCTAAGTATTTAAGTTATATCCAATATAATTCATGAAAAAATATTTTAAAATTTGATATTGGAAATCCTCAATATATAAGTCACAAAAGATATGAAAATATAGATAAATTGATGGAGTGGGATATGTTGGCAGAGGCGGAGGTGTGGGATATGAAACCTAAAACTATATCTGAATGTCTATGTAATGTCCCAAAAATTTTGTATAATTTTTTTTAATTATATAGAATTATTACGAGACTATGAAATCTGACAGCACGCGATTTCGAGGCCCGGAGTGCCCGGAATGATCCGTCAAAGTTTTGTTACGCTTTAAATAACGCGTGTAAGCAGTTTTCCTAAAAAAGTGGAATAACTCTTAAATGGTTACTCGGATTAAAAATATGAGGGCACCATTGTGTTCAAGATGGTAGGTTTACCTTAGGTGTGTCTTAATTTTAGTCGGTTCATTCCTCTAGTGAGAAAAACCAAAAATGGAATAATCGTAAATAAAATAATTAAAATAATTATTTTATTTTTCAAATGCTTATAACTCACAAACGGTAATTCAGATTAAAAATTCGAGACCACCGTTGAACTTTTTAGGGTATGCTTTCTTTACAAAGATACTAACTTTGGCGGGCACGGTCCACCAGTGAAAGTTAGTTTTTGGCCGTAAATAAAATACGTAAGTGACAATTATTTTATTATAAAATCCATAAATTTTAAACAGTAACATGGATTGGAGAGTACCGTTGGGTTCATTGGGGTGTGTTACACTTATTCAGAGCCTAACCTCGACCGATGCGGGTCAAGGGTGACTGTTATTAATTTCTCAAACTTTTTTTTGGGTACGTTCAGTAACCACATGAGCGACATTTTCTAACTTTTGAACCGGTGCTCGGATTAAAAATCTGAAGGCACCATTGAATTCATAGCACCGGGATTCACTTAAGGGAGGCTTTAATTTGACCATAGTAGGTCCGGAGAAGTAGTTTTTGTGACTTTTAAAAGGAAATGAAATAAAATAATCTTATTATTTTATTTCTATTCCTCTAATGGACAAGAGGCAACATGGGAACAGTGATGTGTCAAGTCAATCAATGCCTTGACCTTCCTTTTTAAGTAACTTCTCCATTGGGGAATTAGGAAGGTTCCTAATTAATATGCCTCCATTAATTCCATGAATGTTACACACCCTCCCCCTCTCCTATTTATATGGATCTTGGGGGGAGTAATTGGCATGCATTCACCAAGAGACAAAGCTCTGGTAAAGTTCTGCGACGCCCAACACTTCGAGGAAATATCCTGTTCCAGTGGGCTGTGATGAGCAACCCCGAACCACGAACCGAAGAACGATGATCGAGCGGGGTCGTTGGAGTTTTGTTGCGGGGACGAAGAACGTCGACACTTCCTCAAACACAGACACTCTCCAACAAACAATTTAGGTAGGGGTTTTAATCATGCTGAATTTTATTCTGTTGTTTCTTCATATCCTAAATTCATGACGATGATGGCCAAACGAACATGAGCATCGTCCCGTACATAAACCATTCTTCTATTTATTTTATTCTTATCGCGTTTTTCATGCGTTCTTCAATGACTAATATTTATTAGCACTGTAAATACAGAGTTTTGATGAGCGCAATATATTGGCGTGAATCCATCAATGCAAGGATCACAAATATGCGATCATTTAATTTTTCAGGCTTGCAATGAATTCTCAATGGCTCTCATAAGAAGGGGCAACACGGGGGGCGGTCTGGCGTGGTTGCGGTAGGAATCTGGGGAGGCGGTTTAGATGAGAGATAGCCGAGTTGGCTTGCGGCAGCACGAGTGGGAGGTCAGGACGGAGACAGGCCAAAGGGGGCGGCTCCCAAGCATCGCGGTGGCCTGGCAGACAGTGGGTGTGGGTCATGCGAAGCAGCCGCATGAGGCCGCAAGGGTGACCGGCCTGAGGCACGGCAGTGTGGTAGCCTAGAAGTGCAACATCGCTGCTAGTCAGAGGTGGAAGCGGCGGAAGATCTGGTGGGCGGTGGGATGGTGTGTGGTTAATGGGCCGACGGATAGGGTTTACACAGGTGAGCGGCGTGAAATTTAGGTGGGAGAAATTGGTGATTGGAGAGATAAGATATTTTTGAAAAGAAATAAAAATCAAATAAAAATAAATAATAAAAGAATATATATAGGTGGAGCATACTGGGCATGAAAGAAACCCCAAAGGAATCGCCAATTTTGAAGGTTTGAGCGTGGGTGTTGAATTAAAGGGGAAACGGTTAAATAAAATAATAACTAAATAATAATGTTATTATTATTTTTGTTGGGAAAACCGTGTTTCATCCGTAACTTATCTGTGCGACATCGGTTTGAAAAAACATCAGTGTAAATGTGAACCTGACTTCAAGACGGACATTCCGGGTCCAATATTGGATGTCTTTTTTAGGTTTTTGGATCGGGTACCCAAAATGCTCATGAATTAATAGATTTAATATTATTTTTAAATCTTCGACCCACCATAACTTCTGCGTGTGAAAACCAAATGAATTGTCATCAGTGGTGATGTGATCTTTTCATTAATATGGCCAATTCAAGTCTAATGTTGGATACTAAATTCTAGTTTGTGACTCAGGTCCATGAAACACCCAATAATATTATTATTAATATTATTATGGGATCTTGTATCCAACATATCTCCATCATACGATGTCAGAATGGAGAACATTCTATGATGTTGTGACCCTGAAATTAAGACTGGTGTTTCAAGAACAATTTGGAATATTTTATGTCGAGGTTGATGTGCAGGCCCCACGAGGCCCAGTTCGCGTGTGTGGCAGTGAAATGCAACTTTTTCACCGGGTATCCGTTTTGGACAAATGGGTAGTCCATATTGTGTGTTTTTTCATGTGGATCGCAATGGTGTGAACCGTTCAGTTATCTGGTACCATTTGAAGTATGGTCGGGTTGGATTGGACCCCAAATCCAACCCGGCCCTTGGAGTAAAAACCTTAATAACTTAACTGTGCTTCCGATTGACGCATCATCTATTGCGTTGGGCCCCTTTTTCTTACTGTACACACTCTTTTTACTATACAGTTTACTTGTTTTCGTATATTGTTGTGTGCTTGGTTGCATTTGTTTACATTTTATAAAGGCAATTCCTTCCCATTTTTTAGGGAATATGTCTTTCGGTACTAGTCTCCAGCCCCTAGCCTATGGAAAGTGGGCATGGGGTAGTCACGGCATGAGCCCCTGGGGGACAGGTTGTGAAAAATTGGTATTAGAGGAGTTCGGTTCTACCGATGAACTAGGACTCTGATCTTTTCTGTGAAACAATAGTGTTAAGTGTTATGGTTGTGGTTTTCAATTTAGGGAGTCCAGTGTTGGTGCGGTGACCGATGTATCCATACACCAGAAAACTAAATTATGACTTCAAACTCAGCACATGAAAACACGAATTGCATGTGTTTTGAAAAGTCTTTCTAGTGTTTTTTTGAGTTAGCCCACTAGGTATAACTTAATGACCATGGTGCACCTGTTTCTTATCTGGATTCCACCGTGTAGACAACCAACTAGGTTTCTTGAGAGAGTACACGATGACGGATCACCGAGTGATGAGGCCTCGATGTAGGGCCCTCTTTGGCATTAGCACCTTCGGGTGGTGTACCAGCAGCACCACTACCCGTTGGGAAGCCATTACCACCAGCTTCACCAGTAAAGGATACACACTGATTGATCGCGTTGCACGAGTTCCAGCGGCAGAGGCCTCTGAGGTTTCGAGGTGAGGTATATTCCCACGCAGTTGAGGGCTGGCTAGAGGCGGTTGTTAGAGTTTTTCGCCTAGTTGAGACACTATTAGAGAATATGGTGATCTTAGATACTAGTCTTTTCTAGTGAGGGACCATGTGGATTTTCCACATAGTGATGAGGCTTCACTACGTGTACTGTTGCCTGAGATATTACCTTCGGGTAGTGTGTTAGCTATATTAATGCATGTTGGTCAGCTGTTACAATCGGTGTTACCGGTAGAGGACACATGTAGGCTTAGTTCCTTACACAAGTTTCAGCATCAGATACCCCTCAGGTTTCGAGGTGAGCCCGACTCATAGGCAACTAAGGACTAACTTGAGGAGGTGGATGAGAGTTCTCTCGAGCTTATACAACTTTGATAGGATAACATGTTGATAGCTGAGTATTCATCGAGGAATACCGACCATCCTAGGTACTCGATGAATACAGCACGATCAATGCTTTCGGGCTCGTTCTGCAGAGCGAGGTGTGTTTAGGGACATACGAGCTAGTACTATTCCGCTATGCATTCCTACTTATGTTAGGGTGTTGGAGAGAACCTTTGTGGTTGAATGTTCTTGGGATGAGTAGATGCAGACACTAAATGTTAGTAGTGGGAAAGCATGAAATTAACGCCAGTCTCAGAGGCTTGGGTGTGTAAAATATTTTGGGAAGAAGAAGTGTTAGGGACAGATGAATCTACAGGGTAGCAAATATGGAATCAAAGATAGGATAGCAGCATGAGGTGGAGTACTTTTCAACATGTTACAACCAACCCCTTTTGTAGACCCCACTAGGCTCAGGGAGCTAGAGGACAGGGGAGGGTAGTAGTTGCATGCGGTCAAGGAGTGTGACCCAAGGGATCTAGGAATGAATCGAGGTATAGTGTGTGACTACTACTAACTGCTGTATAAATAGACATGGGTACCAATCATTCCATATTTCCACAAATCCTGTTCAAGACCTAGAGATTCTGGTTAATCCGTTGAATTGACCCTTACATCTGGAGATACCTTTGGGAGGAGACTCGATAATCACACTTACACTGATGGTGTGATCTGACCCTTGAGGTGAGAGTTCCGGTTTGAACCTCTGGGTGGCAGCGTCAAGGACTTACAACGTTAGTATGGGTATTGATTGGTCATTCACAGTTCATGCTCAGATTGATTGTATTAGGAAAAAATGTTGTGGTTTATCCAAAATGTTGGAATGGGGTTTTCCTTTGTTGGAGAAAAAGGAAACTCAGGCAGAACAGGATGGACTCATGCATAGGAGGGTGTATCCAATCACTCATGAGCCGGCCAGACTTACCCTTGTGGCAGCAGGAGTTTTGGGTTTTTAGTTCCAAACATGAGTGGCAGAGCATGGGGACATCTTTTCAAAAGATGTTTTCAAGATTACCTCCCCATAGGGAGAGGGACTTCTGGTTTGGCTGGGTACTACCGGAGTTTTGGATCAGACTTCTCCAGGCTAGCGACACCCTTGTCAGCTTTGATGAAGAAAGAGGATCCTTTTGTGTGGACAGAGAAGTGTCAGCAGAGCTTTCATAAGTTGAGACAACAACGATGGATATAGTTCCTCCAGGACTATGTCTTTGTGATAATCTTTACTCCTGGGAAGGGAACGTGATAACAAACACACTTAATAGGAGGTTTGGTCAGCAGCTACTGAGTGAGCCATCAGAGTAGCTAGTCGCGCTGCAGATATCCTTCGTGGATAGAGATGGAGCAGCTTACCTCCAGTATATGGTTGTCACTCCCCCAATCCTTTAGTGAATTCGGGATGCACAACTTAGGTCCATTGACTGCAAGGCTCAACGGGCTCAGATATCATCAGGGCAGGTACTTGTTGGATTTTCTGAAGGTGGGGAGCACGATATTCTTTTCAGAGAAATTACCATGGTAATAGTGACTCTTCAAGAGGAGGTGTTGAGGGAGTTCCATACGTCCCCTTTGGCAATAGATCCTAGTGTGGTGAAGATGTACTAGGACCTCCAGTATCAGTACTGGTGGCTAGAGATGAAGAAAGTAGTGGCAGAGTTTGTATCACGATGACTCACTTGTTAGCAAGTGAAGACTACACAGAGTTGGAAAAAGTGTTTTTCCGACCAGATATGGAGACCCTTGGACTTCTAGGAGGGGACCACGTATTCTTTCGAGTCTCTCCTAGATAGGGACTATAGAGATTTGGCCGAGGGGGCAAGTTATCATTGTGGTTTATTGGTCTTTTTCTAATCCTTCGGAGGATAGGCGAGGTAGCATACTGCTTGGCTCTTCCACCGCAGTTGGAGAGGGTGTGCGACGTCTTCCATGTATCTCAGCTGAGGGGATATGTGCACGACCCATCACACATCATCAACCACATCGAGCTAGACATAGATAATGGGGCGTCGTACAAGGAGGATCCAGTGGAGATTGAGGATCGACAGGAGTGGGTCCTTTGCGGGCAGTCGATACCTATGGTGCACATATTCTAGCCGTACGGAAACATCCAGGAGAGCACATGGGAGCCGGAGGCTCAAATTCATGCTCAATACCCTCCTTTGTATGTTCTGCCTTTGTTTTGTCTTTCGAGGACATAAAGACCTATGGTGGTGAGAATTTAATGTCCTGAAAATTTTGTATAATTTTTTTTAATTATATGGAATTATTACGAGACCGAAAAATCTGACGGGGCGTGATTGCAAGGCTCGGAGTGCCTGGAATTATCTGTCAAAGTATTGTTACGCTTTAAATAACGTACATAAGCAATTTTCTAGATAAAGTGAAATAACACGTAAACGATTTCCCAGACTAAAAATATAAGGGCACCATTGTGTTTAGGATGGCGGGTTTACCCTATGCATGACTTAAGTTTAGTCAGCGCATGCCTCCAGTGAGAAAACCCAAAAATGGCATAACCATAAATAAAATAATTAAATAAATTATTTTATTTTTCAAATGCTTATAACTAATAAACGGTAACTCAGATTAAAAATCTGAGACCACCTCTGAACTTGTAAGGGTATTATTTCTTTAGAAAGATGCTAATTTTGGTTGGCACGGGCCACCAGTGAAAATTAGTTTTTGGTCGTAAATAAAATAATTAAGTGACATTTATTTTATTGTAAAATACATAACTTTTAAACAGTAACTCGGATTGGAAATCCAAGAGTACCGTTGTCTTTGTTTGGGTGTGTTTCACTTAGGCAGAGCCTAACCTCGACTGGAATGGGTCGAGGATGACTATTATTAATTTTCTGAACTTTTTTTGAGTACGTTCAGTAAACACACGAGCGGCGTTTTCTAACTTTTTAACTAGTGCTTGGATTAAAAATCTGAGGGCATCGCTAAATCCGTAGAACTAGGATTCTCTTAAGGGAGGCTTTACTTTGACTGTAGTAGGTCTGGAGAAGATGTTTGTTTTTCTGACTTTTCAAAGGAAATGAAATAAAATAATATCATTATTTTATTTATATTCCTCCAACAGACAAGCGGCAATGTGGGACCAGTGACATGTCAATTCAATCAATGGATTGACCTTTCATTCTAAGTAACTGCACCATTAGAAAATTAAAAAGGTTCCAAATTAATGGGCCTCTATTAATTGCACAAACATTGCACACCCTCTCCCTCTCCTATTTATAAATAGCTTGGGGGGAGTAATTGGAATGACTTCACCAAGAGAAAAAGATCTGGTAAAGTTATGCTACTACCAACACTTGGAGGATAGAGCCGGTTCCAATGAACAATGAAGACTAACCCTGAACCAAAAACCAAAGAACAAAGATCGAGCAACATCATTGGAGGTTTGTTGCAGGGATGAAGAACGCTGACACTTCCGCAAACTCGGACACTCTCTAACGAACAATTGAGGTAGGGGTTTTAAGAATGTTTAATTTTATTCTATTATTTCTTCATATCTGAAATTCACGATGACGATGACTAAATGAACATGACGATCATCTCACACATAAACCATCATCCTCTTTCTTTTATTCTTCACGTGTTCTTCATGCATTCTTCAACGTATAATGTTTATTGGAATTGGAAATACTGATTTTTGATAATAACGATATATGGATGAGATTCCCTCGATGCAAGGATCGCAAATATGAAATCGTTTAATTTTTCAGGCTTGGAACGAATCTGTAATGGCTCAAGGAAGGAGAAGCGACACGACAGCGGTCCGACACGGTTGCGGCAGGCATCCGGCGAGGCGGTTCAGATGAGAAAAAACTGAGGTGGCTCGCGGCGGTGCGGGCAGGAGGTCAGGATGGTGACAGGATGAATGGGAGCAACTTCTAAGCGGCGTGGTGGCCAGGCAGACAGTGGGTGTGGGCCATACGGAGCACCCACGTGAGGCAGTAGGGGTGACTGGCCTGAGGCGCGGTGACGCGATAGCCTGGAGGCGCGACCATGCTTCTATTCAGTGGTGGAAGTGACAGAAGATATGGTGGACGGCGGGATGGTGCGTGGTTGAAGGGCCAAGGGATAGGGTTTACATAGGAGAGAGGCGTGAAATTTTGGTGGGAGAAATTGGTGATTGGAGAGAGAAGATGTTTTTGAAAAGAAATAAAAATCAAAGAAAAATAAATAATAAAAATATATATATAGGTGGGGTGTGCTGCGAATGAAAGAAACCCAAAGGGAATCTCCAATTTTGAAGGATTCGAGCGTGGGTGTTTAATTGAAGAAAAAAACGTTTAAATAAAATAATAATAAAATAATAATGTTATTATTATTTTTGTTGGGAAAATCGTGTTTCATCCGTAACTTATTCCTGCAACATCGGTTTGAAAAACCATCAGTGGAAATGTGACCTTGACTTCGAGACCGACATTCCAAGTCCAATATTGGGTGTCTTTTTCAGGTTTTCGGATCAGGTACCCGAAGCACTGGTGAATTAATAGATTTGATATTATTATTAAATCTTCAACCCGCCATAACTTTTGCGTGTGAAGTCCGATTGACTTTACATAAGTGGCGATGTAATGTTTTCATTAATATGGTCAATTCAAGTCTACTGTTGGATTATAAAATCTTGTTCATGGCTCGGATCCACGAAACACCCAATAATAATAATAATAATAATAATAATAATACGAGATCTTGTATCTGACATATCTCCCTCATACGGTGTCGGAATGGTGAACCGTCTGTGATGCTGCGACCCTGAAATTAAGAGAGTTTTTTCAAGAACAATTTTGGATATTTTAAGTCAAGGTCGAAGCGCAGGCCCCACGAGGCCCGATTCGCGCGTGTGGTGGTGAAATGAAACTTTTTCACTGGGTATCCATTTTGAACAAATGGGTAGTCCATATTGTCAGTTTTTTCATGTGGATCGCAACGGTGTGACCCATTCATTTATCTGGTGCCGTTTGAAGTAAGGTCGGGTTGGATCGGACCCCGAATCCAACCGGGCCCTCGGAGCAGAAACACTAATAACTTACAGACTGGGTGTCCAATTGACATGTTGTCTATTGCGTTGGGACCCCTTTTCTTACTGTACACACTCTTTTTACTATATAGTTTACTTGTGTTATTATCTTTCTATGTGTTTGGT
Source organism: Viscum album (assembly GCA_963277665.1). NCBI lineage: Eukaryota > Viridiplantae > Streptophyta > Magnoliopsida > Santalales > Viscaceae > Viscum > Viscum album. The sequence continues at coordinate 1,062,285,463 of OY728125.1, forward strand.
TGCATGTATTTACAAGTTATAAAGGCAATGCCTTCCCAGTTTTTAGGGAATATGTCTTTCGATGCTAGTCGCCATCCCCTGGCCTATGGAAGACGGGCTTGGGGTAGTCATGGCACGGGCCCCGGGGGACGGATTGTGACAGTCTAAAAACATAAATTGTATCAATAATATAATATTATTATCTATCATCTCAACCATATCACAAACTTTATCTTCTAAATAGTATTATTTTTATTTATATACATTCTCCCTCAAAGAATTACCAAAATGACCAACAAATTATTTATTAGATACACCTTATTTATATCCTCATACTTGAACCAAGTGTTATTCCTTTAACAATTAAGTATAAAAAATATCATTCATACCCTTAGGAATGAAGGTACCCTATGTTATTTTCTCCTCATGTTATTCTTATAAAGAATATTTGATGAATTTATTAGTGAATTTAAAAATAGAAAGTTCTTATAGTTAACTTAAATAACCTATTACAATTTTTTAATCTTTAGACTTTGACTATTTTATAATATATTTCCCACTTTTCATCATATGTAAATATTTTAATTTTTCATGTCTAGATGGGGGTGACGGTAGGCTCTGCGGAGCATGAAGAATATACTCTCAAATTTTCAAACTATCCATAAATTATCTATTCTTTGAGAAATAGATTGGTTTAATGAGATAAAGTATGAGGGTATAAATTTTTTTCATAGATCTCCTAATGAAATATACACATTTCCAATTAATTAAGGATAAAAAATCATTAATTATACAACTTTTAGTGATTCTACAAAAAATTACTTGTAACTGTAGACATTGAACTTACCAAAAAATGATTCATTCTTCCCAATTTAAATAAATTTCATCCATGTATCTTTATCTATAAAGCCATATATTTCACATGGATTTTTATTTTATCTTCTTATAAAAATTAAATATAAAGGTAGTATAAATTTAAAATCCCTCAATCTCTTTGCATTAAAAGATAAACATTTACTCATTACTTCTTATTATCACATAAACGTTTTTTCATATCATGTGAAGAAACAAAAATCAACATTACTAAAAAAAATTTAGGATAAATAAAATAATAATAAATTCTTTCATTAAAATGGTCTCTTATTGCTGATTTGGTGTAGTTTGGTTTAAAATTATACAATCAGAAATAAAAATTCTTATTTTTTTCTCAATCATTAATATCTAGAAAATTATGAAATTACTTTGAATTTATACCCATAATATTGTATAATAACCTTATGTAATTGTTAAAGAATGATTTATTTATAGTTAACTATGATTAAAAATAATTGGAAGGTGATTAATTCGTTTTTGAGATGACTTTGAGTTGATATGTGAAACTATTGTGAGTGCTCTAGAAATTATAGTTTTCTAAATCCCTTAAGATATAAAAAACTTGAAAAAATAAAAAATAAATATAAACTATGAAAATCATATGACTTGTCTAAGACACCATAATACATGTGAAGATCTCATAATACTCTTTAATGTTTGGTAAGAATTCTGATTATTTCATTAGAGTTTTTGATATTCTTATAACACCTTTTCTAATTTTCATAAGACTTTGTCTAAAAAATATAATAATTTTCAATATAAGTATAAGATTCATAAATTAGCTGAAAATTTAAAAATTTTGGAGGTTACTGAGATTTTTAGGACATATATACCCCTTTCTAAGACTTATATAGATTTTTTAAGTCTCTGGGAGTTTTGAAAATACTTCTTGAAAATTTTATATGAAAATGTTATATTTATTATAAATTTGATATTATTTAAGAGTTATAAATTTTTTTTATGAATTTTGATAAAAAAAAATATAAGAATCTTTATCATAATATTCATTTCTTGATTTCACTTTATTCAATAATTAAAAAAATTTAAAATGAAATTCAATTAGCATGATGGTATTTTAGACTTCCAATATTCTAATATTATAGATTGTTGGTTACATCAAGATTCAATATAAAATTTATTTTGAATTAAATTATAAGACCACAAAAATGATATTTTGGGGGTTTAAAATTTAAATAATTTAAATTCATTATTACAGTCAAATATAGGGGATTTTTGAGAAACTGCTGACCAGTTTGAATAAAAATAATTATGAGGAGATCACATGACAAAAAACCATAGAATAATTTTGATGAATATTTTTGGAAATATTAATCACTTAATTTTAAAAATATAAAAGAATGAAATGAAAAATGGAATGTGTAATGTCGTGGAATGAGAATTTGAGTAGATGATACTGTAAAAGATTGTAAAACTTTGTATCTATGAAAGAGGAAGAGAAAGAATATCGAAAAGTATTTTTGCAGCATTCATCATTTATATTGGAGAATGAAAATATATTAGTAATTATATAGTGGATTTATTTTTAATATAAATATGATCAAGGTGTGTTCACATTCTCTCAAGGAAATTTTGATAATTCTAATATATTGATAAGGAAAGCCTATGTTCATACCACTCTGTTGATATTTTGTTATAGTCAAAGACCTTATTTTGAATAATAGAAGATTATTATTAGATGCAGAGACATCTTGAAAAGCACTGAAGATGTTTTTCACACTAAAAAGTAGAAGAACTTGTTGGAGAATCACCGTTATAGTATTAAAAACTCCCAATTTTATTCAAAATGTGGATGATAATTTCCTTAGGAAGTAGATGATACCTCCCTAAAACTTTTGTGCAATTGTATATCACATGTAATAATTTTAATTAAATAGAGATATAATATATTTTTTAGTAAAAGATATAACAAAATAAGGAGTAAGTATCCTCATTCTAGATAATCCTTGTAAAATTATTGTGTACTTAAATTATCATCTCATTTTCATATGAGTGAGAAACACTAATAAAGAAGAGTGGATTGTGACCTTAAAAATTCATAGGGATTAATTCGTAAATGAATGTATAAAAATCTATACCACTGATTACCTCCCTCTTAGTGGTATATATTCATGTATTATAAAATCTAACCATGTTCCATTTGATATCCTAAACTTATAAATGGAGAGGTATAAATAATATGGATTCTACCAATAACACTTGTGTTCTACTCTTTTATGGACAAAACTTTCATTTTTGGAAGAATAAAATGATACTATATCTTTTATCAAAAGGACTTTAAGTGAGTGAATCTATGAAAGTGGGTTTTTCATAACTTGGGAAGATACTCCCAAGAAAGTTTCAGACCAGAAAAATTTTTTAGTTGATAGAAAATCCATAAATTTTTTTCATCCTTATTTGAAAATGTGTAAAAAAAATTATGGGACTCAAAATAACTATAGAAATGTGGGAAAATATTTATAACATGTATGAGGTAAATACTAAAGTTAAGGAATCCAAATTGAAAATTTATAGAGATAAATTTGAATACATTATAATGGTTAAAGATGAGATAATTGATGATTTTTCACTTGGGTAAATGCTATAACCAGTCACATTAGGGGATTTTAAGGACAATTTGAAGACTCAAACATAGTCAAGAAGTTAATGAGAAGTCTTATTGACTTATTTGATCTAAATAAATCTACTATGGAATAAATGGATGAATTATTTCTTGATGAGTTTCATAAAACACTCCTAAATAATGATATAGTAATACTCTTGTGTTCAAGTAAAATACTATAAAGAAAATGAAATTTGAATCCATGGTTGATTCAATATTAAGGAAGATGAAATTAAATCTTTTATTGAATCAAATGATGATGAGGAAAATAAATGATAACATAAGAGGATAATGACCATTATCTCTAAAATAACGAAGACGAGAAAAGGTAACCATAAAGGGAAAAAACCCTCTTATGTGATTTAAGTGTCGTTCAATTAAACACTTTGAAACTAATTTTCCCAAAAAGTATAATTTTAATTATTAATATTAATATATTTAATAAACACCAAAGGGAAAAAATTGAAAGGAGTTTTAGAAATTTCAAGAATATTAGTGATGAAAATTAATAGTTTCAAAAAAGAAAAATGAGTATATTATTAACCAATAAAGATGATGTTTTCTAACCCTAAAGTATTCAATATGATAAATATTATGTTGGAAACATTTGAAACTTTGTGGATCATGTTGAAAAACATAAAGTAAACTCATGATATTACGAGAAAGGAGAAGAAACCAACATAGAACACATGAAAAAATGAGCTTAAAGTATGTCTTGAGAAGAACACACAATTTTATAATGAAATAAAATATCTAAAGAAATAATTTGTGAAGTTGAATAAAAAAATATTAATTTCATAAAAAATAAAATTATTATTTTTAGAAAATTAAATTTCCTAATGTGAAAATTAATTATCAAGAGAGAATGATGAAAGATTCCGTGAAAAAAGTGGCTACAACAGAAGAAGAATTGAACATGACCTAGACAGGGTGCCTTAAGGATGAAAAGAAACTAAAAAATATGATATATGAGTATTATTAATATATAAAAATAAAGGTTTAATCATCATAAAATGATTATAAATTTAGTGCAAAATCATAGGAAAATTTTGTCTCTCACTCACAAAATTGATAAATCAATCATGTCTAACAGTTTAAGTTATGAAAGCCCATATGGTAAATCTTGGGTTGAGAAAACATCTGAAACAAATATTCATACTTAAAATGAGGCCTATGATAGCTTTATAAGGAAAGGTTCCCCAAATCCATAAAATATGGATCCATGAAATTTACCAAAATTGAAAGCTGGAATTCATAGACATACTCAATATATTAAAAAAAGTAGTTTTAAAGGAAAATGTTTATGTTGTAGAGTATTTGGGCATAAAGAATATGTTTTTTGGTATAATATGTCTTTATAGTGGAGTTATATAATGAATAAATTAAAGTTAATCTATTTCGTGAATATGAGAATAAAATTTGCAAAGATGTAAGAAATCAATAGAAATTCATCTCATTTTCCTATCTAAAATAGATTTTACAGTGTAGTAGAGATATATGAAAGGTGCGAAAAAAGTTCACTATTTTTAGGAATTTATGAATATGATTTTAAGAATATCTTAACAAACTTATAAAGTTAATAAGTCTAATATAATAATAAAAATATATAAGTCACTATTTGATGAAGTGGATATCAAACCCTATAAAAGGAAAAATACATGGATTCTTGATAGTGGATACTCATTACACATGACTGGATATGTCATGATATTGAATAATATTAAATAATACAATGTATTTTCCATTAATTTTATAAATTAAATCTCATTAAAGATCAAAGTTATTTGTTCAACTGATATTTTACCTCAAAAGTTGAAATATGAAGATGTATTGTTTATTAATGGGATCAAATACAACTTTTTGAGTGTGATTCAACTCTATGATGAAGAAAATGAAGTTATATTAAGAATAAATACTTATATCATAATGATAATAAAATATAGAATATTTATTATTAAAGGTGAAATAATAAGTGTGAATCAATTTCATATTGGTGATCCAAGAAATACTTACCATCATAGTGAAAAAGGAGAAAACAATCCTTGGCATAAAAGGCTTGGATTTATTGATGTGAAATGTTTTAGAATAATTTTAAAATAAAATGGTGTGAGAAATATTACCTAATTAATCTAGGAGAAATATATTGTTTTTTCATCTGGAAAAAAGGGGAATATTGTACAAGGAATATATAAAAGTGTAGAAATCCAATCATTTAGGATCCTTGAAGTAATCTACTCAGATTTATATATAACAATGAAGAATCAATATAATAGAATATACTTATACTTTATCACATTAATTATTGAATTTATAGTAATAAATTATGTTCTATTTATAATTTATAAGTCATGAAGAGTTGATATATTTAATATTTTTAGAAGGTAAGCTGATAGAGATCCATAGGTTCATATCTAGAAATTGATAATTGACAATGAAAGGCATTTTTTTATATAATTTTTAATAAAACATTTCTAAAAATGGGATTAAGAACCAATACAATTCTCCATACAATTACCAACAATAAGTTCTTTTTTAAATAATGAATAGAAGTATTATTGAAATGGGAATAATTATGAAAGTCGATTTCAACAAGTCAATGTTTTTCTAGAGAGAATATATATAAAAAATTATTCATATTCATAAAATATTTTAACTAATACCTAATTCAAAAAAACATATTTTGATATTCTTTACAGAATGAGACCATATTTCATCGACTTCAGAGTCAATTTTAGTCCTTATTTGATAAAAATTAAGAATGAAAATTTTGGGGTAAGTTTGATGAAAAAGATAACGATGGTATCTTTTTTTCATATACATTCAATAGAAAAGTATATAGATCATTGAATAAAAATACTCAAGATATGGTTGAATATTACGAGGTTACGGTAATTGAAAATAAACCTAGAGTTAATGATTGAAATAAATCATATTTATAGAACTATGATTAAGATAGTGATAATGTTACTAATAAAAACAATGAGCAATAGTTTGGAAATGAGACCCATATAGCTAAAATCGATTCTAATTAGAATATTGATGAGTAATAGGATACTAAATTTGAAAAAAATAAAAGTATCATAAGATAAATTATAATATAAAGATAATAAATATAATTTTAATCTAGATTTAACTAGTTAAAACTAGATGAATATTAATGATTGAAAACAAAATAACACTTATATCTCAATAAAATTCACATTTATTTGCTGAGTTTGTTAAACATAATAAATAGGTTAATGCTATAAAGGAATTATTGGATCATATTGAGAGGAATACCACTTGGGTATTGTCCATAGGTCAAAAGGTAAAAATGTGATTGAGACCAATTGGGTATTTATAAATAAGATTACAAGGGAGAAGTTACATGTATCTAGGATAGACTTGTATTAAAGGGATATTCACATGTAGTAGGAGTATATTTTTAGGAGACCTTTTATCCTATTGCATGGATTGAATCCATAATAATGTTCCTAAATGTGTAATATCACAGGAAATTCAAAATATATCCAATGTATGTGGAAATTTCATTCATTATTGGAGAGTTATAAGAATAATTTTACATTAAGAAACCTAAAGTATTTGTTCTATACATTGATTGAATATGGTTTCTCAAGCTAAATTAGGCTCTCTTTGTGAAGGTCCCAAGTAATTATTTCATTTGTTGTTAACAGTTCAATATGTGTTTAGTGAAGTTGATGGTGATGCTTGGAGGATTTTTATGAATTCATGAGGAAGGAATTGGGTGTATATATTGATAAATTATCCATTTAAGTCTATAATATGATTGATCTAATTTAATAGTTTAGGTCAAAGTAATTATTAGGCTACTATCCAGAAGCATTATAGTGGAGAAGTTCAATAAAAAGTTGAAATTAAATAATTGATGATTCTTGAACTGTTCATAATTCTTAATGACATGTCTTTAAGGTACCTAAAGAAAGAACATTACCAACAACATGAATATTATTTATTGAATATTCCATATAGTTATTTCATGATTACTATTTAATAATGAATTTGATGAAATATTCTATGATTTTATGTGGACATTACTCGTGAGATTTATTGACAAGGGAATGAAAGTTCATTTTTTTCATGAAAAAATTTTATAAGAGGAGATGGAATTGACATTATATAAATAATTTAAAACATATTATTTATAAGTGTTTAGTACAAATGTTTTATCCACAAGCATGAATATGGGATAGATAAACCATACATATGGGAGAATAACTCACCATGAGAATTCTAGGTTGTATTTCTAGCCTAGGAAATAAGAATAATAACTTGTGTATACATGAGTTAGGAGCATATAAAGAGGCGATCTAAAGCACCACCATGTAGGGAGGCATGATAGTAGAGATAAAGTAATCTTTATGTGGACCATATACTCACAATATGGAATCTTTTGATATGCATATATATATTAATAGGATACCAAATGTTTAAAACTCTGATGTGGGATCATGATGTATATCATTATTCCCCCACTATTAAAACATACAGAAATTACATGAACTATCTAATTGATCCAATATATTTTTTTTGATTCAATCCCACATTATCTATTACCTTAGTCCCATAGATGTTCTTTTGTGCACATAAATTTCACCATAACTGAGCCTTGTTCTTCACAGATCATGTTTCCATATTTGTTGGATCCATCCAAACCACCATCCCTTAAAACTATGATGAATATGAAGTTGAGGTTAATATTAGATCCAATATTCCATGAGTATGGGGATCAATTGTAGATAAAGCTTTCGTGATCAATAATCCTTCACAAGGGATTGAAAACATAGGCCTTATATGAAAAGAAGTATTTTTCATGGATATCGCATATGAATAAAATCATATGTGATTTTGAGGTCCATCCATGTGTACCTTCTGTGAGCATGGATCTTCTATGAGAAAATATCATGAGTGTGAAACTTCCATTAGAATGTGAATTTCATGGAATTTATATAAGGAATTAATGGAACACACCTTCTGTTCATTAATAAAAATCAAGAATTTTTCAAGAAACGTCTACCATGACTGAGCTATGTTTACTATATGTAGAGAGTGAGACCGAGATACCATGAGCACTATAGTAGATGTAAATACTCTAGGGGTTCATGTTGTGTCTTCTCATGACCACACCAAGCTCTTATAAGGTTATGAGTGAATTAAAAATAACTATTCATGAATTCATGTTGAATTAAAGAGAAGAATAAATCATAAAATCTAGGACCACAAAACATATTGAAGGTGTAGTAGATGAAAATAGAGGATTTGTAAGCTAATATGGCCTATGTTGAAAACAAAATTTAATTCATGTACACATGTAGACGTATGATATGGGATTTATACATACTGATATTGAAGATGAAAATGTTACAATTATGTGAAAACCATATGAAGTAAGGGAAACCAAATTATTCACGTATTTAATTAATGGTAAATTAGTTTCAATTATTTGATAATATAATGAAGAAGTTATAAAATTAAATTAATATTTAATGGATGAGTTTATATTCATGTTATTTACTAGCCAAGTGAGAAAGAATTAAAATGTGATGATAAAATTAAGCTAATATTTCAATAAAATAAAATAATGGTGCATGTATCATAATTTATGCAACATTTTATGAGGATGAATTTAGGTATATTAAACATGAATTAATATCTATAATTTATGAGGAAATAATTTGGATTTATTAACTAAATTAAAAATAAAGAAAATAACCTTCTTACAATAATGATAATTATTGTTAATTTATAAGAGATATTATTGGGTATATATTTGTGATGGTATAATGAAGAATATAATGAGATAATCCTTAGATATTGAGAAAATTATGAAACCACTATACAACCAAAGAAGTGAGTGATTGATTGACCTATTGATTAAGGATAGATAAAAAATTGATCTGGAGTTAAGAGTCTATATTTGTGATATACTTATGTATTGTAGGAAGATAAATAGAACCATATCATTCTATAATTTGGTGAATTAGTTTTAAGAACAATATTATAGCTCATGAAACTATTGAAGATCTTTAAGGTGAACAAGAAATATTGACCCTATTGGCTCATGGAAGTAGATCGCTTTGAATAATAAATAAGAATGTATACTACTAGATCAATACAAATAAGAATTATTTGGGTGTATAACTAGTTAAAAAATAAAAGTGGTTCAGATTTGTAACTAACAAAGGAAGAATATTTAGTGGTCAGGGTGTAGAACTAGGGCCAACTAGAGGATCGGCTATTGGGGAGTATAACTAGTTTCTTATGATGACATATGATTGGGTGGGGTGGTGGGGTTAACCAATCACACTCCTATGAAATCAGAATCCACTATAACTGTTGATAATATTATAGTAGATAATCTATGTTTGGTCATTTAACCAATATGTTAAGGAGTATTCCTTTCCTAAAAAAATATTATGTGTTTCTCTCTATCTTATTATCACTCCAAACAAATCTTAGATTAAGGGAAATTGTTGAGTAGATCAAGAATATTAAAAATTTAAAGAGGTTTAATTGAGGGATTTTTTAAAAAGAGTAGACCATTGATTAACCATTCTCATTGGTTCCAAATGGGTCATTGGGATCTACATTATAGGATTAAATAGTCTTTTAGAGCATGGTACTCTATACTGGATGGTCGGCTGAGAGAAATTATGTTCATTAAAGAAAAAGTGGGAAAAATTTTATATAAAATAAATGGAGGTAAATACTCTTAGTTTAATGTTATATTTTGATGATATTATTGTTTTTAGGTTTCTATGAGAGTGTTTTAAAATAATTTTCTAGAAAATTAAAGATTAATTTTTATATTTCTATACTGGGAGAATTGATATATTTTTTGGGATTATAAGTGATATAAAAAGATGAATTTATTTTTCATTTCCAAGAAAATTATGTAATAGAATTATTAAATAAGTTTTAAATGGATGAAACCAAACTAGTATCCATATCCATCTAGGTAGGAATAAATATTGGGAAGGATTCTAAAGGAGAAAGTGTGAATCAAAAGGAGTTTAGAAGATTGATTATTAGTTTTCTATATCTCACTACATTAAGAACTAACATTATCTATGAAATGAGATTATGCTTCAGGCACCAAAGTAATAAAAAAGAATAACATTCCATGCCTTCTAAGAGAGTTATTGAATACATAAATGGAACTCTTAGTTATAGTATGCTATATAGGATAGGTAAGTACCTAAAATTTTCAATATTTACTAATGATGACTAAGAAGGTGTCTGTGATTAAATAAGGTTAAATTTAGGTGTAATTTTTTACTTAGGTGTATGTTGTCTGATATGGTATAGTAATAAGAATAAATAAGTTACTTTAATAAGCATAAATGTTAAAAATGTGGTTTTAATAAGTGCTTATACATGGATGAATTGGATGAAAGAAAAACATGAATAATTGAGGGTGAATATTGAGAAACCACTTATAATTACATGTGATAATCAAAGTAAAATTGATATTTATAAAAATAAAGTAAAATACCCTCATCCGAATCACATTGAAATTATATTTCACTTCATTGAAGAGAAGGGTTATAATAGGGGTATAAGGATATAATTTATTCTCACCAATAATCAAATCTTTGATATCATCACCAATTTAATTCCCAAGGAAATATTTATGACTCCAAGGCTAAACCAAAATGTAAAACCCTTCCCTTTAACTTGTTGGAATTTTGGGAAGTCCTCCACTACGATTTAGATATTCTTATTAATAGGGTAGAATAAGTACACAACTCCATGATTATTTTATCTTCATCTAGAGTTATTTTTATTTAAAAAGTATGATAAAAAAGTTAAATGAGTGTTTGAATTAATGGGAATATCTTCAAAGTCACTTTGTCAAAAATCTATTTTTAATGAGGTGTGGAATTCCATAAATACATTATTTTATAAAATGGTGTGATTTAAATATTATTTTCTTTGAGAAAGGTTTTAATTTGGCATTTTTTAGAGTGAGTTATTGAGGTTGAAAACAAATCCAAGGGGGGAGATTGAAGAACCCAAATGAAATTGTTAAAGAATATTTTTTTGCTATTAACCATGATTAGGAATAATTATAAGTATATTATAATGTTTATGAGATAATTTTGAGTTAATTTGATAAAAGTTGGTCAGTGATCTAAAAATCATTATTTTAAGAAGTATGAAAGATACAACTGACATGAAAAAAATAAAGGAAAGAGACCATCTAAATACCATAAGGATTTTTTCTGATCCTATAAGTATATTAAATGAATTGTAATTATTTTGATTCTTTTAAAAGGGTTTTAATATTTCTTTAAGACTTTTTCTGATTTATGAAAGACTTTAATTTAAAACCATAAGATTTTTTTTGAAAATCATAAGAATTTTCTTTCAAAGTATTATAGTCATCGGTTATATAAAAATTGGAAATTAAGGAGTTCACTGAGGCATGTATTACTTATCTAAATTCTTGAAAGACTTATGATTATTTCATAATACTATTGGAGTTTTCATAATACTTCTTGGATTTTTCATAATACACCTTGATATTTCATTAGAATTTGATATTTCATAAGACTTCTCTAATATTTCATAAGACTGTTGATAAAAAATGTAGGAATGTTTTTTCGAATTCTCATTTATATATGTCATATAAATCAATAGTTTGATTTTTTTTAGTGACATCAAACTCAGATAATGGTAAGATGGACTTAAAATCATCAATTATCATAGGTTATTATCCAATCCATGTTTTTAGACATCATTTTTATAGAATTAAATTAGAATATTATGGAATGATATTAGTGGGAATTTAAATGGAAATATGTAAAGACCCAAAAATAAATGTAATTGTTTTTTTAAAGTTATATGGAATTATTCCGATTTTTCGGTTTCTGACAGCCCATAATTCCGAGGCCCAGAGTGCCCGAAATGCCTTTTCCGAAGTTTCTGAATACGTTCAATGAACTTAGGAGCGGGTTTTGGTAACTTTAGAACCGGTGTTCGGAATTGAAATCTGAGGGAACCATTGAACTCGCAGCGCCGGTGATTTCTTAAGGGGACCTTCACCTTAGCTGTGTTTGGTCATGAATGGAAGTTGGTTTTCCAACCTTTCATGGAGGATAAAAAAAATTGGAATAAAATAAAATTTTTAAAACTTAAATTTTATTTTATTCAAATATTTTTGAATTAAAGTGGGGTTGACTCGAACTAAACCCCAAATTTAATTCTTTCCAACCTCCCCTCCTTCCTTAAATTATGTGATTAGAGGGAGACTTCTTAAATTGATGTGTTTGTTCCCCTCCTTTGGGAGTTTTGGGAATTGGTGTTTTGGCTGTTGGAGGAATCCTTGGAGAAAGAACTCTTCTTCTGCTAATGAAAAAAATCTTCTTCTTCTTTTATCTCCAACCGGAACAAGGGAGGAAGCACCGTCCTTGAAGAATGCTGATGATGTCATCCTCTAATTCTTCATCAAATTATTTCCCGATGTCAATGAATCTGAGGTAGGGGTTCAAGATTTGTTATTTATTTCTCGTTCTTCATTTTCCAACATGTATTGAGATTCGAAGTCGCATGCTATCACTCTAATGCGGAGGGTGCGGGCTGAATGAACATGTCCCAAACCCTCCGCCTTACTTTGTGGATTTTGATGCTAATCACAGCATGAGTTCGGGTTGAGCGATTTTCATCAACGATGGTTGCTAATCGAAGGCGACGTCCCAAGGAGTGCGCAGCTACTTCCGGAACAAGAATCGGGCCACCGGAACTTGTCCGGTGGCCCGCAGAAGGTTCGCCGGCAGACGGAACTGACGAACGTCACTGGTCGAATGAAGGAAAGGTCGGATGGCACTTCGGCCATGAGCATGGACGGCGGCGGAGCAACCACACCACTGAAAGAGTAGGGCGCAGCCGACGGTCCACGACAGTGTAGCGGCGGCCGGCGCAAGGTCGGCCGTGAAGAAAACCGGTGACTCGGGCTGCTGGGTTGCCGGGGAAGGCACAACGCAATGCGTTCCACGCGGTGGAGGAAATAGGGGGCTACGGCGCAACCACACCGTGCGGGAGGCGGCTTTCCGTTCGGCCCGTCGAGAAGAGCGGGAACAGCCATGTGGCGTGACACAGATCGGCGCCACATGGCGCCGAATCTAAACTGCCCAAACAGATAAATTGTTCGGGGCTCTAGAGGGTGTGGCCTCCCCCCTGAACGTAGCTAGGGTGGACCCCATGGGGAGCGCTAGCATCAGGCCTCACGCGGGTCGAGCCCATGGCGGGCCAGACCCAGCACGGGTCGGACCAAGCACGGACCAGACTCAGCGCGGGCCGGACCCAATGCGGGTCGGACCAAGCGCGGGTCAGGCCACCCCTGCAGTCCGGGCTGCCCCCGCGGGTCAGGTCGAACCCACGGACCGGGCGGACCCCAGTTCAGACTCGGCTCATGCTGGGTCGGGATGGGTCGGTCCGACTGGGCCGGACCGGACCCGGACCCGCTTTGACCTTTCTACACTCTTTTACTCATAACTTGAGCTACGAGCGTCCGATTGACGAACCGTCTATAGAGATGGAAACCTTGGAGGGAGATTATTATTTTGGTATACCCCACTTGAGGTTTGGATGTAGTTGGTGTATTCCTGGGTTGGATCAAATATAAATCCAACTGAGCCCTCGTAACGGAAATGCCAATAACTCTCAAACCGGACGTCCGAGTGACGCGCCGTCAGTCGTGTTGGGTTTCTTTTGGAAAGACAGATCTTTTGGATACATCGACTTGGGACTTCATGGAAGTTTATGTATAGACACTTGGCTTGAGGAGTGGACCCTCTTGAAAATCAAGTGTGCATTGTGCGGAACCCTATGGCTGGATGCATTGTGATAATGAGATCCTACATGGGTTCAAAAGGAATGACTACTATTCCAGGATCCTATGTGGGTTTGACAGCTCCGACTACTGTTCCAGGATCCTATGTGGGTTTGACAGCTCTGATTTCTTTTCCAGGATCCTACGTGGGTTCGACAGCTTTGATTATTGTACCAGGATCCTACGTGGGTTTGACAGAGTAGATGATTTAGTGGCTACATCTTATCATCTGTATCTCTCTACATAAGTTGTATACCTATGTGAGTTGAACCTTGACTTTGTGTTGTTATCAACGAGTTATCATTCTTCCTTCGTGGAACGGGTTATTCTTGGGATCAAGAGTTGGATCCGGTTTATATTTGATTAATTAGGTATATGTATGGGCATATACCTAAGTAAGGTTGGATGATACATTGTGATTGTATTCTTTCTACTGTGGTTTATCCTTAGTGGATTCTGGGAGACCTTCAGAGGTCTTGGAGTCCCTACTGAGTATTTCTATACTCACCCCTGCACAAGCTTCACCAGCACCTTGTTTTGTCATGTGCAGATGATGGACAACAGTGATCGAGGATTAGAGAGACGGACGGGAGGCTGCTCAGAGCTAGACTTAGACAAGACATACCTCAAGGATGACTTGATCGAGATATGTACCTACCCTTCAGGTAGGATTTCCTGGTGGACGATCCAGGACTTGTTTCCCTTCTCCATGTACTTGTATAATAGTTGGGTTTGTATACTAGGCCATTTACTTTCAAAACTCTTTACATTATTAGTACTTATTGGTTATCACTAGTTGTGTACAGTCTGTGTGAGTTGCAAGTTTAAAGTTAATGCCTTCTCTTTTTTTGGGATATGCCTTTTTGGTGCTAGTAGGCACCCCCTGGCCTAAGGAAGGTGGGCTTGGGGTAGTCACGGCATGGGCCCATGGATAGGTCGTGACAAATTGGTATCAGAGGAGTCAGTTCTACCATAGAACATTGGACTCTGATCTTTTAAAGGCAATAGTTTTAAGTGTTTTAGGTGTGGTTAACAGTTTAGGGAAATTGGTCTTGGTGCGGCGACCGATGTATCCATACACTAGGACTCTGACTTCTGATTTTTGAGACAGTGCACGAAAAACACTGATTATGTGCGTGTTTCATTTGAAAAGTTCTCTTTGTGATATCTTTGAGTCAGCTCACTTGGTATAACTTATTGACCGTGGCGCACCTATTTCGTTTCAGTATGTCCCCATGTAGAGAGCCTGACATGGTTCCAGGCTTTGTATGAGATGATAGCCCACCGAGCGACAAGACCTCGGTGTAGGGACCTATCACAGTGGAGGCACCAGTGGTACCACTACTCATTGAGCCACCGATGCCATCTGCCCCAGCAGTAGAGAGTGCACGCCGCCTGAGCATGTTGCACGAGATCCAGTTCCAGAAGCCGACCAGGTTCAGGGGTGAGACGGACCCGTAAGTAGCTGAGGATTGGCTGGAGGCTCTTTTGAGAGTCTTCAAACTGGTAGGGACACCAGTCGGCCTTATGGTGATCCTTGACACGAGTCTCCTTCAAACAGCAGCGAGACCCACCACCGGGCGTCACATAGTGGAGTCTTCTGCACCTGAAAGTAGACAGATGTCGTAGAGATCCAAGCAGACCAGGCCATTCGGTGGATGACCTCAGGATACGGGTTCGGTGGTGTGGGGAAGATGAGACTGAGCCAGTCATTCGAGGAACAGGAAGTGCAACGCATGCGACGAGAAGGGTCACATGGCTCATGACCATCCTACCTTCCGTGCAGATGATCAGCAGACGGTCGAAGGACTGCCCAGAAAGAGACATAGATTCAATCGAGGCAGTCCGCAGGGCGTAGGCGGATGTGGTAGAGGATCTACTATTAGTGGAATCGAGGCCTTACAAAGTTATATTGGGTATGGACTAGTTATCTACAATCCATTCTCAGATTGACTGTATTAGGTGGAAAGTTCAGTGTGTCTGTGAGGATGGGACTAGGTTTACCTTCACCGGTGAGAAGGGAGCCTTTGTAGCACAGGGCGTACTTACCCAGAGGTGGGGGCAGCTGATTACTCATCATTTGGATAGCCTTATCCTTAGAGTGGATGATGTGCAGAGTCTGAGCTATCATGTTGTGGTGGATCATTACGCGGATGTTTTTTCTGATGAGGTGTTAGAACTACCTCCTTATAGAGAGGTATAATTTTACATCGACTTGTATCCCGGGACAACACTGATATCTACGCCAACATATCGTATGGCTCTTGCGGAGCTTCATGAGCTGTGAGTATTGTTGGGGGACTTGTAGGGAAAGGGGTTCTTCAAACCCAGTGTTTCACCATGGGAATCCCTGATTTTGTTCTCCAAGAAGGCAGAAATAAGTTTGAGGCTCTGTGAGAATTATCGGTTCCTGAACTAGGTGACCATGAAGAAAAAGTATCCAATTCTGAGGATTGATGACCTCTTCAATCAGCTGAAGGGAGCACGTTGGTTCTTGAAGATAGACCTCTGATCAGGCTACCACCAACTCATAGTACGGGACGAGTATGTGCAGAAGAAGGCTTTCAGATGTTGGTATGGCCACTATGAGTTTCTGGTTATGCCATTCGGTGTAACCAATGCACCAGCTGTGTTCATGGGTCTTATGAATAGGATCTTCCAGCCGTACCTTGATCACTTTGTGGTAGTCTTCATCGATGACATTCTGACCTACTCGACTACCAAAGAGGAGCATGCCTATCATTTGTGGATAGTACTGGACACACTTCGAGAGCACCATCTTTATGGTAAGGTCTCGAAGTGCCAGCTTTGGATCCGAGAGGTTCACTTTTTGGTACGAGTCATCTCAGAGGATGGATTTGTTGTGGATACAGCAAAGAGTGATGTCGTGCTAGCTTGGAATCCACCCAAGAGTGTAATGGAGGTACGAAGTTTCCTGGGTCTGGCCGGTTATTATCAGAGATTTGTGTCAGCATTCTCCAGAGTTGCAACACCCTTATCGGCATTGACGAAGAAAGGGAAACCCTTCGTGTGGTTAGACAGGTGCTGGAAAAGTTTTCAGGAGCTAAGACAGAGGATGACTATTGCGCCCATCTTGAGGCTACCTGAGGAGGGAATTGGGTACGTGGTCTACTTCGATGCATCAGGGACTGGTCTTAGATGCATCCTAATGCAGGAGTGAGCAGTGATAGCTTATGGTTCTCGTCAGCTGAGATAGCATGAGAAGAACAACTCTAACCATTAACTGGAGTTAGAAGTAGTATTCTTTTCATTGATGATGTGGCGACACTATCTGATTGGTGAGTGTTTCACAGTCTACTCTGACCACCAGAGTCTCAGGTATATCTTCTCACAGAAGGACCTGAACCTGAGAAAATAGTGTTGGATTGAGTTTCTCCAGGACTATGATTTCAAGATAGTATATACTCCTGGGAAGGGTAACGTTGTAGTAGATTCTCTCAGTAGGATATCAGGTATTCAATTACTAGGTGAGGTGACTGAGAAGTTGGATGCTTTGCATATTTCTTATGTGGATCGAGATGGAGCAGTTTTCCTGAAGTCTCTTAAAGTCACACCCCCAATCCTTTATATAGTTAGTGAGGCACAACATGGAGATGCTGACTGCGAGGCTCGACGTGCACAGATATATACAGGGCATGCACCTGATAGATTATCTATAGGTGGGGAGCACATCATCCTCTTCATAGGACGTACCATGGTACCAGCATCGCTTCGAGAGGTATTGTTGAGGGAGTTCCACACATCACCTATAGCAGTACATCCAGGTGTGGCGAAGATGTACCAGGACCTTCGATGACAGCACTAGTGGTTAGGTATGAAAAAGGCAGTAGTAGAGTTTGTCTCCCTATGCCTCACTTGTTAGCAAGTGAAGGCAGAGTACCAGGTACCAGCAGGCTTGGTTTAGCCATTAGAGGTCCTAGAGTGTAAGTGGGATGGGATATCCATGGACTTCGTGACAGTAATTCCATGTACATCCAGGGGACATGACTTGGTCTGGGTGATCATCAACCGGCTCACCAAGTCAGCTCACTTCCAACTAATTAGAGAGCAGGGGTCAGTAGAGAGATTTGGATGCCTCTATGTGCAGAAGATTGTGGGACTACATGGGGTACCTTCGATGATTGTCTCCGATTGTGACACACATTTCACTTCCCAGCTATGTAAGGGGTTAGATAAGGCTTTCGAGATGCAACTTTGTTTGAGCACTGCCTTCAATCCTCAGACAGACGGCCAAACTGAGAGGACCATTCAGACTCTCGAGGACATGATCCATGCATGATTCCTTAACTTGGGTTGCAGTTGGGAGGACCACTTGCCTTTGGTGGAGTTTTCATACAATAACATCTATCACTCCACCATTGGGATTACACCTTTTGAGGCCTTATATGGTCGACCTTATAGATTTACACTGTGCTAGAAAGACCTAGGAGATTCAGAACTAGTGGGGCCAAAGATGGTATGGGCTACCATAGATAAGGTGCAGATCATGCAGGAGTGGATAAAGATTACACAGAGTAGGCATAAGTCATATGCTGACAGGAGGCAGAGACCTCTAGAGTTCGAGGATGGCAACCACGTCTTCCTATGAGTCTCACCTTGACGAGGTCTGTAGATATTTTGCTGAGGCAGTAAGTTATCTCTGAGATACATCGGACCTTTCCAGGTCCTCATCAGAGTAAGCGAGGTGGCTTACCGCCTGGAACTTCCCCCACAGTTGCACCAGGTGCACGACGTTGTTCATGTATCCCAGCTGAGGAGATACGTTAATGATCCTACTCACATCATAGATTGGGGCGAGCTTGACATCGACGATGGGGATACATTTTCATAGGTTCCAATGGAGATTGAGGATTGAAAGGAGAGAGTACTTCATGGGTGATCGATACCTCTGGTGCGTCTGCGATGTCAACACGGGAACCTCCATGAGAGCACATGGGAGCAGGAGGCTCAGATTCATGCTCAGTACCCCCATTTTTTTCCTAGTTTTTGAGTTTTGGCTTTCGGGGATGCAAATCTTTGAGGTGGGGAGAATGTAAAGACTTGAAAATATATGTAATGTTTTTTAAAGTTATATGGAGTTATTCTGAGTCTGCAGTTTCTGACAGCCATAATTCTAAGGCTTGGAGTGCCCGAAATGTTTTTTTTTGAGGTTTCTGAGTATGTTCAAGGAACTTAAGAGCGGGTTTTGGTAACTTTAGAACTGGTGCTTGGAATTGAAATCTGAGGGCACCATTGAACTCACAGTGCCGATGATTTCTTAATGGGACCTTCACCTCGAATGCGTTTGGTCGTGAAGGGAAGTTGGTTTTCCAACCTTTCGTGGAGGATAAAAAAAGGTGGAATAAAATAAAATTGTTAAAACCTAAATTTTATTTTATTCAAATCTTTTGGAATTAAAGTGGGGTCCACCTGAACTAAACCCCCACTTTAATTCTTTCCGACCCCCTTCTTCATTAAATGATGTGATTTGGGGGAGAATACTCAAATTGATTTGTTTATTCCCCTCATTTGGGAGTTGTGGGAATTGGCATTTTGGCTGTTGGAGGAAACCTTGGAGGAAGAACTCTTCTTCGGCCAATGATGAACATCTTCTTCTTCTTTGATCTCCTATCGGAACAAGGAAGGAAGCGTCGTCCTTGAAGAATGTCGATGACATCTTCCTCGACTTCTTCATCTTCTTTCATAACTTCAACAAATTCGAGGTAGTGTTTCGAGCTTTGTTATTTATTTCTCATTCTTTGTTTTTGTTCATGGATTAAGATTTGAAGCTGCATGCTATCACTCTAACGCGGAGGGTGCAGGCCAAATGAACACGGACCGACCCCTCCGCCTTACTTTGTGGATTTTGACGATAATCACAGTAGGAGTCTGGAACAAGCAATTATCATCAATGATGGTTTTCGATCAAAGGAGACATCCTGAGGAGTGCACAAATACTTCTGGAATGAGAATCAAGCCACCGGAACTCGTCCGGTGACCTGTGGAAGGTTCGTCAACAGTCGGAACTGATGAACGTCACCAGTAGAACGAAGGAAAGGGCGGCCAACTCTTCGACTGGCCGCATGGATGGCAGCGGTGCAACCATGCCGCTAGAGGAGTAGGTTGTGGCCGACGGGCTACGATGACCGGCGCAAGGCCGACCTTGAAGAAAACCGGCGGCTCAGGTCGCCGGGTTACTGGGGAAGGCATGGCGCAATGTGCGTCGCGTGGTGGAGCAAGGGGGGATTCCTTGGCCACAATGACGGGGGATGGGTAGCAGGCTCTACTGGCCGTTGGAGGAGGCGCAGCGTAACCGTGCCGCATGGGAGGCGGCTGGCTGCTCGGCCATCCGGGAAGAGCTGGACCTACCACGTGGGTCCCGCGTGACACAGACCGGCCTCACGTGGTGCCAGATATGAACCTACCTAATGTCTAAGCCATTTGGGACTCTAGGGGGTGCGACCTCCCCCCTAGACACGGCTAGGACAGACCCCACAGGGACTGCCAGCCACGAGCCTCGCGCGAGCTGAGCTTAGTGCGGGGCAGGCCCAGCGCGGGCTGGGCCACCCCCGTGGGCCAGGCCTCCCTGCGGGTTGGGTCGGACCTGTGGAATGGGTCAAACCCCAGTCCGGACCCGATTTGGGCGGGGTCAGTCTGGGTCGGTCCGACTGGGCCAGACCGAACCCGAACCTACTTTGACCTATTTCCACTCTTTTACCCATAACATGAGCTGCGGGCAACCGATTGACAAAAAGTCTACGCCGACAAAAACCTTGGAGGGAGACGGTTGTTTTGTTATAACCCTCATGAGATTTAGATGTAGTTAGGGAATGGCCGGGTTGGATCAAACATAAATCCAACTGGGCCCTTAGAACGGAAATGCCAATAGCTCTCAGACCGGGTGTCCGATTGACGTGTTATCAGTCACGCTGGGTTTATTATGTCAAGACGGATCTTTTGGATACCTAAACTTGGGACTTCGTGGCAGTTGATGTATAGACACTTGTCTTGAGGAGCAGACCCTCCCAGAAATCAAGCGTGCCTTGTGCGGAACCCTGTGGCTGGTTGAATTGTGATAAAGGGATCCTACGTGGGTTCGACAGGACTGACTATTGTTCCATGATCCTACGTGGGTTCGACAGCTCCAATTACTGTTCCAGGATCCTACGTGGGTTTGACAGCTCTGATTGCTATTCCAAGATCCTATGTGGGTTCTACATCTTTGATTAATGTACCAGGATCCTATGTGGGTTCGACAGAGTAGATGATTCAGCGGCTACATCTAATCATCTCTATCTATATACTTAAGTTGTATACCTGTGTGATCTAAGCCTTGACTTTGTGTTGTTATCAATGAGTTATCTTTCTTCCTTCATAGAACAGGTTATGCATGGGCTCAAGAGTTGGAGTCGGTTTGTATTTGATTACTTAGGTATATGTATTAGCATATACCTAAGTAGGTTTGGATGATACTTTTTGATCTTATTATTTATACTGTGGTTTATCTTTAGTCGATTCTGGGATACCTTTGGAGGTCTCGAGGTCCCTACTGAGTATCCTTATACTCACCCCTGCATGGGATTCAGCTTCACCTTGTTGTGTCCTCTGCAGATGATGGGAAATAGTGATTGAGGCTGAGAGATACGGATTGAAGGTTGCTCGGAGCTGGACTTAGACGGGACATACCTCAGGGATCACTTGATCGAGATATATACCTACCCTTCAGGTAGGTTTTCCCGGGGAACGTTCCATGAGCTATTTTTCCTTTTTCTTGTACTTGTACTTCAATTGGGTTTTTATACTGGCCCATTTACTTTCAAAACTCTTTACATTATTAGTACTTTTTGGTTATCACTGGTTGTGTACTTTCTGTGTGAGTTTCATGTTTAAAGGTAATGCCTTCCCATTTTTTGGGATATTCATTTTTGTTGCTAGTCGCCAGCCCCTGGCCTAAGGAAGGTGGTCTTGGGGTAGTCACGGCATGGGCCCGTGGATGGCTCATGACAAAATATTTGAAATTCAATGTTGTAGTTAAAATTGGACTATATTCAAGAAAATTATAACCAATTTGAATAAAAACAATTATGAGGAGATCGCATGAACAAAAATCATATAATAATTTCCATTAATAATTATGGACTTATTATTCACAAAATTTTGTGAGTATTAATGAATAAAATGAACAAAGGAATATGTAATTTTGAGGATTGAGTATTTGATAAAATAATTCTATGAAAGACTAAAGAACTGTTACATCGAATAAAGAGTAAGAGAAAAAATATTGAAAAGTTTTATTATAACATTTATCATCTATGGTGGGGAAATAAATTTTTTATTAATCATCCACTACATTCCTTTTGAGGGGGAAGAAGGTCGATGTGGGTTGATATTCACTCAAACATAGTTTGATGATTCTAAAATATTGAGTGGGAAGGCCAAAATGTTTGTTGTTCTATTGATATTTCTATAGCAGTTAAAGACACAAATTTGATGAAGAATATATTATTATCAGATGTAGACATATCTTGAAAATGACCAATGAACTTATTCACACTGAAGTGAAAAATAACTAGCAGGATACTCATGTTTCTAATAAAAATATTGCCTTGTTTAATTCATAAGTGCATGATACCTACCATGGGAAGTGGACATTACCTGACCAAACATTATATGTGATTGTGTATCACTATAAATCCAAATAGTGATATAATATATGTTTTTGTAACATACCGAACATATAAAAGAGTAGGTTTACCCATTATATCATAACCTTGTAAAATTCCTATGTGACGTACATTTTCATTTCATTTTCATATGAGGGATTATATAAATGAAAAAAAAAATAAGAGTCGGATGTGACCTTAAAAAGACTCATGGGTTAATTTCTAAAAGAACTTATAAAAACCTATACCACTAATTCACACCATATTAGTGGTATATTAATTTTATTGATATCTTTAATTTTATTTACCATCATACTTGATGTGATTACTCTACATCTACATTTTAACAAGTGATAATTTATTTGAGGGTGTTCTACCATGTTTATTAACCATGGAAGACTTCTCTTTTCCTATAGAAGTAGGTTGGTAATATACAGATGTATGAGAAGGCACCTAAATAGATGTATGTGGAGGGTCTTCCCAAGAAGATCGAGAGGACTTTACTTTTTGAACTAAAAAGATCTTATAAATATAATTACCAAATAATTAGTAAAATAACCCATAAATATAATAGTTACATATATAATAATATAAAAATAAATAATGATTCAAACAAAAATACACAAAAATTTTATATTTATAGTTATAGTAGTAAAATAAAATGCTAAAAAATGTTGACAACATTCATGATATTTGAAATGATATATAAAGAATAAAATGAATCTTCAACAAAATTTTATAAAAATTTGAGTGTTATATATAAAATTGAATAACAATTAGAAGATGATAAAAGCACAACTAGATTAAACTAAACACGATTTTTATCATATTCAGTAAAATAGTTAACTAAAATGTTTTAAAAAATTACTTAGATATTAATGAGGCATGAAATGATATATATAGAAGAAAAAACTTAATTAAAGGATTATAAAAATATAACTATTGTATATAAAATTGAATAAAAACTAGAAAATAATACATAAAAAATAAAACTAATATAAACACATTATTTATCATATTATTTAGAGTTATTAACTAAAATGCTAAAAAAAATCCAGGAATCATTTAGGAGACATGAAATGGTATATATAGAATAATAAAACTTTACTAATATTTAAATTTATAAAAATATCAAAAAAATAAATATTTATATGTAATGCATTTTTTAGTAATAAATAAACAATTTATCATATTTTTTAGAAAATGTGAATTAAATAAATAATGAAATTAGAAATAATATATTTCACATATATTAAAATTTAAAAATTATTGTAAAAGAATAAAAAATATAACTATAAAATATTAAAAAAAAATAAGGATAACAAATAATAAAAAATATTTTACAAAATAAATGAATGAAAAATATTTCAAAAACAAATGAATGAAAAAAATCATATATAAAAACATGAAAATTAAAAAATAAAAATAGAAAAAAAATATAATCATCTAAATGAAATATATATTTCAAAACCCTAAAATTACCAATTTTAAAGAAACTAAAAAATCACCATTGAAAAAACTAAAAAAGAAAAAACAATAGAAAAACTATAACATGAAGACAATGGAAAATAAAATTCACTAGTACAGACTAGCTAAATATAATCCTACTAACAAACTAAAATAATAGAAAATAAATAACCCAAGAGGTAGAAAATGATAGGAGAGATCAGTAGTGGATGGCAGAGAGAGGCTGAGTGTGGTTGATGAAAATGGATGATTGCAGATAATTCTGATTGGAGTCTAAGAGGATAAATGATAGAGGGGTTTTGGTTCTATTTTAGATAGAATGTAAACTACATGAGTGAATGAAGTAAAACAAAATATCAAGTGTGACATTTAAATTTTTCTAGATATTTTTAACATTATTTATTATAATAACCTTTTCTAAAAATATATTTTTCACTTTTTTATGTAATAAGAGATATAGAAAATTGTAGCCAAAGGTTTTTTATATTAGTTATAAAGTAAAAAACATTAAAACTATCTATAACATCTGTTATAAATAACTAAATTAAAAAATATTTGATTTAATTTTTTTACTAGTGGTTGAGAGAACATCTTCCTCATCCCTACCTCTAGGACTTGTAACAAATATAATTCTTTTTTTATAGGTAACATCTCTTAGGTTTTATGAATCTTACTTCCACCATCATCTTTAATATATTTTTATCTTTCCTCTTCAAATTTATTAGATTTTTTCACTTTCCTTCTAGACACTTTAGCTATTGGAAGCAAGGGTTTATAAACCTTTACTCTCATTTCCTTATTACTAAATGGATGATCTAAAACATTTTTCTTTCCTTATTTAAAATACAAATTAATAAAATTTCATATATAATTGATTGAATCTTAAAAATAAGAGATTTGATTAAATTTTTATTCAGCATTATAACCAATATGATTCATAGTACGATACATATCCTTATTTATTTATTGAATAAAATTCCTTAAACTACTTATATTCTTGAATGTTTCATCCCTTAATAGATGAATATGCTCCTTGAGATTATTGATATTTTGATCAAATTAGTGACTAGATATTAAATTCTCTACCACTTCAAGTTCCTTATAAACCACCAACTCCTTCTCCTTCTCATAAATTTCGACTTAATATGTAGGTGAAGACACAAGAAGGAATATCTAAGCTTGACTAGAGGTAATTCTAGTATTAGATCATCCTAAATATCCTTAGGATGATCCATAGGATTTTATTAGTTAAAAATTATAGAAAAATTGTTAATATATGATTTAAAATAGGTTTATTGTGATATATTCATATTTCTCAAAAGTCTTTCACTAATGAAAGTCTCTTTGGTATCCTTCTAATAGTCAGGTCAAATGGTATATCCAGTTTAAAAATAATTTTATTGAATATTTTTTAAAAAATAAATTCTTTTTTATTCTTCATTTCTTTATACCAATTGAATCAATTATCCTTAGTATCATCTTGACCAGTTTGAATAACTTCATAAAAAACATAAAATTTAAAAGATAGTCATATTAAATTCTCACACGATCATAGTCACAATGTCTTTCTTCTACTGAAGTTTGGATTTTTTATTTTAATGAATCTATAAAGAACAATCAATTAAAACATCCTTAATCTTTCAAAATCCTGATTGAATAGTTGACCTCTTCTAAGTGTCTTTCAACTTGAATTATGTATCATAAAATATATCCTTCAAGATTATAATTTTTTCTCATTGTGATCTGACCTAATTTTTTTATATCTCAATATAAGTAACCTTTAAATTAACTCTATATAATCTGTATTTTTTCTTATCAAAATCTATATTATTCACTAATATAAAATTTTTATAGATTTCTATAACTTCTCAATCAAATAAAAATTCATTGTACTTATATCTGAAGATCTCAATCCACAACATCCCAAAAATCTTAACTCAAATCCTCTAACCATCACATGTGCATCATTAAACCATATATAAATTTGTGTTTCATCAATTTATAATTAAATTCCTCTATGATAAATAAACATTTCTCAGTAGGTGACTTTGAATATGATTTCTTATAAATAAAAAATTTCTTCTTTGGAAAAGACATAATGTCCTTTTATTTTCCCTTAATGATATATTTAATGGGTGAATTCTCCTGTTAATATTAATTTCATTCTTTTGTAGACAAAATCCTATCATTTTTATTTTCGATATTCAGAAAAAATTAAAAAATAAAATAAAATATTAACCAGAGAAGTATTTTACTTGGTTTATTGACGTTTGAAGAACTGAATAGGGAATGAAAAAAAAATCATTTCCTGTTTGAAAAATCACTTCGGTTAGAAAAGGGATTTTTAAATATTTTATAATGGTTTGAATAATCATATAAATTAAAATAAAAAAATTTACCATAAAATTTAATTCATGACAATTTAATAGTTTGGAATAATCCCTACAATAATAGATAATTTGATATTGATAAAATTCTTTAATGTATACTTAACATGTGCTGACATATAGAAAAACGTCATTGATGTGGTATATTCCCATTTCCTATAATGAACATTTATTGCTAGCTAGGCGTAATATGCTTAAAATTATTGAAAAACATTACTAACTAGAATAACAATTAATTAATACTTAGACAATATACTAGTTATAACATAACCAAATTTTATAATTTTAGATAATTTCATTTTACAAATGTAATCTTCTATAATATCATAATACAACATTGAGTTAAAATAAGTAGTTGGGGTTTGGATTAGTGTTAATAACCCCATAATCCTACATGAAAAATGGGGGTTCAAAACCCATTTGGCATAGGTACTGTAGCGTATTGTAGCAGCGACAACACTATAGTAATGATGGGCACTGTAGCGGTGGTAGGGTATTGTAGCAATGACAGGGTACTGTAGCGTCAACATGGTACTATAGCAGCAGTAGGGTACTGTGTGGTACTATAGCATGAGGGTACTATGGGCCAAAACTTTGAGCTTATGCGCTATGTAATGGTCTAAATGCCCATTGAGCCTTTAGGCTATGTAATGGGTCTCACTCTACCTAGTTAAAAGAAGTTTTTTCTTTGATTTAATAATAAATGAGGCTTCTTCCCCAACTTAAAAAAACATTGAGTTAAAATATAATTCCACTAAAGAATAAAGGAAACATTATGGTTTCAATATAATATTATATATATTCTTAAGATAATGTTCAATTTCAACACGAGTTATGTATTTGGCATAGATCACATTGACACATTTAACACAACCTTATGAGTTAATGCTTCCTAACGTTGATTCTAATGTATTGTAAAGTAACCCATGGATATTGAATTATCAATATGACATAATCCTAAGGTTCGATGCATATTTTTTTTCTTTACGATGCTAAACAATCTTGATTTATTAAAAGCTCTAAAACATATGAAATATCTCGAATAGAATTTAAATTCCATAAAATATCCATCATTTCAAGATCAATTTTAATCTTCTCAAACATTAATACATCTATTATCCTAGTTAATATGTCAACCAAATATTCTTTATTATTAACATGATCTATATTGGTATGCCCCTTCAACACATGATCTTGAATAAAGTAATATCTCACCTCAATGTATTTTTTACTTGATTTTTGGAGTATATTACTAAAAATAGATGTTGACATGTAATTATCACACATAATTAAATTTTTTTTATAATGAATACCATAATAAAATAATTTCATTCTAATACAAAGTTTTAATTCACAAAATCTTACAACTGTAACATATTCTACCTTAATTATGGAAAAATAAACTAAAAGCTTATTCTTGGAACTTTATGTTACTAGCATATTTCCCAAAAAATGACACATTCCACTTGTTCTCGTCCCATCAATTCTTCAACCTCTAAAATATGAATATGAATAACTCACATTTTCAAATAAAATTTTCCTTGGATAAAATAAACCAAGGATAATAGTTTCTTTAAAAAAATTACTAATTCTTTTAATTGTATTTAAATTTACATATGTTGGTCCATACTAAGATCTTATACACACGCAAAAACTATACATTAGATTAGGTATAATTATAGTTAAATATAAAATACTTCCAAAAATACCTTTTAAGGTCTTATGATCAAATAATATTCTATATATTTTTCATCCAACCTACTTGAAACACTCATGAGTGTACTCATGTTTTTTAATAAACCAATCCAAATATTTTCAAAAAATCTAGACAATATTTACTATGATTTAGAAATATGAAATCTTATTTATGATTAGTTTTAAATCCTAGAAATAAAATTATTTCCCCCATTAGACTCATTTAAAATTCCTTTTCCATAAATTATGAAAAATCATTACATATAGAGTCACTCAATTAACCAAATTCAATTTCATTCACATAGATATGAACAATCAAGATATTATTGGAATACCTTTTGATAAATTCCATTGTATTCAATTTACCTTTATCAAACTCATTATTTAATAAGAAATGTGATATTATCTCATACCATGATTAATGTGTTTATTTAAATCTATATAAAGCCTTATATTTCTAATGCAAATGGTTTATATTCTTTATATGCTCAAAACCTAATTTCTGTATAATATTGAAATTATATAAAATGAAACCATTAAGAAATGTACTCTTCAAATCCATCTGAAACATCCTACAAATTTTATCTGATATATATTATAAAATTATATGAATAGCCTCAAAACTAGAAACTAGAGTAAAATTCTAACCATAGCCTATTTCTTCAACTTGATTATAACCATGAGAAACTAGTTTTTAATTGTGTCTCATAATTTATCTTGACTCATCATGTTTTTTTATAAAAATACACTTAGTTCCTATTACTTTATGATCTTATGGTGTATAAACTAAAAATATAACATTTATTCCTTAAAACTAACTAAAATATTCTTTAATATCTAAATTCTAATTTTGAGATTTTAATGATTCCATAACATCATTTGGAACACCTTTTAAAATATAAGTATAATATTTACAAATACTTCTCAGATAAATTCCTTCATCAATCTTGAGTTAATATCTCTAATAACTCTATAAATTGGGTGATATTAATGTGAATTCCACATCTTTGAATGAATAACATAATTTTCTCCATTAATAGGTTTATTTCCATCTTGAGTCTTATTTTTGATATGTTAGGATTAACATAGATTAAAATATCCAAAATATTATTTAATTTTGTACAATACTATAGATTTAACCATCATATATTTCTCATGAAACTTTATATGGATTGTTTCCTCCAAAATCATTGTTATTTTATTATTGTCTATATTATCTAAAATACCTCAAGTTTATCTTTTAGTAATTTCAAATTGTGTTTGTTGTCAAAAAACATAGATAATGTTTTGTGACTATGAAAACCATGATACATTCATGAAGTAGTGGTTCTAGTGGTGTTTGTTTTTGGTTAATAATGTTTTTCAAAAAATTGAGTAAATAAAGTATTTTAATGGAAAATCTAGGGCATGTTAGTGAAAATATATAATTACATGAATTCCCCAATGTTGGTGAATCATACAAACCACACAAAGGGGGTGTTTCACATAGAAAGATTACATGAATCAGAGTTACACAATATGGAATTCAATGAGGGATATAAGGATAGGTTTTTTTCAAATAAATAAGAGCATAATCTCATAATTAAGTAGAGAAGGTAAGAGACAGATGGATTAAATAAAGGTAATTTTCTTAATTTTACATAATATATATGCAAATATATTTATTGAGTGAAACAAATAATGAGATACATTGTGTTACATGATTAGTTTATTTTATTATTATTTTTTATGATTTTAAAATAGAGTTACATGAATAGTATTTTCATGAGAAATAAACAAGGTAATACCTATAATTTTTTTGGGTAAAGAGGCATTAGTAATTTTTGTGTAAGAAGATATTTATAACCCAGTAATGTTGGTGTAAAAAGAGTTGAATCAGATCATCTAAAGGATCATTTGAAGGAAAATTCATACACATTAGTTGAAAGATTAGCGAGTTCTTAATTTTCATTGATTGTGAACCAGGAGGGTCTGTGTAACCACTCTAAATTTTAAAAGAGAATGAAATATTCTTAGTGAGTTTGGTACTTCAACACATCACTATTGTGCGGTCCTTGGATAATGTGTAGTGTAGGTAAAATATGTATAAATTTATCATGTCTCTCTTTGTCTACTTTATCACTTAATATTCATTATAATGGAGATAAGTTTTCCTCATAATAGTGGAATAATAACATTGGTGTGGGTCATTTGATAAAAATTAAAACAAACTAATTCACCCCACCACTTAGGGTATTTACCTTATTTTGAACAAAAAAGTGGAATTTGGACTAAAAGTTCAAATAAGTGGAGTTATTCTCATTTAAATATTATGGAATCTATGAATCAAAAAGGGATTATGATATTTGAGGAAAATAATTTTTAGTTATATAAGAATCAAATAAATAACTACTTTTAATCCATAGGTATGGATGTTTATAGAGCCAATATTGATAGAATTTTAGTCAATATAGATATTAGTGATTTATAATAGAGAGACCATAAAGAGTTGGTTGATGAAACCAAGGGATTAAATGCATTTGGTGGATCATTATATACTATTACCACATTACCAATACACATAAATATGGGGAAGGGGTTAATTAGGGTGTTTAATTATTCTTTTATTTCACTGTATCTTATTCTCATGTTAGCAAGAACAACTCAAACCTACTAAACTTAATATATATATATATATATATCCATATTAAAAAATTAAATATAGGAAAATTATGATTTCACATGGTTCACAACAAAGGGATGGTCTAAATAGAATATGATGATGTTGTGTCAATGTACAAGGGATTAACTCTATGAAGTATATATGTTACAATAGTTTTAGGAAGGATGAAATATCAATCCTAAGGGAACTCTCTCTTCATTTAAACATGTTTACTTATTTTAGGAAATGAATACATGATATGTGACATGAAAATCACCTAAAATTATTTTTTATAAAATAATAACACTAGAAAAATAGGGTTTTTTTCATTGTTGTTCAATTATTCCTTTAATTCCCGATGTTTAAAATTTATTCTCACAATAATTTTTTTCCTCTTTGATTTCCATATTTTTCAATATAACCCTTTTCTAATTATCTTTTTTCCCTCCAATCCATTATCCTTTAAATTAGAGAATCATTTATCCAAAGACACAATCCATTAATTTTCAACCTATAACTCACTGAATGTGTCTTTGAAACTACTCATGAACCACAGATTAATGGGACCATTTCTTTTCTCCTGATATTCCCTAAAGAATATGGGCAAAATCCTCTATTTTTAGTAATAGAATTACCATGACATGATGATTTAATTACCATGAAATAACAATTTTATAGGTGAAACAGACCTTGAAAAAATTACCTCCCCACTCATCTACCTTTTTCCTTTTTATCCGTTGAAATTTAAAAATTGGTACATCCTCTTTCAGGATGACCAAATCCCCATTTTAATGGAACACATTTTAAATAACCACTTTATAATCCTAAAACTCTATGTTCTACAACATTGTACTTTTATTATCCTTATTTTAAAAATACCATGGTTTTTCTAGTTTTACCACAGAGTGACACTCCACATTTTGAACCCTATAAAACTAATGAAATTCCCAAAATGAATATGTTATTTACCAAAAAATACATTTGAGGCTTTTCCATTTTTTAACATTCAAAAACATCCCATATGTAGGGTGATAACTTTTTTTCATTCTGTAATTTGAGGAATATTACATATCCCTCAAAAATCTTATATAACATATTTTTTCATAGAAAAACCTATGACCATGCACACCATAACTTGTTTAGGATATCTATGACATGGTGATTTCCTTACCATATCACATAGGTAGACTTTTCAATTAAAAATACATTTATTATGATAATTATAAAAAGATTGTTTCAAACTAAAACAATTCTAGTTTGAAATGGTATAAAAAATGACCATTGTATTTTCACTCTAGAAATTTAATTATCCACCATGACATACCTAGAATAACTATAACATGGTTAATGGTGAGGTAAAGTTTTATTTCACCAATTTTATCTCTAACATTTCACATCTTTATGCA
The DNA here is from genome assembly GCA_963277665.1 of Viscum album. Lineage (NCBI taxonomy): Eukaryota > Viridiplantae > Streptophyta > Magnoliopsida > Santalales > Viscaceae > Viscum > Viscum album. The sequence goes on from OY728125.1 coordinate 1,062,318,046, forward strand.
ATAACCATATATCAATGAGCTTATAATTCATAACAAATACAATATATTACAACCTATGGAAAATAATATCCTCCATTGTATTTTATTTTAAACCCTCTTTATTTATCCTCAAAATAATCCTTTCTTTATTCTAGATCATCCATTCTATTCTAGATTCCGGATTTTTTTAACCATGACCCTATAGAAGATCCCCCTAAAACCATTCTACCCATTTGAAAATAAAATGAAAAGGATTAATCTGATTATATATTTTATGAAGAATTTATTTTAGATTTATTTATGGAGAAAATATTATTTAACAAATTTTATAACCCTATGCGAGTCAAATATCATTGTAGGAAGCAAGTGAATATTCCAATTTCTACATTTCTATAAATATTTAAAAATTTAAATTCCATTTTTCTTATACATTACTCAAGGATAATATCCACCCCTATTTTTTTATACATTTAAAGACATTAAATCCTATAAAAAATAAACTTATAAGTAAATAATTATATAAAACATGTAAATGATATATTTTGTAAGCCCTCAAGATGGGGGAGGTGATTAAAAACCAAATTTCAACAATTTTTTTTAAATTCTAGTGTGAAAAAAGTTTTTTAAATATGTCCAAAAAAATTTTTTACTCACATGATAGAGTTTTATAATGCCTTTATCTACCTTTTATTCAAAGAAATGGTATCAAATATCAACATGATTTTTTCAGGAATACTCTACCAGATTCTCGATAAGCTTTATCCCACTTCATTTGTCACAATGGACTACCATGGGTAGCTTCCATTATTATCTAAGATCCTTTAATTGCTTTTTTAATCCATACCATTTGACTAAACAATTATATTGATAAATTTTAATCCACTTAATATATACAGAGAGAAGTTCCCTCTTTCTTATTGATGAGCCATAAAATACACTCACTTATAATGAAAAAATATCCTCCACTCATAGAATTTATATCAATAATATATTTGTAAACATTCACATCCTAGTTGGTATATTATTATTTGTTATTACCTACATACCAAATAACAATAATGTTTTGTTAAAACATTCCTCATGATCTACTTCACCACCAAGAGTTTTTCCTCATTGGGAAAATGTTGAAACTGAGCATCTATTAAAGCTTTAAATAATCCTCTAGTAGAATGTGGGATCAACTATTCTTCCTTATATATTATTTTTTTAAAAATTCCAACTATAATTGGAATTGAAACTAGTTTTTTGTCATGTATTTCATAATTTTAAGCATATAATTTGCATAATTTTCATGGGAAAAAATTTATATCCCTTATTTTTGGATAACATATTGTCTAAGAAAGAATTTAATCTTTCTAATCATTGAAATACCAAAACTTGAGTTCATTAAACAATAAAAGCCTCTACCAAATTCTATTTTCTTCCTCCAAATATGATATGTTAAACATATATAAGCATCATAAACTTATCTTACCAAGTATATTTAGCATAAATATTGTGATAATATCTACCTCTTCTGAATTACATGTTCTTCAAGAAATTTATTAACAAAGAATACAAGAAATATAGTGACTATTTCCTACTATATAGGTCCTTTTTCAAATTGAAAACATCTTATTAATCATTATTAATTAAATAATCAATTGATTTTTTGATGTAAACTTATTTCTTGAGAACTATATTTAATAATTTTATTTTGACACCCATATGGTAAGTTATGAATTTTATTTGAAAAACCACAAAAATAAAGAGTCTTATTGACTTAAGTTCGTCCACCATTGTGAAGATTTCATCCACATCAATTTTTTACACTTGTATATCAACCTTTAATATTGATATTTACTTATTTTCGATCACCTTTACATGCCCATCATGTTTTTTATGGGAAAAACATTTTTATTATGATATTGTGATCCATTAGCCTACTCAAAAGTTCCAAAGTTTGATTATTCTCTATTTAATCAAATTATTCATTTATATAATTTATATATGTACCATCCTTTATAGATTATTTAAATTATTCTAGTCCCACTTGAGATAATAGAGGAGTGTACTCAATACTTTTCATCCTCTGCATTAGTGTTGGTGGCATTTTAACACTGATGATATTTGAATCCTTGACCCCATCCCATATTCTTCTATATGGAGTCATTGGATGACCTACTTTTGTAGTTTCTTCTTCCACTGATTCATCCTTAGAATCTACCTTACATGAAATAATGCGTACACCCTCTTGATTTATATTCAGTTTTTCTTTTTTGTTTATTTCAGATCACACTAAGAAATGGAATTTAATGTCAATTACAATATTTTTATTCAATATTTTAACACCAATTCTATCTAAGATATTTTTCAACAATTTTTTGAGAAACTTATAAGACCTAATATTGAAGGAGCGCCCTAAAAATATCATTGAATTAACTATATATACATATTTTCATTTTGTTTCAAGCATTTTTTGAATGTAACACCAGCTCTCAAACACTCTAATTTTCTTTAATGTTGGATTTATTCATTGTTACATCTCATATGAATTCATATTCTATTTAGGAATAATTAAAAGCAAAATTGATTGTGTACACTAATACTATCATTCGTTCCTTCCAATAGGGGTGAGAAATTACAATTTTGATGATAAATATTTTTTCAATGTTATTCACTATTCAATCTATTATTTCCACTACACAATATTGTTTATAATTTTCTCATTTATTAAACATCTTTCTTAATACCATGTTTCTCCATATAAATTTCCACCCCATAGAAGTTGTACTCTATGTCATTTTTAGATTTATGGATATTGATTTTTCTTCCTATTTTATTATTATCTCTCATTTAAAATTTCTTGATACACATAATAACTTCAATAATATTATATTTAAACATGATACAACCCATGAAACTATAATCTTTAATAAAAATAATGAATTATTTCTCTCCATAAGTTTCTAGAACCTTTATGGGTTCACAAAAATTATTGTACATATGATCTAGAAGATTTTAGAACTTTTTATTTTTTGTAAGATAGAGCTTTATCACTAATTCCCTCTTATATAGGAATCAAAAGTCTTCCCCCAATCTATTATTTAATTTGTAATACGGGTAATAGTTTTCAACTTTGATATATTTTCCATGATTTTATGATTAATGTGCTTATGTCCTAAATTACAAATACAGTTTTCTTCTTCTAGTGTAAGAAGATAAATATTTATCTCCTTTCAATCCACTTGATAATACAACACCATGAGATTTTGAGAATGAATAGTACTTTCGATAGCGTATAATAAATGCAACATCAAATTTAAACAAACCATGAAATATTATTATCTAATTATGACCGTTATAACCTAGCCACTGAATTGATGGATATGAATAGAAATAACCACATTATGAAATATATATAATGTTACTACTCAATAAAAATATATTGATTAATACTAAGTAAATTATCAATTTATTTTTAGTAAAGTCATTTTATGCTCCAAAAATAAATTTTCTTCAAAAATGATTTTTATTTCCTTTTTTGAGAGAATATTATAATTGTATTATACCAAATTTATAGATTTTATTTTATAAATGGATATAATTAATTATATAATAAATATCAAAATACTCTTATGGTGAAATTTTGAGTTTTTTAGAAATTTTTATTGTTTAATGAATTGTGAAGCATGTTGATTTTTATTTAAATCTGTCTTTTATTTTCAAGAATTAAAAAGGTAAAATAATATTTTAGATCAGTTTGAAAATTTAATTAGTATTTTTTTATTAACCATAATCTATAAAATTTTATTTTAATCAAAATTATACCTGAATTTGGTATAAAATAATTTTTATACTTATAAAGTCATTTTTCTAAAAAACCATTTTTGTCACATTTTGTGATTTTAATTTTAAATTAAATTCATCCAATTTAGTGACATAAATTTTTTAAAATAAAATCCATATATTTGAATCCATATAATTAATATAATTTAATAGGATTGACAATCCCATAGGGCATCGTTAGTTCCTTATGGTACTATAAAAAAACATTTGTAAATCCCAAACAATGCTGTCCAATTAATTAAAATGTAGTATTCGGCATGTTTGAGATCTAACCCATAGAGACGATGATTTTAGTTTAATAATTCATTAGTGATTAAAGTGGTGAAATGGGTGATAAAATAAAATAAAATGTGAATGTAAGAATATTGATTGATTGGTTTTAAAACAATTTTAAGATGAATTCTAGGGAAATGTAATTTCTAGGTTCAGGTGAAATTATATTTAATAGGTTGATTAATTCATGATTGGTGTCGGATTCAGGATGATGTAGATCTAATGGTCATGGTATCTTCTCCCCAACATGGAAAACCATTGTTTCCCTTGGTCTAGTAGTTTTGGGTGTTTCCAAATCAAGCATGTCCCAATACTAAATTTTAAACCTGATTTCTACTAAAGTTGAAAATGGTCGTGTTGTCTTTAGGTTAGTTAGTTGATCAATTTAAATTTTCATTTTTTATTCGAATATTGATTTTTATGATATAAAAAATAAAGTGATTGGATGTTGAAGAATGAAATTGAACCCACCAAATGCATGGCTAATAATAAGAATTAAATCCAACACACCTTCCCCCTTCGGTTACATTTTCCTAGAACATGGTGGGATTACCACATCATCCTAGCGATGATAGGTTTAGAGGGATATAGAATATAAAATAAATTCATCAAGGGAAAAAAGAACTCAGGGGAAGTCATAAATGCTTCGCTCCTAGATTTAGTCTCCTCATCGAACTCTGGAATTCTCTAAAGGTGCATCCAAGGACTCTTTTTATAGACACTGGAAAGGTTATTCCTGATTTCTATCATGAAATGTACTTGATGGTCATGTTGTGTACTAGAGATCCATTTTTTTGTGAATCTGTTTGATGCATGTGCATATCCCATTTGATATTTTGAAAAGTTGACCACCTACTTGATGTGTACTTGGTCTACACGTCATGTACTACGGATCTGCATCGCCTCCATGTCTGTGAGAATCTTGCACAAATATCATTCATTAATTTTATGTATGACTTCAATCACAGTGTGTACTGAAGGTACATGACATGTACTTTTAGTTCATAGTGTGTTTACTCGTCACGACTTGTTATACTGATGGCCTGCTTCTCAAATGAAGTCATGACATATAATTGTGGTACACGACATGTAATAGTGTTTTTCTATAATTTCCAGCTTCGTTATTCCTCAAAAATCTGGTGCCACTCCACTTCAGTTCTCTCACAGTGTGAAGGGTCCTTTTTATCATATCTACACCTGTTTTCGTTCCTTTCTCACAAATCTGTTGTATCCTACCACAAAATATAAAACAAGTTAAATTGTCTAACATTTGGTAAGAATATTCATTTAAATACACATATTAATACATTAAAACATTATAAAATGTATGTATGAAATAGACTTATCAAATATCACATTATTTTTTGTTCATTTTGAATAATAACCATAGTAAATATTTGGAACCTTGGTAAAAGAGGTAAAATTTAGTGAAGATTGGGTAAATATTTAAAATATGAAGGTTAACTTCCTTTATCCTATTGTATGAGTGTATTTTGGCCAAAAATATATTTAAAGAGTTAAATAATGCATTTTTAAAAATTATTGTGAATTTTGGAATCCATGATTGACTTTTGAGATGATAAGTTATATTTTATTCAAATTAAATACTATTTTTGGGTCTTTAAATCTAATATCATGGTTGTAAGATTCTATTTAGATTTATTTGATCAAAAAGACTAAAATTAATTTTTTATGATATAACCAAAAAAATCATGGAAAACAATTTATCACTTAATTTCAAGGTAAAATTATTTTTATGCCTAAATCAGGTATTATCCTAAAAACCAGTTTTATGTGTTTTGTGTTCTTATATTAAAAGTAATTTATTACACCATTATAATTCGAATCTGATAAAATGGATTAAAAGTTTTGAATCATAATTTCAAAAAAAAAATCAAGGACCCTTTTATTTTCTTCCATATAATTATGTTATCATGGTAAAAATTTAAGTTATCATAATATTGTTAAAATGAGTTTAAAGTGGTTTAACTAGGATATAAAACTTAAAATATATCCAATACTTATAAAAATGTGGTTGGTTGAGTTTATTTTAACCAAATAATATATTATATTATAAATTTTTGTGCATTGGGTCCACTTTACTTGATTATGATATATATATATATATTATAATCATTTATGAAATTCTAAGTGTGTCCTTCCCCTCTTTTATAAAATGGATCCTCCTCCCCTCTTTTCCTCACACCTTTTGATCTATCCATTTTAGAAAATATATACATAAATACAATCCTAACATACCTACCCATTTCATATAGTTTCTTTTTTTGTTTATAAATTAACCTAAGAAGGACTTAGGTATAAACCTAAAGGGGTTTTCCATAGAAGATGTATAGTTCTTAACCATGCATTTTTGTTTTTTTATTTTTATAAATAATTCAAATTATATCCAACCATGATGAAATAATAAAATTAGTTAATTCTATATAATTATATTTTATTATGTTAATTTTATAACCTATATACATATCCTCTTCCATCAAATAAGAAATTAAAACATTGTTCAAGTGTTCGACGAACTACCGCTTCACGAAACAATGTAATAAGTTTTCCATGACCGCCTCTCAAGACTGGTTATAATGATTTAATTAATATATAAATATGATATTCAAGACATAAATATAATTATTTAAATATAATATATCATTTATTTTCTTACTATTAATTCTATTGAAAAATGATAATGTTGTTCGTGCATACGTGTGGATTACCACCACCACAAACCGATGTGATTCATTTTTCATCACTACATCCCATGGATGGTATATATAAGTGTATTAAAATACATAATATTATATTTATTATATAATAATTATTATATAAATATAAAATGATGCATACTCTCTTTACCTCATGCTATTTGAAAGATGAAAATGTTACTCATGTGTACGCATGACATATCGTCTACATGATTGTAATGTAATTCATCTTTCATTAAAATATTTCATGGTTGGATTTAAAGTATAATTATGGTATAAAAATGATAATTATTTCATTATTATTTTTCAATATATGATGAAATAATTACCTTTTGGACCATATTCTACCTTCCAATGTCATTTTGGACCTATGAGTCAAAAATCATCAAAACATATGACGTGGACTTAATCAACTAAGTAATTAAATATGTCATTTAAATAAATAAAATAAATGGTTTAATGATAAATTATTAATCCTAGAAAATTTTCTTAATAAATAAAATAATTGATTAATGTTTATCAGATAGGTGATAAAGAACACACATAATGTGTGAGACTTGAGGTAAGGGATACATTACTTTAAAAACCTTGTTTTAAATTCTTTCAAGCTTTATTTTCTAAATATTTTTCTTCCATGTACATAATATTAATTTTATTTTATGGATTTAATAATATAAAAATTAATTAATTATTAATTACTTTTTATGTCACCTTTTCTTTCTTTCAATGGTTTTCAGAAATAATATTTTTACATATTTTATATGGAACATCTTGATTAAAATGAAAATAGAATTTTCTATTTTATCATATAGAGAGTCAATGGGTTTTACCAATTCCATAACCATTATTTTTTGACTGGATTAATTTAAAATATTTCATTTTTTCTTGAAATAAACACCCTCCTTCACTTTATTAAAGTTATCTTCAAAATTCATTTTAAATGGAATGGATATTTTGATATATAAAAAAAATTTCTTATGGGTGAAAATAAAAATTTTTATGAGTATGATTATTGAAATGTAATAATCCATGTGTTATTATTATTTTATCATTCCTCGGAATTATTTATAATGATGGATGAGCCTGAAATAACTCATGTAATGGGGGGAATGATATCTCTCTCCAATTTGTTGGGTAGAGTTACATAGTTAACCGGTTATAGGTTTCTCTTAAAATATTATTATAATTTACTAGGTAGGTTATTCTATTTGTAAGAGTGATTTAAAACGTGATATGAAAATGATTTCCCAATTTACCCACTTGATTTTTTTATTATTACGATGGGGTTTTATAAAAATTTATTATTTCAAAAGCTAAACTAATGAGTTTAATTTTTAAAGGAATGTTTATGATAATTGTTTGGAAATGTTTTATAAAAATCATGAGGCAGTGAAGTTCATTTCTCGGGTAGAAATTGTTTTATTTTGAGTATAAATTTTATTTTAAAAATGGAAATTTTTTAATAGTATTTAGGGACTAAAAAGTTTATTTCATTATTTTTATATGTGACTTACTGATTTTTTTAATTCTCATTCCACATTTTCTAATGTATTTCATAGTATTTTAAGGATGAGTAAGAACAAATAAGATAATGAGTTAAAGTCATGAAAATTTTTCATTAAAAGAAATACTATTTCATTATAAAAGTTTTATATTATGGAAAAATGGATACTAAGTGAAAGTGTACACTTTATAATATATGGGGTTGTTATGTAAAAGTTATGACATAATTTTATAAAAATCAAAATTTAAATGATACAACAAACCAATTAAAGTGATTTATTTTCTAAGGATTAAATTTTTGGATTATTTAAGGTTGTGTCTATATATTTTATATCAAAAGAAAGGATTGGATAAATTTTGATATTACGCATAGTAACATTTAGGGATAACCTTGAGGATAAGTATATTATAAGGATAATATCCTCATGTTTTGGTAAATTATAGATTTTTATTCCTAGAAATGAAATATATTCTTGGATAATGGTAAGCTGATGTGGTTTTGGCATAGATGCACCTTGGGGTAACAACTCTAAAAGGTAAATATTGAGTATTAACTCGATCATCACTCGTGCAAGATGAGTGGCCATTAGAATTCAATCTTGGATAAACACTCCCAAGGGATAATTCTTTTGTTAATTTATATTCTATTTATGAACCATTATGAAGAATGAGAGGATATAACATATGGAAGACAAGGATAATCCATAGTTATTTTGGATAACTCTAAATTTTCATGGGTTGATAAGCCAATGTTTGATCATAAGTTTAATGAAATAGATATCCCTTTTTAGGGTTTATGTGAGGGGAATACTTTTGTATACATTTATTGAGTTTTTATAGATATTAAAGGTATATGTTGACCTTAAGTTTAACATGTGAAAAATTTATTTGATGAAGAATGCCTTTAAATTTTGTGGATATAAGTTTAAATGTATTGATAAAATTTAGGTATTATATGACCTTTGATTTTGAGGTAATTATGGGATATTAAAATTTGGGAAAATATATTGTATCATATAGATAACTATTGGATTGAAAATTAATTAATTTTGTTCCGTAATGAAATAAATCTATTTTTAGGGAGACTTATATGATTAAGGTAAATAAAATATTATTAGATATGATGAGATTTTGTTTGAGGAATAAATTTCAAATTATATTTTGGAAGCATATATGATTTTAATATAGCCGTATGGAAATTCAGTTTATTTATGGAAATCATTAGCATATGTTTTGAGATTATATGATTGAGTCATATATATTTTTGGGTATAACACATTTTTATTGACTAATATTGTTTCAAGATAAATATTAAATTTATCTTATACGAATATGTGACAAAGTCTATATAATTTTTGGGTTTAAAAGTTGGATTATTTTAAAGAGTTTTTTATGTAATGTGTACAGTTTAACTTTTTGTGTTATTGTTGTGGTTTTTATGATTATGGTAGAATTTATTCTTTTTAGATACTATCATTACTTATACCAATAATTTTGGTTTTGTTTAATGTCTGAAGATAGTATGGATACATTATTATCATTTTATGGATCATTTTATCCATTAGAAGTTGATTTAAGTAATTTAGACATGAAAAATATCATCTTGAGTATTTGTTTCTTGGAATAAAGGATGATATAGAAGAAGGAATTGATTAAATCAAAATAAAAGAATGAAATTGTTCTTATGAATTTTAATGAAATCAATTAAGTATATTTTATTATGTTATTTTGGTATAATAATTAAAAAAACTAGGAAAATGATCCTGAAATAAATATATCATCCTATTATATTCATTTTTGATGAATTGGTTGTGTGTTTCACATCTCTTTGGTTTATGGTTTTATGGTCATTAAATTTATTATGATCAATAACATTATTGTGATCAATCCTATTAGGAACTATACATCATCATTTTTCCTCTATTTCCATATTTTAACTTCCCACTAATCATATCCTATTTTGAAACCTATTTATGTGTTATTCTAGATGAACTTTATACTTCCCTTCTAACTTTTATAAGAAATTTTTAAAAATCCTTTTTATAATGTGATTATTCCAAAAATTTATTTTCAAATTTTAATCCCTTTATTACTAATCTCAAGATAAAATTAAAAATAATTATTTTATTAAATGATGTGGAGATAATTTAACACTTTTATATTTTAAATGTTGAACACTGTGTTCGATCATGCACAAGAAATAAAACACTGAGTTTAGATGAACCACACAATATTATTATTTAAAATAAATATTATAACATATCCATTTAATTAAAGGGTAAATAAATATAAAAAAATTATGAAATATATATAAAGGTCCTACTCAATGAAAATTTATCTATTAATTCTTAGAAATAAGAATTCAATTTCTAGTGAAGTCAATTTATGATTTAGAAATATGTTTTATTCAAAAATGATTTCTACTGATTATTTTAAAAGAATATTCTAAATATTTAAATATGATTTATGAAATTATATTTGATAAAAAGGATATAATTATTGAAATCAGGATTTTCAAATTATGTTAGGGGTGAAATTTTTGGGATTTTTCTAAAAATTTGATTTTTAAATGAATAGTGAAAAATATTTTTTTTATTAAAAACTATCCTTTATTTTTAGTTATTTACATATTAACATTATATTATAGTTTTTTTTAAATTTTATAAGTTAATTTTGATAAAAATCAATCTGATAGAGTTTATTGGAACCAATATGATACTTGAATTTGGTGTAAGAACATTTTTATACTTAAAATGCAGTTTTTCAAGAAACCATTTTTCATTGTGTTTTATAAGTTTAATTTTAAATTAAATAATTCCACTTGTGTGAATATAATTTAATAAAATGTATTAAATATTTTTAATTATAATATTTAATATAATCTAATAGATCCAACTAAATGTTTTGGTCATTTTGAATGGTAACAAGAGTAAATATTTTTCACCTCGGTAAAAGAGGTAAAACTAGAAGAAAAATATTGTTATAAAATTAATTCATCATGGTAAAGAGTTAATATATCACTATAATAGTTAAAATGAGTTTAAAGTTGTTTAATATATAGATATTTCAAGTGTGTCATTCCCCTCACCTATAAAAGGGCACCTCTTCTCATCTCTTCCACACATCTTTTTAGCACTCCAATTTGGTCAATACCTACCAAAGTCACTTAATAACATCCTAAAAATTTTCTAGAGGCCCTTTTTGTATTACAAAACCATCTTAGGAAGAATTTAGGTATAAACTTAAATGGGTTTTCTGAAGAACAGGTATAGTTATTAACTGGCCATTTTTGTTTTATTTTTTTCCTCCTCCTTAAAATATTCTTTAACCACGATGAAATAATAACATAAGTATCTTACATATATTTAATTTTTATTATGTTAATGACATGAACTATATCAATGTCCTCTTCCATAAAATGGTAAATGAAACCATTATTCATGAGTACGTCAGACTATCGCTTCGTGAACCGATGTAATTCATTTTGCACTGCCACTCATGGATGTTTATAATGATGAATTTAATATATAAATATGTTATTAATTACATAATAATAATTATAAAAATATAGTATATTAATTATTTTCTTAACTTTTAATCCATTGAAAAATGATATTATAATCCATGAATACATGTGGATTACCGCATCCACCAAGCGATGCGATTCATTATTCATAACCTCATCACATGACTAGTATATATAAGTGTATTTAAAGATAGAATATAATATTTGTGATATAATCTCCACTATATAAAAATAAAATTATACTTAAATTTTTTACCTCATTCACTTTTAAAAATAAAAACATTACTCATGTGTATGTATAGTTTATCGTCTTAATGATTGTAACATAATTCATTTTTCATAACCATACTTCATGATTAGTTTTAAAAGCTTAATTATTATATAAAAATATAATTATTTTATTATTATCACTCTATATATTATGGAATAAAGATCTATTTGACCATTTTCAACCGACCAAAGTCATTTTTGACCTATGTGGCTATAAGGCCCCAGCCTTAAACCTTACCTAATCTTGAGTTATTACAATATTACACATTGAGGATATTTTCAGGTTTAGAGTTTTAGAGAATTAGATCATGAAACTTGCATTACATTCCACATTTAAACAAAGTGGTTACAAAAAGACAGTATTCATTCTTCCCATCAACGGAAACATATTGAAAATAAAACATGGATTCTTTCTTGACACATCCTTGACACTATCATCACATCATGTACCTTTCCCTTGACCTGTGAAAAACATTTCAAAAACATGGGATGAGCATAAAAAGCTCAGTAAGGGTTATAAAAATATGGAAAGGAAACATGAGTTCATATATACATAATAATGAAATAATACTTTACCCATAAAACATAGGCATATCAAATCATGAATAAATCATAGAAAACATAAGACATAAAGGTAACTTGAGGCATTCATAACATTATTACGTAGGGAGTAACCCTCTTGGTTACGTTTGGAATACCCATCACAGTATATTCCCTAAATCTCTTCGGAGAAACCTTAACGTTTCACTCCTTCGCGTTACCCAATGCATTGGAGAGCTATATCGGGCTCACCCGCCCTTAGTTTATCACGGAACCACCCGTTCTTCATAACAATGCCCAAGAACCATAAAATAATTGTATCACATAAACATGAATAAAGGAAACATAACAGTTCCACATTTCAATCACAATATAACATTTTAGGATATTGAAATAATGAATCCATTCAAAAAGAAACCATTTCCAAAACCATTTAAAACATTTAATAAAGAGATTTTTGAATCAAAGTGTCCCATACCACCCTGAAGCTTTTAAAATTTTAAACCATTAATATCCATATAAATAAATCCTTAAAACCATTTTGAAAACATGGATATTAATAAGAACAAATAATTAAAACATTTAAAACGATATTCTGGTTAAAGGGGTTTTACCAAAATTAGAGACACTTGAATACAATAATAGAGGAATAACATTTAGTCAGAACTTTATAATATCATGAGAATAAAAGGATTCATGATATAATACTCCAAAGGACAGTATATACACCATATAAGAGTGAATTGGTGCATAACAACAATGAACCCTCAATAGAAATGTCAAATGTGATGAAATCCCTTATAAAGAAGGTATCCTTAAATTAAGGACAAATAAATCTCAAAAATATGTGTGACAAATATATATACACCCAATATAAGTGGATATTAATTGTAAAACAATAAGATGTCATTCACACATATTCAATGGATGACATATTCAATGACTACAAGTTGAACCCAAAGAAATCGAAATTGGGTTAAAAAGTTCCCTTGACAGCCTAACGGCATCACATCAAAATGAGTTGATGAGAGATAAAAAGTGTATCTCATCACTTAGGCATAAAATTTACATCAATAAGGATGTATGAGAACATATCCAAACATAAAAATATGTAAATTAAAAGACCCAATAAAAGAAGTCTTTTAAAAAAGAGGAGGGTGAAAGGTTCCCTTACCGACTTGGGTTTCTTTCAAAACATACACCCCATGAAAGAAAGACAATAGGTCATTGATGTAAATACTCATAAACGAAAGTATATTACACAAAGAGTAGAATAATGGGCAGTACATACACCACTCAATGGAATTTGTGGCAAATGTAGCATAAATCTCACGGGAATAAAAGTGAGATGAAAAATCCCTTACGAAAACTCGGCAGCCTAACGGCGCCACATAAAACTTCCGAATATGGATTGATGAGATCAAATAGAGTATCCCATCATATTACAATATAATTTACAGCAAGTGGAATATAAAAGAAAATCCCCCAACATTGCAAGGAGGAGTTTAAAAGAAGTGACATAAAGGAGAGTACTTAAAAAGAAAGAGAGAGGTTAGATCTCTTACGAAAGATCGGCAGCCTAACGGCGCCACTCAAAACTTCCAAAATGGATTGATGAGATAGAATAGGGTCTCTCATCACATGAAAATAAAAATTAAAGTAAGTGTAATATAAAATATCATCCCAATAATAATAAATATGATCTTTAAAAGGAATGACATAAAAGTGTGTACTTAAAAAGAAAGAGAGGAGTAGGATCCCTTACCTCGGGTCCGACTTGACTCGATCGTTCTTTAATCTCCTGAATAATAAACCTGAGTTAATTTATAATTCCTTAAGAACCTTTTTCAAGTTCATTATTACTTTTATACCACTTATTACCATGTCATAAACATTATGTAATCATTTAAGTTAATAATATTTGTTTTGCCGATATTTGGTTCTTAAGTCGAAAGTGGACTTCTTACAATTACATGTTGTTCGTGTGGCCAAATGTTTATTATATCCAGAATTTTATTCATTATGTAGATATCATATATGTCATATATATACAGTACATTCATGCATTTATAACATTACATAATCATTTAGAGGTAAGAAATGAAATGCACCGTTCATGGAGACGGTAAGCCGTACGTACGCATGAACGCTACTTTCATTTCTATTTCGTATTTTATAGAATGGAATAATAATTATATAAAGGTATATTATAATTACAGTATAATATCATATATAATATCATATTTACATCCTTTATACATCCCACATATGTTATTTAACGAATCAAATCACTTTGAGGGGGCGGTAGTCCGCACTTCCTTAAATGAAGATATCGCGTATACCCATAATGGAAGCCATAAAGGTAAGACAAAAATGAAAAATACAGAAGAATAAATAAAACATAAACATATTATATATCATATATAAAAATAGTGACATCATAATTTCCACCTTTGAAGGTGTTAAATGAGTATTGAACAATCATCGTTTCGGGAGGCAGAATTTCACCATCCACGGAAACCGTATGTTCTTTAACCATTTGATGTAGTTGTGTGAGAGTGTAGCTCGAATAAATCTTATAAAAACATCCTAGTATATTGAAGATACTGGTTTTGTTACAAAAGAAGTAAATAAAAAGAGTTTAGGGGGTTGGAGGAGCAAAATAAAACAAATGAACATGAGAGAATGAATTACCTTTAAAAGTGTAACTCCATTTGATTTGAGCCTAAAGGCTTCCTTTGAAAGGATTATGCCCAAAGGGAATCCTCTAGGATGGGGAGAGGGGTTTGGAGAGAGTAAATGTGCAGGGTTTGGCCGATCCAAAGGCTTGAGGAGTGTGTTAAATGAGGTAGAGGTGGGGGCCTTTTATAAGAGGAGAGGAGGGGTACTTTTGGAAAGTAAAGAAATATTACTTTATTTGAAAATGTGTTTCGGTTTCAAAAGGTCCCACATTGATATAATTCGTGGATAAGATGATAAGGCTTCGAAATCCACTCATCCAATAAG
Organism: Viscum album; assembly: GCA_963277665.1. Lineage (NCBI taxonomy): Eukaryota > Viridiplantae > Streptophyta > Magnoliopsida > Santalales > Viscaceae > Viscum > Viscum album. Next base: position 1,062,333,688 of record OY728125.1, read on the forward strand.
TTTTGGACATGTGTAGTTCATAGATTTTACATTATCTTTCCGTTTTATTTAAATCGTCAAATAATGATGTCATCGCTGCATCATTATTATGTCATAAATAATTTAATTTATTTAATGTCTAAAAATTATAAAAAAAATACTATGATGTAGGAAATCTTTTTAGATTTCCAATTAATATTTATAATCAAAAACAATGACTTGTATAACCCCACTTAAAAATTGTTTTAGTAAAACATATCATGTTTGTGTCAATTTTACTTTTACATTAAATAAAATGTTATTTATGTCATTTCCCAACCAAAGTGGATCCATGGGGTCCCCAAGTTGACCCATGGCTTTTCTTGGTCGGCCATGATACAACCAATGAGGGTAAGACATGTTTCAAGCTCATCTCATTTTATTAAAGCATTATTTTTACCTTAAACTACACTAATTACCACTAATCGCGATTAAAAACTTAATAAGTTACTATTCACCAAAAAATTATTTTAATCTCATTGAACCACATTTTACTTCTTAATGACAACCATGTATGTCGGATTTTTGAAAATCAAAACACAATGATGGCAAAATTTCATTTAAACGGAAAATCAGTTTTATAAGTACCACTTAGTGGTTTCACTATTCATCAAAAATTGAAGTTTTTCAGAAAAATCCCAAAAATTCACCCTAAGATATATTTGATATTATGAATTCAAAAATGAAGTTCGTTTTACAAAATTCAAAACATATAAGTCACATTAATTAATTTAATAATTAATTCCCGCTGTCATGACAAATAGCGTGTTTTATGAAACAATAAGTATCAAAAGATTGACACTAGTTTAAGTCTGATTTCAAAGTGAAATTGATTCCAACAACCACTATTGGATTTAATGGTAAAAATATTTTCTAATTTCACTTTAAAACCAATTCAAAATATAATCTAATCATATAAATAAATTAGATTAAAAAGTGGTTTTGAATTAAAATACAACATTTTACACTATTCATTAAAAAAAAGAACTTTATCGGAAAGATACCAAAAATTTACACAAAGTAAATTTTGATGTCCCGATTCTTAATAAGAGATTTATTTGGTCCAAAAGAATGTTTAAGAGTTAACAAAACTATATTTAATGACGGTTCTCCATCAAAAGGTGATAAGTGAACCTTTAGTGAAAACTAGGGCATATACGCCTAAAATTGAATTCTTTCCATATTTTAAGCCTTTATCTTTTATTGTATAAATGTAAAAATATTTAAGAACATATATAATCATATTTTAGTTATTTCTATCCATTCCCGCCATTACAACGGCTACATGTTAACTACCATTTAAAATAATATTATTTTATTATTAGAGTGTAACGTAAGATTCCCAAGAAACTCGTTGTTGCGTGTTGGGTACGCCATCGAGCATAGCATCCCCTTTAAAGTCATATTAATATTTTATTCACAAATATGGATAAATATGAAAATGTCATATTCTTTATTTACCTGGGGTGTTACATCCTTCCCCCCTTTTGGGAATTGCGTCCTCGCAATTTTAAAAACAATTGAGCTTGGAAACATCCTTGAAAGTCCCACATCGGAACAAAAGTCGGTAAAACAAACACTTTAAAATAAAGAGAGATAAGTACAAAGGTCACCCGAGTTAACCCATACTAGGATTCCAAGTATGAAAATATGGAAATGGAGGAAAAAACAAAGGGTCATGTTCTGATGGAGAGTGATAGAAAACATGTTTAGGAGAAAGTTAACCACGAGAAAATCACAAACTTGTGATGGGTTAAACGGTATTCGATTCCCCAGTAGGAAAAGTTAATAGACAACATTTTTGTTTTAAGTTACTTTTTATTGAGGAATTTATTCATAAGGAAACATAATCACTTATCATATTGACTTTCAACTTTTATTAGATTCCTTACACAAACTCATATTTTCTCCAAAAGACGAGTATTTAGGAAGACTTGTTCACATTAAGAGTACTATAATCAACTTCTAGAGAATCACCTAATCCACAAAATAGAACTATATACTTCCCATGTATTTAGGCTTTAACCAAAACCAAAACCAAAAAGGTTAGTACAAGATCAGATAATCCAGAAAAGGATAACCCCTTATAAAAAGAAAATCTATTCTTAATCTCCAAAATTTGTCCAAAAAAACCCAAATTTCAACGAGGACCATCCGATAAACAATTTTTCCATAAAATTCTTCAAAGTAAACCAATATAAGATTGAAACCCAAATATTTTAAGGATTTAGTCACATAGTCTTCCAAGTTAAATCGTAACATTTATCTCCAAACAACATCAGTTGCTCCTAAAGTCTCACATTGAAAAGTAATTAACCTAATCACATATCCTCTATGATAGGTTAATCATTTTCATAAATAACCCAAAATCAACTTACAATTAATTCATAAAATCATATAACTAAAAATAATCAGTCAAACTAACCAGGGAAATCACGTAGTCCAGTGGTAGGCGATAAATACCAGTCGCACTTTGGTTGTGGGTTTGATTCCCGCAACTTTGTCCGACGCGACGGGTTGTTACACGGTCTGCGTGTTGTCCTTTTTCCAAAACTATATAATTCTTAAAACATTCCCCAAAATGAGATAAAATCTTCAAGAATAATCATAACATATTTTAAACTCAAGTTTATCTCATGCCCTTCATTTTCCATCATATCATAGAGTAACCCATAATTACCTAAAAAGTAAGGATCATATAAACCCTAATGGTTACCTTAATAATTATTACCTGAATTTCCACATCAAGTTGTCCATCTCGTACATGATGCATTAGAGAACTCACCAAGGTTGAAGTGGTTGATAATGAATCCTTGATAGTTGGTTTAGAACAGCCATGAGATTCCTCATTGAATCCTCCATTTTATCTAGTATCTTAATCAGAGAACCACCACAGTTTCCTTCAAAACAATTGTCACTTTGGTGCCTGCTAGATCCATCCATTCACTAAAAACAGAAATTTCAGTGTGAGTATATCAACAAAATCATCATGTACTAATGAAGAAGGTAAACACTAAGATACACTTACTCATTCACTTTATCTAAAACTAGGACTCTTTCTGAAATCCTAACCATTATGGTAATGTCACTTATGCTTAAAGAATAACCTAACCTCTAAAGTTATCTAAACCGACCTTTGATACCAACTATAAGGCCCCAGCCTTAAACCTTACTTAATCTTGAGTTATTACAAGATTACACATTGAGGATCTTTTCAGGTTTATAGTTTTAGAGAATTAGATCATGAAACTTGCATTACATTCCACATTTAAACAAAGTGGTTACAAAAAGATAGTATTCATTCTTCCCATCAATGGAAACATATTGAAAATAAAACATGGATTCTTTCTTGACACATCCTTGACACTATCATCACATCATGTACCTTTCCCTTGACCTGTGAAAAACATTTCAAAAACTTGGGATGAGCCTAAAAAGCTCAGTAAGGGTTATAAAAATATGGAAAGGAAACATGAGTTCATATATACATAAGAATGAAATCATACTTTACCCATAAAACATAGGCATATCAAATCATGAATAAATCATAGAAAACATAAGACATAAAGGTAACTTGAGGCATTCATAACATTCTTACGTAGGGAGTAACCCTCTTGGTTACGTTTGGAATACCCATCACAGTATATTCCCTAAATCTCTTCGGAGAAACCTTAACGTTTCACTCCTTCACGTTACCCAATGCATTGGAGAGCTATATCGGGCTCACCCGCCCTTAGTTTATCACGGAACCACCCGTTCTTCATAACAATGCCCAAGAACCATAACATAATTGTATCACATAAACATGAATAAAGGAAACACAACATTTCCACATTTCAATCACAATATAACATTTTAGTATATTGAAATAATGAATCCATTCAAAAAGAAACCATTTCCAAAACCATTTAAAACATTTAATAAAGAGATTTTTGAATCAAAGTGTCCCATACCACCCTGAAGATTTTAAAATTTTAAACCATTAATATCCATATAAATAAATCCTTAAAACCATTTTGAAAACATGGATATTAATAAGAACAAATAATTAAAACATTTAAAACGATATTCTGGTTAAAGGGGTTTTACCAAAATTAGAGACACTTGAATACAATAATCGAGGAATAACATTTAGTCAGAAATTTATAATATCATGAGAATAAAAGGATTCATGATATAATACTCAAAAGGACAGTATATACACCATATAAGAGTGAATTGGTTCATAACAACAATGAACCCTCAATAGAAATGTCAAATGTGATGAAATCCCTTATAAAGAAGGTATCCTTAAATTAAGGACAAATAAATCTCAAAAATATGTGTGACAAATATATATACACCCAATATAAGTGGATATTAAGTTTAAAACAATAAGAGGTCATTCACACATATTCAATGGATGACATATTCAATGACTACAAGTTGAACCCAAAGAAATCAAAATTGGGTTAAAAAGTTCCCTCGACAGCCTAACGGCATCACATAAAAATGAGTTGATGAGAGATAAAAAGTGTATCTCATCACTTGGGCATAAAATTTACATCAATAAGGATGTATGAGAACATATACCAACATAAAAATATGTAAATTAAAATACCCAATAAAAGAAGTCTTTTAAAAAAGAGGAGGGTGAAATGTTCCCTTACCGACTTGGGTTTCTTTCAAAACATACACCCCATGAAAGAAAGACAATAGGTCATTAATGTAAATACTCATAAACGAAATTATATTACACAAAGAGTAGAATAATGGGCAGTACATACACCACTCAATGGAATTTGTGGCAAATGTAGCATAAATCTCACGGGAATAAAAGTGAGATGAAAAATCCCTTACGAAAACTCGGCAGCCTAACAGCGCCACATAAAACTTCAGAATATGGATTGAGGAGATCAAATAGAGTATCCCATCATATTACAATATAATTTAAAGCAAGTTGAATATAAAATAAAATCCCCCAACATTGCAAGGAGGAGTTTAAAAGAAGTGACATAAAGGAGAGTACTTAAAAAGAAAGAGAGAGGTTAGATCTCTTACGAAAGTTCGGCAGCCTAACGGCGCCACTCAAAACTTCCAAAATGGATTGATGAGAGAGAATAGGGTCTCTCATCACATGAACATAAAAATTACAGTAAGTGTAATATAAAAGATCATCCCAATAACAAGAAATATGATCTTTAAAAGGAATGACATAAAAGTGTGTACTTAAAAAGAAAGAGAGGAGTAGGATCCCTTACCTCGGGTCCGACTTGACTCGATCGTTCTTTAATCTCCTGAATAATAAACTTGAGTTAATTTCTAATTCCTTAAGAACCTTTTTCAAGTTCATTATTACTTTTATACCACTTATTACCATGTCATAAACATTATGTAATCATTTAAGTTAATAATATTTGTTTTGCCGATATTTGGTTCTTAAGTCGAAAGTGGACTTCTTACAATTACATGTTGTTCGTGTGGCCAAATGTTTATTATATCCAGAATTGTATTCATTATGTAGATATCATATATGTCATATATATACAGTACATGCATGCATTTATAACATTACATAATCATTTAGAGGTAAGAAATGAAATGCACCGTTCATGGAGACGGTAAGCCGTACGTACGCATGAACGCTACTTTCATTTCTATTTCGTATTTTATAGAATGGAATAATAATGATATAAAGGTATATTATAATTACAGTATAATATCATATATAATATCATATTTACATCCTTTATACATCCCACATATGGTATTTAACGAATCAAATCACTTTGAGGGGGCGGTAGTCCGCACTTCCTTAAATGAAGATATCGCGTATACCCATAATGGAAGCCATAAAGGTAAGACAAAAATGAAAAATACAGAAGCATAAATAAAACATAAACGTATTATATATCATATATAAAAATAGTGACATCATAATGGCCACCTTTGAAGGTGTTAAATGAGTATTGAACAATCATCGTTTCGGGAGGCAGAATTTCACCATCCACGGAAACCGTATGTTCTTTAACCATTTGATGTAGTTGTGTGAGAGTGTAGCTCGAATACATCTTATAAAAACATCCTAGTATATTGAAGATACTGGTGTTGTTACAAAAGAAGTAAATAAAAAGAGTTTAGGGGGTTGGAGGAGCAAAATAAAACAAATGAACATGAGAGAATTAATTACCTTTAAAAGTGTAACTCCATTTGATTTGAGCCTAAAGGCTTCCTTTGAAAGGATTCTGCCCAAAGGGAATCCTCTAGGATGAGGAGAGGGGTGTGGAGAGAGTAAATGGGCAGGGGTTGGCCGAGCCAAAGGCTTGAGGAGTGTGTTAAATGAGGTAGAGGTGGGGGCCTTTTATAAGAGGAGAGGAAGGGTACTTTTGGAAAGTAAAGAAATATTACTTTATTTGAAAATGTGTTTCGGTTTCAAAAGGTCCCACATTGATATAATTCTTGGATAAGGTGATAAGGCTTCGAAATCCACTCATCCAATAAGTTTTGGACATGTGTAGTTCATAGATTTTACATTATCTTTCCGTTTTATTTAAATCGTCAAATAATGATGTCATCGCTGCATCATTATTATGTCATAAATAATTTAATTTATTTAATGTCTAAAAATTATAAAAAAAATACTATGATGTAGGAAATCTTTTTAGATTTCCAATTAATATTTATAATAAAAAAAACTGACTTGTATAACCCCACTTAAAATTTTTTTTATTAAAACATATCATGTTTGTGTCAATTTTACTTTTACATTAAATAAAATGTTATTTATGTCATTTCCCAACCAAAGTGGATCCATGGGGTCCCCAAGTTGACCCATGGCTTGTCTTGGTCGGCCATGATACAACCAATGAGGGTAAGACATGTGTCAAGCTCATCTCATTTTATTAAAACATTATTTTTACCTTAAACTACACTAATTACCACTAATCGCGATTGAAAACTTAATAAGTTACTATTCACCAAAAAATTATTTTAATCTCATTGAACCACATTTTACTTCTTAATGACAACCATGTATGTCGTATTTTTGAAAATCAAAACACAATGATGGAAAAATTTCATTTAAACGGAAAATCAGTTTTATAAGTACCACTTAGTGGTTTCACTATTCATCAAAAATTGAAGTTTTTCAGAAAAATCCCAAAAATTCACCCTAATCTATATTTGATATTCTGAATTCAAAAATGAAGTCCGTTTTAAAAAATTCAAAACATATAAGTCACATTAATTAATTTAATAATTAATTCCCGCTGTCATGACAAATAGCGTGTTTTATGAAACAATAATTATAAAAAGATTGACACTAGTTTAAGTCTGATTTCAAAGTGAAATTGATTCCAACGACCACTATTGGATTTAATGGTAAAAATATTTTCTAATTTCACTTTAAAACCAATTCAAAATATAATCTAATCATATAAATAAATTAGATTAAAAAGTGGATTTGAATTAAAATACAACATTTTACACTATTCATTAAAAAAAGAACTTTATCGGAAAGATACCAAAAATTTACACAAAGTAAATTTTGATGTCCCAATTCTTAATAAGAGATTTATTTGGTCCAAAAGAATGTTTAAGAGTGAACAAAACTATATTTAATGACGGTTCTTCATCAAAAGGTGATAAGTGAACCTTTAGTGAAAACTAGGGCATATACGCCTAAAATTGAATTCTTTCCATATTTTAAGCCTTTATCTTTTATTGTATAAATGTAAAAATATTTAAGAACATATATAATCATATTTTAGTTATTTCTATCCATTCCCTCCATTACAATGGCTACATGTTAACTACCATTTAAAATAATATTATTTTATTATTAGAGTGTAACGTAAGATTCCCAAGAAACTCGTTGTTGCGTGTTGGGTACGCCATCGAGCATAGAGTCCCCTTTAAAGTCATATTAATATTTTATTCACAAATATGGATAAATATGAAAATGTCATATTCTTTATTTACCTGGGGTGTTACAGTGTCTGATATCATCAACATGCCTATTGTGGAATTAACGGATCAAGTAATTAAAAACACCATAGAAATAATAACAATTAATAGAATAAAGGTAGGGTATTAAAATTAGAAAATGTTCTTAAAAAAGTAAATAATTGATAAACATTTATTATATAGGAGATAAAGAATGTATGTGAGGAGTACTACATGAGGTAAGGGGAACTTTACCTTCAAAACATCATTTTAAATGTTTTAAAATTTATTTTATAAATATTTTTCTTCCATGCCCATATTATTAAAATTAATTTATTTTTGTATTTATATATGATAAATTAATTATAAAGAAAATTTTATATCAATTTTTACTTTATTTCAATTTTTTTCAAATAGAATATTTTTATTCATTTCATATGGAATGTTTTGAAAAATGTAAAAAGGATTGTTCTATTTTATAGTATATGGAATCACCGAATTTTCTCATCGCTATAACCATTATTTTAGGTTTGGATTACTTTTCAATATTTAATTTTTTTTAAAATAAATACCATATTTCCCATTTTTTTATGTTTTTCTAAAGGGTTTAAAATTGAATGAATATTTTGATATTCAGAAATCTTTTTTATGGGTGTAAAGAATATTTTTAGGAGTACGATGATGGGAATTAGAATTTTATTAAGTTATTATTCTTGTTAATGGTTTATAATTATGGTTCATTTTGATATATATTGTGATGTGAGGTGAAATTGATATATCTCTCTAATTCATTAAGTAAATTTATGGAGTTAACCAATTATAGGTTTCTCTAATGAGATTATTTGAATTTACTTGGTAGGTTATTCCATTTTTAAGAGTGATATGAAATTTATGTCTCAAGTAACATACATGATTTTTTATTTTTATTATTTGTTTTTTAAAGAAATCATATGATTTCATAAAGTAAACTAAAAACCTGTATTTGTTAAAGAGGCATTTTTTCTTCTTCTTGAGGGTAAAATGTGTAACTTTGTGAAAACAATTCATGAGTTTTTTAGGAGTGAAAATAAAAAAAAATGAGTTTTATTTTATCTTTGAAATTTCTTATAAGATCATTTATGAAATTATTTGGGTAGTGAATTTTATTTCTTAGGTAATAAAATGTTTCTTTTGAGATTAATGTTTATTTTGAAAAGGAATTTTTTTATGAGTATTCATGGACTAAGGAGTTTCTTTTATTATTTTGATATGTCCCTTATAGTTATTTTTTGTGCACCTCCCATGTATTTAAATGTTTTTTTAAAATTATTTGAAGGATGAGTAAGAATAAAGAAGAAGTCAAGTTAAAAGTCATGAAGAATTTTCATGAAATGAAATAATGTTTCATTATATATGTTTTATGTTGCGAAAAAAATTTGATATTTAGTAGAATTGTACACTTTTTAGAATATTTCTTTATTTTGTAAGAGTTATGAACTAATTATTTGAGAATATAAACTAAAAATATTCTCAAAATGAATGAAAGTAAATTATTTTCAAAATATTCAATTTATGGATTGTTTAAGACCAGTCCATTAAAAATATATATTTCCTGTATCAACCCATAATTCTATCAATGATATTTACCATATTATATTTATTTTACATTGTATAAATCATATAAAATCACATAGACAAAACAATAAAAACTTTATAAATTAATAATTAATGAAATAAAAGGTATTTCTAGAAGTTATAGAACCTATACCAATAAAATAGTAACTCAACCATAAGAATAATAATATGACCCTTATAAATAGTAAAACAACCTAATAAATAGAAACCACACCCATGAAAGTATAAATACATTTTATGTATCTCTTAAATTAACGTTTGATATAATTATATCATAGTATAAGCAAGTGATTCTTTTTTGAAAATTAATAATTAAGTATTTTTATTTTTGTAAGTCATAAATGTTTAATTATAGTTTTATAATTAATAAAATGATTTAAAAGAAAATTTATTCATAAAAATGTTTTTTTGTATTTTTATTTTATTATAATTTAATGAGACCTTAGTAGATTTTTTAGTGTGTTATAAAATTAGTTTTAAATTCAAAATCTGTATTTTTTGAGTAAATAATGATTTTACACAGAAATTAAATTTCAAATATTTAGAAAATTATTTTGATAAAACTAAGTACATATTTGAATTCAAAATTTTTATAAATGGTTATGGTGAATTTTTGAGATTTTTCTAAAATACATGAGTTTTTGGTTAATAGTAAAATATGATAGTTTACGATAAATGCTAAATACATGAATTATAGAGTCGTGAATGATGTTTGGTTGTTGAAATCGCAATTGGTTCAAAATAAAATGCAATAGTTACTATATTTATTCAAAATAATAAATGCTATTGATTTTATTGAGAAAAATAATAAAATAATGAATAAAATAATGAGAAATCACCTCTCTCCTCCACTATAAATACCACCCTCACCCCCTCTTCTCTTCCACATAAAATCCTTGAATATTTTAAAATTTAACCAAAATAATATTCCCTAGTATATCCCCCATATCCATGAGCTCTTGGTCTTTCCAAAATATCAAAACCCCTTTCCTTAGGGAGGTTCTCAAGGAGGATAATTCATGAGGTAAACCTCTCTTCCTTTTTCTTTTAATTTCATTTCAATTTATTTTATTTTCTTATCCCATCCTCACCTAATATTTCCAAATTATCATGATAAACATAGTATCAAATATATTATAGAATTATATCATGTTTAATAAATAGCCTTCCTTAATCTCATCTCTCTTTCTCTCTCTCTTTTATTTTAAAAACAAAATCATCTTCCGTGAAGTGACGATTTATAACCTTCATGGAAGAAAAATTTTTATTCTTAAATTTCTTATTCAAGGATGGAAACGAAACCAATTTTATGGAAAAAAAACTATAATATATTTATTATAACCTATTTAATGTTCTATAACCAGTATATATACGTAATATTAATTCATACGACAAAACTGGTTCGTAATAATCGAAATACCTCAAAAAATAATCTAAATGATAATCACTAATGTTTTATCTAATTAATAACCCTCATAAGATATAAAAAAATGAATTATATATACATTTAATCACATTTATGTTCATTAATATCATATAAATTAAATTCTGGAAAATTATATCCATCCCATATGAACTTCCATACTCATATGCAAGTATCTTGATCATGAAAACCAAGGAAACGAACACTCCAAAGTGATAAAATTGTATCCTATAACTCATAAAAAAGTACATAAATGATCTTAATTAAATTATAATAAAAAAATAAATGTATATAAGGTTATGAATTAAATAATTTTTGGATTTAATTTTATTATCCATGACGTTAAGGTCAAGTGCAGAACACATTTGGACATAAGGTAAGTGCTTTCATCCTGAACATTAATTTTCCTTCAGGTTATTCTTTCACTATATTTACATTAATGTAATGATTATATTTTTTTTTGTACATATATTATATTATATGTATATTTTAAAATTTTATATATACAGATCAGTTCATCTTTCTTTTATGGTAAATACATGTTTTACAAGGTTTCCTTCTTAATCCTTCCCGACACGCAAGTCCGATAAAAGGAAATGTCTCGATTTTTTACCCATTTTCATGTTCCTTCCATAATATGTCTTAAGAAACCATTATTTTTATAAAATATATAATTTTTTCATGAAAAACTATATTTTATTATTACTGGTTTTATATAAACAATTATGGAAAATAAAATAACTCTTCCTTCAAAGTAAAAGAGGTATTTTTGTAAATAATTTCATGATGATTTTATTAGATTATTTTCATTTAATTAAAAAAATATGTTAAATATTTTTATTTATTGAGATTGATCTCTTATGTTTATCAAATAAAATATTTTATTAAATGGTTTATGATCAGTTTGATTATGAATGTGCTATCTTGATACCATTCACCATACTACTCAGAATGGTTAGTGATTATATTTTCCGATTGGGGAAAGTTATTCAAATTATATATGTATATGTTGTTTATGTTTAACCCCATTAATATTATTAATTCATTGGATGTAGTAAGTTATGGGTTGGGCCCTCTATAGCCCCAATATGAATCGGTGGGTCTCACGATATAATAAAAATATGGACTTGACTGAGGTCTTGACCATTTTCATATATGGTTTTGGTTAAGGCCTTAATCATTTTTTAGTTATATTGGATGAGGCCTTAATAATATGATACATATGTGTGAAACTATTAATTTCCTCATTATAAAACTAGTAATTTATAGTCCATGTGATTTTCTGACTAGTATAATATCTGTGGTTGTGTTTTATTTTGGCATTATTTGATTGTCTTTTATTCCTTCTATATTATGCACAAGTTTATTTTTAAAGGAATTTATTTTTAGATATTCACCATGCCTAATGTCTATGTCTATGATATCTTACATTGTATCTCTAAACATTACTGAGCATTTGATCTCACCCCTTTCTTATGTTTTATTTTCCCTAGGGTGTGAAGAAGTATATTACGAACGACTAGAATGGATTATCTAGGAGTTGTGGATGTTTCCAAAGGAATTTTTATATTTTTATCCCTTTCAAGTTATAATGTAAAAAAAATGTTTGTATCTAGTTTTCTAGACTACCAAAATATTCTACCCTTCGGGATGTGAGTTCCTTTATTAATATGCCAATGTAATGATGTAACACCCCAAGCTTTCACGATACGCTTCTCTTTCAATAATTCAATAGCTTGCATTGTACGCAAGTTCGAGATCCTAACAGACCACGACCAATCAAAGTAGCCGTTATGAATACTAATACCCACTTTTTGAAATTATATAAATTTTATATTTTAAAATGGACTTCATTTTTGTATTCGTAATATCGAAATTATCCTAAGTTGAATTTTTTTTAATTTTCTAAGAACTTCTGATTTTCTATGAATAGAAAAAATACTTAAAAACAGCTTTTTTAATCAAAATAATATATAGTGATAAATTATACTATTGAGTGGTTTAAATGTATAATTAGAATATATTTTTACCATTTTATTCAATGGTGGTCATTATAATTAATTTCACATTGAAATTGAACATAAAAAATTGTCAATCTTTTGATTGATATTGTTCCATAAAAACACGCTATTTGTTTTGACAACGGGAATTAATTATAAAATTAATTAATGAAACTTATATGTTTGTAATTTTTTAAAATAGACATCATTTTTGAATTTGGAATATCAATTATAGCTTAGGGTGAATTTTTGGTATTGTTCTGAAAAACTTCAATTTTTGAGGAATAGTGAAACCACTAAGTAGTAGTTAAAAAAACTAATTTTTCGTTTAAATGAAACTTTACCACTTTTGTGAATTGAATTTCAAAAATCCGACATACATGGTTGTCATTAGTGAGTAAAATTTGGTTCATTGGGATGAAAATCATTTTTGGTGAATAGTAACTTTTAAGTTTTATTAATCGCGATTAAAGGTAATTAGTGTAATTTAAGGTAAATATAATGTTATAATAATATGAAATTACCTTTACACTTGTCCTAAATTTATTGGATGATTCATGGGAGACCAAGACAATCCATGGGTCAACTTGGGGATCTCATGGAGCCACTTGGGTAAGAAAATGACATTAATAACTTTTTATTTAAAGTAAAAATAAAATTGTCACAAACATGTGTTGTTTTACTAAAACAATTATTACGCGGGGTTATATAAGTTAAATTTTGAACTATAAATATTAATTATAAAGATAAAAATATTTACTACATCATGGTAATTGTTTTATAATTTTTAGACATTAAATAAATTAAATTTTTTATGACACCATGATGATGCAGCGATTACCTCATTAATTAATGATTTAAATAAAATGAAAAGATAATGTAAAATCTAAGACTTACACTTGTCAAAAACATATTTTATGAGTATATTTAGAACCCTTATCACCTTATCCTTGAAATATATAATTGTGGGACCATTAAAATATGAAACTCATTATATAATATTGTAACACTTCATGACTTTCCAAGAGTGCCCCTCCTCTCCTCTTATAAAAGGCCCCCACCTCTACCACATTATTCACACCATAAAAACCATTTTTCTTGGCCAACCTCTGCCAAAATACTCTCTAAACTTCCCTCTCTTACTCCTAGAATCCTTAATTTGGCCACAAGTCTTCTTAAGGAAGCCTTTGTCTCAAATCAAAAAGAGTTACCTGATTTTAAGGTAATGTCTTCTCTTATGTTCTTTTGTTTTATCTTGCTTCTCCAACCCCTTAAACTCTTTTAATTCATTTTTTTTGTAACAAAACCAGTATATTCAATATACTATTATGTTGTTATGAGAATTATTTTATTTAAACTTACACACACTTTCGTCTAATGGTTAAAGAACATACTGTTTCTGTGGGTGGCAAATTACTGCCTCATGAAATGATGATTGTTAAATATTCTTTTAACACCTCTCATGGTGTCCATTAAGATGTCACTATATTTATATATGATATATATTATGTTTATGTTTTCACTATGCTTCTGTATTTTTCATTTATGGCATACCTTTATGATTTCCATTATGGGTAAACGCGATAATTTCATTTTAAGAAGTGCGGACTACCGCCCCCTCAAAGTGATTTGAATCGTTAATGCCATATGTGGTACGTATAAAGGATAGAGTAAATGATATTATATATGATATTATAATATAATTATAATATACCTTTATATCATTATTATTTCATTCCATTAAATATGAAATAGAAATGAAAGTAGCGTTCATGCGTACGTACGGCTTACCGTCTCCATGAACGGTTCATTTCATTTCTTACCTCTAAATGTTATGTAATATTATAAATGCATATATATACTGGATATATATGATATATATGATATCTATATCATGAATATAATTCTGGATATAATGGATATTTTACCACATAAACAACTTGTAATTATAAAAATTTTAATTTTGACTCAAGTACCAAAGATCGACAAAATGACCGTTATTAACTTAAATAATTACATAATGTTCATAACATGGTAATAAGTGATATAAAAGGAATAATGAACTTTAAAAAGGTTCTTAAGAAAGTATAAATTAACTCTATTTTATTATTCAGGAGGTTAAAGAATGATCGAGTCAAGTCGGACGCGAGGTAAGGGACTTTGTCTCAATCTCATTTCATTGAGGCATATTTTATTTTATACACAAATTTATCTTATACAGTGTATAAACCCCCTTTTACTTTTACTTTTATTCAAAAGGAATCTTTTTTATACAAATAATTTTAATAAATGAAAAAAAGGAAGGTTTTTTTTGTCGTACGTATGCGGCGACAACGACTTCTCCGCCACCGTGACCATTAATTGAGTTTCAACTTCCTCTACAAGCCATAAATTTTTTTAAATGGAAAATATATTACATGTTTTAATTTTCTTTTATTTTGGTATTGAAAATGGTTTTGATAATGTTTTTTATCATATCAATGTGTCGTATTGATATCTTGTGATTGAAATGTGGAAATGTTATGTTTCCTTTATGCATGTTTTATGTGATATGATTATGTTATGGTTTATGATATGTTTAAACCTTTTCATATAAAGAATTCATTGGACTTAATAAGTGACGGGTGGAGCCCTCTATAGCTCCTCGATGCATCGGTATGTCTCATGAGACAAACTAGTGTCTAGGCACGAGGCGTTGACAAAATCTTATTTGTATTCTTGGCATGAGGCCTTGGATACGTGGTTATGATAGCCTGGCATTATACATTCCATCAGTATGAAAGTGGTTATTAATATTACATGTGATTATTCTACTAGTAGAATGTCCATGTGAATAAGTAAATGGCATTACTTCATTTTATTTTTTCCATATTATGCTGAAGTTCAAGTTTATAAGGCTTTTGTTTTAGTTATACATTGCCTTAAATGTTTATGTTTATTTATGAAAGTTTCCGCTGTATTGTTATCCTTACTGAGCATCTGATCTCACCCCTTTCTATTTTTTATTTTTCCCAAGATGTGAAGAAAAATTTTATGACTGAACTGCAGAGATAGTATGAAGGGGATATGATTGTGGACTATGGAGACCATGTTATTGTAGTTTTTCACATTATGATGTAATGTAAAATTTATGAATATATCTAGTGTTTCCAAGGCTACTAAAATAATCAGTCATTCGAGACTTGATCTTTTATGATCATGCCAATGTTACATAATAATGCACCGACTCTAGGTAACTGGGGTCGGGGAATTACAGTTGGTATCAGAGGCAGTTTAGTACTAACCTGGGAAGATAGATTTAGAAAAAAATTTGATTAGAGCACATAACCCTAAGATAGACTTTGAGAATTAGTATAGAAGAACTTACTAGTATTTTGGTATTATAGAGATTTTGTGAGTTTTCCGAGCAATAAATCCCTATCTGGATATGAACAGGTAGAGGCGGCTCTGGCACAGATGTGCCTAGGGGTAAAACCCAAAAACACCACTTTGAGCTAGACTTGAACGGGAACTGGGGCACGACAACGGGCCTTGCTGCACTCTTGGTTACGACACTCCCGGGGGATATTCTTAGGGTAATTCTCATTTTCTTTACAAACCAATATGAAGGGTTTATGAGTATATACTTCCTCAAAGAGAACATTTTTATTATTATGGATTATATCCATAAACTGTTCAATTTATGTTATGTGTTTTACAAGTATGGAATTATGTATTTTGATTCATAAACAGATCTAGTTTATGAAATTGTTTAGAAATGGTGCCTAGTGGAAGGAATGGAAACCTTATCAATGCATGCACTCCATGCAGGGATTTCCCTCCTACTCAAGATAATTATAATGGATTTGGTGATACAACTGGTGCTGATCAACTTATCACCATACTGGGACAACTCACTCAGGTCATGAATAATAACCTTACTCATATTGAGCACCCTGATCTATAGTGTGGTGGATCAATGTTAGATCTCTTCATGAGGTAGAAACCACCAACATTCAATGGGAGTACAAATCCATTAGTAGCTGAGCAATGGATAAGTTCCATAGAGAAAATATTCCATACCTTGGGGAGTAATGAAAGAGAAAAAGTTATCATGGCAGTTTACCGCCTCACTAGAGATACTGATCAATGGTGGTCATTGATTCAAAACACTAAAGAAGATGAAGAAGTATCTAATATTGAATGGAGGGAGTTCAAAGGGTTTCTTAGAAAAATAATTTCCTCATGACCATCGAGCAGATATGGAAATGCAATTTCTAAGTCTGAGACAAAAGGAGGATGAGAATGTCGCAAAGTATGAGACCAACTTTACAAGGTTAGCGAGGTATGTTGCAGATTATATATGTAACACAAGAAGTAATATTGAACGTTTCTTTTATGGGTTAAAACCATTTCTCCGTCGAGCTTTAGTATCATAATCATTCTCATTGTATGAAGATATTCTCTTCTTGTTGTCAAGACAGAAAAGGAATTCTCTAAGTCTTATGACAATAAAGTAAAGCAAGAGAAGAATAGAACGGTGGAACAAGAGACAGATAAACAGAAAAAGGAAAATAAGAATTTTCCATTATGTGATAATTGTGGGAAGAATCACCCCATTAATTTCCTAAAGGGAATGGGAGTTTGTTATAAATGTTGAGAAAAAGGTCACCAGGCTCATGATTGCAAGGGAAAGAAAGAGGCTATCAATGTTGAATGCTACAATTGTAGGGAAATGGGGCATTATGCAAATGAATGTCTTAAGATTCAAGGAAACTTACCTCAAAAAATGCCAAGGGATCAAGGCCAATCTTATACTGTTACTATAGTTGAAGTGGAATAATTAATGTATTGGTGATTTTGGACTCAAGGATTATATTCTGGTTATAAGAATAATGTGATATATATAAGTATTGTACTGTAGTACATGTTGTTTTAATTAAGGTTTTAATATGATGAAGGTAATCATATTTTTATTATGTGACAATAAGAGAAACTTTACTTTGTTTGTGGAATCTGATGTTACAATTGATTTTGGAATTTAGTAACCTTTTAGAGAAAGTATGGACAGAGGTATTTGGATAACTATAAAGGTTAGAATGGATTAAGTTTAACTTTGGATAGTATTTTTTAAGGTTAAAAAATTTCTGAAGATTATTTTTGGAATATTATAATACTATAGTTTTAGGAAAAGCACAACCTGCAGGTCGGGGGATAACCCACCATGTCGGACAAAGCTGTAGGAATCGAACCCACAACCATAGTACGACAAGCCTTTATTACCTACCACTAGCCTATAAGAGGTCCCTGGTTATTACAAAATAGTTTTCATAATCTAAATGGTATGTGTTAATATTTTGAACCTTGTACGATTAGGATAAATATAATATTTTTGAGTTCTATTATATTTTTGAGTGAAAGATGAGTTTGTGGTAGAAATTAGTTGAAGGTTGAAACTCTACTTGTCAAGCATATATATATATATACACCCATCTCTTATTCTATGAATAAATTAATTCTTAAACTTTAGGAAAGGGATATTAAAAAAAATGTGTTATCCTAATACCTTATGTTTTCTAGAACTGATGATAGTTTAAATCACCATAGATTGAAGGCTTTGAGGCCCCCAATTTTACACTTTTTTGTGACTGATGACCTCAATCACTCCCTAAAAATATTTACGTTTTTTCTCCAATTATATGTCTCTAATTTGCACCAATGTTCTCCTAATCGAGATCATAATTTGGTGGTGACTTTTTAATTTCCCTTTCCCTCTTATTAAGGCTAAATTTTATTAACCTTATTTCCGATGTGGGTTTTCCACAAAGGTATTTTCTATTTTCCACATTTTATTTTCAAAGAACAATTTCAAATTGTGAGGACGCAATTTATTTAAGGAGGGGAGAATGTAACACCCCAAGCTTTCATGATATGCTTCTCTTTCAATAATGCAATAGCTTGCATTGTTCGCAAGTTCGAGATCCTAACACACCACGACCAATCAAAGTAGCCATTATGAATAGTAATATCCACTTTTTGAAATTATATAAATTTTATATTTCAAAATGGACTTCAATTTTGTATTCGTAATATCAAAATTATCTTAATTTGAATTTTTTGTAATTTTCTGAGAACTTCCAATTTTCTAGGAATAGAAATCATACTTAAAAACAACTTTTTTAATCAAAATAATTTATAGTGATAAATTATACTATTGAGTGGTTTTAAATTATAATTAGAATATATTTTTACCATTTTATCTGATTGTGGTCATTATAATTAATTTCATATTGAAATTGGACATAAACAATTGTCAGTCTTTTGATTGATATTGTTTCTTAAAAACACGCTATCTGTTTTGACAACAGGAATTAATTATAAAATTAATTAATGAAACTTATATGTTTGGAATTTTGTAAAATAGACACCATTTTTGAATTTGGAATATCAATTATAGCCTAGGGTGAATTTTTGGTATTGTTCTGAAAAACTTCAATTTTTGATGAATAGTGAAACCACTAAGTGGTAGTTAGAAAAACTAATTTTTCATTTAAATGAAACATTACCACTTATGTGAATTGAATTTCAAAAATCCGACATACATGGTTGTAATTAGTGAGTAAAATGTGGTTCATTGGGATGAAAATAATTTTTGGTGAATAGTAACTTTTAAGTTTTATTAATCGCAATTAAAGGTAATTAGTGTAATTTAAGGTAAATATAATGTTATAATAATATGGAATTACCTTTACACTTCTCCTACCCTTATTGGATGAGTCCTGGCCGACCAAGACAATCCATGGGTCAACTTGGGGACCCCATGGAGCCAATTGGGTAAGAAAATGACATTAATAAAATTTTAATTAAAGTAAAAATAAAATTTTCACAAACATGTGTTGTTTTACTAAAACAATTATTACATGGGGTTATATAAGTTAAATTTTAGACTATAAATATTAATTGGAAAGATAAAAATATTTCCTACATCATGGTTATTTTTTTATAATTTTTAGACATTAAATAAATTACATATTTTATGACACCATGATGATGCAGCGATTACCTCATTAATTTACAATTTAAATAAAATGAAAAGATAATGTAAATTCTAAGACTTTCACTTGTCCAAAACCTATTGGATGATTAGATTTATAACCCTTATCACCTTACCCTCAAAATATATAATTGTGGGACCTTTAAAATCCGAAACTCATTATATAATAATGTAACATTTCATGACTTTCCAAGAGTGCCCCTCCTCTCCTCTTATAAAAGGCCCCCACCTCTACCACCTTATTCACACCTTAAAAGCCATTTGGATCGGCCAAACTCTACCAAAATACTCTCTCTACTTCCGTCTCTTACTCCTAGAAGCCTCACATTGGGCAGAAGTCTTCCCAAGGAAGCCTTTGGCTCTAATCAAAAAGAGTTACCTGATGTTAAGGTAATGTCTTCTCTTATGTTCTTTTGTTTTATTTTGCTTCTACAACCCCTTAAACTCTTTTAATTCATTTCTTTTGTAACAACACCAGTATCTTTAATATACTAGGACATTTTTATGAGAAGGATTTTATTTATACTTACACAGACCTTCGTCTAATGGTTAAAGAACATACTATTTCTGTGGGTGGTGAATTACTACCTCATTAAACGATGATTGTTCAATATTATTTTAACACCTCTCATGGTGGCCATTAAGATGTCACTATATTTATATATGATATATATTATGTTTATGTTTTTCTTATGCTTCTGTATTTTTCATTTATGGAATACCTTTATGATTTCTATTATGGGTAAATGCGATAATTTCATTTTAGGAAGTGCGGACTACCGCCCCCTCAAAGTGATTTGAATCGTTAATGTCATATGTGGGACATATAAAGGATGAAGTAAATGATATTATATATGATATTATACTGGAATTATAATATACCTTTATATCATTATTATTTAATTCCATTAAATATGAAATAAAAATGAAATTAGCGTTCATGTGTACGTACGGCTTACCGTCTCAATAAAGGGTGCATTACGTTTCTTACCTCTAAATGTTATGTAATATTATAAATGAATATATATACTGGATATATATGATATATATGATATCTATATCATGAATATAATTCTGAATATAATAGATATTTTACCACATGAACAACTTGTAATTATAAAAAGTTTATTTTTGACTCAAGTACCAAAGATCGACAAAACAACCGTTATTAACTTAAATAATTACATAATGTTCATAACATGGTAATAAGTGATATAAAAGGAATAATGAACTTGAAAAAGGTTCTTAAGCAGGTAGAAATTAACTCTAGTTTATTATTCAGGGGGTTAAAGAACGATCGAGTCAAGTCGGACATGAGGTAAGGGACTTCGTCTCAATCTCCTTTCATTGAGGCATATTTTGTTTTATACACAAATTTCTTTTATACGGTGTATAAACCCCCTTTGACTTTTACATTTATTCAAAAGGAATCTTTTTTATACAAAGCATTTTACTAAACTACAAAAAGAAATTTTTTTTGTCGTACATATGTGGAGACAACGACTTCTCTGCCGCCGTGACCATTATTTGAGTTTCGGCTTCCTCTATAAGCCATAAATTTTTTTAAATGAAAAATAAATTCCATGTTTTAATTTTCTTTTATTTTGGTATTGAAAATGGTTTTGATAATGTTGTTTATTATATCAATGTGTTGTATTGATATCTTGTGATTGAAATGTGGAAATGTAATGTTTCCTTTATGTATGTTTTATGTGATATGATTATGTTATGGTTTATGATATGTTTAAACCTTTTCATATAAGGAATGCATTGGATTTAATAAGTGATGGGTGGAGCCCTCTATAGCTCCTGATGCATTAGTAGGTCTCATGAGACAAACTAGTGTCTTGGCACGAGGCCTTGACAAAATCTTATTTTTAGTCTTGGCACGAGGCCTTGGCTACGTCGTTATGATAGTCTGGCATTATGCATTCCATCAGTATGAAAGTGGTTATTGATATTACATGTGATTATTCGACTAGTAGAATGTCCATGAGAATATGTAAATGGAATTACTTCATTTTATTTTTTCCATATTATGATGAAGTTCAACTTTAAAAAGCTTTTATTTGAGTTATACATTGCCTTAAATGTTTATGTTTATTTATGAATGTTTCTGATGTATTGTTATCCTTACTGAGAATCTGAGCTCACCCCTTTCTATGTTTTATTTTTCCCAGGATGTGAAGAAATATTTTATGACTGACCTACAGAGAAAGTCTGAAGGGGATATGATTGTGGACTATGGAGACCATGTTATTATAGTTTTTCACTTTATGATGTAATGTAACATTTATGAATGTATCTAGTGTTTCCAAGGATACTAAACTAATCGGTCTTTCAAGACTTGATATTTTATGATCATGCCAATGTTACATAATAATGCACCGACTCTGGGTAACTGGGGTCGGGGCATTACAAATGAAGTAAGGCACCAGATTTGGGAAACTGGGGTTAGGGTCTTTACATTTGATATTAAAGGAATCTTAATAGAAAACTTCAAAATTAGATTTATAAAACATATATTAGGGAACAAAACCCTAAGATAGAGTTTGAGGATAAGCATACAAGAACATCATAGAATTTTAGTAGGGAAGATATTAAGTGGATATTCATTGAAATACATCCCTGTCTGGATACTACAGGTGGACATGCTTCTAGAATAGATTTATCTAGGGGAAACAACACTAAAAAGGATTCTTGAGCCTAACTTTAGGTAACCTAGTACACGAGAGTGGGCCTTTATATGAACCTAGTTTGACACTCTTGTGGTGTATACTTAGGATAATTCACATTTTATTTACAAGCCATTATGATAGATTTAAAATTAAAAATTTCCTTAAAAGAGACCATGTTTATGATTATGAGATTAGCTATACATAGAATTTAAATTTATGGTAAGTATTTTTCTAGTTGGTATTATACATTATGATTAATACCTTAATCCATTGTATGACATTATTTAGAAATAACACCTAGTGGAAGGAATGAAAACCATATCAACACACATATCCCATGTAGCAATTCCCCTTATAGGCAAGATAATGATATTGGTTTTACAGCTACGACTACTACTGAGGAACTTATAACTATACCGAGACATATGAATCAGGTTATGAACAATAAACATACTTTTATGAAGAATCATGAACAACAATGTGGAGAAGAAGTTTTAGAATTCATTATGCAAAAATATCCTCCATCATTCAATGGGACTATAAACCCATTTCTAGTATAGAAGTGGATGTGTTCCTTAGAGAAGATATTTTTTACTTTGGAATGTAATAAAAGGGAGAAGGTTTTCATGGAATATTATCTTCTATCAGGGGATAAATATCATTGGTGGTCATTAATTCAAAACAAAAAGGAGGGAGAATAAATTAAAAATATGGAATGGAGGGATTTTAAGAAAATTGACCTATAAAAATATTTTATTCATGAACATTGAGAAGATATGGAAATTGAATTATTTAGTCTGAAACAAAAATAGGATGAAAATGTTGAAAAGTATGTATATGAATTTACAAGGTCAACAATACATGTTGTGGATTACATACATAATTAAATGAGCAATATTGATCAATTCTTTTATAGTTTAAAATACATCCTATGAAGGGAACCAGTCTCACAATGTTTCTAATCATAAAAAGATATAGTATCATGTGCTATCAAGATAGAGAAATAATTCTCTAAGCCATATGAATTTAAGGGAAAACAAGAAAAGAAGATGGGGGAAGAGGATAAAATTGATAAAGTGAAGAATATAAAGGGTAAGTTTACAAAATAAAATACTTGTGGAAGGAAATACCCTGGTGCCTGCTTAAAAGGAAAAAAGTGTTTTATACAAGTGCAGAAAGAAAGTACATCATGCTAGTGATTTCAAGGGAAATAAATAAGCTATCAATGTTCAATGTTATAATT
Source organism: Viscum album (assembly GCA_963277665.1). Taxonomy (NCBI): domain Eukaryota; kingdom Viridiplantae; phylum Streptophyta; class Magnoliopsida; order Santalales; family Viscaceae; genus Viscum; species Viscum album. The sequence goes on from OY728125.1 coordinate 1,062,357,620, forward strand.
ATAGGGATATGGGATACTATTCTATTTATTTTTTAAAGTGTTAATAAAACATTCCTTAGAAAAGGTTAAGGGAGAAGGGAAAAGCTTATACGATCAGAACTGCTAAGGTTGAAATTCCTAATGATGTGGTGGAATGAAATTTAATTGTTTCCTAAAACTTATCCAATTATTTATTTGATTTTGTATCATCGAGTTATTTTATATCTTCCAAGTTTTCCAATAATATTATACGTTTCTCTTTTAATTTAATAAAGGAGTTTCGAGTCAAAAAACCTAAGGGAAGTATGATTGCAATAAATATGTGTTTATCAATACCCTTTATGACCCATAAATGTGTTTTAGTTGATAATATTGTCATCATACCTATGATTGAATTTTATATAATCCTCAATATGTATTTTATTTCAAAATATTATGAAAAATTATATTTCAATATGAAAGAAGTAATAATTCTTAAGAACAATATAGAATCCCTTATATTTAGAGTATAAACATCATCATCTTATTCTTACCCAGAATCACCCCTAATAGTTTGAATGTATACAATTCTTTGGGAGGATGAGAATGCAATATCAATGGGTGTGGAAAGAAATCTTCAAATCTAGGATGTATATATTGAGTAGGAATATATTGATAAATTTTCAAAGGATTTTCTTGGACATCCTCCAGAGTAAGATGTTGACTCTTTTATTGATCTAATTCCTAGTTCAAGGCCTATATCAATGACTCCTTAGAAAATGGCCACTATGAAATTAGTATAACTAAAGAAAAAACTAGATTAATTGATTGATAAATGATTTTTTCTCCCTAGTGTTTCTCTATGGGGAGGTCATGTTCTCTTTGTCAAGAAGAAAGACAGGTCCATGAGGATGTAAATTGGTTATAGAGAAGTCACCACAATTACAATAAAGAACAAGTATCCCCTGCCTCACATTGATGATTTATTTGATCAAATCCATGGAGTTTAATAAATTTTAAAGATTGAACTTTGATTTGGATATCATCAGTTGTGTGTGAGGAAGGAAGATATTCCAATGAAAACATTTTGTACTAGGTATGGAAATTATATGTTTACAGTAATACCATTTGGACTAACTAATGTACACTATGTTTTCATGGATCTTGTGAATATAGTTTTCAAGTAATATCTTGATAATTTTTTGTGGTATTTAGTGATGATATCTTAATATAATCTAAAATCTATGAATACTATTATAATCACTTACGATTTTTTATGAATACTCTTATAAGAAATTAATTATACGGGAAGTTTAAAAAGTGTGAATTTTGGATTTAATTAGTTTCTTTTCTTGGCCATATTGTCTCTAAGGATGAAATATCAGTTGATCCTGAGAATAAAAAGGCTGATCAGTAATGTCCTACACCAATGAACATTACTGAGGTATATAGTTTTATTGGTTTGGTAGGTTATTATCTACATTTGATTCAGAACTTCTCCTGATTAGCTAACCCGTTAACCAAGATTAATCGTAAAGGGGTTAAGTTTGTATGTTGGAGAAATGATTAGTGAATGCTCCTATCTCAACTCTACCATTGGTAAGTAGTGGATTTTTTATTTATAGTGATATATCAACTAAAGGACTTGGATACGTCCTTATACTAAATGATATAGTTCTTGACTATGCATCAAGGTAGTTAAAAATTCAAGAACAGAACTATCCAACTCATGATCTCAATTTAACTACTATAATATTTTCTTTCAAGATATATAGATATTATCTTTATGGAAACATATGTGAGATATATAAGGATCGAAAGAGTTTTAAATATACATTCTCACATAAAGAACTCAATATGAAGAAATTGAAGGACCCCATAATACCCTGAGAGGGGAGGGTGAATCTAGGTGTCAAATTTTTCTTCTAAAGTGATGGATCTTGACCCCATGTTGGTAGGAACTGCTTAAAAATGTCTGATGGTAATGTTAAGTAATTAAAATATTCATAAGAAGTAATATAACACATCAATTTTACTTGGTTTTCCACCAAGGGATAGTCCAATGAGAATACACTGACAGTGTGTTGGTCATACATAAATCTAATAATCTTCACTAGGTGTGGAATACAGAAGTTTTGACATAGTCACTCTATTCTAGAAACAATACATTTACAAGTTTTAAGGGATAACAAACTACATCCCTCAGAACACTTCTATAAACTCCCTCAATCTCACTACATTGAGAGAAGTCTAATGTAGTTTATCGACTTAAAGGTTACTTTAATGTATTGGCATTAAATGTTTTTCCTTAACTTAAAATGAGACACTATTTTCACTATATATCTGATTTGGTTATCTTTTAAATCCCTATCCACTTAAACATGATTTTAAATACTTCCTTTCACGAATCTCCATCATGAAGTTTCTTTGCGAAGCTAACTTCCTTCATGAAGCTCCATGCCTTCCTGAAGCTCCTTGCCTTCACGAAGCTCCCGGACTTCAGAGAAAAACTTTCCTTTGAAAATCTCACAGAGTCAACATGGGATACCCCATCATCTTGAAGCACCCTTTTCTCAAAATAATTACCATTAGTCAAGACTAAACAAGTTTTTTCACAATGTGCATGATCACCTAGAAAGCCAGTTTCGCGGAGCTCCCTTATCTTCATGAAATCAAATAAATTCTAGATTATCCTTAAAAACTTTTTTGGAAGTGAAGATGGTTAGCCTTATATTTATAGGCTCAGTGTTTATGATGATCCATCACCTCCAGTGTGATTTTTAAATCAACTGATAAATTCTTCACAGCACTTCTCCCTTCGCGATGCTTCACTGAAATTCGATGTAGTCACAAATCTCACCATCAACACATCACGTAGTCATGATGCTACTATTCTTACATTCAAAAAGATCAACATCTCTATTTACGATACTCCACATCTCCATGATCCTCATCCCAAGATTTTAGAAACTTATGAATTGACTATTTTCATGAAGTTTCATTCCCTAAAAAATACCTTTTACGATTCTAGCCTCTTTCTCCATGTTTTTTACCCCAAAAATTTTGAAAACATTGGGAAACAACGCCACCGTCAATACTATAGTCATATTGAACTATAATATCCCTTTCCTTGAAACTCCCTAATATTACATATGTGTATTAATAACAAACATAAACCATAATACATTTCTAGAAAAGAACACACTTGGTTCTAATAATCCCCCCCCCTTTGGGTTTGTTGGCAATATGTAGATAAATTCAATGGAGCACTAGCCACAATAAAAACATGATATTTGAGAAACAAAACATCCTACACCTTAAGTCTATGTGAGAAAATCTCAGTGTAGAAAATAAGTGAAGCATGAAATGGGTTATCGTGTCTTGAATTTTTTATTATCCCCCTTTGTACCATTTAATTTATCTTTTTGTCCATTCTCCTCAATTTTCTTAAAACCTCATCAATGAATTTAACCATTCCCCCTCATTGTAAAAAAAACCAAAGTTCTGAATTTTGATTTTTAGATCTCAAAACACACCCCTAGATCATATCTCCTCTATAAAACTACATCACTTCAACAAACAGATTAAAATAGTTAATACTATTGTGGGGGGGAGGGGAAGTTTTCTAACCTCCCCATGCACTGTGAGATGGATGAACACTGAGGTTCAACTGATACTTCTTAAACACATATTCCACCAATGGATTTTTCAGAATGTCATCCAATTGTTCATCACTACAAACATGATACATTTTAATCATTCCTTTTTTAACTTTCAATTTGATGAAGTGATATTTGATTTCAATATATTTTTATAATAATTTTGAATAGGATTATTCTTAAGATAAATCATGCTATTATTGTCATAATGAATCACCATTAGCTATTTATCCTCATATCCAATATAATGCAGTTGTTTTTCTATCCATAATAGCTGATTGCAAGACTTTGTAGCAAAGATATACTCAACTTCAACAGTTATTTATGAAGTACTTTCCTGTTTCTTATGCAACCACCCCACACATTTCTTTCCAATAAAGAATGATTCAAAAAATTTGGACTTTATATCAAAAAAATTATATCCCAATCATCATCATAAAATGTTGATAGTTCACAATCTCTTCTTACATGAAAATTATAATCCATAATTGTGAGAACCTTGAATTGACGTCATGATTCTTTTTAAAGACTCCATATGTTTTTCCTTTGGGTAACTTTGAATGTAGGCTGTTAAGAAAGTTGCGAAGACAATATATTGTTGTGTCCCAGTCAAGTAAAATATTCTTTTTAATGATTCTCCTATACATTGTAGGATCTATAGATGAACCATATTCATGCTTTCCCAGTTTTTTCCCAACCGTTATTGAAGTCGATATTGGATTGGAATCATGCATATTGAAATTATTCATAAACTATCTTTCATAATTTTTTTGAGAAATGAAAGGGTAGCCTTTCCTATGAATCAATTTCATACCTAATAAGTATATGAATTCACCAATTATAGAAATTTTAAATTAGGATTTCATGTGATTGAAAAATTCATCCACTGATCCCTGCCTGTATATACTAAATGTAATATCATATATGTATAACAATACCATGAACTGGTCTTTCTAAGAATTCTTCATATAGAGATTATGATCCATTAATCCTTGTTTAAATTCGAGATTATTTAGATATGGATAAAGCTAAGAGTATCATGCCTATGGTGCATGTTTCAGACCATATAGTGCCTTATTCAATCAAAAAACATTCATTTCATCATTGTTATACAGAAAACACACTGGTTGTTCAATGTAGACTTTTTATTCAAGAACACCATTAAATAAAGATGTTTTGACATCCATTTGATAAAATTTGTATTCTATTTGAATTACCATGGAAAGAAAAAGCCTGATCAACTCTATTCTTGCCACTAGAGTTAAATTTTCTTCAACATCAACACCTTCAATCTATGAATATTCTTTACACACCAATCAGGCCGGATTTCTAATCAAATTACCATTCTCATAAAATTTATTATTGAAAATCCAATTTATACCAATCAAATTTTGACTTTTGCATCTCTTAACAAGATCCAATGTATGGTTCTTTTCAATATGATCTAATGAATCATTCATGGATTTAACCAATGATTTATCCTTTGTATCTTATTCAAATGAGGATGGTTCCACAACTAATAAAAAGGAATAATGTGCCTCCATCATCATTCTCCTTTTCATTGTAGGTGTTATCCAATCCTCAATGATATTAGATTGATCAATTTCAGATCTTCTATTTCTCATGTGATATTTAGATGAGGATTCTCCAAGCATTGTTTCTTCTTCTGATTCTTCTTCTGAATCATCATCATTTTATGACCTCTGAATGCTTTTCACTCCTTCCTATAATTCTAAAATTGAATCTATTCCATGTACACTATCTTATACATCTTCTATCACATCAGAATAAGATCCCATTGAGATATTCATGGTATTATCTTCAATGATATTAACATAACTTCTTTCCACAATTCTTCCTATAAAATTATTATTAAAATTTAGGATTTTCTATTCATTGAATATCCAAGGAATATTTCTTCTTCTGCAAAATCACCATACATCCCTTGATTTATTTATTTTTTCTAATGAAACATTTACTTCCAAAAACATGAAAATAATTCAAATAGGTATTCCTTCCAATACATAATTTATATAGTGTCTTTGTTTCTCCCATATAAATCTCTATTCATTTTAGAGTATACACTATAGCTTGAACAACCTCTTTCCAGTAATGGTGAGAGATACGAGTCTCAATCAGCATAGTTCTGGACATATTGTTTACTTGTCTATTTATTCCCTCAATAACTCCATTTTATTGTGGGGTTGTCACAACATCCACATCATGTTGTATTCCATGTTTCTCTAGGTAATATTCAATCTCAATGGATGTGTATTCACCTCTATTGTCATACTATAGAACATTGATTTTCCATATAGTATTATTATTGGCTATTTGGAGATACATTTTCCTAAAATCAAGCAATTCTGGTTTACTGTGTATAACCATAACATAATCCACTATACTATAATAATAAATGAAAATAATTAAGTAAATTTATCTATATGTTTGATCAATATTTATTGGACCACATACATCTATATGAATGAGATCAAGAAGATTTTATTTCCTTTTATTCTTTGTCTGATATGAACTGCAGATCAACTTCCCTTATATACAAGCATCAGAAGTATTTTCCAAGTCAAGATCCATATTGGGTATATCCATGAATATATTAATATTAGATATATTTTCCATGGATTTTTGATTAATTTTACCTAACCTTAGATTCCACAAGTTGTTTTCTTCTTCAACTATCTGATAAAAAATATTGTATTTACTATCATCATGATATATGTTTTCATATGTTCTGAAACCATTAATTGGATAATTCCCGATTTTTCCTTTTATAGTGCAACATTTTTCTACTTAAAGTCTCTATAAGTCCTAAGTCATATATTTGAATCACACTAAAGAGATTGTGACACAATCCATCTATATAAATAAATTCAATTTTCTTCATCTCGCCATTATCCAGTTCAATGCTTCCACTACCCTTGATCTTTAAATCTTCATCACTACCGAACCTTACCATTCCATCAACCCTTTTATTAAAATTAATTAATAGGTTTGCATTTCCTATAATATGGGATGATCATCCTCTCTCAATAATCCAGGTTCTGATGTTCTTTGCAGCTTTGAGTACTACTTCTATAAGGTTGTATTTTTATGTTTTCTTCTTTTCCTTCCATGAAATATTAGACTGTGTGAAGAAAACATATGGCCTTTCAAATCACTATTCCATGTGAACAGAATCATCATACTCATACTCTTATTATAGAGGATAAAACCTATTTTTTATAGGAACACAATTTGGCTAATGAGTATTGGCTTGCTGATTAGTTTTGTATGAATTGTTCATGCTATCCTCTATTTGAAATAAACTACATTATACCCAAAATGAGAACAATAAAAACAATATACATAGAAATTATTTTATATATAAGACTTAGGATATGAATTCATTCATCTTTTTTGACTTCCTAGATCTTGTCCATTCAAATATATCCTTTCCCCTTCACAGTATGACATGGTATAGACCAGATAGCCATAGAATTGACATTTCATAAGAGGAAATGTCTTCTAACTTATATTCCTCCCCATATCTCCTTACTTACAAAAATAGTTTTATATTCTATAATTTTGGGAAACTTGTGGATATGATTCATTTCTACTATCATTTTGACATAAATATTTCATTATTAAGACTTCAGGTGACTTTTCTATATATCAAAAGTTTTGCTTACCTTTATTTTGGTTCATCTTTTTCCAGACTTTGAGGTTTTATAATCACAACCAATTCCACTTTTTCTAATGCACAAAAATTGTTGATCATCCAAGGCCTTCTCTACTTCTTAATAACCATGCTTATCTCTCTCTATTAGTTCAGCATCTGAGAATCTTCCATGTTGAATTTTCTTCATTGTTTCTTTTGAATTTAATTCAATTTCAAATTTACTTATAAGAGTAATGAATTTTTCATCAAGACCTTAAACAATATTTGGAATTAGTCTCCAGTCTGGATGTAAGGTCATTGATAACCTTTTCATGTTCTTCAATTTTGAGCTTCAATTCCACTACATCTTCTTTTATTTCAAAGGTTGTTGACTGTTCTTTCACTACTTCTTCCTGTAATTCAATTTTAACTTCAAAATGATCATTATATTTTGATTATTCTTCCACAAATTTTATCTATTATTTTCATATGTGAATTTGATTATAAAGCTTACCATAAGAATCCTTAATTTTTAACTTGAGATCATTATTAGAAATCAACTGATTATATCTATCTTTACCTTTTGATGATTATGACTTTTTAACAGTAGCCATCATAGATGTGTGGGTTATAGATTTAAACTTCAGTTTTCTTCTTTACATAAAAAAATCTTCATATGTACTTTATTTACATATTTTAAGTATCTATTTTGATAAAAACACTGAGAGGAAATGTGCCCAACTCCATTATAAAAGAAAAATAGGCCAAGGGAATCTTTCCTTAAAATATCCATTTCCTCTCTTTTATTTCTTTTAAAAAATAGAAATAATTTAATCTTCATCATTATATTCATCAATTTCATCTCCAGACACTTCAAGATTTTCCATGGATTTGAAAGCCATTTATTTACTTACTCGAGTGTTTTCATCTTTAGGTTTGACTCTCATTTCATATTCCACCAGACTACTCAACATATCATCCATTTAGAGTTTATAAAGATCTCTTTCCTCAAGTTTTGACACTTTCAGATTGTAGAGAGGTAGAAGACTTATAAAAATTTTCTTCATAATGTAAATTCCTTTTATTTATTCACCAAGCCCTCAAATTACTCATACAATATCAATAATTTTATTAAAAAAGGTATCTACATTTTTATTAGGGTTCATCTTTAGATCATCAAACTTGTTGTGAAAAACTTGGTGCTTCACCTACTTCACTTTTTTTCACCTTCATATATATTCTCAAGTTTTTCCTATATAGACTTTGCAAAATTAAAACTCATCACCTTTAGATGGATTTGACCAGAATAAGATTTTATGAGGTAGTATGTGATTTAGAATCTACAACAAAAAATTTCCTATCTGTATTAGTCATAGACATACCAATTGGATTAGTGACCTATATTCCTTATGCTTTAGAGAAAAAGGACTTCCATTCCAAGAGATCTTAGATGAGATATCATCTTATTCTTCTATATCTAAAGATTTATTCCATCAAAAAAGGTAACTCCATTTACATTTAATGAATTCCCCAATATAGAAAAGAATGGTAAACTTAACACCATCAACCTTTACCCTCGGATACCACTTAAAGGACCCTAGAACACCCTGACAGGGGAGGGGTGAATTAGGGCATCAACCTTTTCTCCTAAAGTGATGGATCTTGTTTATTTATTGGTAGGAACCAGTTAAACATTTCTGATGGTAATGTGTATTAATTGAAAAATTCACAAGTAGTAATAAAACACAACAATTTTTCTTGGTTCACCACTAAGGTATGGTCCATGGATTATACACCAACAGTGTTTCGATTGTACATAAATCCACTAATCTTCCCTAGTTGTGGAATCCAATATTTTTCACATAGTCACTCTATGCAAGGAACACTACCATTAAAATGTTTTAGGGATAAAATACTACATCCCTTAGAACAATTCTATCAACTCCTCCAAGCTCGCTACTTTGAGAGAAGAATAACTCAGTTTATATACTTGGGGTTCCCTTCGATGGACTAGCATTAATGTATTTGTACTTAACATAGAATGAGAATCCTCTTCCACCGTATATCTAATTTGATTCTCTTTGAAAGAACTTTCCACTTAAACCTGATGTTCAATATTGCATTTTGTGATGCTCTTTTATGAAGCTCACTTCCTTCACAATGCTCGCTTCCTTCGCAGATCTCAACACCTTCGCAAAGATCTCTCTCTTCATGGAACAAACTTCAATCATGAAGCTCATAGAGTCAACATAGAATACCCCATCATCACGAATCACCCTTTTCTCAAAATTGTTGGAACCATTTAATAATTTACATTTCTTTTCATGATTCTCAACATCACATAAAAGTCCAGTTATTTTGTAGATCCCATGGCTTCAAGAAATCAAAGAAATTTTGGATTTTATTTGAGAAAAATAATTAGAAGTGAAGAGGGGTAGCCTATATTTATAGGCTCATCATTCGTGACACTCTACCACCTCTATCGTGATTTCCAGATCAACCAAAAAAGTTTCTGTGATGCTCCTCCCATCAGGATGCTTCACTATTAGTTGACATAGTAAAAAATATCACTATCAATACATCGCATAGTTGTGATGCTCTTATTCTCATAATTTTGAAGATCATCATCTCCATTCATGATGCTCCACATCTTTGCAATCCTCAACTCAGTATTCAAAAAACTCATTCCTTTACCATTTTAATGAAGTTATATTCTCAAAAAACTACCTTTCACAGTGCTATCATCTTTCTACGGGTTTTTTACCCCAAAAAATTTGGTAAACACTGGGAAATGATTCCACATTCAATATTGTTGTCATCTTGAACTGTAAGATCCATTTTCTTGAAAAATATCTGATCTTCTATGTTATGATTGAAAAAAAACATAAACTATAATCCATTTATAGAAAATAACAGGTCTATTTCCAATAATGTCCCCCTTTGGGTTTGTTGGAAATCTGTAGATAAATTCAATGAATCACCAACCACAATCAAAACCTGATACATGAAAAAGAAAACATCCAACACTCTAAGTATACATGATCAAATATTAGTATAGAAAACAAGAGGATAATGAATTTGGTTCACATGTATCTAATTTTCCATTCTATACCTTTGTACCATAGAATTTATCCATTTATTCAGTCTTTTAAATTCATCTAAAAACTCATCATTGAATTTATCCATTTCCCCCCCACTGTCAAAAAAACCAAATTTCCTGATTTTTATTTGTAGATATCAAAACACACTCCCCCTAGATCGTTTCTCCCCCATAAACTTGCATCACCTCCACCAAAAGACTAAAACTATGAATATAACTGGGGAAAAGGAAGGTTTCAAAACCTCCTCATGAACTGGGGGTGGCAGAACACTAAGGTTTAACCGATGATTATCATAAACATGTGTTTCCAATGGATTTATCAAAATTTCAGCCACTTGGTCATTTGTGCGAACATGATCCATTTTAATCCTGTCTTGTTCAAATTTCTCTTTGATGAAGTGATATATGATTTCAATATGTTTCATACAAGAATGCTGAATAAGATTATTAAAAATATCAATCATGATCTTATTGTCATAGTTAATCACCATTGGATATTTAACCTCATATCCAATATCATTCAGCTGTTTAGTCATCCATAATTGATGAGTGAAAGCCTTTGTAGTAGAGATATACTCATCTTCAGAAGTACTAAGAGAAGTAATTTCATTTTTCTTACTCAACCATCCCACACAATTATTTCCAATAATGAATTCTATACCACTAGTTTAATTTCTATCAACAACATCTCTATCCCAATCTGCATTAGAAAATTCAGATAGTTCACTATCTCTTCCTTCATCAAAGTATAATCCATAATTTTGAGTACCTGGAATATACCTCATGATTCTTTACATAGCCTCCATAGGTTCTCTCTTCAGATTACAATGAAATAGGGACACTAATAATGTTTCAAATACAATATCTATTTGTATCATATTAAAGTAAAATAAGCTTCTAATAATTATCATGTACATTTTAGGATCTACAGATGAACCATCTTCATGCTTTCCTAGTTTTCTCCCAACCAAAATCAGATTCGACATTAGTTTGGTATCATTCATATTAAATTTATTCATAAAATTTCTTTCATAAATTTCCGGATAAAAAAAAGTGTAGTATTTCCTCTGAATAATGTGTATCCCTAAGAAGTATGTGAGTTCACCAATCATAGACATTTCAAATTATGATTTCCTGCTATTGGAAAATTCTTCCACTGATCCTTGCCTGCTTCTACGGAATATTATATGATCAACAAACACCATCATGATGAATTTATCGTTCATATAATTCTTCATGTAGAGATTATGATCCACTCCTCTCTTTTAAATTTGAGATTCTTTATATAAGAAGCAAGTTGAGAGTACCAGGATTATGGTGCCTGTTTCAGACCATATAGTTCATTATTCAATCTGAAAACCTTCATTTAATCATTACTAAGTTGAAAACCCATGGGTTGTTCAATATAGACTTCTTCTTCAAGAACACCATTCAAAAAAGATGTTTTGACATCCATTTGATACACTTTGTATCCTCTTTTAATTTCTATATCAAGAAAAATCTTGATCGACTCCAGTATTTTCACAAGAGAAAATGTTTCTTCAAAATCAATACCTTCAATATGTGAATATGATTTATACACCAATCACACTTTATTTCTGATCAAATTACCTTTCTCATTGAAATTATTCATGAAAATCAACTTTGTACCAATAAAATTGTAAATTTATGGTATCTTAACAAGATCCTATGTCTGGTTCTTTTAAATCATATCTAAATCTTCATTCATGGATTTAACCCAAGATTTATCCCTTGTATCTTCTTCAAATGAGGATGGTTCCACAGCTGATAGAAAGGCATAATGTGCCTCACTCCTCATTCTCATTGTTTTTGTGGGTGCTTTCCAATCGTCAATGATATTAGATTGATAAATTTCTATTATTCTATATCTCCTATGAGATTTAGATGAAGATTCTATAGGCATCATTTCTTATTTTGATTCTTCTTATGACTCATCATCATTTTACGACCAATGAATTTTTTTTACTCCTCCCAGTACTTCTATAATTGAATCTATTCCATGCCCACTATCTTATAAATCTTCTATCACAATATCATATGATCCCATTGAGGCATTTTTGGTCTCATCCTCAATGATCTTAACATCACTTCTTTCCAAAAAAATTCCCATATGATTATTAAAACATTTTAGTCTTTGTTATGCATTGAATATCCAAGGAATATTTCTTTATTTGGATCATCACCATACTTTTCTTGATTTAACTCTGTGTTTTGGATGAAACATTTACTTTTGAAAACATAAATATAATTCAAATAGGGATCTATTCAATTCCCTAATTCATATGGTGTCTTTGTTTCTCACATATAAAGCCCTGTTTGATTTTGAGTATACAATGTAGCTTGAAGAGCCTCATTCCAGTAAGGGAGAGAGATATGACTCTCAATCCACATAGTTCTATCCATATTGTTTACCTATATATTCCTATGCTCAATAACTCCTTTTTTCTATGGGGTTCTCACAGAATCCACCTCATGTTGAATTCCATATTTTTCTAGGTAATGTTCAAACTCAATGGATGTGCATTCCCCTCCATTTTCATACCATAGAAATTAGATTGTCTATCCACTATAATTCTCGGCTATTCAGCAATACATTTTCATGCAATCAATAACTTTATGTTTCCTTTCTATAACCATCAAACAAGATATTATCTTATAATCATCAATAAAAATAATGAAGTTCATTTCTTCAAATGTTATAGCAACATTTATTGGACCACATACATCTGTATGAATGGGATCAAGAATATTTGATTCCCTTTTATTCTTTGGCTAATATGAACTGCAGACCAACATCCCCCATATGAAAGTATCAAAATTATTATCATAGTCATGATTTATATTGGGTATATCCACTAATATATTTATATCAGATATATTTTCTATTTCTTGTTGATTAAAATGACCTAACCTTTGATGCCACAAGTTGTTTTCTTCTTCAAATGTCAGATAGAAAATGTTCTCTTTACTATCAACCTCATATAAGTTTCCATCCGTTATGCAACCTTTCATGAGATAATTTCCTATTTTTATTTTATAGGGTATCCTTTTTTATTGAAATTCAATTTAAGTCATGAGTCATATATTTGACTAACACTAAGGATATTGTGATGCAAACTGTCCACATTAAGAACTTCAGTTTTCTTGAGCTCGCTATTATCCAATTCAGTGCTTCCACTACCCTTCATCTTAAAAGCACCGTATTTTCTGGAACTTACCATTCCATTAACTATTTTCTTAACATTCATTAATATTTCTCCATTTAACATCATATGTAATGAGAATATTCTATTAAGAAAATAGGTGTTTTTGCTCTTTGTAGCTTTGAGTGCTACTTCTGTAAGTTTGGATTTTTCAATTTTCTTCTTTTCCTTCCATGAAATATTAGATTCAGTGAAAGATAAATATGGCCTTTCAAATATCTATTCCATGTGAACAGATTCATCATACTCATACTCTTCTTCTAGAGGAGAAAAAAGATTTATACCAACACCGTCTAGATTATGAGTATTTTTTTTCATTGAGTTATGTATGAATTGTTCATGTATTTCCTCTATCTTCAATAAATAGATTTATGGACAAAGATAGAAAAATGAAAAAAATATCCATAGAAATTATTTATTCTATAATATGTAGGATAAGAATTCATTATTCATTGTTGAATTCCTAGATGTTCCCAATTTAAATACCTTTTTTCCTCTTCACGGTATGACATGGTATGACCCATATAGCCAAAGAATTTAAATTTCATAAAACGATATGTCTTCTCACTTATGTTCATCCACATGTCTCTTTTGGAAAAATAGTTTGACTGCCTATCATTTTAGGAAACTTTTGGATAGGATTCATTTCTCCTTTTAGTTTTATTTGAAGAATTTATTATTAATAATTCAGGTGACATTACGATATGTCCAACTTTTAGCTTCCTTTTATTTTGGTTCATCTTATTTTCAGCCTTTTATGTTTCATAATCGCAACCAATTCCACATTTTCCCATGAACACAATTATTTGAGAATACAAAGACTTATCTACTCCATCGTAACCACATTTAGCTCTCTCAATCAACTCATCATCTAAGAATCTTCCAAAATGAATTTTATTTTTTGTTTCTTTAGAATTTGTTTCACTTTTATGTTTACTTTTAAGAGTAATGAATTCTTCTTCAAGTGATTTGAAAGTCTTGGACTTCTACTCCAATCTGGAATTATTTTCATTGACCATTTTTTATTCTTCAATTCTAAGATTCAATTCCACTACATCTTTGTTTCTTTCAATGGTTTTTTATTTTTCTTTCACTACTTCTTCCAGTCATTCAATTTCATCTTCAATCCAATCCATATATTCAAATTATTATTCCAAAACTTAGCTCCATTTTTTTCATCTCTTACTTTGATTATCTAGATTAACAAGAGAATTATTAAGTTTCAACTTGAGATCATTATCATCAATCAATTGATTATATATATCTTTATCTTTTCATGATTCTGGCTTTTCAATTGTAGCCATCATAGATGTGTGGGTTCCATATTTAAACTATGGTTCTTCTTCCTCAAAAAAATAATTTTCATCATCTTCTTTTTATAGAAAAAAACTCTTTCTTTATACTCTTTTTTTATATTTGAAGTCTCCCATTTGATAAAACCATTTCTAAGGCTTATATGAATTTCTATTTTCACTTCCTTCATCATCGAGATTCCATGTTCACCAAGAGGCAATGCGACCAACTCTACGCCAACAAAAATAGGCCAAGATAAGGTTTCCATCAAATCTTCATTTTCCTATCATGAATTTATTTTCAAAAAGAGAACGAATTTAATCTTAGTCATTATATTCATAAACTATATCTCTGAACACATCAATACTTTCCATGGATTTAAAATACATTTCTTTGGTTACTCGAGTCGTTTCATCTTTAGGTTTGACTCTCATTTCATATTCCACTAGACTGCTCATCAGATCATCCAATGAGAGTTTATAAAGATCCATTTCATCAAGGGATGACACATTTGGATTGTAGAGAAGTTGAATCCTTCTCAAATTTTTTTCCACATATTGGCATTTATCTTCCTTCACTTTTTTCCACCTTCATATATATTCTCACATTTTTTTCTACATAGGCTTTTCTGAAGTTAAACTCATCACCTTTAGATTGATTTGATTAGAAAGATTTACATTGAGGGCACTTTGTGATTTATAATCTGTCTCAAGAATTGTCCTATCTGTATTAGTCATAGATAGACCAATTGGATCAGTGGCCTGTATTCCTTGTTTAGGGGAAAAATGACTTCTAATCCAAGATATTTTAGTTGAGATCTCATCCTATTATTCTATATCTGAAAATTTCTTCCATCAAAGAGGGGGACTCCCTTGACATTTACTAAATTATTCATGATATAAATGAAAGATAGATTTAACACCAACAACTGTTACACTATGATACCACTTGAAGGACCCCGAAACACCCTAAGAGGGGAGGGATGAATCAGTGTGTCCAATTTTACTTTTAAAGTGATGTATATTGTTCCCACATTGGTAGGAACATGCTAAACCTGTCTGATGATAATGTGCATTAATTAAAACATTCACAAGCAGCAAGGAAACACAACAATTTTACTTAGTTCACCACTAAGGGATAGTCTAATAGCATACAATGACATTGTTTTGGTATTACCTAAATCCACCAATCCTCACCAGTTGTGGAATATATAAGTTTTGACATAGCCACTCTATTCCAGGCACACTTCCTTTATAAGGTTTTAGGGATAACACACTGCATCCCTCATAACACTTTTTTCAACTCCCCCTAACTCACTAATTTTAGAGAAGTATAACTAATTTTATCAAACAAAAAGATGATTCAATGGATTTACATTATAGTCCTTGTCCCTAACTTAGCACGAGACTCTGCTTGCACCGTATACCTAATTTTATTCTCTTGGAATCCCTGTCCACTTAAATTTGATGTTCAATACTACCTTTCATGATGCTCCTTCATAATGATCTTCGCCTTCGTGAAGCTCCCTGGCTTCATGAAGCTTTCTGCCTTTATGAAACAAAATGACTTTACTAATATCACAGAGTCAATATGAAATATCCCATCATTATGAATCACCCTTTTATCAAAATCATTGGAATCATTCAAGATATAACAAGTCTTTTTTCGATGCTCAAGCTCACATGGAAATCTAGTTTCTCATAGCTCCCCTAGGCAAGAAAAATTAAATAAATTATGGATTCTCCTTTAAAAACTTCATTGGAAGTGAAGAGGGTTAACCTTATATTTATAGGCTTGGCATTGGAGATGCTCCACCACCTCTAGCATGATTTCTAGATCAACCAAAAAATTCTTCATGGTGATCCTCCCTTATAGATTCTTCATTTAAATTTGATGTATTCATTAATATCATTATCAACACGTCATGTAGTCACAGTTCTCATGTTCTTATTTTTTCAAATATTGTTGTCTTTATTTTTGATGCTCTACATCATCCTGGTCCTTGGCCCAGTATTTTTTAAACTCAAAAATTTACCATTTTCATGAAGTTCTATTCCCATAAAACTACATTTTGCAATGATAGATTCTTCCTCTAGGGTTTTGACCCAAAAAATTTGTAAAACACTAGGAAATTATCCCACCTTCAATACTGTTGATTCTTGAAATATATGACCCCTTTCCTTACAAACTCCTAGATCTTCCATGTGAATATTGACAACAAACACAAAACATACTCCATTTCCAGAAAAGAATAATATTGGTTTAAATAGAAAAATAGATGGATTGATCTACTTAAATATTATGATTTTTCAACACACTATCACCCAGGAAAGGAAAATAGGGTAGTTGATGCATTGAAAATGAAGGATTATAGAGTTTTAAACAAAAATAATGATTTCTAAGGACCCTGTATACATGGATCTAATAAATATGGATATAATAATTATAAATTAAGGTGAAACATAATTACTTTTTCAATTGGTTTTTGAACCATATTTATTGTTAATGATTAAATATTCTTATCCCAATGATAAAAATTATAAAAAGAAAATTAATGGTGTGAATGATGGGATGTTTCTAGAATTCATGTGTGAGGATAAAATTCTGAAATTTGGGAATAGGCTTTGTGTTACCTCTATAACTGAGATGAAAAGGGTGCTATTGGATGATTAACAATTTTCAAATTTCACTTTACACCCAGGTAGCACTAAAATGTATATATATTTGAAGGAACATTTCTCATGGGATAACATGAAGCATGAAGTTGATGATTATGTATTAAGATGTTTAGTTTATCAACAAGTGAAGGATGAAAGACAACATCCTAGAGGAGTCATGACCCTTATACCTATTCCTACATAGAAATATGATGAAATTACTATATATATTTTCACTAGATTACCTAAAACCCCAAGAAGGAATGATTCAATATGGGAAATTATTTGCCAACTTACTAAATCTACACATTTCCTTACTATAAGGGTTGATTTACCACTAGAGCACCTTAAAAAACTCTATATCAATAAAGTTTCAATAATTCATAGAGAACCTATTTAAATAGTGTCTAATAGTGATTTATGATTTACATCTAAATTTTGTAAAAGTCATTATAAATCTTTGGATACTGAGCTTTGTTTGAGTATAGATTATCACCCCCAAACGTATGAGCAATCAGAAAGGATGATCTAATATTTGGAAGACATATTGAGATCATGTTCACATGAATTTCAATGTATATGGGATCAACTTTTACATTTGGTGGAGTTATCCTATAATAATATATTTCATTCAAGTATTCAAATGGAACCATATGAAGCATTGTATTGAAAGATATGTCGTATGCCAAATTGTTGGGATGAAGGTGGAGAAAGGAAGCTTGTGGGCCCAGAGCTTGTGTAGGAAACAAAATCAAAGGTAAAGACTATTCAAAACCACATCAATGTAGCTCAAAGTATGAAAAGGGGGTATGCCTATAATTGAAGGAAGGATATGTGATTTTAAGTGAGAGATAATGTTTTCTTGAAAGTATCTCCATGGAAGGTTGTTATATGATTTGGGAAGAAAAGAAACTGAAACCTAGGTACAATGGTCCTTTTTAAATTATAGGGAGAGTTGAAGATGTGGCTTATCATTTGGTTATGATTTCTTGCCTTTCTAAAGTACATAATGAGTTCAACATCTCTTTGTTAAAGAAGTACATGCTAGAACCAACACATGTACTCAATTATGAAGGAATAGAATTGGAACCTCACTAATCTTACTATGAAGAGCCAATCTAGATTTTAGACACTAAATAAAAGGTTTTGAGAAATTGGATGACTTGGTTGGTAAATTTACTCTAGAAAATTCATAAAAATGAAGAGTCGATGTGGAATACTGAGGAACTTATGATGAAAAATTAATCAAATCTATTTATGTGGTAACATTCTAGAAATTTCTAAGATAAAATTTTTGTAGAAGGGGAGAATTTAAAGACCCGGCATTCTATCAATGAAATTTCCCATAATATATTTATTTTACATAGTATAAATCTCATAAAACCACATAGATAACACAATAAAAACTTTATAAATGAAGAATTAATGAAATAGTAGGTGTTTCTAGAAGTTAAGAAACCTATACTAGTGAGATTGTAACTTGACCTTAGGAATAGTAATATGACCCTTATGATTATTAAATAGGCCTAATGAATAGTAACCACGCCTATGAAAGTATAAATAAAATTTATGAATCTCATAAAATAAATTATGATATAATAATGTCATCGTATAAGTAAGTGAATATTTTAGAAATTAATATTTAAGTGTTGGTGTTTTTGTAAGTCATAAATATTTAATTGCAATTTTATAATTAATAAAATGATATAAAAGAAAATTTATTTTAATAAAATTTATTCATAAATTAAAATTTTTTTCATATGCTTTTATGATAATTTAATGAGACCTTAGTTAATTTTTCAGAGTGTTATAAAACCAGTTTTAAATTCAAAATCTGTATTTTTCAAGTAAATAATGATTTTATTTTAAAGTTAAATTTCAAATATTTATAAATTTATTTTGAACAAATGGATTCTATTTTTTTAATTCTATGTGTAAAAAAATGGTTAGGGTGATTTTTCTTCAGATTTTTCTAAAATACCTGAATTTTTGGTGAATAATAAAAATATGATAACTTATGCTAAATGCTAAATAATAAATTATAGAGTCATGGATGGTGTTTGGATTGTGTAAGAACAATTTGTTAGAACTCAAATGCACTCATTACTTTATTTAGTTACAATAATCAACATTATTTCTTTTCTTGATCCAAATAATAAAATAATGAATTAAATAATGAGAGATTATATCCCTCATTCACTATAAATACCATCCTAACCCCCTCTTCTACTCACACATCTAATAATTTAAGCCTATAAAAATTCTAACCAAATCCTCTTCCCTAGTCTATAAACCATTTCTAATATCTCTATGGTATTTACAAAATAATAAAACCCATTTTCCTAAGAAGGTTCTCAAGGAGGACAATTCAAGAGGTAAACCATCTTTCTTTTTCTCTTAATTTCATTTCAATTTATTTTATTTTCCTATCCTCTATTAACCTACTCTTTCAAAATGAGAATAATAAATATATTATCATATATATAATGGAATTAAATCATGTTAATGAAATATCCTTCCTAAAACTCCTCTCTATCTCTCTTATTTGAAAAATGAAATCATCGTCCGTAAAGTGCTGATTTATAACCTTCATGGATGACAAATTTTTATTCTTAAATTTCTCCTTAAAGTCTGATAATAGAACCATTTTTGAGGTAAAAAGACTATAATATATGTATTACAACATATTTAATGTTCAATAACTAGTATATATACATAATATTAATTCAAATGACAAAAATAGTTTTTAATAATCGAAATACCGCCAAAATAATCTAAATGATTATCATTAATGTTTTATCTAATGAATCATCTTCATACCATATAATATAATGAATTATATAACCCTTTAATATTATATATGATCATTAATATAATATAAATTCAATTCTGGTGAATTATACCCATCCCAGGTGAACTTCCATACTCATATACAAGTATACTGATCGTGAAAACAAAGGAAACAAATGATCTCGAGTAATAAAAATGTATCCAATAACACCTCAAAAAGGCCATAAATAAACTTAATGATATTATAATAAATAAAATAAATTTATAAAAGGTTATGAATTAAATAATTAATGTATTTAATTTTATTATCCAGGGTGTTAAGGTCATGTATAGAAGACATTTATACATAAGTTAAGGATTTTATTCCTGAACCTTCATTTTCCTTCAGATTATTCTTTCACTATCTTTACTGACTGATTGAAAATTGTTTTTTTATTATAAGCAAACAATTTTGAGGAAAAAAGTGAGAAACCAAACATGACTTCACCACTTCACCACATCCCCACTTCCCCACTTCACCACATTACCACTTCAAACATAAGTACATCACAACAAACAGCATTCAACCAAAATGGATAGACAATCCATTAAAGATTCAAGCAGATGAATCTTCATAGATGGAGTTGAAAAGTTCAAGAGAAGGCTGAGGAGCCATGAACCAGGAAACACAATCATCAGAAAAGCTGGACAAACCAAAGAATCGGTCTCCTCGAGCGCCCACCGGTGTGACCGTCGACACCAAACCAAATCCACAATCCTGCAAGCGGACTCCAGTCGGAGAATGCTCAACCCCTCCAGCGATGTGAGATGACCCAAGAGGACATCCAAAAAGGGTGACGAAAAAACTAGAATGAGGAAAACCAGGTCGTCCGGATGTCGCGCCCTACTCCATAGACACCCCAGCGTAACCACGAACCAGTCGACTCCGCATTTGAGAAACAAACCACAGAACTATCTCTTGACCACAAACAACACCATATGAAAAAACACCAAATGAAAAAACACCAAAATCGAACCTGAAATGAAATCTTCACAACGACAGAAGTAAGAAATGAATCCCACACCCCTCCTCACAATACTGAGGCCATTTTTGAGCCTCGCTTGAAGAGCCAGATGCCTGGAACCCACTAATCCTTGTCGAAGCCAAAGCCGAAACCTCGCCAAATCCTTCATCGAAGCCAGATCAACTCCTTCTCCAATCCGATGCGCTAACTAAAAATGCCAGAACTTCTGAAAGAACAGACGAGGCCAGATTTACACCTTTAAAGACAATAAGATGGAGTCGAGGCCTCACCTGATCCAAATCTTGGCTGACACGGCTAGAATAACGTCGGAACTGGGGCATGCCGACACCAAGAAAAGGACGCCGACCTGCACTGCGCCACACCGGAGGAGGGGGAATGGAGGAAATTGGACGACGAAAACCCTAGCCTATGAGAATACCGAGTCACCACCGCTCAGAGTCCTACTACTATATTTACTGCAATGTAATGATTCTATCTTTTTGTGTAAATCATATATATTCTGTATTTATGTTAAAAATTCTTGTGTATAGATTATTTTTTCTTTATTTTATGGGAAATACATGTTTTACATGGTTCTCTTCTTAATAATTCCCGATACGCAAGCACAATTAAACACAATGTCTTGATTTCTTACCTATTTTCAAGTGACGTCCATAATCTATTTTAAGACACAATTTTTTTAAAAAAATCACTATTTTTTCATGAAAATATATATTTTTTAATTAATTTTTTTATACAGACAATTAAGATAAATAAATATTATTTTTTTCCCAAATAATTATTCCTTGTAAAGTAAAAGAGGTATTTATCTAAAGAATTTCTCGATGATTTTATTCGAGTATTTTTATTTAACGAAAAAATTATATTGAATATTTTGATTTATTTATATTTAGCTACTATTTTTATTATGTATCAAATTTTATTAAATGGTTTATGATTAGTTTGACTGTGTATGTGCTATCTTCATACCATTCGTTGTACTACTTATAATGGTTAGTGATTATGTTTAAATATTGGAGAATGTTATTTACATTTCATATGTATGTGTCATTTATGTTTAACCCCATTCATATGAGGAATTAATTGAACATAGTTAGTGAATGTTGGGGAGCTTTATAACCCCTCGCTGTATCGGTAGGCCTCATGAGACAAAATAGATATAGACTTGGAAGTGGCCTTCCCATTTTCAAATATGGTTTTGGATGAGGCTTTAATAATTTTTTTGTTGTCTAGGCTGAGGACTTGAAGATATGATTTAGATATCCAACATTTAGAATTCCCTCATTATGAAACTAATAATTGATATTCCATGTGATTTTTTTACTTTTATAATATCCATGGTTATATTTTTTATGGAATTATTTGATTAGATTTTATCCCTCCCATATTCTTCTCAAGTTTATTTTTAAAGTCATTTGTTTTTGGATATTTAAAAATCCTAAGGTTTATATTTATGATATCATTTGTAGTATCTCTTACCCTTACTGAAAATTTGAGCTCTCCCTTTTCCTATGTTTTATTTTTCTCTAGGATGTGAAAAAGTATATTATGAATGACCGGTAGGGATAATCTATCAGTTGTTGATGTTTCTAAAAGAATATTTATATTATTTTTTCTATAAATTTATAATGTAAAACTTATGTGTATATCTTTTTTTACAAACAACTAAACTATTTGGTTTTTTTGGATGAGACTTCCTTGATTATTATGCCAATGTAATGATGTAAGGCACTGGCTCTGGGAAACCAGGTTCATGGTATTTACATGTCCACAAGCTCTCTATCACTTCAGTGAGGAGTTTTTGGTTCTACCTTTGATAGAGAATCCCTTTTGATGGAACATGACCACAATCTTGGAGTAAAAAAGTTTAATCGTTATTATAATATTATGTAAAATTATGTCTATATAGTTTTTTATTGTATTTCTCATCTTATCATTGGAAATCATTTTCTTTCCACTTACCTTGTTTTCTGAAGCTCCATCATTATTAAATGTTATTATGTTATTAATATAAACCAAAAAATATTTAATAATATTTATGTTACTCTTTATGTGGTATGAACACCCACTATCTAGGATCCACATGAAGTTAGTTTTGGTGAGTTAGAGACAAATATCATCCAAGATATCCATTTCATTCTTTCTATTCTCCATCCAAGAGATGCCCAGTTGATTTGAGACACAAGATGGTCTCTCTTAATTTTCTTCCATATAAAATACGAGATCCCACTATTCTACTTCTAAATGATTGAAATTAATTTATAATGTTATATCATATAGTATTTTATCTACTATCATCATATTTCTTCCCTTAGATTAAAATTGATTTCTCAATTTCCTATAATTTATAACATTGTGACCAAATCTAGGAAAATTATAATAATATTCATTAAAAGAGTTATGTGTTCATGTTGTATGATATGTTTTCATTACTTGTTTTTGAATCCCAATAGATTAATTTGTATTGTAAAACAACACATATAACCTTTAATATATCATCTTTATATCTAATCCCACTCTTACCCACAATCTTAGGATGATGCTCATTTATTATTTTCATAACAGTATTTATACTTATACCTAATATTTATATCAACTCCTTATTAGTTAAATTCAAAAATTAAACCTTTTTCTTATCTCTATCCAATTTTAATTTACCTTCATGATTACTTCTTAAAGAAAAAATTTATTCATGAAGGGATTAAACCCTATTTGTCCTATATTCTATTTGTTTATTAAGGTATTCAGTAATATTTTCTCACTCTTTGATATGTTTTTGAAATACACCAGATCTTTGTATGTTGATTGAGAAATATAAATATATTCTATCACTTTTTCTAACTAAGTGATTTTAGATTTAATTTGATCAATTTAATTTCATGATGCTTTATACAGATCAAAAATATTGTTTTATTTCATTAAATACCTAGTTATTTAAGAACTCCTTCAAGTTTTAATTATAGGTAAACCAATATTTTAGGATGGTCTTCTTCCTCAATTTTAGAAGTCTTATTTTTCAATTGCATCCATAAATATGTCTTTAATATATGAAATGAAGTCAAAATTGTCATCTTAAAAATTAATTTCATTAACCTCTTTATTTTTAAAATTCAAGGTTTTTTCAATGAAACTTATTTCTAGATGTATTTACCAATTTAAAGTTTCACATTGGGGGAAACATTATCGAACATGATTGTAAAACGTCATATTTACCCCCACTTTCATAATTCCTTGGATATATTTCTAAAATATTACCAAATGTTTATAATTCAATAATTCTATTTATAATTTACCATCATGCCTCACCTCCCATCATTTTAATTTTCTTTCTATTAATGATTGAAATTCATTACTAAAATATTTTTCATTGCTTCTATCTTTCCATATATCCATTTGTATATGGTTAAGTATAATATTTTGATGAAATTCGGGATGTTATTTTAGGATTCACATGCATTTCATAATCCACCAAATTACTGTGATGATCATCCAGAGTAATTTTTGGGAGATACTATTCTTCAAGTGATGAAACCTTTTAATTTTATAATTTTGGTATTATTATGAGAATTGTATTCATAACTTCAACATATGTTATCTAGTCACTAATTCATGATATAGATCTCATAACTTCAATGAGTTAGTTGATGAAATAATTAATGTTTTCATTCCGAATCGTATTCAAATCATCAATATTATCATACAACACTTGTAATTTAACATTTTAAAATATGATATATACCTTCAAGATATTGGTAAATTTTTCCAACTTGAATTTTTCTAAAGTCAAGTCCATCACTTTCATGTGGATTTTTATTGAAATGGATTTAGAGAGGTATTTTTTCCTTCGAATCAGTATCAAAGATTTTCTTACCGTCTTCAGTCATAGATATTACTATAATATCATTGACTAGTATAACATGAATTGAAATATTAAAAACGTAAAATATGATATATTATTTGTGACATTTCATGTGATTATTCTATATCATGAAATTATAATGATAAAAAGTAACCCCTTTTTCATTAACAACATTTTACATTGTAGAGACATTCTAGTGGATGATTCATCATGAACTAACCTTGTGGATAAGATTCCCCTAGTTTAACCCACAGGTTTAATACACCCTAATGGGGGGGGAATTAGTGTGTTCAAGTCTTATTTTTATTTCAAAATATATTGGTCTCGTGTTAGAAGAACACTTCGAAACTATCAAAACATTAAGAATATAAAAATATACAGATATATAATTAAAATATAGGGGTGCATTTATTTTACTTGGTTCTACACAAAGGGTTTGTATAAGGTAAATATATAGATGGTATAAAAGAATATGAGGGATTAACACTATGGATTGTATGAATTACAATAGTTTTAGGAAGGATTCACTATTGATTATAGGGTAAATCCCTCTTCTTGCCTCTTTACATGCTATTTTGTTGCAAATAATACATGATATACATGATGATTATCTATGACAATAATTATATACAAAAGGATAACACCAGTATATAATGGGTTTTGTTTCTGTTCTTTAATTATTCCTCTAATTCATGATATTTAATAGTTCTACCCACAGTAGTATATTTCCTCTATGATTTCTAGATTATTCAATATTATTATATTCAAATAATATGTTCTTATCTCATGTATATTCTATTTAAAATTAGGGATCCATTTCCCCCAAAAAATGGGTTCTATAAATTCTCTACCTTTAACCCACTTAATGGGTCATTAAAATTAGTTATTCACAACTATTTTAAGTTTATTATTTTATTTCTCACGATATTCCTTTAAAAATCATAATGAGATCCTTAATTTTTAGTAATAGACCAACCATGTTGTGTTTCTTTACTTACTATGACATAAAAAGTTTCTAGGTGAAACTCCCTTCAAAATAGTTTCCTCCAAGCTTGCATTTGATTTTACTTTTCTTATATGGAAATCTGAAACTTGATACATCCTACTTCACTATGACCAAAATTCCAATTTTGTTGTTCCAAATTTTATATAGTTACTTTTTAATCCCAAAATGGCATGTTCTAGGACATTTTGATTTTACTCTCCTTATTTCATAAATACCACAACTTGTCTAGGTTCACCATGATGTGTGACTCCCTATTTTTAATCTTAAAAAACATACAAAACTCTCAAAAATAATATTTTATGTATACATGAATACCTATGATAGATTTCCATTTTTTAGATTTTAAAAATCATATGCACATAGGATGAATATTTTCCACTATTTTATTCTTTAATTTAAGGGATATCATGCATCCCTACAATATCTTATATACAAAACTTTGTTATAAAAAAACTTATGACCATGTACACCATTGATCATCTAGGACCCCTATGGCATGGTGATTGTTTCATTGTTTCCCATAGGTAGAATTCTCAATTGAAACACTATCTATCATGGCATGGCTATCTAGATCATATTGAACAAAAATGATACCAGTTTGAAATGGAATAAAAAATCCCTATATCCTCTTTAATATAACAATTTTTTAATCCATTATGGAAAACATTTAATGACTAGAGCATGATTAATGTTTCCTTCACTAATATCTATCTAACTTATCATAGCTTCATACATGATTCAAGCTTGTTTATATATTTCTAACAAAATTATAAAAATGAACAACAAATATAATATATTATATCCTATAGTTGAATATTTTTCTAATCCAATATATAGAAAGGTGATGACATGAAAATCCTCACATTTTATGTGGGAAAAGTTTCTTAATATCTATGAAGGTGAATAGAAGGTCCATGAAGCTAAACTATGAGTTATTTGGAATATGTATGAGGATTTGAGGTTTCTACCAAATGAGTCAATTGATTTATTAATTCATTAAGTGAATTTTATTATGGAGTACATGCAAAGACCTAGAGAAAAAAATTAGGGAATTAAGATTTTAAATCATATTATCGTAAGATTACCACCTTGATTAAATATTAAGGTTTTAGTAATTGAGGATAATAACTAAAGAATGCTAACATTGGATAGCATTCACAATACTCTCATCACATATGAATTATGGAAAAATTATAACAATTCTATGGGAAATAAGAAATCTCAAATAAATAGTGTTAAAATAAATAAATAATATTTCCATTGAAGATTACCTGGAAGAAAAAGAGGTGTATGAAGTTATATCATTCATTTCATTAAATATAAAAAGTATAAAATGAAATTTTAAAGGAAAAATATCACATAAATGAATTTGGTGCGGAAAGTATGGGTACCTCATGTGTATGAAGTTGTTCTAATATTATTAAGATAATGAATTTCCAATGAAGAAATATTAAAATAATTTGAAAGATAGGAGGAGTAATATGAATAATTTCTGTAAGAAGATGAACCTAATTCCATAGTAGGATAATATCTCAAAATTAATATCAATAGATGAAATTGAGGATAGAAAATATCTTAAAGAATAATTCCATGTGGATTTTTAGTTTACCCTTGAATAGTGTAAGAAAGTGATGCTGATGAAACTAAAGTTGAGGGAATAATAGACCTCAATGTAGAGTTATAGGATTCACATAAAGAGGTAGACATTTGGATCGTCAAAAATAATAAATAAAATGAATTTTTACATGATTATAAACTTTATAAAAAAATATAAATAAGTCTATAAAAATGAGTTAAAGTCTAAAATTGAGAGGCTTAAATATAAAATTATAGAAACTATAGAGAAAGTGGTTATGTTTAATCTTAAAATTGAAGAGTATTCCAAAATTATTGGTAGTTATACTACCATCATAATGAATAAAGTTAGAAAAATCAATGATCTGGAAGGATAAATTGTTATTTAATGTAAGAATATTAAATATCAAGAGAGAATCGTGACTCCTAGAATGATATCATGAAATTTTAACTTGTAGGATGTAGAATATGTTAATGAGAAATGTGGTGATACAATAAAAATAGTTAAATTATTTTATTCAAAAGTGTCATTTTAATAATAAAGCAAAAATTGAGTGTAGGGTTTGATAAAAAATAGAGAGGCCAGTTTTGATGTTAAAAAATGTGCACCCACTCTAAGGAGGAGGATTGATTTAGTTTAGAATAAAAATAAAACAATAATTAACACCTAAAAATATGTTAGTAAACAAATTCAAACAAATATTAATGATCCATATATTATGATTTATTATTATGAAAATATGGGATATGCTCTAAATGTGAGTTCCCTAGCCAAAAGGTGCTAGAAGGCACAATAGTAATGAAGATAGAAAAATAGAAATCAATATATCATACATTATTTGGATGGATACTATTTTTATTGTAGTGGATATTGGTATATTGACAGGTGTTTCTAATCATATATGTAAAGAATGTTCTTATAGAGACTCAAATTATTTATATACAGTAGTTCAAGGAATCATCATGTAGGTTGAAAATTCCAAATCAAATTTGAAACTTTTTGAGATGAAGTTTCTCCATCATATTTAGAGGAGGGTCAAACATATAAATTAATATCATATGTGAATTCAAAGACATAAATCAAAAATAAATGTTATGAGAAGGTAGTGGTTATATTGATTTCCCTAAAAGAAATGAATTGAGACAATGTTTGGATTCTTAATGGTGGATATACTTCCCATTGTATGGAAAACACGTATTTGGTCATAGCCAAAATGTATGATAAGGAAAGTGTCATAATATGAAATGATTAAGTATTAAAGATAATGATATCTAAGAAAGAAAAAATTAGAGGCAATGATATGAAGTGTATTGATGTCTTAGTTCTTCAAGTCATCAGCTAAAACATGCTAATTGTAAGTCAAATATGTGACTTGGGGTATATAATAAATTTACCGAAGAATATTTTTATCATCAAGGGATGATAAAAAAGGTGAATATCTACCTCATTAAAGAATATGAAGATTTCTATTTCTTAAATTAGGAAGAATAAAAATGAATGTATCATAAAATATTTTCCACTTGATCCAAAAAAATCTTATAATATCCTTTGAGGAATGATAGAGAACGTGATATACATAGACTATAACTTGATGAAACACACACATTTGATGTTTTTTAAACTAGTAAGATTATTCAAAATACTTACAATATGAAAGAAAATAAGTAAAAGTGGTTTTTAAATTGGTTTATATTAATGGTTTAGGTTGATATAACTGGGGGAAATTGGGGTTAATACATACTATGGACTCTTAATTGATGATTATAACCCCATAACCTATGATACAGGTAACCCACCACCTATGAATCTTGTATTGGTTTTTGTAAGATTTTTTTACTAGGGAAATTCTTGAAAAAATGTTTTAGGAGGCAATCTTCTGAAGTAAATCATGGGGATATGTCTGGAGATGAGGATATTTTTCATCATAAGGTTTGTGTTGGTTTTTTTCTTCAAGAGGCTCTCAGTCAATGGATATTTACTATTCAAGGTAAGGGTGGTGGTATATAGATGCATTAAAATGGAGTGTAAATGAGGGATATATGATCATTTTATAGGATACTTCTTAGGATTATCAGACTACTAGAGAGGTCTATGTAGACTTTAGGGTCACTCTTGGGGTTATATATATTCCTAGAAGATTCATATTTATAATATAGTAAATGAAAACTCTATAATGTGACACTGATGCCTAGGTTATAGAAAGATGTAATCCATCAATTGGTAATGTGAACCATTTTTCCTCTAATGAGGATCCAATGAAGGTCTTATTAACAATAAATGGAGGGAAATCTAATGAATATTAGAAGAAGATTGGAGCCTAGTAGGGGTGGTCTGAAAAACATTATATGTGTTCCTACATAGAAGAAAAGTCACTTTACATTAGTCATACTACGGGTGTCCCTGTAAGGAATCGATTTTTCTTCCTAGGAGATACTGCTATAAAAAATATAGGATTAATTCTAGGAGACAGTGAAGTAGAGGAAGAATAATAAACTATCCAAGATAACTGAATAAATTAGAGTCTCAAATAACCCAAACTCAAGAAGAATGTTCTAAATATTCACTGGAGGACAGTGTTGATGGAACTAATAAATATTATAAGGAGGAGGATAAATTTACAGATTTATCATAGATTGGTTAAGATCCCAAATCTCATGAGTTCTTCCCCAGAATTTCAAGAAAAGTAAAAAAAGGAATTATCAATTTTGGGGGTTTTCCATATCCCTTGGGAAGAAAGCCAGATGTCAGAAAGTTTACTCCAACCTTCCCCAACCAATAATTACTATGCCAAATACTAATGCTTTCATGTCCAAGGGATTTCCATATATCCATAATAAATATATTGATAATTTGGATGTGTACAAGGACAAAAACCATCAGAATAGAGACAAGGTAAAAGGTATGGAAGACAAAGCTCATGGGGGATTCATTTTCCTAGAGTAAATTTTTTATATAAAAAAATATTTCTATGAAATGTTTGGAAGGGATTATCTTTAATTAATAAATGATTATCATATATTTATTATGAAATTTACACTAGAGTAGTATATAAAAATAAAGAGATAAACTTGACTTTATAGCCTTAGTGGCATATTAAAGAAATGATTTGATTTTCATCATCAGGTTATTATTTTGGAACTCTAGATGGATTGATTCTCTGTGGAAGATAACTCATTGTTTGGGATTTTATAGATTGAATTCTTTAAGATAGACTACTATCTTGACCCAAACTCTAAAGAAAGGATACAGTTTGAAATATTTGCGTGTATCAACTAGTCTTTATATTGGAAATATGTGGTGATGTTTCCCCTCTATTTTGATTTATTGTTCATAATTGAAATTTTTTTGTATATTTATTTTAGATGGTAAATTTTGAGGGTTCACATTTAACCTGTAAAAAATTTTCTTTTTAAAAATCCAAAAAATAGACTGTAAAGGAAGGATTATAGTTGGATGGAATGATTTATGGCAATCACCCACAAGTCTGAGTTATTCTATTGTATTACTTAGTATCAAAGAATGGGTGAAAGGTTTCTTGGGTAGAGGGTTTTAAAATTTAAAACTAAAAATGGAATGTATTTTACCAATAACCAAGTGAAGGATTGCGTTTAGATGCATGGGATAATTCACCGTGTTTCATTAGTGAGAACTACTAAAAAAATAATGTTTTAGAGGAGAAACTATATCATAATAAATATAGCTAGTTTGGTGATTATTGATAAATACAAATTTAAGAATTTTTTAAAGGAAGTGGTCTTGATATAAATCTTTATTATTATTAGATCTTTTTTTTTGTGTTTGAGAGAAGAAAATACCCCATATGATATGTGATACTCAAATAATCCAACTTTGAAATATTTTTATATCTTTGGATGTAAGTGATTTATTCTGAATGAGTATAAACACATGAAGTTTGAGTCTTATAGAGATGAAGGTATTTTCCTCAGGTACTCATCTAAGATTAATATATATATGTGTGTTTTAAAAAAATATTGGAAATACTATCTAAATACAATGAATCATAATGGTAAAAAATTTGCAAAATATTTAGTAAAATAATGAGAAAATTTTAGAGGAAAGTGATAAGGAGATGCGTAGCTCAGGGGGAGAACATGGGGATGATATTGATTTTTAAGAGGATACTTTTGATGATCTAGATAATGATTGATTATCAGCTACATGGAATCCAAGAATCTGAGATAGAATTCATGAGTGGAAAATCATTGATGACTATATATTTCCAAGGAAAAAAGGATAATGAAGTCTCTATAACAAACATATCACTTATCTTAGGTAGATCCAAAGAGCTTTTAATAATCTATTAAATATGAGAATTGGGTCTAGGAAATTCATAAAGAGATTGAAAAAATTTAGAAGAATCATACGTGAATTATGTTTTCAAGGAAAAGGTATAATAACATCATTAAGTCCAAATGTGTCTTCAATAGAAAAAAATGAATACCACATAATGATTTAGAACAAGGCATGAATTTTGTGTAAGTTATACTCCATGATTAAAGGTATCAATATAGATGGGACATTTTATATCATGGATAGTTTGGAAACAATTCGATTACTATTGTATATTGTGGTGAAAAGTAGGTTCACAGTTTTATTGATATATATAATATTGTAATTCCTTAATGGATTACTTAAATAAGAGTTGTACATAGAGAAACCAAATGGTTTTCTTATTAATAAAGATGAGAAAAAAGTTTACCAACTGAATAAGGAACTTTACAAGATAAAGTAAGAACCACGAGTATGGGATTCTAGACTTAATAAATACTTAATGATGCTTTTTTTTAGCATCGAGGAGCTAATAATAATATCTATATAATCAAATGAGACTCATTAAATGATTATGTTTCTCACATATATATATGACATAATATTTGGTAGATCAAACAAATAACCATGCTAGAAGTATAAATAATTCATAAGGTGAAATATTGAAATTCATATGATTGGTGAATTTACTTTTTCCCTTGGTTTATAGGTTTATAAAGAAGTCATGTAACATTCATATATCATACCAAATATTTTAAGGAGGTTCTAAAAATATTTGTAATAGAGGATTCTATGGTAATGTTAACACCGTTTTCTACCAGTATTATGTTTTCAATGGATGATGATGGCTATGTGGTCAATAACATAGATTTTAGCTACATCTTCATAATATAATCATACTTATGAATGAAAATACCAAATATTGTTTTTTATCTTTTAGAGAAGAATGATGCCAAATTAATCAAAAGTAAAGACACAAAAAATATGTGAAAATTATACTATAATATATCAAAGGAAAAAATGGAATTTGTTTTACTTTATAATGTAACATCACAACATGAGTAATTAGGATATACTAATGCATATTTGACTGGTTTAATGAATAATCAAAATTTTACATGAGGGGGTAATTTTTATCTTGGAGATTTTTATATTTATTATCTTAGTAAGAAATAAGATTTTATTTCATTTAGTATTGTGAAA
The DNA here is from genome assembly GCA_963277665.1 of Viscum album. Classification (NCBI taxonomy): domain Eukaryota; kingdom Viridiplantae; phylum Streptophyta; class Magnoliopsida; order Santalales; family Viscaceae; genus Viscum; species Viscum album. The sequence goes on from OY728125.1 coordinate 1,062,390,915, forward strand.
GATAAATACATAACCACCACTCAAGACTATTCTCAATCATCATAGAAGAATTAACACTTGAGGATATTGGAGTTGAGGTGAAATATCCAATTCATGTAAAATGTAACAATTCTTGTGCAATTAATGTTATAAAAAACATTATGAATCACTTGAGGAAAAACAAATGGAAATAAAGTTTCAATTTATAAATTTGGATGTTAAGAATGATCATGTGAAATTTGAGTATGTGCCTACTCAAATTCATGTTGTTGACATCAGAAAAAAGGCGTAAATGAAGGAGATATTTGAGAAGCCTCAACTATATCTTAGTGTTCAATAAAATACCTACAATGAATGGTGTGGATTAAGGACCCTCATTTCCCAATGGGTGTTTTAGATTCTCTCATATGTTGAATCACCCTTTGGGTTAATTAAAAAATGGGGATAGATCATCCAAGAGAGAGGGAGTGAGTACTTCACAAGTAAATTAGGTGGACAAATGTCGCATGGGGAGTTGTATAGAACCCAGTAGCGATCGATCTGAATGAAATAATTCATTAATGAAATTTTCATGTTACTCTTTTCTATAATAATAATCATGACTCATGTGGGCTTAGATTACATGTTAAAGGGGTCTTTGAATGATATTTGGAGTTATAGAAAGAAGATGGTGTTTGAAGTAGAGAGTTAAAAAGGTTTTTTAATAAGGTGGCCTATTATTAGAAACTGTTATAAACAAATACAAGGGGAATATTTTTATAAAATATCCTTCAGGTTGATCAATTAGATATTTTGGTTTTTTTTTTTGTCAAAAAATTAAATGCATTGTGTTGAACTTGATACATTGATGAAGTAGTGGTTATAGTAATGCTTGAAGTTTTTGGATCAGTTTGTGTAGAAAAATGAACCAAAAGAAATATTTTCATGTAATTTTATGAGTGTGTTCTTGAAAATATAAAGTTTCACAAAATTTCTGACATTTGGAAAGTCGTAGGTGCTACACAAAGGGGATTTTGTGCATAGAATGGTTTTGTCAATCAAAGTTTCATGAAGGAGGAAATCCATGAGGCATGATATAATTGGGTTTTAACTATAAATAGGGGAATAATATCATTATTAATCCAAGAATATTTAAGGAATAAAAAAATAAGATAATATTTTTACTTATATTTCCTTTTCAAAAGAACAATTCATTCAATAGCATGTACCACATACAACACCAATCTTATACAAACATTCAAATAGTGTAATTTAAATGTATATAAAAACCAATACAGTAGGATAATGGGTTTAAATAGGAATACATACAATATGAAATTTTTGAATAATCTTTTTATATAATTAAAATTAATTTATTAATTCATAATAAATAAGTAATCAATTTTCAAAAATTTCATTAAATGTCTCAAAAATGCATTTTCTTTACAAATGGGTTTTATCAAAAAAAAATTGTGGATTTTATAATTAATTAATGCCAATATTAGAAATTTTATTTGAAAAAATGGAAATAATTTTTCAAATCAATATGTCATAATAGGATTTGGATGAATTTTTGAATTTTTTTGAAATGATTATTTTTTTAGTAAATAGTGAAAAGTGATGATTTTTAAAAAAATGGCCATTTATTTTCTTTAAATAAGGTAATTTAAAAAATACCATTATGTTTTCAATATAGTTTTAAATTAAAATAATACCCATTTTAATAAACACAATCTAATTAATTCCATAGTAATAAACATTATATATGATATTGGTATAAGTTCATTTTTATGTATAAAATAACAATTAACTAATAACTTTTTTTTCATTTTGTTTTAAACATTTTTATCGAAATTGATTTATATCACTTATATAATTTTAGTCATGAAAATTTTATTCCAAATTTAGTATCATTAGGTTCAAATTTAGTAAACAACTCACTTTTTTTGTTGTTATGAATAATAAACTTGAAAAAAATGTTGTCACTACAGTAATGGTAAAACATGTAGAAAAAGGTTAAGATTATGAAATAAGGATTAAAAATCAACAATAGAGATGAATATATTTAATTATATGATTTTATTTATACCAACCCTTCAAACATTAAAATTATGGCATTTTTGTGTCGTTTTTCTTTACTAAAGGACTTTATATTATTTTAATTAAAAGAAAATTCCAAAATATCTCATTTTTTATTTTAATATATATAATATATTTTTTAGCAATAAAACATGTTATCAATAGTTATAAAAATTTATTTTTAGTTGGTATAATTTTTTATGGAGGTATTTTTAAATTTTCTAGAGAAGTAATAATTACCTTAAATTTTAGGGAACACTGACACAGTGCTTCTGAAAGTAGTATAAAAATCAATAATATGATTTTAAAAACATTAAAAGTAATATCTTTGGGTGATTTATGGTACTATATTTTTTTATATAAATATAATGTATTGGTGTTGTGTTAAAATTTTATATTTTAAATTCATTATTGTCTTGATATTTTACTAATTTAAATTATGTGAATAGTCCTGAAAATGACATTAATAGTATTTTATGTTAAATAATATTTTCTCAAATAATTTAAAGTTCATAAAAATATTATATTTGTCTAGATTAATTGTATATGGTCAAGAGTATAAAAAAATTCACTTATGGGTAAATTTTCCCTTTACAGTATCTTTGTATACCCATAATGTGTAAAAATATTATTTTCACGGCAATAGTTAAATAAGGTTAACATGGGGGGGACTAAGAGATAAGGATTAAAACATCAGCTAAACTTCTATAAATTTTATTTTATGAAATTATTTAGACTTATATTCACCATATCTTTTGAATATAACATTTTTTCCATTTTAACATGAATATTAATTTATATTAATTTAATTCTTTAGGTAAATCCAAGGGTTATCCTCCCCTCTCATATATAAGGACACAACCTCTCATCTTTTAATTATACATATCGAGCCTTTTATATCAATTAATACCTACCCAAATCACTTTCTAATCATCCTCCTAATTCCATAGAGGATCTTCTGTCATTAAAGGACTAATCTAGAAGACTAAATGTTTAAGCTAAAGATGGTTTTCTGAAGAATTGGTATAACTCTTAACCTAGTGTTTTCATTTCATTTCATATTAAAATTCCTTAAAATATATTGTAATCATGATCATATAATATTATAATTATATTCTATATACTATAATTTTATTACACTAGAGGAAAAAACTTTATTAACTATCTTTATATCCTATGGAAGATGAAAACATTACTAATGTGTACGTATGACCCACAGTCTCCCCATAAAGGTTTAAATAATTTTCCATAACCACTTTAAATAGATAGATATAAAGCTGTAATTAATTAATATTTATGATATTTATCACATAACTATTATTTTATAAATATAACATATCATATACTTTTTTACCCTTCCATCTATTAGAAGATGACATCATCATTCATGCGTATGTGTGGACTGCCACCCCCATAAAATAATATGATTTGTTTCTATTGTCCTCCTTTAATGAATTATTATAAATTTTTATCTAATGTATAAAAATAATAATTATTACATGAATACATTCCTTTATATTATTAAATAATGACCAATATGCAAGTATTGGAACTACCTAACCACAACGTGTATGAAAAATGGAACGGTTAACATCTGAGAAGATGATGTAAATAATGAATTGTTAATAAACATGTGATAGAATGTTATAAGTGAATAATATGAGGTAATATAACTATAAATATGTTCTTTTATAGATTTATAATAAATTCAAATTTATTATACAGAAGGTTAAGAGTTCTTATAAAGAAATTTGGACTTGATATATGGATAATATAATCTCATCTACACTTCAATGAGACACATTTTGCATCATGAACCTAATCTTCTTCACTTGGAGAATATAGTGAAACTTTAAAATTTTATATCTTGAATCCATATTTATTCATGGGATTTAATTTTCGGGATTCATGTTTTCTATTTCAAGGGGTTTTCATTAAAAATTTACCAATTTAGTAAGGATTTGATTAACAATATCATTTTTAATCAAGTGTTGGCATTGAAATACGAGCCCTAGGATAAGTTGATTGGGGTAACCGCTATTCAGGATGGAATCCAAGCTCAAACGGACCAAAAAATCATCCTAAGGTCCAACCACACAAATCATCATCAAGGAGATCCCTGACCACCCTGAATGAATATGTAGCTAAGGGAACTCCTGCAAGTTTGATTCCCTCTATGACCATGCTAAGGAAGTTGAAATACGGCTAAACGAGTCCAACAGAACCACATCCTTTCGCAGAGATAACTTTCTCTTCATGGTGTGCCTCCAATCATTACGACTCCCTATGGCATATAAATACCTAGCTCCCTACACCTCAAAATCATGGCTACCCCGACCTTTCGACTTTTGATCTCCCCTTTCAGGAATAACTTGATCACCATAATCCCAAAAAAATAAATCATTGAAGATACTAAAGTGTCACGAACCCCCTTTCCCTAATTCCTAATTACCCCCACCTAAGTTGAGGATTTGTTTCACGAAGGACTATACCCTTCATGGAGGAAGAGGGCCCTATGGGGTACTTGATTCTTCGTAGATAATTAATCCTTCACAAAGCACTCCTTTCTTGCATAGTGACTTCATGATAAGGTAGGTTCACTATTCTTCTCAAAGCCCATTCCTTCCAAAATCTCCTTCCCTCCGTGAAGTACTCAAGATTCCAAATAACCATTTCATCAAGGCCCTCCTATTTATTAAACCCCTTCTCTTAGACCTAACAATGTGGCCCCCATTCTGCTGGCACCTCTATACAATGGTCGAGTGCCCAAAACCTCCACACCAATCTAGGACTAGCTCAGCTCCACTTTAAGTCCCAATGAAGCCTACAATGTCCATTCCTATGGCCCACTGCACTTCAAGTGTGGTCCAAGATTCCCACATACCTCTTTATATTTATCATGGGTACACTAATTCCATTTATTTTTCTACATAGGTATGCTAACGTGGACCTCTTGATCAACCAATACCAATGGTTGATGGGTGATAGTTGTATAAGCCCATGGGGAGAGGAGTGAGTCCCCCTCATTTGAGTTTAATGATGTAAAAATGACTAGCACCAACGTCCTCAACATAGAATGTTAAACTGTGATCTTTCCCTGTCATGCCCGAACTTTGTTGAGGTACAACGTCAATTTTTAAATTTTTATTTCGGGAATTAATTGTCTTTTTATTTAAATTGCTTGGTTGTAGCACGGGCTGAACCCGATATGGGTTGCCTGTTGGGGCAATGGCGTGTGCGCGCGAACCTTGCACTGCTCGGTGCACGGGCAGGGCAAGGGCGAAGCCGTGCGGCTTTTCCATTTTAACGTGCGGTGCCCGTTGCGTGGACGTCTCAAATACCGGATGATTAACTTTAGTTTTATTTTATTATTATTATTATTATTATTATTATTGTTGTTGTTGTTGTTGTTGTTGTTGTTGTTGTTGTTGTTGTTGTTATTATTATCATTATTTCTATTATTATTAATTTTATTATTATTAAATCATTTTATCTTCATTTTATTGCATTTAGTTCTTTTATTTATTGTATTGGGTTGTTTATTTTTTTTATTTGTTTTTTATTAATCCCCCCCATGCAAACCCTATACACCACCCTATTTCTTCCTTTTTTCTTTTTTTTTCCTTTTCTCCCCTTTCTTACCCCCCACGCATCCCCTATCTCCTTCTTCTCTCTTCATTCCCACGACCTCCCTCCTCCCTCACCCTCTCTTCCCCGCTCGGCCACACCCCTCCCTTCTACCTTCTCTCCTCTTCCCTGCGTGCTCCCCCATCCTCCTTCTCACTCGGACCCGCCGCGCTCTCCCCACCCTCCCTCCAGCGTCGCGCCGCACCCCCCCCCCCCCTTCCTCCTCCCCTCTCCATTGTGTCGTGCTCCACCCCCTTCTCCTCCTCTCCTTCTTCTCCTTCTTCTTTTCCTTCTCTCCCTTCCTTCTCTTCTCTTCTGCCGTGCCCCACTTCTCCTCTCCTCTTTTTCTCCATGGCCAGCCGCCCCTAACATGCTCCCTCCTCTCCTCCTCTGTTCCATGGCCACCCCCCCCCCCAACTCTCTTCCTCCTCTTTCCTCCCGCACCCCGCTCATTCCACTGGACCGCCTCCCGCACCCTGCTCATGCTGCCGGACCACCTCCTGCACCCTGCTCACGCTGCCGGACCACCTACCGCACCCTGCTCACGCTTCCGGACCACCTCCCGCACCCTACTCACGCTGCCGGACCACCTCCTACACCCCGCTCATGTTGTCGGACCGCCGTGCCACCCCCTATTCACTTTTCCGACATTCCATGAGGGTTTGTTTTTAATTTTATTTAATTATTTTAATTGGTTTAATTGATATTTGATTTATTTAATTATTAATTCTTTTGTTTAAGTGTTAATTAATTAATTTATTGTTATGAAATTGGTTAATCATTTTTATTTATTTGAATTGGTTAAATTAATATTCAATTTATTTAATGATCATTACTCTTGGTAAATTTTTAATTAATTTAATTGATTATTGTTAAATTTGTTAATCATCTTATTTAATTGAAACTGTTGAATTGTTAATTAATTTATCTATTTAGTTTTGGATTTTTATACTTATTAATCAACTTATTTAATTGTTTTGGTTTAATTTTTAATTAATTTATTTAATTATTATTGAACTTGTTTAACGGTTAACTGAATTATTTAATTGCTGATGTTTTTTTTATGGACCGCTGATATTTCACTGGGTTGGTATTGAGGTTATTTTGTCAACTGTTTTAGGACCTTTTTGACGGCTTCATACAATGTGACCGTTGCACAATGGGAGTTTTGCGCCGTATCGCTTCTCGTACCTATTTGAGGTAGGTGGTTTCACATGCTTAGGGCATTTGATCATTTAGTCTGCTGGTTTGATTAATTTAATATGTATTTTATTTAAATGTTGTTTTGATTTGTCGGTTTGACTGGTAGAGCGTGATGTTTTACTTTTATTAGTCGCTTGTTTAGATTTTCGGGTTTATACCGTGTTGTGCCTTGGTTTTTGAACAAATGCAGCAGTTGAAATTTGATCCTTGTTACAGTCTTGGGGTGCATCCGAGTGGGTTTTGCACAGTTGATTGTGTTGTTTTATTTTCTTAAAATTCCTAGACCAATTTTTCAAATGTTTGGTAAACTTTAGTTTGGTTCTCGAAATGTTAGTGTTCTTACATGTTGTGAGGTTCTATGTTGTGTGTTATGACTTGACCTTGATGAGTAGGGTGAACTTTGAATAATGAGCACAAAAGGGGAAGCCTGGGTATTAGGTGGGCGGACTAGACTAGCGTGCTAGTGATACAGGAGTGGCCTCAGCCCAGTTTCACTTAGCGGGATTGACGCTTAAAACACTAACTAAACATTGGATGATGACTGGAGACCACTACGGTAGGAGGTGTTTCCCTACCGGTGGATTGTGCATGGGAAATGTATGATATGGTTCACCGAGATGTGAGGTTCTAGGGTCTCACACAACTTTAGTACTTTAGGGCCTCTCCACTTTTCTTGCTCCTATGCAATTATATACTCATCACTGGTGGGTTTTGGTGACTTCTGTGGTTTCAAAAGGTAAGAATGTTATTTTTCTTTTAGTACCAAAAATCCCTTTTTCATATTTTCAAAACTGTCTTCCTTTCTTTAAAACTGTTTCCATCAAAATGTTAGTGCATTTATTTATTTTCTTTAAATTTTAACCTGCAAACTGCTTTGGTCATCTAACTCTTTTTATGAGGAATCTTTTCTCTGGTGCCAACCTATTGAGCATTTCTCACACCCTACTTACACCCTTGGGTGTAAGTAGATCTGGTTATGTTTGATGTAGGGAAATGACAATGTTTTGAGCACAGTGGTCCGAGTTGTTAGTTGGTTCTTCAGTTCTGGCACTGGTGGCAGAGGCCTGATAGTGATATTCTTCCATTAGGTGACAGTTGGTGATTTGGTTTTTTGTCACCCTTTTTTTGGAGTTAGTGTGGTTTAGTTGTAGTTGCTCTTTTTGTTGAGACTCGTTCATGCTATTTTCAAAACTTGTGGTTGAAATATTGATTTCAGAATTCAGTTTAGTCATGGTTTGTTTCTGGTTGTTATATGGGTAAATCGTTCCCAAAAAAATTCTAAATTGATACCTGGGCACTTGTACCAGCCTGTGGGGATCAGGAACGCCCTTTGGGCCTTGCCGCAGGCCGGGTCGGGCATCGAGTTGATGGTGACCCGATTAGGTTCATGACAAAATGGTATCATAGCAGGTTGACCTCTTAGTTTATGTTTTTTTTGGGATGAGTTGGGTTATACAGAAGTTGGGACTGTCGGGGCTCAGAATTCATGTTGCAAGTTGGGTGCCTGGCCAGCACGCCTCGTGACAGATACTGAGTCACCATGGGATGTTAGGGTGCTTGTTTGACTTCTTTTCTAGGTGGGACGTACAGGATGAAAACTATACATGGAAGCCAGGCTGGAAAGTAGAGTTTTGACATGAAGTTGTTTTTTCATGTTTGGTTTAATGATGATTATTTATCTTGCTGAAAAATTTGGTTCCTATTGAGATATGTGATATTGATGGTATTCCTTTATGACCGTTTCCCTTTGCAACAAGATGCCTCCCCGGAGAGCTCCCATGCACCCACGAGAGGATGCCGAAGAGAGTTCTCCCATGCCACTTGATCAGAGATTAGTAGAGACTATGGTCTGAGCCGTTCAGGATTTGGGACATGGGGCGACTCCTGCCCCCACCCCTATTCCAGCTAGAGGGGAAGAATCTGGCTCCAGGAAGGATATAGCTGAGAAGTTTCTGAAGAACAAACCTCCTTCATTCTGAGGTAGTTCAGAATCTCAGGAGGCAGAGTAATGGATTGAAAAGATAGAATACATGTTTGAATTCCTTGACACGCCTGAGGAAGTTAGGGTGAAGTGTGCCTAATTCCAGCTATAGGGTTCCAATCACAAATGGTGGGAATCAGTGGTCCAGGCTGGGAAACATGAGCACATGAGCTGGAAAGATTTCAAGGTTATCTTCAATGAGCAGTATTGTCCAGAGTTTCTAACCTACGCTAGATATCGGGAGTTCATAGAGCTTTCGCAGGGAAATCAGATAGTGATGGAATATGTGAACCGCTTTGCTGAGCTGGTGCGGTATGCACCTGAGATAGTTTCGAGCGAATTCTTGAAAGCTCGGAAGTTTGAGAAGGGCCTTCGACCAGAAATCCACTCTCGGGTTTTCTTATTCAAGATGAAGACTTATGCCGAGGTGGTGGATCGTGCTTGCATGGCTGAGATTGACCAAAGAGTAAAGTCAGGGTTTTCTGGATCAGTGTCAGGCTTTGGCAGTGGAAGTTCCTCAGAAAATAAGAGGAAGTGTGTTGAGCAGTGGAAGAAGAGTGGTGGTGACTCAGGCCATCCCTCCAGGTAGACATCATCTGAGGATTCTGATGAGAGGCCCATTGTGTGCCATCAGTGCGGAAAGGCAGGGCACATCCGACCTACGTGTCCACTTCCTCCCATACCTTGCTATGGGTGTGGAGTCATGGGGCACCTACAGCGTTTCTGCAGGACTATACGCCCTTACCAGAGTGGGACTGGATCTGTAGCTTCCAGGGGTGTATCAGTGCAGTCAGAGCTGACCAGGACGTCAGGATCTTGGTTTGGTGGTCATGGTGGCAGGACCGGATCATCTTCTGGGCAGATCCATATTAGGGCAGAGCCGTAGGCGAGCGATCATTCTCAGGTTGGGACTAGGCAACTGCATGCTGTGGATTAGGCACCAGCGGGATCTGATGCAGGGCCTTCGACTGTTCGAGGTACCATTCTGATCGCATCTTCTATAGCTGCAGTTTTATTTGATACTGGCGCTTCAGTTTCTTTTATATCTACTCACCTTGTGAATCTGCTGAACCTACCAACCGAGCTGTTATCATTTGTTATGGAGTTGGCAACACCGTTGGGTAAAAAGAGGGAGTAAGGCCTTAGGTGCCTATCGTGCGCACTCTCTGTGTCAGGAGTCGAGATGGAATGGGATTTCTTGTTCCTTGACATGGACCTATTTGATTTGATCCTCAGTATGGACTGGCTGGTGCGCTTTCAGGCACACATTGATTACTATCGGCGCCGAGTCAGTTTTACGGCACCAGATGGTACTCCCCAATTATTTCACGGAGAATGGGATCCTCGGTCGGGATGCGCAGGACCTTCACTCCCTGATTTGGTAAATATTTCTTATCAGTTATCATCGCTCTCACTGGAGTACGATGGTGGTGTTCCTCAGGGCGGGTTACCTCGTGTAGTGGATGAGTTCCCAGAGGTCTTCCCAGATGATTTTTCTGGATTACCCCCAAAGCGGGACGTGGAGTTATCGATTGAGTTGGTGATGGGAACACAGCCTATATCTCTTCCCTCATATCGCATGGACCCCACCGAATTGAGGAAATTAAAGATACAGCTGGATGATTTGGAATTCAAAGGATTTATTCACCCAAGCGTCTCTCCTTGGTCTGCCCCAGTCCTTTTCGCAAAGAAGACCGATGGAACCCTCCAGTTGTGCATTGATTACCATAAATTGAACAAGGTAACCATCAAAAATAGATACCCTTTGCCTCGGATTGACTATTTGTTCAACCAGATGATGGGGGAAAAGTGGTTCCCCAAGATTGATTTGCGTTCGGGATACCACCAGCTCAGGGTGAGAGAAGAAGATATCCTGAAGACAGCTTTCTGAAGCAGGTACAGTCACTTCAAGTACTTGGTCATGCCTTTTGGATTGAAGAATTCCCCTGTAGTTTTCATGGCGCTCATGAATAGGGTGTTCCACCAATATCTCGACTCATTTGTCGTGGTATTTTTAGTTGACATCTTGGTTTATTTTGGATCTGAGGAGGAGCATGAGCATCACCTGCGTGTTGTTCTGGGCACTTTGTGAGGCCATCACCTGTATGCCAAACTCTCGAAATGCCCATTATGGATCAAGGAAGTGAAGTTTCTGGGGCATGTCGTCTCAGAACAAGGGGTTTCAGTGGATCCTGAGAAGATCAGAGCAGTTGTGTCATGGGAGCTGCCGAGAAATGTGTTTGAGATCATGAGTTTTCTGGGCTTGGATGGTTATTGCAGGCGCTTTGTCCGGGACTTCTCGTGGCTTGCCTCCCCCATGACCGCACTCACCCGGATAGGGGTTAAGTTTGAGTGGATCCCTCAGTGTCAGGCGTCCTTCGAGGAGTTGAAGCATCGGTTGACCACCGCACCTGTGCTGACCTTACCAAGGTCAGGAAAGGTCTATGTGGTTTACTGTGATGCTTCAGGTACGGGCCTTGGATGTGTGCTCATGCAGGATGACCATGTTGTGGCTTATAGTTCTCGCCAGCTCCAGCCACATGAGAAGAATTATCTGACTCACGACTTAGAGTTGACAGCGGTGATTCATGCTTTGAAGACGTCGCGCCACTATCTCTTTGGGGAGAAGTTTGTGGTCTATTCTGACCATAAGATCCTGGCCTACATTTTCTCTCAGAGGGATCTCAATTTGAGGCAGCGCCACTGGGTCGAGTACCTGTAGGGTTTGGATTTTGATATTGTCTATACCCCTGGAAAGGGTAATGTGGTAGATGAAGCTTTGAGAAGAAAAGTACCAGTGCAGGCATTGAGGAAGTCCAGCGATGAGTGGACTTTGATTGGGATCTTCGCCCAGATGCACTTGGAGAGCAGGGAGCACAGCAGAGGTACTTTCTTGGCTATCATTCAGTTGACTCCTTCTCTTCTAGAGTTGATTCAGTGGGAGCAGCCCGGTGATGAGATGTGTCAGCAATCTATGCAGTTTCTTCATGGTGGGGAGACTCCTTAATATTGGTCTTTTTCTTCCCAGAGGGTCTTGTGCTTCAAGGGTTGTACTGTGGTGCTGTTGTCTCTACGGAAGGTGGTGATGCAGGATAGCCAGCAATCTTAGTGGGTTGTCCATCCTCATACCACCAAGATGTATTATGATGTTCGTCGTCAGTTCTGGTGACCAGGTATGAGACGGGACATAGACGACTTTGTATCGAGATGCTACACTTTCTAGCAAGTGAAAGCAGAACATCAGAGACCATCTGGCCTACTCCAGCCATTACCAATTCCTAACTGGAAGTGGGACGAGGTCGCCATGGACTTCATTATTGGATTGCCTCGTACACCTCGGGGGAGGAATGCTATATGGGTAGTGATTGACCACTTGACCAATTCAACTCACTTTATCCTGATCAGAGATACAGTGAAGGTAGATGAGCTGGGCCACTTGTATATTCAGGAGGTGGTCAGACTTCATGGTGTGCCATCGGCAGTTGTTTCTGACCAAGACCCCCGCTTTACCTCCCGGTTTTGGGGAGGCGCCCAGAAGGCTTTGGGGTCGCAAATTAAGATGAGCACGGCATACCATCCTCCGACCGATGGCCAAACGGAGCGAGCGAATAAGATTCTTGAAGACATGCCCCGCGCCTGTGTGTTAGATTTTGGAGGTTTGTGGGATATCCATTTGGGATTGGTTGATTTTTCTTATAATAACAATCACCAATATTCCATCAGAATGGCGCCTTTCGAGGCGCTCTATGGTCGGCCTTGTCGGTCTCCTTTGTGTTGGGATGAGGTAGGTGAGACCTCACTCTTGGGACTGAGCCTTGTTCAGGAGACTTCTGAGAAGGTTAAGCTGATTAGGCAATAGTTGTTGACAGCTCAGAGTCTCCACAAGTCTTATGAAGATCAGAGGCGGTGGGATCTTGAGTTTTTAGTGGGGGACAGAGTGTTCCTAAAAGTGGCCCCTCGCTTGGGTCACCGTTGTTTGGGGAAGCAGGGGAAGCTGACACCGAAGTATGTCGTACCTTTCGAGATTCTTGAGCAGACTGGCAAGGTGGAATACCGGTTAGCTTTTCCCTCGCAGTTGATGTTGATTCATGAAATATTTCATGTCTCCTAACTAAAGAAGTAAAACCCCGATCTGTCGCATGTGCTGAATTGGGAGGAGCTGGAGATAGAGTCTGAATTATCTGTGTTTGAGCGACCAGTGCGGATAGTGGATTCTCAGGAGAAGGTGCTGCGTGGAAAGTCCATTCCTTTGGTCCATATTCTCTGGCATCATGGGAATGATGAGCATGAAACTTGGGAGTGAAAATCTTGGGTTGAGCAGGAGTATCCATTTCTATTCTCTGATCAGGCATCGAGCTGACTTTCCGAGGGCGTAAAGTTTTCATGGTGGGGAGAATTGTCACGCCCAGACTTTGTTGAGGTACAAGTTTAATTTTTAAATTTTTATTTTGTGAATTAATTGCCTGTTTATTTAAATTACTTGGTTGTATCACGGGCTGAACCCGATGTGGGTTGCCCGTTGTGGCAACGACGTGTGCGCGCGAACCTTGCACTGCTCGGCGCATGGGCAGGGCAAGGGTGAAGTTGTGCGGCTTTTCCATTTTAACGTGTGGTGCCCGTTGCGCGGATGCCTCAAATACCGGATGATTAACTTTAGTTTTATTTTTATTATTATTATTATTATTATTATTATTATTATTATTATCATTATTTATATTATTATTAATTTAATTATTATTAAATCCTTTTATCTTCATTTTATTGCATTTAGTTATTTTATTTATTGTATTGGGTTGTTTCTAATTTTTATTTGTTTTTTTATTAACCCCCCCCCCCCCATGCAAACCCTAGCCACCACCCTATTTCTTCCTTTTTTCTTTTTTTTTCTTTTCCTCCCCTTTATTCCTCCCCACGCATCCCATATCTCCTTCTTCTCTCTTCATTCCCACAGCCTCCCTCCTCCCTCACCCTCTCTTCCTCGCTCGTCTGCGCCCCTCCCTTCTCCCTTCTCCCCTCTTCCCTGCATGCTCCCCCATCCTCCTTCTCACCCGGACCCGCCGCGCTCCCCCCACCCTCCCTCTGGTGTCGCCCCCCCCCCCCCCCCCTTCCTCTTCCCCTCTCCACCGCGCCGCGCGCCACCCCCTTCTCCTCCTCTCCTTCTTCTTCTCCTTCTTCTTTTCCTTCTCTCCCTCCCTTCTCTTATCTTCTGCCACGCCCCACTTATCCTCTCGTCCTTTGCTCCACGGCCAGCTGCCCCCAGCAGGCTCCCTCCTCTCCTCCTCTGTTCCACAGCCATCCCCCCCCCCCAACTCTCTTCCTCCTCTTTCCTCCCGCACCCCGCTCGTTCCACCGGACCGCCTCCCGCACCCTGCTCATGCTGCCGGACCACCTCGCGCACCCTGCTCATGCTGCCGGACTACCTCCCGCACCTTTCTCACGTAGCCGGACCACCTCCTGCACCCCGCTCGTGCAGCCGGACCGTCGTGCCACCCCCTCTTCACTTTCCCGACATTCCACGAGGGTTTGTTTTTAATTTTATTTAATTATTTTAATTGGTTTAATTGATATTTGAGTTATTTAATTATTAATGCTTTTGTTTAACTGTTAATTAATTAATTTGTTGTTATTAAATTGGTTAATAATTTTATTTATTTGAATTGGTTAAATTAATAATCAATTTATTTAATGATCATTACTTTTGGTAAATTATTAATTAATTTAATTGATTATTATTAAATTTTATAATCATCTTATTTAATTGAAACTGTTGAATTGTTAATTAATTTATTTAGTTAGTTTTTGAGTTTTATACTTATTAATCAACTTATTTAATTATTTTGGTTTAATTGTTAATTAATTTATTTAATTATTATTGAACCTGTTTAACGGTTAACTGAATTATTTAATTGCTGATGTTTATTTTTTTTATGGACCGCTGATGTTTCACTGGGTTGGCATTGAGGTTATTTGGTCCACTGTTTTAGGACCTTTTTGAAAGCTTCATATGGTGCGACCATTGCACAATGGGAGTTCTATGTCGTGTCGCTTCTCGTACCTATTTGAGGTAGGTGTTTTTGCATGCTTAGGGCATTTGATCATTTAGTCTACTAGTTTTATTAATTTAATATGTATTTTATTTAAATGCTGTTGTGAGTTGTCGGTTTGACTGGTAGAGTGTGATGTTTTACTTTTATTAGTGGCTTGTTTAGATTGTTGGGTTTATACCATGTTGTGCCTTGGTTTTTGAAAAAATGCAGAAGTTGAAATTTGATCCTTGTTACAGTCTTAGGGTGCGTCTGAGTGGGTTTTTCACTATTGATCGTGTTGTTTTATTTTCTTAAAATTCCTAAACCAATTTTTCAAATGTTTGGTAAACTTTAGTTTGGTTCTCGAAAGGTCATAGTTCTTTCATGTTGTGAGGTTCTATGTTGTGTGTTGTGACTTGACCTTGATGAGTAGGGTGAAATTTGAATAATGAGCACAAAAGGGGAATCCTGGGTATTAGGTGGGCGGACTAGAATAGTGTGCTAGTGATACGGGAGTGGCCTCGACCCAGTTTCACTTAGCGGGATTGATGCTTACAACACTAACTAAACATTAGATGATGCTAGAGACCATTACGGTAGGAGGTGTTTCCCTGCTGGTGGCTCGTGCACGGGAAATGTATGATATGGTTCACCGAGACGTGAGGTTCTAGGGTCCCACATAGCTTTAGTACTTTAGGGCCTCTCCCACTTTTGTTGCTCCTGTGTGATTATATACTCATCACTGGTTGGTTTTGGTGACTTATGTGGTTTAAAAAGGTAAGAATGTTCTTTTTCTTTCAGTACCAAAAACCTCTTTTTCCTATTTTTAAAACTGTCTTCCTTTCTTTAAAACTGTTTCCATCAAAATATTAGTGCATTTATTTATTTTCTCTAAAATTTGAACCAACAAACTGTTTTGGTCATCTAACTCTTTTTATGTGGAATATTTTCTCTAGTGCCAACCTATTGAGCGTTGCTCGCACCCTACTTACACCCTTGGGTGTAAGTAGATATGATTTTTTCTGATGCAGGGAAATGCCAAGGTTTTGAACACGGTGGTCAGAGTTGTTAGTTGGTTCTTCTGTTTTGGAACTGGTGGCGGAGGCCTGACAATGATATTCTTCCATTAGGTGGTAGTTGCTGATTTGGTTTTTGGTCACCCTTTTTTTGGGATTTAGTGTGGTTTAGTTGTAGTTGCTCTTTTTGTTGAGACTCGTTCATGCTGTTTTCAAAACTTATGGTTGAAATGTTGATTTAGGAATCCAGTTTACTCATGGTTTGTTTCTGGTTGTTATACGGGTAAGTCATTCCCAAAAAAATTCTAAATTGATACCCGGGCACTTGTGCCATCCTGTGGGGATCGGGAACGCCCTTCGAGCCTTGCCACGGGCCGGGTCGGGCGTCGAGTTGATGGCGACCTAATTCGGTTCCTGATATTCCCTATGAGGAAAGAATAGGATGTCACCATGTTTGGGTATCAGGTAATGAGATCTTCCCTATATGAAGTGGCATCCTCCACATAGGATCTGAGATGGGAAGGGTTCCAAGAACCACTCACCTCCCATACTCTCAATCCTCCATCCCTTTCCCTTTGAAATTCATCTCTATGTGCACCTAGGGAAGTCTCCACATATAATCCCCAACATACCTTTGATATGATTCTCTGTGTGATACTCACATGGAATGATATATTCTTTAAATGGAATGAGATCCTTCTCATACAGTGTTACATCCTCCTCGGGAAGCTCATATTTGTAAGACCCACTCCATCTATTGTTGTCTCTTATTTCTTGACATGAGCATTAGGTCTACAGTTTCCTCTTTTTTATCACACCAAGCATGAATCAGGTGGTATTAGATGTTAACAACAACCGTGAAATCCAATCTATATCATTGGGTTTCTTCCATACATAATCCCCAACATGTCCAATAGGAAATTCTTCTGGTGTAAGTCCCATCATGAACCTATAATTTGAGAATATTCCATGCGTATGCCACAACCATATGCTACACTATATAGGGTCACCTCCACATGTGCCCCAATAAATCTTCTAGAACTATATAGATATTGATTCCCATCTAATTAGGATATGTATGAATCCTCCTTCAGGTTCATGCTGAAAACCCTCAATAATCCATCCACTCCATCCATTTCAACAAGTCCATCCATAATCCATCATGATTATCAATCGGGCTACCACATCCCAATAGATTCATGACACCCACCTGGGTATCTTCCATTCATAATCCCCACACAACCCAACTCAATCCAACCAATATAAATCCTATTACGAAAGGAAACTCCCATGTATAAGACCCACACAATTCATCAAATTACAAGGGTTTGGATAACTTTATATTAAATAGGGCACATAGGACACCTATTTGAGGTTTAATACCATGAAAAAGTTAAATAAGTTTCCTCCTCCTAGGAGTGTACCTCCCAGATACACTTCCAATTGTGTCCTGATCAGGCTTCATGGTGTGACATCTTTCCTTTATGGGATATACCTCCCTGAGTCTATCCCTATAGGTATTCTGATCTAACCATTTGGTAAACCTTATAGGTTCTACCTCCTAGGGACGTACCTCTTTGATTCACATCCATGTGGTTTTTTGATCAGTTACACTTTATTTCTATAATAATTTAAACTCACGACTTGTCACACTACTGCCTCATGTTAAGCATAGGATACCATAGGTAAACCTCAGAATACATGCCTTTAGAATCGGGTAACACATGACCAACATGAGATACTTAAGTTTTTGTGCCTGATATGACTCCGTGAGATGACCTCCTATGAGTAAGAATATAGGAGACTGATGTTCTAGCATCCATACATGCCAGTGATGCCCAACATGACTACTCCCTTAACCAATGGGTTCAACCCTGCCAATACCCTCTGAAATATCCAGAAATAAGTAATGTAATTTACTAGGTTCCACAAAGAGATGTCACCATGAATGAGTTTCACAAACATGTCTTAATCTTTTATGGTGACCCGAACTAGGTGAAAAATTCCATGGAGAAATCCATGGATGCAGGAATTGAAATCTCATCATCCCATTTTGATAAAGGAGAATATATTGCCAAGAAAGTGACGAATTTGAATCGCCTTTGGAAAGTAGGAATGTGAGGTACAAAAATATGATAGAGAACAATAACACAAGAGTTTATGTGCCCCAGAGAAAGCATTAGAAACCTAAATGGTGAACTCAAAGTGAATATTTTCTCCTTCAACCATGAGGATTGGCCATGTTGGTTATCAAATCAAGGGTTGTACTCAGACGTTGTAGATGTTTGACCACCAAAAGAAATGGTGAACCCAACATGAAAATATTCTCCTTAACATAGATAATCATTCCACTAGATCCAAATATCCTAAGCTCGGAATCACTATGAAGATAGTGGTTTCTATGTAAAACTCGCTCGAAATTGGGGTAGTTAATCGTTGGGATTTTTGATCTGTCACATCATTAGCATGGATCTCTCTCTCCAACTATGGAAGATTGGATAGCATCGGGGAATTGGGAATTTATTTCCTTGAATCCATATTGATAGTTGAATATTTAAATTTTGTAGGATCTAAGCTATAGGAAACAAATCTACGGTCACTCGTAGACGTAGGGGAAGGAGAAATGTCAATGTGGAAATATTTCATGACTCCACCTTCACAAAAACATCAGCCACGAATATGGATACCAGGTCCTCACGCCTTGTATCACCCTCAAATATCATTAAGATGGGCTTGATATATGCCATTATACAATGATAGAAGTATGATCGATTCATCCCTATGAGGGATATATCCCTCCAGGACCTAGAGAATTTTGTGCCTCGCCGACACCGTCACCCCCAAGGGCCGTGTAGGGATCCACTACTCCCCACTCTAGTATCCTATTTCTTTGGGAGCCTCTCCATGGAGCGATCATATGACTTTCTCCCCTACGCCATAGAGGAAAGGGATGCCTGGGTCACCCTAACTACAATTTCTTCTTAGAAGACACCAAGGAGGGATCCCACTTGGTCACGTCAATTAGATGAGGAATAGGTGAATTATAATCTCGATCCACCATCCCTAGTCCGGACGACCCGATGCCAATGTATGGTGTAAGATAAAGAAGATTTCTTTTAGGGGGAATCATCATCCCTGGATTCAGTGACCCATGCCACCACCAGTGAACTCCTCTGGATTCATACTACTGCATAGTAGGAACCCATTGATTCCTAATTGGGACAAAGACCATGGCAGCCCCACAGGAAGTTTAGGTTATCTCTATCAATTTCATGTGTCCCTTGCTGTCATCATGGGCCAACCCATGATGATGATATCTAGTATATAGATCCTCCCTATACTATTTCTAATTAGAGTGTATTTCCTTCCCACTCTCACACCCAACATGGAGGCCCTCACTATGTTCCCAGCATTAATAAAAGAGAAGGTACTCCTCACTTCATTTACACCCATAACAAAGGTCTTCCCCATGCCTATGGTTCTAACTATATAGGTCCTCCCTCTATCAAAAACCATTAACATGAAGTACCTAATCATGTCATTCCCATATCAAGCAGAGGTCCTCCCTTATCTAGAACTGACCAATGCATAAGCACTCTCTGCTTCATCAATGATCAATACGAAGGTACTCCTTGGGCCATCACTTACAACCAACAAAGAGGTCCTCCCCATGCAATAGGAATTCAGAGTGGAGGTCCTCCCCACTCCTTCAATATCCAACATGGAGGTCCTCCCCTTGTTTCCATCATCTCAAGCAGAGGTCATCCCCGCTCCATCACTCACCACCATGGAGGTCCTCCTCATAGGCCTAGAAACTAGTATGAAGTTCCTCCTTATACTCATGTTTCCCAACATATAGATCCTCCATGTGACTAGTTTGATATGTACTAAGGCTATCCTTACACCTCAACTGACATAAATCCAAACAGAGGTCCTCCCTGATCAAATAGAAACCAATATGGAGGTCCTCCCTATATCTTAGTTATCTTAAGTAGAGGTCCTCTCCACTCTATCACTTGAAAACATGAAGGTACTATTTATGTTGAAGCATCACCCAGCCCTAAAGGACTATATTTGGGTAGAAGGGAAATTTTCCCTGCTGAGGACCAAACTCTAGGAATCTCCAAGTCATTTTCAATCCCATTAACATCTCAAATTCCAAAGCCGAATGAATTAAATAATGGAGACTTCAACCCAGAAATTTGCATCAGAGTCTGGGGTTGGAGCTTGGCTGGTTAGATTTTTCATATCCAAAGGTAAAATGAACTAGATCACTAATTACCTTTGTGGGTACATGAAGGTGGAGGAATATTTGTCCCCATTTTAAGGTCTCGTGGTACATTCTTTTCTGTCATCATAAATTTCATTCTCCACCTCAACCCAAGATCTCATGGAGTTATTATGCGATTTTATTAACCACAAGAATATGATATACTCACAGATAAATGAAATTTCCCTCACACATGAGGCTATTTTAAGAAATAAATCTTATAAGGAAGCAATGATGTGGTTGGTATCACCTCCGAGATACAACCCAACACACGATGATTAATCATTTTTCACAGTAGTCTCTCTATCAGTTAGCCCGCTACTGCACCGACCAAATTCAGTGCCACTGTCTTTTCCTTAGCTAGAACCTGTTGAAGAATGGGGAAACTAGTAGTTAGAACCTGTTCCAATTAGGGAATCCTATGGGACACTTTAGACACTGATTAATTGTCAGTGGTGTTTTGGTAGAATGTCACACCCAATTTTGACATTTTGGATGTCGTCACCCAAGATGAGGTCACGTGTTCTCTACAGACCATGTGGGTGATGTGTTTTCACCTCTATGACCATCAGTTGGTCTACCCAAAGAGCTGAGAACACTTCTACGACATTGATTAGTAGTACTGCATGGTCGATTTGGTAGCACTCCCAGTGGCTTAGCATCCTGCGTCACCTGGATACCACCATACTCTCCAGTAAAGATGCCTTCAGAGCTTCACAGTGCTCTATAGAATTATTGAGGAGGAATCCTCGCATGTATGGATCTAGGGAAATGGGCAGTTCACTGCTCTCCATTTCAGTCACATCCTATAAAAACTTGATTTTCTTGGTGATATTGAGGATATGCCTCTAGGTGTAGTCATAATGAATATGGTTGATCTTAGAGAGATCAAGGAAAATGAAAATAAAGTATGGTATAGAGAGAAGAACCACCTCCCTAGGCATAAAAATATCAGGCATATTCTCATTCGGGTATCCTCAATCACATCAAAATGTAAGTATGTGGACTTAGAGAACCCTCTTCCTCATTGTTTGTCATTTGAGACACCAACAAGGGTAAAGATCATATCAGGACCTCAAAGTCCTCTGATTCATCTGATGACACGTAGAAGATAGAGGTAGATACCACCATGTACACCATTCTCAAGAGGATTGAATATTAGAGGAGGTTCATTGATGAGCTTCTTGATAAGCACATTCCAGAGCAATTCCCAGACTATGGTGACCCCTATAAGGATCATGTTCCTTCTCTACTAGGGAAGAAGGGGCAGTTGCAAGTCCTTCTTGACTAGCTACCCATTATCTATTATAGGAATCCCTCACATCCTAATAGGTTGGAGCCAAGATTTTATGTTTTTTTTTGGTATGCATCATTTAATCCACCTGGATTTTATTGTAACCCCCCATTTGGATCCAGATCAACCCGCTGCAAAATCAATTACACAACAAGCTCCACTAGCCTCTCCATGAGCCACTGAGCCTGTATATCATGTTGAGGATCATGTCAACACATTGGTTGTCAAGAACCCTCATTATGATAGGAAACCAAACTAAGAATACATGATATCCACTCTCACTACTTTCCTCAAATCCCTTGAGACACAAAAGGTGGGAATCCCACATGATGAAAATCCACATCCGAAATGGGTGGACAACATGCGAGGACCCCCATATTTTAGATATCCTAAATTTTTTCCCTTTAATGGGATGGGATAAGTATTGTAGCATATATCCCATATCATCTCATGGTGTGGTCATATGTTAAGAAATCTAGAGCAATAGGAAGTAGCCAACTGTTGTGTTTTGTTTAGATATTGGGGGGCCTGCATTGGTTTGGTACAACCAGCTACCCATACGGTCTATTTCTAGTTGGGAAGACCTCATCAAGAAGTTTATTTTCTAGTTCAGATCCACCACATGAAATACAAGTATAAAAGAACTATTAAGTGCAAGAAACGAAAGGATGAGTGAATTTTAGACTTTGTAGGTTGGTGGAAGGGCCTCACGTATTCATTCAATATATCGCTAACTCAAGAGTATCTATTAAATATGTTTTGGGGGAATATTAAGACTATATTGGTTACCTCCATCATCACTCAAAACACCCCAGCTAGATTCCAATATTTCTCTAACAATACCTATTCCTAGAGGAAGGCTTTCAGCAGTCTAAAAAGTTTTGTCTGTTTCCTCATCTAGCTCCTTCAAGAAGATACATCAAGGCATAGATTATCATTGTTTTATATATAGAGGCACAAATTGATCTATAGTATTTATTGGAAGAGCCTTAACCACATCCTCTCTGAGGGAAACAACCTCAAGCTCAACCCTAGGATCAACATCACCCAACTTAGAATCAGCGTACACCACCTCATAAAACACTACTACCTAGGTGAGATAATCAGGATCCAGCTCTTTGACAGGATTTGGGCATTCTTCAGGGATAGTATCCTGAGGATCTCTTCCCAGATAAGAAAAGAATAAATATTCCTTTAATGAGACTCAAGTTCTCAGTTATTTATATAGTTTCCTAGAACAGGGGGTTATGAAGCTTCTTGAATAAAGGAAGCCACTGAAGGCCAACCTCACTAATCACCCTGATTACTTCCCTTACCATAGAATCTTTGGACATGACATCAAGAAATTATATGTGTTCAAGTACTGGATCTAGGACTAAGTAGAAATTTGTGTAGTCAGATTGGGCTCTACCCTAGTATATTTATCACGTGTTTCTTTAGAGTTTAATAGTGACAATGAAGGTTCTAGTGAATGGTAGAAATTCTCTAATTGTGGAACTCAGAAACATGATGATTGGTTGGATCACAGGGTAGTTTCTCATGCCCATGGAATCATTCATTCCCACTTAGGTCAGCCTGAGTCTTCTAAAGTTATTTTACCTTCTATTGCTACCACTTATGCATCCAAAATGAAACCTTCTATGTATCATAAGAGAAAACACTGATGTTATAAGGGGAAGAAAAGCCCCCCACCAATGTTGATTCCATATCACTCTCTTGGTGATTTCATGACTCCATATATGGATATCACTGCTAGAGTTTTATTAGAATTGGATGAATCTTTTGAAAATGAGTAAGAGTATCCATTCATGAATACCATTGAGTCGATATATCTCTATATAGTCCCTGACAATGAGGTGTATCCGAAATAACCTCAAAATATTTGTATTCGACACCATCATCAAAGGATTCGTGGATATGTGAATCACAAAAATTCTAAAGAAGGTTCTCTAATCAATCTATTAATACTATTGATACTAGGTAGAAGGTTCTAAAAAGGACTCAACAAGCATAGTTCTCTTAGAATGTTTTGTTAGATTCACTACCACCATCGTTTATGCTACTCAGCAGGTAGAACAGCCATGACTACATCATGATCATCCACACCCAGCTATGGCTCGAACATGGCCAGCCGATAGTCATATAGTGATGATATTTCATGATTTATTTGAAAAATAGAAGAACATTTCCAACACTAATCAGAATCCATCAGTTCTTCCAATAGTATCCATCATTCCTCCTACTAAAGAGAAGACACTGAACGGTATAAATGTGTGTTTATCATGGAAGTACAATGTAATCAACCACCTCGTTGTCATTCCTACAAAGCTTTAGATCCTCAATTCCATTTTCCTATCCGAGGAGATTCATAAGGCCCTTGAAGAAGCCTTGAAAAACCCCATACAATTCTAAATAGAGGTAGCAGCCATAGAGACCTTCTATGTTAGGGAAATTAAGAGAGAATAATTCCAAGCCATCATCTCATTCTCTTGAGAAGATGAAGGATCTATCATGCAGGGGAAAATTCACCCTTTTTACATCACTATCCATTTTAATGGCATGGAATTCCTCTAATTAATATTTGACACAAGATCTAAGATAAATCTCATCCTATCCCAGATGATCTGTATGATGGGACTAACTAAAGAAAATCTAAATCCCTCCGACCTGAAGATACAGGGTTAGAATAGGATTGAGAAAAGTCCATATGGAATAATTTGTTTGAAGACCCAATTCGGTGGTTTGGTTGAAAACACTAAATTCGTGGTTTTCTCATAAGATAACACCTACAATGTGATAATGGGTAGGCCCTAGCTCCATTTCATGTAAAAGTTCCCTCCTCGTATCACCAATGATTCAAGTACTCCCTCAACAGTTGATTAGGCATACTTCAACATGATGAATATCCTTTTGACTCTTTTAAATCATATTACATGAATGATAGCTACTAACAGAGTAATGGAATAAATGCTCAAACCAATGAGGTAGAGAATACGATCACTATGGACAACTAATGGGTAAATTTAGATAACATTTTCATAATCCTGATTCACTAGTCAGAGGCCACAATGCCAAACCTATGATACCGCTTCGTTGTTTTCAAGAAGAAGGGTAGATTTTTTTAGGTACAAGGAACACAAGAATATTACCTAGTACTCTTACACAGGATAGGTTTGAGAGATACCAGAACCCCATACCCCTGTGAGGAATTTTTATGTTCACCCCATGGATAATTAGGTATTCTATACTTTCTTATTCCATCGAGTGAGGATGAAATGAAACAAGATGATCCACCACTATTTCTTTGACATCAATCACGTACCCTATGGTCAAAGGGATTATTTAAGCATGTTGAAATTTGTCATTACCATGGTTTCAGTAGTATAGGAGTCTGCCAGTGAGGATTCCACGACTTTTTTCCAAGCTAGAACTAGTGTTCCCCCAGAATCATTCAGTCTGTATGAGCCATATCTACTCAATGATTCCACTAACTCATATGATAAATAGGATATAGAATATTCTCCTCCCACATTTTAAGAGGACCTCTACACCATCGTTGATGAGATGGTATAGGTGAATCTAGGCCCAAAGACAGATCCAAGGCCAATGTTGATTAGTGCAGCCATGCCTATAGAGGAACAACAATAATGAATATATTTACTAAAGTGGAATCATGATGTTTTTGACTAGAATTATGAAGAGATACCAAGAATAGACCCTCAAACCTCCCTCCACCATCTTGTTCTCCCTATGGGTCATCGCTGGTTCAAGAAACCTCCTAGAAAAATGTACTACTATCATGGTGCCATGGTTGAGTTTGATGTTGATAATCCAATAAAATATGGCTTTGTCAAGGAGGTTTTGTAACCCAAATGACTAGCCAACAACATCCTAATTATGAAGAATAATGAGAAGATCAGATCTTGTATCGACATTCATGACCTCAACTGCCACTGTTTGAAGGATGATTTTCCCCTTCTGGTGACAAAGTCATTGATCGATACCACATATGGGTTCCAAGATATATCTTTCATGGATGGGTATTCCAGATACAATCAGACTCAAATGACCCCCAAAGATAAGGAGTCTACCACCTTTAGAGTGTCGCAAGGAACATTATTCTACTAGGTAATGCCTTTTAGTATGAAGAATGAAAGAGCCACTTATCATCAATCCATGCTCCATGTCTTCAAGAATATACTTGGGATGTTGGTGGAATGTTACATGGATGGTTTTGTGGTAAAATACCACCAGTGTCAGGACCATATTAGAGATATTGATATGGTGCTCGACTTTATCTATTACTAGTATCTGAGATGAGCCCCTTCTAATGTGACTTCAGGTTTACCTATAAGAATTTTCTTGGATTCTTCTTCAGATACAGAGGCATCAAGATCAACCCTAAGAAGATTGATGACATCAATTAGATTCCTCCTCTGAGAAATCTCCAAGAGCTCTAAGGCCTACAAATCCACTTATCCAACATACGCTGGTTCATTGAGAATCTATTTGAAAAGTGTAATCTCTTTTCCAAGCTCATGAATAAAGGTTATATCTACTAGTTATATGAAGAGTGCTAGAACACCTTTGAGGAAATCAAACAATATCTATTTCAGCCTCCGATCCTGATACAACCCATCCTATGAAAGACTTGGGTCCTTCACGTGACCACCCTAGAATTATCCATACACACCCGGATCACTTAGAGGAATAAAAAAGGGATAGAGAATAGTTTATACTATCTCAGTCACATTCTCCTCAATGTAGATTTTAGATATTCTCCTACCGAGAAGAGATTCTTCAGGCTATTTTTTATAGTTAAGTAGTCGTAGGACTATCTACAACATCACAAAATACAGCTGGTGTCTCGCGTGGACCGGTAATGTATATCCTACACTGAACTATATTGATTGTCTATCTAGAACAATGGGTAGAGATTCTGTAGTAGTTTGACATCAGGTCCATCCCACAGAAGGCCATCAAGGTTCAATCTATGGAATACTTTCTAGCCACCCATCCAGCCCCCACAGATTAGTCCCTAGACCTTGACTTCCCAAACAAGGATATTCTAACATTGGATAAGGACATCCCATGTTGTTAGATGCACTTTGATGGTGCTTCTTTGAGCCCAAATGATACAAGGATGAATAATCCTAAGCTTAATAGAGTAGGATTGAGGATTTTCTTCATCACCCTGACATAGGCTATCCTACCCTACTCATTCCTACTTTTATAAGGCTTCACCAACAATGGGGCATAATATAAAATTATCATTACCAGTCTTGAGCTAGATCTATAGATTAATTTCCTCCACTATCATGTGAATATATACTCTGAGTAAATCATTAAATAAGTAAATGGTGATTATACCATTAGGAAGCTATATCTCATGCCCTTTCTGGAGCACACTCTCCCGCTGATGGTTCAGTTCCCTTCTCAGTTAGAGGAAAATCATGTTCCTTCATCAGAGAATTGTAAAGATGATGCCTTGTATATTCTAGCTTCCTCCCTTTCAAAGCCTAACCAGGATGACCTATTCATCCTTAAAAAATGCCAAAGGGTTATCACCCCCGTCATCCCAAATGGTGATGGTAGCCAGCAGGTAAACCACCTGACCACTGGTGCATCCACATCAAGACCACTAGAAACCCAAAGATTAAAGAGCCACTGATTATATATCCCATTTCTTTTAGTATCTCCATCGTGGAATTCTCCCAATAGATCAAGTCAAACATGAGAGATTCTATCAATGCACAGCTCAGTTCACCCTCCAGAGTGGGAACAACATTGAGAAGACTCTTTAAAAATGTGGTTCCTGTGGAATCCTACTCCATTTCATTCAAGGATATAACATTCTATATGTTATTCCATAAGTTCATTCCAAGTATTTTGATTCTCATAAGGAAGGGTTGAATCTATCACACTAGATTCACAGGCTGGGCTACTTCTATCCCACCATGCTCCATCACTATATCGAGTTATCTAAGAGGAGTCATGCGTTTCAGATCCATCCCAAATTTTTGTGTCAACTACTAGATCTTATCCATACTACCATGTATTATTGGATAATTTTAGTCTAGGGACTTGATATCGTGGGACCATATCCACCAGTGATAGCTTACTAGTGAAGGTTCATTCTGATCGTGTTGGATTTTTTTCCATGTGGGATGAAGCGATTCCACTCAAGAATGTAGAGTCCTAATCAGTTGTTGAATTTTAAATATCCCATATCATATATTGATTAATATTCCCTCACTCCATTCTAAATAATAATGTAACTAACTTCTGGGCTACTGAGTTGAAGAAGTTTTACACCAAGTACAACACCCGGTCCAACCATACTTCTCGCTATCACATACTGTTTAATGGAAAGATAGAGGAATTCAACAAAACTCTCTTTAACATCTGGCATAATATGGTGAGATTGAACAAGAAAAGTTGGCGGAACAATCTTCCCAATGCTCTCTGGTCTTATTGGGTAATGACTCAAGATTCCACCCAAGTGACTCCATATTCCCTAGTATGTGGAATAGAGGCAGTTTGACCCATTTAGATATAGTTTTCATCACTCCGAATAGCATTCTATGATCAAAAAATATGGCCTTAAACTGTTTGCAGCTCTAGGGTCCTTTACTCGGAGTCTACCTGGGTCAGATCACTTACATGCTCTGATATTATGTGGCATGAAACCTAGAGTGTCTAGTTCCACAAAGACACTTCCCCAAACCATCTCCACACTTTGAGTATTTCTAGGATTATAATTCCACTATATTTCACATCCAGAAGAACCCTCAAATAGTGATGTTCTCATGACTCTTTATCTCACCTCCGATTCTTGTCCAATGACCTAATATATTTTTGGAAACAAATAGTGGATCTCATGTTTCAAACTTAGTCAATAGTCAATTATTTTTTTTCCCACCCCATCACTGACTGGTGATGTTTTGAATTCTATGTTTCGAATTTGGTCAATAGTGATACATGACCATTAGTCACACCTTTCTTAATTCAGATATTGTAAGCCTTGATTTACATCTTTTCAACCTCTCTACAATTATTTGGAACTCCAACACCCCTGGTGTTTCCCCTCCATGAATCTATGCATGTTGAATTGGAATGTCAATGTCATTGGGACATTATCAACTCGAAATTTCCTTGCCTTTACTGTACGCTTCAACATGTGATGAGGAAAACCTCACATGAATACTTTTTTCCCACACCGATCATGACTCATGAGGGTTTAGGAGTCTTGTTAGGGTTTCTACCCACATAAAAGAGCTGTGAAATCTCACAGGTCCAAAATCTATGACATTAAACTGGGAGTTCATGTCTCAGGATCATGATGTTAAATTGGGTGTTTCAGTCCAAACATCTTGACTCCAAATGGTTTGTGGGTTTTACATGGGAGTTTTTGTTGTGGTGTGGGCCTATTTTTTCATCACTCACTCCAAGTTTTAGTTTATGTTCCATACACATCCCCTTTGGAACACCTCTCCCCCCAACGTTTAAGTCACATGGTGATAAACTACGTAGAAACCATCATCCTTATCACATGATGTTAAACTGCTTAGAATGGTCCTATTATTTGACCTTAAATTACATCATCAACATCCTAGACACATGATGATAAACTTTGTATGAAGAAACATCCTTACCACATTATGTCAAACTGCACAAACTGGTCACATCACATGACCTTAAACAATGGTATCATCATCCTTGCCACATGATAATAAGATGAATGATATATCTAGAATTATGTGTGTCTTGATTCGCATCCTTATGGGATATATACTGATTCTAGGACACTTTTTCAATAGTACCAGCTGCAATTTTACCTCTCCTTTTTTTCACCATTAGGCCTCATTTAAAGCAGGTGAACTTCATCGGTTCATTCATGCTAGTTATTCCCTCCATTTGCACCAGATGTACATCTATAGGGACAATCTCATTGCCCCTAGGTAAAATGGTTTCATCACCAGGACTCCTAGGCCTTCATTCAAATTTGATTCATTATTTCATTATGCCACACATAATCACTTTGGGGAGTCTCCTCCCCAATTTCGAACTCCATAACCTTAAACTAGAAACCTATTTTATGAGCATCAATACTTTAAAAAGTATGAAGGCATCATTCAGGATGTGTTATGTGGTGTTGGAAATCCTTGGACCCCATTCACTTTGGGTTTGTCATAATATCTCAATACCCATACACATTTGAGGTATTTTCCCTCATGGTCCAAACTCTTCGACCTTAAACTAAGAGCTAACATCCTCAATGCACGATAATAAATTGAAACTTTTCCATAAATGATTTCAAGATGCCTCACAATAATCATGGGATTCCATAGTTCCCTAATAAGAGAGGATTTCCCTTTCCAGTGTTGGTAGCTTCTCATACTATTCTAAAGAACTACGTGTGGATTGATTATTTATTTAAGACACATAGTGATGCCCAGATCTTTAATCTTAGGTCCAACCATAGTTTTTTTCCTTCTTTCACATTACTTCATATTCATCTTTACCACATGATTATAAAAAAATGAGATATCTTGAACTATGTGCAGCTTGCTTCCCATCCTCATGGAATAAATAGAGACGCCCATACAATTCATCTTTAGGCCTAGGTACAAACTTCTTCAAACCTCCGGCCGCTTGGCCTCAATTCTGACCCAATATCATGGTCCCTAAACATTATGAAGTTCATCTTATGGTATATATGTGTTACACAGGACTCTGTGGTACTCTTTCAAGTCATGTTTTATCTCTTTCATGCCACATATATACCCTTCGAATGAGAACTTCTATTATAGTCTAAGCATCAAGAATTAAAACTGTATACAAGCATGGTTCGAGTTCTATGACCTTAACTAAGATATTATAGTCTCTGAAACTTGACCTTAAACTACCTGCCATGTTTCATGAAATACGAAAATAAACCTTCCACAAAGACCGGGTTTGATTCCCACTCTTTGATACTTTAGTTCCACACTTCGAGTATTTTTAGGTTTAGATCTCCACCACCTCTCAAATCCAGATGGACCCCCTAACGGTGATGGTATCATGCCATTTTTGGATCACCTCCCATCTTGGTCTAATTCCCAAATAGATCTCTTGAAAAAATAGTAAATCCTACATTTCAAATTTGGTTAGTAGTTGATCTTACATTTTCTCACCCCACCCTTGGTGGGTATAGTTATGGCCCATGTGTTTCAAATATAGTCAAAAGTTAGCACTTTCTTACGAGTCTCCTCTTCATCCAGACCTTAAAAGTCTCTAATTAACTTCTTTTGACATTCTTTTATCATAGTGTAATTCCACTATTGGATTCACTCCTAATGTGTACTCCCACATGTCCAGTAAATCCCCTATACAATTACTTGTTTCCTACACTGGGCATGGCTCACGTGGGATTAGGAGTTCTGGTAGGGAGGGCACCTATGTGGTCAAGCCACACAAGTGATTCTTGGTCTAAACTTCATGACCATAAATGAGGATCCTCATATGGGGATATTTGGTGTGGTGTTGGGCCCCCTTACCCTCATTTACATCAAGGTTTTCTCTTATCACATCACAAACACCTCTTCTCATCTCTTCCCTGATACTTGTGTGACGCGCCTCACGCTCCTAAATATTTTCAAATTTTTCCGCCCGTTTCTGCCTCAGCGTCTCGCACCACATTGGCATTTCCGATGCCAGTGCTATTCGATCCAGGGGTTGTGGCTTAGGTAGGTGGCTCTTCTCCCATTCGAGGTGCCCGGTGCTGTCTTTCAAAGAGGCACTTTTTGGCATGGGGTCAGGGGTTTTGGATCCATGCTTCCCAGAGATCGATCCATTCTCACACTCGGTGGTGCAGGATGGTTCGCACATTTCTCTGTCCGCTCCCTCTTTAGCTTTCAACGAGGAGAATTTTTTGTCTCAAATGGTTGATGGTGGCACGCTTCGGAGCTGAGCAACCCTCACTACCTATTTTCATATGCTTCGTGGAATCATGGGGGTTTCAAGAGGATTCCCACATCTCGGTACTTCACAGGTTATCGTTCTGTTTGGTGCTTGCTTCGGATCGTCCAAGCTTGGTGTAATGCTCCTTGTGTCTTCGGCCACTGCTGTTTCAACCTCTATCAATGTTCGATGGAGGTTCATAGGGGGAAGGAAAACCCTTGGGCCACAGTCTGGGTATTTCTTCCTAGATTTTCACTTTCTTTTCAGAATGGTACCTTTCTCAGGGCCATCGACGACTCGCTGGGGAGATTTCTTTGTGTGGGTGCACGCACTCGTAGAGGTGAGGAGAGGATGGACTCTTAGATTTGCGTCGAATTGGACCTCTCATTGCCCATTCCTGAGAAATTGGTCTTTAAGGTACAGGAATGCATTTTCTGGGTACAGGACATAGTTTATCCCATGTTCCCCAGGTATTGTTCGTCTTGCCTTATGCAGGGGCATTCGGTGCAGATTTTTCAGAAATGGTGAGTTGGAGGGAACCCTCAAGCTGTCAAAGGTCCCAAGCCAGGTGGTCCACCTTTACCTGTGGGTGAAGAGCCTAGCTCAGCCCTGGTTCAGCTGGTATCCAAAGAAGCTTTTGGATCTCCTGGCCCCTACATCACTCCCCATGTCGTTCCTTCTTTCAAGGAGATAGTATTTTCTTTCCCATGTCCAGAGGAACCTCTAGCTATGGATATAGTCCCCTACAAACCACGAGTAAGTCAAATGGTTTCCCTGGTACCTTCGGTATGGCCTTGTTTTCATCCCCAGATACTCTTGAAAGGTGTTTTATTGGATACTTGCTGAGTTTTTCTCTGAGTTTGATAGATTTTTATTCTCAGGGGTACCCCGAATTGATACCATCTTCCAGTTATTTATATGAGAAGCTGTCCAAGGAGGTTGATCGTCAGTAGTCCAGCCTTCATGGATTGGATCTTATTTTTGGCCCCAGGTTGTTGGACAGAAACGTTTGTCTCGTGGAAGCAGAACCACATGAAACTTGGCCTCCTTTGGAAATTAGTATGATGGCTAGTACCAGTGGTCCTCATTCATCGAGTGTTCAGGACCTATCAAAGCCTGGTCCTATGGCTGGTTCGCCTCTTCATGAGGTGAATGGGAAAGTCTCAAAGCTCTCATTGAGGCTTTCATCCTCATCCCCAATTTCTGCTGGTACTAGCTCGGAAGTGCGCACGAGGTCATCTATGAAGATGTTTAAGGATAGGGAGTACTCATCTTCCCACTTGAAAGAGACCGTGTTGCCTGGGGCCAAAGCCAGGCTAGCATTGTTTCCATGACTCCCATATTAATCTAGAACACTTGAGGAGTCGGGGCAAGAGTCAAGACAAACTTTATTGCCTTGAAAGATAAGAATCCCAAAGTCAAGTTGGTTGCGATCCTAGAGCACAAGCAGAATTCTGCAATGATCAATGAGTTTACTCATAAGCATCTATGCATGCGGAGCCGAACAATAGGTTTATCTAGATTTTCTAGCACAAGGATGTTTCTGTGGAGTTGATCCATGTAGGGGGCCAACATGTAATGACGAGGGTTTCATGTGGCATTGAAACTCTATTTGTTTCCTTCATTTATGGCAGTTGTAATGCTCAATGGAGGGAGGTGTTATGGAGCTAACTAAATGATTTCGACCTAGGGGATCAACCTTGGGTAGTGGGGGAGATTTTAATATTATACCAGATTCTGATGAGAAGAATGGGATAGGGGAGTTTCCTAGGAGGGCTAGCAGGGTCTTCGGTCAGTTTATGGTTGGAAAAGGTTGATGGATTTGGGGTATTTAGGGGATCCTTACACATGGTGCAACAATCGGAAGGGCAACAGTCATTGTTGGAGCAGGCTCGACCGGTGCATAGACAATGTTCAAGCAGTTTCTATGTTTCCGAAAGTGAAGGTTTATCACTTGACCCGCAGTATATCTTATCATTATCCACTTCTCTTAACTCTGAATAGGAGGGAGGCTCCGTAATCGTGTTTCAGGTACATGAGCCACTAATCAAGTATTCTGGGATATCACCAGATGGTGAGGAGCTGTGTGTAGGAACCAATTTAGGGTCACTCTTGGTTAGCTTTGCGTTGTAAGTTGAGGAATCTCAAGCATACCATCCAATCATGGGCTAGAACTATCCCTCCCTTTGATCAGGAGCAGGATGTGCTCAAATAGGATATCAAACTGCTTGAGGCAAGTCTTGAGGAGATATTGGGTGGGGATGTTTTTGGTGAGCTCTCTGAGAAAAAGAACTCCCTTGCGGTTATGGTCCTCTCGCAAGAAAGTAGGGCGAGGGAATGCTAGAGAATAAAATGGATAAAGGAGGGAAATGAGAATATGACTTTTTTCCATGCATGTATAAGGGAGAGGTGGAATGTTGTCAAACCAAACATGGCCTTAGAAGATGGATCCTTCATTGATGACAGGGAAGTGGTTGGGGGCTTGGAATTTTCACATTTCAAGGACCTTCTTGCAGGACCAAATCTGATTATGCTCCAAGAGTATCCTTCGGGGTGTGATGAGTTTTGGGAGGGGAATCCATATCTTGTTTCTCCCTAGGATAATGACATGATGTAAGGTATTCTGGAGGAGGAGGAGATTCATACGGCTATGGTGAACCTCAATCATGAGAGTGTCGTAGGTCCCGATGGCTTCCCCAGTGCTTTCTTCAGGAGCTCATGGGAGGTGGTAAAGGGGGATATCATCAACGTAATCCAGGATTTCTTCAGAGGGGGTAGCCTACCATGGATAACATCTGCTATGACTCTTGTCCTACTACCAAAGATCAAGGACCCATCATCCCTTCTTCACTATCGGCCTGTGAGTATGTGCAACATTACATATAAAATTCTAGAAAGTATATTTAACAGGAGGCTGTTTGGGAATCTTCCTCAGTGGATCTCCAAAGAATAGCATGGTTTCGTGAAAGATCTCTCTATCCAGGGAGAAATAGAATTGGTGCGGGAGATGTTGAGAGATATTAATGTTAAGGCTCGTGGTTCGAAATTGGCCATCAAGCTCGACATGAATAAGGCATATGAAAGGATTGAGTGGGGTTTTATTAACAGGGTCCTGAACAAGATGGGTTTCTCCATATGGACATATGATATCATGTTTAGGTGTTTCAGTTCGGCTTGGATGGCTGTGACGTTTATGGGGAAAACTCACAGTTTCTTCAAGAGAGTTTTAGGACTTTGTCAATGTGACCCTCTATCCCCGAGTATCTTCATTATTATGCATGATACCTTAAGCACACTAATTAACAGAGGGATTTCAAATGGGGATGTTCTTCCTTACTGAAGGAGGTTGAGACTCCAACCCATTTCCTATTTGATGTTTTTGGATGATAGTCTTATCTTCATCAATTCAAGAAGGCAGTCTGTGTAGGGGATTATCAAGATCATTGAGGAGTACTTCCACTGGAGTGGTCAACAAATCAAAATGGAGAAGAGCGGCTTCTATGTGTCACAAGCATGTACCTTGAGCATGGAGGTGGATATGTGTATTAGCTTGGGTATGAGGCGTGGTTTTTTCCCATGGAGTATCTCGGTACCCCCATATCTCCAGGAAGAGTGTGCATTAGCGACTTTGACCGCATGGTGAGCAAGGTTATGGGGAAAATTCTAAATTGGAAGAACCATTTTTATCCTTTGGTGGTCATATCACTCTTGTGAATAGTGTCCTCTCAGCCATACAGGTGCATGCTCTTTCATCTACCAACGTGTCGAAGGGTGTTATCAGAGCTATTGATATACATTTGGCCCATTTCATTTGGGATGCTTCTTCAGAGGGGAAGAGACAATGGGTCTCTTGGGGGAAGATGGCCCAACCCATTTTGGATAGAGGGATCTATGTAAAAAAGCCTAGTGAATAACATTCATTTCATGCACGTGAAGTTGGCATGAGAGGCCATTGAAGAACAAATTTTTTGGGGGAAGCTGATGTCCTGCGGGTATGGGGTCAATGATGAATATTCACCAGGGAGTGGGTCTTCGCTTTGGTCCTTAGTTTGCAGTATTATTCCGAACATCCGGCATAACTTGCAGTGGATTATTGGGGAGTGGAGCATTCTATTTTGGTATCACAACTGGTTGAGAAGAGTTTTCACCTATCCAGGGTGCCCTTCCCCTTCGATCACTTTTAGGGAGGTGAGCTAGTTCCCTCAATTTTTCATAGAAATCTTGGATGCAAACCAGCATATGGATTTTGACTCTGTTATCTTGTGCACGGAACTGGACCGATGCGTATTCACTCCCTCCACCTCAGGAAAGTTCAATGTGAAGGATTTCTATAGGATATGCTCTCCCCATAGATAGCAAGTGGGTTGGTATGGGATGGCATGGTGTAAGATCATCCCTACTAAATTTAATTTCCTAACATGGAGGATCCAGAACTGTGCCCTGCCAGCCAACAATAACATCAAAAAGCTCAGAATCAGCATGGTATTCTACTGCCATTGCTGTGTGAACAAACATGAAGAGATAAAGACCAATATCTTCTTCATAGGTGAATGGGCTCGCCAGGTTTGGGACTTCTTTGGGGAGTTTATAGGGTTCTACTCCTCTATGTTGAGTTTCGACTCCTTCATGGAGTGTTGGTTCCAGGGATCTGACGGTTCAGAGAAGGAAAGAATGGCGAGATCCATCATCTTCAATGCGGGTTTTTGGTGTTTATGGAAAGCAAGGAACTGGGCCAGGTTTGAGGGGATCTCTTCTATGGGGTGATACATAATCGTCAGGGTAAGGTGAATCCTGGTTAATTTATGTGGCATCGATGGAAAATGGTTGCGGACTCCCTCTCTCCGTAAGATGTATTCACCTCAAGTTGCGACCCATCAGTCAAGTATCAGGAAACATGGGAAATGGGTTCGATGGATCCCTCCTGAAGCTGGGATCAAACTTAATACAGACAGTTCATGCTTGATGGGTGAAATGCATGGTGGCGGCATGGTATGAGATTCCATGGGTAGTGTGGTTTTATCATTCACAATGTATTGTGGAAATGGAAATTCTTTGTAGGAAGAGGCAAAGGCGGTTCATTCAAGTATTACCATCTACAGGAAAAGGGATCTTTACATCTCCCAATTGGAGACTGATTCCATGATTATTCATGATGCCTTGCATGGGAAAGGTGCCATACCCTAGTCTATTGTTTACATAATCCGGTAATGAAAATCCCTAATTGATAGTAACACTAGAGTCACCCATACGTGGAGAGAGGGAAACAAGGTGGAGGATTACTTGGCCTCTACAGAAACCCTTGGTACCCTAATCAATTGTCTTTCTCATGTTTCTCATTTTAAACCTGAGGGGGTTAACTTGATTTACGGAGATTCTCTTGGCCTTCATTATTTCTGCCCACCTTAGTTATTGGTTTATCCTTCTTTGTATATGTATTTTGAAGAAAAATGGCAACATTGATGATGATATTGTCCTCATATACATGATGTAAAACTATAAGAAATCCTAGGACCTCACCTGAGAGGTCCTTTCCCACAGTGCTGGCCAGCTACTATATTTTTCGCATCTTCGGCTGTCGCTCGACATCTGAGGTTGGAAGATAGATTTAATCTTTTTTCATACTAGTACACTTACCCTAATGTGTTCTAAGCCATGTTTTCATTATTATGAGAGTGTTTGAATCCATTTGAACATTCCATAACTCCATTTCCATGCTTCACATGACCTTCATCCATATCCTCATCCTCTTCCATCTCTAAATGGAGCCCCTAATGGCCTAGTATCACGATGCATCATCTCACCTACAATCTTTCTCCAACATTCCCAAAGACTTTGGACGATAATTCTATACAGGTCCCATGTTTCAAACATGTTCAGTAGTCAACCCTTGTTTGTTTGTCCCCATTTCAGGCTAAGTGATATGGATATTGTGTTTCAAACATAGTAAATAATTTTTATATATCGTTACACTGCTCCCATTATGTTCCATGTTTTGGGTATTATGATTCACAATTGCAATTACCCTTTGTTCAGATTTATTTCAACCCCCCTGACTTACCCTGTTTGTACATTAGTTCACACTAGAAAAGAAATTTGGTTGTTCAGAGAGCCTGGTTCTTTAGCTATAGACTCTCCCATCCCAAACACCCCCAATGGTCATTCTATAATAGCAGACCTCAAATGATAAATTATTATCTGACACTGTCATATGAAGTGAACAATTATGTCCGCGTCCCTTGTTTCTCACACTGGGTATAACCCATGCCAACTTAGGGGTTGGTCATTAGTTTCACAAATATGATTGAAGAATGATAATTAAATAAAGAAAAATGAATGTTTCCATGCACACATAAAGAGTATCAATGATCCATCAAGATTGTAGTAGTAGTAGGGATAACCACATATTGGGGCCTCTAATGAGTTTTGGAGAGATCACCCTATAGATATTCCCCTTTAATTGAGCACTTTAGCTCCACCAGATTTTGGGGTGTGGCCTACATGGTCTGCTTCCACCTTTTATGATATGTTTCCTCCTCACTATTCTAAGGGAATATCTCATCAATCATGATATGCACTTTCTCCCACTCATTCTCAAGACCTATCACTTGATGTGTCGTTGGCCTTATTTTTTATTGGACCTCTTCCAGTTGGGACCTCAATCATAAAAAAAGTTCATATTTATTGTAAATGAAGGAGGAACATTTTTCTGTCTAATCCTTAAGGTGATGGATCTCATACTCAGCCTCCTAAAGATTATGGATGTTGTAATATTTCTCCTAAAACCACACAACATATAGGTGTTAGATTCTTTCCCACATCTTATCAATGAGGTAGTCATGAATCGGTGTGTGAAGACCTTGAGCATCTTCCCCTCTAACACACAGTGTTAGGTCCAAAAGGGTCCTAGAAACACTAAGAGGGTAGTGAATCCGGTTATGGATACTCTTTTATAAATTCTTCTATCCACACTAGATCTTGATATCTTTATTATAAGGGTTACTTTGTTTGCACATAAGTGTTAGTGTTGATCTTATACATTCTTTCTTTATCTAATGATGATGTTTTGAATGTAATGCAAGAAATAAAGCACAAGGAAGAGACGATTTTTACTTATTTATCCCTCATTGGGATACATCCAAGGAGTATACAACGATGATGTACCGATTGTACCAAATTCACTAGGGATCATTTCAAATAATGATGGTTCATGCTAGATCTCATC
The DNA here is from genome assembly GCA_963277665.1 of Viscum album. NCBI lineage: Eukaryota > Viridiplantae > Streptophyta > Magnoliopsida > Santalales > Viscaceae > Viscum > Viscum album. The sequence goes on from OY728125.1 coordinate 1,062,429,533, forward strand.
TATACCTAGGCTCACATACTTTTCAAGGTATAGTGTCTACTCAATGGATTCCTAAGGATCACTCCCTACATCTCTTTCTCTGGATCACTATCAGTGGAAAGGATCACCTTCTTTCTCTTCTTTTTATCACTACTTTGGAAGGGATCCATTCACATTTTATGGACTTATAGGTCCCTTAATTATCTCTAATGAATGCATATTTCATTGTATATATATGATCAATTGAATTTACACTTTCATACAATAAATGAATACTACTTTTCCATAGATTTACTAGGCAACCCCTTTCAAATAATTTTCGCAATGCACATTGCCTTCGTGAAGCTCCCTCTTTCGCGAAGCTCCTTCACGAAGCTCTTCGCGAAACTCTTTCGCAAAGCTAAAACAACCTTCATGAAACTCCTTTACTTTAATGAAGCTCAAAACATTTGGTTGGATTTTATAGCGTTCATGAATCACTTACCTTTTCACAAAGCCCACTTTTACTTCATTAAGAAAACCTCTTTCGCAAATCTCAGAACATTCGATTGGATTTTAAAGCCATCGTGAACTTCTTTGCATACCACTTTCGTGAACCGCTTTCAAAAATCTGGATCCTTAAGATTTTTATTAAGACTCGCCTCTATTTTTAAGGGGGGTAGAGGCCAATTTATAGAAATTTATACTAATTCTAAAACCTTCCATCCACATCTTCACAATTTCATGAAGCTCCCTAATTTTCCTCGCGGTGGTCCCTATTTTCCGAAGCTCCATGAAAATTTCCCATTCACGATGCTCTTCATAATCATAGAGTGTTCTATCAAAAAACTTCACAGTGTCTGTATATCAATTTCATAACCACAAGGACCACCTACAAAAACCTTCATGCCTTCGCGAACAACCCTTCATGAACACCCATTATTCAAAAAACTCATTCATTTCCCATATTTTCATAAGGCCTTAAAGGAAATCCAATTTTCATGATGCAATTCATAATCATAGAGCTCTTCTTCACAAACCTTCACTCCTTTTCAAACCACCCTTCACAAAAACCTATTCTTTGTGAAATTCATGCCTTTTCCATATTTTTACTAGGCCTTCATGGAAACCAATCTTTCACGATGCTTGTAGTAATCGTCGAGATCACCATCATAATTATTTGATCCTTTTTGAAACACACTTTGAGAAAAGAATATTTGTAAAATTTATGCCTTTACCATATTTTCATATGGCCTTCAAGAAAATACACTTTTCACGATGCTTAAAATAACACCAAATTTTGGACCCCAAATTTTGGAAAACACTGGGAAATGACATCACCTTATGTACGTAATTTTCAATACCACTTACAGGGCATCCATACCTTCATCTTGGACCTTTTTTTAACATTCCTTATCAACAAAATCTTTAGACTTCACACTATACCTTCAAAAAACGCTATGTTATCAAACACAATCAACCCGAAAATGTAGTGATGTTACCTTGAGGGATTTTTTCCCACACATAGACTATAAAACCAGTGGTGAAGTAACCCCATTAAGATTACCCATTTGTGTCTCTAGGGTATGGTCAATGGAGATTTTGATGTAATTCCATGTTCGGTGTCAGATGATGTGACTTTCCATGACCACATCAGAATCTGAGTCGTCCAACTCCTTAGGATATGTAAGCTTGTACACCAGAAACACAACTAGGAGCTTAGTGATGAGATCCTCCTCCAAAATTATTTCTAATGGGATGGGATAAATGTAATGAGATTTTTCATCATCACTTCACCCAACCTAGATGATGTTGTTCATGTCAGTCCCAAGTACCACTCTTCTAGTGGTGTTACTCACAACCAAAACCAGTTGTTCACTGGAGGCCATGGCTTGGTCAGCTCAAATCGTATGCTCTTCATGGACTGAATCCCCTGTTGCAGAAGGGATTCTAAATATTCCAACCATTTCTCATATCAAAGTGCCTAATAATTCCAAAACTGTTTAGATAGGAATATTTCAATCAACCTAATCAAGCAACATCATATGTGGCTCTGTCAGGCAAGAAACTTACAAAAGTCGAGTGATGGAAGATCATGCTCTTGGGTTGTATACATATGGATACTATGGAGTTTCCACATATATATGATTGAAGGATAAAATGATTGTTGGGTGGTTTCCTTGACCACCACAACTTTGGTTTTCCCATCGGGTCCTTCTTCCCCAGGTACAGGCTCTAGAACGTCTTCCCCCACACCTATTGCCGTACCTCCATACTAATTATCAGTGGTATCTCACAAAAGATCCATCTGCATGAGATATATTTCAGTTTAAGAATCTAGATAAATTAGTATGGAAGTAACAACATGGGAATGTAAGTTAAGACTTACCTCAAGAACCTCAGCAAATTCCTTTAAGGGGGCTCCAATTTTACCACTCTCTAAGGGGCTCTGTTTATTGGCATCTTCTCCACATGATCCATTTGATTCTTTGGTCTAGGGATGGTGCACTTCTAGATTAGTATAAAATAGTACTGGGGAATATTTTAGGTCTAGTAGTACTTTCACCTGGTGCATCATCAGATGCACAGTGACTCAAAACTGCACTCAGTCCACCAACTCCACCACATATTGTTCCCCCTTTTCCTAGGACAAGAGAAAGCAATCATTTGCATAAATGATCCCCATAAGTTCCATATCATGCCTATTGAGGTGGTCCCATATACTACTAGGGTCAGTGAACTATCTCTTGAAATCCCAAATTTCACAAGACTCGGGAAAGATGGAATCATTATGGATGTATTCATGACACAACCACTTTTTGGGAGCCTGGATGGATGTCTTGCATAACCCCTAGATGAATATTCCCTCCAAAATTTTCATAGCACTTCCATATAGTCCATATTGAATATAAAGCGTCCTGTGATATTTAGAATCACTGGACGAAAGTTTTTCTCAGGTGGGGAGATGGGTTCAGATATTCAAAGAGTCCCATGTGCACAACCACCCAGCTGTACAAGAAGGTGAGTGGTTTGTAAATGTGTTGCGACCTCTTTCCCTCACTAATATACTGGAGTTCTTTATACATATTCTAAATCCCAAATATCCCAATATTGAAGTGATTCTTTGCTACTAGAATTTCCTCCATGAAAAATGTGATTGGTCTCACCCCCCCATTTGCACATCTCTCACCAAAAACATCAACCTGCAAATGAGTGCTGCAATGAACCAGACCATCCTAAATATGGGTCAAGGTTCTGTCTTAATGTTTTACCCACATAGCTTCCATTTTATCTCTTCCATGAACCAATAGTAATATCCATATTTTTCTCTCTTAATTCCTCTCAAGCATGTGAGGGGACTTGTTGGAAGTTTCATGGTCACATATTCCTCCTTAGTAGACTCTTATTCAAGGAAGTTTTGAAAATAGCTAAACCATTACTTGGAATAGACATTCCTCATCCACTACTTTTCAATATCAGTGTCTGTCACCAAATCTAGAAGCATCTTCACCACACATTGTAGCTGCCTCTGATCCTCCCACACATTCTTCACATGGAGGAACTCATTATACATGACCCCTAGAATCAGGATTCTATAAATTTTATTGAGGTCCCAGAGGCTGATACTGAACTTCTTGTGATGAAGATGAAAAGTGTTAGTCCTCAACGACCATATGCTCACTAGATCCAACATGATCTCCCACAGTTGGAAGACATGGAACAAGGAAGCCCATTCCGCTTCATACATTCCTACCCACTTCAGTTCTACCCCAAACTCAGTGAAATACGCACATTCCAAGTAGGCCTAGGACCACTCCTCGATGAAGTTACTTCCCTAGTGTAGATCACAGTTATTGAACCATCCTTTCTATGGATTTATCAGGCCCGCCTTTCTGATTTTCTGATATCGTGGTGGATATGCCTCAACTTCCAGACTTCTCTTGTTGACATCATTTGTATAGTTTTAAAGGAAGTTAGCTATGATAGCCATGTGGTCCTACAATATGTGTCCATCAGTGGCTTTATGCCATTGGTATTTTCCTGGGATACCCTTAAACCAATAATCGGGTACATACCTTCTCTCCTATGGAATGAATATATCATCCCTCAGACCAATTCCATATAGTGGAATCCTCTTTGAGAGAGGATATTTCTTCTAAAATTCCATCTTTAGTGAAATTAGTGATTCATGGTCAAAGTGGCTCTGGATGTACTCCCCGATCACTATGTTGTTTTCTATTTCTTTATTTCAGACAACATCTTCAAGGGCCTTTAGATCAGCTTCTTGAGAGGCCATAAGATCTGATACTTAGATTAATATATGAGGTTTTTCATGAATATCTTCCATGAAGATTGTTTGTAGACCACTTGATTGTGAATCAATGGTGTAATAAGCCTGTTTCATGGAGTAAAAAAAATATCTCAATGCCTGGTTCACTAAGAATCATTCATAGAGTAGGGATCCTGGAAACCTAGTTCAAAAAATTGTGTTTGTGGGGTGAAATATCTTCACATAAAGAGATACCGTGTGAGTTTAGCTCAAAGATCAAGTATGGATTGGGGGCACATAGGTGCTATTGATAGACATGCAACCGATCGAGCTTCATAGTGGCCATTCACACCCATGTTTATCATGATACCTTCATCACGTTCAATCTTCACGATCATCCATGTTTTCAGTGATTCACCCTCAGAACCCAACCCTCCCTTTCCTATCAGCTCCCATTATGAGGGGGAATTTGTTGGAATTGAAATACATGACCTGAGATAAGTTGTGGGGGACATAACTATTTAGTAGGGAATCCAAGCTCAAACTTCCCAATAAATTATCCTAAGGGCTTTCCTCGCAAATCTTCTTCATTGTGAACCATCACCAGCTTGAACGCACGAGGCATTAATAGAACTCCCACTAAACTGACACCCTCCACGACCATGATAAGGCAGTTTATGGATAGCTTTGTGAGTCCAATAGATCCATTTCTATTAAAGGAGCTCACTTTAACTTCATGGAGCACCTCCTTTCATCGAAACTCCCAATGGTATATAAATAACCGGATCCCTCTACCTCAAAAGCATGGCTATCCTGACCTTTTGACTTATGATCTACCATTTTGTGAAGCACAGGAGCACTATGATCCCAAACCAAAAATGGATAATATGAGTTACTAGATCATCAAGAACCCCCATTCCATTGTTCTTATTTATCCTGACCTATGTTGGGGATGCCTTTCATGAAGGCCTACACCCTTTTTAGAAGAATATGGCACTCCGGGGTACTTGAAGATTCTTGGAACATTTAGGCTTCATGAATAATTCCTTTCTTGCATAGTGACCTCATGCCAAGGTAGGGTCACTATTATTCATGAATACCATTTCTTTGCAAAGGTCCTTCCCTCAGAGAAGCACTGAAACTTTGCGAGCACCTTTCATAGAGGCCCATGCTTCACAAAGCCCTTCTACAATACCTCACCACGTGAACTCCCTTATTCTGGAACCTCTACATGAAGGTCGAGTGACCCAAACCCCCACACCCATCCGGGATAGGCTCCGCTGCACTTCAAGTCCCCGTGAAACCTAGACCTTCCATTCATATGGCCCACTTCACTTCGATTATGGGCCAATATTCCCACCTAACTTTTTCTTTTCAACATTGGTACACTAATGACTCTTGCTTTTCAACATAGGTATACTAATTTGGACCTCATGATTAACAACTCCTCCACACCATTAATAACTAACATTTCTAAAGAAACCCCTCCCAAGGGTTGATGGGTGATATTTATGTAAGAATAAGTGGTGAGGAGTGAGTCCCACATGTCTGAGCTACATTAAATAAATCTTTCTTACACCAGATTTCTCAACACACAACAATAAACTATTATATTACCCTATGTGGAAAGCCTAGGATGTAACTGTTTTTGTGTGAAAGGGACTAAGATCCTCCTTATATAGAGTGGCATCCTCCTCACAATATTATAGAGGGGATAGGAAATAGGAACCTATCACTTACCAAACTCCCAATCTTCCATCACTCTCCCTTTGGGATTTGTCTCCATGTGTGCCTCGGGAAGTTTCCACACACAATCCCCAACACACATTTGATAAGATTCGTTGTGTGCAACTTATAAGGAATGGGATCTTCATCACATGGAATGAGATCCACATCATATAGTGTGACATCCTCCTTGGGCATCTCACACATGTAAGATCCAAAACATCTATCATTGGTGCTTCTTTCTTGACACAAGCATTAGGTCTACTATTTCCTCTTTTTTCTTACATCGATCATGACTCATTTGAGAATAGAGGTTAATAAGAACTATGAAATTTAATCTCTATCTTTGGGCTGATCACATGTAAAATCCCCAGCATGTCCAATGTGAAATTATCCATGTGTAAGCCCCACCATGCCCTTCTCATCTGGGTAGATTCCATGTTAAATCCATAACCATATGCTCCAATTTAGTGGGTCACATCCTTAGGTTCCTCAATCAACCTTCTAGAACTATGTAGAATTTTATCCCCAACTAATTGGTATAAATTGGAAGAAATATTTAGGTTCAATCCCAAAAACCTCAATAATCCATTCACTCCATCCATTTTATCTAATCTTTCAAAAATATATCCGAATTCTCACATGAGCTGGTAAATTCCTATAGAGTCTGTCCAGTCACCTAGGAAACTCCCACGCGTAATCCCCACACAACCCAACTCAATCCAACCAAGAGAAATCATATTGTGAAGGGAAAATACCATGTGTATGTCCCACACCAAGCATCAAACTATGTGGGTTTTGATCCCTATCTCCAAAACATGGTTTGTAGGACACATCTTGGAGGTTCAATCTTGAACAATGGTAAACCAAGGTGTCCCCTCCTAGGAGTGCACCTATCTAATCCACCTCTAGTAGTGTCCAGACCATCCCTCAAGGTGTAACATATTACCTATATAGGAAATACCTCCCTAGTTCCATCTCTAAATGAGTTATAATCCACCCATTTGGTAAACCTTTTAGGTGCTCCCTCATAGGGATTTACATCTTTGATCCACCTCCATGGGGTGTTCCGATCAGTCCCACATCATCTTCAAAAGATGTTAAAATTGCTACCCATCACAATGGTACCTCATGTAAAACATGGGATGCATGAAAAAAAACTAGGAAGACATTCAATTGGAATAAGATGCCATGTGACCGACATGGGATGCCTTGGGTTCCGCACTCGAGATACCTCCATGAGATACCCTCCTTTGTGGTAGAATACAAGTGACAAATGATCCAACATTTAGACATGCCAGAGATTCCCAACGTGTCTACTACACTAAAAAAAGGTTGATTCCCTATCATGAACCTATGGAATGTCCAAGTAGAAGTAGGAATATGAGGTATAAATGCACACAAACAAACAATAACACTTGAGGTAGCACACCCTGGTGAAATATTTAGAAACATTGAGACTGTTAATATCTAAATATTTATTGAAATGATTTTTTGATATTTTCCTTTAAAACCCATAAATTTTCTTCTTCTATGGTTGTTCCTATAATTTTCAATTAATAGTACCATTTTAATTTCTTTTTTACTTTAAATGATCAATTTTTTTTAATAAAAACTGACCTTATGTCCTCTTTATATAGTGATATTTTCCTTCCACATCCATATTATTTAAAATGACTTTAAGAATGTAATTTTATATAATAAAATTATTTTTTGTAGTATTTTTTTAATATATTTAAATTTATTTTCAAAGGCTTAAAACTGAATTATTTTAAAAGGTTTCCAAATAAGTAAGTTTCTTGAATTTTTACAGAAGTACAAAATGAATGTTCTATTTTAATGAATATGAAATGAATGAAATTTTCTTTCATCATGACCATACTTTGAATTGAATATTACTTTACATGTTTCTATGTTTATTTTTAAATAAAGGAATTTTCTTAATATTTTGGAAATTTTTATTTAAAATTTTATCAAAAGAAAATGATATTTTTATCACGTTTTCAAATAAATACTCAAATATTATTTTAAAGTTATTTTCATCTATGTTGACATCCTTTGATGATTATTCTGATTTAATTGGTATATATTCTAAAGGTACCATCCAAATTATTTCTCTAGATGTCTTATAATCATGTTGTTTTATTATATTGATTTGAGAAATATTCTATATTGTTAATTCAATACAGATAAATTTTGATTTATAAGGAATTTTTAGAATGAATTATATTGAACATTCAATATAAGTGGAATAAATGTAATTTGATAGTGATGAGTGTGGCTCAATTATAGATAGCCCCTTGATGCATTGATAGGTCTCAGGATACAAAAATGATTCCATATTAGATGGGTGTTTGGTTTACACCTACCCATTCATTAAGAAATATGTTTTGGTTGGGAGGCCTAGGAGGAAATATGCATGATGTCTTACTTTAGGGGACTTGATGGTAATATTCATAATGTATCAGTTGACAGGCCTTGATTGAACAATTCATGATGTCTTGGTTGATATGAATTTATGGTAAGATTCTTGATATCTTAGTTGAGAGGCCTTGGTCATGAATGTATGAATTTATTCATTTCCTTTATTAATAATTTTGTTTCTTTTATCCATGTGATTTTTATATTGACATTATCCAGGTATGTTCATTAAACCCATGTTTTTTCTTAAATGGGATATATTTTTATTATCCAATTTACCATATTTATTATTCCTTATTTACTCATGATATATTCGGCTATATGTAACCCTTAATAAGCATATGTAGTACCCTTTATTTTATTCCATTCCTAGGGATTTTTAGAATAATACTTTGAATGATCTTAAAGGATTAAAGAAAGTGTATCATACTCTTTTTTAAAATTTGGATGTAATATAGAATTCATTTATTTGTTTGGTTTTCCAAGAAAACTAAATTTATTGATCTTGGGTAGTGTTATCCCATGTATATTGTACTAATATAATAAGAAAGCCTCATCTTTAGGTTACAGAAGTTAGGGTTTTACAATTGGTATTAGGGAAAGTAATGTTAGAACCTTGGGAACTAGATTTAGGAAAACATAGATTAGATAACATAACCATAATATAGATTCTAGGGATAAGTCTAAGTATAGGGTAATATCATGAAGATTTGGTAAAGTAGAGATTTTGTGGTTTTTATAGAAAACACATCACTCTCTAGATACTGGTAAGTGGATGTGGTTGCATTACAAATACTTCTAGGTGTAATAAATCTTAAAGGAGTGGATCTATTATTAACTCGATTGTCACTAGTGAATGATCAATGGGCCTAAGACTATACACCTAGCTAGACGCTCTTAGGAGATATGCTTAGGTTAATTAACACTTTATTTATGAACCATTATGATGAATAAGAGGATATAACCAATAGAAACCTATGATATTCAATAGTTTTATGGGATAAATCTAAAGTTTTATGGTTTGATTAGTCTAATGTTCATCATAAGTTTAATGTCATAGATAACCTTTTTAGGTTTTATGTAATGATATTTTAAGATGATTTAGGACATTTTCAGAAACAATAATAGGAATACAACCCTTTAGATTAGTGTGTGTTTTAGTTAAAAGGTTATTTGAGTAAGAATTATTTTATATTATTTGGATAGAAGTTGAAAGGTATTGATAACCTTGGGTTTAATATGATATTTGATGTCAGTTTGGTAAATTGGGATAAAAGGTTTTTACAATTTTAGAATATATTTTTTATCATATTAATAACCATGGGATTAAAAAGTGAATTGATATCAAAGTGATTAATGTTATTCTTGAAGAAGTTCATTATATTGGTAAAATGGTATAATTAAGGTATATGTAAATATTTTCAGCTAAGATGATTTTTTATTTGAAGAATAAAGCTTGATTTAGATTTTAGAAGCATTCATGATTTTATTGTGGCTTCATGGTGATTCAGGTTATTTATGGGAAAGATTTATATATTTTAGATATTATATGATTAGGAATATGAATTTTTTGTATATGAATTTATGAGTAAATATTTTAGTTTGGAGATAAATTTTAAATTGATATTTCTAGAATATGTGATAATTTTTTTTTGGTTTTTTGGATTTCAACGGGGATAGAAATATTTTTAAAGCATTTTAGAGGTTAGTTACTTATGAAATGATTCGAGTTGATATCTAGGTGTTATTATTGATATTTTTGAGATTAATCCTATATTTTATGGTTTAAATTATTTAATATTATTTTTTTACTTATGTTATTCATTCATTATTTTAGTAAATGGATATAAACTAGTTGAGTCAAAGGTAATAAAATATTTCATACAATAATGAACACTAAAATTAAACAGATCCCCTGATCCCTTAAAAGTATATTATAGTGCTTCATGAATGTAAAATTCATCATGATCATGATGATATGCATCGAAGAATGTTTTTTTCTAATATAATGGTATCGAATCAATTAAGTAAATTTTATCATATTTTCTATCCAATGTTATATGAATATATAAAACTTATGAAAATTGAAGATAAATGTATCGGGTATTATGTGGAAAATAACACTCAAATACCAAGGTACATTTTTAGAAACTTGTTTTAAAGATTTAGTTTTATAGAGTTATATACATAAAAAATTATTTGTCATAACCAAGAATTTTAAGTTCATGATAAAATCTATACCCGATTTTATTACTATGTTATATTCAGTTGAGAAAAGAAGAAATAATGTTGTCTGTAATGACCCAATATTTTTAACAATGGAATTTGTCTTCTTATAATTATGTCACGTAGTATAAAGATGATACATCACATAGAGAAACCAAAAAAATATTATTCTCATAAATGAAGAATTATACATTAGTAAAAAATAAACCAATAAGAATTCAAAATATTATAACAGAAAAATAAATAGAAAATAAGATGATAAGAATAATGAAATTTGGATACCCTCGATCCATGAATGCACTCATTAACAAAGATATAAAAATAAAATATAATGTTAATAATACAATATTAATTTTTATTATGAAAGTATAGTTAATCTTGATAAAATATATAAGTTAAGGAAGAATGAATGAAATAAGAGGAATTTATAGAATCTAAGGAAACTATATGATTGTTATAAATACGACTATTGGAATAGTTTTATGATCGTTGTAATAGTAATATGACCATTAGAATAGTAACATGGCTTATGGATGTGTAAAATAATATTTAGTTATCTTATCAAATGAAAATATAATATATTTATCTCATGGTACAAGTAAATAAATGTTTTTAAACTAATAAATTAAGCGTTTTTATTTTTGAAAAACATAAATGTTTTAACCTCACTTTTATAATGAATATAATGATTTAAAATCAATTTAATTTAAATAAAATAGATTCTTAAATTAATAATTTGTTTTATTATAATGGTAAGATAATTTTTTGAGACCATAAATATTTTTTCAAAGAGTCATAAAATTGATAATAATAATAAAATCAATATTTTTTAAATAAATGATGATTTTTTTGAAAAATTAAATTACTCATATTAAAAAATTAATTTTCATAAAATGGAGTCCATATTTTAAATCTACATGTACAAAAATAGTTAGGGTTAAATTTTCAGATTTTTTTTAAAATACATAATTTTTTGTGAATAGTGAAATACGATAATTTATGATATTTTACATTATAAGATAAATACATGAATTTTTGAGTCATGGATTATTAATAACCCATTAGTTTGAAATCACTTCACCATTTACTATATATAGTGATAGGACTCCATATTATTGATAATATTGAGCCAAAATAATACACTAATGAATATAATAATAAAAAACACCCCCTCCTCCCCTTACAAATACAACCACTCACAACCCCTTCTTCTGAAACCTTATAAGATTTGGAACCTACCAATATTCTACAAAATTCCCTTCCTAAGCCTCTTCCCCATGTCTTGGTATTTCAGGTCTCGCTAAAAGACCAAACCAAAGTACCTTAGAGAGGTTCTCAAGGAGACAACATTCAAGAGGTAAAATCATCTATATTTATCTTTTAAATGGTTTCTTTATTCAATCACATCCTTTACCCCTATACAAAGTGACATGATAAATCTAGTATCATATATTTTTTTGTGACATTTCGGACTCGGATGCCACTTAAGGTTCCCCAAGGTTAGCTGGCCACATGGCTTCAAGCACATCTCTCCAAATGCCATAGGCTTCCGACTAGCAGTGAGGGACTATGGTGTGTCAGTGGGGAGACTATTCCCTCATTACTATATTTTAACATAGTGTATTGGGATAAAAAAACATGAGATAAGTAGGGAAAGAGATAAAAATATGTTCCATAGTAGAAGAAGATTGAAGATACAAACAACTGAAGAAACTGATATAAATATAGAAAAGTTGATGACGATTTTTCATGTCTCTAATAAATATTGGAAACATGGATACAAAGTAATAGAAAATACATGTTATACAAAAGTATAAAAAAGGAACCAAAATCTACCCCTGGCATCTCAAGCTCTAGCTTAGTCTTCTACTACCAGCTCTATACTAAGTAGTAAGAAATCAAGTGTTTGAAGAAACACAATTACCTTTGTCAAAACCTACATACATTTAGTCTTTTAAGGGTACTATTTATGCCCAAATGGAGTGTGATATAAATATAAGTAGGCCACAACCAAGGGTTTCTATAACATCTATTGTGTTTAATATAAATCGAACTTGTGCAAGCATGCATATATAAAAGTAAAGCAGTATAGTGACGTAACAACCCAAGTACCTTCTTCAGTCCTCGTATGGTGTCTGAACATGTAACCAGTTCATTCATTAATTAAGTTTCAGTTTATATATTTAAGTCAGTTAATGCATAACCAGCACTAACATCACCTTTTGATAGTAATAGTGAAGGTTCCACGATGTAATGAGGCAACTTGTAATGTAATTATTAATGAATGGGTTCCAAGGTATCAACCAAGGAAACCTAGACCTTAAGGGTATCCAACTTGTGGTAACTATAGCCTGGATAAGGGTAAGAGTGTAATAAAAGTAGCATCATACATGTCATTCCACAATAGTGTCATCTAACCGAGTTTAAGGAATATATCCAATATAAAACAGGATAATCTATGGCTAGGCCCAAGGATATAACCATGGAACCTTATATACATAGAAGCCCTTATAGATCCAAGGAGTGTATCCAAGGGATCCTAAAATAGTAAAGTATGGATCCTATAGTGTCATACCAGGGATCCTATGATAGACAAGGATCAGTTTCTAAGGTGTTTCTCAACTAAGGAAATCAACATCCTTGAATTGGAATGGTGTTTATGAGAACTCAAGGAATTACCTTAGGGAATCTGAAATCTAACTTGAGTCTGACCACCTCTATAATGATGTCAACGTCCATATGTAATTGGGAACCTTAAAATACATTCATTTAGTTAATTATTCCAAGTGATAGTCATATTATTTAATAAGATGAATGTTTAAGCCTTTATATTCATTAGTGTGATAAGGAGAATGTGGAATGAAACTGTTTAAGTAATTTCATATTTAATTACTTATTTATCTCCTTTACCTTTAATAACATTACAAGGCTATGCTAAGGTTGAGAAACCACATGCATTTCATTTTATATAAACTAGGCCAAGTCATATATATAAAAAATTATTTCCATTTCATGTAACATTGATTAGTAAAACCTTAGCACATACCCTAGGTGGGTCAAGTGTAAAAAAGACATGGAACTATCAATTTACCAATTAAAAAGTCATTTTAAATAGAAATTATTACCATTAGAGTGGTCAATCACAAGCATAATCGAATGATGGCACAAACACAAGTCAGACCACTAAAATCTCAAAAAGGCCAATTATGGAAATCACCCTACATGGTTTGGTAGGTGTTGTGTAAGTAACAACCAAAAATGAATAACATATATAGAATTTGTCTTATAAAATTGTTCAAATGACTAAAATCAAGGCATATTAACTTAACAATGGACGCCTAATGAAATTGGCATGTGAACACGACGTTTTTCAAATTGATGAAAATCCAAGGATGAGTTATAGACCTTCTACCTTAGGCTTGTATGACTCTACTTGTATAGTATTAGCCTCTAACTTGGATTGGAATGGAAAGTATCTGAATAATGGACCACTTCTCTAAAAAAGGGGAAAATGAGCCTGCATAAAAATAGAATCATTGAGCAGAATAATACATATGAATAGCTAAAAAGGAATTGTGGTCATATTGATATGCATCTAATGTGAAATAACACGATCGAATCAGAGTTTGGATAATAAAGAAACACCAAATCCTAGCTCCATGTTTGATAGGGGGTTACTGTGAGAGAGAGTGGGGAAGTGAGGCTTCTATTCTAAAATGACCCCCTACAACTTTTTTTTAAAACTTCATAGGTATTTCCAGAATGTGTAAATTCCTTACAGTTCATGTAATTATCTTGGACCTTTACCATAGGAAAATACCTCTACACAACATGAAAGAACCTGGCCAAGACATTACACATCGTGTAATGATTACACACCATGTAATCCAATCACACATTATGTAATTGGCATGTAGCCTACCTTCATCCTTCATGTTCCCCTCATTTCCAAAAAACTATCCAACCAGACCATGACCTGACTTTAGGGTCAAAGAAAAAAGATAACATTATAATATCTTAAAGAGAAAATTAAAAGGATCCATACATGAGTAAAAAATATCATTCTTATAGGATTCCCCCTTAAAGGAACTCGTCCCTAGTTTCACCTTCCAAGGGAAGATAAACACAATCTAAGAACAACTCTAGCCACTGAACATGTACGTCGGCCTCCCACTCCCATGTTTCGTCATGTACATGGATGTTCTTCCATAACAACTATTTTAGAGGGACGTATCATCCTTGTAGAACCTTTGTGCTCCAGTCAATGATTCATATAGGATACTCCTTAAATGAATCATCAACATCAAGATCAACTTCATCGAGATAAAAAGTGTGATATGTGTTGTCATGGTATTAACGAATCTAGGAAACATGGAAGACGCCATGCATGGTTCAATACCTCTAAGGTAGTAGCAACTTATAGGTTACAAGAACAACACTTTCTTGAATCTAAAACGGTCCTACATAATGGGGGAAAATATTCACTTTAATTTTTATATGTCTATTCTCTATACTGGGTGATACACCTAGGAAAACATGATCCCCAAACTAGGACTCTAGAGGCCATTGATGATGATCAACATATATTTCTATCGAGACTAAGTAGTAGAAATCAACTTTCTAATCATCTAAAATTGCTCTCTAGTCTCTTGAATGAGATGAGGACCTAGTAGGTATTCCTCTCCTGCCTCTAGACAACACAGGGGTTATTGGAACAACCTACCATATAAGGCCTCAAAAGGACCCATTTGAATTGTCTCATAAATGCTATTATTATAGGAAAACTTGATGAGAGGGATATGCTTCACCCATGAACCACCAAAATCAAGGAAAAATGTTGGAAACATGTCCTATAACACCTATATCATCAATTCCAAAAGTTTATTTGTCTTAGGGTGAATGATTGTGCTCTGAAGCATCTATGTACCCATAGCCTTCTACAACAACTGCTAGAACCATGATGTGAAACGAACGTCCCTTTATTAAATGATAGTATGAGGGACCTCATGTAGTTGTATGATCTCATAGACATAGAGTATTCCTAGCTCATAAACTCATAATTTATTCTGAATATGAATGAAGTGGGACAATTTTTTCATACTATCAATGAAAACCCATACAACATCGCTACATTGAGGTGACCTTAGTAAACCAACTATAAAGTCCATAGAAATACAGTACCATTTCCATTTAGGGATTGGAAGTAGATGTAACAACACAAAAGGTCTTTCGTGCTCCTCCTTCACCTACTGATAGGTGGAAAACCTAATTATAAATATTTCAATCGGATGTTTTGTCCCAGGATAGCAATACTGGAGTTGTATGTCTTGATACATTTTGTAGATGCCTAAATGAACTTCCCACTGAGAAGCATGGGACTCATGCATCAACAACTCTCTCATATCTATTAGAACCTAGACACGTCCATGTATATGTAAGATGTTTCCTCTTTCCATAGACCAATCTCGGGTCATGTTATCTTCTGAGATACTCTCATGAAGAACCGAGACCCCAGGATATGAAAATTTCATGTTATTCACCTTCTCAAGGAGGGAACATGTAACTATTAAGGTTGATATGTAGGACTACTCATGACTGTCTTGAAACTCCAGATGCATCTTAGAAAAAAAATCCATTAATTTCCATTCATCGCTATATTCTTGTATGGATCATGCCAGAGTTTATTGCATCAGTGCATCCACTACCACATTTCCCTTTCCAAGTATATATGAAAGCTCAAAATTGGGGGAGTGAAGATATTCAACCACCTTCTCTATATAAGACTCAATTCATTATGTTTAATGATATATTTTATGATCTTGTGATCCATATATACCACAAAGAGCTCACCAAATAGATATCATCTATAGAAACGTAATTCATGGGAAATTGTTGCTAGCTCAAGGTCATGCATTAGGTAATTCCTCTCATGAGGAATCATATGTTGAGATCTATATGTATTGAATAATTTACCCTATATAATCACTCTATTAGGGTGATTCTTTATTCATCATAGAATGTGGTATAGCGTCTACCAAGCACTAGAAGAATCAAAAAAAATGTCGATAAAAGCCTCCCTTCTATCTCATGAAAGGCTTCCCAACATGCTTCTGAATATATAAACCTGACACCCTTTTTTGTAAGACTAGTAATAGCCGAATCAAGGAATTAGAAGTCCCATATGAAATGTCTATAATAAATGGATAACCCCAAGAAAAACCATATATCAAACACATTATTAGGATGTTCCCAGAAAAATACAACACTCACCTTATCTGGGTCAACAAAGACTCCTGATTTAGAGATAATATGACCTACTAAGTGAACCTTGTCAATACAGGAGTGGAATTTTCTAGTATGTTATAAATATGGTGCTCTATCAATGTACTCAAAATGATCTCAAGGTTCTTAGAATGGTCCTTATGAGTGTGATAGTACACCAATATTTCATTCATAAATACCATGATAAAAGAATCTAGGTAGAGGTGCAACACCCTATTAATCTGATCCATGAAGATGGTTGTTGCGTTTGTAAGACCGAATAACATAACAGGGTACTCATATAGACCACACATGCTATATAAATCTATATGAGGTATGTATGATGGCCTGATTCACACCTAATGACAGACTGATCTTAGGTCAATATTTGAAAACACTCTATCACTTTGTATCTGGTCAAAGAGATCATCTATTTGAGTCATTAGATAAAATATCTTGACTATAAGATGGTTCAAATGTCTGTAATCCATGCATAGATTAAGGTCCACATCTACCTTCTTGGAAAAATATAATTGGTGAACCCTAAGAGGAAGTGAAAGGCCATGTAAAACTTGTTACCCCTAAATCCTCTAACCACCCCTTGAGATCCTAGAGATCAGTAAGTTATATCTTGTAAGGAGAAATAGAAACTGATACTAATCCTGGAACAAGATCGATTATAAATTCTACCTATCTCTTGGAAGGTAAACTCAGAAAATCATCTCGAAAGACATCCCTAAAATTATATAATACTGGATGGAATTCATCCTAATGTAAAACTTGATCCTCAATGAAGATATTGACAATCTAGGTAGTTACATTACCTATCCCACGATGGTATGTCCTAGTTATACTAGCCTAAACACCTTACTCACCCTAGTGTAGATAAATACTACCCTCTAGTGATGTAAATTACACCCTATAGTGATAATAATCTACAAAGTTGTGATATAGAATCAAACAATCTATCCCAATAATGGCATAGAATATCATCATATTAAGAACAAAGTGGTCCCACAATAAGGGATAAACGACTGCCTCAAGGGGGTTTTCCCTGCATTGACGTATGCCCTCTGACCGTACACCCAACAGTGCATATGGGGTCATCACACCACAATAATACTATATTTCCACCCCAAGGATTTTAATGATAGATTATAATATAAAAGAGTATTAAACACTTATATCAGATAAAATAGATAATATAGTGGAGGCTAATTTAATAATACCTTATATAGTAGATGGTCCTGTAGCCTAATCCTTGGGTAGCGGTTGTAGTGCATGCAACTAACCTAATACACAACCCTATATAACAGTTGGACAACCATGATAAAAAAATGTCTTTAAGAATTTATGGTGATCAAGAGTCTTTATACCATGGCACAACCTCTTCCTCAGCCAGTCCTACCAGTGCTACTCCAACTCCCTACCTAATGCGGTGTAAAATAACCTGCTCTTGAAGTTGGAGATAGTGCAGAACCTCTTCCACTAGAATCTGATGGAAAAGTCTGACATAATCTTGGAAGATTACCTATAAGGTTGTAATAATGGAACTCAATAGGGTCTTTATCAAATTAAGTCTTTAGGTTCTCTTATTATCCATACTGATGGAACACTATAGAGCTTCTGACACAGGAACTTTGGCTGCCACTTCCCTGAAAAAAAAATTTAGGGATCACTTTTTTACTACTGAAAGAACTAATGGCCTTCCATGAAACTGATCCTCTATGCATGGTACTGTTGTCGTCCCCCAGGTTGTGCTCAGTGATAAGAACCTGATTGACTATTTCATAGAAGTTAGGTAGGTGAAATAAATTCACCTAAGTACTGATGGAATACTGAATCCCATCCTCGAATCTTCTAGCCTTAGAAAGATCATCACCAACTAGAAGCGGTGAAAAACACAATAACTTAGTGAAATGAACTGAATATTCCATGATTACCATAGAACCTTGCTTGAGATGCATGAAATATCTAGATTGGTTATCTCTTAGAATATAATGAAAGAAATTCTCAGAAAAAAATCTAGAAGTTAGCATGTATCATGCCCTGGTAGTGACCAACCTAGGTAATAACATCTACTTGCACTTGGATGAATCACACAACATGTAAGTAGAATGATTTACCCTCTTATCTGGAGGCATCTCCATATTCTCAAAGATATGCAAGGTGACCTCTAGACAAGACTCAGTAGCTTGTAGAGGATGATACTACTGTAACTCATGATTCACATCAACCATCATAGGTTTAGGTCATGGAGTATCTTACATTGACTACATCATATGTATGAAACTATCATGAAGTTGATCATTGGTGCCCATATCAGGTACATGAGGTGGTTCCCAAAGTGTCACTCCTATAGGTAATACTGGAAGCTCAAGGCCCACCACCTTTGAAGTATTGTCTTTTCCACCCTCAAGGAGCGTGACATGAGGAATTCATGATAGTATTGGTCTAAAACTTCCAAGCACACACATCATAACAAGATTTAACTTGATATATATAAACATTAACAGAATCTGAATGTAAGGAAGAGCTCACTAACCATGGTATACTACCCTAAATACTTACTTAGAAGGCTAGGTATTGGTAAGTTATTTAGTATAAGTTACATGGGTTCTGGTATATGATAGGTCAATCATATCTTGCCTCATTATTTACCTACAACCATTTTACATCATTGCATATTTAATTACCACGTTCACTACTTTACCTTTCATAGATATGACAATTCGGGATAAGGACGTGAAAAAATTACATCTTAGAAGTCAAGTTTTTTACTTCCTAGTTTTCATTTTGTTATTTACATATATCAAGGTACATATAAATTTAATCTCCATTTCCAGTGAATTAGGGTACATACTCATTATCACTAAAAACTCCACATATTTTATTTTAATCTAATGGACCGACTCAGTAAATTACCAATTCAAACCCACAAGGTCCCATAAAACCTAATGAATTGAAACTAGAAATCACTCAATAATAGTCATAATAATAAAAATAATATATATATAAACCATTCTCACTCAGAAATCATAGACATATCAAGAAATGGAAAGTAGTGAAATGCACCAATATGGCATGGAAATATGCATGACATGTTAATTGAAGGTGTCTATGATGATGCATGTAACAATGCTCCATACCCTCATATCATTAGTCCAAGGATGAAATATAATCTCAATAATAATAAAAATAAAAAAAAACATGTGTCTCACTGAATGGTTAAATTATATCAACTGTAATAGGAAAAGGTACAATAACAATTGAAATTTTGGAAACTCATATTTTACCTCGAACATGGGTTCACAATGACCAAGCGCTACACATGATCAAGTTACAAGAATTACTAATCTCTAATATATTATCCCATAATATTAAATCAATAAAGTAACTACTCTTATACTACTTTGTGACATCCTAATCTTGAATGCCACTGAAGGTGCCCTGAGCCTGATTGGCCATGTGGACTCAAGTGCATCTCTCTAAATGTCGGAGGCTGCCAACTAAAAGTGAGGGCCTAGGGTTTTTCTGTGGGGAGACTATTACCTCATTACCAGAGTGTAACACATTAGATCAATATAATACAATAGAAGATAATAAGACAAAGGAATATGAATTTATGGATTAACAAAAGAATATTTAAGATACAAACAACTGAAGCTGTTGATATAAATATACAAAATTTGACGATGACATGTCATGTATCTAATAAATAAATAAAATATGGATAAAATTAGAAAACAATAAATTCTATACAAAATTAGAAAAAAGGAACAAAAATCTATCCCCAACATCCTGATATCTAGCTCGATCATCCGCTACCATATCCATCCTAAGTAGCAAGAAATCAAGTGTCTGAAGAAACATGCATCCCCTTGTCAACACCTACATACATGTAGTCTACCTAGGTACCATTGGTTTCAAGATAGGGTGTGAGATAAATCTCTATAGTATATTACCAATAGTGTCCATAACATCTTATCCATGTAATGAAAAT
This sequence comes from Viscum album, assembly GCA_963277665.1. Lineage (NCBI taxonomy): Eukaryota > Viridiplantae > Streptophyta > Magnoliopsida > Santalales > Viscaceae > Viscum > Viscum album. The sequence continues at coordinate 1,062,450,397 of OY728125.1, forward strand.
TTAAGGTGTGCAGGCATTCATATATAAAAGTAAAGAAGCACAGTAACATAAACATAGAAGTACCAGCTTCATCCCTCATATGGTGTCTAAACATTTAACCAATTAATTAATTAATTAAGTTTTAGTTTATATATTTAAGAAATGTAAGGCATAAACATCACTAAAATCACCTCGTGATAGTAGTATAGAAGGTTCTGTGCTGTAATAAGGAAACCTGTAATGTAATTATTAATGAAATGGTTCCATGGTATCAACCAAGGAATCCAAGACATCAAGGGTTTCCAACTCAATAGTAACTATTTTCTAGATAAGTGTAAGAGTGTATAACAAGGAGAATGATCCAAGGCATTCCACAATAGTGTAATTTAATCAAGTCTAAGGAATACATCCAAGGTAAAACATGATAAGTTATGGATAGGCCTAAGGATATAACAAAGGACCCTCATGTCCATAGAAGTCATTATATATCCAAGGAGTGTATCTAATGAATCCTAAAATAGTAAATTAGGGATCCTATGGTGTCATACCGGGAATCCAATGATAGATGAGGATTGAGTTCCATGGTGGGTCTCAAACAAGGCAACCAACACCCATTAATTGGAATGGAATAAATGATCACTCAAGGCATTCCATCAGGAATCCAAAAGAAAACTCAAGTCTAACCACACCTATAATGATTTCTAGGTGTATATTTAATTAGGACACTTACAATAGATTCATTTAATTAACTATTCCATGTGATAGTCATACCATTTAATAAGATGAATACTCAATCATTACCTTTCATTAGTGTGACAAGGCCAATGGATAATGAAACCATTTAAGTCATTTAATATTTAATTACTTGGTTCTATCCTTTAACTTTCATAAAAAACAATTATGTGATAAGGACAAGAAACCACAAGAATTTCATTTAATATAAACTAGCTCAATTCATATATAAACATTATACTTACCATTTCATTTTACATTTATTAATCAAATTTAATCACTTACCATAGGTGGTTAAATTGGAAATCAATCATGAACCTAGACATTTAAAATTCCAAAGTAATTTTTAATGTAAAAGATTTCCACCCAAATAGTGGCGCAGACACAAGTCAAACCACTAAAAGCTCAAAAGTCTAATTATAAAAATCACCCTACATGGGGTGGTAGGTGTTGTGGATGTAACCAAAATCAATTAATAACATATATGTAATGGGTATTAAAACATGATTCAAATGACTAAAAGTAAGTAATAATTACTTAACAGGTGACACCTGATGAAATTATCATTCACACATAACATTTTCAAAAAATTATGAAAATGCAGGGATGAGTTATAGACCACCTACCATAGGCTCGTATTTCTCCAAAATCATATATCATCCCCTAGTTTTTCCCAGATTTTAAGATATGTGAAGAAAAAACCAACACCATAAAAAAGGGGCATAAGAGCTTACATCTAAATAGTGTCATTGAGATGAATAATAAAGACTAATGGATAAAAAGAAATCGAGGTCTTACAGATATGCATCCAATGTGATAGATGCTGACCAAATCAGAGTCCAGATCATGAAGAAACACCAAATACAAGGTCAATGTGCTATAGGGGGTTCTAGAGTTATAGGGAGAGGGGAGGTGAGAATTTTCTAAAAATGAGGCCCCTTCCTTTAAAAAAAATTCTCGGGAATTTACACGACGTGTAAATGACTTAGATATTGTTTAATGTTCGGGGTCCTTCCTCCTCGAGAAAACCCTCTACATGCTAAGGAAGGTCCTAACCAGACCATGACACATTGTTTATTGATTAAAGATTGTTTAATCCAATTAAACATCAAGTGATTAGACTATATCCTACCTTCATCACTCATATTCCCTTTCTTTCCAAAAAACTACCTAACTAGCCCACAAGCAGACTTTCGGGTCAAATCCCAAAGAGAACTTTATAAGATCTTAAAGAGAAAATTTAAAGGATCTATACCAGATTAAAAAAAATGGTTCATACATGCTATAATTTTTTTTGTTAATGGAATATCCAACATTAAATCCCTTTTCTCCTCATTTTATTGTAAAAAACCAAAGCATCGCCTGTAATATGTTGGTTCATCGCCTTCATGGATGATAAGATTTTGTTTTTCAATTAACACCTTAAAAGTTGGTAATAAAACCATAATTTATTATTTAATAAGATTTTAATATTTAAATTATAACATATTTCATGTTTTGGAACTAATATATTGACAAAATATTAAATAAAATGATTCTAGTTTCTGATGGTTATAAAAACCGCCAAAATAAAATAACTATTTATCATTAATGTTTATATAATTAATCATACTCATAACAGAAATAAAAATGATATATGGGACCATTAAAACTTTTTTAATTCCATGAATACCATATAATTTCACTTATTAAGCATTTTTCCCATTTGATAGGAACATCCATAAATATAAACAAATTAACTAACCATGAAACAGTGAAACGAATGCTCCCAAAATGATGAAATTAAACTTTATAACTCATTGAAATGGAAATAAATGAACCTAAGAAAATTATAATAAATCAAATTTATATAGAGTAAATTCTTAATTAAATTATAAATGAATATAATTTTACTATCCACGACATTAATAGAAAGTGAAAAACACATTCACACATAAGGTAAGTGATGTAAGATCTCATATTTTTTTAGGTGGAACTCTCTCAGACTTTTTGTTAACTTTTATTTTGATTTTATTATCATTATGGAGGTATTTCGTTTTAATAAACAAAGTATTGGGTTTTGATGAATCTTGAAAAACCCTAAGAGGATCTGAACGGAGATCATTTTTGGGGAAAATTACTTAAAAGATCAGAGATGTATGCTTGTTTGAATTAATGGAGTCTAAGTATAAATGACTTAAGTGTTTCGTGGGTTCTTGGTAAGTTGAGATGCTTTAAAATGGGTATGGATTGTTTAAATGGAAAATGGGATTAAAACCCATCTAAAAACATTTAAATGTCATGTAAATGGATTATATGTCATGTAATGTTTGGGTTTTTAGTAAAATAAACCATAGGTGACTGGTTTTTTGTTGTATACCATTAAAAATATTTACACACCATGTAACTACATTACACACCATGTAATTCCCCTACCTTCTATTTTAAAGTATGTTGTGTGTATTAATTTTATTATATTCCACTGCAACATTTCACTCTAAACCTTAGGGCTACATCCATGAAATTTTGAGTGCTAACCACTCTTCTGGATGTCTTGTTTATGTGACCAATCCATAGTAAGTATTTTTTGTCTATGTTTTTCCTTCTCTCCATTGGATCTCTAACTATTGTAGTTAAATCATTTGGTTGTATGGATTTTTGTTTTTGATCTTCAATATTTTTGATCTGGGAACCTTTTTGTGATCATCTCCACCTTCTTCCTCATGGGTGTTTGTCATTAGAAGTGTTGCGTTCTTCACCGGTTAATTTAGGGGGTATAAATATTAACCCTATGGTTTGATAATTGATAAGTATATAGAATATTTTGACTAATCCAATGCAACATGCACCCAAACCAATTAAATAATTAATGGGATTATTCCTTAATGTCCTTGGGTTTCAATTAGATTCCAACCTAGATTATGGCTACCCATTGGGTGAATAAACCATGAATATTATTCAATTGAAAAATGGTTTAAAGTGTGTTTTGCAAGGAATGAGACCTTAGGTGATTTATTGATATAGAATCCCAAATTTGTGGCTTATTGATTATTTTTATGACTGTTAATCATTTTTTATTTAATTAAAAGTGGTATATGGATGATAAATAATTATTCTCATAATTAGCCATTGATATTTATGATGTGATATTGTGATATCCATGCTCTGTGCTAAGAATTTGTTTCCATTATGAAATGCTTATATATCAGGCTTGGACGTATAACATGCATTACTATATGCATAATTGATGATATTTAGGAGAATTCTCCCATTACCATGTTGTAATTATTATATAGAGGGATATTCCTTGTCCCATCCTGTAATTCTTAGAGGGCCTCGACCCAAATGTTGTAATTGTTATAGGAATTTAACCTAGATTGTTGTGATTGTACCATGGTTATATGGTGGTGGTTATCATTGTCGTAAGACATTTTTTGAGATATTATAGGGTAGAATCAAATTAAGTTACATTACAATGGTTATATGGTTGTGGTGAGCATGGTTATAAGAAATTAAATGATACTACATCACAGAGCTTAAGTAGTTTTTTGTTGTATTTTATTAATTGTTAAATTAATTAATACACCTGTTTATCACTTTATTTCATACACTTATTATTGTAATTGTTATTTAGACATGGTGGTGTCAAACTATTGATTTATAATCTCACCCTATTTAGGATGTCATTTGGTACTCGAGCAGATTATGTAGATATAGGTTTGGATAAGGGAGAAGGGCCTTACTTCTTATTTCTTGCTTACTGGATGGGTTGGAGTTTAGAGGTGGGACTAACATGGGGTTTCAGACAAGATACTTTTGAGTGTCTATTTACATATTCTAGTCTTTTACTTGTATTTTTTGTAGCATGACATTTAGTTACTTTTCAGTACGTCATTAAATTATTCCTTTGTTATTTATTAGATTATTCATTTGGATCTTAATATTATTTTCCACTATGTCTATACTTTTATTTCTATCATCTATATGGTATTTTTTTCTACTACTATAGAACTTCATATCAAGAGGTATAGTCTCCCCACTATAAATTTCACACCCTCAATGCTAGTCTGCATCCTATGACAAATGGGGAGACACACACGAGGTCACGTAACCAACCCTTTTTGGCCACATGAGATAGTTCTAGATTGGGGGACATTAAAAAGTGTTATTAAAGGATCATATTTTATTTTCATATGATTTAATATTTGGGAAAGGTAAAATAATACTAGGATTTGTCGAGACTTGGTTATGAGAATGTGCATGGGAGTATCTAGCCAATGTGTGGGGAAAACCTGAGTTCCCAGGGATGGGATTGTTTTTTGTGTTGTGTACTTATTATAGATGATGTTATTTCAACTTTGTTGATTCACATGTTGTGTGATATTATTGTTTTATGATGCTACTATTTCATGATATTTTTACTCATGGATAGGTATGGCATGAGATGAGAATACATACATCATAATAGGCACATGGGGATATATTGACATGAATTGTTTAGGATAGGGGAATGTATATTTTTTTAGGTGATATATACTTTGTTGTTGAATTGTGATATGAGATATCTATTTCATTGGATAAATTAATTGAGTTTATGATTTATGCTAAAAAACATGTTATCCATGTTTAGAGAGATCATGAGTTAGTGGTTCTATGTTGTAGTCACATGTTGTGGTTGAACTTATTTCTATCCATTGCTCCAAGGTGTGTGTTTTTCTTATAGAGAAAATACATCCTCATCATCATTAAATTAAGCATAAGGAGAGTAGAAATTAGTATTCTCCTAATACAGTTTATCTGGAGCTTCCTGTAGTTTATGAAAAATAGATGGATGTTTAGCTTCATGAAATTTTTTTGAGGGTCATGCGATCCATGGAAAGAGAGACTATTCATACCATTCCTTATATGTATGAGATGAAAATAGAATTTCTTCTATAGAATCTTCCAATTTTCAATGGAGATGGAGGTCCCCAGGCATTCAAGTTCTAGATAAAGTTAGTCGATATAATCTTCATGCATCTTGAGACACCCACATATAAGAGGGTGAATCTTTCTTCATATATTTTTCATGGACCTTCTTGGAATCGGTGGGATATTCTAGAGGATGATGGGAAGTAGGATAAACTATATTGGAATGAATTTGAGATGAAGTTACTTAGACATTTCTATCCAGAGATGTTTGAGGGATGAAAAGTCATATGAGTTCATCCATTTGACATTGTAGGGTATGTTAGTATTATACTATGGTAGACATTTCACCGAACTACATCACTTTTCACTATCTTTGGAATTTGATGAGATCTCTTAGGTGAGATGTTTTTAGGCTGGTATTCACAATCAGATTAGGTCATATGTAAATGTCTTCCTTTTGAGTATCTTCAATGACATGATGAACCAGGAACTCATCACGAAGTGAAATCTAAGAGAGGCCCTGATCAATAGATAGTATATTTTAGTTGGGTTATCTGGGATCTCTTCTTTGAGTGGAAATAAGAGCTTATATGATGGTTTCTTCCAAGGTATGAGTGTGGAGAGAAGTTAAGAAATTGGAAAACCATCTTAGGACTATATTTCATTCTAATGGGATTAGTGTAGAAAGTTTGTCCATTAGCTCCTGGAATTTACTTACCCCATAGTCGAGTGTCCTATATGTGGAAGACTGGGTCATATTCATTAGTTCTATGAGATATTTCTATATAAGACCAGTGATAGGGGATCAGGACAGGAACCTGAGTCAGGAAGGTGCTTAGGTACCCCTTAGAAGGAAGGTATCTAGAGTTCCACTGGCTGTTCAGACCAAGGCATGGGACATGGTAGTCTAGTTCATGAGAAGTAGTACCCGATAGGATAAATAGATCAAGTCAGTCTTACTATATGCTAGGGTAGAGAGACAAATAAGTTTCACGATATGTAAACTAATCTGGATATCAGGGATGCAGGACCATCTACCGTCAGAGGTATGATTCATGTATCATCATCCTTATCATTTGTTTTGTTTAATAAAATATCATCACATCATTTTATATATTCTCTTTTTTCAAATGGTTTGGGCTTGGATGAGGAAATATGGAATGGTTCTTTAACCATCGACACACTGTTTGGAGTCCGGTCAGAGAATATCAAATGTTACAAAGCATGTTCTCAAGATATTGGTGGTTAATGTTTCTTTTGGGAAATGTTCATGCTATAAATGATGAGATTTTATTTGATTATTACTATGGATTAAATAGTTTTATACTAGGATCATAGAGACTTTTACAATAGGAGAGTTACCTTTTCTATCTCCATAAGGAGGAATTTATTTCCACTAAGGAGATTGGTATGTTCAAGCCGGTTGTGCAAGACCAATTCAGTGCATATAGGATTTTATAATGGATTAGATGGATGATCTTACTCTTGATGATGGTGTAATACAGCTGAATTATTTTCCTCCAATGGTAGACCATTTTCATTATGTCTATCCTGATGAGTTCAATGGATTATCTCACAATCGAGAGATCGAGTTCATGATCGAGTTGGTGATGAGAGGATAGCAAGTTTTTATCCCAAATTACAGAATGGAACTATCAAAGCTTGAGGAGTTGAAAGTCCAATTAGAAGATCTATAATCTAATGGATTTATAAATACTAGTATATCTCATTGGGTTTATCCAGTTCTCTTCACCAAGAAGGATGATGGGTCTTTGCACTTATGTGTGGAAGATCATAGGTTGAACTTGATGATGGTCAATAATCACTATCTGCTTCCATGCATTAATGATCATTTCAAGTATTTGATAGGTAATAAGATCTTATTCAAGATTGATTTTAGATTAGGGTACCCCCAGTTAAGTGTGAGAACATTGTGTATACATCGGCATACTTTTAGGACCAGATATGGCTTATATGATTTTATAGTGATGCCATTTGGGTTGGCTAACGCATAGATGGTATTCATGGACTTAATAAAAAGGATATTTCACCCTTTTATAGACTAGTTTGTGTTGGTTATTGTTGATGATATCTTAGTGTACTCCCAGTCAGTAAATGATCATGCCAAACATCTTAACATCATCTTGAGTACATTGATAAAGAATCATCTTTATGCGAAGCTAACCAAATAAATTTTCTATATTAATAATGTGCACTTCCTGGGCCATGTCATATCATAGGAAAGATTATTAGCGGAACTAGAGAAATTCACAGACATGGTATCATGGGATCATCCCAAAAATGTATTTTAGGTTTGAATATTTTTGGGTTTATTAGGTTATTATCACTGATTTATCTAGGATTTCTCCCCTTTGGTATCACCAATGTGTGGGATGACCAAGAAATAGGTGAAGTTTGTTTGTTATGATGATTGAGAGAGATATTTTTATGAGTTTAAAGGTAGGATAACCTCATCACCTATCCTCACTTTAATAATTCTAATTAAAGAATATACTATGTACTATGATGCATCCAAAGAAAGACTCAAAGTAGTTGTAATATATGAGGTTCGAGCAGTTGCTTATGGCTCCAAGTAGTTAAGAATGCATTATAGTAATTACCCTACTCGTGATCTAGAGTTATTAGCAGTGATAAATGCCCTGAGATGTTAGAGACATTACCTCATGGGTAAGTGGTTTGTGGTGTACATGGACCACAAGAGACTTAGGTACATCTTTTTTTAGTGAGACCTGAACCTTTTGTAGAGGAGGTTGGTCGAGTATCTGCATTCATTTGACATTGAATTGGATTACACACCAGGAAAGGAAAACATCATTTCTGATTCATTGATTTGAAATACATATGTAGAGGCAGTACATGATTCTTGAGATAAAGAGAAGATAATTGACTTCTTTAAAGAAATGCAGCTGGATGTTCATGAGTCTTGGGGGTGGGTATATTTGACATCAACATCTTTTATACTCATGATTTTGGACTAGATTAAGTCTGATCAGTTTTATGATCTGGAGGGCTTAGTTTTGATATAAAAAATATATGATGAGGAGACACCATTAAGATGGTTTCACGACAATATAAATTTTATTATTTTCCAGGGCTGAGTATGGGTTCTTACGAGATTACAAGAGGAGACGATGAGGGAGTTTTAAGCTTCTATATGAGAGATGTATCTTGGTTTATCAAAGTTGTATCATGATCTCTAAATACATTGATAATTTTTAGGAATGAAGAAGTAAGTGGAAATATTTTTGGCTCTATGCTTTTCTTATCAGCAAGTTAAAGAATAGAAACATAAGAAAGATTAGATTTTGTAGCCTTTTCCCATTCTTGAGTGGAAACAGGCTGATTTCATAATAAATTTTGAGATAATATTACCTAGGAAAACCTATAAGAATGATGTTGTATGGTTGGTTGTGGATCGACTAGCTAAGGTATCCCACTTTTTTCCTTTCAAGGAAACCTTCAGAGTTTATAGTCTGGGTAGTCATTATGTGTGTTAGGTGGTTTGGATGTACAATGTTTCAAAGAGTATCATTTTAGATAGAGATCCTCGTTTCATATCATATTTATGGAAGGGTATTTAGAAGGATCTAGGATCACATGTTCTCTTGAAAACAACATATTATCCACATATTTATAGTCAATGTAAGTGGATTATTTAGGTTCTTGAGGATATGTTATGAGCTTTATTTGGGGATTTTGTTGGTTTATGGGAGAAACATATGCAACTCATGAAGTTTTCATATAATAATATCTTCTATTAATCAATCCAATATGTAACATGTTTACGATTTTTATGGCAATTCCGTTCACCTATTTTTTGGACGGAGGCAGGTGAGTCAGCACTTATTGGGCCTAGTCTCAAGAATAAGACATATGTGTATGTTTATTTGATCAGAAAATGGTTGGTGACTATATAAAGTAGGTTGAAATCATATGCTGACCACCAGAGAGGAAAAATGTAATTTGATTTTTTGTCATCATGTTTTCCTTTAGGTGTCACCTAGGTTAAGGAAACGCCATATTCAGAAATAGGGAATGCTGGAACCATGTTTTGTTAGGCTATCTGAGCTAGTGGAATGGGTTGGTTCAATGGAATACCATTTACCCCTTCCCCAGCACTACAAAACCATGCATGATGTGCTCCATAAGTATTAACTACATAAATATCATCCATACCCTTCCCATGTGATAGACATAGAATACATAAAGCTTTGTACAAATGCGTCCTTTAAGGGGAATCCGATATGGGTTTTGGGTTTTAGTGAGAAATATCTTCGGGGGTAGGACTATACTATTGGTTCAAGTGGAGTGACAACATGGGTGAGTTTATAAGAAGACATTGGAGAGGTATTCTGATATGCGAACATAGTGGATGAAATTTTTTATTGAGCTATGACATTGCTACTTAGAGTAGCTCAGGGATAAGATGTTATATGGTGGGGTTTTTTTTAGATCCCATCTCTTTTTATATTTTTATCTCTTTTTGTTTATCAATAAATTTTATTTTATTTGTGTTTTTATCATGAATTTCTAGATTTTTAATAAATGCATTCTTTGGTTTTGAGTAAACTTGAGAAAATAAGAGAGGATCTTCATGGAGAACCTTTTTATAGGGAAAAGGACTTAATGTTTAGGTATGCATGATTTTTTAATTAAGTGAGTCTAGGTATATATGGGTTATGTTTTTCATGGGTTCTTGGTATGTTGAGAATATTTAAAAGGGTTTTGGGTTGTTTAAAGGGGAAATGGGTAGAACAAACATCTACAAAAAAAATTCACACTATGTAAGTTATTACCTATCATGTAATGTTCAGATGTTTTAAAAACATAAATCTAAGATGAAGGTTTTTTTGCATATCCCATTAAAATTATTTAAACAATGTGTAACTCCATTACATTCCATGTAATTCCTGACCTACTATTTAATATAATTCTATGTGGATGAATTTTATTCTATTACACTATAGACTTCTCCTCTAGAACTGAGGGAATCTTCCAATAAAATTTTGATGTCCAACCTCCCTTTTGGACGTCCCTATTTACGTGATCAATCCCTATTAAGTCTTTTCAATTTGGTTTTCCCCTATCTTCCTTTGTTAGCTGACAATTGTAGTGAAATAATTTGACCTTTTTCACTTTTGGTTTTAACATTAATCAGTTTTGATCTAGGAACTTCTTTGTGATTATTTTCACCTTTTTTCTCATGGGACTCTATCATTAGAAGCATTTAATTCTTCACCGGTTAAGGTAGGGGATCTAAATCTTAACCATATTGTTCCATAATTATCAATCTTTTGCAATATTGTTATTACGCCAATGTAACATGTGCCCAAAAGAATTAAATAATAAATGGTATTTTATCTTTAATTTCTTTGGTTTCAATTAGATTCCTACATGGATTATGGATACCCATTGGGTGAAAATACCATGAATATAATTGAATTATATTATGGTTTAAGGTGTTTTTAGCATAACATGAGACCTTAGGTGATTTCTTGATAATGAATCCCTATGTTGTGGATTATTTCATATTGTTTTGACTGTTAATCAATTTTGATTTAACTGAAATCTATAAATGGAAGATAAATAGTAATTATTATAACTAACCATTGAGATTTATGATGTGATATTTTGATATCCATTATGTATGAGAAGACTTGTGTTCTATGCATAAATTATTATGTATAGGGCCCGACCCTATCACATGGATACCTACATACTATAATGATGATATTGAGTGGGATTGGCCCTGTATAATGCTATTATTATTATAGAGATTGGGATTTTCCCAGTCCCATGTTTTAATTATTATAAGGATTTGACTCGGATGTTGTAATGCTTATAGGGATTTGAACCAGATTTTTGTGACTATACCATGTTTATATAGTGGTGGTTGTCATGGTCATATGAAGTGATTGAAGATATTATGGTATGGTTCTGAAGAAGGTTATTTTTCCAAGGTTATAAGGTTGTGGGTCTCATGGTGGTAATAAATTCTCAAAGATATTATGGAATGTATATGAAGCAGGATGTTGTCAAATTTTATTAATTGTTGAATTAATTAATACACCTGTTTATCACATTATTTCATTAACTTATTATCAGAGTTGTTAGTTTAGACACGGTGGTGTCGACCTTATGAGTTATACTCACACCCTATTTAGGCCTCTATTTGGTGTCTGAGAAGATTAGATGGATGTAGGTTTGGAAAGGGAGAAGGGCCTTACTGTTGATTTCTATCTTTTTGGATGGGATGGAGTCTGGAGGTGGGACTGACCTTGTGTTTGGTACTAGGGAATTGTTATTATTTATTTGATTTTACTAGTGTTTTACTTGTATTGTTTCTATCTTGACATTTAGTTACATTCTAGCATGTCATTACATTATTCCTTTATTTCTTCTTAAATTATTCAGTTGGCCCTTATTTTTTTCTCCTCTATGTCAATACTTTGATTTCTTTCATATATACAATTTATTTTCTACTTTTATAACAATTCATACCTGGGGGAATAGTCTCCCCACTATACATTTCGAACCAAGATACTAGTGAACAGTGTATGGAGTATTAGGAGGTGTGAGTGAGATCACATAACCAACCCTTTTTTTCATAGGAGAGAGTTCTAGATTAGGGGATGTTACAAGGGATCTCTCTGAACCTCCATTTTTTCCTTTGGATTATGATTTCTCACTCTTTACCCTAATGATTTATTCATTCTTTATATATAATTCTTTTATATTCTCTGTATATGTTCCAAATATAGGTATCTATCTCAATTCATCTTTCTTTGATGGGGAAACACATGTTTTAAAAAGTTCCCTTCTCAATTCCTCTCTATAAGTAAACCTGATATAAGGGGACTTTGTTTATTAACCATTTTCAAGTACATTCAATAAACTATTATAATCCACCAATATTTTTTAAAAAATCACTCAATTTATCATGAAAAATAACTATACTTTATTTCTAGTTTTATAAAAATAATTATGTCTTTATCCTCTTTAAAAAATCTTCATTATTTTCCCTAAAATTATGCTTAATTGGCACATTTTTAAATTTACCTAGCCACTCTTTTTCATGAATTCACTTCAGTTGGACTTCATTATTCATGATATATTATTAAATTTACTTTATTAATGTCCAAGACTGATTTATATCCCTTATTTCATAGACACCATTATGATATTCCATTTTTTTATGCATTATTACATGATTATGAAACCCATTTATTTTCATGGGTAACCATTATGTTTATTCCAAATATTAAATTTCATTATGTGGAACACATATGCATGTACAAGTTATAATGGGTGAGACCAGATAGTACCCCAATTCATTGGTTGATCTTTTGTCTCGTGAAGCATTATGCATGGGATTAGGGAGTAAACCTATTCCATTATTGGACATTGTCCACCATGTGATACCGTCATAGAAGTTATCCTTGAATAATGTTTATTTCATGTTATGTGTTGCTTCCACATTCCTATATTTCCATGATCACATGATTCAATTTTTTTCATGATATTCCTTTATATGTTTATTTGTGTTCTATTCCTTTTATTTTATCATGTCATTCCTTCTAAATCATGTTCCATGTTTATTCCCTTACTTGGATTTTTAGATCATCCCATTTTGTCTATGTATTCCCTAAGATATCCTATATAGTTATATTAGATCAAATAAAGTTAGAAGATATTTTAAGATATTATAATAGAGATGTTTTATTCTTGTTTTATGTTCTTAATTTTATGCACACAACCTTCTAAAGACAATAGAATTTTAGATCCTTTCTTTCTAATTAATGGATAATTATTCTTAAATTCATGTAATAATAGGTGTAGAAGGCTTGGGTCTCTTTAGTTGTTATCAAATCATGGTTTAGTTATTTTTTTGGATTATAAATAGAAAACATTAGTAATAATTCTAGGTATAATTATATCAATATGGATTTCCTATATTAAAACCTAGGGATTCATAATTTATGATATAATTTTTATTTATGAGTTCATACTTCGATGTTTATAGTTTCCTTTTTATATACTCATTAGCTAAGTATTCAATCCCCACTATTCTTTTTAGTTAATGGATAGAAATAGTAGAACCCATGCTGACAACTAATGTGATATACAATGTGATTATTTCCCTAATGAGATGCCAAACCTGATGGGAATGAGAGCTCAGAAATTCCTGATAGTACTAGATCCACTATTGAAAAAAACTATACCCATGGGTATATCCTCTAAAACTATGGGTATAGGATATACCAATAGTTTTCATAACCATGGATTATGGAGCCATCAGTTTATTCCTATACCCACATTTTCTATAGAAACATTGGGTGTAGCCTTATAGATTTTAACATACCCAGGATTTAACCAAAACTGTGGGTATATATATACCCATGGTTCTCCAAATGGTAGGTATGTATTTTCTCAACTGAAATAATATATTCACGGTTCTCTAAACCATGGGTATAGGTAGTTGTCTCTCTTCTACCCCCCTGAACCTATAAATAAAATAAAAATCGCAATACATATATATATATATATCCATAAAACCAATGAATTAAAGTAATTAAACAAAATCTACATGTCTCTTTATTTCTAAGTAAAAAATGGAGGGGATTAATATCTCCCTGATCGCCAACATTTACTCATCCTTATCACTATTAAAAACATCTTCATCTCTAATAACACCATATGAAGCATCATAATCATCATTATTATCATAATTATCAAAAATAAAATCATCATCATCATCATCATCATTATCACCACCACCATGAACTCAACCACCACTAAGAGCCTCATTTTCATCACTCAAGGCATGATTTAAAGAGTGCATTGATTCCATATATGATTTAACATTAGTAACAGTCTCTAGTATAATTGATTGATTATTAATGATATATATTTTATATAGTGTTTGGTGATCTGTTTATTTCTTTCACCCTTCTATAAATCTATTTGTTGGGCCTCAGTTTCTTCTACATGAGATAATTGTATCTCAGGGGTCTAAGAGGTTTGAGATAAGCTCGATGAAGACCAATACCTAGTGGGGATGATGTTATTCCTGGGTCGACATCAAACTCTCCCCTGGTTCACCTCAGCTAATACTTGGATAAAATGATAATTTATCCTGAATTTTTCATCTTATATATCATTGAAGGACTCCATGGAAGAATGTTTAAAATATAAACAAGATATTTAGTTATAAATATCTTATAAATATTTGAAATATAAATAAAAAACTTACAATCTTTTCTTTTGTTTGTGAATTTACTGTACTTCCATCATTTTTCTTCCTACTCAAGTAAAATAAATTTTCTCGAGGAACACAACCTACAATTCCCAATACCGCTTACTGTAAATGACATTGATTAGTATACACATATTGACTATTTAAAAATTTTATAATCTTGAAAAACAATAAATAGGAATAAATTTTAAATGAATGAAAAATTATTAAATTTAAATATGTGATAAATATTGATGAAAAATTCATAAATAAAATCAAATGATAAATAATTTTTTATTTTCTACTCATTATGAACATTCCATAATATTGAATATAAATTCTTTATATTCATTTCATAATATTAACTCTTTAATATTATTTATTATATGTAATTTCATTAAGATATATGAAATTTTTATTAAATAAAATGACATCATATTTCAATTTATTATACAAACTATTTAGATAACCAAAATTTGACATAGTTAATAATATTTAATCCTTGATAAAACAATTCAACAAAAATATTTTTGATGTGGTTTCAATAATATCAAAATAAAGAAACTAATTTTATTAATTCAAATTATGAATTTATTAAAAGTTAAAAATATTTAAATATAAATACTTTATTCCTAAGTCATAAGAAATGATAATTGAAAAATTTTCCAATTTTACATTAGGATAATTGGAAATTAGTCCAAAACGAAAAAAGGGAAATTGGACATTAGTTTAATTGGTTGGTAGGTCATTGGTCCAATTAGACATTAGTTCATTAGGACAATTTTCTGTTAGAACATTAGTCCAATTGTCTAATTGGACATTTGTCCACTAGGCCAATTAGCCATTAGAACATTAGGCCAATTTTCTAATTTTCCATTATTCAAATTGGAAATTTGGACATTAGGCCATTATGGTAATTTTTCATTAGTTCATTACTCGATTAGTCCATTAGATCATTAGGACCACTGTTTGTTATTCTATTAGGCCAATTGTCCAATTGACCATTCGGTCGTTAGGCCGTTAGGAAAATTTTCTAATTGGATATTAGGACATTAGGCCAATTGGAACATTTGAAATTATTCCATTAGGCCATTAATACAATTATCCAATTGGTAATTAGTCCACTGGTTCATTATTCCAAGTGACCATTAGGCCAATTTTCCAATTTTCCATAAGTCAATTAGGTCAATAGACCATTAGGCCATTAGGACATTAGGCCATTAGGCCAATTGACCATTGGGTCATTTTTTCAATTATCCATCAGGATATTAGGCCAATTGGCCATGAGGAAATTAGGGAATTATAAAAATTGTCCATTAGGACATTAGGACATTATACCATTTTACCATTAGAAAAGTTATCCATTAGGCCATTAGGACAATTTTCCAATTGGCTGTTATGAAATAAGGCCATTACACCAATTTTCCAATTAGACATTAGGAAAATTGGCCTTTATTCCATTAGTCCAACTAGATAATTGGACATTAGGAAATTAGGATAATTGGATGTTAGGTCTTTATCCCATTAGGACAATTAGCCAATTGGCCATTAGAACATTAGTCCAATTGGCCATCGGGCCATTAGGCCAATTGTAAATTAGGCCATTAGGCCAATTGGACATTATACCATTAGACCATTATGCCAATTATTTAATTGGTTGTTATGACATTAGGCCAATTGGCCAATGTACCATTTGACCATTTTGGAATTACCACATTTGAGAAATTGTCCATTAGGAAAATTTTCCAATTATATATAATTTCATTAGAATATTAGTGTAATTTTTCAATTGGCCATTAGTCCAATTGGGTGTTATACTATTATGACATTAGAAAAATTGGATGATTGGCCATTAGGCCATTAGGCTATTTGTCTATTAGGTAATTGGAAGTCAAAGAAGTCATAAACAACATCATAACATGTTTTAGTAACAATAAATTAAAACCATGTTATAAATTTTTTAAAAACCTTTTCAAACCCGGTTTTATGAATTGAAATAAATTTAATTAAATGTAAAAAACCAAACAATACTAAAACAAACATATCATTCTAAACTGAAAATAAATTAGAGTAATTATAGTAATACCAACCTGGGAAACCCATGTCAAGGTAAAGTTAATAAACTGTGAACATAAATGGTTGCTTCTATATATTACCCACCATTACTTTAGGTTCAACATTAACTCTCACAATGGGAAATTTTGAGTCATTAAATGAAATTTTTTGGATAGCACCAGTGGGGGAATCAATTATGCCAATTTCTTCTTCAGTATCATAAAAAATATGTCTTGGGAATACTTCATTAATGACACCATAATCAGGTCTCATATGATCTTTCACATAAAACACATGCTTTTCCATTGATTCCAAAATTTATGGTTCATTAGTAGCAAGGAATTGACTGAAGTCAATAATTCTGAATCCCAAACCATCAATAAATGTACCACTTCACATCATTGAATAAAAACATTTGTATTTCATTATAGTGACTCGACCTTGAGATTAGTAATATAATAACAATATTTTCTCAACAAGTCCACAATAATACACATTTTCATATTAGGGAAGACTATTTGATGAAATGGAATAACATTCTATTGTAGAAATTAACATAACACCATCATGTTGTGTTCTCATTTTCACTGCTCTATTGGTTGTAACAAATTTTTACCCATTGATTATTAAAGATTTTCATTCACAAACCAAATAATTGGGACCAAAAGACAATACCCATTATTGTAATAAAAAATAGTCAACAAGTAAACTCAATTCCCAGAATATATATGAATAATATAATTAATATTTATATTTTAAATTTTAAATTTATTAAATTAATTCTTATACCATTGATTCAACAAATCATGAAACTATTGTAAATGAAAAACTTATCTCCTTATCAAAGGAAAAGATTGATGAACTATAATTATATTTTTTATATTACCTATATAAAGGATAATAAAAGTTTATGGTATACATAAAATTACATTGCATGAGAGATCATATAGATATTATAATTAATTACTTGATATAGTCATTAAACAACCCACAGATAAATAAGACTGTGCGGTGTGCCATATCCCACTCCTGAAGGCTCTATGTAACCAATGTATATGACCCAGTAATTCCTCTTGTTTATTGAAGATATTGAAAAAATGGTTCAATTTACCTATACTAAACATCTTGATTTCTTAATGGTTGGTGACGTCTTGTGCTCCCATCAGAAAACTACATTGAAAAAAATCCACAAAATCTTGAGCCAGATAACCTATCAAAATGGATCCTTCAAGATAATTCATTCTCTGGATATAAGATTTCATTGTGCACATATTTATTTTAGCATGATAATTAAATTGAAAATAAATGTGTCCCCATGAAGTGTTTCAGTTGGAAGATGAATTATTAAATGCAACATGGAGGTGAAAAGTCATGGAAGATTTTTTTCCAAATCACAAAAAAAATTAATGGTTCCTCTTGCTACATTTTTATCAAGAAATACTTTGATAACATTTTAGAACAAATGTATCCTAAAAAATGGCACAAGAGAATCACTATCACCATTAAATTATTGGATATAAAATTCTAGATTTCTATTTGAATCAATTCATGAAGATGGATATGAGGATCATGAGTTTTTAGGGATTTTAGTTTCAAATCCCTTATTTTGACTCATTTAGATATGTTGTTGGAATATCCATCAGGAACCTTGATATTCTCCAATAATTCTAAAAATTAATTTTTCTATAAAGGTTTCATCACACAAGAATCACTGAGAGATTTTTATTTGTTTTCACTAATACACATTGGATGCAGTTTTTGTTGAATACCCCAATCCAACAAGTCCTAAAAAGATGAAAATTAATCTTTGGTCTTACTTTTCATGTTTATAAGAATTGAAAGTAACATTTCACATATATTTTTCTCAATATTCATTACATATAAACAATGACGTTAAACTATAATATACCAATATAGAAACTTAAAAATGATACTTGTATTTTTTTCAATTGTAAGTGGATTATATGTTATCATTTTTCCTCTTTTTATATTTCATATGACCTTTCCCTAGGGAAAAAATGGAATCTTTCAATTCATTAAGAACATAATTTCATAACATACATTAAGGTGGATGTTCAATGTCAATAGTGTTATCAAAACTCTGATGATTCTTCCGGTATTGATGATCTATTGGAAAGAATTGTCGATACCCCATGAAACTGAAACAAAAATGATATTAAATCCTTCACAATAATATATTCTTCATAAAATAAGACATGATAGTTTTTTGTTCTTGTTCCAACCAATAATCATTGAATAAGTAGTGAAATAATTTATATCCCACAGAAGGTCATCATGCATATGAAATATTTTTGTTTTTGAAGAAGCATCGAATGTGCACACACCCCTATCCCAAAGCCGTTTTAACTCTATTATGAAAGGTTGAAAGTACACATCTATATCATTTCAAGGATAATATGATCCAGATATTAGTGAACTTAATAAATTGAATGGGTTTTTCATACACATCCACAGAGGAAGATTATAAACATGAATAAAAACTAGCCACATGCTGTGAGCAGTAAACATCTAGACAAATAGATTAAAACTATCACAAGATAGACCCAACCAAACATTACACACCTAAAATTAAAAATCAGTATGGTGTGCATAAAATATCCACAATTCCAATCCATCTATTGTTGGAACCAACTCATTATTACCTTTAATTCGATTAGCATCAAGACATCTCATATTGGTTAATATTTCTACAGACATGAACATATTTAAAAACCTGGGAATCAATAGAAAGTTCCACAAGAATTTATGGGGCACATGAGATGGTTCTCCATATTAATTTTCCTTCTATAGAGATGTACCAAATTGTTTAATGTCATTATTGTCAGCTATGTCTTCCCAAAATAAACTTTAATATTTTGGGTAAGCATTGATTTTATTAGTAGAAAATATGGGCTACTTAATTAACTTACATTCCTTATAATGATTTGAGGGAATATATTCACCATCGGAAATAAATTCCAATAAAAAGGTAATAATATAATCAATGTATGTATTAGAAATCCCATACATGGTTTTTCCATTATATAACCAATTTAAAAATTCCAACCTTTTCATCTTAGTACATTCCTGATATACATTAGTTTCGACATCTTACATTAAATTTATCACTCTATAAACATCATCATATTTAGTATTTTCCTCATGTTTATTGATATCAATTCTTTCTTTCACTAGCATACTATCTCTCTTGTGATGATTCACAAATGGAAACCGATCAAATAGAAAATTCTCCATACCACTTATTTCTTTCCATTCATGAATTGTAAAATATTGTCTCATATCTCCATTATGATACCAAAAATAATAGTTTTTTTTTAAAATAAAATTATATTTATATGGTATCTAACTTCTTCCCATCTTAACCATGGTATTCCAACACAATTATAACATGGAAATGGTATATAACCTTCATCTGGAGAATTTTTAAATGAAAAAACTAATTTATTTTCTAAATTCTCTTCAAACCCAGTTGAAGTCTGATCAATATGATATATCTATGCTCTATATATTATATTAAAGGGGGAAAATTTTATGTTCCAATAAATAATTTAAACCATAATTAAAATGATATCCAAATTCAAAACCCAATTAAATATATAGTGTAGAGGAAATTAAAGAACACTAATAAGAAACCAAATTGAATAAAATTCATGATTTAAGTGACATTATAGAATAATCTATTATCCATAAAAACAAATAATAAGGAATGTCATAAAAACCCAAGGCATTATCATTGAAATCCAAAAAAGGTTTATGTATTTCAATAATTAATAATTAAGGAATACTATTAGAAGAATGTGTATTTATTATCAATAGTGGTATTCTCTTTTGAAATCATAATTGAAGAAAACATTTAGTAATGAAAGTATTTCATTTAAGTCTAAAATTAATAATATTATTAAAACACAAGAAAAATATATTTTACAGGATGTTATATTTAAATTTAATTAGTGTTTAATTTAAGAAAGATCCTTCAAGAATAAATAATTAATCCATTCCCACTCACTTTATGAAACCCATCCATTACTTCACCACTAATGAAACCTATTAATTTATGTAATGTGTTGTTAGATGGTTTTTAATTCATTTAACATGTAGTAGAAATAAATGGATAAATACTAAATAAATGATAAAATAACTTAGTAATTATTCTTAAAAAAGAACTAAGTTACATTAAAGAATCAATCAAAATCAGTGAAACTAAGGCTCATACCATTAAAGTTTTCTTAATTAACTACAATGGAAACCATGTTTCATCAAATAAATAAGATCTAACAAGCATAAAATTATAAATTATGTAATTATTTTAGGACATTGAATAATGTCCTCTATAAATATCTGTACATAGTAATGTTTTAAAATTATTACATATTTTAAATCTAAATATTTAATTATTTGAAATAATATTTTATCATTAATACATTTTTAAACAGTTATCATGAATTCTATGAAACTTTTTTAACAAGTAATTTAAATACATTAGTGAATTATTGAAGAACAAACCTGCATATATAAATCAATATTATTGATTTACTTATAATAGTATAATCGTGTACATAATCATACAATTATTTCTTTTTTAGGTTAAAACAATAAAATAAATAGTTGAACCATTGTTCATGATATAAAAAATTAAATTTCAATAATTACATACCATAACTCTAGGATAATAAAAACCTTCATTGACCTCTATAGTGAACTAAATATGATTACCAACACAAAAAATATCTAAATCAGTAAAAAATTCCACCAAAATAATTTCAAATTTAAGAAAAATTCATAAGATTCACTATGAGAGTTTTCAAAATAAATAAATTAAAATTTAAACAGTACATTTAATAATTTAATATACTACATTTTATCTCTATTAGAATATAAGTTTAAAACTACAACGATATAAGTGATGCCAAAAAGCTCTAATAGAATCACATGTATAGATAAAAATGAAAATAATATCTAGAAAAAGAGAAGATGGAATAGAAACTCACTAATCTGATGTTGAAGAATATTATAAACAATAAAATCATTGAATTATGGGAGAAAATTTGTAAATAAAAATGGACATTCCTTATGTTAGGGGAGAGGAAATAACCGGAGGGATAAAAAATTTATAGATCGCCACAAAAAATTACACTACTGGATGAATATCACCTACCGATGGAAGAAAAGTCACCTAAGGAGAGGGGGTGGGGATGTCAATATTATAGGAGGGGAGAGGATTATGTATTCAAAATTAGGTGGGGATGAGGATCCGAAATGCACTCGACTATTTCAAAGATCCATACCAACGGTTTTTAAAAATATTGGTATATCTTTGGGCAAAAAATCTACACCCACTATTTCTATAAATGGTGTGTATAGATTCATTGGGATAGACCTAGTTTCCAATAGTTCTCAACTGGCACAAGTTATGAATAATAACTTGAATCATGTGGAATTCTATCCTTCCCCTAAAAAAGGTAAAGTTGCAATCCAATCCTATATACAAAAAAGTAATCCTATATTTAGTGGATCTTATGATATCCTAATCATAATGTATTAACTCTATTGAGAATATATTTTTCATCCTCTAGTTCTTAGAAAAAAGAGAAAGTTGTGTCAGGGGTCTATCCTTTTGATGAGGAAGTTGACTAGTGGTGGAAATTGATAAGGAATAAAAATTATAAAGGGGAAATTGATTCTATGGAATTTGAAGCATTCAAGAAAATATTTTTCAATAAATATTTTCCCCAAACTATCCATATTAAAATGGAAAGGGAGTTACTCTGACTAATGAAAAAGAAATATGAGACTATCAGGGAATATGAGGAAAAATTTACATGGTTCCCATGATATGCCTATGGATTTTTCATGAACATTTAAAGAAATTTGGATCACATCTTTAGATGGTTAAAGTTGAGTCTATAAAAATAAATGGAGATTTGAGATGTTGACAGTTATGAGGAGATAATATGTTGTGCCGTTATGGTTTAAATGGAGATTGAATCATCTCAGTGCTCTTTTCAGCTTAGTCATAGATAGAGGAAAATTGAATTTAATATTTGAGGATCAATTAATAAATCCCATGGAGGTAAGGAAACCCAACATCCGATATTTCAAAAGTGTTGGAAGAATCATCCTAGGAACTATCTAAAGGGAACTGAGGAATTATTCAAATTTGGAAAATTAGTGGAATTTGGATAAAATTTTCTGAAGTGATATAAAGAATGAAACAAATAAGAATGATAAAATAAAGGATCAAATTAATACTCAGTTATTTGTATTGTATTTAAACTACAATTAACATGGGAATTATGAATTCTAATTCCCTAAGTCGATGTTTTTTTGAGACAATCAATAACAAAAACCTCCAAGATAGTAATGAAGGGCATATGATATCACTACGATTGAGGTGGAGCCCAAAAATGATGGGATGATAGGTACTCTAGTTATTCATAAAATAAAATTGAAAATTCTATTTGATTATAGTTTAACACATTCTTTCATATCTTTTATGTTTAGAAGATCTATTCAAATCCCACCTAAAAATATGAATTTTTAGTTATATATAAGAACATCGAATAGGGATATTATTGAATCCAAATTATATATCTCCTCCCCTATCAATGTTTTTTAACTAAACCTCTAATAAAATATTGTCATACGTATTTTGGTGGAGTTTTATGATATTTTGGGAATGGAATTTCTATCATGAAATAAATCCAACATCAACTGTTGAGAAAGGGAGATCAATCTTCATATCCCAAGGCATTCTCCAATTTTTCAAAAATGTAGGGGGGAGGATGGATATCTTTTAGATATTATTATCAAGAATGGATACTATTTTCTAATGAGAAAGAATGACTATATAAAATGATTGAGACAAAGGAGAGGATCATCCTTGAATACATTCCCATTGTGAGAGAATACATTGATGTGTTTCCTAAATAATTTCTGGGTCTTCCTCTTGAACAAGAGGTTGATTTCTCAATTGAACTAAAACCTAGATATCTGATTATATTAAAGACTCCTTATAGTATAGACACATGTATGTTAGAATAAATATTTAAGGAGTTAAAAGAGAATCTAGAAAAGAGTTTCATACACCTAAGAGATTCCCCATGCGGTGTGTCGGTCCTCTTCATCAAGAAGAATTATGGATCAATGTGCCTATAAATTTATTATCTTGTGCTCAACAAAATCATGATAAATAACATGTATCCCCTGCCATGGATAGATGAATTGTTTGATTAACTATATGGGGCCATGTATTTATCTACGATGGACCTTCATATATGATATCACCAATTAAAGTTAAAGAAAGAAGATATTTTAAAGAATATCTTTTGAACAAGGCACATACACTATGAGTTCATAGTGATTCACTTAATTATCACCAATTCCACATAAATATTCATAGAAATAATGAATAGAGTATTTTGAGATTAACTGTTTACAATTTTAGTAGTCTTTATTGAGGATATTATGATAAACTCCAAGAGCAAAGAGGATCATGAGGAGCATTTGAATACTGTGCTAAAGACTATTTTATGGGATAAACTATATGAAAAGTAGAGTAAATGTGATTTATTTATGAATTATTTATCATTATTTGGGGATATTATCACTAAAAAGGGATATAAGTGGACCTTCATAAGACCAAGGTAATAGAGGAGTGGACTAGGAAAACATCTGTAATAGAGATCCGTAGTTTCCTTATTCTAGCTAGGTATTACTGATGATTTGTGAGGAAATTATATTGATTGTAAAACCCATTAACCAAGATGACTTAGAAGGAATTAAAGTCTTTCTGGACCATCAAATTTGAAGACTACTTCAAAGTGATTAAGAAAAGTCTTATCACTACACTAGTAATTACATTACTAATAAGTGGGAAACTCTTCATGGAACACTATGTTGCGTCAAAGAAGGGATTTTTTAGTTTGCTAATGAAAAATGATAAATTGATAGCCAAAGCCTCATAGAAGATAAAAGTTCATGAGAAAAACTATCACACACATGATCTAGAGTTGGAGGGTGTGATTTTTTAAATGAAAAGTTTGTGGGATTATTTCTCTAGAGAGAAGTGTGAGGTATATACTGATCAAAAGTGCCTTAAATATATATTCACATATAAGGAGATTAATATTTTCAAAAAAATGCTTATAGATCATCAAGGATTATGAATTATCAATCCACTAATGTCCTGGTAAAGAAAATAAATTGGTAGATACTCTAAGTAGAAAGGATCCTGCAAATTTATCAATGATGAGAATTGATAAGGATACAATATTCTTAGACTTGAAAAGGATAGAAATGGGAATCATAAAGGAAGGAACTTTATAAATCATTTCTCAAATTATTTATCAATTATACCTTCTAGAAAACATAAAATATTCTTAAAGAGATGATATGGAAATTTAGAAGAAGGTAAAATCTATCATAAATGGAAAATCCATAGAGTTTAAAATTAATGAGGAAAGAGTTATAAAATTTGGTTTAAAACTATGTGTACCATAAAATATGAATATAAAGAAAGATATTTGGAATGATTCACATATTTTAAACTTATCTATCCACCGAGGAGAACAAAGATGTACCATAATATCTAAGAACACTATTGGTGGGAAAATATGAACAAGGAGATTGTGGATTATACATCAAAGTGTTGGGTATTTCTGCAAGTGAAGTCATAAAGGAAAAAGTATAAAGGGATGATAAAACCATTTACCACAACTACATGGAAATGGGAAAAGATCACCATGGACTTTTTCATTGGACTTCTGAAGGCATTCAGAGGAAATAATGCAATATGAGTTGTTATGAATCATCTTTTAAAGACAAATTACTTTATTGAAATTCGATAGGACATCTAACTAGAACACATCCACATATATACACAAAATAAGTAGTAAGGATACAAATATTTACATTATATATTATATCAAATTGATATTAGATGTTTACCACCATGTTCTGGAAATGTCTCCAACATTCTCTAAACATTGAGCTGAACTTCAGTAGGGGTTATCACCCCCCATACTGATGGACAGTCTACAAGAATGATTTATACACTGGAATATATATTGATAGAATGGACAATAGACTTCAAAGGTGTATGGGACCAACATCTTACACTGGTAAAGTTCTATTAAAAAATTGTTTCCACTCATGAATCCAAATGGCTCCATATGAATCACTTTATAGGAAAATATGTAGAACACATAAATGCTTAGATGATGTCAGTGAACATAAGCTACTGAGACCTAAAATGGATCAAGAAATGGTAGAAAAGGTAAAAACCATTTAGAAACACATCAAGGAATCTCAAATTTGATAGAAGAGATATGCATAAAGTTGTGAATGAGACTTAGAGTTTAAGGTTGGAGACATGGTATTCCTCTTAATATCTCTATGGAAAAGATTAATGAGATTTGGGATGAAGGTAAATTTATGTCTTAGATATATTGGATCCTTTGATATTGTTGATTGCATTTGAGCTCTGAAAAATTGACTAATACTTCCACCAACTATGTATTAAATACGTGATGTATTCTATGCATCCCTTCTAAGGAAGTGTATACTCGATCAATCATAGATTCTGAATTAATAGGTGATACAACTTGAAAATGATCTCTCTTATGAGGATAATTTGGTGAATATCTTGGACCATATAAATTATGTTCTACTCAAAAAGACTACTCAACTGGTCAAAGTAATATGGAGGAACCATAAATACGAATATAAAAAATAGAAACCATATAATGTGATAAATGATAAGTAACCTCACATTTTTTTTACCTTAGTATGTAAATTAAAATCTTGTGGGTAAAATTTCATAAGGGTGGAATAATGTAACGACAAAAAAAATTTATCAATGGAATTTCCCTTCTTACAATTATGTCATGTATTATAATGATAATAAATTACATAGGGAAACCAACAAAATATTATTATCATAAATTAATAATCATACATTAGTAAGAAAATAAACCAATAATAATTCTAAATATTATAGTGGGGCAATAAATAGAAAATAAGATAATAATAATAGGAAGATATAGATATTCTCGATCCACGAGAATGACTGCACTCATGAACGAAGAGGTAGAAATAAAAAATAATTTTAATAATACATTATTAATTTGTATAATAAAGATAACCTTGTGATTCTATATAAGTGAATG
Organism: Viscum album; assembly: GCA_963277665.1. Taxonomy (NCBI): domain Eukaryota; kingdom Viridiplantae; phylum Streptophyta; class Magnoliopsida; order Santalales; family Viscaceae; genus Viscum; species Viscum album. Next base: position 1,062,477,496 of record OY728125.1, read on the forward strand.
AATAATAAATTAAATAATAGTAATTTATAGAAATTAAGAAACCTATATTCCTGTTATAAATATTATAGTTAGAATAGTAACCTGGGCATTAGAATAATAATATAAAAATTATGATTGTTATATCAACTATGGAAGTTTAAATAATATTTAATTAGCTTATAAAATTGAAATATAATATATTTATATAATGGTACAAGTAAATAAATGTTTTTAAAATGTTAAATTAAGTGTCTGTATTTTTATAAAACTCAAATGTTTTAATATAACTTTTATAATGAATATAATGATTTAAAAGAAATTTTATTTAAGTAAAATAGATTCATAAATTATTAATCAGTTTTGTTAAAATTTTAATATAATTTCACGAGACCCTAAATATTTTTTAAAAGATTCATAGAATCAATTTTAATATTAAAATCTGTATTTTTAAAATAAATGATGATTTCATTTAAAAATTAAATTCCTAATATTTAGAAAATTATTTTCATAAAATAGATTCCATTTTTTTAAATCTACAAGCTGAAAAATTATTAGGGTGAATTTTTAGGATTTTTATGAAATAGTTGAATTTTTGGTGAAAAGTGAAATACAAAATTTTTTGGTATTTAGAATTATAATATGAATACATAAATTTAAGAGTAATTTATGATTAAACAACCATTATTTAGAACTCACATGAATAATTTAATTTATATATTCATAGGAATCAGTACTATTTATGGTGTTGATTTAGAATAACAAACTAATGAATATAAAAATTAGAAACACCCCACTTCTCCCATTATAAATACCGCCCCTCAAAACCCATTCTCCTCAAACCTTCTAAACATTTGAAAATTCCAATATTATACCCAATTGTCTTCCATAATATCTTACCCATGTCTTTCTCCTATATTTCTCACCAAAAGACCAAACCCAAGTTCTATAAGGAGGTTCTCAAGGATATGACATTCAATAGGTAAAATATTTCAACTTTCTCTTTTAAATTCATTATTTATTCTAAATTATCCTTACCCCATATACAAAGTGAAATGATAAATCTAGTATCATATATATTATATAATTTTATTATGTTAATGGAATATACCTCATAAAATCCCTTCTCTGCTCTTTTTATTGTAAAAACTAAAACATCATCTGTAATATGTCAGTTCACCACATTTTTGGACGACGAGATTTCATTTTCTATTACCTTCATAAAGGAGGGTCATAAAACCATTATTATGGTTAAATAATATTTTAATATTAATATTATATATTATTTCATGTTCTAGAACTAATATTTTAACACAATATTAAATAAAAGGACACTAGATGATGATGGTCGTAAAAACCACCAAAATAAACTAAAAATGTATCATTTGCATTTATCAAATGAATCATCCATATAATCAAAATAAAAATGATATGAAGGACCATTAAAAATTATATAATTTCATTAATACCATATAATTTCAATTTTTATCACTATTACCTTCTTAAAAGAATATCCATAAACATACACAAGTTAACCAACCACGAAACCGTGAAACAAACGCTTCTGAAATGAAAAAATTAACCTTTGTAACTCATTTAAATGGACATAAATGAAATTTATAATTCTATATTAAATAAATTATATATTTAATAGGTTATAAATTAAATTATCAGCGAATCTTATTTGATTATACAGTATATTAAGTGCAAGTGCAGAACACATTCTGACATAAGGTAAGGGATCTCTATGTACCTCAATTATTTCTTTTGGGTTATGATTTATCACTATTTTCCCCCATTTTTTTCTTAATTTTTATTATATACTTATTATAAATTGTGTTTATATGTTCCAAACATATTTATCATGATAAATTCATCTGTCTTTGATGGGTAAATACATGTTTTAAAAGGTTCCCTTATCAATTGCTCTCGATAAGAAAACCTGATTTAAGGGAACTTATTTGTTTCAGACCCATTTTAAAGTACAATAAATAAACTATTAAAATCCACAAATAATTTTATAAAATCACTCCTTTTATTATGAAAATTTACTTTAGTTCATTTCTGGTCTTATTTAAATAATTATTTCTTTATCTTCTTGAAAAACTATTCATTCTTTTCCCTAAAACTTTGCTTATATAGAACATTTCTAAAGTTACCTAGCCACTCTTTTTCATGATTTATCTTCAAATTATTAATTATATATTCTTATATTTACTTCATTAATATCCAAGAATTATTTAAATCCATTATTTTATGGACACCATTATGATATTCCCTTTTTATGCATTATGGAATGATTACGAAACCCATTTCTTTCTATGGGTAATGATTATATTTATTACATTTATTTGATTTCATTATGTGGCACACATATACATGGACATGTTATTATTAGTTTTTATAGATAGTTAACCAATGAATTGGGTAATGTTTTGTCTCACGAGACGTTATGTATGGAATTATGCATTAAACCAAATTCATTATGCGACATTTTCCACCATGTGATACCGTCTTGGTAGTTAGCCCTAACTCATGTTTATGTCATGTTATGTGTTGCTTCGATATTATTATATTTCCATGATTATATGATTACATGCTATATATGATATTTCTTTAAATGTTTATTCATGTTCCATTCCTTTTATGTTATCATGTTATTCTATCTTACCCATGTGCTGAGTTAATTCCCTTTCTATGCTTTTTAGCTCATCCCTTTTTGTCTATGTATCCCCCAGGTTATGCTATGTAGTTATTTAATTTAAAATGAATTTATGAGCTCATTCTGATAATTAATAAATATATTTTTTATTCCAGTTCCATATTTTCAATTTTATGTACCCATCCTTCTAAAGACACTATAATTGTTTATCCTTTGTTTGTAATTAATGGATAATTATGCTTAAAATCATGTAATAATATGTATAAAAGGATAGGATCTATAGATTATTAGGTCTAAATTTATTTAATGAAATTATAATGTAATACCCTAATATTTTATCTTATATTTTTTATTAAAAAGAAAACTAAATTCAATAGCGTGTAGCACATGCAATACCGAACTTAAACAAACCACGAAATAATATTATTTAAATATGATTTTTATATCCCAGATGTTGGGTTTGTGGGTATGAATAAGAAAAACCACATTATGAAAAAAAATAAAGGTATTATATAATGTAAATTCATTTATTTTATTCATAATGAATAAGTACTCAATTTTCAATAAAGTCATTTTAAGCCCCAAAAATACATTTTCTTCAAAAATTGGTTTTTATTTCATTTTCTGCATGGATACTATAATTAATTAATGATACTTTTAGAGATTTTATTTTAAAAAGTGAAAATAAATTTTGAAATATTCTTTTCATAATGGTATTAGGATGAAGTTTTTATGTTTTTCTGAAAAGATTGATTTTTGAGTGAATAGTGAAAATATAGATTTTTGAGAAACTTTCATTTAATTATTTAAATAAAATAAATTTAAATGTCCCATTTTATTTTGAATTTGATTTTAAATTAATATAAGATCCATTTTATTAAAAATAATATAAATAATTATATAGGAATAAATATTATATTTTATGTTGAAATAAGTTCATTTTTAGGCTTAAAAACACAATTTTCAAAAAAAAATGTTTTCATTTTGTTTTAGGAATTTATATTAAAACTAATTTATAATAATTATAATCAAATCATGAAAAATAAATTCAAAATTTTTAATAAGGATGTTAAAATTTAAAAAATAGTTATCTTTTATTTTTTGTAATTATGAATAGTTATATTGAAATAAATGTTGTCCTCACGATAAGGGTAAAATTGGTAGAACAAGGTTAAAACTATGAAAAAAGGATTCAAAATTGTCCATACTAATATATATATATTAGATTATTTTAATTCAATAAACCCTTAAATTATTAAAAAAATATATATCATTTTGGTGTTATTTTCCATTAGTAAAGACCATTATATTATTTTAAATAAAGGAAAATTCTAAAATGTCTCCTTCGTTTTAATACCTATATTTTTTATAGAGATTAAATAAAGTTATTAATGGATATAAAAGTTTATTTTTAATATGAATACTTTTTTTTATGATGGATTTGTATTTTTAATTTTTATTGATAAAATAATTACCTTAAATTATTACTCAACATTGGCATAGTGCTTATACTAGGAGTATAAAAAAATAATTTTAAAAACATTAAAATTATTATTTTTGGGTTATTCATGTAATTCAAAAAAATAGACAAATATAATGTATTTTTGATGTTTTAAATGTTTATATTTGAACTACATTATTATCTTGATATTTTTTAAAGTCAATTATTTGAATAGTACTAAAAATGACATTAATGGTATTTTATGCTAAATAATGTTTTATTAAATGATTTAAAATTCATAAAAATATTATATTTGGAAATTTAATGGTATATGGTTGAAAATATTAATAATTTTATATTTATGGGTCACTTTTCCTTTTATAGAAACTCTTTTATCCCTTAACGTGTAAAATTCTTATTATCACGGTAATCATTAAATAAGGTTAAGAAGGGGTTTAAACTAATAGATAAGGAATAAAACATCACCTAAACATTTATAAATTTTATTTTATGAGAATATTTAAACTTATATTCACCCTAAAATCTAAATACATTAGTTTTCATCCACTTGAACCTAGAAATTAATTTATATTAGTTAATACATTAGGTAATTCAAATGGTTCCCCTCTCCTCTCTTATATAAGGACATAATCCCTCCTCTATTCCTTACACATCTTGAGCCATGTATCTTAATAAATACCTACCAAAATCACTTTAAAATTTCCTCCCAATTTCCTATAGGCTTTGGTATATAGGCTTTGTCACTAATGTTAAGCAATTGGAGTGGATCAACAAACATGAAAAAATCTTTGTGTAGGGTTTTAACGAAGGAAAGATCAATGCAAACAAATATATCCAAGCATGGGACAAGATTGTGGATCACTTTAAAGATACTCTAAGGAATGACCCAAATACTCAGGTAACCACTCTTTATTGGAAGCTTTATAGGGTGGTTGGTTCTAACATTCGTAGTCTTGTCTTTAACAACATTGTGGGCTCTTTTTGTTTTTAACACCTATGCTTTGGACATGTTCGGGTTTCCCACTTTTTCATAAAAAGTTCTTTTGAAATAAAAAGAAAAAAGGATTGTGTGGTGATAGTTCATATGAAGTAAGTTGGACTGGATGTAAGAGTAATTTCATTTCATTTACGCTTCCGTGAGACATGTTCTACATTATGCACCTAATTAATTTCACACGGTTTATATACTAACCCTTTGAAATTTTATATCTTTAATTCATATTTTTTCATTGAATTCAATGTTTTTTATTAAGGTTTTATCTTTTAATGGGTTTAATTCCAAAGTTTCCAAATTAATAAGAATTTATTTCACAATTTCATTTTTAATCAAGATTATTTATGCTTTAATTTTTTCATGAAATAGTTTAATAATATTGTGATTTAAACCCCATATATTTTATTCTAAATTAATATTTCATTTAATTTTAAATTAATTATACCATTTCCACCATTTTTAACTAAAAAATTTCGGAGGAAATGGTTTTAAGAAAACTGCCCATATTTCCTCGTTGGTCGATTTTTTTTATTCCATGACTATATTATTTATAATATTTTCCAATAATGATATTCTATATAATCCAATGATTGTTTAATTTAAATTTTAATGTTATTTTAATTTTCTATAAGGTTTAAAAAGTAATATTTCTTTATGTTTTCCAAATAAGTTGTTTTTATTGACTTTTTACAAAACTATATAAATATTGTATAATTTTAACATATATGAAATGCATGAGTTTTCCCACCATCGTGACCAAAATTTTATTTGAGGATTATATTACAAGTTTCCATATTTATTTTCAATTAAATTAATTTTCTCAAAAATTTTAATTTTTTTATTTAAAATGTTATCTAAAGAAAATGATATTTTCTTATGTTTTCAAAGAAATCATTCAATGTTCATTTAAAGGTGTTTTCTTCTAAGTAAAAATAATTTGATGATTATTATGATTTTATAAGGATAAAATACAAAGATACAATCCACCATATTTATCTATATATATTTTAATCATGTTGTTTTATTTCACTAACATGGGAGATTTTCCATATTATTGATTCAATACAGATAAATGTTGATTTTAAAATAATTTTGATAATGAATTTTATTGATCTTTAAATATATGAGTAATTAATAGGATTAAAAAGTGATGGGTGAGGCCTTGTTATATATAGCTGCTCAATGAATAGATAGACCTCATGAGTAAAAATAAGTGGCCACTTTAGATCGATATTTGGTTTACAACTACCCATTTATTAAGAATGATTTTTTTGGATGAGTTTCCCTAATGGATATATTCATGATATCTTAGTTAAGAGTATTTGATGGTAATATTAATTATTTCTTATTTAATAGGAATTGATGGTAAGATTCCTGATTTTATGGTTGAGTGTAATTGATAGTAATGTTCTTTATATCATGGTTGATATTCCTTGATCATGAATGTATATATTTAATAATTTACCTTATAGAGAATATATTTTTGTCAATATCCATGTGATTTCTACGTTGATATTAGACATGGGTGTTCATTTAAATAAAATTGTTGATGGAATGACATGTGTTTTGGTTATCCATTCCACCATATTGATTATGACTTATTCACTCTTGATAGCTTCCTCTATTTGTAACCCTTACCAAGAATATCATATCACCCTTTATTTATTTTCCTTTCCCCATGATATTAAGAAGGATTATTTTAATTATTTTTAAGGATGAAATAAATATTTTCATATAATGTTTTTAATTTTCAATGTAATATGGAAGTCATGTATGTATCTAGTTTTCCACAACTGTTAAACTGATCGATCTTGGGTGGTATGATCCCTGGTATCTTATACCAATGTAATAATAATGCACTAATTTTGGGTTACTAGAGTTAGGGTGTTACAAATTATTATTTATAGGTATTAATTATATCAATTTTTCATAAGACTTATTTAAAACTATTTCTTACATGAAATGGATATCACATGACATTGTGTTACATGATAAGTTTACTTAATTTATTTTACTAGGGTTGTATGAATAAAGTTACATGAGTATTGTTTGTATTTAAAATCTATATGGTCATTGAGAAAAAAATTTGTGGTAGAGGCATTCATAAATATGGTGGGAGAAAATAATTATTAAACACCAATGTTGGTGTAGACAGGGTTGAATCAGATATGCAGAAGAATCAATTAAAGGAATAGTGTTTACAATTCAGTTGATTGAGTGGTGCATTCTCAATTTACATTGGTTGTAATCCTATTGGATTAGTGTATTCACTCTAAATGTTAAATGAATAATCAATATTCTTAGTGAATTTAATACGTCAACACATTATTAATATATTCTCCTTGTACATATCCTAGTGTGGGTGAACCAATTAGAAATTTCTTATTACTCTATTTATCCTCTTTATCACTTCATACTCATTCTATGTTAAAAAATTGATCATAATAAGAATAAAATTTTCATTTTAAGGTCATTTGAATAAAATCAATATATCTCGATTCACACCCTATCTCAATGTATTTACATTATTTGAGACCAACAGACTCTATAAGCTTTACTATGAATAGAATAACCCAAAAATATTCTTTCATCGGATTTGGAATGAAACTTAAGAAAACTATACAAATTGTTTAGCATAAAGGCCTTGTTAGTTCCATCTACAACATTTTATAAAACCAAGGGACACACCTCCACTATAAGTTACCATGAATAAAAAGGTTACATAAGGAAAAACGACTCTAAATAGTCTAGATCTTTGAATACACATGAACCTAAGACACCACACCACAATGAAAAACATGTTGAAAGGATAACATACAAGTCTATAAGAATTAATGATCAAAAGAAAAAAATCAAATGGAAAAGAACAAAAAATATTTATATAGTTCAAAACTGTATCTTAATACATGGGGTGAATTAAAATTCTTATTTATTTATTGTAAATAAGGATGATTAAAATGATTGATTCATACATCACATTGGGATCACACCCAATATATATATAGAGTTACCAATGATTATTTTTAGTCTCTAATTATTTTCTGTCTTCATGGGTTGTAATCTAATGAATCCTATCTTTAGGGATGAACCATATTCTTGATCAATGACTCCCACTACCTCAACCATCACTTTCATTGTAGCTATATTGATTCTTAAAGTATCATAATATCAATCAATATCAACTTTAATTTTCATTAACTGCCTTATTTTAGTTTTATTATTCAAAAAACCCAGTCAACATTGATTATGAAAATCCTACATTTGAATTTTTGGACCTATTTATGCCATATATTCTATCTTCATCTGAAACATCAAACATTAGGACATCAGAAATTATCCTTCCACCAGTACTAAATTATTGGTTTGAAGATGTCTTCCACACCTAATACCTTAAAATCACCCACTTAGAAATTATCATCCATGATACTTCCACGAAGTCCTTAATAATCTTAAACAAGAATCCATACAATCATTGAATATCCATTATAGCTCTATGAAGTACCCAACAATGATTTTTCAGTCACCCACGCCTATTGAGGTGCATAACCACTCCTTGGTATTCGGGAGATTGAAGCGACGATGGATTAACCCTAATGGGGTTGACGACGATTCCCCCTCTGCCACTTATCAGTGTGAGGGGGTAGGATCCCTGACTTCCTCATAATGGTCGGAGTCACGATTTCTATCCCTTCACCAATCCAGCTATGATTCTAGGATTTCCTGTGATTAACCTTAACCCAAAGGTCCCTGGTATTCGGGAAGGTGACGCTGTGATTCTATTGTTGGTTTGGGAGTTTAGAGAGGCGGAGAGATTACTGCATCTTATACCAGTCACCTGATTTAGGAACAATAGGCCTTCGGTGGATGAATTTGACAGTTTTGCCTTCGATCATTGGGGTCTAAAAGAAAGAGCGGTTATCGGTCTAATGGATAAAAGGAATTTGATGGTGCGATGTGCTTCATCAGAGGAATTTGTGAATGATCTGTCGTGTGTGCCTAGGAAATGCAGTGGATGTGGCTTCTATCTATTTCTGTGGATATACAACCTATACTTGAATCACAATTCTTCTACAGTTCTGGTTTGGGTCAGTCTTCCTCAACTTCCTCTACCATTTCAGAATCCCTTGATTCTACGTATGTTAGGAAATCTTGTGGGTCGTTTCCTCTGTGTGGATTCACGTACTGCTTTGGTATGTCATCTGATCAACTCGCACATGTGTGTGGACGTGGATTTGTCGAGACCACGATTTGAATCAGTGTGGATTGAAGCTGGCGAGGAAGTTCAGTGTAAAAAAACCAGTGGTCTTCGATCATTGGGTGGAGTTTTTCTCAACTTGCAGATGACTGGGTCACTTGGCTACTGTATACAGGCGGAATGGTCATTAGGGGAAAGTGACATTGTAGGGGAGGAAGGAGAACGATGCTATGTAGAAAAATCACTCAGCGGGCATGGCAGTGCAGAATAGCCTTATGGTAAATCAAGTCGAGGAACCCACTGTGTTGGGGAATTTTGATCGGCCTAAGGAGGATTTGAGGGACCGAGACCTGAGTATTTTAGTGCGGACTGCTGAATCCCCTCTATAGGCATCTCAAGATGAAGTTTAGAGTTTACCTGGGAAGGAAATTGAGGTATGGTCAGAAGGGGTGGCAAAAGAACCTCAAAGCAAGCAGAGTATTTTGGGGGTCAACATTCAAACAGCAGGGAAGGCTCCAGTTCAAAATGTTTTTCAGACTCAAAACTACTTTGAGTGTTTGGACACTAATGAGCCTATTCAGGATACACCCAATGACCCATATGGAGCAATTAAACAATGTGTGGAGTCAGAGGAGGAGACTAAGGCTCTTGAGGATAAGCAAACACCTAGGAAGAAAAAGGGGAAAGGGCACAAGGACTACTCACTCCAATTTACCAAAACCTGTGGAAACAGGATCAGGTAAAATATCGAAAACATGTGAGAAGGATATGTCTTCGACCCTCATGGTTATATTGCAGGATAAGCCTCAAGTTACAGTCCAGAAAAACAACAACAAGGATAAATTCACTAGAATGACAAAGGACTCCAAAGAACCTATCCTCCACTCTAAGGAGGAGATGGTGGAGGAATTTCTTTACGTCAACATACCATAGGAAGAGGCGGAGATGATGGGGAGACCTATTTAGGTGGCTGTCAATAGCAAGCAGGAAAATTGGATCGATAAACAAGATATGATCCTGATGAGAGGCTTCAATTATGGGAAAATCAGCAAAGAAGAGTATGTTCGAACCTCAGATAAAATGTCATGTTGTCTTGAAGATGTTATTAGAAATGACCTGGCTGCAAAGGTATGTCTTATAAACTGGAATATTTATAGAGAGGAAATCACTAATTGGCTAAGGCTTTGATTTTATGGCTTTGATTTCTCTTATGAGGCTTCACCTCCGGATTAACTGGGACTGGTTTCTCACTTTTCCTAAAAAGTGATTTTATAATAAAAAGTTGATTTTCTGTTAGACAGGGTTGATTTTGACTTATTAACTATAAGTATTTATTATAGAAGAAGAATAACCCTAAGAAGAAAAAGGTTATTCATGGAGGATTTCTAAAAATGATATTGATTGCATGATTTTGTATTTTTTACAAAGAATCTTGATGTTTATGTTGGATTCATATTTAGAAGATCTCTAGAAGGGTGTGACGTTCTACAAGGATCCTACATGGTTAAGAGAATGACCAAATAAGTGTTGTAGGAATCTTGGAAAAATATAGGTGTATGAAACACCATATTACTAAGAGTTTTGTGTAAGAGTTTTCCAATATGGGAAAACGAGATAATACCACACTGTGACGGTCCACATGATGGAGTTCAAGAGAACCTATATGAATTGGTGAAGCCCGATATGATAATTTCTATAGTTGTGGTCAAGTATTGATTCACATTAAATACATGAAGACCAAAATGGCCAGTTGAAGGAAACCATGTCCTAGAGATGGTTGATACATGTAGGAAGTCCACCTATGAAAAATGGGGTAACCCAAAATGGGAATAGATCAAGCCACAGTGAACTCAATTGAACTAGAAAATTAAGAATACTTCCATACCATGGTGATATGAATTTTGGGGTTTCACCAGGTACTTTAAGTTAAAATTACACCTATGAGAAATAATGAACCCAAAATAGGTGTGGTACTGACCACAATGATGGTTTTTGTTATGAATATCATAAGTGGAATTTGGAGTTCTAAAATGATAATTAAAATGACTAATAATCCATAGATATAGGAATTTTAAAGGTGTTTTTCCCTAGAGATTCTACATTCCACACTATGGTGTCTATAAAAAAATACATTTTGGTAGGAGTTTCAGCAGAAGATATGATAAAAGTGAATATATTGACTAAATAAATTCATGTAGCATTCTTTAATGTTTCATACATCGTCAGCCTCAAACATAGGCGATGATTCAAGAAATAATTGAAGGGAGATTGTAGTGACCCATTAAGTGGATTAATTAAGAATTAATTTTAAATTGTGAAGAGAGAAAATATAGTCCACAATATAGTTATTTGGTTTAATATAGTAATGTAAATACTAGGGTGTTATGGGTGATTTTTTATTATCTTTAATGTGAAACTTATGGAAAATTTATTAGCTTGTGATATCCTTATTAAAAATTGTGAGAAATAGGGAGTAGAAAAGTTTTTGAATAGAGAACATAGATCCATATCCGTGTTTTATAGAAAAATAAATAAGGGTGTTTTAAGCCAGTAGTTAGAAATGGTGTGGGAACATGTACCATCTATAAATATCATATTCCTTAAAAGAATAAAAAATTATGGGAAGGAAAAATAATAATTTAATGATTTTTTTGAAAATAAGAAGTTGTTGTGATAAGGTGGGGTTCATATATTGTGAAGAGTCATCCAAGTGGATATTAAAAGATCATATACATTCATTCAATAATGATATAAAATAAATCAATGATGTAAAAGGGGCCTATTTTTCTATAAATTGTGTGGATTATTTCACAGAGCAATAGGTGAAGGAGAAGAAGGGTAGTGAGTTGACAATGAACCATGGGAGATAATGTTTTTCCCTTAAAAAATTGTTAGACAATGACATTAGGATAGAAGTTACCTAACATAAGACCCAATGAATAGAATTTGGATTCATAGTGATTTATTGAATCAACACGTCATAAATTTAATTATCATTAGAGTATCCTAGTATAGTCGAACCAAATAAATTCTTTATGTTTTTTTTCATTATGCATGAATGCCAAAAGGGTTCAAGAAAATTAAAGGATATCATGTAAAAAAGGACTGCTGAAGTTGATTACATCAGATCAATATTTACAGTATATGTCATCAAAAGTGACCCTCAGGGCTGAGAAGTTAAAACCTATTAGGGAAATGAGACATAATAGAAAAATGTTTTTAAATTGGTTAAGAATTGAATACCCTGATTCAACCCCTTCTCTGGGTAAATATCACTCTAAGACCCTTTATGGACAAACACGAGTCATTAAATTTGTCAACACATCCTTTAAAATTTAATTCCCCTCTATTTTATAGAGATCCTATAATCTATCATCTAATAATTTATTCACAATTTTTTACTTTAGATGAATGTTATTTATTATATAATGAGACATAAGATTTATATCTAAGTGTATTACACTATGTGAATCATAAAAGAACAATCCATGTTATTACACCCTTATGAGATCCTTTAGTAACCCTTTCAACTTAACAAACTTTTTACCTTATATCTTCAATGTAACATACTTTACTTATATTTTAAGTGTGAAACTACTAGTTAAATCATCGATATACAACTAACTTTCATTCTATAAAAAGTAAACACATTCTTATAGGTTCTCTCATATGAGTCTAAATCTATACCAAATTTGAGTACATTAAACCTTTAAAATACTCATCTATTTTGAGTAAAATTTCCAAGTATTTGGAACTATTCCTGGACTAGAGAGTCCATGTTATAACATTCCAATGTTCTATTTTGGGGTTTAACATTAACTATTTGACAAATCCCTCTACTTTCACAATATATGGATGAATAAAAACCATGGAGTACATCAAACATATGAGAAAAGATTCATATTGAACCTTCATAATATAATTAACCTTATATTCTATTTATATTGACTTATCCTTGTTATAATTGAATTCTTTGACTATAGAAGTTTTCACTGTTGTACCTCTCGTTCCCCTCGTTGTTTGATTTTCATGACCACAATCACCTTATTATTTGTCTAATATTGTTTGAAGTGTTCTTGAATGATAGGCACAAGGTTGCCAAGAAAATGGCCCAAGAATGGACAAGAAGTGGACTGAAATTCAGTCCACCGGCCAACCGGTGTGATAGCACCGGCCAGCCGGTGGACCTGGCAGAGGCATTGCCCACTGCCAGGTTCCACTGGTCAGCCGGTGGCTCTGTCACCGGCCAGCCGGTGGCAACCTGATGCAACAGTGATGGCTACTGCCTCACCACCGGCCAGCCGGTGGCTCTGTCACCGGTCAGCCGGTGCTACCTGGGCAGAAGGCCTTCTCAACATTCAAGGCACCGGCCAGCCGGTGGCCCTGCACCGGCCGACCGGTAGCCCAGTCAAACTAGCCGTTGGCTTTGACCAGTCAACTCCCATTTGGCCTCCAACGGCTCCGAAGCCTTTTCCAACGGCTCTGAAGACTCCCCAAGGGTTCCATGCCTATAAATAAAGGCCAAGGAAGCCCCGGACACCACCGGATCATATAAAAAGCCACCGTACACATTTTCCATCTTTGGCGTACCTCCGGCGGACTTCCTCAAAGGAACCCTCTTTGCTCCAACAACTTCCACATCCAAGGAGCTCCATCAAAGAAGCTTGGAAGCGTCCTTCAACATCATCAATCAATCAAAGGCACCCAAGGCTTCTCCCAATTACGGTTTTTAGTGTTTTATTTATTTTGAGCTTAAAATTGGGTTTGTGCCTACAAACCCCAAACTCTTTCTCATCCCCTCTTTCTTTTGGGTTTCACATCACCATTAAGGTGTGAAAAGGTTGTCAAGCTTTCCTTTTAATAGCTTGATACATAGGTGAGCTATCCTTCACCTGTAAGAAGGATAGTGGGTTCTTGATAAACCATTAAAAGCAAGTGGGTTCTTGCTCAACCATCAAAAGCAAGCTGTAATAGGTCCTAGTGCTACCTCAAAGCCTAGTGGGTTTCTTACTAAAACCATTGAAAAGCAAGCGGTAGGAATCTCTCAACGGTTTAGTTGGGAGCGGAGACGTAGGCCGGGTTTTGGCCGAACTCCGTTAACAATTTCTTGTGTGATTGCCTCTTTATTTCCGCTGCACCTTTCAACTTTGATTTTAAATTGTTAATCATTTTTTAAAGGCAATTCACCCCCCCTCTTGCCATCCTTCCCGTTTTTCTCCGACCCAACAATTGGTATCAGAGGGAAAATTTGAGTAATACCCTAACCGGTTTCAAATTAAAGATCCTTTTTGATGGCTTCTACCGCTTCTTCTTATCAAACCCTCGAAGGTCATTCATTGGGTCGTGCTCCATTGTTTGATGGAACCGACTATTCTTTTTGGAAAACCTGCATGACCACTTTTTTAAAAAGTATTGGTTATCCAATTTATAAAATTGTTATGCAAGGATTTTCCCTCTCCTCTCCCGATGAGTCTAAATGGACCCCCAATGACATTGCTTATTTTGAGCTTGATGGCAAAGCCATGAACGCTCTTCATTGTGGTCTTGACCGTAATGTTTTTAATTGCATTTCTACTTGATCTACTTCACATGATATTTGGAAATATTTAGAGCTAACCCATGAAGGTACTAGCATGGCTCAAAAGCAAGAACCCGCTCAAAAGCAAGAACCCGATGCAAAATCCGTACCCGCTTGCCCACTTCACAAGAAAAGGGCCAAGAAGAAGAAGAAGAAAAAGGTCCTCAAGGCGACATGGAGTGACACCTCCTCATCATCCTCCTCCTCCTCCTCCTCGAGCGACCAAGGTACAAAATGCCTAATGGCAAAACATGAGGTATCATCTTCCGACTCTTCTTCCTCATCATCCTCTAGTTCTTCAAATTCTTTCAATCATTTGTCTTATGAAGAACTCCAACATGTTAGAGACCAACTTGAAAATGGTTTTCATGAACTTTCTTCAAAATTTGTTTCTTTGAAAAAGAATTTCAAAAAACTTTCCTCCGAAAAAGAACAACTTCTCAAAGAGAAGGAGGAACTCTCCCTTAAAATCCAAAATTTTCCCAATGTTGATTCTTTGGAATCAACCATCAAGGACCTTAGAGAATCCCTAGCCAAGTTCACCCAAGGTGAACAAAATTTGTCCAAACTCTTAGGTTCTCAACGAGTATCTAGAACCACCAATGGACTTGGCTACACCAATATAGCTTCCTCCTCCCATGCACCCACTGTTTTTGTAAGGGGGAGCTCTAGTTTTAAATTTTGTAATTATTGTAAGAAACCCGGGCACCTCATTTACGAGTGTGATTGCAAAAATGCCCGGTACGGCCAACCCAAGTCTATTTTCTATTCCGATGAGTTCTATAGGAGAAGACCCGCCATGAGACAAGTATGGATTGAAAAATCCCTTCTAGCGAGTCTCTCCGGGCCTAAAATTGTCTCTTTTCAAAATCCCTCTCCCCGGTGATTCATTGTTTTTATTTAGGGGGAGAATTTTCAAAACCTTGTCTTAGATTCAAAACTTTCAATTCAATTTTTGGTTCAAAATTTTCATTTCAATTTTGATTCAAAACTTTCAATTCAAACTGTTATTCAATCTTTCAATTTCCAAAATTTCAATTGATTTTCAAATCTCAAATCTTGTTTTTCAAATCTCTTTTCCCTCAATCAAGTTTTATGCCCCGAGCTATTTTGATAATCACAAAGGGGGAGAATTTCTTGATTGATTGGGGGAGAAACCTTTTGATCATGCTTAGCATTTATTTTCAATTTATTCATTAAAAGCATTCCTTTAATTTTTGTTTTTACTTTAATTGTTTTGGTGATTGTGATCATCAAAATAGGGGGAGATTGTTGTACCTTTCGTTCCCCTCGTTGTTTGATTTTCATGATCACAATCACCTTATTATTTGTCTAATATTGTTTGAAGTGTTCTTGAATGATAGGCACAAGGTTGCCAAGAAAATGGCCCAAGAATGGACAAGAAGTGGACTGAAATTCAGTCCACCGGCCAACCGGTGTGATAGCACCGGCCAGCCGGTGGACCTGGCAGAGGCATTGCCCACTGCCAGGTTCCACTGGTCAGCCGGTGGCTCTGTCACCGGCCAGACGGTGGCAACCTGATGCAACAGTGATGGCTACTGCCTCACCACCGGCCAGCCGGTGGCTCTGTCACCGGTCACCCGGTGCTGCCTGGGCAGAAGGCCTTCTCAACATTCAAGGCACCGGCCAGCCGGTGGCCCTGCACCGGCCAGCCGGTAGCCCAGTCAAACTAGCCGTTGGCTTTGACCAGTCAACTCCCATTTGGCCTCCAACGGCTCCGAAGCATTTTCCAACGGCTCTGAAGACTCCCCAAGGGTTCCATGCCTATAAATAAAGGCCAAGGAAGCCCCGGACACCACCGGATCATATAAAAAGCCACCGTACACATTTTCCATCTTTGGCGTACCTCCGGCGGACTTCCTCAAAGGAACCCTCTTTGCTCCAACAACTTCCACATCCAAGGAGCTCCATCAAAGAAGCTTGGAAGCGTCCTTCAACATCATCAATCAATCAAAGGTGCCCAAGGCTTCTCCCAATTACGGTTTTTAGTGTTTTATTTATTTTGAGCTTAAAATTGGGTTTGTGCCTACAAACCCCAAACTCTTTCTCATCCCATCTTTCTTTTGGGTTTCACATCACCATTAAGGTGTGAAAAGGTTGTCAAGCTTTCCTTTTAATAGCTTGAGACATAGGTGAGCTATCCTTCACCTGTAAGAAGGATAGTGGGTTCTTGCTAAACCATTAAAAGCAAGTGGGTTCTTGCTCAACCATCAAAAGCAAGCTGTAATAGGTCCTAGTGCTACCTCAAAGCCTAGTGGGTTTCTTGCTAAAACCATTGAAAAGCAAGCGGTAGGAATCTCTCAACGGTTTAGTTGGGAGCGGAGACGTAGGCCGGGTTTTGGCCGAACTCCGTTAACAATTTCTTGTGTGATTGCCTCTTTATTTCCGCTGCACCTTTCAACTTTGATTTTAAATTGTTAATCATTTTTTAAAGGCAATTCACCCCCCCTCTTTCCATCCTTCCCATTTTTCTCCGACCCAACATTCACTATTTTCCCCACACCCATGAAAAAGTGCTCCATCACTTTTTGGATGTAGTTGAACTGAGTCTAGTTAAATCTAATAGAACTTAGGTCTCTCACTATCCATATCCCTAGAATTTGTTTCTCTATACTAATATCCTTAATCTCAAAACAACTGGACAACTTAGGATTTTAATTGTTGATTATTACCTTATATAAACCTATAATCAATATGTCATTGATATAGTGAAGTAGAAATGTGAAACCCCCATAACCAAACTCCTTCTAATAACATAACTAATTAGCATTACTTCTGATGGACTTCTTATCCTTCATGAAGCCATTGAACTTCATGTTTAAATTCCTTGGTGATTTATTTTTACCATAAATTTTATGTTTTAGTTTTCACACAAGTATTTAGTTTTATTGATCCCCGAAACTAGTTTTTGGTTCCATGAATGCTTACTCCTCAAGGTCTCCATTAAGAAATGTTGTCTTCACATCCATTTACTTTAGACGAATTACTTCATATGCAACCATAATTGAAATCATTCAGATAGTGTTTAACTTCACTACCAAAGAAAAAAATATATGATAAATCCACACCTTTTAATTGTTAAAAATATTTAATTACTAGCTAAAACATGTACCTCCATCTAGTATCTTCTTCTTCCATAATCCAAAAACCCAATTTCTTTGTATGAAATTATACCCAAAAGGACTCTCCTCCAGCTCACGTATTCTAAACACATGGAAGGAAAGAATATCATCCCTAATAGATAAATCCCACTATTCTAATTCTTTGAAACTCATATCCTCTTCTAAGAATTTGAGATATTCATAGTTCATTAGAAGAAGGTAGTGTAAACTACTTTCATACTCGTACAATGGGATACTCTCCAGTAGATATTCATAGCTATTCCTAGGGATAAAATACCTTTAGCACTACAACTTATGAAGATTTTTCTCAAGCCTCTATGGTCCTTGATATTTCTTGTAAATATGGCCTCATAAATACTAACATATATAGAAATTCTTCTAGTACACACTTTATATGTTTTGGTGTTTCTATACTTATAATTATTCCAAAATATTCCAAACATCAATTTCTATAAATTCATTTAGAAAAACCTTAAATTATGATGATAATTTCACTGAAACCATTTTCCAGGATCCAATCCTTCTATATGATCACTTTCATGAAGATAATATTTCTACTTTTGGTGGTTTTCTGAGTGTTATTATCTCATATCCCAAATCCAAACACTTCATTAACATTTCCAAAAAAGTAATACACTCAAGACTTTTCCTCCGGATTGTTTTGTTTCTTGGCATAAACATGGAAATAGGTGTGTTCCCCAAAGGTGTTGAGGTGATAAAATATATCTTCCTTTTGAATCAATATATAATTGAAATTCACTAACTAATTGGAGATTATAAACTCTGATTGATTAAGTAATCAAAACAATTCACTACCTTCACCCAAAACACCTTAAGAAACACTTCATGAATCCTTATGCTTATAGAAATATCTCATAGTTTCCAGTTTATCCTCTCTACATCTCCATTGTGATTTAGAGAACTTGGAATAGTCTTCTCAAATTGAATTATAATCCTCTAGTAGTACCTATAGAGATCTATCCTTCTATACTCCCCACCATTGTTCAACCATAAGCACTTCAACTTGAATCCAACCTCTTTTTCCAGCATATACCTCCACTAGATGAAAGTCTCAAACACCTCAAACATAGATGTTATAAATTACACCAACAATTTTTTTTTTGGAATCATTGATGATGGTCACTTATAAGATGGATCTTCCAGAGGAAACCATTGGATATGGCCCCCAAACATCCATATAAAATAAATTTAACTTTCAATGCTTTATCACCTTCAATTCTATCTAGAAACACATATTACACTTATTCCCAAAGATGTAGTCTTCTATTATTCCATAATACACACTATTTAACTTCAAAATATAATTTACAATGATTATTTTCATCTATTCATCACAAAGATACCACACAATATTAGTCCCTAAATTCATAGAAGTTAAGTATCCGGAATGTAATGGTCCATCAAATACCCCAGAAAGGTAAAAAATCCCATCCTTCACTTGTTTTTAAAAAACCAAAGAACTATAATAAATTTTCTATGTTTCTTATGAAAATTATATTTAAGAAAACAATATCATAAATTTTACCCACTAAGATTAGTTTTTTCTTGAACCTTAGTATATTCTACACATCCTTCAACTCTAGCATCTTATCTTCCCATATCCTGATCAAACCTTCACTATTACCCATGATCTTAAGGTCCTTTTAATCCACATGTTTTTCCTTTAGCAACCTATCATATGTATAATTTCACATATTTATTCTCTCAGATGAAAAATGGAATGAATCCCTAGATTTTATCACCCGAGACCCCAATAAACTAGTCGTACCTAGTATCAATCCACTCATATCATCTGACATAGGGTTTGAAGACCAACTTACAAAAGCATAGTTTTCTTAATTATACCACCATTAACTAAAATTATTTTTATGTGACTTTTCTTCCTATATTTATAGTATAATAGATCATCGTGCATTGAGCTACAACTAATAAAACTCATACTTCCATTCCCCTCTTTGTGATTCTCAAATCTAGTAATACATCATTTTCCTTCCGCATTGAATGAATTTTTGAAATATTTTTTAATCTTCTTCTGATGAATTTATTCATTCGCGATCAGGTCCCAGAAATCTATAATATCTGATCCATCATATTCCCTAGAATAATTCACAACAGTTACCATCAAATCCCAAGATTCAGGGAGAGAGGTTTGTAACAACAGTTACCACTATTGATCTGAAAAGTTCACCTTTACCAACCCCAACTATCTCTAGATCATAATAATGTTATAGATATGATCAGAAGAAGAATTCTATTATAATATATTCATGATAAATAGTGTCCTTAATATGAACAACTTTTTCATCATCACTGGTTTTTCGTACATTTATGTAAGGGTATTCATGAGTTTCAAAATCATTTTTTATCTCCCTGAGGTTAACCACCACATTATGAGTGAGTAAAATTTGAACAAACCTATGTGATTACTTATAATTCCTCTCCATTTCTTCTATATCATATCTTTTATCTTTTAACCAATTAATAGAAGATAATGGACCTTCTACATAAGTAAATGTCCTATATGCATCTCCCAAAACAAAAAAAAAATCCATTTCATAAAACTTCTATAGTTGTATCTTACTCTCATCGAAAATCATTACTCCATAAATTGTAAACTCCCACTACATATAGAAAATTTAAAGTGAGATTTCAGGAACTACTTGACAATCTTCTTCTATAAGGATAAGGGTATAATATTTCCACTAAACCGATCCTTGAAACACCTTCACCGGAGCCAGTCAAAATAGAACACTACAATATTGAGATTTGATGCATTTTTTTGGTGAATGTATGATAGAAAATAAAATCATTGGACACACCTCCATCATAAATGAAAATTTATAACAATGTATCAAAATGTGAACCCATGTGACAAAATCTAGATCTTGGAAGACACACACACCCGAGCCACAACAACACAATATAATATTCAGAATGTGAGAACATCAAGGACTATCAAAATCAATAATAAAAATAAAAAACTCAAAATAATAATAACAACATAGATTTATATGGTTCAATATTGCATCGTAATCTCTAGAGGAAACATTGGTTAATTTTTATTTAGAGTTAAGAAGGATGATTACAGTGATATTTTTGTATAACAAAATTTGATCAAACCCTATGAATATATAGAGTTACCAACTAGTGTGTTAAATTTACACTACCTTACTATATTCACCAGTTTAAATCCTCCTCATGCCATCTTTTTATACAAACCCTATTCTTGGTAAAAGAATCCCACCACCTTGGCTTACTCTTCCAGTGTACCGTTCCTACTTCTAATGATCCTGTAAGATGAATCCAGTTAAATTTTATTTTTCCCTCATTGCATCCTTGTAGTTATATCATCTTATAACATTATTTTCATAGATTCCAACCATCCAATTTCTAGATGTGTAGAACTATAAATTTGTGTCCTCCATCTTCATCTAGACCATCAAAAATTAAACCACGAAAACTTATCCTTATGTTGGTCCTAATTTATGGGCTTGAAAATGGATTCTATACTTGAAATCCAATAGACCTTTTATCTAAACAATTTTAAATATCCAACCTCTGATTTATTATCATTATATAGCTCATATTATTTATTATTTAAAATTATCCTTGACAAAACTATATTGGAAACATAACATGTTTTGTGATTTTTCCTCTTCCCAAAAATACTTTGGTAGAATATACTCATTTAGTAAAGTCTATAACATATCCTAGAGTCAAAATTATTCATTCCATTACCCCATTTTTATATAGATCCCAGGTCCATAAAAGTTATAAGAGTATCCTTTATTATCATAAGACTTCCCAAATTAATGGTTTTGGAATTATACTCCATGATCAATTCTAATTTAGATGATCATTCAATGCTTCTAACATTGAACTACATTATAGTAACTATAAAACATAGAAAAATTTTCAGCCGTCTGACTTGAAGGTTGTTTATATTTTTAATCATATGAAGAAGGATCTAAGGGTTCCCGAGAAGGAACCAATGGATCCTAGAAAGGTTGTGGGGGTTCAGAATATTGAAACCTTAAACACTAGCCTGATGTCACCTCACTAAGAGGGTATCCCAGTCCAGGAGGTAATACCTTCATAGGCTGTTGAAGGAGTTGGAGGTGATAAGGACAAGCAGGGTACTCTAGTGGAGTTGGTAGGATAGCGATCTATTAATTCTAGGATGTTTCAGGTTTGGGAAGAGATTTTAAATGATTCAAGCCAAGTGTTGGAAAGCGAGGTGAAAGTTTTAAAGTCAACTGAGCTTGAAATCTATAACATGTCTATGAAAGAATAAATTTAGGGTACCAATATATAGATGGTAGGGCATTGGGCCACAATCCAGTGATAGAGCCTGACATCCAAACCTATAACTATTTTGTAGGTTTGGAGGGCCATGATCCAGATCAAGAGAATGCAATTGAAGTTCAAATAATAGGTGTGACAAAGTCTAAGGAGAATCTCCTAGGAAATTTTTTAAAGGAAAACATGGAATATAATCATAGTTAAAGCATGTATAATTCTAGTAAGATAAAGGTACAGAAATTCAATTGGGAGTTGGGAAGGTACATCATGACAATAGGGAAGAAAAACAAAGGTCATATGGAATAATCGTACCTTCCAAATCCAATAAATACTAGGTCAGGAAAAAAAAATTAAATCAAAGGAATTTTAAATCATGCCTTATTCTATTATTAATATTTAGAGGGACCCTGAAGAAGTGATGACCAATTCTAGTGAGGTCAGTGGAAAAACTGCTGTTGAGAATGTAGTTAGTAGGGATTACTTGGTATTTTTTGTCCATTCAGAGGAGTAAATGGTGGAGGAGTTTATTTACATTAATGCTACTCAAGAAGAGGTAGAAAAGATTATGGGTAGTCCATTTTAAGTGGCTGTCAATAGTGAGTAGGCTGCATGGATTGACAAACAAGACCTTATTCTGATAAGGGACTTTAACAAAGGGAAGATAAGTAAATAGGAGTATACTCAAACTTGGGATAAGTTGGTGGATTTCTTTGAAGACATCCTTATCGACGATATATATACACAGGTTCAATCTATCACGTGGAAACTCTTCAGGGAGGAATCATATAACAGGCTTAAATTTTGTTTCAATAATTTTGTAATCTCTTATGAGGCCCATCCTCTGGGTTGAACTTATATGGTTTCTCACATTCCTTAAAAGTGTTTTCTAATAAAAAATTTAATTTTCAAAGAAATAATAAGTGTATAATTATTAATTTTAATAATTATAGTTCTATATATACCATATAAGTCAGGATGGACCAACTAAAGTGGTCTGTTGATGTTCACTTACTTGATTAACCTAAAATACTCTATATACCACTTTCCTTTAATAACGCAATCAAAAAATTGATATTTATTCACTTTGATTTTAGGAAATTATAGGTCCCTTTTTTGTTTATCCTACTTGTGTTGTCATATAAAATTTACATGTGCAATAATTCTATGCTATGAAATAATATATGCGAGCACAACATTCAAATTCTTAACTTGTTACAAAATTATCTCAACATGGATAATGGTATAAAAATTAACTTTATAGTTAGTATAAAATAATACAAAATTAATCTTTATTATAATATATATATAGTTTTGAAATTTAATATTGTTGAAATCATCTCATAATTGAGATATTCTTATTATATTATTTTGTAACCCTTAAATAAATGAATCTTTTATTAATAATAGTATAATTTGATATATTAACCTCACTATATAGTTTTACCTTTCCTTTGAAATGACTCTAAATGCGGTAGTGCCTCTATCATACCAGTTTCAAGTTATGAAGTTTGACAGGTCTCCAATAATATTCTTAGACCATATATTATACATGTACCAAAAAATTTTCTTAATACATCCAAAGAATCTAACATGAAAGGATCATGAAATAAAATGTTTTAGTAACGATGCTACATTGGGTAGAATTGTATTAGTCATAATCCCCTTAGGTACCCATACAAATTTTAAGCATGAATTAATAAGGGTTCTATAATCAGTCCATTTAGAGATATATGATTTTATATAGCCCAAATATTTTGGATGTCTAAGAGAAAATTCAATATCGTAATTTCCATGTATTATACTTCTAAAAAAGGTAACAATATAAACACTAACTTTAGATATTTTCACAAATAAATTCCTATAGATCTTGGAGAATCTTAAATTGTAAATAATATCATAATTGTTTTTATTAGTATCATTTTATGTGATCATTTTTTAAAGATTTAAATTCCTTGAATAGTAGTATCCAAGGATTCTTTTAGACCATCAATTGAAAATTAAAAATTTTCATTTTCCTCTTTAAAAGACTCCAAATCAACTCATATGTTTTCAGGGGTTCTAGAATTAGTGTTTTTAGCTTCTTGTTCTCTTGAGATGGAAACTTTTTTCCTCAAAAATATTCTTATAGGTATCTTTAATATCTTTTTATAACCTAAAAATGATAACAATTTGATTTTATAGTATATCAAAATTTTCATTGAATTCATCAACAAAATTTTTTATATATTCTGAATCATCATTAGAATCATACTAAGAATCTCAACTAGAATCGGTAAACTCATTCAACCTTTCTAGAAGACATATGTTTATAGACACCTTCTGAATTCCTAAATCATTACTTGATTTTGAATCTTCAATATAACTCTATGTAATAGGAATTTATTATTACTATTTCCTTTTTTAGTTATAATCCTTTCATTATTTATACTCAGATAGTTTGTTTTAATATGACCTTTCTTCATGTGCTCATAACATAAAATATCTGTATTATTAAATTAATAATTTGAACTACCTTTCTTGTTTCCATTATGATCATACCTTTGGATATCTTTTTGTAGATTCTTTTCCTTTTCATTTACTTATACATTGCTTTAATTATTTAAGTTACTTTATCCTTTTCACATCCATGTATCTTATAAAAAGTGGAGTAAGTAGAATCAAAATTTATATATTTAAATGATACACCTTTATTCTTAGAGATATCTTCTTCAACAATGTTCTCCTTCTATAATTCATATTTTAGTCAATAACCAATAAAATATTTTTGTGTATACTCCTTTATGTTCTTTATTTCATCAATAAATACCTTTAGGGCATGCCACTTATTTGGTAGTGATCTATTAAGTCTACTAAAAATAACATTATTTCCCTATTTTTATCCAAGGGAGCTCATTATATTCACATTTCTTGTGATTTTATGGGACATTTTATTTTTAGACTCATTTTCTTCCATAATTAATTCTCATTATTCATCTTATATAATACTAATATTTTTTCTCTTTAACTTATCTATCATATAATATGTGAATAATTTTTTTATAAATTTCCTAATCAGTTTTATATATAGAATCAAGACTAAATATATTTCAGTATATAACACAATATATAATATTCATGATTTTATCATTAAGAACATACTTAACTACATCATTACTAGTGAGTGAATCAAAGTATTGTTAGGTTCTAGGGCCTGCAGCAGAAGCCAGTGGGCTGAGGATTTTAAAATTATTCGTTGGTGGGATGATTGGACTTGTCGTCCCCAATGATATGAACCATGGTAAGGCTCGAGGATCTCACGTAAATTGTTAAGATCACAAAACATAAATAGAATACATACTATTCTTAATCTGAAGTCATGGTCGACTGAAACTAGTCGATGGAGACTGTCGCTAGAAGTATCCAAAGCAGGAACCTTCTAGATAGTCCACACTCGCTTCAAAAAGATGTCTGAGCATTGATCGTCAAATTTCGGGTGCTAGTGTGGAGATTCGACGATGCTTTTGGTTTCTCGATGATCACTGCATCGAAATGTCTTCGATGCTAAAGAGAGATCTTGATCCGAGCTTCTTGAATCCAGATATTATATCTCTAGAAATTGGTAGGAGAGAGAGGCTCTGGATTTCATTTCATGGAATGAATGAATAGTTAATTTCACAACATAAGAGAGAGTCTCCTCCTATATTTATAGTGGATTTGAGAAATACCTGGTTGGGTTCCCTGACCCTCGTTTATTTCAATGTCCACTAAATAAATATTTTTGATGAAAAAAAATGTACCAATATTATTTATTATTTTATCACATACTTGTAATATATTCAAAATATATTACGTGATAAAATTTGATCCATTTAACTCAACTCACTCTCCTGCTTAATATTAAACTAACCTTGAATATTAAAATAATATTTGTTTGTTTAATTTTATCTCATATTTATTAAACTTGTAAATACATTAAATAAATTCAATCCCAAATATTCATAACTTGAATATTAATGAATTTATTTAATTATTTTGGTGATCAGAAACTTGGAAAATACTCGAACCCCATAGCAGGGCCCACCATGTCTATATACTTATTCTACTAAATATGGAAGATTCTTGAATATACTATTGTGTGTGACCCTCAAGGCCCTTATCTCAAAAGCAGTGAATAAAATCCATAGGCCAAGAGTGGAGTCCAACAACCCATCTTGTCCCTTAAAGAGATAAGGATAGTCATAGCAGTGACTATCAACCTACAAACACTGATTGTGTACTATAATCTCTTTGTCATTAAATATCTCATAAATTATGACACAAACTTGTGTGAACGTCCTTTTCTATTTTTATTATTTGTTGACCTTATCAGATGGATTTACCTTTGTATTGCTTTGTCCAAAGACTAATGATGGCAGCACCATCTTGATCAACCAAGCCTGAGAAATACAACTTCCCAAACATGGAAGTGAAAAATCCTTTCTTGACCATTCAACCAATGTTATACCCCCAACAATTCACCCAACACAATCTACCTCACCAAAATTTCAGTACTATGGATTTCTCCTTGCATCAAAGTATGTAATCAAATGATATACATTGATAATGGTCTCAAGTCAGGAGACCAATACTCATGTCCATAGATAATAACAATCAATGACACCCAAAACATGTGGTGTTCCTATTGGTAGGTCTGTCCTCATGATCTCACAATAAGAGATCACCAAGTGCGAACTTCATGAGAATAAGTCTCAATGCTTATGATCCACCAACACCTGATAATCAAATATCTTCTGTGTCTAGTTAGTAAGATGCATCTAGACTATAGAACAAATATTTAAGATTTATGTCATAGTATCTTGAGGTTCTCATTATAGCATGCGATCTGCTATAACCTCTCAACATGAAAATTAACCTTTAGATATTACCATTATAATAGTGGATGTAGAAAATTCTACACAATAATGGTAAGATGAAATCATGCCTAACCAAATGTACACATGATATGCTAATAGAAAGTACTGCATAGTTGGGTCTAGGGCATCCACTATTTCAACACTCCCACTTACACTAGATCCAACTTGCAAACCAAACTTGTTAGCTACTCACATGATGAATTTCATTCTTTTATTCAGTAATGGCTTTAACTATATGGCCTATCACGTTTTCATCGCATGACATATCTGTTGTATGTGACCCCATCTCCATGAGAAAAACTTCTCAAGAAAAGGTATCCCCAAGTATATCTTTTTTTCCATTTTCATAACTTGACAACTTGGTTAGTAAGAATATCATAATTTACATTATGATAATAATTTTCTCACTAGGTGTGAATCCAAGAACTGGGACAAATCATTGCGATTGATAACTAATTCTTAGCTTCCTTAGAAGCTACGGCGTACTCAGTATTTGTAGGTATGGCTACCACTAGCTTTTATGAGCTTGACTCACTCATCACCTTTGTCTAACTACGATAATAGATCAAATTGATCTAAGTATTACTAGTTTGTATCCCACCATAACTAGTATACCTTCATCTCCATATACCAAGTATATATCATTTGTACTTGGTGAAGTAAAAGATGATAGTTCTGATAGCATCCCTTGTATGCTCCTTGATATAATTGATATCCTCCTACTATAAAGTATATCCTAGAAATATCAATTATAGTACAAAACATTGCTTAAGTTATTGATCTATCGCTGAAGCATATTTAACTTAATTCACAACTTTAATCCCCTCCCATGTTCTAAAAATGTTAACCTATAGAGATTAAGCCATGTGACATAGGTAACAATTAATCTATTGAATTGTTCAAGCTTTTATTTTTCAATACAATGTCACTTTATGTACGATTGAATGGACCAATGAACCTATATATCTTCTTGGATAGATCCAGTTCCCTTGAATTTAGGTTTCTACTTTAAGTCAATCACTAGAGAATTGATTTTAACCTGGTTTTATCTAACTAAAAGAGCAAGATCTATTTTCCATATGTTTCCAAACATATTTCACTTGAAAAAATTTGGCGCTCCCATAAACCTTTGGTAGACATAAGTAAAAGATTCATTTATAATGAATTCTCTAATATATTGTTTCTTACTTTAATCCATAACTAGATTTTAGTAACTTGAAACCTTCATTGGCATTTGATGGCGTCATCATCTTTTTCTAGTTGCATCGTATAGACACCTTCCATGAAAGATGATCATGACATCCAATGACCAATATAATGATCTTAGAAGTTAGCTATGACAAGTAAAATTCTAATAGATTTAGTCATACTGACTTGGTATAACGAATCGATCCTTATTGGTACTAGGATTGTACCATCAATGTATCATCTCATTTGAATACCCACCATAGTATTTAATTTATAACCCCCTTTTCAATTTGATACATGGAATCCATTATTGAATTTAATATTTTCAATCATAGCTAATTGCCATATACTGCTTACTTGTAGGATTTATTAATCTTAATGAATAATATATCATCGGCCACGGTGAATATAAAACCACCACCATGGTTTCATCCTTCTTACGCATTATGTCTCTCTAGAACATTTATATTCCACATGTATTTGTGGAACCTGTTCTTTTTCTATCCATTTGCGCATCTCGAGCATTGACTAAGTTCAAGTCGATTCATCTCCCACTATCTCTAATAGAGATGTGCACCCTTATATAGAAATTTAGTCTAATATTTGACTACATCTTTTTTATGTTAGGAATTTATTTAATATCCTATGAGACTTTAGGATATTTACTTAGATGAACCATGTGTTTAGCTTGATGTGTTTTTGTTTGTTTATATCTTAGAAAACTTTGGAATCCTATAAAAATGACATATGATATAATGGATTTTCATCCTACTATGACTCGTATGATATCCATTTATCATTTATTTTTGGGCATATGGGTTATGGTATTTCATCGTTAATTTCAATGCACGTCATGAAAAATAATGGAAGTTTCTTCAAGTTGCAACATTAATACTCCATACATCATAACTTTAATGTATAAAATTTGTCTTTAGGAATTTCTCCATGGTAAATTTTGTTGATCAATGTAAACATTTAATACCATCATCTATCCTCCTTATGAACATCAATACTATGATGTAGAT
This sequence comes from Viscum album, assembly GCA_963277665.1. NCBI lineage: Eukaryota > Viridiplantae > Streptophyta > Magnoliopsida > Santalales > Viscaceae > Viscum > Viscum album. Next base: position 1,062,506,934 of record OY728125.1, read on the forward strand.
AAGGTAACATGTGTTTAGGAATTACACCACGCTACATTATCATGATTGATGAATGATTGGTCAAGATATTCGTCTTCATGACAATCCAAAGCAAATCATATCTTCTAACCAAACATATAATTCACTATTACATTCCTTAATTACTTAAATGAATCTTATCAATTATCTTTACCTCTAGCTTTCATTGGAATAGTTCATACTCTCTTGTTGAACTAACCTTGGAAGCTCTGTGGCATAATTTTATTTCTAAAGGTTTCTTTGTCTAAAATAAGGATTTAAATAATACTGAAGGTGTTTATATATGTCAAGCCTAAATACCATACTGGGTATATTCTTGACGTCCAATTTTAGTTTTACTTCTCGAATATTCTTCTTGCCACAACTGGATAGGTCTTACATTTTATATTCATCGTGTATTGCCTTTGATTCAAGTATATCTGAACTATTTGTTGAGTATTTTACCACAAACAACATTCATTACAAAACATGGAATAATGTACCATTATGACCAAATGGGCAAATGGGATAAATTTTTTTCTAATACACAACAACTTGTTCACTTTGATTCAATTACTTGGCAATTTTAAGTAATGTGTTTCTCATTGTTGACCTAGGAATCACCCTTCCTCAACTACTTGGAGAAGACACCTTACTCCCAGTAATGTTTATCTACTTACTTGGTTAATATATTTCAATAAATATATGTGAAAATCATATTGTATTTTAATACCCAAGAAGTAAAACAATAATTTTATTTGATGAATATTAACTGAATGAAAAGAAGGTACTTGCTTCTAGTATTTCGGTCCATTTCATTTTAAACTTCCATAAATTTAATTCTAATATGGGACGAAAATAACATCTTATTGAGTAACCAACCAATTTTCATTAAAGGAAATGGTGAAGGTTCCTTTGGCATAACTTTCCATAGGCCTTTCTGCCTTGTCTTTCAATATATTCACCATAAGAACAAAAGGTTGTGCTACCTTTAAAATTCTTATCACTTGGTGAATTTTACCTTAAAGGTAATGAAGTGCTTACTCTATACCGTTCGTTTGTATCCTTAAATTAAACTATGGTAATTGGGTGTAAAATTTATAAGAATGGGATGAAATGAAAGATTGTGAACTGTCATTCACTTTACAAAATCCGAGTGTAATCATCACATTCAAATCATACTTCACTTTCTCCTTTGAAACTTCTTGGAGATGAGACTACATGTAACGTCATCCATGTCATGATGTAGTGACCACAACTAACATCAAATGTTGATGATAGAATTATGACAGAACCATCATATTCTTAATTCATGAGTCTCTTGTAAGAATTTACATCCTTGCTTCTTGAGGTGGCCAAATAGTTTGGGACACAAACACCTTGAATTTCTGATATAGAAATAATGTGCGTGAGCACCTATACTATACGTGGAATTTTTTTCTTGTTTAGACATTAACTTTGTACAATATTTATCACAGTTTTATTATGGTATTTCGTTTCATTCACTACAACTAAACATTAGTAGATTGTACTTTTAATGTTGATTACCAAATTTGACATTACTGATTAATTTAATCATTAAATGTCTCCCACTAATTTTTCGAATTCTATGAACCCTCTTTATTAGAATCGGAATACTCTTGATTATTATAGTGGAAAGGAACCCTGAACCTCCCTCATAGTCTACAATATATGGATACACTACTACTAAGAGGGTCCAAGGTAGGCTTTTGGTTGGCCAACCACATTAACTCACGATTCCTTGATCTGTTGAGTGAAGTTCTAGCTTCAAAAATCATTACTGATTTACTAAACGCTTGCCTATAAAATTACAAAAAGATAATTATGGCTATTTTTTTATGAAACTTTAGTTAAGTCAACCCACTATCCTAATAAGAAATCCAAGGTAGTAAGAGGAACCCTCAGCTATGGCATGACCAGCACCTCGAACACCCAGTTTTGTTCAAACATGAATGATGGAAGGCTGTTGAGACTTACTATTTTTTTGAGGGTTTTATTGGTTTCTCTTGACGAATGGGATTCATTTCTATTAAACTTGTTCATATATGTTGTCGTGCTCACAACTGAACATTAATATAAAAACATACGCCGCTTCTTTATGCATTTTATTATCTATTATTTTATGTATTTTCCTGTTGTTCTAAAATGCATAAAAAAAATGCATAAAGGTAAACCACTACCCGACTGGTCTTAAGAATCTAAACATTTTAAGGGTCTAATACCTAAGTCAAAACTTGAATCTTGATGTAGCTTTCCCTCATCTTGTATGTCCGCATTGTATCTGAAGTATTGCCTCGTCTTGGTAGGGTCCACGTCACATCTTGGAGTACTGCCTCATCTTGGAGGAATTCACATTTCGTCTTGCACCGTCTTCATCAACGCGCACTGCCTCATCTTGGCGAGGTCCACGCCGTTCGTCGTCTTCATCCGAAGTACAATAATACTCACGCACAGGCGAGGGGACTAGTGGGATAAATGTACATCGGGTAAAAAATGGGTGCGTAGGCCCTTATACATTTTAACCGAAAATTAAAGACGATGCGTAGACTGTCTATTTAATTAATTACAATCATCACACATAATTAAAATAATTAATTAAATAAAAGGTAACATACATGGGTTGATGCTCATGACCATAATACATGTATAATCAATGCGCGATAAAATTAAATTTCATTAAATAAGTATGAGCATCATATAAATTAAATTAAATGAATTAATAAATTCAAATAATTTTATTAATTATCGCTTCTCTAATTAATTTAAATTTTTATGCCAAAATTAAATTAATTAATTAATTTTATTTCAATTCAAAATTAAATTAATTTATATCACTGGGAATTTTAAAAATATTTATTTTCAACCACAATTAATATATTAATCAATTTAATTTAATTCATTAAATTAAATTAATTATTTATATTAATCTAATTATAACCTGACCCTCGAAACCCTGCTCTGGCTAGTTGCGGGTCACACTGAACCTGTTGAAACCTGCAATAGGCCGGAGAAAGCCCATTTTGGGCTTATCTAGGCCAGGAAGGTCTGCCCATACTTATACTTGTCGGGAAGATTTGCTCGGCCCGTTTCGGGGAAAACTGGGCCCTCCGGGCTTACCTGGCTCATGGTTCGTCCGTTCATAGACCGATGTACACTGTTGTAGGAAGAGGTCAGCGTTCCAGGGCTAATTTTTTTATTTGGGTTTTTAAAAAATTAAAATTTGATAAAAGGGTATAGGGTTCCAATATTTTTAAAAATGGGTCCGGGATGCGTGAACGGCGTTCACGCATCCCAGACCCGGGCGTGATGCGTGAACGCCGTTCACGCATCTTCCCGAGAGAAGGGATGCGTGAACGGCGTTCACGCATCTCACAGAATACCTAGTGAACATTTTTGAAAACTCCTTTGCACATTTTTTTCTATTTAAGATAATCTTAAATAATTCTCACTTTTAAAACATGGATAATTATCCAAATATGAAATTAAATTACATAAATGAAGAGATATTTGAAAAAAGTATAAATATATTATTTATATTTTTCATGAAGAATAAGGATTGGTATTTGGAGTGAATATGGAATTTGGTGGAATATTTTATCTAACACATATTTTTAACTTTATTTAAAAAGGAATCCATCCAACTAGCTACATAAGGGAATTAGGTGCAGCCACTTTTGAGGTGGGAACTGGAGTTGACTATTGTATGGGAAGAAATGGTAGGCGAGCATGAATTCACATGAGGCACATGGTATTAGAGTGGTGGTTCAATCATGTGCAGTGGAATGGTGTTAGAGAAGACAACATGGGTCGATGCCAGTGAGGATTTGAGAGCGTACCCCAGTAATCACTTCTACCAAGCTGAAGGAATGATAAAATAAATAAGGAAGCACTCAACCGAGTGATATTATTATATGGGAAAATGGTGACACAATCATTGTCTCTCCACTAAAAACATGCAGACATTTACACAACAGTTTGATCTAACTTTTTCAAGTTGTCTAATTAGTGAGAACCTTCTTCCCTTTCTCAAGGGTTTTATAGAGCATTGGTTATCTACCATTGATGAGTCACAAAGATCATGGTTGGGAATCCTTGGATAAAACCAAGGACCCTTCCATATTAAGAAGTCCATGATGAACTTATAATATCCAAGCATGATCCAAGAACAAGTCATGTTCAATATTCATGCATTGTCGTGCATGAACTGAAGGATCCCAAGACTTTTGATGAAATAGAGTCTTCAAATGAAGTAAGATGTAGATTTAATGCCAAGGTACAATCATGATAATATATTCATGAAGTTACAATTTCATTAATATAATTTAAATAATAAAATGAATAGTTCATGTGATGAGAGTAAAAATTTATTCTAAAATGAATATCCTATGTGATGAAATGTGAAACATAAGTATTCGGGTGATTAGAAGATCATATTTTGATGAATCCACGTGAATCAGATTCCTACATGAGTTGTAACATTTATGTGAAGAATGGAGAAGACCCGAGCATTGGGTATTTTTGATGAGTTTTTGTATTTTATTATGTAATTAAATATGAGTTACATGTATGAATATAGATAATGATTCATAGAGATAGACACCACATTAAGAAGAAAGAGGGGAACCTTAATCCTTCTAGTATTCTTTATGAGTTGCATGAAACAAAATACCCACAGAAACTAATGGGGCATTCAATATGAGGAAAATATGATACCACTACTGATGAGTATTCATATATAAATGTGTAATTAAATGTGTTATTACGAAACAAATTTAAATAAGGATTTAAATGATTGATTTTAAATCATGTAATAATGATATATTACCCATGAACAATTATTGTTTGTTTTGTGAATAAAGTGTGTATGAAGGTGATGAAGACTCTGTGTTGAATTGAAATATTATTTCTGATAACTCGATACAATAATGTATCAGGTAAATACAGAAAGATGAATTGATGAGTTCTTGATTATTTGAATATTGAGGAGAATCTAGATTGCACAAAATCTGAAAAGAGTCTTAATATAATAATTTCTAAAATTATTGATAAAGTACACAAGGTAGGAGTGACTAGATTTCTTATAGAGTAAGTCTATTTGAAGAAGAACTTCTTCCTAAATTTGGAAGTAGATGTATCTTTTGGATTATAGAGTAGAATGAATCTCCAATGTATTATGGAGAAAGAGAGTGTATAGTGGATTATTTTTTGTTATAGAGAGGAAAAATGGATTGTATGTCATTGTATTAACTTGTGGAGATAGTGAATAATACATGTTGGGGGGTATAACCAATATAGAAATGAGTAGTATTTTCAAAATAACCCTGTAAATAACATGTGATTCTCCCTATTTCATTACAACTACACTTGAGGAATGATTGAGAGTTTATATTGAGTGGATCAAAAACCTAAACAAATTTCAATAGGTTGAATTTAAAAAAAGAATTAGTAAAATAAGGCTACCACTGATTCACCTCCCTCTCATTACCACCTAATTGATCCTTGGCCACTAAAAATATCTCTTCGTATCAATAGATCTTGGTGAAATAGGTTTACACACATCAATTTGCATTAGTTCAATCACTCTTATTGACCATTGATCTTTAACCTTTTATATATTTCAAATAATCTTCCCTTGTTAGAAAGAATCGCATGTATGAGTATGATCACATGATAAATTAGAGAGATCTTGAGCAGTGTCACATTTCAACAAATCTTCCATGTATGATTGGCTCATATAAACAATAAATTTATACCACAACCTATTTTCTTCTTCCTTGGATATAAAATACATATCTTCTTGTCCACTCAGAAGATATAGATTCCCCTTTGTGTGTTTTCCTTACAAAACAACTCCACTATATTTTCCCTTGATAATACACACCTTATTTGTAAATATTATAGTGTGTCCCAAGTCACATAGTGACCCTCAAGGCTATGGAATGAGCATTCTAAGAATTCCCCATATTTCCACAAAAATAATATTTGATAAATGGTTTATACATGTGCATCACTAATACACCACTCATTATTCCTTAAGATCAGTAAATATTCTGATTCTAATTCATACCAAAATAAATCTTTATCCACATAACAGGCTCTTGTGTTCTGACACCAATCATTACTGCTTTCTGTTTATGAACAATAACCATACCATTTGTGGCATTACGATGTATCATTTTCTTCCCTAAACATTTTTTAACTATTTTTTGGACCTATGAACCATAATTTCCCTTTTTTCCATCACTTGTGTGACCTAATTTCCTAATATCATATTAGGAGTCAAGAGTTTCTCTTGATCCTATATTTAATTGTAGGCCAACAAAATCCTCCTAAAGTTCTTCAAAACATTTTACTTGGTCTTTTAATATGTTATTCATAAAATAAATAGCCTTGGATTATTATTTAACCTTTATGTTGAACTTATTGAATTTATATGAGTATTATGGAATTTCTAATCATATTATTTATTATACACATATATATATATATATACATTGGTAGATAATTTGATAACAGTAAGACACTTATTAAAGGTATAATAGAAGTCTAGATAACAGTAATACACATACAAAACGTATCATAAATCAAATGTCAACCTAATCTACGCCTCCGGTGTGGATGCTCCTCTGTCCCACAGTCAGGCGTATACTGGATGCGTCCACGCCGTGTCTGTCTACGTCTGTGCTCTGGCGTACGCTGCGCATCCTCATCGACAGCCACCTCCACATCCTCCTGTGTGACAGACGGTGGATGTACAGTCTCACCGCCTGTACCCTGGCCTGCATCTAAGGATAGTGGAAGCTGGCTGGAACTCTCACCAATATAGGAAGTAGATGGCTGCTCTGCTGTGGATGACTGCAATAAAACATCGAACTCAATCCAGTCAGCGTCTGTAAGTACCTGTGGCCATGCCTGAGAAGCTGGAGGAGCATATGACTGGTCATGCTGAACACCCTCCTCCAGTGGAATAATATCATGTGGCTGAGCAAGCTGAGCAGCCTCATCCTGTGGAACAACAGCAGGCTCCGCGGCCTCCGTAGCAGGCTCCGCGGCCTCCGCAGCAGGCTCCGCGGCCTCCGCAGCAGGTGGTGGATCAAAGAAAATGCCATGATAAATCTCGTCCATCGACGGTAGCATCTGTCGTACAAGGCTGTGAAAATATGCTGGGTCAAAGGCAGCTCTCTCCACTGGATCAGACATATGCAGTAGATGACAAATACGAGCATCCTGCGAAAACAAATTCTGTTATTAACTAATTTGAATAAAAAATATGTTGAACTGTGAAAGAAAGAATGCATACCAAGTCATGGAAGCCCCGTCCGTGCCGTGTCAGAAATCTGACGGGAGACCTGATGTACCAGCCTGCATAATCCATCTGATCCATCAAATGAAAGCGTACTGTCCCTGCCCCTCGCAACTGGGACTCTCGTCGCCTGTCCCATAACGCTACATATCTCGCATGGTAGCTCCTCCAATCAAAATCTCTCTTCCCTGACATCTTCAGGGAATGCAATGAATCCAACTGACTGGGCGGGTCAGGAACTGGCTGAAGGAAGCCAAACTGTCTCATAACCCTATCTGTCTGATGCCACTCGACTATATGAAAATGAATCAGTGGAACCATGCAAGAGCCGATATCAAGCATCACTGTACAGTATGGGGGCAGACTCTGAAGGATAGCATCTGTATATGGCATCCATGTAATCTGAAAGAAAAAATGAATAATCAATTAATAAATGAATAGATTTACAGTAAAGAGTAAAGATTTAACAATATAAATAATAACCACTTACATCGTCTGGTCGAATGCTGTCTAGCATAAGTCTGTAGGCGTGAACATCATGTCTGGGAGAATCTGAATGTCGATGCGCCTGACTCCACCTGTAGATAACATTTTTTTTACATTTCATAAAAGAATTTTATACAAGTAAGTTAGATATTAGAAAGAAATAATAACATACCAACGTCCACGTGGAGCCTCTGCTACAATATCTACGGGTAATGGCGCACGAGCATGTGGAGCTAAACGAGGTATGTGCTCCCATACCCACATCTGTAGAAGAACCATGCATCCTGTGATCTGCATCTTCTCGATGCGACATGCGCTGCATAGGGCTCTGTATGTATATGCTAGGCAGGCAGACCCCCAACTATATCGACCTGCCTGGTCCAAATCCTCTAAAAAAGATAGATACATCGGGTGCACAAAAGTAGTAGAGTGGTCAACAAAAAGCGTGCCACCGATCAGCCTCAAAATATATGCCCGTGCAAAGCGCAGCACGGTGACGTCATCAGCATCATCTGGTAAATGTGTGAAGTGCTGGTCTAACCAAGGCATCCGCAATCTACCACCGACGATGGTCCTGCCATCATCCTGGACCTCTATGCCCAGAAGTCTATGAACAAGCTCAGGCAAATCTGATGGAACTCGGCCTGTCAAAGCATGTCCGTCGATAGGGAGGCCCAACATAATAGCCACATCCTGCAATGTAATAGTCATCTCTCCCTCACTGAAATGGAAAGTATGCGACTCTGGTCTCCATCTCTCGACAAGTGCGGCAATGAGCTGATGATCAAGAAACGTGAAGTCGCACATCGCTACGCCATAAAATCCAGCTCGACGAAGATGTGGGACGATAGCGGGAGGTGGTGCAGTATGATGGAAATGGTGAGATCTACGTACACTCAAGGGAGCCACAGGACGTCCCTCTAAAAGCAGTCGTGATACATGAGTAGCCTGAGATGTAAGCAATGGAAAACCTGCCATCTGCACACATGATATCATCGTTACTTATTAATAGTGGAATCATGATATATTCATTTTTATTTGGTGTCACAATCAATATTAGCCTAGTCTCACAATCAACATTAGTTAAGGATGCTCAGACACTCAGATGCCATTACTAAAACTAGACATCTTATAAGAAAACCATAATTTAAAAGTGAAAAATTAATTATTCCTTCTTATTTGTGAAATTACGTTTGTTAATTTATCAATTATCCATTAAATAACCATCAACATTATTCCACATTAAAAATTAACAGGAAAAAGTAAAAAATTAATAATTTCTTTTTATATGTGAAATTAGGTTTGTTAATTCATCCATTATCCATTAAACAACCATCAACATTATTCCACATTAAAAATTAACAGGAAAAACTGAAAAATTAATTATTTCTTCTTATTTGTGAAATTACATTTGTTAATTTATCCATTATCCATTAAATAACCATTAACATTATTCCACATTAAAAATTAAGAGGAAAAAGTAAAAAATTAATTATTTCTTCTTATTTGTGAAATTACGTTTGTTAATTTATCCATTATCCATTAGATAACCATTAACATTATTCCAAATAGATCAAGTTCCTAAGTAACTATAGAAACTTCCACAATATGTTATTCAACCACAACCTCTTCCTCTTAGTCTTCTACTTCTTCTCATCCTCATCCTCTATTTCTTATTCTTCTTCTTCATCATCGACACCAACCACAACCTCTTCCTCTTAGAGCAGGTACACAGACTCGATCATGGATGATGAGATTTGGAACTCTGTCCTGCCACTTGGGGACATCTCTTACGAGTATGTCCTTCTGCATGGCAGATACTGCATCGTATTCTCCCTCCTCGTTGCCGAGGCCAATCCATCTCATTTCTGATGCGAGTTGACTTCGGTCTTCCTCGAGGCCGCAACCTAGTAGCATGAAGCCAATAATTTTAAAAATGACACACATTGAAAAAATTATAAATGATACCAAAACCGACTTATGAAAACCTGGAAATATCAGGGACAATGGTCGGTTGATCAGCAGGCAATGTGATAGAATGGAAGTCACCAACAGGCATCCAAGCAGCACTATAACAGTTAACCAAAGTGCTCATGTGATACACCGGGTCAACATATGGCTCCCACGATATATTTACCGAAGCGCAAGCTGTAATAACATGTACACATGGATATCTCAATGCCTGAAAGCTGCCACAATCACAGTACCTGTTATCCAACATCACGACAAACACTCCACCATTAGTTCATGCACCCTGGTCGTAGCACTTTCTTACCCGAAAACTCCTCTTTTCCCTGTCAAAGGCTATAACATTCCATCGTGAAGCCTCATTCCGTATCCGGTCAATATCAGTTTGAAAATGCTGAGTAAAAAGCATTCCATTTTCCATCCTCTGGTAGGCCTTTTGGGACCGGTCAACAAAGTAGTGAACACATCTAAAAAATGTCTCTTGCACTAACCCTGTGATTGGGAGTTTACGCACACCCTTGAGGACCCCATTTACGCACTCCACTATATTAGTGGTCATATGCCCATATCTCATGCCACCATCGTATGCTAATGACCATTTTTCCTTTGAAATTTGTACCATATATTCATATACCTCCTCATTAACTGTTCGGATCTCTTCAAGACGCCGATCAAACCTTTCTTGTTGGGGTTCATATGCTGAAATCATAACATAATAATGTATTAAAATGGATAGTAAATTTTGTTAAAAAAAGAAAGTTTAGAAAACCATACCCAATTTGAGGATCGCCTTCTTTATGGCCTCATCTCTAAACTGCTTATGCACATTACTTGCAATATGTCTAATGCAATAACGGTGATAAGCATTCGGCTCAGTCCAAGAAACCCCATCACTACTCACGGCCTCTATAATCGCTCGATGACGATCAGATATCAGACACACGCCCTGTTTCTGCGTGACATGAACACGTACACATGCCAAGAACCAGCTCCAGCATTCAAAATTTTCTTTTTCAACAACAGCAAAAGCAAGTGGCAGAGGAGCGCGATTACCATCCTGTGTGGCAGCAATGAGTAGAACACCTGTATACTTTCCATAAAGGAATGTGCCATCTACCTGAATAAATTGTTTACAAAAGGGAAATGCAGCAATGCACGGTCTGAATGCCCAAAAAATCCTTACACTTACTGAGAGATGACTCGCAGGTCATCAATACCGAAAAAATGCAATTATTACAAATTGAATAACAACATACACAAAATAAAACATGCAATTTCAATTATGCATGGTCGGTCGTCTCAAGATCAGTCATCACTCATACCGTGTTTTTTGGTATATTTATTATATTATCCGTATTATATAAAATCTATATTAAATACTACACCTATTTTACAAAAATTTAACTTCATGTATATATATATATATATATATTTATATTTATTAAAAACATTAAATAAATTTTATTATAACTGATCTAATTGAGATTTACATAATAAAAACTTTTGTTATTTTAAATTTTATGAAATTGTAATGTTTTTTGGCCATTCTTCTACTTTTCAAAATATAAGTAAATATATTTTATACTTTATTGATTAAAAATATTATTACTAGTAAATAAAAGTAATTTAATTTACACTTACATCAAAACCATCCATTAAAATAAATTTCTCCAACATAAATTACTTTTTCTAAACATTAAAAAGTTTAGACATAACATAAAACATTCAATATTTAGACAACAGACATTCAAAAAATTAAATCATACGAACATTCAACATCAAGAAAATTAAATCATACAAAACATTTCATGCATAACATATGAAATAAATAAATCATACACACAATTACACATACAAATGAAATAAATAAATACAATTAAACATACAAATGAAATAAATAAATACAATTAAACATACAAATTATTAAATAGAAATTTTACCTCAATAAAAGCAGCAAATATTTGTTGAGAAAGAATTTCTGCAGGGCTTCGCAACGAAAATCAGAGGAGAACAATGGATATTGGGGGGGGGACCCCTCCTTTTATAACTTCTCTCGGCCGGATGCGTGAACGGCGTTCACGCATCCTTCAGCTCGTCCGCGAAGGATGCGTGAACGGCGTTCACGCATCCTTCGCCGCGGAGAGAAGCGTGAACGCCGTTCACGCATCTTTTCCCGCGCAAGGTTGCGTGAACGGCGTTCACGCTTCCTTCAGCTGGTCAGCAAAGGAAGCGTGAACGCCGTTCACGCATTACCGTCGGGGTCCGCGATGCGTGAACGCCGTTCACGCATCCTTCGCCGCGGAAGGATGCGTGAACCGCGTTCACGCATCCTGGACCCAATTTTAAAATTATCCGAACCCTAGCCCCTTTTAGCATATTTTAAATTTTTTAAAACCCAGAAAAAAAAATTACTCGCGTTCCAGCTACTGGTCGCTACGGATGAGGGTGGGTCAGGGGTTGCCGGCGGGTGCCACTGCATGCCAAGAAGAGGAGGCAGACAGCATGTGCCCTACTTCTTGGCGGCTGCTATATGGAGGCCATGTGCTGCTCGGGAGGGTGCGTCGGCGCTGCTGTGGTAGTTCCAGAGGGGGACGACAAGACCAAGGGCACCCGACGTTTCATGTTGTGCGCTCGGAGGTTAGGCAGCGACTTGGAGAGGGAGTAGGCAGTGCCTTCTGGGTGTGTCGGCACTGCGGGCCGTGCGGGAGGTGGTTCAGGGTGGCGAGCATTGCAGGTTGTGTCTAGAGGTTTGTCGGGAAGATCATGTTGTTGCTGTGGCACTGGGAGCTAGGTCTGGATGGCTTGGGGCGACGCCTAGCATGGAGTCTCAGGTAGGACGCGATGGGTGTGCGGCCTCAACCGGACGAAGAGGGTGGGGCGAGTGACCTAGTGCCCGACCGGGATCTAGGACTGTCTTTTAACCCTCTACATAATTTTTTCAAATAAATTTTATGTGGATTAGAAAATTTATGTGATCGCTCTTATACCACTGTTAGGTTCCGGGGCCCGCAGCGGAACCCGGTGACCTGGGGATTTTAAAAGTATTTGTTGGCGGGATAAAAGGACTTGTCGTCGCCAACGATCAGAGCCCCGGTAAGGCCTGAGAATCTCACGTAAACTGTTAAGTGAAAAAAAATATAAACATAATACATACCGTTATTAATCCTATGTCAAGGTCGACTGCAACTAGTCGATGGAGATCGTCGCTTGAAGGATCCAAAGTTGGAACCCTCTAGATCGTCCACACATGCTTCAAAAACCCGTGGAAGCGTTGATCGTCAAATTATGGGAGCTAGTACAGAGATATGACGACACTTTCAGCATCATGATGATCACCAAATCAAGAAGCCTTCAATGGTGAAGATACATCTTGATCTGAGCTTCTTGGATCGAGAGCTTCTCTCTCTAGAGAGTGGGAGGAGAAAGAGACTCTGGATTTCATTCCATGTAATTAAAGAATAATAAATTGAACAATATAAGAGAGATCCTCCTACTATATTTATAGTGGAGTTGAGAAATACCCGGTTGGGTTACCCAGACCCCTTTTATTTCACCTTCCACTAAATAAATAATTTTGAAAAACTGAACTGCGCCAATATTATTTATTATTTTATTGCATACTTGTAATATATACAAAATAAATTATGTGATAAAATCTGAGCCATTTAAATTGACACGCTTTCCCTCTTAATATTAAAAGAACCTTGAATATTAAAATAATATTTGTTCGATTAATATTATCCCGTATTTACTAAACTTGTAAATACATTAAATAAATTCAATCCAAAATATTCATAACATGAATATTAATGAAGTTATTTAATTATTTTGGTGGTCGACAACTTAGACAATACTCAAACCCTATGGCGGGGCCCACTATGTCTATATACCTATTCAACTGAATATGGTGAATTCTTGAATATGCTATTGTGTGTGACCCTCTAGGTCCTTATCTCGATAGCAATGAATAAAATTCACAGACCAAGTGTAGAGTCTAACAACCCATCATGACCCATAAAGAGATAAGTATAGTCATAGCAACGACTACCAACCTACGAACACTGACTGTGTACTATAATATCTTTGCCATTAAATATCTCATAAAGCAAAACACACACTTGTGTCATCGTACTTTTCTCGCTTTATTATTTGTTGACCTTATCAGATGGATTTACCTTTGTACTACTTTTGCCAAAGACTTATGAAGGTAGCACCTTCCTGGTCAACCAATCCTAAGATATACAACTTCCTAAACTTGGAAGCAACAAATCATTTCTTGACCATTCAACCAATGTCATACCACCAACGAATCACCCAACACAATCTACCTCACCACCATTTCAATACCATGGTTTTCTCCTTTCATCAAATTACATAATCAAATGATATACATTGGTAATGGTCTCATGTTAGGAGACCAATACAAATGTCTGTAGATAGGAATGACCAATGACACCCAAAACATGTGGTGTTATTATTGGCGGGTTTGTCCTCATGATCTCACATCTAGATATCACCAAGTGAGAACTTTATGAGAAGAAGTCTCAATGCTTATGAGCCCCCATCACCTGATAGTCAAACATCTTCTGTGTCCATTCAGTAAGATATATATGTACTATATAACATATATTTAAGATTAATGTTATAGTATCTCGAGGTTCTCATTATATCCTGGGATCTTCTATAACCTCTCGACACAACAATTAACCTTTAGAAATTACCATTATAATAGTGGACGTAGAAAAGTCTACACTATAATGGTAAGATGACATCATGCATAACAAACTATACACCTGATATAGTAATCCAATTACTGTATAGTTGGGTCTATGAGACCCACTATTTCAAAAAATATACCTCAAAAATTTTATAAGGTTTTACCATTGAGTTCCAATTCTCAATGAATTTTTGCTCTAGATATACTTCTATTTTAGATTTCTAATAACCATATTCATTTCTATTAATGAAGGGTTGCTTTGGTAGAATCCAACCATCATTTGGTTATTGAACATCCATCTTGAATGATCCTTCCCATAGAACTTTTGAGTATATATTATGTTTAGTAATATAATATAACCCAAAAGAACAAATTCTTTGATAAAAATTATTTTCAATGATATATATATGGACAAAAGTTTAGAGGGGGTGAATTGAAAATAATTAAAATTAAGAGAGAAATTTAAAAATAAATAACATATGATTTTTATAACAGTTCATATCAAATGATCCTAAGTCTAATATCCATATCCCCTATACTTGATAATGTAATCTGAAATTTGTATTTCGCTTGAATGTGGGATCATCTAACGGATGTGGTGTTTTGGTGTAATGGGTACCGGTAACCCTTTAAACCGGCTTTAGAAAATGAAAAAAAAAATGATTGCTGGTAGGGGAGTCACAACCCAATTATAATATTTCTTTTCTAGTGGAGGCACAACCAATATACTTTATTCATTTTGGTCAGGTGGAAGAGATAATTACAAGACATGTTGTGTCACGACCCGTCCTTGGGGCCCGTGCCGTGACTACCCCAAGCCCGCCTCCCATAGGTCAGGGGCTGGCGACTAACACCAAGGTGTAAATCCCGACAAAAAAGAGAAAGGCATTGCCTTTATAAAGTAAACAAACACCACAGAGTAAGCAAGAAGAAGTAAACACTAAGTAAAACTGGGTACAATAGTAGTGCGGAAAAGTAAGTGGGCTAGAATACAAACCCAAACTGAAAGTAAAGTACAACTGGAAATAAAGTACAACAACTGAAAGTAAAGCAACAACATCGAGCCGTCCACTGAAAGTCCCACCTGAAGGGTGGGTACAGATAGCCTCCTCAGCTCCTCGGGTCCAGCCGTCTGCTTCGTGTATGTCCCGCCCAGTGGTCCACCTCCAGGTACCGACCTGCTCCACAAGCTTCAACCAGGATCAGCGTTGTCCGTCGTCTGCATCCAACACAACGTAGTGCGGGCATAGCCCATGCAGGGGTGAGTATACGCTACTCAATAGTGACCCAGAGACCCCCAAAGGTCTCCCAAAATCCACAAAGGAAAATCCACAAGGGAAAGATAGAATCACAAAGTAACAACCAACACTACTTAGGTATATGCCCATACATATACCTAAGTCATTAATCCAGTTTGGCTCTAACATCCGAGCCCAAGTTCGATCACATCCACATAGGAGTACAACCCAATCCACACAGGATAACACAACCCAATCCACATAGGAAAGCAAGTCAATCATATCAAAGATAATGATTGAAAGTCAAGACTCAGCTCACACAGGTATACTTCTTCGTAAGGTTATAGAGATGATCAGATATAACCACTGATTCATCTAAGCTGGGACCCACGTAGGATACTAAACCAGCTAAGCTGTCGGACCCACATAGGATACAGACCAACTACTCTGCCAGACCCACGTAGGATAGCAAGAACAGAGTCAGACACTTCCAGACCCACGTAGGATACAAGAACAGTAGTCATTGTCGTCGAACCCACGGAGGATTTCAGTACGGTCTTCATCGCTGTCGAACCCACATAGGATTTCAGTGCAGTCTTCATCGCCGTCGAACCCACGGAGGATTTCAGTACGGTCTTCATCGCTGCCGAACCCACATAGGATTTCAGTGCAGTCTTCATCGCCGTCGAACCCATGGAGGATTTCAGTATGGTCTTCATCGCAGCTGAACCCACATAGGATTTCAGTGCAATCTTCACAGTCGCAGCCAACTCTAGGGTTCCCGCACACAGTATGCTCTTTTCCGGGAGGGTCCGCTCCACGAGCTAAAGGGGGGTCGATATATCAACTGACATGTAGTCCGGAGTTTATGTATCCCAAAGTTCCGTCTTGATAAGAGGAATTCAATGTGACAGACAGCGCGTCAAACGGACGCCCGGTCTGAGAGTTATTGGCCTTTTCGTTCCAGGGGTCCGGTTGGTTTTTAAGTCAAAACCAACCTGACCACACTCCAACTGCATCCAAACCTCGAGCGGAGTAATCCAAAAGGTCTGTCTCAAGAAGAGGAATCCAATAAAGTCGACGGCACGTCAATCGGACGTCTGGAGCTCAAGTTATAAGTGTTTCCGCTCCGAGGGCCCGGTTGGTTTCGTGTTCAAACCAACCCGGCCATCCCCAAAGTTCTCCGAAACCTTGATTGTAATATCCAGAAACGACCGTCTCATTCCAAGGATCACCACGCAACTGACGGCGCGTAAATCGGAGGTCCATAGCCCAAGATATGGGAAAAAGAATGAACCTGTCCGGTTTAGGGGGGTTTTGGGCCCGGACCGACCCAGCCCGAGACCCCCTGGGTCGGCCCAAACCGGGTCGACCCGAACCGGGTCCAGGTCCGGCCCATTGGGGCGCGGCCCGGCCCAACCGGCACGGCGCGACCCCATCGGCGCGGCCCGGCCCGGCCTGGGCGGCCCGGCCTGGTGCGGCCGGTTGGCCTGGCGCGGGCTCACCCCACACGACCGGTGCTGGTCGTGCCGTTGCGGAAGGGGGGGGGGGATGCCCCCTTGATTGAAGCCGCGACCCCACGTGGGGGCCGCTCCCTTCGACCAGTGGACGCGGCGCTGGGCGCCGCGTCTCCCCCGGGTCCCGCGCGGCCGTGGGATCGGTCGCCTGCCGTCGCGGCTGAAGCCGCGGAGGTCCCTCCTGGCGGCGCACTGGGACGCCGCCACCTCCGGCCGCAGGCGCCGCCACGCCGGCGACCCGCACCGCCGGTGAAGTCCGCGGGCCACTGGAGCTGCTCCGGTGGTCCGTTCTTGCTCTCGTCTACGCCTGGGGTCACCTCGGGACCCGTAGATTACTGCAACGGCCTCCAATCGCTCAACTGCCCCGTTTCATCGTCGCCCAACGTTCCGCTCATCAAGAACAAAGAATCGGTGGGTTCGGACTTGTTCGTTGGTCCGCACCCACCGCGTTAGTGGTTCAACGACTTTCAACAATTTAATCATATGCCGAGGATATAATCCACATAAATTAAATTAAACCAAACCCCCTACCTCATGGTATTGATGAACGAAGATCGTCGCGGGAAAAGACGTCGCGGGAGATGGAGTCGCGGAAGAGGATCGTGGGCGTCGCAATACATGGCTTCGCGGGGAAGAGGATCGTCGGCGTCGTGGTACACAGCGTCGCGTCGTCGATCTCCAAGGATTCAGCGTTCTACGTCGTCCTTCATTGGAGGTCGGCATTCTTCGTCGGCAACGGTGCGTTCTTCGCGTTCTTCAAGGAGGAGGATGAAGTTCAAGACTTGAGAAAAACCTCTCCAATCCTTCTCGCACAATGAAACAACCATAATAAAATAAGGCGTTGTCTTATTTTATTACTCATTCCATCTATTTTTGAATTTCAACATTAAATCACGATTAAATTATTGAGCATTGACCAATTAATGAGGCGTTTAATAGTTCAATTAAACGCGAGAGTTGACTTGGAATTTAAAAAAAGTGTGCGGGTGAGTTACCAAATTAAATGCTCGTGGGAGGTGAAAAAGGAAATAAAGGGGGTGGGGATCGTGTGGGCCCCACCTCACTAATATCCTACCTAGGAGTTAAGGTATTGTGGGTCCCACTCCAACCACTATGCCTAGGTTATCATTTCTTAGAATAAAAATAAAATTGTAGCACAATATTTTATTTTTATTCTTTAGTTAACCCAATTAATTAATAACCTCACCCGAGCCAACGCAACTCCAAAAAAGGTGTTACTAAGCAATTATCGGCACTATGATTCCATCGATATCCTCAGATTCCGATTCTGAGCACCGGTTTAAAAGTTCGAAAAACCCGCTCGTTCGTTCACTGAACGTACCTGAGCTAAACTTCAGAAATTGATTCCGGGCACACCGGGCCTCAGAATCAGGTGCCGTCAGAAACTGCATTCTTGTAAAATCCCAAAGAAAATTAAGAAAGAAATTTCTCTTGAATTTTACGGGTCTTTACATTACTCCCACCTCAGGGCTTTACGTCCTCGTAAAGATACATCATAAACTAGGGGAACAAATGTGGGTACTGTGCACGCATCTGAGCCTCCCGCTCCCAAGTGCTCTCCTGGAGGTTCCTGTGCTGCCATCTAATGGGCACTAGAGGTATCAACCATCCACGCAGAACCCACTCCTGTCGATCCTCGATCTCCACCGGGACCTCCGTAAAAGTCGCCCCATCGTCAACGTCCAGCTCCCCATGGTCGATGATATGCGTAGAGTCGTGCACATATCTCCTCAGCTAAGATACATGGAAGACGTCGTGCACCCGGTGCAACTGAGGTTGTAGATCCAGACGATAAGACACCTCGCCTATCCTGCTGAGGACCTGGAATGGTCCGATGAAGCGCGGAGATAACTTGCTGCCTCGACCAAATCTCTGTAAACCACGTCGAGGTGAGAGACGTAAGAAGACATGGTCACCATCCTCGAACTCTAGTGGTCTCCGCCTCTTGTCAGCATAAGACTTCTGCCAGCTCTGAGCTATCCTCATCCATTCCTAGATGACCTGGACCTTCTCTATCGTGGCCTGGACCATCTCTAGTCCCACAAGTGCTGACTCCCCAGGGCCTGTCTAGCACATAGGTGATCTGTAAGGTCGGCCGTACAATGCCTCATATGGCACCATCCCAATGGTGGAGTGGTAGCTGTTGTTGTACGCGAACTCCACCAAGGGTAGGTGGTCCTCCCATCTGCGACCAAAGTCGAGGACACATGCATGGAGCATGTCCTCGAGAGTCTGAATGGTCCTCTCCATCTGACCATCCGTCTGAGGGTAAAAGGCGGTGCTCAGACGTAGCTGCGTCCTGAATGCCTTCTGCAACCCCCTTCCAAAGCCGAGAAGTAAAGCGATCATCTCGATCAGAGACGATAGATGATGGCACACCATGAAGCCGTACAATCTCCTGAACGTAGAGACGTCCCAAGCTCTCTACTGCGCCCTGCTCTCTAATGGGTAAGAAGTGAGCCGACTTGGTGAGTCGGTCGACAATCACCCAAATGGAGTCGTGACCTCTGGAAGTACATGAAAGTCCATTCATGAAATCCATAAATATCCTATCCCACTTCCACTCCGGAACCTCTAAGGGCTATACCAATCCTGTTGGTACCTGGTGCTCCGCCTTCACCTGCTGACAGGTGAGGCATCGAGAAACGAACTCAGCTACAACCTTTTTCATACCTGTCCACCAGTGCTGTCATCTGAGATCCTAGTACATCTTCGCCACTCCTAGATGTACCGATAAAGGGGAAGTGTGAAACTCTCTCATCACCTCCTTTTGTAAATCAACTAGTACCATGGTACGTCCTCTGAAAAGGATTACGTGCTCTCCTCCTATAGAGAATCCATCAGGTGCCTTTCCTGAGGATATCTGCGCACGCCGCGTCTCACAGTCAGCGTCCCCATGTTGTGCCTCTCTGACCCGCTGCAGTAGTGGAGGAGTGACTGTGAGTGACTGAAGAAAGGCTCCTCCATCTCTATCCACGAAGGATATCTGCAAAGCGGCTAGCTGCTCCGTCGCCTCCCCGAGTAGCTGGATGCCCGTCCTCCTGCTGAGAACATCGGATACTACGTTCCCCTTTCCAGGAGTATAGACTATCTCAAAGTCATAGTCCTGGAGGAACTCGAGCCATCACCGCTATCTTAGGTTCAGTTCCTTCTGCGAGAAGATGTACCTAAGACTCTGGTGGTCAGAGTAGACTGTAAAGCGCTCACCCATCAGATAGTGTCGCCACATCTTCAGAGCGAAGACCAATGCTACTAACTCTAGGTCATGGGTAGCGTAGTTATGCTCATGATGCCTCAACTGACGTGATCCATAGGCGATCATGGACCTATCCTGCATCAGGACACATCCGAGTCCGGTCCCTGATGCATCAAAGTAGACTACGTACCCTACTCCCTCCTCCGGTAGCCTCAAGATAGGTGCACTGGTCAATCTCTTTCTCAGCTCCTAGAAGCTCTGGTGACATCTGTCTGGCCACACGAAGGGTTTCCCCTTCTTCGTCAAAGATGAGAGTGGTGCCGCAACTCTGGAGAAGTTTGGCACAAACCTCCGGTAGTACCCAGCTAGACCCAAGAAACTCCGCACCTTCGTTACGCTCCTGGGTGGCTCCCAAGCTAGCACCGCCTCGATCTTCGCAGGATCCACTGCAAATCCCACCTCAGAGATGACGTGTCCCAAGAAGTGGACCTCACGTAACTAGAACTGACACTTCGAGAGCTTTCCATAAAGCTGGTGCTCTCAGAGTGTGTCTAGTACAACCCGCAAGTGGTAGGCGTGCTCCTCCTCAGTGGTCGAGTATATCAATATGTCGTCGATGAAGACCACGACAAATCGATCGAGTTATGGCTGAAAGATCATGTTCATGAGACCCATGAACACTACTGGAGCGTTGGTTATGCCGAAAGGCATAACCAAGAACTCATAGTGGCCATACTGATATCTGAAGGTCGTCTTTTGCACGTCCTCGTCTCAAAATCTGAGCTGATGATAACTTGATCTAAGGTCTATCTTCTAGAACCACCATGCCCCCTTGAGCTGATCGAAGAGGTCGCCAATCCTCGGTAGCGGATACTTGTTCCTCACGGTCACCTGGTTCAGGCGATGATAATTGACACATAGTGAAAAGCTCCCATCCGCCTTCTTGGCGAACAATATCGGGGAAGCCTAGGGTGAAACACTGGGTCAGATGAATCCCTTGCTCTTCAAGTCCTCCAGATGTACCAGTAGCTCTCGAAGCTCAGCGGGGGCCATCCGATATGCTGGAGTGGATATCGGGGATGTCCCTGGGTACAGGTCAATATAGAAGTCTACCTCTCTGCGAGGAGGTAGTCCTGAGATGTCATCGGGGAAAACATCAACATACTGATCCACCACTACAGGAAAACTCGGAATCCGCACATCAACTGCTCCTAGGATGAGGCTAGCCAACTGATGAGTGATGGGTTGTCCTCTACTCTGCGTGAGTCCATCCTGTGCTGCAAAGGCTCCCTTCTCACCAGTGAAGGTGAACATGCTCCCATCGGTGCGAACACGCCGCACCTTGTGCCTAATATAGTCGATCTGAGCATGGACTGTGGATAACCAATCCATGCCCAAGATGACATCGTAAGGCCTCGACGCCGCTACAAGAAGATCCCAGCCAAAGATCTCTCCTCCTAGAGTAAGCTCACACTGCCGACACCAGTGTGTAATTGTCGAGTCTGCTTCCGTAGGAGTCTCTAGCCGTAAGGATCGAGCCAACGACTCCGTCGGAATCTCCGAGCTCTGAACAAGGGCAGCGACAATAAAATAATGACTCACTCCTGTGTCTATAAGAACTGCATCAGGGGTGGAGTAGACATAGATAGTACCACAAATCATCTTTGGCGCGCCGTGGTCATAGGCCTCCACTGCCTGAAGCTGAGCCTGTCTCTTCCCGCCAGCTCCCTGTGGTCGGGGTGGACCTCCTGGTGGTGGTGGTGGTAAAGCCTCAAAGCGTCGCCCACCACCTGCTGCTCGGCCAGATCCCCTGCCTCGTCTGCCTGCTCTCGACGGACCCCCACGGTCGACCCTCTGCCTCTACCTAGGTGGACCCTCAACCATCTACTGCTCCTCTGCACGGCAGGTCAGGCAGTCACGAGCCATGTGGCCCTGCCCGCTGCATGCGTAGCACTGCCTGCTCCTCGGAAGGCTGACTTTGCGCCCTGTGCCCCACACCTCTGAGCCAGTGTCCTGAGGTCATCTGCCTGATGGGCCAGTCTGCCTGGACCCCTATGACATCCGTCGACTGCTAGCCGCAGATGACTATGCTACGTGCCGCCCTGCGGTAGGTCTCGTGCTGGTGTAGGCTTGGAAAGAAAGCTCTCAATGAGGAGGGTTTTCTCCAGTACTCCTGCCTGCGTCGGAATGCTGAGGGAGATCACCGATGATCTGATCTCATGCCTCAGTCCCTTCTCGAAGGTCCGGGCCCAGAAGAATGGGTCCCGTACCATGTCCATCGAATAACACGAGAGATCGATAAATCTCACCGAGTACTGGGCGACCATCATGCTGCCCTGCCGCAGCTGTAGTAGCTCCTGAATGCACACCGCACGGAGGGTGGCTGGGAAGAACTCCGAGCGGAAGAGGCTCTCAAAGTCTGTCCAGAGGAGAGATGCCTCATCGTGTACCTGGAGCATCAAGCTCCACCATCTGCCTGCTGCCGCGTGCAGGAGGCTCGCTGCAAGGATCACCATGAGGTCGGCTGGTGTCCCCACTAACGTGAAAACTCGTACAACCGTCTCCAGCCAATCCTTGGCTGCCTGAGGGTCCGTCTCCCTGCGAAACCTGGGCGGTTTCTGACGCTGAAACTCATGTAGTGCACTAAGGCGATGTGAACTATCAGCGGCTGGGTCTGGTAGCATCGGTGACTCGGTGGGTAGAGGTACCGCTGGTGCCTCCACTGTCAAAGGGCCTTGCACCGAGGCCTCGTCGCTCGGTGGGCTGTCGTCTTGCTCAAAGCTTAGAACCCTAGCTGGCTGCCGTCGTGGGGTCATCTTGAAAAGAAACAGGTGCGCCACGGTCAAAACAGTATACCTGGTGAGATGACACAAAGTAATCACAAAGAAAACTTTTGAAACACATATGCAATCAATGTTTTCGTGCATTGAGTCGGAAATCAGAAGTTAGGGTCCTGGTGTACGGATACGTCGGCTGCCACACCAACACTGGACTCCCTGGACTGATAACCATACTCAATACCCTTAACACTATTTATTCACATAGAAGAAAGATCAGAGTCCAGAGTTCTGTTGTAGAACTGAACTCCTCTGATACCAATTTGTCACGACCCGTCCTCGGGTCCCGTGCCGTGACTACACCAAGCCCGCCTCCCATAGGCCAGGGGCTGACGACTAGCACCAAGGTGTAAATCCCAACAAAAAAGGGAAAGACATTGCCTTTATAAAGTAAACAAACACCATAGAGTAAGAAAGAAAAAGTAAACACTAAGTAAAACTGGGTACAATAGTTGTGCAGAAAAGTAAGTGGGCCAGAATACAAACCCAAACTGAAAGTAAAGTACAACTGGAAAGAAAGTACAACAACTGAAAGTAAAGCAGCAACGTCGAGCCATCCACTAGAAGTCCCACCTGAAGGGTGGGTACATATAGCCTCCTAAGCTCCTCGGGTCCAGCCGTCCGCTCCGTGTACGTCCCGCCCAGTGGTCCACCTCCAGGTACCGACCTGCTCCACAAGCCTCAACCACGATCAGCGCTGTCCGTCGTCTGCATTCAACACAACGTAGTGCGGGCATAGCCCATGCAGGGGTGATTATAAACTACTCAGTAGGGACCCCGAGACCCCCGAAGTTCTCCCAAAATCCACAAAGGAAAATCCACAAGGGAAAGATAGAATCACAAAGTAACAACCAACACTACTTAGGTATATGCCCATACATATACCTAAGTCATCAATCCACTTCGGTTCCAACATCCGAGCCCATGTTCGATCATGTCCACATAGGAGTACAACCAAATCCACACAGGATAACACAAACCAATCCACATAGGAAAGCAAGTCATTCATATCGAAGATAATGATTGAAAGTCAAGACTCAGCTCACATAGGTATACTTCTTCGTAAGGTGATAGAGATGATCAGATATAGCCACTGATTCATCTAAGTTGGGACCCATGTAGGATACTAAACCAGCTAAGCTGTCGGACCCACAAAGGATACAGACCAGCTACTTTGCTAGACCCACGTAGGATAGAAAGAACAGAGTCAGACACTACCAGACCCATGTAGGATACAAGAACAGTAGTCATTGTTGTCGAATCCACGGAGGATTTCAGTACGGTCTTCATCGCTGCCGAACCCACATAGGATTTCAGTGCAGTCTTCATCGCCATTGAACCCACGGAGGATTTCAGTACGTTCTTCATCGCTGCTGAACCCACATAGGATTTCAGTGCAGTCTTCATCGCCGTTGAACCCACAGAGGATTTCAGTACGGTCTTCATCGCTGCCAAACCCATATAGGATTTCAGTGCAATCTTCACAGTCGCAGCCAGCTCTAGGGTTCCCGCACACAACATGCTCTTTTCCGAGAGGGTCCGCTCCACGAGCCAAAGGGGGGTCGATACATCAACTGAAACATAGTCCGGATTTGATGTATCCCAAAGTTCCGTCTTGAAAAGAGGAACTCAATGTGATAGACGGCGCATCAAACGAACGCTCGGTCTGAGAGTTCTTGGCTTTTTCGTTCCAGGGGCCCGGTTAGTTTTTAAGTCAAAACCAACCCGACCGCACTCCAATTGCATCCAAACCTTGAGAAGAGTAAGCCAAAAGGTCCGTATCAAGAAGAGGAATCCAACAAAGTCGATGGAACTTCAATCGGATGTCCGGAGCTCAAGTTACAAGCGTTTTCGCTCCGAGGGCCCGGTTGGTTTCGTGTTCGAACCAACTCGGCCATACCCAAAGTTCTCCGAAACCTTGAGTTTAATATACCGAAACGACCGCATCGTTCCAAGGATAACCACGCAACTGACGATGTGTCAATCAGAGGTACGTAGCCCAAGATATGGGCAAAAGAACGAACCTGTCCGGTTTAGGGGGTTTTGGGCCCGGACCGACCCGGCCCGAGACCCCCTCGGTCAGCCCAAACCGGGTCGACCCGAACCGGGTCCGGCCCATTGGGGCGTGGCCCAGCCCGGTGGGCGCGGCTCGGCCTAACCGGCGCAACCCGGCCCAGCTGGCGCGGCCCGGCCCGGCCTGGGCGGCCCGACCCGGTGCGGCCGGTCCGGCCTGGGCGGCCGGTCGGCCCGGCACGGGCGCGCCCTTCATGGCCGGTGCTGGCCGTGCCATTGCGGAAGGGGGGGGGGGGCAGCTCCCCCCCTTGATTGAAGCCGCGAACCCACGTGGGGGCCGCTCCCTTCGGCCAGCGGGACGTGGCGCTGGGCACCGCGTCTCCCTCGGGTCCCACGCGACCGCGGGACTGGTCGCCTGCCGCCGCGGCGGTCCCTCC
The DNA here is from genome assembly GCA_963277665.1 of Viscum album. Taxonomy (NCBI): domain Eukaryota; kingdom Viridiplantae; phylum Streptophyta; class Magnoliopsida; order Santalales; family Viscaceae; genus Viscum; species Viscum album. The sequence goes on from OY728125.1 coordinate 1,062,532,685, forward strand.
TGGTGGCGCGCCGGGACGCCGCCACCTCCGTGCGGCCAACCAGTGCCGGCCGCCGCCTCCGGCCGCCGGCGCCGCCACACCGCCGGTGAAGTCCGCGGGCCATTGGAGCCGCTCCGGTGGTCCGTTCTTGCTCCCGTCTGTGCTTGGGGTCGCCTCGGGACCTGTAGATTTTTGTGACGGCCTCCAATCGCTCAACAACCCCATTTCATCATCGCCCAACATTCCGCGCATCAAGAACAGAGAATCGGTGGGTTCAGACTTTTTAGTTGGTCCGAACCCACCGCGTTAGTGGTTCAACGACTTTCAAAAATTTAATCATATGCCAAGGATATAATCCACATAAATTAAATTAAACCAAACCCCCTGCCTCAAGGTGTTGATGAACGAAGATCTTCGCGGGAAAAGACGTCGCGGGAGACGGCGTCGCGGAAGAGGATTGTGGGCGTCGCGGTACACGACGTCGTGGGGAAGAGGATCGTCGACGTCGTGTCGTCGATCTCAAAGGATTCGGCGTTCTGCTTCGTCCTTCATCAGAGGCCGGAGTTCTTCGTCGGTGACGGTGTGTTCTTCGCGTTCTTCAAGGAGGAGGATGAAGTTCAAGACTTGATCAAAACCTCTCCAATCCTTCTCGCACAACGAAACAACCATAATAAAATAAGGCATTGTCTTATTTTATTACTCATGCCATCTGTTTTTTAATTTCAACATTAAATCACGATTTAATTATAGAGCGTTGACCAATTAATGAGGTGTTTAATAATTCAATTAAATGCGAGAGTTGAATTGGAATTTAAAAAAAGTGTGCGGGTGAGTTACCAAATTAAATGCTCGTGGGAGGTGAAAAAGGAAATAAAGGGGGTGGGGATCGTGTGGGCCCCACCTCACTAATATCCTACCTAGGAGTTAGGGTATTGTGGCTCCCACTCCAACCACCATTCCTAGGTTATCATTACTTAGAATAAAAATAAAATTGTAGCACAATATTTTATTTTTATTCTTTAGTTAACCAAATTAATTAATAACCTCACCCGAGAAAACACAACTCCGGAAAAGGTGTTCCTAAGCAATTACCGGTGTTGCGATTCCATCGGTGTCCTCAAATTCCGATTCCGAGCACCGGTTTAAAAGTTAGAAAAACCTGCTTGTTTGTTCACTGAACGTACCCGAGCTAAACTTCGGAAATTGATTCCGGTCAAACCGGGCCTCGGAATCAGGTGCTGTCAGAAACTGCGTTCTTGTAAAATCCCAAAGAAAATTAAGAAAAAAATTTCCCTTGAATTTTATGGGTCTTTACATGTTGCTTTGATGATGGTATAACCAGTATAAAAAAGATTTTGTATATAAATTTTTAAACCATGAATATTTTTAGAACCATATAAAAGATAAATAAATATACATTATAAAAATATAGACCAAGAATAAAATATATGAAACTCAAAAAATGGTATCAACTAAAACACCTTAAGAAATAAGGATTAATAAAATTATATAAGTAAAATAATTTTAGTATTATTAAAATAATTATCCTAATTTGAGTAATTTAATAATTTTCATATAGTTACCATTAATATCCTTTCATAGAGTGATCTTTAGTGTTCCTCATCCTGATTATATGTTTCCATAATGTATTTTCAATGATTTATTTGATTTTGGTTTCCAAAAGATAATTTAACCATTCGTATACATAAATATCATGTAGATGATTCAAGATACATTGTTTCTTCAACATAATCCCACATAAATATTTGATATTACATAAATAACTTAATATTATGTTAGTATATATAATTACATTCAATTTCTAACATAACCTGAATTAGCTTTATAATAATACATTTTTCACTTATTATAGCCTCTTGGTTGTCCTTAGTATTATGTTAGCGTTCTAAAACTTAATGAATTGATGATAATGAAATTTATTTGGATTGATGAAATATTTCCACAATATGATTTGAATTCTATTTGCGCAATAATATAGTATCTTATATCACCTAAATATTTTTTTGGTGATCAATGTATCTTTTGCTGGCTTATTTTCACTCAATTATTTCTAACACATTACCATTTTAACACTTGAGACTTCATTCTTATTCTAACATAGTCTAAGAATAGATTTGTCAACATCAATGCATCTTGCATTGGATCAACATAATATTAGGATCCTTCATAATATTACATAGGCTTACAATGTAGCATCTTTGATATGACTAATAAAATTACATAATTGAAATTAGAAAAACCAGATCTAAACATCAATCAAACCTATCTATAATGGAAAAAATAAACAAAAAATTTTATTTGAAAAATATTATAATAATTAAATTTATAATATCCCATAAACAAAACCAAAAGTTGAAATCAAACTAGTAAAATCCATGAATGGAGGATCTCAAAACTAATTAAATTGGATTATCTTCATAACCTAAGATTACAAAAAACCATTCATTATGTCTATAATAATTTAAATATGAATCTTTTTCAATCTTTTATAATCATTTAACATACTGTAAACTTATCCTTTGATTAGAAAACATGAATAAACATTCCTAAACACAAAATAATTTAAGAATATGAATCTAAAGTTGAAAAGATTATACTTATAAAAATAAATATATAATTAGATCATATATCCAATATTACCAACCTTTTTTCATCTTACTTATCCTAAATAGTGATATTTTCATTATCTTAAATTCCACATCTTGAGATTTCTCTTTTTTTATAGGATCTTCATCATTGATCTTCATATCATAGGCAACAAGTAATCTATGAAATTCATCTAATGAGATAGAATTTGGAAAATTTTCTGTAATCATTGAAACCTTAAGATAGAAGTGGCGTTAAAAAATTTTCAATATTCACTACATAATACTAATATATTCATGGGTTTCTCTGATTCCATACATGTCATCCAAAATCACATTCACCCGATCAAATAATACATTAATAGATTTAGTCAAATGAATCCTAAAATTCTAATACTTATTCCAAAACACTTGTAATTTTTTTTCTCATACCTTTTAGATTCCCACATAAATATATAATAATTTTACCACATTGAATTTGATAATTTGCAAGACATAACCTTCTTTTTGTTTTGAAGCAATTGATTTATGGTTTTTATTTTGGTGTGTTTTCATGAGTAAATAGTCATATAATGCAACAAATATGTTTTTATGTGATTCAAATTATTCATTTCATTGTTTTTTGAAAATATCTTAGGTTTTCATGGTTGAATGAAAAAACTTCAAAGGTTTTGTACATAATTATAAAACTATATGGAATGTAATTAAAAATCACAAACCATGTAAATTTGATGATACAAGACTCAAAGAGACAAAATACATGCCTGAATTTGCACTCATAGATACAAAATAATGTCACAAAGGGATCACCTGACTTGTATATTTCTTAAGGGTGTTGACAAGTTAAGAAAATACCACTACATTCCATGTATGACTATACCACACAATGTGGGGTCTAGAAACCAATAAAAGATACACCAATTCAATGGGAGGTGATGTAGATAGACCAATTAGGTGAAGAAATCCTAAATGTGTTATCTAAACAAGATACACATTGTATAATTATGTACACATTGTGAAATAAACTTTTCCTATAAAAAAATATACTTAACATTTGAGTTTGGGACTACTAACATAGGGGGAGATGTTTCGACTCTTCTGATTCAACCCCTTGAAGCCATCATAGCTATGTTTTTTCTTCTTCCTCCTCTACCTCTTATATCCATGGGTAGGGTTGAGTTTATGCTTGATCATTTCATCCTACCCATGGACCTAAGAGATAAATGGGAGGTGTGTTGGGGTTTTAATAAGATAATGTTACCATTATAATAAGAAATATCTGTTTGATTTTTTTTATTTCATAGTTTTTATCTATAATCTTTTTTATGATTTTATATTAAAATATACTAGTTGTATTGTGTATGAACAAGAAACTTCTGAACCCATAACCATTGTAAAATCTTATTGTCATCATTTTAGTATTTTTAATAAAAAAATTAAAGAATTAATTAATAGATCAAAGAATTTTTTTTAGTTTTCACATTTGTAAAGACCCGTAAAATTCAAGGGAAATGTTTTCTTAATTTTCTTTGTGATTTTACAAGAACGTGGTTTATGACGGCACTTGATTCTGAGGCTCGGTGTGCCCAGAATTTCTATCCAAATTTTATCTTGGGTACATTCAGTGAATGAACGAGCGGGTTTTTCTAACTTTTGAACCGGTGCTCGGAATCGAATTCCAAGGGCACCGATGAATTCGCAGAGCTGGTATTTTCTTAGGAACACCTTTTCTGGAGTTGCATTTTCATGGGAGGAGTTGTTAAAAATTTTTGGAAGATAAAATAAAAATTGAGTTACAATTTTTATTTCTTTTAAGTGGTTTATCCATTGAGTGGTAGTTGGGGTAACCACCCAACTTCCCATGGGAGGTTATGAGAGTGGTGGGGCCCACACGAACCCCACCCCTTCATCTTCCTTAACCTTCCATAACCCTCCATTTAATAATTCAAGTTGAGTTAATTAATTGAGGTAATTAATTAAACTTTTGAAATTAAAATGCTAAAGTTATGTTAATAAAATAAGTGATGAACTTATTTTATTTTGGTTGAAATCTTGTTGTGTGAGTCTTTGGAGAAAAGTTGAGGAGCTTGAAGAACTTATTCTTATTCTTCGACGAAGAATGCGAAGAACGCGAAGGATGCCGGATCCTCGGAGATCGATGACGCGACGCTGACGAATCATTTCTCCGTGACACGACTCTCTCCTTCTGCGACGTCTTATTTCGCGACGGTTATTTCTGCGACGAACCCTCGCTCAACGATTTCGACGAGGTAGGGGTTATTTAAATTGTTGTTCCTGATTACTTCTATTGTCGTTCTTCGTGAAACTTTTCCGCTTGCTATCGATTAACGGGAGGGGGTCGGACCACACAAACACGACCGACCCTCCTCCCTTATTATTTTTTTTGTGTTGTTGTGGTTCGAAGGAAAGTGATGAGGTGCCGTTGCACCGCGCGGGAACGAGCGGCAAGGATGCGCGGCGTCGTCACGCCGCGCCGGAAAAACCCGAAGACACCGCGGCCGGAGCGGGGCCGCGGAGAAGGGGCGTGGCGCCGTCGCCCCGCGCCGGATGGTCTAAGGCCGCGGCTTAGGCCACGGAAGAGCAGGGGAATCGGCGGCCGGTTCCGGGCCGCTGGCGTCGGAGCAGGGGGACCGGCCTTGCCGGTCCCGTGGGGGCAACAACCGACCGGCCGGAGCGGGCCGGCCAGACAGGGGAAGATCCGGGGGTTACGACCCCCGGCTGGCCAGCTTGAGTGGCCCCATAATGGGGGTCGCGGTTACGAAATGGGGGGCAGGCGCCCCCCCCCCCCCCCCCCCCATCCGCTCGGCCGAACGGCCGAGCCACTTGGCTAGCGCCAGCACGCCGGGCCGGCTGCCCAGGCCGGGCCGCCAGACCGGGCCGTGCCCGACCGCACCAGCCGGGCCGGTCCGCGCTTAAGCGGGCCGAAACCGGACCCGGGTCGGGTCGACCCGGTTCGGGCCGACCCAGGGAGTGCCGGGCCGGGTCGGACCGGGCCCGAACCCCCTATTACCGGACTTTTTCGGTCTGTTACCCATAACTTGGGCTACAGACCTCCGATCGACGAACCGTCAGTTGTGTAGCGATCCTTGGATCGAGATGGTCATTTCAGTATATTACACTCAAGGTTTCGGAGTACTTTGGGTTTGTCCGGGTTGGTTCGTACACGAAACCAACCGGGCCCTCGGAGCGGAAACGCTTATAATTTGAGTTCCGGACGTCCGATTGACGTGCCGTCGACTTTGTTGGATTCCTCTAAGTGAGACGGACCTTTTGGCTTACTCCGCTCGAGGTTTGGACACAGTTGGAGTATGGTCAGGTTGGTTTTGACTTAAAAAACCAACCGGGCCCCTGGAACGAAAAAGCCAATAACTCTCAGACCGGGCGTCCGAATGACGCGCCGTCTGTGACGTTGAGTTCTTATTGACGATACGGAACTTTTGGATACATCAACTCCGGACTATGTGTCAGTTGATGTATCACCCCTTCAGCTCGTGGAGTGGACCCTCCCGAACGAGCTTGCTGTGTGCGGGAACCCTAGAGCTGGCTGTGACTGCGACGACGATGACGACTGTACATAAATCCTCCGTGGATTCGACGGCGAGGACTACTACACTCAGCGATCCTACGTGGATCAGTGCTACCGATACTGATCCTGTGTGGGTCAGTGCTCAGCGGTCCTGTGTGGGCCAGCGCCTACAGATCCTTTGTGGGTTCGATCCTGTGTGGGTCATTGCGGGGGTTAGTTACCTATCGATCCTTTGTGGGTAATTGCGGGGGTTAGTTACCTATCGATCCTTTGTGGATCATTGCGGGGGTTAGTACCTATCGATCCTGTGTGGGTCCGACGACTTAGATGAATCAGTGGCAATATCTGATCATCTCTATCGTCTTACGAAGAAGTATAACTGTGTGAGCTGAATCATGACTTTCAATCCTAATCTTTGATAAGATTGACTTGATATCCTGTATGGATTACGTTTTGCTTTCCTGTGTGGAATGGGTTGTGTTTTCCTGTGTGGACTGGGTTGAACTTGGGCTCGGATGTTGGAGCCGAACAAGAATTGATGACTTAGGTATATGTATGGGCATATACCTAAGAAGTGTCGGATGTTACTTCGTGTTTGTATCTTTCCTTTGTGGATTATCCTTTTTGGATTCTGGGAGACCTTCGGGGGTCTCGGGGTCCCTACTGAGTAGCTTATACTCACCCCTGCACGGGCTATGCCCGCACTACATTGTGTTGGTTGAAGATGACAGACAACGCTGATTGTGGTTGAGGCATGAGGAGCAGGTCGGTACCCAGAGGTGGATCACTGGGCGGGGCGTACTCAGAGCAGACGACTGGACCCGAGGAGCTGTGGAGGCTATCAGTACCCACCCTTCAGGTGGGACTTCCAGTGGACGGCTCGAGGCTGCGACTTTACTTTTAGTTGTTGTTTTCCCTTTCTAGTTGTACTTTACTTTCAGTTTGGGTTTGTATTCTGGCCCACTTACTTTTCCGCACTTACTGTTGTACCCAGTTTTTACTTAGTGTTTACTTCTGCTTGCTTGCTCTGTGGTGTTTGTTTACTTTACAAAGGCAATTCCTTCCCTTTTTACCAAGAATTACACCTTGGTGCTAGTCTCCAGCCCCTGGCCTATGGAAGGCGGGCTTGGGGTAGCCACGGCACGGGCCCCGAGGACGGGTCGTGACAAATTGTTATCAAAGGAGTTCGGTTCTACTGTAGAACTCATGACTCTTATCTTTTTCTATGTGAAGCAATAATGTTAAGAGTATTGAGTGTGGTTATCAGTCCATGGAGTCCAGTGTTGGTGCAGCGGCCGACGTATCCGTACACCAGGACCCTGACTTCTTATCACAACCCATCCTTAGGGCCCGTGCCGTGACTACCCCAAGCCCACCTTCCATAGGCCAGGGGCTGGCGACTAGCACCAAAGGCGTAAATCCCGATAACTGGGAAGGCATTTCCTTTATAAAAGTAAACAAAACACCACAAAGTACAAGCGGAAGTAAAACACTAAGTACAAAGAGAAGTGCTGAAAGGTAAATGGGCCAGAATACAAACCCAAATGAAAGTACAACTACAACTGAACAAAGTACAACAGAAAAAGACAACAGCTGGAAGGACGGAAGCGGCTCCTGGGTCGTCCTCCTCGGATCCTACCTGAAGGGTAGGTACAGATGGTGCAGCTCCTGGATCGTCCACCACGGATCCTACCTGAAGGGTAGGTACAGATAGCCTCCACAACGCTCTCGCCCGTCAACCTCCTCCGTGTGTCATCACGTCGCAAATTCCACCTCCGGATACTGACTCGTCGTGTGGTCCACCTCCGGGTACGGTCAGTTCTTGAACACTCGGCCTCCGTCAGCTCTATCCGTCGTCTGCAACCAACACAACGAGGTGCGGGCATAGCCCGTGCAGGGGTGAGTATAACGATACTCAGTAGGGACCCTGAGACCCTCAAGGTCTCACTAAAACCAACAAGGATAACCACAAAGAAGATATCAACAGATAACCTCTACTTAGGTATATTCCCATACATATACCAAAGTTATCAAGTAACCCATATCAAACATGAGGAAACACAAGGATCATAGACTCAGCTCAAACCAGGATTTTCATTAACGAAATCGTAACTGCTGAAGAGCCCCGTCTCTGGAGTGTACAGTGGTCCTATCACAACTCCGAGGTACTGCTCACTAATCCAAGTCTCTGAGGTACTCCTCCTGTCGAGTACTGCGGGTCTGCTGCCAAATACTGGGCGCTCCGTCCGCTGTGGGTCTGCCACCAAATACCGGGCGCTCCCCCTAATAGCCTATAGAGGTACTCCTCTGGTCGAGTACCACGGGTCTACTGCCAACTACCAGGCGCTCCGTCTGCTGTGGGTCTGCCGCCACATACCGGGCGCTCCGTCCACTGGGCTAGTCGACTCACTCCAAGTCGAGTCGGTCAACCAGTTTTCAGGTCTCAGTCGTCTACACGGTCTCCGTACTCCATATGCTCATCTCCGGGAGGGACCGCTCTACGAGCTACTGGTCAATACTCCAAGTATCACAAAGTCCCACGAAGATGTATCTCAAAGGACCGCCTCATCATAAGGGTCTCAACACAACAGATGACGCGTCAATCGGACGCCCGGTCTGTGAGTTATTAGCCTTTTCGTCCCAAGGGCCCGGTTGGTTTCATGCGCGAACCAACCCGGCCGTATCTCAACTGTACCCCGAAATCCCATAGGGTATACTCATAGGGACCGTTTCTCAACGAGATCACCAACGCCACTGACGGTTCGTCAAACGGACGTCCGGTCTGAAAGATATCAGCTTTTCCGTTCCAGGGGCCCGGTTGGATTTCGGGTACAATCCAACCCGGCCATACTTCGACAATGTCCAATCCTCGGGAGAAGAATGCCAAAAGTTCCGCCTCATCAAGAGGAATTCAACAAAGTCAACGACACGTCAATCAGACGTCCGGAGCTCAAAATATAAGCGTTTCTGCTCCGAGGGCCCGGTTGGTTTCGTGTTCGAACCAACCTGGACAAACCCAAAGTTCTCCGAAACCTTGAGTATAATATACTGAAACGACCTTCTCGATCCAAGGGTCGCATCGCCGCTGACGGTGCGTCGATCGGATGTTTACGGCTCAAGATATGGGCAAAAAACCGTGAGGGGTCCGAAAACGGGGGGTCTGGGCCCGGACCGACCCACCCCCTGGGTCGGCCCAAACCGAGCCGACCCGACCCGACTGGGTGCGACCCTGCCTGGCTGGCGCGGTCCGGCCCGGTCTGGGCGCGACCCGGCCGGGCGGTCCGGCCCGGTCTGGGCGCGACCCGGCCGGGCGGTCCGGCCGGGCGGCTCGGCGCTGGCCGAGCGCCCCCCCCCCCCCCCCCCCCCCCCCCCCCGCGTGGGGGCCGCTCCGTGTCACCGGACGCGGCGCAAGGCCGCGTCCCTCGTTCTCCGGTTCCGCGCGGCCGTGGAACCCTGCTCACCGCCGCGTCTTCAGCCGCGGCAGATTCTTCCGGTGACGCTCCAGGCGCCGCCGCCCCCGACCGCCGGTGCCGCCGCGCCGGCGGGGGCTTCCGCAGACCACCGCACGCGCTCCAGTGGTCCGATTCGCCTGCGGTCTTCGCCAGAGATCATCCCTAGACCCGACCTTCGCGGAAAAGCCTTCAAAACGCCTTCACGGCCCACCTCACCATCGATCATCGATCCGCACTTCGACAGCAAACCGCGGGGTCTTCAAATCGCCTCCGCGGCCCCGACTCCGCCCGCGGTTTTGTTCGGCCTCAACGGTGCGGTGCGACGTTGCCGCGCTTCTTCGCCGTGTTCTTTCTCATGTCCACACAGTGCCGTTTCACTGTGCCGCCTTTGTTCGTGCCATAATGAATCAAACAACAAAGAGGGAGGAGAGTCGTCCGTGTTCATGCGGTCCGACCTCCTCCCGTTAAGTTGGTAACAAGCGGCCCAAAAGACGAAGAACAACAAGGAAAAATTCACGAACAAAAGAGAAACAACCCAAACAGTTTTTCCCCACAACAGACTATTCCCAACCCGCAAGTAAAACGTTCGCGGATCAACTAGGTAATAAGTTGATCCATGTTCTTTGTTTTCTTTAGGAAGAAAGAAATCAAGGGAATAAAATCATTCTTAAAGCATAATTCCCTACCTCAAGCGTTGTTGTCGAACGCGAGTTCGTCACGGAAGAAGCGTCATTGACATTGCGGTACACGGCGTCGCGTCGTCGAACTCCGAGGGTTTGGCGTTCTTCGTCGGAGGTCAGAGCATTCTTCGCATTCTTCGCGTTCTTCAGATTCTTTGTAGAAGAAGAACGCTTTCCTCCAAATCCTCTCCATGCCACAAGTTCCAACAGAAACAAAATAAGAGTTATCTTATTTTATTAACGCACATGACACGTTTGAATTTCAAAGAAAAGAAACGAACAATTAATTCAATGAATTAATTATAACGATTTAACTGCCCAATTAATGAGGCGTTTCTTAACCAGAAAAACACACAGTTGACTTTCATTAAAGAGGGGGGTTGCGGGCGCGTTACTTAGAGGAAAAGAAACGGTGGGGCTCTGTCGGGCCCCACCTCACAAATATCCTACCAAGAGGGTAGGATATTTTGGATTTCACCCTATCCGTTTCAACTCAGCTTAAGCAGCTTTAAGTGGCTTTAAGTGGCTTTAAGTGAAATAAAATAAAGTTGTCTCACCACTTTATTTTATTCTCTTCACTTAACCCCCAAAAATTAAAAACCACACCCGAGCAAACGCAACTCCGGAAAAGGAGTTTCTAAGAAAATACTGGGGCTTAGATTCCATCGGTGCCCTCGGAATTCGATTCCGAGCACCGGTTCAGAAGTTAGAAAAACCCACTCGTTCGTTCACTAAACGTACCCGAGCTAAACTTCGGAAAATGATTCCGGGCACACCGGGCCTCGGAATCAAGCGCTGTCAGAAACTGCATTCTTGTAAAATCCCAAAGAAAATTTAGAAAAAATGTCCCCTGAAATTTCTGGGTCTTTACATTACTCCCACCTCAGGGATTTACGTCCTCGTAAAGATTTAACACAAACTAGGGTCACAAAAGCGGTACTGAGCATGCATCTGAGCCTCCCGCTCTCATGTGCTCACCTGGTGGTTTCCGTACTGCCAATAAAAGCGAACCCGAGGAATAGACCATTCTCGTAGGAGCCACCCCTGTCGATCCTCGATCCCCACTGGAACCTCCGTGAAAGTCACCCCATCGCCATCGTCCAGCTCCCCATGGTCGATGATATGCGAAGGGTCGAGCACGTATCTGCTCTGCTGAGATACGTGGAAGTCGTCGTGCACCTGGTGCAACTGAGGTGGATGGGTCAAGCGGTAAACCACATCGCCTACCCATCTGAGGACCTAGAAAGGTCCGTTGAACCTCAGACATAACTTACCGCCTTGGCCACATCTCCTTAAACCTTGTCGAGGTGAGACCCGTATAAGGACGTGATCGTCATACTCGAACTCTAGAGGTCTCCAATTCCTATTAGAACTGGAAATCAAACGACTGATGCCACGAGGGTAAGGTTGACCAACTCAAGAGTGATCGGTCACACCCTCCTGTACGAGAGTATATCCTGTGCTACATGGGGTTTCCTTTTCGCCGACCAAGGAAAAACCATCCCGACGTCGTAGTTAAACCACAACATTTTTGCCTAATACCATCATTTTGTGTATGAACTGTGATTGCCCAGTCCATACTCAAACCAATGTCATAAGGCCTCGATGCTGCCACCAAGAGATTCCAACCGAAACTCTCGCCTCGAGGGTTTGACCACACTATCGGCGTAAGTGTGATTATCGAGTCTCCTCCCAAGGTATCTCCAGACGTGAGGGTCAAGTCCACGGCTTACCAGAAACTCTAGGTCTGGGACAAGATTTGTGAAAGCAAGGAATAATTCATATCGACGTCTGTTACTACAACAGCTAGTAGTGGACACAGACTATCCCTTGAATCATTTTTAGAGCCATTGGGTCACTATCCCTAACCGCATGCAGCCACACTCTCCCTCCGCCCTCCAGCTCCCTGAGCCTGGCGTAGATAACTAAGGTGGGTGGTTGTAGCATGTTAAGATGTACACCACCTCATGTTGCTCTCCTAGATCTGCCTCCACGTCTGCTGCTTCGCAGACTCATATCTCTTTAAAGCTTCCTCTTCTTGAAACATTTAACACGCTTGAATCTCTAAGACTAGAACCAGTTTCCTGTTTCTTACTGCACTGTGCAGTCTTCATCCGCTCCTGGATGATCTGCACCTTCTTTGCCTACGATATGAAGAGCTGCTAAAATTTATCCTTTCCTGAAAAGAGAAACTCGGTCTCATCCCCTGGATGAACCATGCCCATTGCCTAATACAGTCAATCCTGACATGAATGACACATTCATGCCATGGATAATGTCGTAAGGCCTCGACGTAACTACTAAGAGATCCAACTGTCACTCTCACCTCCAAGGGTCGAGTCACACTGTCGGTATCAGTGTGAGGTCACTGGGTCTCCTCCAGTAGAAATATCGAAAGTGAGGGTCAAGTCCACAGTTTTAACCAGGACCACTTAGTATCAACCAAACAAAAGGACAAGAAATCAAACATCACAAAGATAAGTGTCTTTTTATTATTGCAGCTCAAAGTACAAAGACACGAAGCAACTACAAACAAACATCAACAAAACTAGAAGCAACATGATCAATAGCCTCCAGGTCGGGAGCAAGTCCTGCTCCTGTCCATATGCTTCCGGAGCTCCATGACCATAGGCCTTAGCTTCCTGAAGCTGAGCTCTCCCATGTCCTCCTGTCCCCTGCGGTCGGGGTGGACCTCCTGGTGGTGGTGGTGGCAACACCCCGAAGCGTCGTCCACCTCCAGCTGCACGGCCAGCTCCTCTTCCATGGCTGCCTTCTCCTTACGGTCTGCCCTGATTGAACCTCTGCCTCTGGCTGGGAGGTTCTTCATTTAACTGTTAGTCATCTGCATGGCGGGTCAGACAGTCATGTGCCATGTGACCAATCCCACCACAGGAGTAACACTATCCACTCTCGGCACGACTGGATCTGACTCCACCCCGGTTCCCCCGCACGACTGAACCTGAGTCGTGCAGTCGGCCACCAGTAGGTCTGGTCTTCTTGGACCTCTGCGTCATCTTTCTAATGCCTGCTGCAGAAGACTCTGCCGCAAGCCAGCTAGTGGTGGGTCGTGCTGCTGGAGACTGCTCAGCAAGGAAACTCTCCACTAAGAGGGCTCCCTCCAACACCCCTGTCTGGGTCGGAATGCTGTGAGAAACAACAGAATCTCTAATCTTCCGCCTGAGCCCCTGCTCGAAGGTTCGGGCCCTGAAGAACGGGTCCCGTACCATATCTGTGGAGTAGCGCGAGAGGTCTGTGAACCTCGCTGAATACTGTGCCACTGTCATGCTGCCCTGCCGCAACTGAAGTAGCTCCTGTATACGCACCAATCGAAGGGTGGCTGGTACAAACTCTACCCAGAACAGGCTCTCAAAGTCTGCCCATAGAAGTGTCGCCTCGTCATGCATCTGAAGCATCAGGCTCCACCATCTGCCTGCTACTGCCTGAAGAAGGATGGCAGCAAGGATCACCATGAAATCTGTCAGCATCCCCACTAGCCTGAAGACTCTCACCACAGCCTCCAGCCAATCCTCAGCCGCCTGCGGGTCCGTCTCTCCCCGGAACCTGGGTGGCCTCTGGCGCTGGAACTCGTGAAGTGCACTCAAGCGACGTGCACCCTCTTCTGTTGGGGCTGGTGGCATTGGTGGCCCAACGGGTAGTAGTACCACTGGTGCCTCTTCTGGTGCCTCAACTGGGATAGGGCCCTGTACTGAGGCCACGTCGCTCAGCGGGCTGTCAGTACGAACAACTCTCGGGGCTCTAGATGGTCGTCTGCGGGGAGGCATCCTGAAAGAAACAAACATGACACGGTCAAAAGATTTATACCTGGTGAGCTGACCTGGTTTGAGTTGATATTTAAAAACTTCTGGAAACATACATGCAATCAGTGTTTTCGTGCACAAAGTTGGAAATCAGTTGTCAAGGTCCTGGTGTATGGATACGTCGGCCGCCCGCACCAACACTGGACTCCCTGAACTGAAAACTACACTCGGTACTCTTAACACTATTTCTTCACAAAAATAAAATATCAGAGTTATAAGTTCTTCAGTAGAACCGACTCATCTAATACCAATTTGTCACGAGCCGTCCTCGGGGCCCGTACTGTGACTACCCCAAGCCCGCCTTCCATAGGCCAGGGGCTGGCGACTAGCACCAAAGGCGTAAATACCGATAACTGGGAAGGAATTACCTTTATAAAAGTAAACAAAACACTACATAGTACAAGCAGAAGTAAAACACTAAGTACAAAGAGAAGTGCTGAAAGGTAAATGGGCCAGAATACAAACCCAAATGAAAGTACAACTACAACTGAACAAAGTACAACAGAAAAAGACAATAGCTGGAAGGATGGAAGCGGCTCCTGGGTCGTCCTCCTTGGATCCTACCTGAAGGGTAGGTACAGATGGCACAACTCCTGGATCGTCCATCACGGATCCTACCTGAAGGGTAGGTACAGATAGCCTCCACAACGCTCTCACCCGTCAACCTCCTCCGTGTGTCGTCTCGTCATGAAGTCCACCTCCGGATACTGACTCGTCGTGTGGTCCACCTCCGGGTACCGTCCAGTTCTCGAACACTCGGCCTCCGTCAGCACTGTCCGTCATCTGCAACCAACACAACGAGGTGCGGGCATAGCTCGTGCAGGGGTGAGTATAACGATACTCAGTAGGGACCCCGAGACCCTAAAGGTCTCACTAAAACCAACAAGGATAACCACAAAGAAGATCTCAATAGATAACCTCTACTTAGGTATATTCCCATACATATACCAAAGTTATCAAGTAACCCATCTCAAACATGAGGAAACACAAGGATCATAGACTCAGCTCAAACCAGGATTTTCATTAACGAAATCGTAACTGCTGAAGAGCCCCGTCTCTGGAGTGTACAGTGGTCCTGTTACAACTCTGAGGTACTGCTCACTAATCCAAGTCTCTGAGGTACTCCTCCTGTCGAGTACCGCGGGTCTATTGCCAAATACTGGGCGCTCCGTCCGCTGTGGGTCTGCCGCCAAATACCGGGCGCTCCCCCTAATAGCCTAAAGAGGTACTCCTCTTGTCGAGTACCGCGGGTCTGCTGCCAACTACCAGGCGCTTCATCCTCCATGGGTCTACCGCCAAATACCGGGCGCTCTGTCCACTGGGCTAGTCGACTCACTCCAAGTCGAGTCGGTCAAGCAGTCGTCAGGTCTCAGTCGTCTACACGGTCTTCGTACTCCGTATGCTCGTCTCCGGGAGGGACCGCTCTACGAGCTACTGGTCAATACTTCAAGTATCACAAAGTCCCACGAAGATGTATCTCAGAAGACCGCCTCGTCATAAGGGTCTCAACACAACAGACGGCGCGTCAAATCGGTTGCCCGGTCTGTGAGTTATTAGCCTTTTCGTCCCAGGGGCCCGGTTGGTTTCATGCGCGAACCAACCTGGCCATATCTCAAATGTACCCCGAACTCCCATAGGGTATACTCATAGAGACCGTTTCTCAACGAGATCACCAACGCCGCTGACGGTTCGTCAAACGGACGTCTGGTCTGAAAGATATCAGCTTTTCCGTTCCAGGGGCCCAGTTGGATTTCGGGTACAATCCAACCCAGCCATACTTCGACAGCATCCAATACTCGGGCGAAGAATGCCAAAATTTCAGTCTTTTCAAGAGGAATTCAACAAAGTCAACGGTACATCAATCAGAAGTCCGGAGCTCAAGATATAAGCGTTTTCGCTCCGAGGGCCCGGTTGGTTTCGTGTCCGAACCAACCCGGACGAACCCAAAGTTCTCCGAAACCTTGAGTATAATATACCAAAACGACCGTCTAGATCCAAGGGTCGCATCTCCGCTGACGGTGCGTCGATAGAATTTCTACAACTCAAGATATGGGCGAAAAACCATGAGGGGTCCGAAAACGGGAGGTCTGGGCCCAGACCGACCTGCCCCCCCTGGGTCGGCCCGAACCGGGTCGACCCGACTCGGGTCCGGGTCTGACCCGTCTGGGCGTGACCCGGCCTGGCGGTCTGGCTGGGCGGCTCGGCGGTGGCCGAGCGGCCGCGCCAAAGGAGCCCCCCCCCCCCCCCCCCCGTGTGGGGGCCGCTCCGTGTCACCGGACGCGGCGCAAGGCCGCATCCCTCGTTCCCCGGTTCCGCGCGGCCGCGGAACCCTGCTCGTCGCCGCGGCTTCAGCCGCGGCGGATTCTTCTGGCGGCGCTCTGGGCGCCGCCACCCCCGACCGCTTGCACTGCCGCGCCGGCGTGGCACGCCGGTGGGGGCTTCCGCGGACCACCGGACGCGCTCCGGTGGTCCGATTCTCCTACGGTCTTCGCCAGAGATCATACCGGGACCCGACCTTCGCTGCAAAGCCTTCAAAATGCCTTCGCGGCCCGCCACACCATCGATCGTCGATCCGCACTTCGACAGCAAACCGCGGGGTCTTCAAATCGCCTCTACGGCCCCAAATCCGCCCGCGGTTTCGTTCGGCCTCAACGGCCTGGCGCGACGGCGCCGCGCTTCTTCGCCGCGTTCTTTCTCATGTCCGCACGGTTCCGTTGCACTGTGCCGCATTTGTTTGTGCCACAACGAATCAAACAACAAAGAGGGAGGAGAGTTGGCCGTGTTCGTGCGGTCCGACCTCCTCCCGTTAAGTTGGTAACAAGCGGCCCAAAAGACGAAGAACAACAAGGAAAAATTCACGAACAAAAGAGAAACAACCCAAATAGTTTTTCCCCGCAACAGACTATTCCCAACCCACAAGGAAAACATTCGCGGAACAACTATGTAATAAGTTGATCCGTGTTCTTTGTCGCACAACTTTATTTTATTTTCTTCACTTAACCCCCAAAAATTAGAAACCACACCCGAGCAAACACAACTCCAGAAAAGGAGTTTCTAAGAAAATACCGGCGCTGTGATTCCATCGGTGCCATCAGAATTTGATTCCGAGCACCGGTTCAGAGGTTAGAAAGACCCGCTCGTTCGTTCTCTGAACGTACCCGAGCTAAACTCTGGAAAATGATTCCGGGCACACCGGGCCTCAGAATCAGGCGCCGTCAGAAACTGCGTTCTTGTAAAATCCCAAAGAAAATTTAGAAAAAATTTCCCTTGAAATTTCTGAGTCTTTACACTTCTGATTTCCGACTTAATGCACGAAAACATTGATTGCATGTGGGTTTCAAGTTTTCTTTGTGATTACTTTGTGTCAGCTCACCAAGTATACTGTTTGACCGTGGAGCATCTGTTTTTTTTCAGGATGGCCCCACGGCGGCAGCCAGATAGGGTTCCGAGAGTTGTGCGTGATGACAGTCCACCGAGCGATGAGGCCTCGGTACATGGACCTTTGACAGCAGAGGCACCGACAGTACCTCTACCCGTCGAGCCACCGATGATACCAGCCCCAGCCACTGACGATGCACGTCGCCTTAGTGCACTGCACGAGTTTCAGCGTCAGCGATCGCCCATGTTCCGCGGGGAGACGGACCCTCAGGTAGCCGGGGATTGGCTGGAGGCTGTTGTGTGAGTTTTCAGGTTAGTGAGGACACCGGCGGACCTCATGGTGATCCTCGCAGCGAGCCTACTGCACGTGGCAGTGGGAAGATGGTGGAGCTTAATGCTCCAGGTGCACGACGAGGCATATCTCCTCTGGACGAACTTTGAGAGCCTCTTCCGCTCGGAGTTCGTTCCAGCCACCCTCTGTGCGATGCGCATCCAGGAGCTTCTTCAGCTACAACAGGGCAGCTTAACGGTTGCCCAGTACTCGGTGAGATTTACCGATCTCTTGCGCTACTCGATGAACGTGGTAAGAGACCCATTCTTCTGGGCTCGGACCTTCGATCAGGGATTGAGGCATGAGATCAGGGCATCGCTGATCTCCCTCACCATTCTGACACAGGCAGGAGTACTGAAGCGAGCCCTTCTCATCGAGAGCTTCCTTGCTGAGCCTACTTCAGCAGCGAGACCTACCGCAGGGCGACACGTAGCAGAGTCTTCTGAAGCAGGCAGTCAACGGATGACTCATGAGTCTAGGCAGACCAGACCCTCAGGCAGATGATCTCAGGACACTGGTTCAACAGTGCGGGGCACACAGCATGAAGCCAATCTTTTGAGAGGCAGACAGTGCTACGCATGCGGCGGGCAGGGCCACATGGCTCATGACTGCCCGACCCGCCGTGCCGAGGAGCAGCAAACGTTTGAGGGGCCACCCAGGCAGAGGAAGAGGGTCGACCATGGTAGTCCGCAGGGAGTAGGCGGACAAGGAAGAGGAGCTGGCCGAGCAGCAGGTGGTGGGTGACGCTTTGAGGCTCTACCACCACCACCACCAGGAGGTCCACCCCGACCACAGGGAGCTGGCGGACAAAGACAGCCACAGCTTCAGGCAGCGGAGGCCTATGACCACGGCGCACCCGAGATGATTTGAGGTACGATCTATGTCTATTCCACCCTTGATACAGTTTTTATAGACACAGGATCGAGTCATTCTTTCATATCCACTGCCCTTGTTCGGATCTCAGAGATTCCGACAGAGCCGTTGGCTCGATCCTTATGGATAGAGAATCCTACGAAAGTAGACTCGACGATTACACACTGGTGCCGGCAGTGTGAGCTTACTCTAGGAGGCAAGAGATTTGGCTGGGATCTTCTTGTAGCGGCGTCGAGGCCTTATGACATCATCTTGGGCATGGATTGGTTATCTATAGTCCATGCTCAGATTGACTGCATTAGGCGCAAGGTGCGATGTGTACGCACCGACGGGAGCAGGTTCACCTTCACAGGCGAGAAGGGAGCCTTCGCAGCACAGGATGGACTCCCGCAGAGGATAGGGCAGACCATCACTCATTAGTTGGCTAGCCTCATCCTAGGAGCAGTTGACGTGCGGAGTCCTGGTTTTCCTACAGTGGTGGATCAGTATGTAGACGTTTTTCCCGATGACGTTCCGGGACTACCTCCTCGCAGAGAGGTCGACTTTTATATTGACATGTACCCTAGGACAACCCCGATATACACTCTAGCATATCGGATGGACCCCGCTGATCTTCGAGAGCTACGGGTACAGTTGGAGGACTTACAGGGCAAGGGATTCATCCGACCCAGTGTTTCACCCTGGGCTTCCCCGATATTGTTCGCCAAGAAGGCGGACGAAAGCTTGAGACTTTGTGTCGACTATCATCACCTGAACCAGGTGACAGTGAGGAATAAGTATCCTCTACCGAGGATTGATGACCTCTTCGATCAGCTCAAGGGAGCACGGTGGTTCTCAAAGATAGACCTTAGATCAGGCTATCATCAGCTCAGAGTTCGGGACGAGGACATGCAGAAGATGACCTTCAGATGTCGGTACGAACACTATGAGTTATTGGTTATGCCATTAGGAATAACCAATACTCTATCAGTGTTCATGGCCCTCATGAACAGGATCTTTCATCAATATCTCGATCGATTTGTCGTGGTCTTCATCAACGACATTTTGATTTACTCAATGACTGAGGAGGAGCACGCCTACCACTTGCGGGTTGTACTAGACACACTCCGAGAGCACCAGATTTATGGAAATCTCTCGAAGTGTCAGTTCTGGATATGTGAGGTCCACTTTTTGGGACACGTCATCTCTGAGGTGGGAGTTGTGGTGGATCCTGCGAAGATCGAGGCAGTGCTAGCTTGGGAGCCACCCAGGAGCGTGACAGAGGTGCGGAGTTTTCTAGGACTAGCTGGGTACTACCGGAGATTTGTTCCAGACTTCTACAGAGTTGCGGAACCACTCTCAGCCTTGAAAAAGAAGGGGAAACCCTTTGTGTGGTTAGACAGATGTCAACAGAGCTTCCAGAAGCTGAGACAGAGATTGACCAGCGCACCTATCTTGAGGTTGCTGGAGGAGGGAGTAGGGTACGTAGTTTACTGCGATGCATCAGGGACCGGACTTGGATATGTCCTGATGCAGGAGCAGGCCGTGATCGCCTATGGATCATGTCAGTTGAGGCAGCATGAGCAGAACTACGCAACCCATGACCTGGAGTTAGCAGTAGTGGTCTTCGCTCTGAAGATATGGCGACACTATCTGATGGGCGAGCACTTTGTAGTCTATTCTGACCAGCAGAGTCTCAGGTACATCTTCTCGCAGGACCTGAACCTGAGACAACGGTGAAATAGCACTTTCTTGGGTGCCCTCAAATTATTAGTGTGATTTTGGG
Organism: Viscum album; assembly: GCA_963277665.1. Taxonomy (NCBI): domain Eukaryota; kingdom Viridiplantae; phylum Streptophyta; class Magnoliopsida; order Santalales; family Viscaceae; genus Viscum; species Viscum album. The sequence goes on from OY728125.1 coordinate 1,062,553,114, forward strand.
GTACTTAGGTACAGTAGAGTGGCTGACCAAGGTCGTCTCTCAAAGGAGGAAGTGAATTAAAAAAACTTCTTAGAGGTATTCTAAAAATAAAATAAAAGAGAATAAAAACACTAATTGAATAGATGGGGGTTGTTTATAGTTTATAGATCTAGAAGAAGTTTTCTGGAAGAAGATTTCATTTTTTTTTGTTTTTAATTTTGAAATGATGTTTGATTAAAAAGACACAACAAGAAGATGTTTTTTTAGAAAATATTTTAAAAGGCGTAATCGATCTAACTCTACCTCTTCACTCTATTATTAATCATTATAATTTAAATTAACATTCAATCAATTATGATCCCTTAATTTGTTAAATCCCGAACCTTATGAGAATTAACTTTACCACGAAGATGAAGTGAATTTAACCCTAGGCTAACTTCGGAACATGCAATCGCAACACCCTGCTTTGATTGATGTTATAATATTAGCTTATGGTCAGTGATAAATTAAGGCACATAACCACTCTGGAAATGAGGATTAATTGAGTTTAGGGAGTGTATTTGAACTCTACAAATTGATCCCGTGTGGTCTTGTATTACCGATTAAGATTACGCTCTCACAATTCACACAAATCCCGACCTCGCGCGTTTTGTGTTTATTGTTCAATTACTTGCTTAGTTTCATTTAAATTGAAAACTAAATTAATAGATCATATTTAGTGAATTACAGTAGATCATTGATTCAAAATAAATTAATGAATAAGGTGAGAGGTAGATCGATTACTAAAAGACTACTCTTCCATGGGTGGCGTAATCATCGTAGAAGCGTTTTGCATGTGCAAAGGTTTATAATGGGCATAACCCAATAACGCTTCTACTCAATAATTCCAAAACAATTAGGAAGATTAATAGACGAATAAATTTAAACAAAATGGAAGAAAATATAAGAAATAAAAGAAGAACAAAGAAGTTTATTACACAAATGAAAACATTACAAAATGAAGAAGAGAAGGAGGCTTCGAAGAGGGGATCCTTGATTCAAGAGCTACCCCTCATAAAATGGTTGGATAATTTGGGTGAAACAAATTCTCCTCTGCCTCCAACCTCCTAATTCACATCCCAACCCTTAAAAATGAGAAAAACTCCAATTTATAGAGTGAAGGGGAGGCTAGGTTTAAAGAGGTTTCAAGTGTGAATGGGAAATCTCGGCAAAATATTTTAATACAACTTTTACCGCCCATTTTACCTCGACAACGCGTGAACCAGCTCTCCTTCTAGAAGGATGATTTGTGGGAAAATGTATCACCGAGCTCCTCTCAAAATATGGGCTTAATCCAAGACCGGATACAGAAGATATGACCCAAATACATAACCCATGTCCATTCTGCCGAGTCCAACCCACCAATGGATTAATGTCCCATTTACTCCATCCAAATTCCCTTTTAGCTCTAGTGTCCTGAATGAAAGTTGTAGAAAATTAAGTTTGGAACACTTTTAAAAAATTTCAAATAATAATAATAAATATAAAAATATTTATCTTCGAAATACTACAGTGCACTATAAAGGGTAAAACTGGAATTTTCACCAAATTTTCAAATGAATGATCAAATCCCAAATATTTTATAAATAAACATATTTAGCACAATGTGGGGAAATTATATCATTTATTATCAATAAAATATTCAACAAAATAGTGTTTTATCAAGTGGCGATGGCTCGAGTTCCTCCAGGAATATGACTTTGAGATAGTCTATTCTCCTGGGAAGGGGAACGTAGTAGCTGATTCTCTCAGCAGGAGGATGGACATTCAGCTACTTGGGGGAGGCGACAGAGCAGCTAGCCGCTTTGTAGATATCCTTCATGGATATTTATGGAGTATCCTTCCTTCAGTCACTCACAGTCACTCCTCTACTACTGCAGCGGGTCAGAGAGGCACAGCGTGGGGACGCCGACTGTGAGACGCAGCGTGCACAGATATCCTCAGGAAAGACACTTGATGGTTTATCTTTAGGAGGAGAGCACGGCGTCCTTTTCAGAGGATGTACCTTGGTACCAATTGATTTACGAGAGGAGGTGATGAGAGAGGTTCACACTTCCCCTTTGGCGGTACATCCTGGAGTGGCAAAGATGTACCAGGATCTCAGACGATAGCACTGATGGCCGGGCATGAAGAAGGTTATGGCAGAGTTAATTTCTCGATGCCTCACCTGCTAGCAGGTGAAGGCAGAGCACCAGGTACCAGCAGGCTTGGTACAACCCTTGGAGGTCCCAGAGAGGAAGTGGGACATGATATCTATGAACTTCATGACTAGACTTCCACGCACTTCCAGAGGTCACGACTCCATTTGGGTGATTGTCGACCGACTCACCAAGTCGGCTCACTTCTTACCCATCAGAGAGCAGGGATCAGTGGAGAGCTTGGGACGTCTCTACGTTCAGGAGATTGTGCGGCTTCATGGTGTGCTATCATCTATTGTCTCCGATCGAGATGCTCGCTTTACTTCCCGAATTTGGAAGGGGTTGTAGGAGGCATTCGAGACGCAGCTACGTCTGAGTACCACCTTTCACCCTCAGACATATGGTTAGACGGAGATGACCATTCAGACTCTCGAGGACATGCTCCGTGCATGTGTCCTCAACTTTGGTCGTAGCTGGGAGGACCAACTACCCTTGGTGGAGTTCGCGTACAACAACAGCTACCACTCCACCATCGGGATGGAACCATACGAGGCGTTGTACGACCGACCTTGCAGGTCACCTCTGTGCTGGACAGACCCTGGGGAGTCAACACTTGTGGGACCAGAGATGGTCCAGGCCATGAAAGAGAAGGTCCAGGTCATCCAGGAGCATATGAGGATAGATCAGAGCCGACATAAGTCTTATGCTGATAGGAGGTGGAGGCCATTGGAGTTCGAGGATGGTGACCATGTCTTCTTGCGGGTCTCATCTCGACGTGGTATATGGAGATTTGGCCGAGGCAGCAAGTTGTATCCATGCTTCAAAGGACCATTCCAGGTCCTCAGCAGGATTGGCGAGGTGCCTTATCGCCTGGCTCTACCACCTCAGTTGCACCGAGTGCACGACGTCTTCCACGTATCTTAGCTAGGGAGATACGTGCACGACCCAACACATATCATTGACCATGGGGAGCTAGACATTGATGATGAGGCGACTTTTTTGGAGGTCCCAGTGGAGATCGAGGATCTACAGGAGCAGGTCCTACGTGGACGGTCGATTCCTCTAGTGCGCATCAGATGGCAGCACAAGAACATCCAGGAGAGCACTTGGGAGCGGGAGGTTCAGATGCATGCCCAGTACCCACTTTTGTTCCCCTAGTTTTTGATGTATCTTTACTGGGGCGTAAAGCCCTGAGGTGGGAGTAATGTAAAGACCCGTAAAATTCAAGGGAAATTTTTTCTTAATTTTCTTTGGGATTTTACAAGAACGTGGTTTCTGACGGAACTTGATTCCGAGGCCCGGTGTGCCCGGAAATTCTATCCGAAGTTTAGCTCGGGTACGTTCAGTGAACGAATGAGTGGGTTTTTATAACTTTTGAACCGGTGCTTGGAATCGAATTCCGAGGGCATCGATGAATTCGCAGCGCCAATATTTGCTTAGGAACACCTTTTCCGGAGTTACGTTTTCACGGGAGGAGTTGTTAAAAATTTGTGGAAGATAAAATAAAAATTGAGTTACAATTTTTATTTCTTTTAAGTGGTTTATCCATTGAGTGGAAGTTGGGGTAACCACCCAACTTCCCATGGGAGGTTATGAGAGTGGTGGGGCCCACATTAACCTCACCCCTGCATCTTCCCTAACCTTCCATAACCCTCCATTTAATAAGTCAAGTTGAGTTAATTAATTGAGGGAATTAATTCAACTTTTGAAATTCAAATGCATAAGTTATGTTAATAAAATAAGTGATGAACTTATTTTATTTTGGTTGAAATCTTGTTGTGTGAGTCTTTGGAGAAAAGTTGAGGCGCTTGAAGAACTTCTTCTTCTTCTTCGACGAAGAACGCGAAGAACGCGAAGGATGCCCGATCCTCGGAGATTGACGACGCGACGCCGACAAATCATTTCTCCACAACATGACTCTCTCCTTCCGCGATGGTTATTTCTACGACAAACCCTCGCTCAATGATTTCGACGAGGTAGGGGTTATTTAAACTGTAGTTCCTGATTACTTCTATTGCCGTTCTTCGTGAAACTTTGCCGCTTGATATTGATTAATGGGAGGGGGCCGGACCGCACAAACACGGCCGACCCTCCTACCTTCTTATTTTTTATGCGTTGTTGCGATTGGAAGGAAAGTGACGCGGTGCCGTCGCACTGTGCGGGAACGAGCGGCAAGGATGCGCGGCGCCGTCGCGCCGCGCATTTGAAAATCGAACCAAGCCGCAGCGCCGTCGCGCCGCGCCAGAAAAACTCAAAGACACCGCGGTCGGAGCAGGGCCGCGGCGGAGGGGCGCGGCGCCGTCACGCCGCGCCGGACGGTCCAAGGCCGCGGATTAGGCCACTACGGTGCAGGGGAACCGGCGGCCGGTTCCGGGCCACCGGCGTCGGAGCAAGGGGACCGGCCTTGCCGGTCCCATGGCGGCAACAGCCGGCCGACCGGAGCGGGCCGGCCGGACAGGGGAAGAGCCGGGGGTTACGACCCCCGGCTGGCCAGCTTGAGCGGCCCCATAATGGGGGTTGCGGTTACGAAACGGGGGGCAGGCCCCCCCCCCCCCCCATCCGCTCGACCGAACGTCCGAGCCACCTGGCTGGCGCCAGCGCGCCGGGCCGGCTGCCCAGGCCGAGCCGCCCGACCGGACCGCCAGGCCGGGCCACGCCCAAGTGGGCCGGACCCGGACCCGGGTTGGGTCAACCCAGTTCGGGCCGACCCATGGGGTACCGGGCCGGGTCGGACCGGGCCCGAACCCCCTATTACCGGACTTTTTCGGTCTGTTACCCATAACTTGGGCTACGAACCTCCGATCGACGCAACGTCAGTTGCGTAGAGATCCTTGGATCGAGATAGTCATTTAGGTATATTACACTCAAGGTTTCAGAGTACTTTGGGTTCGGCCAGGTTGGTTTGTACACGAAACCAACCGGGCCCTCGGAGCGGAAATGCTTATAACTTGAGTTCCGGACATCCGATTGACGCGCCGTTGACTTTGTTGGATTCCTCTAAGTGAGACGGACCTTTTGGCTTACTAAAATCGAGGTTTGGACATAGTTGGAGTATGGTCGGTTTGGTTTTGACTTAAAAAACCAATCGGGCCCCTGGGACGAAAAAGCCAATAACTCTCAGACCAGGCGTCCGAATGATGCGCCGTCTGTGACATTGAGTTCCTGTTGACGATACAAAACTTTTGGATACATCAACTCCGGACTATGTGTCAGTTGATGTATCAGCCCTTCGGCTCATGGAGCGGACCCTCCCGAATGAGCTTTCTCTGTGCGGGAACCCTAGAGCTGGCTGTGACTGCGACGACAATGACGACTATACAGAAATCCTCCGTGGATTCGACGACGACGACTACAACACTCAGCGATCCTACATGGATTAGTGCTACCAATCCTGTGTGCGTCAGATCTTGTGTGGGTCAGCGCTCAGCGGTCCTATGTGGGCCAGCACCTACATATCCTGTGTGGGTCCGATCCTGTGTGGGTCATTGCGGGGGTTAGTTACCTATCGATCCTTTGTGGGTCATTGCGGGGGTTAATTACCTATCGATCCTTTGTGGGTGATTGCGGGGGTTAGTACCTATTGATCCTGTGTGGGTCCGATGACTTAGATGAATCAGTGGGAATATCTGATCATCTCTATCGTCTTACGAAGAAGTATACCTGTGTGAGATGAATCATGACTTCCAATCCTTATCTTCGATAAGATTGACTTGATATCCTGTGTGGATTACGTTTTTCTTTCCTGTGTGGAATGGGTTGTGTTTTCCTGTGTGGACTGGGTTGTACTTGGGCTCAGATGTTGGAGCCGAACGAGAATTGATGGCTTAGGTATATGTATGGGCATATACCTAATAAGTTTCGGATGTTACCTCATATTTTTATCTTTCCTTTGTGGATTATCCTTTGTGGATTCTGGGAGACCTTCGGGGGTCTCGGGGTCCCTACTGAGTAGCTTATACTCACCCCTGCATGGGCTATGCCCGCACTACGTTGTGTTGGTTGCAGACGATGGACAACACTGATCGTGGTTGAGGCACGAGGAGCAGGTCGGTACCCAGAGGTGGATCACTGGGCGGGGCATACTTGGAGCGGACGACTGGACCCGAGGAGCTGTGGAGGCTATCTGTACCCACCCTTCAGGTGGGACTTCCAGTGGATGGCTCGAGGCTGCAACTTTACTTTCAGTTGCTATTTTCCTTTTCCAGTTGTACTTTACTTTTAGTTTGGGTTTGTATTCTGGCCCACTTACTTTTCTGCACTTACTATTGTACCTAGTTTTTACTTAGTGTTTACTTCTGCTTGCTTGCTCTGTGGTGTTTGTTTACTTTACAAAGGCAATGCCTTCCCTTTTTACTAGGAATTACTCCTTGGTGCTAGTCGCCAGCCCCTGGCCTATGGAAGGCGGGCTTGGGGTAGTCACGGAACGGGCCCTGAGGATGGGTCGTGACAACATTCATATCTCATTATACTAATAAATAATGATATAGATAAATCCCCATGAAAACTGAATTCCATATGAAATTTATTATGCTAAAAGATAATTTTTTGAATATAATCTAATTGAAGTTAAAACCTTAACCCAATTACTTTTTTGTGTTTGAAACATCATATACATGTGGATAGGTCCCTTATTACATTAGTATTGATCCTAATGGTCAAGTATTATAATAGAGTTAGGAAAAAATGTTTGAATCACGATGGGAATGTAAAATTTTTGATACATTATTAGGGATTCAATTTGATGCAGTATATATTTTGAGTAATGGTTTATTTATTTAGGTACTATATCTTCTTATTTTACTTTTATTTTTATTTTTATTTCTTGGGAATGCCTCATTTTCACATCTCAATAGATATATATTCTTCTGGATATTGGTATGCTTCACTTGGAGGGGGGTTTTTATCTATTTTATTCCATGAAACTATACTAATTTCTAGAGTAGTACCACCCATAAATGGAGGATACAATCAAAATAAGTATTAAACATGTAAATTATATAATCAAAATTCTTTTATAATATATTATTCCCTGAGTTTTAATTTTAGAGAAGAATTATTATCAATTATGGAGTCATTCATTGAGTGTTAGTTGGACCAAACCAAACTGTTAGAAAGACTAGTAATTTGGTTTTAAAATATTTCTAAGATATAAACTTGGATAGATTTTCTAAATAAGTTTGAATATGAGTCTCAATTTATTTTTTCAACTTAGTAATAATTAAATTATGTGAAACCTAAATTATATGAATTTAATTCTCTAGAAAATGGGTTTCCATGCACTGAATATGAAAATCAGGATATTTCACGGCATATGAACATCAGAATTGATTATTAAAATCAAAACATAGTCAATGTTTTAACTACTTCATATGAATTTATGAAATATTTTTTGGTATTTAGAATCGAGTAACACAAATAAACTAAGTCGAATGACATAAGGTCCACTAAAGACACACAGGATAACTTATGGTAATTATTAGACATTGAGTAGGAATATTGTAGTCTTTCCACTCATCCACATGAAGAGAATGTCATTTCCTTAAAAGAGGAAGGAATCATCATATGTGGTGGTTTTATGTAAATAATTCATATCCCTATTTGGACTATTGGCAGGCTCTAGTTCTTAGATAGATCCAAAGTCCATAAACCAAGATGCATCTAGGTGGGCGACTTTAATTTTCCTCTCCCCTTCTTATTTTTCATTTTTAGAAATTTCAGAACCTATGTTTCTATAACCACACACCATATACTTCCCTTTTCATTTAATTTCACCCTCTTGTATTTTAATAAATTAATTTATTTATAATTATGAGAGTAAATATATGTTTTTATACTTGATGTGCTTTTTTATACATATACGTATGTCATGTGAGTTCATAATTTTTTATATATATAGTATTTGTGAGTTATATATATATAAATTATTTATTATATCATATATATTATATTTATAATAAATATAATGTAATTTATAATAAAAATTTATATAAACTATGTAAATATACTGGAATGAATCTTATGCCAATGGAACAATAACTTGAGGGTATCCAGGCCATTTCCAGTTCAAATCCCTCTATGATAGTCATTGGTACATGGTTCATTCCTTTTATTCCTATTTTTATTAACATGATGTGGGATATTTTTTATAAATATTAAATATAATAAATATTATTTATACAATATGATGATTAAATTGGATCAATTGGTGAGGTCTCTATGTAGGATCAAAATATCATAGTTCGAGTTCTTCTAACCAACTCGATTTCATCACATTTTCACAAATTAACACCACACACTGTTTTTAGTAGCTTACACCATGAATATATAATATATATATAGATAGATTAGAAATTAAATAATAACTATAATATAGATTAATAAGTAAATATATAATAATAATATTATTATTAAATTAAAACAAAATAAATAAATTATTAAATTAATTAAAACTAAATTAGTACATGGAGTGTGTTTAGGAAAATACATATGGTGTGATTTATTATAAAAATGATCAACCCCTTTATTAGATTATATTCCATGTCATCTCCCCCATCACCCCCTCGTTTCATCTCAAGAAAGTCTCGATTGGACGATCAAAATCGAAGAATTCATGGATATTTTATACTTAAAATATCATTTATATCAATCCCTAATACATGTAAGAATCCCTAAAAACCTCATTTTGTAAATTATATGGTTGTTAATATATTTTAGGTAATGTGACTGAATTGTTTCCAAAAAATAGGAGTTCATGGACACACATGAAGAGTGCACAGTGTGTAGTCCTGATTCATAGGATAGAAACACGTTGAAGTCATACATAGAGTATAAATTTGGTAGATATTGTTTATTATCTCTACCAACCTAGGTATCAACATTCCATGTACATAAAATACATACCACAGGTCCTCACCTTACAATACATGAAATATACCATTCATAGACAATGTGTACCTTCTCTGGTTGTCGAAGTATCCCACTTTCTATGTACATTCATTACATGAATCAGACTCCACTACTAATACATGAAACATATCACATTTGACATGTTTTTAGTATTTAATTTAAATTCATAGTGTGTCCAAGGAAATTCCAAAGCACATGGAAAGATCTCATTGACTACAATACACATTGTGTACTCTAGAATAATATATTGTGTACTTCCAAACATCCATTTATTTCATTTTTCTTTTCTATTATTTTATTTTTATTTTTTATTTTCATTTTACGTGCTCCGTGAAAGATGATGATAGTTTTAATTTAGACCATACGTTCCTTGCCTCTTCAATAAATTAAGATCATATTAACCCAGTGTAAAGTTCTTGTAATAGTATATGAGGAATAGACAGTCATGGACCTACCTATGTCATAGATTCTATAACTAGTGGTCATTCCTATTAATGTGTTTTCATCATAAATTTCAAAAAATTATTCTTCTATGACACCATGAACTAAAAAACCTCATCATTGAGCTATTCTTGAATCAAACCCATGCTCATCAGCATATGGGTCATATTCTTGCATCCCTCCTGCAACTCAAGAACATCACCCATACCCCTGCCTCATATTTGATGCTTACAGCCCATCCAATGACATCTTATAGTGATTTTCATGATAAATTATATATCTTAGCAGTAAAGTCTTTTACCAGACCATTCTAGATATAATTTTATTTCTAGATGAGATGATATACTCACTGGCCCACACACGTCTTATAGACTTGCTGTAGGTTACCACTCCCACATCTTGAGATTTATTTTTAGAGTTTATATTCATATTATTGTTTTATGCACCATCCTAACAATATGACATGTGTGAAATAGATCCAACTACCATTTCATTCTATAGATAGATCTTTCCCACTAACCATGAACAATTTTTGTCGATGGTATGGATTTTACCCCCATCCTACCACATAACCACATTACAACCCTTACCTTCTATAAGAGATATGATCTGATCACTATGTTGTGGGATCTTATTAGACCCAATGTATAATATGATACAATCTAACATAAGATCACACCAATTCTATCCCTTACCTTTAACCACATCCATCGTTACTTAGATATGATTCCCTTTCCACACTATAATGATAGGGGCATCACCATGAGATATTTGTATCTCATTATTTTTATTTTTTAACATTACTACCCTAATCTACCATATTTTTTATCTATAATTTCCACACCATGTTCACCATCCATCAGGGTAACATAAATGATGGCTTTTAAATCACATATGTAGGACACTGCCTAGGTATTTTTGAGACTTATATTCCCCAAGATCATCTTGGTGTCTCTTAGTGGATGGAATTTCTCATACTTATTCACATGAGGATAGTCAAGAAGTGAGGTGACACCTATGTTCTCACATAGGAGTTCCCCAAACATGTTTCATAGGATGAGGAACTTGATTCCCCTAGGGGTGCTATTATGATGGTACCTCCCCCAGCTCATCAAAAATAACCACCACCACCACCACCCACTACCACTTCACTCACCCCATTATCTTACATACATCAAAACACTCACATATGATCCATCCACATTCAATCCACTACTCATACCTTTTACTGGACCTTTGGTTCCATTTCAAATGGATAAGGTATACTGTAATCATGAGAGCATATACGAGAAATGTTCTTAGCTACAAGAGACTATGGGTTATATTTTGAATTGGATTGGCCAAATAATTTCACCCCTTATTTAAAATTGACCAAATCAAAAATATCTACAACATGAGAAACATTTTTTGAACCCATAGATTTGGTATTTCTTTCTAACTTGAATGATGTGGTCAAGGATAATGATATTTCTATTCATCAAAACTCAATATCGACCCATTAGTAGCCTAAGGATACCCCTTCCATAGGTTCGACAACTACACCTCTTTCTACATAATAGATAGTGGCTTCATAAATTTTATCTACCAAGACAATCCTATGAAAGTTTAGGGAAAAATTTCTTTATTAAATATATATTTTTACAAATTAATGTGATTATTGGAGTTTCATGTTGATTTAATATCATTTTAATTGATAGTCAATGATTTTATCAAGGAATTGATCATTGAACCAAAAAATATCTTATAGATTCATTATGTTTATCGAGAGATTTGTTATAAAATATTAAGATATTCACCATCCAGGGGGTATATTCCTAAACATTTTTCGATTCACTTTTAATTAAATTATTACATCACTCCCTTAGTAATGTATATTTTGGAACCCTTTTTATCTAAAAATATGTTACACATTGGGGATCATGAACAATATTAAGTGTGGTGGAGTGTACATTGGCACCATACATGGTTGTTTTATTTATTACTATTCAATGATAAAAAATTTATTTTGATAATAATTTGAGTGATTTTTCTAAAATACTATTCACGATTTTTATAAAATAAAATAAGATCAGGTCAATTAACTTGATAACTATACAATTTTTTCATGATTAACTTTTTTTTGTTAATTACTTTGGAAATTTCAAAAACATATTTAAAAAATATCTTGATAAATATTTCTAACATTGAAAATACATTTCACTGGAATCTTTTAAAAATAAAAAAATTCAGATTTTGAAATTCCTTAGGTATTATTGGGGAAGCATTACTTTTGAGATTTTAGATCCACACATGTTGTTAATATGCAGTCTTAATTTTATGATCTTGTTATTTTTTTAAATCAACATTGGGATTTAAATTAGATTAAAAAAATTAATCATTCAATAATAAATTAATTAATGATAATATCTCACACATAGAAAAATTTTAGATAGAAACATTTTAGTGAAAAATTATAAATAAATCCTCTTGAAACCTCATTTTATAAATTAACTTGGTTGTGTGACCTATAAAAGATTTTAACCTGCCAATTGGATTCTTAGTTACCTAGGCCTTTGATTTTTTGATATATAGAGGAATGAAAATTGAGTAAGGATATTTTTTTAAATAAAAAATTTTAATTTGTTACTAAGTTAAAAAAATTAATGATGGAATTTATAACAAAATTATTTGAATGGACCTCAGAATTTCACCTTTGGATGTGTGTATCGTGAAGATTATATATTTATTTTCATGTGAATTAAAATAATTTAATTATAATTATAATGGATAAAGTGATTATGATCATGATTTTAATATTATGTTTTCTTAGAGACATTTATTTAGGTTTTTTTATGATAAAAAAATCACTAAGTGTGATAGGGTTTTCACCCGAATTGTGCTTATAATTTTAGCGTGATTTCTTGATTAAATAAGAATATAATTATAGAAATAAAATTTTATATGATTCAACTTATTTTTTTGTAAATATAGTAGGTTTTAATGTTTGAATGAATCTATTTACAATGTTTGGGAAATCATTATAAAACAACACGACATGTAATTCATATGAACAAACTGTATACATTTGAAGATACGCGACACTTTGAGTTAGAATACAAACCCCAAAACCCATTCGATGATACATACCAAATTAGAGGGGCCACACAATATGTACATACATCAATAAAGTTGTATGTGGAGAAAGTAAAACTACATACCATGCATATAGATACTACCCATAATATAGTCATTCAATTGATAAATGAAATACCAATTTTATGGGTAGTAGAGTTCATAAACCAATCAGATGGACAAAGATAAAAATAGTGATTTTACCTAAATAAAATCCAAATAATTATGCACATATCTTGTAATAAAATTTTCCTAAAAAATAGAGTATTGAAATATGAGTTTGGTAACCTTGAAATTACAGGGTGATGCTTCCACATTACTGATTTGATGCCCTAGATCCATCATAAGTGCTTTCTTTTATTTTCCCATTTCACCTTGTTCTTATTTTTCTGCCACTTCTAATACCTCCCCTATTCATGGGTAGGGTTGTGTTAATGATTGAACCATTAACCCTACTTATGTCCATGAGATGGTAATAAAAGGCATGTTCAGTCGTAATAAGATAAGGGTTCTATTATACTAATTAATCTATGTGTTTTTTTTATTTTTTTCATCTATGATATATTTGATGATTTTATTTCAAAATCTATCAACTGTGTTATGTCATACCAATAACAACATAATTATGGGAAACTAAATAAATTACAATAGGTGAACCCATGACTATTGGATTATCTCATTGTCCCCATTTAAAGGTTTTCTATAAAATCATTTTTTTTAATTTAACTACTACACCAAGACACTGATTTTTAATTATCACATTAATCAATTATCAGACAAAGAAACAATGATAAAGTTTAATATTCATGAAAAATGAATTCTATAAATAATTTAACATGTTTAAATATATTTTTATAATATACCCAAATCAAAATTATAACTCCTTAGAAATTCTTTTTTGTGATGGTTTCTATGTAGTTTTTCCTTTTCCCTATTCGGTTTCTTTCTCAATTAATTGGTCTTTCATTTCACCCATAAATAATTTCATCAATAATCAGCTGACAAATATTCGAATTACAATTTCATATTTTATTTTCTATATATTAACCTTGATACTCTTCTAATACAATAAATTTAGGGAAAGAAATTTACATGTCATGTGATAGGAATGTCAAGATTGTAATGAATAATTATTCCATTAAATAATTGATTCATATAGCATCAATATCAATGAAATTATAGTATATTTATTATAGACCAATTCATTCCATATTGAATGAAATTTCATAAGAGACATTTGTAAATATATTTATACCTAATGATTGAATGTAGTTATTCATATGAATTTTCTATATCTGAAAGTTTCTTCCATCAAGGATCAAAATTAAATTATGTTTTATTATCTCTACCATCTCCTATAAGGATAGAAAAACATTTCATCCTAAAAATTCCACTTTGATACCACTTGGTGGCCTAATATATGGAAGTATTCCTTAAAGGGGTGAATTATGGAATGTATTTCTAAAACATATACTTCTAATTATCTTGCTTCATGATTAGTTTAAACACAAATATAACCATCACCAAATATATATTTGATTAAGAACATAGAGGCACACATGATTTTAATTTTTTAACTTCCACTGGGATGCATCTAAGGAGTACACATAGGGACATGTGATGGTGCACTAAAAACCTCTAAATCGTATTGCATGTTTATAAGTGTAGAGCGGTAACACTATACCTATTAGTTCATCTATATCATAATAATATAAAATATTCTCTATCCCACTCAATAAGAAATCAAAACTATATCAAGTAAATAAATTTGATTTCTAAAAATAAAAACAAGAGATTACACCTTATTTGAGGTAGAAATATTTTTTATATTCATAAAAATAATTATATTCTTTTTTTATATTGGATTATAACAGAAATCATATCCACTCACTCTAATTTTTAAAATGAAAATTCTCTGGATATGATTTTATCACCCTCTTTATGTGAGAAGATGTTTTTCTAAATCAATGTTAAAATATAAAAGTTTCCTTTCATGAATCACTCATTCATATTTAAGAATTATGTATAAATTTATATAAATAAGTATTCAAAAAATAATTCAAAATATAAACATCTAAATATTTTATATTCCCCTTTAGATAAAAAATTTAAATATAATACTTATGATGCAATAGACTCACCATGTTCTTTTTTCACCTCACTACAACCTGGTTAAAATTCGTCAACCCATTGACCTTATAATACATGACCATAAAATACTCTATCTTTATATAATATATTAGTTTCTAAATTATAAATATTTATATATACACTTGACCATGATATGGAGTTAACTAAACCACAATTAAATTTGATCGCAGTTACTTCCTAGGTAAAACACCTAGCCGAAATGCCTATGGTTGCAACCCTTAATCATTTCTATTCAGACCATGACATTTAGTATGGTCATTTTTCACTTACCTATGGAATAAAATGATTTTATTGAAACTATTCACAAAACCATGATAAAAAAAATCTTTTATTCATGATCTGTCTAAACAAATTTGAGGAAATGTATTACACCAAGCTCATTTTTTATTTTGTATCCTATTTTTATTCAAACATAAATAAACCCATTACCAGGCCATGCATTCTACCATGATGTGTTGTAATCCATCTTATTATTTTCAAAACCTAAATAAGAACCACATATATCACCTAAATTACTCCATCCATTTTTATAAGATATGTCATAAATCATGACATAATGATAATGAATCACAACATAATTTTGTTCTTAAATCCAAAATTATATTAAATTCTCACTAAACATGATCCATTATTCCCAAAACATCACATGATA
Organism: Viscum album; assembly: GCA_963277665.1. Classification (NCBI taxonomy): domain Eukaryota; kingdom Viridiplantae; phylum Streptophyta; class Magnoliopsida; order Santalales; family Viscaceae; genus Viscum; species Viscum album. Next base: position 1,062,568,531 of record OY728125.1, read on the forward strand.
AATATTTATTCATATGTTGATAACATTATAGGATCCCACTTTTTGTCAATAAAAAAACAAGAAACACCTAAAATGATTTTTTATAATAACATGGGTACTCGATAGTGGTTGTTCATCCCACATTATGAGAAATTAAATTTAATTAAAGAAATAAAATAATTATATCAATAGAATGGTTTGTTTTGGAAATGAGGAATCATTAAAAATGATGGTTGGTATAAAAATAAATATAGCTAGATATGAGTTGGAAAACATAAGTGTGCTCTATATGGATGGACTTCAATGTAATATCTTATGTTTGAGTTAAATTTATATGTAACATTTCAGATTTTTTTATATGATATTTATTCAATAAAAAATATTTGTTTTAAAGTTATAATATATTATATTATCTATGTAATAATGAAAAATTTATTTTATTTCATAAAAAACATTACAAATCAAGTATTGATACATTCTAAATCAATACAAGTATAATGGGATAATAAAATTAGATAAATGATTTTGTTAAAATTTGTTAATAAAATTGGTTGTTTGTTAGTGTTTTTTCCTCAAATTCATTGAAGTGTTATTAACTTAGCTACACATTATTTATTTAAATTTATATTAATGGAAAAAATTTATCATTACCCCATATTTTTTTATATAAAATGAGATATGATATGATAACAACCCTTGGTATATATGAATTACCATGTTTTCATTGATTGATGGTGTTTATATTGATTTTTGATGATATGGTAAGATCATTCTGAGTAAGTTAACTTGTATAAAGAAATAATTGATCAGTCATTGGATACAGGTTGGTGAAATTGTATTCAAGCCGACTCGCTTGAAGTACTCAAAATGAATTATCATATATGTTTTAAGAAACAAGTTTTTATATGAGGCATGGATTCTTTAAGGTTTGGTATAATTCTTTATATTTGAACTAATATGGATACCGAATGAGGTTATAGAATTGGGGGGGGGGGTCTTCAGAGCTTGTTTAGAGATCCAAACCTCATACGATGGAAGAAAGAATTGGGATGCAAGATTTTTTGAAACCGTGTAGCCCATCCCACATGGTTTCTCCTTAATGTATGGGAATTTTCAAATAGAAGAGTAGGGAACATGGTCTACCAAAACTGTGCACCCAGGGAAACATATCTATGCTATAAGTCTTCAGTATCTTGTAGAGGAGAATGGTATAGTTAGCACATGGTATCTCAAACTGTATGTCTAAACAATCCAGGTCCCCTCCAGGGATAGTGAGATGACTAAGGTAAGAAAACATTTAATCCATCCATGCTGCCGTACCCTAAGAGTTACATCTATGGGATGTTCATGGTGGAATATTGGTGTATGGTTTTGAAAATAATGTGACCAAACCATATGACCCCAAATTTCTAGATAAAATTATAATTTTTCTCTTAAATTCATTAAAACCTAAACCCCTGTATCCTATTTTTAATTTCTAGGGTAAGAGGCTCTAATTATTTAGGTTGGATCTCCAAAATTTTTATAATCTAAGTTCATGTATTGTTTCTCCATTCAATCTCCAATCTAAGATCCAATTATCATGTTGGATTCCTCTTGATAAGTGATCAAATCCTTAGGATATGTTCAACCATTGTATTCCTCTCGATTATGCTATTCTGATGCAGGTTCATATACACTATTTTAGGTAGTTCATATATTATTACATTTCCCTCCAATAAAAGTCAAAATAAGGACTGATACCGAACAAGGAGAGTGTTATAGTCTTTAGGTATGTGGTTTATTCCATTTCCCAAATAGTCCCACCGTTTATCAATTATCGTCAATCTGCGTACATTGGTTTCACTAGGAATTTCCACTTAAATTTTCATTCCTTAATTATAATAATTGAACTCATGTTATTGATCCCATTACCTTAATTTTTTTCATTCCATTAAGTATAGGTACCTTAACATCATTTAACCAATGTAGGGTGTGCCCTCTGTTATGCCTTTAGTGGCTTTGTTATGATTATTTGTGCCATTGTTCAGGTGTTCTATGAATTAAACTTGATGAGGTAATCATTTTAATTAATTAATGAGTCTTTAAAATGCTTAATTCCATGTATATTTATGGATATCACTTTACCTAGATGAATTATAATTTGAATTTTAAATGGTTTAATGACAATAAATCACCTCATCACGCTAAATGAAAAGAAATAGTATGAACCTAGTGAAATAACCAATTGAATGAATATTATTAGATATAACTTTTCCTAGTTATTTATAAATTAATTATAATTGGTTTTATATAATTATCAAACCTTTTAATTTATAATGAAAGTTAAAGGAATGAACCTAATAAATTATCATGAAATTGAAAATGACCAAAGTTGCATGTCTCCGATTAACCTTATCACGTTGATGAAAGTTAAAGGAATGAAAAAAATTATAAAACATAATGAGTATTAAATGAAAAAATTAAATCATAATATATTTATAAGGTGACTATTTCATATAGAACTTTTTATATTAATTTGAATGGTCTGACTTGAACCAGCATTGGATTCCCGAGGGAATGCCTTGAGAACTCAGAGGATATCATTCTAATTCAAGGATCCAATTTCCAAGGGAGATACCAACATTGATACATTGTACTTATCTACTAGATTATTCCCAGAATTAAATAATAGTATCACTCTCTATCTTACAGATGTTAGGATTCCTCAGATACATGGCTTGGATCTATCTTGTTGTCTTCAGATGCATGGTGCCCTGGATTCACCCTATTACACCAAGTCATTATTAGCTTGATATTACTATGTAAGAGATCAATTGAATCAGTTAGAATATTTTATAGTGGACTTACTTCATATTTACCCCTTTTATTACACTCATACCCTTTATTACCAGACTTTATGAGTTATTACTATGATTTGGTCGACCCCTGAGGTCAAGGATGCCATCGTTTCATTGTGGATCCTACTTTATTGTTATTATGAAATATAATAGTGATGAAGAAACTTTAAAATTATTAATATATGTAAACTAAACTTAAATTAATTAATTAAATGATCTCATGTTCAGAGACATTACCAGATGAGGTTGAAGCAGGTATGTGTTATTATTTAGGAATTTCTTTAAATTTATATATATATTCACACTGCTTAGTTTAAATTCACAGACTTGATTGTATAAAGGCAATTTTTGGTGGACAACTGAGATTTATCTCACACCCTATCAAGGCCACCATTGGTACCTGATCATCTTATATAACCTCATGTTTTGACAAGGGGAAGCATCCCACCTTGTACACCTGACATTCTTGCTTGCTTAGGATGGATCTTGGTGGCGGATGACCAAGCTAGTGCTCAGGATTATTGGATGGTTTTTGGTTTTTTTGAATATCTTGTGTAGAATTGACTATATTAATTTTATAATACCATGCATACCTATTTTTATTCTTTATAGAGAAATATAATTACATCATCATCTTCTTTATATGATACTGTTTAGCTTTTGAGTTGATTATTATTGATGTATGTTTATTCTTACTTTCGTGGCCAGTTTTCGTTATTCATTATCGTGATTATACTATTGATATATATATATATATTATTATGTCTGATGTGATACACTCTATAATGAGGGAATAATATCCCCATATACCTACCCTATGAGCTTTTTACAAGTCAGCAGCCTCTAGTATATGAGGAGGTGTGCTTGAGGCCATGTGGCCACCGGCTCAGGGCACAGATTAGTGGGAAATGGGTCAGGATGCCACAAAGTTATATCAGAGGTTTTTTTTGTTTTTTTTCTTTTGTATTATTATTTCAGAAGTTTATATGGGAGATTAAGAACATACTAAAAATCTGGTTTAAGCTATACCTAAAATTAGCTAACCCACATTCAGGGAAAATTCCATGTTTCCTAGGAAAATGAATTTCTGTTATGTATTTTTCTTATTAAAATTGATATGTGTTCAGCACTGGGTGATGAACATGAATTTTAGTATTTGATATTATTTATGGATATTTTACCTTGTCATAGTATGATAAGTATAATTTCTGCATGCATTATTATAGGCATATAAAATTTGCATGCCACACATACTCCATGACATATAAGTGTATTTAACTATTTTAAATACTTGTTTTCCATTGATTGTTGAGAGATACATGGTATTTATATATACCTATGATTCTATCATTCCTTTCATGGTAAGATAATTGTTTTCTAAAGTGTTAGATTCTATATAAGTAGAGTTATTCTGTATAAGTTTATGATGAAATGTTAAATAGCTAGTTTCTACCCATGTTAACTATGTAACTATGGTTACATTTGCTATTCTTTGACTATGATTGAGTGACTACTAGTTTCAATTTATGAGGTGTATGGGACCTTGTGAATTTTAATGGGGGTTAAACTAATCAATCCATTTTATATTATGAATTATATTTTGAGACTGAATTGTACGGGGAAATGATTTAAATTAAATGGGTGTCAATTATAGCTATAAAGTGTACAGAAATTAATTAGTTGGGAATGAAAATTAATTTTATAAAGCCTTTTGACATTTATAAAACTCACTTATGAACTTAAAAAATAAACCATGGCTTATAAATGAAGTGTTTTCTAGTGAATGGAGAGGTTAACATAAATCTAAAGTGTGTTACTTCTTCAATTTTTAATTGACCTGCCATATATCAGAACCTCTGTAAATTAAACTTAAACACTTTCCAATACCCTATTATTCAAATATGGTATTTTGTGTAGTATTATGGTCATTAAAACCCATTTTATTAGGTTTTGTTATAGATTTTATCTTCTTCATTTTTTTGAGGCATGTGATTGGCATTGTTGAGAAATTCTACCACGATGTCCTCCACTCACGTGATAGGAGGGTGTAAATGACCATGATCTAGAGGTAGCGGGACCTAAGACACCCATGTTACCTATAGTAGTGCCACCTAAGTCACTTCCTGATATCCCTGAACTGGGCATCAATTCCTAGATTCTAGAGGGTCTTCCACATCTGATGCAGTCCATACAGGGTGCTCTACAACATAAACCAACTATGTATTATCTGACTCATGAGTTCTAGTAGTATAATACTCCCATATTTTGTGGTATGTAAGTAAAAAAGATACATAGTCTTTTATAGGTTTCATTATCTCAATCTTTGAGCATATGGAGATGCCTCTAGATAAGAGGGTCAAGTTTTTTCCTACATACTACGTGATTCATTCAAGCACTGGTGGGATGTGATTACTTAGGCTAGTCATCATCAGGTCATGGTTTGGGTGGACATAAAAAATGAATTATATGATTAATTTTTTCCTCAAATTCTAGGACCTTCCTCAGCTAGAGAGTTCATACACCTTGAGAAGTGTTCTATGTACGTTATAGACTATTCAATATTTTTTACTGAGTTGAAATTATTTACACTACTTATAGTCGTTGAAGAGATATTACGAGTGATAAATTTAGAGGATGGACTAAAGTATTACATTACCTCACATGTTAATGCCATTCACCTACCTACCTTTTATGTGATTTTTAATTAAGCTCTTATCACCAAGAGAAATCTAATAGATGTTTATAATATTGGGAATAGAAGTTTAGTGTTGTGATGGGGAAATAGTTTTTTCGATAGTAAGAATTATATCCTTGAGTTTTCTCATCAAATTAGTGGCGACCAAGGTATCCACACTAGAAAATTTTTTATATTCTAGCAGTGTGGATGATAGGGGCATCTAAAGACTCAGTGTGATAGATCCCCTCTTGAGTTTTGTGCTTAGTGTTTTATGAGAAATATTTAATTATTATGTCAAACCTTTCCACATGCTTCTGATGGAAGAGGGTTTGCACCAGATCCACCTTTAATAGAAGAATCAGTTACACCACACCAGGTTAAAAGTTTGAGTAAAACATGTAGGAAAGTCCGGGGAGTATGTCATAGATATGGTAGAAAGACTTTTGATCATCATCATCAATAGAGAGGAACTACTCTATGTAGTACAACTGTATCATAGGTCTATGGATTAGGCCAGTTGCATTCTTTACAACCAGTACCCAAGGATCAGAGTGCATAGCCATTGATTATATTAGTTACTATTATTTTAGCCTCTACTAATGTATCTTCATAATTCAATACAGGTTCTTCTCAATCCTTTATCTCTCTATAAACCATGGAATGTCTCAAGTTGAATATTATGTACTTATATGGTGTGATGCCCTAGGATACCCAATTGTGTGTGTTGTCCAAGGAAATACACTAATCATAGGGCTACCCCTTAAAGAATGTAATTATCACTTTATGTGGGACCTATTCATCTTTGATACGATGGGATTTGATGTAATTATTAGGATATATTGGTTGGTTCATAACACACCTATCTGAACTTCTATCATAGATTGATTTCATTTACATCAAAAGAGGTTGTAAATTATCTTCATATGGGTGAGTGGGATGTCCTGAATAGTAGAGATAGACCAGAGCATCATGGGCTAGGTGAACTAACTGTATATATGGATAGTATTTTCATAGAGGAGTTTGGAATAGATATGATAGATTTTCCCCCCATGGTATATCATTTCATGGATGTCTTTTATGAATATTTTTCAGATAACCTCCTGATAGAGAGATAGAGTTTAGAATTGAGATTATTCTATGAAGAGTTCAAATATCTATTCCTCTATATAGAATGACATGTAAAGAGATCCAGGAGATGAAGAGATAGTTGGAGGATTTAGAGGACAATGGTTTTATCCAACCCAATACTTCATCTTGGGGTTCACTTTTACTTTTTTTCCAATATGGTATATGGGAACCTTAGACTATTCCTAGATTATTGATGGTTGAACAAGTTTATGATTAATAACTATTATCCACTATTGCATATATATGACCTCTTTCACTAGCTCTGAGGAGCTAGGGTATTCTCGAAGATCAACCTAAGATCGAGATATCATCAGGGGTGAGTCAGGCCTTTAGATATACCACATATTACTTTCTATAGTTGGTACGGTATGTATTAGTATATTTTTATGTTTTTCATTATTATGAATGCACCAACCATTTTTACGGATTCTATTAATAGGGGTTTCCACCCCTATCTATATTTACATATTATTGTTTTTTAGACAACATCTTTTTAAATTCGCATACTTGGAGTGAAAATTATAAATGCCTTGATATCATTTTGAATACATTGAGAGAACATCATATATATGATAATCATTATAAGTTCCACTTATGGATTTAGAATGTTCACCTATTCATTCATATTAACCCGATATCAGGAGTATCCATTAACCTAGAGAAGGTGGGTAATGTGGTTTCTAGGAGCATCCCAAGAACATGTTTGATATATGAATTTTCTAGGGGAATTTTTTAATATTAAAAAAAATTCATTCATGAACTCTCATGCATTGATGATACTCTTACTGGAATTACTAATAAGTTTGTGAAGTTCCTGTGGTATGAAGCGTGAAATAAAGCCTTTCAGAAGATGAAAGGAAGAATTACTTCAACACCAATTATGATTTTGAAAGATACTGAAAGATGCTATAACATTCTCTATGATGCATCAGACATTAGGATAGGTTCAGTACTGATTTAGGATGATAGATTCATTGCATGTGAGTCTCACCCATGTATACCTTACAAGTGTAATTACATGACACACAACCTTGATCATGAAACAGTCGCCCATGCCTTGCATTGCTAGATACACTATCTGATGGGTGAGTGCCTAATGGTGTATACAGACCCTAAGATCCTAAAATATATATTTACACAGTGTGAATTGAATCTTAGATAGAAAATAAGCATTGAATACCTTCAGTCGTTCAACATTGATCTTGCCTATATGCCTAGAAAGGACATTGCAATAGGTGATGCGTTGAGTTAGAAAAATAAATCAAATTCCATTCAGAAATATAGTATTGAATGGAAGTTGATGGGAATCATTTTGGAGATGCATTTGAAGTTTCCTGAGAGTCCCAATAATTCTTTTCTTTTAGTGTTATTTGTTTCCTCTTCACTCCTCGATTGGGTGAAGATAAGTTAGTTTTTAGATCCTGAATGTTTTTCCATATTAGAAATCATTTCTAGTGAGAACCTGCATCTAGATTGATTGGTTGATGAGATAAAATCCTATATATACACGGGAATATCTAGGATCTCATATGCATGAGAGATGAACTGATGTAAGAGTTTGATGCTTCTCTGTGGGTACTTTATCCTAGAATATCTAAGACGTATCATGATATTCATCACCAGTATTGGTGGCTTGGGATGAAATAAGTGATAATATGTTTTATCATTAGGTGTTCCACCTATAAGTAGGTGAAGGTGGAGAAGAAATAGCTTGCTGGTTTGTTACAATCATTTCTAGTACCACAATGAAAATAGAAAGATGTTGTGATGGATTTTCTTTGTTGGCTTACCATGTTCACCTTGAGGTAGTGATGCATTTTGGGTAGTCATGGATCAACTGACTAAAGTATCCCACTTCATTCATATATGAGATACTTTCTCAGTTGATGAGATGGGAATAATGTATGTATGTGATATTATACGGTCACATGGGTCCCTCATACTATTGTTTCAAATATGGATTCTTGTTTCACAGTGAGGTTCTAGAAGGGGTTATAGAGAGCATTGGGTACACAAGTTCTTCTTAAAATAGATTTTTCTCCCTTCAACCATTGGCCTGTCGAAATAGATGATATAGGTGTCAGAGAACATACTTCGGGCATGCCTCCTTGATTTCAGTGGTTCATAGGAGAATAATATCCCTCTCATCTAGTTCTACTACAATAACATCTATCATGAAAAGATTCATATATCTCTATATGAGGCCTTGTTTTGTAGGCTATGTCATTGACCCCTATGCTGGCTAGAGGAAGGATAGGTAATGCTATTATTTCCTTGTCTTGTAAAAGAGACTTATGAGCATGTTCAGATGATCAAAAAATATGTGTCTACTAATATTTATAGAAATAAATATTTTTTCGATCACTATGGACAAGTTTTGGAGTTCAATGTTGGGGATCTTGTTTTCCCTCAGGTATCACCCAGACTTTGGAATATTAGGATATAGAGGCAAGGATTTTTTTCACTCTACTATTTTAGGCCTTTTGAGATATTAGAGAGAGTCGGGCCAGTAGCCTATTGGTTTAATTTAACCTATAGGAAACATTCTATGCATGACATTTTAAAGACCTTGAATTTACATGTATTTTTTATTAAATAAATGGGAATTTTACGAGTCTGCAAAAATTGACGGTGCGTGATTCTGAGGCATGGAGTGCGCAGAATGAATTTCTGAACATTTCTTCGGGTACGTTTAGTAAACTTATGAGTGGGTTTTTATAAATTTTGAACCGGTGCTCAGAATTGAAATCTGAGGGCACCGTGGAACTCACAGTGCCGATATTCTCTTAAAAAGACTTTCACCTCGATAGCAGTTGGTCGAGGGTGAAAGTTAGTTTTTGGGTTTTTTGTGAATGAATAAAATAAAAACAAAATTGTATAACAATTTATTTTTATTTGAAACACCCATGTGAATGTTGGAAGGTGGGGACCACCAGAATTAAACCAACCTTTGAAAGTTAAGAGGTGGGGTCCAATATAACTAAACCTCCCTTGTGAGGTAATGGGGGTGGGGACCACCCGAGCTTAAACCTTAAATTTTAATTTTATAGGTGGGGACCACCCGCCCCCTCTTAATGGGGAGAAACCACTCAACTCCCCAATATTCCACCCCTCACATTAAATTGAGCCGTTAAATTGGTCCAATTAATTGAGCTAATTAATTGTGCCAACGCGGTACATTAATTACGCCAACTTGGTTGTGCCCACGTAATTAATCCTTTTAGTTATTCATATTGGAACCTCTTTATTTTTTGGGTGGGATTGTGAGAGGAGAACCTTTGTAGGATTACACTTATCCAAAGAAGAATGCGTTCTTCCATGAAGAACGCTCTTCCAACGAAGAACACCGACTTTGACTTCTACCTCGGGACACCCTCCAACAAGGAACGTCTTCAACTACGACGAATCAGTGAACGAGCCTGGGAATGGAAGTGTGTGGTGGACGAGATGAACGTCGACAACTTCAACATCTTTCTCATGCAAACGTCAATGAACTATCCAAGGTAGGGGTTTACTAAAATATAATTATCACTTTCCATGTTCTTACCTTATAATTATTTTGCGGGATTGGGAATGGTGATTGACAAGGATTGTAGGGAGGGTGTTTGATTTATTTATTTTTCTTTACCCATTCTTGATACTCTTGTTCTTGTTGAGCCACTTGCTACCACTCTAATGCGGAGAGTGCGGGCCAAAATAACATGCCTCATCCTCTTCATAATTCATGGGATGAATTGTGGTGTTCTTCTTGATGGAGGAGGATGGCGACCAACCACGAAGGGGCATGAGAACGATTGCTGACATCACCGCCAACTGCGACAAAGGTGACGACGCCGCTCCATGACCACCGCCGCCATGGATTCACCGCACTGCCCCAGCCAAACCACCACCACAACATTGTCGAGCCGCCCCGGCCAAACTGCCGCCGCGTCCTCGCCACACCACCCAGGCCAAACCGCAGACGCGGCCTCGTTGCGCCGCCCCTGATGAACCACCGCCTGAGTTGCCGAGCTGAGCCGCCACCGCCATGCTGAGCCGCCGCCCGAGCCTCTGCCACTGTATGAGTTGATCCGCCACCGCCCTTTCGGCTGAACCACCCCGGCCAAGCCACCCCGCAGCCGCGCGGCCTCGCGCCCTCTATGGCCCTCCGCGGCCTCGTGGCCACACGCGGCCTCACACCCTCTGTGGCCCTCTGCGGCCTTGTGGCCACCCGCGGACCTCCGCAACCCCTAGCACCCTATCAGGCCGGACCTAGTGAGTCAGGCTGGGACGAACCGAACCGGGTCGGACCATGCCAGGTTGGGCATGGTCGGTCCGACCGGGTTGGACCGGACCCAGGCCCACTACGACCCATTTATGCTCTTTTGGCCATAACATTGGCACCAGACGTCCGTTTGACGAGCCGTTAGTGGCACTGGAAATATTGGAGAGATAATGTCCCTTTGAGTATACCCCACTAGAGTTTTGGGTAAAGTTGTGGTACATTCAGGTTGGATCGATCACGAATCCAACTGGGCCTTCGGGACTAAAAGATTAATAACTCACAGATCGGGAATCTGGTTGATGTGTCGTCCATTTCGTTGAGACCCCTATGATGTAGCAAACCTTTGAGATACTTTTTTTGGGACATCATGGCAGTTGGAGAATCGACCAATGGCTTGGGGATCAGACTCTCCTGGATACGAGCAATCCAAGTGTGGAAACCCAGTAGTTGGCTGTGACGAGAAGAGTGCTCCTAGCTATCATGTGCAAGTCATCTCCTAGCTATCCAGTGTGAGTAAGCTCCTAGAAATCTTGTGTGGGTCAGATCCAGCGATCCTGTGTGGGTCATCTCCTAGCGATCATGTGCGGGTCAGCTCCTTGAGATCCTTTGTGGGTCATCTCCTAGCGATCATGTGTGGGTCATCTCCAGCGATCCTATGTGGGTCATCTCTGAGCGATCCTGTGTGGGTCAGCTCCAAGTGATCCTTTGTGGGTTAGCTCCAGTGATCTTGTGTGGGTTAGCTCCTAGCTATCCTGTGTGTGTCAGCTCCTAGCGATCTTGTGTGGGTCAGCTCCTAGCGATCCTATGTGGGTCAGCTCCAGCGATACTGCATGGGTCAGCTCCTAGTGATTTAGTGCAGGTTAGTAGTATAGCCTCTTAACGGAGTAAGATGATTTAGTAGTTACATCTAATAATCTATACTACTATACCAAAAGATATACCTGGTGTGATCTGAGTCAATACCTTTTTGTTTCCTCATGATTGAGATGGATTACTTGATAACTTAGGTATATGTATGGGCATATACCTAAGTAGGGTTATCTGTTGATTTCATACTTTGTGGTTTATCCTTGGTGGATTTTGTGAGACCTTGAGGGTCTCGAGGTTCCTAATGAGTATCGTTATACTCACCCCTGCATAGGCTATGCCCAAACCTTGTTGTGTTGGATGCAAACAATGGATAGTGCTGACTGAGGCTGAGAGTACCAGGACTAGACGGTACCCAGGGGTGGACCATACAGTGTGTCAGTACGCAAAGAGATGAGTGGATGTGGAGTGACGAGGAGGAGATTTGTACCTACCGTTCAGGTAGGAATCTCGAAGGATGATACAATAGTTGTATTTTCTCTTTCTTCAGTTGTATTTTATCTCAGTTGTACTTGTATCTTTATAGTTGGTCTTGTATTCCGTTCCCTTTTACTTTCAGTACTCTTTTTTTATACAGTTTGCTTGTGTTCATATCTTGATGTGTGTTTGGTTACGTGAGTTTATAGGTTATAAAGGCAATGCCTTCCCAGTTCCAAGGAATACCCCTTTCGGTGCTAGCTGCCAGCCCCTGGCCTATTGAAAGTGGGCTTGGGGTAGTCACAACACAGGTCCCGGGGGACGGGTCATGACAGACATCTTCCACATTTCACAAATTCACAATTATCATTCTAGACCGTTTCACACTTTTGATCTCGGGGATGTTGAGTTAGATGGGGATGATTATATTGTGGAGTATCTTATATGCATCATTGACCCAAGAAAAAAAAAGTATATCTGAGTCTGGTCTGTTCCTTTAGTTCAGGTTCCATAGAAGAATGACCATGTATAGGATGATACTTGGGAGCTAGAGTCTAACATACATGCTCAGTGCCCAGAGTTGTTCTCAAATATCATTTCTCCACCCTTAGAAGGCGAACTCAGGGATGAGTTCCTTTAAGGGGGGATGACTATAAGGACCCTATATTTTTGTAATGTATGGATCTTTTAAATTTCTATCAAAATAATTTTCTTTGACCAAATATGGACACCTAATGAGGTCACACGAGTTTTGGTTGGGGTTATTTCTTAGGATTTTTTGAAGCTCAAAACCCCAACCATTAAAAGAAAGAATTTGGATGCATAGTTAGTATAAATATCATTTCAAAAAACTGACCATATAGTAGCAGTTTAAACTGCCATTATACAGTTCTATGACAGTTTTGAAAAACTGCCACTAAAATTGGTGTTGGAAGTCAGCATGTGGCGGTTTCTTCCATTTATCAGCAGTTTCTAGAAAGTTTCATAGAAAACCTATTTCGTGGCGATTTTATTTGTTTTAGCAGTGGTTTTATATTAAAAAAATAACCAGGATCTAGTGTCTATTTTCAACCACCGCTAATGTTTGGCCTTTTTTACAAAAAAAATTTCCACTAAGATAGATAAAACCACCGTTAAGTAAAGTTTTTCATATTTAGCGGAATTTTTAATCACAACCTCTTAAAAAATACCATAATATATTGGTAGTTTAAACCATCACAAAGAAAATATATCTCTAGTTACAGTTTTAACCGCTTCTATATCATGAATTAAAAAAACAAGGTACAGGTTCTACAGCCCCAGATCCTACAACCAGACCAACAAAACAGTGACACTAATTTTTTTACCATATCATTAAATATATCATCAATGTACAAGGAAAAAAACATGTTAAAACTAAAGAATAAACGTATGTTGATTCACACCAAAACATAAATAATAAACACATTTACCAAGGAAAACAACACATTAAATGAAATAAAACATTTCTCAATACATTGCAAGAATCAAACAAAACACAAAAAATTAAAAGAATCAACCTATATGTAAAAGAGAGAAAAGAAACTAAACATCATATATGATCATATAGAAATTTCAATCTCTATAGCCAGTTCAAACACATCATATAGACACATTGTTATACAACACATACATAGGGAACCAGTTGTCCAGATCCCATCTAAAATATACTAAAAAGATAAAAAAATACCCACATTAGACATACTGATACATGAACAAACACTCTCCACTAATCATTAACCAATGATAAACTATGATCATCACCCTCTCCATATCTATATCTACTTCCTGCTATCAACACCTGTTAGATAATTATATTGAAAATTAAATAATATTTTATATTTATATTTAAATTTAAAATCAATAAAATTTTGTAAACTAAATGATTTTGAAGTTGTGTGATTTACCTTCTCACCAACATTCATCACTAGAAATCCCCATTTGTCTTCCAAAGACCTTAGATGGTAATAGTCCCAAACCCATCCATGCACCTTCCCAAGGACTTTACCAACAGGGTCATCTGGGGAGACTTAGTATGACTGTGTGGGATTGAAATCCCACAGTTCTTTTATTTTTGCATATAAATAAAATACCATTCATATTAGAAGAAATATATATTAACATAGTAAAAACTGATAATATGTTATTATAATGAAAATAGAATTCATACCCCAGCTTCTTTGCAATCTCATTATCAAGACTCCCATCAGATTTTTTATGAACATTCAAACACACTTATATTTGGGATGAATTTTGGAATAAACTTGGTGAATGTATTAAACAAATACAAATCAAAAATTTAATATATTAAATAGATAAATTTGTATTATAAATATTTAAACTAATGAAAATACTACCCAATTCAATTGGCTTCTAGAAAAACTCTTTGACCTCGCAATGTGAGTATAATCTTTCCTTAACATTACTATCATTTAATAAAATAAAATTAATTTCATAACATATATTTTGAAAAATTCATACAGAAAAAAATAGATATGATAACAGATGCATAGTACTAATATATAAAATATACATAACGATGATAATGTCTGACTGGACAAATGACATAAGTGGTTAATAAATGAAGGGATAACTACAAATACCCTCATTTTATCCTTTAATCATGTTAGTTTTATACTCCATCATTACCTTTTCTACTTCATCCAGTCTGGCAAGAATAATATTTTCAATATCATGACACTACAACAAAACCGCTGTTTAGTGGCGGTTGTTTAGCGGCAGTTCTAGGAACCACCGCCAAACCTTTTGTAAAAAAGGTTTTGCGGTGGTTTATAATAAACTGCCGCAAAACATTGGTTTTTTTAACACCCGACCATCCTTCCCCTACGACCCCGGCCCCAAGCTTCCCCCACGACCCAGCCCCCCGCTTCCCCCGGAGACCCCGCGACCTCGACCCCGGTGACCCCGCGCGACCCCGGTGACCCCGGCAACCCCGCGACCCCACGACCCCTGGCCCCCCGTGACCCCGGAAGCTGCACCGTCTTCCCCTCTAGGTAGGGTTTTGTTTCTCCTTTAGGTTTTTTTGGTTTTCTAGTAGGTATAAGAATCAAATCCCCAAGAAGGGTTTGTGTGTAATTAATAAAATATACTTTTATTAAAATGTGGTTGAATATAATGATATTTGGGGATGTTTTTATTATGTGTTTGGGTTTAATTCTAACATAGAAGATATATTTTGGGTCCGGTTGGCTATAATGAAAACCTGATGAAATTATTTACATGGATTTAGGTGTAATTCCATCTTAAGTGTGTTTATTAGTGAGGGGTTGCGTGTATTTATAATCATGGATATTCATGAAATATGGGTTTTTTGTAATGAAAACCATAGACTGTACATGGAATGGAATGGATGTAATTACAACAATAAACCTATTTGAGTTATGGGTTGCGTTCACTTCCAACATGTGTTGTTTTTTTGATATGAGTCGGTTCTTAAATTGGATATACTTCCAACTACCATTCATTTTGGGAATATTTCATGATAACCATAGGTATATATTTGTAACATGTTTAGAAATAACAGTAAAACTAGACAAAACATGTATAGTTGATCCTAGAAGTCATGATGGAACCCAATAACATAAGGGGTATTTTTTATTTAGGTTATATTATTATTATATCAATGTCACGTCTATATAAACTTATATTTTCTAGATTTGGGTAAGAAAATGTTAGTGGTGGCCTCCTAATTTGTACTCAATCCCAACTTAGGCTAAATTGTATTTAAGAAGATTTCATGGTTTTTGTTAGGGTCATCGACCATCCGACTATCTCGATTCACATCATCACATTCATTTTATTTGTCAACAAATATCTCAAATGTTGAGTATTTAACATGTTTTGGTCTCTTTAAGCCATAGGTAGTTTCGAAAATAATGGGGTAATATCTAAGGTAGTATGTCTCAAGTGAGAGATATGGAAAGTTGGAATAAATTAGTCCATTCACCCAAACCCAAGAAATAGTCTAGTTGTTCAGCAATAAAGGTGTTGATCATGTTCCCTTAGAACCAAGTCTAAGGAATATCTGCATGTCCCATATTAGTAATCCCTACCCTCATTGTTGTATGATGGAACTACATCATGGAGGCATGGAATGTACTATCACCCTGTTTCTTTTTAGTATAGAACACAATTTTGTAATGTCCCCTACGTACCAAACCGTTCCAAGAAAATTATCCCATAGGCTTGAATAAGATTCCATGAATTCTATTTGTCACTATGAGAAATACATCTATGAAGACCAAGAAAGTACCAAGAAGGGGTGTTCTAATGGTGAATAGAGGTGACAATGTGGTCTGAAAATAATGATTAGATTCTATCATTAATGTATTCATTTTAAATAAGTAAAGGGACACCATAGTAGCCATTGAAATGGATATGGAAGAACCCATTAATGTTATCTAAGTTCCCAATACCAATCATGTACTTGAATTCGAATATGGATTCAGACTACAAAACCATATCATGGTGGCTTGAAGTGAAACTATGATAGATAATTTGAACTGATCCTGTGTTTCCAAGACCATGATAGTTATAGTATAAGGTTTTCATTATGATTAGTGGGGATGGTTAATGATAGCCTCCACAATTATAATTTAATGAATGGTTCCATCCTCTACCACATTCCACCTTTTGGATGGTCTCTCATTAACCAATGGATACTCCATACACTATTTTGAACCATTTCTTTGTGTTGAGTTTTGTTCACACCCTATATCCCCTCTCACTCTCCTTTTCCACATATTTTATTTTAAATTACACTTAAATGATTATTTTACTGGTTTTTTTCATTATAGGGCGTTATGTAAAGGTGTAATGAGGCCTTGGGGGATATCTTTATATAGTGGGTCTGTAGGGATCTTCTAAAAATTAGTTGTGGATGTTGATTTATTTGGATCTAACCTATTAGGATTTGATATTGAATATCACACCTTTCCTCGAAGCATATAAAGTTATCCCTATGGGATATTTCAGTCATGGAAGATAGTTCCACCTAAACCACATAATCAATCAATGGACTGATTGAGAAAATATCCAACCTACTACCATTAGATTTTATTGAATGAGAATGGTATTAGTATTCCACTATTTGTAATGGTCATTCTTCACCAGTTGGTCTCTATTTCTTATTGACTCAAGCATTAATAATGTATGTTTTAAACCTTCCAAAATCATTCTATTCAATGTTATTGTTGTACCCTGAAGTTTAAACATTTGAGAATCATTTTAACAGTTAAATAAATTATGAAATTATATTCTTCTGCACCTTCCAATTTGGGTATGAATCTATTTTGGATACCCCAAATACATAACATTAGATTCTCCTTTTTTAATGTCTTATCAAAACCATGATCCTTTTCATAGGATATTAAACTTTGTGACACAATGGTCTAAACATCATGACCATAAAATTAATGTCCCCCTCCAAGGTATTATATGATACTAATAATCCTTAATTCACATCAGGTTGTGTATTAGAATATCTATGAAGACTAACCAATCATTGGTTCTATGTTTTTATATATAAAAATGTTAGCAGCTACAGGTCTGAGGACCATGACCATAAAATATCTGAGTCACCCCCTAAGGCTATATGCATATGTGTGTCAAGATCTACATCCATATAATATTTTTATTCCTCTCTTATATCGCTATATATATCACATAATTTTTTTCAAGGATACATTCCCTTAAACTCTATACATAGATTGGTCTATGAACAATGAAATTAAACATAGTGTGAATATCCATGAGATTGTTTATATGATCATTGGTCAAGGAACAATGAAATTAAACATAGTGTGAATAGTCACTAGGCCACTCAAGCATGGATAGTGTTAGATCACAAATTTTATACTCATGAACAACCTAAGGGTACTGTTTCCTCATTGTATGGGAAACAATTGCTTGATATATAGTAAATTCTACATGACCTCAATCTGGTTATATTGTATAATAACTTTATGAGCTATAAATATGTACATGAGAGTCAGATAAATAAAATATCTCAATATAAACATGTTCACCTACCCATGAATCCATGGTATGTTAATGATGTCCCCTATCATACATATGATATATTTCTACATGAAATATTTCACCAGAGGCTTATTCATCAATGTACTTATATTTAAATTCAGTCCTTATATTTAAAATTCAGTCCTTTAACTTTATGAATGTATGAATTGGAATCTCATCAAGATTGATTTTTTAATGGTTATTTCCTAAGGGAATGAATGTAGAGAAATAGACTGAGCTCATGAGACTTTTTATTGGTGAGAGATTAGTATGGGAGTATGTCAATAACCTTTCAAGGTTTTTTATATATTCTCCAAAGATAGGGGTCATCAATTATGAGAAAGATCATTTCTTTGGTGATGGTATTCACCCATACCTTGGTACATATCTACTTTCCTTGGGCATAACATCCATTTTGGAGGTTGTAACTAGGGACATGTGAATGGAAGCTAAATATTCTTGGAAATCGATGGTTGTTCATTCCTTAGTTTTATCAGGTATGAAACAAATTAATAGTGGGAATGAAGAGAATCCAATGTGCAAGGAGTAGAGGCAGGATGAACCATAAAATGATGAAAAGGCCCATTCTTATAGAAATAGTTCATCCATTTTGTGCTTCCAGTTTAGGGACTTTGAGGAATTTTGAGACCCATTTCTTGATATATCATTGAATTTTTCTCTATTATGGAAATTTTGTTCATCATTATTTTTTTTGATGATGGGGTTATAGAAGATGTCTCATGTTTGATTCCTTGTTTTTTTGTAGGCACATTGTGATATACATGGATAAAAGCTAGATCACATAACTGAGGAACACACCTCAGTATGTTAAGGGTTTGAATGAGTTTTTAGATTTTTCAAATTATAATTGATCCATTGAAGGGAGAATAAAATTTCCATGTCCTAAATGTAAATTTAGAACATGGTTGAAGAGAGATGAGGTTTATGAACATTTAATACTGAAGCAATTCCCTGCTCAATATTTGTGTTGGATTTGGCATGGAGAATCAAACGTTACAAAAAGATTGATCATTGATGTTAATCCATATAATGAGGTCCCAAGTTCGTCAACAATGGAAAATGAAATGAAAAACCTAATAAATGATGCATTCGGCATTGCAAGACACCATCATCAGCATCAAAACATATCAGAACAACCAGAATACGGTGCTACAAATTGCAACGTGACAAGTGATGTTTTTGAGACTGTAACACAGGAAGATCAAGATTGTCACATATCATTGGATCCTCCTCTTGATTATGTAGAGACAAATGTAAGAGAAAACTTCACTGAGGAAAATGTGTTTCATGATTTAGTTGATGATGGAAATCAAGAGTTGTATAGTGGGTGTTTGAAATATTCCAAGCTTTCATTTTTACTGAAGTTATACCATATCAAATGTCTATGTGGAATTACAAATAAGGAAATGTACATGATATTGGAATTGATTCGTGTTGCATTTCCTGAAGCAAAAATCTCAGAATATTTTTATGATATGAAAAAAGTTGTTAACAAGCTTGGTCTGAATTATACAAAAATACATGATATTGGAATTGATTCATGTCACCACACATTTTCATGTCCTAAAATTTACTTGATTTCTCACATTTCTTTTTATGCATTTTATTGATTTCTGATGTTTGTTTTTATGTCTTCATTTCTCGAGTGTGGTATACATCATTCCATTTAGGTCCGTGTTTGAATTGGTAGTCGAGATTTTGGATGACTAGGAGTTAAACCCATTGTTGATGTGTTGAACAAATTGGGTCATTTCATAGTGATCAAGGGGATAGTATTGTGGACACTTTGGTGAGGCCCATTGTTGAAAATGTCTGATTTAAGCATCAAAAGTATCTAAACATTCTCTAGATCTTCTAAAATGTCATGAGAATGTTCTAAATCAAGGGTGGTTCACTAAGATATAGGTGTGACTGAGGGGTGATAAATTAGCATAAGTCCATGAATATAGGCAAGAATACTTTATAAATTAAAATATAATCTTGAAGATGGATGTCAACTTGACGCACAATTGGTATGTCTTATAAAAACATGAATTTTAAGAAAATAACTTCTACCAAATACTTCAATATTAGGATGGTTACAATGGACCATTTCCAACCATAACTGTTTTGATCACTGAACTGTTACTGCATGACTTGAACTACATTCCCAACATAATTTCCACTTAATCATGGTATGTCTGCTAATTATTACCTATCATTATATCCCTAAATTATTTATATTATGATTCTTAATTCAATTTTTTGATTCATTACAAGCTATCTGGTCATGAAACTTTAATTACTGGAATTCCAGAACTTTCTTCTTTACCATTCATGACTATTCTTTCTACAACCACTCTCCCAAAGGTTACATTTTCCATGACCTGTGTGATTCTCCCCACCATAGGATTTAAATATTCATCATTTTAATAAAAATTGGAATCTAATTCCCATGAAAAACACTCTGTCCACCACTAAACATGGTTTCTGGATGTGAGTCAACATAATTATACCATGTTCCATCACGACAATCCATCCTTGGCATACGCTGAAGCCTCATATGGAACTAATATTCCATCCTTGAACAACCTGTGGTTCACTTCCTACCACATAGGTTTACATCATCCACTTAATAATAAATAGAAATGGTCTATTCATAATCACATGTATTATGCAATCATCATTCCATGCGCACACATTCAATCAACATCAATAACTACATCTTGAACTTTAACCCAGATTGATGATGTTATAAAACTCGATCCTCTTACATAGTCATCCATAAAACTAGGATAACTTATATTTTCTACTAAAAAATCTGGTCTACATCACCTCACCACAACATAGTTAATACCTAACCTATATTCCAACATAAAAAGATTTCAACTAAGACTCATTGGAAATATCCACATTCCTATAAAAGATATATCCCAATGTAACTCTAAAACTATTCCCACAATAGGATTTTTTATAACAATATATTTCTAATTTGTTATTTAAGATATTTCATCAGTTCAAATTTATTATAAGTATTGAGGATGGTTTCTAGGCCACAAAACCAAAAAAAATCATTATATAAATGGGTTGGTACTAATATAACTACTAATTCATCAATTATCAATTTTTATAAGTAGAGTGGAATCGCTATGGATGATCTATCCTAAGAAAGTGAAGTTATAAGATTTAGTGGAGATGTTACAATGTTGTATCAATGGAGTTTTATCTTCCTAGTATTTACTATTTAGGATATTGTATACATGAGTATGATGAATGTGTTGGAACCATTTATTTTTTTCTGGTTTTATTTTTTTTAGGGCAGTGGTGCAGTAGAATCCAATAATTATTATTTTTTATTCTGGGTAGCTTTTAGTAGCGGTTTTAAAAACCACGAAATGTATACTGGTGGCGGTTTAAACCGCCGCTAAACGTAAAATAAAATTTACTTCTAGCGGCGGTTATAATCGCCGCTAAATAGGAGCATCGTGGCTGCCTCATTCCGCGGCGATTTACCTGAATTTAGCGGCGGTTTTACTACCGCTGGAAATTGAGTTTATTCGCGGCAGTTATAACCACCGTGAATAAAGCGATATCTAGGGCTCATAAAAATGCCGTTAAATTCAGGAAAACCGCCGTGAAATGAGGAACTGATGACGCTTTCCTGAAACCGCCGCTAAACATTAAAAACCACCACTAATAGATTGCCAACTCCCTATTAGGCGGCAGTTTCTGTAAACCGCCGCCAAACAGTATCGCGGTGGTTTAAACCGCTGCTAAATGCAAAAACAACCGCCGCTAAATGACGATTCTATTGTAGTGTGATGAAAAAATAAGTCCACATCTTGCTATTTATGGGATTCAATGTCAGAGGTCAAATCTCCCACTTCATCACCCATATCATACAAGTCACTTTGTTTTATGTTAGAAACTACACTCCACCTGTTATCCATGACATTGTTTCTTCTGGAAATGGGGATGACCTTATTTGTTTAAGGTTCAAACATTCCAATTAGTTTCTAACAGGTTTATTCGTAGAACTGGAAACATACAGTGATTCTATATCCATTTGGACCTTCTTTCCAAAGGTAGGTGCTCATTAGTTGTGAACCAATGAGGCTTAATAATTTGCATTGGTTGAGAGGATGGGAGGTCGGACTCATTGTACCTTTTTTTGGGGAATTATTGTCTACTCTGGGACTCTCTTTATAGATTTGAGTTATGTTCATGAATCCTTATTAATTTACCAAGTATGAAAATGAGCTTTCCTTTAGATTTGGAAATCAATGATATATATGAGATTTAGAGAATCTTTTATATGTATTTGAGGTTCTTCATCGATAGAGAATCATCTGTATGTATTGGATATTATTAGTCAATGGTATTCTTTAATACATTATATATAAATCTCTTAGTCATTATGATAACCATACTGTTTTTAAATCCACTTAGTGGGGCACTTGAAGTTTATTATCATTCAGAAGGACATGGATTATTTTAGATTTGGGATCGTACCCTTAGATGGGATACCTACGCGTCCTTGTAAGAAAAGGAATCAGAACCCACGTAGTTCAGGAATTAAGATATAGTTTAACGTCATATGGGATAGATGAGAATTAATGGGTGATGAGATTGAACCTTATAAAGGCTTCCTATTCACTCTACTTTTAAGGAAGAGATCAAAGTCCATGTAGTTCAATTAAGAAATTTAAGGCTTACATATGATTAACGGACCAAAGGGATGTGTCGTGGTTACTTTTACACTCTAAGCTTACTTGAGTCATGTTCGGTGTGAGAAACAAGAGGTATTGGTAAACTTGATGATTTGTGCCATGAAAGATGTGGTCATAAGGAATGATATGGGGATTATGTATGTGTTACTACCCAAGTAAATGAAGATCAGGACTTATTTTAGGAAAGAATCCCAAGAGCAAGGTCCATTAAGATATTCGTGCTTTATAGAGATTTGGACACTCTAACTTGGGGTTTACTCCTAAGGAGGATGCCCAAATTAGGGGGGACTTATGATTGGGTTTTATTCCTAATAAGGAATCCCAAGTAAAAGGAAATTAGGCCTGGGGCTTACTCCCGAAGAGGAGGCCGAGGTTTAGGGGACTTGATATCTGGTGCTTACTCCTGAAAAGGAGGCCCAAAATTAAAGGGGAATTAGGGTTTAATCCTAAAGAGGATGTCCATTAATAGGGTCCATAAAGGTAGTTGTGCTTTATAGAGATTTAGATACTTAACATAGGGCTTACTCTGGAAAAGGATTCCCAAATTAGAGGATACTTATGATTGGGTTTTATTCCCGAGAAGGAAGCCCAAGTCAAAAGAAATTAATCCTAGGGCTTACTCCTGAAAAGGAGGCCTAGGTTGAGGTGACTTGAGATTTGGGGCTTACTCCTAAGGAGGATGCCCATATTTGGGAACTTAGGGATTACTCCTAAGGAGTATGCCCAGATTAAAGATCTTCTCATCTTAAAGGGTGAGGTTGAAATGAATGAAATCACTAACCTTAGTGACATAAATTTATGTAAATCACAAGGTTTTGGGAGATGTTCCACACAATTCCTTTTAAATGAGAAAGAAAACAAATGAACCATTCCATAAATGGATTTGAAGAGGGTTTTGAAGGCTAAATCATGAAGAGGAAAGGTGGATTTGAAGAAAAGAGTTGAATAGGTAGGAGGGGCACCCAAAAAGAAGCAGGCGCACAAGTCCTGTTTGGGCACGCAAGTCTTGGTCGCGCAAGTATACTTGTGCGACATGGGTGTACTTGGTCTACATTTAACCAATAGGGGAATACTTGGGTGAGACTTGGCTCAATCCCTTAGTATTATCCCTAAAGGCTTCCAAAAGGGTGGCGTGAAAGTTCTTTTGAAGGAATAAGGTGGCGCACAAGTGTGGCCATTTACCTTAAAGGTTAGACACTTAGGCGCATAGGTGTTGATGAATTTCAACACTTAGGACATTTTACCCCTCTTTAGATCTTCCATTCTAGGTAACAAATTACCTTAGAAGTGTTCGGAAGACTTCAAGCAAAGACAAGGGTGCCGAGAGCTTAAATATGACTTTTGGATGTTTTTCCGTCCCCAAAATGGGGGGCCCACAAGGGGTATTTATAGGCTACCTGAGGATTGGGAGAAATTTGACTTAATGCATGCTAGTTACTTGCATGCTTCATGTTTGGCATGCATGTGACTTGCGCACCCAAGGCTGGTGTGCTGGTATACGTGCACGCCTTAATGCCTTTGCACCATTTTGATGATTCTTCCTTCTTCTTTTCTTGAAGTACTCTCCTTAGTCAATATTTGGACTCTGTGATGGAAGGGAGCATAAAAAAATTCCCCCATCAGATTTGGATCCAAAAAAAGGAAAGAGGATTTTACTCTGAGGTAAAGGATAGAAAACAAGGATTTTGGGCGCGTAGGGTTTGAGCACGCAGATAGCGGCGCGCAGGTGCAAGCCGTGCAGAGTACGACACACAGGTGCGAGCCTCGTCTATAAATATATGGAACCACTT
The DNA here is from genome assembly GCA_963277665.1 of Viscum album. Lineage (NCBI taxonomy): Eukaryota > Viridiplantae > Streptophyta > Magnoliopsida > Santalales > Viscaceae > Viscum > Viscum album. Next base: position 1,062,593,280 of record OY728125.1, read on the forward strand.
CACACAAAGCATTCGGATTCCAATGCTTCGAGATCTTGGCATGAAAGTAGCTTGGCTTTCGCTTGTTCATGCAGGTGATGTCGTTCGCGGTTCATTGTTTCTTTGTGTATCACTTCTACAGAGGTATTTGGACTTGCGCGGTGATACCTGTGCGCCCATACTTGCATGACCAGATTATACTTGTGCACCAACATGGGACTCGTGCACCTTAATGCCTTAGCCATTTTTTCCGAATTTCATCACAAATGTTATGAAAAATCAACTTACTTAAAAGTTAACTATATGATGTATGTGCAGATTCAATGGATCCTAAAAGAATTGGAACAACTAATGAGCCGGCTTGCAAGAGGATTGATGACATGATGAGCATCGTTGGCCATGACTATTATAATGTCTGTGACAACACTCTCCTATATTTGGAAAAATACTTGAAGAAGTATCATCTTAATTTCCCACAAAGTATTTACCTGCCTCTGTATGGCCATGGTCATCTGCAAGAATTCAACATTCCAGAGCCAAAAACCAATCTCCCGCATTCTTGGTTTCAGAATTACACCAACATTTCTTTATCAAATTTATCAGTTGGAGGACCATTATTAAATTATGTAATAGTGGAGAAGGCGTTTATAATTCATCATAGCCCATGTTCCTCAGATCTGAATCCTCACAAGCCTGAGCTGAAACTGCATTGTTATCCCTCAATCTTCTGAAACTCTCAGATGGATTAATAAAAAAGCTAGAAAAAGAGTTGGGACTTCTGTCCTGGAGGAGGTGTGAAGCCGACTTGGATGTGGGCATATTGGGTGCGACAAACCTGCGCAGAGTTTGTCGAGGATCTGAAAGGAGCTACAATATATGAATCTGTCTAGAATGGGCAGACATATATCTATAGGAATGATGACTTTGTGTCAGAGCTAATCAGCCGCTGGAGCCCAGAAACCAATTCTTTCCATCTGACTCATGGAGAAGTAGGAATCGGTTTGTGGGATGTCTACAAGATCTTGGGGTCTCCAATTTTAGGTGATATGTATGATGAATTCATCCCTCCTAAGGAAACTTGGAATGATTCGGAGAAGACTCTAGCTTTGGCTCGAGAATTATTGAAAAATTTCAACAAGATCAATAATTCAAAGACCTCCAAAACTCATTATAGAAAGGATATTCATCCATAGGAGTGGATGGATATATTTCTTACCAAGAAGAAGGAGAAGGGGCCCACCTATACTTGTCCTACTACTTGCCCCAGAATAGAGAAGAGGGGTGCTTTTGGAACATTCTGGCCGACTCTAGAAGTGTGAGAATTTGATAAGTGGGGGTACGAAGTGGATCATAGAATCCCATAAAATACCCATCTGGAGGGCTTCTTATTCTTATGGCTCAGTGTTTATCTTCTTCCAGTCAGGGATTCAAAGGGAGGCTTTAGGCCAGGGACCTTCGTTCTTACAGCCAAGTTGGATGAGAGGAAAATGGTTGGGTTGGCCACCCCCATTTTGGAAAAGATTCACAGGATCTTACTCCATGTCTTTATGGGTAATTCTACTTTGAGAATAGTGGGACCATTCTATGTTTTTTGGGGATGGATTACCACTCATTTCAGGACATATGCTATACAGAGCGGAGTACATGTTCCTGAAAGTTCTTTTAGGCCGTCAGAGCAGGCATTTTATGGAATTTTTCCCCTATCTCTAAACTCCTATGATATGAAGGTGAGGCTGATCATATTCAAAGAATTATATTTATTTCCTCATGGAAACCCGCTAACCGGGCGGTTTTTTGATGATGGAACAACCGAACAAGAATTGAGGTCATACATGCTGGCTTGAATAGATGGTGTATTGGCCACCAAGATTGACAGAGAGATTATATGTGAGGCCTATTCTCTATACAGATTCACATGCCAATTCAAGTGTCTGCAGCAGATTGTTGTATCCCCTCCTGTGCATGTCAGGTCAGAGAAGCATCTGATGGTTGCCCGACAACTATGGTTGCTGACATCTATGGAGAGGGCTGGGGAAGTGTTTTATCTACCAGTTGCTGGAGTGGCAAGTAACTTGACTACATGGTATGCCGAGAGCTGGGTAGCATCATACCCTGAAGGGGTACCGAATCATCCGGTTCCTCGGGTGGGGAAAAATAAGAGAACTGTCGAGAAAGAAACCCTTCATCTGGAAGGTGACTCTTCCACACCTGGAGCTGATTCAACGGGTTCCTCACCCAGGGATGACTTGCCGGATTCTCAAGATGGGGATGATGAGGCACGACATGTGTCAAAGCGGCCTCGTGCTAGATATAATCATTCTTCCATAATTAAGAGACCTACCTCATCAACTCCTGGTGAGTTATATCATTGAGGCAATTTAATCTCCATTATTTTATAGAGAAACACGTTTTATTTTCTTATCCTTTATTTATGATTGCAGGATTTGGGAAGAAGTTGAAGTACAAGATTGTAGGACCCTCCTCACAGCCTTCTGGTACACATGCTGAATATCTACGACCAGAGGTTGTCCAGACATGACAGAGTTTATATTGCGATGATGAAACCTCCTGGATGGACTTATGTGAAGGGTTATGTATCCCTGGAGTAGGGAATATTTGGGCTTCTACTGATATCCTTTTCAAGGATAACCACGATGAAGTGCGAGCTTACATAAGATATCTAGATATGCTCATATATGCCACTGAAGATTCCATTCGTATCACCAAGCGGGTGAAGGAAATGATGGATCATGGCACCATTGAGGGGATTGGTGCTTCTGTAGATGAGGAGTGGCAGGATTACGTGGCTCTTGAAGATGTAAGTCTCTTTCCTTATTTTCTTTGCAACTTGATTCTAATTAAATCTTTGTTACTCAAGGAAATTACTTTCTTCATCCTACAGCTTGCAAAGAAAGGAATTGATGAGGTTCCTTCACCACAGTATAGCCCTGGTGGCACTTCCATCAGAGCTCTTGAATCTCCTCGCAAGCTAGGAGAGGTATATTCAAGCCAAAAAGCCATGGATGCAGAGTTAGAAATGTATTTTCACTCTCCAATACCTGTATTTGGAGATGAAGATGCCAACACACCCAAAAAGACAAAGAAGCAAAGACATCGAAGGAAGAAGTCCACAGCTAAATGCTTCACCAGTAGTGGTAAGTCCTTCAGATAGTAATGAATCTTAATTCATGAAAATACTTCTCATACTTCTTTGGATTGCAGGGGCTTCTTCAATTTCCCCTTTAGGGGAGAGGATTGACCCTCCTTTGAGTACGAAGGAGGGTTCTAGTGAATAGTCAAAAATTCATGTTGACTTGGCTGCTCCTGAAAAAGAGCCAGCGTCTGTTCCCAGTATTGCTCCTACTACTGCTACAAGGAGAGAAGATCTTTCTTCTGGTAAATTAACAATTATTTATAAAATGTTGAATAAAAACATCAACTGACTTCCATTCTATGATACTTTAGGTTCAACACTTGCAAAAGAACATTTGGTAGCCACTACAACTGATGTCGTAATTTTATCTGAAGAAACTATCCGGGGTCAGAGGCTAGAGGATGAGGGTCACCAAGAAGGAAAATCGAATGCTCCCACTGGTGAGACTAACCAGGAATATGAGATATCACTGGATGAAATAATAAAACTTGGGGCATCTTTTGAATACATTTTAGATCATGTTAAATTACCATGTAATTTAGAAGATTTTGGACGTGAGTGTTATCCTTTGTCCTATTAAAAATTTATTATTCCATCTATGACCATGATTGGTTTAAATGTGCAGTTCCATCTAAGAAATCTGCAGACCTACCAATTCTTGAAGGGGATGGAGATAACCTTATTATTGTAGAGACACTAGCTCAAGTGGAGCTTAACCTGGAAGAGCGTCTGGAAACCCGTCCTGAAAATCTTGTTGAAGCTAGGAAAGATGGAGAGGAGCCTTCTCATGCTTATGATCTACCGTTGGGTAAAAGATAATAATATATGTGTCTGTACTTAATTTGCAAGACAACTTAATCAGCTTTTTTTATCCTTTTAAACTAACCAAAACTTTCAATTGACTATGCAGGACCGTCAATTTCAATGGCTAGATCTGGAGGTGAAGCCTCAACCTCCACCCCAACAGGAATAGAAATTGAAGTAAAAAGGTTCATGGGGGAAGGGGATGAACATGGAAATTCTCTAAGTGCATTAGTCCCGGACTATATCCCCCCTGTGATAGTGATGCTGAGTCAGACCTGGAGGTATAAAAGGCACTCCAGTTTTAACATCGCAAGGCATGACAGAACATATGGAAGATCATATCTGAAGTGCCTCTTGAAGAGCTGTCTTTGAAGATCCCATGACTATCATACATGTTCATCATGTTAGGACTTGGTGGTTTTGGATATCAAGAGATCCATGCTGCAGTGAAACAAGTCATCTTAAGGAGGGAGCAGGAGAAAAAATACCATCAAGACCTGACCAGAATGAGGCTGTTGAACAATATCAGCAAATTTGAGGCTGCGGTGTCCCGAGATGAGGCTGATCATACTGACAAGTTGAAGGAGTTGAAGCATAAGATCAAGGAGAAAGTTATCTAGCAGATGCACCTTCAGCAATAGTTAGATGTTGTTACTGGGGAACTTGACCAGCTTAACAATTCACTAGAAGTAGTTTAAATGAATGGTATGAAATCCATCACAGATGCCAAGAAATCACTCCATCAAGCTGAAAAGGGGGAAGCTAGTCGAGTGCATGAACTTCAAGTGGCTTCTGATGAAGCTTGGGATTCCGTAAATCAAATGAAGAGTTATGTTGAAAGAATCTTGTAATTCCTGAAAAAGAGAAGAGACTCAAGTCTATGGATGTCCTTCTATCTCTTGTGCATCAATTAAAAACACTTTCATCTTCAATCATTTGTTCCTGAATTCTCTTGTTACCTACTTTAAATTTTTACCTAGGCCAATGGGCCTATTAATCATAGTTTTATTTTTTCTAGGATTATAAAAATAACCATAAAAACATTGAATATTTTTATTGATCAATATTACCTAAATCATACAAAATGTATGTTTAGTGATATGGGACTTGTCTTTTGTTTAGAGTTCCCTTGAATTTTGTGGGTAGTTTAAAGTTATGCACGTCAGACATAAAAAGGATAATGTTTAAGGTCGAATAGCTTTGACCGAATGGATTAAAATTGACTCAATTCCTTGATAATTTATCTGAAAATATATTACCACATTCAAGTATGGAGAAAAACATGTAAACTATGACTTAAGAAATTTTGAATATGAGGAATGATATGAAAAAAGGGATAAAAGGCATTAGAAGAAGTATTTCCTAAGAGTGAAGTTACCATTATTTAACAAACTCATTAGGGGGTTGAATTATGCAGGGCCGCTTAAGGGCATTGGCTGTATGGTCAAATAATAGCATCTTTTGGCAGACAGGTCCGTTATGTAGACTACTTATGCAAGTCCACCTAGGGGAACATGCTGCATAGTCATGCAAAATAATTCTCATAAATTTTACTTTTATACTACTTAAAATCCAGTAAAAGTATATGGAGATTCAAATTTTACAAATCATAGAGTTTTCTGTATGGAGAGAGGTACTTGAATATGGAGAGGATATTCCCAATCAAGATTGTCAAAGAATTGGATGAATGTCACTCCTACAAAGGTCTGATCCAAACGTAGGGAAGAGAAATATAAACCATAGAATTGAATACTTTCAGATCATGAAAAAGAATATGGGACAAATATGTAAAGGATAACTATTTTTGCAGATCCCTACATATTTTCGTTAAGATCAATAAGGACAAAAGAGGTTTTTCTCCCAAGAATGAAGTTACCACTATTTGACAAACCTATTAGGGGGTTGAATTATACAGGGATACCTAAGGGCATTGTCTGCATAGTCAAATAATAGAATCCTTTGACTGAAAGGTCCATTATGCAGACTACTTATGCAAGACTGCATAAGGGCACGTGCTGCATAGTCAAGCAAAAGAACTCCTAGGTATCAGACATTTTGTGACCAGAAGTCAAGAAAAGGGTTTTGATAATCTATAAGTATTTAAGGTTAAAAGTATGATACATCAATATGGGCATTGTCCAATGCATGTAGAACATACACGGACTAATGATAACAATAATCATGTTGTGACTGGGTCCTGAATTGAGGTGTTGGACTTCACTACGTATCCCATAAGGATGGGAATCAAGCCATACATAGTTCTTGAAATATAGTTTAACGTCATATGGGATGAGAATGTAGAAGATCTTATTTTAAGGTCATAGAGTTTGGACCATAATAAGGAATACACAGTGTGTGTTTTATAAAAATGATGTGAATAAAGACCAGGGTTTTCATACCACATTCATGTTTTCACAGGGGGAATTTTCAGCCAATGGACAGAAAGTGGAATTTGGGGTTAGGCTCAAATACTTGGGGCTGGGTTCGAGGGATTCTTGAACATTCCTACGTATCCCATAAGGATGGGAATCAAGCCGCACGTAGTTCTTAAAATACACTCTATTCAGATTTGGTTCATACAAGTGAAGGGTGAAAGGGGACCTTAGTGCAATGATGGTTTGACCCAAGGTTAACAGTTCGGGCATTTCCATGTATGCATGTAGTCTTTGGAATATGACGTAATTGGAGATCAATGTCAATGATGATTCCCTCTCAGGTAAGGGACAATAGGGGACTGTATAGTTTAACGTCATATAGAAAGGACGATGGTGCTGCATATTTTAGTGTCATGTAGTAGGGACTAAAAAGACGTAGATAGTTTAACGTCATGTGGGACGAAGGTGAACCAATGTGAAGATATTGGTTTTGGGCTGCTTCACGGATCAACATCGTATAAGACGGAGGTGAATCGGCGTGAAGAGATTGGTTTTGGGATTGACCCTCGGGAGGTTGCCAATGTACCCAGCCTAGAAGGCAAGGATCAAAGTCCACATAGTTCCATTAAGAATTAATTAGTGATCGAGTTTTATTTGTGGAAAAAAATCTAAAAATGGTGTTGGGACTTACACATGGTTAGCGGCCAAGAGAGGGTGTTATGGTTGAAGCTTACTCTAAGCTCACATGAGTCATACTTGGTGTGAGAAACAAGAGGTAACAACAACCCTAATGATTCAGAGTTTAACGTTATGTAGGACGCAAAAGGGACTGTTTCATAGTTTAAATGACATGTGTCATAGACATGGGGTGCATGATAGTTTAACGTCTTAAAACTTAGATGAATAGTTTAACCTCATGTTGGATGAAAAAATATGGGAAGTATTTTAACGTCATGTAGGTTGAATAAGGGACTTTTTCCAGTTTTACATCATGTATGACGAATATGTGAACAATTTAATGTCATGTTGGACAATACAGTTTTACGTCATGTAGGGCGTTGGATTGTATAGTTTAACATCATGTAGCCAAGACGATGGTTATGCAGTTTAACGTCTTGCTGGATGTGAGTATTTTTGTTACACAAAATACTTTTTCAAGAATTTGGCATTAGTTATAGTTGTAATGAGTTCTCCATCCATTGAAATTAAAGAATAAGCTCCATTAGAGTAGACCTTATGTATTGAGTAAGGTCCTTCCCACTTTGGCTCTAGCTTTGGAGGCTTCTTTCCTAGTATCATTGGATTTCTGAGGACCAATACCAATTCTACTTGAATTAATGAATGAAGACGAACTTTTTTATTGAAAGATTGTGCTATTCGATTCTAATAGACTTCCAAGTGGTGCAGGGTGCACAATCTTTTTTAATCCAATAGTTACAATTCATCCAATCGCTTTTGAGATTGTTCATCTGTAGATGATTGATCACAAATGGATACTCTAAGCGAAGGTAATTGGAACTCAATGGGCAAGACTGATTCTGTTCCATATAACAATGAATATGGAGTTGACCACGTAGCAGTGCAGGTGGTGGTTCAATAATCCCATAAAGCATGAAAATTTTTATCAGGACATGATTTCTTATCTTTATCCACCATCTTTTGTAGTATGTTTGAAAGAGTCTTATTGAAGGCCTCTATTTGGACATTTTCCACTGCATGATACTGAGATGAATGATTGGATTTGATGTTGAATTCTTGATACAACTCCTTACCTCAGATGAATAGAAGTTGGTTCCATTGTCCGTCAATATGGTATGAGGGACACCAAATCTGGTAATGATGTTAGACTTGATGAATCAAACAATGATTTTAGAAATAACTTTTTTGAGAGTTATTGCCTCTGCCCATTTGGAAAAGAAGTCAGTAGTAGTAAGAATATAGGTAAACTGCTTGGATGTAGCTGAACGGTAAGGTCCTAGTACATCCATTCCCCATGTGGAAAATGGCCATGAGTATTTATCTGTATGGAGCAACTCTGGGGGTTGATGAATGGACTTGGAACATACATGGAAAGAATGGCACTTCTTAGTGAAATCAACACAATATTGTATCATTGAAGGCCAAAAGTATCCAAGCCTTCGAATTTGATCAGATAGTCTATGTCTAGAATGGTGGGAACCAAAGACTCATGCATGTACTTCTTTCATGACATCCATTATCTCTTCACCATCAATGCATCTGAAGATAATTCCATCAAAACCTATTTTGTAGAGAATTGTTTGGTGATCTGGGCTATCATAAACAGTAAAATTGACCACACGTCTTCAGACTTGTTCTTTGTCGACTCTGTTAGGTGGGATTATTCTATTTTGAAGGTATTCCCTAATAGGTGTCATCCATCCTCTAGTATGACCATATGGTTCAGAAATGAGACTAATTTCATTGATTTCCTCTATTCTTATTTAAACATAAGGTGAAATAGTATGACGATGGGCAATACTAATGACTATTTCATCCAGATTTGGATCTTCCAGAGCTGTGGCTACATTAGCCAGTGCATCAGCTTGAGCATTTTGTTATCGTGGGACATAAGAAAATGTCAGTTCCGAAGGAAATTATACCATTAAATCTCTAACGTAATCATACAAATGGATTAACTCTTCTTTTCTGATGGAATAATCCCCATTGACTTGTTTGATTACTAGGTCTGAATCACCTTTCACCTTTAAGTGATTCACTTGTTCCTGAAGTGCCAATTCCAAGCCTGTGATGAGAGGTTAATATTCTACTTCATTATTTGTACCGACTTCCCACAATAAGAAGGAATAGGGTAACACTTCCTTTTCTGGGGAAATAAGCACAATTCCTAACCCAACCTTGTTGAATTTAGGATCTTCCATTTTCTTCCCTATTGGACTTTTGGAAGCACAATCAAAGTACATTTCCAATGTTTGAAAATTATCATGAATAGAGAAGCCTTCCTCATCAGGAAGTTCAATATCTAAAGATGTATCTTCTAATGAAGGGTGTTCAATAAGGAAATCAGCCAGAGCGTGGCCCTTTATTTCCTTTTGAGACACGTACTGGATATCGAACTGCTGCAAAATAACTGCCCACCTTTCCAGACGTCCTGTTGGCATTGGACGACTAAGTATGAATTTCAGCGAGTTATTGCGAGATACCATGTGGACCTCATGATGTTGTAGGTAGTGTCTCAATTTCTAAACTAAAAAGATTAATGCTAGGCAGCACTTTTCACTACTTGAATATCAGGTTTCTGCTTCAAGAATAGTCCGGCTGAGATAGTAAAGGCTATTTTCATTCCCATCATCATTCTTTTCGGCAAGGAAAGCACCCAATGACCGCTATAAAGCTATCACATAGAGGATAAGCGGTCTTCCTTCAATAGGTGGAATTAATACCAGTGGACTCAAGAGATATTTAGTGAGGATATCAAATTCCTCTTGGAAATCTTTAGTCCATTGGTAGGTGACTCCCTTCTTCATTAATTTGGTGAAGGGTAAAAATTTTCCCGCCATATTGGCGATGAAACGTCGAATATAGGGAAATTCTCCTTGAATTCCTCTCAATTATTTCAAATTCCAAGGAGGCGACATTCCAAGGATTGATTTTTTCTTCTCAGGATCGACTTCGATACTAAGATAACGTACAATAAAACTGAGAAATTCTCCTGAGGTTACCCCAAAATCACATTTTAAGGGGTTCATCTTCAAATTGTGTTTTTGAAGTTTGTGGAATATGATTTACAAATCAGAAAAGTGATTTGAACATTTTCTAGATTTGACCACCAAATCACCCACATAAAATTCAACAAATTTACCTAAAAAGGGTTTGAAGATATGGTGCATGGCACGTTGATATTTTTCACCTGCATTCTTCAAGCCAAAGGGCATTACCCGATAGCAAAACACACCCTGAGGGGCTCTGAAGGATGTAGATTCTTCATCTTCTAGATCCATAAGGATTTGATTATACCTAGAATATCCATCCATGAAAGAGAGTGCTTCATAGCCAGCTGTTGCATCAATTAAGAGTTCCGTGATCAGAACTGGAAAATCATCCTTGGGACAATACTGATTAAGATCTCTGAAATCAATGAAAACTCTAATTTTTCAATTCTTCTTTTTCACAGGGAAAATATTAGCCAGCTGTTTGGGATATCGAACTTCTATGACAAAGTTAGTCTTGATAAGCTTATCCACTTCAGCTTCAATTTTGGAAGCATAAGTTGGGTGTGTTCTCCTTGCGGCTTGTTTGAATCCTCGATGTTCCTCTGGAAAACCCAAATGATGAGTGGCAACATCGAGATCAAGACCTGAAATATTTGTATAATTCCAAGAAAATACATCTCGACTTTGGTTTCGAAAGTAAGTATACATTTATTGCTCTTCAAGGGTCCTGGCCACACTAATTAAAGTGGGGTGTGGATCTTCTTTTGTACCCAGATTTATTTCTCTGAGTTCATCCATAGTGGTAGAGATACCCTCTTCAAATGATGGAGGAGAATCCCTGTGATATTCCTCTTCTTCTTCAGTACATGTCACCTATTCTGTTTATACTTGCATAGTAGATGATGAAGAGGAATTTCCATAATCAAGAGAGATGTTAAAATTTGAACATCTTAAAGAAGAGGTTACTATTTTTTACCCTATTGATCATGAAGGGTCTTCCTTGGTTAATAAAAAGGAGATGATGGATTGAGAATCGACACCATCATTCATCTCTGACATTGCTATAAGTTCTTCTGGTATGGTTGATGACTTATAGAATTGCTGGATTTCAGTGGATGAAATGAATACATCTCCATTTGAGATTTCATCATTGCTTGGTGAATCACCAATTTCTCCCATGCTGTCTGGCTTGATTGTCGTAATTTACATTATGGAAGTTTTTATAAGAGTATTTGGATTTGGGTCTATCCTGTAAATTTGACTAATAGGCAACACATAATCTGTACTCACATGTATGAATGGGTTTACTGGAATCTTTTCTAAACCATATGAAGCATTAATTTTGGTGACCTCCTTTGTCGTGGATTTCTCTTTCCCTTCCATGTGATAGAATTTTTCCTCAATGTATTGAGATTCACATGTTTTTAATGGGGCTTTATCACCATAAAATGTCCCAATTTGACCATTGAAACAATATTTGATACACTGATGGTATGAAAAAGGTACAACCGCATGTTGATGTAGCCATGGTCTTCCATGAAAAATGTTGAAGGCTGTGTCATGAAGAACAACCATGAAATCTGAATTGGATACAAGGTCTCCAAACTGATTTCTGAGTTTAATCTCTCCCAGAGGTTATTGTTCGTTTTTATCATATCCTTACAACATCAATGTAGAATGAGATAAATCATATTCGATGAGTCCCAATCGACGAAGTGTATGAATAGTAATGAGATTGACTCTTGATCCATTATCTTGACAGATAAATACAAAGGTCTAATATGTCCATGCACAACATCATCTTCATCTTCATCTGTAAAAGATATCACTGCATGGAATTCTGCAGGACCATTTTCTACATGGTAGACTTCAGCCCCAAAAATTTCAGTTTCAAATTCCTGAGGACTTTACAAAGCCTCAATTAGTGCCTTAGAATTTGGGCTTTGACACGAGCTCGTCTTCTTCTGACTGCTCTTCTTTCTTTGAATTATGCCGATTCTTTGAGGATTTTCCCTCTGTTGAAGAGGGATTTGCTATGGCATTCATAGAAGAAGACACAATTGGTTTCTTCAATTGCATTCATAAAATGGAATGAGTTCGGTTGATCGTTTTACTGACCATCCAATAATCATATTTATGTGCATTTTTGTTTTTGGCTTCTTGCTACTCACCTTCTTCCTCTAGATCAGTAGCAGTACCACATGCTACTTGAGATGAAGAGCCTTTCAGTTTCACCTATACAAAGTCCACCATATTTTTTAGGAGGTCTTTGAAAACAAAATGCTCCTGAATGGGATGCCCCAACATCTGATGAAATGGGAAATAATTGAGAAGGTCATCATATCTTTCCTTTTTAGGCATTTTAGGCCTTGGAAACTGAACCAAATTATTTTTTAGAGCCGAAATGAAGTAACCAGGAACTTGTTCATTTTAGAAAGAATAGAATTTGTTCTTTAATTACTCAAATTGATTCCTTATTCTATATCTTTTATCATCTTGACAAAACGAGCACTATTGTTTACGATTAGGAGGTGAAGCACTTTGATATGATGAAGGTTTTGAAGTGGAAGCTGGTACAGGTGCTTGATTAAGCGTAACTGTAGTAGTCTCTGCTTTCCCCATTCTCCTTCCTAGAGCTGATAGAATTATACGAGTTTTATCCTCATTCTTTATTAGATAGTCTTAAATCTGTTGAGCGATTGAAGTAAGGTCTCGAAACCCTCCTATGTATTTCACAGGGATCAACGGTGTGTGTAATTAATCACACCAATTTTCCACACAGATTGGAAAAAATTATTCTTGAGGGAGTGCTAAGCTTAAGGAATATGTTAATCCCTTCCAGCAAGAAATGAAATATGAAACTATTTCATTCTCCCTTTTCTTACAATTTGTAAGATAAAAAATAGTTGTCTTTGTCAACGTTGAGCTGAATTGAAGAAGGAATCATTGACGGAGATCCTCCCACCTAGTAATTGATCGGGATTGCAATCTTGTATACCAGACAAAAGCAGGCCCTTGTAATGAATGTAAAAAACACCTGAGCTTAACTGCTTCTTGTTGTTGATGACTTTCCATCATAGGATCACAATGAGAAACAAAATGCATTAAGTGTTGTTCTGGATCTCTCAAACCATTAAAAATTGGGAATGTGGTATTTTAAAAATTTGATGAGGGAGGAATTGCATCTACCCATTCAGGGTAATCTCTCTTCCCTGATCAAACCGATGCACACTTTCCTTCCATAGATTCCAAACGAGCTATTAATGACTCAATGGTAGTCATTAATTTTTGATAAACATCTGGTTGATCTTGAACCTGTGCAGGTGCAAGAACTAGATTTTGGACAGGTGTGGTGACTAGGACTGCCACTGATGGTAGTATTGCCGATTGTTGTTGCGTATAACCCATAGGATTGGATCTGTGAGGGTGTACTAGTAAAGGAGTATATTCTTGATCCATCCCAATAGCTGCAAAAAATTCCCTTAACTAACTGAATCCAACATGCTTAGGAGGAATACTAACTTGAAGTAGTTCCGTATTCAACCTCATTAAATCCTTCATTTCCTCTTCTTGTTGTGCGAACCTTTCCTCTAATGAGTGTGATTGGACTTCTCCAGAGGAAGGGTGTAATGTAACCTAATTCTTTCCTTTCCCCTTGTTGTATGCCTTTCGTAGAGGGGGGAGTTGGTTTTTTGAAAGAATACCTAGATTCTGGGTAATCCTTTTATTTCATGTACGCACACCTTCTTCATTTATTTCTGTGTGCACAACCTCTTGAGCAGGAAATTCCTCATCTGATTACCCTGAGTGAGCCTCATGTTTTAGAGGATCAGCAACAGTGGCATTGATGAAATTTATTGATTCATAATGCATTGAATCCCTTCTATCGGCATTTATGCGATACTGTCTTCTTCCATGTCCTTGATGAGACATTGCCTTTTGTTTAGTTGACCCTTTAGGAACATCCTGATGAACTGTAATTTGGAGGGAATCTATAGATAATTCAGCTCTGCGTTCCTCCTGTGGCTTCTTCCCTAATCGAGAGAAGATTGACTTTCGTTGAGGAAGAGGTTGAGAATTTGAAAAAGTCCCCAGTCTGGTGGATTGGGGCTGTTCCTGCTGTTCCTTCTCAACTCCTCGAATCCTATTTGTTGATTCCAAGGGTTGGGTTAAAAGAGTCCACAGTCTGGTAAGGTGGGGTGGTTCTTGAGATGACAAATCTGAGACTTTATTAAAATCTCTCCAGATTTTGCAGACATTAGTCCAGAAATTGGATGGATGAATCAACCTACATCCACTCAAATCACCTAGCACAAATGACCGTTGGATGATTTCTGACACTTCCGTCACCTGATGATTTACATGCTCTAAACGAGAAGCCTGTTCAATATTCTCATTTTTCTGATGCAAGATTAATTCGACAACTTGTTCTTTGTATGCCTGACTTTGGGAAGAACTAGTTGAGGCATGTTCCTGAGAATGCATCTGATTACACACAAAACCAGTTGGTTGTGGCCAGCCATGGGAAATAACATTGCATGAGACTACTTTTGGCAGGCATTGTTGACTGGAGAGTATAGTGAAATACAGTGCTCCATGAACTCCCCATCCCCTGATATGAATACCTGATGGGGAATTGGCAATTAACTGGCGCAATATTTTTAGTGCTCCAAGGCATGAACGTTGAAGGGCTCTCTACTGCTTTTCAACCTTTTGATATCAAGAAACTGAGAGAGATGACAAATAAATTTGGTGTTGTAACCCTTCTATTATCTTGACATGATTTTCATATTAATCATAAGATAATATTTTCATTTTCAATTGGAAAAGTGTTTTCCACATGTTGAGACGAATATCTTGAATACAATCTTCCATCAACATTTCTGGAATATAATAATGAGAGTCAGCCAAAGGCCAACACATGAATGGTATTTCACATTTCTCCAGTTGTTTTCTCATATTCAGTACTTCCACCTTATCATTAGATGAAGATCATTCTACCTGATTAGACTAGAGCTGGTGCTTCTTTGTTGATTCATCAGATTCAACAAGATTTTTAGAGAATTCATTTCTCAAACTAGAAGATGAATTACCGAGGGGTGATTTGGAGAATGACCTACATCCCGGGCTATCTTCTGATTGAGAAAGTATTTCACCTGCTAGCGGTAAAGCATCAGACATGACTGGCTTCACATTTACAAGTGCCTCAAGATAAGAGGGATTTCTCATTACTGCATTGTACTTTAAATAATTTTCCAAGAAATTTGAATTACTACTACAGAAAGGAATTTTGCATCTAAATTCATCATCATGGGGAGGACCACCCCGGTGGGTTACAACAAAAGATGGAACTTTTTCTCCTTGATCTTCTGGCCACGCAGAGGGTTATCGTGGCTCTCATATGAAGATGATACTTCGAGATCGACTGAACTATCATGAAACAAACCTTCATGAGGAAGTATCTGAAGAAGACCTTCAGAATTATCATTCCCACTATTAGCAAATGAGAGAGTAAAATCTTGAGTTGCAACAGACAATTGTCTGAACTCATCAAGAACTCCAGCATCGAGCAAGGCCTTATTACAGATTGGATCTTGATTTCATGACTGTGCTGAACAAGTCTTTTTCTTAGATGCCTTTTTACTCACTTTTGGAACCACTTGTTGAAAAAAGTGGTTATTATGGGCAGGTGTATGTGCCTGGTTAGGAGAAGTATTCAGGTTAGGCTGATTACCTCCATTCAAATCGGGTGTATGTCCCAAACTAGATTGTTCGCATGACATGGGGGAGTATGCCCCATGACCCTCTTGGACTAAAACAGAGGTGCGTATCTACTCCGAAGTGACATGTTGATAAGTCACTCCACTGATAGTGATAGATTTATGTTTCTTTCCCTGTGATGCTGATGAATTTGTTATAATATTCTGACAGGCATCCAAAATATAGGTAGGGATTTGCTTCTGCTCTTTCACCATTTTCAAAATGTTCTTGGTGAATTCATCTTCCGGAATGAGAATATACGTCCATTCCGTTTCTGGAGTAGGTGTATGTGCCTACTCTTGTCCTCCTTTTCCTGTCAGTAGATTCTGAAAGTACTTATGCATGGGGGAAGAGAGTTGAGTCTGCTCCAAATTTTTTTCCGGAGCTTTCCGACTGACTTCTCCGAGTGCCACCAAATGAGATGGTTGGTTAGCTTGATGAAAATTGGTAGGTGTATATGCCTTCTGTGTATTCTTCGTCAAGTATGGTTGACAAATTTCCTTTAATACTGGCAGACGAGACTACTGACAGAATTGTGGACTGTAGACTAGTGTATGTCCCTGCTTATTAGAAGTCACCATATTAGATTGGTGAGATTTTTTGAATGTAGTCAGACGAGCCTACTGACTGGATGATGAATTATAAATAGGTGTATATGCCTGCCTATAATACTCCACCAGAATTTCCTGACAGTATTGGTGAGTTGCTGCCCGACGAGTCTACTGGAGAATGGTATTAGAATGGGCGGGTGTATGTGCCCGCTCGTTGCTTTCCATCAAGTTGGCTTGATGGACTTCTCTGGAGGGGGTAGAAGTAAGAACTTGCTCCCTATTGACCAGACACTACTGGAAATTTAAGCTATATCCATGGACCTATAGCCACAGTTTTATAAGTCCATGTCTATAGCTTGGTTATACCCACAGTTTAATTTCCATCTGTGGATACACATTTGCGTTTTGTTTTTTTGTTCTGATTCCTGTCAGGCTCCTCCTTCCTCGATTTGAA
Source organism: Viscum album (assembly GCA_963277665.1). Classification (NCBI taxonomy): domain Eukaryota; kingdom Viridiplantae; phylum Streptophyta; class Magnoliopsida; order Santalales; family Viscaceae; genus Viscum; species Viscum album. The sequence goes on from OY728125.1 coordinate 1,062,610,049, forward strand.
ACCCTCATCACGAAACCCTCCTCCTCTCGACGACCACTCCTCCTCTCGACGACCTCCCCTCCTCCTAACGACCACTCTCACCGCACCATCCTCTCTTCCCTCGCGGCTGTCATCTCTTGCACTCATTGTTGTCCTCTCCCATTGTCCTCGCCAGCTTCTGTTCCTCCATACCTCATCGCAGTTCCTTCATCCACATCGTGGATTCTCCAATTGCGGCTCAACTTCTCCATTCAGGGTTGCTCCATCCCTCGCATAGTACTCCCCTCCTCCATACCCTTATTTGGGTGTTCCTCATCCATTCGGTGCAGCATCGGCCGAAGGGTTCCTCCCCTCCTCCACACCCTTTTGGTCCGTTTTCTATTTTGTGGCTCCTGTTTTGTGGGTTCTTTGAATATTGTTTGTAGTATTTATTATGTTTAGGAAGTTTTCAGTTTGCAGGAGGAGTTCAAGGAGGGGTTTGTATTTATTTCCTTTTTTTTGGCTCTTGTGTGTTGATTGGTATTCTGTCGACTGTTATTCACTGGTATTTCATGGTTTATATTTCATTCTAATTCTCATAATTAATCTAGTATTCTGGTATTCATGGTTTAATATTTTTACTATTCTTTCATCTATTTACTATTCTAGAATTATTATGTTTCTATTTACTATTATGTAATTATTAATCTGTTTCTAAGTGTTTTGTGTAATAGAATTTGTATTTCTGAAATTTACAGAATTCAGAAGTTGGATATTTTAGTCATAAATTCCAAAAGTTAGGATTTTCACTATGTAAATAACCTTACTTATCCAATTTTTACATTTTTATATCAACCATATTCATATAATACCCTTGTATATGATTATGATCATGCTATAAAGGGTATGTTTATATTTTTCCTTTTTATTATATATTTTTAAGCATGTTTTCTGTCCATTTATGTACATGTAAATTACATGGGATATGATTTTGAGTTATAAATGACTATACCCCTTTAATTATTCCATGGGATAGGATGAGGACTTCACTTTGTATAATCCTTCCCCATTCCATGGGATGGGCTTAGGACCTGACTCCCGAAGTGCACCTGGGTGGGATAGCCTATAAGATTTCCCTACACCTAACCTAGACAAAATGTCTTACAATATTTCTATATCTCTAGATTTATATCGATAACGATTCCCATTAAAGAATATAAACTTAGGTAAGTTCTAATATGCATTTTCCTAGTATAGAGATTAACTTGATATAACTTGTATTTGTCTTTCAACTACCTATTTACAATTATTTTAATATTATTTTGGTTATTTTCATAAAAATGTTTTTTATTTAAACATGATAATTAGTATACATGTTCACACTTACACTTGGTTATTCACTTGTGATTTGAGGTATGCCATTGGTTCCCTATTGAGTATATAAATTCTTATACCCTACATTAACACCTTACTGGGCATGAAACTTTATGCCTTATACTTCAAGTGCCCTTTTAACAATGGATGTTTTGGGAATTGACTAGTCTTGGGTTGATTGAAAGCTATACCCTCTTAGAGATTGGATATTTGGAGGAGCATTCTTTTAAGTACCAACACAAATACAAAAATAGGATTTCATATTTGCATTTAGATGATAGTTATTTTATAATTGACATAAAAAAAATTAATGACAATTATTTAGATAATCAATGATAAATGCATTTTACCAATGGGTTTTAATTCTTCTTATCTACTCATTGATCTTGCAAGAATGACCAGGATAAATTGTTCTATATCTACCGTGTGAAGGTTCAAATCCAGTTATTCTACACTAGTAATAATTCTCAACAAATTTTATTGGTTTAATTATTCTATATTCATTATAATGAATTTACTTTGTGGTGTAAAGTTTTATCGAGTTGTAATCACTCAACTCACACATGGTTGTTCCTCCATCAAAAGGTAGTGTATTGGTTATGCTAACCTAGGAAAAAATTAGTTCATAGGTTCTACTTTATCCCTAAAAAAATGTGGGTTTTTGGGTTGTGCCTTCATGTGTGAAAAAGTTAAGTTAATTTGTTTTGGTTGTTGGGTATGATAAAAGAATATTATAAAGAGTTTTCAATCTCCTTCACCATGATGCAGTGTTATACTCCATGATTAAAAGTCAACAATGGAATGACGTCACATCCTTACACTATGGTATATGATATGGTTTATATTTTCCATCATCTACCACTACTCAATGGGGTGTGGGGTACGGCATAAAAGAAAACTGAGAAAAATCACTAAACAACTCAACCACACTAGAAATTCCCAAGGATTTTAGTAGAATGAAAACAATGTACAGTAGGGTAGGATGAAAGTTAGAGTGGGGGATTATTGCAGTATACCAATACTCATAACATTGATAGCACTTCACCACCCATCCATACAATAATTTAAATGGACCACTGAGGTGATGTCGGGATCTTCATTCCTGTATTTGACCCAACAGTTCATAGATATGAGCAAGGGTGGGAACAACTAAGTTGATGGGATATCCCTTTTCTAAGGTGACCACCATCATTAAAGTATAGATTGAGGCACTAATTATTATTTTCACCTTCTTACCATTGTAATTCTCATCCAATTGTTTAATATTAATGTTTTGTATATGATATGGTTTATATTTTCAAAATGTCTCTAAATTTCAATAAATCTTTGCAGATTTAATAAAAAACATCACAACTCGTTATGAATTAACCCAAACCCTTTTGGGAATTGATTATTATTATCTCTTAGATTTCATATAAACTCTTTTTACTATAATCAATCCTCATTCTCGGAACTTATGTATGACTACTAGTGAATTTTTATAATTTAAAACATTTATGAATTCCCTAAACCATAATTTTAATATATTAGTTATGATTTTTTTATTAACTCGTTATTGATGATTACTTCATATCTTATGAAAAAATACATATAATGTTAAGTCATTTTCTAGATTATTTATTTAATGTATGTTTATCTTCCTCAGAATGGATAGATACTGGATGTACAACATTGATCGGATCACTGATGAATTTCAGAAGGAGTTACAATATTTTTTGGACTTTTCATTCACTAATGATTCAGATGGTGGATTGATTCGATGCCCGTGTTTTGATTGTGTTGTAAGACCTTGGTTAACTCGTGAGTAAGTGGGTTACCATATCACTAAAAGTGGTTTCTAGAAAAATTATCATGTGTGGTATCACAATGGAGAAAAAGCTCAAGTGTTGAATGACATTGATTCAACGGAAAAGATTGGTATGAAAAATCTGATTTCTGATCGGTTTCCTTTTGTTTCTGAATCTAGCTCCTCATGTAAACCAGTGCAATAGGAAATGAATTCCGGAACACAGTTCTCATCTATTAATCAGGATGATGGCGTTGAGAGTGTTAGAAAGCTGATGGAAGATGAAAATACCCCAGTATATCAAGCATGTGAAACTATGAGCAAACTTGAGTTTTTAATGCGATTATATCATGGGAAAATAATGTATAGATTTAGTAATACTGCGGTTGACTATCTCCTTACATTTATTAAGGATTTACTGCCTGATGATGCATGTATTCCAGAAAATGATTACATGGCATCAAAGTTGGTTGACAAATTTGGATTTTCATCTAGTAAGATTCATTCTTGTCTCAAAGACTGTAGTTTGTTCTGGAAGGAGAATGCAGACTTGAGTTAGTGCAAATAGTGTGGCACATCAAGGTGGAAGACTAATAAAGACGGATCTCAATCTTTCATACCATAGAAAGTAATTTGGCACTTCCCTTTAATTCCCAGGCTTCAAATTTTTTTTAAATCAGAACAAATGGAAAAGAATATGATATGGCATGAAGATGAAAGAAATAAGGATAACAATGAAATAGTACATCTTGTAGATGGGTTGGCTTTGAAGAAATTTGATAGGTTACATCCTGATTTTGCAGCCGACCCACGAAATGTTAGATTGGGATTATCCTGTGATGGTTTCAACCCATTTCGCCAAATGCATACTTCACACAGTACTTGGCCTGTTTTCATTCACATTTATAACTTTCCTTCATGGATGTGTATGAAGAAGTCATTCACTATCCTGATTATATTGATATCCTGACCCAATGATCCTGGAAATGATATTGATATATACTTCCAACCATTAATAGAGGAGTTAAATGAGCTTTAGATTATTGGTGCACAAGCGTATGATACGTTCAGAAAGAAGTAATTTATGTTTTGTGTAGCTTTATTATGGATGATAAATGATTTCCCTGCCTACGGAATGATGTCTGGTTGGAGTACTAAAGGGAAATTATACTATCCTATTTGTATGAAAAATAAACGTTTCCGAAGATTAAAGTTTGGATGAACTTTCAACTTCATAGGGCATCAAAGTTTTCTACCAATGGATCATCCATACAAGAAAAATCGGATACAGTTCGATAATGCCATCGAGATAGATGAGACACCTCAACGAATGTTAGGGACTGATATTGTTAAAGAACTTAATGATTTGAATTATGTTCTTGGAAAAAGTCAATCAAATATCAGAAAGCAAAATCATGCTAATTCAAATTCCAATAGCAATTGGAGAAAGAAAATCATATTCTTTGAGTTTCCATATTGGTCATCGAATTTATTACGTCATTGTTTGGATGTAATGAATATCGAGAAAAACATTTGTGAGATGTTACTTGCTACTATTTTAAATGTCAAAGGAAAAACAATAGACGATTTACAGTGTTGTCGTGATTTGATGGAATGGGGTATACGATCAAGACTTCATCCAGAGTTAATTGGTCAAAATAAGTGGAAATTCCCTATTGCTTGTTATTCGATGACAAATGTAGAGAAAAAAAAAATTTCTTCAGGTCTTGGAAAATTTGAAGGTTCTAGATGGTTATTCAAGTAATATTTCGAAAAGGGTGAATACACAAGATGTGAAAATCAAATCTCTTAAAACCCATGATTACCATGTCTTGTTACATGAGTTGATTCCAATTTCCATTCACCATTTACTTTCACATAATGTTAGAGTTGTAGTGATTAAGTTATGTCAATTTTATCAAGATCTTTATGCCAAAAGATTGAGCAGAAGTGTTGTTCAGAAATTGCAGAGAGATGCACCAATTATTCTTTGCGACTTGGAGAAAATTTTCCCACCGTCTTTTTTCACATGTATGTTACATTTGACTGTGCATCTTCCCACGGAAGTTCTCTTTGGTGGTCCTGTTTCGAGTCGGTGGATGTATCATACCGAAAGAATGATGTTTACATTGAGATCTTATGTGAGAAATAAATATCATCATGAAGGATCTATTGTGAAATTCTATTTAGCACAAGAATGCATGGATTTCTATTCATCGTACTTGGCTAACATCACTACGAGGTCTAATCGACTAATGAGAACTGAATATGAGCAATATGATCCCATTGAGCCTACATTTCCTTCACTACCCCAAATAGGGGGGATATCTGGATCATAAACGTTGTGTACTTTAAGCAGAGAAGAGTGGGAAATGGAACATCACACAGTATTATTCAATTGTGGTGTGCTTGATGATTATATCAAGTAAGTAAACTAATAAATATGTATTTTTTTTCATTGTGTGATTTCTTTATATCTTCTGACATTTTAATGCTTTCATATCTGTTGGGAACATTTAGAAATTATAAAAAAAGAGACATCACTCTCTATCTATTAAGAGGAAGAAACTGTTGTACAACAAAGAATTTTCTGCCTGGTTAAAGTCAAAGGTAATATATTTCTTTTTCTTCTTCTCATAACATAATCACATGTCTCTGTTTAATATTCTATGTTGGTATCTTTTAGGTTTTAAATCTACCAATGATTGAAGTATAAGATGAAATAAAAGCATTGTCCTTTGGTCCAAACGATGTGGTACGTGATTGTAAGTCAATGGTTATCAATGGATTTAAATTTGTTATAAATAGTTGTGAAAAAAATGGCAACACAGCATGACGGTGTCACGATAAGCGCCACAATAGATTGTTATGCGAGTGAATCAGACAGGCAGCCTCGATCAGAAAATATATCATATTATGGTGTTGTTGAAAGAATCATTTTATTATATTACTATGCACATGGTCATGTCACAATGATGAAATGCAAGTGGTTTGATTCAATGACATAACAAGGAATGCATATTGATAACTGTGGATTTAGAGTGATTGATATGAAGCACTAGCTTCATACCGATGAACCTTATATTCTTGCGTCACATGCTAAACAAGTGTTTTATGTAAGTGAACCGTTACAAACACAATTTGGTGTTATTTTTGGTGTTATTCCTAGACATATTTTTGACGAAGTCATGGATGACAATGATGTTGTAGATGAACCTGTCAGTATTTATTTGAATGTTGAATTTGATTATACGGATGATACAATTGTTAGAACAGATTGTGAACCAGAAATTTTCATAGACACCACATAGAGTTGACACATTTGTAAGTATTTACCTGATATTATCACAATATTGTATGTGTTTTTTAACTTCTATACATGATATCAAAATAACTAGTATATTTTATACCATTATCAAATATAAAACTATTAATAGCCTCAACAATTTATGTTTAACCACTTCTCTAGTAAATCTTGAATATAGAAAATTCTTGATATTTTATCAATATACATAACACACATGAAAATGTATCTCATTGTTTTACGATAAAATTGTATTATTTAACATTTTTCATTATTTCTATTTATTTGAGAATATTATTTTAAATTTCTAGGTCAAAATTTCTGATTATGATGATACTATAAGGAGTAGAAGAATACTGAGAAACGAACAACGTAGGTCTCCTCCTGGAAACAATGTAAGTAAAAATTATGTTTTAATATTACGGTCTTTCATATTATTTATCTTGTTATCATTTGTTTTATTTTACCATCTATGTTATTTTAGGCTGCATCGTCGAGGAGACGCTTGGATTATTCCACTGAGGATGATATTGTGGAGGGGGTACTGATTCTATAGGTCAGCCTACTAGTACGCCGCTTGAGACACTAGGAGGCCATCCTCCCATTATGCCACTTCCATATTATCCATACCCACCTTTTCCGTATCCCTTTTTTCCCGCACCCACATCGGATGGTAGTTCTCAAACTCCCATCCCTCATTTTCCATTCCCACCATCCACTGTACAGGGTACTGTGCCCCCATATATCCCACCGCCATATCCATATCCATATCCACCCTCATCTATACAGGGTTATCTGTTGGGTTTTCTGCCTCCATCAGTACACTTTGAATCTACTATACATAGTACTCCTGTAGATATCTCACCTTCCATGGAGGCTGCCCCCCTCCAGACGCAGCACTTCAGGGGTCAGCAGATCCCCCTTCTACTAGTATTTTTTTAAACATTACTGTTACTAATTAATGATAAATTCATATATATTATTTTCTTTTTATTTTTGGTTTCATGATTAGCTCCAGCCTCTACCAGACGACGAGGCCACACAAAAATTTGCGAGGTTTGGAATCGGCACATGAAAATCATAGTTGATTATAATGAGGACAATGCTATAATTAATAAAAATGGCACGGAATGTAAATGTTTTATGGGAACACTTGCTAGACACAACAATATTATTTCGGTTCAACTGATAAGTTGGAAGGCAGTTGGACAAGAAATAAAGGACAAATCCTAGGCAGATATTTGGGTAAGTAATGTTAATCACCTTTTATATATATATAAATTTTTAATATTTTCTTAAAAAATATTATGTCCATTGCAGCTTTGATATAATTTTCTTGATGGGAAAAATGAAAAGGCTACAAGGATAATGGATTTAGGTGAAATGTGGCGAGCCTACAAGTATGATTTATATCTTGGTTGGAAAAAGAGAGTTGGTACAGATCTTGAAGAAGTACCGGTGATTCAATATTGCCCAATATCACAATATAAAGAGATGATCAGCTATTGGAAGAGTCCAGCATTTAAGGTGTTCGTTAAATTTTTATATATATTCATTTATTTATTTGAAAAAGATTTTAAATTACTTGTTTTATTTATGTTAATGAATTTATATAATTATTTGTTTATAGGAGAAATCAAACAGAAATAAAACAAACAAGAGTTCAATGAAACACATTCATACTCACAGACACACTTCATTACCTGACCATGAGCATACGCAGGTAATTTAACATTTAAAATATTTAGCTTTGTTTAGTGTAATTTTTTTAACTTCCAATTTTTATTTATTTCTTTGTTTTTTTCCAGAAAAAGGCATCGAATATCGAGGGTCGCATTCCTTACTCAACTTTGTTTTGTACAATCCGGAAAAAGAAATATGGTACTGTGCCAAATACCGACACCGAGAAGGAGATTGTAAGTATATTTCAATTTCTTTTATTTTTATTGAATTTAATTCCTTATATTATTTTATCATTTTAATTTATGTTATATATCAATCAATAGAATGATTTAGAGGCATTGGCAGAAAAAGAACCTGAGATTTTGGGCCCAAACGATCATCTACATCAGGTATTACGAGATGAGCATCAGGGTAGAGTGCGTTGTCGACCTGGGAATGAGATTGTACCATCTCGATACTGGTATACTAACATTTTTTCGAGTATCGGTTCTGGTTTTGTCACAGTGGAACAAATGAATGCCGCAATCAAAGAAGAAAGTCAAAAATAAAAACAGGTGACTGCAAATATGATGAAATTTATGTTTTCCCTTTCTTCTACACTTCCACAAGAATCATCTGCAACGGTTTATTCCTTTTTGATGTCGATGCGTTCTGCTAATGTAGATTCTTCTGTCAGAGCCGGAGCCGGACCTAGTGCTGGACCCGGTGCTGGTGCCGGTTCGGATGCATATGCCGATGATGATGTTGGCGGTGTGAGAGGTGGTGATGGTGTTTCTATAGGAGGTGTGGATGAGGGTTATCATGATTCTGATGATACTGATATTGAGACTCAATTTTGATGTAAATTGTATTTTTGGATTGGTAATGTATGATGAGTTCCATGAATCTGATTACACTGCTTTTTTGATCAATATCATTAATATTTACCATATCTTATTGAGAATGAGAATGACTACTAACCTATAGATATACCTTAAGCTAACTATGTCTAGTATTAGATATAGCCCTACTGCCATGACTTCTCAATCGATAAGTTTCTTTAACTACCCCAGTTAAAGCTATGTATTCAAATTCAGTAGCTGAAAGTGCAACAATAGATTACATATTTCAATTCTAGGAAATGAAACCTCCAAATTCAGTAAACACATTAATAGTTAAGGATTTAAAATTGTCAACATTAATAGTACAATTAACATCAACCAAACCACAAATAATTTAAGTAGTATCCACATTTGTACCACAGAATAATGAAATATTAGAAGTAAAAGAAAGATACCTCAAGATCCACTTAAGGGAATACCATTATAGCTTCCCTGGAGTGCCCATGAACCATCATAGAGTGCAGGTAGAAACTGAAAAATCAGTTATAGAGAAAACCACAAAATACGCTTTGCAACCAACAATGTTAGAATAAGGAATTCTAGACATAAATTCAACATCAACTTCCGCAGTAGGTGATTGATTCAAGGACAATTTAAAATGTTTTTCAAGCAAGAAATTAACAGGACTGAGAGATTCCAACATTTACCTATTTATAAATTTTAAAATATAAGCATGCTAAGATAGATAAAGTAGTTTATGCATTCTATCCCTAATGATTTAAACACTTAGGATTTTCTTATCTACACCTAAGTCATTCATTTAAAACTTAATTTTCAATTGGGATTTAACAATAGAGATCATATTTATGTCTTTTAAAATTATGAGCATGTCATCAATATACAATAGTAGGTAAATGATGTAGGTTTTATTTGAGTTTAATTAAAATAAGGCATTATAATGAATGATAATAAACTTGTTAACTAGAAAAAATGAATCAAAATTGAAGCACCACTTCCATGAGGATTGTTTTAGGACAGACCAAGATTTATTTAAATGGCATACTTTCTTTGGTTTGTACTCAGCAGGATAATCATCAAGAGGTATCATATAAATATTTTCATTCAAATCACCAAGCTGGAAATCAGTTTTAACAACTAACTGCTCTATATGAAGATGATGAAATTGGATCCTCCAACATAAGAACTAGTCCTATATATCACCCAAAAATCTGAGTGTATGTATTCAAGTGGACTGACAGCATTGAAATAAGACCTATTGGAACTCACCCTCTTGGATTTTCCCATCACACAATCTCTAGAAAATGAAAGATTTATAGTTGTGATGTTACTCAATAGACCTTGGTTGTTGTGTTCCTCTAAGACTTTGGAGCCGAAATTCCCTATCTTATATGCTATAGTATATTATTGTTAGTGTTTGTATTGTAAACACTTCCCAATTTCCATAAATGGCTCTTCCCATTCAAAACATATAAACCATTGTTTAGAGATCCTTTTATGATAATTATTGATCCTTTAGAGATCTTGATATTTGGTCTAGAGGTAAATCCATTTTAATCTAGGACCACTAAGGAGATTATGTTTCATTAAAGGATGGGGACCCACCATACATTAAGTAAGGCGATGATGGATTGATTATCTAACTCTATAATAATGGATCATATTCCCTCAACCTTGCACCTATTATTTTTTCCTAAGAATACATCTACTTCTCTCTTTTTGACCAGCTCTAAAAATGACTCTCTCTATTGGAAAATATGAAAAGAACAACTAGAGTCTAGGACCCACTCTTGATTGAGTGTATAAATGGACACATTCATAATTTAAACAAATTTCATAGACTGAATCAACCAGAAAATACAGGTTAGTGGGATGTTTGGATTCTAACTCACGCATGAGTTTCCTACGCTCGGGCTTAATGTGCCCAGGTTTACCATAGTGAAAACATATTACATTTCTATCTATAGAGCTTGTCCTATATTTGGGTTATTTATTAATCTTATTTTTGTCCCGATTGAATTTTTTTTTCTTACCTTTAGTTTAAGGTCTCCTCCTTGTGAAAAACTCTTATCCTCACCTTTTATTTTTGTTCTTTAATGCAATTCCTTAGGCAGATGGGCTGATTTCATATCTTCTAATGTTAAATAGACTCAACCATACATCATGGTCGTAAAAAGTGTTCTATATCTATTTTCAAGAGTGATTAATATGATCATTTCTGGATCCTCATCATCTACATAAACATTAATATTGTCTAAATCTAACATGAATTTATTAACCTCATCTAAATGGTTTTTTATAGATGTACAAGGATTCATTTTAAATATCAATATACAGTGTTTCTTGTAAATTTTTCCTACAAATGAGGCAATCATGTATAATTTTTCATGTTTAAGCCAAACTCCCTCAGTGGTAAAATCTTAAGAAACTTCTATAAGGGCCTTATCAACAACGTGAAGTAATAGGCAGCAAGGTGGCATAACAAGTATACCTGGGAAAAATTCTTGGAATTCATCAATGGTCGGGTCAGTTTAATTAATAGTCATAATGGGTTTCATAGGACCATATAGGAAATCAATGAAACCTTGTTGTATTTGCAAGGATCTCATTTAGGGGGGTGTGCTGGGGTAGGGGGAGGGGTGTGTGCAGGTGGTGGGGGGGGGGGGGGGCAGGTGGGGGGGCAGGGGGGTGTGCTGGGGCAGGGGGAGGGGTGTGTGCAGGTGGGGGGGGGGGGGTAGGGGGAAGGGGTGTGTAGGTTGGGGGGGCAGGGGGGTGTGCAGGTGGGGGGGGGGGAGGGGGTGTGCTGAGGCAAGGGGAGGGGTGTGTGCAGGTGGGGGGGGGGGCAGGTGGGGGGGCAGGGGGAGGGGGGTGTGCAGGTGGGGGTGCAGGGGAGGGGGCAGGGGGGTGTGCAGGTGGGGGGCAGGGGGCAGGGAGAGGGGGTAGGGGGGTGTGCAGGTGGGGGGGTAGGGGGTGTGCTGGGGCAGGGGGAGGGGTGTGTGCAGGTGGGGGGGGGGGCAGGTGGGGGGCAGAGGGGGGTGTGCAGGTGGGGGGGGGGAAGGGGAATGGGAAGGGGGTGTGCAGGTGGGGGGCAGGGGGCAGGGAGAGGGGGCTGGGGGTGTGTAGGTGGGGGGGGGGGGCAGTGGGTAGGAAGAAATTCTCATTTTCTCCCTTATTTTTTTCTCCCAAATTAAATCTAAACAATTGTTTTTTTCTTCGATCTTAATTATCACAGTCCGGAGTGGCTAAACCACTAAGGGGAAGGGTTGAGTGTATGAGTCTTATGATCTTATTGAATTTCTAAATCAGAACCATCTAACCCAAATGATAGTAATAATGTAAAATAAATTCTATGTATTAAATTATTTTATGAATCCTTTACCATATTATATTTATATGATTTAACTTGGCTTGATTAGAGTTGAGTTGGCTATGACTATTAACATTTTCCACTTTCTTCCATTACAACTAGGATTAAAGAATCATCATTTTTAACTATATCAAAACTAAGGAATATTTAACTCTTATATAGATCTATTTTGGGTTTTCCATGACAAAATAGTGTTTTAAAATCCACTTCAAAGCCTAATCCCTAGGATTATTCCATGTTAGGACCAATGTTATTATTTTTACCCCAATCCCAAAATAGACCGTGATCCCTATTTTTTTACTAAATTTTAAACAAAACTCAATAACATCAATCATATCCCAAAACCAATACAAATTTTATAGACTCCTAAAAAAATGTTTAGAGTCTGATTTTCTATTCTACCAAACATTCTCCATGGGTTCGACCCCACACTATCAATATACTACAAAATTATAGCATGTGTAGTTTGGGATAAAAGAATTATAATTTGATTACAGCCCATGTAAAGTAAATAATAAATATGGGATCATCAAAATTTGATGATGATTATAGGAAATATGTTTACTATCCTTATGCATAGGGACCTTTAGCACAAATCTAGGATAACCTCACCCTCCCCATATTCTATTTTTAATCATTCCTTTTTATTTTGGAAGCCACTATGTCATTATTTTTAAAGCCTAGTTCATGTGTCATGACCCTATAACATATTCAAATGGTCATGACACCCATTAAATGCTTACCTTCATGCCTAAAATTGCATGGTACCTTTCCAATTTCTTCCATTTATGTACGAAATACCACAACAAACTAGCCAGTCTCAACCGACCCAACATTCTATATGTTCCAAAAATACATCAAGGAGATCATCCTAATATGCAGGGGGGTTGCTCTCCAAGGGGGGATGCTGTCCAGCAGGGGGGGGGGGGCGTCTAGGGAGCGCCAGCAGGGGGGCTGATGTCCAGTAGGGGGGGGGGGCGTCCAGGGATCGCCAGCAGGGGGGGCTTCTGTCTAGGGGGGGGTGTCCGGGGGGGGTGTCCGGGGGGTGGGGGATGCTGTCCAGGGGGGGTCCAGGAATGGGGGTGGGGGGGATGCTGTTCAGAGGGGTCCAACAGGGGGGCTGCTGTCCAGCAGGGGGGCTATCCAGGGGGTCCAGCAGGGGGGGCTTCTATCCGGGGGGGGGGGGGGGGGGGGCTATCCAGGGGGGTCCACCAGGGGGGTAGGGGGCTTTTGTCCAGGGGGTCCAATAGGGGGGGGGGGCTTATGTCTAGGGGGGGGGCTTCTGTAAATAATCCTTTTAGAGTTCTTTCATAATTTTATTTTCATTTATTAAGTCCGCTTTTGTCTTTTCTTAATCTGTTATGTTATAAGGTTCTTGTTCAATTGAATATTATTTTATAATGATTTGTTTTACATATAGGGATATCTCATACAACACAATGACGGGGAACTTACCTCACAGTTTCAGGCCGCTTTCAATCCTTGGTACACTGTAAGCAACTGAGACTTTAGTTAAGATAATTATCATTTTTAATGTATTTGTGGCTTTATTTAGGTATTTACAGATCAATCAATTCACTGGTCTAATTGATGACCTTGCTAGCATTCCCCTTGATTATTTGTAAGTTGATGGTATGTTTAAACAACACTTACTTGAATTGACATCTTTGTAGTTTACATATTTTTTGTTACCATGTAATTAATCAGATTTCACTGCTTTAGTTTGTATGAATTCTGAGCATCCTTAGTGCAAAGTCTTTAATCTTTTCTTGCTTTTACTGATGTTATCAAGAATGTTTCAGACAACCAATTTATTGGAACTTATTTGTGTATCATTGTGACATTGTTAGCACTTGGTGGACCACCCTTGTTATCTGTATATTGATTGTTACTATTTTATTTATTTTACTTTATATTCACTATCCCAACATATTATGGGATATATTAAAGTAATTAATATTAGTGAACAACTTAATTTTATGCTCATTTCCCACACATGTATATATATTGTTACTATTTTATTTATTTTACAGGTCTTGTGTTTTTTAACTTTATATTCACATGCATTGGGGGGTGCTGGTGTAGGGTGGGGGGAGCGGTCTAGGGGAAGGGGGTGTGCGGTGAGGAGGGGGCAGGGGGGTGGGGTGCAAGGTGCAGGGGGGTGGGGCAAGGGAGGTGTGCAGGAGTAGAGAGTTTAGAAATTTGGTTCATGTAAGATGCGGGATGAACGAATGGGCTTTGAAACTCGGGTACAAAGATATCCCAAACTAGATGATTTTCTTGTTTGCTGAATGAGACATCAAGCGCTTCCAATGGAGGAGAATATTTAGAATTAGGGGGTGGATCTGGCCTCTGGATGTCACTGTTGTACAAAGGCCACACTATGAATCTTCTTGGAGCTTATTTTTTTCAGAGTGACTGGGTGAGGGGGATCTAGAGGTTTATGGGACAATTTCTAAATATCAACAGCAGCGGGAACTCCATGTAAGAGATTATTAAGGCCTTGTTCCAAGGGGATAGCCAGTGGTGGAGGTTATGATTCATTTATGTTTTTTCTTGGATATGTGTGGGACTATTTGGGATGGTAGTAATAATGTAAGAGAAGGCAAGAGGAATTCCTCAATCTATTTTCAGGTTCAAGTGAAAATGATTGGGGCAGAGTTGGGAGTGATTATCAAGGGAGGAATTTTTTTCTACTACCCTGATAAGATTTCATCCTTGGATTTGTATGAATAGTGATTCTTTCCAAGGTAGTCAAGGAAAGGAGGCTTCAATGGAAGCCTCCTGCTATGGGATTATAATTGAATGTGGATGGATCATGTATTGCAGGGGAGATAAGGGGAGGCAGGTTGTTCAGAACAATAGGGGATTATCATTAAAATTGAATGTGGATGGATCATGTATTGCGGGGGAGACGAGGGGAGGCGGGTTGGTTCAGAACAATAGGGGCTTGGTGATTCTGTGTTTCAATTCCTTTTACTGAATGGGTACCTCCATTAGGGAATTAGTGAGTGTGATGAATACATTCCTTATATTGTGTAATATTTTCATTTAGGAGATTGATGAAGTAGAATCCGACTCAATTGTGTTGGTTCGGATATTTCCGAAGAAGGTGGTGGTTCCATGGGATTTGGATTACCTTTTATGGGGGGTGCTGGTGTAGGGTGGGGGCGGTCTAGGGGGAGGGGGGGGGTGCAGTGAGGAGGGGGTAGGGGTGGGGTGCAAGGTGCAGGGGAGGTGTGCAGGAGCAGGGGGTGGGGGGTGCTGGTGCAGTCCTCTCAACAACCAACATGGTTCACCGTGCTGGATTTTTGTTTATGCAGGCTAAAACCCTATATCCACGGTTTCAAACCATGGATATAGGGCTTTAGCCACGGTTCAGGTGGAATTTATTGGCATCTATAGGTCTGATCCTATAGCCACGCCAATACCAGCCACAGTTCATGAAAACGTGGCTATAACCTATAGCCACGATTTTTGGGCCTATAGCCACGGTTTAGAACCATGTCTATAGCCTAAATTTCCAATAGTGCAGATTTCGCCTCTGACGGTTCGTCTTGCATGATCGGGTCTAAGGAACCTGAGCTGAACCCCTAAAGGTGGTACCCTCATCATGTTGAGGTTGCACTACTGCACGAGTATGGTGGAAATTGTTGATGGGAGACATCGGGAACGACTCATGTATTCTTAAATTAAGGCCTTGAGTGACATCTTCATTCACCTCCCTGTAATATGGGAGGGACTGGTTGATGCATTCCGGGGATAACGACCCAAAATGGTTGGAGACGGTTGTTAGCACCGCCTACTTCTTGATCACTGTTCATCGCTGTCCTAACAACCAGGGTGAATTATTGACTTGGAGGGCTTGTCGAGCGGCCTCTAGAGTCAGAATGGTACCATGTTGATGGTATTCCTTAACAAGTGCATTTGAGACCCAGTGTTGCAGACGTTGAGTGGGTGATGTCGTCCTCAGAGCGGATGAGGATCCAGCAGGATTCGCAGTAGAGGCATTCACAGGTGTGAACATTAGAGAATCCATTGTAATGCGGAGAAATCTTGGAAAAGAGTGCCTGTTTGATATAATAGACATAATCAAGATAAGTTTGTCCACTACATATTTTGTATGAGCACATATGTTATTGATTGCTTTGTTGGCCCTCATATAGAGTTAAATAGGGTCCTAACAAATAAGTAAAACATCATTTAACTTAGTTAAGGATTCACGTCGGGTTCAACATTTTTTGTTTCTTCTAGAAATGGGAATGACGTTATTTGTTTAAGGTTCAAGCATTCCAATCAGTTTCTAACGGGTTTATTTGTATAACCGGAAACATCCAATGATTTAATATCCATTTGGACATACATTCCAAAGGTAGGTTCTCATTAGTTGGGGAACAATGAAGCATAATAATTTTCATTGGTTGAGAGGATGGGAGGTCAGACTCATCGCACCTTTTTGGGGGGAATTATTGTCTACTCTGAGACTATCTTTATATATTTGAGTTATGTTCGTGAATCCTTATTAATTTACCACGTATGAAAATGTGCTTTCCTTTAGATTTGGAAATCAATGATATGTATGAGATTTAGAGAATCTTTTGTATATATTCTAGGTTCTTCATCAATATAGAATCATCCGTATATATTGGAGATTCTTAGTCAATAGTATTTTTCAATACATTATATAGAAATCTCTTGGTCATTATGATAACCATACTGGTTTTAAAGCCACTCAGCAGGGCACTTAATGTTTATTGTCATTCATAAGGACATGGATTTTTTTAGAGTTTGGATCATACCCTCAGATGGGCTACCTACGTATCCTTGTTAGAAAAGGAATTATAACTCACGTAGTTTGGGAATTAAGATATATTTTAACGTCATATGGGACATATGAGAATTAATGGGTGATGGGATTGAACCTTAGAAAGGCTTCCTACATACTCTACTTTTAAGGAAGAGATCAAATTCCACATAGTTCGATTAAGAAATGTGGGGCTTACATATGATTAACGGCCCAAAGGGATGTGTCGTGATTACTTTTACACTCTAAGCTCACTTGAGTCATGCTCGGTGTGAGAAACAAGAGGTATTGGTAAACCTGATGATTTATGCCATGAAATATATGGTCACAAGGAATGATATGGGGCTTATGTATGTGTGACTACCCAAGTAAATTAAGATCAGTACTTAGTTTATGAAATAATCCCAGAAGCAAGGTCCTTAAATATATTCGTGCTTTATGGAGATTTGGATACTCTAACTTGGGGTTTACTCTTGAGGAGGATGCCCAAATTAGGGGGGACTTATGATTGGGTTTTATTTATGATAAGGGAGACCAAGTCAAAAGAAATTAGGCCTGGGGATTACTCCTGAAGAGGAGGCCCAGGTTGAGGGGACTTGAGATCTGGGGCTTACTCTTGAAATGGAGGCCCAAAATTAAAAGGGACTTGTGGCTTACTCCTAAGGAGGATGCCCATTAATAGGGTCCATAAAGGTAGTTGTTATTTATGGATATTTAGATACTTAACTAAGGGATTAATTTTGAAAAGGATTCCCAAATTAGAGGAGACTTATGATTGGGTTTTATTCCTTAGAAAGAAGACCAAGTCAAAAGAAATTAAGCCTGGGACTTACTCCTGAAAAGGAGGCCTAGGTTGAGGTGACTTGAGATTTGGGGCTTACTCTTAATGAGGATGCCCATATTTGGGAACTTGGAGCTTATTCCTAATGAGGATTCCTAGATTAAAGATCTTCTCATCTTAATGGATGATGTTGAAATGAATGAAATCTCAAATCTTAGTGACATAAAGTTATGTAAATCATGAGGTTTTGGGAGATGTTATGAAAAATTCCTATAAAATGAGGAATCCAACAAAGGAACCATGCCATAAATAGATTTGAATAGGGTTTTGAAGGCTAAATCTTGAAGAGGAGAGGTGGATTTGAAGAAAAGAGTTGAATAGGTAGGAGGGGCACCCAAAAAGAAGTAGGAACGCAAATCCTGTTTGGGTGAACAAGTCTTGCTCGTGCAAGTATACTTGCGTGACATGGGTGTACTTGGGAGATGGTTAACCAATAGGGGAATACTTGGGTGAGACTTGGCTCAAGCCCTTAGTATTATCCATAAAGGCTTCCAAAAGGGTGGAACGTAAGTTCTATTGAAGGAATAAAGTGGCACGCAAGTGTGGCCATTTCCCTTAAGGGTTATACACATAAGCATGTAAGTGTTGATGAATTTCAACACTTAGGAATTGTTCCCCATCTTTAGATCTTTCATTATAGGTAAGAAATTACCTTAGAATTGTTTGGAAGACTTCATGAAAAGACTAGGGTGCTGAGAGCTTAAATCTGACTTTTGGATTTTTTTTTCCATCCCCGAAATGGGGGGCCCACAAGGGTTATTTATAGGCTACCTGAGGCATGGGTGAAATTTGACTTAGGGCGCGCATGTGACTTGTGCGCCTCATGTCTGGTGTGCAAGTGACCTACTTTCCCAAGGGTTGCGCGCAGGTATACTTGTGATCCTTAATTCCTTTGCACCTTTTTGATGATTCTTCCTTCTTCTTTTCTTGAAGTACTCTCCTTAGTCAATATTTGGACTCTGTGACAGAAGGGAGCATCAAAAGACATATTTCACATAATATACCATTTTCTCTTGCGATTATAAGATATACAGATCATGTAGTTTACGGTCACCAACATCCATCAAGCGAGAGAAGTTCATAGAAGTAAATTACAAGGAATATCTTTTAACATCCATGATAATATCCACCCAATTGCATTTGAATAAAACAACTGAAAAATATATTTGGAAGTTTAATTCAATAATATCATTAAATTTTCCATAGTATTACACTTTTGAAAATGTAAATATTCCACTATTATGTGTTTTCAAACCCTCTTCCCAATCAACTGTATGGAATCTAAATCCATTCACATTTTAAGCGTCGGACTTTCTAGCTTGTTTTAGAGGACCCCGAGCAAGAAACATCAAATCTTCTGACAAATCTTATTGAGTATCAATATTCATGATCTAAAATTTAATATAAATTATTATATTTAAAAAAATATATTTATCAACCCAATATTTGTATTGATTTCAATATTTATGAACTTACATGTCATGCAAACCATTATATATGCTCTTTATTAACAGATTTTGTTATATCATTATCATTTTGTGTACATCCTCTCATTCATATATTTATTTATATCCTCAAATCTTCAATAAATAGATCTTCAAGTTCACTATTTAGTATCACATATCTACGTGCCTATAATAATTCCATTTCTGTTAGTGTAACATTTGAGCTCCTCTGAAATAATCGTCCAATAGCAGGAAATATTTTTTTATTTCTCATGTATTTTAGATTGAGTCCATGTGTCATCAACATGTCTAAATTGATTTAATCTTGTTTCAATATCATCTAAGTATCTTGAAAAAAAGGTAAGACACTCCTATGCCAAAAAGACTTCAGAAATAGAGTCTTCAGGTTGAGATTTATTTTTCACCTATGATTTCAAATGCTCAAGATATCTATGAAATAAAATAAAAAACATAATTATGTATTTAATGAAGTGACACAAATTTTTTACTAAAATCAAAAACATATAAATAAAGTACCTCTGTTGACACTCCTTTCCGTCACAGAGTCTAAACGAATGGAAAGAGAAATGCCTTAGCATAAAGTGATTCATCCTTTGAAGAAAACATCAAAAATCGACAAAGACAGGAACAGGGAGTCATTTACACATGGGTCATGGAAGTTCCACCAAGGTCGCACAAGTATATGTGTGCAACTCCCAATGGTCACACAAGTGACTTGCGTACCCTCTTTGAAATTTCTCCCAGGGTCTCTCTAGCCTATAAATACCCCTGTGGGCCCCCCATTTGAATGACAAAAAAGTTCCAGAACCTCATATTTGAGCTCCCAGTGCCCTAGTCTCTTCTCAAAGCTTCCGAACACTTCTAAGGTAATTTCTTACCTAGAACATAAGATCTAAAGAGGGGGAGGAAGGTCTAAGTTTTAAAACTCATCAACACTTGCACGCTTAGGTGGACAACCCTTAAGGGAAATGGCCACACTTACGCGCCACCTTACCCCTTCAACATAACTTGCGCGCCTCTCTTCTGGAAGTTTCTAGGTGTAGTATTAAAGGCTTGAGCCAAGACTTGCCTAAGTTATACCCTAAGGATTGGTCGTCACTCAAGTACCTATGTGTCACACAGGTACACCTGTGCGACCAGGACTTGCGCGCCCATGCAGTACTTGCGCGCCCCTCTATTTTTGAGTTCCCTTCTTTCCCATTTCACCCCTCTTACACCTATCCACCTATCCTCTTTAGTATTAAGCCTTCAGAACTCTCTCCAAAGCCATTTATGGAATGATTTCCTTTTTGACTTCCTTATCTGAAGGGAATTCTGTGGAACATCTCTCAAAACCTAGTGATTTACACATCTTTACATCACTAAAGTTAGAGAGTTCATTCATTCAACCTCGTCCTTTAAGATGAGAGAATCCTTAACCTGGGCCTCCTTTTCAGGAGTCATCCCCAGTCCAAATTTTCATTAAATTGGGTATCCTCCATAGGAGTAATCCCCAAGTCCTCATTAATTTGGGACTCCTTTTTAGAAGTAAGCCCTAAGTCCCCTAATCTGGGCATCCTCCTTAGGAGTAAAACCCAGTCATAATTCCCTTAACCTGGGCTTTATTTTTATAAATAATCCCCAGTCTCCATGTTCCCAAATATGGGAATCCTCCTCAGGAATAAGCCCCAACCATGGTTCTCTTAACCTGGGCTTCCTCTTTAGGAATAAGCCCCAGTATTAATTTCTCTTAACCAGTTTTAATTTTCTTTTGATCTAGGATTCCTTCTCAAGATTAAAACCCAATCATAAGTCCTCTCTGAACTTGGGAATCTTCCTTAGGAGTAAGACCCAAGATTAGAGTATCCAAATATCCATGAAGTATATATACCTTTATGGACCCTATTCTTGGATTTCTTCCCTGAAGTAAATCTTAATCTTAATCTATTTGGGTAGTCATACATACATAAGCCCCACATCATTGTATTTTCATGGAACAATTGTCTAGTTTCACCAATACATCTTGTTTCTCACACCGAGCATGACTCACGTGATCTTAGAGTGTAAAAGTAACCATGAAATCTTTCTTTGAGCCATCAATCATGTATAAACATCATAGTCCCTTACTCAAACTACGTGGGTTCTGATTCGTTTTCTAAAAAAAGGATACATAGGTAGCCCATATGCGGGTATGATCCCAACACTGAAATAATCCATGTCCTTATGAATGACAATAAACTTCAAGTTTCCCACTAAGTGGCTTTAAAACCAGTATGGTCATCATAATGACCAAGAGACTTTTATGTATTGAAGGATACCATTGAATAAGAGTCTTTAAAAAATACAGATGATTCTTTATCGATGAAGAACCTTGAATACATATAAAATATTCTCTAAATTTTCTACATATCAATCATTTATTATCAGATCTAAAGGAAAGCTCATTTTATACTTGGTAATGTACTAAGGATTCAAAAACATAACTTAAGTCTATAAAGGGAGTCCCGGAGTAGACAATAATCCCCTAAAAAAGGTGTGATGAGTCCGAACTCCCATCCTCTTGACCAATTAAAATTCATAAGCCTCATCAATCCACAACTAATGAGTGCCTACCTTTGGAAAGTAGGTACAAATGGATATAGAATCATTGGATGTTTCCGATTCTACGAACAAACCCGTTAGAAACTGATTGAAATGTTTGAACCTTAAATCAATGAGGTCATCCCCAATTCCAGAGGAAAAAAATGGTGAACCCGACGTGAATCCTTAACCATGTTAAAGTGATGATTTACCTATTTGTTAAGCCCCTATTTAAACTCAATGAGAGGGCCAACAAAGCAATCAATAACATATGTGCTCATCCAAAAGATGTAGCAGCCAAACTTATATTGATTATGTTTGTTATATCAAACATGCACTCTTTTCCAAGATCTTCTGCATTACAAGAATGTATTTTCTTAAGTTCATGTTTGTGAATGCCTATGCTGTGAAAACCTCTGCTATGAATGCATCTACTGCTTCTCCTACTGGATCGTCGTCTGCTCTGAGGAGGACATCACCTACTCAGCATCTTCAATGCAGGGTATCAAATGCACTGGTTAAGAAGTACCGTCAATACAGTACCATTCCAACTTTGGAGGCTGCTCGACAAGCCCTCCAAGTGAAGAACTCACCCTGGTTGTCCGGACAGCGACGACCAGTGATCAAGAAGCAGGCGGTGCTAACCACTGCCTCCAACTGTTTCGGGTCGTTATCCCCAGAACGCAACAACCATTCCCTCCTATATTCTGAAGAGGTGAATGAGTAGGTCCCTCAGGGCCTTAATTCAAGGAAACATGAGTCCTTACCAAGGGATCCCATCAACAATCGCCGCCAGACTCGTGCGACAGTCCACCCTCAACATGATGAGGGTGTCGTCTCCAGGCGTTCGGCTCAGGTTCCTCAAACCCGAGAATGCAAGAGGAACCACCAGAGGCGAAAACCTGTTAATAGTGAGAAGGTTCTTATCTCTGCCATTTCCGAGGAAGTCCACCAACCTAACTTGGTGGCAAGCAATGAACGAGCACACACACCCATCCGTTTTAATTCCGCTATCCAGCAGACTTGTCTGGCAGAAGCATGCCAATCCCGCCTGGAAATTTCGGCGGAGTACTATAGATAAAAACATACACCTGTTTATAAATCATCATCTAGTTAGCTGGCTCGTCTGACTACATGCGATGGAGCCCGCCAACCCAATGTGTTGACAACCAGTAAACATGTACATACACCTGCTTACACTCATCAATCCTGCCAGCAGCCTCATCTGTCAGTGTTGAAGGAGGCTCATCAACCATGTTCAGAGATGTGAAATAATCAGTCACATACACCTGCTAGTATTGATCAAGTCTACCAACAGTCTTGTTTGGTAGCATTCAGAGAAGTCAGTCGGAAAGATCTGGCGACAAACAAGAGGCAGACTCAACTCTCTAACCCCACACATGAGTACTGTCAAAATTCACTGACAGGAAAAGGAGGACAGGAGTAGGAACACACACCAACTCCAAGAACGGAATAGAAATATATCCCCATTCCGATAGCTGAAGTCACCAAGAATATTCTATCAATGGTGAAAGAGAAGAAGCAAATCCCTACTCATATTCTGGATGCCTGCCAGGATATTATAACAACTTCGACAGCATCTTAGGGAAAGGCACATAAATCTATCCCTTCCAGTGGAGTGACACATCAATAGTTCACTCTAGAACAAACAAACACATATGTTCCAGTCCAAGACGGTTGTGGGGCGTACTCCCCTATATCATACGGACAGCCAAGTCAAGAACATACAACTGATTTGAGTGGAGATAATCAGCCTAACCTAATCATTTCTCCTGAGCAGGCACATACACCTGTCCATAATGAAAACTTTCGTCAACAAGTGGTTTCTAAAGCGAGTAAGAAGGCTTCTAAAAAGAAGACCCACCCAACACATTCAAGAAATCAAAGGCCAATTTGTAATAAGGCCGTGCTCGATGATGGAGTTCTTGATGCACTCACACAATTATCTGTTGCAAATCAAGATTCTACTCCCTCAGTTCCCAATAGTGGAATCATTAATTCCGAAGGTCTACATCAGATACTTCCTCATGAAGGCTTGATTTATGACAATTCGGTCGATCTCGAAGTTTCATCTTCAGATGAGAGCCACAAGAACCCTCTGTGTGGCCAGAAGACCAAGGAGAAAAATGTTTCATATTTTTCTATAACCCACCATGGTGGTCCTCCCCATGATGACGAATTTAACTGCGAAAGTCCTCTTCACAGTAGTGATTCGCATTGCTTGGAAAAATCTCCAACAGACAATGTAGTGATGAGAAATCCCTCTTATCTTGAGGTACTTGAAAATGTGAAGCCAGTCTGGTCTGATGCTTTACCATTATCAGGTGAAACACTTTCTCAATCAGAAGATAGCCTGGGGTATAGGTCATTCTCTGAACCACCCCCAGGTCGTTCATCTTCTAGTTTAATCAGTAAATTCTCTACCAATTTTATTGAATCTGATGAAGAAGCAAGGAAGCACCAGCTCTGGTCTAATCAGGTAAAATAATCTTTATTGAATGATAAAGAAAAAGTACTGAATATAAGAAAAAAACTGGCAAAAGGTGAAGTTCCAGTCATTTTTTGGCCTTCGGACAACTCTTAGTATGATATTCCAGAGATGTTGATGGAAGATGGAATTCATGATATTTTCCTTAACATATGGAA
Organism: Viscum album; assembly: GCA_963277665.1. Taxonomy (NCBI): domain Eukaryota; kingdom Viridiplantae; phylum Streptophyta; class Magnoliopsida; order Santalales; family Viscaceae; genus Viscum; species Viscum album. The sequence goes on from OY728125.1 coordinate 1,062,634,697, forward strand.
AATGATTTGTCAGTTGAAAAAGAAAATATTATCTTATGATGAATATGAAAATAATATTAAGATAATAGAAGGGTTACAATACTGAATTGACTTGGCATCTCTCTCAGTTTCTCGATATCCGAAGGCTGAAAAGCAGCAGAGAGCCCTTCAGCGTTCATGCCTTGGTGCACTACGAATATTGTGCCAGTTAATTGCAAATTCCCCATCTGGTATTCATATCAGGGGATGGGGTGTTCATGGAGCGCTACATTTTACTGTACTCTCCAGTCAGCAAAGCCCGCAGAAAATGGTCACATGCAATGTTATTGCCCATGGCCGACCACAGTCAATGGGTTTTTCTTGTAATAAAAAGCTTGCCCAAGAACATGCTTCAACTAGTTCCTCTCGAAATCAAGAATACCGAGAACAAGTTGTTCAATTACTCCTACATCAAGAAAATGATAATATTTAACATGCATCTCGTTTAGATTAAGCACATCATCAAGTGACAGAAGTGTCATAAATCATCGAATGGTCTTTTGATCCGGGTGATAAAAGTGGATGCTGGTTGATGCATCCAGTTAATTTCCAGACTAAGGTCTACAAAATCAGGAGAGATTTCAAGAAAGTCTCAGATATAGCATGTCAAGAACCACCCCATCTTTCCAGACTGGGGACTCTTTTAACCCAACCCTTAGAATCAACAAATAGGATTTGAGGAGTTGAGAAAAGACAACAGGAATAGCCCCAGTCCACCAGACTGGAGACTTTTTCAAATCCTAAATCCCTCCCTCAGAGAAAGTCAGTCTTCTCTCGATTGGGGAAGAAGCCTCAAGAGGAATGAAGAACCAAATTATCAGGATAATCCTTCCAAATTACGGTAAGTCAAGAAGTTCCTGAGGAATAAAATCAACAAAAGGCAATGTCTCACCAAGGACATGGAAGAAGAAAATATCACAAAAATGCCAATAAAAGGGATGCAATTCATTATGCATCAATCAATGTCATCAATAACACTGTTGCTGATCCACCAGATGAGGTTCTCTCGAAGGGATCAAATGAAGAGGATCCTACTCCAGAAGTTGTACGCACAGACAAAAATGAAGAAGGTGTGCGTACAAGAAATCAAAGGATTACTCAGAACCTAGGTAATCCTTCAAGTAACCCACTTCCCCCTCTCCGAAAGGTGTCCAATAAGGGGAAAGGAAAGAATCAGGTTATATACCCTTCCTCTGGAGAATGAAAATCGCTCTCACTAGAGAAAATATTTGCACAAAAAGAGTATGAAATGAAGGAATTGAGGAGGTTGAACGCAGAACTACTTAAAGGTAGTCTTCCTCCTAAGCGTGCTGGAGCCAGTCAGCGAAGGGAATTTGTTGCAGCTACTGAGATGGAACAAGAATATACTCCTTTATTAGTACACCCTCATAGGTCTAATCCTACGGGTCAAGTCCAACAACAATTGGCAGTGCTTCCATTGGTTGCAGTACCAGATTCCACATCTGTACCAGCTCCAGTCATTGCACCTGTTCAGGTCCAAGATCAACTGGATGTTTCTCAAAAGTTAATAACTACTATTGAGTCATTAATAGCTTGGTTGGAAGCTATGGAGGTAAAGTGTGCTCTGGTTCAAGTAGAGAAGAGAGCTTACCCTGAATGGGTTGATGCAATTCCTACCCCATCAAATTTTTTAAGTACCACATTCCCAATCTTTAATGGTTTGGGAGACCCAGAGAAACACATAAAACCTTTTTTTATCGTTGCGATCCTATGATGGGAACCCTTCAGCAACAAGAAGCAGTTAAGATCAGGTGTTTTGTACAGTCATTACAAGGACCATCTATTGTCTAGTACACAAGCTTGAAATCTTGGTCAATTACTGGGTGGGAGGATCTTCATCAACAATTTCTTCTTCAATTCAGCTCAACGTTTCCAAAGACAACAATTTTTGATCTTACAAACTGTAAGAAAAGTGAGAATGAAAGGGTATTAGATTTCATTGCTCACTAGAAGGGATTAACATATTCCCTAAGCTTAGAACTCCCTCAAGAGGAATTGTTGCCAATCTGTGTGGTGAATTTACGTGATGAGTTGCGCACACCACTAATCCATGTGAAATACATAGGAGGGTTTCGAGACCTTACTTCAATCTCTCAACAGATTGAATATTCTATTATAAAGACTAAGGATAAAGCTCGTATAATTCCATCAGCTCCAGGAAGGAGAATGGGTAAAGCAGAGACTACTACAGTTATGCTTAAACAAGCACATGTACCTGCTTCTACTTCAAAACCTTCATCTTCTCAAAGGGATCCACCTCCTGAGCGCCAAAAAAAGTATGTTTCATCAAGATGATAAAGAGATCAAAGACAAAAACAATTTGAGGATTTGAAAATCAAAGTTTACTCTTTCCGAAATGAACAAGTTCCTGGTTATTTCATTTCAGCATTGGAAAATAATTCGGTTCAATTGCCAAGGCCCAAGAGGCCAAAAAAGGAAGGAGATGAAGACCGTCCCAACTATTGCCCGTTTCATCAAATGTTGGTGCATCCCATTCAAGCGTTTTTTGTTTTCAAGCACCTCCTACAAAAAATGGTCGACTTGGGACAAGTCAAACTGAAAGGTTCTTCAGCTTAGTTAGCATGTGTTACTGCTACAGATCCAGAGGAGGAAGGCGAGTGGAAAGAAGTCAAGAACAAAAATGCGCAAAAATATGATGATTGGATGGTCAGAAAAATGATGAACTGAACTCATTCTATTTTGCGAACACAATTAAAGAAACCAATTTTTCCTTCTTCCATGAATGTCATAGCAAAAACCTCTTCATCAGAGGGAAAATCCTCAAAGAAACGACATAATTCAATGAAAGAAGAAGAATAAAAAGAAGATGAGTATGTGTCAAAGCATAAGTTGTCTTTGACTCTGGAATATTTCGTGCCATCTACTTCAAAGCCACGGGAACCTCCCCATCAAATGGCACAACCTAAATTGGCTAGTCAGGTAGATTCTTCATCGGATGAAGAGTTGATCTTCGGTTCTGTTAATATGATTCAATCAACAGATCCATATGCCAGTCACAGTTTTGATTGTGATGAGCCCGAGTTCCCTATAGCAAACAGAGGAATCAGAGGAAGTTCTAGAGGCTCAGGATACAGGGGAAGACATGGATCTTTCAGAGGCCACTATTCCAATTCTATCCCTGCTAGAACTGTGTATGTGGTAGAAACTCGTGGCAGATCCCTTCAGCGAGCTCAACAAGAACAAGTAAGTTCTTCTATACAAGGCAGACTCAGTCCTGACACAATTATTCTGGAAGATTGGTTCAAGGTTCCATATTATTCCTCTCAGCAAGTAAATAGACCTAATCGGTCTAATCTCCCAAAGCCAGGAATATTACCAACTTCTATCCCGGTACAAGATGCATCAACTTCCAAAGCATCAACTTCCAAGGCACCTGATAAACCACATGTTCCTGTTGGGAAACACAGACCTTTATATCAAAAGTATGATGTATTGAAACACTTGGCCCAAATACCATCCATGTTATCAATTATGGATGCTTTGAATTTATCAAAGGATCTTTGGGAGGCACTCATCGAGGCTTTGTCAAGTCCTCAGGAGTTTGAGACTGAAATTGCTACAGCTGAAGTCTACCATGTAGAGAATAATTCTGCAGAATTCCATGCAGTAATATCTTTTACTGATGAAGATGAAGATGATGTCGTTCATGGACATATTAGACCTTTGTACTTATCTGGAAAGTTCAATGGTGTAGACATCTGAAGATCTTTCATGGATAATGGTTCAGGAGTCAACCTCATTCCCATTCATACACTTCGTCGATTGGGCCTCACAGAATCTGATTTATCTCCTTCAACTATGACGTTACAAGGATATGATAAAAATGAACAAGAACCACTGGGCAGGATTACACTCAGAATTCAGTTTGGAGATCTTGTATCCAATTCATATTTCATAGTTGTTGATCAAGACTCATCCTTCAACATCTTTCTTGGAAGACCCTGACTACATCAACATGCGGCTATCTCTTCATCATATCATCAATATCTCAAATATTGTTTCGATGGTCAAGTTGGTACATTGTATAGATACAAGGCCTCGTTCAAGACATGTGAATCTCAATACATTGAGGCGGAATTTTACCACATGAAGGGAAAGGAGTAATCCCCAACAAAAGAGATTACCAAAGTTAATGCTCCATATGGTTTGGAAAAGATTCCTGTAAACCCATTAGCACATGTGAGTACAGATTATGTATTTACTATCATTCAAATTGACAGGATAGATCCAAATAAAAATACTCTTATGGAAACCACCATAATGTCAATCATGACAATCAAGCCAGACAGCATGGGAGAAAGTGGTGATTCACCAAGCAATGATGAAAGCTCAAATGGAGATGTCTTTATTTCATCTGCTGAAATCCAGTAAGTCTATACTTTGACAACCAGGCCAGAAGAAGTTATAGCAATGTTAGAGGTGAACAATGATGTCGGTTCTCAATCCATCATCTCCTCTTTATTACCCATGGAAGACCCTTCATTATCAATTTGGTCAGAAATGGAAGCTTCTTCTTTAAGATGTGCAAATTTTAGCATCTCTTCTGATCATGAAAATTCTGCTTCATAATATACTATGCAAGTAGAAAGAGAAGAAATAACACATGTTGAAGAAGAAAAGGAAGATACCAGGTATGCTCCTCTAGCATTTGAAGAGGGTATCTCTACCACCGTGGATGAACTCAGAGAAATAAACCTGGGTACAAAAGAAGATCCACGCCCCACTTTAATTAGTGTGGCTATGACTCTTGAAGAGCAAGAGATTTATATTTCCTTTTTAAAGAAAAATAGAGATATATTTGTTTGGAACTATACAGAGATTCCAGGGCTTGATCCTGATGTTGCCACTCATCATTTGGTTTTGCCAGAAGAACATCGAGGACTCAAACAAGCTGCTAGAGGAACACACCCAACCTATGCTTCCAAAATTGAGGATGAAGTGGATAAGCTTATCAAAGATAACTTCATTAGAGAAGTTCAATATCCCAAGTGGTTGTCTAATATTTTCCCAGTGAAAAAGAAGAATAGGAAAATTATAGTTTGCATTGATTTCAGAGATCTTAATCGGAATTATCTTAAAGATGATTTTACAGTCCCGATTACATAACTATTAATTAATGCAACAGCTGGATATGAAGCAATCTCTTTCATGGATGGATATTCCAGGTATAATCAAATCTGAATGGATCCATAAGATGAGGAATCTACAGCCTTTATATCCCCTCAGGGTGTGTTTTGCTATCGAGTAATGCCCTTTGGCCTAAAGAATGCAGGTGTAACATATCAGTGTGCCATGCATCGTATCATCAAACCCTTTTTAGGGAAGTTCGTTGAATGTTATGTGGAAGATTTGGTGGTTAAATCCAAACAACTTTCTAATCACTTGGATGATTTGGAAATCATATTCCACAAACTTAGGAAACATAATTTGAAGATGGACCCATTAAAATGTGCTTTTGGGGTAACCTCAGGAAAATTTCTCATCTTTGTCGTACGCCATCGTGGTATCGAGGTCGATCCTGAGAAGAAAAAGTCAATCCTTGGTATATCACCTCCTCGAAATTTGATATAATTGAGAGGACTTCAAGGACACTTGGCCTATATTCGGCGTTTCATCGCCAATTTGGTAGGCAAAAGTTTACCCTTAACCAAATTGATGAAGAAGGGAGTCACTTACAAGTGGACTGAAGAATGTCAAGAAGAATTTGATATTCTTAAGAAGTATCTCTTGAGTCCATCAGTGTTAATTCCACCTATTTAAGGAAGACCACTTATCCTCTATGTGACTGCTCTAGAGCGATCATTGGGTTCCTTTGTTGCTCAGAAGAATGATGCTGGGAATGAAAGCAACCTCTACTATCTCAGTCGGACTATACTTGAAGCATAAACCCGATATTCAAGTATTTAGAAGTGATGACTAGCATTAATCTTTGCACTTCAAAAGTTGAGACACTACCTCCAACATCAGGAGGTTCAATTGGCCTCTCGTAATAACCCGCTCAAATTCATCCTTATTCGTCCAATGCTTACAGGATGTCTTTCAAGGTGGGAAATTATTTTGCAGTAATTTGACATTCAATATGTGTCTCAAAAGGAAATAAAGGGCCAAGATCTGGCTGATTTCCTTACTGAACACCCCTCAGTGGAAGACACATCTTCAGATATTTAACTCCCTGATGAGGAAGTCTTATCTATTCAAAAAAGTCTTCAAACATGGGAAATGTACTTTGATGGTGCTTCCAGAAGTCCAACAGGGAGGAAAACGGAGAATCCTAAATTCAAAAAAGTTGGATTGGGAATTGTGCTCATTTCTCCAGAAAAGGCAGTGTTACCTTATTCCTTCTCATTGTTGGGAGGCGGTACAAATAATGAAGCAGAATACCAAGCTCTCATCACAGGATTGGAGTTAGCACTTCAAGCACAAGAGAATCAATTAAAGGTGAAAGATGATTTAGACCTGGTAATCAACCAAGTAAATGGGGATTATGCCATCAGAAAAGTAGAACTAATCCCTTTGTATGATTACATCAGAGAGTTAATGGTGGAATTCCCTTCAAAACTGACATTTTATTATGTCCCAAGATCACAAAATGACCAAGCTGATGCACTAGCTAATATAGCCACCGCTCTGGAAGATCCAAATCGGGACGAGACAACCATCAGTATTGCCCACCGTCGTACAATTTCACCTTATATTCAAATCAGAACAGATGAAATCAATGAAATTATTCCCATTCCTAAACCATATGGTCATACTATAGGATGGATGAAACCTATCAGGGAATACCTTCAAAATGGAACACTTCCTCCAGATAGAGCTAGAAAAGAACAAATCCAGCGATATGTGGTCAATTTTACTCTTTATGATAGCTAAAATCACATAGAAAAAATTCTTTACAAGCATGGTTTTGATGGAGTTATCTTCAGATGCATTGATGGTGAAGAGATAATGGTTGTCATAAAAGAAGTGCATGCAGGATTTTGTGGTGCTCACCAATCTGGACATAGACTATCTAATAAAAATTGAAGGCTTGGATACTTTTGGCCTTCAATGATACAAGATTGTATTGATTTCACAATGAAGTGTCATTCTTTCCAAGTACATGCCAACTTCATTCATCAACCCCCAGAGTTGCTTCATACAGCTAAATACTCATGGCTATTTGCTACATGGGGAATGGATGTGGTCGGACCTTATCCTTCAGCTACAACCAAGCAGTTTAAGTATATTCTTACTACTACTGACTTCTTTTCCAAATGGGTAGAGGAAATACCTCTCAAAGAAGTTAGTTCTAAATGCACTGTTAGCTTCATCAATTCTAACATCATTACCAGATTTGGTGTCCCTCATTCCATATTGACAAAAAATGGCACCAACTTCTGTTCATCCGAGGTGAGGAAGTTGTATCAAGAATACAACATAAAATCCAATCATTCATCTTGGTATCATGCAGCGGCCAATGGCCAGATAGAAGCTTTCAACAAGACTCTTTCAAATATACTACAAAATATGGTGGATAAAGATAAGAAGTCATGGCCTGATAAACTCTTTCATGCTTTATGGGATTATCGAACTACCACCCGCACTACAACACGGTCAACTCCATATTCACTGGGATATGGAATAGAAGCAGTATTTCCAATTGAGGTTCAACTACCCTCGCTCAAAGTAGCCATTTGTGATCAGTCATCTACAAATCAACAATGTCAAAAGTGATTCAATTAATTGGAACGGTTAGATGAGAAAAGATTGTGCACCCTGCACCACTTGGAAGTATATCAGAATCGAATAGCAGAAGCTTTCAACAAAAAAGTTAATCTTCGTTCATTCGCTCAGGGAGAATTGGTATTAGTTCTCAGAACTCCAATGATACCATGAAATAAACCTCCCAAGCTTGAGCCAAAATGGGAAGGACCTTATTCAATACATTAGGTCTACTCCAATGGAGCTTATTCTTTAATCTCAATGGATGGAGAACTCATCATTACTCCAACCAATGCTAGATTTCTGAAGAAATATTTTTTATAAACACAAAATACATCTATGGTCCATGCATATTACCTTAAACTATTTTTATTCCTTACATCCAGCAAGACATTAAACTACATAACCAAGGGTACATGCATATGAATTTAAACTATTGGCACTTACGTCCAACATGACGTTAAACTGTGATGTCCAACATGACGTTAAACTATGACGTCCAAACTACATGATGCTAAACTGTACAGAAGTCCCTTATTTCCAGCAAGATGTTAAACTGCATAACCAACGGTCCATGCATATGAACATAAACTATTGGCATTTATCTCATCCCACAAGATGTTAAACTGAACCATCTATGGTCCATGCATATGACCTTAAACTATTCGCACTTTCATCCAACATGATGTTAAACTGTGTCCCTTTCACCATCCTATACGAAGTTAAACTATACAGCAACGGTCCATGCATATGAAATTAAACTATTTTCACCATAGTCCAAAATGACGCTAAACTGTATCATCCTTTTTTCATCCAACATGACGTTAAACTGTGGAAAATTCCCTAATACGTCCAACATGATGTTAAACTATGTCCTCTTTTGTCCTCACTGCAGGAAATTAAAATGCACAGTCCCCTTTTTTCATCCAACATGACATTAAACTGTATTTTCCCCATCTTCCTAACTACATGATGTTAAACCGTACATAAATCCATTAATACATCCCACATGACGTTAAACTGTATTTTGTCCCTACTACACGACACTAAACTATGCAACACCAATAGTCCTAATTGAAAGACTTTAAACTGCATAGTCCCTTCATGTGTTCTACATGACATTAAACTATGCATCGTTAAGGTTGTTGCTACCTCTTGTTTCTCACACTGAGTATGACTCACATGCTCTTAGAGCAAACTTAAACCATAACACCCTCTCTGGGCCGCTAACCACGCGTAAGTCCCAACACCATTTTTTAGGTCGTTGTCCCCAAGAACAACTTGATCACTAATTCATTATTTAATTGAACTATGTGGACTTTGATCCTCGCCTTCTAGGCTAGGTACGTAGGCAACCTCCCAAGGTTCAAGCCCAAAACCAATCTCTTCACATTGGCTCACCTATGTCCTTTCTACATGATGTTAAACTGTACATCACCTTTTGTCCTGTATGACAGTAAACTAAAACATTCTTTGATACCATCACCTGAGAGGAAATCATTATTTACGTTTATTTTCAATCATGTTATATTCCAAAGACTATGTATATACATGGCAATGCCAGAACCTTTTATCTTGGGTTAAACCATCATTGCACTAAATTCCCCTTTCACCTTTCACATGTACGAACCGAATTTGTACAGAGGGTATTTCTAGAACTACGTGGGCTTGATTCCCATCCTTATGGGATATGTAGGAACGTTCGAGTGTCCCTCGAATCTAGACCCAAGTCTTTTGGGCCTAACCCTAAATTCCACATTCAGTCCCTTGGCTGAAAAGTCCCTATGAAAATACACACTGTGTATTTCTTGTAGTGGTCTGAGTTCTATGACCCTAAACTAAGATCTCTTACACTTTCGTCTCACACGACGTTAAACTGTATTTCAAGAACTACATATGGATTGATTCTCATACTTATGGGATACGTAGTGAAGTCCAATATTTCAATTCAGGATCCAGCCACAACATGATTATGGTTATCATTGATCTGTGTATCTCTACATACATTGGACAATACCCATCTTTATGTGTGATAATCCTAAACATAAATATTTTCATATCTTCATAACCCTTTTCTTGACTTCTAGTCACACAAATGTATATTTCTGAGAGTTCTTTTTCCTGAATATGCAGCACGTGCCCTTAGGTGGCCTTGCACAAATAGTCTACATAACAGGCTTGTCAGCCAAAAGATACTATTATTTGACTATGCAGCCAATGCCCTTAGGTGGGCCTGCATAATTCAACCCCCTAACAGGTTTGTTAAATAATGGTAACTTCATTCTTGGGAAGAAAAACTCTATTGTACTTATTGGTCTTATAAAAAATATGTAAGGATACGCAAAAAATAGCCATCCTTAACATATTTGTTTCATGTCCTTTTTCATGATCTGAAAGTATTCAAGTCTATGGTTCATATTTCTCTTCCCTACATTTGGGTCATACCTTCTTAGGAGTGACATTCATCTAGTTCTTGGACAATCTTGTTTAGAAATATCTTCTCCATTTTAAAGTACCTCTCTCCATACATCAAACTCTATGCTTTGGAAAATTTGAATCCCCATAAACTTCTACTGGATTTTTAGCAATAGAAAAGTAAATTTCTGAGAGTTATTTTGCCTGACTCTGCAGCACGTTCCCTTAGGCGACCTTGCATAAGTAGTCTACATAACAGAACTGTCAGCCAAAAGATACCATCATTTGACTGTGCAGCCAATGCCCTTAGATGGCCCTGCATAATTCAACCCCCTAATGGGTTTGTTAAATAAAGGTAACTTCATTCTTGGGAACTACTTCTTCTAATTCCTTTTATCCATTTTTCATATCATTCCTCAGATTAAAAATTTCTTAAGTCATCGTTTACATATTTTCTCTCATACTTGAACATGGTAATATGTTTCCAGATAAATTATCAAGGAATTGAGTGAATGTTAATCTGTTCGGTCAAAGATATTTCGACCTTAAACATTAGCCTTTTTATGACCGACGTGCATGACTTTAAACTGCCCACAAAAGACAAGGGAACTCTGAACAAAAGTCAAGTTCCAGCTCACTAAACATACATTTTGTATGATTTAGGTAATATTGAGCAATTAAAAGATTCAAATTTTGTATGGTTATTTATGATAATCCTAGTAAAAATAAAACCATTCTTACTAGGCCCATTGGATTAGGTAAAAATCTAAAGCATGTAGCAATGAAAAATGCATGCACAGATGATTGAAAATGAAAGTGTTCTTTCCATTTTATGTACAATAATTAGAAGGACATACACAGATTGGAGTCTCTCCTCTTTTACATGAAATTACAAAATACTGTCAACATAAGTCTTCACTTGATGTACAACATCCCAAGCTTCATCAGCAGCTACTTGAAGCTCATGCACTCAACCAAATTCACTATTTTCAGCCTGATGGAGTTCTTTCTTGGCATCTGTGATGGCTTTCATACCACTCGTTTGAGCTCCCTCCAGTGAATTATTGAGTTGGTCAAGTTCTCCAGTTACAACATCTAACTGTTGCTGAAGGTGCATCTGCTGGACGATTTTATCTTTGATCTTATGCTTCAGTTCCTTCATATTGGTAGCATAGTTAGCCTCAGCTCAGGATACTGCAGCCTCAAATTCACTAATGTTTGCTGACAGCTTCACCCTGGTCAGATCTTCACGACACTTTTTCTCTTTCTCCCTTCTTAAGATGACTTGTTTTAATGCGGCATGGATATTTTGATATCCAAAACTGCCAAGTCCCAGTATGAAAAATAGGTATGACAGTCGAGGGATCTTCGATGATAGCTCTTCTAAAGGAACTTCAGATATGATCTTCCATATGTTTTTCCATGCCTTGCGTCATGAAAATTTGAATGCCTTCTTTATTTCTGGATCCGACTCAGCATCACTGTCATAGGGGGGAATGTAATTTGGAATTAATGCACTTAAGATAGTGCCCTTTTCTACTCCTTCCCCCCTGACCTAAGCTTCTTCCTTTTCAATTCCTGTTGGGGTGGAGGCTGAGGCCTCACCTCAAGATCTAGCCACTGAAATTGATGGCCTTGCATAATCAATTTAAATATTTGGTTAGTTTCAAAGTATAAAAAAAGTTAATTGACTGTCTTGAAAATTATGTACAGTCGCAAATATTGTTATCCCTTACCCAACGGTAGATCAGCAACCTGATAAGGCTCCTCCCCATCTTTCCTAGATTCGACAAGATTTCCAGGATGAGTTTGAGGAAGCCCTATTGGGTTCATCTCCACTTGTGCTAATGTCTCTGCAATAGTAGGGTTTTCTGTACCCCCTTCAGGCATGGGTAGTTTAGCAGCTTGGTCAGGCAGAACTGCACATTTGAACCGATCATGTTTAGACATGTAATAAGAAGTTATTTTTAATAGGATGAATGATAACACTCACATCCATAATCTTCTAAATTACATGGCAATTTAACATGATTTATAAAATCTTTGAAAGATGCACCATGTTCCATCATTTCATCTAATGCCATCTCAGAATCCTGGTTAATCTCACCAGTGGGAGCATTTGATGTGTCTTCTTGGTGACCTTCATCCTGTGGTCCCTGACCCTAGACAACATCTTCAGATAAAATCGCAGCATTAGTTGCAATATCCACCAAAAGCTCTAATGTAGGGGTTGAACCTGAAGTATCACAGGATAGAATTCAGTCGGTGTTTCATTCAACATTTTATGAAGCATTGTTAACTTAACAGAAGTAGGTTCTTCTCTTCTTGCAACAGTAGCAGGAGGGATACTGGGAACAGATGCTGGCTCTTCTCCAGAAGCAGCCAAGTCAGCCTGAATTTGCGATTGTTCCACAACACCCTCCATGGTCCTCAAAGGAGGATCAGTCCTCTCCCTCAGAGGGGAAATTTTATAATCCCCTGAAATCCCCATAAACATGAGTAACCTTTTCATGGGTATAAAATCATGATTATCTGAAGGACTTACCGCTACTAGTGAAGCATTTAGCTATGGACTTCCTCCATAGTTGCCTTTGCTTATTTGGTTTTTTGGGAGTATCAATAGTCTCCCTTATAGGAACATGAATTGGATAATGGAAGGCCATGTCTAACTCTTTATTCATGTCCTGCTATCCTGGAGATATCTCACCCGATTCACTAGAAAATTCAGTAGAAGCCCCAATGACAGTACCACCAGGGCTATATTGTGGCGAAGGAACCTCAGTAGTTCCCTTCATTACAAGCTGTAAGATGAAGAAAATAGTTTCCTTTAGTAACAAATCTTTTACTGAAATCAAGTTTCAAGGAAAATAAGGAAAGAAAACTTACATATTCAGGGGCCACGTAATCATGACACTCCTCATCAGTCCCCTCAGTGGTGCCACGATCTATCATTTCCTTCACCCTCTTGGTGACAGGAATAGAATTTTCAGTGGAATATATGAACATTTACACCTCTCTGATATAAGCCCACACTTCATTGGGGTTTTCCTCATAATGGATATCTATATAATCCACAAGATTCCCTATTCCATGGAGGTGTAGCCCCTCGCACAAATCTAGCCAGGCAGTCTCAGTACCACAATATAAACTCTACCATGTCTGGATAGCCTCTGGTCATAGATATTCATTATGTATACCAGAAGGCTACGAGGAAGGTCCTACAATATTCGACTTCATCTTCTTCCTAGCTCTTGAAACTACTGATAGAGAATAAGAAAATAAGACTTGTTGCTCTATAAAGTAATGGTGATTAAATTTCCACAATGAAGTAACTCACAAGGAGTTGATGGAGTGAGTATTTTGATTCTGACCAGAGGATTATATCGGGAATGAGTCTGCTTTTCCTCTTGTTGTGCCTCACCATACCCATCTTGGGAATCCGGTGAATCAGTCCTAGATGAGGAATCTGGCGAATCAGCTTTAGGTGGAAAAGCATCACCTTCATGAGGAAGAGTTTCGTTCTCTACAGTACTCTTCCTTTTCCTCACCTGATAAACCAGATTATTCAGCACCCCTCTAGGGTATGCTGCTATCCAGTGATCGGCATACCATGTAGTCAAGTTATATGCCACTTTTTCAACCGGTAGATCAAACACTGCCCCAGTCTTCTCCCTAGATTTTAGAAACCATAGTTGTTAGGCAACAATCAGATGTTTCTCTAACCTGAAAAGCACAAGGGGAGATATAGTAGTCTACTGCAAACACTTGAATTGAAGTGAAAATCTATATAGAGCATAGTCCTTGCATATAATCTCTAGGTCAATCCTAGAGACCAACACACCATCTCTGCAGGCTAGCATGTTTGCCCTTAAATCCTGACTGGTTGTTCCATCATGAACAAACCGCCCAGTTGGCGGATTTACATAAGGAATGAAGTTGAATTCCTTATACATGCTCAACCTCACCTTCATGTCATAAACATTGATAACTAATGGAGAAATTCTAGAGAATTATTGCACTGATGGCCTGAAAGAACTTCCAGGAATCTGTACTCCATTCAATACATTGTACGTCCTGAAGTGAGTGATGATCCATCCCCATAAAACTTGGAATGGTCCCGCTATTCTTAAGGGAGACTTACCCATGAAGACATGAAGTAAGATCCTATGAATCTTGGCTAAAATGGGGGTAGCCAATCCAACCATTTTCCCTCATCCAACATTTCCGCAAAAACTAAGGTCCCTGGCTTGACGCCTCCCTTTGAGTCCCTGATTGGTAGAAGATAAACGCTGATCCATAAGGCCAAGAATCCCGCTAGACGAGTATTCTTTTGGATCCTCTGATTCACCTCATATCCCCACTTCTCAAATTCTACTACTTCCAGAGTCAGCCAGAATGTTCCAGGAGCACCCCTCTTCTCTTTTTTGGGGCAGGTGGTAGGACGAGTGGGCTTCTTATCCTTGGATCCCTTCTCCTTGGATCCCTTCTCCTTCGATCCCTTCCCCTTCAGATCCGTCTCCTTCTTCTCGATAAGAAACATATTAATCCATTCCTCTGGATGAATATCCTTTCTAGAATGAGTTAAGGAGGTCTCTAAACTCTTGAGCTTATGGAAGATTTTAAGTAATTCCTGAGCTAAAGCTGGAGTCTTCTCCGAATCATTCCATGTCACCTTGGGAGGGATGAATTCATCATACATATCACCCAAAATTGGAGCCCTTGAGATTTTTTGGACATCCCACAGACTGATTCCTACTTCTCCATGATTCAAATGGAAATAATTGGTTTCTGGGCTCCAATATATGAGTATCTCCGACACGAAGTTATCATGCCTACAAACATATGTTTTCCCAACCCAGATGGCTTTTTATATCACAACTCCTTTCAAATCCTCGACAAAATCTACACAGGTTTGTCGCACCCAGTATGCCCACATCCAGGTTGGCTTCACACCTCCTCCAGGATGGAAGTCCCAACTTCTCTTTCAGCCTTTGGATTGATCCATCTGAGAGTTTCGGAAAATTTAGGGATAACAATGTGGGTGCATCTCAGGTTTATGAGGTTTCAGATATGGTGTACAAGGGATATGATGCATCATATAGGCCTTCCCCACTGTTCCAGCACTTATAAATACTCCTCCACATGAGATATTTGATGCAGCAAAGTTGGTGTAGTTCTGAAACCAAGAAATTGGAAGATAGTTTTTTGCCTCTGGAATGGTAACTTCTCATAGATGACCATATCCATACAAAGGCAGATAAATTCTCTGAGGTAAGTCACAATGGTACTTATTCAAATACTTAACCAAATTCGGGAGAGTACTGTCGCAGACGGTATAGTAATCATGGCCAATGATGCTCATCATATCATCAATGCGTTTTCCATCTAGTTCTTTAACTATTCCGATTCTATTGGGAGCTATTGAATTTGCACAAAAGTTGATTGAATTAACTCTTAAATGGGTTTATTTTTCATAAAATTTGTGAAGAAATTCGAAAAAATGGCAAAGGAATTAAGGCGTGCATGTCTAATCTTGGCGCGCAAGTATGGATGTTTCGTGCAAGTATGATGTGCCGTAGAGGTTTTTGGATCACAAGTATAACTGCGCAAGTCCAAATACCTTGACAGCAGCGCGACAATGAATAAATAGTGCAAAATAGAGCAACTTGTGCAGTAAATACAACTTGCGCGGTGAGATCTTGAAATTATGAAATTTGGTGCTTTGCACGGAGAATGACCATGTATTTATAGGCCAGGCTGCACCCTTGCGCGCCGATGCCTGCGCAGTTCAAAACTTGTGCGCCACCCTTTGCGTGCTCAACACTTGCGTGCCGCATTTCCTTTGGTTTTCTTCTTCTCCTTAGAGTCACATCCTCATTTCTTTCGGATCCAACTCTAAGGGGGGACTTTTGTTGACGCTCCTTTCCGTCAAAGAGTCTAAACGAATGGAAAGGGAAATGCCTTAGCATAAAGTGATTCATACTTTGAAGAAAACATAAAAAATAAACAAAGGCAGGAACAAGGATTCATTTACACATGGGTCTCTCAAGTTCCACCAAGGCCGCGCATGTATACTTGCGCGATGCCTAGTGGTCATGTAGGTGACTTGTGCACCCTCTTTGAAATTTCGTCCAGGGTCACTCTAGCCTATAAATACCCCTGTAGGCCCCCCATTTGAAGGAAAAAAAAACCAGAACCTCATATTTGAGCTCTCGGTGCTCTAGTCTCTTCTCAAAGCTTCTGAAAACTTCTAAGGTAATTTCTTACCTAGAACGGAAGATCTAAAGAGGGTGAGGAAGTCCTAAGTGTTGAAACTCATCAACACTTGCGCGCCTAGGTGGCCAACCCTTAAGGGAAATGGCCACACTTGCACACCGCCTTACCGCTTCCACATAACTTGTGTGCCTCTCTTCTGGAAGTCTCTAGGGGTAGTATTAAAGGCTTGAGCCAAGCCTCGCCCAAGTTCTACCCTAAGGATTGGTCGTCTCTCAAGTACCCATGTGTCACATAGGTACACCTGTGCGACCAGGACTTGCGCGCCCACGCAGTACTTGTGCGCCCCTCTTTTTTTGGGTTCCCTTCTTTCCCATTTCACCCCTCTTACACCTATCCACCTCTCATATTATAGATTAAGCCTACAGAACTCTCTCCAAAGAAATTTATGGCATGATTTCTTTGTTTTCTTCCTTATCTGAAAAAAATTCTGTGGAACATCTCTCATAACCTAGTGATTTACACATCTTTACATCACTAAAGTTAGAGAGTTCATTCATTTAACCTCATCCTTTAAGATGAGAGGATCCTTAACCTGGTCCTCCTTTTAAAGAGTAATCCCCAGTCCAAATTTTCATTAATTTGGACAACCTCCTTAGGAGTAAGCCCTAAGTCCTCATTAATTTGGGCGTCCTTTTCAGGAGTAAGCCCCAAGTCCCCTAATCTGGGCATCCTCTTTAGGAGTAAGCCCCAGTCATAATTCCCTTAACATGGGCTTCCTTTTTAGGAATAAGCCCCATTCTCTAAGTTCCCAAATATGGGCATCCTCCTTAGGAATAAGCCCCAACCATGGTTCTCTTAACCTGGGCTTCCTCTTCAGGAATAAGTTCCAGTCTTAATTTCTCTTAACCAGTCTTAATTTACTTTTGATCTGGGATTCCTTCTCATGAGTAAAACCCAATCATAATTCCCCTCCTAACTTGGGCATCTTTGTTAGGAGTAACCCCCAAGATTAGAGTATCCAAATATCTATAAAGTACATATACCTTTATGGACCCTGTTCTTGGATTTCTTCCCTGAAGTAAATCTTAATCTTCATCTATTTGGGCAGTCATACATACATAAGCCCCACATCATTGTATCTTTCATGGCACAATTTTTTGGTTTCACCAATACCTCTTGTTTCTCACACCGATCATGACTCACATGATCTTATAATGTAAAAGTAATCATGACATCTTTATTTTATCCATCAATCATGCATAAACATCATACTCCCTTACTCAAACTACATGGGTTATGATTCCTTTTCTAAATAAAGGATACATAGGTAGCCCATCTGCGGGTACGATCTCAACTCTGAAATAATCCATGTCCTTCTGAATGACAATAAACTTAAAGTACCCCACCGAGTGGCTTTAAAACTAGTATGGTAATCATAATTACTATGAGAGTTTTATGTATTGAAGGATACCATTGACTAAGAGTGTCTAACAAATACAGATGATTCTCTATCGATGAAGAACCTCGAATACATATAAAATATTCTCTAAATTTCCTACATATCAATCATTGATTTTCAGATCTAAATGAAATCTCATTTTATACTTGGTAATGTAATAAGCATTCCCAAACATAACATAAATCTATAAAGAGAGTCCTGGAGTAGACAATAATTCCCCTAAAAAAGGTGTGATGAGTCCGAACTCCCATCCTCTCGACCAATGTAAATTACTAAGCCTCATTAGTCCATAACTAATGAGTACCTACCTTTGGAAAGTTGGTCCAAATGGATATGGAATCATTGGATGTTTCCGGTTCTACGAACAAACCCGTTAGAAACCGATTGGAATGTTTGAACCTTCAATCAACGAGGTTATCCAAAATTCTAGAGGAAACAACCTCTCAATTGGATACATCAATCGATAATGTACGGGGCTACCTTATTTAGCTTCTTCAACCAAATGCACAGTTAAATTCATCATGATAGTAAAAAACGATAGCGGAAATATCATATCAAATGAAAAAAGTGTCAATTAAAATCTCGATAGAAGGTTTTCAAGCTAAAATGGATGTATATTTTTCTCACATAGTTGTCTAAAAAACGTAAAGAATTGGAGTACAATAGCAGTAACCTTTTTAGGTAATAATGTATGCAATGCCAATGGAAGTAACTACTGTAAAAAAATCTGTTAATCGTGGCTTTTCAATCCAAGTATCCTATAATTATTTAAGTTATCACACTTTGATATGTGACTTGAATACCCATCAGATACCTTCACATGTTTTAAAATTCGAAGGAATGTATCTTTATCTTTATTTTTCAGTGCAAAAGTTTCTTGAGCATACTTTCCATTATCATCTAGCTAGAGATCACACTTTATGTTCATTACTTGTAAGTATTTCCAAGCACTGAGATGATCATTAGACTTTATATTATCATTAAGCGATGTGATGATCAAATTATCAAAACAATTCTTCTCAATATTCATACCATCAAGATTATGCCACAAAAAATTAAATTCCCAATATCGAGTTTGAAGAATATACTCATTTTCTTCCATTGTTGTGTTCCGATTTTACTTGATGATTCACTTCGAACATGTTTCACACTATAATTCAAATGATACTTCTTCCTTAGTTCTATTTCAACATTTCCAAGTTGTTTCAATATTTTATAACCTATTAACAACTTTGGAGGTGGTCTACGATCAATGAAACCATTTAATTTTTACTTATTGAGCAGAAATCTATGAGATGTATTGAGAAATATTAAATGAAAACAGAAGAACCATTTTCTACTCTGAGGTAGCCACTTGAGCTCAAAATCAAAGTTACAAAAAAGACAATCCAAACCCATGTAAGTGTCCCAACATGATAAATTTACAATTCCAAGGAATCGCTAATGGTCCACGTTAGAGAATATTTCATTTTGAAGATTATTATAGAATATGCACCATATGTCTCAGCATCATTTCTCCATAACTCCTGTAATTATTCAATCAAAGGATGCATGTATACATAAATATCATTTACATGAATTTTTTTTCTAGGAATAATCATCGAAAGGATAAAATAATTTTTTTTATACCCATTCACGGAGGCAGATTGTAAGGGATCAAAACAACTAGCCAAATGCTATTACTAATACTCAAATTCCCAAATGGTTTAAATCCATTGGAAGCCAATCCCAATCGAACATTCCTAGGAATAAATGAGAAATCTGAATGTAATGAATCGAATGTCTTCCACAATTTTTAATCTCTTCGATGTCGCATTAACCCATCATTTTTATTATCTATAGAATGACACTTCATGTGTTTGATAGGTTTTGATGACATGAATAATCATTCCAATCGAGGATTTAATGAAAGTAATGAAAAAACTTTTTAGTTATGTTCATTTTATTCTTCTTCATTGTAGTATGTCGATTCAAACTTCCAAAATCCCCCATATACTTCCATCTAGAGGAAGAACATTTCTTGAAATCCTATCAGCTTGAATCCTCTCCCCAATAAAATATACAATCATTGGGACACACATGAATTATTTATAATTCAGAAAAATCTTGTTAACAACTTTATTCATATCATAAAGATACTTAGGGATATTTACTTCAAGAAATTCATAATTCAAAAATTCCAATATCATAGACATCGCCTTATTTGTAATTCCACATAGGAATTTAATATGGTATAACTTCAGCAGAAAAGAAAGTTTTGAAAATTTCAAACATCAACAATACAACTCTTTATTTACATAGTCAAATAAACCATGAAACACATATGTCTACTCTGTGAATCTTTATCTTAATTTATTCTCCATGGAACCAAGAGGAGGATCCAATGATACATTACAATCTTGATCTGGTTGTCCTACAGTCTCAAAAACATCACTTTTAATGTTTATATTTATAACAACCTAAACTAGTTGTTCTGATATGTTTTTATGTTGGTGTTGGTGTCTTGTAATGCTAAAAGTATTATTTATAAGGCTTTTCATTTCATTTTCCATTATCGAGTAAGTTTGGATCTCATTCTGTGGATTAAAATAACTACTTAACATTTTTGTAATGTTCGATTCTCCATGCCAAATCTAACACAAATAATGATCAGGGAATTTTTCAATATCATGTTTTCATAAACTACACATCTCTTTAACCATCTACTAAATTCACATTTCGGACATGGACATCTTATTATCCCATCAATATATTGATTGGAAATTGAAAAATATAAAAACTCCTCCAAACACTTAACATACTGAGGTGTGTTCCTCAGTAATGTGATCCAGATTTTATCCATAGATATCACAATGTTCCTTTAAATTATGAAAAAAATTAAAACATATAATAATTACTAAATAGGAAAATAGATTCATATATACTAGTTGAAAAAATATCATTACATTAAATAACCATAAACTACCTCTTAAATGTATGTATAACCATCTGTGAAATAAGATTTACAGACACCTATGAAAAATAATAAAACTATTTGGACTATTAGAATATGTTGATGAAGAAACTAGTATAGAGTAGTGAATTTCAACCCTTCTATAATTGATACAGAACAAGGAAATATAGTGATACTAGAAATGTGCCAAAAAATCTGTATAATGAATCTATGAAGTTCTAAATTTCTTTATTATTATTTATCAACTTCTTTCCCTAGATTATATATATAGACAAAACACAAATGGATAACATTATTTAGAAATCCATTGAATCTAGTACACATGGGTGTTTTGTAATTATTCATCATAATTTAAAACCCAAAAGCTAAAAATTAAAATAGAAAAATATTACTATTTAAAGTATCATGATTAAATTAAAAAATACTCAACGTATTTTAGTACTAGTATCATTTTCCAGTGACAGAGGCTTTCTACCATTCAAATAGATGAGATAAGCTACTACTTAAATATAATAAGGAAATTTTAAACCTATATATCCCAGGTAAGGGTAAAATAATAGGCTGCATAATAGTACCTCATAATTTTTATAATTTGCGTAAAGGTAACCTTTAAAATATATAGCTCACATAAAGATAAGATACAATTTAGACACATTGCATGTAGGTAAATTATAATGTTATGTAAGGGTAAGAAAAAATTATAATCATTTCATAAGGGTAACTAGTAATGTTGTGTAATGGAAAGCTTTTACTTAAACTCGTAATGTAAAGGTAACTAGAAAAGTTGTATAACAGCACTTTGAAGTTACATAAGGGTAATAATAATTTTTAAAGGAATGTGTAAAGGAAAAACATAAATTCCAAAAACTATTTAAAGTTTTATAGTTCACTACAAAAGGGTAAATTAAATTTTTTTTCATGTACTTTAAGGGTAGCTTAGCACATGCATAAAGGTAAGAAATGCTTTTGTAAAGGTAATCATCACTTGTGTAAAGGTAAGAATCACTTGAATAAAGGTAATAATAAAATTTATTCTAATAATAGAAATTAAATACATGTTTTTCCTATTATACAATCACATTAAAATTTCTAACTAATTTATTTTACCACATACTTTATATACAATATTCCTTGTATCATCCATTATTTTTTACCCTCTCATCATCATTATTATCATTAGTTGTATCATGTATAATCATCCCATTGTCTTATTTCTATGTTACATTTTATTTCTCGTGAGTATAGATAACCAGAAACCAGTCAAATATCAAATTATTCATTCCACTCCTTTCATTTTAATCTAAAATATACTGAGACTTATTTCTCTAAAATTCAATACCAAACATAATTATTTATCTAGAAAACAACTTTTTTATATGGTAACTCACTTTATTAAGAATTAACCAATGTATTCTAATGAAATTATAACAAGGGAAGTGTATAAGTCATCCATTTGAAGCATTATTAAATAAAAAATTAAAATAATGACTTAATTTGAAACTCAATTGAGATCCAATCAATATCATACATCCATATTCTTTATATTCTGATAAAAATTATTTTTAAAAAATATAAATTATATATTATAATAAAAACATTAATTAAAAATTGATTATTTTTAATAAATATTAGGTTAAACATATAATTCAAAAACTAAATACATATTTTTTTGTCATGGAAACATTTATTAAGGAATAATATTGTTCCACACTACAAGAAAAATTCTATCTTTTATAAAAAAATTTTATTAGGTAAAGCATTTATAATATCATCATGAAATAATCCAATATCACATATCTAAAGAAAAAATCCAATAAGATAATCTAAATACCTATTTGAATTTTAAATTCATCAAAGCATGCCAGTATCTATCCAAATAAACCATAAGAGATGGAATATGATATAATTGATTCATACTAGTAGTGACCCAAACAAAGTATAAGACATGGAATAAGGAAAAAATAATATATAATAGTAACATGCCAATCAAAGAACATGTCTAGGATTACATTACAGGAAATACATTTTAAAAGAAAAAATATATTTTCTTCATCCAAATATGTTTTCAATGGTTTAAAACGTAATTTTGTAAAAAAACTATTTTTAAAAATAGGCTGTATCCAAGGGAAAAAGGTTTTTACACATTGAACCCTTTAAATATCATAAGTGTTCTATTTATACAAAATATTTTTATATATTAATACAAACCAAATGAATCAAGTATGGGTAAAAATTGACAAATGTGACCGAATTATAAAAAATAATAAAATCTCCAAAAGTATATGTTTTCAACTTAGAATATATTGTATAATTAATGGGTGTTTCATGAACTAACCCAAACCTGAACACTTGTATAAATAGAGTGAAAAAAAGTGTTTATTCAATTTAATGTTTAGGATCAAGAAAATCATACATAATAAATTTCCAAAATAAATACAACTAGTTTTTTTAAAATTAATTTTTTGTTCAAAACTCAATTTTATACTCAACACTTTTCAAATATAATGAAACTAATATAAATATTGTTACTGTTTTTTATTAAAAACCCAATTCATTATTACATAATTTATGAATGATGTCATACCATAAATGAAACATCTTAACTTCCTTTCCTAACATAAAACCAAACTAAAAAAATGATTTATACTTTATCCAAGTAAAAACATAGCATAAAAAATCAACTACCCTATTTATATAACATAAAGATGTATAGATTTCTTTAATATTCCCAAGAATGTAATCATAAACATGAGTAACTAACTTCTAGTTTAATATAAAATAACAACTTGAAATGTTTTCAATTATTTCAAGCATGTATCCATGTAATTAGTAGCTTATCACTAAATTAAAAACCTACATGGAAATATTTCATGTTATGTAGAAAGAAATAGATAAAATAATTTATCATGCATAATAATAATTACATAATTCTAGAATGAGAAAATTAATAAATTATTTAGGTAATGATAACATAATATTCAATAATAATTAAAAATATCTTGATAAAACATAAATTGGTATAACACAGAATACATTGTCAAAATAATAGAGAAAATAGGAAGACTAAATTACCTTCATTAATGGGTATATGTTTTTTGATGATCCAAGAGTTTACAATCCACAACAGGGGGAAGTGAGGCTCCAGACTGGAGGAAAAAAGTGGTGAGGGGTGGTGAGGCTCGAGATCGGTGGCACGTTGTGGTGAGGGGATGAGATAAGGTTTTCCTATATAAATACAGAAGAAGGGATCAAGAATTAATTTTCATGACTCCATGACTTCAATCACAAAAATTATAAATAATTATATTTATGAAAGGATCAATCATGTAACATAAATTCCTTAAGGTTACATATTTTTGAACTCTATATATGTTCTTTTGACACTTTAAACAACTAAACCCCATTTTAAAATTCCAATTAAATTAATTCATGTATATCTCTTGAAATTAATATGTACCAATACGGTGCATGACCATGGGCCTCATTCTAGTGATAGAGGCGATGAAAATTTAAAATAAAAACTTTAATAAGAATATTATATTCCATAAAAAACTCAATCATAGCAGAAAAATGAAATTAGAACAATCCCACACCCATGGTAAATAGGACTTACCACTGAAAAGGTTTTCATTACTCACCTATATATGGTCTATTGTAGGATTCGATAAATTTCTCATATTCCCATCTTCCATCCACCCAATTTATAAAATTAACTAAATTCTATGATGTCACATTGTAATTATCCATTCTTGATCATCATATGAGATCAGGCTCAACATACATAAAGCATTCTAACACATATACAAGTGGTTGCAAACTTGTTGAAAAGTACTAATCCATATTCTATGGTGGAAAACCACATCAAATTAGAGTACACTATAATGGGAAGATAACCAATACATCCACCACATATCAATGTAAACATAAAAATAAACAAAATTATATAATAAATTCCATGAATAATTCATATTTTCATATAAAAGTTAATCACCCATGTCACTTATGGAAGGTCATATCACACACACTAACCTGTCACCACAAATTTTAGTGAGGTGACATCAAGAACATGAATCATAGGCAAGGAACATGTTAGTCACATTGTTCACCAACTGATATTAGGGAACTATGCTATCAACAAATATCCCCTCATCATAATACATTCTACATCACCCTTTGGGGAATCCATTTGGACATTCAAAACCATCATGGTTTATGATCTTTGATAAAATATTACACACTTATATACATAGTTATTCTAAATCATAAAGTATTATCCTAAATAAGATATCAATGTACATTCTAACATAATTGAATTAACACCACACTCCTAGTCCTGCTACCCATGGACCATCTCAATCTATGTCACTCTAAATACCATGTAATCCAATATCATCCATGCTACATCCGAGTCTGTATCAACTCTCAAAATTTTCATCACATCACATAACATTAATAACTACCTATAAATATTTATAACTATATATTTACTTTAAAAAATAACCATAAATGATAGAAAACACACCGGATACTACTATCACAATAAACACATATCCAACACACCTTATATTGTTTATAGAGAACTCTTGAAACTATACTAGAAAAAACCTATGATGTAACACCCATTTAACCATAAATATCATCAAATATTGGAAAAAACAAAAAATAAAATTTTTATGTGTTACCTTCACTTACTACTAGACCATTGAGGGACAACGTGGTGGGGGTCAGGATCAACAGCGAGGGGTGGAGAGATGCTGTGAGCCAAGGTGCAGTGAGGGGAGGTGCGGTGAGGGATGGTTAAGCGAGGCGAGGTGCGGATAGGTGAGGTGTGGGGAGGCCACGCGCTGTGTGGTGAGGTGTGGCGAGGGTCGAAGATGGGAAGAAACATGCTAGGGATTCAGGGAGTTGGTGTGGTGGGGGTTAAGGGGGTTTGGGGGAGTCGAGTGTGTCAGGGGATGGGGAATTGTCACATATATTTTTTTAAACGTTTAGTTACAGTTTATAAAAAACCACTACGAAATTATTTAATAAGAAATTAGCAGTGGTTTACAAAACCACCACTAAATGCTCAGTTTTTTTAGTTTTATGCCGCCCAAAAAAATAGATTTCTCCTAAATATGTGATGATTTTCATAGGGTAGAGTAGGGTTTTTGATATTCCCTAACAATGTACCTTGGGCCACATGCTGATGCTGGAAGTCAACTGTTTTTAGAAGAGAAGAATGTAATATTTGGTGCATGATCCCTCAAACCATGTAACCAAATAGTGCGGGCCCCTCCATGGATAGTGAGGTGAGCACAATTGTCATACGGTTAATATAAACATGTGGCTAAACTATTTGAGGTCCCTCTATAGTAATTTCATAGTGAATAGTTGGTTAATGATTTTTCCAATCGTTCTGCCAAACTGTGCGACCATGAATTTCTGAATAAAATGACCATGTTCCTTTAAAATCATTAAAACATAAACCCCTTATCCCATTTTTTATTTCCATCAGAAGTGGCTCCCCTTATTTATGTCAGAGCCCCCACCTTGTTATAACCTAGGTTCTTGGATTACATCACCATTCATACTCATTTCCAGGATTTGATTTTCACATTGAGTTCCTCTCTATTAGCACTTCAGTCCTTTGGATCCATTCTTTATTTTTCTTCCTCTCGACACTCTGTTTTGATGCAAACTCATATGACATGTTTTTAGGTTGTTCATACATTCTTTTATTTTCTTCCAATATATTCCAAACTAAACGTCTATACTGGATGATAAGAGTTCTACAAGACTGGGGTCTATGGTCTATGAATTTCCCCTAAAATTATCAATGTTTATAAATTTCTATTGATGTGGGCACACCAGTTTCACAGACATTTCCTCTTAACTTCATATGAATTAATTATAATCATGAAATCATATTTTGGATCCCATTTTATGCATGTTATTCATACTATTGGAGGTATAAATGTTAACACCATTCATCCCAAGTGGGGTGTTCTCTCTATTAATCCATTATTGTATTTGTTATGACTATCCATGCAACTGTTTGAGTGGACTATGAATTGAATTAATTAGGTAAATACTTTAAATAATTAATGAATATTTTAATATTTTAATGGAAGGTATATTTATTGATATCACTAGGACTAGATAAATTATAAATAAAATTGTAAATGGTTGCATGAACATAAATTACCTTGAAATTCTAAATGAACAGAAATTCTATAAACCTAATGAAGTATTAAATGGAAAGTATATCATAACATATCACTTGGCCTACAAATTTTTAAATGAATGGTAATTGGTTTCATTTTCCCAGAACACCTTTTCATGTATAATTAATGTTAATTTAATGAAACTAATAAAGAATTATGAAATTTAAAATGGAAAAAGTTTTGATGTCCATCATTAACCTTGCCATGCTGATGAATGGTAACAAAATGGACAAAATAACTAATAAAAAGACATGATTATTATATGGACTATGTTAAAAAATTTTATCTGTATACGGTTACTATTTCATATGGACCTTTTTATCTTTATTGGGATGCTATGATTTTACCCAAACTTTGATTCCCAAGGGCATACCTTGAGAACTCATAGGACACCATTCTGATTCAAGGAGTTGATTTCCAAGGGAGATACCCACCTTGGAACATGGACATTGTCTACTAGAGAATGGAAAAAATAAAATATTAGGAACCCTCTCTATCTTATTACTATTATGATGATTTGTATATAATCCTTGGACCCATATTGATATCTTTGGATATGCAGCACCATAGATTCACCCCATCTAGCCTAGTAATGTTTTCCCCAATATTTCTATGGACTATATACATGGACTTATTTTCAGTCATTTATAGTGAAATTCCTTGTGTGTTTCCCCTTGTATTACACTTAGACCCTTTATTTCTAGACTACAAGAGTTATTACTATGAGTTGGAATACCCCTGAGGTCAAGGATTCCATCATTTTATGGTGGTTTCTCTTTTATATTTATTGTGTACTATTACAATGATTTTGACACTTTTAGTTGATTAATCTTTATAAACAGAACTTAAATGAATTTATTAAATCTGATCATGTTCAGAGAAATTACTAGTAGAGTCTACTAAAGTAGTTATGAGTAATTATTTTTGGTATTACATTACATTTATATATACCTATACCATGATCAATTTATATTCATAGATTGAATTGTATAGACACCATTAGTAGTGGCCTACTTAGACTTATCTCACACCCTATCTAGGACATAGTTATTACCCAATCATATTATATGATTGTCGGTATAGATAAGTGGAATCATCATTCCTTTGACACCAAACATCTTTATTTTATTTGGATGGATATTGGTAGAAAATGACTAGGCTAGTTCTCAGGATGCTTGGATGGTTTTTGTTATTTCTAATTCTTTTGTTTAGCATTTATAGTACTGACCTCTTGCTACTATGTATACAAGTTTTCCAGTATTATAGATACATGAAATTAAATCATAATATTTTTTATATGATAAATTTTATATTTTGAGTTGATTATTATTGATGGATATTTATGCTTAATTTTTATTATATTTTTTGGATTTTAATTATCATGCTTCATTTATATCCATATTTTATTATTATATCCACTGTTATCCACTCAAACATGACAGTATAGTCTCCCCATAGACACCTTAAGAACTAACTACTTTTCAATAGCCTCTAGTGTATGGAAAGTTGAACTTGAGGCCATGTGTCAACCCACTCGGTGCACCAATTAGGGGCATCCAAGTCAAGACATCACATATGTGTCATTGGTTTTACTTAAGTCAAAATTTGCTACATATTCATAAACATGATGTTTTCAAAAAGGTTATATACCTTTTAGTTTTATACTATGATACATATATAATGCCATTTGATAATTTTTATTAATAGATTATAATTAGGTATGAAACTAATCAAATTGAGGGAGTTGATTAGTTTTGATATGATGTGTCTTCCTATACGAGGAGTTATGAAATCAAGTACAGCAAATGAGTTTTGGATAATTTAGTTCATTGAAATCCCCATATAATTACATATGATGCAATTATATGATGTTTAGTCAACTCAATATTTGAGAAAAATAGATAATCTATATGGGATTGACATTATCTATTTCTCATGATTAATCTTAATGTAATGAAAAAGGAATATTTCTAATGAAAATCTGGTAGATTAGATCAAACAAATCCACTATGTAATTTGGGTATCTATGATGTTTTTCTAAATACCACTCTTAGTTTATAATTATGAATTATATTCTTAATGATGGAAAAAAATTAAAAAGGGACCTTAGGGTCACAAAAATGATAATTCTAATTGGTATTTTTTGACTAATATGATTAGTTATTGTGTATTTTTTTAGTTTTTTTATAAGCACAGATATGATATTTTTTAAAAATTTGAAATATTAAGTTAAATAAAATTAATTTCACTAAAAAGTTATTGTGGAATTATATTATAAATAGTGAGTTATTTATGTTTTTAAAACATAAACACGATTAAATGAAAAATCCCAAATGTGATTTTGGATTCATCTTTGAGTAATGTAATTCAAATTCCCATTATTTGTTGAAAATTCATAATCCCATTTAGAGAGACCATTTAATCACCTCTATTTCTAGATTTAACTAATATAGGGTCTCATTAATTAACCTCCTAAGGTGGTTTCTCACTTAAGACACATTAGGTGGTTATTTAATGATCCAAATAAACATTTGACTATATTTATTATACCTCATTGGGTTTTTTAGGAATTTAGATTCATGGAAGGCTATTGAATTCCCTTATCCCTGTATATAACAAGAAAGTGTGGGTGTAATCATAATATTAAATTAAGATAAAGAAAATATGATGCTTAATATTCTACAATGTTCCATATTTTAGATATCACTATAATTTTACTTAAATTAGAGGTTATTTAGTGTCTTTCTCTTTCATTATTAAAACTTTTTTACTTAGAGGAGTGACTAAAAAAGAATGGATTAGAATATAATAAAAACAAGGAATTGATGATTAAAATTATTGGATGATAACTAATTAGACTCAAATTCATCAATTCAAGTTTGATATAAATATATTGAACCTATTTAAAAGTAATTTTTATTTTATTAATTCATTATTGTGATTTCCATTTACTTGTTATGTTATTGGGTGGGTTTTCAAACTAATTTTACTTTATAAGAAGATTCAGTAATTTTATTAAAACCCTATAGTGTTATCATATCCACACTCGAAAAAAATGGATAATCTAAATTATATATAATTGTCTAATCAGATATTATACTCAAATTATATGAAATTAATTTATGGCTCACATAAAAAATTGATGGAAAGTTTGATGTTTAGATCAATACCCTTAAAGGTAATTATCAGTTTTTAGTTTCTACACAACCCTTATGTGAAATATAAAATTCCATGTGATATATGTAGGGATAAGAAACCTAGGATATAATCCACACCATCATATTATTCCTAGAAGTACTTCACCAGAAGACACAAGATGAAGTAGAATCTGATCCTCCAAACTAGTCTTCTCTTATAAAGAAAAGTGTTCTAGAACATAGTGAGTGAAAGAACAATACTCACCAAACTAACTCAAACCTCTCACACAATACATTAAAATTAAAAACTCATATAACATGAAAATAAAAAATAAGAAAAAAATGTACACATGAATTTTTACATGGTTAAGAAACCACATCCTGTATCCATCAGATAATACATCCAATCATTTCATTTCCTAGAAGATACAAATATTTACAATATTAATTGTAAATTTATGGTATTATAATACTTTGATAAATATCACAAGTCCACATGTTCAAGTTTTCCATTTCACTTTATAGAGCGGTATAGTGAGTTAACCGATAGAAATAACATCTGACTTTCATGAGAATCGATCCTTTTAACTCAGGTTACTGTTGATACATTGTATATTTTCCAAACATAACATAAAACTACAGTAGAGTACTTTACACCTCATCATTCACTTAAAATACTTCTTTGATGTTGAATATCAAATTTTAATGAATACTTTTGGTTAATTGACCTATTTCACAACATTTATTAAAAAACACCCTTCTGAACTACTTTCCTTTTTCTAGAGTTTCTGTTTTCACTAGATACACCATTAAGATTACCTTATCATCTAGTTTCTCTTATTACTATTGAACTAACCCAAAATTGAAACTATATTCACATTATTGAAAATATACCACTAGAATATTTTCTTAATGAAAATCTTCAAAAACTCCATCACTATGAATATTTTGAACATCCTTCCTTCCAAAATATGTAGTATCCTCCTTTCATTGACTTTACCCTAGTCCCAAAAATACACAACATTGCATCATGAATTCTTAGACTAGTAACTTTTTAATCATATTAGAATGATTTTTTATTTTAGATATGTTTCAAAAATTTAACACTTTTTCTTCATGAAAATGGTGAATAAAATAAAATTTTAATTCGATGTGTTACATTACACATTCATGTGTGGTACATAATTTTAATGAATGTTCAATGATTTTAAATTAATTTAGATGAATAATTCCCATTTATTTCCATGTTTTATTAAATTATGGGAAATTATGAATATGGAATTAAAATGGTTTAAAGGGTTTATGTTGTTAAATATTTGATGTTTTTGATTAATTTTTTATATTATGTTCAATTTTTATTAAGGGTGTTTTATAAATTTTTTACGAGTTTAAAAAAAATATTTTACATTCCCAAGAACACCTTCAGCTAGGATCCACACATAATATAGCCAGCCTAAGAGGACCAACTGGTCCCATGGCCCATCAAAAGGGACCACTAAAGCTAGCAGAGCATGTGGGAATGAAGATCATGTAGTGCACCACAAGAGGGGTTAATCTTGTTGTGATTATATATGGGATAAAGTTGAACACACCAACCCATGTTGGTAAATCCCATGATGTGGTGGGAGGAGTAGGTCACTGGGATGGTTCATTTGATGGTGGTAGTGGGGGTCCTCTAACCCCCAACTAACTTCACTGCCAAGTTAATGAAACATCTTGAAATTTAAGCCAGCACTCCTTCTAGTTACAGAACCGATGTGGGAAACAAAAATTAGTGGTAATGTTCACAAATTATATAAATGTTTCCATATCCCATAACCTCACCACTACTCCTCTTGGACATGCTGCACCCCGATCATTGTTGGTTTCCACTACATTTGACTCACCGATGACACAAATACTCACCAGGAAATCCATGGATGACTACCTGAAAGTTTGGTACAAGTTTGATCACTATTTACAACCACTTCCACCACCATGATTCATCTCCAACACGTCATCTGATCACTTCAAATCCATTTTAATATTCATTTGATCACTATAAAGTCCAAATAAAGAAAGATATTCCTCACCAATGAAATCCTCACCACTATCGTACACCTTCATTGTTTCCTTTCACAAACACCAGATTGAGTTTCCATAATTTCATGCATGCCTCCATGTAAGGCCATCCTCTCTGTTTTCCATCTTGACACCACCATTTGTAGAAGATATTATTTTGGAAGACCATACATGTTTTAGTTTTTCCCTTATGGAATAAGATAATTGTAGGTCTTGGGGAAGATATATCTTAAGTATTTAAATTTTTATACATCCTAGATACATGGTTATGCGAAGAGGAAGGGTTAGGCGAGGCACTTCCCTTGATGCCTATATAGAAAGAGGTAGCTCCGATTGAAGAGAGTTGTGTTTTTGGAAGTGAATAAAGCACACACTTGAGCCATGAAATCAGTAGTAGAGGCTATTGTGAATAAGGGAAGGAGATACAAACACACTACCACCCATATTATGGTTGTTTATCATCCACTTTCTCACTTTATCTTATTTTTTTTGTCTTATTATCCTCTAACTTCAATTATTCCCATGTATATTGTGGGGTATAAGACCTTTTGGTTTAGTTAAGGGGAGGGTAACCATTTGTAATGCTTGAAATATAATTTTAATCAAAATAGCTATTATTAATTATTTATTAAATGATTTTGGATTTGATAATTTTTTGAATTTAAATTAAATATTAATGCATATTTATTTAATTCAAATGTTTTAAATTTACTTTATTAATGGTTTTATTCCCCCTCTACTTGGTTTTGGATCATATAAATTGGTTGATCTAAAACCATGTTAAGAAGCATTTTAGTGATTTATAAACACTTAAGGAAAGAATGGTTGATTGATTTGAATATTTGGGGAATTCTAACTAAGTAAAATGATTGACCTCTAGGATATAATAGTCATAATTTGGTTGTATGTTTTATGTATTTGAAAATACTTTTAATAACCAGAAGATGTGACTGCATAGGATTTTCTTGAAAACAAGTACACATACACACACTAAACATATTATCATACATGCTAGAAGTTAAGTAGAATAAACTCCCAATAATTCCTCTATAAGTGGTTTGATAAATATATTTACCAATTTTCTCAAGATCCAACTTACAATTGTCACACACAGGAGTATCACTACATTTAGTACTATCCAAACCAAAACGTTTCAGAAGATTTATAGTATATTTACTTTGATTCAAAATAATAACTTCTTTATTTTGAATGATTTTAAATCAAAGAAATAATTTTAGTTCACCCATCAAGACCATTTAAAATTTATTTTGCATAATTTTTGAAAAATCAACACATAATGAATTTTTTGAATATCAAAAAATAATATCATCAACATCAATTTCAAAAACTAAAACATCTTTATAAATTCTTTTTATAAAGAGAGTAGGATCAACTATACATTTTATAAAACCTTTATAAATAAAAAAACTAATTAATCTATCATTCTAATATCTAAGATCTTTTTTTAAACCATATAATTCATTTTTTAATTCAAAAACATGATTTGGAAAATGAGAGTTTGTAAAACCAGGGGGTTTTTCAACAGAAAAATTCTCAACTATAAACCCATTAAGGAATTCACTCTTAACATATATTTTATATAGTTTAATATTTAGATGTGATTCATATGAAAGCAAGATTCTAATGACTTAATGTCTAGAAATTGGTGAAAATGCTTCCTCATAGTTAATCCTTTTTTATTGACTATAAACTTTTGTAACTAATCTAGCGTTATTTGTTACAATATTACCGTATTCATCTAAATTATTCCTAAACACCCATTTAGTGCATAGAGTCAAGGTGTCTTTAGGTCTATCCACTAGTTTCTATATTTTATTTCATTCGAAGTGATTTAATTTTTCTTGCATAGCCATCCCTCAAAATTTATCATTGATTGGCCAATTGATGTTCTTAGGTTCAAGTTGTAACAAGAAATATTGATGTTCAACCTGATTTCTTAAAGAAGATCTAGTCTATGTTTTTTTATCTTAGTCTCAAACTATAGAATCTAAAGGATGGTTTTTAAGGGTTATAAAAGATCTAGAAAAATAAGGGCTGGTTATTTCATCTTCTTTAACGGGTTTGGGTTTATTATTACTAGAATTTAGAAAATTTATAGAACAAGAAGATTTTATATATTTCTTGACAGCAGGGTCAAAGGATTTTTCACATTTCATCAAGATTTGACACAACATCCATATGGTTTTACAAGGAGGTCTTAGGTTCATGTGGACCAGTTTCCTAAAATTTGTCATGTATATATTCTTCCACACAATAAGTTCTTTTATTAAAGATTCTATAGGATTTACTAGAGATTTAATAACCTAAAAAAAATTCATTCATCACATTTGGATGAAAATTTGTCAATATTTTCCCTAGTATATAGAATATAAACTTTGAATCCAAAAACATTAAAGTAATTAAATTTGGGTTTTCAATTATTACACAACTCGTACATATTTTTCTTAAGAATTGGTCTGATTAAGACTCTATTAATAATATAGAAATCTTTATTGATAGCTTCAACACAAAAGTAGATACATAGGTCATATTATTTAAGCATAGTAATTTCTATTTCTTTTAAGGTTATATTTATTCTTTCTATAACATTATTCTATTGAGGTGTCTTGGGTGTAGAGACGTTATGAATATGACCATTTTGTGAGAAAAAGATTCAAACTTTTGGTTTTCAAACTTACGACCATGGTCACATATTAGGGTTTTAATTTTAAGACCATTTAGGTTCTTTACTATTCTATCATTCTTCGTGAAATGAGAACAAGCTTTAATTTTGTGAGATAAGATAAAAGTCCATATATATCTAGAATATTCATCTACAAGAATATAGAAATAGTGCTTCCCATTAAGGATGAAAATCTAGATGGTCCAAACAAGTCCATGTGAACCAACTCTAGAGGATGATAATTTGAAACTTATTTCATTGGTTTGAAAGATATTTTATTCCATTTATCCTTTTGACAAGGATTACAAAATTTTTTATTTGGAAACTCATGTTTGGATAAATCCTTGACAAAACATTTTCTAGTAATATTTCTAAGGGAGTGTATATTACCATGTCCTAGTATTCTATCCCAAATCCAAGACTCTTTGCGAAAGACACTCATGCATGAAACATTTTTAGAAACTAAAGAATCTAAGTGAATAGTATAAACATTTTCATTTATAAAGGTAGAAAATACTACAAAATTAAACAAGGGGAAATTTAGGTACCCAAATTAGTTTGGGTCCCGTAAAATTAGTAATAAGAGCTTTGGGAACCCATACTTTCTTTATGGGTTTCTTATACATATTTTGTAATGTATTGGAAAAATAAACATTATTTGGTCCTGAAAAATTAGAAGAAGTGAATGACTTTCTAGAGCTAGAACTAGTAGATTTTTTAGTTCTGGGTATGAATTTTTTTTCCATATTTTGTTACAAAATGAGTTTTAGCTATGTTTATCTATATAGGTTGGAATCATATTTCAGTAATCTAACTAGGAGGTACTTATTTTCCAAGCATCTGTGTTAGAGTATTCTTCCCATTGGTAAATTTTTCTAAGTCCTTTATCAATTTATCATTATATAATTTATGCTAATTTTTATCTTAAATTAATTCAGTGCTCTTTAATTTTTATATATTAAGATCATATTCAACTATAGAAGTATGAGCATGTTATTTATTTAGAACTTTATATTTATCTTTTAATTCATGTCATGTATCTTCAAGAATTTGGAAGTATTCAAACATTTCTTCACTAGTCATTTTTTTAGTATCAATTTCATCTCTAGAATAATATGAATTTTTTATAGGAGACTCAAGGGTTACCATAGATGTGTTTGTCATGAAACACATATTGTCTTTGTCAGCCTTTTCATTATGTAAAGATTCTGAGTCACTTCAGCTTCCCTGAAAAGCACTCCATGTTTCTCTCATTTACTTCTTGTACTTTCTATATTTGTCCTCATACTTATTTTTATAATTTATCTTGGGACAGTCAGCCTTTACATATCCTTTTATCTTACATTCATAGAAGACTATTTCATTAGAGATGTCACATTTCTTCCAATCTTTTTCCCATTTTCACTTCTAATTATACATTCATTTGTAGTTTGGATTCTATAATAATTTCTTTTTTTATAAAACTTCTTAAATATTTTTGATAACTGATCCATTTCCTCATCACCATCTAATAGTGAATCATCATTACTTGTACTTTCCAAATGAGTTTGTATCCTTTCCTTTTATTTATTTTTGTAAGTATAGATTTTGAATGTCATTGTATTTCTTTTTGGCTCATCCTCTTCCTCTTTGTTTACCTTTAACTCTTCCGATTACAACATTAGTTTACCTATCATCTCCTTGAATAGAAAATTAATGACGTCACATGATTTTATAATTGATATTGAGGTTCCTATCCATCTTTCAAGTGGACATTTGAGTAGGCACATGATTTATTCTTTGGAATTTTCTGAAATTCAAAGAGATCTCATTGTATTGACTATTTCATTAAACCTAAGATACATTTCAGAAATGGGTTCATGAGGATTCATATTAAAGGTATCATACTTAATATTATAGGTATTAAGTCTCATTTCTTTAACATTACTGGTTCTTTCATGTGAGACAGCTAAGGTATACCAAATTTCATAAGAAAATTTACAATCAGATATTCTATTAAATTCTTCATCTCTTAAATAAAAAACAACAACACATTCATGGATTTACAATTATTATTATAAGAATATTTTGTATCTTCAATCCATGTAGTAATTGGAGTTTCTAGTATTTCATATCTATCTTCTATTACTGTCCAAATATCAAGGTCCATAATTTCTAAGTGCATTTTCATTTTAATTTTCCACTTAACACAATTTTTTCCATTAAATTATGGAGGTATATTGGTAACATAACCATCCTATTTATTATCCATAATAAATAATAAAGACTAGAATTTAAATATATAGAAAATTAAAACTAACAAAAATTTATATATCTTTAAAACACAACTAAATCATAGTTGAAAAGATTTGAAAAGGCTTTGAAACCTTTTAATCCTTTGAAAATAGAAGTTTAAAAAAAATCCTAATACCAAATGTTGGTTGGAGTCGGACACTCAAGAGGGGGGGGGGGTGAATTAAGTTCCTATAAAAATTTATGTTAAATTTATTTGAAGATCCCCAAATTTCAGAACAAAAAAAGGCAATTAATCAAAGTAATGAATTTATAATAGTTTGAATATTTAATTAATTTATCAAAAGTTTGATTAATTCTTAGTTATATCAACCTAAAATAATCAAATAACTTTGAAACCAATTTAATAAATCAAAATAGTTACAAATAATATCTAAGACTAACTATGGAAGTGATATTTAGTTTTATGAAACATGAGTTAAAATATAGAAAAACTAAATTTTAAAACACAATAGATAAAAAAGTGGTTCTACCTCAAGACAAGACCTAATCCAC
The DNA here is from genome assembly GCA_963277665.1 of Viscum album. Lineage (NCBI taxonomy): Eukaryota > Viridiplantae > Streptophyta > Magnoliopsida > Santalales > Viscaceae > Viscum > Viscum album. The sequence continues at coordinate 1,062,672,378 of OY728125.1, forward strand.
TCCACTTAGTGATCACCTACTACCATGAAAAATATATACAAATCTTTGATCCGCTCCTTGGAATGAGTTTTACACAATAGTACACAAGACTATCCAAGTCACTTGACCTCTACCACAGTTCTACGTGGGAAATATAATAACCAGGTCACACAAGACCTCTTCTAAAATTATACATTGGTGAAAAAATTTGTAAAAAGATATTTGTGTGAGGATATCTTATATCCTTCAGTTTAGTGCAGGAGACAGTGTGTGTTTAGTAGACGTACACACACACTGCTTGAAATATTAATAAAACAGTACACAACAGAGCAGAATATAGTAAAAAGGGATTAAAAATGTTGTGAGTGTTGTTTTATATAGCTCCAGACTTCTAAGATGTATCAGATTTGATGTTAGGGTCCTCTTCTAAAAACTGAGTGTCATGGAGCTTCATGTTTTGATTTTCATTTTAGAGTGTTTCTATTATTCTCTCCTTTGTGTTGTTGCTGTAAGTATATTTGATGTTTTGATATAAATAAATAAAAATATATAAAAATGAGACTTATTTGTGTGTTCTTATGAGGGTTCATTCATGCATATGTGTTCTTCTATAATGTCTTTTATAGTATCTACTTTAAATGTTTTTTAGCTTAGGCACCACCTTGTATTTAATATTTGGTGTTTATGTTATTGATGATAAGAATAATGATATCTAAACCTCATACCACGTACTATCATGTGTCATGTATACAAAATATCATTTATTATGTCATTGTAATTAAATGACTCAAATATTACGGTTATAATCAAATTTTTAATTTAATTGAAAATGATATAAAAATTGATAAATAAGGAACAGTTCCATAGATGGAGTGATTCAGGAACTGTGCCATAATCATGGTGAGACAGAAGTGGTGACTTGGGATAGTGTCTTATTATGGTGTCTTGCTATGGTGTCATAGAAACATTATCTTGTCATTTGTAACACTTTTGAATAGTATCTTGTTATGGTGTCACAGAACCAGTATTATAGAAACGACGTCAAGTCCTTTTCTAATTAAAAAACTGGTAGCAAGGTTACAATGTCAGGTCCTTTGTGAATTCTATACCCGGTATAAAGGTTATAGTGTCAGGGAAATGGTTTCATGTCATTTGTGAATTATGGAACTAGTATAAAGGTTATGTTTTTAGGTCCTTTGCATATTCTAGAACCGGTATCTAGGTTACGGTGTAAGGGAAACAGTGTCAGGATCATTGTCAATTCCAAACTAAATGGTGATACTGTTTGGGAAGAGAAATGGTGTCTCCTACTTTGTCAAATATCTTTCATCTATCTTAAGAAGTAGTACTCAAAAAAATGATTAAGGTAAATCACAATCATAACAAAAAATATTAGAACAAGAGTAATCATGATTTATATGATTTAAACATTATTTTCATGATTTCCATGAGTTACATGATTTATATGATTTTCATGATTTGTGAGCATTAAAATAAGAGGAGTCCAACCATTTTCATTTTTACTGGTATAATCCTTCAACAAATAATGATATTCAATTTCTAAATGTTAACTAAATTTAATTCTCTACATTTTTATTTACCATCACATATCTTAAATATTTTATAATATTAAGTGTAAATCACCATAACTATTGATTTGTTTTTACATTTATTTTTTAGTTTTGAACATATTTATGTTAAAACATACTCCCACTAACAACTTAGGCATTATATTCTATTTAAAATATATATCTATGATGAAAATCATTCTATGTTAGGAAATAAAATTAATTTTCTATTAGTAGGAATATTTAACAAATAAGTTATTGTTTCCATATCACTTACCGTATTCTATATATTTAGAATATTTTCATTTGAAAATAATACTTTATTAAAATATACCACTGATAGGTTTTTAGATCAAATTCTCACATATTTTAACAAATATTTGGATAATTTTTTTATCTAAATATTATTCTCAAAACAAGTTATATACAATTTTGAATAATAAACCATGTATATACACTAAATAATATTATGTTTTTCATAACTACTTTTTGTTAGATAACCAATTATCTTATCATATAGGATAAATGATATGAATATACACATATTTTACTAATATTCATATGATCTTAACATTATATTTCACAATAATATATAGAAAATCATTTCTTCATGAATGTAAACTATAATATCATACAATTCTTCCTTGATTTTGTACTCCTATATATTTAAAAAACATGTAAAATATATAATCAGTATCATATATGATTAAACAATAAAGAATTAATTTTTATAACATTCATTCCTGAAATGATCATTCCATGGAGTTTTAAAAATTCCATTTGATATTTTGGATAATCCCATTATATGAAATTATTACTCTTTCTTCTTGACAACCCAAGGTTTTGATGACCTTTATTGGATTCTTTAATATACATTGTTTATTTTTCTAATTAACATTTATTTATTTTGGTTTTAACTTTCACCACCATATACTATCCATACATTACCAGAAAACAAACATCATATGAAAAGTTCACACATTCTCAACACATTGAGAATTTTTTGTAAAATTTCTGGGAATTACATTATATTGTCAGAATATTTCCATAGATGAAAATAATATAAATTCCTTAACATGAGTAATAAATTTTTAATCTAATTCCTTTGCAACCATGAATGAATCATTACATGATTCCATGAGCATCTAGAATCACTTGTTAAAAAATTTTAACACTCTTTTAATGAAGAATGAAATATTTTGAAAGATATAATTTTCTTTAAGAACTTCTCTTAAATCACTAATCTTTCTTAATAACCTTTCTTAAGTCACTAGTCTATAAAGTAACTTATATAAATCATATCTTTATTAAGGATTTCATCATAAAATTTAGCATGATAATGATGATTATGTTATCTACAAAAAAATATTTTATAAGATGAGTATCCGGTATTATTAACCATTTAGTAGGGACTTTTATTACATGGTATTCCATTAAAATGATAACCCATTTTAAAATCCATTATATCCATTAGTGGTCTAAGATTAATATTTCACTAATCTCTAAGTTTCTATAGTTTTCAACAATTTTTTTATCTATTTAGGCAGGGCATCATCCCAATCATATCATATATGACTATTGGATAGTTAATCAGTCAATCCTTTGTAAAATTCATAATAAGGATAAACTCTACTCTATTCTTTTGGTAATGTAATTTTATTAGGGTCCCTCTATTAGTGTAACACAAATAAAATGAAAAAATAAGCTAAAAAGGGGACAATATAGGGGAACCCATCTTTATCATGACATACTCAATAAGAAAATCCAGAGTCGATTACTACATGCATGCCTTACACAAGATAATCCAGGGCACCAGTATTTATCATGAAATACTCGGTTGGCTGATCAATATATTAACAAGTTTCAATTTTGAAATAATCCAACACTTATCACATGAAGGGGATTTAATCTCACCATATTAATTCATGTTATTCCCTTTATCTATGGATGATTAGGAAAATTTAGTTTGGAATTATATTCCCTCAACAAACCAATATTTTCAAACCATATTGATGTTTAAATCTTTAAAAAGCTCGTATGTTTATTCTACTCACCCAAAATTAAAAGATAATTATATTCACACATATTTGAATATAGTATATTCATAAGGTATATGAACACTTAATATAATTTTTTACAATTTGATGAGATTGAAAATATTCACATGAGTAAGCTCGGGGTGATAGATAGCCAATCCCATTCACTATCCTAGAAAAGGAATCAACCTCTAGGTAGGTAGGTAGTTTGACCCAAAGTCCCTCTAACCATATATAAATTAATCAAGATATATTCGAATTCATTATTACTCTAACCCCTATTTTTAATTAATGGTGATATCTTTTACAGTTATAAAAGTCTATTTTTTAAATCAAAAAAATATAGGCATCATTATAAGAGTATAAAGTATGAATTTTTACAACAATATATTTGAAAAAACAGAGATAAAATCCTTAGGTAACACATTGATCTAGTTATATTTACTAGTGTAAACCCCTTCATTTTAAAGACCATCAGCCAAGAAATTGAATTTGTGAAAAGTATTTGTGATGATGTAACTCATGGTCAAAATATTATCCCAAAAATTAATCCATTTAGAATTCAAATTCCATGAGTGATGAATAGTACCATTTCTGATGGATTTTACAATGGTGGTGTAGTCACATTCATTCCATAATTTATACCAACCCCATTTCCATAACTTTTAAAACACATTAATCATGTCCAACATGTTGGCGTTAAGAGATGTCATATATCTACATTGACTATAATGGCATCATGTATGTGAACCGATATGATTTCTGAAGACCAATTTGAATCCATAAATTCATGTATTTTCTATTTAATCCTTATCCATATTCCATTTAATATATCCAAAAAATGGTTTAATGCACATTAATTTAATAGTTCTAGAAGGAGGTCGGAAATTAACTATGGTACAAAGGCTCTTGAGAACTAAAAAATCATGAAAAGGGTTTCTACATTTGAAATTTTGAAGTAAGTTCATAACTCTAACACCTATTATTCAAAAACTATATTCAATAACATAATTAAAGTTCATAACATTAATTAAAAACTGAGTTCAAGGTAGATGAAAAATAGAATTTATTATCATACCTAGCATGTAATGTAAGGCTCCATTTTTAAGTAGTTTGACAATTTAACAAAATAATACACCATTCATCATATAAAAAATTTAAAACAATGAATACAAAGGAATAAATTGTAAATTAATGAAAAAATAAGATATTAAAAATGATATAAATATTTTTGTAAAATTTATAAATAAAATCTAATTATCAACCCTTTAATAATTTTTCATCTTTAACATTATGGACATTCCATAATTTCGAATACAAACATTTCTCATTCATTACAATATAAAATATTTAATATTAATAATTATATGTAATTTTCAATTTAAATATATTATATTATATAAAATTTAAACTATTTATAATTTAATTTATATTATGTAAACATTTTACATTATATAGATATTTTATAATTAATTATTATTTAAACCTTGATCATATCAATTATCAAAACACTTTTATTATATATTAAATAATCTCTAAATAGGATCCTTTTATTTTAACAATTAAAAATAATTAATTATTAATAATTCATAATTTAAATATAAGTTTTTTATATTATTTCATTTTTGTCATGATTTACACCCCTTTATAAATCATCACATATGATTTCTAAATAAATAATTTTATTTCTAGACCATAATTCATGCCATAAATTTTTTATAAAATGTATTTCAAAATATTAAAATTTAATATTGGAGAAAAATGCTTCATTAAAATTTATTTTAGTTATAAAAAAATTATAATTAATTAATCTATACAAATTATAAATTAAAATATTCAAAAAACACATTTTATAAAGATTTATAAACATTTTGTAAGCCATTAAAATCAGTTTATATATTTAAAACAATTTCTAAAAAATATTTCTATTTAACCTTATACAAAATACCTATTCTGTATAAGGGTAACCTCCTTTTACCCTCACGCATAGAGTCTACATATTGGTAAATAGGCCTGACCCTTATGCAACACATTCCATGTAAGAGTACTGAGATATTACCCATACACGAACCCTTCATGTAATTTTAAAACTATGATTAACCACTTTACGCAAAGTTAATAAGGTGAAGAAATTTATGTAAGACCCCAAATATTGGTAACACATTGGTTACATTTACATTGTATCATTTCATGTAGGGGTAAGTGGTCGTTTATCTTTATGCAATCCTTTAAAAACCACAACTACCTTTATGCATATATTTACCCTGTTAGAGTTAGAAAATTACTCTTACATAGGTCACTCAACATAAGGGTAAGTCTATATGACCCTTATGAAAAATAGTTATATGTAAGGGAAATCCATTTTGACCCTTACTTGAACCCCTTCATGTAAAGGTAAATCATGAGTTACCTAAACTTGATCAATCATGTAAAGGTATCATACTATTTACCATTACCCAATGGATATGTAAGGTTAAATACTTGGTTACCCTTATAAATCTTAGATATGTATGGGTAGGGGTTTTTTTACCTTTACATATCCCAACTACAGAATGGTAAACCCTTTTTTAAATTAAATTTCCAGAAATATGAAAATGATCAATTTTTTATTATTCTTCATTTCAATGCTAGATTTTATAAGTCTAAATAATGAGTTCCCTATTATACAACTATTATGTTTTATAAAAATCTAATAACAGTTATATATATAGAATATGTAATAAGAAATAAAATTTGAGGATCTCTCATGAATGATTTATAAAAACCACATGTATAACTGAGATGAAGAATACTGTAAATAAATTGAATACCTTTAATCAAAGGGATGCCAAATTAATCTCTATCCCCTTCACCTTTGAACATATTTTAATGTGGTTTATAAATATCATAGGAGTGTAAAACAAAATAATACCACCTCTATGGTGTATCCATGGGACAATATAAATCGCATGTTATACATGTGGGGTTATCCTTTTCCAATTACATTCTTGAATCTTGAAATGAAAAGTAAGAATAAGAAATAGGAAAATTAGATTAGGAAGGTTCGGTCATGCATAAAATAATTAACCATACACTTCCATCAAATGAAATAAGTAAAATAGAAAATAAAGGATATTATTAGGTTATCCACTCATTTATTCGCATGATGAAACAAATGAATAAATACCATATAAGGTTTATGTATCATATACTTGAACTAATGTCCTTATAAATTCTTCATCACATTAAATTGTATTATAAATGATATCTAATATTATAGAATAATAATTTATAATAGTTCATCTTTTTTTTATAAAAGTTTCAAGGAACGATATACTATACATGAGAATCATAATTTTCATGCCATGAAAAATACTAATATATGATATATATACAAGGAATTAGGGAACATCACTTTAAATGAATTCATTTAATATCCAAACCTCTAGACTTAACTCCTATCTCTAGAATATTCTTTATTTAAACTTAATGTTCTTATCTTTTTCATATTTTATTTTCTCATGCTCTAACATTCAGAGATCCAACTTCTTAGAACCCAAAGTCAAAATCATTTCCTTAGAGTTTAGTAGTTATATATAATTATAGCATGTATTATACTAGTCTATTTTCAATAAAATATGTGATGATAAATTAACTCACTAGAACTTACTCTCTTATACTATAGCTAATTATATTAACTTAAACTTCAGTAATTGATTCATAACACCCAAATTTTGAAAATTTGAAGTTTTGGTCCTTCCAAAAGACCTTATAATTAAAGATAATGTTTTGTATCCCATTGATCTTCTATTGATCAACATCCCATAAGAAAAATATTAATTATTATTTTCCATATCCCAAAAGGAAACAAGCATTGTACATTAAGACTAACTTTTCTATATCCTTTACATCAAACTAGGTAAATACAATATAGTTGAAGAATCTAAGGTACATAGATTTTTTTAGCTTATTGAACCATAATTGTCCTAAAATATCTTACCCATCTATCAATAAATGAATCATATTTATGAGATATGCTGGTGTGTTAACTGACCTAACTCAAATTACCTTAGAAATCCCTGAGTGTAATCACATTCCATGATATTTCTCTATCAAGGTTTGATTCATCATTTATTATAAACCAGTCTATTATAGTTTACCAAGAACTGCCTTCTCCATCCAAATCCCTATCTTCTAAAAAAAATATAGAAGTTCCTACAATTTTACCCACATCTGGTGTTAGATCTAAAACATTTCAACTTCCAATATAGTCCATTCTAACCATGGATTTCCATTTAACAAAGGAACTAAAAACATATAATTTATTTTTAATTAATTAGACCCAAAAATTCATTAAAACATCATCAATAAATATAAAAACATAAATAAAACCTTTTTGGGATTGAATTGGGGATATCCCCACAAGTCAAATTGAATAATATCTAACTTCTAGCTTCTGGGATTTAGATAACTTAAATTTAATAGCACTCTCTTCTAAATCCCAATAAAATGAATCTCCCAACTTCCTATAACAGCATGATCATGCTTAATCATGTTTTTTATATCAGAAAATTCATGGTTTTATCATTAAAATGTATGATCCTATAATTCCATAACTTTGGATATTTAAAAATATAAATCTTGAAATTACAGCTTCATATGATCTTTTAGGAAGATAAAGAGTCCCCTCTTTTACTCTAAGAACCACCGCCATGGATATTCAGGAAAGTTTAGAAAACCCACTAAATAATTATTGGAAAAATCGAACCCCATAAAGATAACCAATAAATATTAGATTATTTCGTAGTCCATGTATATGTGACTTTTTCAAGTATCAAAAATCCTTTATTATTCAACTATATTTTAACATCACATTTACCCACTATTTTTAAATATTCTCATCTACCAAGTTCACCTTTCCAAATATTCCACATACATAATTGATCGTACATCTATACTTTATCACCGAGTGGTATAATTAACTAGAGTAAATATCCCATTATTCCACTGGAACGTTGACACTTACAATTATCTTTTAATAACCTCGAATTTTATTATAGAATTTTTATTATGGATACTCCTTTCGACTTCTACAATCCTTATAGAGATGCCCATATTTTCCATAATTTTAGTATGTTGAACTAGGAATATATTATTTTCCTTGGATTCTATCGCAAAATATATCTTCTAAATACTTATTCTAACATACCCTATGAGGTCAGAAGCCCCTTCTTTCAGCATTCAATGCATTATCATATGTTTCATAGACCATAGTTCACTACTTTTTTCATTGATAATAAATTTATAAAGAAACTAAAATACCAAGTCAGTCTTCCCATAAAAATTTATAACTACTATAATAATATCATCACATTATTTTGACTGTTATGAAAGTAAAAGTTTTTCACAAACATCATTCATGAAAGTTACTATCATTAATTCAATATGTCATCAAAATATATTGAAAATTTTCAACTGATATTCTACTATCCTACCATCTGATAGATAACCCCAATCATCCTCCACATTATGAACACCTTATTATGTTTCATAGGTTACTCATATATATCCTATAGGGATTCCAACAATTTTTTTGAAAATTTATTGTCTCAAATATTACAGGACACCTTCCACTCCAATAGAAACCTCACCAAACCAAGTGATTTACGATCCAAACTTTCCTATCCAAACTTTTTCATAATTTTAGTTTGAATCTAGAAAATATATATCCTAGGTCCTTTGGGATGAGGTAATCTTATATCTACATCTTATGAGAACCAAATTATATTATACTATACTTATCAACCATGAACTTACCTTCCTCTAACATTATATCATCCTTTAATTGTAAAATCCCACTAGAAATAAACTAATATCATGTTAGGTGTGTGGAAATTGCCTGATTTTGATATTGAGCATGCTAGGTGTGATAAAGTGGCATAATCTTTGATAACACTTGTTGGGAGAAGAAACCTATGAAAAAAACTTCACCAATTTTTGATTCTTATAAGTACTCTATCAGGAGACATAAGATTCAGTAAAATATGATCCTACATAATAGAATTCTCTTTATGATATTAGAGTACCAAAATATAGGAAGGAAAAACCCCCTACTCACAACACTAAATAAAACCTTGCACATACTCCATTCAAATTCACAACTCATACAATATGTAAATAAAAAGTAAGAAAAGGAAAATCTTACACAAAATTTTTTATGGTGTGTACATTATATCCTATGTCCATATGTGAACCCTAAAAAATTGTTCATTAATTACAATATATAAAGTTTTAAAATCTCAATCATAAATTTCATATATTAGACTACTTTGATATACATCACAATTCCAAGTGTACTGGTGCCCCCACATCTTTAGAGAGTTCCACATTGTCAACCAATAACACCAAAATCTTACTTTTGTAGAAATATATCCACTAAACATAGATGAATACTAACACACAGTACTTTTCCCCAGCCTAACCACCAAACTCTGGAATATTACTATACACTTAATCATTCACTATAAATATTTATCATATGTTTATTGTGTTTATCCATTTAATCCTTCCAGTGAATTGACATGTTTTACACTATCTATTTGAAAAGGTAATAGTTATGCTAATTTGAATATTAAGTGACACTTGACTAGGTAACATAATAATATTTGAACTTAGAGGCACAATGTTCATAATATTAATTATATTAATTGAGAAATATGTTATTCACTCTAGAATCTAACAATTTTATTAGATACAATTAATAAAAGTTTTTTACCTAAATATTCAGATCTTAAGTGACTAGCTTAGCTATGTTATGACATTATGTAATACGGATCTTGGCCAACTAATTTTTTTATAGTGAATATTATTAGTTTGTGGGAGTATATTCAAAGAAAGAACATATTGAATAATAAAATTCAAGATACTAATAAAACACACACACACACAGACACACATTCCTGGAATGAAACTAAAACATAAATTTATCAATGAGACCAATTCTTGAGAAGTAAAAATATAAAAATAATAACATGATTTATTGTTATCATTATTAGAGAAATATTATTGAAATGGAGCAAAAAATTTACATTCTATAGAAACCCACACCATATGGGTTATTTGATTCTACCTCACAAGTGGTAAAAGGTGCATAAGAAAAGTATAAAAAAGGTGAATATCACATGACATATAATATGATTTCAACTACAATTTACATAATTTATAAGATATACGAACACATGTAATCATTCATTATTTTTTACTGAATTAATAATAAATTAAAAATTCATATTAATGAGTAACTATATGTTACATATATCAATTTTAAAACTCAAAATATTGGGTTTTGATACTAGATGTGCATCACATATTTGTGGCAATGTATAACTTCTCAAATAAATGACGAAATTGACTAGAGGAGTATTATAACTATAGGTATAGAATATATTAATAGTTACTGGAATATATATAGTGATTATAAATATAATTATTTCTCGTGTATTTACATTATTGATAGAATACTATTATCATGTTCCATTAATAAATAAAAAATTAATTTTTTTATATTTCCGGTAAATGTTTTTTTATAATAAAGACCAAAAAAATATTCTATTTATATGAATTAATTGATTTATGGTTGTTATAACATGATTAATGGGTTATATATATCATGGATCTTATGAATATTATTTATAATGTAAGTAATAATAAGGTTAAGGATTCTAATTCCACTTATCTTTGAAATTTTTCCTAGCACATATATATAATAATCACATCCAATGAAATCATAATTATTGATTATTGGATTTGAATGATTTCAAATTATTTGACATATATAAATCTTTTTTATTTGATAAAATGATAAAATAACCATTTAAGTTAAAATGGAAATGAGATAATTATTTTTTAGAACTCATACATTTTATTTTATGTGGTCCTATAAGTTAAGTGGTTTATGTTATATTTCAAAACATCATTTCCTTTACTGATGAATTTAGTAGGTATGTATATGTGTGCCTTATGAAACACAAGTTTGAAACCTTTTAAATGTTGAAAGTGTTAAAAAATTATGTAAAAATTCAACATTGAAAATTAATTAAAACACATTGATCTTAATAAGGTGGAGAATATTCAAGAATATCGTGACTATATAAGAGATTATGGTATAGTATCATAACTCACTTCTCTTGGTACACCATAGATAAATGTTATAACTAAAATTATGAATTAGAATATGGTTTACATGGTTATGTGAATAAAAATTCATGAAAAACTTCCAATTTCCCTTTTTAGGTTATGACATAGAAACTGGTTCATTTACACTAAAACATAGTCAATCAAATGTTATTCAAAAGTCACTACATGATATGTGGACGTTATAGAATCTTAAATTTTATTTTACTATGATTTGGTGTTATGAGACATATGTGAGATGCAATAACTCAAGTAATTTTGAAAACAAATAAGATATGTGTTTATATTTTTATCCAAAAAATGAAATTCGTTATTATTTCTACAATCCATTAGGAAACCATGTATTTGTTTCCTACACACTATCATTTCTGAAAAAGAATTTGTTTAATAAAATTTTTTTGAGTAAATTTTAATATGATATGTTCAAGACAAAAATAATGGGGTTTCATGCTATGGATGGTTCATAAAGAAAAAATATATGTGAAAAATGACCTAAACTAGTATACATAATAACCATGAAGGTTTGGTAGATTTAATCAAGAAATATAGAGATATGGATGTATCATTTCTGATATAGGTGTTGTAATGATTATTGAATACATTCCAATATTGTACCAATAGTCAACTATAAGTTCTGAAATTGAAAAATGTTTTAAAGAAAAGGAATTTAAAATGGATTCCATATACACTAATTAATTTTGGAACATATTAAATCCACATGAATGATTAAAACCCATTGCACAATTTTTCACAATAAGGGTGACCTGGATGGTAAAATGTTATTCTAAAATAATTTCTTAGTAGCTAGATGTTTTTTAAAAAATCATGGTATTTACTATGAAAACCCCATTCTCTAATGGATATGATCAAATTAATTAGTATTATTTTAACCATTGTAACATATTATGATTATAACATACATCAAAAATTATAAAAACCACATTCATTTATAGTAATTTGTTTGAGGATGTATACATGATACAACCTAATGGTTTTTTTTAATTCAAGAAGTGTTATATGATTTTCCTTACACTTTGGGATGCCTCCCATGAGCCTTTAGGGTTTCTAGTTCTGACACATGAAATAGACCCAAAGAAAAAGCAGAAGCTTGGGGGTATACTATTCTTGGGTCTATAAAGTTATTTGGGCCTTGCATATATATTATTCCTTATATAGGTTTTCTTTAAGACTCCCATCATAGGTTAAAAAAGGTGGTATGGGATGGGTGTACTCTTTGGAACCTGGACCGTGTTATAGTGGTTTTTATTTATTTTAGTTTCATGAATTTATTATATACGACACACTGTTATTTGTCTACAATACAAAATTGAAAGGTATAGACACAGTGGGTGATAGCCTATTGAGATTGTATCTCACTCCCCACTCAGTAACCATTTGGTACCCTAGTAGACTTTATGTTTTTAGTTCTGTATAATGGGAAGAGTTCCTCTTCTGATTTTTGATTTTTTTCAGTCTTGGATGGAGCTTTAGGGGAAAAGGTCCAAGAATTGCTCGAGATTTCATGAGGTAGTTTTTAGTATTTTGGAGTCTTTGTTAGAATGTAGTCTATGCTTGTACCCCATACCTATGCAATTTTATTTATCTACATTGGAATCATACATTGACTTCATTATGGTATCTTTTTGACTATTCTACTTCTATAGCTGTAATTTATTTATTTTGGTCATTTATCTACATCTGATACTATTTGTTTCTTATTTATTATTCTGCTAATTGGTATATATTTTTTTAGTGTTGTGTAATACCTTATTATATGAGGGAATAATCTTCCCATTGACACACTCAAGGACCACAATGCTAGTCGTCAGCCTCTGGCATTTGGGGAGATGTGCTTGAGGTCTTGTGCCCACTATTTTGGGACCTATTTTAGTGACACTATGAGTGGGATTCTACCATAGGTCAACCAAGAAAAATCTCCCTAGAAAATATGTACTCTCAACTAGAAGAAAAATATAAGTATGATTCAACCATGAATGTTTGAGATGATATTGGATAGACCATCTTATGCCTCATCTGAATAAGGTATATCAATGAATGAAAAGAAAAATATTGATAAATCCAACCTAGATGAGATCATACTCATAGAATAAAAGAATAATAGAACCTGGACTCATGACATTGGATGATCATCATACTTGATAAGAAATGATAGTTTTCTAAAAAATGATAAATAATGTGTTGAATTAATAGTATGATTTAGAAATGATGGTTCCTTAAAGATCAAAGGTAATTGAAATACCTTATTAGAATGTGATGAGATAAAGAAAAAGAAAGGGCTTTATGTGGTCATTTTTTTATCATAATCTCATGAGTAAGAGTCAGGTTTCCATCTCAAGACAGGTACAGATGTTTAATCAGGAAGGATTCACTATTAATGGAAAGGTATGAAATTCAATCATGAAATTGTCGAGGAAAAAATGTTTATATATAATAGGTAGATATTAAATAAAACACCAATTTATTACCAAATAAAGAGTAAAATAACCTGTTTTATCACAGGTTTTGAAAAAAATAATCAAAAGAGAATTGAAAACTTATAAAAGATAAAAGAGATTATAAAGTTTCCCAATATAAATATTGATTGAGAAAAGACTTGTGATGAATGTATGGGTGTAAAATGGGTTTAAATTTTTATCAGATGAGGAATAAAAGTGAATAAAATATAATAGATTTTGTACACATAGATTTGTGTATTCCAATGAATGTGGTTGGAACATATGGATAGAGTTACATCATTCCTTTTTATTTATTATTATATTAGAATAGAATTTGTGATATTTATACAGAGTAAAAAATAAATTATTGACTACAAAAGAGATACCTCCAAATAATTGAGAATGAAACTGGCTACATAATGAATATATAACTATATAAAAATGGATTTGAATACACATCCATTGAATTTTAAGAATATATAAAAAACATGGGATCAAATATGAGTTGTCATCAGTGATAACAACTCTAAAAAATTGGGTTGTTGATTGAATAAATCAATAAGTGAATAATTTGGCTAAAAATATACTGATTGAGAGTAGTTTTTTCATCACTACAGAAAGGGAGACTGTTTGAGTCATAATGTACACTCAAAATATAACAAGGATGAGTGAATGAGGGTAAAGGAAACCCTATAAAATATTTCTTGGAAGGAAACCTTCACTAATTTATTTCTGATTTTTTGGAAGTAAATATTGCATCTGAAACACATAAAACAATCAAGGAAAGTATGGTGATGTTTTAGATAAAATAATATTCCTTGGATACTCCATTATGAGTAGTTATTATAAATTCTATAATAATATTATTATAAAAATTATGGAATACAATGATGATAATATCTTTGAGGATAAAACTTTGAAAAAAATAAAGGATCTCATATGTTTATATGTTTGAAGCTGAAGAAGAGGGTGAAAAAGGAATAGGTTCAAATATAGAAGTTGTAGAATTATTGATTAATATTTAGGGTTCTTAAAATGACGATGATTCGGAATTTGAATCAGAAGAGAAAACCATAGCTTAAGAAACCCAACTGAACCTCAAAGTAGAATGATAAGAGCAGAATTTGGTCCTTCCAACATTATTGAGGATTGGAAATAAAATATATAAAGATGATTAATGAGAAATGTATAAGATTCTTCTCTCTTATTAATGGTGGAACCAACCTAATTTGAATAATTAACAATGGATGAATCATTTGTTAAGTATTTTAAGGAATAACTACATCATATTGATAAATAATAGACTTAGGATAATGTTATGATTCTATAAAATTGCAATTTGATTGAAAAAACTAGATCTTCATGAACAAATTCAATGAAAAAGGAAATTAGATCATAAAAAAGAACACTTGGTGTATAAATACAATGCATAGATTGAGGGAATTAATATTGAATTTTTTTTTACTATTATCTATCCTATAGTCCATTCAGATCTTATTAGGCATGAAAATTCAAATAGGCTAAATAATTTATCATATAGATGTAAAAATGACATTCATAAATGGTTTTATTGAAGAACAATTTTATATTATACAACTAGTGGGATTTATGATTGGAAATGATGAAACATAAGTTTTTAGATTGAAGAAGGTTATATATAGTCAAAATAACACTCCATAATCATGGTATTCTATAATGGATTCTTATATGAAGATACCATAATTTAAAAGGGGAGGTTTCAACTATAATTTCATTATGAATGCATCTCAGGGAAATAAATTTATTGTTATTATGTATGTGGATAATATCATAAATTGTGTAAGTAAGATTGGATCATTAGAATAATGTTCTAATCCCATAATATCATATTTTAAAATGTACTTGATTCATGAAATCAAATAATTTTTGGGGCTGGAGGTGATTCAATAGAAGGAATACATCTTCATTTCCTAGGAAAAGTATACAAGGGAGATATTAAAAAAGTTTGACATGAATTATTCCAAACAAATTTTGACTTCCATTGATATTGGGTCAAAACTTTGGAAGCATCAGGATGGAATTTTTTTTGATCCCTCCCTATATAAGAGGATTATTTCAAGATTTATATATTAAATTGTAACATGACCAAATATTGTCTTTTTAAAAAATTTAGTGGTTATCTTCCAATATAACACAATTTAATAACATTTTACAATGATTAAATGAATGATGAGGTATATTTAAGGAAATAACAATTTTGGCATTTAATTTAAAGTCATAAAGGGTCATGAACTATTAGTATTTTTAATGATTAATGGGATAGTGATGTGGTAGATTAAAAGGTAAAATGTGGTGGTGTATTCTTCATTATAAATAAATGTGTTGGATGATTGAGAAAGAAACATCATAGCAGTTCTATTTGTATAACAGAAGTACAATATATTTCCATGATAAAGACATCCACTCAACTATTTTGGATGAAGGAGTAACTTGTTTATATTGGTGATAATGTTTAACAAATTATTTTGATATTATATGAAAGCAATATCATGATTGAGTTCACCAAAAATTTAGTTCAATGCTCTATACCAGACATATCAATATCAGATATCACTTAATCAAAGAAAATTTTTAACAAGGGGTGATTATAATGGAGTATTTCAGAATTAGTGATCAAGTTAATGAAACCATGACTAAGACATTGGTAACATTGATGTTTGAGAAACATTTATTAAACCTCAATGTTCATCTACCTTAAATTTCATGAGGAGGTCCATATATAACACCCTAATCCCCATTTTTTTAATTATTTCTATCTGTTTGTAAAAGTAATGCTAGTTTCAGGGGAAGATTTTATCCATGGGGTGGTTAGATCACTAAAGGGACAACATCAGTTTCTTTGGTTTTATTTACAAAGGGGGATAATTTTCAAATTAAATGGAATAGTTGTTTTTAAGACATGAGGTCTCTCAAGGCATGAAATTTTCTCTTTAAATATTCTTTTCTACACCAAGATTTTCCCACATAAACTTAGTGTAATGGGTGAGTTTTTTACCTCTATCATGTTTTTGTTCAAGGTTTGTAAATTATTTAGTTTATATTTGGATTTCTAAAATACCCAAAGGTGGAATATTTTTGGAACCAATCTTATTAAAGACTATAGATCAATGGTATGTTATGCTTATTATCAATCAATACTATTTTGATCAAGGAGTTTACAAGACCAGTGATTTAATCTATGTAGGTGGCTTCAGTATTAATAGTGGAAATTTTACAAATGTTTTTAAAATATTTGGGTTTAAAATTCTAGAGGGAGATCAAAGTTTCCTAAAATTATTGTTTTGGAATATAGTGTATACTTTTAGAGAAAATGAATGAGTTCCACTAAATATAGATATTTAAATAAATGTGTGGTGGTGTGATGAAGGAATACTACATAGAGAATGTGGAATAAATATTTTCAATGTCAAAAGGAACACAAAAGATTGATTTCTATGAATAATTAGATATTGGTGGATTAAAGGTTATATGTTTTTTTTGGTTTAGTAATGTTTCATGAAAGTTGGGGAGTTTTGTGAAAGTTTATTATAGGAATATATTAGATGAAGTAATTAAAAATTATGAAGCTTTATAAAGGACCATATTTATGAACATATATACATTGTAGAATCATAGGTGACACATATTTTGGGAATGGTAGGGTTTCATGAAAGTGATCGATTTTTTCCAAATGGTACCCCTCTTAAAAATAGGATGTTGATCACCATTTGATTGGTCGGAATTTATAGAGGCGTACTTGTCACCTTGATTTAATGAAATACTTACTAAACATATTTCTCACATGAATCATAAAATTTACATGAATAAATGTTTCATGAAAACAAAGTTTGATAAATAAGCGTATAAAGGGAATTTTGTGATGCTGATTTTGTGATTAGTAAATTTTTTCTGAAAGATCTTTTTATAAAGTTGGATGTTTTAAAAAAGTTGGAGGTTTTTTAGAAATAGAATGGGATTTCATGAAAAAGGAAATTACAAGATTTTTTTTTACAAAAATGTAGTTGAAATTTGTAAAAATATGTGGAATATATTAAAGAATCATATTTGAAACATCATGGTGAAAACCATAAAAAAATGTGCTCATATATTGAAGAAAAGTTGAATTTGATAAACTGAGAAAGACTTCACCCAATCTAGTAAGAAATGGAGAGTTCACAATAGTGATATGAAGGAGGTAGTGTATTATACCTAAAATCCTGGTAAAGTTAATGAGTCTATCATTGAGTAACCATGACTGAATAATTATATGAAACCAAAAACTAGTGACATTTAGTGATTTCTCGAATAGCTATCACACTGTGGGCATATTCTCCTTGGATATTCCCTTAACAGTGAACAAAGTAAAAATTATTTATTCTGTTTACATTTATTTATAACTGTGTTTGGTGATTAAATAATTACATTAAAATCCCTAAACATGTTCTAAGTTATATAGGGACATGATCCATTAAATTTAATGAAAATATTTCACCTTTATTCATCCCTCCCCTCTTAGGGTGTTTTGAGGTTTAAAAATAGTATATATGACAACCCTGATCTTTATTACACACTTAAACATGACTTATTACTTGAACTTCGCTTGATACAACATAGAATATCGAGAGGTCAAGTGTATTTGGTGCTTAGGATCTTTACATAACAACATAGAACATGAAATACACCATCTTTATTGAAAACTTCCTTTACATGACCACTACATTCCCCCGTACTTAGCATTGCATCGGACAACCTGAGGACATGCATAAGAAAAGGGTGAGCTATAAATACCAGTAAGGGAATAAACATGGAATAACATTAGAAATATAGTACATGTTATACAATAAGAATATCAATAGATCATAAGAGAAATATTACCATTAAGGCGTGATAAAGCATGACAATCTTAGTATGAAAATGTGGAAACCACATTTAACATGATTTTATCATGATCCAAGGTTCATTGAACATAGAGAATGTGTAAACCCTCATTTTAATTTAATTATCTTGAGTATAACCTCATTGAAATTTATGTATCATGATACTAATCTTTACCCAATACATTGAAGTTCTATCAAGGCACACCCTTCTTAAACATTTCATTTCATGCATAAGTGTGCCACATGGATCATGGAATCAATAAAAATCATAAGTTATTCCACGATTAAGTAATGTGGAATAAATACAATAAATTACCATTCAATATGTATATGTTTATAAAGTTCAATACCCTTGATAGAGACATGGGTTTGGTATTCACTACACAATTATCTTGGCTTGGAAAAACGCGGAGCAATTTCGACAGCTTAATGACATGACATAAGGATTCATGAAAATGGTTGATGAGAGAGAAAAGGTTGTCTCACCATATATACATTAAATGGACAGTAATTGGTTCATATATATACCTATCCCAACAAACTTAATGGAATTTAGATGCATAATACAAAATAATTACTTGGATGTAAAAGAGGAGAGATAAATTCCTTATGGAATTTAGGCATGATAACGGGTGTACATGAGGAGAGTTTAATGAGAGATAAAGGGGTATTTTATCATTAAAACATAGATAGAAAAGTATGGGGAAGGTGAGAAATCATACCCCAACAATTATAATTGAAAAAAAATGGAATAACAACATAATGAAATTGAGACAACAATGAGAAAAGTGGAAATCCCTTACTTGGAAGTGTGATCCCAAAGGCTTGGGAGAGGCTTGAGAGAGGCTTCTTGGGAGCTTGGGGAACCTTTAGAGGATTCTAGAGAGAGGGGTTCAGGGGTTGGTTTAACTCCAAATGATTTTAGTGAATAGGTAGTGGGAGCTTGGGTGGGTTTACATAGAAAAGGAGATGAAATTCTTTAATATTTAGGTTTGGGTCACCACACATTAAACTAATCAATACCAAAAACCAGACCATGGGTTTTTCCCATGGTTTTTTCCAAAGGGTAGTGGAAAACAATATTTTATAATTCCAATGGCCTAACTTATTAAAATATTGAGGGTGCTTATGTGGAGGTGAGTCACACTCTCAAAGAAAACAATTTAAAAAGATAAATTTTTTATAACTCTTGGAGGGTCCACTAATGATTTGTAAAATAAATAAAAAAAAGATAAGATCACATTATTTTAATGATAAAATATATATTGGCTGAACATAACATTTATAGTATTTTATTACATCACTATCGGGTCATTATGATGTCATAAAACACATTATATATTTAAACAGTATTTAATTTTTACCCAAAAAATCAACTGCCTTAGAATATTATGAAACATTCACCGTTGGATAATTTAGATGTCTTGATTCCAAAAATAATATTAATTTTATCTAAATAATTTTCTAAATATGCTAATTTTTACTTTTAAAATAAAAACTGATATTTGTCGAAAATTCATGGGTTTTGACAGAAATGACTTTCAAACCATAATAAAAATTACAATTGCATTCATAAAATTATATGATCATTTATATTTAATAAAAATTAATTTAATTATAATAATATTTTATTAAAATAATATTTAATTAAGAAATCCTTTAATTCATCAAAATAGATTTCTTAGTTGAATATTAACTAAAAATACTATTTATGCTTAAAAAACTATTTACAAAGTAACAATAATAAAATGAATGCACATTATTTATACAAAAATAATGTACATATTAATATTTCTAGGGTCTTGTTACATAACCCCTTATAACACCCACATAAGACCGAAGGGTAAGGTGTGCGATGGTGATAAACTCTTGCGGTGGCTTGGATAACATCGCTCGGGTGGTAATCTCTATTAACTTCCACTTCTCCCGTAGTCAGTTCCGCTCAAGCTTAATGTGTTCAAGCTCGTCTTGGGATTAGTTAAGAGTGATTCCCAATGACGCCACCTCCTTTTCAGGCTCTGAAAAATGGGCTTCGTACGGGGCAAGTTTACTGGATGAGGCCATCGCTTCCTTTGTATGAGTAAATTGGATTTGTTAAATCCCTATATTTATACTAATCTTGTGATCACTGTTCAATGGATAAATTAGCAATGGTCACATTTATTAATGGTATTCTAATAATCCGAACCATAAAACCAAATAAGTTCCCAAAAAAGTTTACATAACCATAATAAGACATTTAGTTAGATCAAGAGGAATTTTCATTAATGAATGTTTGGGTCATTACAATATTGCCCCCTTATAAAATTTTGCCCTCGAAATTTCCTTTTCCCACACTAAAACAGATGTGGGTAACTCTGCTTCATTACTTCCTCGGATTCCCATGTCACTTCTTCAAACTTGTGGTTTCACCACAACACCTTGACGAGGGGCATTGCCTTATTTTTTATAACTTTCTCTCTACAATCTAAGATCATCACTTGTTGATCCTCATAAGAAAGATCATCCTCAAACTGTACCACCTCTGAAGAGAGTACATGTGGAGGGTCTAGTATGAACTTCCTTAAGAGGGATACATGAAAGAAATCATGTACTTTGGCCATGGTAGGTAGAAGTTCTAGTCGATAGGCCACAGCCCCGACACGATCAAGAATCTCAAAGGGGCCGATGTACCTAGGACTTGGCTTCACTTTATTTCCAAACCTTATGAACTTATTCCATAGAGATTTATGTAGAAATACCATATCTACAACTTTAAACTCAAGGTCTCGTCGAAGGATATCTGCATAACTCTTCTGTCGACTCTTGGCTACCTTGATATGTTGCTGAATTGTTTTCACCTTCTCCACTATATATTAAACCATTTCTAGTCCTAGAAGCTTATGCTCACTGACTTCATCCCAACACGCCTGTGTTTTTCAACTTTTCCCATAAAGGGCTTCATATGGTGCCACTTGGATGATCAAGTGGAAAATGTTATTATAAGAGAATTCGACCAGTGGAAGATGTCGATCCCATCCTCCTTTGAAGTCCGTTGATAAAGATCTCTACATGTCCTCAATTGTTTTGATAGTCCACTCAGATTAGCCATCTGTTTGAGGATGATAGGTCATACTGAAGTTTAGTTCAGTATCCAGAGTATGTTGAAGACACTTCCAAAACTTAGAGGTGAATCTTGGATCTCGATCAGATACAATAGATAGTGGTAATCCATGCATCCTTACTACTTCCCTGATATATATTCATTCCAATTGAACCAATGATAAATCCTACAGAATAGAAATAAAGTGTGTAGACTTGGTAAGATGATCCACAACAACCCAGATGGCATTGTTGCCTTTGGATGTCTTCGGAATTCCAGTGACAAAGTCCATGGTGATGTTCTCCCATTTCCATGCCGGTATGGGTAATGGTCGCATCATCCCCTTAGACTTCTACCTCTCTGCCATCACTTGCTGACACACCAGACACTTTGATGTAAATTCAGCGATCTCCTTCTTCAAATTATCCCACCAAATGTTCTCTTGGAGATCTTGATACATCTTTTTGCTCCCCAGGTGAATTTAGAAGGTTGAGCTATGTGATTCATCCAAAATCTCCTTCTTTATCTATGGATCAAATGGTACACATAATTGTGACCCGAATCTCACAATTCCATCCTAGTCAACCATGAATTCTGAGGATTTCCCATTTCTGATATCTTCAACCTTTTCATAATTTCCACATCCTTTATTGGAGCATCCTTTATTTTCACCAAAAGATATGGTTGAGAAATAATTTGTGAAAGGATTGATGATATTCCCTTATTTATGATTATCATGTCCATATTCATCAAATATAAGCAGATTGGATCCTTCTTAATTCTCATCAATGATATAATTTATGGGTCCTTTCTACTTAGAGCATCTGCCACCTTGTTCGCTTTCCCAGGGTGGTAATGGATTGAGAAATCATAGTCTTTGATCAGCTCTAACCATCTTTAGTGGCGCATGTTCAACTCTTTCTGTGTGAATATATACTTGAAACTTTTGTGGTCCGTATATATTTCACACTTCTCCCCAAAGAGATAATTCCACCAAATTTTTAAAGCGAAGATCACCACAGCCAACTCCAGATCATGTGTTGGATAATTCTACTCATGAACATTAAATTTCCTTAAAGAATAGGCAATTAATTTTTCATTTTGCATCAATACACATCCCATGACCTTCTTCAAAGCATCAATAAATACCACAAAAAGTTCTCCACTTGTGGGTAAAGTGAGCACGGGCGCAATGATAAGCCTCCTTTTCAACTATGTGAAGCTTTCTTCACATTCATCACTACAAGAAAACTTTACTTCCTTCTGAGTCAGCTTGGTAAGAGGGTTGGACAATCGTGAATTTTTTTACAAATCGTCGATAATATCCTGCTAATCCCAAAAATCTATGGATATCTGTTTCCGATGTTGGCCTTGGCCATCCCTCTATTGCAGCTATCTTGGAGGGACCCAAAAATATTCCATTACTTGTGATGCTATGGCCTAAGAATGAGACCTCCTTCAACCAGAACTCACACTTGCTATACTTTTCATAGATCTTATCCATCCGGAAGGTATCTAGTACAGTTCTTAGATGCTCGTCATGATCCTCCTTGGTTATGGAGTATATTAGAATATCATCTATAAAGACTATGAAAAATTTGTCGAGGTAATTTCAAAAATATCTATTCATCAAGTCCATGAAGATTACTGGAGCTTTAGTTAGTCCAAAAGGCATTACTATGAATTAATAGTGCCCGTATCTTGTATGAAAAGAATTCTTGGAGATATCTTCCTTCTTTACCCTTACTTAATAATATCCCGACCGCAAATCCACCTTGGAAAAGTATTGTTCTCCACAAAGCATATTGAACAAGTCATCAATTTGTGGGATATGATACTTGTTTTTTATCGTTATTTTGTTAAGCTCCAAATAATCGATGCAAAGGCGCATTGATCCATCCTTCTTCTTGATTAAGTGAACTAGTGGACCCCATGGTGAAGCACTTGTGCGTATAAACCCTTTATCCAGATTCTCCTGTAGTTGTTTCTTCAGCTCCTTAAGATCCACCACAACCATTCTATATAGAGTCTTGGATATTAAAAACGTCCCAAGTATAAGATCAATTGAGAATTCAACATCTCTTCTAGGAGGAAGACCAGACAATTCCTCAGGAAATACTTTAGTGAATTCCCTCACAATAGGCATGTCTTCAAAGATGGTTTCTTCCTTGGAATCAATCATTTGAGCCAGGTACGCATGCTCATAGGGTAGTAATATCCATTCTTGAGATGATGGAACTATAAAATATTCATCTTCCTCCTTGAACTTGTATAGAATCAGGGGTCTATTCTCCATATGGAGAGTTATTTCCCTCTCATGAAAATTTATGTTGGCTCTATATATGGAAACCCAATCCATGCCAAAAATTGCATCAAATTCCACCAGAGGGAGTATGAAGAGGTTCTCCGGGAAGTTAAATCCACAAATTATGACAGGGGAGGAGTTATATTCATGGGATGAAATGATTTCGCCATTTTCCGTACTCACCAAAATCTTTACTTATATGATTTATGGTGGTGTTGGGATTGTTCTACTAAACTTTAGGGATATAAAATAATGTGTAGAACCAGAATAAAAAAGTAAATTCCCTATTCTTGAATGAATAACTAGTGTACCTATCACAACTTAATTGTTGGGTTCACTTCGGCGGTGGTGATGGAAAAAGCTCACCCTTGCTGCCTTGGAGGTTGTGGGTTGCCTCCGAAAACCCTTGGCTTAGAAAAATGATTTGAAAAGTGCCCCAGTTCTTTGCAGTTGATGTAATAAACAATGTGTTAATAGTTGAGCGGAGCATTCCTCTCCTCTGTCGCAGCTCTGGGTTTTTTTTCCGATAGTTAATAGTTAAGTTCCCTTCTCTTTCACACCTAAAGAATTTCCTCGTCCCCTTCAGGAAATTTCTAGGGTGCCTCTTTGCACACCTTTGGAAAGTGGGGTGCTAGATCTTTTTATCACTCTTGGATTTATCCATCGGACCACCAACATTGAAGTCCACCTTATGCTTCTTATCCCCATGATACCCCTAATATTATCCAATATCCATTTCGACCTTGAGGGCACATCAAAAAATTTCTTCATAGATGTCGATGTCACAGATCGCCAGAGCTTTCTGTAGGCTATGTTTCAGCCCTCCAAAGAAGCGGTCAACCTTGCATTTGGGGGTAATGACAAATCCGAAGGTTTATTATGTAATCCTTGTAAAGTTTTCCTCATACGATCTGAGAAATTAGTCATATTTTTGCTTGAGGGAAAGAAAGCCCCTTTCCATCTTAAGTCGGAGGGTGCACAGAAAACATTTATCAAAAAATATAATCTGAAAATCCTTATATTCCAACGCCTAAATCTCTTCCTCAGGCTTTGTATTTTTGATCAAATTCCTCCATTGATCATCTTCACCCTCCATACGATAAGCAGCCGGGAGAACCTTCTCTTGTTTGGAACAATGAAGGATGGAGAAGATCTTTTCAATGGATTTGATCCATTGTTCAGAAATTGAGGGATCAGATGATTCATTAAAAGTAGAAGGCCTTTGTCTCATGAAGCTCTCAATAGAAACATGTTCTTTATTGGGGGGGGGGGGGGTTGAACTCTCCTCGTGAACCATGCTTCTATTCAAATCATGCATTAACTGAGATAGAATTGTGACATAGTTCGCAATTCCCGCTCCCATCGGATTGGGAATCTCATTAGAACAATCATAACATTGATCTTCACATCAGTTGTTAGCCCTCGTCCTACTATTACTCGCCATTGTCTGGAATAAAAGGAATGTTATGGGTAACACATAAAGGGTAATCTAAAAACAAAATGGATGACATATACATTACTTTTATTTTCTTAACTTATGAATCTATAGGATTCAATATATGCTATCCATCATCTAAATTCCAACATATATTCTTAGGGGATTTTTTTAACAATGGTTCATACTAAGATTGTGAATTTACCAAAGTATATCCACTAGGAGTGTCATAACCATGAGTGCAGCAAGGCTCGTTGTCGTGCACTAGTCCCCATTCAAGTTTAGTTCAAAGTGGTGTTTTCGGGTTTTACCCCTAGGATACATCTGTGATAGAGCTAACTCTACCTACTCATATCCAGACAGGGATGTATTTTCTTGATAAACCACTTAATCAACACCACCAATACTTAGGTATGTTTTTATTATACTAATTCTTGTCTCTAAGTCTTTACTATGGTTTTCTAATCCTAATCCCAAAAATAACTAAACCTATCCTCTGATACCAACTATGACAACCCTGCTCTTTATTACACAATTAAACATGATTTATTACATAAACTTTACTTTATACAATATAAGATATCGAGAGGTCTAGTGTCTTTGGGGCTTAGTATATATACATAACAACGTAGAACATGAAATACACCATCTTTATTTAAAACTTCCTTTACATGACCACTACATTCCCTCGTACTTAGCATTTCATAAGATAACCTGAGGACATGCATAAAAAAGGGTGAGCTATAAAGACCAATAAAGGAATAAACATGGAATAACATGAGGAATATAGTACTTTTTAGAAAATAGGCATATCAATGGATCCTAAAAGAAACATTAACATAAAGGCATGATAAATCATGATAATATTAATATGGAAATGTGGAAACAACATTTAACATGATTTTAGCATGATCCAAGGATCATTGAACATAAAGCATGATTAAACCCTCATTGAACATAAATTATAATGAGTAAACCCTAATTTCACTTGATGTATCATGATACTAATCTTTACCCAATGCATTGAAGCACTATCAGGGTGCACCCTTCTTAAACATTTTATTTCAAGCATAAGTGTGCCACATGGATCATAGAATCGATCAACATCATAAGTTATTCCACAAATAATTAATGTAGAATAAATACATTAAAGTAACATTCAATATGTATATGTGTATAAAGGTGAATACCTTTGATAGAGACATTGGTACGGTATTCACTACACAATGATCTTGGCTTGCAAAAACGCGGTGCAATTTCGGAAGCATAACGACGTAACATAAGGATTCATGAAAATGGTTATTGAGATAAAAAGGGTGTCTCATCATATATACATGAAATGAACAGTAATAGGGTCATATATATACCTATCCCAACAAACATAATTGAATTTAGATGCGTAATACAAAATAAATACTTGGATATAAAAGAGGAGAGAGAAATTCCTTATAGAATTTTGGCATGGTAATGGGTGTACATGAGGGGAATTTAATGAGAGAGAAATGGGTATCTCATCATTCCAACATAGGGAGGGAAGTATGGTGAAGGTGAGAAATCATACCCCAATAATTATAATTGAAAACAAAATGGCATAAAAACATACTGAAATTGAGACAAAAAAGAGAAAAGAAGAAATACCTTACTTGGATGTGTGATCCCAAAGGCTTGAGAGAGGCTTGAGATAAGATTATTAGGAGATTGGGGGCACCTTGGGATGATTATAGAGAGGGGAGGGCAGGGGTTGGTAGAACTCCAAATTCTTTGAGTGAATAGGAATTGGGAGCTTTGGTGGGTTTATATAGGAAAGGAGAGGGAATTCTTTAATATTTAGATTTGGGTCACCACACATTAAACTAATCAATACCACAAAACAGGCCATGGATTTTTCCAAACGGGTGTGGAAAAAAATATTTTATAAGGGAAATGGCCGAAATTCTTAAAATATTGATGGTGCTTATGTGGAGGTGAGTCACACTCTCAAGGAAAACAAGTTAAAAAGAAAAAATGTTTTATAACTCTTGGAGGGTCCCCTAAAGTATTGTAAAATAAATAAAACAAACCTAAAATCATATTATTTTAATAATAAAACATATATTTTCTGAATATATCATTTATAGTATTTTATTACATTACTATTGGGTCGTTATAATGTCATAAAACAAATTATATATTTAAACAATATTTAATTTTTACCCAAAAATTCGATTGTCTCAGAAAATTATGAAAAATTAACCGTTGGATAATTTAGACATCCTGATTCAAAAAATAATATTCATTTTATCTAAATAATTTTATAAATATGTGAAATTTTACTTTTAAAATAAAAAATGTCATTTATCGAAAATTAATGGGTTTTAACAAAAACGGCTTTCAAACCATAATAAAAATTACAATTGCATTCATAAAATTATATGATAATTTATATTTAATATAAATTAATTTAATTATAATAATATTTTATTAAAATATTATTTAATTCAAAAATCCATTAAATCATCAAAATATATTTCTTAGTTGAATATTAACTAAAATACTATTTGTGCTTTAAAAACTATTTACAAAGTAACAATAACAAAATGAATGCACATTCTTTATAAAAAAATAATGTACATAGTCATAGTGCTAGGGTCTTGTTACATAACCCCTTATAAAACCCGAATAAGACCGAAGGGTAAGGTGTGCGATGGTGACAAACTCTTGGGGTGGCTCGGATAACATCGCTCGGGTGGTAATCTCTATTAACTTCCACTTCTCCCGTAGTCGGTTCCACTCAAGCTTAATGCGTTCAAGCTCGGTTTGGGCTTGGTCAAGAGAAAAGACCAATGATTCCACCTCATTTCCAAGCTCTGACAAATGGGCTTAGTATGGGGAAAGTCTACTATATGGGGCCATCACTTCCTTTATCTGAGTAAATTGGATTTGTTAAAGCCCTATATTTATACTAATCATGTGATCATTGT
The DNA here is from genome assembly GCA_963277665.1 of Viscum album. NCBI lineage: Eukaryota > Viridiplantae > Streptophyta > Magnoliopsida > Santalales > Viscaceae > Viscum > Viscum album. The sequence goes on from OY728125.1 coordinate 1,062,701,266, forward strand.
TAAATGACTATATTAGCAACAACCACATTTATTAACGGTATTTTAAAGATACAAATCATAAAACCGAAGATGTTCACAAAACATTTTAAATAACCACAATAAGACATTTAATTAGATCAAGAAGAATTTTTATTAATGAAAGTTTGGGTCATTATAGTAGATGAGTTTCTTTCTTTGATGAGAATAAGTTATATTATTTAAAGAATTGAATGATGTCATTTTTTATTTCATAAGGAATCAAGGTAAGTGATTCTATTTCAATGGGATTTAATAATATAATAGAATATACTCCCATGGATTATGTAGATAAGAGAAAAAATTAAATTAATCCTAAATAAATTAATATCATTATTTCATCCCTATATAAAAAAGTATGCACCAAGTTTATGGGACTTAAAATTTCCAAGGAGATGTGGTAAAAACATGAAAATATTTTTTAAATAAACATAAAGATCTATGTATCCAAACTTCATTTCTAGAGGGAAAATTTTGTTGAGATCTATATAAAATATGATGAGAATATTGAAGAATACTTAAAATAGGTAAATGAGATAATAAGAAATATAATAGGACTTGGGGATACTATGGATGATTCAACTATTATGACGATGTTAATGAGGAATTTTAGAAATTTATTTGATCCAAATAAATCAGATTTATAATTTATTAGAAATATATCTCTTTATTAATTTCAAAACACTCTTCTCAATAATGATATAAGAAAATATCCCGTGTTTAAGAAAATAATTAAAAGAAGAAATGAAATTAAAATCCATGAAAGGTCTCAAAATAAATAAGAATTAAGATGAAACACTATCAAAAGTGGAGGATAATGATGAAAAAGAAAATTAAGAACAATGTCACCCATATCAAAAAATATGAGAAAAGGAATAGAATATTACAAAATTAAACTTCATATTAGGTGCCTTAATTATAGAGGTGTTGGGTTGTTTTTAATAAATTCTCTAAATAAGGAATATGATGAAACATAGAGTGTGTATGTAGATCATTTAAGAAGGAATTGTATAAAAAAATAAAAATATGACTATAAGAAGATGAATATTACATCTATAAAATTAAGGAGGAATTTAATGATAAAATAATAAAGTGATGAATCATCATTATCAAGTGATTAATATGATGAATACCACACAAATTTCATTAATAATGATAAAATAAATTATGAGGAATCAAATAATGATGAGTAGAAAGATATTTGTAATGAATATATAGTAAGAACCAAATTATAGGTTTGAATTGAGAAAATTTATAAGATTAGTAAGAAATTGAAGTTGTTTGAGAAGAAAAAGGAAAGTGATGATTAAAAAATAAGTGATATTGTAAAATAGATTAATTTTTCTAAGGTGAAAGGTATATAATGAGAGTATATTCTTGAAGAGCTTAAAGAAAAACTGACTATTAATGAAGAATATCTTCATTAGAACTGTCACGAACTGAATCTGGTCGCCACCGTACCGAGCACCAAACCCGACCTGGGACAAGACCTGAAGGGTGTTCCTGATCCCCATGGGATGACAAAAGTTCCCTGGTATCATAAAATAAAGTTTAGGAATGATTTACCTGATTTTATAAACACTAAACAACAAATGAACTCAATAAAACAAATCTGGATTTTTCAACTAAAACCATCTTTTAAAAAATTTCAGAACTGAATTACATGATTTTAAATAATTTAAAAATGCCATTAAAAAGTTAAAAAACAAAAAATGGATATCCAAGAACCCTCATGGCAAGGGCCACCGCCCTTAAGCCATCTACACAAGACTTCACCACCAAGGACATTCTAGAAACCCGAACCACTGGAATTAAAAACTATAGCCAACCTGCGACAACAAAAATAACCAAGTCTACTTACACACAAGGGTTTAATTAGGGTGTGATAAAATTCCCGGTAGGATACCACCACTAAGAGATCCCATACGATAAGCATTCAAAGAAAAAAATCATGCAAGTTTTAAAAAACATGTAATTTCTAGTTTCAATTTCTAAAAGATGCAACTTAAAAAACAGTTTTCAAGTTGGCTAATTTAATGAATCAACAATTTTTAAAATAAATTCCCACGATACCAAATTTTATAGTCAAATATACCATATGCCTATGTTAATTATAGAGGATTTAATGAGCACAAGCAATAGGAAAATAACTCCTAGGCACTAACTCGTTGTGGATCTTAGGTACCTCGTATTTCGGTGAGAGTAACCATCCAAAATATCTGTTCTCATGAATGAGCCACTAGTATGGAACATACCCATAACCTAGTGGTCCCCAATCATCATCATCATTGTTTAGTTAGAGTTGTAAGTATCAATCTTGCTAAGTGAAACTGAGGCCAAACCCCACAGATTCACTAGCATACTAGTACACATCCACCCACCAAGATACCTGGGTCTCCCTTTGTGCTCAAACAAGTTCAACAAGTCAAAAAATATAATTTTCACATGAAAATATCATTTCCATATCACATATTCACCAAACATAACATATGTACATTACAAAATTCACAAAATCCACTTTTTCATTCAAATTCCTTTTGAAATCATACCCACACCAAAATAGCCCCCAACACTTTTCACATCACTTCAACACTTCAATGCATCCTTTAAAAAATTTTATAAAACATTTAAAAGGTGATACACATCACATAACAGCCCATACCCACATTCTACATAATTCCCTTTTTACCTTTAAAATCATTTTATCATCAAAATTACACAAAACAACCCATAAAAAAGTTTCTCTCCAACATCACAATGTAATAAAACATTTCAAAAATTTACAAAAAAATTATTAAAATGTTTGACAACTTAAAACATAACTTAACCTTTCAAAAACCCATTGTAGGTCAACACACACACCAAAAATTACATATGGACTCTTTTCCCACTTTCTTAAACCAACTAAAACATTTATAATTTTTAATAAAAAGAACCCAAGTGGTCTAAATTTGTATTGCACACAAAACCCATTTCAAAACAACCATTTAAGACCAAAACCATATCAATTCTTATAAAAAATAGAATTTGAAGCCATAGAGACATTTATAACACCACCTTCAAGTTTTATAAAATCACCTTGAACAATACTAAAAAATATACAAATGAAAACACACATTTTCATAAAATGCTCTCAAGAAGTATAACAATGTTTTACAAATCAAACCTATTAAAAGCCATCTTTTTAGGCCCACATGACATGAATACATTAACAAACCAGAATTAGTACGCCAAGCAAGATTTAGTAAACCAATTTCATAAGTTATAAAATACACAAAAATAATACCCCATGAGTTACACATGAAAACACACAATTTCAAGTTAAAATTCAACTAAAAAGTAAACACATGACCAAATAAATCATAAATTGTTTTCACACCACACCCAACATATGAGGAATATGAAAAAATGAGTAAATATAGTAAGATAACTCATCAATACTTGTTTACACATGGAACCACCTACCTTTTAGGTCGAAACCCTCAAAACATGGTGCGAAACATAAACCGCACCACCACCGCACCTCAAAGAAGTCAAATCCAACATAAAACCACAAGATTTCACCCAAAAGACAATAAATAAAACCCTAGGTTCAAACCCTAACTTCTGGACATTAGTAACCTCAATGATAATGGATGAAACACTAATCACATTGAATGTAACCCTATGCAAATTGAAAGAATAATGAAGAAGACCAACTTACTTGAGGGATCTTTTAGAAATCTCCCCAAATACACTAGTAGATAAATTTTAAAACATCCAAATATTCAAGGGAGGTTCGAAAGAGGATAATAAGACAATGTAGGAATTTTAATGGGGTAAAAATAGTGAGAAATGAAGGAGTTATGAAGGAAACAAATTACCTTTATAAATCTGCTCGAATTGAGTAATCCTAAGAAGTTTTGACTTGTTCTGCGATGAAAACAAGCTCCAAAGAGGGAAATAAGAGATTGGGGGTGCGCCTAGGTTCTGTGACCTTGGGTTAGAGGTAAAATAACCGAAAAAATATTTAAAATTGATTGAGTTATTAATTAAACAAAATGTTTTTTTAAAATGTAAATGGTCTTTCGGGGTGGCCTAAATACTTAAATAAAAACCCAAATACCACATGATTATGGATTTATAAAGGCTCAAAATTTAAATTTTTGTGTTAATAGGTTAGGGGAGGCCAAGTAGGAATTTGAATGGATGAAATTTTTTGACAAATGAATGAGTTATAAAAGAAACAAAATTTATTTTAAATCTAGAATTGGGCTCACGGTTTGGCCCAATTCATGAAAACTCTCCCATTCTTTCATAAAAGCTTGGAAAAAAGACAAAACAAAGAATGAATGGAAAATAAATTAAAAATAAATTTAAAATAATTTATGTATGTGACAATTCTACCCACCTTGAAAAATTTCCGCCCTAGAAAGTGATAGCAAGGTCAAATAAACAACCAAACCCAACTGAGAAACCAATAGGTACTCCCTTTCCAGGTCTCGCACCCAAAGGAAAAAACACCACTAGTGATAAATTAAGGAAGGATTACTGTTACAACCAAAACCTACAACACTTTCCTGAAATGATCAATCACATTCAAACTTTATCCTAAAATAAAACTCTTCCAACACTATCTGAACAAGACTCAAGAAATTCATCCAAACGAACAACAACTTTGAACAAGGTTACACTTACCTTACTTTAACTAAACCACTGGGCGCTCTCCAATCCCAATGTTTATTCAATGAAGATGTTGGTAGCTAGATAGATCCTAACAAGACTATCTATTCCAAGCCACGACCATGGATAATCTAATTTACTGGTACGGGGGGACAAAAATACACTCCATACCATAAGAGACAACAAATATTGTTTTCTGAGGCAGAATCAGGACACTAATAGGGGGGCCTGAATGAACTCCCTGGTACATAGGGTAGAATTTCATTAAAAAATTCAAAAGGAACATACATGAGAATCATAGTGGGTATCCCTACCATAAGAAGCAACCATCTTACTTGTCATATTCCAAGAGAAGCCAACTTTGTGACGGATGCTCTCTCTAGAGAGAGCGGCCCAGAGGAATCTCGAAGGGTGTTCTTGAATGGGGGTTCTTTACCCCAGGTATGTACGAAATTTTTACAAGGGGATTACCATGAACTTCATCATTTTAGGCCCCCCCTGAACTCTTCGGGGAGGGGGCTAGTTCCCAGTGTGATCATAATAAAATAAAAAAAGCAATTTTCAGTCAGTAACTGACCAGCATGGGCCAACACAGAAAGACCCAAAAATTTCAAGATTTGGGAAGGTTTCATGGTTAGTCTGCATAGTTTGTGAAACCGTGAACTAACTATGATGATCAATCTTCCTGCATGGATTCCTAGAACATGGTCACTCTTAATCATTCACAAACGATGTGCTCAACCTATCTAGCTAAATTTCCAACCATTCTCCAAAGAATCAATGGAAACCAATGGGGGAGGGAATGACATTGGGCGATGACATGGGTATAAGTCCCTCCACCTATTTCCACCAAATGTGAACAATAGAAGAAAGATGATGATACCAGAGGTTTAAACTCTTCTTATCATTCATATTTAATATAGGACATTGTACAAGAGTTTAAATGACCCTGGGATGTCATGACCTACCTTAACCAAGATGAGGGAAGGGAAAAAAGATTTCTAGACCCTTCCTTATTCAAGTTGAAGGAGATATAATGTCCCCCAAGACCCACCTTCAATAGGTCCCGGAGTGACGACTAGAACCAAGGGTATATAATCACAATAAGATGGAAGGCATTACCCTTTTTCTTTAATAGGATCGGGAGATAAGATGATAAAACCCAACAACACCAAAAACTGGGGTAAAAGTAAAGCCAAAAAAACCATTCTGACATGCATGTTACAAAAGTAAAAGCCACAAGATATAAGGAAACTAAAAGGGTAAGGTACCAAAAGAAAAGAAAAAAAAACAGCAACTGCAACTGCCCCAACACCCGAGCTAGTACGACCCTGAACGATCCTTGAAGTCCTCCTGGAAACCTGAAAGAATTTTATATACATAGGGTGATAATACAAGTATAATCAGTAGGGAAAAGAAAATACTCTTGTGCACAAGTGGGGAGGCATTCTAATTCCTTGTGAGAAAGGAGACAACCAAAACACCTAGCAAGGAAAGCTATCTGCCCAAGCCTCACCAAGAAACACTCCCCAAATAACACAAGTTAAGTAATGTATAGTAATAAAAAATCGATGTTTGGGTACCCCGCGCCACTTTCCCACTAGTTATTGAAGACATCATATGCATCAAACCAATCCTACCATTCTCACCGCAGTCCCACTGCCACACCCCGCCCGCACACACCTGGTCCACAACCACACATCCCGCCCGCAAACACTTGGGACACAACCACCTTCCCACCCACAGAAACCTGGGCCAAAACAACCATACGTAACCATTCCCACAAACACCTAGGCTAGAACAACTACTGCCATGCCCAAAGACACTTAGGCCTCATCCCAAAGATACTTGGGAAATATCCTACTCGCAAACACCTCAGCCAACCACCACACTACTCTGCCTGAATAATCTTGGGATAATAATGGAATTCAGGCCATTACAGCCTTCCCGAAGAGACTTGGGCTATTTGGTAAAGGGAGTATAAAAAGAGCTAATAACTATCCACTCATAAGAGTGTTGGAAAAAACACCCTCCCCCATGAAATTGGGGTGTTCATAACTAAGTGCTCAACTTGGGTGGGGCGCGAATAAGAAACATGAAAACTACTATTATATATATATATATATATATATATATAAGTAACAAGAACTCATCACAAACTAGGGTTCCACACCCAAACCAAGCACGAACAGCCTAGTCACTATCTATAGTAATCACACTACTCACAGCCAAGTCACAACTCATTCCCAGAACCGATTTCTCATTTAACCCATTATTGTTTTCATGTTCAACTGATCCTGTTTGAGTAAAGTTCTGCACTACTGGGCAACTAGCAGGAAAACACCAGCCTAGGGGAATTATAGAGAAACATAAATTTAAGCATTCACACCCGGTTCTCTTGTAAAGTCACAACAACAAAGGGATCAAGTAAGATCCCTCGAAGTACTGAAACCAAATAAAGCCTTGAGATATAGCCCCACATGGTTCCAGAACCAGAACCAACAATTGTAAAACAATAGGGGATCCCATCCCCATACATTTCACCTCGTAAGCACCAAGAAGAATAAAAAACCTACTACCAAAACAGAGTAGGAAAATTCCAGGTTCAAGCACATCATTCATTAGGTTCTTCTTTCTATTTGTTAACTGGGGTGGTCACACAGGGATTCTTGTTTTACTGAACATACATTTAAACCAACTAAGTTTAGGTGACGAACCAATTTCCATGTTACAGTTATTTAGTCAGCACCTAGACAAGGGTTTATTATGATGCAAGGAAAGACCACCAACGACCATGATTTTCAGTGAGCACATGCCCATACAGTTCACAACACATATCAACAAAAAAGAGTACAGAAGAACATCGATCACACCCCCTTAATTATTTAATGATACATTCATTATCTTCATTAAGTTTGGTTTCACCAATCCCACAGAAACAATAGCATACCCACCACGCATGATACACAGTAAAAAGAGACGAAGGAAAAACCCTACTTGGTTGATCAAGGATCGAAGTTCTTCTCCACGCACCAAGAACTGGGGATGCGCGACTTGCTGGGGAGGAACGTTGGGGAATCCAAGGGTGAGCAGAAAAACATCGGTACAGGCGCACCACTTTCCTCGGAAACGGGGACTCCAAATGCACCGGGAAGAAAAGGAGGCCGACCAAAAAGGAAGAAAAAACAGAAATTCCCATGCGATATATATAGATAAGATCCCGTTGTTATGGGATATGGGGATTTGAATGGCTTTAAAGTCAGATCATGGTTCCCCACATGGTTAGGTGGTTGCACAAGACATAATTAATTGTTATTTAATAACTCTCATCGGGAAAAGGTGGTAACAGCTATGATTTTAAAGGATTTTATATAAATGGAGGGGCACGATACGCGGACACATATTTGGGTCCGTTGAGGGTCTCCCCACCCTTTGGAATTTAAACATTGATCAAGTGCTTAAAAAAGGCCTTGATCCACTCCACAAAAGGTTAAAAAGGGCCTAAAAGTGGTATTACGGGAGGAACTGCAGAAGAAAAACCCAACAAGGCCGGGTGGCACCGATCGTGCGACACACCGATTGGTCGCACCGATAGGTGAGGCACCGATCGATGAGGCACTGATCGGTGACACACCGATTATGTTCCACCGGTCGGTGGGCCACCGATTGGTCGCTGTTTCGCATGGAATCCGGGGATGACCTCCTGGACGAGAGATTCAAACGTTCCGATCGGTTTCTAACGGATTTGTTCATAGAACCGGAAACATCCAATGATTCCACATCCGTTTGGACCTACTTTCCAAAGGCAGGCGCTCATTAGCTTGTGGACTAATGAGGCTTAGGAATTTGCATTGGTCGAGAGGATGGGAGGTCGGACTCATCACACCTTTTTGAGGGGAATTATTGTCTACTCCGGGACTCTCTTTATAGATTTAAGTTATGTTCGTGAATCATTATTACATTACCAAGTATAAAATGAGCTTTCCTTTAGTTTTAACAATCAATGATTAAATATGCAAGAAATTTAGAGAATCTTTTATATGTATTTGAGGTTATTCATCAATAGAGAATCATCTATATCTGTTTAGAGATTCTTGGTCAATGGTATCCTTCAAAACATTTATATAAAAGTCTCTTGGTCATTATGATGACCAGGCTGGTTTTAAAGCCACTCAGTGGGGCACTTGAAGTTTATCGTCATTCAGAAGGACAGAGATTATTTCAAAGTTGGGATCGAACCCATAAATGGGCTACCTACGTATCCTTTGTTTTGGAAAAGGAATCAGAACCCACGTAGTTCGAGAAATGGAGTATGATGTTTATGATTGATGGCTCAAAGATGAATGCCATAATTAATTTTACACTCTAAGCTCACGTGAGTCATGCTCGGTGTGAAAAACAAGAAGTATTAGTAAAAATTAGACAATTGTGCCATGAAAGATGCAATCATAAGAATTTGTTTGGGGCTTATGTATGGATGACTGCCCAGATAGATGAAGGTTTAGGATTTACTTTTAGGGAGAAAATCCATGAACAAGGTCCATAAAGTTATATGTGCTTCATGGAGATTTGAATACTCTAATCTTGGGGCTTACTCCTAAGGAGGATGCCCAAGTTAGGAGGGGACTTATGATTGGGTTTTACTCCTGAAAAGGAAACCCAAATCAAGGGTAAATTAGGACTGGTTAAGAGAAATTTAAGGGGGCTTGGGGTTTACTCCTGAAAAGGAAACCCAAGATTATGACTGGGACTTACTCCTAAAAAGGAGGCCCAGGTTAAGGGACTTGGGGATTACTCCTGAAAAGGAAGCCCAAGGTTATGACTGAGTCTTATTCTTGAAAAGAAGACCCAGGTTAAGGGACTTGGGGCTTACTCCTGAAAAGGAAGCCCAAGGTTATGACTGAGTCTTATTCCTGAAAAAGGAGACCCAGGTTAGGGATTAAGGTTTGGGGCTTACTCCTGAGGAGGATGCCCATATTTGAGGTTGGGGCTTATTCCTAAGAAAGATGCCCAAGATTAGAGGACTTGATTGGGGCTTACTCCTGAGGAGGATGCCCAGATTAAAGGATTTATAACTGGGGATTATTCCTGAAAAGGAGACCCAGGTTAGGAATTCTCTCATTTTAAAGGATGAGGTTAAATGAACGAACTCTCAATCTTTGGTGACATAAGGATATTTAAATCCCTAGGTTTTGAGAGATATTCCACAGAATTCCTTTCAGATAAGGAAGTCAAATCAAGAAATCATGCCATAAATGGCTTTGAAGAGTGTCTTGAAGACTGAATCTTGAAAAGGAAAGGTGAAATGGCTTAAGAGGGGTAAAAATGGGCAATATGGGCACCCAAAAAGATAGGGGCGCGCAAGTCTTTCAAGGCGCGCAAGTCTTCCGTGGGCGCGCAAATATGGGCGCGCAGGTATACCTGCGCGGCACATGGTATACTTGCGTGATTTTCAACCAGCATTGAAATACTTGAGCGACTCTTTTTTAAACCCTTTAGAATTTTCTTGAGGTTCTTCTAGAAAAGGGACGCGCAAGTTATATTGAAGGAAATAAGTCGGTGCGCAAGTGTTTGATGAGTTTCAACACTTAGGCCTTCCTTCTTCTCTTTAAATCTTCCGTTCTAGGTAAGAAATTACCTTAGAAGTGTTTCGGAAGCTTTGAGAAGAGACTTGGGCATCGGGAGCTTCAATCCGAGTTTCTGGAAAAAGATCCTCTCGAATGGGGGGCCCACAGGGTCTATTTATAGGCAGGAGAAGACCCCGGGCGGTTACCGGGCGGTTACCACTTAGGTCGCGCAGGTCACCTGCGCGACCAAGGGTGTCGCGCAAGTGTACTTGCGCGACAGTGATAAAACTTGCGCGGTTCAGTTGCTGTCGATCCTTTTTTCATGCCTTTGTCGATTTTTGATGTTTTCTTCAAAGGTTGAATCACTTTGAGCTCAGATATTCCCTTTTCCGATCTTTAAATTCTGTGACGAAAGGAGCGTCAAAAAAAGTCCCCCCTCAGAGTTGGATCCGGAGAGAAATGAGGATTTGACTCTGAGGAAATCGAATCCCTCTAAAGGAAAAGGGAGGCGTGCAAGTCTGCAGTGCACAGAGGGCGGCACGCCAGTTTGCGGCGCACAGGCCTTAAGCGCTCTGGTACGGCGCGCAGGTAGGCCTCCTGGCCTATAAATACACGGCCTCACCTCCGTACAAGTATCCGGATTTCCGGACTTCATCCCTTCTCGAGCTCTCACCGCACAGGTCACCTAAGCCGCGCAAGTCTCTTTTCAACTGTTCCCTCGCTGTCGCGCTCCTGTAAAGGTATTCGTACTTGCGCGGTTTATACTTGCGCGTCAAAAACTAGCGCGGCACATAAAATACTTGCGCGTCCTTGTTTAGACTTGCGCGACTTAATGCCTTTAGCCATTTTTTCTGAATTCTTTCACAAATTTTATGAAAAATAAACCCATTTAAGAGTTAAATTTGTTCAACTTTTGTGCAGATTCAATGGATCCTGAGGGAATTGGAACGGCTGATGAACTAGCTAGCAAGCGGATTGATGACATGATGAACATTATTGGCCATGATTACTGTGATATCTGCGACAACACTTTCCCAGATTTGGATAAGTACTTGAAGAAATATCATCTTAATTTCCCACAGAGCATATACATGTCTCTGTGTGTTCATGGTCATCTGAAAGGAGTCAATGCAAACAATTATACACCTGAGATGTAGCTGCACTGCTACTTCTCTATTTCGGTTATGCTGTGCATTAAGAGTAACAACAATGGTGTGATCTTTCAAATTCTTCCACCATGTCATTCCCTTGCAGATATGAAAATGGAAAACCCATGGGCTGAAATGTTTTCTACTAATGGTTGGTGGAGAGAAGACAAACATGATATTAGAGCAATATCTGAAAAGAGTACTCTCTCCAAATGGCTCTTTACTTCCAATGCTCCATTCTCAAATCCATGTATCCATCTTCCAAGTCTCTTGGACAGAAATAGAGTCACTGTTTGATCAGCAGAAAATTTTCTCAAACCACACTTAAGAACATCCTTTTACAATTGTTCCAAGAAGAGCTGGTATCACTGCATCTCTTATTGTATCCAGTTGAATGAATGAATTCCAGGTGGTTGCTAATGAAGCTCAGGATGCCGTAAATCAAATGAAGTGTTATGTTGAAAGCCTCTTGTAATTTTCGAAAAAGAGAAGAGACTCCAGTCTATGGATTTCCCTCTAACTCTTGTGTATCAATGAAAAATACTTTTGTCTTCAATCATTCATACCTGCATTCTTTTCACTACCTGCTTCAAATTTACTTAAGCCAATGGTCCCAGTAAGCATAGTTTGATTTTTACTTGGATTATTACAAATAATTCTACAAACTTTGAACCTTTTAACTGCTCAATATTACCTAAATCATACAGAATGTATGTTTAGCGAGCTGGAACTTGACTTTTATTCTGAGTTCCTTTGTCTTTTGTGTGGGCAGTTTAAATTCATGCACGCCGGACATAAAGGGTCTAATGTTTAAGGTCGAAATAGCTTTGACCAAAATGGATTAAAATGGATTCAATTCCTTGACAATTTATCTGAAAACATATTACCATACTCAAGTATGAGGGAGAAAAAAAAATGTAAACTATGGCTTAAGAATATTTGAATCTGAGGAATGATATGAAAAAGAGCTAAAAGGCATTAGAAGAAGTAGTTTCCAAGAATGAAGTTACAATTATTTAACAAAACCCGTTAGGGGGTTGAAATATGCAGGGCCACCTATGGGAATTGGCTGCATGGTCAAATAAATAGCATCTTTTGGCTGACAAGTCTGTTATGTGGACTGTTTATGCAAGGCCACCTATGGGCACGTGCTGTATAGTCAGGCGAAAGAACTCTTATAAATTTACTTTCCTAGTGCTAAAAGCCAGTGAAAGTTTATGGAGATTCAAATTTTCTAAAGTATAGAGTTTGTTGTATGGAAAGGGGTACTTGAATATGGAGAAGATATTTCCGAACAAGAATATCAAAGAACTGGATGAATATCATTCCTACGAAGGTCTGACCCAATCGTAGGGAAGAAGAATAAACCATAGACTTGAATACTTTCATATCATGAAAAAGGATATGGAACAAATATGTTAAGGATGGCTATTTTTTTGCGGATCCCTACATATTGTCGTTTAAGACAAATAAGGAAAAAAGAGGCATTCTTCCCAAGAATGAAGTTACTATTATTTAACAGAAAACCCGTTAGGGGGGTGAAATATGCAGGGCCACCTAAGGGCATTGGCTGCATGGTCAAATAAATAGCATCTTTTGGCTGACAAGTCTGTTATGTGGACTGTTTATGCAAGGCCACCTATGGTCACGTGCTGCATAGTCAGGCAAAAGAATTCTCAGAAGTTTGACATTTTTGTGAATAGAAGTCATGAAAAAGGGTTATGAAGATCTGAAAATATTTAAGGTTAGGATTATAACACATAAAGATGGGTATTGTCCAATGTATATAGAGATACATAGGTCAATGATAACCATAATCATGTTGTGGCTGGGTCCTAAATTGAAATTTTGGACTTCACTACGTATCTCATAAGAATGAGAATCACGCCATACGTAGTTCTTGAAATGCAGTTTAACGTCGTGCAGGACGAAAGGATGAGTGATCTTAGTTTAGGGTCATAGAATTCGGACCATAATAATGAATACACAGTGTGTGTTTTCACGAGGAATTTTCAGCCAAGGGACTGAAATTGAAATTTGGGGTTAGGCCCAAAAGACTTGGGACTGGATTCGAGGGACACTCGAATGTTCCTACGTATCCCATAAGGATGGGAATCAAGTCCACGTAGTTCTAGAATTACCCTTTGTACAAATTTGGTTCGTACATGTGAAGGGTGAAAGGGGACTTTAGTGCAATGATGGTTTAACCTAAGATAAAACGTTCAGGCATTACCATGTATGCACATAGTCTTTTGAAAATGAAAACCATGATTGAAAAATCAATGTCAATAATAGTTCTCTCTCAAATGAGGAAATCAAAGAATATTGTAGTTTATTGTCATATCGGACAAAAGTGTTGTATAGTTTAACGTCATATAACAAGGACGAAAGTGAGTCAATGTAAAGATATTTATTCCAGGGGCGGTTTCACGAATCAACATCATATGAGATGGTGGTGAACCGATGTGAAGAGATTGTTTTTGGGATTGAACCCTGGGAGGTTGCCTACATACCCAGCCTGGAGGGCAAGGATCAAAGTCCGTGTAGTTCAATTTAAAGAATGAATTAATGATCAAGTTGTTCTTGGGGACAACGATCCATTTAAAATGTTGTTGGGACTTACACATGGTTAGCAGCCCAGATAGAGTGTTATGGTTGATGTTCGCTCTAAGCTCACGTGAGTCATACTCGGTGTCAGAAACAAGAGGTAATAACAACCTTAACGATGCACAGTTTAATGTCATGTAGGACATAAAAAAGGGGACTATGCAGTTTAAAGTCTTGCAGTTAGGACTATTGGTGCTGCACAGTTTAGTGTCATGTAGCAGGGACAAAATAACAGTTTAATGTCATGTAGGACATATCAAGGGCTTTCTGTACAGTTTAGCGTCATGTAGTTAGGACGATGGGAACAATACAGTTTAACGTCATATTGGACGAAAGTGCGAATAGTTTAAGGTCATATTCATGGACCGTGGATGGTGCGATTTAATGTCATGCTGGAACTTTGATGATTATATAGTTTAACGTCTTTTCGGACGTGAGGGACTTTTATACAGTTTAGCGTCATGTAGTTAGGACGTCATAGTTTAACGTCTTGCTGGACATAAGGGATTTGCAAATAGTTTATGGTCATATACATGGACCAGGGATGATGCAGTTTAAGGTCATGCTGGACGGTTTATGGAACTTTTTCACAGTTTAATGTCGTGTGGGACGAAGTTGCAGTTTAAAGTCATACTAGACCATTGCTGTATAGTTTAACGTCATATAGCAAGGACGAACTGGTGCTGTACAGTTTAAAGTCATGTAGCTAGGACTAAGGTGAACCAATATGAGGATATCAGTTCTGGGGACTTTTTACAGTTTATCGTCATGCTGGACGTTGGAAGTGCCACATAGTTTAATGTCATGTTGCTAGGACACAATATAGTTTAATGTCATCTCAGACAAATAAGGAACTTCTGTACAGTTTAATGTCATGTAGATAGGACATTATACAGTTTAATGTCATGTAGGACAAAATATAGTTTAATGTCATCTCGGACATAATATAGTTTAATGTCATCTCGGACATATCATGAACCAATGTGATTGTTTTGGATCTGGGAACAATATTTTGTGTTTATACAAAATACTTCTTCAGAAATCTGGCATTAGTTGGAGTCGTGATGTGTTCTCCATCCATTGAGATTAGAGAATATGCTCCATTGGAGTAGACCTTATATATTGAATAAGGTCCTTCCCATTTTGGTTCAAGCTTGGGAGGCTTCTTTCTTGGTATCATTGGTGCTCTGAGAACCAATACCAATTCTCCCTGAATGAATGAACGAAGACGAACTTTTTTGTTAAAAGCTCGTGCTATCCGATTCTGATAGATTTCCAAGTGGTGCAAAGTGCACAATCTTTTCTCATCTAACTATTCCAATTCATTCAACTGCTTTTGGGATTGCTCATCTGTTGATAACTGATCACAAATGGCTATTCTGAGTGAGGGAAATTGAACTTCAATTGGCAAGACTGCTTCTGTTCCATATACCAATGAATATGGGGTAGACCGCGTTGTATTGCGAGTGGTAGTCCGATAAGCCCATAAAGCATGAAAGAGTTTATCAGGCCATGACCTCTTATCTTTATCCACCATCTTTTGCAATATATTTGAAAGAGTCTTGTTGAAGGCCTCTATCTGGCCATTAGCCGTTGCATGATATCGAGATGAATGGTTGGACTTAATGTTGTATTCTTGATACAATTTATTTACCTCAGAAGAACAGAATTTGGTGCCGTTGTCCGTCAATATGGTATGAGGGACACCAAATCTAGTAATGATGTTAGACTTGATGAAGCTAACAATTCATTTAGAACTGACTTCTTTGAGAGGTACTGCCTCTGCCCATTTGGAAAAGAAATCAGTAGCAGTAAGAATGTACTTAAACTGCTTGGCCATAGCTGAAGGGTAAGGTCCCACCACATCCATTCCCCATGTGGAAAATGGCCATGAGTATTTAGCTGTATAAAGCAACTCTGGAGGTTTATGAATGAAGTTGGCATATACTTGGCATGAATGACACTTCTTTGTGAAATTAACACAATCTTGTATCATTGAAGGCCAAAAGTATCCAAGCCTTCAAATTTGATCAGATAGTCTATGTCCAGACTGGTGGGCACCACAGACTCCTGCATGCACTTCTTTTTTGACAGCCATTGTCTCTTCACCATCAATACATCTGAAGAGAACTCCATCAAAACCATGTTTTTAGAGAATTTTCTCGAGGTGGTTTGGGCTATCATAAAGAGTAAAATTGACCACACATCGCCGAATTTGTTCTTTCTCGGCTCTATCAGGTGGAAGTGTTCCATTTTGAAGGTATTCCCTGATAGGTGACATCCATCCTGTAGTATGACCATACGGTTCAGGAATGGGACTAATTTCATTAATTTCCTCTGTTCTGACTTGAACATAAGGTGAAATTGCACGACGGTGGGCAATACAGATGGTTGTCTCGTCCCGATTTGGATCTGCTAAAGTTGTGGCTATATTAGCCAGTGCATCAGCTTGAGCATTTTGTGATCTTGGGACATAAGAAAATGTCGGTTATGAAGGGAATCCCGACATTAACTCTCTGACGTAATCATACAAAGGGATTAATTCTTCTTTTCTGATGGCATAATCCCCATTGACTTGTTTGATTACCAGGTCTGAATCACCTTTCACCTTTAAGTGATTCACTTGTGCTTGAAGCGCTAACTCCAAGCCTGTAATGAGAGCTTGGTATTCAGCGTCATTATTCGTACCACCTTCCCACAACAAAAAGGAATAAGGTAACACTGCCTTATCTGGAGAAATGAGCACAATTCCTAAACCAACTTTGTTGAATTTAGGATTTTCCATTTTCTTCCCTGTTAGACTTCTAGAAGCACCATCAAAATACATTTCCCATGTTTGAGGACTCTCTTGAATAGAGAAAACTTCCTCATCAGGGAGTTCGATATCTGAATACGTGTCTTCCACTGAAGGATGTTCAGCTAGGAAATCAGCCAGAGCTTGGCCCTTAATTGCCTTTTGAGACACATACTGAATGTCGAATTGCTGTAGAATAACCGCCCACCTTGCCAGACGTCCTATAAGCATTGGACGACTAAGGATGAATTTGAGCGGATTATTACAAGATACCAATTGGACCTCATGATTTTGCAGGTAGTGTCTCAGTTTCTGAACTGCAAAGATTAATGCTAGGCAGCACTTTTCAATACTTGAATACCGGGTTTCTGCTTCAAGCATAGTTCTACTGAGATAGTAGAGACTATTTTCATTCCCAGCATCATTATTTTGGGCGAGAAAGGCACCCAATGATCGCTCTAAAGCTGTCACATAGAGGATAAGAGGTCTACCCTCAACAGGTGGCATGAGTACGGGAGGACTCAAGAGGTATTTCTTGAGAACATCAAATGCTTTTTGACATTCTTCAGTCCACTGGTAAGTGACTCCTTTCTTCAATAATTTGGTAAAGGGTAAACTTTTGCCTGCCAAATTGGCGATGAAACGCCGAATATAGGCTAAGTGTCCTTGAAGTCCTCTTAATTCTTTTAAATTCTGAGGAGGTGACATACCAAGGATTGATTTGGCCTTCTCAGGATCGACTTCAATACCACGATGGCGTACAACAAAGCCGAGGAATTTTCCTGAGGTTACCCCAAAAGCACATTTTAAGGGGTTCATCTTCAAATTATGTTGTCGAAGCTTGTGGAATATGACTTCCAAATCAGCTAAGTGATCAAAACGTTGTTTGGATTTAACCACCAAATCATCTACATAGCATTCAACAAATTTCCCTAAAAGAGGTTTGAAGATACGATGCATGGCGCGTTGATATGTTGCACCTGCATTCTTTAAACCAAATGGCATCACCCGGTAACAAAACACACCTTGAGGAGCTCTGAAGGCTGTATATTACTCATCTTCTGGGGCCATTCGGATTTGATTATATCCAGAATATCCAACCATGAATGAAAGTACTTCATAGCCAGCCGTCGCATCAATTAAGAGTTCTGTAATCAGAACTGGGAAATCATCTTTAGGACAATACCGATTAAGATCTCTGAAATCAATGCAAACCCTAATTTGTCCGTTCTTCTTCTTTATAGGGACAATATTACCCAACCACTTGGGATATTGAACTTCTCTGACGAAGTTAGCTTTGATAAGCTTATCCACTTCAGCCTCAATTTTGGAAGCATAGGTTGGGTGTGTTCTTCTTGCGGCTTGCTTGAATCCTCGATGTTCTTTTGGCAAACCCAAATGATGGGTGGCAACATCAGGATCAAGGCCAGGAATCTCTGTATAATTCCAAGCAAAAATATCTTTATTTTGCTTTAGAAAAGAAATATAAATCTCTTGCTCTTCAAGGGTCATGGCCACACTAATTAAAGTGGGGCGTGGATCTTTCTCTGTACCCAGATTTACTTCTCTGAGTTCATCCACAGTGGTAGAGATACCCTCTTCAAATGCTGGAGGAGCATCTCTAAGATCTCCCTCTTCCTCTTCATCATGTGTTATTTCTTCCATTTCTACTTGCAAAGTAGATGAAAAAACGAAATTCTCATGATCATAAGAGATGTCAAAATTTTCACATTTTGAAGAAGAAGCTTCCATTTCCGACCCTATTGATGATAAAGGGTCTTCTTTGGGAAATAAAGAGGAGATGATGGATTGAGAATCGATATCATTATTCACCTCTGGTGTTGCTATAACTTATTCTGGCCTGATTAGCGAAGTATAGACTTGTTGGATTTCAGTAGACAAAATGAAAACGTCACCACTTATGCTTTCATCACTGCTTGGTAAGTTACCAATTTCTCCCATGTTGTCTGGCTCAATTGCCGTAATTGACATTATGGATCTTTCCATAAGAGTATTTTGATTTGGTCCTATTTTATCAATTTGACTGATAGGTAACACATAATCTGTACTCACATGTGAAAATGGATTTATTGGAATTTTTTCCAAACCATATGGAGCATTAACTTTGGTAATTTCCATCATTGTAGATTTTTCTATTCCCTTCATGTGATAAAATTCCGCCTCAATGTATTGAGACTCACATGTCTTGAACGGGGACTTATCACCATACAATGTTCCAACTTGACCATCAAAACAGTATTTGAGACATTGATGGTATGATGACGGAATAGCTGCATGCTGATGTAGCCAGGGTCTTCCAAGCAAGATATTGAAAGCTGAGTCTTGATCAACAATCATGAAATCTGAATTGGAAACAAGATCTCCAAACTGAGTTCTGAGCGTAACTTCTCCCAGTGGTTCTTGTTCATTTTTATCATATCCTTGCAACATCATGGTAGAAGGAGATAAATCAGATTCCGTGAGGCCCAATCGATGAAGTGTACGAATGGGCATGAGGTTGACTCCTGAACCATTGTCAATGAAAGCTCTTCGAACATCTATACCATTGAATTTTCCAGATAATTACAAAGGTTTTATGTGCCCATGAACAACATCCTCTTCATCTTTATCAGTAAAATATATCACTGCATGGAATTCTGTAGGATTATTCTCTATGTGATAGATTTCAGCTGCAGCAATTTCAGCTTCAAACTCCTGAGGACTTGACAAAGCTTCAATGAGTGCTTCCAGAAGATCTTTTGACAGATTCAAAGCATCCAAAATTGATAACTTGGATGGTACTTGGGCCAAGTGTTTCAATATATCATACTTTTGATCTAGAGGTCTGCTTTTCCCAATAGGAATATGCGGTTTAGCAGGTACCTTGGAAGCAGATGATTTGGAAGCTGATGCATCTTGTATTGAAGCTGGAAACATCCTTGGTTTTGGCAGATTAGACTGATTAGATCCATTTACTTACTGAGATAAAGAAGATGGAACTTTTAATCGGTCTTCCAAAATAGCTGTGCCGAAACTGAGTTGGCCATTGTCAGAAGAACTTGTTTGTTCTTTTTGATATCACTGAAGGGCTCTACCACGAGTTTCTGCTGCATATACAGTGCTAGCAGGGGTAGAATTAGAGTAGTGGCTTCGGAAAGATCCACGTCTTCCCCTATATCCTGAACCTCTAGAACTTCCTCAGGTTCCCTTATATGATACAGGGAATTCAGGCTCATCAAGACTGGAATATGAATCTGTTAATTGAATCATATTAACTGAACCAAAGATTAACTCTTCGTCTGATAGAGACTCTGCCTGGTTAGCCTGTTTAGGCTGTGCCGTTTGGTGGGACGGTGCCCGTGGCTTCGAAGTAGATGGCATGAAATCTGCCAGAGTCAAAGACAATTTAGGCTTTGCTACATACTCATCTTCTCCTGATTCCTCTTTCTTCTTTGAATTTCGCTGCCCTTTTGAGGATTTGTCTTTTGATGGAGGCTTTACTGCAGCTTTTGTAGGAGACACAATTGGCTTCTTCAATTGTGTTCGCAAAATGGAATGGGTCCGATTGATTGTCTTTCTGACCATCCAATCATCATATTTTTTCACAGTTTTGCTTTTGACTTCCTGCCACTCGCCTCCTTCCTCTGGATCTGTAGCGGTAATACACGCTACATGAGCTGAAGAACCCTTCAATTTGACTTTTCCCAAGTCGACCATATTTTGCAGGAGGTCTTTAAAGACAAAACACTCCTGGATGGGATTCCCCAACATTTGATGAAAGGGACAATAATTGGGACGGTCTTCATATCCTTCCTTGTTTGGCCTCTTGGGCACTGGTAATTGAACCAAATTATTTTCCAGAGCTGAAATGAAGTAACCAGGAACTTTCTCACTTCGGAAAGAGTATGTTTTACTCTTCATATCCTGAAATTGTTTCCGTCATTGATATTTTTGATCATTTGGACGAAACAACCTTTGTTGTTGGCGTTCAGGAGGTGGAGCCCTTCGAGAAGATGAAGGTTTTGAAGTAGAAATAGGTACAGGTGCTTGTTTAAGCATAACTGTAGCAGTTTCTGCTTTACCCATTCTTCTTCCTGGATCTGATGGAATTACACGAGATTTAACCTTAGCCTGTATAAGGGAATCTTCAATCTGTTGAGTGATTGAAGTAAGGTCTCGAAACACTCCTTTGTATTTCACAGGGATCAATGGCGTGCGTAATTCGTCACGCAAATTTGCCACACAGATTGGAAACAGTTCCTCCTGAGGGAGTGCTAAACTCAAGGAATACGTTAATCCCTTCCAACGAGCAATGAAATCAGAGACTCTTTCATTTTCCCTTTGCTTGCAGTTTGTAAGATCGAAAACTGTCATTTTTGGCAAAGTTGAGCTAAACTGAAGAAGGAATTTTTGACGAAGATCCTCCCATCCGATGACTGACCGGGATTGCAAGCTTGTATACCAGACAAAAGCTGGTCCTTGCAAGGTTCGCACGAAGCATCTGAGTTTAACTGCTTCTTGCTGCTCTGGAGTTCCCATCATAGGATCACAACAAGATACGTAATGCGTCAAATGTTGTTCAGGGTCGCCTGATCCATTGAAAGTAGGGAAAACAGGGTTTCCAAAACTGGATGGAGGAGAAATTGAATCTACCCATTCAGGGTAAACTTTCTTTTCAGGTTGAACTTGTGCTCGTTTCCCTTCCATAGTTTCTAACTGAGCTGTTAATGACTCAATAGTAGTTATTAACTTTTGAGAAACATCAGGTTGAACTTGGTTTTGGGTAGGTGCAATGAATGGAGTTTGGACAGACGTGGTGGTTGGTGCTGCAACTGATGGTAGTGCTTCCAACCGTTGTTGCGTTTGACCCGTAGGATTAGACCTCTATGGGTTTACTGATAAAGGAGGATATTCTTGATCCAACTCAGTAGTTACAACAAATTCCTTCGGCTGTCGGACTTCAACATTCTTAAGAAGAAGACTACTCTGAAGTAGTTCTGCATTCAACCTTCTTAATTCTTTCATTTCTTCCTCCTGTTGTGCAAACCTTTGCTCTAATGAGAGCGATTGACCTCCTTCAGAGGAAGGGTGAGAAGTAACCTGATTCTTTCCTTTCCCCTTATTGGATCCTTTTTGGAGAGGGGGAAGTGGGTTACTTGAAGGAATACCCAGATTTTGGGTAAGCCTTTGATTACGTGTGCGCACACCTTCTTCATTTAGGTCTGTGTGCGCAACTTCTTGAGCAGGAACCTCTTCGTCTGATCCCTCTGATTGAGCCTCATCTGGTGAATCAGCAGCAACGGCATTGATGACATTAATGGATGAATATTGCATGGAATCCTTTCTATCATCATTTCTGTGATATTGTCTTCTTCTATGTCCATGATGAGACATGGCATTCCGTTGACTTGATCCCTCAGGAATTTCTTGGAGAACCGTCACTTGGAGAGAATCTCCTGACAGCTTGGCTCTTCGTTCCTCTTGAGGATTATTCCCTAATCGAGAGAATACTGACTTTCTCTGAGGGAGGGATTGAGGATTTGAAAAAGTCCCTAGTCCGATGGACTGGGGATGTTCCTGCTGCTTCCTCTCAACTCCTCGAATCCCATTTGTTGACTCTGAGGGTTGGGTTAGAGAAGTCCCTAGTCTGGCAAGCTGGGGTGTCTCTTGACATGCTATGTCTGAGATCTTCTTAAAATCTCTCTTGATCTTGCGAATTTTAGTTCGGAAATTAGCTAGATGCATTAACCTGTATCCACTTTTATCACCTGGTTCAACAGATCATTGTATGATTTCCGAAACTTCTGTCATTTGATGACGTGTTTGCTCCAGACGAGAGGCTTGTGCAATATTCTCTCCTGCTTGATGTAGGAGCAATTCAACAACTTGTTCTCTATATACTTGATTTTGAGAGGAACTAGTTGAAGCTTGTTCTTGAGAAAGCTTTTGATTATGAACAAAGCCCATTGACTGTGGCCGGCCATGGGCAATAACATTGCATGAGACCATTTTCAGCGGGCTTTTCTGACCGGAAAGCACTGTGAAATGTAGTGCTCCGTGAACACCCCATCCTCTGATATGAACATCAGATGGAGCATTGGCAATTAACTGATGCAATCTTCTTAGTGCGCCAAGGCATGAACGTTGAAGGGTTCTCTGTTGCTTTTCAGCCTTCAGATACCGAGAGACTGATAGAGATGCCAAATCAATCTGACGTTGTAGCCCTTCTATTATCTTAATATGATTTTCATATTCATCGTAAGATAATACCTTCTTATTTAATTGACAAAGAGTTTTCCATATGTTGAGACGAATATCATGGATTCCATCATCCGTCAACATCTTTAGAATGTCGTACTAGGAGTCAGCCAAAGGCCAAAACATGACTGGTACTTCACCTTTTGCCAGTTTTTTCCTCATGTTCAACATTTCCTCTTTATCATTAAATGAAGATTCTTCTACCTGTTTGGACCAGAGTTGGTGTTTCCTTGTTGCTTCATCGGATTCAACAAGATTGGTAGAGAAATCACTATTCATGCTGGAAGATGAATGACCCAGGGATGGTTCGGAGAATAACCTGAACCCCAGGCTATCTTCTGATGGAGAAAGAGTTTCACCTGCCGATAGTAAAGCATCAGACATGACTGGTTTTACGTTTGCAAGTGCCTCGAGATAGGAGGGCTTTCTAATCACTACATTGCCTTCTGAAGAATTTTCGAGACAACGTGAATCACTAATGTGGAGAGGACTTTCGCAGCGAAGTTCATCACCATGAGGAGGACCGTCATGATGGGTTACAGCAAAAGATGAAATCTCTTGCTCCTTGGCCTTCTGACGACACAGAGGGTTCCTGTGGCTCTCATCTGAAGAAGAAACTTCAAGATTGACCGAATTTTCATGAAGCAAGTCTTCATGAGGAAGTGTCTGTTGAAGACTTTCAGAATTAATGTTCCCGTTATTGGGAACTGAGGGAGTAGAATCTTGAATTCCGACAGATAAATGTCTGAGGGCTTCAAGAACTCCAGCATCGAGCAAGGCTTGGTTACAGATTGGCCTTTGATCTCCTGACTGTGCTGAGCAGATCTTTTTCTTAGATGCCTTCTTACTCACTTTAAAAACCACTTGATGACGAAAGTGATTGCTCTGAGCAGGTGTATGTGCCTGATCAGGAAAGATGGTCAGGTTAGGCTGACGATCTCCACTCAAATCAGGTGTATGTGCCTGATTTGGTTGTCCGTATGATATGGGGGAGTATGCCCCATAACCCTCTTGGACTGGAACAGATGTGTGTGTCTGTTCTGGAGTGAATCGTTGATGTGTCACTCCACTGCTAGGGATAGATTTATGTGTCTGTCCCTGAGATGATGCTGAAGCTGTTATGATATCCTGGCAAGCATCCAGAATATGAGCAGGAATTTGATTCTGCTCTTTCACCATTGAAAAAATATGTTTGGTGTTTTCAGCTGCCGGAACGGGGATATACGTCCATTCCGGGCTTGGAGTAGGTGTATGTGCCTGCTCCTGTCCTCCTTTTCCTGTCAGTGAATCCTGACAGTACTCAAGTGTGGAAGCAGAGAGTTGATTATGCCCCCTGTTTGTCGTCGGGACTTTCTGACTGAATTCTCCGTGCGCTACCAAGCGAGACTATTGGTAGGCTTGATTAGTATTAGCAGGTGTATGTGCCTTCTGATTACACTTCGCCAAACGCGGTTGACGAGATCCATCATATGTAGTCAGACGAGCCTGCTGACTAACTGGTGATGTATAAGTAGGTGTATGTTCCTGCCTATGGTACTCTGCCGGAATTTCCTGGTGGGATAGGCTTGATGCTTCCAGACGAGTCTGCTGGACAGCGGAATTAAAACGAATAGGTGTGTATGCCTGCTCGTTGTTTGCCACCAAGTTAGGTTGGTGGACTTCTCCAGAGATGGCAGGGATGACAACCTGCCTATTGTTAACCGGATTCCGTCTCTGGCGGTTCATCTTGCCTGCTCGGGTTTGAGGAACCTGAGCTGAATGCCTGGAGTCGGTACCCTCATCATGTTGAGGGCGCACTACCGCACGAGTCTGGCAGCGATTGTTGATGGGAGCCCTCGGGAAGGAATCCTGTCTTTTTGAACTAAGGCCCTAAGGGACCTGCTCATTCACTTCCTCAAAGTAAGGGAGTGAATGGAAATTGAGTTCCGGGGATAATGACCCGAAACGGTTGGAGACGGTAGTCAGCACCGCCTGCTTCTTGATTGCTGGCCGCCGTTGTCCAGAAGACCAGGTAGAGTTGTTAACTTGGAGGGCTTGACGAGCGGCCTCCAGAGTTGGGATAGTACCGTTGCGACGGTACTCCTTAACCAGTGCATTAGAAACCCAGCGTTGAAGATGCTGAGTTGGTGATGTCATCCTCAGAACGGATGACGTTCCAGCAGGAGTAGTAGCATTGGTTTTCACAGCAGCAGACCTCACAGTAGAGGTGTTCACAACAGCAGTATTCACAGGGGTGAATTTAAGGAAAGCCATTTTGCAGAAGATCTTGAGAAAAGAGTGTCTGTTCCATGTAACCGACATAATCAAGATGAATCCGGCCACTGCATCTTTTGGATGAGCATGTGTAAATGATTGCTTTGTTGGCCCAAGGGGCCTAACAAATAAGAAGAACATCACTTTAACTTGGTTAAGGATTCACGTCGGGTTCACCATTTTTGTTTCGCACGGAATACGGGGATGACCTCCTGGATGGGAGATTCAAACGTTCCGATCGGTTTCTAATGGGTTTGTTCATAGAACTGGAAACATCCAATGATTCCACATCCGTTTGGACCTACTTTCCAAAGGCAGGCGCTCATTAGCTTGTGGACTAATGAGGCTTAGGAATTTGCATTGGTCGAGAGGATGGGAGGTCGGACTCATCACACCTTTTTGAGGGGAATTATTGTCTACTCCGGGACTCTCTTTATAGATTTAAGTTATGTTCGTGAATCCTTATTACATTACCAAGTATAAAATGAGCTTTCCTTTAGTTTTAACAATCAATGATTAAATATGCAAGAAATTTAGAGAATCTTTTATATGTATTTGAGGTTCTTCATCAATAGAGAATCATCTATATCTGTTTAGAGATTCTTGGTCAATGGTATCCTTCAAAACATTTATATAAAAGTCTCTTGGTCATTATGATGACCAGGCTGGTTTTAAAGCCACTCAGTGGGGCACTTGAAGTTTATCGTCATTCAGAAGGACATAGATTATTTCAAAGTTGGGATCGAACCCATAAATGGGCTACCTACGTATCCTTTGTTTTGGAAAAGGAATCAGAACCCACGTAGTTCGAGAAATGGAGTATGATGTTTATGATTGATGGCTCAACGATGAATGTCATAATTACTTTTACACTCTAAGCTCATGTGAGTCATGCTCGGTGTGAGAAACAAGAGGTATTAGTAAAAATTAGACAGTTGTGCCATGAAAGATGCAATCATAAGAATTTGTTTGGGGCTTATGTATGGATGACTGCCCAGATAGATGAAGGTTTAGGATTTACTTTTAGGGAGAAAATCCATGAACAAGGTCCATATTGTTATATGTGCTTCATGGAGATTTGAATACTCTAATCTTGGGGATTACTCCTAAGGAGGATGCCCAAGTTAGGAGGGGACTTATGATTGGGTTTTACTCCTGAAAAGGAAACCCAAATCAAGGGTAAATTAGGACTGGTTAAGAGAAATTTAAGGGGGCTTGGGGTTTACTCCTGAAAAGGAAACCCAAGATTATGACTGGGACTTACTCCTAAAAAGGAGGCCCAGGTTAAGGGACTTGGGGCTTACTCCTGAAAAGGAAGCCCAAGGTTATGACTGAGTCTTATTCCTGAAAAGAAGACCCAGGTTAAGGGACTTGGGGCTTACTCCTGAAAAGGAAGCCCAAGGTTATGACTGAGTCTTATTCCTGAAAAAGGAGACCCAGGTTAGGGATTAAGGTTTGGGGCTTACTCCTGAGGAGGATGCCCATATTTGAGGTTGGGGCTTATTCCTAAGAAAGATGCCCAAGATTAGAGGACTTGATTGGGGCTTACTCCTGAAGAGGATGCCCAGATTAAAGGATTTATAACTGGGGATTATTCCTGAAAAGGAGACCCAGGTTAGGAATTCTCTCATTTTAAAGGATGAGGTTAAATGAATGAACTCTCAATCTTTGGTGACATAAGGATATTTAAATTCCTAGGTTTTGAGAGATATTCCACAGAATTCCTTTTAGATAAGGAAGTCAAATCGAGAAATCATGCCATAAATGGCTTTGAAGAGTGTCTTGAAGACTGAATATTGAAAAGGAAAGGTGAAATGGCTTAAGAGGGGTAAAAATGGGCAAGATGGGCACCCAAAAAGATAGGGGCACACAAGTCTTGCAAGGCGCGCAAGTCTTCCGTGGGCGCGCAAATATGGGCGCGCAGGTATACCTGCGCGGCACATGGTGTACTTGCGCGATTTTCAACCAGCATTGAAATACTTGAGCGACTCTTTTTTAAACCATTTAGAATTTTCTTGAGGTTCTTCCAGAAAAGGGACGCGCAAGTTATATTGAAGGAAATAAGTCGGCGCGCAAGTGTTTGATGAGTTTCAACACTTAGGCCTTCCTTCTTCTCTTTAAATCTTCCGTTCTAGGTATGAAATTACCTTAGAAGTGTTCCGGAAGCTTTGAGAAGAGACTTGGGCGTCGGGAGCTTCAATCCGAGTTTCTGAAAAAAGATCCTCTCGAATGGGGGGCCCACAAGATCTATTTATATGCAGGAGAAGACCCCGGGCGGTTACCGGGCGGTTACCACTTAGGTCGCGCAAGTCACCTGTGCGACCAAGGGTGTCGCACAAGTGTACTTGCGCGACAGTGATAAAACTTGCGCGGTTCAGTTGCTGTCGATCCTTTGTTCAAGCCTTTGTCGATTTTTGATGTTTTCTTCAAAGGTTGAATCACTTTGAGCTCAGATATTCCCTTTTCCGATCTTTAAATTCTGTGACGAAAGGAGCGTCAACAGTCGCACGCAGATCGGTCTCCCCCCAATCGGTCGCATGCTGATCGGTCGCACGCTAATCGGTCGCACGCCGATTGGTCGCACCCATCGAGACGCCACCCTTAGGATCCAGATTTTGGCAAAGGGATAGACCATGAGGGTCTGGGCCATCACATTAGACACCTCTCAAACTATTCTCTCCCTCAAAAATCAAACCAAACTAGAAGAGAAGGGGGGGGGTCCGAAGAACCACTTCGAAAGATACCTCTCAGGAATGAACCTCATCGACATACAGAAACCCCACTACCTCAAGAAACCATGCAACATTAAAGGGGTTCAAGCTGTCCAGTCATATGGGTTAGGGAGTTTCTTCCTCCATGTCAAGATACTATCCACTTTGGGTGGCACTGAATCACCCGCCTGAGTTTAATCACATCCACCTTAAGACATATTGATTAGGGATCGGGTCCTCCCTTCTCCACAGTCAGGACATTTCACAACACTCCCCAGGTAGGGAAACAAAACATCTCATAAAATAACAAGGTCAGCACTACATCATGACATGTACTGAATGAAATAGAATAAAACTCAAAACAACTCTGGGTATTGGATGTGCATCTATGTCTCCCGTTCCTAGGTACTTTCCTCGAGCCCACCATGCCTCCACAACCCATGAACTAGAGGAATGGTCCATCCATAGAGAACCTTCTCGTCACGATCCTCGATCCTCACTGGTCTTTCCACAAAAGTCACATCATCCTCGATATCCAGCTTCCCCCAGTCGAGGAAGTGTGAAACGTCGTGTAGATACCGTCGAAGTTGGGACACATGGAAGAAGTCATGTATCCTCAAAAGCTGTGGTGGTAGTGCTAGCTGATAAGACACTTCTCCAACTTGCCACAACACTTCAAAGGGTCCAATGAATATGGGAGAAAGCTTACTCCCCCTACCGAACCTCCATTGTCCATGCCGAGGGGAGACCTTCAAGAACATATGGTCCCCAACCCCGAACTCCAAGGGTCTCCTACTATTATCGGCATATGAATTCTATCAGTCTTGTGCTACCTTCATCCTCTCCCGTATAAGCTGATCCTTCTCCGTCGTCCTCTGCACCACTTCCAGGCCAAGAAAACTTGTTTCCCCAACCTCAATCCAGAATACGGGTGAGCGACACAACCTTCCCTACAGAGCTTATAACGGAGCCATGCCAATGGTAGAGTGATAGCTATTATTGTAGGAAAACTCTACTAGAGGCAAGTGTCACACCCATGATCCCCCAAAATCCCAAATACATGCTCGTAGAATATCCTCTAATGTCTGGATGGTGCGCTCTGTCTGTCCATCTGTCTGGGGATGGAAAGAAGTTTTAAGACGTAGTTGGGTTCCAAAATCATGCTGCAATCCCCTCCAGACTCGTGAGGTAAACCATGCATCCCTATTCGAGACTATGGACCTCAAAACTCCATTCAACCGCACCACCTCATCTATGTACCTCTGTGCTAAGGCATCCACTACACCTGACTCCTTGATCACCAGGAAGTGAGCCAATTTCGTCAACCGATCCACCACTACCCAGATAGCGTCACATCCTCCTTGAACCTTGGGTAGTCCCATGAAAAAATCCATTGAGATGTCATCCCACTTCCACTCAGGGACATCCAAAGGCTACAAAAAACTGCCTGGAACACAGTGTTTAGCCTTCACCTACTGACACACTAGGCATCTGGCCATGAACTCTGCCACTGTCCGCTTCACCCCGGGCCACCAAAAATGACCTCTCAAGCCCCGGTACATCTTGGAAACTCCTGGGTGCACCGCTAGGGGTGAGTTGTGGAACTCCCCAAGAACCCTCTCGCACATCACCTCTAGAACAAACAACTTTCCTCAGAAAATAATATGATTCTGACTATCCTTCATCCACCCTTCCTGAGCATCGCCTTGGTTAACCCGGTCACGCATCACTTCACTCTATATGTCTCCCCATTGAGACTCCTCCACCTACCGTAGTAGAGAATACTGCAATGTCATATGATACAGAAAACCTCTAGCACCATCCATCCTCGCATCCAGGTGTAGGGAATCTAACTCCTCCATCTCCTTCCAAGCATCTACCGAATCTCGAACCACATCCTTCTGCGACTTCCTACTCAAGGCATCGGCTACGACATTCCCTTTTCCTGAGGTGTAGGAAATCTGGAAGTCGTAGTCCTGAAGGAACTCCATCCACCTTCACTACCGTAAGTTTAGGTCCAGCTGGGAGAAGATATACTTCAAGATTTTGTGATCCACGAATACCACAATGTGCTCCCCGATGAGGAAATGACACCAAAAATTTAGGGAAAAAACTACCACCTCAATCTCTAGTTCATGGGTGGAATAGTTACGCTCATGGGGACGTAACTGCCTAGACCCATAGGATATCACCCCTTGCCACTACATCAACACACATCTGAGGCCTTACCCTGAAGCATCACATAACACCTCGTTCACTACCCCTTCTTCTAGTAACCTCAGCACTGGAGCACTTACCAACTTATCCTTCAAATAACTAAAGGCCGCCTCGCACTGCCCATTACACACGAAAGCCTGGTCATTCTTGGTCAAGGCTGTCAAAGGTGCCACAACTCGGGAGAAGTTGGGAACGAACCTTGGATAGTAACCTGACAGACCTAGGAAACTACGAACTTCTGTCACGCTCTTGGGTGCTGGCCAAGAAACAACCACCTCGACCTTTGATGGGTCCACTTCTATCCCCTATTCAGACACTATGTTCCCAAGGAAATGAACTTCTCTTGTCCAGAACTTTCACTTGGACAACTTCCCATAGAGCTGGTGCCGTTGGAGGATCTCTAAAACCATTCTCAGGTGCTCTGCGTGATCCTACTTTGATCTTGAGTAAATCAGGATGTCGTCAATAAAGACAACTATGAACCAATCCAGGTATTCTTGGAAGACAGAGTTCATGAGCCCCATGAACATAGCTGGAGCGTTCGTAATGCCGAACGACATGACCACAAACTCAAAGTTCCCATATCTGAATCTGAAGGCAGTCTTTGAGATGTCACCTTCCTTCACCCTCAACTGGTGATATCCTGATCGCATGTCAATTTTGGAGAACCACCCTACCCCCCTTAGCTGGTCAAAGAGATCATCTATCCTTGGGAGAGGGTAACGATTCATGACCTTCACCTGATTCAGCCTCTTCTAATCTATGCACAGTCTTAGACCACCATCCTCCTTCTTTGCAAACAAGACAGGAGCACCCCACGATGACACACTTGGCCAAAAAAAACCCTTCTTCATCAGATCTTCAATCTGGATCCGCAACTCACGCAACTCAGAAGGTGCCATCCGGTAGGGAGCCATCGAAATCAGACGAGCACCAGGTTGCAAGTCTATTCTGATCTCAACATCACGTTAAGGGGGTAAAGTTGCCACCTCTTCTGGGAAGACGTCCATAAACTCACTGACGATCCCTGGGACTTCCACCATATCTGCACCCACCGACTCCACTGATAGCTCAACTAACAAAGAAAGGATGGTCTCCTCTCACTAGCTGCTTTTCTGGACACCCCGCTCGCTGATGAAAGTTACACATCGGACGCCCATGTCCAAAAACACGACCCTTCCTCGGAATAATTAAATGATGGCACATAAAGAGAATATCAAGTCAATTCCTAGGATGACATCGTGTGGATGTATATGAAACGGTAGAAGATCCCGGACTAACTAATGTGGCCATATCATCAGTCTGCACCCTCAACCAGCAGAAAACAAGTCAGTCTAACCTCCGACTGGTGTACTCAACACTAGGGGCACTGGAAGTCTCTCAAAATCTAGACCCAGAGCACGGGCCATACTGGGTGGAAAAAAGGAGTGTGAATCTCTTGTATAAAACAAGGAATAGGCAAGGTTACTAAAAAAGCTGATCGTACCTCAAACAACTTCTGGCCCGGCTGGAACTGCTGCCTTCGTGGCATGAAACTATTCACACCCAGCTCCCCTACCTCTCGACTATTGGCCGCCTCCCAAACCACACCCTGGTCAAGGTCCCTGAGGGGCGTCCTGAGGTCGGCCTCCTCCTGCAACGCCTTCCCTCAGAGGAGCGGGAGCTTGCTGCCCCTGTTGCTACTGCTGAAAGGGTCTAGCTGGAAACTGCTACTGCTGAGGTGGGCGCTGGACCTGCCAACCCTCTCTACACTGTACTCTGTCTGAGAACTGATTCCAAAGGTGTCTATAGCTTCCTCAAATGAAGCACCTCGGTCCTGGGCCCGAAAGAAAAGGGTGAGGAATGGGGGATCAGAACTATAACTGCTGAGGCCCGATTACTGCTCATCGAAACCTAGAGGGTCCTGTTACTAGAGGCTGGCTGTTGACGGCCTTCCCCTTCGACGAGCCCAACTAAATCCCCTCTCACGATACAACTCCCAGCTTGTACATCCTCTCCACCACTTCAGATTTCTTATGGACCTCTAATTAGGTCGGTAAGGTGAAGGGAGTAACAACATACTGAAGAGAAGGTCCAAGTGCCTCCTCCAAATTCCTCACTCAAGAATCCTCATCTGGAAAGAGGTCTGGAGAAAAGTGGAGGAGATCCTTGAACTCGATCCCCAATTCTCTCACTGGCATGCTCCCTTGCTGGAGGGAGAGTAACTCCTGCCTCTTCTCAGCCTTTATCGTGGAAGAGAGGAATTCCTCCTGGAACCCCTTCTTGAAGTCTTCCCACTCAACCTCAGCCTCCTTATTTTCCCCGAGATAAAGCGTCCACCACTGATTCACTTCTCCCCACATATGGATGATGGCCAGAGGAACCCAGTACTCTGTCGGAGCCCGAATCAAGCCGGAATCTATCATTAGATCCTCGAGCCAGCTCTCCCTCTCCATATCTGAGACTCTAGCCTTTAACTTCCCGAGGGTCTGCCGCTGAAAGGCATGAAGCATCCTCTACCACTGATCATCCTCCTCCTCTCTGTCAACCCTATTTCAATCAGCCAAAACAACCTCCAGGGCCTCGATAATCTGCACCACTCGTGGTCATCTCCCAGCACTACTAGAAAACTAAACTATACCAATGGTTTGGAACCTTTGGTATAGGCCTCCAAACCGTTGGTATAGCCTATACCAACGGTTTGGAGAACCGTTGTGAAGTATGCCATTGGGATAGGTCTATACGAACGGTTTTGGGAAAACTGTTGTTATAGACCTATACCAACGGTTTTGAAAAAACCATTGGTATAAGTAATATAAAAATTTATACCAACAGTTCCATAAAACCATTGGTATATATATTTCAAAAAAAAAACATTCGATGGAATTTGATCCCACGACACTTAGTTTATCATTGAACGACCTAACCACTAAACTAACATGACTTTTGTGAACATAATTTCATAAATATATATATTTATTCTCATAATTATTATAAATTTTGATTTATATATTATTATCGGTAAGAAGATCCGATAAAAAATTAAAGGACCTATACCAACGGTTTTGACAACCGTTGGTATATGGTTTTTGTATCTGGGTGTGATGTTGGAATTTGTGGCCACCTTTCCCAATGGTTTGGCCAAACTGTTGGGATAGGTACACCCTTTCCCAACGGTTTGGCCAAACCGTTGGGAAAGTGGCCTCAAACACACCCTTTCCCAATGGTTTGGCCAAATCGTTGGGAAGGGGTATGGATTTCCAAACGGTTTGGACAAACTGTTGGGAAAGGTTGCCACAAAGTGGAATTTTCCCAACGGTTTGGCCAAACTGTTGGGAAATCCATACCCTTTCCCAATGGTTTGGCCAAAACATTTGAAAAAGTTACCTCAAAGTGGGCTTTCCCAACGGTTTGGCCAAACCGTTGGGAAAGAGGAACTATACCAATGGTTTTTACAAACAGTTGGTATAGAACCGTTGGGAAAGGTCAACTTTCTAGTAGTGCAGGTGCCATAGCTACAAGGTAAACAAGGAATGCCTAATACTGAGTAGTGTAGAAGAATTTATGTTTTATTATACTTTTTACTCATTTTAAATTCCCAAAATACCTATGAAACACAAGAACACAAGTCATTATGATTCATGTACCTTCCCTACGGTCTTTACCCTAAAAGCAGTGTAGCCTCACTTGGCCATTCGGTAGGTCCAGAGTCCTTGCATCGGATCACAGGGGGCCCTAAAATCCCGTTTCCTTGCCAGTATTCCCTGACCTATTTCACACACCATGATCACCCAACACTTTTTCACTATAATACCATGCAATCCTCACTATGCCTAACTACAGACTCCATCCTATCTCTCAACCTCTTCATCTAATACCATTATGTCATGACCCGCCTTCACCAAGATGAGGGAAGGGACATAAGATTGCCATACCCTTCCTTATTCAAGTTGAAGGAGAGAAAATGACCCCTGAGACCTGCCTTCAATAGGTCCCGAAGTGGTGACTAGAACCAAGGGTATAGAATCACACATAAGATGGAAGGAATTACCCTTTTTCTTTAATAAGATCAGGAGATATGATGATAAAACACAACAACACCAAAATATGGGGTAAAATTAAAGACAAAGAAACCATTCCCACATGCATGTTACAAAAGTAAAAGCCACAAGATATAAGGAAACTACAAGGGTAAGGTACCAAAAGAAAAGAAAAAAAACAGCAACTACAACTACCCCAACGCCCGACCTAGTACGGCCCTGCACAATCCCTGAAGTCCTACTGGAAACCTGAAATCAGTTTATATACGTAGGGTGAGCATACAAGTATACTCAGTAGGGAAAACCAAAGACTCTCGTGCACAAGTGGGGAGGTATTCTAATGCCCTGTGAGAAAGGAGACAACCAATACACCTTGCAAGGAAAACTATCCGCCCAAGCCTCACCAAGGCACCCTCCCCAAATAACGCAAGTGAAGTAATGTATAGTAATAGCACATCGATATTTGTGTACCCTGTGCTATTTTACCACTGGTTATTGAAGACATCGTACGCATCGAACCAATCCCGCCATTCTCACTACAGTAGCACTACCACACCCCGCCCGTACACACCTGGGCCACAACCACACATACCACCCAAAAACACCTAGGCCAAAACCGTCATCCCACCCGCAGACACCTGGGCCACAACAACCATATGTAACCATACCTACAAACACCTAGGCTAGAATAACTACTGCCACGCTCGAAGACACCTGGGCCTCATCCTGAAGATACTTGGGAAACAACCTATCCAAAAACACCTAGGCCAACCACCACACTACCCTGCCTGAATAATCTTGGGCTAATAATGGAATTCAGGCCATCACAGCCTTCCCAAAGAGTCTTGGGCTATTCAGGAAAGGGAGTAGAAAAGGAGATAATAACCAGCCACTCATAGGAGTGTTGGGAAAAACACCCTCCCCTATGAAATGGGGGTGTTCGGCACTAAGTTCTCAACTTGGGTGGCGTGCAAATAAGAAACATGAAATCTAAAATTATATATATATAAGTAACAATAACTCATCCCAACCAAGGGTTCCACACCCAACCCAAGCACGAACAGCCTAGTCACTATCCATAGTAAGCACACTACTCAAAGCTGAGTCACAACTCATTCCCATAACAGATTTCCCGTTTAACCCATTCTTGTTTTCATGTTCATGTGATCCTGTTTGAGTAAAGTTATGCACTACTGGGAAACTAGCAGGAAAACACAAGCCAAGGGGAATTACAACCAAACATAAATTTAAGGATTCACACCCGGTTCTCTTGTGAAGTCACAACAACAAAGGGATCAAGTGAGATCCCTCGAAGTACTGGAACCAAAGAAATCCTCGAGACATAGCCCCACATAGCTCTTGAACCAAAACCAAAAATTGTACAACAATAGGGGAACCCATCCCCATCCATGTCACCTCGTAAGCACCAAAAGAATAATACACCTACTACCAAAACAGAGTAGGAAACTTCCAGGTTCAAGCACATCATTCATTATGTTCTTCTTTCTGTTTGTTAACCAGGGTGGTCACACAAGGATTCTTGTTTTACTGAACATCCATTTAAACCAACTAAGTTTAGGTGACTAACCAATTTCCATGTTACTGTTATTTAGTCATCACGAAGATAAAGGTTTATTAGGATGTAAGGAAGGACCACCAACGACCGTGATTTTCAGTGAGCACAAGCCCATACAGTTCACAACACATATCAACATAAAAGAGTACAATAGAACATCGATCACACCCCCTTCATTCTTTAAAGGCCTGTTCATTATCTTCATTAATTTTGGTTTTATCAATACCACATAAACAATAGCATACCCACCTCGCATGATACATAGTAAAGAGAGACGAAAGAAAAAACTCTACTTGGTTGATCAAGGATCGAAGTTCTTCTCCACATGCCAAGAACTAGGGATGCACAACTTTCTGGGGAGGAACGTCAGGGACTCCAAGGGTGAGCAGAAAAGATTCGGGACACGTGCACCACTTGCCTCAGAAAGGGGGACTCCAAACATGCTAGGAAGAAAAGGAGGCCGACCAAAAAGGAAGAAGAAGAAGAAATTCCCGTGCGATATATATAGATAAGATCACATTGTTATAGGATATGGGAATTTTAACGACTTTAAAGTCAGATCGTGGTTCCCCACGTGGTTGGGTGGTTACACACGATGGTATTAATTATTATTTAATAACTCTCATTGGGAAAATGTGGTAACAACTGTGATTTTAAAGGATTTTATATAAACAGAGGGCGCGTTACGCGGACACACAATTGGGTCCGTTGAGGGTCGCCCCACCCTTAGTAATTTAAACATTGATTAAGGGCTTAAAAATGGCCTTAAACCACTCCGAAAAAGGTTAAAAAGGGACTAAAAATGGTGTTATGAGAGGAACTACAGAAGAAAAACCCGACAAGGCCGGGTGGCACCGATCGTGTCACACACCGATCAGTCACACCGATCGGCCGCACCGATCGCTCACACCGATTGGTGAGGCACCGATCGG
Organism: Viscum album; assembly: GCA_963277665.1. Taxonomy (NCBI): domain Eukaryota; kingdom Viridiplantae; phylum Streptophyta; class Magnoliopsida; order Santalales; family Viscaceae; genus Viscum; species Viscum album. Next base: position 1,062,738,025 of record OY728125.1, read on the forward strand.
TGGCACACTGATCATGCTACACACTGATCAGTGAGGCACCGATCGATGACACACTGATCATGTAACACCGGTCGGTGGGGCACCGATCGGTCGCACGCCGATAGGTCCCATGCCAATAGGTCGCACACCAATCAGTCGCACGCCGATCGGTTGCACACCAATCAGTCACACCCCAATCAGTCGCACACTGATCGGTCGCACGTCGATCGGTCGCATGCTGATCAGTCGCACGCCGATCGGTCTCACCCACCAAGACACCACCCTTAGGATTCAGATTTTGGCAAAGGGATAGACCATGAGGGTTTGGGCCATCACATGGGATTTCCACTCACTACGAGCCAACTTCTCTCTGAGACCTATGGCTGGAGCTGAAATGATTGAAGCATCTTCTGCCTCACAGTTAGCCTTTAGAAACCCACTTAATGAGAATTCTTCTTTTGGTGCCACCAACAACTACACCGCAATCCCAGATAATTTTTCTAGACATAACACATACCAAACTCACTTTACCCTATCCCGATATTTCACTGAAACAAGGGATTAGAATATTCACACACATCACACCTTGTTTCTTCGGGTGAGAAACAATATAATTAAAGAACACTTACACTCATCTTCCTATAAAATGGAAGATTTTAAAGTTTTTCCAAGGGAGAAATTCACCCAACATAACAGGGACTCTCATAGGATTTCACAACTTTCACTTTTACGATCAATCAAGAACATGACACCACAAGGCGTCACCGAACAGGACCATGGAGACTGATATAAACAATACATGGAGAGGGACCTTATTCAACATCCCAAAACACCATAAAACTCTATAAAGTGGCCACAATATCCTCTCATGACTAGATTTCCCACACTGATAGTTTAATGTGAACTCCTTCTTCTAAGAGACTACGAAGGACTGAGAGGACCTCTTAGACACCATCCAGATACTCATCCATGCTAACAACCCCAGAACACTTCCACCTTCATCAAATCTGGAAACATAATAAGCTAAGGTCTCTTTCAACCTTCCATGTTCACTCTCCCTCTACAAGAGGATACAAAAAAACCAAGAATATAAAGGGTGTAGACTCAATATAAATAGCTCAAGAAGAATATTACTTACATTGATCAACTATAGGATCTTCCAATGAAAAAACAACCAGGGTTTCACTTCAGTTGTGCACTAACCCATAATGGGGCATACCTAATCCAACAATAGAACCTAAGGACCCAACCAAACTGGTCCATTGGTCAAGAAATACCTGAACCAGATGCAAACAGATGAGGGGAAACATCATAATGTCTTCCCAAAATATTATCAGAGGAGACCGCTAATCATCCCTTCAACCCAACATACCGACCATGCACAAAACCAAAACACTGTTCAAACAAGAGGGTCTCTTGGACTCAAAACATTCCACAATATAAAAATTTCCAAAAACACATAATACACACCATCCCAAACCACTCATCAAGACATCATGTTTTATTTTTAAAAACATTTCTTTAAAAAAAAATGGTTCAACGGTTAGCGTATCCCCCAATGGTACCCCATGGGCCCCACACATGCATGTTTCCGTGCCACACCCGGAACCCTCCTCATATCCATCCCGACACTCATAAATTCATGCCATTAACCATCCATAATCTTATATAAACTCATGCATGTGTTCTCTCAATAAAATACCAAAGGTTAATACAAAATGTCATTCCACTTTTCAAAACCAAAACAATCAACCAATACTTTCTTTTTCTCAAGACCGCTAACCACGAAATTGAACCCAAATTACCGCATAAAAAATGTTTTAGAAAGGAATAATCATTCCAATGAAAAATCACTTTCTATTTATTCACATCAATTTTAAAACATCTCATCACATTAAATCACCTTTCAATGGTTTAGAAAACTCTATTGGAAACACTTTTTCAAAACCAACCTTGACATAGTTCACGCTTTCAAAAGAGGTGCAAACACACCATTTTCCATTCCAATAAAATTCTGAAAATTCAGTTCTCCATTTTAAAAAATCAAACCATTCCCTCTTTATTATATAATAATTTCACAAAAACATTACACTTCTTAAAATCAAGTCATTTTTAAACCAAAGTTCTAAGATTTCAAAACAAAAGAACACAAGACAATGTGGAATGAAACCAGTTTTAGTGGGTGACTTGGACATTTGGTTGGCGGCCATATTTCAATCACTTAACTATCACATAGAGTGTTCTAGTGAATATCCTTGGCTCCACATGGATTTACAGGCCCTACGAGATCACTGAGACTGTTAAACCAACTCTCTTTTCATTTCCCCTAATCATCATAAATCCAAGACATCCAAAGAACTCATATAAATCCCGAATTACCCTGGTGACTCGAATCCCTTCATGAGGTATGGTGATCAGGAACACTACCCATAACCAAAATACCAAGTCCAAAAAATACTAACTATATTCTATCCCGACTGTTCCCTAAATAATGTGACCCAAAGAGTTAACCGGAACATCATCTGATACCATTTTGCCACGTACTGAATCTGGTCTCCACCGTACCTGGCACTAAACCCAACTTATAACAAGACCCGAAGGGAATTACCAATCCCCATGGGCCGAAACAAGTTCCCGGGTATCATAAAATGAAGTTTGGGAATGATTTACCTGATTTTGTAAACACTAAACAACAAATGAACTCAATAAAACAAATCTGTATTTTTCAACAAAAATCATCTTTTACAAAATTTTAAAACTGAATTACATTATTTGGAATAATGTAAAAAGGACATTAAAAAGGTACAAAACCAAAAATGTATATCCAATATCCCTCATGGAAATGGGCACCACCCTCAAGCCATCTCCACAAGACTTCACCACCATGGACCTTCTAGAAACCCGAACCACTGGAACTAAAAACTATAGCCAACCTGCGACAAAAAAAATAACCAAGTCTACTTACACCCAAAACTGTAAGTAGGGTGTGAGACAATTTATAGTAGGATACCACCACTAATATATTCCATGCTATAAACATTCAAAATGAAAAGCATGAAAGTTTTCAAAAACATGTAATTTCTAGTTACAATTTCTAGAAGATGCAACTTAAAAAAAACAGTTTTCAAGTGGGATAATTTAAAGAATAAACACTTTTTAAAATAAATACCAAAGCTACCAAATTTTCTAGACAAATATACCATATGCCAAAAATAATAATAAAGGATATAATGAGCAAAAGAAATAGGAAAATAACCCCTAGGCACTAGCTCGCTGTGGATCCTAGGTACCTCACATCTCGATGAGAGTAAACATCACAAATATCTGTTCTCATGCACGATCCACTAGTATAGAACATACCCATAACCTAGTGGTCCCCAATAATCATCATAATTATTTAGTTATAGTTTTAAGCATCAATCTTTCTAAGTGAAACTGAGGCCAAACCCCACTGATTCACTTGCATACCAGTACACATCCACCCACCAAGATACTCAGGTTTCTCTTTGTACTCAAATAAGTTCAACAATTCAAAAAATATAATTTTCACATGATAATATCATTTCCACATCACATATTCACTAAAAATATCATATGTACATCACACAAGTCATAAAATCCACTTTTTCATTCAAATTCATTTTGAAATCATACACATGCCAAAATAGCCTACAACATTTTTCACATCACTTCAACACATCCTTTAAACATTTTTATAAAACATTTACAAGGTGATACACAACACATAAAATCCCACACACACATGCCACCTAATACCCTTTTTACCTTCAAAATCATTTTATCATCAAACTTACACGAAACAACCCACAAAAAAGTTTCACCCCATTATCAAAATTTAATAAAACATTTCAAAAAATTACAAAACATTATAAATATGTTTGAAAACTTAAAACATCACTTAAACATTAAAAACCCCATGATAGGTGAAAAGGCACACCAAACTATATATATGAATCCTTTTCCCACTTTGTTAAACCAACTAGAACATTTATAATTTTTACTAAAAAAACCCAAGTGGTCTAAATATTTCTTGCACACAAAACCCATTTCAAAACAACCATTTAAGACCAAAACCATGCCAATTACTATCCAAAATAGAATTGGAAGCCCTATATAAATTTATAACACCACCTTAAAGTGTCATAAAATCACCTTGAACAATACCACAAAATATACAAATGAAAACATAAATTTTAATAAAATTCTCTCAAGAAGTATAATAATGTTTTACAAATGAAACCTATTCAAACACCCTATTTTTAGGCCCACATGACACTAATAAATTACCAAAATAGAATTGTAAGGCCAAAAAATATTTAGTAATCTAATTCCATAATTTATAAAATACAAAAAAATAATACCCCATGATTTACACATGAAAACACCCAATTTCAAGTTAAAATTAAACTATAAAAGTAAACACATGACCAAATCAATCATAAATAGTTTTCACACCACACCCAACATATGAGGAATATGAAAAATGAGTAAATACAGAAAGATAACTCATCAATAATTGTTTACACATTTAACCACCTACCTTTTATGTTGAAACCCTCAAAACAGGGTGTGAAACATAAGTCGCACCACCACCGCACATCATGGAAGTGAAATACAACCTAAAACCAAAATATTTCACCCAAAAGACAAGAAATAAAACCCTAGGTTCAAAACCTAACTTCTGGAAATTAGGAACCTCAAGGATAAGGGATGAAACCCTAATCACATTGAATGTAACCCTATGCAAATTGAAAGAAGAATGAAGAAAACCAACTTACTTGAGGGATCTTGTAGAAGTCTCCCCAAATACACAAGTATCTGAATTTAAAACAACCAAAGTTTAAAGGGAGGTTTGAAAGAGGATAATAATACCGTGTAAGAATTTGAATTGGGTAAAAAGAGTGAAAAATTAAAGAGTTATGATGGAAATAAAATAACTTTATAAATCTGCTCGAATTGAGGAATCTTAATAAGTTTTGACTTGTTCTGTGAAGAAAACGAGCTCCAAAGAGGGAAAGAAGAGATTGGGGAATGTTCGTGGGTTCAGTGGACTCGAGTTAGAGGTAGAATCAAAAAAAAATAGTTAAAATTGAATGAGTTAATTAATAAACAAAATTTATTTTTTAAACAGGAAATCGGATTTTGGGGTGGCCCAACTACTTAAATAAAAACTCAAATACCACATGATTATGGATTTATAAAGGCTCCAAATTTAAATTTTGGTGTTAATAGGTCAGGTAATGCCTAGTAGAAATTTTAATGGATGAAAAATGTTGAAAAATAAATGTGTTATAAAAGAAAAAAAAATTATTTTAAATCTGGAATTGGGCTCAGGGTTTAGCCCAATTCATGAAAACTCACCCATTCTACCCTAAAAGCTTGGGAAACCCCCAAAATAAAGCATGAATGGAAAATAAATTAAAAATAAATTAAAAATAAGTTATTTATTTGGAAAGGACCAATATTAATTGTTTAAGGATGAAATTACATTATAAAATACAAGAGAATTATATAAGAATGTTGTAGATATTCAAGATGAATCATCCATTGTTGTTGATAAGTTCATCCCCAAGAAAAATATAAAAACTATTTCTAATTTTTTAGTGATATTAATTTTTTCTCGACTTTAAGTAAAAATTTCCCTCAAAAATATAATGTATTTTTGGTTGAAGAGATTTTAGAAAAATACACCTCTAATTCAAGGGATAATGAAAAAATAATGATAATTACATGATCCCCATGTAGAATTTATAATAAAAGATGTAAGATATTTGAGAAAATAAAGGGAAACTCACCAATGTGGTGAAATAGAAATCTTCATGGGATACTATTGGTTTTTTTGATGTAATATTCACAAATAATATTCTTGTTAGAAAAAAATTACACTACCTAGGAACAAGAATTTATTTAGGGGGATCTGACCTAAAAAATAAGTGAAGAAGGTTTTTTAAATGAAGAAACGAATTCGGAAAGCATGTGTTTGAATTTGAAAAGTATTTACAATTTGATGAACTGAAGATTATTCCCAATGATAATGTTGGGAGGAATATAAGATCATGGTTAGAAGATATCTCTTAACCACAATTATCTCATTAAAAAAGAAAGGTACCCATTATTTATTCCCTTAAGATTGATTATGTAGAAATATATAGGGAATTAAAGTATTCGAACTCAAAGGGGGAGTTTGATAAGGTTATCACTATTGAAAAGTAAAAGGAGATCCTTCATGGAATAAATATTTCCATGATAATGAATTTATAGGTTAAACTCTTTAGGCGGAGCACAAATAAAGAGAATATATCATTCTATCACTTTCATTAAATCAAATATTTTTCGATAGATTTGAAGAAATTTAAGATTGACTATTTCCAATCACACTTAAAATAATTAATTTTGATTACATTAAATATCTTTATAAAGATATATAACTAGTTTAAAAATTAATTTAGAAAAGGGGGAATAGATGATTTGTACATGGCCTTGATTAAACTGTGTGGATGATAAAAAGTTTCTTAATTAACAACCCCAATTTTGAAAAATTTGAGACGTTACGATCATGGTATCACATATACAGGTTTTATATACAATATGGCTCACGTTAATTATTTCTACATTGTTTTATACATGGTTTTATCCCACATAGTCCTAGATTAAAATAATTAAAGGCCCCTTAATAAGAAAAATATGTGATAACATCATTATATATAGAGGGAATAAAGCCTACTATTAATGTCTAAAATATGAGAAGATATTTTGATAAAATACCAATTTCACAAGAGATAATATCGTGAAAATGAGTTATATATCCTCCCATATATTTCATTTCATTTCTTATCAATAATGTGTAGAATATAAGTAACACATATTTATAGAGAGAGTTTATGGTATTTATATCAAATATAGAGGGGTATATTATTGATCTTATGTGTGTATTTAATTTATTATCAATAAGTAAATATGTGATGGAATTTGAAGGATCTAATACTATAATACATGGAAAATTTAATGATGAAATTGGTTTTTTTAAATAACCAGTTTGAATAGATTAAATAAACCGATTTTTATCCAGTTATTTTTGAAATATTTTTTAATAATTGATGAAATTTTATAATATGTGTTTGATGTTGGAACATTGTTCACAACATTTTGAATAATATCCTACCTTAATTGATAGGTAAAAACATTTAATATATGATTTTTTGAAGATGTTGAAGTTTAGATATCTAGGAAAAATGATCATTTATTCAACACTTCATTATATGAAGAGATTTTATTTTAGAGGACAAAGAAAAAATATTTCTATTTTTTATGAATAGAAAATCAAGATACATCATATTTAGTCGATTTAAACCCTCTTAAAACATTGGTTATATGTATATAAAATCAAGATACATCATAATAATGTTTCTTTAAGAATAAAAAAAATATTCAGTGTGCAGAGTGTGTCCATGTGTATGAGAAGATTATATTATGTGAGTAAATTCACCTGTTGTAGGATCTTCCATGAATAATAAACAAAAATCATCCATGAGGTGTAAGCATTTTTATTCCATGATTAAGAAAGGTATTCCAAATGCATGAGAGAATTTTATATTATATATTTAATGAACTATATACATGGATCCACCTTGAAGGATGATCCTCTATGAGAATAGATTCAAAAAAATTCATGAAGTAATGTTCTTGAAATTTTTTACTGTGTGAACATGGTTTTTTTGTATGGATATGGATCTTATGTGTATGGAGAGATAATACAATGAATGGGTAACCACACAATAAATTTAAATAGTGAATCTACTATGGTTCATATTTATGTTGGGTGAAAATGAGTTTCTTGAAATATAATGGAACTATGATATCAAATAACCTCAAGATATAATAGCTTTCATAGAAGATATGAAATTAGATTGAGTGAAGCTTGATAAAACAGAGATTTAGAGGCAATAATGTAGTGTTATTTCATTATAATAAATCAAGTGAAAGAAACACATGGTATCAGGTATCTTCCATGAAATCCACATATACATTTTTACTAGAGAGAAACAAGTTAAATATGACATTTATGCTATATTCATTCAATAAATATCATGACTTGAAGTGTGAATTCAATTTATAGGTTCATTGAAGAAAATATATGAATGGTCCATGTTTGGTAGTTATAAATGAAATGGATTATCATACATAGGATTTAATTCTAAAAGAATAATTGTGAATACATAGAGAATAAAATATGATTTTATGGGTATACTTTTATTCGTATGAATAAATGAGAAGAAAAACCATGATCTTAAAGATTTTAAATGTGATAATTCAAATATTCCAATCATTAGGAAGTACATATCACCATAATGTGATATAGGTTGAGATCATGATGCAGAGTAATTACTCACATCACAAAGTAGAAAGAATTATGCTCTTTGTGCATGTATGCATAATATATGTATTATAAATTTAATACATATGTGGAAGTATTTCACATGAATTCATGAGAATTGATGAAGAAGATCAGTACATGGTTAAATAAATAATACATGAAGAATCAAGACTGATTTTTAAAGAGATTAAAATGGAGAACATAAATATAGAATTAATAGTGTTTAATATGATACCGTATTTTTTAGATACGATCATTGACTTTTCAATAATTACTAAGTAATTATTTTTTATGACATATAAAGTGAATATTTATATGTTTAGGAAATGATAAGAACACATATATAGATATTTTGATATATAGATACAAAATATCTAATGATTATTTACTATAAATATAAGGAGAGAAACCAATAAAATTCAAGAGATCTTATTCATTTAATAACTGATGAAAGAAACAATAACGAGTCATTATTATAGAAAATGTGGGTGTGGTGAAATGATCCCCAAAGAGAGAGGTTGTTCATACTTTTAAAATATTAAGAACTGTTATCTATAGAAAGAGAAGAAGATTCAAAGGCGAATTCAAAAAAGAAATCATGAGGACCCTTAAAGATCCATAGATAGGCAATATAAATATATCACCATAGGTGGAAAGAAGAATATTTTCCTAACATAGACTTAATTGGAGGTTTCTAGTACAAATAAATCATTGGGAGGAAGTTAATAATAACACTTGAAGATACAAAATTTTAAGAGATTATCAATTATAATTTAGGGAGACTGATTACCAAGTTCTTCGTAAGATTGATTGTATATTGTATTCAAGTATATTAGTAGTCTATAATCTAGGTTATCAGACCAATTATGTAGTAGGAACACTTTGATACTAATATTTACAAATTCTTGTGTCGTTATCTTTATTTATTAACATTACTCATGTAAAGAAAAAAAATAAATGAAAGGTAGGATTACGCTTTAACCGTCCACAAAGGCTAAATTAGAAAGGTAAATTTATAAAATGTAAAATGTTTACATATATACGTCTCCCCTTTCAGCGATCCATTCCTTGAACTTAAATTTTTAATTTCTTTTAAAAATATATCATTCAATAATGGTTGGTTTATAATAACTATATAGTAAATAAGGTATCTCTATAGGCATGACTTAACTTATTTTTGGGTTAAAGATCCTAAAACCCATAAATAGTGTAAAACAACAAATTTAATATATAAAATTACCTTAGGAATATTTTTTAAGGTTACATTAATCTTGAGCCTTAGTTTTTATCCTTGTGAAGAGTTATTATGGGAATCTAGGATGATTTATTTTTAAGATGAAAATTGAATATTTATTTATTAAATAAATATCCCCACACATGAAAATATTTAGAGCTTCTAAATATATCCTCTTATGGATATTATAACACTATAGTTTCATTTAGAATGATGGGTTTTAGCTGGAGATGGTATAATTCTCAATTGGATTTTGGTCCCCATGCTAGGTCATTGTTGGGTTAACCTTTTTAATTGTTTTATTTTATTTTGGGTGGAATTATCCTTCTAAAATTTAATCTTGATGGGTAGGAATAATTTTTACCACAAAAACCTAATTGAAATGGGAGATATCCCTTTTAGGGAGGGAGATAAAAGTCTCATATTAGAGGAAAAGAGTGATGGATTGTAGATTATTAGTGAGTGAATCTATAATTTTCAATGAATTTTCATGATATTGGAATTTGTTATTTTTAATTTTCATTATTCTTGTCTTATGATATGTTTGATCCTTGTTTTTTTTATTTTGGATGGTTTTATAATGATTTCAGCTAACATTGGTGTGTTTTTTGATGGAATTAGTTAATTGATTTGGTTTATAGGGTTTATATTTCTAGAATTCTTGATCGTATGATGTGGGATCTTTGAAACACCCACTATATAGCTCATCATTGCATTTATGGTCTCAAAAATTTCTATTATAACTAAAATTAGTGTTAATTTGAGACACAAACTATGTGTAGTCATAGGGTACATGAGTCGAGGTGTGGTTGAGTATACAATTAGTTATCCCCTTTGATATACATTGTGTGTAGTCATAAATGTAACACCTTTACTATTGTAACCCTAAGTTTGAAATTAATTTTCTACATTGTCATAATATACAAGTGATCACATACTAAAGGATAGAATAGTTTTGTAGTATTGTGTATCTAGATGCATACATGATTATCACAATATATTTGGAAACATGAAATACAACTTAAAATTATAATGAAAAATTTATTATTTCTTCAAGTATATGAAATAAATAATTCATAGATGTCTTCTTAGGATTAGGGAAATAAAAACATAAATAATGGTGATCTTAGAGGCTCATAAAGGGAAATATTACAACAAATCTATCAAATAATAAATCAATAATGAATTATAAAGGAAATATTATATAATATTGAGTTTAAAGTTATCAGTTTATTTTATTATATTTAATGGATATTTATAGTTTAGATTTTTATAGATTTAGGTCATAACTATTACTAAATAAATGTATTTATTACAAAGTAAAATCTTTCCTTTAATATCTATTTTCGACACAAAATAGTACTTTTAAAATGAAATATGTTATTTTTTTTATGAAAAATACTCATTATTTTAAACTTGAATCCATATTTCTTTTTACTCATCCTTAAAACCTATTAAAATTTTTCAATATGTGGGGGTAACATAAAAATACCAGTAAGGTATATATATAATGTTGAAAAGAAACTTTTTAGAACATTTTAAAACCATGTTATCATATAAAAAATTTGGACTTTAATATAATAAATGTTGAGCTCAAATAAATATTTACTTATACATGAAATAATCTTAAATATATAGAGTTTTTCATAAAGACATGATAATAAAACATAAATGAAAAATTTTAATTGTGGTGGTTACTAAAGAAATATGAAAACCTATGAAAACATTTTCATGAAAAAAATACCCTATTCCCCTTAAAGGGAATAAAAATTCATTTAAACAAAATATCATTATCTTAAATTAATAAAAAAAAATATTTCAATGAAAACTCATTAAAAATAATATAGATTCCTATAGGTTTCTTAGGACATAATCTTTATAGAACCCTTACAAGAACCCTTAAAAATGGAATAACCAACTCAGTTATTCAAACACAATTCTTTGGAGTACATAATCATTAACCAATGAATTGGAGAGATATATTTGGCTCAACCATCATTATAAATAATTTCCAAGGACCATATAATACATTAAACACATAAAATATTTCATTTCCATCATTAAACCCTTAAAAATATACTTTAAATCCCATAAGAAAAACATTTTTAGATATTGATATATCCATTTCCTTTATAACCCAATTTTAAAACTATAATTCCCATAAAAAAGGGATTTAAGGGTTTTATTTTAAGAAAACATGGAATCTATAAATTAATTAAAACCCCAAATAATAGTTTCAGTGTTGGTAAAATCTATTGACGTCGTGTATGATAAAAAAGATCAATAGTTTTTCTTTTTGTAAATAAAGTCAAAATTGCACATATAAAATACCTAAAAATATTCAGAATGAAAACATTTTGAAAAAATAAAATTATTCATAAAATTTAATTTATATTCTATTTATTTAAATATAAATTAATCAATAAAAATATTTTAATTATATCGACATGGATGAAAAATATTGAAAATTGAAATCTTTAAAAATTTAAAATAGGGTTTTATGGAAAAGTAGCCATTACCTTTACTCTGAGTAGTTAGTTGTGTTCTTTATCTTCTAGAATAAATAACTGATATTAATTAATTCATTTCTTAATAACTATTTTTAGTTTTATTATTCCTTTTATTTCACTTAAATTTTTAGTATACTTAATTACTTAATTGATTAAGTTTATGTTGGATGTCATGAAAACATTTGGCTTATATATCGGAAATGGATCAGGTAGGTTGATTATAGTAAATTGGTTAATTATTACATCATATCCATAATATTAATAATTATATAATAATCTTTTTGATACATTAAAAAAAAATTAATAAAAATCCATTATTAGAATATAAGAAAAAATCATATCACTTCATAGAGGTGGTAGTCCACACATATACATGAACGATATTAAATCTTTTTAATGGATGGAAAGGTAATATAATATATGATATATTAACTTTACATAGTTATAATTATGTCATTAATATCATTTATATTAACTAAATCCATAATAATGACAATATATATAAGAATGTGATGAAAAATTAAAAAGGGAAGAAATAAACTTGAAATAGGTCGGTAATGACTAATACCTTAAACTTAGATAAACACTTTGTAATACACCATAAGGATTATAGAATTTTTCTTTTGGTAGCAAAAAGATAGCCTAAAAATGCGAAGGGATGTTGTAGAGTTATTTGGCCAATGATTGGCTGAAATAGAGTGCTCAAAATGTGTGGCCACAGGAGGAGATTAGGTGACCATTTATAAGTGAAAGGTGGGGCACCATTGGAAAAAATAAAGTGTAAAATTAATATAAATTAATTTTCTCAATCAAGTGGAACCAAATTTTAAATTTTGAATATAGGACGTATTGATTTGAAATAATCTCAAAAAATAATATTTAGACATGTTTAGGTGATGTTTTCACCCTTAACACTTAGTTATAATCCCCTTTAATCACTTTTGATGATTATGGTGATATCAATGTTTTTTACACTATAGGAGTAAAGATGGTTACTATAAACGGATAATGAACCATAAGTGGAGAATAGTTTATATTCTCAACCATAACCCATTCACTTGTCTTAAGATAATACTGTTTTATAATTTTAAATCATTTAATAATATATTATTTAACATTATATACCATTATTTTATTTTACAAAATTTTTCAATTACAAGAAAAAGAATTTTTTTGGCGTTGTATAATAATTTAATGAAATTATCTAATCAAAAAAAAATTCCATTATAAAAAATTCCTTAATATTTTAAATAAACAATTATAACTGAAGATAATATCTTTTTAACCCTATAAAAAATATCCTAGTTGTTAAGAAAAATATATTAACATTTTGATTTAGTTATTTAATTAAAATCATGATAATGCAATTATCAATGAAAATTGGAAATAAATTTCCTCATTTTCAAAACATGGATGGTTATAGTACAAATAAAATTATCCAATATAAGAAAGACAAGTTTTAGGGAGATGTTTTGGCCTTATCTCGTAGTTTTAATCTGGTTTTACCCATTTTACTGTATTGAGATGATAGATAAAAATGGAAAATGAATATTCATGGTATTTTCATTAATGATTATTTAGCTAACGAATATCTGTAACAATATGAGTTTTTAAAATAATATTATTCTCTATATCTTTCTTAACAACCAACACCAAGCTTTAAGTAAATTTGAATATACAATAAAAATATTATTATTTTAATGCGGCCATTATAACCTAGCCGTTGAATTATTGAGTATGAATAAGAATAACCACATTATGATATAAATATATATTGGTCCCAACAAATATAAAAGTACTTATAAATTCTAAGTAATTAATCACTCAATGTTTTTAATAAATTCATTTTATTCATTAAAAATACATTTTTATTTTTTTGTGAGAAAAAATTATAATTAATTTCATTTTTTTTATATTTTTAATGAAAATTATATAATTTTGAAAATTATTATATCAAAATTATCTAATGATGTAATTTCTATATTTTTCTAAATTTTTTTATTTTTTAATGAATAGTAAAAATAATGATTTTTATTAAAAACTATATTTTATTTTTAAATATTAACAAAGTAAAATTATTTTAGGGATTAGTTTTAAAATTAAATTAGTTCTTTTTGATTAAAAATAATCAAATTATAGTCTTTTTAATTAATTTTATTATAGAATTTGGTATAAAAACATTACTATACTTAAAAATAATTTTTTCTAAAAAAAAAATTTTCGTTGCATTTGTCATTTTAATATAAAATTAATTTATTCCCCTTAGAGAAAATGGATATTAAAAAATAGATATCATATTTGGTATTATGTGGTCAAAATTTGGTAAATAGTTCCATTTTATTTGTGATCATAATCAATAGTAACCATTGTAAATAATTGTAACTGTGGTAAGGGTAAATCCGGTAAATAAGGAAAAAAATATGATAAGGACTATAAAATTACACTAAAACATGCATTTATCTTATTTATGACTCTCTTTATTCCATTTCAATATAGGTTTATAAAATATTACATCTTTGTGTCATATTTATTTGATTTTAAGATTTATATTATTTTATGTAAAGAAAAGTAAAAAATGTCATTCTTTTTGTTTTATTATCTCTAGATTTTTTCATTGGGGTAAATAGCAGATATGTTCAGTTAAAAAGGATTATTTGAAATATAAATTATATTTTTATCCTGTTAATTTATTTCAAAATTTATGTTATGAAATAATTACCTTAAATTCTTATGTAACACTGACGCAATATTTATTCAATTAATAGAAAAATAAAATAAATGATACTAAAAAAGTAATATAATTTGAAGGAATTTATGCGTTACATGGTTTTTTTAGATAAATATAACTTTTTATGGATGTGACAAGGGATTATAATATAATTCCATTTCTTTCATCTTTTCTTCTAAGTAAAATTAAATGAAGACTTCCAAAAATGTCATTAATGATATATTATAATAAATCATATTCTTATTAAGATATTAAAAATTTATAAAAAGTAAATATTCAAAAAAGTGATTGAAATATTATTACAAATATCATACATGGTGAATTTATTGGAGAAATTTTTTATATTAACTATATTGTCCCCTAAAAAGTCAAAACTTCGTCATCACAATAATTATCAGAAATGGTTAATGCGGATTAAAATATATAGATAAGGGAATAAACCAAATATTAACTTGTAAAATTTTTATTGGATGATATTATTTAGACCCATCCCCATCATAATTTCTAATTAATTCATTTTTATAATTATTTCAATGAAAATTAAATTATATTAATTAAATATTTTATGTAATTCTCAGAGTGCCCCTCCCTTTACTTATAAAAGGGTTCCTCCTCTCCTCGTTTCTTAATACTTAAAAAAAATTATTTAATCAAATAAATACCCAAATAACTTCTTAAAATTAATACCCACGTTCTAGAGGTGTTTTAAGGCATAATACCAACCTTGGAGGGCTTAAGATGTAAAGAAAATGCAATTATTCAAAGAATATGTATAGTCTTTAACCGATTGTTTTAGTTTAATTTCTTCATCCACCTTATTAAAATGTTATTATACCATTATTATATTATTACAAAATTTAATTACATATAAATAGATATTTTTTATTTAATTTCATAATGAAAATTCATCTCCTCTTCCATTAAATGGGAAAATGAAACCATCATTCATGTGTATGGTGGACTACCGCATCACGAACCTATTTTATTCATTTTCCATAATCACCTCTCATTAATACTTATGATGACTTATTTAATATATATATATATATATATATTATTCATAAAATATTTATCATTATTAAAAATTAATATATCATATCCTTTAACCGTTCCATTCATTCAAAAATGACAATGTTGTCTGTGCGTACATGTGGATTACCACATCCATGATGCGATGTGATTCATTTTTTATTACCGCGTCACATGGATGGTACATATAAGTTAATTTAAAGAAATAATATTATATTCATAACATAGTGAACCTTTTTTAAATATAAAACAATACTTAACTTCTTCCCATCATGATAATTGAAAAATAGAAACATTACTCATACATACATATGTCCTACCGTATCAATGATTGCAACATAGTTATTTTTTCATAAGAAATATTCATGGTTGATTATAAATGTATAAATAATGTATAGAAATTATAATTATTCAATTATTAATATTCTAGAAATGATTAAATAATGACTTATCTGACCATAGTCAACTTACCAATGTCATTTTGGATATATGAGACAAATATTTTCAAAACATCTAACATGAAATAAAAAGATTAAGTAACTTTATATAACATGGTAATAAGTGACATAAAAGGAAAAATTAATTTGAAAAAATTTCTTAAGAAGTTAAATTATTAACATAATTTAATTATTCTGGAAGAGAAAGAACTTATCTAAAGAATCGAAGAGAGGCTTTACTTTAAAACCCCATTTTCAATGATTTAAAATTTTATTTTCTAAATATTTTTCTTCATTTTCCATATTTTTAAAATTATTCTATTTATGTATTTATATATAAATATATGAATTATAAAATAAATTTTATGTCTCATTTTTACTTTATTTCAATGGTTTTCTACAGAAATATTTTTACATATTTTACACATAATGTTTTTACTTTATTGAAAAAAGGAAACGGTTTCTATTATATAATATATAGGATGAATACTTTTTACCACTTCCATAACTATTACATGATTTTTGGATTACATTATGATTTTATAAAAAAATTTCCATGAAAATCCCTCTTTCTCTTTGCTCTAAGTATTTTTCAAAAATAGTTTTAAATAGAATGGATATTTTGATATATAGAAATGTTTTTTATCAATATATGTGATATCTATAAAACACACATTTTCTTAAGTCTATGACATTTATCTATCTTACCAAATTTCTCAATATATATTTTATGTCATTAAATTCATATAAATTATATATATTTGACTCTGAAATATATACTTATCTCATTATCTATTCCTTGAAGGAGTAATAGAAGCCTTATGTTCTTCTCAAAAATGAATTATTTATGAAATATTATTTGATTATGATTTGGGGGAAAGTTTGTGAAACATGTTTATTTCCATGGAGAATTATTATGATTATGGTTTTTGATTTATTTCCTTTTGAGAAGAACTAAATCATGAATATATTATGATGGGAAAACCCATATAGTTCTCCAATGTATTAGGTAATGTTTTTGTGCAATGAGATGTTATGTATGGGATTAGGGAGTAAAACTAATCCATTTTGGGACAGTTTCAACCATGTGATGTTATCTTAGTAGTTGTATGTGACTTCTACTAATGTCATGTTCTGTGTTTCTTCCACATTTCCAATGCTGAAAAATTATTATGATACCATTTTCTTTATGTTATTATCTAATATTATTAGTCATGTTATTATGTTTAAAGTAAATTATATTATACTTCATAAGGGTGAAAAGTATATATTTTTTGAAAAAAAAATCATAAGTATTTATTGTTTTAATAAGAACCTTTATGATTATTATTTTTTACTTTAAGAGTTATTATGAAATATTTAATGGAAATATTTGAGAAGAAAATTTGTTTTATTGGATGATAAAATGAATATTTTTATCCTAAAGTTTATTTTGAAAAAAGAAAAATATTATGTAAGAATACATAAACTAACAAGTTTCATTATTTCTTTTTATATGTCCCTTAATTTTTTTGTGTTCATCAAATAATTTAATATGTCTTCCATATGATTTTAATGATGAGTATGGATAAGGATGAGGTTGAGATGATAATTGAGAAAAAATTTTATGAAAATAAAACTTGTTATACCATACAATTGTTTTTGGGGAAAATAGATAATATGTGAAAGTTTCCACATTGTGATGTAATATTTGTTTATGTAAGGTTGATGGACTAATTATCTAAAACATGAAAACTAAAAGATCTTTAGGATGTAATAAAATAAAATATTGACTTAAAACACAATTTTATGAAATGTGGAAGGCTGGGTCCTTATAGTTGGTATTAGATAAAAGGTTTGGATAACTTTTCAGATTAGGATTATATAACTTTAGTGAAGACACTGAGGCTAAGCCTATGTATAGGATGAAATCATAATGTTTGGATAAGATATATATTATGTGGTTTTACTTGAAATGTGTACCTATCAAGATGCTATAATGGATATGGGTCTGGAATATATGCATCTAGGGTTAATAACCATGAAAATAGTTTTTTGAGTATATTTCAACCTTAATTTTGGTGCATGATGAGTGTACCCATGATATGCACCTGGTTTGATACTCCTGGAGGATATTATTCAGTTAATTCACATTTTATTTGTTACAAATAATAAAGGATTTAAATACACAATGATCATGGATGATATATGTTAAATATAAGGTTCCATAGTTCTAAAATAAGGTGTTAGGATTTAGATATCATATAAATTGTTTTTCACGATTATGAGTATTGATGCTCACACCATGATCTTTGGTTTTATCCAATCGATCAGACAAGGAGGAATGATTTTAACACCGAATGTGATGAATAATATGTTGATAATGAGAAAAAATGGGATTATGACTAAAGTGAAATATATTTTGATTAGTACTAATCAGTTATCATGATATAAGATTAACAATATTTACATTAAATAACTCTTGAACTCACTAATGAAGTGAGGGATGAAGTTTTATATGATATTGGGATATGAAAACCATAAAAGAAATAAGGATAAATTTACTTAATGTTATAAATATAGAAAAATTAACCTATAAGAATATCTCAAAGGGACAGTAAAATGTTTTATGTATGGAAAATAATGTCCTAAATTAATGAATTTACACAGAAAAATTATCAGTTCAATAGAGAGAAATAAATTTTATTCCATAAATACATTTATAGTTCATTGTATTAAATGTGGGGATCCTAGGAATTATACAACTCAATTCCATTTTTTAACGGATAAATGATATAATAATTAAGGACCTATGTTATTCCAATCATTGAAGTCATAAGATTTAAGTATTTATGTATTGTAATTTGAGCATTATATTATATAAGTATTTTTATCAATATTATTTTAGATATAAGAATCATGAAATGTCTAAAGATTATTCCAAAATAGTTTCTCCTTAAGGATTTTACAACATATGTTGAATGATACTAATAACCCCAAAAAGTGATTTAGTGTTAAGGCGATGTTTTTAAGAAACACGTGATTAAGGTAAATATAACCCTTAATATATCCATTTTCTTGAGTTAATAATGTTTATTTGGAATAAAAAGATGATTGAAATTGATGAAGTAAATGGGATAGTATTGGTAACCTTTAAATTGGTTAGGGATTTTATGAAAAAAGATATTTAGGATATCTTTTAGGAATTTTAATGTCTTTTTAGGTTTATAGGATATGTTTAATAGTATATGATTATTAATAATTGGGTTAATTTTTGGAAGAATGTATGTATTCATGTGATATTTAATTAAGACTTATAAATACCATAATGGGTTTATAATTTTAAGGTTTATCATATGATAAAATTAATAGATTCCCCTTTTAGGTTTTAAGAAAAGGTATTTTTATGTGATTTTGAAACTTTTACTGGATTTTAGAAAGAAAACTCAATTGAGATTTAAATAACCCTTTGGGTTTGTATATGACTTTATGTTAAGTTAATTGGATAATAACATGATTCATTGATAAGGTTATATTTTCAGAGATATTATTGGTTGAGATAACGATTACCTTTTAGGCCAGTTTATGAATTTTATTCATGATATTTTGGTGATTATCTCTAAATTTTAGGATAATAGAGTGATTTAACAATATGATTAATGATATTTTGGGAGATTTTTTTTGGCTTCATATGTATGTGACCTTTAGGTTTACCATGTTATTTAACATGAATGATTATTTGGAAAGAATGAAATTATTATTTTTTTAATTAAAGATGAAAGGTGTAACATCACCTTTTAGGATAAAACACTGTTTAATGTTGAGGTTATTAAGGTTATTTTCTATTTAGTGTTATCTATGAGAGGATCTAAATAAAACCTTTGGTATTGTTGTTAAAATATTGGATTAAAACATATTATTTCATCATATGAGGGTTTATAAATTTTTGATATTATCTTACCCCATTCTTACAATTTATAAATGGTTAATATTTAATGATATGAAGATTATCTTGATATCCTTTTGTGGATTTTGAAATTGGTTTAACTAATTCATGTATATAAAATTAATCTTGAATACTCATCACATGTAGAAAAATTTGAGATTGTGGTGGATATTTATTAAAAGTTAAAATTATACTTATCAAACAAGAATATTTCCTTATTTTCTCAGTTTATATGGTAAATGAATTTATAAACTCTAGTAAAAGGATCTTGAAACAAAAATTATATCCTATTACCTTCATTTCTGATGAATTTATGGTATTTCTAACACCTCTTTTGTTTATGATTTTGTGGCTATTAACATTATCATGATCATTCACTTTCTTATGATAAAAGATCTATGTCTATATATATCATTATTTTGACATTATAATTTTATTCCATGTCCATATTTTCACTTGACACTAATTTTCTCTTATTTGGAATCCTATTAATGTGTTATTATTTATGATCTTTGTATTTTCCTTTCACTATTTTATGATGAAGTTTTATTAATCCTTTTTAAGATGTGGGATTTAAAAAAATGTATTTTGAAATTTCAATTTTTTTTTACTGATCCCAAGTTCAAATTGAGACGACATAATTTATTAATGGGGAGAATATTGTGATTCTATGATTTTTTAAAAGAATACTATGCTCAATTTCTTGCATAATATGAAACCAGGCTTTAAGAAGAATTGAATATGCTTTAAAAATATTATTATTCAAATATGACTGTTATAAACTAGATGTTAAGTTATTGATTATGAATAGTATTAATGAAATTATGAAATATATATAAAGGGCCTAGTCAATAAAAACTTACTAATAAATACATAGTAATTAATCTCTCAGTTTCTTGGTAAATTCATTTTATTCTTCAAAAAGCACATTTTTATTGCCTTTCGTGAGAAAATATTTTTATTAATTTATAAAAAGATTATAAATGTAATTTTATAAAAAGGATATAATTTTTTTAAATTTTAATATCAAACTTTTATTATGGTGAAATTTTTATTTATTTTGGAAAATATTTATTTTTCAATGAACATTGAAAACTACTGATATTTATGGAAATATATATATATACTTTAAATTATATACATATTAAAATTATATTTTGAATTATTTTTAATGTTAAATTAGTTCCCTTTTATAAATAAAAAACCAATTATAATATTTTGAATGAATTTCATAGTTTAATTTTTTATAAATTCATTTTTATACTTAAAATGTATTTTTTTTGAAAAATTGTTCTACTTGGTGTTTTGAGTGTTTTAAACTTAAAATAATTTAATTTACATGTATAAAATAAACCTTGAAAAATTGATTCTATATTTGGAATCATGATGAAAAAATTTGGTAAATAATTTTGCAATTATTTTTTTATGAATATGAATTGTAATCATAGTAAATAATTGTCACAATTGTAAGGGTAAATGGGATAATCAAGGCTAAATATAATATGATTAGGATAAAAAATGAACCTAACACATATATTTATCAATTTTATGAGTTAAGTTTATCAATTTCCATCTTTATTTTTAAAATATGGTATCTTGGTACTATATTTCCTTGATTTTTCTTTTATATTATTTTATATAAAGAAAAGTCAAAAATTGTTATTTCTTTATCTTAAAATCTATAAAATTTTAAAATAGGGATACAAAGAGGATATGTTTTTTCATAAAAGTTTTATTTTAAATATAAATTATTATCTTTATCATGTTAATTTATTCATAACTTTTTTTTATTAAATAATTACATTATATTCTTATGAATCACCGATACAATATTTGTTTATTTAAAATAAAAATAAAATAAATGATTTCAAAAATATTAAAAGTAATATAATTGGAATGAATTGTTATGATACATGAATTTTTTGGATATATATAACATTTTATGTGTGAATTTATGAAATTATAATTTCATTTATTTCATGTTGTTTTCAAAGTCAAATTAAATAAATAGTTCGAAAAATGACATTAATGATATTTTGTAATAAATAATATTTATTTAAATTATTTAAAATTCATAAAAATTATATATCCTACAAATTTATTAGGATATGGTTTTAAATATCATCACTAGTCCATTTATAGGGAAATGTTTATTTTATTGAAACAATATTATCCCCTAAAGAGTAAAAATCATTGTTATCACATGAATTATTTAAAAGGGTTGAGATGGGTTAAAATAAAGAGATATGGATAAAAAAAAATAAATTTTATTTGATTGTGTCATTTCAACACATCCTCATCCTAACTTAACATTATTTTAGTTTGTATTTATTTTTCAATGAAAATTAATTTATATTAATTTAATATTTTAAGTAATTCTAAGAGTGCCCCTCCCCTAGATTGTAAAAGGGAACCTACTCTCTTATTTTAAACACATTGTAAGAAAATTTTTATTTTATCCAAAATATATAATAATAAATTCCAAAAAATTATCCATATTTTATAGAGGTATTTTTTTTGGAATAATATGAACCTTATAGGGATTAAGGTTTAAAGAAAAAGAGATTGTCTGAAGAAAGGGTATTGTCTTTAGCTGAATGTTTTAGTTTTATTTCATCTTCCACATACATAAAATATTATTATACCATTATGATATATTAACATAAGTTTCTAACATATACTAAAAAATTATGTTAATTGCACAATCTACATTCATCCCCTCTTCCATAAAATGGAAAAAGAAAATAGTATTCATGTGTATAACAAACCACCGTCATACAAGCCAATGTCATTCATTTTCCATAATCATATCTCATAGATGATTATGATGATAAATTTAATGTATATATATAATATTCATGAAGTATTTATCATTTTTAAAAAGTAATAAATTGTATATTTTCTCAATTTTCCATTTATTGAAAAATGATAACGGCGTTCCGACGTACGTGCAGATTACCACCTCTACAAAGCGATGTGATTTTTTTATTACCTCATCTCATGGATGGTATATATAAGTGTATCTAAAGAAATAAATGATATATATGAAATAAAGGTTATTATATAAATATAAAATAATACTTAACTTATTTTCATCATGATCATTGAATAACAGAAACATTACTCATGCGTACAAACAACCTAGTGTCTCTGTGATTGTGAAAAAGTTATTTCATCATAATAACATTTCATATTTGACATTAAAAGTATAATTTACACAGAAAAATTATAATTATTCCATCATTATAATTTTATATATGATGAAATAATGACCACTTCGACTATATTAAAACTTATGAAGTCATTTTGTACATATTTCATGAAAATATATCTAATAAATGGAATAATAAACTCAAAAAATATTCTTGACAAACTAAATAATTAATATAAGTTTATTTTTCTAGAATATAAAGAATGTACATGAATATATTTACTTGAGATAAATGACACATCACTATAAAACCCCATATTAAATGCTTTACAAATTTATTTTTGAAATCTTTCACTTCCGTGTCCATATTCTTAAAATTATTTTAATGATGTATTTATATGGACATAAATGAATTATAAATAGCATTATATATATATTTTTAACATTATTTAAATGGTTTTAAATAGGTTTATTTTTTACATATTTTAATCAAAACATTTACACTTTTATTATAAATGATTTTTTTTCTATTTTAACATATACAGAATCAATAGTTTTTCCCATCACCATAATCATTACATGATGTTTAGATTACATTTTAAGATTCTATATTTTATTAAATGAAAAAAACCTCTTTCTTTTTGTTCTATGTATTATCAAAAATTGTTTTAATTAGAATAGATATTTTAATATCTAGAAATTTTTTTCTTATGGGTGTAAGGGAAGCCTTAAAACCAAACTTTATCCTTGGGTTTTGACCTTTCTATCTATAACTCACATTATATATTCCTTTATAGGGTAAAAAATTACTTATCTTTAGTTCTCAAATTCATCATTTTTGAAATATAATTTGATTATGATTTGAGTAAAGGTTATGAAAGTCATCTATTTCCAAGGATAATTATTATAATTATGATTTATGATTAATTTCATTTTATGGCGCACATAATCATGAACATGTTGTGATGGGTATCCCAGATAGTGCTCCAATGTATTGGGTAAATTGTTTTTCTCATGGGATGTTATGTATAAGATTATGGAGTAAATTTATTCCATGATGGATCATTGTCAACCACATGAATTTATCTTGGAAGATAGCCTTGACATATACTAATGTGATGTTTTGTACTGCTACAAAATTTATTATGTTACCAGAATATTTTTACACCATATTCTTTATTTTATACTCCCATATGATTAATCATGATAATATGTTTAAAGGAAAGTATATTCTACTTCATAAGGGTGAAATATATAATTTGTTTAAAAAAAATCACAAGTTTTCATGAGTGAAAATGAACTTCTATTATTTTTGGTTTTTTCCATTATAGTTTCTTATGAAATGTTTTAACAAAATATTTAGGTCTAAAAGTTGATTTAATGGTTAATAAAAGTTTCATTTTAATCCCAAATTTCTATTTTGAAAAAGATAAATCTTGTGTATGTGTTTATGAATAATATTGTTTATTTATTTCTTTTTATATATCTCAAATTGAGGTTTTTATTCTCACCCCACATTTTAAAATTTTTTACATAGGTTTTTAAGGATGATTAGAAACATGGATGATGTCGTAATGAAAATTGTGAAAGTATTTCATAAAAATAAAACCTTTCACATTATAGAATTTTTTTGGTAGAGAAAATGGATACTATATGGAAGTGTTCACTTTATGAATTAATATTTATTTATGTATGTTTGATGAATTAATTATATAAAAATATAAAACTAAAATATATATTGTATGTAATAAAATAAATTATTATCGTAAACTTCAAGACTATTTAATTTTTAAGGTCATTTCAACTAAATATTGGAATCTACTATTTGTAAGCTATGAACAGGGTGAAAGGGGTGGGATTCTCTGGTGAAAGAGCATTAATTCGATGTAAAACTTATCAATCAACCATTTATGGAACCATAATATCTCTAAATAAGATTAGTTCAACTGTAATGGGATAACAATTTATTCTAAATGTCTATGTTTTTTTAACTCTAATCAATAAATTCCTTATCATTGGTTCTTTGAAGGAGAGTGGGAAACATAAGTGTAGAGATCCTTTGGAAAGTTCACTTAGATTGATTTATAGGATATTAAAAGATTAAATTTAATTTAACTCAAGTTTCACTGTGTGTGTAATAACACTCATGAACAAAATGATAGGGTGATTATCTTTGCATCTATATGTTGGTTCATTTGGAATGCAAGGAACAAGGCTCATCCTGAAGAATCCCCCACCACATGACTTGCCTTGGTGGCTAGGATTGTGATTTTAGCAGATGACCTAGAAATTATTTTAAAACAAAATTATATCACTCTATTTATAATAAATATCATGTTTGGTAGGATTACCACCCCATATATCTAGAGGATTAATTATTTTTTACTTCTAGATATATTGAAATTCCCTAACAATGGTTGTAATTTTAGTGTTTATGGGTCTTTAATCCTTGGATTCATGTGGTAGTTGTGGGGGGGGGGGAGGTATTGTTTGTGACCCTAGGGGAACTGTCATTTTATCCTTTAGTGTCTTCTATGGATGGGGGAACTCCCTCCTCATAGAGTCTTATGCCATGAGAAATGGGATTTAGATTTATTTTTCAAATAACATTTATGTGAATTCAACTAAAACAAAATCCACAACATTCCATAGATATATCCAAAATAATATTTCCAACCCCTTTCTCATTTCCTATAAGACTCATAGATACAAGTCCCTTATTAATAATTTGGTGGAATTACTTCACAGATGATGCGAAGGGAATAAATTTGTTGACTTCCTTGCTTCAAGGACCAATCAGGATGATCCATTTATTTCTTTTAATAGAATTAAATCCCTTTCATTTGGTTGTATTGATCTTATAAAAAGATATACCTCAAGTTAAATTACTTCATACCCCCTTGATCCCTAGGTATCCTTTATCTCGTCAAATAAAATTCAGAAGTTCGGATAATTGGATGGATTTTACACTATTCAATTAAAAATAAATATTTTTATAAAATTCCCAAAAAACATACTATGATAATTTTCACTTGATGATATCAAAAATTAATTTCATTATTTCAAATAAAAAACTTATAAAATTTGAAAACTAAAATTTAGAAAAAATCGTATAATTCATGAAACTCAATTTAGTTAGAAAAAAACTATTTTAATTTTTATTAGAAAATAACTTGATATTATTATAGTGAATATTAATATATAAAATCTAATACATGAATATTTATAAGGAATGAAATTGGTATATTATCAATATTACCTAGGTTGTTACATTCTTTCCCCTTTTTTAAATTGCATCATCATAATCATTTTCATTACTTAAAAGATTGAAAATACATTTCCTTCATAGCATTTTATGATACTCATGTTGCCTCTTCAATCATATGAGATTTCTAAAACACCTTAACCTATTGAATAACCATATACCATAACACCTTATCTATATGGTCAATAACCTAAAAATGATGTTCCTCATAAAAAATATTATTTCTAACTAAATTATTTTAAGACTTAGAACATGAGATGCATTTGGAACATACTTACTTAATGATGAAATATGAAACATGTTATGTACATGGTATAAACTTGGAGGCCATGACAATATGTAGGTAGGTAATCCAAACTTATGTAAGATTTCATATAGTCTAATGAACCATGTATTTAACATTCCATTTTTACCAAAATGCATTACACGTTATATGGAGATAATTTTAAAAAACATGACTACCTACATTGAATGAATGATATTTCTTATAGTTATTTGAATAAATTTTATGCCTACTCTGACCCACCTCATATTTTTTTGAATCACCTTCACTATCTCAACCATTTCTTCAGAAAATTATTTCCCCAACCACTTTATTCCCTTGAATCCATCCTAACAAGAAGAAGTTTGACACTTCATTTTATATAATGCCTCATGTGGTGGCATTTATGTACTAGAATTAAAACTATTATTATAATAAAAACTAACTAATGATATATATTGAACCCATATTCCCTTGAAATCCATAAACCAAGCTTGAATCATGTCTTCTAATAGATGAATCGTATTATCTAATTTTATATTATATTAAGGATGAAAAAACTATACTAAAAGTTAATTCAATACCTAATAGCTTATGAATAATTTTCCAAAAATTAGACATAAACCTGGGGTCAATGTAAGATGTAATAGAATGTAGGACCCCATGAAATCTGATGATAAATTTAACATAAAGTATAATATGATGATCTAAATACATATCTTATTGAATTTGAATTTTTTTGAATATTTAATTAAATTAACAAAACTAAACCATATATCTTTATTACCTTGAGATGTATTTTTTAATCCTATGATGAAATAAATGGACATATTCTCCCATTTCCCTTCTAACATTGGAAAAGGATAAAGTATGCCCTTTGGTAATTTTCTTTTTTCTTTTAATTTTTACAAATTAAAACATATTATGGTAATGAAAAAATATATTTTTACTTCATAACATATAATATGTTTTTTAAGGTCTCTATATATCATAATGAAACTAAGATTAATAGAAAAGATGAATATTGGCTTCACTTAGCAATTCTTTTTTCAATTAGTCATCATAAGGCACAAATAATTTTTTTTTGAAACTAAAAAATATCTATTTTTTTGTTAAATTTAGTAAATATAACATTCCTACCAATTTATACCCTTTCTTATAAGATATGATACTCTTTATGAGTTTTTGTAATTTTATATAAAAATAATAACTAAACTAACACCCGAGACAAAATAGATATAGTTCATTCATGAAAAACTTCTCTACCATTATCTATCATATATTTATGAAATGTTTTTTTTTCAAAACTAGAAAATTTAATGATTATTTTATATTTTTGGTTTAATTGTTATCTAATCTATTTTATTTTCATGGATGGTAATGAATCCTGAATTTATAAACCTTAATCAGTTCTATTTATCTTCTCTACCTTATGTTAAACAGTTTTTGAGTGAATATATATTTCAAACTTTTATGATATTTATATATTTCTCACATTAATCCATATAAATAATGTATCAAGATTTTTAAAGAAAAGAATAGAAGCTAGTTAAAGGTCATATATAAGATAATTGATCTCATTAGGTTTCAATTAATGTGAATCATAAGAAATTACTTGATCATTCTATATCATTACACAACCAAGTCCCTTTAAAGAATCATCAATGTAGATAAAAAATCCCAATTATAGGATAAAAGGGATAAAACCAAGGAATTCAATAATATCCATTTCAATTATTAAAAAAATTTATCACATTATTTCATGCATATTTATTTAAATCTTTTTTGAGTTTACTTTTTTAGTGGGATAGATAATTGAGATAAATTTTCAATAAATGTTCAGTAGTAACTCGGTAATAAATAAAATATGAATTTCTATGACATTTATAGTTCTTAGACACTATTTAACAACTTTATTTTTAACTGGATCAACCATTTTTCCATATTTATTTAAAATAATTCTAAATAAATAAATAAAATACAACCAAAATTTGGATTCACTAAAATTTTAATATAACTTAATTTTTTAATGTTTTCAGAATAACCCTAAATGTTTCCTAGGATTTTCATAACTCTTAGAATATATCCAAATACCATCAACAAACAAAAACAAAAATTTATCCAATACTTATGGAAAATATATTTATGAGGTCCATAAATACTACTAGAGAATTTTTTTAACCCAAAATTAATACCCATAAACTCATAACTCCAATTCATAGTGTGAAATTCCATCTTTAGAATATCATTATTCTTCAACTTCAGCTAATTTTACCTGAACCCAAGGTTAGCCTTTGAAAATAATTATCTCCATAGAGATGATCTAACATGTCATAAATATGAGGAAATAAATAGTTATTATTAATAGTTATGTTATTCAATGCTCTATAATCATTGAAAATTCTCATGAAACCATTTTTAGTTCTAATAAAAAAATAAGAGCTCCTCATGGTGAAGTTATTAGATGAATTAAACCTTTATCAAGAAAATCTTGCAACCAATTTTTAAATTCCATAATTTCTAATTGGGGTATTAAATATTGTATTTTTGAAATTGGCATAAAATCAGGAACTGATTCAATAAAAAATTCAGTCTCTTGATTTTGTACAATACCAAGAAATTCATCAGAAAAAACATCTATAAATTCAATTACTATACGAATATCACAAATTTGAATTGTTTCCTTATTCTCAATAATATGTTTGTTATAACATTCATTTCCATCATTAATAAAATTTTCATCATATTAATTTATTATCAAATGCATGAATTAATTATTATATACAAACTGAAATGAATTCCAAAAAACAAATTATTTAGCACTACAATATTCCTTAGTAAGATAAAAAATTAAACTATGTACCCATAATAAAAAAAACTATAAAAGTTTTAATACAAAAAGGTTTTTAGGTAAAACCCTTTCCACAAATGATAACATAAAGACTCGTATAATTTCTTTTTGACCCAATACTACCCCATATGTCTTTAACTATTTTCTGAATACATTTATTGTGGTGAAATTTCCAATTTATAAATAAAATTATCCAAAATGAAATAATGTGTAGACCTTAAATCAAAAAGTCATTTCAATAATATGATTAGAAAATTAATATATCTTACCCCAAATCACTGGATAGACCAAATTTTTTTTGAGGTAGTTGCAAAGGATTTAACCAAAAATTTCTTTTTACGATCTTGAAGACTTCTATCCTTTACAATTATATTTTAAAAACTACTCACATAATAACCTATCTCATTATAATTAATGAATATTACTATCAAATTTTCTTTAATTTTATCATAATTTTATTTTCATTAATGATCCATAAGTACATAATTTTTAAATCTAAAATATTTTTATAGTTTTATAATAGTTTCACTAGAGTGGATTTTACCACAATTATCACCAAATGGATAATTGATTTTATTATCATCATATTTATTTTATATATGATTCCAAATTACCGTCCATTTAGAAATTATTTATGTGTTTTTTCATAGAATACGTGACCATTAACAAAATCCATTTCCATGCTCTTAATATATTATTCAATATTATCATAACTCTTTAATTGATGAGATTACAATTATCTTTGATATCTAGGATTCAATCCTGAGTAAAATCGATTAATTTTTATATCAAGATCCCAAATAAAATATGGTGTGTAACATTCCAAATAGATGATTTTTTCCACATAGGAGACTACTAAATATTCATCATTCTACCTCAATTCCCATAATTTATTTTCTATTATATGATTCATAACTTTATGAAAATACTTATCAAGTAAAATATTCTAAAATTCATCCAATTTCAAGGTATCAATATATTCTCTTTCTCTGATATTTTTACCTATTGCCCACCAATAATCATCTTCACCTTTAAAAGAGTATGTATAATGAGTTAAATTATGATATTTTCAAATAGAAATTAATTCAAATATATTTTCCGAGGATTTAACTCAGCCTTTAACTATTAAGGGATCAAACTGTCCAATGAATTATTGAGGGTGAAATTTCATGAAATTCTAAAAAATGGACCTATTTTACAGTGGTGAACTTGGTTTTTATCCTACACCTATATACCATAACCATTTATATCTTGTATAAATTAATACATAATAGTAACAAATTGATCTTCTCCAATTCCAACCATTTTAGGCGTCTGGTTTGGAAGGATATTGTACACTTGGTGCCTTCCTAGTTCTTCTTCCCTATTTATTCTATAGAAAACCATTGTAAATAGAAATAATTAAGATAAATTAATATGGTAATATTAAAATGTTATATCATGATAAATATATATTAAAATCTCTTAAGATTACTAGTATATATTATTTTAACCTCTAAAATTATCTAAACCTTTCCTCTGATAAAAGTTATAAGTACCTGACTTTAAAACCTTACATAATCATTAGTTTTAAGTTATTAATTCATTTTATAACATTTAAAATATCATAAAGGTTTATAGTTTTAGAGAATTGGGTTATTACTCTTATATAATAAACTCAAACATTAAAATGTTGACACTTTTACTCAGTATCAATGTTTTCCAAAAAATAATTATTCTAAAATAAAACATGTTATATTTTCATGAAAATATACATGATTTAAAAATTAAATTCATTATTTTTCATACTCATCCTTAAAAACCTTGAAATATTATTTAACACATGGTATAAGTACAAAAAGATCAGTAATGGACATTCAAAAATATAAAAATAACTTGTTAGTCCATTTAAAAACAATGAGATCATATAACATAGTTTGTCATTAACATAATAAAAATTGATCTCAAAAAATCTTTTACTTATACATGAAATCATATTAACTTCCTAGAGTTTTTTCATAAAACAATTTTTAAGAAAATAGGATGGAAAATCATAATTTTGAGGGTTTCTAAAAAACATCGGAACCCATTAAAACATTTTCTTAGAAGCATATAGTTTTATCCTTAAAAGATATAATCATTACTTTAGAAAAATTATCCTTAAATTTAAATATAAAATAAAAAATGTTTCCATGAATACTAAATAGTAATAATAGAAAATTTATACAGGTTACTTGGGAATTAATCTTCATATAACCATTACAGGAAAACATATAACTTGAATAACCTACTTGGTTTATTCTAGAAAAAATTCTCAGAAGAAAATAATCAGTTCACAATGATTTTCAGATCTATGCCAAGATCACCCATTAAAAAACAATATAAAAGGACCATGAAATACATAAAATACCTAAAATAATTCAATTATGTCATCAAATGCATAGAAATATATTTTTGGACCCATCAGTAATACATTTTTGAATTTTAATATATCACTTTCCTTTAAAACCCAATTTTCAAAACTAGAATACCCACAACATAGGTATGAAGGGTTTTTCTTGGAAGAAAACGTGTAAATTTGAAAAATTAAAAAAATAATTCTTTTATTAGTGGGATAATTAATTTATGTCACATACATTAAAATAGAACATTCATTTTTCATATTTTTAAATAAATTCAAAACATTAAATATAAAATACATATATATATATTCCATTTCACAACATTTGAAAGAGAGAAAACACAGACATAAAAATTTATTTATAATTTAATTATGTCAATATAAATACATACATAATAAATTTTTAGAATATGGACATGGAGGAAAAATATTTAGAAATTAAATATACATTTAAAATGTGGTTTTAAGGTAATGTCCCCCTTACCTCAAGTCCAACTTGTCATGTGCATTAATTATTGTCCAGATTAATAAAAACATGATTATTATTAAATATCTTAATAACCATTTTAATTTTTATTATTAATTTTATTTCACTTATATCCATATTATACTAAATTACATAATCAATTAAATTCACATCAAAAAATTTGAGAACATTTGGCTTATATGTCAGAAATACATAGTGAAGGTTGACTATAGTCAATGGGGTAATTGTTATACAATGCAAATAATCTTAATCATTACATAATTATCTTGTTTTTACATAAAATATTGCTTTTAATTGATCCATTAATGGAATATATGAAAAAAAAATCACATCTCATCGTGGTGTTAGTTCCCACAAACACAATAATGAAGTTATTATTTTTTAATGGATGAAAAGGTAAACTAATAGATGATATATTATCTTACAAGAATTATGATAATGTAATTAATTTAATATATATTAATTAAATCCATCATAAGAACCATTCTTGTGAGGTGGTAATGAAAAACAAAATACATCACTTTGTTGAGGTTGTAATCCTTGTGTATGAATGAGATTGTGTTCATTTCCCAAAGGATGTAAAATGAGATGAGAAGGGGTTGTAACATAATCATAGTAAAATTTAAGTTTATGTAAGATACTATTGTTATTATTTAATCATGGTTAAATAATATTTGAATGAGTCAGAAGAATAAATATACTTAAAATAGGCCAATTATGGATTATACATTTTCCTCAGGTAACCTCTTTGAATTATACATTAAGCCTTATAGATTTGGAATTTTGATTATAATAGAATATATAGTATGTGATTATATATTTTATAGAGATGTTTTTATATGATTTAATTAATTGTAGTTTTCAAAAGGTGTGAAGAACGAAGGAGAGAAGGTTCCCTTTTATAAGTGAAAGGAGGGGAACCCTTAGAAATACTTAAAGTATAAATTAAATATAAATTAATTTCCCAGCTCATTTTGAACCAAATCAACATATTTAGAATATAGTATGAGGGTGAGTTGAAATAATCACATAAAATAATATTTGTAAAATTTTATTTGATCTTTTCACCCTTATCTCTAAGTTATAACCATCATTAACACATTTGATGATTACTGTAATATCAATGTTTCTAAATATATAGGAGTAAAAATAATTACTATAAAAAGAAAATTGACCCCACAGTGGAAAATAGTTGATATGATAGATAATATCCCATTATATTATCCTAATATAATTTTTTTTTATTATTTTTAAATCATTAACTAAAATATTATTTAACATCATATGCCATTAGTGTCATTTTCATGTCTATTCACTTACATTGAATATAATGAAATAAATATTGAAATAGTGTTAAAATATAAAATTCTAAAGAATAAAGAATATTTTATATTTATATAATAAATTCATGGAAAAAATAACTCATCTAAATTATATTATTTTTAATGTTTTTTAAATAATTTACTTGAATTTTATATTACCTAGATAAGCACTATGTCAACATTGCATAAGCATTGAAGATAATTATTACATCACTAAAAATGAAGATTAAATTACCATGAAAAAATATCATTAATCTTTCAAATAACCATTTATAAACAAATATGACCTCTTTTTATCCCAATAAAAGGATATTAGAGATATGAAATCCAATATAGTGAAAGTTTGTTGTTATTTCTTATATAAAATCATATTAAGATCATTATCAAATTCAAGCATCAGAAAATTTACACATTTATTAACCTGGGGTTTTTATGTAAAAAAACATGTCCAAAAAAAATACAATATTTAGTGAGATTCTTAGGACTTATATTATAGTTTTATCTTTGTTTTACTTGTTTTACCCTTATCAAGGTGAAAAATATTTAATATGGTTACTATTCCTAATGAAAAAAGTCAAAGGGATATATTTTCAAAATTTGAACCTCCTAATTCCAAATATGGAATTCTTTTTTAGAAATTCAAATTCTATAATCGTTAGAAATCTATTTTAATATAAATACTTAAAACGCAATAAAAACTATTTTCAGAAAATGTATTTTTAATCTAAAAAATAAACTTATAAAAAAATCAAGAATAATACTTACTATTATATAATTAACTATATAATTTATAATTTAGTAGACCTTATTTTAATTTAAAATAAAATTAAAAGAATAATGGTACCTTTATGTAACTTCATTTAATGATAATAAATTACAGTTTTTCTAGAATCGGTATTTTCACTATTCACTTAAAAATAAATCTTTTCAGAAAATTCCTATAAAATTACTATAAGATATTTTTTACTACATAATATCAAAATATAATTTCTTTTTTTCATATTATAATCCTAATGTTTATAAATTATACTTATTAATAAAATTGTATAATGCATGAAACTCAATTTTGTTAGAATAAAATTGTTTTCTTTTTTATTTGAAAATTAATTAATATTCTTATTGTGAATATAAGTCTAAAATATATATTTCATGAATATTTATAAGGAATTAAATTTATATATTATAAACATTACTTGGGTTTCTAAATGAATAATATGATATAGATAAAAAAACTATATATTTTATATAACTAACATAATAAAATTGAAATATATCGCTTGATGAAAAAAAACAGAAAAAATTGCATAGATAATAATAAATAGTTTCATAATGATAGAAAATATAATATTAGACATCATAATCTTACCATAAATTCCACATTCCATGAAAACATACATAAATAAGTAATATGAATGCCAAATATCCAAACTAGTTTGTCCCATGAGACCCATTGATACATTGAGGGGATATAAAAACCCCATCCCATTTCTTAATAAGTCCAATGAATTCATAATATTATTTATATAAATAAAAATTCAATATATAATCCACATAAAAATCCATATTGAAAACTAAAATACAAAATGTTAATATTTACCCAATTCAATAAATAGAATAACAGAATAATAACCCTTCTAGAGAAATAAGGTGGATTCTATCATTAAGTTATATCACAAATTAATCATAAGATTCATCAAAGGATGTTGACATATATGAAAATTATTTGAAAATAAATATGGATCATTTCTTTGAAAAAGTGATAATAATATTCTTTTTATTTCATAAAATTTTAAATAAATATTTCTTGAATATTAAGAAAATCTATTTCTTTTAAAATAGTCATAGAAAAAATTAATGGGGCCTTTAAATAAAATAATGGTTATGATGGTGGGAAAATCAATTGTTACTTTAAATGTTAAAAAAAATCCATTTCTCACTTTTGGTAAAATAATGAAGTACCCCATTTTGAAAATGAAAAGAGTATTCCTTTTAAAACATTAAAAAGAAAGTAAAATAAGTTTAAAAATTACATTAAAGAGTTATTTGATCATATAAATTATTATTTTTGAAAACATTTTATAAAACATGTATATGGATGGAAATGTTATTTTTCCAAAGAGGAAATATGGTTGAATTCTCTTTAAAAAATATTTCATCTCGATCATATTAATTACCAAAGAGAGAAAAATGAAATGATTGTTGGATTTAGAGTTATAGATACAACTGTTTGTACATGGGATTATATGTAAATTCAATGAAATGAATATCAATTTAAATATATTATAAAATATATATCATAGTTCTGCATGACATTAATGCAATAATGCTATGGAGTATATATCGCCTTAAAAGGTAATAGTATTTCCTCACTATGATGAGACATTTGGAATGTCAGGGTCATATTATTAAACTTAGTTATATGGTCAGATAACATTCTATAATAGGTAAAATAGAATTTTTACTATAAGGTGAGAGTACTCATAAGAATATGATACTTTTTATTATCCAGTTCTCATTTTGTAATCTCTATGATGGATGATTATAAGAACAAAACCTCCGATATGAATTCCTCATGTTTATGTGTTATTAGATATTTATGTCTACAAGATTCTGTAATGGTCCATATAATTTAAGATTATTATTAATTCATTGAATAACTTTATTACTTATATGCATTAATTTAAACAATTATAAAAAAAATTCATGACGAAGTTTGGTAAATTGGGTGTGTCATGAATGCTGTGTTGTTAATAAATAAGTTGATTAATGGTTTTACCCTTAAATTTTAATGGAAGTTGATATCTTATCCCTTAACTATTTCATTAAATTATATAGCCTATCATAACCATTGGTTTAATTCAGATAGCCAAAGAAAGATATATCAAGCATATAGGTTGATGACATGCGTGTGCAACCTACTTGACAAGATATTGTGGTGAAGGGATTATAGTACACAATGAGTACTCATACATGGTTATAAATATAATGGAATTAACTACTTTCTCTTACGTGACTTGTCTTGTTTTTAGGTATTAATCTTATACTTTAGGCAATCTCACCTAATTCCAATATAAAATAATCATAGAGGGTAACAAACTAGGTTATTCTATTGATTTCAATTAAATTACCTTTGAATATAATTATTGGAATAAATACTATTCTCAATGGTGAGGAATAATTTTATTCAGAATTAATAATTGTATAAATTAATTTAATATTTATTCATAAGGTAATTATTAATTTTTACATCTATATAATATTTATTTATATAATGAATATGTAATAATTATTTATTCTCTAAACTATGAATAGAATATATATTTTATAAATAAATATATAATTAAATATTTTTTTGGTTATTCAAAAAATTCCATAGAGGTAGAGTTGAACATGTCTATTCTAGATGATAAATATTAATTTTCACTAATTAAAATATTATTTATCATTACACTAGTTAGTGAAAGACATGGAATAAAAATAAAAATATTATATTAATACATGTCTTGGGGTGAAACACGAGTTTAACATTTTATAAAAGAAACTTGTGTAATTAATTAAATTAAAAACCTTAACCAAAGTTCTATATATAGAATAATTATACATTCGAAGATAGGTTAATTGAAAATCATTTTTCACAACAAATTCTTCTCTATAATTCTACTATTCCTTCTCATATCATCTTAAGAAAGAGAAGATAAAGAGAATTTATTCAAGAATGAATAAATTTGAAGTGATCAAGACAAGCAATAAAATATAATCAATTGAATGTGTTAGCACTTAATGATTCATCAGTTCCATTTAAAGATCATAATTTCACATGTGGATCAATATTATAGGAATTCTACACTTGTATCATATAAGCGCAATGAGTGATTTAAAGAAATGGTTTCTGATGACCATCATCTACTATAAATAATGTTCTCAAGAAAAAGGTAATTTTTCTCTAGAAATAGTTAAATTAATGATGAATATATTGTTAAAATATATCCTATTGGATTTTATGTCCTTTATTTTAAATATTTAACTGAAAAAAATGTCATTGGTCATGAAATTCATGTATTAAAAAATATACAAATGACCTATTGAATCTGACATTTGCAGAGTCCATATTGACCCCAATAAGGGTTTTTGTTGCACTCAAACCCAATAAGAAAAATATTTAGAATACATTTATAATGGAGAATAAAACATACTTAGTTTGAAATAGAACGATATTGTAATTTCCTTCAGTGGATATTTAAACCTAAATAGTCCCTACTAAAAATGATATTGTAGAATCCATTCCCACAAACTTCTTTTTGGTCGAGCATATTAAATCCTCTTTAATTTTCAATTAAAATTTATTAAATACTTTCATAAGAACATTTTTTATCTATACTTTATTATTATTTTCTTTTACAATCATTTGGCATCTATTAACTAAATATTTCTTATATAAATTTACCAGTTAAGGTTGCTCAATCAATTTATCCAAAATTAATTCAGTATAATAATAATGATTAAAGGTGTTATGAAATGTATATATTTTATATTAAATTTTAATAATTTCATTAATATACATATTTTTAATTATTTAAAAATTTATAAAAATCTATTCATGATGGAAATATAAAAATAAGTCACATTGTTTTCATAGAGGTAGTAGTCCACACGTACGCATGAACGACATTATCATTCTCCAATATATGGAATGGTAATAAGGTAGATGATATCTTATATTTATATAATCATAATTATATCCTAAATATCATATAGTTGTTCATTAATTACATAACTATAACCAACTATATAAAATGGTGATGAAAAATGAATTACACTGCTACGTGGAGATGATTGGATGTACATACACACAATCAATGATATCATTTTACATAGGATGTAATTGAGATAGAAAATCATTATAACACAAGAAATGATATCATTTTGGTAACTTCCTTTGGCTTACACCATAAGCCTTCTTGAAGTTGTATTTTTATGATAAAAAGGAATTTTATGAAGTGGTGAGAGATATTTTAATAGTTTTTTTGTGTTATTTGTCAATATAAGTGGCTCCAGTAGTGTGAAGAAGAGATAATAAGGGTTCCATCTTATTAGTGAGGTGGGTGGAAAACATGAAAACACTTTAAAATGTATTATATAATATAGCTATTAGTCATGTAATGTGGATTCATGTTTCCATATATTTGAATATATTAAGGTTAATATCAAAATTCAACAAAAAATTAGATTTAAGTGAGTGTTATGTGTTATCTTGAATCTTTATCCCTTTATTTTAACCCTTTTAACTCATTTTACCCTTAATCAGAGTGATAAATATTTATTATGGTTACTATTTATTATAAAAAATTATTAAGTAAAATTTATTACCCATTTTTAATTTTGATGAATAAAAATGTGAAATAAATTTTATATGATTCAATTTATATAATTGGTGAAAATTAATTTTAATATATGGTCATAAAAGACAATAAAAACTATTTTTAGAAAAATGTTTCTTTTA
Source organism: Viscum album (assembly GCA_963277665.1). Lineage (NCBI taxonomy): Eukaryota > Viridiplantae > Streptophyta > Magnoliopsida > Santalales > Viscaceae > Viscum > Viscum album. Next base: position 1,062,777,480 of record OY728125.1, read on the forward strand.
AGCATAAAAATAAATTTTATAGAAAAATAAACTATAATTTTTATTGAAATAAAATTATTTCTAATTTTTTTAATAAAAAGATGATTATTTTTCTTAAAAAACAATCTAAAAGTAAATTAACCTTGTAAATACTTGATTGATATATAAATACTAAAATTGATTTTTATTAGAATTACAACATTACTTAGATTTATAAAATGTTAAGCATATATTTATAATCTCAACATTTTTTTTATATGTATTATACTAATTATTAAATATATATTTGGTTAATAAATTATTTTTCACAAACTTCAATGTTATTATTATATCATTATAATGTCATAAAAGTGATAGATTCTGTAAAATTTATATTATTCACTATTCATTAAAAAATCAACTATTTATTAAAAAATCTCAAAAAATCATCCTAACACAATTTTGAAATGATGAATTAAAAAATTAAATTAATTTAATTGAATTAAATTTATAAAATTTTTGAATTTAGTTTTTACCTACATTCATGGAAAAATAGAGGCATATAATGTTATTGTTTATTTAGAAATAAAATATTACTTATTATAATTAATGATCGGGTGTTACATTCATCCATACTTAAAAATAATAATCATAAAAATTTTCAGAATACATCCTCATAAAAGCATGTGGGTAGTTCAAAATCATAGATTTTTTTGGTTCCCACATCACCGCTTTTATTTTATTGTTTCTCCAAAGCACTATTACTAATTGAGTGGTTCAATTCAGCAACACCTATTCTTTAGTTTACAGAATCATGATAGGATATTCAAATTAAGGTAAATTAGGTTCAAATTATAATTCCCTAGATTTTATCACGTGCATTGGTTTTTTACTTGTACTATCTAAATAAAGAGACCTAGAACATATCATAAAATTTAGAGAGCCTACGTGACATTTTCATATGGTAATCCATTGCACAATTTATTTACAAAATATTAAAAGTCATGATGTACTTTGGACTTATTTTTTCTTTATTTATACGACTTATAACACCCTATCATGAAGATACATTCAATAAACCATGATCTCCCGCTTTAAATTATTAATTCTTCTTTCTACTATCAATATGGATTTGTTATCTACTTTAAAATGACCTAATATGATCCCGAATAGTCTTTAAATTCATCATTGTCTCCTCCATGAGATATAGTCCTAAAATCATCATTTCACCATCTTCATCCAAAAAAAATTATTATGAAACCTCTTTCCATACAATGCATCATGCAGTTCCATTTGAATGCTTGAATGGAAGCAATTATTATTTAAAAATAAAACCAAAGTGAAATAGTGATCCCACATACATTTGAAATCAAGTGAGAATGAAATCAACATGTCGTTTAATGTATAAATAGTCCTTTTGTACTAACCAACTATATATGAATGATATGCGGTGCTAAAATTTAGTATGGTGTTAAGAGAGTTTTCAAGAAATTTCCATAATTTCAATTTTTAAACATGCACCATGATTAACAATAATCGAAAAAGTGTACCATAATGTCCCATAATTTCATCAATATAGAGCATATTGAAGTGATTAAGAGTTAGATTTTCACTAATAGTGAGGGAATGTTTATAATTTTTATGGTTATAAAAACTATCACACATAATATCATTCATTCTAGTAGTTTTTTGAAATATAGTGATAGGGGTTATAATAGTATAATTCAATTTCAACACAAGAACAGGTAGAGGTTGTATAAGTACTTTAGGATTTTATTTTCTAGGATTTTTCAAATTGAAAAACCAATAATATTGAGATATATTATTTACTTTACTCTTTTATATTATCCCACTAAAATTATTAATTCAAATCCAGATACATTTTGGTGATACTAGGGCACATAGTGAAATTTTATCTATGGGCTTTATCTAATAATTCTCATTTTATCTATATCATGGATAGTAAAAAAAACCACTTTAAAAATTTCAGTATACCAATCTTATATATGAAGTCTACAAACATCCCATTATTCATGACTTTGGTTTTCTTTTAAATATTCTTATCATCAAGCTGATAACTTTTTATTTTCTCTAATAAAGATGGTTTGGAAATATTTTTGAACAAATGTAATGTTTCCCATCCAAAATTATTTCCATATCTAAATTTACTAAATCCTTAAATATAGTGTCCTTATCCATTATCTTTTTTATAAAAAATCCATGATATTTCTAATTCAATGCACTGAAAACCTTATTTCCCATCCCATGGTGGTATTGTATTGATAAATAATACTTCGTGAGTAGTTATAACTATATCCCTTTCCTCATGTTGAGAATTTTCTATGAAATTATATATTTCTAATTTTTATAATAAGAAATATATTTCACATATTCCACCATAAAGTTAATGCATTCATATATTTAATGAAAATGTTACGACTACCTACTCAATATCATGGTTTAGATAATTATATTCTTGAATATTTAACTAGATTGAATCATATGAAATAAATCTATCATTTTGCACAAGGAAACATCCAATTACCTTTTTTGATGCATCACAATATATCAAAAATCCATATCTTCCCAATAGTAATGTCAATATCAGTGCATTAACCAATATTTTATTTAATTATTCAAAAATTAATTACATTTTTAGAACAAATAATCTTAACCCATTTATGTGTTAACCAGGATTACAAGTTAAATAATCGTGAAATTTTTTGAAAACATCATTGATAATAACCTTCTAATCCAACAAAACTACTTACCTTGGTTATATTCATTGGCATTGGCCAATCCATCACTTCCTTTTTCTTTGAAGTATTTACTGATATTCTATCCTTAGAGACAACATTACCATGAAAGGAAACTTATTAAATCAAAAATTCACATATAATAAATTTTTTGTATTACAAATTTTATTTAACAGTCATAAGAATGATTTTAAAATTAATATTATGATCATCTTCAATTTTATAGTATTCCATGATATTATCAATAAATATCGCAATAAAATTATCAAAATAATCCTTGGATACCCAATTCATTATGTCCATAAAAAGTTAGAGTGTATTAGTCAATCCAAAGGGAATTAAAATAAATTCAAAATTTTCACACATTATGTGAAATGTTATATTTGGAATATCATTATTCTTTACTTATGGTTAATGATGCCTAGAAAAAAAAATGAAACTTTGAAAAATATTGAACTCCTTGAATTTGATCAGTCAAGTCATTAATATGAGGAAGATGATACTTGTTCTTTATAGTAATGGCATTGATTTACCTGTAATCGATTCATAACCTCATAGACCCATATTTTTTCTTGACAAAAACAATAGTTACTCTCCATGGTAAAACACTAGGGAATATAAATCCATCATCACACAAAGATCATGTAGTTTTTTCTTTATTTATACTAATTATATTATGTACATATAAGAGGGAGTATTAGATATAAGTTTCTCATCAGGGATGATATCATTGTAAAACTATTCCTCACACTCAGTTGGATGTCTAGGTTTATTTTAGAAAGCACATAAAGTATTCCTTGACAACATTTATATACTCTTTTCAAAGGATGGATTTCCAATTCATATGTGGTGTCTTCTCTTGTTCTATATGAATTCCATTAAAGAGATATACTATAATGGATTCAAACATGATTTAGATGATGTAGTATCCTTTATTATGATAAGGGATTCCGTATCTCTATTATAATTTTAATATATTTATCTCAACAATAAAATTTCCAATAACACTTGAAGTCAAACACATACCAAGGATTATATCAATAACAATCATATGTATAATAACCAATTTTTTTGAATAGGGTACATCTATATGTTATAATGGGAATTGAATGACATTTCCTTGATGCAACAATATTTCCACTAGGAGTCCTAATAAAAAACTCACTTATTATTCTATAATGAAATATATAATTTTATTAGAAAAAATGGAAGATATAAAATAGTGTGAGGACCCAATATGAAATAAATAATTATCTAAATTTGAGATTATGATCAATGTACCTACCACCAGATTTGTTGGGACTTCAATATCAAATGTAGTGATCATATAAGGCTATCCTTTCTCCCTTGGAATTTTGTGATGAAAATTCCCTAGATGCTAGGGTAATTCATTTGAATAGTTCCCAATCTTTTTATAGTTGATGTATATAAAATTAAAAAGATTTTTTATATCCATTATAATCATGATATTGGTGTTCTGTTTCTATAAAATTAAAGAAAAATCCCATTCCCATCAAGCATTCTCCATGTTGTTTATTTCAAAATTTATTATAGGATATAAATTACACCCTTCCATTCTTCCATCTTATAATGTATATTTTTCCAGAGTGCTGAACCACACACTTTATTTCCATTCTTCCCTAGAATACATAATACCGGGAAAATTAATTCTTTATATTAATGTCATTTGACATTATAATCTCATATCAAATTTTTTTGAGGGAATAATTAACTTTAAATGATATGATTTATCCCATAAAATAAGTGATCAATATTACATCTTACAATATGTAAATAATCCACAGTATGAGTTGTTAACACTTTAAATTTAGATTCACATAGGATAATATTTTCCCTTCTATTTAGCCTTAGACTGAAGAGCTTACAATCTATATTATGGAATTTATTATAAAGAAAGTATTTTTAAAGAATACTTTCAAGAGTTTTCCATTTAATACTATTTATTTCCAATGACTCTTTAGTGTTCTTAATTAACAACCTACATTGATCATAATATTTGTTATGATGATAAACTACCTTGATAAATTTCTCTCATTTACCAGATCTTAAAGAAATAAATACACTCTCTAGGTAATTGATCCATTGGTCCACTACTAATAGTTTGTATTACAATTGAATGACAAATGTTGTTGTCATATAAAGAAAATTATAATTTGTACATTGTGTTTTGGATCAACATGATTCTCCATATTGGAAAGGGTGTTGGTCCTAACCAGAGTTAGTAACCCCAATATAGTTATAATTTATTAATCTATAGCTATAGATCTGTCTTCATTATCTTCCCTAGGAGGGAAATCCCTACATATATTAAGTTCCCTAACATAGTTTTCCTTTTATCCTCTAGGATCCATTTATAGAAAATGTAATCTAATAAATTTCCTTAAAAATTATGAATTTTTAATCATAGTATAAAATTATAAAGCTGGTTTAACACTTAACATAAATAATTTTTTTTGGCATGGAAAATCTCAAAAATCATAAGATTAATATAATCAGAAATGTTCTCCAAATCCTGAATTTTTTTTAAAATATTTCAAAATGGTTTGTAAATAACTTGTGAATCAACCAAAGCATATCCTCTAATAGTTTCTATCCATGTGTGGTATTAATATGACTCATCATTCACTAAGTAAAGATTGAGTTTATAATCATACAACATTTTTATGGTTTTTCCCTATATTCATCTTTTATATAGCCACATTCACCTTCCAGTGTATGACATGGATGTAATTTCTAGGAAACCACACATTCTATGACTTAACATAACTTTTTAATATTATCTTATGCTTGGACACGACCTTAGATTCATTAATAGTTTTATGTTTTTAAACATATATTTTTCCAAATATATCTCCCAAGTTTTATACTAAACTTAATTTGAAACCAACTATAACACCACAAATCTAGTTACCCAGAGCGAGTAGTTATTTTAAAACATTGTGGAAAGGTAAAATATATTTTGTCCTAAATGATAAATTAGTTTAACCATATTTGGAGACTATATACATAAATAATTGTCACATTATATTTAAATTTTTTTGAATAATATTTAAAATTATAGTAAAAACATTTTTTATTTATTTTAGTATATCCCAGGAATCATTCATAATCCTTTTATTGGTACCATAGGGAAAATAATAAATGGTAAAGGGCCATATTATATGCTCAGTAAGGGAATTCATACAAAAAAATCTATCATACAATAAATAAAGCCTGAATAATATGAAAAAGATAAAAAATAATCATATATACCATATAAATAGTATCATAAAAGTGCAATATATCCATGGATGACATATCAACATAAATAATTATGTAGATAACAACAACTAGTTTCATAATGATTTAATACATAATGTTAGATATCATAATCATAATATCAAGGCCTCATGATAAGAAACTATACATAAATAGGTATAGAATATGCCAAATACCCAATCTAGTTTTCCTCATGAGGCATACAAATGAATTTAAAGGTTATAAAAGTCCTCGTTTCATGGTTAATGTGTCCAATTCATTAATTATATGAATGAAATTAATAATAAATCAATACATAATCAACATGAACATTTGTATTGAAAAAAATCATAAAAAATGTAAATATATTCCCCTCCAAATAAATAAAAAACCATAATCATAATATATATATAGAAATAAGGTGGAAGATATTAATAAATTTTATCCCTAGTAAATAATAATATTCTTGAAAGGATATTGATATAGATGAATTTTCTTTTAAAATAACATTAAAACTTTATTTGGAAAACATGAGAAAAATATCCCTTTCTATCGTGAAAATTTTAATTAAAAATTTCCATAATAATGAGAAAATGTATTTACATTAAAATAAAAATGTAAACCTGTAATTGAATATTCATGTTATTGAATGGTTATGGTACCTGTAAAATATTGTCATGTAGTAAATGTTAAAACAAATACTCCATTCACACTTTTGGTAAGAATTCCAAAGTACCTCATACAAAAAACGAAAAAAAATATTAATTTTAAAAATTAAAAAATAAAGTAAAATATGGTTGAAAATGACATTAAATATTCATTTTATCATTGAAAATAACTTCCTCAAAAACATTTTAATAAACAATACATGGAAGGATATGTTCATCAATCAAAGAGGAAATAAAGTTGAATTTTCTTTAAAAACAATTATTTATTGTATTAATTACAAAATATTAAAAAATATAGAGAAAAATGAGAAATAAATAGATAAACATATTAGAATAAAATATATGTAGTTTAAAGGAGAAATATATTATAATTTATTTTAATGTAAAATTATACATAAATAATCCTAAATAATAATGAGCTTTTAAAATAAACCCTTACCTCGAACTTCCATGCAGTCAGATGTATTATACCCTTTTAAATAATAAATTTATATTTATTAAATACTATATTGACAAAAAAAATTATATATATTTAATGTTTAGGTCTTTTTATAATCATTTAAAATCTATACATTGAATAGTTCATGTTTATGTTGACCATTAAGGTTGTTGGGTCAAATTCTCCAAAATTATATCAATTTATTTAATTTGGTTAAATGTGTTATCAAATGGTCCCATTATCTCAAAAAAGATACAAATTTAATTATTACATGTTTTATTTTATTATATATAATTTTTTAATCTTCCATGCATTATGATAATAGAAAAACAAATCACACCGCCTTGTAGATGTGGTAGTCAACACAAATGCCCAAATAATGTTATCATTATGAAACTAATGGAAGGGTATGAATTTTGGAAGAGTTTTATATGTATAGAATTATACTTATATCATAATTATCATATATAATAATTAATTCGATCTTTATAACAATCCAAGTATTGTGGTGATGAAAATATAATTACACCACCACATAGAAAAGGTAGGCCATACGTATGCATGAGAAATGTTTTAAATTTCTATAGGATTTAAATGAGATATAAAATTAATGTATTATTAAAATAAAAATATATTTTTATGGTGAATATAATTATTTAATTAATTTAAGAATATTATTGAATATTTTAATGAGGATTAAGAATAAAGGGACTTAAAAAAATCTTGCTAAAAACATAGACATCTTTTTTTTGAAAACTTCATTTTGATCACACATTAAGTCTTCTTAAAGTTGTCTTTTAGTGAGATTATAAGCTATAATATGTAGTTAGGGGTGTTGGGATGCTATTTAGAAGGGATTATTTGATATTATTTTATCACGTTGTGTGTAGAAGGTAGATTTGGGGCTTCCCTTTATAAGTGAGGTTGGTAGAAAACTTTTAAATACTTAAAACTTTATGATATAATATAAGTCGTAATCAATTAATTTAGCTTAAAATTTACATATATCTGAATATGATAATTTTAATTTCAAAATAAAAACAATCAATGATATTTAATAATGTTTTTTGTGTAATCTTAGAGCCTTGCCCCTTTATTTTAGAATTTGTTTCTCATTTTACCCTTTACGAAAGTGATAAATAGTTACCATTGTTAATATTAATTATGGAAATAAATTATGTTAAAATTATCACCTATTATTAATTATGATTATTAAAAAAAATAATCTATTTTAAAATAATAATTTTCCAAAATTGATAAAAATTTATTCCAATTAATGTTCGTAAAATTCAATGAAAATCACTTTTAGATAAATACATATTCTAATAATAAGAATTATTTTATAGATTTATAAAGTATAAAATGGATTAAAATGGATTTATTAGGATTAAGTTAAATAAAAATATACTTATTTATCTTTAAAACTTAATAAAAACTAGATGTAATATGGTAAACACATTATTGAGAGAGAATAAATAAAACAAGTTTTTATTTGAACAACATTGATTAGATTTTCAAAATGTTAAGCATGTATTTATAAGTTAAATATTAAATTTTTATATGAATTATATTAAATATTAAATATATATTTTTATAGAAAATTTGTTTCATATAATATCAGTTTACCACTATATTTTTATAATTTCATAAAACTATAAGATTTTATAAAATCGGTGTTTTTAACTATTCACCTAAAAATCAAATATTTATGAAAAAACTAAAAAACAAATCCTAATATAATTTTGATATATTTAATTAAAAAAATTAAATTCATTTCATTGAATTTAATTTATAAATTTTTTAAATTTTTTTAATCACATTCTTGAATAAGTCTATCTGCATTATGATATTATTTCTTTAGAAAAAATGTATACTTAATATAATTAAAGCTCAAGTGTAACATTAAACAATTTAAATGTTAAATTATATAATATTACATGGGACAAAGTAAAATTCCATGGAATATCATGGACTCCACTCACTAGGTAGACAAAATAAAATATTGTGTAGGTTGTGGTCACATGACTTGGGGTCCGATGATACACACTGATTGAGCCCTTGAGCTTCAAATACTATGTATGTTTGGTTAACATACTATATATAGGTAAATAATAGAAATTGGGTGTGTTCCTATAGTATATACCAAAATAGACCAGCGAGTCCAATGAACTATGTACTCTTTTGGAAAACATAGTTTAGGTAAAATTTACCTGATTTGAAATTGAAAGTTACATAAAAAATGTATTCCATATGGAAAAACACCTTGTAAAGTGTATTAAAGAGCGCATACCTTTGGTATTTAGTTATAATTAAAATATTTTTTCCAAAGTTTCTGAATTGGGTATGATATTTTTCCATTATATTTAATGTTTCATGTATATCACAATGGTTTAACCCTCTTTTTAACTAAATTATGCTTATAAAGAATTTAGGGTAATTTGTATTTGAGTTGGTGCCCAAGAAATAAATTATTTTGTACTTTATGAAAAACTATATTCATGGGTTTGAATATTAATAAATTCCTTATCACATCATGTTTTTTATTTTTTGTAACATTGTGTGTGATAATGTTCTAAGAGTGACTATCGCACTAAAAGGTCATAGTGGATCCTTACTATGATGAAAATTGGGAAGTTCTATGACACTATTCTTCAATATGTGTTCTATATCCAGATGATTTCATTTGAGGGAACAAATGATACATGCTATCATATGTAGAGACTCATAGGACTATGAGGAACCTTCTCATGGTTTACTCCCTTGGTAATTTCTGGGAGGATATTATGAGAACACAACCTGCCTGTAGGAAATCCACATTTCAATGTGTCATTGGATGTTCCTATATGAAAACATGTGTATTTCTCCCTAGACATTAATATTATTATTAATGAGTATTATGAGTCCTAATCTTATATGTTTTGAAGAAAACCATGACCACATATGTTTCTTACAAGGTATGATATTTTGGGTGAGTCATGAGTAATATTACATTAATGAATAATATGAGAACGGATTTATCCCTTATATTATTTACCCAAAGATAATATCTTAATCCCTTTTATGGAAATGATATAGCCTAAAAATCCATGTCAATGGTGATCAATAGGTAAGTTATATTTTCAAAAAGTCAAAGAAAGATATCGAGCAAATAGGTTGATGACACTAGAATACAACCTACTCGATTAAAGATAATGTGATAAAGAGATTATATTACACCATATGAAATCATATGAGGTGACATGTCATTGAGGTGTTAAATTCTTTCTCAATGGGTGATTTGGAGTGAGGCAAGATACTAACCTTGGACTTTAGGATTCTCCATCTAATGCCACTGAGAAAGAGGCATAGAGGGTCACACACTAAGTGTATCCAGAATCTCAGTTAAATAATTTATTATTTATCAAGTTCAATATATATTATTCTCATTTTTGGTTTAATAATTATTTAATTATGACTGATCACATTTGTTTTGTTGCTAGTTATTCTTGAGAATATATTCTGAGTTGAATGATTAATAAATACTTATTTTCTATTTTAGTGAATACAATATTTATTTATTTATCAATGAATAATGTTATGGTATTTATTTAATAAATAAACAGTAATTATTCAAGGCCCTATAAATATAGAGGAGTATTGGTGGACTGAGTTTAAGTGTCCCATGAGAATTAATAACATTAAATGTTATTTGATTAAATTATATTTAATTGTAACTTTCAGGTTAAGAACAAGTCAAAAAATAATAATATTGCTGTTATTATTTGATATGGGGTTTTTATTGGATTAAAGAAATAATTGAAGGAAATTGTACAAATTATTTTTTTATTATTCCAATGAATTAAATTCCTAGTTATATTATTCTCTAACTTAGCCAAATACCTAGCCAAAAAATCATTGTGCACAACAAATTAGAGAAAACCTCTCAAGACTAGAGAGTTTGTATATCTCTAAGAACGCTCTCAAGAAAGAGAGATATCCTCCTCCACCATATCAAGGAGAATTCTTTGGAAGCATCTCTCAAGGTGATCGAAGGCAGACATCGCAAGCACAAGGATCTTATGTGCTTGTACATGGAGACTCCTTCAGCGATGTACAAAGATACATAGAACACGTTTGTATCACTGATAGAGGAATACTATACATGGATTCTACAACGCAACTACAACGCATTATATATCAATGTTTGAATGCATCAATGAAGAAATAATAACCTTATTGTTAATTATTATTTAACCTTATTAATTATAAACAACATGTGTCTATCTAACTTCTCTTGGTTCTAATTTTTCTATTCCGTTATTATTCTTTGATTTAATTCCATTGGTCATGAAGTTATTTGTCAGAATAGACCTCAGATTGATTATCAATAATGTAAAATAGTAAAGTTTGGCACCATCCCTCCCGCACTTATATTGTGCCTAGTATATATAAGTGTTATGAGAGAAGCCACATCATTTTTTATAATTATTTAGTTTCATTGATGATTTAAAAATTTATAATTTGGTTTTTCAATTCAAGTTAATCATTAATTATATTATAGTTGAGAGATATATTTCATGCTCCATAATTTCCTACAGATCTAATAAGAATGATTAATTTTATAATTAAAATAAAACCAAGTAATTTATCAAGAGGTGACAAGTGTTCTGATTGGATAACACTAGACTACAGACCATGTAATGATAATTACACATCATGTACTCATGTTCAATGCACTAAGAGTTAATTTAATAGTTACTAAACCTATGTGTATTAAAGACACATGATGTAGTTAATTCTTACAATGCATGTTTACCAAGATATACTGGCACATGGTTAGCCAGACTACACAGAAGATGGCCCACTGGAAATGGTGTGTAGTCCCTTCAGGTCAGGGTTGAGCCATGTATTCCATACATGGTCTACCCGATCAGTGACCATGCATCATAGAGTCAACATGGCATGTGGTCCAATGGACACATTGTGTACTCCAAGATTTTAAATTATGACTCACACACTGAGTCCCTAGGCATGTACTTCAGATACACAGTGAAGAATTTACTCATCGTGTAAATCAGATCTACATTTTGTGTGTATTTACCAGTTACATGGATTTAAAATTTATTATATTATATAACCCTTGATAAATGTACTTCCATGTGGACGTAAATTTGGGACACACCATGTGATATTCTTTGATATATATATATACATATATTATTAATATTTTCATTATATTCAAGATCTTTATATCATATATGAGTTGTATTACTGTTATTATTCAATGTTCATGCTATATGTCACAAAGGATAATGTGTATACAAATACAATACATGTTGGGTAGTTTTGGATGGGTATTCACCAAGTTACCTACAAGGTAAATGTTATATACACAGTTACTTTAAAATTAATTAATTTGTTTGTTTAAAATTATAATGGATGAGAATATCAAGAAAATTTAGAAAAGATTTAAGATAAGAGGATTGATTAATTAAAGATAATAATTAATTTATTTAAGCATAATTTATCTTAAATATGAATGATTATATATTTTAATTTTATTTTTATTAAATGAGTAATTCACTACATGCATGTGGATGGTCATGACCTAGAATAAACCTTTGTATGTGATTAGTTTCCTTTTAAATTATTATTAAATTATATTTTTGGCTTGTATGACTTCTCTCCTAATTAATATGTAGACCATATGATCCCATGGTTTCTTTTATATAAACCCCCCTTTTACCCCTCATTTATGTGTTAGTAAAAGCATATGTACTGGATGGAGCTCCCAAGCTAGCCAAGGCGGTTCTAGTAAAGAGCTGGGGTGAAACCAATTGAATGAGATACAAAGGTGAACATGTGTCAAGCAGTAAACACGAACCTTAAATGTTTCAAGGCGTTTTCCCCCTAGTTTAGTGGTTTGTTTATCAACCAATAGATAAAATATCCATTAGAACAAGCTCCTGGTCGAAAACTTTATTTTATTTTAGTTTATTTTTGTATGGTTATTCATTATGGATGTTTTGTTACGATTACATAATTAATGAATTAACAAGAATAAAATATGGAACTAAAATAAAACATCTTATCAATAAATATTATCTAAAGACATGGTTAATCACTTAATTAATCCAACCCAATATTAACAAGCATGTGATAAAAATAATAATTGGAAATTTACACAAAAATAAAAAAATCCCTAAATAAAATATTCAGTTGGTATAACCTTCTATTAATTTTGTTAGAACTGAACTATAGTTCAAAGTTCATGACCTGCCAAATTTTGGGTTCTATAAATTATTGAGGAATTATAATATGATGTTTTAGGTTGACTTAACATGTTACACATTAAGGGTTGAGAGAGAATGTAGGACTTACTGCAACTGAGATTCAAAGGTTGAGGAAATCTAAATTAATGATTTCAGGATTGGTGAATCCACTCAATAAATCAAATAACTATCATTTAATGCAATTTGAATTTGGAATTCCTACATAAAACCATTTGAGTTTCTTAACTAAAAGAAGTTTGGGTAATATTAAATAGAATATAGATTCTTGCCACTAGAATATCCAAGAAATGGGATATTCTGAATCCACTGGTGAGGGGTATTGGGTTTTGATAAAATATTTGTAGACTAAAAAATATAATATTTATTTATTTGTATATATTTTATTAGATAATGTAATAAAATTATTCTCATCTTATTTTTAGAAACAAAATAAAAATTCACATCAAACTTATCATTGTGATCCATACTTGAGAAGGGAATCGTTCTCACCGAGAATAATTTCTATGAGTGGAAAAGGAACCTATGGGTCATCGTTCACCCTAAAATAAAACTATATATGATGGAATAATCTTTACTAGTTGCGCCTAGAAATGAGGTGAGTGATGAAGAGATATCTCTATATGATATACATCTGAATGATGTTATATATGTTCAGTGCTTCATGTTATCATCCATGTCTAATGAGACATTAAAGAAACATGAGGAAATATATTCTTATAGCATAAAGTCTCACCTTCAAGATCTCTATAAAGATTAGGACAAAAAAGATAGTTATGAGAACTCCAAATTCTTTGTTCATGAATAAGTTTGGAGAGTCTTCACTAGATGGTCCTCATGTAGTAAATATTATCGGCTACATTGATCATCTGAACATCTTAGGGAATGAATTTCTGGATGAGCTGTGTACATATCTCAAACTTTCATCACTTCCCAAGACCTTTTTTAGTTTTATTGTGAATTATAATATGAGAAATAATGATAATATTATATCAAAACATTTGAACTTGATTCTCCAAGTGGATAAGGACATGGGGCGTGACAAACCCATAGTCATTATGGTGAATAGGAAGAGGAAGGACAATGGAAAGTTTCCAAAGACATATAAAAAATCTAAATCCCATGAGAACCATCTAAACAAGAATAAGAAGATCCAAAGGTAGGGAAAAGAAAAATAAGAAGTATGTTTTTAATGTGGAAAATCAGGCCACCAGAAGATCAACAATGCCTAGAGGCAATGGGAATCCAATGGTGAATTTGTTATCAAATGAAATCTTTCCATTTCAACACATTAGGTATTAGATATAGCATGTGGTGCTCACATTTGAATCTAAATACAGGAACCAAATAGATTTTGGAAAATTGGAAGAAGAGAGGTGGATTTATGAACTACAAATGTTGTGATCCTAGTGGCTCTTTCCATTAATGACTACCAACTTCCCTTTCCAATGGGAATGATTTTGGTTTTACATGACTATTATTATGTAATAATGTTACTAAAAACATAATTTTTGTATCATGTTTATATACAAATGGGTTTATTTTTATGTTTATAAATAAATTTTGTTTATTTTATAAGGATAATATATGTTGAGGTATGTCATATTTAAATAACGGTCTCTATATATTAAATTAAAAAAAACCAGTGTTGGAAATCGATAAAAAATCAGGCTCACATGACTCATATAAGACCTAGTTGTTCCATAACCTCTTAGGGCATGTAAATGAGAATCATTTGAAAATGATCTCTCAAGATGACTATTTAGAATACATTGAGCTAAAACCACTTGATAGATTCCACAGTTGTTTACAAGGTAAAATAACCACACCACAATTTGGTGGATGGTCTGAAAGGGATATAAAGATTCTAGGATTAGTACATGCAGATATGTGTGGGCCATTTCTAGTAGAGGCTAGAGGTGGACATTCTTACTTCATAACTTTTACTGATTACTTGAGTAGATATGGATATATTTACTTGATGAGGTATAAGTCTGAGTCCTTTTAGAAATTAAAGGAATTCAAGAATGAAGTATGGAACTATCTTGTTATGAAGATAATGAAGCTACTATGATATCTAAGTGGATAGTATCTTAACCAAGAGTTCATGGAATCTTTACAGGAGTTTGGGATTCTATCTCAACTCAATAAACCTTATTCACCACATTGGAATGGTTATAGTGAAAGGCGGAAATGTACCATGTTGGACATGGTAAGGTAGATGATGAGTTGTGTAGATAATCCATTATCCTTTTGGGTATATGAATTACAAACTACAACATACAGATTGAACTGATTTCCAACTAAAGTGGAAAATGGAATTTACTTCAAGCTATGGAGTGGAAAGAAACCAATTTTATCGCATACATGTGTATGGGAATGTGATAGAATTGTTAAGGCTTTCTTATATAATAAACTAGAACCCTAAAAGAAAAAAGTATTTCTTTAAAGGGTATCCTAAGGGATAAAGGGATACTGTAACGCCCTGAATCCAGTTACCCAGAGTCGGTGCATTATTAAATAACATTGGCATGATCACAAGAAAGATCATGTCTCGAAAGACCGATTAGTTTAGTAGCCTTGGAATAACTAGATACATTAATAAAGTTTATATTAAATCATAAAAATGAATACTACAACAAAATGTTTTCTTCATAGTCCACAATCATATCCCCACATACTATCCCTTCATGTCATTCATAAATTACTTCTTCACATCTTGGAAAAAATAAAACATTGAAAGGGGTGAGCTCAAATTCCCAGTAAGGATAACAATATAGCGAAAACTTTCATAAATAAGAATAAACATTTTAGGCAATGTATATCTAAAAAAAATCCTTTTAAACTTGAACTTAAACATATTATGGAAAAAATAAAATGAAATAATTCCATTTACTTATTCACATGGATATTCTACTAATCGAATAATCACATGCAATATCAATAACCACTTTTATTATGATGGAATGCATAATGCCAGACTATCATAACCACATAGCCAAGGCCTCGTGCGAAGACTACAAATAAGATTTTGTCAAGGCCTTTTTCCAAGATAATAGTTTGTCTCATGAGACTTACCAATTCATCAAGGAGCTATAGCGGGCTCCACCCGTCACATATTAAGTCCAATGCATTCCCATATGAAAAGGTTTAAACATAACATAAACATTCGTATTAAAACTAGCATACGAAATGTCAATACTTTTACCATAAACCATGAAGGGTATAAAAATAACATATCCATAGTCAATCATATCACAAAACCTTCAATACAATATGGAATTTTTGTTTCATAATAAATCAGCTTCAAATAAGCTTAAAATCCATCAAAGGATGTTGACATAGATGAAATCAAAACTCTTTTTAGAGAAATATCTCTTTTTATTTTGAAATCATTTAATTGTCATATAAAATAAAAAATTTTCTTTGAAAATATTTTTATAATCTTGTAAGGGAAGCTTCGATGATTTTATAATGGCGTAAAATAGCCACACCCGCCGTATAAGTTAAAAAACATTCTTACCTTAATTCTGTCGAAAAGGTTAAAAAGCACCTTGTTTAGAAAACGACGGAAAGATTCCTTTATAAACCTCTTATAAAAATTCAAACGAGGGTATAAATGAATTTCACCCATATTCTAGTATATAGTAAAAATGTTTTGAAATAAATTTTTAAGAAACATGGATGTGGATGATAAAGAAGTCCCCATATATTATTACGTATAAACAACCTCGGATAATGAAGAGATTTTGAAATAAACCCTTACCTTGTACTTTTCCTTGGTTGAGGGTAGGTTAACCTCCTGTATAATGGTGAAATAATTGTTATTAAATTATACAAGAATCATATATATTAAGATGATATCATATATGATCTTTTAAAATTGCTTTGTTAATAATATCTTAGTATTATCGTCATTTCGGGTGTTAACATACTCATTTTCTTTGATATGTTTTGTTATGTAATCCATGTTTGTCATGGATAGGATGTATATTATTAATATCCAAGATGATATCAAGTCCTTAAAAATTATTTTTAAATCATAAAATGATAATTATACTTGAATGGATACGATGGAGAATGAATCTCATCGCGTTCGTGGAGACGGTAGTCCGTACGTACGCACGAGCGACAATATCATTATTTTTATATTAAAATAATATTTAATTGGATGGTATATCTTATATACAGAATCATTATCATGTTATATTTATTATTTACATGAATTACACATCATTATTATACCCATCCAAATAATAATAATATATTGAATAACAATTACACCACGACGTGGAGACGGTAAGCCGTACGTACACACGTATGGTGACATGTCATTCAAAGGATGGATAGAAAAATGAATATGGTTGTACCATATTTATAATAATATTACAGTATATAGGATATAATGGATTCATTATTTTATAATGGGAATAACAAAGAAATAATAAGTTGAAGAAGAAATGAATTTGAAAAAGTGTGGTGAAAACATTATCTCTTCTTCGGGTTCTTCAATTTGATTTGATCAAAAGGCTCCTTAAGTTTGCATTCTGATCAAACTAAGGCCTCTAGGTTGTAGTGAGAGAAGTTGAGATAGTATTTGGGCAGGTTTTTGCCAAACCAAAAGGCTTTGAAGGTGTGAAGTAATGAGAAGGGAGAGTGACCTTTTATAAGAGGGGTGAGTAGCACCTTTGACTGACTGAAACTTATTTTTTATTAAGATAAACACTTTTGTGGAAAAAGTGTGAAACTGTAAAGTTCAACATACACCAAAAATAAAACAAAGCAGACAAACCAGAATAGACTAACCAAGCAATGATAACAACCGCCAACCCCAATGCAGCACCACTCGGCGATCCCATGCAAGCATGGTCCCTCCCAAGGGCAAAGCCCTACCTCTAATACAACCAAGTCCCAAATGGCCTGAAAAGAGGAAAGGGGTGTACTCCAGCCCATCAAAAACCGATCTGGCCCTCCGACATTCCCACCCAAATCCACAGAAATGGCAGATTCATTGACAAACAGTTTAATTCTTCCTGAACCCATATCCCTAAATAACTTCCAAGATAAAATGGATACCTGGTAATGTGGATCCTACCTTAATAGATATTCAAGTGAGTAAGTCATATTGTTCCATACCTGGATATACTCCTCCAGTTTGATCACCCCCTTGTTGAAGCCGCTAACCAGAATCATATCTTGTTTGTCAACCCATTTATATTGCTCGTCATTGAGATTCACGTCAAGGATCTGCCCCATAAACATGGCTGAATCCTCCTCCGAAGCATTGAGAAATAGAACCTTCTCTTTCACCTCCTCATCCGAGGATAGTATCAAGTCCAAGGATGTGTCATACATGCCAGATGGAATTAGTTGGCAGCCGACACCGCTGTCCAGCTCCCCAGCCACTGCCCTTTTTGCTGACAGAGTCCTCATAGGAGGTGGAAGAGAGGAGTAGTCTCTCTTACCCCTCCTCCTCCCGACACGCCTATTGCTATCCCTAATTTTTTCTCCTTCAGAGTATCCTTTACTGAGCTACAAAGAATCTTCATAAGGCTCCTCTTCCTCCTCTATCACAGCAAGGCTGGCAAATCTATTTCTCAAGTTGACTGGGGTTCGAGTTGAAGAAGCTTCTCCCCCAACCTGTATGGCATGACTCAAGTCCCCAAGTTCCCCAACAATGGTAAGGACAGGAATTTCCAATGTGCCATCTTGCATAACACCAGTTTCGTCATCCCCTATCCCCTCCTGCAAAGCCTTTTCTGCACTGCTAGCAACAACCAGACCATTCTCCAACCGTTTGTCCCCCGCACCAGCCTCCATGGAGCAACTGGCAACATGATTGTGTGGCATCTCAAGACCCCTACCCATAAACTGGAACGCAACATCATGGTTCAATACTTTGGAGTTTCCAGTATCCTTCCTGCACCTCTCAGAAACAAAAGAAGAAACAGTTACAGCATCCTCAGAAACAAGAACCTTCTCTTTACCCTTATCCACACCAGCCTCCTTCTGAGACACCCCCGGCCCTGTTGAGACATCGACCTCACTTGACTTAGGGAGGTCCGAATCGGAGTGAGGCCGGCCTGCAAGGGTGTCCTGGGCACCACCATGTCCAGCATCCGTGGAGATTGCACCACCCCTAGGGGATACATCAGTGGGCACATCTGTGATCACAGAGGGTCGACCACCTGCAGGCTTTCTTCTACAACCATGTTCACCATGTCCTTGTCTGCGACAATAAGAGCAGAAGTCAGTACAGGACTCATACACAATCGGCTGTGCATACCTATACTCCTCCTCAACAACAATCCATACTAGTTCCAGTGGAACTCTTGAAATATCCATTTCAACACAAATCCTTTCCGACATGGGATGCGACAGGGATGCAGTTCTACGACCACTACACACAAATTGGCCTATGGAATTACCTATTGATCTCAGCAGCCCAAGATTCTGAAACAGGAGAGGAAGACCAGGAAACTGAATCCAAATCGCCGTAAGGGGAGAGTCGTGGTTCATGTGGACATCAAATGACCAGCGAAGCAAGTGGAAAGGAAGGCCGGAAAAAGTTTCCCTCTTTCTCGACCGAGCCCTTCCCAGGTCGTCTTCATCAGTAAACAAAATAAGAAATTGACGAGGACCCATAATACCTACCTGCGCGCGATGTTCCAGGCCCCAATCCTCATTGAAAACCTTGGCAAAGTTTTCCACCAGAGGTCTTCGCCATGCAAAACACACAATCAGAGCCGAGGAAAGTAGTGCCGACGCATCAGTGAATTCTCTAACCGAAACCGGAACAATCGGCTGACCTGAGATGCAGCCAGGAACTTTCGGAGCAACCTGGATTTCAGGAACAAAAAACCCCACATCCGACGAGTAACGCAAGGAATCAGAATCTCCCAAAATCATAACATCAGGAGCGAGAGCAGAAGGCTGGGACCCCTCCCCTCCCATGGGAGGAGGGGCCGCGTCGGGCGGCATCGCCTTAGGGTTAGCTCAAAAAAGTTAGCGGTTAGTAGCACCTTTGGAAAAGCTAGAAATATTATTTTATAATAAATTCTTATTCGGTTTCTAATGGCTCCAAAGTGGATTATTTAAAGGTTAAGGTGGGGATGGGTCTAAAACCACTCAACCAATATAATTTAGACAGGTCTGGGTTACTATATTAACCTTATCTTTAAGTATTAACTCTTAGTTAATTAGTTTCACTTTTACAATGTCTCTTTGTATTTTTATATTATATGGTTAATTAATTTACTATATTCATACAAGCGAACCTCAAGTGGTCCATTAATGATACAAATATCACTATATAAGTCTCTTTCCCGAACCTTATATTTTTAATAATTTAATATCAATTAATAATATAATATTTGTTTTAAAAACTATTTTATGTCAATTTTGACAATATTCAATAATTGATTTTTGTGAAAATCATAACAGAATTATTAATGAGAAAAAAGTTTATTAAGTCAATACTAACATGTCATATTAAATTATAAAATTAGATTAATTCATAAAAAGTCTCAAATTATATTTATTTGGGTATTTATAATATCAATTATTTTAATTTTTTACTATTATGGTAATTACTGCATCATCATTGTGTCATAAATAAATTAAATTATTTAATGCCTAAAAATTACAAATAAAATATCATTATGTAGTAAAACCTTTTATCTTTCTAATTAATATTTACAATCGAATTTATCTTATGTATAACCCTATATTACAAATATTTTAGTAAATAAACTTTGATTTTAACTCTTTTAACTCTTCTTTGAATTAAATAATAATAAATGTCCTAATCTAATCCAAGTGGGCCTAAATGATAATATTTTATTCCTAAGGTTGTTTTCGGTCGAGATACACTTGTCCAATAGAATTAGGACACATTTTAGGGTAATATTAATATCATTTTTACCCTTAATTACACTATTTACTTTTAACCGTGGTAAATAAAAGTAAAAAGTTACTATTCACTAAAAAATATTTTCATCTCATTGAACCACATTTTACTACTTGATATTAACAGTGTCTCTCGGATTTTCGAAATTCCACTTACAAAAGCGGTAAAATTAAGTTTTATGAAAAATTCAGTATTTTTAACTACCACTTAGTGGTTTCACTATTCATAAAAAATTGAAGTTTTTCATAATAATGCCAAAATTTCACCCTAAGCTATAATTGATATTCAGAATTAAAAAATAATGTCTATTTTACAAAATTCCAAACATATAAGTTGCATTAATTAATTTTATAATTAATTCCTTCTGTCACAACAAATAGCGTGTTTTTAAGAAACAATATATATCAAACGATTGAAAATTGTTTATGTCCAATTTCAAAGTGAAATTAATTTTAATGAACACCATTGGATAAAATGGTAAAAATTTATTCTAATTACACTTTAAAACCAATCAATAATATAATTTATCACTATAAATTATTTTGATTAAAAAAGTTGTTTTTAAGTATTTTTCACTATTCATAAAAATTAGAAGTTCTCAGAAAAATACCAAAAATTTAACTTAGGATAATTTTGATATTCCGAATCCAAAAATGAAGTCCATTTTGAAATATAAAATATATATATTTTCAAAAAGTAGGTATTACTATTCATAACGGCTAGTTTGATTGGTTGTGGTGTGTTAGAACTCGATGTTGCGTTCAACACACGCTATCGCATTATTCAAAGAGAAGCATACCGTAGAAGCTTGGGGTGTTATATTCTCCCCTACTTCAAATAATTTCATCCTCGAAATTTCTAGAATACTACCGCATGAAAAGACTTGGGTGGTTCTTCATCATAAGTTCCTCGGGTTCCCACGTTGCCTCTTCTATCTTATGGTTTCTCTACAAAACTTTTACCAGACGCGTCGTCCAGTTTCTCAGTATTTGTTCTCTCGTATCAAGAATCCTGACGGGATCTTCGCAATAAGACAGATCGGGTTCCAGTTCTAATTCCTCATAGGTGAGTACATGCGTTGGGTCAGGCATGTATTTCCTCAACAGAGATACGTGGAACACATCGTGAACTTTGGAGAGACTTGGCGGCATTGCCAATCGGTAAGCTACAGCCCCAATTCGTTCTAGAATTTCGAAAGGTCCGATGTACCTGGGACTCAATTTACCTTTCTTACCAAAACGTATGACTCCCTTCCATGGAGATACCTTCAGGAAAACATGATCACCGAATTGAAATTCCAAATCCTTCCTTCGATTATCAGCATAGTTCTTCTACCTACTTTGAGCTACTTTGATGTGATTTTGGATTACCTTCACCTTTTCCATTATTTCCTCTACCAGTTCTAGACCTACAAGTTTTCTTTCACCAACGTCATCCCAACAGGTTGGTGTGCGACATCTCTTTCTGTATAACGCTTCATATGGTGCCATCTGAATACTCGAATGGAAGCTATTGTTATAGGAAAATTCTACCAAAGGTAAATATTGTTCCCACATACCCTGAAAGTTAAGTGATCAGGATCTCAACTTGTCTTCTAAGGTTTGAATAGTTCATTCTGATTGTCCATCTGTTTAAGGGTGGTAGGCAGTGCTCAAATGAAGTTCAGTATCCAAGGCTTTATGAATACTTTTCTAGAATCTTGATGAAAAAGGGGATCACGATCAGAAACAATCGATAGGGGTACTCCATGAAGTCTCACAACTTCATTAATATATAGTCTTGCTAGACGTTCCAGTGGTAGATATTCTCTTATAGCAAGGAAATGTGCTGACTTGGTAAGACGATCAACAATAACCCATATTTCATTGTTCCTTCTAGGATTCTTTGGTAGCCCTACGAAAAAGTACATCGTAATATTGTCCCATTTCCACTCCGGTATGGGAAGAGGTTGCATGACTCCTCCAGGCTGTTGCCTTCCAGCTTTCACTTGTTGACAAACCATACATCTTGACACAAAATCAGCAATATCCATCTTCATGTTGTCCCACCAAAAATGTTCCTTCAAATCTCTAATCATTTTGGTGCTCCCAAGGTGTATAGAGAAATTGGAACTATGAGCATCATCCAACAATTCCCTTTTTAGATCAGGTATATCGGGAACACAAAGTCTCTTCCCGAATTTAAAAATTCCATCTTTATACACAAATTCTCTCAATCTCTCATCATTCACATCTTTAATCTTCTTTTGAAATTCTTCATCATCGGTCTGAGAACTCTTAATCCTTTCTAGTAAAGATGGTTTGGGAACCATTTGAAAAAGAATTGATGTTTCACCTTCCATGGTTATTCCCATGTCCATCTGTACTAGATCCATAAAAATTGGATCCCTTTCAATTCTCATACTGTTCAAAACTCCATGATATTTTTTTCTCAAAGCATCTGCCACCTTTTTTTCTTTCCCCAGGTGGTAGTGTATCATACAATCAGAATCCTTGAGTAATTAAATCCATCTCCTTTTCCTCATGTTGAGTTATTTTTGTGAGAAAATATACTTCAAACTCTTGTGATCGGTATAAATCTCACATTTTTCACCATAGAGGTAGTGCCTCTATATCTTCAAAGCAAAGATCACAGCTGCTAACTCAAGATCATGAGTAGGATAGTTTTGTTCATGAATTTTCAACTGTCGTGATGCATAGGCAATAACCCTATCATTCTGCATAAGGATACAACCAAGTCCTTTCTTCGATGCATCACTATAAATAACGAACCCATCATTCCCTGATGGTAGAGTCAATATAAGAGAATTGACTAATCTTCTCTTCAGTTCTTCGAAACATTCTTCACACTATTTTTTCCAAACAAATTTAACCCCTTTACGTGTGAGCTTTGTTAATGGGTTATCCAATCGGTAAAAATTCTGGACGAAACGTCGATAATAACCTGCCAAACCAATAAAACTACGTACCTCAGTTATATACGTAGATGCTGGCCATTCTTGGATTGCATTTGTCTTAGAAGGATCTGTAGAGACCCGAAGATTAACGTACATAGATATTACATTACTTTTGCGGAATAATTAGTATATAACAAAACACACACACAAGGACCGTAATAGTTTAGTGTCTTTGGAAACTCGGAATAAAATCTTCTAATCGTGGTGAAAGATCTTCAATATCTCCCATAAAAATCTTCTTTTTTTTCCTAAAACCTTTCTTTATATCCTGGGGAAAAGAAAACATAAAAAGATGAGCTCAAATGCTCAGTAAGGGTAAACAAAAGAAATATCAATCACATCATATACATAAGAATATATCTTTTGGAAATCTTAACCTACAAAAGAGCTCATAATATCATAACATGGGATAAATCATAGAAGTGAAATGTAAAACAAAAAATCACAACTTAAAACATGAAACATTGTGGCATACACACATAATCATCATTTCTTGTTAGTCAAGACTCATTGCCAAGACTATCTTAGTGGACAAAGTCCCTTTCTGAACCGAGTCACCCTCGATTCAGTCCTGTTTCACTGAACCGGTATAACCTACCATTCCAGCCATGTCTATCTCATGAGATATAAAATCTTTACCCAAAGCATTGGAGGGATATATAGGTCCCACCCATCTTATAATGAATCCTTTCTTATGTGTGCCACATAATCATAAATCATACATCATCGCATAACACATGTAACAAAAATGGGATTCTTGAAACATCATGACATCATAAAACAAATCATATAAGGTAAATGACTTCATAAAAACAATTCCCTCACAACATAATCAAATCAATGTAATAATAGGGATAAAAACAGAACCCTATATTATCTTAGATGGAAAATAACTTTAATAAAACATTTGAACTCCATTCTTGAGGAAAATATCCTTTCTACTTCAAAAACACTTTTCTTTTCTTAACATGTCATACAATTATAAACTAAAATAAGTTGATTAAAAATAAACTTGAAAACTTATAAAGTAATATTCTTGTAAATAATGTTTTAAAAATCCATTCATGCCGTATAAGTAAAAAAAACATTCTTTGTACTTTTGTCAGAGAAGTGAAAAAGTACCTCGTATGAAAAACGATAAAAGATTCCTTTCATATCCATTACTAAAAACTCACCGAAGGGTAAAATTGGATTTAAACAATTGTAGGTGGATGGAAATAATATTACATATTGAGGAAACATGGATTTGGATGATAAAATTCACCCCATTAAATACCAAAGTACAAACAATCTCGGATAAAAATGAGATTGTGATATTTCCCTTACCTTTGGTCCGACTTGCTTTGTAAGTGTCCGAACCTCCTGTATAATGATTTAAATCATGTTATTGACTTATTACAGAATCATATTCAATGTTATTATATCATATATGGTCCACTAATGACTTTATATTACCCATTCTTTTGTAAATTCATGTTAAAGTAGCATTTTGGGTAAAATCGTCTCATTTGTCGTTCGTGTTTTTAACTTGTAATTATTCATATGATTACTTAGATCATGATTACTTAATTTTAGAATATAAAACATGATTTATATATTTATATTCAGAATATACATATATAATAAATCAGTAAATGGAAAGAAATACACCGTTCATGGAGACGGTAGTCCGTACGTACGCGTGAATGCTGTTTTCGTTTCCTTATTGAATTGAATGGAATTAAGTAGATGACATACATATAAATATAAATACTTCCAGTATCATTATTAGGTCATATATTTCATTAGTACTTATTATATATACTTTATAATCATTCATTAATGGTTAATCATTGAGAATGAATCTCATCGCGTCGTGGAGACGGTAGTCCGTACGTATGCACGAGGGATGATATCGTTCCCATGGTCGTGGAATTGTGTTGAAGTGTATGTATACTATTTCATTATCAATATTAATTTATAATAATCATATATAGTTACTCATTACACCATTATACCCATCCTATTAAGGTGGTGGCGGAATATAGATTACACCACGACGTGGAGATGGTATTTCGTACGTACGCACGCACGGTGATTTCATTTTCTGTAGGATGGATAGATGGTTAAATAGGGTTGTTTAATACTTATAATAACATATCCGTATATGAGTGATACTGATGTTATTACTTCATAATGAAACAACTAAAGAAGAATAAGTTGAAGAAGAAATAAATTGGAAAGGATCAGTAATGGATATTACCTCTTCTTTGAAGTGCTTCTTTGAGACCTCCTTTTAGGGCACTAAAATTGGTCTTTTAAGAAGACCAGGACCTCTAGGATGATACTAGGGAAGTGGAGAATATATTTTTGAAGGGGTGGTCGAGCTTGAATGCTCAAATTGGTGTGAGGAGGAGAGGGAGGAGGTTCCCTTTTATAAGGGAGGAGAGGGGCATCTTAGGAAAATCTCAAAATATTATCTTATATTAAGGTCAAATTCGGTTTATAATGGTTCCAAATGGTCTTATTTCGAAGCTAAAGTGGGTATGGGTAGAAATCCTCTCATCCAATAGGATTTAGACAAGTTTAGGGTATTATTTTAACCTTATCAATTAGATTTAACTCTAAGTTAAATAATTTAACTTTTACCATGTCTTTTTGTTTTCTTACACTATATGGTTAATAAACTTACTATATCAAGCCAAAAGAACCCCAAGTTGTTTAATATTAACATATCTATCCTTATCTAGGTCATTTGGCCGAACCTTAGATTTTTAAAAATTAAATAACAATTAATAATATAATATTTGTTTTAAAAACTAATTTATGTCAATTTTGACACTATTTGGTACATGATTTTTATGAAATTTCTAGAAGAATGATAAGTTCTAAACAAGTTACTTAAATCAACAATAACATGTCATATTAACCTAGAAAATTAGTTTAAGTCATAAAAAGTCTCAAATTACATTTATTTGGGCATTTATAACATCAATTATGTTAATATTTTCTTAAAAAGGTAATTACTGCATCATCGTTGTGTCGTAAATAAATTAAATTATTTAAAGTATAAAAATTACAAATAAAATACCATTATGTAGGAAATCTTTTTATCTTTCTAATGAATATTTATAGTCGAAATTATATTATGTATAACCCTATATTAAAAATGTTTTAGTAAATAAACTTTGATTTTAACTCTTTTAACTCTTCATTGAATTAAATAATAATAAATATCCTAATCTAATCCAAGTGGGCCTAAATAATAATATTTTACACTTAATGTTGTTTTTGGTCGAGATAAACTTGTCCAATAGGATCAGGACATGTGTTAGGGTAATATTAATATCATTTTTACCCTTAATTACCCTATTTACTTTTAACCATGGTAAATAAAAGTAAAAAGTTACTATTCACCAAAAATTATTTTCATCTCATTGAACAAACTTTTACTTACGGAAATCAACCGTGTCTCTCGGATTTTTGAAATTCCATTCAAAGAAGTGGTAAAATTAAGATTTATGAAAAAATTAATTTTTTTTAACTACCACTTAGTAGTTTCACTATTCATCAAAAATTGAAGTTTTTCAGAAAAATGCCAAAATTTCACCCTAAGCTATAATTGATATTCCGAATTCAAAAATGATTTCTATTTTACAAAATTCCCAACATATAAGTTGCATTAATTAATTTTATAATTAATTTCTGCTGTCACAACAAATAGCGTGTTTTTAAGAGATAATTACTATCAAAAGATTATAAGTTGTTTATGTCTGGTGTAAATGTGAAATTACATCCAATAACCAACATTGTATTGAATTGTAAAAATTTATTCTAAATATACTTTAAAACCACTCAAATTAATAATTTATCACTATTAATTATTTCGATTAAAAACGTTGTTTTTAATTAAAATTTAGTAATTTTCACTATTCATCAAAAAATGAAAGTTATCCGAAAAGTACCAAAATTTCACCCTATTCTAATTTCGATATTACGAATCCAAAAATGAATTCCATTTTGAAAAATAAAATATAAAAAATTTCAAAAAGTGGTTATTACTATTCATAACGGCTAGTTTTAATAATATTTTAATAGCATATCATTGTTTAGTGAAACTCGTTATTGCGTACTACACACGCTATCGAGGAAGGTCGCGATTGCGTGTAATGCAAGGCAAGTAAAGGATGCGTGTTGTGCAAGATTATTTTAGTGTAGCGTATAACACAAGACATTAATGAAATTAAAAAGAATATTTTTCATAAAATCTCGGGGTGTTACATTCTACCCCCCTTAAAATGAATTTCGCCCTCGAAATTTGTTGGGGTTATAAATGGTTTACTATTCAAAAGTTTCTTTAATCGAAACCCACATCGTAAAAAGGAATACCGAAACCAATGTTTTAAAAACAAAAGTATGAAATGTAATGGTTACCCAAATAAACTAATCACTGGGTTTCCACATAGGTGAAAATATGGATATGGAAGAAAAATCTAACCATCATGTTCTGATGGAGAGTGGTAGAGAACATCGCTATGGAAAAGCCAACAATCACAAATCCATAAATTTGTGACGATCTAAGGTACCATCTGATTAATCAGATATAAGAGCACTAGGACAACATTTTTGGTTTCCAAGATCGTTTCCCTAATGTTGAAAATTTGAATTAGAATAAATACTTGCTTTATTTTGGTAAAATCTCACTGTTGTTCGTGCCTTGAACAATTTCCACTTCATCTCTTAAATAAATGAAGTTGAATTTTTTATTCGTGAAGTGTTAGCAGATCATGTGATAGAATGACGGGTCATTCCATCTGTCTCAAACAAAAGGTTAGCAAAAATTATATACATAAGTCGATCTATAGTGAGATTAATCATATATGGTTCCTAAAATGGACTTATACTTCATATATCATACTGCTTAATATAATAAAACTAGTTTCTACTAAACAGGGACTTCCTGTAGGCCAGTGGAAGGCGATAAAGGCCAGTCGCACTTCGGTTGTGGGTTCGATTCCCACAGCCTTGTCCGACGCGATGGGTTGTCGCCCATCCGGAAGGTTTTCCTTTTTATAAAACTATATTAATATAACATCCCATCAATAATATCGAAAAAAACTTCTATCCTTAAACAATACTAACTTATGTCCAACATAATCCATTCCAATCTTTAGGCTTATCCATAATACTGCAGTCCACTCTCATAACATAGTGAAAACGATTACCAGAGATTTAATACCATCGTTGATCCCCATATATCATAAGATATGTTTTTTTGGTCACATTCCAAACATTCAAAGTCCTTAATCATGTATTCTCTTGAATACCTTAGTGAAAACATGAATGCAGTTAAAAGTTAACAACTTCCACATACCAAAATCCTCAAAATTCTATATACTCAAACCATGATATCACTTAGTCCTTATATCAATCATGAGCTCATAAATACTGTTAAACATTTCATTTTCTCGTTTTCCCTTCATTATGCGCATAATATCTCAATCACTTTGAATACCACATTAGACCAATACATAAATATTCCAATACTCCATGATACAACATTATTTTGTAATCCCATTACATAAACACTTAATCGTTGTCATATTCAACATTGCCAATAGTGATCGCATTTGACTTCCCTTTGTCCTTTGCCTTAAGCGGTTGCTCATGTCTATCATCACTAACCCTTGGATTAGGGCATTTATTAGCATAATGCCCCATTTCCTTGCACTTGAAGCATTGAAGTGTTGGTTGTGCGTTATCTGCAATGTTTTATTTATTCACATCATTAGAATCCCTTTTTCCATTACTTCGACACTCAGCTGCTCGATGACCTTATTTTCCACACTTAAAACATTTTCTAGTCCCTTTAAGACAATCTCCACCATGATTTTTTCCACACTTTGTGCATAAGGAAACATTCATCTTCTTTTCACCATTATTCTGAGATTTCTCCTTGAAATCCATCTTTCATTTCTTGTCAAAACCATGAGATGGATATGTAACACCAACTTCCATTTCTACCTTGATAGCACAACGCACAATTTCTTCATAGCTACTGAAGTCTCTTATAGCTAATTCCCTTAGAAGACTTGGTTTTAAGCCACTGAAAAATCGATCAACTTTACTTTCAGGTTGGATGATAATGCCAGATGCATACCTTGCAAGTCTTGTAAAATTTGCTTCGTATATACCAACAGATTCATCATCCTTCTGCTTCAGCTCAAGAAACTCCTTTTCCATCTTTGTTCGAAGAATACGAGGGAATTACTTACTGAAAAACAAGTTCTTGAACTCGTCCCATTCCATGGACTCAATTTCATCTCTTGGCCTCGTATTCTTGATAAGATTCCACCATTGATCAGCTTCACCTTCCAAACGATATACTGCTAAGATGACTTTATCATGTTCAGAACATTGATGAACTGAAAATATCTTTTCAGTGGTACTGATCCATTGTTTAGCAACAAGTGGATCGTAAGTCCCACTGAAAGAAGGTGGACATTTCCTCATGAAGGAATCAATAGAATATTGTTCCCTTCTCTTCTCATTTGGAAGTCCAGAATGATTCATAGCTTGTGTAAGGATAACAATAAGATTTTTCACTCCATCTCCCATAACATTTGTTTGTTCAGGAGGACAATCATTTCATTGTCCATTGCATTGATCAACACGGTTCCTTCGGGTTCCAGCCATCGTCTAAAACCCAAAAAGAATAGTGTGAGAGGCAAAAATCATGCTAGGGAAAAAAAATAATAAAGGGGGATTGCCATCAATATCTAACATCTTAGGTTTAATTCTATGATCGTTAGCGTACTTCTAGTACTATAACCTATACGTATACTTAACCTTAAGGACATCCCTAGACATACCTTAGAAATATCTCTAGGGATCTCACTAACGTTTTCGCATCCTAGTTTCCAAAGGTTGACTAAACCTTTCCTCTGATACCAACTGTAGCGGTCTGGAATTACTTCCAGTGGACTATAGTTGATACCTATCAGGGTACTCCATGGGTGGCTACACCCCCTGGGCGGGACACACCACCATCCCCAGTGGCATCCATTTCCTCATGAAGCCCTTGGGCGGAGAGCCATGCTTCGCCCAATGCTCACATGTGAGAGTTCCCAAGGATCGGATACATTCCTACCTCCTTTGCCTCTGATACCAACTGTAGAGACCCGAAGCTTAACGTACATAGATATTACATTACTTTTTCGTAATAATTAGTACATAAAAAAACACACACACAAGGACCGCAATAGTTTAGTGTCTTTGAAAACTCGAAATAAAATCTTCTAATCGTGGTGAAAGATCTTCAATATCTCCCATAAAGATCTTCTTATTTTTTTCCTAAAACCTTTCTTTATATCCTGGGGAAAAGAAAACATAAAAAGGTGAGCTCAAATTCTCAGTAAGGGTAAACAAAAGAAATATCAATCACATCATATACATAAGAATATAGCTTTTGGAAATCTTAACCTGCAAAAGAGCTCATAATATCATAACATGGGATAAATCATAGAAGTTAAATGTAATACCAATAATCAGAACTTAAAACATGAAACATTGTGGCATACACACATAATCATCATTTCTTGTTAGTCAAGACTCATTGCCAAGACTATCCTAGTGGACAAAGTCCCTTTCTAAACCGAGTCACCCTCATTTCAGTCCTGTTTCACTGAACCGGTATAACCTACCATTCCAGCCATGTCTATCTCATGAGATATAAAATCTTTACCCAATGCATTGGAGGGAGATATTGGTCCCACCCATCTTATAATGAATCCTTTCTTATGTGTGCCACATAATCATAAATCATACATCATTGCATAACACATGTAACAAAAATGGGATTTTTGAAACATCATGACATAATAAAACAAATCATATATGGTAAATGACTTCATAAAAATAATTCCCTCAAAACATAATCAAATCAATGTAATAATAGGTATAAAAACAGAACCCTATATTATCTTAGATGTAAAATAACTTTAATAAAACATTTGAACTCCATTCTTGAGGAAAATATCCTTTCTACTTCAAAAACACTTTTCTTTTCTTAACATGTCATACAATTATAAACTAAAAGAAGTTGATTAAAAATAAACTTGAAAAATTATAAAGGAAGATTATTGGAAATAATGTTTTAAAAATCCATTCATGCCGTATAAGTAAAAAAAAACATTCTTCATACTTTTGTCAGAAAAGTGAAAAAGTACCTCGTACGAAAAACGACAAAAGATTCCTTTCATATTCATTACTAAAAACTCACCGAAGGGTAAAATTGGATTTAAACAATTGTAGGTGGATGGAAATAATATTACATATTGAGGAAACAAGGATTTGGATGATAAAATGCACCCCAGTAAATACCAAAGTATAAACAATCTCAGATAAAAATGAGATTGTGATATTTCCCTTACCTTAGGTCCGACTTGCTTTGTAAGTGTTCGAACCTCCTGTATAATGATTTAAATCATGTTATTGACTTATTACAGAATCATATTCAATGTTATTATATCATATATGGTCCACTAATGACTTTATATTACCCGTTCTTTTGTAAATTCATGTTAAAGTAGCATTTTGGGTAAAATCGTCTCATTTGTCGTTCGTGTTTTTAACTTGTAATTATTCATATGATTACTTAGATCATGATTACTTAATTCCAGAATATAAAACATGATTTATATATATATATATATATTAATAATATACATATATAATAAATCAGTAAATGGAAAGAAATACACCGTTCATGGAGACGGTAGTCCGTACGTACGCATGAACGCTGTTTTCGTTTCCTTATTGAATTGAATGGAATTAAGTAGATGACATACATATAAATATAAATAATTACAGTATCATTATTAGGTCATATATTTCATTATTACTTATTATATATACTTTATAATCATTCATGAATGGTTAATCATTGATAATGAATCTCATCGCGTCGTGGAGACGGTAGTCCGTACATACGCATGAGGGATGATATCGTTCCCATGGTCATGGAATTGTGCTGAAGTGTATGTATACTATTTCATTATCAATATCACTTTATAATAATCATATATAGTTACTCATTACACCATTATACCCATCCTATTAAGGTGGTGGCGGAAAATAGATTACACCACGGCGTGGAGACGGTATTCCGTACGTACGCACGCGCGGTGATTTCATTTTCCGTAGGATGGATAGATGGTTAAATAGGGTTGTTTCATATTTATAATAACATATCAGTATATTAGTGATACTGATGTTATTACTTCATAATGAAACAATTAAAGAAGAATAAGTTGAAGAAGAAAGAAATTGGAAAAGATCGGTAACGGATATTACCTCTTCTTTGAAGTGCTTCTTTGAGACCTCCTTTTAGGGCACTAAAATTGGTCTTTTAAGAAGACCAGGACCTCTAGGATGATACTAGGGAAGT
The DNA here is from genome assembly GCA_963277665.1 of Viscum album. Classification (NCBI taxonomy): domain Eukaryota; kingdom Viridiplantae; phylum Streptophyta; class Magnoliopsida; order Santalales; family Viscaceae; genus Viscum; species Viscum album. The sequence goes on from OY728125.1 coordinate 1,062,811,120, forward strand.
GGAGAAGAGATTTTGGCAGGGGTTGTCCGAGCTTGAATGCTCAAATTGGTGTGTGGAGGAGAGGGAGGAGGTGCCCTTTTATAAGGGAGGAGAGGGACATCTTAGGAAAATCTCAAAATATTATTTTATATTAAGGTCAAATTCGGTTTATAATGGTTCCAAATGGTCTTATTTCGAAGATAAAGTTGGGATGGGTCGAAATACTCTCATCCAATAGGATTTATACAAGTTTAGGTTACTATTTTAACCTTATCAATCAGATTTAACTCTAAGTTAAATAATTTAACTTTTACCGTGTCGTTTTGTTTTCTTACACTATATGGTTAATAAACTTACTATATCAAGACAAACGAACCCCAAGTTTTTTATTATTCATATATTGATCCTTATCTAAGTCATTTGGCCGAAACTTATATTTTTAGGAATTAAATAACAATTAATAATGTAATATTTGTTTTAAAAACTAATTTATGTCAATTTTGACAATATTTGGTACATGATTTTTATGAAATTTCTAAAAGAATTATAAGTTCGAACCAAGTTACTTAAATAAACGATAACATGTCATATTAACCTAGAAAATTAGTTTAAGTCATAAAAAGTCTCAAATTACATTTATTTGGGCATTTATAACATCAATTATGTTAATATTTTCTTAAAAAGGTAATTACTGCATCATCGTTGTGTCATAAATAAATTAAATTATTTAAAGTATAAAAATTACAAATAAAATACTATTATGTAGGAAAGCTTTTTAGGTTTTTAATGAATATTTATAGTCGAAATTATATTATGTATAACCCCATATTAAAAATGTTTTAGTAAATAAACTTTGATTTTAACCCTTTTAACTCTTCATTGAATTAAATAATAATAAATGTCCTAATCTAATCCAAGTGGGCCTAAATAATAATATTTTACACTTAATGTTGTTTTTGGTCGAGATACACTTGTCCAATAGGATTAGGACATGTTTTAGGGTAATATTAATATCATTTTTACCCTTAATTACCCTATTTACTTTTAACCGTGGTAAATAAAAGTAAAAAGTTACTATTCACCAAAAATTATTTTCATCTCATTGAACCACATTTTACTTACTGACATCAACCGTGTCTCTCGGATTTTTGAAATTCCATTCACAGAAGTGGTAAAATTAAGATTTATGAAAAAATTAATTTTTTTAACTACCACTTAGTAGTTTCACTATTCATCAAAAATTGAAGTTTTTTAGAAAAATGCCAAAATTTCACCCTAAGCTATAATTGATATTCCGAATCCAAAAATGATTTATATTTTACAAAATTCCCAACATATAAGTTGCATTAATTAATTTTATAATTAATTTCCACTGTCACAACAAATAGCGTGTTTTTAAGAGATAATAACTATCAAAAGATTAACACTTGTTTATGTCTGGTGTAAATGTGAAATTACATCCAATAACCAACATTGTATTGAATTGTAAAAATATATTCTAAATATACTTTAAAACCACTCAAATTAATAATTTATCACTATTAATTATTTCGATTAAAAAAGTTGTTTTTAATTAAAATTTAGTAATTTTCACTATTCATCAGAAAATGAAAGTTATCCGAAAAGTACCAAAATTTCACCCTAATCTAATTTCCATATTATGAATCCAAAAATGAATTCCATTTTGAAAAATAAAATATAAAAAATTTCAAAAAGTGGTTATTACTATTCATAACAGCTAGTTTTAATAATATTTTAATAGCATATCGTTGTTTAGTGAAACTCGTTATTGCGTACTACACACGCTATCGAGGAAGGTCGCAATTACGTGTAATGCAAGGCAAGTAAAGGATGCGTGTTGTGCAATATTCTTTTGGTGTAGCGTATAACACAAGACATTAATGAAATTAAAAAGAATATTTTTCATAAAATCTCGGGGTGTTACAGGATCAATAGAGATTTCATCTTTAGAGACAATATGGCCAAGAAAAGAAATCTCCTGAATCCAAAATTCACACTTGCTAAACTTCCCATATAATTCATGTCTTCTCAGAGTCTTCAGGATAATGCACAAGTGATTTTCATGATCTTCGTATCTTTTGGAGTATACCAAGATATCATCAATAAATACCACCACAAATTCATCGAGATATTCCTTGAAAACTCTATTCATCAGATCCATGAATACTGAGGGTGAATTAGTCAATCCAAAAGGCATTACTATAAACTCATAATGCCCGTACCTAGTTCGAAATGCTGTCTTTGGAATGTCTTCCTTCTTTACACACAACTGATGGCATCTAGATCGAAGGTCAATCTTTGAAAAGTATTGAGCTCCATGCAGTTGGTCAAATAAATCATCAATGCGAGGTAGGGGATACTTGTTTTTTATTGTTATAGCATTGATATCTCTGTAGTCGATACATAACCTCATAGATCCATCTTTCTTTTTAACAAAAAGAATAGGGTCCCCCATGGAGAAACACTAGGGCAAATAAATCCCTTATTACTCAATTTCTCTAGTTGTTTCTTTAGTTCAACTAATTCTATAGTGGCCATTCTATAAGGGGTCTTCGATATAGGCCTTGATCCAGGAATTAAATCAATGGAAAACTCAACTTCTCGTTCTGGAGGATGTCCAGGTAAATCTTTCGGAAATACATCTACATATTCTTTCACAATAGGTACATCCTCTATTTGAACATTCCTTTCCTCACCCACAGTCATTTCATTCGCTTCCTCCCCAATAATTGAATTTAGTAGAGCTACTGGGGGTGGATCTAGATAAGAATTAGGTGGTGACGATTCTGCTCTAAAGATAAGGTGTTCCTTATCATCATCATCAAAAATCGTAACCTCCTTCTTCTTACAATAAATTTTCACATCATAGTCTGAAAGCCAGTCCATACTGAGGATTATATCAAACTCAATCATAGGTATGACGATGAGATCAGCAGATAAAGAACATTTATGTGCTCTAATGGGGACTGATTCACAAAACTTTGTTGCAATGATACTTCCCTTATGAGTTTTAGCTGACAACTCCCATGTTAAATAAAATTGGAAATATCTAATTTTATTATCAAAATGGGAAGATATGAAACAATGCAATGATCCAGAATCAAATAATTCATTTTCTAAACTTGAGTAAACCATTAAATTACCTACCACCACGTCTTTCAGAGCTTATACCTCAGCAGTAGTGATAGCATAAGCTTGGCCTTGATACCTTGTCCTTTTCTGAGGTAAGTTCCCTTGACGCTTAGGACATTTATTTTCATAATGTCCCATCTCCTTGCAATTGTAGCACTGAACATTGGTAGCTTCCTTCTTCCCTTTGCAATCACGAGCTTGGTGGCCTTTTTCACCACACTTGTAACAGACACCCATTCCCTTCAAGCAAGTACTGGGGTGTTTCTTCCCAAATTTACCACAGGATGGATATTCAACCATTCCCTTCTTCCACTTATTTCCATTCCCATATTGATCAGCAGATCTCTTCTTCTCTTGCTTTTCTTTAAAGTCATAAGACTTAGATAATTCCTTTTCGGTCTTGATAGCACATGAGACAATGTCTTCGTATGATGAAAAGGATTGTGAGACTAATGCTCGACGGAGAAATGGTTTTAACCCATCAAATAAATGATCAATTTTACTTCTTGGGTTATGTATATAATCTCTAGCATACCTTGCTAACCTTGTAAAGTTAGCCTCATACTTTTCAACATTCTCATCCTCCTTTTTTCTCAGACTCAGAAATTGCCTTTCCATATCTGCTCGATGGTCACGAGGAAAGTATTTTTCTAAAAATAGATCTTTGAACTCCCTCCATTCCATATTTGATACTTCATCATCTTACTTCGTGTTTTGAATCAATGACCACCATTGATCAACATCTCCAGTGAGGTAGTAAACTGCCATGTTAACTTTTTCCCTTTCACTACTCCCCAAAGCCTAAAATATTTTCTCCAGGGAATTTATCCATTGCTCAGCTACTAAGGGATTTTTACTCCCATTGAACATTGGTGGTTTTTTCCTCATGAAGTGATATAACATTGATCCTCCATGCTGTGGATCAGGGTGCTCCATATGGATAATGTTATTATTCATAACCTGAGTGAGTTATCCCAGTATGGTGATTAGCTGATCGGTACCAGTTGCATCACCAGCTCCATTATAATTATCTTTAGTAGGAGGGAAATCCCTACATGGAGTGCGTGCATTGATACGATTTCCATTTCTTCCACTAGACGCCATTTCTAAACAATGACATAAACTAGATCAGTTTAGGAATCAAAATACATAATTGCATACTTATAAAACACTTAACATAAATTGAGCTATTTATGGATATAATCCATAATCATAAAAATGTTTTCTTTGAGTAAGTATATACTAATAAACCCTTCATAATGATTTGTAAAGAAAATGAGATTTATCCTAAGCATATCCCCCGGGAGTGTCGTAACCAACATTGCAGCAAGGCCCGTTGTCGTGCACCAGTTCCTGTTCGAGTCTAGCTCAAAGCGGTGTTTTCGGGTTTTACCCCTAGGTACATCTATTCCAGAGCCGCCTCTACCTTCTCGTATCCAGACAAGTATGTATTGCTCGGGAAACTCACAAAATCTCTACAATACCAAAATTCTAGGAAGTTCTTCTATACTAATACTCAAAGTCCATCTTAGGTCTATGTGATCTAATCAGAGTTTATCTAAATCTATCTTCCAAGGTTTGTAATAAACTTTCTCTGATACCAACTGTAATGCCCCGAATCCAGTTACCCAGAGTCGGTGCATTATTACATAACATTGGCATGATCACAAGAAAGATCAAGTCTCGAAAGACCGATTAGTTTAGTAGCCTTGGAATAACTAGATACATTAATAAAGTTTACATTACATCATAAAAATGAAAACTACAACAACATATTTTCATCATAGTCCACACTCATATCCCCACATACTATCCCTGTAGGTCATTCATAAATTACTTCTTCACATCCTGGAAAAAATAAAACATTGAAAGGGGTGAGCTCAAATTCCCAATAAGGATAACAATATAGCAGAAACTTTCATAAATAAGAATAAACATTTAAGGCAATGTATAACTAAAACAAAAGCCTTTTAAACTTGAACTTAAACATAGTATGACAAAAATAAAATGAAATAATGCCATTTACTTATTCACATGGATATTCAACTAATCGAATAATCACATGCAATATCAATAACAACTTTCATAATGATGGAATGCATAATGGCAGACTATCATAACCACATAGCCAAGGCCTCTTTCCAAGACTACAAATAATATTTTGTCAAGGCCTTGTGCCAAGACACTAGTTTGTCTCATGAGACCTACCAATGCATCGAGGAGCTATAGCGGGCTCCATCCGTCACATATTAAGTCCAATGCATTCCCATATGAAAAGGTTTAAACATAACATAAACATTCGTATTAAAACTATCATATGAAATGTCAATACTTTTACCATAAACCATTAAGGGTATAAAAATAACATATCCATAGTCAAACATATCAAAAAACATACAATACAATATGAAAGTTTTGTTTCATAATAAATCAGCTTTAAATAATCTTAAAATCCATCAAAGGATGTTGACATAGATGAAATCAAAACTCTTTTTAGAGAAATATCTCTTTTAATTTTGAAATCATTTAAGTGTCATATAAAATAAAAAATTTTCTTTGAAAATATTCTTATAAGCTTGTAAGGGAAGCTTAAATGATTTTATAACGGCGGAAAATAGCCACACCTTCCGTATAAGTTAAAAAAGCATTCTTACCTTAATTCTGTCGAAAAGGTTAAAAAGCACCTTGTTTGGAAAATGATGGAAAGATTACTTTATAAACCTCTTATAAAAAGTCAAACAAGGGTATAAATGACTTTAACCCATATTCTAGTAAATAGTAAAAAAATTTTGAAATACATTTTTAAGAAACATGGATGTGGATGATAAAGAAGTCCCGGTAGATTATTACGTATAAAGAACCTCGGATAATGAAGAGATTGTGAAATATACCCTTACCTTGTACTTTTACTTGGTAGAGGGTAGGTTAACCTCTAGTATAATGGTGAAATAATTGTTATTAAATTATACAAGAATCATATATATTAATATGATATCATATATGATCTTTTAACGTTGCTTTTTTAATAATATCTTAGTATTATCGTCATTTTGGGTGTTAACTTACTCATTTTCTTTGGTATGTTTTGTTACATAATCCATGTTTTTCATGGATAGGATGTATCTTATTCATATCCAGAATGATATAAAGTCCTTAAAAATTATTTTTAAATCATCAAATGATAATTATACTTGAATGGATACGATGGAGAATGAATCTCATCGCGTTTGTGGAGACGGTAGTCCGTACGTACGCACGAGCGACAATATCATTCTTTTGATATTAAAATAATATTTAATTGGATGGTATATCTTATATACAGAATAATTATCATGTTATATTTATTATTTAAATGAATTACACATCATTATTATACCCATCCAAATAATAATAATATATTGAATAACAATTACACCACGACGTGGAGACGGTAAGCCGTACGTACACACGTATGGTGACATGTCATTCAAAGGATGGATAGAATACTGAATATGGTTGTAAAATATTTATAATAATATTACAGTATATAGGAGATACTGGATTCATTATTTTAGAATGGTAATAACAAAGAAATAATAAGTTGAAGAAGAAATGAATTTGAAAAAGGGTGGTGAAAACATTACCTCTTCTTCGGGTTCTTCCTTTTGATTTGATCAAAAGGATCCTTAGGTTAGATTTATGATAAAACTAAGGCCTCTAGGTTGTAGTGATGGAAGTTTAGAGAGTATTTGGGAAAAGTTTGGCCAAACCAAAAGGCTTTTAGGTTGTGAAGTAATGAGAAGGGGGAGTTCCCTTTTATAAGAGGGGTGAGGGGCACCTTTGGAAAAGCTAGAAATATTATTTTATAATAAATTAATATTCGGTTTCTAATGGCTTCAAAGTGGATTATTTAAAGTTTAAGGTGGGGATGGGTCAAAAACCACTCAACCAATAGAATTTAGAAAGGTTTGGGTTACTATATTAACCTATCTTTAAGTATTAACTCTTAGTTAATTAGTTTCACTTTTACAATGTCTCTTTGTATTTTTACATTATATGGTTAATAAACTTACTATATACATCCAAGATACCCCCAAGTGGTCCATTAATGATATAAATATCATGATATAAGTCACTTGGTCTAACCTTAGATTTTTAGGAATTTAATATCAATTAATAATATAATATTGTTTTTAAAAACTCTTTTATGTCAATTTTGACAATATTCAATAATTGATTTTTGTGAAAATTATAACAGAATGATTAATTAGAAAAAAGTTAATTAAGTCAATAATAACATGTCATGTTAACCTTGAAAATTAGTGTAATTCATAAAAAGTCTCAATGTTTATTTATTTGGGTATTTATAATATCAATTATTTTAAGTTTTCACTATTATGGTAATTACTGCATCATCATTGTGTCATAAATAAATTAAATTATTTAATGTCTAAAAATTAAAAATAAAATATAATTATGTACTAAATCTTTTTATCTTCCTAATTATTATTTACAATCGAATTTATCTTATGTATAACCCTATATTAAAAATGTTTTAGTAAATAAACTTTGATTTTAACTCTTTTAACTCTTCTTTGAATTAAATAATAATAAATGTCCTAATCTAATCCAAGTGTACCTAAATGATAATATTTTATTCCTAAGGTTGTTTTTGGTCGAGATAAACTTGTCCAATAGAATTAGGACACGTGTTAGGGTAATATTAATATCATTTTTACCCTTAATTACCCTATTTACTTTTAACCGTGGTAAATAAAAGTAAAAAGTTACTATTCACCAAAAATTATTTTCATCTCATTGAACCAAATTTTACTACATGATATTAACCATGTCTATTTTATTTTTGAAATTCCACTTAAATAAGTGGTAAAATTAAGTTTTATGAAAAATTCACGTTTTTAACTACCACTTAGTGGTTTCACTATTCATCAAAAATTGAAGTTTTTCAAAATAATGCGAAAATTTCACCCTAAGCTATAATTAATATTCGGAATTCAAAAATGATGCCTATTATAAAAAATTCCAAAAATATAAGTTGCATTAATTAATTTTATAATTAATTCCCGCTGTCACAACAAATAGCGTGTTTTTAAGAAACAATATATTTCAAAAGATTGAAAATTGTTTATGTCCAATTTCAAAGTGAAATTAATTCTAATGAACACCATTGGATAAAATGGTAAAAATATATTCTAATTATACTTGAAAACCACTCAATAATATAATTTATCATTATAAATTATTTTGATTAAAAAAGTTGTTTTTTAAGTAATATTCACTATTCATAAAAATTGGAAGTTCTTAGAAAAATACAAAAAATTCAACTTTGGATAATTTCGATATTCTGAATCCAAAAATGAAGTCCATTTTGAAATATAAAATATATATAATTTCAAAAAGTAGGTATTACTATTCATAACGGCTAGTTTGATTGGTTGTGGTGTGTTAGAACTCGATGTTGCGTACAACACACGCTATCACATTATTCAATGAGAAGCGTACCGTAGAAGATTGGGGTGTTACAAATACTATCTATAAAAACCATCAAATATGAAAGTTATTGTTTCCAAGTAATCCATCTTTCAAGATAGGGAGAAAATCCTTAGAGTGTACAGTGGGAGAAAGAGTGACTTCAATGAAGTTGATGCTCAAGATACTCCAGAGTTGGTATAGGAACAATTTTCATAGTTTTCTATGGAAGAAGTAGTTCTTGAAATACAAGTACTGAAATGTTCCTCAAGAGAGGTAAGGGAACCGACAATATATGGTTTTCTAGTCACCAAGGATGGTGACTCATTATTATTGTACAATAATGAACCTATCTCCTACAAGGAGTTAGTAGAGAGCTCAAAACCTATAAGATGTCTAGAAAAAATGAATTCTAAGATGGATTCCATGTATCCGAACCTATTCTGGGTTCTGTTCGATGTTCTAGTAGATCTAAGGAATGTTGGGAATAAATTGGTATTCAAGAGGAAACTCGACATGTAATGTAAAGTAAGTAAATATAAATCAAAGATATGGGATAAAGGGTTTAAACAACATCAAGGAATTGACTATGCTGAAAACTTTTCACTAATTTCCATGTTTAAATTGAATAGAATCATATTTTCCATAACATCTTACCAAGACTATGATATTTGGTGGATAGATGTTAAAATGGAATTCCTTAATGGGAACCCCCAAGAAGATGTCTATATGACACAACTAGAAGGGTTTGTAACACTAGGTGATGAAAAAAGAATTTTCAAATTGCAGAGATCCAATGATGAATTTAAGAAAGCATCTAGGTCATGGAAAATTCAATCTGATGAATCCATAAGAGAATTTGGTTTCATTAGAAATGAATGTGAGTTGTGTGTTTACCAAAGGTTTAGTAGGAATTTGGTTTTTATCCTGGTATTATATGTTGATGAAATATTACTTATTGGAAAAAAACATACCAGTCTTACAATCTGTTAAGAACTGGTTGAACAAGCGGTTCTCTATAAAGGACATAGGCAAAGCAGCCTACATTCTAGGGACCAAGATAATTCGTGATATATCGAAGAAGATTCTTGGACTAAGCCAAAGTACAAATATTAACTAGATATGAAATAGATTTTGTATGGAATAATATAATAAAGGATTGGATCTAGAGTTACATGGTTTACGTCTTTCTAGGAAAATGTGTCCCCAGACACATTAGGAGAATTATAGAATGAGTAAGATCCCATACACTTCGGTGATAGGATCAATCATGTATTCCATGTTATATAATATAATTGATGTTTCCTATGAATAAAAAATGGTAGGAATATAAAAAAAAAGATTCAGGAGAACACAATTTGAATGCTATTAAGACTATCATTAAGTATCTAAGAAGAACTAAGGATATGTTCATGGTGTATAGAGGAGATGACGAGCTTTTAATCAGAGGATATGTTGATGGTAGTTTTCAAAAATATCAGAATGACTTGATGTCACCACAAGGATAGGTTTTCTATCTCAATAGAAGAGCTGTGAGGTGGAAGAGTTCAAAAAATCCAGTATTAGCTGATTCTATAGTAGAGTCTGAGTATATAGAGTCTTCTGATACAGAAAATGAATCCATATGGATTCAAAAATTTGTAAAGAAGATTAATGTGGTACCTAGTAATAAAGACCATATCACATTGTATTTCTATAATACCATATTGGTGGCTCTTGTAAAAGAGCCAAGGTCACATCAACAGATAAATAACATACTTAGGAAGTATATCCTCTTGAGGTATTTTTATAAAAGGGGTGATGTTATAGTGAGTAGAGTATCTATGAGAGAGAACATGGTGGACCCATTGACTAAAGTCATATCTCAGCAGAAACAAGTGTATCATGTGAGAGCTTGCATACTGATGGTCATTAGTAGTTGGATCTAGTGCAAGTGGGAGTCTATTGGAGTTAGTTATTTAGAACCATCTTATTTTGTACTTTATGATAACTTATATTCATGGTTTTTAATATTAGTAAATTCTTTATCACATCATGATTGTTCTTCTGTGTAACATTGTATGGGATAATGTCCCAAGAGTAAATGTCACACTAAAAGGTCATAGCGGATCCCTGCTAGGATGAGGACCTAGAAGTGCTATGACACTATACCCAAATATATGTTATATAGCCAGATGATATAATTTTATGGACACCAATGATATAGGATATCATTTTTGGATACTCATAGGACTATTAATAACCTTCTAATGGTGTACACCCTTGGAAATTTTTAGGATAACATTATGATAATAAGACCCACCAGTAAGATATCCACATTTTAATTTTTCATTGGATGTTCTAATCTGCGGACATGTGTATTGTTACTTAGAATTTAGGATTATTATTTATGTATATTATTAGTCTCACACATAGATGTGTTGACAAAAATGGTGATGAAATATATTCTCAACCAGGTATGATATGTTGGGTGCGCCATGAGTAATATGGCATTAACGAATAATGCGAGGAAGGATTTATCCCATATGTTCTATAATGAAATATAATATCCCAGGCCCTTTGATTGAAATGATATATCCTAAATAAAACCATGGCTATGGTTATCAATAGTGATTTTCTATTTTTTTAAATTAAAATAAAGATATATCAAGAATATAGTTTGATGACACTCGCATGCAACCTTCTAGATTAGAGATATTATGATAAAGGTATTATATTACATGATAAGTTTTTGTATGAAGTGACATGTCATTGTAGCATTAAATTCATTATATATGGGTGACTTGGTGCGTTTCTAGATGATAAACTTGGAATTTAGGTTGCTCCACAAAATTCCACTGAGAAAGAGGCCAAGGGAGCCACACACTAAGTGTGTCAAGAATCTCAGTTAAATAATTTATTATTAAAAAAGTTGAATAAATATTATTCCCATTCATGGTTTAATAGTTATTCATGTGTTCTTGATATCATTTATTTTGTCTCTATTTATTCAAGGGAATATAATGTGATCAGAATGATATAAAAATATATATTTTTTATTTTTGTGAATATAATATTTATTAATTTTTCATAAAATAATTCATTTATATTTATTTAATAAAAAATAGTCATTATTAAAGGAATGATAAATATCAAGGAGGATTTGAAGACCTAGTTTAAGGAACCAGTTAAAAATAATAATATTAAATATTATTTTATTAAATGATATTTGATTTTTACTTTCAAGTTAAGCACATGTTAGGAAATAATAATATTTTTGTTATTATTTGACATGGGGTTTTTCTAAGATTAATGAAATAATTAAATGCACTTGTGAAAATTTATTTTATTATTACCCTAGTGAATTAAATACATGGTTATATTATTCTCTCATTTAGCCAAATACCTAGACAACAAAATCCTTATGCATTACAAATTGGAGGAAATCTATCAAGCCTATAGAGTTCGTCCCACTCCAAGAACACTCTCAAGAACAAGAGAGATCCTCTTATATTGGATCAAGGAAAATATTTTGGATGAGGATCTCAAAGAGATCAAAGGGGGAAATTATAAGAGAAAGGATCTTCCATGATATCACCTATAGACTCCTTCTGGGACATCTGGAGATACCTAGAACACGTCTAGAACACCACTAGAGGAATACTACACTTAGATTCAACAACTCAACGATGGCACACTATAGATACGTGTCTAAATTCATTAATAAAGAAATAATAACCTTAGAGGTCATCCTTATTTAATTAAATTAATTGTAAAAAACATGTGTTTATCTACTCTATCTTGGTTCCACGGTTTATATCCCTTAAATTTTCTTTGATTCGATTCCATTGGTCATAATGTTCATCATTAGAATAGACCTCAAATTTATTATCAATAAAAGAAAAAAATTGGGCAGCATCCCTCTCGGGCTTCCATTGCACCCAGAACCTCCAACTTGAATATCAAAGTTATGTATATTCAATTATAGGTTTTAAGTGAGGCACTTTGAAGCTATAAAATAATTGGAAACCCTTTGATGGCCTTATGATATCAGTGAATGGGTCCTCTGCACATGTGATGGAGTAAATAACCCCTCTCAAATATGAGATGTGGGTACTCTGTTATAGGAATTATGAGAAATATAGACATTGTGAAATTTTTTACATGGATTTATTACCCTCTCAATAATGATAAGGAGCAGGTTTTCCATATAATAGTCAAATTCAACACTATCCCATAGGACGGATCTCATGTACACTATTTATAGAAGTGAAAAATATTCCCATGAGTTAGGAATGAGTTCCGAATCCATAAGGTTTTATACTCTATAATCCAATGTGCATACTCTCAATGATGCATGATACCCATATTATGATTCCATTGAGATAATGGGAACTCGGCAGATAGTGATCTAGAAATTCATTATGTTTTAGGATGTGGTCCTCTATTTGTAGTGTTTCAGTACTCCCTTGTCCAATATGCTTCCCTTTATTGAGGTTTGGTCCCATACTATAGTTTCAGTGGTAAATGGAATATAAATATATATAATATTAGGTTTTGATCCTCATTAAATTAAATTTTCCTTTATGTAGTTTCATTTACCTTACTTTGAATGTGAAATAATGGATTGGGAGTCACAAAGTCTATAAAGCCTATGTGCTATATTCCTAATTAAGTATTCATCATGGTTTTATTCAAGATATGATATATAAATTTGTCATTCAATTTAGACCATATGGTTTTTATTCTACAATGAAATTATGGTTATGCATGAGTTGTGATTATTTTTAGGGTTTAGCTAAGATAATGGGGATTTCATTATGTCCATGGGTTTTCTATCTTTACATAATTTTGGGTTTTCATTGAGGGGATTCCCTGCTAGTACTCTAATCTTTTGTAATGAGTTGAATTATTGATTTTTTTATCTTTTCTATTTTTAGGGTTTCCTATTGAGTATTTTTATACTCACCCATGAAGAAGATTTGTGAACACACATGGTGTGTCTATGAATATGATTCACATTGTGAATATGACATTGGGTGCCCATAGAGATAGAATGGTTTGGGTGGAGCTTATAATTATTGGAACATAGTTGTTATAGGAGATAATGGATACCTTTAGATATTTCTTCCCAATGGATTTTGGTGAATTATTTGTGGAAATTGTAACTCATGGTCATTCTAGGTCATTGTGGTGGAGATGTGATACCATTTTTCAGGTATTTTTCTTACTATGGGATACTGATGTTAGATATTATTATTGGATCCTACCTTTGTAGTGTTATTCCGAATAGTTGTTGTTTTATACATACGTTGTTTATTCACTCCCATCATTTATATCCCTTGTATGGTTTTTGGATATTATATATATTAGAGATTTATTTTTTATGGGTTTCATATTATCTAAGGACTCCCATGTGTGATAATTGCATTTTGGTGCTACTCACTGTCCCTAACCTATTATAAGTGTTATTTTCCTAAACCATTGAGCTTACCTATATCATGAATAGGGTACCATTGGGTCAAGTTATGTTAAACAAAGTGAATGATGACATTTTACATTCACTTATACATTTCATGGATTCTTTTAAAATTGTTTTTAGGGAACAAATCTTCTCTAGTAACCCCAAGATAATAGTTATTTTATTATATTTGTATAAAATACTTAAATCATATAATCCAACATTTTAGTAGTCTCATAAAATAGAAAAAATGAACATATGATTAAATTGATAACTTAAGAAATATCATCTAAAAATATAAAAAAATATATTATTCCCCTTTATAAACCTACTTGTCACACATAGTCATGTTTTTTGTTTCTTTGGGAAATGAGAATCAATATAAAGTAGTGTTCTCAGATGATTAGTAAGGGGTAGCATAAAACAAAATTTATTATTATATAATCCTGAAATATATAATATATAGGAATAAATAATCAAATTAATGAAATATAAACGCGAAATAAGAATATTATCTGAATGGGTATTATAAATGGGAGAATAAATAAATCACATGGATAAAAAGAACTAATCTCATAGTGATGGAATTCATAATGATATATATAAGAATAATTTTTTATAGCCTTATTCTAAGACATCATACCTAAACAAATATAGTATACATCAAATTACCAAACTTGTTTCTCTTATGAGACATACCAATAAATCAAGATGTTATATAATTTTAAGATAATCCCATCAATAATTAATCGATAATATACCTTCAAGGAATCATTATAGTACACCATACATAAAAGGGTAAGATATACACAGATTACCCAAACTAGTTTGTCTCATCATACCAACCCACGCATTGAGGGGATATATAATTCTGAGCCCCACCCATAATTAATAATTCCAATTAATTTATCATATAAATGGGGAAAACAAAACAAATTTTTAACAATACAAGGTAACTAATAATAATACACAATAGTAATTTCAATACTTCCTCAGTCATTAATTGGAATAAAGTTCCCAGGTAAGAACCATTCAAACTGATTTTTATAGTACAAGGTATTAACAAGGTATATAATAATGGATATATATTTATGTAAAAATTAAAAAATTATAATTTAGAGATATTATAAATCATATAAAATATATACAGAAGTTCAGATATCACTGAAATGAATGGAAAAAAATCAAGAGAGAGACACAAAGTGATAGATAACATAATTGTAATAAAGAGAATAGAAGGAAAGAAAACCCTTATGCATGAAGTATGGTATGTACTATAAATCCATATGGGTAGAAAATGGAAAATAAATTCATTATAAATGAATTTAAAATAATAATTTAAACATTTAATAACTAAAATTTGAGTCATATAAGTGAATATAGAAAACATATGAAATATACTTGAAAAGAAAGGAGACTTGGAAATGATCCTTTACCTCGAGTCCTAACCTAATTCTTATACTAACTAAATTCATGGGAATTTAAAATATATAAATTATTAACTTCATAAAAAACGATTGTAATTTTTATTTAATTATTTTTATTCCTTCTAATCCATTTATTATCATGTTTCATTCATTTACTAAATTATTATAGTCCATGTAGTATAATTATAATGATCACAATTCATTTGGTTAAATAGTATAAATAAGGGTAACATTATAGAATCAAAATAGTATCTAAATTATTCCATAAATAATGAAGTTTAATAGTCCATCAAATAGTTATAATTCAAAAAATCTTACTTGATAAACCTATTTTTATGGTAAAATGTGACTTTGATTAATTTTTTTTAAATTTCAATTTTATGAAAAGTAATTTTACACTTAATAACAATAATAATAAAATTAATTTATTGTTAATATTATATTCAATTAGAATATATAATTTTAAAATTATCCATAAAATACACCTGTTTATTAAAAACATCATCATTCACATAGGTAGCGTAAAAACACCATTGTGAGTGACATTTTTAAAAAGAATAAGTATAGAAAATTCTATAAATTATTATGTTATATAAAAAATTTATATTTTAAATAAAATTATTTTTTTGGTCAATTTTAATTATTAATCATTTTATTGAAATGAGTTATAGAAAAATTGAAAAGAAATACATTATTTTTTTACAAAAAACTTATTTTAATGTAATAACGACTTATAAAAAGTGATTGGTGAGAGGTAATGGATTATATATAAAAATTTAATGATAAAAAGGTTGATAATTAAATAATAATGGAATAATTATCGAAAAATAATTTTAGTTTTATAGTGTTTAAGATAAATATTAATAATTAAGAAAAGGGAAAGAGGCCTAGAAACCCTTACATCACTCTTGAGGTCACCATATTTGGATTGATTTAAAATCCTTTAAAGAAGGGAAATTTAGTCACACATATAGATAATGGACATGGAAAGTTATGTTTAAAGATATATTTAGGCGTAATATTGACTGAAATAGAACTTTATATGTGTTGTAAAAGGTTAAAATGAGTCCCCTTTTACAGGAAAAATTCAACAATCTTTTTCAAAAATATTAAGTCTTTATGGGTAAAGAATGTGATTTTAAAATGGAAAGTGTATTATAAATTGAAAATTGATGATATTTTAAGCCATTAAACATACCAACTTGACTTTAAAAAAATAAATATTATTTTATATTAATTTTAGAATAATCTTTACATTAAATACAATTTAATGAAATATTTAGTGTTATTTTCATAACATGACATTAGAAATATCAAAATATATGTGTAATTAAAATTTAATAATTTATATAATTTCTTACAAAAAATTCGTATCCCAAGAAATCATGAAGAACCATAATTAATTCTAATATTATCATTTAAAATATTTTTAAAATCATTTACTTGAACTTTTCTTTTGCTTGCACAAGCATTGCATCAACGCTGTGTTTGAGTTTTGGATAATTATGCTATTAAATAATATTTAAAATAAATTAAAAATAAAAATATATTGTATTATTAATAAATATAATTATATAAAACCATCCATAACATTATTTATTTACATTTATTTAATGATAATATTTTTAAGATAAGATTTTTAACTTTTCGAACCTTGCTCAAGTGTTGGGTAAGAATTTGGATAATTATATATTTATATAATTATTAAATTAATAATTATACATCAAAATCATTGATTAGTCAAAAAAAAAATTCTATAATAGTAGTGAAAATAATTATCCATTTCAATATACTATCATAAATAAATTTATTTATCTTTTCTAACACTGCCAAAGCACTATGTCAACACTAATAAATGTTTTCATATTTATATTAATAGAACAATTAATTTATATTACATTGATAATATTTATATATTTTTTATTATAATATAATTTAAGATACATTCCATAAGTTTCATAAATATTTATATATTATTTATATCATGAAGATGTCATAAAGGATACAATATTCATAAAAATATTATTTTTTAATATTTACTAGAAAATAATTTTTTTTAATGAAATACCAAAAATTAATCCTAATCTAATTTCAATATGCTAATATAAATAATAAAGTTATTATATTAAATTAAATTTTCAAAATTTTGAAATTTAATTTCTAAATATAATTTGGATTATTTTTTCACTATGAAATAATAGAATTTTATTCAAATAATAGTTTTTTAGGATGATGTGTTTTCCTAAAATAGTAGAATCTTGGGATTAATATGTTTTTGGTGGTTTTACACTTCCTAATTTAATGATCATGTTTTGATGAACTTATTTTATTAATGATTTTTATTCAAAATTTATTTAATTATTTAATATAACATTAATATTCATGTAATTTAATTATTATGATTCTAGGGTGGGGAAGTATCCATTATAATAATGAAATTAATTGTGAATGAGCATAGTAACTTTTAAAAGAAAAATGGACATATTAATGAAGATTATTTTTATGATAACTATTTGATGTTATATTGAAATTCTATACTTATAAAATAATTTATAAACTATACATTGACACTTAGGGATACTATTGTATCATTTCACAATTATCATTAATCATTAAAATTATACAACATTTGTCTTGGAAACTATGAAATAAACGACCTAAAAACAATATAAATGAACTATACCAATTTATAAAATGAATGAAACGTGATATTAATTAAAATAAAACAAATAATAATAAAAACATTACATGAAAAATTTACTAAATAGTGTTTATAATTAATATAATTTCTTTACAAAACAAGGAAGAGAACATATAAAGTATGTTGGGATTTGAGGTAAGAGTTTCATTGCAAATGTCCATTCATTTCAAGATTTTTTCTTTTATTTTATATTTTTTTCCATGAGTAATATTTATGTTCTTGATTATTTAACTTTATATATTACTGTAATTTCTGATGAATTTATGGTATCCTTCATTATGAATTTATTATTTATACATTAATTTTTCTATAAGAATTTTCTTTCTATTTATTCACTTTCATAGGATTTAGATCTCTATCTATAACAAAAATTCTATTTATTTAAGATTAATAAATTATTTATTAAAAAACATTAAACTTAATATAAAACATAATATCAGGAATTATAGTGTATTTTGGAATTAGTTAAATTACCTAAAAATATAAAATGGGGAAAACAACATCTTTATTGATAAATTTCTTAACATGATCGCTCTTAAAACTACATGGGATAACCTAGGAACATACATAAGAAATGGGTGAGCCATAAATATCAGAAAGATAAAAGAATGGAATAAGTTAATACATGTTAGAAAATATTAATATCCATGGGTAATAAAAAGGAAAATGAAAAATAACGCATGATATAGCATGATAATCAAAACATGATAAATGTGGAAAAAATATAAAACAATGCATCATAAACATAGGTCAACGATAAATTCCATGAAATCATGATGAAAAAGGACTCATAAACGAATAAGTTTTACTCCCTATGAAAACATGAAATCTCATGAGACTAATCATTAACAAATTCATTGGAGTGCTATATAATTCTTGGGGAACCTGTCAGTTTCAATTCATCCCCATGATTAAGTGTTCCACATAGATAATATAATATAGATTAATTCATCCTAATATTTTATTCCATGATTAATGATTGTGTAAGAAATAAATTTAATCCCTAATTAAAATAATTAAATGTTTAAAAACTGATAACCCTTGATAATAAATTTGTATGGTATTCACTACACAATTGTTTTGGCATTGAAAATCATAGTAAAATTTCGGCATCATAACCAATTTTCCTAAAAATTCATAAAATGAGATGATAAGAGTGATATGGGTCTCTAATAATTTGGAAATAAATTTTAAAGTAATATGTATATGGAATAAAATATCCCATAATAAGGAAATGAAGATAAAAGACATATGGAAAGGAAGATACTTGAATAAATTGGAGAAAGGAAAAGATCCCTTACTTGAATGTGTGACTCCAAATGCTTGATAGGAGCTTCTTAAGAGATTGGGGGAACCTTGGGTGGATTATATAAAGGAGAGATAAGATAAAGGATGTGGTAAAAGTATTTTTAGTGAGGATAAATGGGATATGTTATGGGTTTATATAGGAAATGAGTGAGAATTTCTTTATTATATCTCAGACATAGGTTTTGAACTCTAGATAATAAAATAAACCAAAACAAAAAAACCTTCCCATTTTTTACCTTGGTTTATAAAACATTGGAATGGTTTTATTTATTTTATAAGGTCAAGGGATAAACTTAATAAAATAATACCCTTGCTTATGTGGTATTGAATCATACTCTTAAAAATTTATTTTAAAACCATAAAATATATTACTGGTTTTGGAGGATTAATAATGGATTTATAAAATTAATCAAATAAAGATAAAATAACATTATTTTAAGGCAAAACATATATTCGGTCATTAAACCCTTTTATATTATTTATTACATCACCTTTTAGTTATTATGATGTCATAATACATACCACATATTTTTAGAGTATTTTATTCTTACCAAAAAATTCTATTGTCACAAAAAATTATGAAAAAAATCACCATTGGATAATTTAAAAATTATGATTAAAAAATAATATTCTTTTTGTCTAAGTAATTTTATGAATATATGTATTTTAACTTTTAAAAAAATAATTGACATTTATTTGGAAATGCATGGTTTTTTATAATAACAGTTTTTGAACCCTTATAAAATTACATTTGACATCATACAAATAATATGATCATGAATATTTAATAAAAATTATTTAATAATAAGATATTATAAAAATATTATATGTTTTTAATTACTTTAATTAAATAAAATAAATTCCTTAATTTATTTTGAAAATTACCCAAAAATATACTATTTATGTTATATTGAATCAAAATAAAAATCATTTAAAAAGTAACAATAATAAGAAGTAAATATAAATATTTTTCTATTGATAATAATGTAAATACTTATATTTCTAGGGTTTTGATACTTATCAATTTAATAAACCAGTAATCTCATTAAGTTTAGGGTTCACAATTGTGAGAGTTTAATTGGGTGGTTCAACGAACATGGTTTGGGACATTCCCCTGACCATTTCAAGACATATGAGTTTTCATTCCCCAACATCAACCTAACATGTAATTTTTCTGCACCTTTTCTTATAATGGGATTCATAGGAAGCCATTTTTATTTTTGAGTGTAAAATATTATTGTATGAGAACATGACTATAAGAAAATGTTGATCCCATCCTCATTTAAAGTCAATTGAGCATGGTCTCAAAATGTCCTCAAGTATCTGGATATCCCACTCAAATCAGTCATGAGTCTGATGGTGATAAGGCGTGATGAAGTTCAGTTCAATGTTTAGAGCATGTTGGATACTTTTTTAGAACATGGAGAAGAATATTTGATCTTGATTGGAAATAATTGATAGTGTCACTCCATTAAACATCACCACTTCTTTGATGTATATCCATCAAAGTTGTTCTAGTGATAAGTCACCTAATATCCTAATGAAGTGTGCATTATTTATAAGATGATCCACCCCATCCCAGATAGCATTATTTTCTTTGTATTTCATTTAAAGTCTAGTGAAAACTTCCATGGTTATATTTTCCTATTTACATGTAGGTATAGGTAATGGTTACATCATCCTATTATATTTTTACCTTTCTTCCTTCACTTGTTATCATACAGGACATCTTGATATATATTCTGTGATCCCCTTATTCATATTTTTCCTCCAATGGTGTTCTTAGAGATCTTGAAACATCTTCGTGCTTCCAAGATGGATATAGATGGTTGATATATGTGCGTCATCCAACAACTTCTAAAACTCAGGATTTGTTGGTACACATAGTCTTGGCCCAAATTATCCAACACCATTTTCATTAACATTGAACTTTGAGGATTTCCATTTTCTTATTTTTTTCGACTTTCTTCTGAATTCCCACATCATATATTTGAGCATCCTTTAACCTATATAGAATATATGGTTGAGAAATCATTCCTAAAAGTATTGATTATGTTCCCTATTTTATGATTCTTGTGTCCATACTTTCCAAATCAAAGAAGATCAGATCCCTCTCAACTAATAAATGATAAAATGGATGGGTCCTTTCAACATATATTGTCTTCCAGTTTATTTTATTTTCTATAATGGTAGTTAATTGAACATTCTTAGTCCATGATTAGCTCTATCCATATTTATTAGTACATATTCAGCTCTTTCTGTGTGAATATATAGTTGAGGCTTTTGTGATCTGTATATATTTCACACATCTCCTCAAAGAGATAATTATGCCATATTTTAAAATGATAAGATCACTGTATCCATCTCTATATCATCTGTTTGGAAATTTTTTTGAACATTTAAATTACTTGAAGCATAGGCTATGACTGTTTCATTCTATATTAACACACATGCCAACATTTTCTTGTAAACATCTCTGAATGCAACAAAAAGTTCTCCACTTGTGGGTAGAGTAATAAAATATATAGTGATAATTCTCATTTTCATCTACTTGAAGATATATTAACATTTTTTAATTAGAAGAAAACTTTACTCCCTTATGAGTTATCTTTGTTAGATGTTTTTAAAATACCAATAAGTTTATCAAAAATGGGTGATAATACCCAGCTATCCCAAGGAAACTATGGATATCAATTGATGTTTCCATCTTCCATCCTTAAATTTATTATATATTTGAAGGGTCCACATATATCCTATTTATTGTGATGAAATTTCCCAAGAAATAGATTTCCCTCAACCAAAACTCATATTTTTTGTACTCGGAATAAAGATTATCCTTTTGTATGTTCTTTAGCACGGTGCTTAGATGCTTCTCATGCTTCACCTTTCTTATGGAGTATATTAGAATATCATCTATAAAGACTATCAGAAATTTTTCTAGGTAATATATAAATACTCTATTCATCAATTCCATGAATATTTCTAGGTCATTAGTGAGTCTGAATGACATTACTATAAACTCGTAGTACACATACCTTGTACAAAAAAAAATCTTGGGGATATCCTCTTTCTTCACCATAATATGGTAATATACCTATCATAGATCCACCTTTGATACTTTTTGTTCTCTATGTATTGATTGAACAATTCATCAATCCATTGGAGATGATACTTATTATTTATCATGATCTCATTGATCTCATGATAACCAATGCAAAGGTGCATTGACCCATCCTTCTTCTTGATAAAGATGACTGGTGCATCCCTTGGTAAAGTACAAAGGTGTATGAACCCTTTATCTGGATTCTATCATAGTTTTTTCTTCATCTATTATTTTTGTAAAACATACATTCTATATATAGATTCTTGAAAATTGGTTACTCCTTAGGTATATGCATGATTGAAAATTCAACTTCTTGGATAAGTGGAAAACCATAAAATTCATTGGGAAACACATCAGAATATTCCATCACAATGGGAATTCCTTAAAGGATTATATTTTAATTATAATAAATCATTTTATATAATTATTATTGATCATTGGGTAATAATATCCATGTTTGATATGTGAGTTCAATAAAAGATTCATCATCCTCCTTTTATTTGTATAGAATCAGGGTTCGATTCATGACACGGAGAGTGATTTCATTCTCCCAGTAACTTATATTGGATATATATAGGTAAAGCCAATGAATGACCATAATTTCATCAAATTAGACTAAATTTAGTATGAAAAGGTTCTCTGGGAAGTTTATAAAAAAATTACAAGGGAGGAGTTATATATTTGTGATGTAATGATTTCCCTATTTTCAGTTTTCACTGATATCTTTACTTCCATGATTTTTATTAGTGTTTTAATAATTTTAATAAACATATGTAATTTAATGGAATTCATATAACCATAATTAAAAAGTTTTTTCACAATTATTTAATGAATAAATAGTGTATCAGTCATCACTTCTTTGTTGAGATCCACCGTAGCTGTTTTTATGGAAAAATCTTCCCTTACTACCTTGGAGTTTGTTTGTTGTCTTAAAAAACCTTAGCTTAGTACATTGGAATTCAAAGTTACATGGTTAATTTTAGGTTAACTAATGAAAACGTTTTTAAGGGTTAACGAGATATTTCATCTCCTCCAATGCATTAGTGGGGTTCCCCTATCAGTAATCAATAGCTAGGTATTCTTCCTTCCCACACCTAAATAATTTTCCCTTCCACCTTAATCAATTTCCAGGGTTCCTATTTCTTCAAATTTGAAAAATGGGATAACTAAATTTCATTACAAAATTATATTTCTCCATTAGACACCCAGAATTCAACTCCCCTTTCCACTACTTATCCCCATGATACCCTTGGTATTTTCATATATCTATTTCAACTTTTAGGGTATATTGAATAATATCCTCATAACTATCATATTCATGTATTTCTAGGGCTTCTCATAGACTAAGTTTTATCCCACCAAATAAAATTTCAACCTTGGATTTGGGGGTAATAAAAATTCTAAATTAGTATCATGCAAATCTTGTGAAATTTTTCTTATATGCCCCAATAGATTTTTTTGTCTTTATACTTGAAGGAAACGACATCCCTTTCCATTTTGAATTAGAGAGTGCGACGAAAATAGTTATCAAAAATAAATTTCCATAATTTCTTCCACACTATCACTTTAATATTTTCCCAAATATTTGTTTTCTTGATCAATTTCCACCATATATCATCTTTTACCTCTATACGATAAACAATATTTTCTTGTTCGAAACATTTAACAATGGAAAATATATTCTCAATAGAGTTAATCCATTGTTCTATGATTAAGGGATTAGATGATCCAATAAATGTTAGGGGAATTTTATGCATAAATGACTCAATTTAATCATTCTATTTCTTATATTTATTTGGGTGCTCCTTCTATTATATTTTTCTATTTAGAACCTATTTTAGCCAAAAGATTATCATTACAATGTTTTTGATTCCCATTATTATCAGGTTGGGTATCTCGATGGGAAAGTCATCACAATTCTCATCACATTGATTTTTTACCCAAATACTATACTTCCTAACTATTAAATAGAATAATTGGAACCTTTTTGATGAGTATTTTTAGTCTATGAATCACATAAAAATGAATTTAATGATAATAAAGGGTGATTTATAATTTAAATTTATTTTCTTAACATGTGAATTTTTATCCTTCAATCTATTTTTCCATGATTTATTCCCAAACATATATTCTTATGGGAATTTTTTGTTTCCTTAATAATTTTTCACAATGATCATATGATATTACCAAAGAATATCCCATATGATTTTCAAACCAAGTTCATTATAAGGCCCATTGTCGTGTATCAGGTTATGCCAAGTAAGTCCTGATGCACCTTGTTAGAGTTTTTACCCCTAGGTGCATCTGTGTAAGAACCACATCCACTTGTAGTATCTAGAAAAGGATATATTTTCTTGATAAACAAATCTATAATTACCAAAATTTAGGTATTTTTTCTTATACTTAGTCTTATCCCAAATTATTTTCCTAGAGTTTCTTAATCCTAATCCAAAAAATAACTAAACTTTTCCTTTGTTACTAACTATAACCAAAATTCTATTTATTTGAAATTAAAATATTATGTATTATATAAAATTTCACGTAATACAACCCATAAAATAAAGAAGTTCAGTTTCTTTTGGAATTGGGTACATTATATAATAATTTAAAACATGAAAACATTATCTTTATTGAAACCTCCTTGAACATGCTCTCACTTCTAACTGCATGGGAAAATCTGGGGACATACACAAGAAAAGCGTGAACTATAAATACTAGTAAGTGAATAAGAATTTAATATTGTAATACATTTTATAAAATATTCATATCAATGGGGAATATAAGGATCATAAATAATAAGGCATGATATATCAGGATAATAATACCATGGTGTTAGTCGGAGTGAATACTCAAGAGGGGGGGGGGGGGGGTGAATTGAGTACCCATTCAAAATTTCTGTTAAAAACTTCTAGGATTAAAATCCCCCAATTAAATAGAGGCCCAGTTAACTAAGGCAGTAGAGATATAAGTGACTTATTGTTCAACAGGTTTCTCAAAGGTTGATTACTCCTCAGTGAAATTAGTATGACAACTAATTTGACTTTCAAAACAAGTTTACTAAACAAATCTCGTATACACACTAACCAAATTTAACTATCATAGTAAATAAAAAGGATTTCTGTTTTTGAAAGTAAGCACAACGGATAAGTATTAAAAAACAGAGTACTAAAAAGATGAACAAGCTAATTTAAACAAGAGGTTCAGTCTTAAGCCAAGACCTAGTCCTCTCCACTTGGTGATCACTTGCCACCAAGTAATTTTATAAAAACAATTGATACACAACCTGTATCGGGCTTTAAAATAGTTTTCACAAACTGTCCAGGTTTCAAAACCTCTACCACAGTTACACGTGGGAAATCAAAATAACCAAGCCACACCAGTATTCTTCCATAGTTGTACGTGGGTAACAAAAGTAAAAAGGGTTTGAAATAGGGATTTTCAGTATCCCTCAGTTTAAGCCCAAAAGTCAGTGTGTGTGAAATACAAACACACTGCTCACAAATGTAAGAAAAATTTTAAACACAACAGAGCTAAAAAATGGTAGGAATAAGTTTAGAATGCTCTGTAGTGTTGGAAGATCAGCTCTGGACTCGTTGGAATGGATGAGGTGAATATTTGGTCCTTTTCTGAGAGTTGACTCCAAAAATGGAGTGTCCCAACTTCCAGATGTATAGATGATCAGTTCATTGAGATTTGAGTGTGTCACAGCATAGCTCGAAGAGGGTTCTTTCAGTCGATACACTTGAGACTCTTTTTATTCTTCTGTAAGAGAATGCTCGAGAGTATTGTGTCCACAAAAAAAAATTTCGATGCTTGTATTCTTGGTTTTTTATAGCAAATTGGCTGTTTAAGCTCTGTAAATCTTTATCTCGTGTTGTCCACCTTTTTCACCCAATCACGTGTGCTTTTCCTCGTACATCATAGTGTTTACTGATATGCCTGCAAGGATTAATAAATAATGTCAGGTGTATTAATCTGTTCAGACATGACCGTTATATAATAGTATTAATAAATTTGACAAAGATATATAATATAATATCATTAGACTGGTCGCAGATTCAGGTCACACGGTAGACTTCAATTGAGGTCTTTCCAACTGTAGAATTTTTCTAACTGTGGACTTAGACTGTGGGTTATCTGTCTGTAGGCTTGCAACGGTAGCTGTTTTTCTGTTTAACTGTAGCCTCATATCGGTAGACTTCAACGATGAATCTATAACAACAAATTGTTGCAACTGTAACCTTTTCAACTGTAGACTTCGATTGCCAGTCGACTTAGTCGACAGTGGAAGCTGTCTGACTGTAGTCCTCTACTAACGGTAGACTCGTGCAACTATAGGCTTGATCGGATAAATTCTCAACAGAAGACTTGATAAGGAAGGAGTCACACAATGAACTTCTAACAGAAGCCTTGTCATATCAGTAACCTTACAACTGTGACTCTTTTTCTGTGAGCTTTGACAAATGATTAAGCAATAGTCTTGTGACTGTAACCTTGTATCAGTAGTTTCTTAATCATAGTAGTAGACCTTAACCTGTGTTCTTCTTGCAATGGTGACTTAAAGTGACAGTTAGCTGAAACTGTGACTTTGAACATAAGGCTTTTACAAGCAGCCATCAATGGTGAACTTATTAAACGTAACTGTAATCTGTTGCAGTAAAGTCATGAGAGTAAGAGCATAAAATGTCTAGGATGAAGTGAGTTTAATCATAAATTAACAAGATTAGTGAAAGGATTAATACGTCATGATCAATGTTTAACCATGATTTGGGATTATCAAAACAGGTGAATCCAACAATCTCCCCCTTTTTGATAATCACAAATTATGTTATCATAGATATAAAGTATAGATGTAGTAGAGAAACGAAATGCAAAGGCCTAATTTGAGGTTCTAGAATTAGCCCAATTATATATCTCCCAATTAATTATATGTCTCCCCCTTTGTGATTAGAAAAAAAAATTAAGAAATATGGTACTAAAAGAAATCAGGACATTACATGACCAAAAAAAAAGTACAAGATCCCTATCAAAAATACATAGACAGACTCAATCCTATTCATCGATAGGTAAGGGATATTTTCCTTTGGAGGAAGAAGATGGAGCAAGAGAGTCAGCCGGTTTAGGAATGGCAGCAGTAATGACTGGAGGAGCAGCAACAGAGGCTCCTGAGGATCTGTAGTGAGTAGCTTTCTGAGGTATCAAGGGACGAAGATTTCGGACAGCATCAGCAGGAGACATCACGGAGGAACCGCTGGGAGTTGAGACAGGCAAGGCAGGGGGTACTATGACAGGTGTGCAATCCACATGGAGAAAGGGTAAAATAAGGTTTCAGAAATCCATGATAATGCTTCCTCCTCTGTCCGTGGCAGATAAAAAATCATTCTTATGTTCCAAAAATTTATCCAATGCAGGGGTCAATTCGCTTAATTTTCTGACTTGTTGTTTAAAAGCTTGAGTCACAGGAGGCAATTTCATATTCTCTATTAGGAGCTTGAAGTGGCTGGTCAACTGATGCTTGGTATAAATCCTGTCAAAGTAATAGTCAACCTTGTTCTTAATGGCCTCCTGAGAAGCGGTAGCCACTTGCAGGTGTTCACGAACAAAGCCACTTACTTCCCTAGTGGTAGCAAGAATCAGTAAGTCAGAGGTGTCACTGGCGCTGGCCTTAGAAAGTTCTTATTTGATTACATTCCGAAACTGGTCAAGGTCTATAGGAGAGCTAGATGAAGGAAGGGATTTGACCGAGAAAGCCACTGTCTCCTTGAAGGACTGAGTCAAATTTCCAACCACCTTCTGAACAAGAGCATCCTGGCTGTTTAAGTGTTCTTTTACTGAATTCTTGAAACGCTCAAACACTTCCACAAATTGTTTGACCACCTCTTTGATGTACCGAATCTCAGTGGCCACTTGAGTTTGAGCACTGCTCATGGCAGTCAAAGAAGCAACTGATTGTCTTAGGGCAACCACAGCCTCAGTCCAGCTTTCAATCTGAGTATGACATACTTTAACTTCATTCATCGTTTCTTTTACTGGGCTTGCCACAACACAGCCCAGGGATAATTCTAAATATTTCTCCACACTTTTCAGCTCATCAACAAGACTGGTTTTCAACTCTTCCATGGATTGTCTTATATCCTCCTTCATTTCAACCTTTAAGGATTCAAGGTCCTCCTTGGTTTCCAATTTTTCAGTCTCAAGCATTGGAAGGTTTTTAGTCAAGATAACTGGATCCCTTGGTGGCGTGTCTTCCTCATCCAAATCTTCATAGTTAAGTCCAAGGACTATATATCCTGGATCTGATGACCATCCTTCTATATCATAAAGTACAGAGACTGAACCAAAATGCTCCCCCTCACTTGGAGCTTTCTATTGAGCATTTTCCTCTATCTTTCCGTCTTTGGTTAACTCCATATTTTCTTCTGCAGTCCCAGCAGGTTCGACTGTAGTTGCCTCTGTTGGTTCAGTAGTGAGGTTAGCCTCTTTCTCTGTTGAGTCAACAATGTCTTCCATATCAACAGCAGTGGATGCCACTCCTGCTTCCTGGTCAGATACCGACTTAATTGTACAGCCTATTGGAGGGCTCAAACTGAGCTCTTTTTCTTTCTCTTCATCATTGTCCTCTTCTTCAGTTTCAGCAACATTTTCATTTTTCTCATTCTTAGCCCCAGCCTCTTCTGTCTCAACAGTTTCATCCTCTTCAGAGGTATCTCTAACAACATATTGAGATTCATCTTCTTCTTCTTCAGTAGACTCAGTGTCACTGTCCCTTAGAACAGTCTCCCAACTTGGCAGTTCTTTTGAAGGGATCGCTGTTCCAAAAGTTATTGTCCTGACAGGACTGTGAGGTAGCTCAGGGTCACTCCCATCATCAATGGGGGTGTTCTCTCTTATAGGGTCACTAGATTCTTCAGCCTCCTCTTAATCTGAATACACAGGTTCTGGCTCATCAGGCTTTAAGCCTGGATCTCTTTTGTTTCTTGGCCTAGATGGTTGAGTAGAGGGATCAAAATTCTCATAAATTCTCTCTTCATCATTCACCCATGCTTTCTTCCAGGGATTCCAGCTGATCTTGATGAATTTGCAGATTACCTTTGAGATACAGACACTGTTTTTAGCCACAATTACTTCTTCTTGATTTCCAACTACACCCTTTACTTTCAGCATCACCGAAATAAGCTTAGCATGAAACAAGGCATTGGATTTTGAGCTGGCCTTAATCATATCTTCCATCTGTTCCATCAGCAACCTACATAGGTTGATCTTCCTTCCATGCTTCAGTAAGTACATCCGGAATATGTCCTGGTACTTCAGTGCTGCAAAGTCTCCTCTTCTGGGACTTAGTACATTCTGAACAAACTTAAATAGAAGTCTATCTTCTCCATTCATCTCGGCAGAAATAATCTTCCTTAACTTACCATCACCTGTCAGTTCTTCCAGAGCCTTCTCATACTCAAATATACCACTATCCAGAGGAGCTACTCCAGAATAGTAATCATATATTCCTTCATGAGGAACTCTTAAACAGGCAGCCCATTCGACAGACGAGAAACTAACTTCATTGCCGTTTACTCTGGATATTAGTCTATGCATATCATCCTCCTCTTCGAACTTTAGGAATTCATAGGACTCTTTCACAAGTTTTGGGTAGTACGGTCCAATGTTGTTGGTGAAGCATTCGGTCCATCCTTGCACATTTAGTACTTCCAGTACTAACGATTTTCTCGACAACAACCATTCTTCACTTAGCTCCTTTTCCGCAAAGATTTCTCTCTTGGTCAGATGCGGGTTTGCAAGTCTTGTTAGGGTATTACTGGTGCCACTGGATTTGGCTCGAGTTCTCTTCTGCATTGGCACATTCTCATTGACCGACGGGGGTCGCTTTGTTCTAGCCATGGGATTTGAACGAGGTTCCTAGGTTTAGTTGAAGGCTTAGGGTTTAGGTCGTTCGAGAGCAAGGGTCGAGATAGAGAAAGGAAGTGGATTGAGTCGGGTTCGATGCATTTAATTTTATCATTTAGGGATTAGAAATAAAGAGAACGGTTCGAATTTCCGAAAAAAACGATTTAAACAGTGAAGTAGCCTACAGTGAGATGTATCGGTGAGGTAGACCGGTGATGTCTAACTGTAAGGTCCGACTGTGAAGTTCAACTGTGAGGTTCAACTGTGAGGTTCAACTGTGAGGTTCAACTGTGAGGTTCAACTATGAGGTTCAACTATGAGGTTCAACTGTGAGGTTCAACTGTAAGGTTCAACTGTGAGGTTCAACTGTGAGGTTCAACTGTGAGGTTCAAATGTGAGGTTCAACTATGCTATAGTTAATCATACCTAACTCATGTTTGATGTAATTTAATCTCTCAGAATTCAACGGCTTTGTAAAAATATCAACTAACTGATGTTCAGTGCCAATGAATTCAAGAGTGATATCACCCTTTTGATAGTGATCCCTCAAAAAGTGATGTCTCACATCAATATGCTTTGTCCTAGCATGAGATACTGGATTTTTGGAAATGTTAATAGCACTTGTATTATCACACTTTATAGAGACATGTTTGAATTGATATCCATAGTACAGTAAAGTGTGTTTCATCCACAAGATTTTTGCACAACAACTACCAGCAGCTATATACTCAGCTTCGACAGTAGATAATGCAACAGAATTCTGCTTCTTACTACACCAAGATACTAGAGATTTGCCTAAAATGTGACATGTTCTAGAGGTGCTTTTTCTGTCTAACTTACAGCCAGCAAAATCAGCATCAGAATAACTCAATAAATCAAATGATTGTCCTTTTGGATAAAATAGTCCTAAGTTGGGAGTATGTTTTAGATATTTGAAGATTCTTTTAACAGCAGTCAAATGAGACTCCTTTGGGTTGGCTTGAAATCGAGCACACATGCATACACTGAACATGATGTCGGGTCTACTAGCCGTAAGGTATAGTAGACTTCCTATCATACCTCTGTAGTTGGTTTGATTTACTGGTTCTCTAGTTTCATCACTATCCAACTTACAGGTGGTACTCATAGGTGTATCACTACCTTTACTACTATGCAATGAAAAACATTTTAGAGGATATTTAATATATTTACTTTGATTCAAAATAATACCATTTTTATTTTGAAAGATCTGAAATCCAAGGAAAAATTTGAGTTCTCCCATTAAGCTCATTTCAAACTCATTTTGCATTATTTTTGAAAAATCAATACATAAAGAATTTTTAGAAGATCCAAAAATAATATCATCTACATAGATCTGTACTATCAAAACATTTTTAGAAATCCATTTAATGAAAAGAGTAGGATCATCTATTCCTTTTGTAAATCCTTTTGAAATAAGAAAAGAGTTGAGCCTATCATACCAAGCTCTTGGAGCTTGCTTTAAACCATATAAAGCTTTAGATATTTTGAAAACATGATTGGAAAAATGGGGATTTGTAAAACCAGGAGGTTGTTCAAAAAATATATCCTCATTTATATATCCATTTAGAAAAGCTCTTTTAACATCCATTTGACAGAGTGTGAAATTCAGATGAGCAGCATAAGCTAGTAATATCCTAATGGCCTCTAATCTAGCCACGGGTGCAAAGGTCTCCTCGTAGTCCATTCCTTCCTCTTGACTATAGCCTTGTGAAACTAGCCTAGCCTTGTTTCTAATGATATTTCCAGACTCATCAACTGTGTTCCTAAACACCCATTTGGTGCCTATGGTTGGAGTGTCCTTAGGTATTTCCACTAATTCCCAAACTTTGTTTCTTTCAAAATGATTTAGTTCTTCTTACATGGCCATTACCCAGAATTCATCATTTATAGCATCATTGATATCTTTGGGTTCAATCTGTGAGAGAAAAGCTTGATATTCAACCTGATTTCTTAGAGAAGCTCTAGTTTCTGTTCCTCTATTTAAATCACCTACAATAGCATCAAGAGGATGATTCATGAGAGTTCTAACACCTCTATAAGGAGTTGAACTGGCTTCTTCAGGGTTGTCTGCTGGTCTGGAATTGGTATGAAAAGATTCTGGAAAATTTCCAGAACTGGATTCTTTTACAGGGGATTCGGTATTCTTATCATTAAGGTCCAGATTTGACAAATCTTCCTCAAGATCTTCAGGGTAGGTTTTAGGCTCATGTGGATCAGTCTCATCGAATTTGACATGAACTGATTCTTCCACACATTTGGTTTTCTTATTGAATACTCTATAGGCTTTACTTGAAATAGAGTAACCCAGGAAAATTCCTTCATCACTTTTGGGAGCGAATTTGTCAATATTATCTTTAGTGTTAAGGATAAATACTTTGCAACCAAAAACTTTAAAGTAATTAACCTTAGGCTTCCTATTATTCCAAAGTTCATAAGGGGTACTTTTTAGAATAGGTCTAATTAAAACTCTATTAATGACATAGAAAGCTTTATTTACAGCTTCATCCCAAAAATAAATAGGTAAGTCATACTCATTAAGCATAGTCCTTGAAATTTCTTGAAGGGTTCTATTTCTTCTTTCCACTACACCATTCTGTTGGGGTGTCCTAGGAGCAGAAAAGTTGTGATTATAGCCATTGTGTGAGCAGTAGGATTCAATTCATGATTCTCAAACTCACGCCCATGATCACTTCTCAGGGTCTTAATTTTGAGTCCACTAAGATTTTCTACAGATTTGGAATATTTAACAAAGTAGGAACATGCTTCAATCTTGTGAGCTTGAAAGTATACCCAAGTGTATCTAGAAAAATAATCTACAAGAACATAAACATAGTGCTTTCCATTTAAACTTGAAACTCTTGAAGGTCTAAACAAATCCATGTGAACCAATTCAAGTGGTTGAGAAGTTGAAACTTCTTTCTTTGGTTTAAAAGAAACTTTGGGTTGTTTTCCCTTTTGACAGGGATTACACACTTTATCATTTGGGAATTCTAATTTGGGTAGGTCTCTAACTAAGCATTTCTTAGAAAGTTTCCTAAGTGAGTGAACATTACAGTGTCCTAGTCTCCTATGCCACAACCAAGAATCTTTATAGAAAGCATTTAAGAAGGAAACATTTTGTTTGACCAAGGAATTTAGATCAGCAACATATACATTCTCATTTCTAGATGCAGTGAAAACTAAGTCATATTTTGAATTAAAAACATTGCATGAATCATTTTCAAATTTAACATTAAAACCATCATCACATAACTGAGATATAATAAGTAAGTTATACTTTAATCCATCAACAAAAATTACTTTAGAAATTAAAATTATATCAGGGTTACCAATCTGGCCTAAGCCGATGATTTTTCCTTTTGCATTGTCACCAAAGGTGACATGCCCACTATCTACTTTAATCAGAATCTTGAAGCAAGAATAGTCTCCTGTCATATGTCTTGAACATCCGCTGTCCAAATACCATAGAGTGTTACAGGTGCTCTTTAAACAATTTCCCTACAAAATAGATTAGACATAGGATAATTTTGGTACCCAGATCTTTTTGGGTCCAGAAAGGTTAGCTAATAAAACTTTGGGAACCCATATTTTCTTTACAGTTTTTCT
Source organism: Viscum album (assembly GCA_963277665.1). Classification (NCBI taxonomy): domain Eukaryota; kingdom Viridiplantae; phylum Streptophyta; class Magnoliopsida; order Santalales; family Viscaceae; genus Viscum; species Viscum album. Next base: position 1,062,845,226 of record OY728125.1, read on the forward strand.
AAAACCAGAAAGCATATTTTGAGACAAAAATACTTTGTTGGGTCCTTTAGAAAACTGTTTTGTATAAGATGGTCCTGAACTAGAACTAGCAGAAAACTGTCCGGATTTTGGAACAAAGTTGGTTTTGCTTACTTGTCTCTGTCCAGGCTGATATCCTAGACCGGTTGTATATTTGGGAGCAATATGTTTTCCTAGCAGTTGTGTCAAGGTATCCCTACCAGCAGTGAACTTTTCAATATCTTTTCCTAATTGTTCATTTGATAATTTAAGTTGAGTGTTCTCTTTCAATAGTTGAGCATACTTCTCTTTTTCCACACTTGAATCTGTTTTAATATTACTAGTCAAAGCATGATGTTTCTTCAAAGATTTATATTTAGTCTTTAGTTCATTGCAAGTATCTTACAGCATATTGCAATATTCAAACAGTTTAGCTTTAGACATATTTTCCTCATTGTCTGAATCATGGTCATTTCCAGAATAATAATTATTTAAAACTGGTGAAATAGGTACCTCAAATGTGTTAATCATGAAACACATATTAGCACAATTTCTTTCAGATTCACTAGCCTCTGATTCACTTGTACTGTCCTCCGAAGCACTCCAGGTTTCTTTCATAGCTTTCTTGTACTTCTTGTCCTTATAGTCATATTTTTTCTTGAATTTTAACTTAGGACAGTCATCTTTGATGTGTCCTTTCCTCTTGAATTCATAGCAGACTATATCATCTTCTTTATCCGACTTCTTCCAATCCTTCTTCCACTTGCCTTGTTGATCATAATTACCTTTGTAGTTAGGTTTTCTGAAAAACTTTTTCTTCCTATAGAACTTCTTGAATCTCCTGGCTATTTGAGCCATTTCTTCATCACTGTCAGAATCTGAATCTTCACTAGATGAGCTTTCAGTAGGAACATGTACTTTCTCCTTGTCTTTACTCTTTGATGAAGTAGTCTTAAATGCCACAGATTTTCTATTGGGTTCATCAACTTCTTCTTTGTTCACCTTCAATTCTTCTTCATACATCATTAGTTTACCAATTAACTCCTTGACAGGCAGTGTTCCAATGTCACAGGATTCTCTGATTGAGACAGACGTGCCTCTCTATCTATCTGGAAAACATCTCAGTATTCTCATGATTTGTTCCTTTGCTGGAACAACCTTTCCAAGTGAGCTCATTGTGTTAACTATCTCATTAAACCTGAGATACATATCAGAAATGGGTTCATCAGTTTTCATTTTAAAGTTATCATATTTAATAGTATAAGTATTTAACCGCATTTCCTTAACATTAGTTGTTCCTTCGTGAGAAACAGCCAAGGTATCCCAAATTTCAAAAGCAGATTTGCAGGCAGAAATTCTATTGAATTCCTCATCTCCTAAAGCACAGTAGAGGGCATTCATAGCTTTACAATTATTGTTGTAAGCATCCTTAGTAGGTTCATCCCAAGTTATTCTTTCAGTTTCTGGAATTTTGTATTGAGACTCTATAGCCGTCCAGATATCAAAACCCATACTTTCTAAATGGATTTTCATTTTAAGTTTCCACTGAGCATAGTTATTTCCCTTGAAGAAAGGTGGCTGGTTAGTAGCAACACCCTCAAGTCTATTATTCATAAATAGATTTTGGAAAACGATTTAAAGAGATAAAAAGTTAGAAATAACAGAAATTTACGATCTTTAGGATAAAACTAAAATCACAGTTTGAAAAGCAGAGTACTTTAGAAAATATTAACTTTCCTTTGATACCAAATGTTAGTCGGAGTGAATACCCAAGAGGGGGGGGGGTGAATTGAGTACCCATTCAAAATTTCAATTAAAAACTTATAGGATTAAAATCCCCCAATTAAATAGAGGCCCAGTTAATTAAGGCAGTAGATATATAAGTGAATTATTGTTCAACAGGTTTCTCAAATGTTGATTACTCCTCAGTGAAATTAGTATGACAACTAATTTGACTTTCGAAACAAGTTTACTAAACAAATCTCGTATACACACTAACCAAATTTAACTATCATAGTAAATAAAAAGGATTTCTGTTTTTGAAAGTAAGCACAACAGATAAGTATTAAAAAACAGAGTACTGAAAAGATGAACAAGCTAATTTAAACAAGAGGTTCAGTTTTAAGCCAAGACCTAGTCCTCTCCACTTGGTGATCACCTACCACCAAGTAATTTTATAAAAAAAAATTGATACACAACCTGTATCGGGCTTTAAAACAGTTTTCACAAACTGTCCAGGTTTCACAACCTCTACCACAGTTACACGTGGGAAATCAAAATAACCAAGCCACACCAGGCTTCTTCCACAGTTGTACGTGGGTAACAAAAGTAAAAAGGGTTTGAAATAGGGATTTTCAGTATCCCTCAGTTTAAGCCCAAAAGTCAGTGTGTGTGTGTAATACAAACACACTGCTCACAAATGTAAGAAAAACTTTAAACACAACAGAGCTATAAAATGGTAGGAATAAGTTTAGAATGCTCTGTAGTGTTGGAAGATCAGCTCTGGACTCGTTGGAATGGATGAGGTGAATATTTGGTCCTTTTCTGAGAGTTGACTCCAAAAACGGAGTGTCCCAACTTCCAGATGTATAGATGATCAGTTCATTGAGATTTGAGTGTGTCACAGCATAGCTCAAAGAGGGTTCTTTTAGTCGGTACACTTGAGACTCTTTTTGTTCTTCTGCAAGAGAATGCTCGAGAGTATTGTGTCCACAAAAAAAAATTCGATGCTTGTCTTCTTGGTTTTTTATAGAAAATTGGCTGTTTAAGCTCTGTAAATCTTTATCTCGTGTTGTCCACCTTTTTCACCAAATCACGTGTGCTTTTCATCGTACATCGTAGTGTTTCCTGATATGCCTGCAAGGATTAATAAATAATGTCAGGTGTATTAATCTGTTCAGACATGACCATTATATAAAATTATTGATAAATTTGACAAAGAGAAATAATATAATATCATTAGATTGGTCACAGATTCAGGTCACACGGTAGACTTAAATTGAGGTCTTTCCAACTGTAGACTTTTTCTAACTGTGGACTTCGACTGTGGGTTCTCTGTCTGTAGGCTTGCAACGGTAGCTATTTTTCTGTTTAACTGTAGCCTCATATCGGTAGACTTCAACGATGAATCTGTAACAACAGATTGTTGCAACTATAACCTTTTCAACTATAGACTTCGATTTCCAGTCGACTTAGTCGACAATGGAAGCTGTCTGACTGTAGTCCTCTACTAACGGTAGACTCGTGCGACTGTAGGCTTGATCGGATAAATTCTCATCATAAGACTTGATAAGGAAGGAGTCACACAGTGAACTTCTAACAGAAGCCTTGTCATATCAGTAACCTTACAACTGTGACTCTTTGTCTGTGAGCTTTGACAAATGATTAAGCAATAGTCTTGTGACTGTAACCTTGTATCAGTAGTTTCTTAATCATAGCAGTAGACCTTCAACTGTGATCTTCTTGCAATGGTGACTTAAAGTGACAGTTAGCTGAAACTGTGACTTTGAACATAAGGCTATTACCAGTAGCCATCAATGGTGAACTTATTAAACGTAACTATAATCTGTTGCAGTAAAGTCATGAGAGTAAGAGCATAAAATGTCTAGGATGAAGTGAGTTTAAGCATAAATTAACAAGATTAGTGAAAGGCTTAATATGTCATGATCAATGTTTAACCATGATTTGGGATTATCAAAACAGGTGAATCCAACACATGGGAAATGGAGAAACAACTTAAAACACTGCAACATAAACATACGTCAAGGATAAATCCTAATAAATCATGATGGAAAAGTAAAATAAATGAATTAGGATCACTCTCTATCACAAAATTATGTCTCCTGTGACCAAATAATACCCAATTCATTGGACCTCTATATAATTCTGGGCACACCTCTCACTTTCATTTCATTCTCATACTTAAATGTGCCACATAGATCACAAGACATGGATTCATTCATCACCATATTTTATTACATTATTAAGAAGTGTTGAATATATAAATTTAATTTCCATGTACAATAAGTATAATTTTATAAATGTGAATTCCCTTGATATGATATAGGTATGGTATTCACTACAACCTCTTTCTAACATGGAAAATCGTTGTGGAAATTCAGCAGTATAACGATATTGCATAAAAATGCATAAAATTTGTTGATGAGAGTGAAAATGGTATCTCATAATTTTGAAATAAATTTAAATGTATGTGGGTTTTTTAATAACAAATACCATCATATTTAAATGAATATAAATGACGTAAGGTAAAGAAGATATTTGAATAAATAGGAGAAAGGAAAATAACCCTTACTTGAGTGTGTGACTCCAAATGCTTGGGTGGAGCTTCATGAGAGACTAGAGGAAACTTGCGAGGACCCTAGATAGATTATAACATGGTATTGACATGTTATAATTATTTCTAGTGATGAAAAATGGGAGATTGGTGGGTTTATAGAGGGAATGAGAGGGGATTTCTTTATTATTTCTTAAACGTAGGTTTTTTACTCAATATAAGAAATAAAAAAACCAAAAACCTTTGTATGCGTTTTGAATATTGTTTATTCCAAATAGGAGTTGTTTCGATTAATTTATAAATAAAATCTATAAAAATAATATATAATGCTTTTTCTTATGTGGAGGTGGGTCATACTCTTAAAGAAATGATTTTAAAACCTTAAAATATATTAATGGTTTTGTGGGATTAATAATATATTTATAAAATTAAAATAATAAAAAATATATATTTGGTCATCGATACCATTTATAGTATTTATTACATCATGTTTGGGTCATTATGATGTCATAATACAAACCATATATTTACAAAATATTTAATTTTTACCTAAAAATTTCACAATCTCTGAAAATTATGAAACATTTATCATTGGATAATTTAGAAATTTTTATTCTAATAACAGAAATAATTTTATCTAAATAATTTTAAAAATATATTAATTTTCACTTAAAAAAATTCAACATTTATTGATAAATTCTTGGTTTTTTGAGAATAACAGGTTTCAACCCTTAATAAAAATTACATTTGAGTTCATAAAAATTATATGATCATTTTTAATTTAATAAAAATTATTTAATAATAAAAATTTATTTAAATATTATTTACTTAATTAATCAATTAAATCATCAAAATAAATTCCTTAATTTAATTTTAATGTTACTCAAAAATACTATTTGTGTTTTGTTGAATCCAAATAAAAATCATTTATGAAGGAACAATAATAAGAAGTAAATATAAAAACTATTCTACTAAAAATAGTAGACATACTCATATTTATATGGTTCTGATACATGTCACTTTAATACACTAGATAATTCTAAAATGGTAATTTGTCATAAATTCATGGTGTGGTTCAGTGATCATTGTTTGGGTAGTGATCCCAATGAGCATGAAATTCTCTTGTAATTTTTTTTACCATTTTTAAATAGTTAGATCTCAATATGGTATTGGTCAAGGGAAAAACCCCATTGATTCTATATCCATTTTAATCTTTGATAAATGGTCTTCATAGGGTATGATCCTACTCGTTGAGGTCATCACTTCCTTTGTTCGTGTGAATTAGATTTCTTAAAACCTTATATTTATACTAATCAAAGGATCAATCTTTCCATGGAAATATTATCAATGGTAATGATGATTAATGGTATTTTAAATCTAATATTATAAAACCAAATAGGATTATGTGCTTTTTATAACCATATTTTATTATAAGGCATTTAATTAAATCAAAAGTGAAATTTTATTTATAATATTTTGGGTCGTTACCCTATCACTCTTCATCTATCTATTGAATTTATTTTCCTCTTATATATACATGTTATTAAATCTTATGGATATATTATATATTGTTTCCATTATTTCTATATTATCTTTACTAATACTAAATTAATCATATATCCATTACTATATACAGTGTGAATACCCTATACAGTAGAAATTAGTTTGAATGGTGCTTACCAAGAATATTATTCCATTTATTGACTAGGGGAGTATTTTAATTATTATTATGGATGAGTATTTATTTCTAAGGAATATTGAATATTTTTGGTATTATATCATTTTATATTATTAATTCATTGGTCTTATTATTGATGGGTGTGGATCGGTATTATGGATCCCTTCAATGAATCAGTAGGTCTCATGAGACAAAACAGTTTTGGTATTAAGTGTATACCTTACATTTTTTATGTATTATTTCTTAAAATGAGTATTTTAGGGTATTTTTAAGAGGAACTAGTGATGAGAATATCTTATAATTATACATTCCCTTGAATCATATATAAGTCCCACAAGACAAACTTGGTTCGGTATTAGGTGTATACCTTAATATCTTATATATGATGTATTGGCATAAGGCCTTAACAACATGTTTGTGATGTTCAAAATTATGTATTAAATCACAATGATATCATTTATTTTTATCCTTGTCATTTAGTTTTTTCACTATTATGTTACATATGGATATATTATGCTCTTTTAATCATTCACGTGGCCTTAATTTGATTATTATTCCTTTCATATTATCTATTCCATACTAATATTATGATAGGTTCCATTGTAAACTACTCCTTACAAAGTGAATATTCTCACTAGCTTATATTATTTCCCATTTCCCTAGGAATCCAAGAAAATTACTACATCTAAAATACAGATTTTTAGGGGTGGATAATAAAGTTTTTATATATTTAGATCATGTATCTTAAGTTATCAGTGTAATGAGAATTTCCCTTTTTTTATTCCGAGACTAATAAACTATTGAATCCTTTGATCTATATATTCTTTAACAATATATTAAATTAACCAATTTCTCTTGGTTACTGGAGATGAGTTGTTACAATTGGTATCAGAGAAATTTTTGTAGAATCCTTAAGAACTGGATTAAAAGGAACATATAAGTATAGCATAAAAATTTCAATAGGCCCCTAATAAATTAAACATTTTCTTCTAGAAAACTTATCCAATATGAGTATTTTATATTGTGATTAAATATTCATAAATTTATGAGATAATCAAGTGTATGTTCTTGTATATAAAATTATCATACCAGAAGGAACAAAACCCATTCAAACACTCATAATCTATATAGTAATTTCCCCTATATGAAAGTAAATGAATATGGTATTCTATTTGAGTAGATTGTAACTATATTAGGGTAGTTTACATAGGTTATGACTAATAAAAATTCCTCTATAGAGAAACATGTGGCTCTAAAACATAGTATAACAATGTTTTATTACTTCATGTAACATCAACCTCCATCATTCAATAGAACCACTAATTAAATTGTAGTTGAAAATTGGATCAAATTGGTCAAGAAGATATTTATTTCTTTGGGAAGTAGTGAAACTAATAAGGTTATCATTGTAGTTTATTATCTAAAGGGATATGTTGAAAAACGATGGTCATTAATTCAAAACACTAAGGATTAAGAAGAGATACAGAGTATATAATAAAAAACTTTTAAGGTCATATTATTCAAAATATATATTCCCCATGGGAAAAGAGAGGATATTGAAATAAAATTTATTAATTTAAGATAAAATACAAGGGAAAATGTTTCTGAGTATGAGGCTAACTTTACAAGGTTAACAAGACATGTTCTAGACTGCACACATAATCCAAAAAACAGGATTGTTCGAATCTTTTATTTACTAAAGTCATTACTTTGAAGGGTTTTAGTCTCTCAAAAAGTTTCAACATATAAATATATATTATAATTCCCATAAATGTAGAGAAGGAATTATCCACTTTATATATATTCAAAGTAAAACAAGAAAAAATGTGGATGGATAAGTACTAGGTAAAGTGAAATGTGGAAAAGTATAAGAAATGAAGGGTTCAGTTTCTTACATGTAACAATTATTTAAAGAAACACTCTATGAATTGGTTTAAGGGAATGAAAGTTTTTTTAATGTGTGGAGATAAAATTCATCAGGATCAATAATATGAAAGAAAAAATACAGTTCCAATATCTATTGATGCCTATGTAATGATATGGGACACTATTCAAATCAATTCTCCAATAATCAAATGAATTCACCTCAGGAGAGTCCAAGGGAATACGTTTGAGCTTAAGTGATTACTATAGTTTATATTAAAGTCTTGAATGACATGGCAGCTGGTGCTTTGATTAAAAAATTAATTCCATATAATTTTTTATTTGATTATATATATATACACTCTATTATATCTTGTATGTTTTTTAAAAAGATTGAATCATCCCCTGATACACTGAGAATGAAGTTTTAAATAAATAAACTTAATGGAAATATTAATGCAATGAGGATATGTGAGGAAGTCTCTATTAGTATACATAGATATTCTATTGTTTCAAACTTGAATTTTTTAATTGTTTTTTACTTTAAAAAAATAAATAATATGGATCGAGTCCTATATTATAATGAATGAATTTATTATTAATATTGGGAGAATAAATTTTTTTAATGATGTACAGAATCCTATGTTATTAGAGGAGATATTTCACTAAATAATTCTTGTCTATATCCTCCTCTAATAGCTCAACTTAATACATTTTTTGGAGAAAAAACACAACCGATTGATAGTAAAAAACGGTTAACCCATCTAGGTCACAAGTATGTTTTATTTTGAGATTTAATTTTGTAAATTTTTATTTTGAAATCATTAGAGGATCATGGATACATACAAGTGGTTTTGGTAATTTTAGAGAAAAATGGGTAGGATAACCCCTATGGTGGATGTCATAGTGTGCCTTTGGTCATCCTATATAAAATGGATAGATCCACCATGACTAATATTGGGAATAGTATTTAGCTTGGTGTGTAGAGAGTCTAAAAATTGGCCATGACTAGAGGGACCTCACCATGTCTTGTTGGAGTCCATGGTGAGTATTAAACGTCTACATTTCATATATCAC